>CM077015.1:10000000-14800000 GCA_039090855.1 Macrothele yani | reverse complement strand
TCGATAAATTACTTTTATTACTTTTCCCAGAAAACTCACGCTTACAATAAGCACAAGAAACAGTAGTGGCGTTCGGCATACTTCAAGTTTTGTCGAACTACTTATGTTTTGCACACGAGAGCAGTTGTAGTTCAGTCTTGGTTTGACATACGTACTTCAAGTGTTTTTGAACTGCTTATCTTCTGCACACGAGAGTAGATGTCTACCGACCTGAAATCAGTATAAACAACACCTGCGTTCGTAGAAGTTAGGCTGCCGCCTTCATTATGCAATATGTGTACGACCCCCGAAGCTGAAGTACCCGAGATCATCAAGCGTCCATGTCTGTGAATTGTTATGTGCGTGCGATGAATTGTTATATCAAGAGAATTGTTATGTGCGATGAAAAGTGGGTCTGTTCTTGTAATCGTAACACACAACGGTAGTGGTTGAGCCCGTGCCAGCTTCCCGAACCTGTTGCTAAACGTGGGCGCTTCGAGCACAAGGCGATGCTCTGCGTCTGGTGAAATTTCGAGGTGATAATACTTTACGAATTTGTTCCAGACGGTCGATCCGTAAACGGCAACTTCTACTCTGAACAGCTGGAGCGGATGTATGCCGTTTTGGAGGAGAAGAACTCGGCGCTGGAGAACAGAAAGTGCCCTCTTCAGAAGACAACGATCGGCCTCATACCGCCCGAACGACCCGGGCAAAACTCTAGGAACTTGAGGGCATCGAACTGATGTCACACCTAGCATATAGTCCGGAGCTTGCCCCGCCGGATTATTACTTGTTCCGGTCCTTCGCGGGCGGCTTTTCAACAACAAGGTAGAGGTGGCAGCTGGGGTGAAGGAGTTCTTCGCCTCGAAGGACAAGAAGTGGTACCACCGTGGAATCGAAGAACTAGTAGACAGATGGCTAAAGACGGTGCAACACGATGCCCTATACTTTGAATGCCAGTCATCTTTCGTCGTAAAGGTACGTATGAAGACATAAAGTGTTCCAAATATTGCAAAACTTTCGACTCACCCTCTGTAGAATCGAAGAATTGGCAGACAGATGGCTAGAGACGGTGCAACACGATGGCCTATACTTTGAATACTAGTCAGCTTTCGTCATAAAGGTACGTATGAAGACATAAAGTGATCCAAATATTGCAAAACTTTCGAGAGAACAGCTAAAGGGAGAACAGGATAACAATCGGAAGTTCCGGTGGCCCGGTGGTATGAGGCGCTTGCTGACTTCTAATCATTCGTTCAAGATGCGTCCCGGTTTGAATCTCGGCTGAGGCACGCATGGTGTTTGTCTTACGACACTGGCTGTGTTTCTTTCCTGGAACCAATTACCTTAAATTAGGGACTGGCGACTGCTTATAGTCCATTCAGTTGCTCCCTGTGATCGTTAAACCTCCTGCGACGTATCAATCCAATGGACAATGTAGCAGCGAAAAGCTTGCCGGCCTAGTTCAATTGGGAAAACAGCCTCTCCGGAGTAGAAAAACGTGAGTTAAAATCCCACTGTCGGCAAAAGAAAGGCTATATTTCGCTTCCGAGCGAAAAAGAATTTGCTGACCATGAGAATTGGAAAAAAATTGCTTGATGGTTCTTCCTCACAACGTACGAAAATAAATTAATACCTCTGCAATGAAACGGCTGCCGAGTTTTGCTGTCGGTTGATTTGAAACCTGCTGATAAATTTCATTCCCCCGACTTTCTCAAGGGGGAATGATGTGACGTATGGGTCAAAGGGACAGTAAAGCAGCGAAAAGCCTTAGTTCAACTGGGAGAACAGCCGCTCCAGAGTGGGAGCATGTGAGTTAGAATCCCACTGTCGGCAAAAGAAAGGTTTTGCCAAAAACGAGATATATATATAGTACACAGTGTAGGTAAAGAAGAAGGAAGCATACCTGGAAAACATATCCCTTACAGAACGCAATTCATGAAGTCAATGTTGATCATACCGGACACTGCCCCCCATAGCAAGTCTGTAATTTTCAGTGGCGGCTGGTGACCACGTGCTACCGTGCTATAGCACACTGAAAAAATTTTGAATTGCGATTCCTACTGTTTATTGTAGAGCAAAGTACACGTACATGATTTGTGCCAGCAAAAAATTTCATTTTAAGCTGGGCAGTAGTTAAAGAAAGATCTTGTGCGCCGATCGGTCTTTCGTGCTGCGTTTCGCTTAGCACCGCTGTGACCAAACCGCAACTGTGTGCTTTCCTCTAGAGGTCTGCACAGGCCGGGCTAGCCCGCCAAGCCAGAATCCGGCCGGTCCGCAAGCCGGGTTGAGCGTTTTTTAGTTTAGAGAACAAAGCACCGGGCTAGGCCAAGCCAGGTCTACCCGTTATTTTTATCGCAATGGTAAAGAAAGGAAAGAAGTCGTGTTTCCCGATATCTTCGTGTGTTTAACTGTTTTGCTTGCTTTACTTGCTTCCGTGACATAGCCCTGAGCGTAATAACAAAAGCAAGGAGAGGCACTTACAGTGTTTTTACCATCTGTAGGTATCAAGTTGGTAAAACCACTTTTGGGCATGTTGACAACAGAAAAATTCGACCCCGAGCGGGTGTGTGTGTTGCGTGGAGTGAGGTACGTGGGATGTCTGCAGTGATGTGAGGTATGCGTGTGTGTGTGTTGGCATGAGAGAGTGGGATGACATCAATTGTTTCTCCTATTCCTAATCCCTATAAGGATTGACTTTTGTAGTGTCACCACATGCTAGTTCAGAGAAAAGAAGATTTTGAACGCGCTTAGTCTTCTTTTTTGTCTCTCTTTAAAGGTTTTATTCTTCGATAACTGTTAAAGTTTAGTTAATATTTTTAGGCTTATATTGAACTAAATATTTTCAATAATATTTCATTATTTAATTTTCGCAATTTAATAAAATACAATAGAAAAGCAAACAAATACCAAATGGCACTTCACGGACTGGGCCTGGCACAAATAAGAGCTGCAATTGACGGGCCCGGGCTCATCAAATAAGGCCCATGCAGACCTCTACTCTCCTGCCGCTTACGCCACACCCCTTTGGGTCTTCACGAGCAGTTACATGGAGCTTGTAGGGTGCTGAACTTCTCTGAGCACGGTAGCTTGCAGCAAACTATGGTGAGATCGCCTTCTCCTCTTTATCCTGTCGGAACTGGGGGCTTTACAAAGGGTAACTATTTTACCCACAATTCCTACAGGATGCGGCAGTTGACCAAAGCAAGCTTATCTGGTTGTTACCGTACTCTCAAGAAATTTAGACGATCATTTAGTTAAGTTATTTTTGCGCGCTTCTACTGTATTTGTTGTTCTTTGTTGTGAAACTTACGTAATATTTTCATTTCTTGAATGGCGACTGCACTTAGTTCAAAGTAAATTCTTTGTTGAAACCACCATTTTCTTCAAGAACTTTAGTGGAAAAAAATGAAGTAAAACCCTTAGAATCCTAAGTGAAAATAAAAATAAATCCTACATAAAATCCTTAGGATTCATGATCTTTTGGAGTGGGCCTAAAAATAAAGCTTGATCTATGTGTAATTATTTATACTTTTCTGCATTGCATAAACTCCTTATATGTATCATAGTAAAATACGTAGAGTATAATTTAGTTAATTCACACATATAATTAATTCATATTTAAACTCTTCAAAATAATTAGTTTTCAGTGGTGATTGTACATTGAAAACAGACACCGCAAAGATATTTTCCGTTAAAATTACAGAAATAAATAACGTATTTTTCAAAAAGCTTGAGTAAATAATTTTTTTAGATGCTCCACAGCTGATTGTTTTCTCGGCAACTGAAGTCGTCGCAGATTAACAAATCCATACATTCTACAAGACATTAAGCTTAATGTTTTACCGAATATATAGTTATGAATTGATCCACTAACACTAAAAAGGCGATAAATGTAATTACTGACACCAAAAAGATGAAATAATGATTAATAATTCATATTAATTTGTATATAATTACGGAAAACATCTGGGGTTGCCTTTATTTTTCCTTTATTAAAACATTTTTTTTGTTCCGGCGGATGGTGGAGGCTAAGCCCGTTAAGTCCCAGTTCTATGATCATTGCTCGGAAGCAAAGGGAGGGGGGGAATAAGTCGTAGCAAGTACATTTTCAGCGGCACGAGCCGCCACTGGTAATTTTCACCATCCACTGAAGACAATAGCCACCCAGTATTGCCTGTAAGTCCAAACTGGACCAAACATAGGCCTACTGTTAGGATTTCAGATAGAAACCTTGCGTTTATTGCTTTTGAATGAAGGTTACACTAAGGTGAGCTGAATTCTCGTCAGAGAACTAAAATCAAAGAACATAAAGCTTAAGAAATGCGTTCAGCATAAACAGGATATATTCATTCGTTCATTTCTGAAAAAGCTCGATTTCGCTCTTAACCTTAGGTAGTGTAGGTATTGACATTCAGGATGCCGCATCATTTTTATTTCCAATAAAAGGCACGCTGAACCAGCTAGCCGCGAAATTGTCGAAAAGTGAATAACATCGCCGTGCAATATCACTTTATGACTGGCGCAGACACATATTTCATCTGCGCTGATTTTGAAAACGTTCGAAGGACGAAGACTAGTGTGACGAACACCTGAACAGCATTCGGAAGCACAAACCCAAGAATTGGTTTATCGCTACGACATACCTTATCTTGTCTCCAGTAGACCTTGAAATTGCATTTTATGAGTGTGGAACAAAGTGACACCGAGAAGGTTAAATTAAGTGTCTAAAACTCTTCCCGTGTGACATCGATTTCTCTGAAGAAATTCATATTCAAACTAATCACAATGTTTTGTAAGGGCAATATATCACTGAAGAATCACAGCTGAATTCTAATTTTCAAGTATTACAATCCAATTCAAAATAAATAAGAGGCTGTTATATTTACTGCAATCCTTAAATTTGTCAATACTGCTATGTGTACTTTTAAAGATAACTTGTTAGATGATTATTGGAACTTCTTAACATCAGACCAGACTAAAACTTCTTTGACAGAATGACAGTACAGATTTTTTTTAATTCGTCTCACGAAACTATATTCTTACTTCATCTGAGTCACAATATTCACAGTAGAAAAGCATATTTAATAGTACATACAGTTTCTGATGCTTTCAGATTTTTAATGCCTTTAGTATCAATTATATATCCACTAATAGATTAAATATTAGTACGTACCTCTAATCCTTAGTTTATACACTGAGTGGCTACTTTATTATGACCACCCCATCAGTACTTCGTTGGGCCACCTTTTGCCTTTAATACTGCGTCGATTCTTCGTGGCATGGACTCCACGAGATGTTGATAGGTTGTTTGCGGAATCTGAGACCATGCTTGATGAATAGCACTTTCCAGGAGTGTGAGATTGCAGGGTTGTGGATCCAGCTGTCTGATGGCTCGTTCAACTTCATCCCACAAATTCTCAATGGGGTTGAGATCTGGAGACCTAAGCAAAGTAAACTCACCGGCATGTTCCTAAAACCAATTCTGTACAATACGAGCACTATGGCAGGACGCATTATCTTGCTGAAAGTAGCCATCGCCATTGGGATAAACCATCCACATGACAGCATGCACTTGGACCGCAACGATGTTTAGATATGATGTGCCAGTCAGACGTTGATCAACACGAATTAAAGGGCCAAAAGCATGCCAGGAAAACATTCTCCAAACCATAACGTTGCCTCCACTAGCTTGAAGGGTTGCAGCAATGAATTTGGGGTCCATGCTTTCGTGCTGTTTCCGCCAAATTCTCACTCGGCCATCGTCATGGTGCAACTGAAAACGTGATTCATCGGACCACATAGTTTGTTTCCAGTTATTGACTGTCCAATTCTTGTGCTCCTGTGCGAACTGGAGACGTTTTCTCTTGTTAACTGCAGACAGCAAAGGTTTTCGAACAGGCCTTTGGCTGCCATATCCCATCCGATGAAGTGTACGGCGAACAGTGCGTGCAGAGATCATTTGAGGGGATCCTTGATTAAGATGATCTGTAATTTGCTGCACTGTTGCCCTTCTGTTGTCTGTTACCAGTCTGGACACTCTCCGTTCAGCCCTAGCAGTCACTAGTCGATGACGACCACACGTTGCACGTAGAGACCCAGTTTTTTGGCTGACAGTCCAGTCTTTAAACACTTTAACAACAGCTACTCTGGAACATTTCACGAATGCGGCGGTTTCGGTGATAACCGCTCCATGGCTCCGAGCTCCTACAATCATCCCATGTTGAAAGACCGTCAAATCGCATTTTTTACCCATCTCGTCACCCAAAAATCACTTCTACTGCTGTCGCAAGCACTAAGCTTTCCTTTTTTATACTAGCCTCGCCCTTTGGCGGCAACAGCGTGCAGCCATAGCTCATTTGCTTAAAACTGTCAGGTGGTCATAATGAAGTGGCCACTCAGTGTATGATTCACATTGTTGGTGTATCATTTTTCTTTGTTTGTGGATTCATTGACGATTCTCAACACATATCGCGATATTCCAATGATAATTCCTTGGGAGATTAAACTTTTTGGTTTTAATCTTTTCTTTTACGTACACTATTGCACACACATTATTGCATTCTGGTTCCAGCTCTTTTAATGTTAAAATCACTACATACATGTTGATAAAATATTCTATTTCATCGATGTGCACTGTACTTATTGCACCAGTGGTTTAACTTGAAGCCTAAAAGTTCATCATTAAAAAATCACATTTCATCGATGTTCACTGTACCTGTTGCACCACCAGTTAAATTTGAAGTTTAAAATATTTGACTATTAAAATCCAATAAAAAGTTTAAAATCACGGCATGCTTGAGATCTCCACCAAACTCTCGTTCAAGGTTTTTAACCTCTATGAGGTCATCCTCAGAACACTTGTCCTAACCACGATGCTGCAGACCGACCTTTAGTATTTTCAACCGACTAAACAGTAGGTACACTAGCGCTGTTCTCCAGTGGCCACACGGAGATCATTCATTATGTTCTGAGCCCGCATTTCATGCAATACAGCAAAGTGGTGGACAGAAACTGACAGTATTGCGTCGGCATTTCTCGCATACATGGTTAGCAGTAATATAAAAGCCACATATAAATAAGAAGAATTTCTACCGGACATCCCACGTTTCTGTCATGTCACAAATTTTCTGAGAATTGAATGTTGTTCCACAAAACAGGTTAGAACTGTTATCAAAAGTAGCATTCATAGATTTCACATAGACGGTATTCGTACTTGAAATTACAAACAAAACTGACTTTTATTTCTTGTTTCCAGCACGTTTCTGTTTCATTATCGATTTATTTATACCTTTTTCGTAAAAATTCATTTATAAAATGTGGCTACTTAATACGAGTATTTCTCTGTTTATTTTCGTTCAGATACTTTTTGATAGCATATATTATTGTTTTCAACAAAAAAATAACACCGGTATTTCATTCAGTGAAAACTGTATTTTGGAAGTTATAACGTAAAAGTCTTGTCGTACTTCTACGTTATTTTCAAAAACATAACCATACGATGAAATAGTTTATGACGTGCCTGCCCAGCAGGACGCACACGACATAAAGGCAGATAGCAGTCAGAACGAACGTCCGCGTAGCTCAATTGGTAGAGTGAATTATTCCGGAATGAGAGGACCTGGGTTCGAGCTCGGCGTGGGCAAAAATGACGGAGAAATTTACTTCGTTATAATGGCGCCCGAACTTTCCGGATGACCCGGCCGTTCAAGATCTCGCAATGGTGTGATGTTCTTTCCACACCGCGAAATAGGAAAAATCAGAGAATCCCCTCTTCAGCGATTCGAAAAGTAAATGTGTGACGTTGCATTCCACACACCAGATTGACTGGGAGTTCTCAATTGCACGTTCTACAGCGGATGGCTGCCTGCAACGATTCATGGTCACGGCTGACCCGTGGGCCGTGCCCCCGGCCCTCTTTGGGGGGGATGTGACGTGCCTCCCAAGCAGGACGCACGCGACATAAAGGCAGTAGCAGTCAGAAAGAACGTCCGCGTAGCTCAATTGGTAGAGTGACTTATTCCGTAATGAGGGGACCCGGGTTCGAGCCTCGGCGTGAACAAAGAGAAATTTACTTCGTTATGAGTTCCTAAATTAAACCTTAACGGCCAGACGAAACATTTATAAAGCAGAAGTCAAACTTACGGAAAAGATGCTTTATTTCTCGATGTAGCACTTCACTTAACAAATCGGTATCAACATTAAACATACCAACAACGCTACGTTCCACATTAATCGCTCTCCAAGCAACAGTTTACTCGTAGTTTACATCTCTCGTTCTTATCAAATAACAGGCATACGTCACGTTTATTTAACCTCAATTATGTTGCCAACAGTATTCGTTTGAGAGAAAAGATATCACGTTAAGTGTGAAATATAACTGAGAATGAACTCAAGATTTACATAGGGAAAGAAACTAAAATGAAAAGTTAATTTAGAGTATACGTCACAAAGTCATAATCTGTATCACTCTCTAAGAACGATTATTATTTTCAAATAAATAAATAAAAAGGATATTAAGAGAAGACTATTCGTGAATTCCAACGCCATCATCCACTTCATTTTGATATTAGTACATTATTTACCGAAAATAATTTAAAAGGTTTCACGAAATTATCGAAAAATGACTTTAAAAATATGCAAGTAGTTCGGATAGTGATTCAAAGGTGTCTCGATGTTATTTGTCGTAGTTCTTACATCGATGGCTAAAAGATTACAAAATTTTGGTATGCGGTGTGGCTCATACAAAAAAATTGTTTCCCAAATAGCCTGCGGCTACTAGCCAAAAAATTACGGTAGTTCTCTTTTATTTATTTCGTACTGCTGGCCACCCTGCACCAAACGATTAGCATTGCAGGGCATATGCAAATCATGTGCGACCGGCACGCCACCGAGAAGCACTATAAGAAGGGTGCACAGAAGGTAAGGTGTAAGTAGTGGAAGGGTGTTGTGCTGCCGGACCTGTGCAAGGGAAGCTTCCTGATACGTCGTTGCAGAATACGGCAGTCATTCCAGCACGTTTCGGAGTTCGACAGAGGACGAATAGTGGCTTATCGCAACAGCGGTTTATCGTACCGAGACATCGGCGTCCGTGTGGGACGACATCCAGCCACAGTGAAGCCAGTATGGATTCGGTGGGTGCAGGAGGGATGGACCGACCGACGTGAGCAATTGCCGCAGCCGCGGCACACCACCGAACGAGAGGACCGCCATGTTGTGCGGCAGGCATTGACGGCTGGCACCGCCACATCACGAACGTTAGAGCAGGAATTAGGGTGTGTTGCGCAACAACCTGTGTCAGCACGTACCGTTCGACGTCGTCTGCAGGAGCGGGGACTTGTCGCAGGGCGCCCGTTGCTCCGATTACCATTGACGTTACACCACCGGCTAGTGCGGCGGCAGTGGGATGTTTAACGCCGCACCTGGACTACGGAATGACACGACATTGTCTTCTCCGACGAATCCCGCTTCTGCCTGCAACACCACGATGGTCGGATCCGCGTGTGGCGGCACCGCGGCCAGAGACTGTATGACACCTGCAATATGCATCGCCATACCGGTCCGTCGCCTGGCGTCATGGTTTGGAGCGCAATTGGATATGACACCCGCACCTTTCTGGCACGCATCGCCGGTACACTCAAATGCCACCGCACCATCTCCGACGTTTTGGAGTCTGTAGTCCTCCTTTACCTGCAGGACCTGCAAGCGGCCACACGTTTCAACAGGACAAAGCGCGCCCGCACGTGGCCCGTATCGTGCAACAATTCTTCACGGCACACCAGGTGTCACTGCTGCCGTGGCCCGCCTGTTCTCCCGATATGTCGCCCTTCGAACACGTCTGGTCGCTGATCGGCAACCGAGTGGCCCGGCAAGCACCACCCGTGATGAGCTGTGGCAACGTGCGGAAGCATCCTGGACCGACATACCACAAGCTCACATCCAAAGCCTCTTTCGTTCGATGCCGCGGCGTGTAGCGGCCGTTATTGCCAGCCATGGGGACCACACGAACTATTGATGTCTGCGTGTTGCGCAAGTCGCACGGGCCTGTAAGCTCAATCGTTTCATCTTTGTATCTGTTGTTATGTGTCCAGTAAATCTGGCTTTGCTATCTCGTGTCCTTCTTGGTGTTGCATTTTGGGTGGCCAGCAGTGTATTAATCTAAACAAGATAGAAATTCAGCATAGTAACATTCAGGCACGTAGAGCGGTTTCAGATCTGTCAGAGAGGAATTTTGTAAAACCTGACAAAAAATCGTAAACTGAAGAGCCAAAACATTATGGCCACCTGCGTAAAATGATGTTGGTCCTCCACGTGCCGTCAAAAGAGCTCTTACCCGACGAGGCATGGACGCTACAAGGTTTTTAAAGGTGTCCTGTGGTATCTGGTACCAACATGTTATCAGCAGATCCTTTAACTCTTGTAAGTTACCTGGTTGAGCCTACGCAGATCCTATTTGCTGTTCCACCACAAATAGCAAATGCTCGATGGGATTGATGTCTTGGAAATCGGGAGGCCACCGCAATACATGGAAACCTTCCTCATATCCCAGCGATCCATTCTCCAACAATTCTGCAATGTTGCACGGCGCATTATACTACAGAAAGAAAGCACTACTAGAGGGGAATCCCATTGCCAAAAAAGGATGTGTCTAGTCTTCAAAATGTTTAGGTAGAACCCAGGTAGCACATTACAACGATTCGACGTCGAATTTTTCATCGGTTTGTGGTCGATAGGAAGCGTCGAATATAGATACCCACGTCCACTTTTGTTACGTTTTTTCGACGTCGAATTTTAAACTTATTAAGTCAACAGTAGACGAAGTTTCGACCTTTCGAGAGAAACATATACGTTGCTACGTTGTGTAGACGTCGATACTACGTTGATATTACGCAGTTTAGTCATCAATTCTAGTATTGTTGTTATGCCGAATCTACGTTTACTCTACAATTTACATGTTGAAACATGAAATTCTAAACTTTTAATTGTTGAATGAAACGTAGAATGTATTCGTATTTGTAGTACGATTCTACGATTAAAAGATTATATAATTTTTTTTTATTGTTTCAACATCCAAGTCTTTTCGGACGCATTCGAAAAGACACATAATTCTCAAAAATTTCACATAATGTTTGGTGATCTGCCAGCATCGCGCTAGGCCTATCCCTAATTGGGATATGCGTACGTACAAATTATATATCTTAAAAAGTAATTCTACTTAAAGGAACGAGACTCAACTTGTTATAAACATCATCATCATCATCATTGTCAACCATTATCAATCCACTGCTGGACGAAGGTCTCCCCAAGTTTCCTCCACAACGGTCTGTCTTGTGCCAGTCTCCTCCATGTCACTCCCGCATATTTACGAATTTCATCCACCCATCTCCCATGTGGTCTTTTTCTGGGTCTTTTCCTGCCCCTTGGAATCCAATCTAAAATTTCGGCTGTCCATCTATGGTCTGTCCTTCTGGCAGTATGTCCAGCCCATTGCCATTTCAGGGATTTAACTCTGATCATGATGTCTTCCACTCTCGTCATTTTTCGGATCCACGAGTTCCTCTTCTTATCTCTCCTGGTTATACCAAGCATGCACCTCTCCATGCTCCTTTGAGTTGTCTGCAGCCTTTGTATGTCTCTTTTAGTTAAGGTCCACGTCTCTGCACCATACGTAAGCACTGGAAGGATGCATTGATCAAACACTTTTCTTTTAAGACATAATGGCATATTGCTCTTGAAAATTATGCTGTTTCTTCCAAAAGCTCTCCAGGCAAGTTTTGTACGCCGATTAATTTCTTCATCAATGTGACCCTCACTTGATATCTGCTGTCCAAGATAAACGTACGTGTCTGTTATCTCCAGCTTTTCTCCATCAATCGATAAATCTTCATTTCTTGTAAAAGCATTGAACATCACTTTTGTCTTCTGAAAGTTCATTTTTAATCCCACTTCTTTACTCTTGTCAGCAAGTTCCTGGATCATACTCTGCAGCTCTGATGGGGTAGTTGCAAAAATGACTACGTCATCAGCAAAACGAAGGTGGGTTAGATAATCTCCATTAATCTTTATCCCTTTGTTTTCCCAGTTCAGTGATTGAAAGACATTTTCCAATGTGGCATTAAAGAGCTTCGGAGATATGGTGTCACCTTGTCTCACTATCTTTCCAATTTTTATGTGTGTTGTATTTTCAAACAGCCGAATCTTTGCACTTGCATTTTCATAGATGTTATTAATAATATTAATGTATGCATCTTCAATACCGCAGGATTTCAGAGCCGTGGTAACTGCTGATGGTTTCACCGAATCAAAGGCTTTTTCATAATCGATAAAAGCCATGCACAATGGAAGTTCATATTCCCTCGCTCTTTCAATTAGTTCTCTCAGTACATGGATATGATCTATTGTGCTGTAGCCACTCCTGAATCCAGCTTGTTCTCTCGGTTGAGCCATGTCCAGTGTTACCTTCAAGCGGTGTGAAAGAACTTTAGTGAAGATTTTATAAACCACTGATAGGAGGCTGATAGGTCTGTAGTTCCTGAGATCCTCAATGTCACCTTTTTTTATGTAGCAGGATCATTGTAGCATTGTTCCAATCCTCAGGAATCTTCCCTTCATTAAGGCATCGAGTGAAAATTTGGGCGAGTACTGTTTCAATTTCTCCACTTGCTTCTTGTATGATGTCTATAGTAATTCCATCTTCTCCTGGAGCTTTTCCCCGCTTCATGTTCTTGATTGCATGAGCAACTTCTGCTGGGAGGACTGGAAGAACTCTGGTACCTTTCATGATGTCTGGAGTACATGTATCATCCCTTTCATATAATTTGGAGTAGAAATCTTTCACTCTTGTCAAAATTTCGCCTCTATTTCTTGTTATAGAACCATCTTCTTTTCTCAGAGCCATAATCTGTTTTCTTCCCTTACTGAGATGTCCCTTTGCTATCTTTAGGCTTTGGTTGTTTTCAATTGATTTCCTCACTAGCTCACAGTTGAATTTCCTTACGTCTTCAGTGATACTTTTTCGTGCTGTCTTGCATAGCTCTATATATTCCACTTTGGAAGTCACATCTTCTTTAGTTGTCCTCATCTCTCTTCTTTTTTGCATCAACATTTTGGTTTTTCCTGATAATTTGTTTACATGCAACTTGTTCTTAGACCCAGCTAATTTTGTTGCTGTTTCCATAAGAGCTTTGGTTACTTTTCTGTTAACTTCCGAAATATCCACTTCTTCCGATGTTAGGCCTTCTAAAGCAGAGAATCTGTTCTTCAGTTCCAACTTGAAAGTATTATGGTGTTTTTTAAGGTTGGTTATGTCAATACATTTTGTTTGTCTTATGAGCTTGCCACGTTCCAGTTTAGTGTTGAGGTGCATCTTACATCTCACCAATCTATGGTCACTACCTGTGTTGAACTTGTTTAGCACACTGCAGTCTTCGATGACGAATTTTTTGTTACACATAATAAAATCAATTTCACTTGTCGTCCCAATTGGATGTCTCCATGTCCATTTCCTGTGTGGCTTTTTCTTGAAAAAGGAATTCAAGATGAAAAATCCTTCTGCCTCTGCAAACTCAACGAGAGTATTTCCACGCTGGTTTCTGTTGCCATGACCGAATTTACCTACTGAAGTTTCATTCTGTTGCCAGTGCCCTATTTTTGCATTGAAATCTCCCATAATTATCTTCAAGTGCTGCTTACCTTTATTATTTAGATGACGAATTTCCTCATAAAATTCTTCAATTTCTTCTTCAGGATGACTTGTGGTGGGTGCATAAGTTTGAATAATCTGAGCCTGGTATCTTCTCGATAGTTGGATAACGAGTCGTGCAGCTCTGTCAGAAGAACTTTCAACTTCTACAACTTTATCCTTCAGTTTCTTGTTTATTATAAATCCAACACCACTAGTTCTGCCAGTATCTGTCCCTCGGTAATAGAAGAGATGTCCACTTTTCAGTTCAATGAGATCTTTTCCTTTTCTCCTTACCTCACTTAGCCCGACGATGTCCCACTTGATCCTTTGTAGTTCCTCTTCCAATTCAAGAAGCCTTGAATCAGAAGATAGGGAGCGTCCGTTGTAGGTAGCCAAGGTCAGCATCAAATGGCAGCCTAGTCCGGTCCTCCGGGGATTCTTAGCACCCTCTGCCTTCATGTCGCACTGGCCGCTGCCTTGGCCAGGTACATTCCAGCTGCCGGAGACTGAGGGCCAAGATTTAAGTTGTAGAGTCATTTTGGAGGTGTTTGGCCATAACTCACCACGCTGGCCAAGCGGGTTGGTGAGTGTGGGATAGCATTTCCTCTGATCCCGATGGTATAGTTATACCGCTATTTGCGGTCGTCAGAGCCCCTTTAGTGGGAACAGGATGCACCACGAGAAGGCGGGGTTGACATTTGTCAAGGAGAGGCTGTGATGTTATGCATCACCTGACCTTACATCCCCATACTTAAGCAAAAAAAAATAACTTTTAGTTTACCGGCGAAAAAGGAGACAGGTAAGAATCTCGTCTTACGACAGGAAAGATACAACTGCCCAACACCCTAGCATCTAAAAAGTTTGTTTGGCGTAATGGTTTCAAAGGCGCATGTGCGCGATACTTACAGATCGCATAAAAAAAACATCGATTATTCGACCTAATGGGAGTAATCTAGATGTATACTGAAATTCAATGTAATGATTTTTCCTGACGCTTCGTCTCATCGATTTTACGTTGAAAACTATGCCTCGACGTAATATCCACCTGGAAAAATCGACATCGATTCGGCATTACTGTGCTACTGAGGAAGGTAGGTGCCATAGTTTCCTGCGCATGAATGACTGGATCCAGGGTTCCCCAGCAGAACACTGCTCAAAGCATTACACTTCCAACGCCGGCTTGTTTTCTTCCGACGGTGCATCCTGCTGCCAACAGTTCTCCAGGTGAACGACGCACATGTATCCGGCCGTCCACATGGTGCAACAGGAAACGAGATTCATTGGACCAGACGATCTTCTTCCAATCATTCAAGATCCAGTTTTGATGCTGGCGTGCCCATTAAAGGCACTTTCGACGGAGAACCGAGGTTAGCATGGACACTCGGAGATGACCTGTGGCTACGCAATCCCATTTTTTGCAGGATTCGATGTACTGTGTATTGTGACAAGTTACTCCCATCACCGGCATTCAAATTACTGGCAAGTTGCGCCAAAGCATCCCTTCTGTTGGCTCGTACCATACCGGATAGCCTTCGCTCACCTCTAACATCGAAGAGCCGTGGTAGGCTTACACCTTGCCGACGGTTCGTGGTTATCCCTCCTCTGGGCACTTTTCGAAGGTACTAACCATTGCTGACTGTGAGAATCCTACAAGCTTTGCAGTCTCGGAAATGCTCTGACCCAGTCGTCTGGCAGGCCGTTACGATTTGGTCTTTGTCAAACTTGCAGCTTTTCCCATCAGAAGAACAAGAATAACACTGATTAACAGAGCTCAGTAGCAGGTGTTATCAATACCTTTTCATGATCTTCACACGCGCCGTCGTTTACCTGCTGTTGCTTTGATTTGCATAAAGACGCGCTGGTCATAATGTTTTAGCTCTTCGGTGTACGATATTAGCACGAGGGAATTTTTGAAACGTAGAGAGCATCGCCCCGCGAAAAGCGACCAAAATGAGCCCTAACTTTATATAAGAAATATCTGTGGGATGAAAGAAAGTATTCGTATCATTTTTGACAGGAGCCCAAAATCTTGGTTTCGTATCTGGCAATATTGGATATTTTTCTTAGTTGAAGTGTTACGAAATAATTGGGATTATTTTTAATAGTTGAATTCCCTGCACGCATTGTTGTGTTATGCGCAGCTGTGTTAGACAAACTGCTTAGTAGTAAATATGTGAATATGGAATTGAAAGGAGTATGTGAAGATAACATTTTGGCATTCGTATTTCCATTAGCCATCCTCCGGAATGGATCCTTCTTCCGTTCAACGAGAGGTTTTAGCCATCACATGCTGTTTATACCCATTTTTGAAGATATCATTTTAATAAGTAATAAAGCAAAACAACTGATCGTCCGAAACGAGCATAGGCAACCTAGGTATTTTTACATCACTGAGAGTTCTGTTGAGAATGATACAATGGGGTGAGAGGAATTATTGGGATCAAAGTTCGCAGTCTATGGTTTGTTTCGTTTCCCCTTTCTTCTTTCTAGTAAGAAGATTCTTTTAGAGTTGAAAAAGAAGCTCCAGAAGCAAAAAAAGATCATCAGAGGCAAAAGGAAGGGGGAGGGTTGGTCTGGGTCCGGTGGGCAGCAGTTGTAGTAGCTTGTGAGTGGAGAGGGCAAATTACCCATCTCCGAGTGCGCCTTGGGCTAACTTAATCAGGAGCCATTGCAGAGAATGCCTCATTAGGTGGCCTTGCTCTCTGCATGTTAATGCGGGACTCCGAAGCCGCAGAGGACAAAGCTAAATATTTATCCCATCAAAAGCACGGGCAGAGGAGGAACGTGCGTCGCGTGCACAACGCCCCATACTGGCAGCAGCACCGAAATCTCCACAGCCTCCTCCTCTCTGGACGACCAGAAGGGAAGGAGGAAGATGAGGCGGAGGAGGTGAGGAAGAAAAGAGCGTTACGGGGAAAAAGAAGACTCAACGATAAGAAAAGAAACATGGACAAGATTTCTCGCGCTTGCGCTCTGTCAGCCATTTTTCATGTCCATAGATTTACAGATGCCGGGACATTATGCACAAGAACAAATTCCCTTGAACGTAAGAAAGACGAAATGAAAGAGTGTCACTAGATGAAACTTCAGTGCTGCTCCTGAAAAAAAAAAAAGAAAATAGAATATGGATAGCACGGGATAGCATTGCTATAGAGGCGGAATGTAAAGACGTTTTTCGAGGTAAGAACATACAGAAAAAATCAATGGTGAAACAAAAGGAAATTACGGCAGAAATTTTAAAGATTCTAAATGTTTCTAAAGTAGGAGAAAAGACAACATGTGGACACACAAATAAAAGGTCTACAATGAATTGCAATCCTAGCATACCTGTGGTATTTATTCTGGTAATGCTGTGCCATAACTTTCCGACGCATTAACATCAATGCATTTACTGTCATTCGTCAGTGGGGGTCAAGGGTTTTCAAAATGGCCGACAGTGCGTCAAAGATGACACTCCAAAAGTGGCGATTTGAGCTTTACGCAGTGACGAAATGTCTGCTAAAAAGAGTGAAGTTCGCTCGGATCGCTGATTAACAATCCGATAAATTAATGACAAACTTGAATCTCCTTTGGATCATGTCGGTGGGTTTTGACTGGAAAATCTGCAAAATTTTATCCAAATTGTTGGCTTGCTCAATATCAAAATACTGACAATCGAGAATTGTGTGAGAAGTTGCGAAAAGAAGGGTGGAAATGGACCCCAAGTTTCGCAATTTTTCTAGTTAAAGTCCAAACGTAATAGTTTACCATGTGTTTCGGCGATCTTTGCCCCATATATCCCTTGCGCCAGGATTTTTCAAATAAAAAACAAACGAAATTGCAAGTCACCAAACTCGTCCCTAAGAAAAAGCACGACAGGTTCGATCAAATGAAAAATCAAAGTTGAGTTTTCCTTCTAGTCCATATAAAGGTAAATTTTTTCCCCCAGATATTTGGAAATGAGAGATATCTTATCAATTATGACACAGCCTCTAAACCCAGCATCTTTTCCATACAAACATATTTGGCCCACAAAATTTTTCTGCAGCATCCGACCCTCCATACAATTTTTATCTATTTCCAAAATTCAAAATCAGGCTGAAATGTTGAAGATTCGATTATTACTATTCAATAGAAGAAAAAAGCAGATTTAAACTAGCTTACAGTTTAACCCTTTAGGTGGCCGATATACGTAAAGCAATTAGTGGCCACAATTTTCTGCGCTCCCCAAACAGAAATGCTCACAGAGCGACCGGGTTTTACGAAAACTACGGTAAAAAAATTCCCTTCGCTCTCTCATCTGAGCAGTATTGATCATAACCCAGCCAGTTGTGATTCCCTTCGAGCCCTTTATTCTCTGTTCCATGTCCCAAGACCTGACGGGAAAGGGCTGGTCCCCTTGACACAGACATCGTGCCATATGGTAGGAACAAGTGACTCAAGAATATTCGCTCTCCTTTCTTAAGGCCTTCGCCATTGTTGTAGTCCTTTGAGCAGGTAATCAGTCAGAAAGGATTAGTGTCAATCATCTCCCAAATTGTAAACTGGGCATCAATGTTTGTCAAGAGGGAACTTAGGAAACCATTTTAAGGATAGTGAATTTGAATCATCTTTCCTTTCATTAGTGATTTATCCGCCATTTCGATGCGCTGGTCGATGGACACTACTCAAGAGTTTCTCAGCGTCTCATTAGAGGAAAAGGGAGATTTATGGGTTTCGTCGTTGTGCGAGGGAGGAACCGGATAATGATCTCTCAGGCGGTTACAGAGGAAGAAAATCAAGGGTTATCTGCACCTTCTAGGAAGGGGGCGCTCTTTAAGGTTTTCTTAGACATGAAATTTTACTTCTCTTTTGGAAGGGGAGTTGGTTGGAAGTGAGCGGAGAGCGAGGTGATGAGATTCTTGCTGGTCGGCGTGAAACCAAAAAAAGGGGAAAGGAATGAACGCTGATGATGAGAGAAAGCGAATACTGGCCGCGAGCGGAGATCAACGAATTAATAATAATATAAAGAATGAATGGAAATAACGGACAATGCTATGAGACCTTCCTCATATCAACTGAATAAACACTTTCCTCATTGCAAGAGCGAGTTACAACTTTAGTCGATATTTTATTTATCTGCTTAAATCGTTTAAAATACGGGTTAAATTCCCGATACAAAAACTCTCTGCAAGTGAAGCATTACGAATCCTTCACACAAGGCACTGATATATAATTCAGTTCCAAGCCCTGTAACAAGCTGCCCACTTTGAATAACAATGCTAAGGGAGAAAACAATGCTTTCTGATAAGCAGGTTCACACGTTCTAGTCGGTAAAAGGATTAAGACTTCCTGTGATACCTTCCGAAACAGCAGAAACCTTGGAACATTTGCTTGTCTTCAGTTAGAGATTGTTTTGAAGGATAATAATTATATGCCTTGGGAAAACTGCGGTTATCCTTTTTTACCTTTTACGGCTACTACTGAGAAATTGGCGGACAAGATTCAGCAAGCCATCAGTTACGTCACGTGATTGCCGGCTGCCACTGCCGGGATACTAGCGGACCACATTAGGCTAGCCACCATTTATGGCACGTGCTTGCAGAGCCGCTTAAGGACCGCTTGTGGCAGCCACTGCTGGTGATGAATAACTGATGGCCCTGTTCTGGCATATGACCACTGATGGGGTGCCAACTGTTGGCCAGCTTCTGGCCTGAACTGCTGGCCCATGTGGTGGCCGCCGGGGCATTTTATTGACGGTTGGACAGCGGCAACATAGTGCTGGGCCACTTCTGGCACTACTGGTTGCCAGTGCTGGCTTTAGTGCTGGCCCAGCAACACTGTTTTTGCTGGGTATGTAAAATATCGTATCGCACGCAGACAAAAGCGATTTCAATTCGGTGCTAATTGGTTATTATCACACAATCAGTCTTCCAAGATGCAGATTGCTGATGAACTTTGTTTTGCACAATGAACACGACATTTAAATCAACAACAGAGTCGCTCGTAGTGAACATGTTAAATTGCAACTTTTTTCATTCAAAATTTTCCGTCTAAGTGGCGAGAATTCGCGCCTTTTATTTTATCTCGGTCTTTGGATTAGAAAATTTATTTCAGTGTCAGAGAGATGCAACCGTTATTAAAATTATCGATAGAATTCCTTTCAGCCGAGCCCTAGTTCCAGAAATAAAGCACTTAATAATACAAATTTCCTTTGTGTATAATTTCCTCGTAGGTGACATAAGTTCACGTTTGTATTGGGATACCTCCGCTCTTAGAAGTCGTACTGGGGAAACTAATTAGTTTTTCTCATCTGATAGCCAGTATCTTGAACAAGATTATCCACGTGTTGTTTTCCAAAATGTCTTTATGCAAGAGATTCCTATTAGAAAAGGTAAATGTATGCACTTCCTTTAGAAATTTTACCTGTGCTTCTTGTAGTTAAGGGAAGAAATTATTCTCACCACAGGACAATAAATCCTCACCACAATATTACATCTAGTTTGCAGCATTCTCTGACTCTGAAGGACCTCTTGACGTACAGTTATGTTAAGTACATTACCACTACTACGAGGAGTCGAGTGATTGGAAGCACTACAAACAAATATTACGAACACCTGCTTGCGAAATCTTCATAACTTGAAGACTATTGACTGACATTTTTTTCTGAGTCCTATTCATCCATTTAATTGCGCCGCAAGCTCCATCCACTCTCCTGCTAGCTTGAGGGGAAGGTAGATCTTTAAACAAATGCACAGGGCATTTACTTCTTACACTACGGACAGAAGAACAACATGCAATATATGCATTCACGGGGATTCGAGCTTAAGAAAGATCGGAGCACTAGGTTATTGACTGGAAGATTTTTGCATTAAGGTTACGCTAATTCAGGACCGGATCAAAGACTCAGTGGGCCCCTAGGCTAAGACATATGACTGGGCCCCCCAAAGAACTTATAACCAGGAATCATTATGAAGTCCGTTAAAATACAAAACTATAACTAATAAATTATCTACAAAGTTTTCATAATAAGTCTCTGTATTTTTCATTGTTCTCATAAGGCCCTTAAAGAACTTATGACGGAGAATCGTTATGAAGACCATTAAAACACGAAACGGTATCAATATGGTGATGATAACTAATACGTAGTGCATTGTTCAAACTAAAAAACTACTTGCAGAGTTTTCATAAAAAATCATTATACAGGGTGATTCATAAAGAAGTATAGAGTTTTAACGCACTATAAAACAAAAACAATGTAAGATATTGTATGTTACTTGTAACAAAATTGTAGGGGAATGTTCCAAGTTGTTTAGAGACAGTTACAGATGTTCTATGTGTGCACCCTTAGTCACACGACTGACATCGAGCCGGTAATCCATTTCCGCCCAAACGCGAGGTAAGATATCTGAATCAAGTACAGTGATAGTGGCTGTGATTTTGCAACATCTGCACTTTGTATGGAATCATTTTCAGCTTCTTCTCAAAATTCTCCAGACAGTGGGCTGTGAAATCTGCACTTAATGATTCACCCACAGCGTTGATTATCAGGGCTTCGTTGAATGGCGGTGCAAACACTATTGACAACTTTTTCCGATACACGCGGTCGTCCAGGACTTTTAAGTTTGCACAAACAGGCCGTAGTTTCAAATTTTTTTATGCCAATAGTTGATAGATTTTTTGGTTGGAGATTCTTTTCCGAATCGTGATCGAAAATGCCGTTTAACAACAGTTACGGATTTTGTTTTGCTCAGTTCAAGAACACAAAACGCCTTCTCCACTTGAGGCGCTGCCATTTTGACTGACTAGTCATGTGGCACACGCGCTATCGCCTACGTCACTTCCCTCAGTAGCGGGACACAAACTTTATGAGTACATCTACCTAACGGTTCGCAGTTGTGGTCCGTGTCTCCAACTGTTACTGTTTTGCAGCATCTGGAAATTGTATACTTCTTTATGAATCAGGGTGTATTTTCCACTGTTCTCACAAGAACATGAGTTAAAAGCTTAAGATTCCTAAATTTTGTCTTGGATTTTCGAATGATTTAGCATTGTATATATTTCTTAGTGCATCTTTTTGCTACGCAATGTGAAGCCACAGGGGACTTCGACCATTAACGGTTCTAAGTGCAAATTGGGAGGTGTGGGTGGATGGTAGTGAAAGAGATTAAACTGTCACTCTGACCCCGCTGTACGCAGCTACATTACAACTTTACCGTTGGTGAGTCACTGCATTGAAATCTATTTGTCTTCCAGTCTCTGTTAAGAGCAAGTGGAAATCATACGAGACAAAAGTAAAACTATTTTATAAATCTCTCTCTCTCTCTCTCTAGCTAAGTACCTATCAATTATTTGCCTAGGCATGCCTTCTAGGCCCTTGGTCATGGTGGGCGCCAAGGCTGCAACCCTATAGCCCCCACCTTAATCCGGCCCTGCGCTAATTGCGATAATAAGCCATTTGTTATAAACATTGTGGTGCCCTATGATCACTAGATTATCGACTGAAATATTTTTTGCATTAAGGTTACGCTAGCCAAACTGTGCATTTTACTTGACAACGTACCACATACACTATACGTATAATCAAAAGTATTCAGACACCACAATGTATTGGAACAAATGGCTTTCTTATCGCAATTAGTAGTTAGTCGTTCTACCTTTTGCTTGTATGACAGCGGCAACACGTCGAAGCATACTATCAACCGATTTCCGTAGGTCTCGACAGGAATAGCTGCTGCCAGAGTGGAGAGCGAAGACGGTCGTTGTAGTCGATTTCGTATCCGTCGCTTCAGTTTATCCCAGAAGTGGTCTATGGGATTAAGATCAGAACTCTGAGCAGGCCAGTCTAACAATCCCAATTAAATTTCAAGAAACCAGCCCAGCACACGCCGTGCAGCTCTATCGTGTTGGAAGAGACAACAGTCATTTCCATAATACTGCCACATTGTTGGTAGAGCAGAATTGTCCAGAACTTCGAGGCACACTTCAGAGATCACGGTTCGTGGTATGATAGCCAACGGGCCGAGTCCCATCTACAAAAAACAACTCCATACCATAATAGAGCCTAAGCCGAACTTAACAGTTGAAAGAACGCAGTCAGACGAAAATCATTCGCCGGGCTGTCGCCAAATTTAAACACGCCAATCAGATTGGAAGAGTGAAACGCGTGACTCATCACTCCGAAGAACAGTTTTCCAGTCACCCACAGTGTAGGAATGACAGGACACGTATCACTACCAACCGTGCTTTGCATTCACGGTGGTGATGTGGGGCTTGTTTGCCCTTGCTCTACCATAATAACTCACACTGAGCAGCTCTCTGTGGATAGTTATAGTACTTACCGAAGCATTACAAGCATATTCTACTTCAGCAGCGATGGAAACGGCCGAGGAAGAATGGGATTTCTTAACATATCTTACTATGGCTCTTCTGTCACGTTTCGTCAGTTTGTGCGGCTTATCTGAACGTTTTTTTTTTTTGTTTTTTGTTTTTTGCTGTAGTTGCACAGTCCTGCTTCCATCTCTTCACGACATTACTTACAGTCGATTTTCGTATGTTTAGTTTACCTGCAATACTCCATATGGAAACCTTTCTCAAATGACATCCAATGACCAGCCCACTCCCGAACTAGGAAAGTTCACATCCATGCTGCATATCGGCTTCAAAGTTACTGATAACACGACAGAACATCTCAGCTTTATTACATACGTACCTCCCCACGCACCTTCCTGCGCAACCGTTTTTTGCACTTAGGCGAATATTTGGTACTACCAGAATACTTTTGATATTGTAGTGTACATGCCCTTCTAAGTGATATGCAGTTCAAGTAGTAGGCTATTATGTAGTTATGTATGGTATATCACCTTTACTGGAAATAATAAACAAATCAAGTATTTACTCAATTTGAGCAAACATGAGAAGTAAAATTAATACAAAAGGATTTTGTGCTTATAGCCATAAAACAAATACGCGTGTTTAGCCCACGTTCAATATACGAAATATGCCAAAATTCGTTCTGTTAGTATCGATGTATTGAGGCAATATCTGTGCACCAATTAATTGGATTTGAAATGTACTTTTCCTTCTCGACATATGAAACTATAAGAATAATAATCCATACCTCTTGTTCTTTTTCCAGTGCCCAATGTTGCCGCTAGGAAGCGTAAATGCACATGAATATTTACTTCGATACTTATTTCACCGATGCCACTGCTTCTAAAAATATTACTGTTATTCTCCTCTGATACCTTTCACTATGATGATTGTCTTGCACACAATTTCTACCTCAAATAATTCCCTTTTCCGCTGAGAGATGTAAATTTATATCCCATTTTCCGATTATCTCGGGTCTAAAAGTCTGCTTAGAAACATTCTACAGTACATACGATGGATAGCTTTCGCTATAGGCACCATTCTGCTCATATTTTCTACTCCTTCATAATACGCAGTTCAGCCACCAGGGGCGAGCGTGTCCAATTCTGCTTGCAATTCTATCTCAGTACACAAAAAAAAAAAAAAAGAAAGAAAGAAAGAAAAAGAAAAAAGAAAAAAACCTGATGAAATGTTTTTCGCATCGAAAGCCATTCACCATGGATAACATTTTGCGCACATTTCCTACTTCAAGTGTTGCAGAGCTAACAGCATGGGTGATGCAATGTTCTATTTCTGTAATAAACACCAACTCTAAAAGTCTGATTAAAAATAAAATCATTTTTGTTTCGGATAAAACGTTCACCTGAAATTCCAATCGCGCAAGTATTGAACTTTATCAATCTGTCACTAGGGGGCGTGAATGTATTTTTCTAGTTGAAACTATATCTTCGCTTCTAAAATGCTGACATTTTTGTGGGTATGCATCGGATGCCTTCACTATGACTATCTTTAACGTATGTTTCCTACCTCCAATTTTTGCACATTTACTCCACTAAGAAGCAAAGGGTCCAAATGTATAGTTCACATTGCCATTACATCTCCAATTCTAAAAAATAATCTTTTCGTCGGATTCCACTATCCGCGACGAATATTTTGTTAATCGTACTAAATCTCCACTGTACGATATCATGTATCAACAAATGTGGGTAATTATCACACAAAATATGATACTAAATCATGATAAATATGATAATATATGTAATTACTGTATGACTACTAGATTCTATAATGGCAACTTTCTTTTGGCTAAAAAGTACTCAAAAATTCTATGGCATTCCTTTCGTTTTAAGTCATATTGATTACTTCTATGCGACTCACAAATAACTTTTTTTGGGTCGTATGGAAGCAATCTTCATTAAAAAAGAAAAATCTTGGTTATGCTTTATAATTATGCAACGCAAAACGGATAACATCTCCATAGCCTTCTAAGGAGAAGTATCGAGAGTGTACAGTTGAACATTTACGCCAATATCTAGAACCAGAAAATAAAATGGTAAATGTAATTTAATTTTTTGACACCTGTCTAATACAGTGCAATAAACATTTTTCCAATACCGCTTCTAAAAGTGATAATATTTTGTAAATGACAGACAAAATTATAACGTGCACAGGTCAGCTTTTGACATACCAACATATGCTCGCACAAAAACACGCAATAAAGTTTGGACAGGTATTTTTTCTAAAATGACTGGTTTCACAATATTACTAAAATCACTATTGTTTCGCAAAAGGTCCCAGAAAACAGCGGAAATCAGTTGTAATAATCTAAGAAGAGAACGCGGCATACAATCTGAAATCCCTTGATTAGGAGATTTGTGTTTTGAATCTACCATTAGAAAATTGTTATTTACAATTTTCTCAGATGCACGTTGGTTTTCGTAGGCTTCCCAGAGCTAAGGAAATGCAAGCGGATGTGATGATGGAACTCAGAGCTGAGAATTGCAGGAAAAATACCCCCGAGAATAAGTTTTCATGACATGAACATAGCATAAAGAAAAAGGAAAGATGGTCAATATTAAATGCGGACTGCCTCTTTCATTTCCTCGATTTTCTCGCATTAAAGGCACTATTTTTAGCATTGAAGGTGAAGAAACAATAGCTGTCTTTGTTTTGTACCTAGTGTCCAATTGTTTTCAATATATAAATCGCACATGGAATAATAATTATCAAATTTATTATTCTGTGCGCGATCAGCGATTTCCCTTAAAGAACAACGCTTCTAATCGTCTGACTGTTTTATTTGAAGCAGACAATTGCGTGCTCTTTTAATTTGCCTGATGTTGCATTTAGGTTGTCATCAAGAATAAAATGTAACATCACTTTACTGCAGAGTTCTGAGGGGTGCTAACAAAAATTCAATGGATTTTTGTTTCTATTCTGTTCACTAATGCCTGCGGGTTAGAAGATAAAGTTGTCGTTTCGTGAACGCCTGCGGGTCAAATTTTTGTTACAATCTTTGAATTATAGAGTCCAGTAGAAGCAGCCAGCGTTACCTGTTTCACATGTGGTCATCATTTACAGAAATAAAAATAAAAAAGAATAGAATTACCCGATTTCTCACTGTTTTAATTTCACGATTCATGCTAATCTCGAAAAAAAAAAAAAAAAAGTCTTGGCCTTACAGGAATCTGAGGAACGGCGACAGTGTGTCAACATTTGTTTGCTTTACATTTTCAGTGTGAGTTGTTCTATAAGTTACCACAACACTGAACAAAGTGTTCCCGAAAGGCTAGTCAAACTTTGGTAACGTGTTCTACTGCACATAGTGATGAGAAAGGTTCCAAAGAACATTTGGCCGGAAATGCTCCCCCAACCAGTTGTAGCACATTTTGGGAGAGCAACTAAGAAAGTTTATTAAGTTAATTAATTTTTAATTTAGTTAATATAGCGCATTGTAAGTGATTAATGAGAACAATTATTTTAGTACATTGGATCAAGTTTTACAACTTACCTACCTGAGCAGCAATACACACTTCAGTGCGTCTTCACATCGTTTGTCTAACACGTCCAAAAACTTTCGGTCGCGAAAAGTTCGTGTATTAGGCACCAGGGTAGCGAAAACTGTGTAGTTTTCATGTCAGCCACGAAAAGGATTCCTTTTTATGGAGCCTTAAGGTAACTCCTAAATTAGAAGAAAGATTCAAATTTGGATAGCACGCAGACTATGTATTTCGTCCACTTCTACCAATATAATCGGAAATACACGTGCGATTGAAATGTTCTTGATAAATGAGACTAAAATATGTTGGTGTTCCGTCATGCATAAACCACATGCGACGGGGTTTTGCTAACAGAACGACTTCTAGGAATGTAGATATTTCCGTTTCCAAGAAACGAGTGTATTGCTAGGAATTGATCGTATGTGGCACGTTCTCGTGGTATGTCTGCTGCTGTTCTCGTGGTATAACAGCAGCAGCAGACATTGGTGCCAGAACAACAGCAGTGGCCATGCGTGTCCGAATACCTGCTTTAGAGGTACATGTCGCATTTGTTCTTGCAATATACCAGAACAAGTGCCTCTAAAGCAAGTGTTTGGACAAGTATGTCTCATCTCTAGTCTTCAGTAACAGGCAAAAAGGATTCTGTGTCTAGAAGACGCCGCTGGATTGCTGCAAATGTATCCTTGGCTGGACATCCTCTTTGCGGAAAAGCTATTCTCTACAGATGCACGGCAGTTTCAATGGTAATCTTCACAGCAATTTCCATTTGCTACTGCATAAATGAAATGAATGTCTCGAATTTTACCATTACACAAGTGATTATTATTCACTGCCAAAGTCACAAAATACAGATGGATTGACAATAACAGCAAGAGTACTGATTCACTTACCCGTAACATCCAAACAACTGTGTCGACTCATTTTATGTAGAATTCACTACCACACCAAGGAGTATCTGTCCAATATTCACATACATTTACTATGCCGTCAGATATGTAAATGATGAAAATTTACCTGGAAGTGTACCTTCAGACAGGTTTCCTTGCTTTCACTATCAAACGTATTGTAACCCGTAAGAGAAACGTGTCCATCCCTATGCTCATAAAGTGATGCAGTGGTCTAAGCTGACCATTCGCTCGAGTCCGGGATGGGTCATGCATGGGTTGTGTGTTTGTTTTATGGTGCTGGGTCCCTCCCCTCTATGGAACCAGTGGCCCTAAATTAGGGATGGGCGACTGCTGATAGCCCAAGGAGTTGCTCACGGTGGTCATTAAACCCTGAAATGAAAAAAAATGTTCATAGGAACTTTTCCCTCACTGTGCGCAGAAAGCAAGTTCCTCAACTTTGACTAAACCTTTTGGAAATACTCTCCATGTCTTTTTGAAATGGAACAGTTGATGTGCGGTTAACTATGAAGACAGACATAAGTAACGACAAAGCTGGAATGTGAACGTTTCTTTAACGCGTTATTAGAAAGTTTCAGAACGCAACATTCCTATCGAAATTTTGGGCTTACTCAGAAATAACTTTGCTCTTAAACAATATCTTTGCTTTGTTGCGGTGAAAACTAGTATTTGCTTTGTAACGTAAAAACGATATTTAATTTGAAGCAACGTATGAAAACCTTTGATATATATAGCAGCGTATAGTTCTAATGGAAAGCGAAGTCCCTTTTCATAAAACTACTGTTTCTCTAACTCGGAGAAACGCCTTTATAAACTAAATTCCAACCAAACTGAAAGTTTACCGACTTTACTAAATTACTGAGGCTTTGCGAGCCGAGTGAGAAGGATACTTTCCATAGGCGCCGACTATGAGGGAGGATGGGGCAAGGTGAATTTTGCCCTTCCAATAATTTTACTGGAGCAGAGGGCAGTGCCCACCCAATATTTTTTCCCTCTATAATTAAATAAGTTTATGTTTTGATGGCTTTTTCGAAATGTGTGAGTTGAAATATGTCTGTAAAGAAAAAAAAAAAATTATCCGTTGGTCCCGGATTAGACCTTTTCTACTCCATCCCCCTCTATCTCTCTCATACCTTTCATTTCCATAACACTCTGATCTTCTCTCGGGTTCTCTTACCCACCCTCCTAACTTCGTACTTCTCAGGGCGGTTGAGATCAACTTGGTCAGATTCGGACATACTCTCACCCAGATTCAGATGTCCAAAAAATGTATTTCTTTCATTTATAGAAATATATTATTCTTTATAAAATGGACCAGCATGCTCCACCTAATGAGGCCAAAGCGATTTACTTCCAAAAATTAATAAATAACAAAATAAGTAAAAACTTTCTGCCCATATTCAGCATTGCTTATTTGATAAGAAACTTGATTGCCAGATTTGTATTGTGTTTGACATGTTCTCGTGACAAGTGGTAAATATTTAAAACAATTATCTAAAAAAAAAAAAAAAGTACAGAAACGCATAATCTCTAGCGCCTTTATTTATCTATTTATTTTTTCCACTTCTCGTTCTTTGTTTGGATAACCACGTTGATTTCTCATATTTTTTATAAACTTTTGGAAACGAAATCTCTCCGGATATTTTTATAAAATCACAGTCTGAATTCTATTTTTAAAAATCACAGGCTGAATTCTATTTTTTAAAATATTAATATCCATTAAAAGCATATTTCTGTTTTTTTGTTTATTTGCTGACGAGCAATTGCGTTTCAAAATATACGTCGAATCTCGTAATTTACCTTTTTGTCATTTTTTTATTTTCCTCCTTACAATGGAAGAGACGTGCCCCTTTCACGTCTAATCGCTTCACGCGTGCCCCCCCCCCCAAAAAAAATTGGTGAAGTCAGCGCCCCTGATACTTTCTCTCTTTCATTATTTCCTGACTGATATCCAACGATTATAAATCTATAAACAGAAAAATTATCGGATTTTACGGAAATAATGGTATATTGAAATTGGATGAAAGCCACTGGCAAAAACCTAAAAACCTGAAAATTTCCGTGCAAAGGTGCAGTTTTTTTTTTTTTTGTTTTTTTTTCAAAAAGGTACAGTTTGTAGACTGAATCTAAGTAATAGCTGTTTCTTTCAGCTGTAAAAATGTAATTGACACGGAATGAAAATATAACATTGTTTAACAAGAAAAATAATATTACTTTATACATTTATCTTTCGATGTTTGTAGAATTTATTTGATAAAACGGCCTGTTAAACTCGATTCTTTTGAGTGACATTAATAATTGATAAGCAGTGGAAGTCAGGCATACAGATATACATATTTAGGCCTTATACGAGTCTTGCAGAACTTACAAGAAGTTCGGAAGGAGATTCTTTTTGCTTGATTTTCTTCTTTATAAGGGAGGAGCAGAAATATTGGACTGACGTCCAGTTTCAGCCTGTCTGTCTCGGGGCTCAGTGAAAAGTTCCAGAGGCTTCTGTTTGGATTCTTATCAGTTGCTACAAGGAAAATAATTTTTTTAATTGTTGAGCAGCATTTCTGCTGACAACAGCTGCGTACATCTGAAGGGAGTTTTTACGTTTCCAGAGCCAGGTGTTTGGCAAGATTTAAAGTAATAGGAAGACTAACATTTCAACTCTCAAGGGCACGCTTTCTAGATTAGATTCGACATATCTGTAATATGTGTATCATGGTTTTAACTGAAACCGACATTGCATAACAAGTACTTTATATTTCCTGGCACTGAGCGCCCTCAGAGCGAGATTTACTGTTCAAATTGAGCTGTAGTTTCCTCACCTATTCTTTTATTCTTCTTCTTATGTGATTCATATCACGTCCACCGAATGCTTTGCACTTTCATTGCATTTCAAGTACGGTATCAATTAATTGCCTTCACAGTAAGGCTTAAAATTTTCGCCAATGGTACAAGTACTGGCGGGTTGAACGCCGATTATCCGATCTAGTCCTGACGTAAGTGATCCAGATAATAAAAATGCGATTAGCTAGATAAGACATCCCGTCCATTTACCGTTCACAAATACTCCAAATTTAGAGCGATATCATTTAACTAAACAGATGCGCAACAGGTTTTTGCTTTAGTATACGCACATTTTTCTTGCAACCATGTCACAGTGTCTTTAAAGGTACAGAAATTGAATGGAGTCAAAATAATCTGCCATTTCTAACCAGGGACTAACAACACGTTCATCAGGGTCATTTTCCTCAGTAAACTCTGTGCGTCGTTTGCCTTCAGCCACGCTCACGATCTTACTATCATCTAAAATCTGATATACGTCGCAGTTTAACCATTTTGTTTTACTTCAACATGTTCACCCTGGGCAGCCTGGAACTTCTTCTATGTTTAATTCGTTAATTGCATCATTACCTTTTTCGACATTCTATAGTGTTCTTTCTAAGATTCTGTTTGATGTATCTGAAGGGTTGCTTTCTTTACAAGATACCAAGAATTCGCTTTCATTGTTTTACTAATCCGTGTGACAGCTTTTGTTTCTTTCTAATGTTTAAAGTTTTTGAAAAACTAATCAAGCCGTTTAATTTTATGATAGAAGTAAAAGAAGTGCTTTTAGTATTCTATTCTCGCATTCTTCAGGAAGTTCTAAAAAAACAACTGCTTATAAGTTATTTAAGAGTAGCGACACTATTCAATACTTACTTACTACAGCGGCATTTTGTACTGATTTTAATCCATTACTGTGCCCAACTGCGAGAGAAATATGAAACATGATTCAATACTACAGTAGTTTTACTATTTTAGTTTGTTTACTTTCACGTTGGGAATGAAAGTTTGGTCATTCCATTCTACAAAAGCTTTAGTATTCATCAAGATCACGAGGTTCCGCTTAGGGAAAAGGTCGATGCTGTATCCGAATATTTGGAATTTGGATAATCGGAGCTGTACTGCATTTCATTTGCAGCTACACATAACACAGATAACGACCTTTGTTGCTATAGGCTTAAGTATTATAGAAATGTTTCCACTGTTCCATCGAATTCATACGCGTCATTTGGGAGAGGAAGAGGACAACTGCAACTCCAATATTTTTCACTTTCCCAAATAATTATATTTTTATTACTTGCAAATAATGCATTTAAAAAAACAAACTAACTGGAATCTCAACTACGATAAGTTAAAATTGAGACGATAATTCATTGTTGAATCGTCAGAAAGTGAGGGTTCAATTTGTTCCATCATAATAGACGCTGCACTTTGGAAAAGACCTACGAATTTGTTTTCTTACTCATGTTCGTTACCCATAAAATGCAAACTTTCTTTAATTTTTATTTTGCTGTAAAAGATTTTTGAAACACCATTTTAGATTGTATCCACTTGTTGAAAACAAAAAACCTGTGTAATGTGATCATCTCAAGAATTGATCCAACTACACCCACTGACCGCAACCTAAGCGATTTCCTGTTCGGTGATAAACGACGCCGAGTGATTTGAGGAATACTTCAGCCGTGGATTGTGTCACGGCGACGTCGTACCAAAGCGACCTTTTGTCAACCAGTTACAATTCAAATTCATGATTCTTCTTTTTTTTTTTTTTATCGTTCTCTCCTCAGCAGTCAGTGTGTGTTTGTGTGTGGTCCTGGTATGTAAAAAAGTATCAATGAAATCATCAGGAAAACGCAAAATAAAAACGTTGGCAGATGATATAAATGTTAAAAAGCTGAAACCTGCTTCTGTTAACAATTCAATTACTTATAATGAAGTGCTTAAAGAATCAACACAAAAGGCTTACGGTGAAGTGTTTTCCACCCTAAAAGTAAAACAATTAATGTTCACACACGGTATGAAAGTTAAGTTTCAGAAGATCATGACTGAAGGTTCTCAAAAGGTGAGAACTTTCTTTCAGGCAGTAGTTGTGTGTCCATGTCAACCAAAACGGAAAAAAATGTCCACAGAAAACGGCCGAAAATTTCGGTGCGAATGGTAGAATGAATTTAAATGGCTAAAATATAGTGTCATTTGTCATTTATATTTCTGCCTAATGACTAAAATATAGTGTCATTTGTCATTTATAATGCTGTTATTTCTGCCGTGCTTTTTGTGAAAGTATACCAAAATCTAAAAATGCAGTTAAGATGAAAGGACATTCAAACAGAAAGAAATGAAATGAAAAATTCTTGGAGAGCAATGCACATAAGTCAAAACTAACATAACTTAAAAACACACCGCTGCATGGACCAGTATCAAATCAACTTGATTCCGAAAGGAATACAATGACTTCTGAAAAGATGAAGTACTTTCAAGCGCTCATTTATAGTATCTTGATTGTGCTTCACAATGTATTATGCTTATTTTTTTGTTCCATGGTTTCATGGCAACTATGAGAAACTCACAAGCGCTATAAGCAGACGCCCATCTCTAATGTAGGGCCATTGGTTCCAGGGAAGCTTTGTAGCTTTCCTGGAACCAGGGAACAATGGGCAAACACACCACCTGCGCCTCAATAGGGACGAGAACCCAGGCTTGACCCAGATGAAAAGTTAGAAGCCAGCACCTCAGGACTCTCGTTCACAGGAGTGGCTGCATTTCACATAAGGATCATAAGGAAGACGATCATCATCATCATTATCGTCAACCATTATCAATCCACTGCTGGACGAAGGTCTCCCCAAGTTTCCTCCACAACGGTCTGTCTTGTGCCAGTCTCCTCCATGTCACTCCCGCATATTTACGAATTTCATCCACCCATCTCCCATGTGGTCTTTTTCTGGGTCTTTTCCTGTCCCTTGGAATCCAATCTAAAATTTCGGCTGTCCATCTATGGTCTGTCCTTCTGGCAGTATGTCCAGCCCATTGCCATTTCAGGGATTTAACTCTGATCACGATGTCTTCCACTCTCGTCATTTTTCGGATCCACGAGTTCCTCTTCTTATCTCTCCTGGTTATACCAAGCATGCACCTCTCCATGCTGCTTTGAGTTGTCTGCAGCCTTTGTATGTCTCTTTTAGTTAAGGTCCACGTCTCTGCACCATACGTAAGCACTGGAAGGATGCATTGATCAAACACTTTTCTTTTAAGACATAATGGCATATTGCTCTTGAAAATTATGCTGTTTCTTCCAAAAGCTCTCCAGGCAAGTTTTGTACGCCGATTAATTTCTTCATCAATGTGACCCTCACTTGATATCTGCTGTCCAAGATAAACATACGTATCTGTTATCTCCAGTTTTTCTCCATCAATCGATAAATCTTCATTTCTTGTAAAAGCATTGAACATCACTTTTGTCTTCTGAAAGTTCATTTTTAATCCCACTTCTTTACTCTTGTCAGCAAGTTCCTGGATCATACTCTGCAGCTCTGATGGGGTAGTTGCAAAAATGACTACGTCATCAGCAAAACGAAGGTGGGTTAGATAATCTCCATTAATCTTTATCCCTTTGTTTTCCCAGTTCAGTGATTGAAAGACATTTTCCAATGTGGCATTAAAGAGCTTCGGAGATATGGTGTCACCTTGTCTCACTCCCTTTCCAATTTTTATGTGTGTTGTATTTTCAAACAGCCGAATCTTTGCACTTGCATTTTCATAGATGTTATTAATAATATTAATGTATGCATCTTCAATACCGCAGGATTTCAGAGCCGTGGTAACTGCTGATGGTTTCACCGAATCAAAGGCTTTTTCATAATCGATAAAAGCCATGCACAATGGAAGTTCATATTCCCTCGCTCTTTCAATTAGTTCTCTCAGTACGTGGATATGATCTATTGTGCTGTAGCCACTCCTGAATCCAGCTTGTTCTCTCGGTTGAGCCATGTCCAGTGTTACCTTCATGCGGTGTGAAAGAACTTTAGTGAAGATTTTATAAACCACTGATAGGAGGCTGATAGGTCTGTAGTTCCTGAGATCCTCAATGTCACCTTTTTTATGTAGCAGGATCATTGTAGCATTGTTCCAATCCTCAGGAATTTTCCCTTCATTAAGGCATCGAGTGAAAATTTGGGCGAGTACTGTTTCGATTTCTCCACTTGCTTCTTGTATGATGTCTACAGTAATTCCATCTTCTCCTGGAGCTTTTCCCCTCTTCATGTTCTTGATTGCATGTGCAACTTCTGCTGGAAGGACTGGAAGAACTCTGGTACTGGTACCTTTCATGGTGTCTGGAGTACATGTATCATCCCTTTCATATAATTTGGAGTAGAAATCTTTCACTCTTGTCAAAATTTTGCCTCTATTTCTTGTTATAGAACCATCTTCTTTTCTCAGAGCCATAATCTGTTTTCTTCCCTTACTGAGATGTCCCTTTGCTATCTTTAGGCTTTGGTTGTTTTCAATTGCTTTCCTCACTAGCTCACAGTTGAATTTCCTTAGGTCTTCAGTGATACTTTTTCGTGCTGTCTTGCATAGCTCTATATATTCCACTTTGGAAGTCACATCTTCTTTAGTTGTCCTCATCTCTCTTCTTTTTTGCATCAACATTTTGGTTTTTTCTGATAATTTGTTCACATGCAACTTGTTCTTAGACCCAGCTAATTTTGTTGCTGTTTCCATAAGAGCTTTGGTTACTTTTCTGTTAAGTTCCGAAATATCCACTTCTTCCGATGTTAGGCCTTCTAAAGCAGAGAATCTGTTCTTCAGTTCCAACTTGAAAGTATTATGGTGTTTTTTAAGGTTGGTTATGTCAATACATTTTGTTTGTCTTATGAGCTTGCCACGTTCCAGTTTAGTGTTGAGGTGCATCTTACATCTCACCAATCTATGGTCACTACCTGTGTTGAACTTGTTCAGCACACTGCAGTCTTCGATGACGAATTTTTGTTACACATAATAAAATCAATTTCACTTGTCGTCCCAATTGGATGTCTCCATGTCCATTTCCTGTGTGGCTTTTTCTTGAAAAAGGAATTCAAGATGAAAAATCCTTCTGCCTCTGCAAACTCAACGAGAGTATTTCCACGCTGGTTTCTGTTGCCGTGACCGAATTTACCTACTGAAGTTTCATTCTGTTGCCGTTGCCCTATCTCTAAGGCGCAGTGGTCTAAGCGCTAGCTTTTTACTATTTGTCCGAGATGGGTCTGGGTTCGAATTCCGGTGCGGCATGGATGTTGTGTTTTTCTGACGGCACTGGCTGTCTCCCATCCCTGAAGTCATAGGCCCTAAATTACGGACTGGCGACTGCCTATACGACGGCCTATGCCCATCAAGTTACTCACGGTGGTGGTTGAACCTCAAACAAAAAGAAGAAGACAATACAAGTGATAGCGAAGGAAATTAATTAGAGCTTTTATCACCGAGGACAAAATATAATGATATTGTTTTATGGCATTATATGAACAAAGAAGAGACAGTTTTATATGTTGGTCCAAAAAAATCAAAATGGTCAATTAGCAAAACTTTTTAGACAAATTTAGTGCCAGAGCAAAAACGGCCGTTATATACAGTGTAATAAGGGGTGAAACCTGGTTTAGAACGACATGAACAAGTCTCAGTTGTATTAAAAAGCATAGACTACACACATTTTGAAGTTAAATAGGAGTACCATTACGTTTTCGAAGCTTTTAATTTTAAGGCGATTTTCAAATCCATGTACAAAATGGACTTCTCCGAGTCAACTAATCATAAATATTTGTAGTTAAATTTACTGAAACACCGGAAACAACCATCAAGCTTTACATTTTGGAGTTTTCCATGCATATAAAAGTTATTCACAACTTACGGACAACATAGCACCTATTCCGGTTGAATTAATTCATTCAGAAAGCACGTGCTACTATTTTTTTTCTTTTCTCTCTCTCTCTCTCTCTCTCTCTCTCTCTCTCTCTCTCTCTCTCTTTCTCTCTCACTTTCATTATAAAAAAATCCGAAGATGAAATCGGTATCACGCCTTGTGGATAAGGAACTCACTCAAGGTTTAACTAGTTGTCACATTTGAAATGTTTTCAGTCAACCGTGAAACTTTCCATAAAAACAACAGTTTAAGCGATTTAAAATCTTATGCTCAATAACTTACTTCAATAGGTAGCAGGTAGAGTACACTCCGACAGAATTGGAAGCACTTCTCTTGTAACCGGGGTCAGCTCCAAGCCCTGTAACACTCTCTCCTCTTGAAGGAACAATTTTGTATGTTACACAGGTAACGTTTTCCCCATGTCCTTCTTTTTCTGCATCAAAAACGAACAGTCAATATCTTTTACAAGCAGCGGCAAATGACACTTCTCGTGCGAGAACAACTCTTTATGTCTTACATAGGCACAATTCTACAGCTGGTAGCTTTCGCCCCTCTACCCCTACACTGAAAATATCCATCTTATACATAAAATCATACAGAGACGATAGCTCTTGTCGCTCTTTTTCTGTGGTGAATATATCCATCTTATATTGTATATGTAAAATAACGGATATATCGTGGAAGCTGTTCTTCTCTTTCGGCAGTCAGAATGTCTATCTAGTATAAGTAAAATAATAAAGAGCTTATTGCTTTTCTTTCTCTCTGTATCCTTCCGTAAGGATTTTTGTGAGATTTTTTTTGCCCGGCCCGTATAGCCCGAGCTAGGCTGGGCATTATTATTCTTTCATCAACTAAGTGGAAAACTCCCGACTCGGGAAGAACTGAACCTGTACTGGAAGGTTCAGTATTTTGCTCCTGGACTAAAGAAAAACGTTTTCAACTAATAAAATAAAGGCTGCCTTGGGAGATAATCAGATGGCGAAGATTACTGAAGGAAGGAAAGGCATGGAAATTCATTCGTAACCAGATGCGTTGATTAATTACAGCTGAAATTGAAAAGCCGGGTCCCAACATATTCGGAAAGGAAACTAATATATGACCACTTATATCTAGAACTGCGGCGACGGTCAGCCTGATTGCTGTAAAAATTTCCTGTAAATTGTGGTAATTACTGTGGGTTTAACATTAGCCTGGGTCTTTTGGTGTCATGTAATACCTGAGTGTCATCCTTTGGGTGTCATCCTATAGCGATTGATGTACGCACAGTTAGCGACTAAAGTATGTGACTTTTTTTTTTTTTAGGAAATTTTTTATATAAACACACTCTTCAGCCTTAAAAACCAGATGACCGAGCTTCTAGCGCGATTCGTTTATGTTACAACGGTGATGAGGAAGTTCGAAGTATTTTTTTACATATTTGGGAATCAAGGTGACCTTGTTTATACTAAAGTGTGGAAGAGGAAATGCGTTTGTACTTGTAACAGAAGTAGGAATCAGGTGTAAATCTCACTTGTGGAAAGAATTCCTACGAGAAATGACGCCTTTCTGCGTTACATTCCGTTTACTACTGAGGTCGTATAGTTCAGTGGAGCGGCTTTGTTTCTCCAGAGGAAGCTTTGCGTTATTGGCAAGAAGTGGCAAAGAACGCGGGATGAAACTATGAAACGCGTCCAGCCGCTTGAAGTTCGGATCCGGTCCTAGCAGAACTTTTCAAATCAAAGCTCGTGCAGACCTCTACGGATTCAAGGAGACACTTCTCCCAAAGTTTAGGCTAAATTCTCCAGGAAAAGAACAGACTCAGTGCCCAGAGCCTTAACATAAGCATACCATTTTCGGAACACGTACCTAGCCAAAACCCGGGCCTCTGACCACTACGTTACAGCGCTAGACCTCTATTTTTGTAGTGACTATGTCTTTTATCGGGATGCAGGAGAGTTAACTACCACCGTGAGGTGTAAGCAGTTGCCCATCCTCGTTTCAGAGCCATTAGTTCTAGAGAAAGGAAAGAGCCAGTGCCGTAAAACAAACAATCGATTCATGTCTCACCCAGGATTCGAACCTGGACCCATCATGGACGAATGATTAGAAGCCATCGCCTTGTACCACTCGCCTCCTAGGTGGCTGATTGTGTATTATCGACGAACAATCATAGCAAACTGGTAGCTCTTAACCACCTCCTTCTGCAGTGGTATGCTACTTTAGCTAGAAATGATCATAGAGTACTTGCAGTTTTCCCAGGTATAATCATAGGAATCTGATAGCTCTTGTCTCTTTCCTTCTTCAATGGCAATGACTGTTATATTCAAGTACAAACACATAGAGCTGGTAGATTCAAATTGCCCTGAATAAGATAGTCATTCATCAGGTACTTCTGCAAAGACTGTGTCTGCCTTATCAAGGAAGAATCATGTCTCTCTCCTTTTACAGTGAACACTTTGTGTATCTTTTATAGGTACAATAACAAAGATGCAGTAGATCTTGTCTCCTGTACTGTAGCAGTTTTCCATCTCATCACGCACAGAAAACAACGGCATTGCTATTTTTATATTTAGCTAAGCTTAAGAAGAACGATTCCTGGACAAAAAAAAAAATATTTCAATACAAAATATATATTATGACTATTTATTTGATTACGGACTGATATAGTTTATAATCATTCATTCCTGAGATATTTTTGAAAGTAAACAAATGAGCATGATTATTATTTTCGCTGTTTTATGATGAAATTAAAAACTCAGATGAACGGTCACAGCATGATCATTTAAACAAATATTGTTTCTGTTTAGTTAGTGTTAGTGTTATTTTCAAACTTCGTAAATGAGAATCTTTTTTTATGATAGATTAAACTTCAGTGAAGTTTTCGAGCGTCATCATCACGAGTAAAATTTCTTGTAAAAACTTACATCAATGTGCACTAAATATTTGAAGATTTAAGGGAAGAAAAACACATAGAACAGCCATGATGTGAATTACTTGTAAGAGTAGTTGATTTATCGTTAAAACGTGCAAGTGCCCTTTTTAATTCTTCGAAATGTTTGCTGAGCAAGATTTCTTTTGTTTCCGTTAGAGGGAGCAGTCGTCGATTTCAATTCCCAGTTGAGAGTAAAAAGCTAGCATCCTCTAGTTAGGCGATCTCCCCGATACGCAATGAAACACGGTTAAAAACGAGTTTAACCGGAGCTGCGGTTTCGGAATTAAGGCTGGCCGAAAAATGAGTCCTTTCGTGTTCAGTGCGGGCATAATGAAGTTAAAGAGAAAGTCAGTAAGGGAGAGTGGGGGTGGGAGAGAGAGAGAATGGTATACGGGACTAAGGAGCAGTGAGGTAATACTTTACGGTCATGCCAACGCTTCGTTACCTTATCCCAGGGGTTTAAAGAAAGAGATGGGGGCTGTCAAAGCGAAACTCGGGGGCCATTAACTCCGACGTGGCGGGAGTTATGTTGAATCTCGGCTGCAACCACGACGAACAGCTGACAGCACTAGAGCACCGCGTGAACAATCAGCTTTTCTTCCCTCCTCTACCACCAGCTAGCGTCAAACTGCTGTCTCTCTTCTGGGCTTCAAATAAGCTTTATATGATAGATAACACTCATAAGAAGGCAAAATCGAACGGTATTTCCCTTGATAAACTTCACGAACATTAGCTGCCTCACTTCTGATTTGCACTCAACAACGGGCTGGCTCTCAACGTAGTTCTACCGATTTCTTGGCTACTGACCATGAACAATGTATGATGGTAGCACAAATTACATCATTCTAAGCATCTTGTGGTAATATAACTTTTAAAGAGACATCATTATATAAATAAGCTTCCTAACTCACGTCGGGCATCAGTTTTCATTCAGCGAAATTTTCTGACCACTGAGAAATAATTCCTGTGATATAAATAATTTTATCTCATTTCTCTTCGGAATACAAGGAAATGTATATCCGGTTCTCATCATACACAGTGAGGGCGTTCAATGATTTTGCTACGATAATCCATGACCGCTGGCTGTGCGTGCTGGAACTTCCCGTCAAGCTTCGGCAGTATTTAAACAACCAATCGACCACAGATAAGAATTATTGAAGTTCAGGAAGTTAATTTGTTGAGATACAGAGTTATTGTTTCTTTTCTGAGTAACGGGGTTACCGATCCATTATGATCATCTTAGGTTATGAATCGTCTTTCCTTAATTTATGGGCAGTGGCGCAGTGGTTTAAGCGCTGGATTTTGACCATTCGTCCGAGATGGGTCCAGATTCGAATCCCGATGAGGCATGGATGTTGTGTTTGTCTTACGGCACTGCCTTTCTCTCCCTTCCCTAGAATTAGTGGCCTTAAATTAGGGAGGGATGACTGCTTATAGCCCCCTAAGTTTGCTCACAAAAAAATGATGCTACGAAAGTCACGGCAAGTCAAAAAAAAAAAAAAAAAATGATGCTACGAAAGTCACGGCAAGTCAAAAAAAAAAAAAGAAAAAAAAAAAAGTCGCCCGGGTGGCGCAGTGGTCTAAGCGATGGCCTCTGATCATTCGTCCGAAAGGGGTCCGGGTTCGAATCCCGGTGAGGCATGTATGTTGTGTTTGTCTTACGGCACTGGCTCTCTCCCTTCCCTGGAACCAGTGGCCCTAAATTATGGACAGACGACTGCTTATAGCCCATTTAGTAGCTCACGGTGGTCTTAAACCTTCAATCAAAAAAAAAAAAAAAAAAAAGAAAAAAAAATGAAGAAGAAGAAGAAGATAGAAACGGTTTCTGTTTTTGGAGTGTTCCTCAATATTCCAATATCACACATAAGGCTTTCGAAGAGATCGCGGTTTTACTGCCAAATAAGATCTTGGGCTTTATGCCCCCCCCTCTTTTTTTTCTCTTTAATGTACCAAGCATTACTGCCAATCATATGAAAAATCCAACCTAAGTAAAACAATGAAAATTTGGACAAACTTATTTTTGTCCTCAGCAGAAAAGATCTTTTTAAGCCACTCTTTTTATTGTGTGACACATTTGAAATACATATTTAAGCCACCAAGTGAAGAAATTCACATAAAAAACATTGTTAAACTTATTGAAAACCGTTGGCTTGTTTACAGCTGTTAGAGCCAAAGAGGAAGTTCTCCTGAAACAGAGAAACCAATCCAAAAAAGGGGAATAGTGTGCCAAATGCAAACGCAAACTTACGACACCCAGAAAGAATTGACGCATTGATATAAAATTCGGGAAGTATTAAGAAAATGCTAATCTGTGTAATCCAAAAAGGAATTTTTTGATCCATTTGCTAGGAATAAAGATATCTTGACAAGTACCAGGATGAGTAAAAAGTTTACCGTTTTGAGCTGCGCACAATGTTGGGCCGCCATTCCTCTGCGAAACGCACGCCAGCCTCATCCGAATACCGCGATGTCGTGGAACACGCGAGGTTGATGACGTATATTTAGCAAACAACAATATTACGTTATCAGGTGAGCGGAAGATACAGGTTGATAAACGTGCTGTTCGGGTGCTTCTGCGCCATTGATGCAAAAACTGGTTATACCGGCAGCAACAGCGAAAGAAATGTGTGCGGTTGAAGACGAGGAAAAACAGTGAACAGCAGCACTGCACGAAAATGGTTCCGGTACTTTAATGCTGGGGCCATCAGTCTCGGAGAGAAGCAGAGGACCGAACGTTCAACAACCACCAACACTGACACCCTGGTCAAAGCTGGGACAGCGAATCCCGTTACCTGCACCTGCTTGGTTTTTCCCCCAGGTACCATCAAATTGTTCCCCATGAAATGACACCCAGCAGACGGAACAAAGTCTCGCTGTCTGTAGCACAGCGCCGTCAAATCTGCAGGGTGTTAGGTTTTGACGTCGTATCATCACAGGTGATGAAAAGTGGATATTCCTACGTTATCCGCCACTGGAAACCAGTGGCATCCATTTATTGCCCAGCTGAATATGTGACGCACTATCCGTTTTGCAACACATTTCACTGTTCCTACATTAAAACTGTAAAATTCTTGGGTGTTCATGTTTGCCCTGAAGATTACAAACTTCATCTACTTAAATTAAAAGGAAACAACTTTTTTTTCAATAATTCAGTGATTTCACGAAGGAAAGCGAAAATGATCGTAGTGGCATTTACTGTAAATTTTGTTTTAAATTTGCAGTTATTAGAAGAATAATGGCGAAACTATTCATGCATATCCTCTTTGCCAGAAAAAAAATAAAAAGACGAAGCACCCCGAGAAAGTCCGCATGTAAGTACCAAAAAAAAAACGTGCAGTAACTAACTAGTGGCCCGCCTCGGCGCATACGAACGGCGCATCGTCGAGGAAGTTATATCAAGAGCAAAGGTCGGACACAAGGGCATTTGTGACAGCGGATGGCAATTGCATTTACCTCCGCAGAGTGTGATGATGCCTCTACGTCGTATCCATGCACACTACGAGCAAGTTTGAGATATGACGTATTATTGGGCCGACAGAGGCCAGTTGGTCAAGTCTCCATATCGCCAGGCATTTGGGTCGGAGCGACTCGGGAATAGGTCGATGTTGGAGCCAATGGATAGAAGAGGGCACAACCCAGCGGCACGCACGTAGTGGGCAACGACAGAACGTGAGGATCGAGAACCGAATTCGTCGCTCTCAACCAACTGTGTCCATGTTGCGTCGTCAGCAGGTAAGGAAGTGGCCATCCGGACCGTTGTCCGACGACTTGCGGTACGGAGACTGCATTCGAGGAGGCCACTCCGCGAGCATCGCTGGCACCAGTTGCAGTGGTATCCCAGAAAGCCCAGAGAACATCGCCGGCACCAGTTGCAGTGGTATCGGGCCTGATCAACGTGGGTTAGTATCCAGTGGCGTCGTGTTGTCATCAGTGATGAGAAACGTTTTGCGCATACGTGTCTGGAGACGAGCCAACCAGCGCACGGAACCTGCCTTTAGCGTGGAAGGGTACACAGCTCGCACACCGGGAGTGACTGTCTGGAGAGCCATTTCCTACGATAGCCGGACACCGTTGGTAGTCCTCCATAACACCCTCACGGCTCAACGGTATGTCGACGATATTCTACGACCTGTTGTGTTGCCATTCCTGTCGCAGCATCACCGAGCAAGTTTTCAACAGGATAATGCCCAGCCACACACGCAACGGCTCTCCAAGGCCTGTCTCGGTAATGTCGTCATCTTTCTATGACCAGCCCGATCACCCGAGCTCTCACCGATCGAAGATGTTTGGGACATGATGGGATGCCTCCTACGCCCATCCCGGAATGTCGGCGAACTGGTCTGAAATTCAGACAACATCTCGCGTATAGTATACCTCAGCACAGTATCCGTGAACTGTGTTTGTCTATGCGACGCCGGGTAGCCGCTTGCACCCGAGCCAGAGCAGGCACTACGACGTAGTGACTTGTTCCACTCGCGTAGCTATTTTATTGAAATAAACGACCAAACTGCTTTGGAATTGCATTCATTTTCTTTTCTATACATGTTGACATACCAATTTTTATCTAGATTGGATGATGGATGATTCCTTTTGGATGTGTTTTTTTTTTCTTTGCAAAGAGTGTATACAAAGAGCAGTTGATAAGTTTCTACGCTTTCATAGAAGGAATGCTGAAATATGAAAACTCGTTTGTTATTCATCATAGTCCCCCCCCCCCCCCTTAGGTCAACGCACTTTCAGGAACCACCTACTAGCTTTTGTAAATCGCTCAAATAAAATTCAGAAGACTCAAACCGTTTATTCACTATGTCCATCGCAGCAGTGTGATTGCAGAATTTCTAATTTTCAAGTCCGTATGAATATGGAAAATAATCCCATGGAGCCGATTCCGGTGAGTAAAGCGGATGACGTAATAGCGTAAATCCGCAGTCACGCAGTGTCGCCTGAGTGAGGAGGTACATTGTCTAACGGATAATGACTAATTTGGCTAATTCCCTGCACGTCTTTATCATCAATGCTCGCGGAAACGTTTTAGTAGGTTGTAATAATGACCTACATTAAAAGTGGCACTTCGTTCCAGAAATTTAATCATGATCACTTCTACATCCCAGAAGACGTATGCCATGACTTTCTTAGCCAGTTTTTGCACTCGAACCGTTTCTTTAAGACGGGGAGAAGATGAATGGCTCCACTATTTTGATTTCCCTTTCGTTTCAGGGTCGAAGTATTGTACCCATGTTTCGTACGTAGTGACATACCACCCCAAAATCTGAGCTTTATGAGCTTCAAACTACTGCGCAATCTCATATACCAGCACTTAACTTCATCCACTTTCTGATCTGCTTTCAGTGCTTTAGGACCCCACCTCGAAAAAAACCTTCTGCATTTCTTCAACATTTGCACAGTAACGTGAGCTCGTTCATGGAAGTTGTTGAATGCTGTCTTAATATGCTTCAATGTTATTTTGCGGTCTTGCATGAACAGATCAAGAATAGCAACCACATTTTTTAGATGTCGACGCGGTAAAAGGCTGAAATGTGCATCTTCAACACACTTGCTTCCATGCTTAAATTCTAAAACCCAATTTTCCCCCGCGGCGTGTGAAGGACAGGATACCCCTAGTGTTTTCGGCATGTCCTCATGAATTTATTTCTGCTACATTCCCTCTAAATGGAGGTACTCAATGATTACACGGTGCTTGATTATCTCAACAGCTTCCATCTTCATTCACCTTCCAGAATTCAACGCCTTCTGTAAAAGGAAAAGGAAATAGTTGCACACCTGAAATTTTCAGTGAACACATAGGAAGAGTCGCAGTATACGTCTGCAGAGATGTCTTTCACGAAAACTTTCGTGATTTATATTAGGCTAAAAACGTTTCAATCCTTCTTCACATAAAACCGTACATGGACAATCGATAAAAATACAGTCGACTCCCGTTATATGTGCTTTTGTCATCCACGTTTCCGCATATATGCGGATTTCAGTTCCGTCCTAAATGCCGCACTACGTGGAGGTTGCCTAGGAAAACTTCAACACATGACTAACACTCCAGGACAACTGCTGCACGTATACCAGGCTTAATATTTGCCCCTCTTAGCCTTCGCTTTACAGCTGCTCGGTACCAAATCAACTTTTCGATCATGTGATTTTCTTTCACTTTGCACGTTTTCTGCCTAACAATCAAATGACTTCGAAGTGAGGAGATTAAGAATAAAACGAAGAAACGGGAGAAAAGTATCACATGTACAGGGTGAGTGAAAAGTCACAGGACACTCTTGTATTTCAGAAACAGGAGCGAAAATAAAATATCTGAATACCCTAGCAAAGAATCGGTGAGGGGGCCTATCTTTTAGGCTATTTCATCTTGAAATAGCCTAAAATGGCCACCATCTTGAAATCCGCCATATTGGATCAAGGTCAAATTTTTCAAATGGTAAAGGGATCATGTTGCATATCAACCAAGACCAGAATTTCCTCAGAAATTGATTGCCGCAATCATGTTTGACATACCTGTTGTGGTTCACAAGTTATCAACACAGAAATTTGAAATAACAACCTGTAAAGTACTCTGTGATGTGCAGCTATTTGATGCGTTCAATGTGTTGTCCCTGTTGCTGAACACAGAGCTGAAGGCGTTGGATCCAACATCATGCACCCGCACAAGAATATCGGGAGAAATGCGGTTACAGGCCTCCAGGATGCGTTGCTGAAGGTGGTGTTTGTCGCGGATTTTCTCAGCGTACACCAGGTGTTTCAGGTGACCCCACAGATAAAAGTCGAGTGGTGTGAAGTCTGGAGATCTGTGTGGCCATTCCACAGGACCACGCCAGCCAATCCAATGACCAGGGAATTGAGTATCTAGCTATTGACGAATAGTTGCTCCGTAGTGTGGTGGAGCCCCTTCGTGTTAAAAATAACAGGGGAAACTGCCATCTTCATTCAAAAGGGAAGGTAACACTGTTTCCTGTAGCAGTTCCAGGTAGCGTTGAACATTTAGGTTATTGTGGATGAAAATGGCTCTGATTACACGGGTGGCCTATATTCCACACCACACCAAAACCTTTATATTACCAACGACGTTGGATGGTTCCGTCCAGTGAGGGTTCCTGTCACTCCAGTACCTGTGGTTCTGACGGTTAACTTGACCACTGATATAAAAATTGGCCTCGTCACTGAACAAAATGCCCTGTGCGAATGAGGGATCCCGTTGATGTTGGCCTAAAGCCCAGATGCTGAACTCGACACGTCCATCAGGGTCATCCTCTGATAGCTGCTGCTGCACCTGGATCTTGAACGGATGTTAGTGAGCCGTATGAAAAATCCGTACAATGGCTGATTGGCTTATACCACATTCTGCTGCGAGACGTCGTGTGCTACGTTGTGGACTCTTTGTAAAGTATGCCAAGACCATTGTTGAGGTTTCCTCGTCAGTAGCAGTATTCGGACGACCATTACATGGCTTGTCGTCCACAGTTCCCATTTCTCGGAATTTGGATATCAGGTATGCGACAGTGCTGTGTGAAATTGCTGGTCTTTCTGGATGTCGGTTGTTGAAGTCTGCGGCTATGATACGGAAGCTGCGTTCCTCAGACATTAGGATCATCTCAATCCTCTCCTCTTTCGCCAATGCCATCTTCAGTTACCTGCAACAAAGAATGGTTATTTCAAATGTCTGTGTTGATAACTTGTGAACCACAACACATATGTCCAATCTGATTACGGCGATCAATTTCTGAGAAAATTCTGGTCTTGTTTGATATGCAACATGACCCCCTTACCATTTGAAAAAAAAATGACCTTGATTCAATATGGGGATTTTAAGATGGCAGCCATGTTCCGAAAATAGCCTAAAAGAAACGCCACCTCCCCGATTCTTTGCTGAGGTATTCAGATATTTCATTTTCTCACCCGTTTCTGAAATACAAGGGTGTCCTGCAAATTTTGACTCACCCTGTATTTAAATTGGAGCTTGAAGTTTTGAATTGTTTTGACAAAGATTAACGACGTATAGACGTATCACTGATATGCAGCGGGTTGTGGGACTGAATGATTTCACAGGAAGAAACGTTCGTGCTATTGCAAATTCGCAAAAGTGCTCTGTTCTTTATGAATCCTCTAAAATAAACAAATATTTAAATCTTGTTCGCAAGCAATGGAAAACGAAAATGCAAAAAAAGCTTTGATCGAACATCTTCAACTAATACTCAACAGATCTTGCCTTTTGCTGGATCAATCATTAAAAAAATAAAAAACACAGAAGAAATTTGCACTCAGGCTCAAAGAATTTCTGCCAGTTCAGGTTGGTTTGTTTTAAAATTACTCCTGATTTCCGCTAGCTCAAAATGACTGCCGTGGGGGCAGCTGCAGCCCACATTGAAGGCGAGGAATTGATACAAAGAACTTTCAAGCAAATCACTGAAGATGGATGCAACACGCAGAAATAGGTGTTTAATTTTAACAAAATAGACTTATTTGGAAAGAAAATGCCTAGCCTCACTTTATTTCTATTAAACAAGAAACAGTGCCTGGCATCAAGGCGTTCAAATACTTTACTTCCACATGCTAATCTTTGGAGGTAAGGCTTGTGGAAATTGCAAATTAAAATCTCTGGACGTGTGTCATTGGGACAATTACTGGCATTGAAAGTTTGGTTAGAAGTCAGATTGCTTATTGTTTGGTGGACGAATAAAGAAAGGACAGATGATATCTGCAGTTTATTGTTTTGAATATTTTTCCAAAAAACGTATACATGAAATGAAGGCCTATTGTGAAATGGAAAATATTCTTTTTAAAATCCACATTCTTCTTGGCAATGCCTCTAGTCACATCCATAACATTGTTGAGTTAAGTGTGGAAACACTCGTGTTACCCCTACCTTCCAACACTACATTAATCCTTCAGACCAATTATAAAGAGGTAACTGAAGCTTTTAAAGACAAATATCTGCGTCAAACTTTTTGAATGCTTGATAAGCAATCGGACGTTAATGATAAGCTCCCTACTGTAGTGTTTTCCGTTAGATTAACATTAAGATGGCCATAGATTTAGGAGTCTTGAACTAAATCACTCCCCACTGTAAGAATACAATGCGGAAGAAACTCTGGCCTCAAGCTGACAAAAGTTTCCGAGGTTACAATAGAGAATAATGTTAGTATCATACCAAGAGAAATTTCAGACATGACCAAATTTTATTTGCAGAAATTGATGCAGAAAACGTAGAAATATACCAAAAGTCTCATTAGGAGAACCTGAGCAAGGAAAAACTTATGGCCATCAAGGAGAGCATCAGGGAGGAACTGGAGCCGAATCCTGAAGAAATCCAGGCTATTAGAACCTTAACCACGAAGGTCATGTCTTGGGCTTTCAAGATAATTTTCATTTTTGGCGAAAATGACACCAACCTTATGAAAAATGCTAAAGTATAAAGAGAAACTGAAAATGTCCTGAGACGCTACCAAACCTCTACAGTCAAATATTAAAGACAACTCAGCTTACTCTCGAGACAAACATTTTTTAAAACACAATCATCTATCATTTCAACAAAGCCTAAATTTCTGAACTTTCAATTTCGGCTGCTTCTTTTCCATTCTAGCTGGGTTTCTTCCGCGGATTTTTTTCGCACTTAGGATGAAAAGCTGCCTATACCTTCGCCTAATTTATTCGCCTTCCATCAACCAGATGCATTTTCATCATTCCTTACTATTTATTTTATATTTAGTAGTAACAATAAAAACTCGTACTCTGAAAATTAATTTTTAATTAGAATGTATTGCATAGACAAGAACAAACCCACCAACAACTGCAGTTTTACATAATCCCGTCTTATACGGATTCCGTATCCTCAGCGATTTCTCCTGAATACAGCTCCCACGCATAATGGAGTCATTTATACCAGATAAAGTTCGGACACAGAGTTAATGTGCTTCTTAAAATTAACAAAACTCAGTACATCTTTTGTAAAAAAAATAATTTCGATTCGAGAAATAAGTAGGAACTGGAATTTCAATACAATATGAGATTTGGGAGCAACAATGGCAAAAATGCAAGAGGGAATTATACAAACGAGCGTGAAATATGAAATTTTAGAAATTATGTAAATAAATTTAGGCGAGTAATTACAAGTGACGTCAATCTGAGTTATCCAGTCAAAAACTTTGTTGATAATAATCCCTGGGTATTTGCTGTTCTTCAACACATGGGAAAGATTACCATTAAAAATCAATAGCGCTGGATCTGGGACTTCATTTTGAAGCTAACTGAAAATTATCTAATTACTCTTTCGAGCGCTTGGAACTCTAATATTTCCTTCTTACCGCCAACGTAAGTATTCAAATTGGAAATAATGTCGTGTATACTACAGAAGCTCCTGAGGAGATGAAACGACGTCGACGGCGTACATATAAACAGTGCTGGTGGAGATATAATTAGGGCTTTGATTTATGTACACAAAAGTAGTAAGAAAAGCCCCAAGCATGGGACTTAGGGACACATCTACTGATTTTAAGGACCGGACGTAAAAAAGTCTTAGCATTTCTCAAAAAGAAGCTTTCTTTTTTTCCTTCTCTCTCCCGTTTTTTTTTTTTTTTGTTTTTTTTAACAATTCAAAGAAATCAGAACGATTCTACTTTTACGATTTTATTGTAGAGATTTTTGCAACCCACTCCAATCGCACTGAGGGAAATAAATTTTCTCACTTCACAGAAATCTTCATGTAAAGTAAATCTGTGGAAATCACTTCAGTGAAGATGGATCTCAACTATGTAACGAAACCGTTTGTGATAGATAATGTGCAGACAAGTGAAAAAGAAAGATGTCACTGAATTGTCGGGTGTAATTTCACGTCTTTTGAATCCTGTCTGAAGCGAAAGGAAATATGCATTTACGCAATCAAGTAGATAATACGCAATGTGAGCAGTATTTTTCATAATAATTTGAACTAGTTGCACTACCCCCTAAAAAAATGGCATAAAAATAAATTGAACCAGATTTCTACAGTCGGGGAAGCATCCAGAAATAAAAATAGCTGCTTAACACCAACTAGCGACAAATTGCTTGTTACGAAAAATCACAAACGCTACATAAAATGTTCCTCATAGAGAAAGATATCCGAGGCTGAAGGAATTTTTCAAATAAATAAATTAGAAGAAGTGATATAGAGGGAAGCGTGATATAACTTCACAAACCCTACAGGGAAAGTCGTGTTTCATTGGAAGAAGAAATTGGGACAACATTATTAATAGCAAAAAGTGTCTTACCAAGCAAAGATTTTTCCAAAGGATTTTTAGATTTTTTTAAGATTTTTGAAGGGATTTTTCAAATAAAACCATACGCTGACACTCGATGACGGCAGAATTATGAAAAAGTACAAATATGCACACAACATTTTTTATTGCAAAAACCATGCGATACAGAAATCATTTTTGAAATATGACTACACAGGAATAGCGAGAAAACGTTTTTACATATACGTTCCTTAGAGATTAAACTGAACCTTATTTAAAGAGGATAATGCTCACAATCATCTTCACTAAAGCGAATCACATACAGTAAAAGAAGATTTTTTTTTCAATGGTCTGTTTTAGAAGTGAAAATACGATTGCAAACTTTGAAATGCACAAAACGCCACCTACCGTCAGATTTGTGCATCATGAGAAATCTATTAGTATAAGCAAAATTTTCCACGAAGTGAATGCTATCCGGCGTTGAAAGAATTTTTCGAAGTAGACTCTTAGAAGCAGAGATATAAAGGAAAATATATCATATTTTTGCGTCTTCTGGCAGGTAAACTGTGTATTAATTTAGGGAGGAAATGTCCGTAAAATGCTTTCGTAGTGCCTAACAAAAAAATCTTCAATCGGGGTTTTAAACGCGTGATATGACTGCAAATATGTTTCAAACAGAAATATGCACTTGTGCCCTCTAGTGGTAAAGTAATACGTAATGAAAACTTAGAAAACATATGCAAAATATTCTTCATTGGGAACGGCGCGGGAAAAATAAAAATTCAAATAGGACTGTTAGAAGCAGAGATATCGAGGAAAATAGAATACACGGTCGTATCAGGATAATATGACCACCCCCGGAATCGCAGTGTATCCGCCCAAGTGCGTTACAGAGAGCACGTGACAAAGGCTACCACACGAAGATATAAGCGGCCTGCCAGGACGGATGACCCATAGTGCGTCACGTGAGCACAAGGGGCAGATGTAGTGATTTGACGGACGTTCAACAACGAATGATCATCGGCTTCCGCGCCAAGGGTGGAAGCATCTCAGAAACAGCAGAGTTCGTCGGCTGCTCATGAGGTGCTGTAGTAAGGGTGCACCAAGAATGGGCCACTGGCACACCGAGTACCTCCCGACGTCATAACTGTGGAGCCCCAAGGACCATCGACCCCAGAGAAAAATAACCGGGGCTTCTATATTTATCGGAAGCGAAATTCTGTAGCCATTTTTAGAGATAGTGAATTGTAGTCATTTTCTTTCAATTCCCGCCATTTGGATGGAATGGGCAGCGGACAGGCAAAGTACCTTTTTCCCACGAGTCGCAGCAGAGGGGCTGTTAGATTTATAGTTTCGTCGATGTGAGAAGAATGAAACTGGATATTATTGCTTCTCCGCCGTCCAAAGAGTCCGATTGCATCTTGCGTTTTTCGGAGAGGAGGCATCTTAAAGGTGTGGCTGAGAGAAACTCGCGGGCAGAAGGTCGACGAGGCAGGAGATCTTTAGCGGGGGTGCAGGATTTTGGGAACGAAGGGAAGGAGGAAGGAATTGAGGCCGGGGATAGAGAAAACGAAAAGGGATCATGAGCGGGAGAATATGTAGAAAGAACGGAGATCAGGACAAGGCTTAAAGACATTCCCCTGTAACATCTGAATAAAAGTTTTCGTCACTGCAAAATTTAGCCTCAGTCGATTCACTTTTCTATACTGTGTATTTTGTATTTAGCTGCTCCAGTTAGGAGAATTACGGTTTATACCACCGATACTGAACTTACTGCAAAGGAAGCATCAAACAAACTCTCCACACAGGGCGCTGTAATAGAACTCAGCACCAAGCCCTGTAACAGAAGAACGTCGCCTCCGTCGAATGGTAAAGGGCAATCGACGAGCAACAGTCCAGCAATTCACTACGCAAATGAACGCTGGGGTACTGAGGTACGTGTCCCCGACAACAGCAGAGCGAACCCTGTTACGCATGGAGTCCCCGGAGTCGAAGTTGCGTCAAGGCGCCCATGTCAACCCAGGTCCATCGGCAACGATGGCTGCAGTTTGCATGAGACTAACATTGGACAGCGGAAGAGTAGGAAAAGGTTGCCTTCTCCGACGAATCGAAGTTTCTACTCCACGGAAGTGACGGTCGGTGGCGGATACGGCGTCAGACACACGAGAACCAACACCCGGACACGCTTGTCGGTCAAGTACAGGCCGTCGGCGGCAGTGTGCATGTCTGGGGGATGTTTTCCTGGTATGACCTGAAACCACTGGTACTACTGGATGGGTCCCTGAACGCCAATGGCTACCTGCCCATCCTCGCTGACCACATGCATCCGTTCATGTTGGACGTTTACCCTGGTGGTGACGGTGTCTACCAACAGTACAATGCGCCGTGCCACGTCGCTAAGGGGCTGCCTGACTGGTTCCAAGAACACGACAGCGATGTCTCAGTTCTCCCTTGACCGGCGAAATCGCCCGACCTGAATCCCATGGAGCACTTGTGGGACTGTTTGGTTCGACAGATTCGACGTGCCGACTCACAACCACGTCATCGCCAGGACCTCCGTGTTCTGCTGCAGTCCGAACAGGCACGTGTGCCTCGGGCATTCTTCCATGGCCTCATTGCGTCCATGGTACGCCGTCTCGCCGCTGTTATCCGGGCAAAGGGTGGTTATTCCCATTATTTGGTAGGTCATCATATTATTCTAATACGACTGTGTACATATCTACGTCCCCGGGCGAAAAGAACGTACATTGTTTAGTTTTAGCACGTCTTTTGTAAACAAAGGTTGTGCTTGTGTTATCGGTTTGTCCGTCCGTCCGTCCTTCCTTTCGTCTGTACCCACGATTTATCTGTAACTATTAGTCTGATTTGAAAAATTCTTTTTGAATTGGGAAGCTTGAAATACGCAAATGATGATCCTTTATTTCGTTTTTCTTAAGATGTACAATTTCGCCGCTAGAGGGCGTAAATGCAGATTATGTCTAATTCAAAAATACGTTTTATTCCACATATTTGCTTCTAAACATGCGATTGAAAAAATTATCTTATCTTCCGATTTCATTTATGTCGAAGAGTATTTTAGATATAGTTACTGTTTCAAATTACGCATAGTTTTCCGCTAGGGGGCGTAAAATTAAATTACATTTTCCCCGATAAATCTTCTTCTAAAAATCCGATTTGAAAACTTTTTTTTTCAGCGGATACATCTCTTCATGGAAAAATTTTTGCATATAATTTCTAATTTTTGGTAAAGAATACTTTGGCCACCAGGGTGCGCAAGCGTTAATTTTTCCGTCTGATGTATTTGCCATAAAATCTGAGCTTCTAAAATATCGATTGAAAAAATTCTTTCGTGGATTGATGCCACTCACATCGATAAATTTTTTCGGATAATTTTCTTCCTCAAATATTTCACAGTTTCTCCGCCACGGGGTGTAGATGAATATATCTTATTTTTGTCAATATCTCTACTTCTATGAGTCCGATTTGAAAAATTCCTTCTTTGTTGGATAGTGTTTTCGTGTGACATGTTTTCATATAGTTTCAAAATTTTCAAGTAATTCATAGACTTTCCGCTAGGGGGTGTAACGGTAAATTGATTTTCCCCCTATATCTCTCTGGAGTTTTAGAAAAATCTCCTATTTGAAAAATTCTTTCTGCACCGGATACAGCTTTGGATGGGAAATCGTTTGCGCATGATTTCTAATTTTGTAAAAAAATGGTTTCGCCACCAGCGGGCGTAAATCTTAATTTCCGCTTTTGATGTATTTGTAGCAAAATATGAGCTTCTAAATTCTCAATTGAAAAAAACGTCGTTTGTAGACCGGCACTACTCATGTCGACAAACCTTTTAGAAATATTTTCTTCTTAAAATAGTGCATGGATTCTATGCCAGGGGGTGTAGATGTATATCTTATTTTTGTCAATATCTCTACTTCTAGGAGTCCGATTTGAAAAATTCCTTCTTTATTGGATATTGTTTCCGATGCGAAATGTTTTTCCTATAAATTTAAAATTCTCAAGTTAATCATAGACTTACAGCTAGGGGGCACAAAGGTAAATTGCGCTATCTGCGTTATTTCTGCTTCTAAATCTCCGATTTGAAAAATTCTTTCTGCACCGGATACAGCTCCGGATGGGAAATTGTTTGCGCATAATTTCTAATTTTGTAAAAAAGTGGTTTCGCCACCAGGTGGCATAAGTCTTAATTTCCGCTTCTGATGTATTTGCAGCAAAATATGAGCTTCTAAAATCTCGATTGAAAAAAGTCGTTTGCTGACCGATACTACTCATGTCGACAAACCCTTTAGGAACATTATGTTCCTGAAATAATGCATGGTTTCTACGCCAGGAGGCGTAGATGTAAATCTTATTTTTGTCAATATCTCCACTTCTAAGAGTCCGATTTGAAAAATTCCTTCTTTGTTGGTTAGTGTTTCCAATGCGAAATGTTTTCCTAGAAATTCAAAATTTTCAAGTAAATCATAGACTTTCTGTTAGGGGGCACAAAGGTAAATTGCGTTTTCTGCGTTATTTCTGCTCCTAAAACTCAGATTTGAAAAATTCTTCCTGTATCGCATACAAGACCTGATGAAAAATATTTTTCACATAATTTCTAATGTTTGGCAAAGAATGGTTTGACCACCAGGAGTCATAAGTGTCAATTTCTGGTTCCGATGTATTTGTAGCAAAATCAGGGCTCCTGAAAACTCGACTAAATATTTTTTTCTCGGACCGATACCGCTCATATGGATAAACCTTTTCAGAAAACTTTCTTCCTAAAATAATGCATGGTTTTCCCACCAGGGGACGTAAAGTCACATCTTATTTTTGTCGATATCTCTGTTTCTAAGAGTTCGTAAGATCACAATTCCGTTTACAGCAATATCTGAGGGATTAAAAATCCGATTGAAAAACTTCTTTCTTCCGTCAGATACTATTGTTTTCCATACCGGTTCCATTGACTTTGAATAGCTTTGATAAATTTAATTTGCGTCAGAACGGATTCAAAAGACGTGCTTATTACACCCGAAAATTCGGTGTCATCTTTCTTGTTAATTTTAGGAAACGCAGATAGCAGATACTGCTGCAATTATATCGAAAACAGAAATATACATTTAACGCTGTTTTGCAGCTAAATTATGAGGTTACGAAAAATCAGAAATTATAATGAAAACATTACCCATGACGAGTTCTAACGGATGCAAAATGAATTCTAAGAAAATGCGATGTATGTTTACGTCCCTGTGGGGAAAGCTGCGCATTGTTTGATGAAAAAATTGTAGGCAAAGTGGCCTTCGTTGTAATATGTACCCAAACAAAAACGAATTATTTCAATCAGATTTTTAGGGGAAGTCATGTAGAATGAAATATTATTTGAATTCAATAGCATCTGCATCTACGACCCTAGCTGTGATGTTATGAATTAGAAAAAACACCAAAAAGCAAGGTTCATCATTCTCACTGTTCACGCTTGACAGTACAAAAATAATCTCGCAGATCGGACTAATAAGTGCAGAGAAATGTGTAGTTTGGACAATAATTCATTTTTCTCTTTTTTATTTTTTATTTTTTTGGTTTTCCATGAACACCAAATTCTTGAAGGATTCTTCCGTCCCTAATACCGGGTCACTGACTCTAGGAAAGGATTCCAATCAGGATTTAAAGAAAATACAACAGACGTGTTCCATCAAATGTCGAATATCGTTACTCATTGCAAAATGGCGGCATGTAACAGCTATCGGAAAACTATTTTCACAGTAAAATACCTTAATACTACGTAACTTTTACCACTTACTCAGAACAGGGAGAGTTTATGATAACAGCGTACGTTCTGGAAATCGAAGTGTTAATTGCTAGCACGCTGTTTGACCTTTGCCATTGAAACATTACTGTAGTGTCTCACGTGTCTTTGGATCTCTGGTACAAATGTTGAATTAGCGTATCAACCGCTGGACCGTCTGACAATTTTTATTAGTACAACATATCACATGTGTCCCATCTGTTTAAACAAACAAGGTGTTCGACCTAAAAACATAAAGTGCTGACCTCTAAGCTATTACAGTGATTTCCCTAAATTAAGGAACAAAATGAAAAATCACGATAAGTTGCCTAATTATCGTTAAATATGCAAGAAATTCAGCATCAGTGAATGGTATGCAAATGGATGGCCTCTGCATAGCTTTATGCAAATTAAGAACAGCATAAAACTGGTTGTTCCTTAGTGAGTCGCCAATTCACGTACAGAGATTGAAGAAAGGATTTCGTGATAGAGATTGTGTTGTAATGACTTCCAGACATCATTCACCAGTGGAATTATGGTGTAGAGCTATAGGCAGACTAGAAGCAGGCCAAGTCAGGCGAACGTAGCCAGAGTGTAGCAGAACGTAAGTCGTTCTGTTGTTCAAAGGCTGTGAAATCATGTTCCATGCAGGTACAGCCAAGGCAGGCCTAGGGTAACAACGTCCTCACAAGATCGATATTTGCGGATATCCGCGCGCCAGAACAGAACTACTACGTCAATCCATCTTCTATCTGTGGTTGCTGCAGCTACCGGATAAACGGTATCAGCTTCTACGGTACGCAGAAAGCTACATGAAGGAGGGCTCTATGCTAGGTGGCCATAGCGTGTGTGCCAGTAACTTCCCACCACAGGAGGGAACGTTTGAATTGGTCGCGCATGCATGTGAATTGGAGGCCAAATCAATGGGGATCTGTACTGTTCACGGACGAGTCGAGGTATGCTTTACAGAGTGATTCTCGGTGAATTTTCATCTGAAGAGAGCCAGGGACCAGATATCATCCCTCTCATGTCCGTGAAAGAGACACGTACGATGGATGTAGTGTGCTTGTATGGGGAGGCATCTCTTTAGGTGAACGTACCGACCTCTACGTGCTGCCAGGTGTTAACATGAATGCTCGGAATTATAGAGACGATATGCTGGACACCTTTGTTCGGCCATATGCAGGTGCAATTGGCGACACATTCATACTGCAAGCCGATAATGCTCGCCTAGACACAGTGCGGCTGGTGCAGCAATACCTTGAAGTCCTAGGAGACTATTGTCCGCATGGAGTGGACCGCACGTTCTCCTGACCTTAACTCATATGCGTTCCGCATAAGCGGAACGCTCTGGGTAAGCGTGTGGCTGCCCTCAAACCCCTTCCTGAACCCTGCAAGGGCTTCAAAATGGCTTTACTACAAGAATGGGCATTGCTACCTACGGATCTCATAGATACCATTATTAAGGCACCAGGTATATTACCACGACCCCTGTAGTTGCGGTGATCGAGGAATACTTGTTACATCGTCTAGATGGATAAACAGTGTTGCGCCCCCCAAAATTTAAGGAACCCAATCTCAAAGTTTAGGCACTTTGCGATGTGTTTTCATACAGATTCGTTACGAGGTATTCGTGAAAAACCCATATGCCGCATATTTTGACTCAGAAAAGTTTGCTACACATGATTAGGCAATTAACATGTTTATTATAAGGAAAAATACAATACGTTGAATCAGTTACAGCCTTTAGGTGGAGACCAAATAAAAGGATTCGAACCCAAATAAAAGACCTGGGTTCGAATCCCGGTGGCGGCCGATGAGAATTTTTCTAGACTCACGTATTAATGTGGAAAGAGCGATAATTTCTGTTTGGTGTTCCTGATTCACGTCGAGTGTTTGAATTAATGAAGGTAATTGATGTGTTCTTAGCGTCCGTGGCTTCTGAACCTTTTTTTTACTGCTGCAGCTGAAAATTTCTCGATTTGTGTATGCCAAGGATTGCGCTCGTAAGGAACGACAAAGATAATCTGCAATCATTTAAAGAGATTTTTCGGTAAGTCTGAGCATTCTTGGATTGGTTATAACATATAATATTTTGCCGGTGGTGATTTTCGCAGCCACGTCCTCCCACCCCAGAGCTGCTGTTCCACCAATAGAACTACGCCGGCACTTTAATCGCTGCTTCATTGTAGATTTGACTCAAGCGTCACCTCACTAGTATGCCATCTACGCCATGCCACGTGGTACGTTACATGGTCCTTTCCTTGAGAAAGGCGGGGGCCAAGAAATCTCTGGCTTCGGGTCAGCAGACAATCATGCTCAAAGGGCCATCTCTGTAATCGGGGCTTCCATATTTATCAGAAGCGAGATTCTGTAGCCATTTTTAGAGATAGTGAGTTGGAATCATTTTATTTCATTTCTCGCCATTTGGATGGAAGGCCAGCAAAAGGCAAAGGAAGTATTTCCTTTCCCAGGGGCCACAGCAGAGGGGACGGCAAAGCAATTAAGAATATTTTTGAGAGTGAAGGCGTGGCTGCGCTTTCTTGGAATTAGACGGACCAGGGGGTTTTCTCTCTCCGGGCATGAAAGGGAGGACTCGGTGGCGAAAAGTCGAGGGAGAAGGGAATATTTTTAGGAAGCTCTGAAAACCTCGGGGTTTGTCGGAACGGAGGAAGGAAGAGGTTTGGATGGCCAGGAAGGTATAAAAAGATTTTCGGCGAGTAGAATACAGAGGGAGAACTAAAAGAATGAAAGCACGAAAATGACGGACAAAAGCTTGATGACATTCCCCGTAAAATCTGAATAAACGTTTTCCTCACTGCAAAATTTAGCCTCAGTCGATTCACTTTTCCATGCTTTGTATTGTTTCTATCTGCTCCAGTTGGGAGAATTACGGATTAAACCACCGATACCGAACTTACTGCAAAGGAAGCATCTAACGAACCCTCCACACAGGGTGCTGTAATAGAACTCAGCACCAAGCCCTGTAACATCTCATTGTAGAAGAATCAATTTTATTCTTTACGTGTGTTGTGTGAAAGACTCATCACATACATTTTTCAAACACAACGGCCCGGAGATACATTTTCTTTCGTGCGCCAGTGTAGCATAAATCCTTTTGCCGGTGATGAAATTCGAACCACGTCTTTTTACTCCAGAGCGCTGTTCTCCTAACTGAACTACGCCGGCAAGTTCATCGCTGCTTCATTGCCGATTTCACTCATGCGTCACCTCAGTAGTACATCATACTACTGAGGTGACGTACATCATACTTGCGTGGTTCATCTTACATCATATTTGCGTGGTTCATCTTACATCATACTTGCGTGGTTCATCTTACATCATACTTGAGTGGTTCATCTTCGGAACAGAGTAGTGTTTTACGAAGTATGTCCTTTGAATATAAAATGCCAGTTGTTCTGCCTAAACATACGGAAATCAAATATAAAGCTAGACCTTTACAGGATCTTAAAAAAAAAATCTTATGGAGAGATACCGACAACATAAGGTTATGTCTGCGTAGAACTGTATTTAAGTACAGTATTTAGTCGGGAGCTACGCGGACGGAGGTCACTGATGATGTTAAAGATGCCGGAAAATTTCCGTCAAGGAAGGCCTCCGAAGAAAAGGACAACGCTATCAGCAAAAAAAAAAAAAAAAGAAAGAAAACATTGTCTATAAAGAAAAGTTGTTAAATTCACCTTGTATTCATTAGTTACCAGTTGATTGTTCGCACGCTCCAAGCAATCGAAAAACCGAAATCGACTGGTAATGAAGTTTCGGTGGAACTCATCCCATTTATTAAAATGCCAGCGGTCGCTCTGGCTTTTTTAAAGTTTTCGCAAAATATTTGTAATCTGAAGTCGCCAATTTTTTTTTCGCTCTCCATTGGAAATATAAAAATCATAAAAAAAGTGTTGTAATAGTACAAAAACAATACGTTCTAGATTCTTTGCAATTATTAAATATTATGTTATAGATCCCACATCCTAATAGAAAGAAGTATAGACACTTATTTTTAATTTTGAATTTATTACTACCTATAACATTTCTAAACAACGAATTGACGGGATAAATTTCACATGAAATGAAAAACTGGGTATTACATCTATTCTGTAACTCAGTTCTAAAAGAGCCAGTGTAAAAAAAGTACAGATGATGTTGAAAAATTACACTTTATTGCTCATAGAACTTTTTTTGTTTTTGGGTGGGGGTTTAACGAACACCATGAGAAACTCATTGGGCTATAAGCAGTTGCCCGTCCCTAATTTAGGGCCACTGGTTCAAGAGAACGGAAAGAGCCAGTGCCGTAAAACAAACAGAACATCCATGCCTCACCGGGATTCGAACCCGGAACCATCTCGGACGAATGAACAGAAGCCATCAGAGAGATCAAAAATCTAAGCCACCGGGGCGACCATAGAGCTTTCATCTAATAACTATTTTTATATAAGTCGCGCAATATTGGTTGATGGTTAACATTAAACCATAGGAAATCCACAAATACTATCGCATCTAAAAGATTTAATATTAATTTTTTAAATATCCTTGGCATAGCCGAAACAAAATTTGACATGACGTACGAGGAAAAACATTCCTTTTAAAGATTGTTTTTACTCGGACGTCATTAAAAAAATGTGATCGCCAAAATTTTCGCCAAAACTTTTTATCCATCGCTAAAACAATTTCTTTTTTGCAAATTGCGAAGAATGCGATCTGCCGCGCGACCCCTGAGAATGCAATAAGCAAACTGTTTTTAAATTATAACCTTATATCTGCTTTCTTTTAGGGTTAGAAAGAAATTTAAAACAAGTGCTATAGAAATGCTCAGTTTTGTGATATTCATTTCCCCTAGCCTGTCAAAGATACGCTTACAATCAGTTTTTTTTTTTTGTAACATATTAAAGAAAAATATTCCATGGACGAAAATGCAAAATGCGCTCGTAATTAAAGTTTCCAGGTAACTAAACCTGGTTCATAAACGCAGGGAATAGCATTTTATGGACGGCCATGCTGTTGGAAAAAAGAAAGAAATGGTCTTCCCTTTTCTGGGGGTGTAGAATTCTTCTGATGACGGTATTTAACGGCGGGTTGCCATAAACCTCCTCAGTCCTTTCACTTTGTTATCACTCCCAACGTCGATGAGCACACACATACAATAATAAGGAAAAAAAATAGACGAAACGGGGGAGAAGGTTCAAGAAGAAATCAGGGTATCGGAAGGTTAAAAGGGGGTGGGGGATGCGGGTCGGATGGCACTGGCCTGTGCTAAAGATGTCAAGAACTCTCCTTCAGCATGACGTAACACAGATAAAGAGGGTAAAAAATATGACCGTGAGGGGTATGATGGATGGGAGGGTGGAGGGTCCATGACAGCCGAGGACAACCTTGTGGGTTGGCGGCCCTTGCTAGGAGACTTTAATAACCTTTCGGACGATTTGAGCGGAAAAAATGAGTGAAGCTGGGGACGTAGGATTGATCTATACCGCTGGCTGACTGAGTGAGCTAGTGCTTGTGCCGTACGTACGCCGAAATGAACAACGATTACCTTTCTTCTCGTCCTGGTTGCCTTCTTCGGCAATGGTGTTCATATCAGAGAGATCAAAAATCTAATAAAGAGCTGCTTAAAATAAACCGATGACTTTATGACGCGCACATTTATCAATATTACCCAACTAACAGCAGGTATTTATTATGAATCTGATACTTTACTGCTCCAGCTAGTTCCTTCTTTTTTCACTTCTTTCCCTCTCTTCTAACAAAACTGCTTTAATGTTCTTCATCTTCAGTCGATACGAGATTTTGTTTGTCAAACTTTGCAATTTATTTTTGTGCTATTTGAAATTCATTCTGCGCAAATGATTGAAGTCATAAGTTTTACTAAAAAGTGTTTTAATGATTCGCCAAGTGAAAAAGTTTTGGGTTTCATCCTGAAGCTATTTCAGCACAGCTGAAGTTAGAAATATCCCAGAAGAAAATAAAAATGCAGAACATAATTACCAAACATAGAAGAATTTCAGTCTCGTGTTCATAAATTCTCACCAAGTTTTTCTAAAATAATCTTTACTGCTCTAGCTAGTTTCTCTTTTTTTCACCTCCCTCCCTTTTTTTTTCTCTTTTAACAAAACTGTTTTAATCTTCTTCAGTTTCAGTCAATACCAAATTTTGTTTGTCGAATGTTGTAATTTATTTTTGTGATATTTTAAATCTATTTTGCGCAACTGATTGAAGTCATAAGTTTTATTAAAAAGTGTTTTAGTGATTCGCGAAGTGAAAAAGCTTTGGGTTTCATCCTGGGGTTATTTGAGTGAAGTTAAAAATATGCCAGAAGGATATAAAAATGCAGAACATACACAGTGTGGCAAAGAATTTTTAAGACTGGGTCTGTAAAATGAAATAGAAACAAGAAATTATAATTTGCTTTGGTTTGTTATTCAAAATAAGTCCCTCTGGATTCAAAACACTTGTTACAGCGATTTAATAATGATTCGAATGCCTGTTCCAGTTCACTTTGCTGAATTGCCTCCAAAGCACGCGTCGAAGCTGTTTGTATGGCCAAAATATCATCAAAATAACACCCTTTTAACGTCATTTTAAGTTTTGGGAATAAAGAAAAGTCGCAGGGTGCTAAATCAGGCGAATACGGTGGATGATTCAACACACAGACGTTATTTTCCCCCCAAAATCTACGAACAAGAAGTGAGGTGTGACTGGGTGCATTATCGTGCAACAAACACCAACTGTTTTCATCCCGATATTCTGGACGAATGCAACGAATTTTGCCCATCAAACACCTCAAAACATTTAAATAAAACACACTAGTAATTGTTTGTCCACTTGGAACAAATTCTTTGTGGATAATGCCCTTACTATCGAAGAATGTAATGAGCATTGTTTTGATTTCCGATGGAACTTTTCTTGTTTTTTTGGCTTGTAGTGAGTTTTTTGACTTCCATTCTGCACTTTGTCGCTTTGTTTTAGGATCATATTGAAAACACTATGTTTTCAATATGATTCATCACCTGTAACAATCGATTTTAAGAAGTTTGGATCATTTTCAGCGGCTGAAATGATGTCTCTGCAGTGTGCACTTCTCCTTGATTTTTGTTCATTGGTTAACGTGTGTGGAACAAATTTAGCACAGACTTTTGTTTTGCCCAAATCTTCATGCAGGATGGTTCGAATCATTTCTTTGTTGTTGTTTAAAGACTCTTCCATCATTCTTAGTGACGCACATCGATTGTTTGTCACGAAATGACGCACTTTTTCAATACTCTCAGGTGTCCTCGATGAACTTGGTCTTCCGGTATGCCTATCATCTTCTAGCGTATCTCTTCCGTCCAAAAAACCGTTTGTGCTACAGGAAAACATTTGATCTACTTAAACAAAACTCACCGTAAACTTGTTTCATCATTTGGTACGTTTCCGAGGCACTTTTACCAAGTTTTGCGTTAAATTTAATAACAGCCCTTTGTTCCATCTTAATAATTCAACATGAAAAAAATTTTACTTCTCTAATGAACGGCCGTTTCGTTTGAGTTACTTTAACTACTGCGCAGTACTTTTGGCAGAAAGCAAGCAGATGGTCATGGTTTATAACGCATTCACGATTACACTGGTGGCGCCACCGTAGGCTGAAATCTAGCGCCAGTCTTAAAAATTCTTTGACGCACTGTGTATTTACCAAAAGCAAAAGAATTTGAATTTCGTGATCATAAATTCTCGCCAAGTTTTCCTAAAATAATGACAGAGTTTTCACGTCTCATTTTCCACCGTGTAACGTATTACGTGATATGACATAGATGACGTACTACTGAGGAGACGCATGAGTCAAATCCACAATAAAGCAGCGATAAGTCTGCCGGTGCAGTTCAGTTGGGAGAACAGCCACTCCGGAGTAGGAAGACGAAATTTTTAAAATGTCACCACCGAAAGTTAGAATTATAATCGAAATTCGAAAGCTTTTTAAAAGAAACCTTTTCCGAAAAGTTACTGTAGAAACAACAACCACAACAACAACGATAATATATCATCAAGTCCTTGGCGTTAAATGCGGCCTCTAATCCAAGGCTTTATTCCTCCATATTACAACTACCAATCAGAACCTATTCACGTAAACCAGAATTACAGTACCTCCTGTAGTAGAACAAACTTATCATTACAGACAAGAGCATTGACCACAATAAACCTGACATTGTAATTAAAGACAAAAAAATGAAGAAGACACAACTAATAGATGTAGCGGTTCCATTTAAAGGAAACATCCGAAGTTCGAGAAAATTCTCTAAGAAAGCATGTAAAGTATCTGAGAAAATTTCGAAATATGGGAACCAACGAATGGAAATACAAAGGATCAGGAAACAAAAAGTCCCCTGGTACCAAATATGATTCCGTAACGTACCAATGTCATTCCGGCAACCACAATGGCATATCTAATAACTTTCGAAAAAAATCTCGAGGAATTAAAATTACCACGGAGACTGCTTCACCCAATTCAAAACGCTGTCATTAAACAGACCTGCGGTATCACTAGGCACTTTCTGCATTTGTAGGCCTGAGTTCAATGTATTTACATTTTGCTCACCGGCCTTGGCCGAGAAAGTCGACAACAACAATAATTAAATAACTAAAAAGCAAAAATTCAGTTTTCCAGAATTTCATCACGGAGGAAATCAATGAATCCAGGTCTCCATATTTAGAAATAACCCTCAGCGTGTATCTGGAAATATACATCTCAAAACGGTTAATCCCAAAGGGAATATATATCACGAATTGCTTCCTGAAGATATTTACTACTGAAGATTATTCATCTACATGTAAGAACCAAAATTTCTTTACTTCCTTTTATTCCACACTTAATTAACACTTATAACCATAACATTCCCGCCACCTACCTATAGCGTATCGGCCGCCTGCGCCGCGGTAACCGTTTGCACCGGAAGGGCGTCGATTCCACTAGACCGCGGAAGATGCCCTCATGTATTCTCTAACAGCTGGGCAGAATGACCTCTCGTATTTCGGCGACGGAGTGAGACACTGGCGTGGAGTTACGAATGCTGCATTCCACTGCGGGATCCCCACAAGTGTGCAATAGGATTCAAGTTGAGGAAATTCGGTGGCTAGGAGATCACACGAAATGCTTGGGCATTAGCTTCTAACCAGTAACGTAGGGTGACTTAAAATTTATCCGGGGTTAAATAATTTTAAAATTGCTCACAACATTCTTCCGTACTGTGAAATATAATTTCAATGGATTGTGAGGTTTCCAAATACCAGCTGCTAAAGTCGTACTTAACCACAGTGAATGAGGCTGAAATTTTATTTATACACCGTTGGCCACCCAAAATGCAACACCAAGAAGGAAGCATCCGATTGGCCTGAAATTCGCAGCATGCGTCGCCCGCGAGAGGACATGCAAACGATTAGCATTGCAGGCTATATGCAAATGATGTGCGCCCGGCACGCCACCGAGAAGCACTATAAGAAGGGTGCACAGAAGGCGAGGTGTAAGTTGTGGAAGTGTGTTGTGCTGCCGGACCTGTGCGTGGGAAGCTTCCTAATGCCTCGTTGCAGAATACGGCAGTCATTCCAGCACGTTTCGGAGTTCGACAAAGGACGAATAGTGGTTTATCGTACCGAGACATCGGCGCCCGTGTGGGAAGACATCCAGCCACAGTGAGGCGAGTATGGATTCGGTGGGTGCAGGAGGGACGGACGGACCGACGTGAGCGATTGCCGCAGCCGCGGCACACCACCGAACGAGAGGACCGGCATGTTGTGCGGCAGGCATTGACGGCTCGCACCGCCACATCACGAACGTTAGCGCAGGAATTAGGGTGTGTTGCGCAACAACTTGTGTCAGCACGTACCGTTCGACGTCGTCTGCAGGAGCGGGAACTTGTCGCACGGCGCACATTGCTCCGATTACCATTAACGTTACACCACCGGCGAGTGCGGCGGCAGTGGGCCGTTGAACGCCGCACCTGGACTACGGAATGGGACGACATTGTCTTCTTCGACGAATCCCGCTTCTGCCTGCAACATCATGATGGTCGGATCCGCGTGTGGCTGCACCGATGCGGGAGACTGTATGACGCCTGCATTATGCATCGCCATACTGGTCTGTCCCCTGGCGTTATGGTTTGAGGCGCAATTGGATATGACACCCGCACCCTTCTGGTACGCATCGCCAATACACTCAACAGCCACCGCTACATCTCCGACGTTTTGGAGCCTGTAGTCCTCCCTTACTTGCAGGACTTGTCAGCGGCCACGTTTCAACAGCACAATGCGTCCCCGCACGTGGCACGCATTGTGCAACAATTCTTCACGGCCCACCAGGTGTCACTGCTGCCGTGTCTCGCCTGTTCTCCCGATATGTCGCCCATCGAACACGTCTGGTCGTTGATCGGCAACCGAGTGACCCGGCAAGCACCACCCGTGATGAACTGTGGCAACGTGTGGAAGCAGCCTGTACCGACATACCCCAAGCCCACATCCAAAGCCTCTTTCATTCGATGTCGCGGCGTGTAGCGGCCGTTATTGCCAGCCTTGAGGATCACACGAACTATTGATGTCTGCTTGTTCCGCAAGTCGCACGGGCCTGTAAGCTCAATTGTTTCATCTTTGTATCTGTTGTTATGTGTCCAGTAAATCTGGTTTTGCTATCTTGTGTCCTTCTTAGTGTTGCATTTTGGGTGGCCAGCAGTGTAGATATGCAGTGCTGTATAACATAACAAAAAAGTTTTGGTTTTTACCTTACTCCACTTATAAAGGAACCGAGCTCTGTTTTTTTGCTTGGTGAACTTGTGTAAAACTTTCGCTTTAAAATTGCCGATTTCTGAAAAGAACGCTTTCGCGACAGATAAAACAGTTAAGGCATTTAACTGTTGTTGCCCCATTGTATTACGTAAGCAAGTTTTACACGCTTCAAAGTAGAGTTCTAGACTGAACTCTACTTTGAAGCGTGTAAAACTGCCCTTAGATTCATGGTCAGTAGAGATTATACGCACTCATCCAACAAAAAGGCTCGAAATCAAGAAATAACAAACTTAAAACAAATTGCTGCACAACATGGCTATAGTACCTGCGTTGTCGATACATTGGTTTCACAATACAAACAAAAAACAGTGACCACCCTTCAGCCGGAGCTTAGTGTATCTACTTATGTAGGCTCCTTGACTTTCTTACCACCAGTCACGCAAATTCTACGAGGTATCTGCAAAAAACACAAAAAATACTTTGGTGACTCAACATCTAACTTGTTCACCATGATCAGAAAAGACCGTGATTCTATTTCAACCCCAGACCAATGCGGCGTTTACTGCGTGTCAATAAAGAGCGATGCCAATCAGGACAATGATCAATGGTATATAGGTTCCACACTCCGTAACATAAGAATTCGAGTGTCAGAGCACCAGTATAACGTCAGAATGAACTCATCTGCTACCTCGCTTTCTCGCCTGGCCAAAACTGGGACATACCACCCATCATGGACTGACACCTATCTACTATTAAAGACTAAAACCAAATCTATTGACTCTGTTTGCAGAAAGTTTATATATACACTACAATATAAACCAATGTTGTAATGAAGAAACTCCTGTATTTGTTCATCCCCCTTGGAAACAATTATTGAATAATTTATCTTATATAAACAATCCCTCTTCCACTTCACGTAACCCTCCCGCCTCCCACGTTTCACTATGGTAAATGATCCGTCATTTTTCCCATTAAACCCTTCCCGAGTCCCATCTTATGTTTTGCATTATGAGTTTCTCAACAACCTTATGCCATGTTGTATAATTATGTAGGTACTACACCTTATCTTGAACTATACCGGCTGTTACCCTGTCCACCAGGATCGCTGCATTCGAAATGCACATCATGAATCTATCCTATATATATAAAGCAAGTAGACGCTTTGTTCCACCAGTTTTCTTCACCTGATGATGCACGTGACGCCCGTGTGAAAGATCTTGTATGTTTTTAGCCTTGTATATACCGCAATCATTATATTTTAAGGTATTTCAACTAAGGCATGTGTATCCTGTAGTATCGTGCTTCGACAGCTAACTCAAACAAACGAGATTCTCTTAGCACGAAATATTTCTTCTACCTTTAAAGACAAATGTTGGATGGCGAACGTTAACGCTTCTTTTGGATACGCGAGTGCTTAATTGCCGTTTGAGTATTTGTGAAGGTTATGTGTTCCACTTTAATAACAGAGTTATGTTCTAATGGATGTTAATTCTATTAATAGTTCCAGTGTTGTGTAGTTAATTAATTGTGTATATTAATATAAATCAAATACGTGGAGATAATATAAATGGACGATGTCATCGCTCTGTCCACGTTATTTTATACACAACGCATGGCGACTGAAAAATTGTGTTCCGACACCGCTGGGATCGAATCCCAGATCTCTCGATAACTAGTCAAGTGCGTTCGCATTTACGCTACGGCGTCAACAATTCTCAGCGCCATGCGTGGTTTATCAGTCAGCATCTGACTACACGAATCCGTATTAATGGTCTCAGCAGCTGAGATGTCGTCATCTGGTGGCATTTAACGCAATAGCTATTTAATTCTAGCTGATAAATTCAAAGGGCGATAGAAATGGTTAATGTAAATCAAATACGTGGAGATAATGTAAATGGACGAATTGAATTATCAGCTAGAATTAAATAGCTATTAAATTTATCAGCTAGAATTAAATAGCTATTGAATTTATCAGCTAGAATTAAATAGCTATTAAATTTATCAGCTAGAATTAAATAGCTATTGAATTTATCAGCTAGAATTAAATAGCTATTGCGTTAAATGTCACCAGATGACGACATCTCAGTTGCTGAGACCATTAATACGGATTCGTGTAGTCAGATGCTGACTGATAAACCACGCATGGCGCTGACAATTGTTGACGCCGTAGCGTAAATGCGAACGCACTCGACTAGTTATCGAGAGATTTGGGGTTCGATCCCAGCGGTGTCGGAACACAATTTTTCAGTCGCTATGCGTTGTGTATAAAATAACGTGGACAGAGCGATGACATCGTCCATTTGTGTATATTAATCCAAGTTTTCGTGATCTCACCTTGTTGAAGTGCAAATAATCAAGTGCCTGTTAACAGCAATAAAAGATTAGCTGTGAGTAACAACTTCCTGACTTTATTGATGTGACTCGTATTTCACTATAGGTGAAGTTTTGATGTATGTAGTATTTTAGTAAGTCAGCTACTCACAGACGCTAGAGCACTTCTGCGTTGGGATGACATACCAGTTGTATATTTATTCTTGAAAGACCTGGGGTTGTTCCTCGAAATACGATTCGGGTGACTCTGTAACGATTTCACGTGCTTGAGCACACTATCTCTAACATTCTATTACTGACCATTTCCTTCCTGTCTGTGGCTCCTTTGTCAGCTTGCTGCATATCCCGAATATTCTGTTTAAACATCAATACCGGAGCAAAAAGCAAAATTGCACAAATACCTTGCGTTTTTGTTTGACTGGCATATTGCACACTATAACGTAAATGTCTTTTCGTACTGCTTCTTTGTCGCTCTTCTTACGTTATTTTAAAACCATCACCATATGATGAAATAATTCCTAAATGAAACCTTAACGGCCAGACGAAACATTTAAACGGAAGTCAAACTTACGGAAATTGGCTTTATTCCAGATGTTTTCACTAATACATCATAGCACTTCACAGTTTACATAACAAATCAGTATTAACCACATTCAACGCTCCACACTCCACATTTCACACGAGCAACTGTTGACTCGTAGTTTTTATCTCTGGTTCTTATCTCATAACAGGTATACGTCACGTTCATTCGACCTCAATAGTGTTGCCAACAGTATTCGATTGAGAGAGAAGATATCACGTTAAGTGTGAAGTATAACTGAGAAAAAACTCAAGATTTACATAGGGAAAGAAACTAAAAAGGAAAGTTGATTTAGAATATACGTCACAACACGATTGTGCATAAATCCGTTTCGTGCATTGCTCATATTGTGTTTGGTTCCGTATCATCACACCAAACTGATTCAAGCATGACAGTTTTTCCCAGTGTAGTTTCAGTTTTTGTGTTTCGTTCTTAATGTTTGATCATCAGTTATTTCATTATTAAGAACAAAGCAGTATTCAAAATGGAAGAACTATTTTTATATTCAAATAGTGGAACAGAACAATAAAAGGATGACTTCGCACAACTCGTCAAATGAAATGAGAAAACACACCGTCTATGTACGATTTTTAATTAAAATACGACAGATATTTACAGTTAAAATACCCCACTAGTACTTTCGGGGTAACATTTACCCCATTCATCAGGTGGAACAGAGGAAATGTAGTACTCCTTTATATATTAGTGCAACAATGCATTTTGGGTATAAGTCAAACGTCGCATGGGTCGTGACCGTTGCCGTTATAACAGTGTGAAGAGTATAATTTCACAAGTTATTAGTTTAGCATATCAAAACAAGGATGCGTTATAAATACAAAGTTATGATCAATTTATATATTCTTGGATTTTGTAAATATATATTACTATAATTTAAAGTTCTGGTTAGTAATACGCTCTTTCTAAATTCTTGATATGTCCACAGGCAAGTAGTCATTGCAGCATTTATCCCCTAAAGCTTCGATGTACATACTTTCAACAAAATGCAGCTAATGTATATATGCCGGAGTGCCCAGTAGTCTGAGCATATATACATTCGCTGCATTTTGTTGAAAGTATGTACATCGAAGCTTTAGGGGATAAATGCTGCAATGACTACTTGCATGTGGACATATCAAGAATTTGGAAAGAACGTATTACAAAAGTGAACTTTAAATTATAGGAATATATATTTACAAATTCCAAGAATATATAAATTGATCTAACTTTGTATTTGTAACGAATCCTTGTATTGATATGCTAAACTTATAACTTGTGAAATTATACTCTTCACACTGTTATAACGGCAACGGTCACGACCCATGCGACGTTTGACTTATACCCATAATGCATTTTTGCACTAATATATAACGGAGTACTACATTGCCTCTGTTCCACCTGATGATGGAGTAAATGTTACCCCGAAAGTACTAGTGGGGTATTTTAACTGTAAATATCTTTCGTATTTTAATTAAATATCGTACATAGACGGTGAGTTTTCTCATTTAAGTGGAACAGAATTTTAATCAAACAAAAAAATTTCATATAGGTACCGAATAGTGACATATAGATATATTCTGTTCCTTCTACTTCACATTCGCAGCACAGTTCCACTGTATGAAATACGTCAGTTTCAATGTACAAGTTACGACATTAGTTGTCGAAATCCCTTCGGCCAAGAGCGAATGGCGATATTATCTCGTGACCTCAGGAGCCAGAAGCATTTTTCACAAGTCAGATCCACATCACGATGGAGAAGAGGACGTTGCTGCACCTTCCATCATCAGCCTTTTCCACTTGGCGCACGACGTGCTTCATTCGAACCATCAGTCAAAGGTAATCCAAACGGTGATTCGGTAGTGTACTTTTGTAGATGTAAGAGGTTAGTGTGGGACATCAGGAAATCGTTTATTCAAACGTGACATCAGCAAAGGTGCGCTTTCTTAAGTTAAAATGAAACACGATGTCATTTTTTACTCGTTTCTACGCCTCTTTCACTCGAACAAGCCTTTATTCAAACGTGACTTCTGCAATGGAATCCTTTTATCATTTCCAATGAAATACGGACAGGTTTTCTGCTCGTTTTAAAAGCGGAACAGAAGATCATCACCCCGGAAGATAAGCAGAAGACTAACTCACCTTGGAATTACCACGTACATCATTCATTTGGAAAACACAACATTCGTAATTCAAAACATTAGATTCATTTGCTCTTTAAATAAATTTTATCCACCGCAACATAACTCAGTTTTTTTGCGTACTTACAGCGTTATTATATCTATCTACATGCTTTTAAAATTAACAGATGCACGCCTGTGTCCTGTTCAGTTCCTCTAACCCTGATGAAAATATCTATTTCGGAACAATTACCGAACTTGTATGTAAATATTAATTGTGCAAAATCCAACCCAGTTGCGGAATTGACATCCAGAATGTTTCAGTATGTTCAAAAACCATAGCAGTGCACTGAGAAAAAAGTCTGTTTGAAACAACAAAATAAATTTGTTGAGCTGTTTTGTCGATTTATTTTGTTTTGTTGGCAACACGAAATTATTTCGTTGGCTATATTTTATTAATTTAACTTTATGGAGGTGGCATCAACTTTACGACAAAGCGCACGTGATTACTAGCTACTCCGTACGGGCACTACCAGACTACCACTGACCAGAAGAATCTCGTTTTGCGCTTACGATTTCGCTTTGAATTATGGCTGACTACGAATTGAGTGCATTGTTAGAAGACTGGGAACTGTCATCTCTGATTGAGACATTCTGAGGTAAGAATTTCTAATATATCTTAATAATTTCGGACACCCAAGGTCGAAATTCACCGCCTAATATTACTGCACGGGCAAAGTGTTGCCATCGGAAAAACAGTTTAGAGATAAAGTGGCACAGCTACATAACTCTAAATTGTATTGAAGCAAGAAATTACTGTGTTGCGATAACAATATGTTTGGTTACAGCAACAAAACGTTTAATCACGATAACAATACATATTGTTGGATTAAACAAATTCCCAAAAATCGACCTAGGCATTTTGTTAAATGAACAAAAGGTTTAGTCAAGATAATAATAAATTTTGTGGAATCAACAATAATTTTCAACAAAAAAAATTTGTAAGTTCAACAAACATTTTTGTTGACTGTATATCGACAATTTTTTTTGGTTGATTCAACAATGTTTTTGCTGAATTAATAAACCGTTTTTCTCAGTGTGTAAATGGCATTCGATTACACAAATCATATTAACTACTACAAAAATATACTACGATGAACACCACTTACTTAGACAAATCAATAAGAAAGCGTTTCGATATTAAAATATGAACGAAGCAACCGAACTCACGGATGTAAAAAAACACGTGTGCTCAGTTCTTTCCGACACAATACGAATTTTTCTAAACGGATTGAAACGATCTTCGCACCTTTCCGCCAATTTACATATGAATAAAATTAGCATTGAGATCCAGTGAGAGTCATCATAATGATGTTAGGTTCGTTTCTCCTACGACAGGATACTGTTAGATCTTATTCTAAATCTATCTGAGGAAGCTAATAACAGATCAGACATTTTTCATAAAGAAAACAACAAAAATATTTAATCCCTTAAGCGGCCGATATACCTGGACCAAATGGTGCCCAAAATTGTCTGCGCTGTCCAAACAGAAATGTCCACATAGTGGCCGAGTTTTACGAAAGTTAATGGTAAGCGATTGCCCTTTCCCTCTTATCTCAACAGAACTGACCATAAATCTGTCGTATGCGATAAGAGCTCTTTTCTAGGCTCCTATTCTAGGATCCATGACCCAAGGCGTGAAAGATAAAGTCTAGTACCCCTGACACGGACATCATGCCCCTAGTTAGAAACAAGTGACTCAAACATATTTTCTCCCCTTTCTTAGATCCGTCGCCGTTGTTACAGAAATTTTAGCAGGTAATTGGTCAAAAAGAATTAGTCCCAATCCTCTCCTAAATGTCCACTTTGAATAACAAAGCTAAGGGAAAAGCAGCTTTCTGATGAGCAGGTTTACTCGTTCTAGCCGTATGGCCCTCTTCTTAGACAGCAAATATATTCATTCGAGCTGATTTCAGCCCATTTTGCCAATCTCGAGTTAATTCGTTCCAGCTGGTTAAAGGGTTAATGTATTTTCCAAGCGTGATTAATCTGGCTTCAGGGCTGATTGCTCTGGCCGGCGAATGGAGAAATTTCCGTTGATCTCTGTGTCTCCGTCCGTTATTAACACTACATACCCAGACTTCACCTTACAGTGAGCTCAATCGTTCTCCCCTGCGCTCCCTTCCGGAGAGCACAGGAAATCGCCCCCGGTTACCAGTGTTCGGTAATCGCAAGAGCAAGGGTCCCGACGCAGCCTCAGGGACGACTCTCACGCGCGTTCAAAACGAACGACGTGTGTAACGCAAAAAGCCCCCACCTCTCTCCTGTCGAACAATACACTTATACATTCCTAAAAACTTTGACTCTTTAATCTCCTTTGAATAGCCGAGTTAGGTCTATTTAATCCTTTTGCCGGGTTTGCATTGAAGATTTGATCTAATTCATCTCCTCTCACGCTCAAACGCAGAAGAACAAACATCAAGAACAACGCAGAACAACAATTAATACAACACCCTTAAAAAATATGCATTAGCGGCAGGGTCGGCTGAACCATAGGGACAACCGGGGCGGGCGCCCCAGGCCCCGCGTCTTTAGGGGGCCCGCAGTTTAGAAAACAAAATAATTTTCGGTAAAAAAAATTTAACTACATTTTTTTTTGTAATTTTTGGGGCGCAAGGCCCTTAAAAATATATTTTTGAAGTTTTTTGTTTGCTTCCAATCTCTCCATTTTTGAATACGTTATCTCCCCTGTTCGTCGTACGGACACTGAGATTTGCAGATTCGAAATGATTTTTGTAACCAGCTTAATCTTTTCCGCATTCATAAAATAGCAAAATAAATTTCATCATTCTGTGGTACACTACTTTTATATATCCAACAATTTGTTTGAAAACATGATACTTAAATTTAAGGCAATAGAAAGAACAATATCGAAGTTACTTTCGGACTACATACACATGTATGCAGGCCACTTTTCCAACATTACAAGAAATTGAAAAAACAAAAACGAAAAAGGCAACTTTCAATATGAACGCTTATAAAAGTTTAGAATATCACTAATTTATCAGTTGCATTAAAAATCAATCACTAACCATGTATCAGGGAAAAAAACTGTTTATAACAATTTATTTTAGAGGGATCCTTATTATATTTCCTATACAAAAATATTCCCTAACCAGGTATCTTTTTATCATTTTGTGAATAAGCTGTTATAAGAATCACAATGCAACCTAAACCTCTTCTCCCGGGAAAGAAAATCGTAGATTTTAACACTTTTTACTCTCTCTCTCGGTCTCTCTGTCTCCCTCTCTTTTTCTCTATCTCTCTTCCTCTCTCTCTCTCTCTTTTTCTTTTTATCTCTCTCCCTCTCATTTTCTCTCTTTCTCTTTCTCTTTCTCTCTCTCCCTCTCATTTTCTCTCTCTCTCTCTCCGTATCTCTCTCTGAACTTTCAGTCCGTATTATGGTCTTTTTCTTACGCTTAAAGCACATACTTCTTTGAGATAATCGTTTTGTCTTTTCGGTAGTGTTCGTGTGTCTTCCTCACGAACGATAATTTTCAAAAACGACTTTATTAAAATATGAGATTTATTGTTTAGTGCCCACAATGAAATTTTGCTCTGGACCCCGCAATGAAATTTCACACAGGGCCCCGCAAGAGCTCCGTCCGGCCCTGACTAGCGCACATAGCTATTCTTATCGTGAACCTAACATTGTTCTTATGTTTGAAAAGATTGTTAATCCTTGTCTGTTTGGCGCTAGTCCGTCTAAGGACCATGATTGCCACACGGTTGCTGCTGAAAATGGCACAAACGAAAAATCTTCATGAGTGAATGTGAATATTGCAACATGTTTACAATATTTAGCCCTGAACGGGATTGGAGAATCCTACACGGAAATTTAGGAACAGAGAAAATCAGCACAAAAGGAACTTCGTTCACGCCCTCTAGCCGAAAAATCTGCATAATTTAAAATGCACAAATTGCGCACTGTTCTTCATACTGAACGGAGCCAATTACAAAAGAATTTCTCATACGAATTCTTAGAATCGGTAAAATATTTGCAAAAACAAGAAGCTACTTACACCCATTTGCCGAAGAAATGTGAGTTACGGAAAAAACAAATTTTACGCAAAATGTTCCTCATGGCGAAAAATATTCAAAGCAAAATTTTTTCAAACTGAAGAATTAGATGCACATATACTGAGAAAACCGCAACACAACTTTATGTCCTCTAGCGAGAAAACTGCACGTTTTTGGAGTAGGTGAAACGAATTATAGTAAAGAGTATCCCGGAAAATTTTCGCAATTGAATATTTTGAGGAGGAGGTGCTGTTTCAAATAAAAATATACAATGATGCTCCCTAATGCAGAAGTGCGCATTACGAAAATGTCGAAAATATATGTAAAATATATTTCAAAATGGGAGCTATGGGACAGGAAAGAGATTTTTCAAATGCGACTTTTAGGAACACAGATAGATAGATATACGCCCCTAGCGAGAGAACTGTACGTTATTTAAAGTGCATACCGTTTGTGATCTTTGCCATAGCAAATGACGTACACCATGGAAGAATGTTTTTTCAAACAGAATTTTAGAAGTGGAGACAGAGGTGCAAACAGAAGTACACACTTACATCACACAGAATCAGAACTACATACACTAAAAAATCCAGAACAGATGCGAAATACTCCACAAGGAGAATCGTATCTGATGTAAAAGGAAATTTCCAAACGAGACCCATAGAAGCGAAGATATCAAGGACAATATACTATATGTTTACGCCTCCTGGCGAGAAAATTGTGTACTATTTTGAGCAAGAAATATGGAAAAAAAATGTTTTTCGTAGTGAAGGATGAATAACCAATATATTTTTTTCAGTAGGGTTCTCAGATTTGGAGATACGTTTACAAATACGTCACAGGCAGAAATATGTACTTACGCGCTCTACTGAGAAAATTACGTGCAACAAAAAATATATACAAATATTCTTCGCCAAAAACGTTATTCAATGCAAAAATAATTTTCCAATCAAAGTTTTAGAAGAAAAGATATTCATAAAGATAGGATATACATTTAAGACACGGAAAAACCTTGTGTTAGTTTGAGCAAAAAGTATCGTCGAAACTATTTTTGTAACGAATGTTACGAAATTTGTTTTGACCAAACGATAACTTCTTGAATTCGGATTCTAGAAGCAGAGATACTGCTGGAAATATGTTGCAATCAGAAATGTGAACTTATGCCCCTTTGTAGCAAAATTGTTTGCCACAAAAAATTGCCATTGTACGAAAAGTATTACTCACTATAAAGTCGATCCCATACAAAAATAATTTTCCAAATAGGACTTTCAGAAGCCGTGGTATTGGAAAAAATGCAATATCCCTATATACAGTAATATATCTATACAGTATGTAGACAAAAGTATTCGGATACTTCCATATATGCAAAGAAACGTGCATTTAGGGAACCACGCGCAAACACGCGGGTTGTGTTGGGTGCTTTATATAAAGGGGAGTATTGGCACACTTGTCAGAATGTATTTGAAGCGGCTATCCAGCACGAAGCTGAACTGACGGATTTCGATTTATTTTTCTTTGATTGGAGGTTTAACGACCACCATGAGCAACTCAGTGGGCTGTAAGTAATCATCCGTCCCTAATTTAGGGCCACTGGTTCCAGGGAAGGGAGAGAGTCAGAGCCGTAAGACACACACAACATCCATGCCTCACCGGGATTCGAACCCGGACCCATCACGGACGAATGATCAGAACCATCGCTTAGACCATTGCGCCACCGGAGCAGCGACGGACTTTGAAAGGAGTACAGTGGTTGGATGCCATTTAAGTAATCAGTCTATGCTTAGCATTACTTCTCTTCTGAGATTTCCCCAAACCACTGTTGCTGATGTTCTTCATTAATGGAAAACAGATGGTACCAATACAACGAAATCGCGCTCTGGGAAGCCGCGGAAAGTGAGTGATATTGCCAAACGATGCTTACCGGGGAATGTGAAGAAGGTACGCCTGTCCTGTGCTACAGACCTGGCCGGTGACGTCGCACAAGACAATAAAACAGCTATTTGCACCAGAACAGTCCGACGAAAACTTTATGCCCACGGCTGCTATGCTAGACTAGCTGCGCGTAAGCCCAACATCATTCCAAGCAATGCCAGACGACGACTGCAGTGGTGCCTCGCTCGTCTTTCACCGACAACAGGAACGTGGAAGAGCGTCGTGTGGAGTGACGAATAACAAGTCTCATTATTTCGTTCGGATGAACCTATTTGGGTGTGCGGTTTGTCCTCAAAGCGCTGTCAAGCTGACTGCATTGTCTTTAAAGTTAAGTTTGGAGCAGAACCTGCTTCTGCTGCGATGGACTCAATCTTTTGTTTTTGGTGCCCTGCAGCCCAACGGCTACCAGGTACGAAGATAATCTGATACCTACGCTGCGGCAGTACTACGGCACAGATCCCTCCCTGTTTCAGCTAAACGAGGGTCTTGCCACACTACAATGTCCGTCCAAACCTGGTTTGAGGAGCAGGACGTCCTATGCTGGCTGGCCCAAAGTCCGGATTCAAATCCATTACAACACCGGATCTGATCTCGATCGGTAAAACCTTCCTCTACGGCAGCTCTAGCTAGAGGAGTGGAGACGACGTGAAGTATGCAAAGGGGGAGTTTCCCCCGAACGTATAGAAACTCCGAAAAGGTTAGAATGATGTTGCTGCTAAAGTTGAAAATGGGTCACAGCAAGTAATTTAATGATACGGAAACACACTTTTCACATGAAGAAAATTTTCTTGCAATTGAATGTTCACAACACTTTTTGTGTTTTGTTTTCAGTTTAAGGACCACTAAGAACAACTCGACGGGCTACGCGCAGTCACCCGCCCCTAATCTAGGGTAACCGACTCTAGGAGAGGGAAAGAGTCTGCGCCATCAAACAAATGCACGCCTCATTCCTCTGCGGGATTTCCGGAGCCCATCTCGGACAAATTGTCAGAATCCAGCTCCTCGAACTATACAGCCATCGAGGTGGCAATAATTTTTCTATTTTTTGTTTTGAATTTGCCATTTTGTTATGTGCCATGCGTTTTCGTCCCTCCTTGATTCGACCTGGCACTGCTTTATAACATTTTGTTTATCTAGATTAACGTTTTTAAGCGTATTATGGTACGAAATTCAATTTGCTTTGATTAAAATCTCATAATATATTCATTATAGAAAGATAACAAATTTTATGCATAAGTGCTTACCGATACTCAAGTTATTACGCGAAACCACTTTCTTAATCGTTTGTGTGTGTTTCCCCACGGTGCAGAAATTGCATACCTTGCCTGTAGGCGCCAGAGACCTGTACTACACCACTGGCACTGGAAGGAGGAATGGATGAAAATTCCGATACATACACCTCGTGGAAAGGATGTCTAGAAGGGTGGCTGGAGTCATTACGGCTGAAGGTGGACATACTATATACTGATTTCGACTAACAAGCGTTCATGTTTCTCTTCAACCAAGTTGTCCGAATACTTTTTTTATATAGTGTATATATAGCGGGAAAACTGCATTATTTGTAGAAGAAACTGTATGCAAAACGAACTTCGTGGTAAAAGGTGTTTAAAAAAGAAAGAACCTGCGTTTGCGCCCTTTAGGAGTGAAGTGAAGCTTTCATAAAATCAAAACCCGAGGATCATCGTTCTCACAGTTCAGTTTTCCCAATTCTAAAATGAATTTTTCAAATCGGACTGATAGGTACAGGGATATGATGTCCAGAGCGAACGGATATGGGTTTGGAAAACCATAAAACATCGCATTATAAATAATATTCGGTTCCAAGCAATACTACATTTGAATGACCAAACGTTCATTTAGAATTAGAATCTACGAGCATAAAAGGGATATAAAGAATGGTAAAGCCCCTATCCAGAGAAGTCCAGTTTTAAGTCCGCTACTCCTATGTGGGATGACGAGAAGAAATTAGCTTCCTACTCCGCCCCAAAATCAACTGCCATTTGCGAAACTTTGGAGATCATCACCAACACCGAATCATGCAATGACAGCGTCTCGCTGGAGTTGCAACGAGTTTGAAACCAGTTCTTCAAATAGTGAATGCCTTTTGTTTTCCTTCCATGATTCCGCGTGCTAAACGAACAAGACGGCTCGGGTCTTTGAATAAATTATTACTTCGCATCTGTTCAGTTATTGTCAAGTCACCGCGCTCAAATTGTTGAAGCGTTCTATTATTCAGGTAGCAGTTTGCTGTCTGTCTACCTTCCTTGAAAGAGCCATCTATTTGATGTGCGAAAGCTTGGAAGCTTTTATTTATATTCTACGCCAAGAATTCGGATTACTAGTATACTTATATTGTTTTAAATATTCAGTTCGATAAATCAGGTCATTCCAATAATAAAAGGACATACGCATTTCACTTCGGTAATTCAAAAGCAAATCACTTCAGCGACAAAAAAATCACAGCAAAACTATTCACTTAAAAACTCAAGAACATATCACTTGAAAAACGCCAAAAATTCAGCAAGAATAAAAAATATCTGCTTAGATGAATCACTACGATACATATATGACAAAAATTAGAAAAATTTTAGCATTGAACAATAACTAGACGTTCGGCTTAATCATCATCATCATCAAGCAGTATCTATCCACTGCTGGATAAAGGTCTCCTCAAGTTTCTTCTACAAATTTTTGTGTTGAGCCTATCTCCTCCATGTCACTCCGACATGCTTTCGAATTTCATCCACCCATCTTCGCATGTTCTTTTTCTGGGTCTTTTCCCGTCCCTTGGAATCCATTTGAGTAAATACGTTGTCCAACGGCGGCCAATTCTAGCAATGTGTCCAACCCATTCTCATTTCAGAGATGTTACTTTGATCATGATGTTTTCCACACTTGTCATTTTCCTGATCCACGAGTTCCTCTTATCTTTCCTGGTTAAACCAAGCATTTACCTCTCCACGCTTCGTTCAGAAGTTTGCAGTCTCTGGAGGCTTTTTCAATTAAGGTCCATGTCTCTGGTCCATAAATAAGAACTGGAAGGATGCACTGATTAAACACTTTTGTTTAAGGACATAATGGAACATTGCTCTTGAAACTTACCGTTATGTCTGAAAAGAAAAGTAATTAATCAATGAATTCTTCCAGTTCTTATAATTAGGCTTAATAAAAACTATCTTTTTGTGTGCTAATTTCTCATGAATATTTGGGCCGTGAACTATAAGATTTTCGTGAGATTCGGGTTTACCTATACGGAAGGTCAGCAAGTAACAGTGACATAGACGAATGAACTTTAAAAAACTATGATAGAAAGAGCTCCTGCCAAGATTTAGATGAAGTGCTAGCTTTTCATGTGTGCCTCTTTCCAAAGATAAAAGGAACACCGGATTACATTCTAGAATTGCATAAATTACTTATGGAAATTTCAATAACGGATTCGTTCCGGGAATTCAACTTTTATAGATTTGTTTCTCTGTTTTTCTTTCTAGGAGAATAAAAAATGACTACAGTAAAAAACTTAGTGGATTACCTTATACAAAGAACTGTTCCACAGATGTAATAATGTGGAAATTATGAACGGTAGTTGTGAAAGAGACCACGAGAGAGTAAATGTGAGATTGGGGACAGGAATCTGAAAAGAATAAATGTGGAAGGGTGAATAACCTAGCTGAAGAAATGGACTGGTATTGATTCATTGCATTGTATTTGAGTGAACTTAGAACGAATTTGAGATGGGAGCAGAGAATGATGATTGTATGGACATGGGGGTTTAAGACAGAAGCCAGAGAGAGAGAAAGAGTAAAGCTCTCCCCCCTCTATTTTTCAAACGAATAAATAAAGAACAGCGTAATTATTTACAGTTGTACATGGAAAATAATTATGTGAATGGGTTTTCAAGTAAATCTTTATAAACTAGAGATTGTGTTAACTCATATTTTTGCAATTCCTAAACTTCTGAAAAGAAAAATAAACATCAGTAAAGGAGAAAAGTTATCTTTAATGAATTTACTGTTACAGAAATAAGATTATTCTAGCAGAGCATTAGTGCTATAAAACACTGGGCAGAATGATATACCTGGTAATACTGCGGAAAGCGTAGTTTTCCTGGAGAGAAATCTGAGTTGAATTAAATGACTGAGGATTTTCCGTATATCTAACACAGTTTTCAATGTTGACTTTACAGCATGTTCACTGTAAGGCAGAGATGATTTACCTATTACCTCATTTAGGGACAGTGTTCAAAGCATTCACTTGAAGGAGCTAGTACAAACAGAGGCTTTCATGTTGAGTGAGTGAGCTGGGTTTATATAGCAAGGGGAAAATGCGACACTATATGCCCTAACTCAATGCGTTGAAGTTATCAGTTAGTCCCACCCATGAGGAAACGAGTACCAAATCAACCGGCGAACAAGCTGATGAATTTATTCATTCTGTAGATTTCTTCTTCGCTGTCCCATAATTCGCCAAATCTCAAAGCACTTCTGAATGAATGCTTTAAAATATCTGCAAGTGTTTTTAATATCTCACAATTAGTCTCCAGGCGTAACTCTTCAACGTAACATTGTTCCACAATAAACACTACTTATTTCCACTTTCATGCGAAGAAAAAATTACGTTGTAATCAACAGAGGTTCACTAGCAATCGTGGACAGTAAAGAGGTGTTTGCCCACTTAAAAAAAAAAAAACTAACATAATGTATACGTTTTCCATAGATGCGATGTTGTAAACTTAGAGCAGAATTTGCCCCATCTCAGAAATGGAGATCTAGATCAAGAATGAAAAATAATTCAATGCATCAAAAAGTATTTGAAGTTCTGTAACGTACTAGGAGATGTGACGTACCTGCCAGAAGGACGCACACGACATAAAGGCAGATAGGAATCAGAATAAAACGTCCGCGTAGCTCAACTGGTAGAGTGACTTATTCCGGAATGAGGGGATCCGGGTTCGAATCCTGGCGTAGACCAAAAATGACGGAGAAATTTACTTCGTTATAATGGCGCCCGAACTATCCGGATGACCCGACCGTTCAAAATCTTGCATTGGCGTGATGTTATTTCCACACCGCGAGATAGGAAAAATCAGAGAATTCCTTCTCCAGCACTTCAAAAAAAAAAAAAAATAAATAAATAAATAAATAAGGGGGAGATGATGTAACGTACTAGAGAAAAATTATCATTAGTTGAAGAGATGTGACGTACCTGCCAGAAGGACGCACACGACATAAAGGCAGATAGGAATCAGAATAAAACGTCCGCGTAGCTCAATTGATAGAGTGACTTATTCCGGAATGAGGGGATCTGGGTTCGAATCCTAGCGTGGACAGAAATGACGAAGAAATTTACTTCGTTATAGTTCGATGCAATATTCAAAGGCATTTCTCTCTTCAAAATAATTCAAGAACTTCAGGGCGTGTTCAACAGAACACAGTAATTGTGGGAAAACGAAATTAACGGCAAGGGGTTTCTGTGAGTTCTGTGTCAGCAAATATCAAGCTCAGAGAAAAAAATAGCGGCTATAAGGATGCAACCAGGATTGTCCCGATTCAGCGGGGGCTACGCACTTAAGAATATCCCAAGTGTGTCATACGAGGGATTTCCGAAAAGTAAAATGATACATTTTGTCCTCCACAACGTTTAATGAGAGGAATCTGAAATTACAGACGAAGGAAGAAGTGAACATGAACTACTTCTCCATATAACCTCCACATTTATTCAAACATTTTTCTTAACGTTTGGTTACTTCACCCATTCTGCTATCGAAGTAGTCAGTGCTCAAATACATCAACAAAAAGCGCACTTCTCAACGAACTTCTTTCATGAAGTACCTTCCTGAAACATGGTCCTTAAGATTTGGACAGGTTGATCCATTTGCGACATTTCAATTCATCTCCGTTCTCCATTTTCTAGAAAATAAATGTGATACCTTACTTTTTGGAAACACTACATACATGTACACAACAAAGGAAAACGTTCAAATTTTGCTTCGTTTTCTTTGTTTTTTACTAGGCACACAAACAGTCCTACTCTTAGGAAACGATCAGCAGGTGGTGTCTGTTGTGGAGCAATGAGTTGCCTTAACACAGATAGAGAAGTGTGCTAGTATTGAGATATAGATGTTTGGCATCCAAAATAAGTTAGGGGTTATAATCGGTACGGACATTCATTTTTGAATATCTTTGATGGGATCCACAGCACCAAGAAGATGATTTTAAAAGTTCTCGACTGGCTGTGCAGTTGCTGTATTATGGTTATTACCAGAACATGAAACTCTGGCACTGAAAAGAGAAAGAACGGGATGAAAGAAAAGTTTACAAGAAGACTCATGTGAAACATATTAGATATAAAGGTGTTCAGGGGGCGTGCAGTGAGTAAAGAAACGGCTTTAAGAAAGTGAGGTATAAGGTTTTTTTTAAACATTGCAGGGAATCCACAAGAAGTTATCAAATTCAAGAATATCTAAAAGAAAAAACACTGAATTTTAAATAACAAATATTGTCTGTGAGACAGTGGCTCTCGTGTGAAGTTTGAGCGATGTACTAAAATCGGAGAAAATGAAGGTACCGTGCATATAAGCTTTTTCTAGAACGCAACAATTCATCTGTCTCTAACAAACAAAGCCTTTAAACGTAAAAAAGAAATTGGAAATGACCTGAAAAATTATCATTAGTTGAAGAGAAGATTTTGAACATTGAAGTCAGTCAAAATGTGTTTACGGCGGGGGAGTAACCTAGTAACTTCTCGTCGATGTATTGAGATTCGAACCCGGATATATGACACGGATAGACTTTCTCTCATCAGCAGACTGAGGCCGACCATTTCGTCTGCGTGCGTCACTGGCACTGAAACCCAAAGGGATGCCTGTAGTCAGGGACGCGCCAAGCGGGGGTTCAAAGGCTGCGAAGTACCCGTGCGCCACCTTCCGGGGGCGGCATGACCCTCAATCACATTTTACGGTTGATAAATTAATACACGTATCAGTGACGTGGGAGCAGTTTAGAAAACGTTTAACTGTGAGAAATCGTAATGCTACGTGGCACGCTTCTTTTTTTATAGTAAAAATAGTCCATTGTATGATTCAATAGAAAACGACTTGAAGTCAGAGAATAGTTTTCTTTTGTTCAATAATGGATACCGCGGGCAAAGTACTGACCATTCTTTTTCCAAATTAAAAAAAAACGAATTGTTAGTCCTTTGCCCGGGAACTAACAATTCTTTTGCAAAGGACTAACAATTGTTTCTCTAAGTTTTTTTAAATCTTAAAGGTTTCAGCATTCATGATATGCGTGGCCAGCATTATGACAATGGGGTCAATATGAATGAAAAACACAATGGACTTCAAAAATAATTTTTCGACCTAAAACCCTTATGCATTTTATGTACTTTGAGCGGCTCATCTGGTCGTAAATAAAGACGAAAACATTTCCCTAGAGATTGTGAACGTTTCCAGCATTGTTCAAGAAGTACCTTACTGTTGGCAAGTTTTAAAGAAAGAGCTTCCAGCGTTGACTGTAAAACTGTGCTCTGAAACAAGGTGGAAAAATGGGATCGATGCAATAAAGGAAACGAGGACTGGGGTACAATTTGGATATAATACACGATGCATTATATAAGCGCTTTAACGAATCTCTTAGACACAGTGATACACGAAATTAAATCAATCTTTCTCAGAAAAAAAATCTGCAAGTTTATTTGTTCCAGACAGATTTGGTACAGCCTTTCTTTAAAAATTAATGTTAGTAGCAAATTAATGCAAAATCTATTGTGATTATACCAACCATTATAGAAATGTCAAAACAAGTAAACGGCTGTTTAAAAGAATGTAGAACACATGGGGTCTTTAAAGGCATGTCCTTCGATAAGTTTTATATGAGATAATTGTGTTTTATGAAAACTCTTAATATACGGTAAATAGAAAATGATGTTACTAAAGATATACATTTCATGTAAAAATGAATAAAAATTGAAAAAAGTTCTCGTACAAGGGGCGGCAAATGCTCTTGGCGCGCCCCTGCCTGTAGTTGTCTCAGAGTGAAATTTGAGAACCCGTAATGGTTAAAAAAGCATAACGAAACCGATGAAGCGTACTAATATATTTACTTCAAGGACTTCTCAGCATTACGACAAGTAACACAAAACTATAAAAAGGTTGCAGTCTGAGTAGTAAAATGTCACTGGCAAGTCACTTTCAGAAGCATAATTTTAAACAACTTCCTCAACTAATGAAAGCGCGACGGGAGCCAATTAATCAAAATCGGGATGTATGTCATTCTTAGTATTAAAGGTCGGTTTTAAAAATCAAGCTTCAAATCATAATTATCATCTGATCAATAACGCAAAGCCTTCAAGAAACTGGAACATTTTTTATGATCAGGAAAAGAAAAACTTAGAGTTCATAGAACATGGATAGTTTTTTCCCTTTCTTTTAAATATGGAAGTATTAAAAAAAATGATTAAAAAAATTGGCTTAATTTCAAGAGAAAAATATAACCAATTTAGCAATTGCAAAATATCGGTGTACTACGTACTACGAGCAAATAGGAACGCAAACGGATTTGTGCGGAGCTAATTTTGTTGGATAAAGATTCGATGAGGATATTTCTGGAAAGGAAATGAAAAATTGCTGGAGGTTAGTCTCTTCAGTGCAGTGTTTATGCTAGTGCAATTGAACGAGATACAGAGTTGTCACCTCTCCTGTGCTGAAGAGGAAATGAGAGAGTCACTAAATTCATGGTAGCTAATCAAGAAAACTGCACTTTTCTGCACATAATCAAGACGTTTTAGGATCGCTTTGAACGAATTACAAGTGTGTGGAAAGAATACTCCTAGACTAAGCAAACTTTGTTTTGAATATGTGCAGAAAAGTGCAGTTCTCTTGATTAACTACCATGAATTTAGTGATTCTCTCATTTCCTCTTCGACAGAAGATATGTGACAACTCTGTATCTCATTCACCTGCACTACCATAAGCACTACACTAAAGAGACCCACCTCCAACAATTTTCCACAGCCCTGTACGAACTACACTCACAGAACCCTCATCGTTTTAGGATTGATTTGGACGTACGACAGCAAGTGTGGGAAGAATACTTATAAACTAGGCAAACTTGTGATTTACAAGGTCAAAAGCTGTTCAAAGGAAAAGTGTCGTCTAGCTCGGAAGGAAATTTCCGGCTTCTAGGAAATAGTGTATTGATAGAAATACACTCATGCTGACGTTTTTTTGAGGAAATATTCTGATCAAGATCAAAGAGGGAAGAGTACTCTTTACCAAAAGTTTACGCAACGAGGAAACAGTAGTTAAATTTAAATCTATTTTGCTGCTTGAGCAAAAGAACAGGGTTTTCCAAGAGTTAAACTTTACGTTGTTGCCCCCAAGGGAAAATGGCTGCAGTATCGTTGATTAGTGAAGAAGTAGCATAGCTGGACAACAGTCGATGTTCATTAGTGACTTGTGAACAACCCGAAGCCCAAGACGCAAGGAGAGTGCTATTCATCAGCAAAACTGCGAATTGTGTTAGCTGTAATGGAAAAAAAGTAAATACACTGACGAAAAAAAAATCCCAACACCAAGAAGGGGTTGTGTTAGATAAACGACAGTTAGTAGGCGGTGAGAGTACATCTGTAAGATGACGTCTATGCAAATTTCGCGCTCGGCGCATACGTGTGGCGCTAGTAGCGCCCCTCGGAACATGCAAATCAGGTTTGCTGTAAATACGCGCTGTAACGTTCGTGAGCGTTAGTTATCGTTGAGATTCGACGTAAGGTGTTGACGTTAGTCAATAATACCTTTAAGAAGACGAAGAAGCCATTATCAACAGCTCACGGAGTTTGAACGAGGTCGTGTAATAGGGCTACGAGAAGGTGGATCTTCTTTCCGCAATATTGCAGAACGACTTGGCAGGAATGTAGCCACTGTGCATGATTGTTGGCAGCGGTGGCCAAGGAAAGACAATGCCTCAAGAAAACCGGTTTCCGGCCGGCCACGTGGCACTACTGAGAGGGAAGACCGCCGTGTACGGCGTATTGCCGTGGCGCATCGTACGGCGTCTGCGGCAGGGCAGAAATTCGAGCTGCAGTTGCCACCACAGTCACACAACGAACTGTTACAAATCGGTTACTTGAAGGACAGCTCCGAGCCAGACGCCCTGTAGCGTGCATTCCACTTACTCCAAAATACTGCCGTTTGCGACGTTAGTGGTGTCAAGCTAGAGCTCATTGGAGGCCGGAGTGGAGATCTGTTGTGTTTTCTGATGAAAGCCGGTTCTGTCTGGGTGCCAGTGATGGCCGTGTGTTCGTTAGAAGGAGGCCAGGTGAGCGCCTGCAACCAACCTGTCTGCGGCCGAGACACATTGGACCTACACCTGGAGTTATGGTCTGGGGAGCAATTTCCTATGACAGCAGGAGCACTCTCGTGGTTATCCCACGCACCCTGACGGCACAGTTGTACGTCGGTCTGGTGATTCAACCTGTTGTGCTGCCATTCATGAACAGCATTCCAGGGGTGTTTTCCAACAGATAACGCTCGCCCGCATACCGCTGTTGTAACCCAACATGCTCTACAGAGTGTCGACATGTTGCCGTGGCCTGCTAGATCACCAGATCTTTCACCAATCGAGTACGTATGGGACATCATTGGACGACAACTCCAGCATCACCCCCAACCAGCATTAACCGTCCCTGTATTGACTGACCCAGTGCAACAGGCATGGAACTCCATCCCACAAACTGACATCCAGCACTTGTACGACACAATGCATGAACGTTTGCGTGCTTGCATTTAACATTCTGGCGGTTACACCGGTTATTAATGCACCAGCATTTCACATTTAAAATGGTTCTTCTCGCGCTTACAATAAGCTGTGATCTTGAAACCTTAATCGATTAAATATGTTACCTATACAAATGTATTGCCGCCATTTCATTCATCTACAACTATTTTTTCGTGGTGTTGGGATTTTTTTTTCCGTCAGTGTATATACGAATCTATCGCACTGAAGAAGCTTTCATTGTAAACGTGAAATTATCAAGATTTTTTCCCATCTTCTGCATGTTTTAGGGTCCTTCCGGTGGCGCAATGATCTAAGCGCTCGTTTCTGACCATCCGTCCGAGATGGATCCGGGTTCAAATCCTTGTCACGCATGCATGTTGTGCTGTCTTTCGGCACTGCCTCTCTTCCTCCCCTGGAACCAGGGTGTCCTAAATTAGGGACGGGCGACTACTTATAACCCACTGAACTGTTCGCGGTGGTCGTTAAGCCCCCAAATAAACAAAACATATTTTAGGAAGAATGTAACTCTGTTTTACTGTTCCTTTATATTTAAAATAGAGTAGAGGGTTATACAGCTTTTAATGTAGATGATTATTAACTAATGTAGGTGAAACTGCCACAGTCCTATCTGTATTAATAGTTATACCAGCTTAACCATTAACCTATGATGAGAAATTGTAAGCTATACTTGTCGACGCTTTTCACTTGAAAGTAGAAACCGCTTGTAACAAGAAGCTGGTGACAGACGAAAATCCTTGCTAAATCCGGGCACTCGCATTAACAGCTTTGGGGTGAAAATCCCCCAATGCAAAAATATGCATACGCGATAATAAGCATGTACATTTATATTATATATCCATGACAGCAGGATATACTTGAAAGATTTACTTAACTACAATACTACAAATTAAAAAGAAATAAGCACTTACATAGTAGTGGCAAATCATGAAGAAAATCATGTGGAAATATTTTTTTTAAAGAAACTAATGTTCTTTTTTGTTTTATATTATTTTCTCTTAATTTTCGCCGAAAAACATTTAATGAATTAAATACCTCGTCAACGCCTGGGAGATTTTCCGCACAGTCGGTGTCTATTTCATACGACAGTGGCCGAATGCGCAGCAGATTTTTTCTGCCTCGTTAAATATGGAATTTCATTCACTTTTGTTGCTTTGCGTGTTAAAAGTGATCACCTTAGCTTTTCTCACTCTCTCTCTCTCTCGTTAAATCCGGGGATTTCATAGAATTTTGTTCCTTAAAAATAATCATTATTTTTATTGAGGGGACACGGATTCGATGACGTCGCGGACAAACTTGTGTTTTCACATTGGCGTCCGATTGTCAAAAATGGATTCTCTGGCCGTTGGGTTCTTCGAAAAAAATGCGTGATGTTTGTTCCCACACATTGTTCGGAATTAATAAAAAATTCCTACTTCGCTTCAAAAAAAAATATTAATAATAAGAGGGAGATGATATGACGTACTACAGAGGTGAAAACATGTATCAAGGCGACAAATCTGCAGCAAGACATTCTGTCCGCGTAGCTCAGTTGGGAGAGCGACTTACTCCGGAGTGAGGGGACACGGACAAACTTGTGTTTTCACACTGAACAAAAGTTCCTTTTTTTGCTCATTAAGTCCGGGATTCTCACTAAATACGTCCTCGTTATAAGAGGTATAACGAAGTAAATTTCTCCGTCATTTTGTCCACGTCGGGCTCGAACCCGGGTCCCCTCATTCCGGAATAAGTCACTCTACCAATTGAGCTACGCGGAGGTTCGTAATCGGTGCTATCTTCCTTTATGTCGTGTGCGTCCGGCACGCCCCAGAGGGTTGTACTGTACTAGAATCATAAAAAAATGATCAGCTGCTAACAAATTACTCCTTCCGTGTCTGTAACTGTTTCAGCTCTTTTATCTTGACTAGGCAAACTCTTGCTGGCCGAGGTAAAATGGGTCTATTATAAGAATGGGAGCCTATTAATCTAAAGGAGTGGTCCCTAGTTTATGCCTTTTCCCTATATTTTGGGACCAAATTTTTTTCTAGTTAAATTGTAATTTTCCGTTCCACCGAAGTAGCAGTGATACTTTGCATGATAGTTTGTTTTGAAGTAATAGCAATCCTTTCTTCGACCCTATGTTTGAATTTGAAGACAGAAAGGGAGAAAGTAATTTAAAATGGTATGTGTGGACCACATTTCTAGAAAACAAGGAATTTAAGGACACATTTAAATAAACAAGCAGAAGAAGTGCTGTACATGTTCTCAACAGAAACCGTTATTTTTCAAGTACCCAGTTAGGAACTACTGTTTCCGTATAAAGCGAAGCTCATTGGATCACATCAGACTGTGCGAACAGCAGGCAGTTATCGTCGCGCGAAATCAGAACACCCGTATTCGTTTTCAACAGCGTTCTATTTAAGAAATCTAAATACAATACCAATATTAAACAAAATTCAAATCTAAAAAGTAAATTAGGTATAGCATCAATACGTTTACAAATGTACTCAGATTCACGAGCGCCAATTAAGGTTGCTATACGTTTACGACGTATATTTTAATTGAACGTTAATTTTTAGTTTCTTTCCCTACGTAAAATTTTGAGTTGACTCCCTTTAAACGTTTCAACCTTAACTTTATACACGGTCCAGTCACATTTTTGTGACCACCAGCTAATATCCTGAGTAACCGCCGTGAGCAGCGCGGACAGCAGCTAGACGAGCTGGGAGTGACCTAATAAAGTGCCGGAAGGTGTTCACAGGTATGTAGAGCCATGCTGACTGCAGTGCATCTGAAAGCTGCTGGAGGGTGCGTGGTGTAGGTTTCATAGAGCGAACAACACGATCGAGGTGGTCCCACAGATGCTCAATTGGGTTTAAGTCTAAGGAATAAGGTGGTCAGGGAAGTACTTAGAAGTCTTCATCGTGCTCTTCCAACGACTCTCGGACATTTCTAGCTGTGTGACATTTCGCATTGTCGTTCTGGAAGATCCCATCCGCCCCAGGGAAGAAAATCAGCATGTATGGGTGCACGTGGTCGGCAAGGATGGATCCATAACGAATTTCGGTCCATAGTGCCTTCCACAGGTATGAGTGGACCCAGAGAATGCCACGAAAACATTCCCCAGGCCATAACACTGCCCCCACCAGCTTGTGTTTTTCCAGAGATGGTTGAAGAGTGTTTGTTCCCCGATGTTTCTCGCCTTATACGCCAACGTCCAACCGCTCAATGAAGCAGAAAACGTGACTGATCGGAGAAGGCAAACCTTTGTCAATCAGCGGAGGTCCAATTCCGATACTGCCGTGCAAATGTAAGCCTTTTCTCCTGATGCATCTTCGTTAGCATAGGTGCAGCGACCATCCGTCAGCATCGGAGCCCCATATACGCAGCAAGGTTCGCTGAACTGTCGTTTTAGACACACGTCCGGTAGCCCCCTGGTTCATTCGACCAGTGACTTGCTCCACTGTAGCGTTTCGATCGGCAATCACGCACCTTCGAAGCCGACGTTCACCTCTCGCATCAATGGCACGTGATGCTCCACAATTTTCACTTCGCTTATTCGCAATGGTGTCATTTCTCCAATCACGATACACTTTAATCTCAGCAGCACGCGAATAGTTCACAAACTGCGCTGTTTCAGAACTACTGCCACCCTTGAGCCGAAAGCCGATAATCATCCCTTTTTGCTAATCTGATAAATCGCTCCTTTTGTCTATGATAGCAACGAGCGATATGTTTTCAGAATGCCTACAGCACACCTTATATATCCTCCAAGCCAGGTCACGACACGTGCCTTCTTCCATTGGCTACGCGCTGTTGACGTCAAAAGTAGGAGGTGGTCACAATAATGTGACTCGACTGTTTATATTATATTGAGACACTTTGTGCTTGAGCTCCACGTTACAGAGGTATAGTTTGTTGAGTTTGTTTGAAGTGTATTGTCGTTGACTGTTTTGTTAGTTACCGATTATTAACATTGTTGAGTTATCGTAGTAAAGTGCCATAGAGACCAATGAAGACTATTTCTGCAAGTAAGACTACTTTCTTACTGACCAGTAGAAAGCCTAACACTGCTCATTATGTAATTAACGATATTGTGCGAATTATCCGGAGCATAACGTTAAGAAACTCTAGTATTACAAGTATCAGAGATGCACGGTAAGCAATGTTTTAAGGGTGCACACTTTCAACCCACAGCATAAATACCATTATATGCCTTCAAAGCATTATACGTTACAAGATACTATTACCTTAAGAAGCAGCATGTATTTTTTGTTCTGTACCGAATTTATTCACAAAAAATGAGCACCAAGACTTAAAAGTACACTAAATATATTTCTTCAAACCTTAGTTCATTTGTCTCCGCTTGAAACGAGATTCTTCAATCACAAGAGAAACGGGTCACCATATTAACAGAGCGAACATCTTTAATGAGATAACTTTGAATGCAGATATTACAGAATATAGTGAGAGAAAGAAAAACTCAAACTCGAAACTTGGGACGAGGCCCGGATAAAACCAGTTAATAAGAAGAAAAGATTAAATCCTCTCAATTTCAGCAACTTCGGCCTTGAGTGAAATCGTCATTCTTCAGTGAAACGGAAATCGAAGCACATGCATACCGTAGGCTTCTCTTAGTTACGTTGTTACCACATCCCAGCAAAATGAAAAACTCGTCATCTCCAGTTATTTATTTATTTTTTTTATTGGAGGTTTAACGACCACCGTGAGCAACTCAATGGGCTATAAGCAGTCGCCCGTCCCTAATTTAGGGTCACTGGTTCCAGGGAAGGGAGAGAGCCAGTGCCGTAAGACAAACACAACATCCATGCCTCAACGGGATTCGAACCCGGACCCCTCACGGACGAATGATCAGAGGCCAGCGCCTTAGACCACTGCGCCACCGGGGCGGCCATCTCCAGTTATACAAGAATTTGCATCAATACAAGCTTCTGTTCTTTTCTGTTGTTTTTTTTAATTGGAGGTTTTTTTTTTTTTTGATTGGAGGTTTAACGACAACCGTGAGCAACTCAATGGGCTATAAGCAGTCGCCCGTCCCTAATTTAGGGTCACAGGTTCCAGGGAAGGGAGAGAGCCAGTGCCGTAAGACAAACACAACATCCATGCCTGACCGGGATTCGAACCCGGACCCCTTACGGACGAATGATCAGAGACCAGCGCCTTAGACCACTGCGCCACCGGGGCGGCTAATTGGAGGTTTAACGACTACCGTGAGCAATTTGTAACGTACCAGGAGATGTGACGTACCTGCCAGAAGGACGCACACGACATAGAGGCAGATAGGAATCAGAATAAAAGGTCCGCGTAGCTCAATTGGTAGAGTGACTTATTCAGGAATGAGGGGATCCGGGTTCGAATCCTGGCGTGGACAGAAATGACGGAGAAATTTACTTCGTTATAAACTCAGTGGGCTATAAGCAATCGCCTGTCCCTAATTTAAAGCTACTGGTTCCAGGGAAGGGAGAGAACCAGCGCCGTAAGACAAACACAACGTCCATGCCTCAACGGGATTCGAACCCAGACCCATCTCGGACGAATGATCAGAAGCCATCGCTTGCTCTTGTTCTTGCAGTTACATCATCTTGGGCACAGATGTTGCATGACAAGTCAGCAAGTCAAGACAAAATTATTAAACTTTCTCATCTCGTGTCGACAATGGATGACTTTTACCTGTTATGTCCTAGCGTAGTTACAGGTTTCTCCTCTGAAACTCTCTTGACAAATAGAGAGTAATAATACATTTCTGTACTTGGCGCCCTGTTGACAAAATTTCATTGGATTTGCGGAGGCTGCAAAAAGGCTCTCTTTTCACTTCTTGGTACCACCCCGCCCCCGCCCTCCAAAGAGTATCTGTTTTAATATTCTGCCACCCATCCTCTCCATCCCGGAAAACAGCTGCTTTACAAATCTACATATATGAATACGATCTATTTAATAAATACAATATTGTGTTTTGGCAATGTTGTACTATTACATTGAAAAATGTGTAACTTCAACGCAGTCAGCACATTTTCGTTCCATTTACGTTGGTTTATAAAACTAAAAACCTTGAACCTGTCCTTCAAACCTCGCCTTTGTTATTCCTTACAACTTTCCATCTTCCCTAACAAAATGTTTCACGGCTTCAGAGACTAAGATGAACACCAAAAGAAAGACACAACATAATTGTAACAGCATGGTTGCTGCCTATTCGGTTTAAAAATCTTGAGTTACTTAACTGATTGTTTCAATAAAGTACTTGAAGTTTCAAGCAGCATTGCTACTTTAAGGCCATTACAACGAAATTCAGGAAAATTGTACCTTAGAATATTCTAATTGTTCTTTTCTTTTTGCTTTATCTTCCGTTCATTAGCTTTTGAATGGGTTCACAGGATTCGAGCTCAATTTTAGGCTGGGCTCACACCATTGCAGCTCATTCACTGGATTCCTTAATTTCCTCCTTCCGAGTACCCGGACAAAAAACTACTCTCATGCTCCCTCGAATCAGCTGCCACAAACTCTCAGCATTTCGACCCACCCCTTTTACTAACCGCCACCGCCAATCTCCCATCCGATGAGAAAATTAAAATTTTAGCCCCTCTGAAAACAAAATGTCCTTCCACCATACATACAAGACATAGCAGATAAATCTGTCAGGCACTCCGTCCTACCACTAAAGGTTTCTGTAGCACTTAAAGTAAATCTATCTTTGATGTTTAAATACTCTCACTTGTTCATCACTTCCTCCGTGACATTAGCACCACCAGAATCGTTCTCTGCTTCTTCAATGAAGCATATTCTCACTGAAATCCCGGTTTATTACGTGCCCTCGTCAGATAAATGGCTCACTCCAACATATAAAATGTCTCGTGGACGCTGTTCACGGTATAAATAAGGCAGACCAGCTCGTCGAGCATCAGTAAATGTTCCATTGAGGGTCTGAATGGACAAAGCGCGTTATATGAGCGACTTTGAGAGAGGCATGATAGTCTTACGTGGATCTAGGAGACTTTAAAGGATTTTAGAATTAATTCTTTTCCTAGCAAGCAATATTCTAGCGGTAAACTTGAAAGGAGCTATACAGCGGCAGTCGGTAATTACAAGTTATAAAACAGTATTCACAGGCCGCCTTTCTTTTTGTATAGAAGAGCCGTTTCAGAAAACCTTAAGTGCTTTAATCGTTTTATTGGCCTACGCTGCAATCATGTACATTATCACCTGACAAGAGCGATCGGGACGGCTTGACTATTTTATGGCCAGAGGAGGCGTCGGACACTGGTATTTCCCTTCGAGGCACGTACGGATACAGGAAGTCAAGCTATGAAGTGTAAGAATAGAGAAGTAACAACAGAGGTCTGGGGAGAAAAGTGGCTAGATGATGCTTTGAGAAGGAAGCACTTTTCGGGTTTCTGTACGGGAAAATGTAATGAGATGTCGCATGGAATTAGGTGGTAAATACGAATGAGCAAACCACTGAGAAATAAAACAGGCAATGAGAGGACAGAAACGTTAAGACATAATTTTCATCTAAGATCAATCCGTGACAACCTGCGCGTACAACGTATGAGTTAATAAACAATTTGAGACTACAAATTTCTCAGCTATTCATTTGCTATATATTTTCCGCAATGAGTTCCAAGTAGGCATAAGCATCAATCCCGAAAGAATAATATACAATCCTACCTAATTTCATTTTTATTTTTCAGTTGTGACCATATACACTAACTCACTGTTGGCCACCCAAAATGCAACACCAAGAAGGAGACGAGATAGCAAAGCCAGATTTACTGGACACATAACAACAGATACAAAGATGAAACAATTGAGCTTACAGGCCCGTGCGACTTGCGCAGCACGCAGACATCAATAGTTCGTGTGGCCCCCATGGCTGGCAATAACGGCCGCTACACGCCGCGGCATCGAACGAATGAGGCTTTGGATGTGGGCTCGGGGTATGTCGGTCCAGGCTGCTTCCACACGTTGCCACAGTTCATCAGGCGTAGCCGCGGGTGGTGCTTGCCGGGCCACGGCAGCAGTGACACCTGGTGTTCCGTGAAGAATTGCTGCACGATGCCTGCCACGTGCGGGCGCGCATTGTCCTTTTGAAACGTGGCAGCTGGCAGGTCCTTCAGGTAAGGGAGGACTACAGGTTCCAAAATGTCGGAGATGTAGCGGTGGCTGTTGAGTGTACCGGCGATGCGTACCAGAGGGGTGCGGATGTCATATCCAATTGCGCCCCAAACCATAACGCCAGGCGACGGACCGGTTTGGCGATGCATAATGCAGGCGTCATACTGTCTCTCGCCGCGGTGCCGCCAGACGCGGATCCGACCATCGTGGTGTTGCAGGCAGAAGCGGGATTCGTCGGAGAAGACAATGTCGTGCCATTCCGTAGTCCAGGTGCGGCGTTCAACGGCCCGCTGCCGCCGCACTCGCCGGTGGTGTAACGTCAATGGTAATCGGAGCAATGGGCGCCGTGCGACAACTCCCCGCTCCATCAGACGAAGTCGAACGGTACGTGCTGCACAAGTTGTTGCGCAACACACCCTAATTCCTGTGCTAACGTTCGTGATGTGGCGCTGCGAGCCGTCAATGCCAGCCGCACAACATGCCGGTCCTCTCGTTCAGTGGTGTGCCGCGGCTGCGGCAATCGCTCACGTCGGTCCGTCCGTCCCTCCAGCACCCACCGAATCCATACTCGCCTCACTGTGGCTGGATGTCGTCCCACATGGGCGCCGATGTCTCGGTACGATAAACCGCTTTCGCGATAAGCCACTATTCGTCCTCTGTCGAACTCCGAAACGTGCTGGAATGACTGCCGTATTCTGCGACGAGGCATCAGGAAGCTTCCCACGCACAGGTTCGGCAGCAGAACACACTTCCACTACTTACACCCAGCCTTTTGTGCACCATTCTTATAATGCTTCTCGGTGGCGTGCCGGGCGCACATGATTTGCATATTCCCTGCAATGCTAATCGTTTGCATGTCCTCTCGCGGGCGACGCATGCTGCGAATTTCAGGCCAATCGGATGCTTCCTTCTTGGTTTGCATTTTGGGTGGCCAGCAGTGCAGTAGTATTATAAGAATGACAATATAATTAGTGACAACTGGTGAGCACGAAGGAAAAGGCCTGAATTGGCCTAACATAAACCTCGGAACCCGTAGTAAAGATTATACAAGTCAGGAACAGACGTACCTGATTTTCTGATATCATATAAATAAATTAGCAAGTAGTAAATCGAAATTATAGAGAAAGGTCACCAAGAGTAATTTAGTATTATATAAGTAGAAATTTATCACAATTTCATTTTCCTCCCCTTTTCCCTTCCCCCTTTCCCCCCTGAAACAGGAGCAAGCACATGAGAAATACAAAAGTAGATAAGTTGACCTTAAACCAGTTGGTCAAAAGAAAAAGAGATTTAGCATGATAGATATAGTTCTTCTCCATTAAATATAGTTTTAGTTTTTTCTTAAAAAGGTTAATATTATTAATAGCAGTAAGATGGTAAGGAAAAGTATTCCATAATTTAGGACCAGAATAGTTTATGTTATTTTTAAAATTTTCTGTATATGTAAATACCGGTAGTAATTTAAATCTATTTCTTGTTGGATAAGTAAGAGTATGGGTATTAATTTTGATCAAGTCATGATAGAGGTTATATTTTATTCTTTTAAACATGATCTTTCCTAAATTATATTCATATAATTGTTGTATAGTTAATATATTAAATGTATTGGGATGTGAAGTCGTTCTATATGTTAAATTGGAAGATTGATTAGTATTAATTTTTAAATCCAATAACCTGATAAACGTATTTTGTAATTTTTGTAATTTAAGAATATTATTGTGTTGCTTTCCCCAATGTCAAAATACAGTAAGTAAAATAAGTCTGAATGATGGAATAGTGTAATGCCAGTATTTGTTTAGGGGTTAAATGTCTAAGAGTGTGACTAATAACTCCGATGTTTCTCGAGATTTCAGTTGAAAGTAGATCTATATGTGTATTCCATTTCAAGTCATCAGTTAAAGTGGTACCCAAATTCTTATGGCAGGGCAACACCTCTCAAACTCATTTCCCATTAATTTTATTTTCTGTAAGTTAAGTGGAAAAGCAGAGTTTTTTTTCTAAAAATCATTATTTTTGTTTTATTCATATTAATAGCCAGATCATTACAGCTCAACCAGTCATTAATTAAAGTGAAATTATTTTCCAACTGAGAAATAAGTGAATTGATGTCGTTACCGTGTAATAAAATAGTAGCATCATCAGCGTATAGTTGTATATCAGTATGTTCTAGCAATTTAAAAATGTCATTAACATAAATATTAAAAAGTAGAGGAGCAAAAACTGATCCCTGCGGTACACCTGAAAACACGTGTCCGAATATAGATTTCATAAGATTAATCTGTGTATACTGTCGTCTGTGAGATAAATAACTCTTAAACATATCAAGAAAGGTACCCCTAATTCCAATGTCATATAGCTTCTGCACCAGAATTTGATGATTTATTGTATCGAAAGCCTTTGAAATATCAATAAAGAGAGCAAGAATGTAGTTATTGTGTAATAAATTAGATTGAATATTATTGATTATGTTCAGTAACGCTATTTTAGTTGAATTATTAAGTGTAAAGCCAAATTGATTTTAATGTACAATATTATATTTAGTAATGAAATCAAGTAGTCTCGTGTAGATTAACTTTTCAAACATTTTAGTGAATATTGTTTGATTAGCAATTGGTCTGTAATTATTAGCATCTGTTATTGCACCAGATTTATATATTGAGGGGAGACCTCAACAATTTTCATTAGATCTGGAAAAATAACAGTTTCAATAACTGTATTAAATATATGTAACAAAGGATCAACAATATAAGAGGCAACAAATGATATGATTTTTGGGTTAATGTCATCATGTCCTGGCCCCGAAGTTATATCAATATTTTGTATTGTAGTTATTATTTCCAATCTAGTAATTTTAAAAACAATATATAGAATTAGCTCTATTTGTGGTTATAGGTTGAGCCGTGAACGAAGCACCGCTCTTAAGTATGTTTGCAACTCGTTGCAATAGTTAGCGCCAGGCATGCCGGCTTGAACATCTCCCAAACGGCTGCTCTCCTGCGCTTTTCACGCACAGCCGTAGCAATCTAAAACATTATAATTTCCTTTGTCTGAACGTTTGTCCCCCTGTTGTGGCGCAGCGGAAAGTCGTCACCATAGCAACAACCAAGAAATAAATATTTGTGACGTCACGCTTAGATTTTCGTGTTTTCGTGCAGGTGACGTCATCACCTACACGCGCAAAACGAAATGGCGCCCGCGTGTGACACTTCGTTTTGTTGCAATAACAACAAAGCCCAATTTTTCACAGCTACTGGAGTGACGTCATCTCATCCAGATCATTCTGACATGACGTCAGAGATGCGTTACATCACAATATCAACTCTTTAGAAACAGAAAAACGTTAGGTCAAGAATTTGTTCTACTTTGTCGTTCATAAACGACATATAGTTTTTTTTTATTTGGAATCCTTTTTTATGAAATTTAATTTTAAGATTTCCCTTGTGAACCTAAAACGATTATTTTAGATTGTCAAACCAGTTTTTTTTCTTATTTGAGTCTAAAAATTGAGAATTATAATACAGTAGGTAAGAGTGTGTTATTATTATTTCATGCGTAAAAATATTAGCTGATATTTCATGCAATTTGAATATCAGCTAATGTTATGAAATAGTGACAATAGTGACTCGAATTATACAACGAGAGAAGCAGAGAGAAATTCGTCTCAGAAAAAAAAACACTTTAGAATTCTTCGGGGAACACAGATTCCTTTATGGACCAGAACACACACAAAGAAAGAAATTATGCTCGCTTTCATCCCCAACACCATATCACCCAACGTCTTGAAGAAGTCGTCATAAATTAGTTGACAATCTCTTGCAAGCGACTTTTTTTACCTTTTTTTTTTTTTTTGATTGGGGGTTTAACGACCACTATGAAGAACTCCAGGGGCTATAAGCAGTCGCGTGTCCATATTTTAGGGACACTGGTTCCAGGGAAGGAAGCGAGCCAGTGTCATGAGACAAACACGGCATCCATGCCTCACCTGGATTCGAACCCCGACCCAGACCCATCTTGGACGAATGGTCAGAAGCCAGCTCCTAAACCACTGTGCCACCGGGGTGGCGAGCGAGTGACTTTTACGGCAGGTGCTTGTGAGAGAATCATAAGGTTTTGAACACTGGTTCCCCATGCAAAGCAAGCCATTTAACAATTTTACTTTGAGGATCGCCCTTTCCTCCAGAGCGAGGAGAAAAAATGAGGAGTTGAAATATACAGTTTTAGTAAGGGGAAGTGAAGTTAAGACACGGTCGATATGAAATAATTTCTTCTACGGAATGTAGAAAGAAGGGAAAAGGCGCGGATTTCAAGAAGGGGATATTATAGAAAACGTGTATGTAACCCATCTCTCCGCTGGAGGCAATAGGTATTTTACCATATCAATATTCCCCTATACCCGCCATTCAGAGAAATAAACATTTTACATGCGAGTTAATTCATTTGTTACAATGCTTTTATTTATTTACTTCTCTGCTCCTAAATGTAAGGAACTTGCAATTCTTCTGATATCTATTAGCGTCCATGCGATCAACAATGACCTCTTAGCATCCGCACGAAATCAATCAATCACAAAGTTGGCAAAATCAAGCCAATAGCAAGGGTCTACCGTGAATATTGCGACACCCCAAAAATTCAAGATTTCAGCGCTCCTGTGATCGACAGCAGCGGGTGGATAAGAGGTGACCAAAAAGACTAGCGATAATTATATGAGCTAACGTACGGGCCACAAACTGGAGAAACACTGTAGAATTCAACATTGGTTTGCCGAGGGTCATATTCGAACGCATCATGTAACAGACCATATTGTAAATATAGTACATCAGCAGAAGACCATGGCGAACGCCATTGTTGTCAGCACAGAATAAGAAAGCTCGTCTCCAATGGGGGCGGGAGTGATAACATTGGCACGGATTAGGCCCATTGACACCCACCGATGGGCATTTGGCCGTCACTTACCATCTGAACATAATTGCGAAACCAACTTCATCACTTCGTGGCCGCGGTTCATCTTCAAGCAGATGGACACATTCAGCTGAATAACAAGCGCACTCACAAGTCTCGTATCATAGCCCAATGATTCCAGTAATATACCAACGAGTTTTCTTTGCTTTAATTGCGTATACATTCTACGGATTTAAACGCTATCGAGCATCTGTGGGATGAGGTGGAGCGGGCTGTTCGCTGCACGGTTGTGTCACAGTCCAATTTGCAGCTACTGAATCATTTCCGCATAGGACAACATACCTGCATGACGTTTTCGCAATGGTGCCATTTCTCCAATCACGGTACACTTTAATCACAGCAGCACGCGAACAGTTCACAAACTGCGCTGTTTCAGAACTACTGCCACCCTTGTCCCGAAAGCCGATAATCATAATTTTTTTCAAATCTGATAAATCGCTCCTTATATCCATGACAAGAACGAGTGACATGTTTTCAGAATGCCTACAGCACATCTTATATACCCTCCAAACCAGCTTACGACACGTGCCTTCTTTCATTGGCTACGCACTGTTGACGTCAAAAGACGGAGGTTGTCACAATAATGTGACTCGACTGTGTATATTACAAATATTGCTTTTTTACGCTTTCCAACCGTAGGTTTAAGACGCGTATGTGCTCGAGCTTTGTCCGTCTGTCCACACGATAACTCGCGTAAAAATGGTTCGATTTCGCTGAAATTTTAGTATGTGGTAGGGGACCGCTTGAGGACGAACCCTGTTGAAAATGGGCGAAATGGGGTCAAAGGTCAGGGCATAGGAGCGGGATCCATTCCATTGCCCTTATGCGTCATAACTTGCGTAAAAATGGTTCGGTTTCGACAAAACTTTATCATGTTGTTCCGGAGGCATACTGAACTGGTCCTGTTGAATATCATAGAAATGGGGTCAAATACAGTTCAGGACACAGGAGTGAGAACTATTCCACAGCAATTATATCCTCATAACTTGTCTAAAAATGCTTCTATTGCGACAAAACTTTAGTATGTTGTTCCGGAGGTATACTGAACCAAATTTTGTTTAATATCATCGAAATTGGGTCAAAGGAGGTCAGGACACAGGAGCGAGATTTTTTTCCACAGCCTCATAACTTGAGTAATGATTTCTGGTATGTTGGAAAGCGTATAATAACCAATGCATTGCATGGTTTTACTAACTTGTATTAGATGATGCTTTAACTTAAACGCATCTTACCATTAGGCCTTTGTCCTCTAGCGCTGTTTTCCAGCATTTCAGTTATTTTGCCTGTTTCCCGTATTTTTTTCTCTTTACACACGCCACTTATGCACACTATTGATGACGTGCACTTGCTCACATTCCACTGATTATTTACTTGTTTGTTTATACTATTGCTATAATTTAACATCATTCTCATTTTAAAATTCTCCACGTGCAAAGGAAGGCAGACATTTTCTACGAATTCTTGCGAAAGAATGCCACGCGTCTTTTTTCTCTTCAGTGTACTTCACGAATTTTTCATTTGCTCGTGTGAAATTTTCAAACCCTATTTGCGCGGATATTCAAATGGTTGTTTATTCACGAAAAAATTCGACGAAAGCCGAAAGAAATATCTGAGGTTTTGGAACGTATATCACGTGGGTATCAAATAAACATGGTCTCCTACGTAGAAAGAAGACGACTAGAAGAAAAATGGTCCAGGAAGAAAAAAACCTGGCCAAAAAAAAAAAAAAAAAAAAAAAAAAAAAGGAAAGAGAAAGGGAAACTTTCCCATCAAATGGGTGCATCACGCCAAGCTCCTAAATTGTGTTTTCGTGGGAGATTGGAATCATTCCACAGTAGAAGGTAACGGCTCAGACATTATGTTTATTTGTTTCGAAGCAACCCTCGTTGTAGAGAGGGAGGAGGAGGGGGAGCCCCCCTTTATACAGCTGCGGTGACGTGTAATTTAAGGCTATAGTATGGATGAAGGGGGAACATAATGGCTCCAGACCAATAGCGGAAGGGGAAAGAAAATCCCCCGGGGAGATAATTTTTTGCGCCTCGTAATTCAAAGAGCTACTACAGAAAGGAGCAGCGCAAATTTGTCGCGTTCGCCGGCCATTTTGTGGATGCTGCCGCAGGACTACCACCTAATCCTATCTTCGCAGATACCCTCAGACGGGACGCCTGTCTGACTTACAGCTTCGGACACATCCCTATCATCATCGTAGGCTGGAAGATTTAGTCATCCCACCACTGACTATGGTCTCTCCGCGTTTTATCGGATTCAAGTATGTACAGACCAGTAAATGGGCTACACGTGAGGGCTTCACGGCAGAAAAGAGAACAAGGACACTGCTGTACTTCAACGCCAACAAGGATCTTAGATGATTACTGAAATTCTTCAGGCCAAAAAGTGTGACCTTAAATTCCAAAAACAGAAGTAGAGATATAAATCAAAAGAAACAACATCATAGTGACCTTATTCAAACCAGGCACAATGCGATCTTCTACGAGGATTTAAGTGAAATCAAATTTATTTCGAATATAGCGTAAAGGAGCAGTGGTGCTGAAATGTACATGCTAGATAAAATAGCAATTGACTTTTTTTCCTTCTTTCCTTCTTCTTTCGTTCTTTTTTTTTTCTTTTTTTAGACACGTCTTCCCCAAATTAAGTGTTTTTCATAATCTTTTCTTTCCAAACAAATATATTTTTTTTTAAATAGTACTCAAAAGCTTTTTTACAGTGACAAATCATTCATTTTGAGAATTACAGATAAAAATTCCTCCTCCTTTGATGCTGACGTCTTGAAATTTGAATCAAGATCGCAGATCTCCTAGCAGGAAGTGATGGAGTACAGAGAAAAGGAGGCAGAGCAGAGAGGGGGAGGCGATAGAAGGAGAGACAGACAGACAGACAGACAGACAGAGAGAGAGAGATGATAGACAAAAACGACAGAGAAGAAACGGACGGAACGAAACACAAAAGCAGAGACAAGCAGAAAATGTCAAATGCCAAAGCAGGAATCTGTGTTTACAGACTGAACATTTCTAGTGCCCGCACAGCTGTCAAGTGAGCAGAAGTGCAGAAAATACACTGCTGGCCACCCAAAATGCAACACCAAGAAGGAAGTATCCGATTGGCCTAAATTTCGCAGCATGCGTCGCCCGCGAGAGGACATGCAAACGATTAGCACTGCAGGGCATATGCAAATCATGAGCGTCCGGCACACCACCGTGAAGCACTATAAGAAGGGTGCACAGAAGGCGGGGTGTGTGTAGTGGAAGTGTGTTGTGCAGCCGGACCCGTGCGTGGAAGCTTCCTCATGCCTCGTCGCAGAATACGGCAGTCATTCCAGCAAGTTTCGAAGTTCGACAGAGGACGAATAGTGGCTTATCGCAACAGCGGTTTATCGTACCGAGAAATCGGCGCCCGTGTGGGACGACATCCAGCCACAGTGAGGCGAGTATGGATTCGGTGGGTGCAGGAGGGGCGGACGGACCGACGTGACCGATTGCCGCAGCCGCGGCACACCACCAAACGAGAGGACCGGCATGTTGGACGGCGGGAATTGACGGCTCGCACCGCCACATCACGAACGTTAGCGCAGGAATTAGGGTGTGTTGCGCAACAGCCTGTGTCAGCACGTACCGTTCGACGTCGTCTGCAGGAGCGGGGACTTGTCGCACGGCGCACATTGCTCCGATTACCATTGACGTTACACCACCGGCGACTGCGGCGGCAGTGGGCCGTTGAACGCCGCATCTGGACTACGGAATAGCACGACATTGTCTTCTCCGACGAAACCCGCTTCTGCCTGCAACACCACGATGGTCGGATCCGCGTGTGGCTGCACCGCGGCGAGAGACTGTATGACGCCTCCATTATGCATCGCCATACCGGTTCGTGACCTGGCGTTATGGTTTAGGGAGCAATTGGATATGACATCCGCACCCCTCTGGTACGCATCACCGGTACACTCAACAGCCACCGCTACATCTCCGACGTTTTGGAGCCTGTAGTCCTCCCTTACCTGAAGGACCTGCCAGCGGCCACGTTTCAACAGGACAATGCGCGCCCGCACGTGGCACGCATCGTGCAACAATTCTTCACGGCCCACCAGGTGTCACTGCTGCCGTGGCCCGCCTGTTCTCCCGATATGTCGCCTATCGAACACGTCTGGTCGCTGATCGGAAACCGAGTCGGCAAGCACCACCCCCGGCTACGCCTGATGAACTGTGGCAACGTGTGGAAGCAGCCTGGACCGATACACCCCAAGCCCACATCCAAAGCCTCTTTCGTTCAATGTCGCGGCGTGTAGCGGCCGTTATTGCCAGTCATGGGGGCTACACGAACTATTGATGCCTGCGTATTCCGCAAATCGTACGGGACTGTAAGCTCAGTCGTTTCATCCTTGTATCTGTTGTTATGTGTCCAGTAAATCTGGCTTTGCTACCTCGTGTCCTTCTTGGTGTTGCATTTTGGGTGGCCAGCAGTGTAGTTTACGAACAATGTATTGAATGCCAAAATATCAATACGTGAACTGTAACACGATAATTCTATGAAACGATACGGTTCACGGTCTTTCTTAATATATAGTATAATAATAAAAGTGAGTCGAAGAAAGTTATAAAAAAGTTGGGAAGAGGTGTGATCGCCTTTTGCAGCTATACAGGATTTAAAATGCTTAAATTGCCAACAACATCTCTAGTTAGCATGGAAAACAACGAATTCTGCTGTACGAATTCCACTGTTGTACGAGTGTTGTCTAAGATTATTGAAACTTCTGGGTGAAGAATTGTGGCTAGTAAATCGTCTACCTAGGTCGCCATAGGCATTTTTTGCCGCCCCGGGGGCGCAGTGGTCTAGCGATGGCTTCTGATCATTCGTCCGAAAGGGGTCCGGGTTCGAATGCCGGTGACGCATGGATGTTGTGTTTGTCTTACGGCACTCGCTCTCTTCCTTCCATGGAACCAATGACCCTAAATTAGGGACGGGCGACTGCTTATAGCCCATTGAGTTGTTCACGGTAGTCGTTAAACCTTCAACCCCAAAAAATAAAAAAAATAAAAAATAGGCGTTTTCTTCAGGACAAATTCGGTCAGATCTGGTAAGTCATTTCATATCAGTACCCTCACTTTCGGGGTATTATTCCATCGGGCATGAACAAACCTTTATCACTCAAGTGGGTTACCGTAAGGCTCACGAATCGCATTCTAATATATTTTAGCAGCCAGGGATCTTTGTTTAAACACATGGAGGTCAGTACAACCATTGGTGCTGATGTCTGCCCAGAACAACGAGAGACAAGTTCCACGCAAATCCCCATTTCCAGTATTAGAAAGATGGTACGGTATCCAATTTTTTCCCTAGACGAATGTTCTTCCAGAATTAATGTGTTATGTTGTAAACCTCGACTCATCTGTGAAAAATAATTCTTCCATTCTTCCAGGGAATTGCTCCGTACGCCCTATTCAGGTGGAGTATTTGAAGTCAAAAGGGCATGCTAACAGTCTTACCGTACAGCGAAATTTATATACCTGCATATATTGGGTTGGAAAGAAAGTAATGTCCGATGACGAGGAACCCGAAATCGAAGCCCCGGCCACGACTTGTACTGGCCACTGAGATTGCGCACCACACCGGCATGGCATCAGCAGGTAGGTGGCTTAGGTCAGTGGCAGTTAGCCGTCAGAAGGTGAAGAGTTTGGACGAGAAACACATCTGCCATTGCATGTTATAAGAGTTTCGTCGCGGTAGCACCCCAGCGAGTGCTGTGGGGAACATTACCAGTGGGTATTCCAATGCCATATAACATCGTCCGTACTGTCGTTCGTTCGAACGGTTTCGTGAGGGAAATGTTGACCTGGCAGACCGTCCAAAAGCCGGAAGACCTATACAACAGTGGATATGGACATGCTAAATACGTTAGTGGAGACCGACCCACATGTGACCATGCAGGAGTTGGCCGAACAGCAGGGGTCAGCCCACACGAGCATTATCACGCACCTGCGTCAACTTAGGAAGGTGCACAGGAGGGGAGTTTGAGTACCCCATCAACTCACAGTTGAGCAGAAAGCAAATCTCATGAGTGTATGCGTTTCCCTGCTTGAATGTGACCAAGTTGAACAGTTCTTGGATCGCCATTGTGACAGGTGAAGAGAAATGGGTCCTGTAAAACAATGTCAGTACCCGGAAACAGTGGTTGAACCCAAAACAGAAACCCACGCAGACCCCCAAAGACGACTTACATCCATGTAAGGTCCTGCTGTCTGTTCGGTGGGATATGCGGTGTGCAGTGCTTTTTGAGCTGCTGCTGGACAGCACCACTATTACCGCTGAGGTGTATTGCCGTCAGCTAGAAGATCTGCACGCATCGCTCACATCGAAACGACAAGCACTGCTGAACTGCAAGGACTACTTCTACAGCAGGATGGAGCGAGACATCACACAGCACGGGTGACTTGTCACAAGATCAGGGACCTGGGCTGGGAGCTGATGCCGCCCCAAGCGACTACCACTCTTTCTGATCGTTGCGGCATTTCCTGGACGGAAATGCTGCAACGATTGCGTCCAACCTCGCCACAATTCTACAGGGACGGTGTCCAACATCTGCCCAGACGATGGGAGCAGTTCGTGACAAACAATGGCGACTACATTTTGGACTGATTTTTACTGGTACATACGATAATTAGAACTTTTTTAATAGTAGAATAAAATGTCTACTGAACACGATAAAAACAAATGCAGTGCACAACGTACCACATGTTAAAATACTTTACTAATAAAACACATTAGGACTTTCGGATACACATCGTCTTCATCATCAGATGATACGATGTGTATTCGAAAGACCTAATTACAGCAATATTTTCCTAAACTTGATTATCACTTTGTAATATCACGAGATGGACATTGACTTAAATACTGTTGGTTGACGTCACAAACACATATACCACGCCATCTATGAGAGAACAATGCTGAAAACAAAGAATTTCAAATACCACCTCAACACGAAGACCTACCAACTAACACATTTGTCCATGATTTGGCTATCAATTTTGGTACATAATCATTACAACACTATGAGAGAACAAATGAGAAGTCCAAATGAGGTAAAATACAAACTTTCCATAAAAAGCATGAGTGGTTGTTTACCTGGAATGTTTAGGATAGTAACCTCATCCCACTTAGCGAAGAGGGATCCGGACGCCACCAAACGAGACAGAGCAGTTGTTAGGCCTCCAGTTTTAAGGCTATACTTACATTTGGACACAGGTGTTGTAATGATTGTGAACCAAAAATGATAGCCAAACCATGGACAAATGTGGTAGTTGGTAGGTCTTCATGTTGAGGTGGTATTTGAAATTCTTTGTTTTCAGCATTGTTCTCTCATAGATGGCGAGGTATATGTGTTTGTGACGTCCATCTCGTGATATTACACTGCATCATCTGATGATGAAGACGATGTGTCTTAGAAAGATCTAATCTGTTTTTATTAGTAAAGTATTTTAACATGTTGTACGTTGTGCGCTGCATTTGTTTTTATCGTGTTCAGTCGACATTTTATTCTACTATTGGATTTTAACACGAATTAGTTTCAACGTCTGTGTCGCTTTTACTTGGAACTTTTCTGTTGCCTTGCATTTGCAGACATTACTTTCTTTCCAACCCAATATTTCTAATTTATAACGAATCCATGGACGTCTAACTCCAGATACCTAAATCTAAGTGTCCTGCTTTAGGTAAGGGAAAAATATAGTGCCATAAGAACGAAAACGACATCCATGTCTTACCGATTCGAACCCAGGCTCTGCGGTGCACAGAATCAGAAGCCTATGCCCTTATAATTTGACCACCAAGCAACGGGAATCTCTCTTAGGAAGTATTCTGGAAACTGCTCGCTTTAATTTTTTTCCAAAGAAAAACTGTCACAGAAGACGACAGTTTAACGTATCATATTTCCTGCTTCAAGGGAAACATGGAATGTTATCTTAACGGCTTCCAGCACCAAAACATTCAAAACTACATCTTGTGCTGGTAAAGTCATGTTCACTCCATCCTGAGAGGTTAACTATGCAATAAGTATTGCCTATTGGCTCCATTACAACTGTAAACACTGAGTTGTAATTCTGCAGAACCGTTCGTGGAACTTGTCTCCGCACAAGCGAAATGTTGTTCCCAAGACGATAATTTCAGGCTTTGCGAAATACCCCAATATACTGAAAATACTTACTAATTTCATTTACAGTCTTGGAACAAGCACCATTTACTCCAGCCTTGGCTCACAGTAACTTTTAAATCTTCCTGACTTTGGATGGTGAACATGTGGCTCCGTCAAAAAGATTCATATATCTAATGTAACGATTCTACTTGACTGTCTAAGCTCTGGAGAAAGTACATGTACTGAGGAGATGATACAATCCGAAGCATGGGAGGTGAAAGGGTATGCAGAGGGCGCAATGCACTGAGGCCTCGCTGCTAAGGAAGCTTCAAAACTCTTCTAAACTATCTATGAAAAAATTGTTCATAAAAAAAAGAGGGAGAGCATAGTTACATTGAACAAGACTAAAAATTCAGTTATGAGGAGTTCCTATCGAAACAAAAATTAAACTTAAAGGAGAAGACGTTGCTGGACTGCTGTTTTGAATTCTAATCTCTTATAAATACAATGCAGATTTCAGTTGTTTAAATCAGTGTACAGTAGATATGCATTTTATATCAAAATGAGCTGTGCTCCCATTGAAGCTGCATTAACATCAGCTAATGAATTCGTAAAATTTAGTGCCGACATGTCAGATGATTATTTAAAGAAGTTTCAAATTCTAAAAAATTCTTCTAATAAAAACATCAAGGTCAAAGGTTCTTCAACACACAGTGGTTTGCAGTTACAGCAATATTTTCCTAAACTTGATTATCGCTTTACAATTATTTTTGACTATACCAGTAACCGTCGCAAGTTCCGAAAGACCACTTAGCAAGAAAAAAAAAAAGTTAGTAAAACCATGCAATGCATTGATTATGATACGCTTTCCAACATACCAGAAATCGCGCGCAGAAAAACCATCCTCCCTATCCTGACTATTGATTAGTTCAGTATACCTCCGGAACAACATACTAAAGTTTTGTCGCAATAGAAGCATTTTTACTCAAGTTATTATTCAAGTTATGAGGATAACGGCTGTGGAATAAATCTCGCTCCTGTGCCCTGACCTTTGACCCCATTTTGATGATATTAAACACAATTGGTTCAGTATACCTCCGGAACAACATACTAAAGTTTTGTCGCAATAGAAGCATTTTTAGTCAAGTTATGAGGATAATGGCTGTGGAATAAATCTCGCTCCTGCGCCCTGACCTTTGACCCATTTGAATGATATTAAATAGAATTGGTTCAGTATACATCCGGAACAACATGATAAAGTTTTGTCGCAATCGAAGCATTTTACGTAAGTTATGACGCATAAGGGTGATCGAATGGATCCCGCTCCTATGTCCTGACCTTTGACCCCATTTCACCCATTTTCAATGGGGTTAGTCCCCAGGTTGTCCCCTACCACATACTAAAATTTCATCGGAATCGAACCATTTTTACGCAAGTTATCGTGCGGGCAAACAGACAGACGGAGAAAGCTGGAGCATACGGTTGAAAGGCGTAAAAAAGAGATTGAAACATATTTAGAATAAACCATGACCCAAGACCGCTTGTCATTTTTAACGATATTATGCAAAGAAAGTGAAGAAAAAAAAGAACTGTGGTTTTGATTCCGTAATAAAGAAATGGATCTGGAGAAAGTAAATAAAATTATTGATGTGATTTGACGGAAAAAATTCATTTCAAGAATAAGTACTAAGACTGATCGTCAGTTTATTTTTCATTTATTTCTGTATTAGCTAGCAATCATACCCGTTCTCCGAACGGTGAACCTATAAAATCATTTTTTGAACATAAAATTAAAAAAAGGAAAAGTAATTAAAAGAAAGAAAAGTAATTTAAAATCCGTAACTGTTTTACGATTTAGAAAAATATCGTAACTTCAATGCATACGGTTTGACGGAAAACGGAGCAGGCTTTGGCGCCCCTTAATTTTAAATCAAAATTTGAAATTTTCAAAGCATTTCAATGATTCTGACAAAATTATCTTTAAAATTATCAGCAAGTTTAAACAGTAAAGCTAAGCCACCCTTTTGAATCTTTTTGGTTTTCAGACGTTTTTTTAGGTGTAAGCGCTGATTTCTTTTTTTTTTTTTTTGTTTTCGTGCATTTGCAGGTATCCGGACTTTAAGACCTACCAGCATGCCAATTGTAAGATCTCTAGGTTATTTAGAAGTGGTCTAACAATTCGCGAAAAATTCAAGCAGACAATGTTCCGAAGCCGCTACTTTGTTTTTTTTAGTTTTCGGACTTTTCTAGGTATCCGTACCTTAAGACCTATCAGCATGCCAATTTTCAGATCTCTAGGTCATTTAAAAGTGGTCGAATAATTCGCAGACGAACACACTCGCATTTTCCCTCTTTGCCTTCTATATACGAGGCGAAAGCCTATATTTAATTACATAGGTATTCACGTATGGCTGCGGAAAACGCCGAACTTTAAAAGCGTCGCTACGTCATTAAGCATTGCGTCATTACGAGTTTGATTGTAGCTTGTCCTTTCACCCAATGAGAAGAGAGTGATAAAAATAACTGCGTCACCATGGCAGCAGGTCACGGGACCAGAACGTTTTTGTGTGGTTAACTCTGAAGACAGAGTAAGCCGTTCGTTCCTTTCCTTTGCGTCTTTAAGAAATGCCTAAAAATCAGAAAATGACTTTTACTTAATTTTTTTTTGTAAAAAAAGAATGATAGTTGTGAGTTTATGCTGTAAAAATTGCAATGCGTAATGTTTTATAGTTTGCCATATATCCGTTTTTTAAAATGGATTCCATCGCGAAATAGAGAATTTTGTGAAATTTAAAAATTTAATTTCTTGTAAATTAAATTGAAATTCAAAAAATGAGCGACGCGGTGCAAAAATTCGGCCAGGGCCCTACATGCCTACAAAGTTTCGTGGTTTTGTTGCTGTTAGTGTGTCCGGAATGCGAACTGATAGCACCTTTTTGCTTACCTTAACTTTGAAATACAATAGCTCTTGAAGTATTGCCAGAACCGAAAAATGATGAATTTCAACATGTTCTCCGAACAATTTTCTACAAAGGATGTAAATTTCATATTTTTGTGTTCAATACTTTTTGCGCTGCGAGATAGGAAAGCGCGAGTGTCGCGAAATTTCTAAAACAGCGGCGGCGGCGGCGGCATTTACTTTCTTTTAGAATAGAGAGACAATAGTTGTATTTATCTATTTCTATTTTGATGAAGTATCTATGTGTCCCGATTTTTAGTGTAAACAACTATAATTTGCTTACTGTATAATTCCAAAAAGACGAAATACTCATAACTCGTGAATGACCAACGGATAACACATTTTCAATAATTATTACTCTGTCATTAGAATGCCTTATATCAAAATATTTATGTGATGACCGATGAGCAACTAATGGACAAGGGAGTGTTGTATTAATTCATAATAACAAATATGTAATCGAAAAAACAAAACAAAAATTACGCATTTGTAAAATACTAGTTGAGTAAATTGCCTCTTCAATTAACTGATACCATGTTCAAAGATTTCGACTTTTTTTTTTTTTTTTTGCCGTAAGAAGGGGGCCTTATTAATTGTTTTGCACCCGAGCCACGATAAATGACGCACCGCCCCTAATCAGAAGTGATAAGTAATAAATATTGCACAGTAAAGTTTGAGGGAAACAACCGTTTCCATTTCAATGAATATTCTTTTCTCGTTATCGAAACAGTAAAAAGAAAGGGAATCATTGGGAGACATTTCCGTTTAGCTCTTTGTCGTGTCTATCGAAATTCCACCAAAATCCTGATCTAAGCAAAGCATGCCGGATTGCATAACTACGACTATTTCAACAGGTTCAGTCGGTGTGTATGAGAAAGTGGTAGCAGTAACTGATGTAACCAAATGAATCCAAAATTAAATGGTGCGCTACCTTCTACTTACACCACTTAATGGGTATAACATTATTTGACAAAATCGATCACGTCCCTAAAAGGTTTAGACACCTGAAAGTTGACCGGGTGTGATTCCGTAAGGCAGGAAATGACGTGTCGCCGTAGGTTCAACCATCTTTTGAAAGGAGGAATGTACAAGACTCTGGCAGGTAAGGGAAAAGAAAATGGGGCAAAAAAATTAGAGTTATAGAATAATGTAAACAAAAAAATTTAGGGTTATACACTGGTGTGCAAAAATTAAGGACGAGGAGGAGAAGTTAGCATAACAGCGGAACGAGCAGGCAGAACGGGCCGAAAGACCACTCAGAAGATTGACTAGGGTCCGGTACGGTAGGGCATGCGCATATATGCAGCATGACGTGCATGACAGCATGGGGGGGGTCGGAAGGGTATAATGCACACAGGCGGTGTACGCTCAGCAATTAGGTGAAAGCTATTGCACGGTGTACATCGGTTTGAACGACGTCGAGTTGCTGCTACCGTGTGATATTATGGCCAACAGGCAATCCAATAGACGACATCTGCACGACTTTACCCGAGGTCGCGTCATTAGGAAGTTGGAAGAAGGTCGAAATGTGACTAGTGTGGCCGAGGAGTTCGTGATCGCTCACAGCATCGTTTCACGAGCTTGGAGAGCATTTCAAACGACAGGAACAGCTATCCGATAGTTTAGCAGTAGTAGTCCACGAGCAACCACGGAGGCGGACGACCGGTATATTGTCCTACAGGCGACAAGAGACAGACGGCAGACAGCGGGAGAAATCGCAAGGCACATGCAACAGACAACTGGACGTCCGTTATCGCGTTTTACTGTGGCCAGGAGGATGCACAAAGGTGATCTATTTGCACGACGACCAGTACGGTGTGTGCCATTAACGCCTGTTAATCGGAGACGGTGGTTTCTGTGGTGCCAGGAACACAAGAACTGGACACATCAGCAATGGGGTCGAGTTCTCTTTACGGATGAGAGCCGATTTAGTCTGACGAGCGATTCTGGACGTATACACATCTGGAGAGAGCAGGGAACACGCAATCACACCTCCAACATCATCGAAAGGGACCGGTTTGGAGGTGGCGGAGTTCTCGTTTGGGGCGGTATCATGCTTGGTAGCCGTACTGACCTCCACATCTTCCAAGGAGGTTCAGTCACTGATGTCCGCTATTGTACCGATGTTCTCCTGCCTCACGTGCGTCTGTTTAGAGGTGCTGTGGGTCCTGAGTTCCTCTTCATGGACGACAACGCTACACCTCATCGTACAGTGGCAGTCGCAGAGCTGTTGGAGAGTGAAGATATTGAACACATGGATTGGCCCGCAAGGTACCCGGACCTAAATCCAATCGGACACGTGTGGGACCTTCTCGGGAGACGCTTGGCAGCACGTCACCACAGCAACGATTCCGAAGCTCCGATTGGCGCTACAAGGGGAATCGGCCGCAATGCCTCAAAAGCTCCTTGACAACTTCGTCCTCAGCATGGACAGACGTTGTAAAACCTGCAACGCAGTCAGGGGTGATCATAACCCCTACTAGAGACTGGATTTTTCTTGGCAGCCGCCTGTCACATGGACGATTCTGTCTTCTGTCCAGTTGTGCTCGAAGCTACCTTTACAATAAAGTGCCTTTGTATCCTTTGGATTCCTTGTTTGGACGATTTTGCTTACTTGTCCCATATTCTTACATCTTGGGGAACTTATGGTATGATTTGAGTCGATGTGGAGCACTTCTGCACGACGTTACATTCGAAAAACCGTCTCGTCCTTAATTTTTGCACGTCAGTGTAGAATAATGTAAAAACAAAAATAGAGTTATATAATTCTGAAGGAAGTGGTTACATGGAATACAGTAAAAATATGGCACTAATAGCATTACAATTCCTGCCATGTAATTATGAGGAATTTTTTTCTTCAGGGAAATTGGTTTCCCAATTGTATATGAGAGTTATAGGAAACACGCACTGCTTTATTGGCTTATGAAAGAAAGAAGCTACCTAGCACGTCATACTCTTGGTAATTTTATCTTATTTAATGTGAAGGCATGAGTGGCTTTTACTGTAATAATTTAAAATTATTGTGTTTGCCCTGAAAGGGGCTTTTTTATTTAACTGTTATTGGCTATAGAAGGCTGTAGAAAGCAAAGGTGGTCAAATAATATAATGAATTTAAATTTTGTAAAAGCCCCGAAAAGGACGTTTTTTTATTTTAATAGATTTAGATCAAATATTAAATATCAAGGTCATGTTATCGATCAGAGTCATCTTGCTGATAATATTTTCTTTATCTTTTCCTTCTTGATTTTATTTGGAGGAGTGAGCGCAAATTCATTTTTAACTTTAATTCTTGAGAGGATTCATTAATTCTAATTTTTGTTTGGATTATTTTATTTTACTTCATTTAAATTAACTGAATGGTTCCTCATCATCATCATCACTAAGCTGTTCTATGATTATAATTATCATCACCAACAGAAAACCGTTTTGATAAAATATCATTCACTCGTACACAAGCTCTACTGGCAGCGCACATGGCCTTTACACTCTTAAGTAGATTCCTAGTAAAACCATATTCATTCAATAGCTTCCACAAAAGTGTCCTATTTATTCGGTTGTAAGCTTTCTCTAAATCTATGAAGGCAGCAAACGCTTTCTTACCAACAGCCAGACACTTTTCAGTCATCATATGTAATGCAAAATTTTGTTAGAGCAGCCTTTACAAGGCATAAAACCACTCTGAACATCCTACACTTTCTCTGATGTAAGACCTCGTACTTTTCAATAACGACCTTACCAAACAATTTCCTTGGACACTCAGTAGGCTAATACCACGATAGTTCTTGCAGTCAGTCTGATTACCTTTTTCCTTATACAAGGGAAGAATGGTAGCACCCATCCAATTCTGAGGGACAATTCGTAACTTCCAGCACAACTAGCAAATTTCAGTTAACCAGTTAATTACAGAGTCACCACCATGTTTCAACATCTCGGCAGTTATGCCATCAACTCCTGGAGCCTTACCATTCTGAAGAGATTTTAGAGCTTTACACACCTCTTCTCTTGAGATCCCTCCTGTGCTTCCATCCTTCACTGTGACATCATCTGCTTCTGCCTCAGAATCACCTTTGCTTTCTTGATCTAATAACTCACAGAAGTATTCACCCCATCTTTCACTTAACTAATTAAGCTTCCATATCATTTCCCGGATCCTATTCTTCATACAGCTTACAACTTTGTTTCCCTATTTCTCCTGAGTCTCATGTACTTCGTAACGTATACTCTATATTCACTTTCCTTTTGATTTTACTATCTCTGGTTATTTTATTTTACTATGTAAATTATCTTCCTACTGAACGAAATGTTGTTTCACCCGCTGAATGAGATCTGGCAATGAGTGTAAGTGTTTTGGTGGAAAAAAATAATTTAAATTTAATTTGTTTTGAGTATATTGAATTGGATTGATATTTATTAAAAGGCGTTCTTATTTATGCTGGTATTGGAATTCATATGGAAATTATAGAAAAGTTAAAAATTTGGGAGATGGGTGGATGCATTTCGAAACAAAACTATTTTCTAAGTACTAGAAAAGGCCCTGAACATCCTAAACAACAATGCATCTGAAAATTTACATTCCACAAGAAGTTATTGAAAGTTTGCGTTGTTTGTGTTCAAGCAGAGTTGAGTCACCTGAAAGTGCAAAAATAAGTGAATATTGTTGCATGTGTATGAAAATGTGTCACTATAAGACATATGATAAAATGTACTCGTTCAACAACAACTTGTGGAGGCGGTGAAAGTCAATCTAAAATGGATAGGACAAAAATTGCAGTTATGAACTACCTTAGAAAACCAGGATTCGGATCGATAGCCTTAGTCAAGCTAAGGGGGAGTACATGGGACCAAGTCATGGAAGACAACAGCACACAAAAACTTTTCACACTGCACTCATTTTGAACTTTTTTGAAAGGCTACTGCCTGTATTTATTATTTTTCTTTAAAAACTTAATGAGTTAATTTTAATGGACAAACAGATATTAATTCCTTTTTTTCTTGTTTGCTTAAACACAGCAGTATAAAACAGAATCTCAATTTACTTTCTATTTCTATTTGGCCACTGGCCTTATGAACAGCACAACTTTACATATGTCAACACAGTTAGTTTGAACACTAGGCTTTTAATTTATGCCTTCAAAATCATACTATGATTCGCATGGTTTACACAAGAAAAAGATACTGGATTATTTTTAATTCCACAAGGTGGACCAGTTCTGTTCTTTTGAAACGTACTCTCCTCTCTCTCACCCAGTTAGCTCAATGACCAATTTACAATTTTACGCATATTGGTTTAAATTTACAGCACCTAAACAATCTTAGCAAACTCCGCAATCTCCCAGACCAGATTCAAAGACTTCAATTAAATTTACAGTTATTTTAAGAGCCACAAATTATACTTTAACAAATCTACTATCAGCAAGTAAACAAACCAAGTAAATTATCCTCAAAACAGAATTTACACTGAGCACAAGCATTAATTAACATTACATAACCTATAGAACTATCCTGAATGAACCTACTTCACTTATAAAGAAACCTCACTAACTAATCTTAAAAATTATCACTATTCATAACATCAACATAATTCAGAAATTCAAACAATCTTCTTGCACTAGCTTGCTCATAAAAATCACCTCACTCTGCACTTCACGTAATAGCTCAGGATACTTAATAACTCTACACTGTAAACAAAAGCTCAAAATACCAATTAACTAAATTTCCAAACTAAATATCAAGTTCACTAACACCAACAACCAGAATTTAGAATTTACATCCCTAGCACTACAGCAAATCATAAACAAATAAATTTAGATACTTTAAATCACCAAACAAACTTAAATTTAACACCTGCAGTGAATTACTGAGGTAGCGGTGAGGCAAATACTCTCAGTTCAGACACTACCCTGGGTTTTGAGAACCAACACAGGAAGAAAATACCAAGTCAGGCTGAAGGCGTGAAATTGGGTCGTGAATCCACTTTCAGCCTATGCAAAGGGAAAGGAAAAAAATCCTCAAGTGTGACACATCATCATCAGGCACAGAATTTCCTCTAACATGATCTCACCACATTTCTTGAAGCAACGCTCGACCGACCCTCGCTGGCAGTACATATCTCCGTGAGCAGCGAAACTACTGGGGGGTTTGAAGACAAGTTTTCCCCCAAAAACCACGTCTTCAGGATCTCCCCATTTCGAACCAATGCATGATCTCACCTTGATCAACCACGCCTGCAAGAGCCTGTTGTACTTCAACCCTAAATACTCCAGGCACATCTGGCCCAGAACTAACACAACTATATCCCAGGAAAAATTCACTTATCTCTCTCCACATATATCCCAGGAAAAATTCACTTATCTCTCTCCACATATATCCCAGGAAAAATCACTATTCTCTATATATCCCAAGAAATCCTAAATCACAATATCCACATGTATCCCAGGAAAAATCACTTATCTCTATATCCACATATGTCCCAGGAAAATTCACTTATCTCTATATCCACATATGTCCCAGGAAAATTCACTTATCTCTATATCCACATATGTCCCAGGAAAAATTCACTTATCTCTATATCCACATATGTCCCAGGAAAATTCACTTATCTCTATATCCACATATGTCCCAGGAAAATTCACTTATCTCTATATCCACATATGTCCCAGGAAAATTCACTAGCAAGGAAATTCTTCTGCACCATGGCAATGCGCAGGTCCACTTCAGACAATAACACTGACCATTTACATAACCCACTAAATATTTTCACCTTATTGAAAATTAAAATGACATTTAGACTTTTAACCTTATAGTAAAACAAGAAAATTTAGGCCAAAGAAAAGAACAATTAATCCTGGAACTGGTGAGCAAAAGTGTGTCTTCTCAACCCATGATGTTCATTCTTTTTGTGAAATACTAAACTTGAGAACAAGAAATACCTCAACTTTTATTTTGCACATATCGCATCCTGGTGAAAATTCCCTACTCAGAGCCCTCTGCCCCAGGACAAGATCCCTGCTTGCCCTAAGATCACCCCTTTCCAATGGGAGATTAACACTCATCTGGAGCATGTAAAATACTGGTCCTCAATTAACACTCCTACCATCTCAATTTCGACACTCAACACTCCAAGAATGTAAACAGCACTTTAGGTTTCCAATTTCATCACACTATATTATGTTCCCAAAATTCCAATATAAATCATCCCATAATTTATCTTCACTCATAAAAAAAAAACTCAATGCTGTAAAAAGGCTAGAGAAAAAATGTTTACAATTATTTTATCACCCACGACATCACAATAACACTGCTTTTTAAATATCACATGCCCAACTAAACTATTATCGATGCACCAAAATTTACTGTGCTCAAACAATAAAACCAAATTTTTCAATAAACCAAATTTTTCCGATACATTAAAATTTACTGGCCTGGGAAGTTGCTAAAATACCAGACATGACAGCACCAAAAAAAAAAAACATAAATGAAAACATTTTCAATTCCCCTCTCTTTTTTCTTTCTTTTTCCTGAATTCATACTTGAGTAACTAATAACTTTTACTTTTGAAAGCTGATCGATAACAATATGGGGACATCTGTCCCACATCCAGCTAACCTCAAAAAAACAAAGTTTCTTCTTTTTTTTTTTTTTCCGCAGAACTATAATTTTGATCTCACACTGCTGACCCACTCGTTCAACAATTTCGCAGCAGTCACAGCATTATACAAAAAAAAATCGAGAAAGAATTTACCTTCTGGGCTGGGCAGGAACAACTTGTTTCAAATAAAAAAAAATCTTCGTCACTGTTGATAATCTCTTCGCCTCCAATAATGTCTTTCTCTTTCTTTTTTTTGGACACAATGTGCCCGAGCACTTCACCTGAACACAGGGAAAACAAAAGACATTCCGAAGCTGGTGATGACGGACCCTCTCAGAGGGAGTAATTCTCCCTTGTCCTTTTCGATGCTCATCCCTGGTGGGAATTTGGTCGGCTGCATTGGAAGGTGGACGGCAAAGGCGCGAGGTTCCCTTTTCTTTATCCATCAGCTCTCACGAGAATGCCTAGGAGTGCATCGGTGATCATCTTTTCGCTGCGCCCCGAGGAGGTCTCGTCCTACGGTGGTCCTGTCCTTTCTTCTTAATTTCTTTCATTTCTTATTTGGTGGAATCCGCGAGAAATTTAGCGCCAGCCCTGAGTTCCTTTCAAAAATTTTCTTCTTCATGTGACCACCATGAGCCGGACAGGTCCCCATGCTAGAAGACCGTCGCTACTAGGCTCCTTTAAGCTTTTTACACTCGACGTCAAATCACGGCGGTCAGCAAAAATGCTCTCCCCACCAAAGGGCGAGGAGAGACTCCGCTGTCCCCTCTTTCTCTCCGGTCAGCAAAGGTACCAGAACAAAAGTGTCTCTCAACGGAAAAAACTCTGGAGTGCTTGAAATCACTGACCCCTCTCATTGGTCGAAACTTCAGCCTAGCAACTCACTCCCACGCCTCGCTCGAGTGACCTCTGACCTTCACACGTGCAGACCAAGCTCTCCTTGACCCTGGGGTCTAAAAATAGATTTCGTTGCTGAAATCCCTACCCCAAAGGACGAAAAGATGTTACTTTTGGGCGACTTTCTCGACGTTTGGAAACGAACGCAAAAATGGCGAATTCTTGCTTTGCAGAAAATCACTAATTTTAATTTTCTTTTTCTCTCGTTCCGTGATGTGAAAGTAAAATTAATTTTGATTCTCTGAGCTGCACACCTACTCGCCTTTTCCTATCGCGATATAAGAACCGATAAAATAATTATTTTCAAAACCCCAAAGTCAGTTAAATCAAATATTATTCTTTTTTTTTCTTTTCACCAACATGAAATTTTGTTTTCCTGGTAGTGATTAAGACAAGCGAATTTTTGCGCATGAATTCCCCTGCCTTTCAACCAGGAATTTTCTTCTAACGTATGTCATGGAAGAAAATTTTTGCATTAATTAATCTCTGATAAACCAACAGAAAGATTGATCAGGTCTCTCTGAAATTCACCAGAGGTTAAAATTTTCGCCATGACAAATACATTCCCCCTGCGAAAAAGACGAGCAAAGCGAGTCGAAACATAAAATAAAAATCTCAGAAAATTCGCTTCTACCTACTACTCAACACACACGTGCTCCGACCATGTCAACAAACCGATGAATGTAAACAAACCTGCAGCGCCACCTACCTCCGGTGAGCTGACTTCCGTTCCAACATGGCTACCACTGAACTAGGAAAACAAATGTTCCGAAGCGAAGCTACTTATCACCTGACCTTAATTACAGAGGTGAAAGAATTTTTTTAAGCCAAAAATTTTCACGGAACGAAGAAGAAAAAAATTCTGCACCGGCTCAAATACTAACCTTTTAACTACACTGAGAAAATTAAATTAAAAGAAATTTAACTGATTATTAAATTCCTAACTCACTGGCTATTACTACAGTAATACTAATCCTACCCAACACTGAACGTACACTTCACTCCAATAGTAAACAACCTAACTTAAAATACTACCAGTGCACCTGGGCACTAAATTAACCAGCGTGAGGAGAGAAGAGAAGTTACGCCTCTTACAATTTTTGCATTATGCTTTCACCAATTTGACATCACCAACAACAGGCATTTTCGAATGACAACATGACTTTACAATACACTTTCTTCTCTTAGTTCAACAGAATATGATAAATTGCCTGAATGCAACACATTAAAATTACACTTAATTCAACACTCGGACTGTAGAGGTAAAAAAAATTTTGCAACACATGAAAAATACACCTAGAAGTTCAATATTTGGAAAAGTGTGAAATTGCATATATATATGTGACACACTGCAAACTATTAATTAGCACTAGTTATATTCGAAATACCAAATTATACATTATGCAGGTACGCTTGAGAAATTATTTGTGTGAAAACTCATGTAGGTAAACACCCAAAAAAATTGTATGTGTGTCAAGCACAAAATTACTGAAATTACTCATATATCACTGAAAATATTACACCAACACAAAAAAAAATCTTTTTATGTGTGTCAAGCCCTAACTGGCTTTCATGTTAAGCTCAAAATTATTCAATTATTACAAACACTGCTACTGAAATATTATAATACTCATACACAGAAATTCAGCTAAAATCAAAAAATATGCACTCTCGCTACATTGGTCACTGAGAGAGAGACTACCAGAACTTATCACTACGAGAAAATAATTCACATATGAAACCATACTCAAGATTTTTCGTAACTACTGTGCAGTACAGGTTGAATTCCATGACAAGGCATGTATCCTATGGTCACGGCACCAAATGTTTTGGTGGAAAAAAATAAGTAAAATTTATTTTGAGTATGTTGAATTGGATTGATATTTATTAAAAGGCGTTCTTATTTATGCTGGTATTGGAATTCATATGGAAATTATAGAAAAGTTAAAAATTTGGGAGATGGGTGGATGCATTTCGAAACAAAACTATTTTCTAAGTACTAGAAAAGGCCCTGAACATCCTAAACAACAATGCATCTGAAAATTTACATTCCACAAGAAGTTATTGGAAAGTTTGCGTTGTTTGTGTTCAAGCAGAGTTGAGTCACCTGAAAGTGCAAAAATAAGTGAATATTGTTGCATGTGTATGAAAATGTGTCACTATAAGACATATGATAAAATGTACTCGTTCAACAACAACTTGTGGAGGCGGTGAAAGTCAATCTAAAATGGATAGGACAAAAATTGCAGTTATGAACTACCTTAGAAAACCAGGATTCGGATCGATAGCCTTAGTCAAGCTAAGGGGGAGTACATGGGACCAAGTCATGGAAGACAACAGCACACAAAAACTTTTCACACTGCACTCATTTTGAACTTTTTTTTGAAAGGCTACTGCCTGTATTTATTATTTTTCTTTAAAAACTTAATGAGTTAATTTTAATGGACAAACAGATATTAATTCCTTTTTTCTTGTTTGCTTAAACACAGCAGTATAAAACAGAATCTCAATTTACTTTCTATTTCTATTTGGCCACTGGCCTTATGAACAGCACAACTTTACATATGTCAACACAGTTAGTTTGAACACTAGGCTTTTAATTTATGCCTTCAAAATCATACTATGATTCGCATGGTTTACACAAGAAAAAGATACTGGATTATTTTTAATTCCACAAGGTGGACCAGTTCTGTTCTTTTGAAACGTACTCTCCTCTCTCTCACCCAGTTAGCTCAATGACCAATTTACAATTTTACGCATATTGGTTTAAATTTACAGCACCTAAACAATCTTAGCAAACTCCGCAATCTCCCAGACCAGATTCAAAGACTTCAATTAAATTTACAGTTATTTTAAGAGCCACAAATTATACTTTAACAAATCTACTATCAGCAAGTAAACAAACCAAGTAAATTATCCTCAAAACAGAATTTACACTGAGCACAAGCATTAATTAACATTACATAACCTATAGAACTATCCTGAATGAACCTACTTCACTTATAAAGAAACCTCACTAACTAATCTTAAAAATTATCACTATTCATAACATCAACATAATTCAGAAATTCAAACAATCTTCTTGCACTAGCTTGCTCATAAAAATCACCTCACTCTGCACTTCACGTAATAGCTCAGGATACTTAATAACTCTACACTGTAAACAAAAGCTCAAAATACCAATTAACTAAATTTCCAAACTAAATATCAAGTTCACTAACACCAACAACCAGAATTTAGAATTTACATCCCTAGCACTACAGCAAATCATAAACAAATAAATTTAGATACTTTAAATCACCAAACAAACTTAAATTTAACACCTGCAGTGAATTACTGAGGTAGCGGTGAGGCAAATACTCTCAGTTCAGACACTACCCTGGGTTTTGAGAACCAACACAGGAAGAAAATACCAAGTCAGGCTGAAGGCGTGAAATTGGGTCGTGAATCCACTTTCAGCCTATGCAAAGGGAAAGGAAAAAAATCCTCAAGTGTGACACATCATCATCAGGCACAGAATTTCCTCTAACATGATCTCACCACATTTCTTGAAGCAACGCTCGACCGACCTCGCTGGCAGTACATATCTCCGTGAGCAGCGAAACTACTGGGGGGTTTGAAGACAAGTTTTCCCCAAAAACCACGTCTTCAAGGATCTCCCCCATTTCGAACCAATGCATGATCTCACCTTGATCAACCACGCCTGCAAGAGCCTGTTGTACTTCAACCCTAAATACTCCAGGCACATCTGGCCCAGAACTAACACAACTATATCCCAGGAAAAATTCACTTATCTCTCTCCACATATATCCCAGGAAAAATCACTATTCTCTATATATCCCAAGAAATCCTAAATCACAATATCCACATGTATCCCAGGAAAAATCACTTATCTCTATATCCACATATGTCCCAGGAAAATTCACTTATCTCTATATCCACATATGTCCCAGGAAAATTCACTTATCTCTATATCCACATATGTCCCAGGAAAAATTCACTTATCTCTATATCCACATATGTCCCAGGAAAATTCACTTATCTCTATATCCACATATGTCCCAGGAAAATTCACTTATCTCTATATCCACATATGTCCCAGGAAAATTCACTAGCAAGGAAATTCTTCTGCACCATGGCAATGCGCAGGTCCACTTCAGACAATAACACTGACCATTTACATAACCCACTAAATATTTTCACCTTATTGAAAATTAAAATGACATTTAGACTTTTAACCTTATAGTAAAACAAGAAAATTTAGGCCAAAGAAAAGAACAATTAATCCTGGAACTGGTGAGCAAAAGTGTGTCTTCTCAACCCATGATGTTCATTCTTTTTGTGAAATACTAAACTTGAGAACAAGAAATACCTCAACTTTTATTTTGCACATATCGCATCCTGGTGAAAATTCCCTACTCAGAGCCCTCTGCCCCAGGACAAGATCCCTGCTTGCCCTAAGATCACCCCTTTCCAATGGGAGATTAACACTCATCTGGAGCATGTAAAATACTGGTCCTCAATTAACACTCCTACCATCTCAATTTCGACACTCAACACTCCAAGAATGTAAACAGCACTTTAGGTTTCCAATTTCATCACACTATATTATGTTCCCAAAATTCCAATATAAATCATCCCATAATTTATCTTCACTCATAAAAAAAAACTCAATGCTGTAAAAAGGCTAGAGAAAAAAATGTTTACAATTATTTTATCACCCACGACATCACAATAACACTGCTTTTTAAATATCACATGCCCAACTAAACTATTATCGATGCACCAAAATTTACTGTGCTCAAACAATAAAACCAAATTTTTCAATAAACCAAATTTTTCCGATACATTAAAATTTACTGGCCTGGGAAGTTGCTAAAATACCAGACATGACAGCACCAAAAAAAAAAAAACATAAATGAAAACATTTTCAATTCCCCTCTCTTTTTTCTTTCTTTTTCCTGAATTCATACTTGAGTAACTAATAACTTTTACTTTTGAAAGCTGATCGATAACAATATGGGGACATCTGTCCCACATCCAGCTAACCTCAAAAAAAAACAAAGTTTCTTCTTTTTTTTTTTTTTCCGCAGAACTATAATTTTGATCTCACACTGCTGACCCACTCGTTCAACAATTTCGCAGCAGTCACAGCATTATACAAAAAAAAAAATCGAGAAAGAATTTACCTTCTGGGCTGGGCAGGAACAACTTGTTTCAAATAAAAAAAAATCTTCGTCACTGTTGATAATCTCTTCGCCTCCAATAATGTCTTTCTCTTTCTTTTTTTTGGACACAATGTGCCCGAGCACTTCACCTGAACACAGGGAAAACAAAAGACATTCCGAAGCTGGTGATGACGGACCCTCTCAGAGGGAGTAATTCTCCCTTGTCCTTTTCGATGCTCATCCCTGGTGGGAATTTGGTCGGCTGCATTGGAAGGTGGACGGCAAAGGCGCGGAGGTTCCCTTTTCTTTATCCATCAGCTCTCACGAGAATGCCTAGGAGTGCATCGGTGATCATCTTTTCGCTGCGCCCCGAGGAGGTCTCGTCCTACGGTGGTCCTGTCCTTTCTTCTTAATTTCTTTCATTTCTTATTTGGTGGAATCCGCGAGAAATTTAGCGCCAGCCCTGAGTTCCTTTCAAAAATTTTCTTCTTCATGTAACCACCATGAGCCGGACAGGTCCCCATGCTAGAAGACCGTCGCTACTAGGCTCCTTTAAGCTTTTTACACTCGACGTCAAATCACGGCGGTCAGCAAAAATGCTCTCCCCACCAAAGGGCGAGGAGAGACTCCGCTGTCCCCTCTTTCTCTCCGGTCAGCAAAGGTACCAGAACAAAAGTGTCTCTCAACGGAAAAAACTCTGGAGTGCTTGAAATCACTGACCCCTCTCATTGGTCGAAACTTCAGCCTAGCAACTCACTCCCACGCCTCGCTCGAGTGACCTCTGACCTTCACACGTGCAGACCAAGCTCTCCTTGACCCTGGGGTCTAAAAATAGATTTCGTTGCTGAAATCCCTACCCCAAAGGACGAAAAGATGTTACTTTTGGGCGACTTTCTCGACGTTTGGAAACGAACGCAAAAATGGCGAATTCTTGCTTTGCAGAAAATCACTAATTTTAATTTTCTTTTTCTCTCGTTCCGTGATGTGAAAGTAAAATTAATTTTGATTCTCTGAGCTGCACACCTACTCGCCTTTTCCTATCGCGATATAAGAACCGATAAAATAATTATTTTCAAAACCCCAAAGTCAGTTAAATCAAATATTATTCTTTTTTTTTTCTTTTCACCAACATGAAATTTTGTTTTCCTGGTAGTGATTAAGACAAGCGAATTTTGCGCATGAATTCCCCTGCCTTTCAACCAGGAATTTTCTTCTAACGTATGTCATGGAAGAAAATTTTTTGCATTAATTAATCTCTGATAAACCAACAGAAAGATTGATCAGGTCTCTCTGAAATTCACCAGAGGTTAAAATTTTCGCCATGACATAAGTCATGACGTGGTGGTAGCTCGTATATAGGCGCGTTCATCGAGAGGTTGGGTTGTTGCGTTGTAGTTGTGTTGTTGTGTTGGAGTTGAAAGTGGTTGGTGTTGTGTTGCGTTGCGTTGCAGTGTGTTGTTATGTAGTAGTGATATATGAGTGCCTTAGTTGACCAGGAGTCATCATAATAAACAAGTTGTTCTGTAAGTTCAGTCTTTTTTCAATTCTTAGTTTTGTCAGACCTCTGTCTGGCTGTTAGGTTTATGACTTTGATTACTTAATATAAATAACCAGCGTTGAGACTTTGTTTAAGTTCATAATTAACGAGTAACAACACCCTTTTGGGAATTCATTATTTTGAAGCGTAGAGCATTATTCATTCATAATAATTAGCTTAGCAAAAAGATAAACAAAGCTAATTCATTATAACTTCTAGAAGGTCTTCCTATCTTATCTTTCCAAAAAGCCAATTCAGGCCTTTCCACCTTCTTCTTCCTATCTTATCTTTCCAAAAAGCCAATTCAGGCCTTTCCACCTTCTTCTTCCTATCTTTTGCCTTACTCTGGCGAACCAGCTTAGCTGTTTCACGCTTCTTATAGCGATATTCATCCACAGAAACTATGCCTTGCAACATCCCCAAATGGGTCTCCTTCTTTCTTTTTACTACCTCTTCAATCTCACTATCCCACCAGGCATCACCTCTATTGTTGCCCACTATTGTGGTGCCAGATACCTCTTCAGCAGCAGTGACAACAAAGTTTTTAAAGCACTCCCAATTATTTTCTACATCCTTCCCACAAGACTTCAGCTCCTTCTCTGAGTAAGTCAGAATAATGCTGATGATCTCCAGGGAGCCTTTCAACTTTCATTCTTTTCATCCTGGGCCTCTTCCTACTCCTTTTCCTACAACCAACATTCAGTTTCACTCGTGACACTACCAAGTAATGATCAGAACCAACATTCGCACCTCTCATCACCCGAGTGTCAACAACTAAGTGCTTCAGACGCTGATCGTAGACAACAAAATCTATCCCACTCTTCTGACCAAGCGTACGATTTGCCCTAGTATATCTGCGGATATACACTGCTGGCCACCCAAAATGCAACACCAAGAAGGACACGAGATAGCAAAGCCAGATCTACTGGACACATAACAACAGATACAAAGATGAAACGATTGAGCTTACAGGCCCGTGCGACTTGCGGAACACGCAGACATCAATAGTTCGTGTGGCCCCCATGGCTAGCAATAACGACCGCTACACGCCGCGGCATCGAACGAAAGAGGCTTTGGATGTGGGCTTGGGGTATTTCGGTCCAGGCTGCTTCCACACGTTGCCATAGTTCATCAGGCGTAGCCGCGGGTGGTGCTTACCGGGCCACTCGGTTGCCGATCAGCCACCAGACGTGTTCGATGGGCGACATATCAGGAGAACAGGAGGGCCACGGCAGTAGTGACACCTGGTGGGCCGTGAAGAATTGTTGCACGATGCGTGCCGCGTGCGGGCGCGCATTGTCCTGTTGAAACGTGGCCGCTGGCAGGTCCGGCAGGTAAGGGAGGACTACAGGCTCCAAAACTTCGGGGATGGTGCGGTGGTTGTTGAGTGTACCGGCGATGCGTACCAGAGGGGTGCGGATGTCATATCCAATTGCGCCCCAAACCATAACGCCAGGCGACGGACCGGTATAGCGATGCATAATGCCGGCGTCATACAGTCTCTCGCCGCGGTGCCGTCACACGCGGATCCGACCATCGTGGTGTTGCAGGCAGAAGCGGGATTCGTTGGAGAAGACAATGTCGTGCCATTTCGTAGTCCAGGTGCGGCGTTCAACGGCCCACTGCCGCCGCAGTCGCCGGTGGTGTAACGTCAATGGTAATCGGAGCAATTTGCGCCGTGCGACAAGTACCCGCTCCTGCAGACGACGTCGAACGGTACATGCTGACACAGGTTGTTGCGCAACACACCCTAATTCCTGCGCTAACGTTCGTGATGTGGCGGTGCGAGCCGTCAATGCCCGTCGCACAACATGCCGGTCCTCTCGTACGGTGGTGTGCCGCGGCTGTGGCAAACGCTCACGTCGGTCCGTCCGTCCCTCCGGCACCCACCGAATCCACACTCGCCTCACTGTGGCTGGATTTCATCCCACACGGGCGCCGATGCCTCGGTACGATAAACCGCTGTCGCGATGAGCCACTATTCGTCCTCTGTCGAACTCCGAAACGTGCTGGACTGACTGTCGTATTCTGCGACGAGGCATCAGGAAGTTTCCCACGCACAGGTCTGGCAGCACAACACACTGCCTTCTGTGCACCCTCCTTATAGTGCTTCTCGGTGGCGTGCCGGGCGCACATGATTTGCATATGCCCTGCAATGCTAATCGTTTGCATGTCCTCCCGCGGGCGACGCATGCTGCGAATATCAGGCCAATCGGATGCTTCCTTCTTGGTGTTGCATTTTGTGTGGCCAGCAGTGTACTTGTGGTTGAAAAAAACGTATTAGATACACACAAACCATTCTCAATGCAGAGTACAATTAATCTTTCACCATTATCATTCACACAAGGATAATTAAACTTACCCAGAACATTGTCAGAAATTTACCCACCTGCTCTAGCATTGAAATCCCCTGCTATTATAACTTTCTCTTTAGCACCAAACTAGCTCAAAACAGCTTTTAGCTCATTCCAGAAAACGTCCTTCCTATCAGAAGGTTCTGAGTCACAAGGAATACACTACAACAATTACTATTCTCTGAAGTTTCACTTTCAAACGAATCCAAAGAATTATCTCACTTATGCAGCTATAGTGAATCAAGTTGTTCTTCATCTTTTCTCTTAAAATCACAACTACACTAGCTTGTCCTCTCACATTATCCACTACGTCAAACCACGCACTCACCGTTCCATTCACTTCTTCTTCCCCAGTTTCCTTATTTTTGATTTCACTTACACAGAGCACTTCCGATCTATACTTATTCACCTCTTCAACCACCTCATTTATCTTGTCCTTTATACCTATAGTATTCCATACACTATCTGACACTCACTCAGCCGAGATCGCTTTCTGATTTTCCTTTTTCCAGTTCCAGGTCGATTCCGTGGTGGACTATCCTTTTGAAGTGTGGTAGGCCCACCGTATCCCAGACTAGAGTGCGTATAATTGCATCTTTGTGTCGTTTTAATGAAAGCAAAAATATTTAACATGCTATTTCTAAGAGAACTAGAAACTTATGAATGAGACAGATGAGAATGTTTACGTGACCTTGAAGCCACATGTGTGCGTGCGCTGCAATTGTAGCCGGCAAGAAAATGTTCCACTCACGTGTGAGTCACGAAAAGCAAAACTGCTTCCGGCATCCATATTCCAGCGGCGGTCGCAATCTTTGGTTGCCAAGAGTCTACGCCCCTTTCCCAATGCACTGCTACGTTACTGATCTTTGAAGAATTCCCTTGTGCTGGGTAAATTATTTTACTTCGGTACGCAAAGGATTACACTGGGTGTGTTTGTCAACTAATTTTCTCTAGTTTCGCAGCGGCAAATGTAAATAGAGTCCATTAATTCAGTATTAAGGCATTCCATTACATCACTTCTGAAAGCCTCAGTATGTCAACAAGGGATGAATTGAAAAGAAAGAAGAAATTCTTGGTTGTAGCTGAACCTTTGGAAATGGAAATAAAAAGGCAAAGAAAACGAAACATTTTACCACCTAATGAAAAGACAATTAACTTTTAGTTTAAATACAGGTATCATGAACTTACAACTGAAAACTGTAGTTATATACAAGTATCATGAACGTACAACTGAAAACTGTATCGCCGCCCCGGTGGCGCAGTGGTCTAAGCGATGGCCTCTGATCATTCGTCCGAACGGGGTCCGGGTTCGAATCCCGGTGAGGCATGGATGTTGTGTTTGTCTTACGGCACTGGCTCTCTCCCTTCCCTGGAACCTGAGACCCTAAATTAGGGACGGGTGACTGCTTATAGCCCATTGAGTTGCTCACGGTGGTCGTTAACCTCCAATCAAAAAAAAAAAAAAAGAAAACTGTATCATTTTAATGCATTCCAAAATTATCATTACCCTACTGCTAACATGATTCACACGATGCATAGAAAACGAACATTTTTCGTGGTTATGAGGTTAAAGTAGTGGTACTCGCGCAAGACAATCACGAACTGATATCCGAATTAACAGATTGCATCTTAAAAGTAATACCTGGACAAAACAGGATACAATTCAACTGGTGCATATACACAGTGCATACTTATTTCACTCACGCATGTTACATATTTGCTTTACGACAGTACATATACAGGGTGTATAAGAAAGTCCTTAAACAGGGAAATAACTTTTGAACGCAAAATGCTAGAGTTGTAAACGTAGTGTGTACATATAGTAAAGTGACTATGTTCTATCAGATGAGACCGATTGCAGCACCCTTAGCGGCGAATTTTGGAAGTTAGCAATCCTATCGCGAGAACCAAGAGAGATAGCGAAAAAAAGGCAATAGCAAACGTGTAGAGCGTCACCGATTTTGTATGAAATGTCGCCCTACATTCACCAAAGCAGATCTCTCGGTATCCGATCACCGGCATAAATACGTCACGAATGACATCGCAAAGCATAAAATCTGTAAACGAATTTTGCCTGCAAAACAGCGAAGGATGGATGAAAGTATGCAAATGAAAACGCTACGTCATACCTCATCGGGAAGCATTAATTGGCGGTCAGGGAAGGTGTGTCAGACAGTGCGTGGACTGGATCTTCGAGTCTACACATGGCTAGTTATTCCAACGAGGAGTACTGCGAGATCGTTATGTTGTACGGGGAACGCGGTCGTCGGGCAAGAGAGGCAGCAAGCCAATATGCATTAAGTTTCTCTAATCGTTCTCATCCTACGGCTGCTACTATCATCAATGTCGTTCGCCGACTGAAAGAAACCGGGAGCAATACAAGTCGTTCCAGTTCAGATAGGCCGACACTTGCAGGTGTGCACGTGCAGCCAGTGGACGTCCTGGCCTGCACTAGCCCACTCACACTGCAGTGCGAGAGACGTCAGTGCGATGTGTGGCCTTACATTTGGTCGTGTATGATAAATTTCTACAACCCCGTATTATCCAAGCATGCAGTAACGTAACACCTGAAATGATGCAGAACGTCCAACAAGAAGTTCTAGCTTGAATACAGATGTGTATTGCTGCCGATGGTGGACACATCGCGAATGCTTAAATATTAGTACGGACATTTTTTATTTCTAGAACATTATTTTGTGTTTTTCTTCTTCATAATGTCTTACTGCTGTATGAATTCCCTACTACTTTACTGTACAGTACATAATAAATTGTACCTTGCTGACAAGTACATGTATTAGTTTTATTAGTAAATTTGTATCAACTAATAATGTCACACTTCTGTGCGCGATGAGTGACGTATTTATGCCGGTGATCAGATACCGGGAGATCTGCATTTACGGACCTGTATTGGAGTTTGTGGTAAATGTAGGGCGTCATTTCATACTAAATCGGTGACGCTCTACACGTTTGCTATTGACTTTTTTTCGCTCTCTTGGTTCTCGCGATAGGATCGCTAACTTCCAAAATTCGCCGCTAGGGGTGCTGCTATCGGTCTCATCTGATAGAACATAGCATTTGCGTTCAAAAGTTATTTCACTGTTTAAGGACTTTCCTATACACCCAGTACATATTCACTTCTGACATTCCACAAAAAAATGTATTTTTTATTTTTCGTTGAAATGTTCCGATTCATGTATTTTTTTCCTATTTGCATCGTGCTAAATTTATGGGGAAGCTGGATTTCATTTTCAGCATGTTAAAACATCACTAGTTACTAGGAGAAAATCAGAAAGATAATCATCTCTCTTCTTTTTAACACGTTTATCAATAAGAGTAATAACTTACGAGGATGACTGCTACCTAAATTAACGCATCTTCTACCCTCATTCGTAAATCAGTGCTACTTAGAAGACTCGTGAATCGTAAAACATAGGGCATGTAAACGTTTTTAAATTACTTGTGTCAGTAATTTTGTCATAAAACGCATCCTTATTTTAGGTGCATTAAACTCCCTTAGAAATTGTTGTCATCTTGTGTGATGATCTTACGAAACAGATTCAGAACTTCGTACATTTTCTTTTCCTCGTTTGTTTAAACCGTTGTGCTACCATAAATTTATAATTAAAAGCGTCCTAAAGAGTAAGGACAAGTGCATTATCACTCTCGTAATTATCATGTACTTTTAAATCATCTGCATACGAGACTTAAGTGTACTATTCCGGCGAGCATCGAAGAGAGCTCACAAACCTCAACTGAATATACGTACATTTTACAATTCAGTAAGTGTGAGAACGTGTGCGTTTATTTCGGAAAGCATAAAAGTGGTACTTTGGAAGAATGTTCGCAGAAGGCAGTTAGCAATGCAGTAGACATCGTGTGTTTAATGAAGAAACATAAAAGTCGAATTGAGATACCCCACTTCAAAAGCAAAGCCGAATGTCGGTGACACAGACCAATGTTTCACTCTACTGAAGCTATGCACAGAGAAACTAAATTATGTATATTTAAGAAAAAAGCAGTCAGAAGTCCGGCATTTATGTTCTGTGAAATAATAATTTAGAGTTACCTTACAACATAACCGGGGAAAAGTTTATTTTCGTAACAGAACCGGCCTCTAAAAAATGCCGCGCCAGGAAGTATTTGTCGGAGAGCCATGCAAATTGTTGGAAATGTGTTGACAGTTGGGTTACAAACCAATCACGTGATAGGTGAGGGAGATTAAAGGGAAAACGGCTCGGTGGTGCTGCTACGTTTGGTTGTCCTCACCAGGGTGCGTGGACCACTGCATCGAAGATACCACGGTCGCGAAAGCATGTGTAAGGAGTGAGAATATGCAGGTGGCGTCATTTGGGAACACCACTATCACATGGATACTTTTACCAGAGGCTCCATCATAGGACCTACGTATGGCGGGTTGGTCCCAGCGTTGCATCGCGGCTGAAACACATCAGGATGCAACAACTGTCATTCAGATATGACGGCAGTGATTGGAGGAAGGTAATACCGCGTCGTACTGGTGCACGTAGGCAGATGTCCGAAGGCCTCGATCGCCGCATTCGATGGCAAGCCGTAGAAGTCCCAAAATCCAGAAAGGACGACATTCGACTACGTGTACAAAGAGCTATGGACTTCCCCGTATCAACATGGATTGTAAATTGCAGATTGGTGGTGGCAGGTTTGCGCGCCCGCAACACATCGTCGCTCAAGGTAGCAGCGATGCCGTACCAGACATGTGTGGCAGGACGAATAGAACCATGTCCTAATTTATAACGATGGTTGATGTGCGAAAGCTTGGAAACGCTTATGTGTTTATTTTCTACGCCAATAAATCGGATTAATAGTACAGCGTTACTATTTAGAACCATGTCCTATTCCACAATAAGTCTCGCTTCCATCTCAGTTCGAACGACCACCGATAGAGATTCTGGAGACGAGGAGACGACGTGTATACCAGGATGGTCTGGTTTTCATCCCTGAGCGTCGTACGGCTCCTCAGCCTGCTGTCATGGCTCCTCAGCCTGCTGTCATGGCTCCTCAGCCTGTTGTCATGGCTCCTCAGCCTGCTATCATTGCTCCTCAGCCTGCTGTCATTGCTCCTCAGCCTGCTGTCATGGCTCCTCAGCCTGCTGTCATGGCTTGGGGTGCTGTAAGTTTCAACAGCCGTTCACCGCTCATACGCGTAGTGGGTACAATGACAGCATAATGATATATCGATGAACTGCTGCATCCCCTTTTGTTGCCATATCTCCGTCGTATCCCTGGTGCCCAGTTTCAACAAAGATAACGCCCTTTCACACACGGCCATAGTCAGCATACAATACCAAAACAGATGTCCAGGTGCTGCTCTGGCCAATTCTACCATCAAACTTCCTTCCCAATAGAGACGAGACATTAAGTCACTGGCGCACGACTTAACGCCAAGACGTTAAGTCATTAGCGCACGACTTAACGTCTCGGCGCGACCCCTCGCAATATTGAAGAATCGTAGATACAGGTTAATGACGCATGGTCAGCGATACCTCAGGTCACCACCTGAGGAATTTTCCACTTGATGGCACACCGTGTTGCCGAATAACAGACTAGCATGACGGGCATACGACTTACTGATTCAGGACACATTATACTGTCTCCTCGTTTAAATTCATGTAATCCCTTAGAAATTAAATCGCTTCTTTTCAGCCTGTTTCTTTACATGTATGGTAAATTTTGCCTCATTTCGTGCATTTTTTCATGGAGTGGCATTTTCTATACTGAGCACTGCAAGTCTTGTTTTTCCATTGAGCTGAAACTGTACCCAAATTCTAAACTTTAGGGATTGCATTTCATGAATGTTCAGAAATATTTGAATATTGAATGCATCCCATTGAGTTAAGCGTATATAGAAATACGAAAAGAACAGGTCAGCGTGAAAGCTACACGGTAACTGTCTGTTTTGACCCAAGAAATCTACACCATCTGCACTATTATCCGTTCTGTTGCTAACTTCTGTTAATGTTTAGTGCTGAACTCAAACTTCGTCTTTTCCTATTCTGTTGTTTCAACGCGAACAAGTTACAAAACCCTGAGGAACATCGCATTTCATTCTTGAAATTTAGAAACTGTTGTTTGTGTTCACGTAGAGTTTGCCAAACAGTGTCTATTTATTCTAAGCATTTTAATTTGGCCTCATATTTTTTAACATTAATTTGCACCTTTGAAGATGCAGCAGTGTGACGTCAGCGTTTGCTCAGTACACTGAAAAAACACGGCTGGGATCTCACATGGAAAAGTTGGCAAACGAAGGGAATGTAACGCTTCAGAAAAATACAGTGCATTTCAGTCGATAATAAGTTACACCCTTTCATGAGTTATTATGATCACCATGTGTGCGTGAAATTCTTAAAAATATCAAAAATGTTATACTTAATGAAACAGATGTTTTAGTCATATTAAGTTAGATTTTTTTCACATAAAATTTCATACCTGCAACAGATATTCAATCCATGTCTGTTCACTTGTTAAAAGTTAAACATTCGAACTCTGCGGGCATTCGTCCATGCTCACAAAAAGAAGACAAACTTCACTTACCTAAGAGAAGAAAAAGATTTTCACACACTGTTTACGATTGTTTGCATGACTTATCACACATAAAGAAATACAAGCAATAAGGGAAAGAATCAGAGATTTGATTAACAATCTGCCATTCTGATGAACGAGATAAATGATACTGCTTATCTTTTCACGCTGTTCAAATACAAATAAGAATCACTAAAAACCTTACGGAAATGCACACTTTAAAAGAGCTGCGTTTTGAATTATTCTCTTTGTGGATACTTTAAAAAGAAAGGCATATACCCACTGAATGGACACAATATAAATTATATTAATTAAAACCCTAATAACAATATGCGAAGCAGAAGTATTGCGTCCAGTCACGCGGGAGGCAGAAACTGGTAATGCCTGCAAATAGAACACTACTGTTCCAACATGTTGTACACATGTCCTGTAAGTTTCAAGGTAATACCCGCAGTCCTTCACGGGGTTGCAATTTTCACAAACAGTGATGGATATTGACGAATTATGTGGCGGGAGAAAATGCAGCGATGAGTCATTCCATTATGACCACTCCCAGCCTAAAAAAATAGGCGCGCATGGAGACCGAACGGTGAATTTCACAGAGCAGTATATATACAACCCAGGGGCCGGCTTTCGGTTAGTAGAGAGTTCGGAGTCAGATTGGTAAAAGCTTTCCATTTATCGGATTTTGATAAAGGACAAATTGTGATGGCACGGCGCATCGGAACTACGATCTCGGAAGCGGCGCGGCTTGTGAGGTGTTCACGTGTCACTGAAGTGAATACGTATCAAATTTGGTGCACAGATGGCCAAACGACGAACCGTCGTCCAGCTGTCCGCATCTCACTGATGCCAGAGGAGAACGGAGACTGTCGTGCATTGTTCACAGCGACCGCAGGGCCACAGTGCGACAAATCACCAGCAGCTACAACAGTGGTAATCAGGGCAATGTGTTACCGCACACAGTTCATCGCAGTCTTCTGCGCATGGGCCTGCGTGGCCGATGACCCAGTCGAGTCCCCATTCTCACTGCACGTCATCATCAACTACGCAATGGGCCCAAGATCATCGAGACTGGACCGTGGATGATTGGAAGAAAGCGACCTGGTCTGACGAATCAAGATTCCTGGTGTATCACGTAGACGGGCGAGCGCGGATACGCCGGTTACCAACGGAAGCTATGGCACCTGGATGCACTATTGGGCGGAAACAGGCCGGCGGAGGCGGTATTATGCGGTGGGAAATGTTTTCTTAAGACACTTTAAGCCCCACCACCCTATTAGCACAATCCCTGACGGCTGTCAGGCATCTGATCATTGTTGCTGGCCAAGTTCACCATGGCAATTGTGTTCTCTGTTGGTGATGGCCATTACCAGCAGAATAATGCGACATGCTACACTGCGAGAATCGTCAAGGAGTGGTTCGAGAAACATGCTGGTGACTTTCTGTTAATGCCATGGGTCTCCAAATTCACCTGACATGAACCCAATCGAACATTTGTGGTTCGACTTGGAAAAGCGGGTTCGCGCTAAATCACACCACCCCAAAATTCACGGGAACTGGAGGACCTGCTGTTGACATTATGGTACTAGATACCCCAGGATATCCATCACCACCTCATGCCTCGCCGAGTGGCTGCTGTTTTGCGGGCTAAAGGGGGTCCTACAGATTATTAGGTAGGTGGTCATAATGTAATGGCTCATCGCTGTACGTAATAATGCCAGAGTTGTTGTTAAACCTCTTCGAAGGCGATGAAGTATTACTGTCCACCGAAAATGTGATTAAAAGAAAAATCTGTATTAGGCCGAGAAAAGCATGCTAACGATTTCATTTATATTCTTTTGCTCCTGGTGATTCCGAATTTTCAGATGATTGGCGTAAATGTTTTGTTTCTTGTATCAATCACGATATCTGTTGATGGAAGTGTGATAGGGAGAATTCTCTCTGAAAAGGAAAGAAACAAAACTCCCCAAACTTTTTCCAATTTTTCTTAGCATAGCATTTTTTTTCTAATGGAAATAACGTGAAGTATAGATTAAAAAACAACATACGTACGATATCATCGCATCCCTGGAGATTTCAATAATGTTTCTACACTGCTGGCCACCCAAAATGCAACAGGAGGACACGATATAGCAAAGCCAGATTTACTGGACACATAACAACAGATACAAAGATGAAACGATTGAGCTTACAGGCCCGTGCGACTTGCGGAACACGCAGACATCAATAGTTCGTGTGGCCCCCATGGCTGGCAATAACGGCCGCTACACGCCGCGGCATCGAACGAAAGAGGCTTTGGATGTGGGCTTGGGGTATTTCGCTCCAGGGTGCTTCCACACGTTGCCACAGTTCATCACGGGTGGTGCTTGCCGCGCCACTCAGTTGCCGATCAGCGACCAGACGCGTTCGATGGGCGACATACAGGGAGAACAGGCGGGTCATGGCAGCAGTGACACCTGGTAGGCCGTGAAGAATTGTTGCACGATGTGTGCCATGTGCGGGCGCGCATTGTCCTGTTGAAACATGGCCGCTGGCAGGTCCGGCAGGTAAGGGAGGACTACAGGATCCAAAACGTCGGAGATGAAGCGGTGGCTGTTGAGTGTACCGATGATGCGTACCAGAGAGGTGCGGGTGTCATATCCAATTGCGCCCCAAACCATAACGCCAGGCAATGGACCGGTATGGCGATGCATTATGCAGGCATGATACAGTCTCTCGCCGCGGTGCCGCCACACGCGGATCCGACCATCGTGGTGTTGCAGGCATAAGCGGGATTCGTCGGAGAAGACAATGTCGTGCCATTCCGTAGACCAGGTGCGCGGCGTTGAACTGCCCACTGCCGCCGCACCTGCCGGTGGTGTAACGTCACTGGAAATTGGAGCGATGGGCGCCGTGCGACAAGTCCCCGCTCCTGCAGACGACGTCGAACGATGCGTGCTGACACAAGTTGTTGCGGAACACACCCTAATTCTTGCACCAACGTTCGTGATGTGGTGGTGCGAGCCGTCAATGCCCGCCGCACAACATGTCGTTCCTCTCGTTCGGTGGTGTGCCGCGGCTGCGGCAATCGCTCACGTCGGTCCGTCCGTCCCTTCTGCACCCACCGAATCCATACTCGCCTCACTATGGCTGGATGTCGTCCCACACGGGCGCCGATGCCTCGGTACGATAAACCGCTGTCGCGATAAGCCACTATTCGTCCTCTGTCGAACTCCGAAACGTGCTGGAATGACTGCCGTATTCTGCGACGAGGCATCAGGAAGCTTCCCACGCACAGGTTCGGCAGCACAACACACTTCCACTACTTACACCCCGCCTTCTGTGCACCCTTCTTATAGTGCTTCTCGGTAACGTGCCGGGCGCACATGATTTGCATATGCCCTGCAATGCTAATCGTTTGCATGTCCTCTCGCGGGCGACGCATGCTTCGAATTTCAGGGCAATCGGATGCTTCCTTCTTGGTGTTGCATTTTGGGTGGCCAGCAGTGTAGAATATTAGGAAACATTCTAAATTTATATTCTGTGGCGTCACTCTTGCTAGTATTTTGAAGGTATGTTCTAGGAGTACAATTATTTATCTGGTGTCATACTATGTAATACATTACCCAATATGGGAATATTTGCACCCCTGACCTGCCAAATGAGACATGAGTAAGAATTGTATAAGTGTGAATCATTTCGGAATTGGACAGTCATCTTTTTTTTTTTTTTAGGGTTTAACACGACCACCGTGAGCAACTCAATAGGCTACAAGCAGTCGCCCGTCCCTGATTTAGGGCCACTGGTTCCAGGAAAGGGAGAGAGCTAGTGCCTTAAGATAAACACAACATCCATGCCTCACCGGGATCCGAACCCGGACCCTCTTTCGGACAAATGATCAGAGGCCATGGCCTTAGACACTGCGCCACCGGGGCGGCCATTCTAGTTGGAAGTATTTTTTTCTGAAGCCGGAGACAATGTCATTTACGTTTGTCTAAGAAAAAAAAATATCTTCTTATAAGGGTCCGTTCGTTTTTCCCTTTTTCTGAACACGAAGCAAATTTTTTGCGGTTCTGTTAGAAAAAATTGTTTTTTTTTTTTGGTGAACGACTCTCTTTCTTGATGGATAGAATGAAATCGGAAAATAAATTTCGTCTATTCTAAATTTCATGTGGTTATTTTACAGTTACGCCTATAGAGCGGCTCTTTGTCGTGTTCTTAATGCTATGAGTGACGTTTTACTATTGAAGCTGTTCTCCTATTGTTCAATATTATCGAAACGTTTCCCTCTAGTTTGTCTCAATTGTTTCTCCAGATACCAGAAGAAATAAAATACATTATTAATATTCAACATCAACACAAGAGCGCTGTCACTGAATTCCGGTGCAGGCAGGAGCCTAGAAGCAAAGAAATTTGTCAATAAATTGGGCTTCGGAGATCTATAATTTAATGAGTTTTTACTGTTACGTCTAGTTTTACTCGAACTTGAAAGAAGTGTGATTTGAGCTGTAAGTGCAGTATAATTTCGCGAAAACACAAAAATAAACAAACCATGCCAGGGAATGGCGAAAGACTCTGTCATTATCAGTTTGAAATGTTCTTAATCAGAATTACTTTTGAACAGTCCACCTACCAGGATTATGAATTTGTCCAACCCAAGTAGACTGTTCCTACTGTTCTCGCATTTAAAATGGTGCATCCAAAACATCTTGATGCTGTAAAGAACAGACAAATCAATCTGACCTACAAACCGACAGTAACTGATTTTCTTCAATAGGTTTCGCATACAGGGACAATAGCAGTCCTATATGTCTTTCAGGACATACAGGACTAGTATTATAAAGGACATTGATAACACTAGTCCTGTATAAGAGTATTATCAAGGACATTGCTCCCAAGAACTGTCCGCCTGTGTTCAACTTGTTGTAGTTTTGAGCAGCATTACAAGAAAAAAGGTCACTCAACAACGATCTTGCGCTCAGCTAAATGAGTGCTCAAACAATCCCTTTGCCAGCTTAATCAGATACTTTAAAACTATAAGATTCCTTACCTGATCATATTTTCCCTGAAAATTAAAACCGTCAATTATTTAAGTGTAGAGTAAACGAATTGCTTTTGAGTAGTTCCACGATTTAATACATGAAAATAAAATAGACCACGGCTCCATATACAATATAGGTTGCACTTTGCCCGTTCAGATCAGTTAAATACTTAGCTTTAAAATAATAACTTTTATTCTGCGTCTGTTCTTTTGGTTCTGTTTCTGGGTTACTCCCAGAGCTAAAGATACAATCTTTCAAATTTTACCTTAGCAGCATGAGCAGAAACCCATTTCTTCAAGTCGAAATGCAACGTTTGAATTATGGGAAAATCGGATATTTTTAAAATGGGATATTTGGCTTATTATTTGTGTGACGTGGCAATACGAAATGAATCCTGGGTTTCTTCATATTGATCTTAATTACGTTCATCTTCCCAACATTTTATTGTTTTCGCCTGTTATTTATACAAATAGTTCTCCGCAATCAATTTAACCACCTCGTTTTGGTTGTTGCTTCCAGAATAATACAGTTCCTCGTCACAGGCTAACGGAGGCTCATCATGATGTGCAACCAATTTTGCTGGTGTAATCACCAAAAGGGCTGATCCCATCAGCTCGACTTCAGCGCCCGTAGTGACGAATTTGACAACTTAAGTCACCGAACTCCAAAAATATGATATAGCGAAAATGTGAATTATTAAGGTAAAAAGCAGCATTCATTCGTTACCAATCGGTCATAAAAAATTGGGGTCAAAAGGAGAATTTAGGCTGTACACTGAGGAGGAAAAAAGTATCCAAGGGCATTTCTAAACGGTGCAATATCATTGGATTGCTGTCTAGAAGAGCTAGCAGGACTCCTAAACGCAGGAGATGATACATTGTAACACTGGAATCTCTTCCCTACCTATTTGTATGAAACTGCTTTAACGACATACGAGCGGATGTAATTGCAACTGACGAAAGCATCTGTGAATTATTGTACGAATAAGGAGGGAGATTCCAGTGATTCCAGTGTCACAATGTATTCTTTCCTCCGTTTATGAGTCCTTCTATCTCCAGACAGCAATACAATGATATTGCATCACTTAGAAATACCTATAATGTTTTAAATGTTTTAGGTTCATGTGTTGAAACAATATTAATGGCTTAGCACAATATTTAGATGACGACTAACAGTCTTGGAGATCGACAAGCACTATGTGGATAAAAGCGATTGGATACCCCCACGGAGGCGCAAAGGTGTGCTCCCGCGGCAGACACGTGGTCAATAAGATATAAAAATGGCAACGAGAGTACGCTCAGATCGATCGCAGATAAAATGGCTAGCAGAAGAAAGTTCTGAGTTTGAAAAAAGCGTTATAATAGGCTGCTCAATTGGAGGTATGAGCATAAGAAGTATTGCTGATGACAGACAGGTCGCTAAATCAACTGTGGCCTTTGTCATCAACAAGTGGAAAAAGACGGGACATCGCAGGAATTCACCCCACCCTGGAAGACCCAGGAAACTGCAACCGAGCGACCGGAGGGTGCTGCAGAGGGAGATCCGAAAAATTAGATACCGACCAATACACGCCATAGCACATGAGTTTCAGATGGCCACAGAAGGTACGGTCTCCACCAAGTCGCTTAGAGGAGAGACCCATGCGCTTGGATATCATGGCCGAACAGCCGCCCATAAATCTTTCATCGCAAAGGCCAATAAAGCCACGCGGCCACGATGGTGTCAACAGCACAAAAATTTGGACATTGGACCAATGGCGGCAGGTGTTATGGAGCAAAGAATCCCGCTTCACATTATTCCGATCGGATGGACCTGTCTGAGTTTGGCGGTTACACGGAGAACGTCTGCTTCCGGAGCGTGTCAGGTCTCGCGGATGGACTGGTCTGCTCAGAGCCCGGATCTCAAACCCATGGAACACCTATGGGATGAACTTGAACGAAGAGAGAGGTCTAGACCAATACGACTTTCTTCACTGACAGAGTTGGTCGATGTGCTCAAGGCGGAACATCCCCCTCTCCGTACTCTATGGCCTTGGGAACAGTGTACCTCGACGGGTGGCTGCTGTAATCTCTGCAATTGGAGGACCTACCTACTACTTGTGCAAATACAATAATGTTTTTCTACTTACGTACAGTGTCCAATCACTTTGGTCACATAGCATAGTGAGGGACCAAGAAATGGAACGTACAGCGACTTGCTTATTCGTTTCCTGGCTGTTGACTTACATTTTACAATCAACATTCCTATTTGAACAATTAAAAGAGCTCCGCCGACTTCGATCTCACACATAAGACTTATTCAGCGCGCAGATCAAGATAGCATGTGACCAATATTCAATCAGTAAATCATCATTTGTTGTACCACCTCACCACACACAAATTTGCCGCTTCGCCCCACCTTTTATGGCATATTCGTAGCAAAGAAAAAAAAGGTGCTCTCTAACTTTGTAATTAACATCGTCGTTGTATCTACCATATTTTCGCAGTTCGTAAAGTTAATTCGTAACTTTGCCGCTACGGGCGCTGAAGTTGAGCCGATGGCACTAACACCAGTCCCGTTGGTTCAACATCGTTATCAGCTTCCATTCGCCTGCGAAGCGGCTGGTGCGCGACTTTGCTGGGAACCCTGATAGTTCCGTAGGAAAGCGTTTCTGTCCCTATGTTTGTCTGACCTTTTTCATCAGCATCGGCGGTAGAACAAGCTCTAAAAGTTCCTCTAAGCGTTTCCGAAACACCCTGCATAAATAGGCCTATATGCGCGTATAGGATAATCATTTTAGCTCAAAGCTCAGAAAAAGTTAAATGATTTGAAGCTAGAGACATAAAATTCCTGAAATATACTTCACACACTATTTTTAATTGCCACTGTAGCAGTAAAACACTATAAATACGCAAGCTGGAAGCAAACATGGAAAGGCAGCGACATGTGTTTTCAACGTTTACTTAGAAATAGTTCCATCTTACATGATGATTAAATTCTTAAAGTACTTGTCTGTGCTCCTACGGATAATCTCCGTGAAGAGATTACATCTCGGAGTACGATTTCCAAATTATTGTAATTATCCCGAGTCTAGTTTGCTTCCTGCATGCACTACGCACGTGCATTTGTGCTGTAGGTTATCATTACTCTGTTGCATGAAGTTATTCGAGTTTTATACAGCGCAATAAAATTTCTAGTCCTACGAGCCTCAGTTAAAATAAAGAGTCAACTTGAATGGTTTTGATAGACAACTGGAAACAGTTTAAACACAGCAATGCATTTTTGAGGGGTAACTCCTCGAGCTTGGCTGCAATTTAGTTTGAACAGATAAATACTGCACTCATACTACCTGTTCGTTTAATAAGAATCACTCCCTCTCCCTGTTCGTTGAACACAACCCTCAGCTATCTAAAATAGTTCAGTGTGTTAATTAACAATATTCTCATTGACTTGATAAAAATTAATCACTGACTTGCACTAAGAACTAGCAGCTGTGAGCTTTTGTAAAAATAAAATTATTTGAAATGAAGTTTTAACGGATTTTGAATTTCTGCTTAAAAAATCCACGTTCTTTAATTGTTAACAGACTTTACTTAACCAATTTTATCATTAAAAATATCAACGCGGCCCGCACACATTTGGATTTCTGAATATGAGGCCCACTATCGAAAAAACTTGGATTCTCTCTACTCTAGAAAGTATACATTGAAGAGGGTTTCCCCGATTAAGGGTAAAACTTTTAAAAAAGGAAGTAGCCTTGTGCATTTGTTGATTTCATACACAATTAACCATTTTATATGTTTTAATCAATGAAATGGAACTTGTAAGCAAGAGAGAATTGATTTAGCATATTTAAGTTCCTACACTATTCAAATGTTAAGAATATGTGACTATAACTTCTAGTGCTTTAAGATTTTTACTGATTCAGTATACCTTACGAATAGTATTAAGAACACATTTGCCGTCTTTACACGATTTTAAAAAATTACGGTTAAAATGATATATATATTAGAACATGAGCACTTTCAAGTCCACTGTGGACCCGTCATCAGATGGTGTGGTTGCATTATGCCCTGGGGGTATATATTATATAGGATAGTATGCACACTGACGCAACATTATGTTTTGTCATGCGCATGCTCACTACACAATCATGTCGTTTCATTAGAGCAGCCGGTATTGTCTCCTTTCGCTGTAATAGTTACTAAGTAGTTTCCATGGCAACGGTATAATGATAGGGGATCGTCGTTACAGCATTCTGCCCTATGTTTATGTATCAAAAGGCTTTCTAACAGGAGGATAGATGAACAGGTAGTCGGCGTATGTAACAAAGTAACATCGTCCCAGATAGGTTGGTGTTAACCCTTCAGGCATAGTCTTGAAAGGGCGGTGGAGGTGGAGCATGCCCTAACATTATATCTATGTTCATGCATAATTGGTCTCGAATTCTGTAGAAAATTTTATGGAACTGTATTTTGTAAACAACAAGCTGGTGAACTCGGGGAGCTGGTGAACCTGGTGAACTCGAGGGAGCATTGGCAAAATGTCTAGTTCCATTAACCACTTCATCCATATTCTCGGTGTCCAGTTCCGCTCAGGCGTTAAATAAAATACATTCTGTTACACCAACTAGCTCGCAGTTTATAATGGTCTCACTCGATATCATTTCCCTATACCCTAATGTACCTGTACCTGCTGTCCACCGTATCATCGAAGAAATGTTGTCAGCCCACGGAACTTATACTCATAATGAAATTCAAGGCATTGTTAATGCCTTAAGACTAGTGTACAACAGAACATTTTTTCGATTTAATAAAACTATTTACCGTCAACGGGAAGGGGCCCCTATGGGGTCAACCCTCTCAGCTGTTCTATCTGAGTTGTTGTTACAAGACCTGGAAAACGAAGTCCTCGCAAACTTTCATGTGAAACCTATTTTATACCTGAGATACGTGGATGATGTGCTTTTGTTTTGGCAGTCCACCCTTGAAAGCCTTACCGAGTTCACCAGCTTGTTGTCTACAAAATACAGTTCCATAACATTTTCTACAGAATTCGAGACCAATTATGCATTACCCTATCTGGACATCTTGTTGGAAAGAAACCCTAATACGAACGAAGTAACTCACTCTGTTTATTGAAAACCAACTGCTACAATATCTATGATTCCCTATAACTCCTACCACCCACTCAGGCAAAAACTCTCAGCCCTTCACTTTATGTTTCACCGAGCAGTTACACATTCATCCTCAACTGATCAAAGAGACCTAGAAGTTGCGAAAATTATGGATATTGCAGCATTATATAATTATCCATCTACCACAGTTAATTCCATAATGCGCCGTGTCTTTAATGCATCATACTCAACATTACCAAGAACGAGACCAAGCACTTCATACGTCGGCAAACTATCATACATCCCTGCTGTCACAAATACCCTAAAAAGCGCATGTCGTCCATTTAATTTTGATTTTGGCATAAAAACGTGTAACATTCTCTCCCATATTAAAAATGACAGGGATCAGATTCCCCATGGTTCCAAATTCGGTGTGTACGCAATCCCACTAAAAGCTATGAATGCTGATGTAACCGACCAGATATACATAGGTTCGACCCGTCGCAATATTAATTTACGTGTCTCTGAACATAGATATAATGTTAGGGCATGCTCCACCTCCACCGCCCTTTCAAGACTATGCCTGAAGGGTCAACACCAACCTATCTGGGACGATGTTACTTTGTTACATACGCCGACTACCTGTTCATCTATCCTCCTGTTAGAAAGCTTTTTGATACATAAACATAGGGCAGAATGCTGTAACGACGATCCCCCTATCATTATACCGTTGCCATGGAAACTACTTTGTAACTATTACAGCGAAAGGAGACAATACCGGCTGCTCTAATGAAACGACATGATTGTGTGGTGAGCATGCGCATGACAAAACATAATGTTGCGTCAGTGTGCATACTATCCTATATAATATATACCCCCAGGGCATAATGCAAGCACACCATCTGATGACGGGTCCACAGTGGACTTGAAAGTGCTCATGTTCTAATGTATATATCATTTTAACCGTAATTTTTTTAAAATCGTGTAAAGACGGCAAATGTGTTCTTAATATCCTTCAGCACGAAAAATTGACTTCCTATGGTACCTTACGAATAGCTTTGGCACGCAGAATTTGCGCTGATAATTACCTCACCATTGAAAGCTCTTTTTTATGCATATAGTGTAAGAGTAGAAACTAAACAAGTTAGTAAAATCATGCAATGCATTGATTACGATACGCTTTACAACATAACATAAATCATTACTCAAGTTGTTACTCGAGTTATGAGGATAATGGCTGTGGAATAAATCTCGCTCCTGTGCCCTGACCTTTAACCCCATTTCGATGACAATAAATAGAATTTGTTCAGTATACATCCGGAACAACATACTAAAGTTTTGTCGCAATAGAAGCATTTTTAGTCAAATTATGAAGATAATGGCTGTGGAATAAATCTCGCTCCTGTGTCTTGACCTTTGACTCCATTTCGATGATATTCAATAGAACCGATTCAGTGTACCTCGGGAATAACATGATAACGTTTTGTCGCAATCGAAGCCTTTTTACGTAAGTTATGATCATAAGAGCAATGGAATGGATCCCGCTCCTATGTCCTGACCTTTGACCCCATTTCGTCCATTTTCAATAGGGTTCGTCCCCAGGTGGCCCCTACCACATAATAAAATTTCATGGAAATCGAAGCCTTTTTTACGCTAGTTATCGTGCTGACGGGCAGACAGACGGACAAAGCTGGAGCATATACGCTTCTTCAACCTACGGTTGGAAAGCGTAAAAAAGTGACAACTCACAGTGCATATGCATTTGATATACAATATGTTTGAAAAAGCCAGCTCGTGTGATGGGCAGAGAAGGCTGACATACTTCCTCAAATCACATGGAAAGCGTTTGCACAAAACTCGGTGCGCATGTTCAGAGATGAGACCTCTATGGTGACACCATTTCGAATTCCGCTTCTGAGTAAGCAGGTGTTTAATGCTTGCGATAGTTTTTATTTTCTTCTTAGTTTTTTCTAGGATTTCTACAGCAACACGATGTGTTGTGTTCACTTCTTTTTATGTAACACCGCAGGATGCATCTTCTAAGTACGTTCTCCGAAAAAACGTGGGCGGACATTGATTAGTTTGATACGAAACACAGAATGAAAGGCCGTTTTGTCGAATTTAGATAGCATGCCATTTCAACTTTGACCCCAGACTGTCAGTAGGAGAATTTCTCAAAATTCACGCAACACAGATTCTGTCACCTTTTATTTCTTTGAAGTCCCCCCCCCTTAAAAGAAGAGTTACAGCAGCTCCTTTAAAAAATAACGTTGTAGGAAGTATATGAACGGAAAAGCGTTACGAGCGGTTGCTCCACTAATTCGCTGTAGGTTACTTTTGGCTTGTTCCCTCATTTCCGCGTACGAATGATTGAATGAAGTCTGAAAACGTTTGCTTGTAAGGACGTAGAATTATTTGACGCCATTTCTGGAAAATAAACTCCTTGCTAAAGCGTGTTTCTCAAAACCGATAAATCTGATATAGAACGGAAAAGTAACCGAGAACAAGATTGACTTAAATGATTTTTTAACTTGATTTAGAAAAAAATATTCGTGTTCATTAAGGAACGATTTATAAGAAATCTGAAGTTGTTTAAGTTCCGTATGACCTAATTGACAAAATATTAGTAGGACATCTCATGAACGATGCATTTACAATAACCTTGGTATAATACAGTGTACATCACAATAAAAGGATGCCTTCGCACAATACGTCAACTGTAATGAGAAAACTCACCGTCTATGTACGATATTTAATAAAATAAGAAAGACATTTACAGTTAAAATATCCTACTAGCATTTTCGGGGTAACATTTACCCCATCATCAGGTGGAACAGAGGCAATGTAGTACTCCTTTATATAGTTGTGCAACGATGCATTATGGGTATAAGTCATCAAACGTCGCATGGCTCGTGACCGTTGCCATTATAACAGTGTGAAGAGTATAATTTCACAAGTTATAAGTTTAGCATATCAATACAAGGATTCGTTACAAATACAAAGTTATGATCAATTTATATATTCTTGGAATTTGTAAATATATATTACTATAATTTAAAGTTCAGGTTAGTAATAAGCTCTTTCCAAATTCTTGATATGTCCACAGGCAAGTAGTCATTGCAGCATTTGTCCCCTAAAGCTTCGATGTACATACTTTCAACAAAATGCAGCGAATGTATATATGCTGGAGTGTCCAGTAGTCTGATGTTTTTCCAGTCTGGTTGCAGAATTCCGTTTACCACATTCCTTGATAAAGCAGTGTTATTTCTGTTGGTTCGGATATCGTATTTGTGTTCCTGGACACGGATACCCAAATTTCTTCGTGTCGAGCCCACGTAGTTTTTAACATGTTCTCCTGTTGAGGGGTCCAGCAGTGGAATATTATACACACCCCATTTGTTCATAATATCTGTTTTTGCTCGATCCTTTTTAACTGATGATAGGAGGTTCTTCGAGCGGGTGCCGAATTGTACATTGTGTTTTGAACAGATACGAGATAGTGTGCTAGTGTTATAATGGTGCTGGTCCAATGTTCCTACCAATCGTTTATTAGGCCTTGTGTCTGGCTTCAGATTAATAGTTCGTTCACTTGATATTCTAGTGTATAATATATTAATCATCGTCCTGGGGTATCCATGTTTATCTGCTTATTCAAAAACGAACTGTATCTCAGAATGGAAATGACTATCATTTGAAGAATGTGTGAAGGCTCTTCTAAAGAGGAAATTGATAGCAGAAAATTTTTGTGGAGTTGGATGTGAAGAATTAAACGGGATAAAGCTGTTACAATCAGTAGGCTTTCGATAGACACAAAAGGACAGTGAGTTAGTATTTGAATCACGAAATAAACGAAAATCCAAAAAAGGCAGAGATAAATTAGATTCAAGTTCTATCGTGAGCCCGATAGCACAAAATACTGACGATAGTGCGTCGGCGAATTGTTTTAAATCATCATTTGAGTGAGGCCAGAACACAAGAATGTCGTTGACGTACCTAAGATATAAACTGGGAACTAAAGGGAATTCATTGAGAACTTTGTTCTCAATGTATTGTAGCAGAATTCCTGTTAAAACTGCGGAAAGTGGGAATCCCATGGGGGAACCCTAGGTTTGTAAATAGATTCTGTAAAGGAATTTGAAATACGAACGCCGTTTGACTAAACGAAGTGCGTTCATAATAGCTGAGATTTCAGTAATGGGAACATTAATTTCAGCAAGTTTGGCCTCTATGATATGATGAGTGGCGTCCACAGGTACATTAGGGCACAGTGAAACTACATCTAGTGAGGCTAAAATGAAAGGGCCAGTATGTGGATGAATCATTCTGATCCTTTCTATTTCATTTGACAGTGTACATCCCTCTTTACGTAGTCAAATAATGTAGTAACAGTTCTGTACTTAACGTCGCAGCATTCGTGTCGTTCAACAGAAAAGGCAAAAAGCGTAGAATATTTCCTTTCCCCAACAAGAGCCCTCCTGTTGATCCAGCGGAGCTGAAACAACGTATCACAGCCACTTTCACTGCACTTGATTCAGATATCTTAGCTCGCGTTTGGGCGGAAATGGATTACCGGGTCGATGTGTGTCGTGTGACTAAGGGTGCACACATAGAACATCTGTGACTGTGTCTAAAAAACTTGAAAGATTCCCCTACAATTCTGTTACAGAAAACATAAACTATCTTACATTCTTCTTGTTTTATAGTGCGTTGAAACTGTATGCTACTTTATAAATCACCCTGTATTTCAGTATTGCAGGCATCTTACTATATATGTATATACACACTATATTGATAAAAGTCACCTGACACCCGTTCAAAAGCAAATGAACGGATCCGTTGCGTTGTTAAGATGCGCGGTACACCTGCAAACGGTATAAAAACAAGCCTGCAGCTGACGGCGATCATATCGCACTGTGAGGTTGAATGAAAATGTCGCGGCGGGACAGAACTGACTTTGAGAAAGGATGACTTTGGGTGAGAAACCGATAGGTCTTTAAACATGCCCAAGTCAACTATTTTAGATGTACTGAATAAGTGGAAGACACGTGGCGTGCCTGAAGCAGCAAAACATACCGGCAGACCAAAGAAAATCAGTGACAGGGGACGTCGAAGCCTCAGGAGAGTCGTTACATCTAATCGCCGGAGTACTGCACAAGACCTCAGCGTACACGTGAGTAAAAACGCTGGAACCTCGGTATGTACACGTACCATTCGCAGAGAACTTCATTCCATGAGTTACCGTGGTCGTCCGGCTGCTCATAAGCCTTTCATCTCCACTCGGAATGCTACTCGTTGTTTGGCATGATGTAAAGAACATTTATCCTGGACCGTAGATCAATGGAAATGAGGCCTATGGACAGATGAATCCAGATACACGATCCACCAGTCTGACGGCCGTGTGTGGGTACGGCGGCAGTCGTGGGAACGCTATTTACCACAGTGTACTATTCCTACGGTCAAGTTTGGAGCTGGCAGTGTATTCGTGTGGGTTATTTTTCGTGGTATGGTTGCGGACCATTGGTTATCGTGGACAAACCTGTTAATCAGCTCGTCTACATCGATATTCTAGACAATTATGCCCTACCAACTCTGTGGCAATACTATGGAACCGAATTTTGTTGGTACCAGCAGGATAATGCACCGAGCCATAAAGCAAGGACTGTTACGACGATAATTCCGTATCTTGTGTGGACTGGCCAGCACAGAGACCTGATCCTAATCCCATAGAGCACATATGGGATGAATTAGAGCTCCGCATAAGAAGTTTGGAACCAAGACTTACTACTAAGCAACAGTTACCGGCAGCATTATGTACTGAATGGAAGCACATACCTATCGCTGTGTTACAAAACCATTTCAAAAGCATGTCGCGAAGGGTCAGTGCATGCATTAAAGCCAAAGGTGGACCGACACCGTACTAATGTATGTCAATAAATGCTATGCTGTGTTTCTCTTCTAGATTTCCGGTGACTTTTGTCAACATAGCGTATATAATTTATGTAAAATACAAAATTTAATGTACATATACACTGAAGAGCAATTGAATTAGAGACAGCTGGCGTTATGCAAATGTGGCGCTGTAGGCGGCCCTGTAAACAAAAACGACATGACGTATGCAACGATCCGACAATATCAAGAGTGATGCGACGGGAATCAGTAAGAGTCGAAAGCAGTATGGGTAAGACGAAGGATCTAAGCGCATTTGATCGTGGGCAAATTGTCGGGGCCCGACGAATGGGTCACTCCATCTCGGAAGCCGTACAGGCACTGGGATTTTCACGAGCCACTGTGTCACGGGTGCACCGTGATTACATCGAATCCGGTAAAATCATCCCTGCAAGCGCCAGCTGCCGTGGACAACAGCGTGTGGATGAGCAGGGTCATCGTCGGCTAGCTCGCATTGTAACAGCGGATAGACGGGCCACAGTGCAAGAAATCACTGAGCAATTTAACGCTGGTGCACAAAAACGTGTAAGCACCCACACCATCCAGAACCATCTCCTCGCTATGGGGTACAGAAGCCATCGTCCCACGAGGGTACCTCTGCTGACCGCACATCACGGGCTGCAAAGATTAGCATGGGCGCGGGAACATCCCCACCTGACCCTAAACATGTGGACAAATGTTGCCTGGAGTGATGAGTTGAGATTCACGTTGGTACATGCGGATGGCAGGATACGAGTACGGCGCAAACCACATAAAGCGATGGATCCTTCTTGCCAGCACGGTACTCTTCAAGCTGGTGAGGTGGCATTCTCGTCTGGGGACTCTTTACGTGGACTGAAATGGGACCCCTGGAACGTGTGACATCGTCCCTCACAGGTCAACGTTACCGGGATATCCTGGACGACCATTTGCTCTTGTTTGTGCGTTTTGAACATCCCACTGGGGACCTCATCCTGCAACAAGACAATGCACCATGCCATCGCTCCCGAAATGTATCCGAATGGTTGGATGAACACTCCACCAACGTGACCTCGCTTCCTTGGTCAGCTAGGTCACCTGATCTCAATCCTATCAAGCACATCTGGGATGCCATCGAGAGAGATGTTCTAGGCTCTGACCCCCCTCCATCAAATCTTCGTGAACTGTGGGACCTTGTTCATGGGTCGTGGATCCGTATGGCTTCCCAACGCTTCCGGTGTCTTGTCGAGTCCATGCCGAGGCGAATCGCCACCGTCAGCAAAGCGAAAGGTAGTGCTTCACGTTACTAGACAGGTATCTCTAATTAAATTGCTCTTCAGTGTACAGGGTGTTTCAAAACTAATGGAACAAACTTTAAGTGGTGATAAAACACACCGAAACAAGCACTTTTCGTCATAGAATACATGGTCGGGCAGTTTCCGTTTCCCCACACACGCTATCTTTTGCAACGCAAAGACACATATCTTTTACCGGAACGTCTGGATGGGAGCACGTACCTTATTTTCCTTCAACAAGTTTTGCCTGAATTGATCCAGCATGTACCAGCAGCCGTCCGCTATAAAATGTGGTTCCAGCCTGATGGAGCGCCAGCTCATTTCAGCACTCAGGTGCGTGATTACTTGAACGCCACATTTCCAGGCCAATAGATTGGCCGAGGTAGACCCATCGCTTGTCCCCCACGATCACCAGATCTCTGTCGCCTCTAGATTTTTTTTATGGGGACATCTTAAGTCCGTAATGTACGACATTCCCACTGATTCCAATGAGGAACTAGTCGCCAGACGTTCAGTCGCTGCTGCAGCTGTCAGGGAAATGCCTGGTGTTTTCCACAACATACGGGCATCTTTACGTCGACGATGCGAAGCGTGTATTAGAAGTGGCTGTCACCCTGTTGAGCAGCTTTTGTAAATGTAATTAATTTCAGTATTTACTTATTAATGTTTGCAAATTTGATGTAATTTTGTGATGTCAGGTTTTGTTTTTTTATTTTGTCTGCAATAAAGCTTTGTTTTGATTTGTTGTGCCATTCCTGTCTTTGCGTTGCGAAAGATGGCGTGTGTGGGGCAACGGAAAGCGCCCTCAAGCGCCTAACCGCGTAACTTGCGACCATGCATTCTATGACGAAAAGTGCTTGTTTCGGTGTGCTCTATCACCCCTTAAAGTTTGTTCCATTAGTTTTGAAACACCCTGTATATGTGTGTTTTATTTTATTCCGATTGTTATACTATAACTGTAGTTTTATCTAAAGAGCAAAGCCGAAAACATAAGAAAAACTTTAGAATTTAAAACGAAAGATGCAAAATAACCTGAAGATCAAAACGCGCAACGCAGCAGTTATGAAAATTCAGAATTCACATTCTATTAAGAGACTGAAGCAAAAAAAGTTTTTGACTCACGCCAAGTACAACATAGAAAAGGTTATGTATTGACCGGAGTGAGTAAAAAGAGAAAAATAAAACAACTTAATGTAGAAAGTGTCGAGAATACTGAGACTTGGCTTTATCAAGGACCAGCAAAAACTCTGCATTTTCTCTCTTCCACAAAGACCTATTTGGAAATGGGTTTCTGCAAAGTCATAGATGCAAGTAATAAGCCCACCAAAAATTTTTTTTAAATATATATTTTAAAGAATATATATAAATGCCATGACCTCCGCAGAGTTGCATGACCAAGCTTTAGTTAACAATTTAGCTAGCATTCATAACTTTCCTGGCCCGACTCATGCTCTTCATCTGTTACTATTAAACAGAAAGAAGAAGATTATAGAAAACTCAAGTTGTAAGAGTGACATAATAAATCAGAAATAATGTTCAGCAATAACAAATTACCAAGTTCGCCTGAGAGAGAATTTAAACCTGAATAGCAATACAAACGTATTACTAATTCTTAACATTGCAATAAAAAAGGAGATATTAATTTTTTTAAACCACAGATTCTTGAAAGAAAACTGGGTTATAAAAAACCCCTACTCCACAACTTCTGACAACACAAAAACGAGAATATAATAAAGACAATAATTAATTAAAGAAACGCATTGTGAAGGTTATATGACATGAACAATTAGTTGCAATATGTACAAAGTATTTCAGAAGTGCTTTAAGTGCATAATTAAGTAGTTATTAAGAACTTAACTACATTGAAAACACAGCGCAAATTACAAGAACAATGGAATGGCCGGCTGTTTTGGCCTTAGTTCCCTAAAAAACGCGCAAAGTTACCAAGAAAAGAAAGAGTTAAAATCCGCAAAAAAATTAATAGACTTGCCAGTGCCTACGTGAAGCATAAAAGGTTGAGAACCCCTGTTCCAGAGTATCCATTTTACATATGCCGTAACAAACCTGACCCAAAACTGTTTTTGTAACCCATGAGAATAAAAGAACAAACTTACAGACTGTCCTTTAGGTTACTTTCAGTCAACTACTTTAAGACAAATCCCAATAAACGGATTATGAAACAAGAGCTTTAAAATGCATAATAGAATTAGTTTATTTTTTAAGTTTAACTTCTTCACTTCAACTTAGCTTGGTTACTTAATGACTTTAACGTGACTTTCCCGGATTATTCCAAATCGTTCCTTATTCCTGAAATCTTAATTTAGCATGGAAATCTCTAAGTAAGCACTTCAAGTAAATGGCCAGAGAAAGTAACTCGACAATACTTGGCGAAAATCAAATCCCTGTTCATTTAATAATCCAGTAAGCTAAGACGTTGACAACATCACTTTGTAACAAGACGAGACGCTTCACTAATATTTCTATCCACATGTCCAATAACAGCACGAACTCAGAATATAGCCTTGCATAACATCTCTCGGTAGATAACTTTTACAATATCGTTGTCAACAAATATCGCTCCCAACTCTTGAATGCAATCTGTTCATATAATTGCGCACTGAATATCCCTCTTTACATCTCTTCTGCTAATCTAAAAGTTCCACACCAGTTCGGATGAGCTTGAAGTGATGTTGCCACTTCAAGCTCGTCGGGAGAAACTTCGCGGGGTTAACTGAGGAAATATTTAACGAGGAGAAACCAAATTTGCAGGAGAACACAGAAACTCAAAGGGAAGGCTAAATTAAGAGTTATACGTCACAGGATGTGTTGCAAAATGGTGGACTCGGAGACGTCATTCTTGTCTGCCAGTTGTGCGGACGTCAGGCAACGGTCGTGTTCAAATTCTCCGCGTAGAAAGTCATTGGCAAGCTTTGACAACCTTCCTGATCAAAGGTTATCGTGCAGGTCGAATTTTCCCTTTCTGAATTTCACGAACAATCTTTGCACCGCATATACAGCAATGCCGCCTGACACAAATGTTCAGCCGATACGGTCACGTTGTTTTCTTTTAGGAACACATAAGGAACCCAATACCTTAAATGCACTTTGCCTAATGGCGTCCTTATACTTCATTTACAGATAAAAGAAATAACTGCAGCAACTGTTTGATGTGCGGTTTCTATATTGGGAGAGCGATGACTCAGCCGGGGTAGTACGATGGTTTTCTCTGATAGGATAACACCAAATATATATGTTACGCTCATTTACCCGATAAAAAATAAAATAAAAATTTAATACATATTATTAGTGAATAAATCACCAATAATGTTTTTGTTTTGTTCAGGTTTTAACGACCACCGAGAGCATCTCGATGTTAGTGATTCTTTTACAAACTTGAATTTCCTGGGGTCCAAGAGATTGTACTTAGGAAACAGGAAAATGCAGGCAGAGACACGATGTAAAAGAACTCGAAAATGCAATTGTAACCACTTTGTGCAAAAGATCAATGGACAAAACATTAGAGACACCTCACTAATAGCGTGTTGGTCCTCTTCTAGCGCGAATAACAACCTGCACCCTCCGACGCCTCGACTCCACCTGATGCCGGAGAGTTTCCCGAGTTAATGCCAGCACGCCTGTTGCAGCAGTGTCCACAACTCCTCCCGAGACGTCGGTCCAGGACCCACCGATCGTGATGTTTCGCTTCACGGCATCCCAGAAAGCTTCTACAGGGTTTAAATCAGGGGACCTTGTGAGGGCCACTGGCCTCAACCTCTCGACGCCACACCCGCATCATCCCGTCAGCTCGGTACAGCTGGAAACGGGATTCATCTGACCACACGACGCGGCGCCACTCTGCAGAAGTCTAGTTTTGATGTTCCCCGCAAAAGGCGAGGCGGAGGAAGAGGAAGAGCAGTCAACAGTGGCACACGAGTAGGGCGTCGCTCCCGAAGCTCATAGTATGCATTGTGCTCCATACCGTTCCCTCGCTGTGACACTGCTTGGGCCTCCGACATTTAACCTGGATGTGATTTCGGCACAATGTCCGATGCCGAGCAGTCAACAGTGGCACACGAGTAGGGCGTCGGCTCCCGTAGCCCATGGTATGCATTGTGCGCCATACCGTTTACTTGCTGACGCTGCTTGGGCCTCCGACATTTAACCTGGATGTGATTTCGGCACAATGTCCGATGCCGAGCAGTCAACAGTGGCACACGAGTAGGGAGTCGGCTCCTGTAGCCCATGGTATGCATTGTGCGCCATACCGTTTACTTGCTGACGCTGCTTGGGCCTCCGACATTTAACCTGGATGTGATTTCGGCACAATGTCCGATGCCGAGCAGTCAACAGTGGCACACGAGTAGGGAGTCGGCTCCCGTAGCCCATGGTATGCATTGTGCGCCATACCGTTTACTTGCTGACGCTGCTTGGGCCTCCGACATTTAACCTGGATGTGATTTCGGCACAATGTCCGATGCCGAGCAGTCAACAGTGGCACACGAGTAGGGCGTCGGCTCCCGTAGCCCATGGTATGCATTGTGCGCCATACCGTTTACTTGCTGACGCTGCTTGGGCCTCCGACATTTAACCTGGATGTGATTTCGGCACAATGTCCGATGCCGAGCAGTCAACAGTGGCACACGAGTAGGGAGTCGGCTCCCGTAGCCCATGGTATGCATTGTGCGCCATACCGTTTACTTGCTGACGCTGCTTGGGCCTCCGACATTTAACCTGGATGTGATTTCGGCACAATGTCCGATGACGAGCAGTCAACAGTGGCACACGAGTAGGGCGTCGGCACCCGTAGCCCATGGTATGCATTGTGCGCCATACCGTTTACTTGCTGACGCTGCTTGGGCCTCCGACATTTAACCTGGATGTGATTTCGGCACAATGTCCGATGACGAGCAGTCAACAGTGGCACACGAGTAGGGCGTCGGCACCCGTAGCCCATGGTATGCATTGTGCGCCATACCGTTTACTTGCTGACGCTGCTTGGGCCTCCGACATTTAACCTGGATGTGATTTCGGCACAATGTCCGATGCCGAGCAGTCAACAGTGGCACACGAGTAGGGCGTCGGCTCCCGTAGCCCATGGTATGCATTGTGCGCCATACCGTTTACTTGCTGACGCTGCTTGGGCCTCCGACATTTAACCTGGATGTGATTTCGGCACAATGTCCGATGACGAGCAGTCAACAGTGGCACACGAGTAGGGCGTCGGCACCCGTAGCCCATGGTATGCATTGTGCGCCATACCGTTTACTTGCTGACGCTGCTTGGGCCTCCGACATTTAACCTGGATGTGATTTCGGCACAATGTCCGATGACGAGCAGTCAACAGTGGCACACGAGTAGGGCGTCGGCACCCGTAGCCCATGGTATGCATTGTGCGCCATACCGTTTACTTGCTGACGCTGCTTGGGCCTCCGACATTTAACCTGGATGTGATTTCGGCACAATGTCCGATGCCGAGCAGTCAACAGTGGCACACGAGTAGGGCGTCGGCTCCCGTAGCCCATGGTATGCATTGTGCGCCATACCGTTTACTTGCTGACGCTGCTTGGGCATCCGACATTTAACCTGGATGTGATTTCGGCACAATGTCCGATGACGAGCAGTCAACAGTGGCACACGAGTAGGGCGTCGGCACCCGTAGCCCATGGTATGCATTGTGCGCCATACCGTTTACTTGCTGACGCTGCTTGGGCCTCCGACATTTAACCTGGATGTGATTTCGGCACAATGTCCGATGACGAGCAGTCAACAGTGGCACACGAGTAGGGCGTCGGCACCCGTAGCCCATGGTATGCATTGTGCGCCATACCGTTTACTTGCTGACGCTGCTTGGGCCTCCGACATTTAACCTGGATGTGATTTCGGCACAATGTCCGATGACGAGCAGTCAACAGTGGCACACGAGTAGGGCGTCGGCTCCCGTAGCCCATGGTATGCATTGTGCGCCATACCGTTTACTTGCTGACGCTGCTTGGGCCTCCGACATTTAACCTGGATGTGATTTCGGCACAATGTCCGATGACGAGCAGTCAACAGTGGCACACGAGTAGGGCGTCGGCACCCGTAGCCCATGGTATGCATTGTGCGCCATACCGTTTACTTGCTGACGCTGCTTGGGCCTCCGACATTTAACCTGGATGTGATTTCGGCACAATGTCCGATGACGAGCAGTCAACAGTGGCACACGAGTAGGGCGTCGGCTCCCGTAGCCCATGGTATGCATTGTGCGCCATACCGTTTACTTGCTGACGCTGCTTGGGCATCCGACATTTAACCTGGATGTGATTTCGGCACAATGTCCGATGACGAGCAGTCAACAGTGGCACACGAGTAGGGCGTCGGCACCCGTAGCCCATGGTATGCATTGTGCGCCATACCGTTTACTTGCTGACGCTGCTTGGGCATCCGACATTTAACCTGGATGTGATTTCGGCACAATGTCCGATGACGAGCAGTCAACAGTGGCACACGAGTAGGGCGTCGGCTCCCGTAGCCCATGGTATGCATTGTGCGCCATACCGTTTACTTGCTGACGCTGCTTGGGCCTCCGACATTTAACCTGGATGTGATTTCGGCACAATGTCCGATGACGAGCAGTCAACAGTGGCACACGAGTAGGGCGTCGGCACCCGTAGCCCATGGTATGCATTGTGCGCCATACCGTTTACTTGCTGACGCTGCTTGGGCCTCCGACATTTAACCTGGATGTGATTTCGGCACAATGTCCGATGACGAGCAGTCAACAGTGGCACACGAGTAAGACGTCGGCTCCTGTAGCCCATGGTATGCATTGTGCGCTATACCGTTCACTCGCTGACGCTTCTTGGGCCTCCAACATTTAACGTGGATGTGACTGGCGTCGCCCTTGTCAAGCGGTCGGTCTGTAGAGCCTGGATAGTCTACGTCAATCCCGGTCATTAATGGCGTGTGGTGAGCCATCCTGTGGGCTGGAACGTCTGTCAGTGGTGTACTCGCAGTACACCCTTGATACGGTTGCCCTCGAGAACCCAAGGATTCTTGCCACTTAGGCCATACAAATGACCAATCTGTCTTCCGCCGACAATGCGCCCACGATCAAAGGCGTTCAGATCACCACGTTTAACCATGTTCGCCGATTGCTTGAATAAATAAATCCATCGCTCTTTCCACGTTTTTACCAACACACAGCAACCGAAAAATTGTTTTTCGGCCGCCGCCGAGGAATTGAATCCCGAATTTCTCGATATCTAGCCTAGCGCGTTAGCCTTACACCACATCGACCAACAATTCACGGCGCTATGTGTGTTTTTCTTTTTCAGTCAGCATCTGACATCATGAATCCGTACGATGGGCTCAGCTACTGAGACGCCTCCATCTGGTGGGCATTAACGGCACTGGCTATATGTATTAATTATAGCAGTTACATCCAAAGGGCGAGTTCCAAAGTGAAAATCCTCTAAATACGTGGCGTCAGTTGGATTTATTTATTCAACTGACGCCACGTATTTAGAGGATTTTCACTTCGCCGATTGCGATGCACTGTTGGTAAAGCCTGCTGTCCGCCTATTTATCGTCTGCGTTCAGTTTGGGAATGTCCCACTCTGAGCGAGGGATGTTCATGTCAACTGCCCAACACCCCTGTCTCTAATGTTTTGTCTACTGAGTGTACAAATAATATAATCACGGAATATGTTTCTGGACCTTTTGTTCTGGGGTTGCACTGGAAACAAGATAACTAACTATGCTGTCAATTTACCCAGAAACCCGGTATTAAGGAGAATGACCCTTCGAACTCATGGACGAGATTCGAAAGCAGGGTGAAACACAAGCTTTATAGTTATTCTAGGGTTCTTATGACTGCTCGTATTATGCCGTATTAGTGCTCTTAAAAAACTCCCCTGGAACACACGTGGAATTTTTTTTTTTTTTTGTTAACAATGATTATCTGTCTCTGAACTCTGCAATTGGACCCTTCAAATGGCTGAACAAAATGTATTCGGGTTAGCAAAATGGATTGAAATCAGGTCCAATGAATATATTCGCTGTCTAAGAAGTAGGTCGAACGCGGCTGGAACGAGGGAACCTGCGCATAAGAAAGATTTGCTCTTCCTTTAGCTTGATTTTCAAAGTGGTAATTTGTTTTACCCAATGGTATGATGCACGTGTCTGGGAAACAAGCTCTTTCTCATCATGCCTTTGGTCATCAAGCAGAGAATAAAGGAATAAAGGGTTAGAAGAGAGCTCTTATCCCGCGTTATAGGTTCATTGTCAGTATTGCTGAGATGGAAGGGGAAAGGAATTGTTCTCCCGTAGCTTGCAAAAATTTATGTGAACATTCCTGTTTGGGAAACGACGAAACGTTTGGGCACAGTTTTTTTTCAGGTACATCAGCCGCTTAAAGGGTTAAGTGGCCAATGTACTTGAACGGAATAATACCTAACATTTTCTGAGCCCCGCAAATAGAAATGTTCACATAGCAGTCGAGTTTTACAAAAGCTACTGAGAAAGCATTCCTTCCTCCCTCTCATTCCATCAGTACCAACCATAAACATGTAACTAGTGATAAGCGTTCCCTTTCAGTCCTTTATTTTCTGCTTTCTAACTCAAGGTATGATGGAGAACGGATGACACTGATATTATGTCACCCTGTAGAAATAAGTGACTCAAACATCACTCTCCTTTCTTAAGTTCGTCGCCATTGTTATATCCCTTTTAGCAGGTAATCAGTCTGAAGGAATTAGTTGCAATCATCCCCCTAAATGGCCACTTTGAATAACAAATCTAAGGGGGAAAGCAACGCTTTCCGATGCGAAGGTTCACTCGTTCCAACCGCGTTCAGCCTACTTCTCAGACAGCGAATATATTCGCTCGAGATACTTTCAGCCCATTTCCTGACCCCAAGTTAATTCGTCCGAGCCACTTAAAGAGTTCACTATACACAGGCCTACTATATGTAGTGTGACGTATTAGAGAGGTGAAAACAGGTGTCAAGACGACAAATCTGCAGCGAGGCATTCTGTCGCGTATAGCTCAGTTGGGAGAGCGACTTACTCCGGAGTGAGGGGACACGGTTTCGATGACTGTCGCGGACAAACTTGTGTTTTCACAGTAGCTTTCTGCTTCCCAAGGTATACACTTTCTTTTAGAGTTCCTGTACCCTGTGCACAATGAGTCATACGTTTTTAGCTTTTTGTCTTTGTATTTACATTTACAGATTGAATAAAGTATATTTCGACGCCCCGGTGGCGCAGTGGTCTAAGCGATGGCTTCTGATCATTCGCCCAGGAAGGGATATGGGTTCGAATCCCGGATAAGGCACGGATATTTGTGTTTGTCTTTCAGCACTGGCTCTCATTGTGTTACTTGATGAGCACTGGCTTTCTCTGTGTTACTTGATCAGCACTGGCTTTCTCTGTGTTACTTGATTATTTGACATACTGCCAACTATGTTTGCTATGTCTCAATGTGTTACTTGATCATTTGGCATACTGTATACCATGTTCGCTATGTACATTGTTGATGTAAAATGAATATACTGTCTATATCTGCTTGTAACTATGTCTGCTAATAATGTCACTGTATCTGTACCACCAGATCTAAAAAACTTAAACTGCAATAAAAAAAATTAAAATAAAGTATTTGCAAATCTCTCTAGTTCTTTTCCTACCCAGAGACGGCAAACACTAAATGGTAACGAATTATTTCATCAGCAGGGGCAAGAGTTGAAAATGTACAAATGCACGTATAAAAAAGCTACCGCTTTAAAACCACAAATGTGAGACGGGCCAACTCACAGCAAAGTGACTTACGAAATGCGTTTCGGCCGAATATACAAAAGCAAATTTCCATGTACCTGTTTGCTGAAATACTTAGTTGATTAAGGAATCAAAACTATCACTGTAAATTATGATTTTCTAATGATATTCTGTTATGAAATAATCTAGAAAGATATTTTAGCTTGGTAATATCCGTAAAGACTATGTTGTATTTGGAGAATTTCTTCCTCCTCCCGCAGTCCACTCGTAGTCTTGTTCTCTTCCCATTAAGCCACGCTTACAGTGGATTGCTGTGTGGGTCGGCGGACGCACATTCCGCTTGTCCATCTCATCGAGTCGAGGAATCCCATTCTCCTTATGCTGGGCCATAAATCTCCAATAACATTTATCCTACTCACAGTGTATTGGACTGTGAGTACATGGAGAAAAGCATCGTGATTCACATTCACACCACGCAGTCGACCAGCGCAGCTTACGAGTGAGAGACCGGAAACTTGAGTGCTTCCTCCACTCGCATGGCTTCTTCTTTCCTTTTTTTTTCTCTCCTCTATTATTCCCTCTTGCCCCTTTCGCTCGTAATCATTTTCACGAGCCACGTTCACTAAATCTTGTTTCTATCCCTCCCCGTTTTCTTCATTCCCATATAGTCTGTCACGTGATGGTTTGTTGGACACCTGGTCTTGAGCCCGCCTCCCCCGTCCAGCAGACAGAGCTAAACAACTGCCCTCTATACTTCGCCTCCTCTATATTCTAGAAACTACTTCGCTGCTTCCTAAATGTCACGCTCCATGCACGTGGATGTGGTTTTAAATATTTAAATCATACTTTGCATGTTTAGTTTTCTTTCTTTTGCTTCGTATTAGGACGGAGGAATGCTGCTCAGGCTGGGATTATATGGATTGTTTTGACCTGTTTGTGTGCAATCATTTACACAGCCCACGGCGCTTTCTTGGCAAATGCAGATTTGTTTTAACTCAGCGCAGGTGACGGGACTTTGTGTTATAAATAACGATTTTGACATTGGTAGTGAACTTTTATACACGACAGAAGCATCAAAAAATAACACTTGCCATTATAATAAAACGAAACTTCATACATATTATCGCAACAAGTTAAATTTCCTCTCCTGCACAGCAAACCGTTCTTCTTTTGAAATCCAAGCAGATATTAATTATAGCTCAAGAAACAACTTCACCATTTCCTAAATGTCAGCCAAAACAAGAATTTAACCTTCTTTTTCACCAGGTAGAAGTACATGATTCTCACAAAGAAATGACGACTATATCTTCTGCATTTATTTTTAATTCATTTTTGAACTTTTGTTCGGTCAACGGAAGAAATAAGTTGATTTAGAAAACCTCCTTGAGTTTAATTAATAGGATGAACTGCAACAAAACTTCGTCTTTAGTCAGTGCAGATTTTGCTACCCTTTCCTGGGTCTTGCTAAAATCGAATTTCTACGCGATAACATAGAGTAGCTTAGAAGTTCTATGTAAACAATTTACTTAGTAAATATATTTCTTTCTTCCTTCATGGGTTCAACATTTTTACTAGTTTAACAATTTTAATATCTCTGACGCTTGAACTCTCAAAGAAAAAAGGTACATTAGAACTGTCTCCGCATAAACACACTCCTATTTACATCTAAAGTTCAACCTTATCTACGGTTTGACCTTGATATACGTCATAATGATCATGCAGAAGGATAATTTTATAAGGAATTGATCACATTTTAGTACGTGTAAAATAGCTTAAGATAAACGTACTGAAACTATTGTTAATGGCAAAACACAAAAGCCCATCAACACCACTCCAAGAATGGAAATATGCTGAAATTTCTAAAATTTTGATTTTTTATTCGTCACATAAGAGAAATCTCTTGGAATCATAAATAGTGATCTTTTATAATTTAGCAATAGCGTGACGAAAGCACGTTTATGAGCTGAGAGCGCGATTTACTTAAAATTTGTCTTCGTTGGTTTGTCACGTGTCTCGTATTAACCGTAAGTGACTTATGGAGACATTCAGATTAAGGATTGATAATAACAATAACAATAATAATAATAATAATAATATCAGTAGAATTGTCAGCATATGCTACTCAGTAGAATTGATTACGTTACTTTTTAGTCCTGCTATCTAAGAAGGATTTCGCCACTGAAATTCAGAAAAAAATTACTGAAGAATGCTCCTCAAAAAATAAAAAAATAAACATCCTGATCCAACAAAGACTTACTGAATCTATTATATTCCAGTCCTTAAACAAACTTCGCAAACATATTATATAAAAAAATCTCATCCAAACTGCCACAAAGAAGAATTTCTCAAATTTACACAATTTCGTAAGCACGTTGTTTCCCGCCTTGCAGTTGGCACTTTATTTGCGGATATCGCAGCTATCGGGGCAATATTTGAAACATTATTATTTTGGAAGTATTATTATATTGGAAACACTATTCATACTCCAAAATTCTATACGATATAGCACTGTTTTAGAAACCTACTATATAAAAATTATTCCATGTTTCACCCAGCAGGCTATACGAGTAAGCAAGCAAGATGGATATTCTAAACCGGTCCGTTTTCTGAAAACACGTTCTCAAAATACAATAGTGCAAAATGTTGAATAAAACAATTACGCGTATGTTTGTTGTCAGATGAAAACTAAGTGACCTCAAATAAAGGTGCTGCTTCATTTTTCTAGGGTACTACTCTGGATACAGAAAGCCTAGTAAACAGATCAAAGATACGAAGACTGATAGAGTGTAAATGCGAAGGAGTAGATTTTAGATCAATAATTCAGCTGAAAAACCAGACTTAGGTTGAAATATTTAACATATCTTTGGTTAAAGTATTCTTCTTCAGATGACATGTCCAGATGAGGGCATTTCGAGATGTCGAGCCTGTACCCATGAGCATGGTACAGGTCTAACAGCGAGTATCCCGGGGAAAGAGGATTACGTTCAGGTATTTTCCCATTGCCTTCTTCGTCAAGTTGTTAGGGGGAAACAGCCAGTTTTTGTTTTTTGTTACATAAACAAGTACATCGCTCTTTCCACGTTCCAGAAATACATAGCAACCGCCGGGGAATTGAATCCACGGATCTCTCGATACCTAGCCGAGCGCGTTAGCCTTTCAACACGGTGGTTAACAATCCACGGTGCTATGTGTGTTTTTAAGTCAGCTTCTGGCATCATAAATCCGCAAGATGGGCTCAGCTACTGAGACGTCTCCATCTGGTGGGCATTAACGGCACTGGCTATATATTAATTATAGCAGTTAAATCCAAAGAGCGAGATCCAAAGTGAAAATCCTCCAAATACGTGGCGTCACTAAATAAACAAATACATGTTTTGTATTTGTTTATTTACTGACGCCACGTATTTGAAGGGCGATATCCAAAGTGAAAATCCTCCAAATACGTGGCATCAGTAAATAAACAATAATGTTTCTGGAACGTGGAAAGAGCGATGTATTTGTTTATTTACTGACGCCACGTATTTGGAGGATTTTCACTTTTTTTGTTACTTGCATTTTTCAAGGTTCAGTGGCTAAAAATACTGTATGCAAAACTCACACTCAATCCGCACATCAGTAAGAAGCAAATAAGGTGACAGTCAGCACACCACTACAATGAAGGAAGGAAGAATCCTTGCAATATGAAACTTAAACGGCGTATACCATACTATGCAAACCTTAAAAGCGCACATGCAGTATTTTTTAAGTAACAGTACTGCATTACATTCACTTGTGCTTATCGGTACCATCTTTTTTTTATTATAGGATCAATAACCTGAAATTGTATTCCGCGAATTCCAGATAGTCTCCGGAGCTTGTAAAATTGTTCATAAAGTACTGCAGCAACTGAATCTTCGAGAATGGGCGCTCAATATACCAGGTAGTTTTGTCTGCCTTCATCGCTCAGGAAAGTTACGTGAACTTGTATTCAATTTCTTTCTAACTTTCTTTAATTTTTCCCGAAAACAGTGCACACTAGGAGTTGTCCTTCACCCTAAATTTGAGATTGCTACATTCAGGAAACAAAAGGAAAAAAAATATCTGAGCAGGCACGAAATGCGGATCTTATCCGTGCCTCGGAAGAAAACCATCGATGTTACAGTATATGTGAGCCCAAGATTTCACATCGAACTTATCGTTAATATCCTCCTAATGTTTTGGTTTCATCAGCAGCTTTCGTTACTTCCGGTAAATTTAAGTTATTGCAATTTATCAGACAAGTACGAGAAAGTAGATTTCTTGCGCAAGGGATTTTCTTTCCGCTGATTGTGTATGTGTGTGCTTCAACTAAAAAGACCAATTTTACCATTAAGTTAACATTAAATAAATACGCGTAATATTTATTTCAGATAGCAACATCATTTCCACCGTGTTTAAAATACCATCTGTCATCTTGTGACCTATACCCCTAATTTAACCTTTCTTTCGTTTCTTCTCGTTAAACGTTTTCTGACTTAATGCCACATCACTTTCCTCTAAGTGTGGCATCCCTGTCAGTGGGTCAGAGGTTAATGAAATGTAATCATTGAATATAGGTGTTGTGCAAGCGAGATACCGAGTATCCAGTGCAGTTTGAGATAACGTTTCGTAAAGAAAGCTGTTTGTGATAATGATTAGTTGAGCAGAGAGCGGAGTTGAGAGAACGTCTTGACAGCGTGTATTTTTGAGATAACGACTTGGTAGATTGAAGTGCATTTTTATAGAAGCATTTGATGTTGTTATATGATTTAAAACCACGTTGTTCTGTGATGATGTGCTAGTGAAGAAGAAATAAAGCGTGGACTGTGAAACGTTAGTGACTGCTTGTTGATGCCTTACCCTGACCGTTACTGCTTCTCCATGCTTGTGGGTATTCAGTACCGATATTCACAATTTTATAGTTAAGCATTTAAACCTCACAGCTTGCAGCTTCTACAAACAGCCCTTTAAACTTAACATTAAATCTTCAACGAGTAACGTTAAAAATCTCCAACGTGAACAGGGTCGGATTAGGGCATTAGTGGGCCCCCAAAGAACTTATGACGGACTATCATTATTGAAGTCTGTTAAAGCACGAAACTCTAGCAATATGATAATAATTAATACGTAGTGCATTTTTCAGACTAATAAACTGCCTGCAGAGTTTTCATAAAAGGTCACTGTATTTTTCACCGTTCTCACAAGAACATGAGTTAAAAGCTTAAAATTCCTAGATTTTGTCTTGGAATTTTTAATAATTTAGCATTGTATATTTTTGTTTGAGCATCTTTTTTGTTATGGCATGTGAAGTCACAGTGGATTTCGCCTATTGACGGCTCCAAGTGCAAAGAGGGAGGTGTGCGTGGATGTTAGTGAAAAAGCTGAAACTGTTTCCCCGGACGCGCTTTACACAGAGACATGGAACCTTCTACCCTTGGCGAGTCACTGTCTTGAAATCTGTTAGTCTTCAAGCCTCTGCTTGTGAACGAGTGGAAATCATATAAGACAAAAAATAAAACTATTTTACTTCTTTCTATATATAAATATATTGGGTGTGTGCGTAAGTTCTACCCGTTTTTGTAGGCTACAAAGAAAGGAGGAGAACACGACAAATAACGTACCTAGGATTTCACATAATTGCCATCATTCTGTATGACATCTTGCCATCTGTCTATGAGTAGGTGAATCCCATGCAGGAAAACCTCATGTGTTTTAGAGTAAAACAAAGTCATGTATCACATCGTCCTCATCATCGAAAGTTTGTAGAGAGAAGGCGTTATGTAACGATCGAAAAAGGCGGTAGTCTGTAGGTGCGAGGTCAGGGGAATACGCCGGGTGAGGTAACGCTTCCCAACCAAAGTCCAGTAATTTTTGCCGAGTGATTAAAGCAGCATGAGGTCTGGCGTTATCATGATCAATGATCACGCCTTTGCGATTGACGAGTGCTGGCCGCTTCTATGTCAGTTGTTCTCGCAATCTGTCCAACTGTTGACAGTAGAGGTCAGCATTTATCTTTCGCTTAGGTGCCAACATCTCCCAGTGGATTATTCTCTGGACGTCCCACCAAACCCTCAACAAAGCCTTTTGGGAATGCAGTCCTCCTTTTGAGGTCGATGGAGCAGGCTGCACACCTTGGCACACAGTCAGTCGATGCTTTACATTAGGGTACAGTACCCATTTCTCATCGCCCGTTACAATTCGTCCCAAAAACGGTTCATTTCTGTGACAAGAAAGCATGGGTGTCTGTGCCCCGGAGCACCCACGTATAGTTGGCCCCTATGCAACACACAGGTTCACTACACTTTTCCATAATGCGTGGGGTGCTTCCGGTAATAATCTGATATCGGGAGATTTTCAGATTGCAAAATTCAAAATTATGTGAATTAAAATAGTTTTTGTTTTAATTTCTAAGCTATCATTTTTTACAATTTCTCATTGTATGCGTAAGCCCCGGAGCACCCACGTAGTTGGCGTCTATATCTGTTGTACTGTTTTTTGCTGATATGGGTGCAACGTAACATCCAACTTTGATGTATACATACCAGTTGCTTAACTGCACTAGCTCCATTCTGGTTAATAAGGTCGGCAATTTGCATAATTAAAGTGAAAGGAAAGATATACACTACTGCTGTAAGACTAACTCTTTTACATGAATCAGAAACTTGGGTATCCAGGGGTAGAAAAGAATAACTGGAAACATAATAGATATTTTTCGCACCATGCATCATTGTTTTCGATTTAGATGGTTTAGAAAATTGATGGAAGTCAAAAATGGATGTCGGGGCGTGGGGAGGGCAGTGTTTACTTCCAAGGAAAAAGCTGGTAACAGAGAGTAATCAACCAACTTGGTTGGAAATAACATCTATATTTCGCAAAGTATATTTCGTTATATATGTAAGAATCACATTTATTTCGTGCTAATTGTAGGTAAGAAGTTGAAATGCTGTCAAAGCACGGTAATGTTACCGTGCTTTGACAGCATTTTCAACTTCTTACCTTCGTTATATATGTTGCAATAATCTTTACTCAAACATACAGCACAATAGCGAGAAAAAATGCGAGCACAATAGTGAGAAAACATTCAAAACACCACAAACAGGAGTGCAGGTGACTTCACAGAAAGCAAACAAAACATTACGATTGCCGAAAAATTAACATCGTAAATGCCGCCGCAAGTTAATTATATGTGATAGGTTTTAAAAACAAAGAAATTATGTTGGATTATTTATTCGATTTTTCGCGCTTTTTTTCTTCTTCATTGTCAAGATTGAATGGAGTGTATTGTCATGTCTTTTACTTTTCCTATTCTCACAATATATTACACACGACATTTATAATACAACGGACTGGATACCGAAAACTTAAGGAATTTGCCAGCACAGAGTGTGTAATGAAAATATGCATTCCGACTAATATGAATTGCTATCGCCAACTTGCTGAGTTTGAAACAAATACGATAGCTGAATGCCATTCACTGACTCACTTGTGCGGTGCAATTAACGGCTCTGAGGTGATCAGCATCCAATGCATGACTATTGATAAGGCAACTACGCCAGCACATTCCCATAGGACTAGATAACAGAACAATAAAAATCTTCGATCTTTTAGAGGAGTCGGAATGGACTGATCAGTCGGAATGGATTGAATTTTATTTCAGAAAAAAACAGAAACAAAACAGTAGTACAAAGTAGAAACAAAGCAGTAGTAAACATTTGAAACAATTCATAGTATGTTCGCTTTCGGTTCCAGTTAACCACAATATTTTATTATAACCCCACACTAAAGTTCTACACTAACTTTTATGTTTTTGCACCAGGCAAATATTTGGTCGATGTGGACCCAAGTCTCTAACGTTTTTTTTTTCTTCATCCCTTAATAAACTAAAAGGGTGTTCTAGAAAAAAAGTCCCTTTGTTCATTTTACTTACAGGAGCGAACCTTACAGCTTACTTAATTAACTCCACAAACGAAAACCAGCCTCTCACTGTCCAACGACGCGGAAGCAAAATTTCTGCTGTTAAACTCAAAGGCGACAAGCCCCAAAAAGGCAGTTTTGCGCATGCTCAGTTCAGAGTGCATCTGCTCATTCATTACTGTTCTCCGAAGCTTCGTCAAGGGTGACAAGCTAACGGGTGTCGCCTTTACCACCACACAGTATTCATTGGCCTGTAGTGAATGGATGTGAAAGGCTGTAATGTGTTACCCAGTTATTCAGCTATTGTAGTGGCTAACATTTGAATTCAGAAAATCTGAGAACTGGTTACTAATACGGATTTTCTTTCGGAATTTTTCCGATTAAAAAAAAAAATTATTGTTTTTTCCTGATTTCCATGTGTGGCTTTGCTCGTGATGCCCATAATGACCTGACGCCACTGTCCACTATACACTGAAGAGCAATTGAATTAGAGACAGCTGGCGTTATGCAAATGTGGCGCTGTGGGCGGCCCTATAAACGGAAACGACATGACGTATGCAGCGATCCGACAATATCAAGAGTGATGCGACGGGAATCAGTAAGAGGCGGACGCAGTATGGGTAAGACGAAGGATCTAAGCGCATTTGATCGTGGACAAATTGTCGGAGCCCGACGAATGGGTCACTCCATCTCGGAAGTCGTGCAGGCACTGGGATTTTCACGAGCCACTGTGTCACGGGTGCACCGTGAGTACATCGAATCCGGTAAAACCATCCCTGCAAGGGCCAACTGCCGTGGACAACAGCGTGTGGATGAGTGGGGTCATCGTCGGTTAGCTCGCATTGTAACAGCAGATAGACGGGGCACAGTGCAAGAAATCATTCGGCAATTTAACTCTGGTGCACAAAAACGTGTAAGCAGCCACACCATCCAGAACCATCTCCTCGCTATGGGGTACAGAAGCCATCGTCCCACGAGGGTACCGCTGCTGACCGAACATCACAGAGTGCAAAGATTAGCATGGGCGCGGGAACATCGCCACTGGACCCTAGACATGTGGGAAAATGTTGCCTGACTCATGAGTCAAGATTCACGTTGGTACATGCGGATGGAAGGATACGAGTACGGCGCAAACCACATGAAGCGATGGATCCTTCTTGCCAGCAGGGTACTCTTCAAGCTGGTGGGGTGGCATTCTCGTCTGGGGACTGTTTACGTGGACTGAAATGGGACCCCTGGTACGTGTGATATTGTCCCTCACAGGTCAACGTTCCCGAGATATCCTGGACGACCATTTGCTCCCGTTTGTTTGTCTTCAACATCCTGGGGACCTCATCCTGCAACAAGACAATGCACCGTGCCATCGCTCCCGAATTGTATCCGAATGGTTGGATGAACACTCCACCGACGTGACCTCCCTCGTTGGCCAGCTACGTCACCTGACCTCAATCCCATCGAGGACATCTGCGATGCCATCGAGGGAGATGTTCGAGGCTCTGACCCCCTCCATCAAATCTTCGTGAACTGTGGGACCTTTTTCATGGGTCGTGGATCCGTATGGCTTCCCAACGCTTTCGGTGTCTTGTCGAGTCCATGTCGAGATGAATCGCCGCCGTCATCAGGGCGAAAGGTGGTGCTACACGTTACTAGGCAGGTATCTCCAATTCAATTGCTCTTCAGTGTACTTTTCAAGTTATGAGGACACAAGTGATTCATGACAGGACATTAATGTTTGAAAGCTGAATGATTACAGTTAACATTATTCTTAATTCACTAACATAATTCTTAATCGTGGAGCATGTATGAACAGGCAGATTCAGTAAGGGTTAATGCACAATGACGATTACATCTAGTTTGATTACCTTGGAATAATATAACAGCTTTGCACCTCCTCTTCCAAGTTTCATTGTTTGAATAATACAGGACGAAAGATGTGTTATAACGAAGTAAATTTCTCCATCATCTTTGTCCATGCCCGAGCATCTGGTCCCCTCATTCGGGAGTAAGTCGCTCTCCCAACTGAGCTACGCGGACGTATGCTCTTGCTGCTATCTGCCTTTATCTCATGTGCGTCATGAGGTGCAGGCACGTCACAGTGTCTGACTGGAATATGGCGAAAACTGAAACATCACTTTATGAAACTTTTTTTCTTAGTTTCCTTGTTCTTGAAATGATGTACATTGTACAACCCAAGATGTAATGTACTGAACATGAAAACTAAGCCTACCATGAAACTTATGGTCATGCGGTTCTGTAAGAACAGTAGATGCCCTTACCATCACACAAATGGTCATTTTCACATGCTACTCTCTATGAATGACTTTGTTTATGTCATGAAGGGTTTGGTAGAAGGATTTATGTTACTGTTACTGTCTTTTAATCTTATAGGGAAAATTTTGACTCAGTTTTCGTTTTGATGTTTCTTTTTCATTTATACAACAGATCATGTGACATTATTGTTTTGGTAAGGTTTTTTACAGTTCATTTTTAGTTCAATTTTAATCCAAGTGACTCTTTTGTATTTTCTATAGTTCAGGTAGGGAAGACAGAATGCATCAAAATTTACAACACAAAATTTCAAATTGGATATCCATTATTGCTTTTTTGAGATTTTTGCATTCTCATGAAACCTGAACTGAACTTGTGTGCTCAGGGCCTCTGGATGTCTTTCCCTGAAGAGTGATCCAGGGGTTCTGAGTAAATGTTTTTATAAATATTTTCTTAACATTGTTTCGTCATTTTTTTATTCACTTTAGTTGTTTTTTTTTTGTTTTTTGTTTTTTATCTGAAGGTTTTTGGCCTTATTTGTTTGTTTATGAGGGTAGATTGCTTGTATGTTAATATTCTTTTACATATATATATATATATATATATCAAAAAATATAAATGATCATACTGAACTCTTTCATCGTAGATACTTTATAGCGTAAAACCTTTTTGCTGGTGGTGGGATTCGAAACCAAGAAACCCGCTGCGCTCCGGAGCAGATGATTCTCCTGACTGGACTACAACGATCTTGGCTTATCGATGCAATTTGCCGTTTTGACTTTTACATCATCTCAGTGGTACGTCACATATATCAACCGCCCCCCTCCCCCCGCTTAAGACAAAAGGTGGGTGGGTGCACGAAATCCCCATTTCCGGGTCAGCCACAAACCATGCTTGAAGTAGCTCGCCGTAGGAGGAATTCTGATTAATTCCAGACGACGTGTTTGGAAGATGCATCACATATTTTTCTAAGCGCTGAAGAAGGGATTTTTATTAATTCCAGACGATGTGTGAAAAATGTATCACATATTTGTCTCGAAGTTCGCGGCCAGGAGGTTCGAGAAAATTTTTAGGTTTGTGCACCAATATAGCCTAAAACATTTTTGCCTGTGGTGAAACTCGAATTCACGTCTTCTCGCACCGAAACCAGTTATTCTCCCGACTGAACTACACCGACTTTGGCTTATCACTACAAATTGCCATTTTGACCCTTACGTCACCTCGGTTATACGTCACAATTTGTTGCAAAAGACTTTGATAATAAGAACATAGCTTGCTACTTCACGCAACATAATTAGGTTCCCAATTACAGGGGGTCGCTACTACGGCTCTATCTTCTCCAATAAATTGGGTATTTCGCTAAATCACTTTCAATCCTCTAACTGTCTGGAACGAATTAGCCCGGGGGTAGCAAAAGGTGTTGAAATCAGCTCGAACTAATATGTTCGCTGGCTAACGAGTGGACCGAACGCGGGTGGAGTAAGTGAATCTGAGTATCAGAAAGTGTTGCTTTCTCCCTTAGCTTTGTTATTCAAAGTCGTCATTAAAAGGTTGACACTAACACTTTCTGGCTTATCAATTACCAAAAGAAGCTACAACAATGGCGGAAACCCTGAGAAAGGAGAGAGATGTTTGCGTCACCTGGTGGCGTGATGTCCGTATCGGTGGGACTAGTAGTCCTTCCGCATCCCGATTGGGTCATGGGGCAGAGAATAAAAGAATAGAATGGAGTGCTTATCACGTGTGACAGGTTCATGGTTGGTACTGCTGAGATGAGAAGGGGAATGGTGAAAATCTTTCAAATACGTGGAGACAATATAAATACACAAAGTCATCGCTCTTTCCACGTTTTCTTTAATTAACACACAGCAACAAAAAATTTGTATTTCGATACCGCTGGGATCGGACCCCAGATTTCTCGATAACTAGCCGAGTGCGTTCACTTTAGGCTACGGTGCCAACAATTCACGGCGCTATGTGTGTTTATTTGTCAGCATCTGACTTCACAAATCTGTAGAGATGGTCTTAGCAACTGAGACGTCTCTATCTGGTGGGGCTTAACGGAATTGTTTTGCCTTAGTTCTCGTAAGACCGGGATACTACGTCAACATTTCTGTTTGGGGAGCGCAGAAAATTTCGGGCACGGTGTGGTTCCGGTACATCGACAGTTTAAAAGACAAACATTTTCTTCTCCAGTCTATTGTTCCTCCACCTTCTTCCAGCTCCGCTTTTCTGGGAATTTCGCGACCCACGTCACCTTCACCCCTTTCTCATTTCATTTCAATGCGTTACATACGGCATATCCAGGTAAAATATCATGTGTGGCAATATGTTTCCACAAATGGGGATCTAAACATCTAGTACTATCAATATAACTGTAACGTTGCGGCTATGAGATAATGCTATCTTATAGTACCACTACACCTGGAAGTGGGTATGCCAGTATGTTTTTAACCGGACTCAAGATTGGGCAAATAGAAGACTGATGGCAGGAAGGGCTTCCGGGCGTTAGAAACCACTGTTATAAAGCGTGCATTTAGAGAAGGACGAAGTACTGCTAGACGTAACTTCAAACAAAATGAATAAGCTGCAACAAGCATGGCTGGACAACGCAAGATAATTTATTCTGTAAAATTTGCAAATCAATTTTTGTGTTTAAAGACTTTCATATCTTCCGCCTCTAAAGCTCGTGTGCTCTTGCAGCTTACACGAATTTCATTCTTTTGACGATGCGATTACAGAAAGGGATTTCTATTATCCACTCACTCTTGGAAAGAATTTCCATATCACAGGGCTTACTCTTTTCAGGAGTTTCAAAAAGAAAGTAATGCGAACATTTCTCAGCGTGGACGCTATTAAAATTTAAATGGCTGCCCTCCGTACTGCTCTTATATCTCCTCACCCTCCCAGCTCTCTTTTTGAGCTTCTCTTCGAAAAAAAATTGCACTGTCCCCTTTTTCTTATATTCAACCTTTTTTTTTCGTCTCCCAGAATTCCACAACACGTAGATGGACAGTCTCTATCTACGTTTACGTTTTCAGCCGCAGTCCCAGCAGTTTCTTTTCTTCTCGGAGGGTAATATGACCGCATACCAGACCAGTTCACAGCTAGAATCCCATTTCATCTTTTTTTCTCAAGGGCATTTAAATGAATGGGCATTTTTCCTCCCCAGAATGTACCCTCTAGAAACGAAAAGACGAGATAGGAACAATATTCATAAGAAAGAATACAACAGCCGAGGAAAAAAAAACAACATATGTATTATGATCTTTAGAATAAAGGAATTAGAAAGGTATATTTATATAGGCTTTCCGATGCGTGTGCGTTGGCATAAAGCAATGGAATTTGGCGAAAAAATAAAAAATAAAAGAAAGCCAAAGAAATAGCGAAAAGACAGAACCTTTCTCCTCTGCAGTATTTCTTGTCTTTCCGGCACCTGCGCTGAATGCTAAAACAGAGACTGAGGAAACGTTAGATGTCAAAAATGTGCATATTGTGGAAGTGAAAATTCGCTGTAGAGTTAGTGGAGGAAGACTTGAATAGTCCCTGGGTGCGGTGAATTGTGGGGAGGTATTTAAGTGGTGGGGAAAAAGCGAAGTTCTTCTGTGGATCGGGGATTCTAAAACCACAGAGCGTGAAAAAAAAGTACATGTATACATATAACAAAGAAAAAAGAACAAAAATGTGCCGATGTTCCGTGAAACGTACCCTACTGGTCCCAGCTGCGAACTATGGGTCAAATTTACATCACCGCCAGCCAACGAAAAACTTTAATAGTTCAGGAAACAAATATTCCCTTCTCTTCGGAAGAAATATCCACCCTCAACCACACTTGTCTTTACATTTTTATCGTATTTTTTTCTGAGGTAGCCATTGGTTTTTACACTTCAGTTTTTTCCACCCCATGCGTCAGCCCCCTTTTGTATTGCCGAAGGCTACCACGCACGGTGTTGTTCTGCTTGAAATGGTCTGAATGGATCAAAGCCCACCACAAAACACCCAACATATTTTTTTTTCCCTGACGGTCGACGGAAACTTCTTTTTTCTCCTACATCAGTTACATAAAAATGTAAAAGAAAGAATTACTCCGGGCCATTTGCCACTGGGAATATCATGCGAGTTCCCTTCTTTTTCCTTTATTGTTATTTTTTAAAGTATTTTTAAGTTATTTTTTAAAACACGACTTCTGACTTTGGAGTTTCCAGCTTCATGAGGTGACGTTAGTCCATGAGTGTGTCGAGAAGAAATTTAGCATTCATAATTTACGGTAACGTAAAAATTAGTAGACTTTCTCCTTCGCTGAGAAATAACTTTTGCTTGAAAAGATTGAAAAGAGCACACATTGCCGCATTTTTATCTTTTCATTTTCAGATTTTTATGACTGTTTTTCAGCGAATATTCTTCCTTTCACTTGTGTAGTACCAGGAATGTATTCGGACTAACATTTTGTAGGTACTTTGAGGATCGCAGTTTTCACAAAGTAGATGAAACAAATTGTATTTCATCAAAATATGTCTCCAACACGGTTCAGTTGTAGAGCGTTTGAAAAAAAAAAATTCGTCACCGATATTTCGAAATAAAAAAGAGAATTAAATATTAAATGGTGCAATGAGCACCATTAATATTGAGGTATAACAGCTCACTCAGAAAAAATATGAAAAAAAAGCACGGTCACCGTAGTTTTTAGCACGTCTTTTGTAAAAAAAGATCGTGCTTATGTTACCGGTTTTTATCCGTCCGTCTGTACCCACGATATTTCTGCAATTATTACTCCGATTTGAAAAATTCTTTTTGCATTGGGAAGTTTGAAATATGCGCATGATGATCCTTGATTTCGATTTTTTACGTTGTTAAATTTTGCCGCTAGAGGGCGTAAATGCAGATGATGTCGAATTCAAAAATACGTTTTATTCCACATATTTGTTTCTAAACATCCGACTGAAAAAAATATTTTATGTTTCGATTCCATTTATGTCGAAGAGTATTTTAGATATACTTACTTTTTTAAATTACTCATAGATTTTCCGCTAGGGGGCGTAAAAGTAAATTACATTTTCCCCGATAATTCTTCTTCTAGAACTCCGATTTGAAACACATTTTCTACAGCGGTTACACCTCCTGATGGAAAATCTTTTGCATATAATTTCAAATTTTTGGTAAAGAATACTTTGGCCACCAGTGGGCGTAAGTGTTAATTTTTGCTTCTGATCTATTTGCCATGAAATCTGAGCTTCTAAACTATCGATTGAAAAAATTATTTCGTGGACTGATGCCACTCACATAAATAAATCTTTTTGGAATATTTTCTTCTTAAAATATTTCACACTTTCTCCGCCAGGGGGCGTAGATGTATATCTTATTTTCGTCAATATCTCTGCTTCTAGGAGTCCAATTTGAAAAATTTCTTCTTTGTTGGATAGTGTTTTCAGTGTGACATGTTTTTCATATAATTTCAAAATTTTCAAGTAATTCATAGACTTTCCGCTAGGGGGCGTAAAGGTAAATTGCGTTTTCCCTATATATCTGCTTCTAAATCTCCGATTCGAAAAATTCTTTCTGCACCGGATACAGTTCCTGATGGGAAATCGTTTGCACATAATTTCTAATTTTTGGAAAAAAATGGTTTGGCCATCAGGGGGCGTAAATCTTAATTTCCGTTTCTGATGTATTTGCAGCAAAATATGAGCTCCTAAATTCTCGATTGGAAAAAACGTCGTTTGTAGACCGATAGTACTCATGTCGACAAACCTTTTAGAAACATCTTCTTAAAATAATGCATGGTTTCTACGCCAAGGGGCGTAGATGTATATCTTATTTTTGTCAATATCTCTACTTCTAGGAGTCCGATTCGAAAAATTCCTTCTTTGTTGGATAGTGTCTCTAGTGTGGCATGTTTGTCATATAATTTCAAAATTTTCAAGTAATTCATAACTTTCCGCTAGGGGGCGTAAAGGTAATTGTTTCCCCGTACTGATGTCGACAAACCTTTTAGAAGCATTTTCTTCTTAAAATAAAGCACGGTTTCTACACCAGGGTTGCGTAGACGTATATCTCATTTTTGTCAATATCTCTACTTCTAGGAGTCCGATTCGAAAAATTCCTTCTTTGTTGGATAGTGTCTCTAGTGTGGCATGTTTGTCATATAATTTCAAAATTTTCAAGTAATTCATAACTTTCCGTTAGGGGGCGAAAAGGTAAATTGCTTCCCCCTATATCTCTGCTTCTAAATCTCCGATTTCAAAAATTCTTTCTGCACCAGATACAGGCTCCTGATGAGAAACCGTTTGCACATAATTTCAATTTTTTGTAAAAAATGGTTTGGCCACCAGGTGGCGTAAGTCTTAATTTCCGCTTCTAATGTATTTGCAGCCAAATATGAGTTTCTAAAATCCTTATTGAAAAAAAAAGTCGTTCGTTGACCGGTACTACTCATGTCGACACACCTTTTAGGAACATTTTCTTCTTGAAATAATGTATGGTTTCTACGCCAGGGGGCGTAGATGTATATCTTATCTTTGCCAATATCTCTACTTCAAGGAGTCCGATTTGAAAAATTCCTTCTTTGTTGGATAGTGTTTCCGATGCGAAATGTTTTTCCTTTAAATTCAAAATTTTCAAGTAATCACAGACTTTCGGCTAGAGGGCACAAAGGTAAATTGCGTTTTCTGCGTTATTTCTGCTTCTGAAACTCCGATTTGAAAATTTTTCTTGTATCGTATACAAGACCTGATGGAAAATAGTTTTCGCATAATTTCTAACGTTTGGTAAAGAATGGTTTGGCCACCAGGGGGCATAAGGGTTAGTTTCTGCTTCTGATGTATTTGTAGCAAAATCTGGGATCCAGAAAACTCGACTAATTTTTTTTTTTTTTTTTTTTTTTCAGACCAATACCGCTCATATGGAAAAACGTTTTGAGAATAATTTTCTTCCTAAAATAATACATTGTTTTCCCACCAGGGGACGTAAAGTCACATCTTATTTTTGTCGATATCTCTGTTTCTAAGAGCCCGATTTGAAAAATTCTTTCTGTGTTGGAGAGCCTTTCCGGTGAGAAATGTTTCTTATATAAATTCATGTTTTTCTTAACCCACAAGTCTGCTACCAGAGGGCGTAAGCTGACGATTCCATTTACAGCAATATCTCAGGGATTAAAAACCCCATTGAAAAACTTCTTTCTTCCGTCAGATATTGTTTTCCATACCGGTTTCATTGACTTTGAATAGCTTTGATAAATTTAATTTGCGTCAGAACCGATTCAAAAGACGTGCTTATTACACCCGAAAATTCGATGTCATCTCTCTTGTTATATTCTATAATCGAAAAATTATTTTTAAAATCATGTTATTATTTCATTCAGGTTTAAGATTACAGTAAGTGAATTGCTTATGGGTGTTTTGAACATAGTTAAAATATGGATACGGAATAACTCAAAACGTGTGTTTGCCAATTAGCTCACACCTTTGGGATGTCGCAACTTACGCATCCTTCACATTTTATGAATGGGGATACAAATATGCAGCATACGTATTATCTCATAGAAATGCAAACATCCAACATTTTATGTCACAGGGAAACAAGAAAATAAAAACTTGCACCATAGCGATGAAAACACCTAAAATCTTGCGCTGTAAGAATGCAAACAGCCCGTCATCTCGTAGCATTCCAAATATCCCAGCAGCTGACACCATAGGGATAAATACACGAGAAATCGCAGCTTATACGATAAAGATGCAAGCAGCCGATGAGCTCACGCCATAAGGATATAAAAAATCCGTCGACTCAATTATAAGAAAGAAAACACCAAAGCAGCTCTCCCAACAGGAATGCAAAACATTCCATCAGTTCACTCCAGAAGCTCACCCATAGGGAAGTAAACACTTGGATCCTACAGAGATGCAAAAACTTCGTTATTACGCGCTATAAAGAAGCAAACATCCAAGCAGTACGTACGCATACACATAATAAGCTCACGCCATATGAGTGTAAGCATCTAGGAGCTCACACATAGAGAAACGAACATGCCGTCATCTCAAGTCATATGAAGAATATTCTGCAAACATTTTCTTTTTCAAAGAACGCATAGTTTTCCCGCTATGAAATGTAAAGTTTCCTCAATATCTCTGCTTCTAAAAGGTTGACTCGAAAAATTCTATTTTGCATTTGATATCTTTCACTATGAAAAATATTTTGCATACATTTCATGATTTTTCACAAAGCATGGTTCTTTCGCTAATGAGCGAAATGCATATTTCTACTTGCAAACGGATTTCTGATTCAAAAAATTCGTTGAAAAAATTCTTTTTGCGCTGGGTAACATTCACTATGAAGCACAACTTGTTTATTAGTCGGTGCTGAAGCAACACAAATCTTGTAGCCTGTATGGCGGTCTTCGCAGTTTAAGAGGTGTGATTCGATATACTGTCTTGAAGGAGAAAAATATATCTTCGCAGTTTTCATGCCTCTTTTCCTTGATGGTAGCACGAAATCGGTTTATGAGTTTGGCGTGGCATTCAATGCTGAAAGCGGTGTCCTTTTCCAGGTAGTCATTCATGGTAATGCCTTCTGCATCCCAAAAAAACTGATGCTGTAGTCTTCCAAAAAAAAAAAAAAAAAAGAAAAGAAAAAAGAAAAGAAAAAACAAAAAACATGGGACTTTTGGGAGACTCAAACTCAACGAAACAACACGGATCTTTTTGTGAGGTGGAGAAGATGTATGCTTCCACATTGGACTTTTTCTTAGTCTGTGAGTCAGACTGATGAATCTACAGGGTGCGTCAAAAGTTGCAGGGCACCAGTCACCGTGTATTTCAGAAACAAGAGGGAAAATAAAATATCTGAATACCCAAATCAAGAATCGGTGAGGAACCTATCTTTTAGAATATTTCCAGAACATGGCCGCCAACTTGAAATTCGCCATATTGGATCAAGGCCAATTTTTTCAAATAGTAAAGGGCTCATGTTGCATATCAAACAAGACCAGAATTTCTTCAGAAATTCATTGCCGCAATCAGATTTGACATACCTGCTGTGATTCACAAGTTATCAACACAGAAATTTGAAATAACAACCTCTAAAGTACTCTGTAATGTGCAGCTATTTGATGCGTTCAATGTGTTGTCCCTGTTACTGAACACAGAGCTGAAGGCGTTGGATCCAATCGTCATGCACCCACACGAGAATATCGGGAGAAATGCGGTTACAGGCCTCCAGGATACGTTGCTGAAGGTGGTGTTTGTCGCGGATTTTCTCAGTGTGCACCAGGTGTTTCAGGTGACCCCACAGATAAAAGTCGAGTGGCATGAAGTCTGGAGATCTGAGTGGCCATTCCACAGGACCACGCCAGCCAATCCAATGACCAGGGAATAGAGCATCTAGCCATTGACGAACAGTTGCTCCGTAGTGGGGTAGAGCCCCTTCGTGTTGGAAATAACAGGGAAAACTGCCATCTTCATTCAAAAGGGAAGGGAACACTGTTTCCTGTAGCAGTTCCAGGTAGCGTTGAACATTTAAGTTTTTGTGGATGAAAATGGCTCCGATTACACGGGTGGCCTATATTCCACACCACACCAAAACCTTTATATTACCAACGACGTTGGATGGTTCCGTCCAGTGAGGGTTCCTGTCACTCCAATACCTATGGTTCTGACGGTTAACTTGACCACTGACATAAAAATTGGCCTCGTCACTGAACAAAACGCCCTGGGCGAATGAGGGATCCCACTGATATTGGTCTAAAGCCCAGGTGCAGAACTCGACACGTCTATCAGGGTCATCCTCTGATAGCTGCTGCTGTATCTGGATCTTGAACGGATGTTAGTGAGCCGTGTGAAAAAACCGTACAATGGCTGATTGGCTTATACCACATTCTGCTGCGAGACGTCGTGTGTTACGTTGTGGACTCTTTGTAAAGTATGCCAAGATCATTGTTGAGGTTTCCTCGTCAGTAGCAGTTTTCGAGCAACCATTACATGGCTTGTCGTCCACAGTTCCCGTTTCTCGGAATTTGGATATCAGGTATGCGGCAGTGCTGTGTGAAATTTCTGGTCTTTCTGGATGTCGGTTGTTGAAGTCTGCGGCTATGATACGGAAGCTGCGTTTCCTAGGCATTAGGATCACCTCAATCCTCTCCTCTTTCGTCAATACCATCTTCAGTTACCTGCAACCAACAATGGTCATTTCAAATGTCTGTGTTGATAACTTGTGAAATACAACACATATGTCCAATCTGATTACGGCGATCAATTTCTGAGAACATTCTGGTCTTGTTTGATATGCAACATGACCCCCTTACCATTTGAAAAAATGACCTTGATCCAATATGGCGGATTTCAAGTTGGCGGCCATGTTCCGGAAATAGCCTAAAAAAAAGACCACCTCACCGATTCTTTGCTGAGGTATTCAGATATTTCATTTTCTCACCCGTTTCTGAAATACAAGGGTGTCCTCCGACTTTTGACTCACCCTGTATGTTTCATTTATTGTAACAATCAGGGACTAAAAATTTATTAAAAATTTGTTCGATCCTCACCAAGTATTTTCAATTTGGTGAGACAAATCGTTTGCAATACGCCTTCTGCTCATATGTGAACATTCGTGGGAACCCATCACGTTTTCAAAGATTTTGCCAGGATTGAATCAATACTGCCGAATAAAATGCGCACAGACTCACCTATACACCGAACAGTCATTCATCTATGTTATACACTGCTGGACAATTGCTAAGGACGGATCATAAACGGCTATATAGCGCATAAAAAAGTAAGTGTGGTTGGATGCCAAGTGAAATAAAATAATGTCAGAATGCCAGGACATTACAAGAAAGACAATTTATTGGGCTCTGAAATCCAGAAGGCTTTGGAACATGTTCAAGGGACAAACAGGCCATTTTGTGCAGAATACGTTAACGTGAAAAATATGCAATTTCCGTCAGCAGGCGTTCCGGCGTAAGATGTCAATACGGGATATGGCCACCATGGAGGGCGATGCAAGATTCCACACGTCGTGTCATGCTTTGCACAACATTATCAAGCAGCTGTTGGGGTAATTTATCCCATTCCTCTGTCAGTGCACGGATGAGGGTGTCCTTGTTTATTGGAGGGCATTGGCGACCAGCAAGACTCCTCCCCAAAGCATCCCACACATTTTCAATGGGATTAAGATCTGGAGAACGTGCTGGCCATACGAGGCGTTGAATATCCTCGCTCTCAAGACACTCCTGGACAGCGACTGTTCGATGACATGTTGCGTTGTCGTCCATGAAAATGAATCTATCACCGACAGCACCACGGAACATGCAAACATGAGGTAGCAGAACATCATTAATGTATCGTTGGCCAGTCATAGTCCCAGTTGGAAGCACATAGAGGGACGTACGGCCATTGATCATGATGCCAGCCCATTCCATGACACTACATGTCGCATATCGGTCCCTTTCCTGTATGTTTGCTGGACAATATGCAGTACCACTATCACGCCAGATCAGTTGTCGTCGACAATCAGACGATAGACTGTATCTACTCTCATCTGAGAAGAGGACAGCAGACCAGTCGTTATCAGTCCAATTGCGATGTTGATGGCACCATTGCAAACGGGCGGTACGGTGACGTCTGGACAATGGGATGCACACAACAGGATGGCGGGCGTATAGTCCTCCTTCATGCAAACGTCTGGCGACAGTTTTTTGGGAGATCCGCTTGCCAGTAGCAGCCATAAACTGATTTGCTACTTCACTAGCTGTGCTGCGCCGGTGTCTTTTTGTTGATAGCACTATGTACCGATCTTCTGCAGGTGTCGTACTGCGAACACGACCTCCCCCGTGACGTTTGCTACACTCTCCATTTGTTTGAAATGATTTCCAAAGCCTTGAAACAACACTGTGGCTGACCTCGAACTCCCTGGCAACATCTGTTATTTTTCGTCTTTCTTCAATCTTGCCAATAATACGGCCACGCGTAAAATCATCTAGGTGATGTCGGGAAGACATACTGAAAATTGCAAGTTCGTCAATTGATTCTTTCCCTTTCAACTTTGCGTTTGAACAGCAACGGTCAATACGCGTCAAATCCTTTATATCTCTTATCAGCGCTATGACGTCACGAACAAGTTCGGCAATCCAAAATTTGCATACGCCCAACATGTCTTACTGTATCCCGCACTTATGCTAATTTCCACATTTTCCTGCCTTCCATTTTATGGTTGCTATCGTTACTATTGTCATCCGTCCTTAGCAATTGTCCGGCAGTGTATTACGAGGGAGATGTTTTCAGAGGTGGGATCGTCCAGAACGATTTGAATCATCGCAAGACTCCCATCCACAACGAAATTCTCCCTGATGCTTGACAGCTGTGAAATACGCAGGAGCCTTATCTCCCAATATCCTCATCATATCATCATGAACCTCCTGTGAGAAAATACCCTTCAAAGACTGCTGCTGATAGTTCCTTTACTCCATTCCGCAAAAACTTAACGGTTTAGTTTACAAAATCAGCCCAGCAATTAAAAAAAGAACGAATTGATCACTAAAATTGAAAATTTGCACAATGACATACAATAACATATTCTGCCTGTAGAAAAAATGCTACATGTTCACATTCTCTAGAAGTAAATTAAAATGTGCTATCGCTTAACGCCCTTCTTGTTTATAATTTATTTCGAGGTCGCAGATCACTTCACCATGATGGGCTAAAAACAAAGTAAATGTTTTATGAATATTTTTTTATTTCTTTTTCTTATGTTTCCGCGACAATGATTTTACTAAATTTCTCTGAGGTATAAATGACGTAATCAACGTTGCGGAGCAGATTTCAGGAGCACATTAAAAATACGATAATATGTTGTTCTAAAAAATGTAGTTCAGTAGAGAAAATGTTTTTTTCTTCGTACTTTCAGTGAATTGCGTGATGTGTGATACATGTCAAGAACAGAAAGTAATTATCTAATTTTCTAAGTGCGTACATATTTCATACACCACTCTGGTAATCGTTGCACTTTCAGCAAGTGTCATCAATGTGGGAAACTCAGCAGCAAATTATGCAGAACAGAGATGAAATCAGGTCAGAATTTTGTAACAGGAAACAATCTGCTTTAAACCTTATTTGTTAAACTGCAATTTATGTCACAGGCTGGATTAATTCACAAAACGAAACTTTTGAACATCTGGAACTATCGGAATGAAGATTCTTACATTTTTCACTTTTCCTAACATATATTTTCTTTGTTCGTGGCATAAACCTATTTTTAAGTGTACCACGATATCTACAATTCTTGAATTCAAATCGGAGAGTTTCGCATTCGTTGGTTAACTAGAACTAAGACCAAACTTTTTCGAGCATTTACTGCTTTGCAGAGTCTTTCAGCAAGGAAATTCATTTTTCTCCGATATGGTGACATTGTTAATTTGTATTATGTCACTACTTCTAAAAGACTAATTTGAAAAATGTTTTCCACGCCGGATAAGTGCACACAATGAAAAAATTATACGTGTATTTTCGATCTTTTTCCGAAGCAAATTTTTTTCCCAAGTGAACAAGTTCTTGGATGACAGCTTCTGCAAGGTGGACTGGAAAATTGTTTGTACCAGAGAATTCCGAACCTGGAATTAAATCTCGTTTTGTATGATTTCGAAGTCACAATTTCTATTTCTTCCTAGATGGTCTAAACAAATATTGATTTGGATGTATGTGGATGGAAAGTGTTCCTTTTTGATCCATGGGATGTTTGTAACTAACACCAAGAAAATTTTAATATTTTCCACTTTATTTGTACATAATTTTACCGGTGGGTTGTGAATGAAAAATAAATATTTACAAAGTCTTCAGTTTTTGAAAAAGAATTGTACATATTAAATTATTTTAAAGTACCTTCAGCACACTAACTTTCGGACTTTTTATCGAAAGACTAGGATAATAAAACTGACAGTGAATCCTTCAGTTTTGTTGAACATGTCAACTCCGTTACTTCTACAGCGATGAAAAGCTTAGGTTTCACAATCTAAAATTATACTGACAACTTTTAATATATTTACAAATATATTATAAAACCGTGACATTAATTAGGAAATTAGGCAAGGAGAACATTTAAATTTTAGTTAATTAGATAAGAAGGAACTTTTTTTACGAGTAAAAGATATCTCAACCGAGCAACGCTTCTACTTCCATATTTCAGCACAGAAAAACTCTTTAGTCTTAAAGTAGGAAAGAGAACTCACAGTGTTCTGGACAGCGAACATAAATCAGAGACAGTCAGTTACTACTCCTTAATGGGGACCATGGCAAGAGATCTCAGGTTTTGAAAACTCTTTCCTCCGCAGATATAAGAATGACCCCTTCCCACTGGAAATCAGTAGATTGAAAGGTAACCCACACCTAGGTTGTCACCAAAGAGTACGCACGCCCAGATAGATAGATAGAGAGATCAGAAGAAGAAAAGGATTCAGTTGATATGGGGAGATGCAAGCGGATGTAAGCGATTTTCTGGGGTGGAAGTAGCCGGTCGGAGAATGAGAGTCTTAATATTCGCGCGAATGTGTTAGGTGGATAGTGGAGGCATACCATTTTGATTTTTACCCTTTCCCGCTGGAAGTAGTAATACTCCCTTTGACAGTAAAAATGATAAGAATAATTAATGTTTAACGTGCAATCCTAATCTATAGTTTTCTTCCCTGATCTCTTGAACTTGAAGTAGAACTTCCAATGTACTCTGGATAATACCATAAGCGCCGACTAGGAAGGGCGGGGGTTCAAGGTGGATCTTGCCCCTCTAATAGTTCTAGTGGGGGGCAGTGCCCTACCAATATTTTTCATCCTGTTTAATTAAATAATCGCTTTGGCCTCATAAGGTGGACCTAGATCCACCTTATGTGGCCAGAGCCATTAATTTAAAAAAAATAAAAAATAAAAAATTATAAATAACAAAATAAGCAAAAACTCTTTTCCCGTATTCAACATTGCTTATTCGATAAGAAACTGGATTGTCAGCCTATTATTGGCGTTTGATATGTTCTCCTGTTATGTGGTAAATGTTTAAAAAGTATAAAAAATAAAATAAATAGAAATACAGAAACATATAATCTCTGGCGCCTTTATTTATCTATTTATTTTTTACGCTTCTTGTCCTTTGTTTGAGTAACCCCGCTAATTTATGATATTTCTTATAAACATTTGGAAATTAAATCTCTTTGGATATTTAAAAAAAATTACAGGCTAAATTTTATTTTTAAAGATATTAATGTCCAGCAAAAGAATATTTATGTTTCCTGGTTCATTTCCTGATGAGAAAATACAATTGCGTTTTAAAATATATGTCCAATCTCGTTTACCGTTTTGCCCTTTTTTCACTTTCCTCCTGATAACGGAAGAGACGTGCACCTCCCATGTCTGATCTCTTCACGCCTGCTCTCTCCCCCTTCAATAATTTTAGTGAAGTCGGCGTCCCTAGATAATACAATGATGGTGAGGCGAACTCATGTCTGCATAATGGTACCCAGCGCCATCACTCAACTCTGGCAATTTTGAACTCCAAAAAACTTTACCGCTCATTTAACTTCCCCAGTCTGAAATCCCTACCATATTGTGCGCGTGAAATGAACTGAAAGAGTTAGGAATAATTTCATTCAGAACCTCTATTTCAAGAGTGATAGTAAATATTTGCCAGCACTATATTTTTAAAAATATAATTTGATGTCACTGAGCTCAAAGCGAGATGAATATAACATCACGAATGAAGACCTAAGAACTTTTCTTTTATGTTTCTGGCTATTTGAGAATAAAACATGCATAGAAGTAATACCTAATGGTGTACAGCAAAGATGTAGACAGCATCCTTAAGGTAAGCTTCTTCTGATTCTTTGCGATCTTTCTAAAAATTATTATATGAGAGATTGGCACCGATGCAAAAGAGGTACAACATGCAGAATGTTGTCATAATATTAGGAGGAGAAGTCTTTCTTTCTTTTCTAAGATACACAGGGCCTCATTAATACACGGGCCAGCAGGGTCCGGGCCCTGGGCCCTTGTTAAATGAGGGCACTGTTTTTAAAAAAATGTTTCCAGAAATGTCCTCATCATTGTTTAACTTCTTATTATTAATACACTGGCGGAAAGTGAGAAAAGAACACCAAGAAGGAATTGGCGGACGATCATGAAATTTACATATGTTAATAAGGTCGAGTTTACGCAGGAGTGATGTTAATTTCGGGACCAACCGGTGAGCGCTTACGCCACAGCACGGCATAATATGAAAATTATCGTCGGTGGTATTTAAGGAGTATGGCGAAGTGAATGTAATCAGTCGTCGGCGTACGGACACGTGCGAAGACCCTGAAAAAGCTGCAATGCCTGGACATGGAAGACGTGTACGATTTCAGCAGTTATCGGACTTTGAGCGAGGTCGTCTATTCGGACTCCGCGAGGCCGGGTGGTCGTATCGTTGTATTGCGGAGCGAATTGGGCGGGAAGTATCGGTGGTGGTACGATGGTGGCGTAGATGATCCGAGGAACATTCCCACATGAGAAGACGTGGAACCGGGAGTCACAGACGGACTGGTGAGCGGACCGATCGACGCATAAGAAGAGCGGCGTTGTCAAGCAGAACAACCACTGCGACGCAAATCCGAGCTGCCGTTGCACCTGAGGTGACTGTGCGAACAATCCGCAACCGTCTACTGGATGCAAGACTACGTGCACGTGTGCCTCTGGCATGTGTACCTCTGACTATAGCCCACCGTCAGGAACGGCTGCAGTGGTGTCGCCAACGTCTGCACTGGAGAACGCAATGGCGAACTGTCGTGTTCAGCGATGAAAGCAGATTCTGCTTGGGAGCCTCCGATGGCCGTATGCGTGTTCGCAGACGCACAGGGGAGCGTCTCCACCCTTCCTGAATCCGTCAGCGACACACAGGGCCTACACCTGGTCTACTGGTGTGGGGAGCGATCAGCTATCACTCCCGTACACAACTAGTGTTTGTACTGGGTACGTTAAACAGCACCTCCTACATCAACAACATCATTCAGCCCGTTGTTGTGCCATTTGTAAGGTCGGTCCATCGTGGTGTTTTCCAGCAAGTAACGCACGCCCACACACGGCATGTGCAACGCAACATGCACTTCAGGGTGTGAGACAACTTCCATGGCCTGCACGTTCACCGGATTTGTCCCCCATTGAGCACGTGTGGGATTTTATGGGACAGCGATTTATCCGGTCTCCACAGCTAGCCACGACCATCCCCGATTTACGCGTCCAGGTTGAGGATGCTTGGAACTCAATACCCCAAACTTACATCCAACATCTGTACGACAGACTCCATGCCAGAATTGCACAGTATGACGCAGTTCATGGAGGTTCAACCTCGTACTAACCATGTTACATGGAAATGTTATTTTTCAGTTTACCAGCAAATATAGCTGTATTTTGCCATAATGTTTTGATCACGTTATCCTCTGTATTCCGTTATTATGCTGTATAAATTTCGTTGGTATCAGACGTGAGACTGTAGCAAACTGTTATCCGCCAATCTCCAATGCTTTCATTAAAGTAGCAGCTTCGATTGTCACAAAATCCTTTATTCCTCTCCTCTGAAGTTGCGGCCTCACTTCCAGATCCCAATTAACTTTGTTTTATCATAAATTCTAAGATCATTCAAAATTATTATTACCACTTCCTAGATTATTAATTAAATTCTACAATTCTTCAACTGTTAGACAATAAAATTTGCTATACTGTATAGGATGAACTGTAAGATTTACCCTCATTTGGTGCAAATGTTAAATAGAAGAAAATCTGAGTAGATATTTACCGGTAAAAAGACTGAAACAAGCTTTTATGTCTTCACCAGCTGATCACACATACATACATTCTATTAAAAAATTACTCAAAATGACGTAAAGACTTACGACATGGCAGTTGTACCCCTATGGGTAGCATTCGCAAAAAATAAAAAAATAATTTTTTATACAGCCTTCACAGAAAAAAGTTCAATTCAAAGAGCTGCGTATTGTCCTAATTAGTCGAAAACACATACCATTGTTCTACTTGAAAAACTCGAGGAGATATTCGCGATGCATATTGTAAAATATGTATCGTCTGGAGCCCGTTTAGAGGCGAACGGTAGCTTGTTTTGCTGCATAGCTTCGTAGTACTCAAAGCGAATAAGGGAAGAGTTCTTTGGCGTGCAGGAAATTATCGCTCCAGATGACAATTTTTTTAGAATTTTCAAGGCGAATATATCCGCGAGTTTTGCAAGCAGAATGACGGGGTTTGTTTTTCTCGACTAATTAGGACATTGTGCAACGTTTTTGACTGAACTTATTTTTCTGCGAAAGGTGAATAAAAAAAATTTTATTTTTTATTTTTATGCAAATCCCACCCACAGGGGTGCACAACTGCTATGCCGTAAGTCATTTTGAGTATTTTTTTTTAAATTTAAAGTATGTATCTGTGATCAACAGTTGAAGAGATAAATACTTGTTTCAACCTTTTTGAGACGCCCGGTATATACACGGTCGACTCACATTATTGTGACCACCAGCTAATATTCAGAATAATCGCCGTGTGCAGCGCGGACAGCAGCTAGACGGGCTGGGGGTGACTCAATAAGGTGCTGGAAGGTGGTCACAGGTATGTGAAGCCATGCTGACGGCAGTGCATCTGACAGCTTCTGGAGGGTGCGTGGTGGAGGATCTACAGAGCGAACAACACGATCAAGGTGGTCCCACAGATGCTCAATTGGGTTTGAGTCTGGGGAATTAGAGGGCCAGGGAAGCACTCTGAAGTATTCATCGAGCTCTTCCAACCACTCTCGGACATTTCTAACGGTGTGACACGTCGCATTGTCGTGTTGGAAGATCCCATCCGCCTCAGAGAAGACAATCAGCATGTATAGGTGTACATGGTCTGCAAGGATAGATTCATGACGAATTCGGTCCATAGTGTCTTCTACAGGCACGAGTGGACCCAGGGAATGTCACGAAAACATTCCCCAGACCATAACGCTGTCCACACCAGCTTGTGTTCTTCCAGCAATGGTTGAAGAGTGTTTGTTCTTCGATGTTTCTCGCCTTATACGCCAACGTCTATCCATTCGATGAAGCAGAAAACATTACTCATCGGAGAAAGCAATCTGTTGCCAATCAGCGGAGTTCCAATTCCGATACTGCCGTGCAAATGCAAGCCCTTTTCTGCCGATGCACCTTCGTTAGCATAGGTGCAGTGACCATCCGTCTGCATCGGAGCCCCATACGGAGCAGAGTTCGCTAAACTTTCGTTTTAGACACACTTCCGGTAAACCCCTGGTTCATTCGGCCAGTGAGTTGCTTCACTGTAGCCTGTCGACCGGCCCTAACGCACCTTCGCGGCCGACGTTCATCTACCATATCACTTGACGTAGTGCTCCGCAGTTTCCACGTCGCTTATTCGCAATGGTGCCATTTCGTCAATCACGATACACTTTACCACAGCAGCACGCGAACAGTTCACAAACTGCTCTGTTTCAGAAATACTGCCACCCTTGGCCCGAAAGCCGATAATAATCCCTAACATATCACTTGTTGCTCCATGACAGCAACGAGTGATATGTTTTCAGAATGGTTACAGCGCACCTTATATATCTTCCAAGCCAGCTCACGACACGCGCTGTTGACGTCAATAGTAGGAGGTGGTCACAGTAATGTGACTCGGCTGTGTGTGTGTGTGTGCATATATATATATATATATATATATATATATATATATACACACACTGAGTGGCCACTTTATTTTGACCACCTGACAGTTTTAAGCAAATCAGCTGTGGCTGCATGCTGTTGCCGCCAGAGGGCGAGGTCAGTACAAAAGGGAAAGCTTAGTGCTTGCGACAGTAGTATAGGTAATTTTTGGGTGACGAGATGGGTAAAAAATGCGATTTGACGGACTTTCAACGTGGGATGATTGTAGGAGACCGGAGCCATGGAGCGAGTATCACCGAAACCGCCGCATTCGTGAAATGTTCCACAGCAGCTGTTGTTAAAGTGTTTAAAGACTGGACTGTCAGCCAAAAATCTGCGTATCTACGTGCAACGTATGGTCGTCATCGACTAGTGACTGCTCGGGCGGAACGGAGAGTGTCTAGACTGGTAACAGACAACACAAGGGCAACAGTGCAGCAAATTACAGACCATCTTAATCAAGGATCCCCTCAAATGATCTCTGCAAGCGCTGTCCGCCGTACACTGCATCGGATGGGATATGGCAGCCGAAAGCCTGTTCGAACACCTTTGCTGTCTGCAGTTAACAAGAAAAACGTCTCCAGTTCACACAGGAACACAAGGATTGGACAGTCGATATTTGGAAACAAATTATGTGGTCCGATGAATCACGTTTTCAGTTGCACCATTCCGATGGCCGAGTGAGAATTTGGCGGAAACAGCACGAAAGCATGGACCCCAAATGCATTGCTACAACCCTTCAGGCTGGTGGAGGCAACGTTATGGTTTGGGGAATGTTTTTCTGGCATACTTTGGGCCCTTTAATTCGTGTTGATCAACGTCTGACTGGCACATCATATCTAAACACCGTTGCGAACCAATTGCATCCTGTCATGTGGATGGTTTATCCCAATGGCGATAGCTACTTTCAACAAGATAATGCGTCCTGCTATAGTGCTCGTATTGTTTAGGATTGGTTTCAGGAACATGCCGGTGAGTTTACTTTGCTTAGGTCTCCAGATGTCAACCCCATTGAGAATTTGTGGGATGAAGTTGAACGAGCCATCAGACAGCTGGATCCACAACCCTGAAATCTCACACTCCTGGAAAGTGCTATTTATCAAGCATGGTCTCAGATTCCACAAACCACCTATCAACATCTCGTGGAGTCCATGCCACGAAGAATCGACCCAGTATGAGGGCAAATGGTTGCACAACGAAGTACTGAGGGGGTGGTCATAATAAAGTGGCCACTCGGTGTATATAAATTGGTGAAAGATTTTGTTTGGATGTACATTGGTGAAATTTGTTTGGATGTACATCGGTGAAAGATTATCTTTGGATAAGGGCTTTGCCAATTTCCAGGCCCTGGACCCCCGGGGTGTCTTAGTAAGGCCCTAAAGATACACTAAGTTAAACTCTTTTTTTTTCCGAAACTTTTTCTGAAGTTCCATGCTGCGATTAAGTTATGACATTAATTCTTTCGTGATATTTACTCATTAGGTGTGCCAAATATATGCGTCCGCCTTTGTAAATATTAACGTTTGAGAATTTACTAATTCATTCATTCTTCTTGTTTTCGACGCGAAGGAAACTGAACGGCTACTTGGTTACTCTCTCTACTGCTTCATTTACTTACCACATCATGGTGTTCACATTGAAAAGCCTGGGAGATTCTTTAACTTAATTATGAATACGAGGATGAAAAAAAACCTCTGATGACCTAAGGGGCCGAGAGGTAAAGCTTTTTGAAGAACCGACAAGAAGTACTATTGTAGTAGCATGCATATGTCTGACCGATGGAAATTTTTTTCCTCATAATCTAAAGTGTCGACAGTGGGTCGAAACCTGACACCGGGTGGCTACAACGATGACATGATATCGCATAAACTAAAAGTAAACTGGCGTTGAACTTCGTCTCAGTAATCAAGTTGTCAAAGTAAAATTTTCTGAACCATGCCCGTGACAAGGCAAAGCGCTTTTCCCAGCCGGTTTTTGAATGATCGAATATATCAAATCCAGAAATGGCTGAGCAACCATAAAACGATATCATGCACTGAATCTAGCAAAAGAAATTAATAATCAGCATTCCTTTCTCATGGGCTTTTCTTTTTTTTTTGTTTTTTTTTTTTTTTTTTTTTTTTGCAGGAAGATTGTGAATTACGATAAGACGGGGAGATTTGCCACGCCAGTCTTATAAAATAAAAGTGACACAAAGAAACCTTTGAGATCTGAAAGATAAGTGGAATGTTTTGAATGAGCCTAATTTTGCCTTGGGCCTTAGTTTTCTTTATATTAGGTAAAAGAAAGACACGAAATTTCTCATTGCTTTCTCAGTTTTCGATCCTGGCTTGTTTCTTGAAAGCTTAAAAAGCGTTTAGGAAACAAATGCAAAAGTTCAGTTATCAAGAGATATATTTTATGAAAATTACATTGAAGATGAAGGACCATTTTACAGCTGAATATGAGACGCAGTATATTCTAAATAAATATCCAGTTCCTCCTCAAATTTCGATAAATTTATTCTAAGTATGACAGCTGTTATTCATAAATGGATTCTACCATTGCACCCCGAATTAAAATGTTTCCATATTCAGCGTGAATAGTACAGCCACAAAAGACCGCAAGTCAGTGGCGTCGCTACAAATTTTTAGCGCTTAAGCAAAATTACAAAAAAAGGGGCCTTCCCTGCTTCTTCTCTATGTACAAAGCTAACGAAGGAAATAAACATTTTAAATTTGTAAGAACATTTATTTCATTAAAAAAAATATTTTTGTATATTTATAGACAGATCAGGGGCGGATTTACAGGGAAGCCAACGAAGCCCAAGCGCGGGGCTCTGCGATGCTGGAGGGCCACAAAGATAATATTTTTTTATTTAATTTTACTTCTAAAAAAAAAAAAAAAAGAAAGAAAAGCCACAGAGCGAGGGATAAATTCGCTGTTCTGGGTTTGGAGAGATTTAGGGGCATAATTCTGCCCGAAATCGAAGTACGTCATGTATCAATTTAATAGCAACAAGTATCAATTTAATAGCTTAAATGCAGGCTCACTAATCGTTTTGAGGGTAATATCACTTAATACTACATTACAACTAAGCTTAGAAATCGGGGTGTAGTTTCTGGCCAATTTTCTTAGAATGTAATGAACATTTAGCTCTTTAGTTCGGTGTTTTATGACTCCATATATTTCCTCTAAAATTCCATTAAGTTCAGTTTAAGAGATAATCACAAGACTGTCATCGTACGAGTAAAATGGCATTGGAGTATTTTAAGAGGCACAAGAAAAGATTTAATCCATGTTCGGACTGTCTGTAAGGGAACTAACTGTCAGTGGGGGGGGGATTGTCGACATGCGACAGCAGATTCCACACCGCATGTGACATAAACGTCAATTAAAGCAGTATCACGAACCAACCTTTCGTAACATGTTGTAGTACTGAGGATCAGTGGTCATCTTTAGGAAGGTTCCGACTTATCTTCCTTAACAAAAGGCTTTCCACTTTTTAACTTCAGCCATTTCCTCCTCATCAGAGTATAACAAAAGCCCTCAGTATTAAATTTAGTCTTGATAGCTATAATAGTTTCGGAGTTATGGCGACAACAAACACACACACACACACACACACACAGACATCACCATGAAAATAGTCAAATCATGTTCTGGGGAAGCCAAAATGCGTAGTTATGTTGAAATGTGGAAGTCAATTTGTTTTTGCGATTACAATACTATTTTATACATTAGTGGGAGAGAGTACAAATGCGCGGATTGTGTTTTAAGGATGCCGGACAAAGTAATGGAAGGTCCCCAAACGGACGCTGTGCGTAGGGCCACTGTAACTAAATCAGCCACTGAGACAGATAGATTATACAGATACTCAAATAAATTTATTCCTTCTATTTTTTGCAATGAAAAAATCTTCAATAAAATCTTTGGTATTTAGTTTATTTGTTTTTTTGGCTTCAATGACAATTACAGAAATATATTTCAGTAGTCCTGACACATCGCATTTCTCAAACATTTTTTGACGATTTTGAGTTTGATGAATAATTTTCTCAGAAGTAACTACCGTAACAGTTAAGCTTATCACACATTACTTCGGAACGGAAACAAAATGTCGGAACAGAATCTTGGGTAAAAAAAGAAAAAAATTAAAAACCATTATTTCCTATTGAAGCCCGCATATTACATCGGAAACGAATCGGAATTCTTGCTTCGGAAACGAACAAGCGGAATCGGAATTTTTGATATCGCCCGCTGAGAACCTTTCTTCCGAAGCATTTGCGCATGCGTTAACCCTTTAACCGGCTGGAACGAATAAACTCTGGTTAGCAAAATGGGCAGAAATCAGCTCGAACGGATATCTTCATTGTGAGAAGTAGGCCGAACGCGGCTGGAATAAGTGAACCTGCGCATCAGAAATCGTTGCTTTTCCTTTAGGCTTTTCATTGAAAGTGGTCATTTAAGGGGATTGAATCAATGCTTCCTGCCTAATTACCTTTTCCACTAAAAATGTTATAAAAATGGCGACGAAGTTAAAAAAGGAGAGAAAACGACGTATGAGTAACTTGTTTCTACTTAGCGGCATTATGTCTGTGTCAGGGGGACTAGCCGTTCCCAGTCATTGCTTTGATCATAGAGCAGAGAATAAAGGACTATCTGGGAATCAGACTATAGACTATAAAGATTAAGGACTCTAACAGGAATTAAATCACCAGCGACAAATATATAGTCGACACTGCTGAGATGAGAGGGGAAAGCAATTATTTTCCTGTAGCTTTCGTAAAACCCGGCCGCTATCTGAACATGTTTGTTTGAGGATCGCAGAAAATTTTGGGTACCGTTTGGTTCAGGTACATCGGCCGCTTAAAGGGTTAAGCCAAAAACGTCTGCCTCAGCTGTTCATTTTATCATTTCGGCAGACGTACAAACTCTAGCCGCGGTCTGATCTGTCTACACTGAAGAGCAATTGAATTAGAGACAGCTGGTGTTATGCAAATGTTGCACTGTGAACAGCCCTGTAAACGGAAAGGACATGACGTATGCAGCGATCCGACAAATAAGGAGTGATGCGACGGGAATCAGTAAGAGTCGGACGCAGTATGGGTAAGACGAAGGATCTAAGCGCATTTGATCGTGGGCAAATTGTCGGGGCCCGACGAATGGGTCACTCCACCTCGGAAGTCGTGCAGGCACTGGGATTTTCACGAGCCACTGTGTCACGGGTGCACCGTGAGTACATTGATTCCGGTAAAACCATCCCTGCAAGGGCCAACTGTCGTGGACAACAGCGTGTGGATGAGCGGGGTCATTGTCGGCTAGCTCGCAATGCAACAGCGGATAGACGGGCCACAGTGCAAGAAATCACTCGGCAATTTAACGCTGGTGCACAAAAACTTGTAAGCAGCCACACCATCCAGAACAATCTCCTCGCTATGGGGTACAGAAGCCATTGTCCCACGAGGGTACTGCTGCTGACCGCACATCACAGGGTGCAAAGATTAGCATGGGCGCAGAAACATCGCCACTGGACCCTAGACATGTGGGAAAATGTGGCCTGGAGTGATGAGTTGAGATTCACATTGGCACATGCGGATGGCAGGATACGAGTACGGCGCAAACCACATGAAGCGATGGATCCTTCTTGCCAGCAGGTTACTCTTCAAGCTGGTGGGGGTGGCATTTTTGTTTGGGGACTGTTTACGTGGACTGAAATGAGACCCCTGGTACGTGTGACATCGTCCCTCACAGGTCAACGTTACCGGGATATCCTGGATGACCATTTGCTTCCGTTAGTGTGCTATCGCTTCCTTGTCCAGCTAGATCATCTGACCTCAATCCCATCCAGCACATCTGGGATGCCATCGAGAGAGATGTTCGAGGCTCTGACCGCCCCTACATCAAATCTTCGTGAACTGTGGGAGCTTGTTCAGGATTCGTGGATCCGTATGACTTCCCAATGCTTCCGGTGTCTTGTCAAGTCCATGCCAAGACGAATCGCCGCCGTCATCAGGGCGAAAAGTGGTGCTACATGTTACTAGATAGGTATGTCTAATTCAATTGCCCTTCAGTATATCTTACCTGTTTCTGTCTTTTTTTGAAGTTGTTTTATTGTCATTTAATTATTCTTTCAAAAATGTGTTTTGACGAAGAATTAATCAACACTGTGCAAATTATTTGCTAGTAGACGATCCCACCACTCGGCACATTTACAGGTAGGAGGTCATCACTGCATTAACGGAGACGCTAATTCGATGTCAGTATGGATAAACGTCGTGAGTTAATAGAGTTTGAAAGAGAGATGATCGTGTGTGCACGACGCATAAGTCACTCTATCGCGGAGGTGGTACAGGAAAGGCAGCATGCCCGTTCGACAGCTTCAAGAGTGTTCGACAGCTTCAAGAATATGCAATTTTCGGAATAACATCGCACCGTGCACAACGATGTGGGCGTGAAAAGGTGGTGGATGAACATAGCCGTCTACGTCTGTCTCGCATAGCTGAAACCAACCGGAGAGTGACAGTAACACAAATCACTGCTGACTTCAACGGGGCAGGAGCCAGAAACGTCTCACCAAGACTACCGAGTTATCATTGGACGTAACAGGTTATAGGAACCGCCGCCCCACCAGAGCCCCGATGCTAACGCTACATCACCGGACTTTACGCCTCAAGTAAGCGAAACAGCATCGGCCTTGTACCTTGGATGAGTAGATACGTGTCTCCTGGTCAGATGAATCCAGTTTCCAGTTATTTCTTGCAGACGGAAGAGTGTGGATCTGGCGGAAACCACACAATGCGATAAACCCGGCATGTCTACAAGGAACTGTTAAGGCTGGTGGAGGCTCGTTTATGGTCTGAGGCGTATTCAACTGGCACGCGTTGGGACCTCTGGTACGTCTAGATGCATTTCTGAACGGTCCACGCTACGTGTCAATCCTTGCAGATCATCTGCTTCCGTTCATGGTCGTCCTGCACCCACAGGGCAATGCACTCTTCCAGCAAAAAATGAGCCTTCCCACAGAGCCCTAGTGACTAGGACATAACTAAAAGTGCATTCCTCAAAGGTTGACATCCTGGAATGGCTTCCACGTTCAAGGCACATGAACCCTGTGGAAAATCTTTGGAATTCTGCGGAATGGTTCGTTCGAAGTTTGGATCCTCTACCCAGTAATGCGACGGAATTATCGACAACTTTGCAGCAAGCATGGGTGGAGATACTTGTGGAAAGCTTTCGTGACTGATTAATGTATATAAATGAGGAAAGCAATTCGAAAAACTGATTGATGTATATAAATCGTGACTGATTAATGTATATAAATGAGGAAAGCATTGCAATAAATGAAAGCCGCCCCAGTGGCGCAGTAGTCTAAGCGCTGGCTTCTGATCATTCGTCCGAGACGGATCCGAATCCCGTTGAGGCATGGATGTTGTGTTTGTCTTATGGCACTGGCTCTTTCCCGTCTCTGGAACCAGTAACCCTAAATTAAACACGGTCGGCTGCTTATAGCCCGTTGAGTTGTTCACAGTGGTCTTTAAACGCCCAACCAAAAAAGAAAAAAAAAAGTGAAAACGATTTTCTTTGTTGACAAACGCAAAATGACAAACACAAAAAAAGCAGTATGTTGTTTCATGAAAACTGGCAAATTATTCAGGCATTCCAATCTTCGCAGTTTGGAAGAAACATGTTAAAGCAATTTCCTTGGCTATTAATAAAACCTGGCGCTTTAGGTGCGACTGTTCTTCATTCCGCGACCATATCCAAAGGTCGCCAGGGAATATTTTTTCTTGGGTCCGATGGACCAGACTCAACTACTGAGACCATTTACAGACTTTCTGAAAGGCACTTTAAATTTCCAATTTTAACAACAATGAGGCTCTTTTTAGATAATATTTATAGCTTCCAAGAATACTAAAAACTGCGGAATTCTGATCGAAATTTTAGATATCTAGTTTCTTTTTCGGACACAGTTAGACTAAGGACTAGCTAGAGATGGCTGCATGGTTGAGTATCGGAGAAGGGGAGAGATACAAGCTCTACACATCAGCTTTTTTTAAAGAAAAAGATATATATAACAATATAAACTCATGGGAATGAATTACTGTAGCACATTTTTCTTTCTTTAGTGATAACGAAGTACTAAATATACTTGTCATTTTGTTTCTTCGACAAGATCTGTTTCTGAAAAGAGATTAGCTTTAATCTTCCCAAAATAGAAAATATTTCTCTTTTCTCCTGAAAGAGGTTTTTGCATTTGGCAAATCTGGAGTCTGCTTGCTTACCGGTTCGATATATAACTTTCGTATTGCTGAAAAATGTAGAAAATTTTACTCCTAACATATGCTACATACAAAACATTTTTTACAGTGTGTCAAAGTTTCTCTGATATTTGTCGCTATCATTAGGCCACTATACTCTACAAAGCCGTTAAATTAAAATAATATTGTATATACAGAGAAACGGGATGTAAGGTCAGGTGATGCGTAACATCACAGCCTCTCCTTGACAAATGTCAACCCCGCCTTCTCGTGGTACATCCTGTTCCCACTAAAGGGGGCTCTGACGACCGCCAATAGCGGTGTAACTATACCATCAGGATTAGAGAAAATGCTATCCTACACTCACCAACCCGCGTGGCCAGCGTGGTGAGTTATGGCCAAACCCCTCCAAAATGACTCCACAACTTAAATCTTGGCCCTCAGTCTCCGGTAGCTGGAATGTACCTGGCCAAGGCAGCGGCCAGTGCGACATGAAGGCAGAGGGTGCTAAGAATCCCCGGAGGACCGGACTAGGCTGCCATCTGATGCTGACCTTGGCTACGTATAATGGACGCTCCCTATCTTCTGATTCAAGGCTTCTTGAATTGGAAGAGGAACTACAAAGGATCAAGTGGGACATCGTCGGGCTAAGTGAGGTAAGGAGAAAAGGAGAAGATCTCATTGAACTGAAAAGTGGACATCTCTTCTACTATCGTGGGACAGATACTGGCAGAACTAGTGGTGTTGGATTTATAATAAACAAGAACCTGAAGGATAAAGTTGTAGAAGTTGAAAGTTCCTCTGACAGAGCTGCACGACTCGTTATCCAACTCTCGAGAAGATACCAGGCTCAGATTATTCAAACTTATGCACCCACCACAAGTCATCCTGAAGAAGAAATTGAAGAATTTTATGAGTAAATTCGTTATCTAAATAATAAAGGTAAGCAGCACTTAAAGATAATTATGGGAGATTCCAATGGAAAAATAGGGCAACGGCAACAGAATGAAACTTCAGTAGGTAAATTCGGTCACGGCAACAGAAACCAGCGTGGAAATACTCTCGTAGAGTTTGCAGAGGCAGAAGGGTTTTTCATCTTGAACTCCTTTTTCAAGAAAAAGCCACACAGGAAATGGACATGGAGACATCGAAATGGGACGACAAGTGAAATTGATTTCATTATGTGTAACAAAAAATTCGTCATAGAAGACTGCAGTGTGCTAAACAAGTTCAACACAGGCAGTGACCATAGATTGGTGAGATGTAAGATGCACCTCAACACTAAACTCGAACGTAGCAAGCTCATAAGACAAACAAAATGTATTGACAAGACCAATTTTAAAAAACACCATAATACCTTCAAGTTGGAACTCAAAAACAGATTCTCTGCTTTAGAAGGCCTAACATCGGAAGAAGTGGATAATTCTGAAGTTAACAGAAAAGTAACCAAAGCTCTTATGGAAACAGCAACAAAATTAGCTGGGTCTAAGAACAAGTTGCATGTGAACAAATTATCAGGAAAAACCAAAATGTTGATGCAAAAAAGAAGAGAGATGAGGACAACTAAAGAAGATGTGACTTCCAAAGCGGAATATGTAGAGCTATGCAAGACAGTACGGAAAAGTATCACTGAAGACGTAAGGAAATTCAACTGTGAACTAGTAAGGAAATCAATTGAAAACAACCAAAGCCTAAAGATAGCAAAGGGACATCTCAGTAAGGGAAGAAAACAGATTATGGCACTGAGAAAAGAAGATGGTTCTGTAACAAGAAATAGAGGCGAAATTTTGACAAGAGTGAAAGATTTCTACTCCAAATTGTATGAAAGGGATGATACATGTACTCCAGACAACATGAAAGGTACCAGTACCAGAGTTCTCCCAGTCCTCCCAGCAGAAGTATCACATGCAATCAAGAACATGAAGCGGGGAAAAACTCCAGGAGAAGATGGAATTACTGTAGACATCATACAAGAAGCAAGTGGAGAAATCGAAACAGTACCCGCCCAAATTTTCACTCGATGCCTTAATGAAGGGAAGATTCCGGAGGATTGGAACAACGCTACAATGATCTTGCTACATAAAAAAGCTGATATTGAGGATCTTAGGAACTACAGACCTATCAGCCTCCTATCAGTTGTTTATAAAATCTTCACTAAAGTTCTTTCACACCGCTTGAAGGTGACACTGGACATGGCTCAACCGAGAGAACAAGCTGGATTCAGGAGTGGCTACAGCACAAAAGATCATATCCACGTACTGAGAGAACTAATTGAAAGAGCGAGGGAATATGAACTTCCATTGTGCATGGCTTTCATCGATTATGAAAAAGCCTTTGATTCGGTGAAACCATCAGCAGTTACAATGGTTCTGAAATCCTGCGGTATTGAAAATGCATCAATTAATATTATTAATAACATCTATGAAAATGCAAGTGCAAAGATTTGGCTGTTTGAAAATACAACACACATAAAAATTGGAAAAGGAGTGAGACAAGGTGACACCATATCTCCGAAGCTCTTTAATGCCACATTGGAAAATGTCTTTCAATCACTGAACTGGGAAAACAAAGGGATAAAGATTAATGGAGATTATCTAACCCACCTTCGTTTTGCTGATGACATAGTCATTTTTGCAACTACCCCATCAGAGCTGCAGAGTATGATACAGGAACTTGCTAACAAGAGTAAATAAGTGGGATTAAAAATGAACTTTCAGAAGACAAAAGTGATGATCAATGCTTTTACAAGAAATGAAGATTTATTGATTGATGGAGAAAAGCTGGAGATAACAGACACGTACGTTTATCTTGGACAGCAGATATCAAGTGAGGGTCACATTGATGAAGAAATTAATCAGCGTACAAAACTTGCCTGGAGAGCTTTTGGAAGAAACAGCATAATTTTCAAGAGCAATATGCCATTATGTCTTAAAAGAAAAGTGTTTGATCAATGCATCCTTCCAGTGCTTACGTATGGTGCAGAGACATGGACCTTAACTAAAAGAGACATACAAAGGCTGCAGACAACTCAAAGAAGAATGGAGAGGTACATGCTTGGTGTAACCAGGAGAGATAAGAAGAGGAACTCGTGGATCCGAAAAATGACAAGAGTGGAAGACATCATGATCGGAGTTAAATCCCTGAAATGGCAATGGGCTGGACATACTGCCAGAAGGACAGACCATCGATGGACAGCCGAAATTTTACATTGGATTCCAAGGGACAGGAAAAGACCCAGAAGAAGACCACATGGAAGATGGGTGGATGAAATTCGAAAGTATGCGGGAGTGACACGGAGGAGACTGGCACAAGACAGACCGTTGTGGAGGAAACTTGGGGATACCTTCTTCTAGCAGTGGATTGATAATGGTTGACAATGATGATGATGATAATATAGTTGAACAGAAATTGTCAACTTTGGGACTGTGCTCCTCTTTGGAAACTCAATCTATTATAGAAGGTCTTCAATTGTTAGCCAAGTGCAGCTATTTCCGTTTTAATAGAATAATTTACGAAGAAAAACAGGGAGCACCTATGGGTTCGCCCCTATCTCCGGTTTTGGCAGAGCTGCTGCTTTAGCATATTGAGGAAGAGGTTCTGTCCACATGCCAGTATAAACCTCTTTTATTTTGTAGATATGTTGATGATATTTTAATTTTTTGGCCCCACCCAATTGAACAATTACAGCTGTTTGCTGAGGTTTTTTCATCTTGCTATCCCTCTGTTAAGTTCACTATTGAATTAGAAAATGAATGTTCGCTCCCTTTCTTAGATATTTTAATTAGTAGGAATTCCACGAATTATTCTTTTAGTTTCTCAGTTTATCGTAAACCTACTTTTATTCCTCATATCATTTCGGCTTCCTCTTCACACCCTACTAAGTATAAACACGCTGTCCTGCGGTTCCTTGTGAAAAGAGCATTTACCCATTCTTCTACTATTACATTTCGTAAGAAGGAATTGGTTCGAATCCGGGACATTGCCTGTCAACATGGATATCAGCCTTTTGTTGTCGATGCCTTGATTGAGAAACAACTTCGTGGATCATATTCAACACTCAAGATGGAATTTACCTCACGCCATTACGTCGGATCATTGGACTATTATCTGCCTATTACTAACTTTCTTAAAAAAAGTTTGTAAAACTTTTGACTTGGGATTTGGGGTACGAACACGCAACCTATTCTCGTTAATTAGGAGGGACAGAAACCCCATCCCTCTAACGAGTCGCCATGGAGTGTACAAGATTCCGTTCCGGACCACTCTTGGAGAAAAGACCAACCTACGTTACGTGGGTTCTACCCTCCGTAGTCTTGGTGTGCACATTGCGGAATACAAATATTCATTGAGAACTTTGAACCCTCCCCCCCTCTGCACTAGCAAAGACAGTCCGTTCAGGTTCTTACATTCCCGATTGGGACAATGCTTCTATTTTGGGCACCACAAGGTTTAAACCCTCTTTGCACATGATTGAAAGCTTATTTATTATTAAATATGGGGTGAATTGTTGCAATGAGGAACTCCCCTCTATTGTCCCCTCACCCTGGAAAACTTTAATTTTACATCAATCTCGAGCCGATGTTAGAGTTTCCTTGGATAATTATAACACTATCGGAACTGGCAGCGGTGAGTAACTCGTTTGCATAAATACTTGAGAATGTGGGCTGTATAAGAACTGTATTACCTGCTCGATACATACCCACGCCTGATGATGTGATCAGAGTGACCGCAAAAGATCTCGCATGTGTTTTTAACCTTTTATTGTAAATAAAGTTTTTAATGTATTTTGAAGACAGTTTTTCAATGGGGTTGGATAACACTTTGCTATTGTGTTGAAACAGCTTATGCCTACACCTTTAGGATGCTCTTCATAAAAGCCGTTAAAATTGATCTAGAGCCACACTTCTGGCAAATTCTTCATCTTCAGAACTCTTTCTAACTTTTCCTCATAGTGGGATTATCTAAAGTGTTCAGATATATTTTTATTATTAGTACAAGCTGTGAAATTGCAAGAATAATTTGTACTCGGAATACTTACATTTTCTTTTTATCGAAAGACTAGTGTAGCACGAATTTTTGAAATAATCCTTAAATTCCGAAACAAAATGATTTCGTTTATTAGGATGAATAACAGTTTGCTTGACTCACGAACATAAACAGAATTGACCTTTCAGTTCTAGAAAAGATGCTTCCATATTGACGAGAAATTTATCAACGATCCCGCTGTGACCAACACGAGATGTTCGCTTTTATTTTGTCATTTCGTGTTTGCTAACGACTCTGTGATACGCAGACGGTCGTCTTTCTCCTCGTTTCCCGGAGGGGACTCTGAAAAGGACCGTGTTTCCCAAAATAGTTCTTAGGCCCAAATAATAACATTCCTATTACTTGCTGAGGGAACCACACTGCTATTCTATATTTCAGTTACCCTGTGGGTGATGTATAACACAAATCACGCAGCCATAACGAAAAATACCAAGAAAAACAGCGACACTGAATATGTTTCAGATATCATAAACAAATGACGCAAATAAGGACAAAAAAAAAAAAAGAAAAAAAGGTAACACCGAATTATTGGGTGTAATTCGAATGCTTTCCGATACGACAAAAAAAACCGCACACTTCAAAACAGACGTTTAGAAAAAGAGAAAATTTAGCAAATGAAAGGATGCACGCGCCCCGCAGGGAAAACTGCGCATAATTTAAATGTAAGAGTGTTCTTCATAGTGGGTGGAATCGGTTACAGATATGATCAATCGGATTTGTGTGCCCAAAATGTTTCTCATGATGGAAGATATCAGAGGCAGAACGGATTTTTCAAATAGAACAATTCAGAAGAGATATGGAGAAAAACGTGGTACAACGAGTAAAAAGTATGCGCAAAATGGGTTCTGTCGTGAGCAGAATCTTTCGATAAGATTCTGCTCACGACAGAAAATCATAGATTCTTGGGCTCCCTACCACTTTGTCCGTGTTCATTTCGTCCACGTTCTACTTTGTCTCACTTAGTCCACATTCATTGCGTCCTCAGAACGGATGGAATACCGCGGAAATTTTCTGTTTTGATGGAATTTTGGTTACTAGGCAGAAAAAAATAGGTCAGCGGACATTGCTTACATGCGATTTTTTTCCTGTTTAAGTTTTGCGATTAAAATATAAAGATTTTAAATGGTATTTAAAGTAAAATGACGAACTGAACTTTGATGAGCTTTTAATTATTTCATGTGGTACGATGTCAATATCACTATGACATAAATCAAAATTTATTCCAATGGCCATAAATGTGTTGGATTGAAGAGACAAAATTTAGACCCCTTTCTTCTTTGGGTAAAAAGTCTCCCTTTTCCTTCTCTCACACCGCAAATTCACAGTAGATATAAATCTAAACTTTTTTCCCCCAGTATACTTTTATGGATTTTTCTAACGTTAAAATTGCTTACGACACATGTAAAGAGCATTATTGTTCATCCGCATGAAAATTAGTAATACGGAAAGTATAAACAATTCAGAGCTGCCGTTGCATTGTTATCAAGCTGGGTCCTAGGTACCCACATATTTTTAAAAAATGGGTACTTTGTGAGATATTCTGGTTCCTTTCTAAAAATCACAAGTCAAGAAATAATTAATATTTATTCTTATATAAGAAAATGAAAAATAAATGTAATGCACATTGTTCGACATTTTAATTTATGCCTTTTGAAAGCAATCTTTAAAAAAAATAAAGTACTGACAGAATTAAATTTTATCATTTTAAACTAAATTTTATCATAATGGAACTACACAAAGTCATCTCAGAACACCAGTGGTTTTTATTTTCAAAACACAGGAACTGTGTGATTACTACCCTTTAACACGGTTTTTTTTTTTTTTTGTCACTTTTAAGGAACAATCATGGAAATAGACGTTCAACTTTTAGTAGAGTATAATCGTTCACAGTGCTTTCATTGAATGTAAGTTTTTTTTTTTAATTTTAAATTCCAACTGTTCCAATATTGATTAAAAGATCTGAAAGGTTTAATAAATTAATCAGGTCATTTGTATGTTTACATAATCTTATATTGTATATTTACATAATCTTGAGGGGCGGTGCATTGCTTGCTGTTTTCATTCTTTCCCTAATCCTCACGACTTTAACTTTTGCCAAATGGCATATTAAAAAAAATCCGAAATAAAATATGGGTCCCAAAGGACGCGTAGAATTTGTAATTATGGGTCCTTTTTAGTTTTTGTGTAATTTACGCGCTACAGCGCGTCAGTGGCAGCGCTGCAATTAATAATCAAAATAAAAAATAAATAAACTGAAAAGCTAAGAACTATATGAAAACAATATACAAGATGTATTTCAAAACATTAAAAGATGTTTGTAATGCTTTGATTTACATCATAGTGATTGACATCGTACCACACAAAAGTTTTAAAAAACTCTTTAAAGTTCAGTTACTCGTTTTACTTTAAATAACTTTTAAAATCGTTATATTTTAATCGAAAAACTTAAACAGGCAAAAAATCGCATGTAAGCAATGTCCGCTGACCTTTTCTGTCTTTTTCTGGCAGTCTGAAAAGGGTTTCTGATTATGTTGGGAAAATGTCGGTGATTGGCCGTGAGCAACGTCTTATACCATGCGTAGCGCGATGATGACAGTTTTAGCTCATGTTGGTCAGAAATCTCTTATCGGCCCGATCAACATCACAAACAATGTGCAATATTCTGAGGAGTGTTTCCACTAATGTCTATTAAAAATCTACAATTAATCTTTAACACCACGGTCTGACTCGATCGAGCATGAAGGGACGCTCCCTACGGCCTGTGCGATGAGAAGAATAACAATGCATAAGCTAGGAATCACCACGTTGGTGATTAGTTCTCGTCTTTTGCGTCCGGTGGCGCTGTCAGACTACCGATGTCATAATTCTGAGGTGGTGATGTGACTGTATCTTTCACATGAATTTCTAAGCTTTCATCGACATTCCGAAGTTGTTGTCTCTAATCGAGTAACTTTATTGTCGGTATTTTCTGTTTAAATTTCTCGTTTTGGGGGCTTCTTGTTTCGTTCAAGTAGATAATTTTTTTCGTTTGGTAATTGTATAGATTAGTGCGCACAATTTCCCTTAATGCTTCCAGACCTTTAAATGGGTTACTTTTATTTTTATTTTTTGGAACAGCAAGTTTAAACCGGCGGTGAAAAGATTTTTACCCAATAGAATGTTTAAAAAACAAAAACAAAAACGAAGCGAAGTATTCAACTATGTGTGTTTGCCAATGTGTCATGCACGGCGCCATTTGCAATCTCGAAACGTAAACATCCTGCATTGCCAGAATTCTGTAATGTTCTATACAAAATGTCAACTTACTGTGTAGTAAATTATGTCATGGATAACAGATCACACGTTGCAGTAATATTTTAACTCTGTCAGTGTAAGATGTATAACGAAGTAAATTTCTCCGTCATTTTTAGTCCACGCCGGGGCTCGAACCCGGGTCCCCTCATTCCGGAATAAGTCGCTCTACCAACAGAGCTACGCAGACGTTCGTCCCGTTGCTATCTGCCTTTATGTCGTGTGCGCCCTGCGGGGCAGGCACGTCACATCTCCCTCCCCGAAAGAGAGCCGGGGACATGGCCCACGGGTCAGCGGTTCCATGTATCGTTGTAGGCAGCCATCCGCTGAAGAACGTGCACTTGAGAACACCCAGTCAATCTGGTGTGTGGAATGCAACATCACACACATTTATTTTTCGAAGCGTTGAAAAAGGGATTCTCTTACTCTTTCACGGTGTGGAAAGAACATCACACTATTGCGAGCTCTTTAACGGCCGGGTCATCCGGGAAGTTCGGGAGCCATTATAACGAAATAAATTTCTCCGTCATTTTTGTCCACACCGGGGCTCGAACCCGGGTCCCCTCATTCCGGAATAAGTCGCTCTATCAACTGAGTTACGCAGACGTTCGTCCTCGCTGCTATCTGCTTTTAAGTCGTGTGCGTCCTGCGGGGCAGGCACGTCACAGATGTTTACGTTTCGAGATTACAAATGTGCAGCGCATGAAGCGCATTGGTAAAAAATTCGTTTTTTCTTTTCTTGATTTTGCTGACGTTTAGAAGTTTTAAAATAGGTTGTGAAAATTATTTTCCCTTTTATGGAATGCAAATTTATTTCCTCATTCAGTTGAAATTCATTTGGGGAAATCATTTGCTTTCATTAATCCTATATTTTCTACATTTCGATTTCCGTAGCTAATCACACCACCCTCATATATTGTTTCAATGATTGACGTAATTCAATATCTGCTATTCGGTAATTCATTCAGATTAATTCACCAGCTCTAACGTTATTCCATAAAAACCTCTAGCTCCAAAGAAATAAAATCCAATAAAAAAATTATACTTATTGATCTCTACGTCTTTTGTAGGCGCGACAATACGGTTGGGCTTCAGCGCACCCAACTTTTCTTGGGGCCCACCCTTTAGCCCTCTCCTCCTCCTCCCAAACTACAGTATTTAAGCAGTTGGAACATATGGCGGTGGCAACCATCTAAGTCGGTGGAGTATTCATCCAGCCATTCGGATACAATTCGGGAGCGAATGCACGGTGCATTGTCTTGTTGCAGGATGTGGTTCCCAGTGGGATGTTGAAGACGCACAAACGGGAGCAAATGGTCTTCCAGCATATCCCGCTAACGTTGACCTGTGAGGGACGATGTCACACGTACCAGGGGTCCCATTTCAGTCCACGTAAAGAATCCCCAGACGAGAATGCCACCCCCACCAGCTTGAAGAGTATCCTGTTGGCAAGAATGATCCATCGCTTCATGTGGTTTGCGCCGTACTCGTATCCTTCCATCCGCATGTACCAACGTGAATCTCGACTCATCAGTCCAGGTCAGGCAACATTTTTCCACATGTCTAGGGTCCAGTGGCGATGTTCCCGCGCCCATGCTAATCTTTGCAGCCTGTGATGTGCGGTCAGCAGTGGTACCCTCGTGGGACGATGGCTTCTGTACCTCATAGCGAGGAGATGGTTCTGGATGGTGTGGCTGCTTACACGTTTTTGTGCATCAGCGTTAAATTGCCGATTGATTTCTTGCACAGTGGCCCGTCTATCCGCTGTTACAATGCGAGATAGCCGACAATGACCCCGCTCATCCACACGCTGTTGTCAACGGCAGTTGGCCCTTGCAGGGATGGTTTTACCGGATTCGATGTACTCAAGGTGCACCCGTGACACACTGGTTCGTGAAAATCACAGTCCCTGCACGACTTTCGAAATGGAGCGACCCATTTGTCGGGTCCCGACAATTTGCCCACGATCAAATGCGCTTAGATCCTTCGTCTTACCCATACTGCGTCCGACTCTTACTGATTCCCGTCGCATCACTCCTTATATTGTCGGATCGCTTCATACGTCATGTCGTTTCCGTTTACAGGGCCGCCCACAGCGCTACATTAGCATAACGCCAGCTGTCTCTAATTCAATTGTTCTTCAGTGTATATGGCAATGTACCGATCTTCATCTATGAACGCGTAGGTGATGACCTAGAATTCTTGAAAGGGGTAAGTCAGAACGGGATTTACCCTTTCCAAGAAAACGTTTATCATGCATTGTGGGGAGGGACGAAAGGCAAAAAAAAAACGATGTGCATTATCTGGTGAAAGTCGCTCCGCAAATGCCCTTGAAATTCCATGGGAGATTAAGAGAAAAAACATTGCAATACAGGTCGAAAAAAATTTAATTTATTTTGGAAATAAATTTTTTGTAACTTTCTTTTAACCGAAATGTGACGTTTTTTGCTTTCTTATAATCATGAAACGTTCCTATACTTTAACATTGTGCCAGACAAAGTTATAAATTTCTTTCTTATAACCGTAAATTTCTTATATCCGAGTTTCTTATAACGGTAGTGTACTGTAATAGTTTCTCCCTTATTAATCGGAGCTATTATGATTTCCCATTTCGTAACGGAACGATTTTTGTTTACTTAGGATGTCCACTTTACGTACAATTCTATTTAGGTCTTTAATCTCCATTCTGAATTGATCAAGTGTGCCACTTTTATATTATTTTCGTAGCATTTGCACCACAACCACGCTATACTCATCATTTATAGTTAGTGCTATTATGTATAACTATCTATCTTATGTCTCAGAATGAAAAAATGTCTGTGTACCTTTAACATACCAAAAGAAAAAAACTGAAAAAAGTGGAAGTGAACCTAAGTTTAATCTTTGTGAAGCTAGAAAAGAATTCAAAATGTGCACAAGAAAGATGTAATGCGGCAAAATTTCACCTGCAGCTGAAAAAAGCTGCAGGCAGCTTTAAAGACGAACCTATCAAATTATGGCGTATACACAGATACAATAAGCGGAATTTAGAAAGCATCAAAACTTTCCTTACTTTGTGCAAAACGTCTGGGAAGGAATTGAGATGTCAACGCTTTGGTTTTCGCGAGAGGCAGGCCTGAGGCTATGGTCCGCATCCACCAGGGCTCACTGTCAGAAGAAATAACGTCAAAAAGGCTTTTCCTTATCGAAATTATCGGCCCATCTGCCCAATATCATCATAAGCCGTGACCGCAGACCCTGCATACTAAAGAGACATTCTCGCCTTCGCGATGGAGTCTGGGGACGGCAATCCATTAGATGGATTCCCGACAATGCCCTCCAAAAAAACCCTCTATTCTTCTCCTCCGGAGAGAAAAGAGAGATTTTCTTTTTCAGCGGAGGATTATTGAAGAAAAAGAAGAAACTTTAAAACAACGGTACATCTCGAGATATGACAAAAATAGAAAGAGGATGATCAGATTTCAAAGAAATGTTCCTTAATTGTTTTGTTTATGCTCACAGATCTCGAAGAAATTTGCCTTAATTGTTTTGTTTATGTTCACAGAAAAGAAATGCATAAATGTAAGAGCGACCTGAACACTTTACACTCTGTAACACTTTCCAAAACAGCACTGTGGATCCCCAAACACTTGAAAATGGTTGTTAAAAATGCAATCACTTCAAAATTACACGAGGAGGAGCCCTCAAATATCAATAAATTAAAATAAAAGAAATATTTGTATGTAAAGGAAAACTGCGCTGAAAAAAGCGGTGAGTTTTTATCCTTTATTTTATACCACAAAATCAGATTGTTAAGTGGATATAATAATAATTAACAAGATTCACGTCGTCAATGCTAGAAAGTCATTGATTAGTCAACTCACTTATCCATAGTTTGTGCACTTAATCAAATTCCGAGTAGTAAACTTAAGGTTTAACTAATTTTCCTATAACGGTGTTTTAAAACATATTGAGTTTGATTTCTCTTAAACTGTGGTGTTTTAAGTACACTGACGGAAAAAAATCCCAACACCAAGAAGGGGTTGTGTTAGATAAACGACAGTTGGTAGGCGGTGAGAGTACATCTGTAAGATGACGTCTATGGAATCGCGCTCGGCGCGTACGTGTGGCGCTAGTAGCGCCCCTCGGAACATGCAAAGCAGGTTTGCTGTAAATACGCGCTGTAACGTTCGTGAGCGTTAGTTATCGTTGAGATTCGACGTAGTGTGTTGATGTTAGTCAAGAATGCCTTTAAGAAGACGAAGAAGCCATTATCAACAGCTCACGGAGTTTGAACGAGGTCGTGTAATTGGGCTACGAGAAGGTGGATTTTCGTTCCGCAATATCGCAGAACGACTGGGCAGGAATGTAGCCATTGTGCATGATTGTTGGCAGCGGTGGTCAAGGGAAGGCACTGCCTCAAGAAGACTGGGTTCCGGCCGGCCACGTGGCACTACTGAGAGGAAAGACCGCCGTGTACGGCGTATGGCCGGCAGCAATTCGAGCTGCAGTTGCCACCACAGTGACACAACGAACTGTTACAAATCGGTTACTTGAAGGTCAGCTCCGAGCCAGACGCCCTGTAGCGTGCATTCCACTTACTCCAAACCACTGCCGTTTGCGACGTCAGTGGTGTCAAGCTAGGGCTCATTGGAGGCCGGAGTGGAGATCTGTTGTGTTTTCTGATGAAAGCCAATTCTGCCTGGGTGCCAGTGATGGCCGTGTGTTGGTTAGAAGGAGGCCAGGTGAGCGCCTGCAACCAACCTGTCTGCGGCCGAGACACACTGGACCTACACCTGGAGTTATGGTCTGGGGAGCAATTTCCTATGACAGCAGGAGCACTCTAGTGGTTATCCCACGCACCCTGACGGCACAGTTGTACGTCGGTCTGGTGATTCAACCTGTTGCGCTGCCATTCATGAACAGCATTCCAGGGGGTGTTTTCCAACAGGATAACGCTCGCCCGCATACCGCTGTTGTAACCCAACATGCTCTACAGAGTGTCGACATGTTGCCGTGGCCTGCTATATCACCAGATCTTTTACCAATCGGGCACGTATGGGACATCATTGGACGACAACTCCAGCGTCACCCCCAAACAGCATTAACCGTCCCTGTATTGACCGACAAAGTGCAACAGGCATGGAACTCCATCCCACAAACTGACATCCAGCACCTGTACGACACAATGCATGAACGTTTGCGTGCTTGCATTCAACATTCTGGCGGTTACACCGGTTATTAATGTACCAGCATTTCACATTTAAAATGGCTCTTCTCGCGCTTACATTAAGCTGTGATCTTAAAACCTTAATCGATTAAATATGTTACCTATACAAATGTATTGCCGCCATTTCATTCCTCTACAACTATTTTTTCGTGGTGTTGGGATTTTTTTTTTCCGTCAGTGTATGTATCTGTACCTCTGAAACGTCCATTATACAACATTTTCCTATGACAACGTTGTTTGAAATGTTTTATCAGATTCTTAGTGTCGCTCCATTAAGCCTAAACTGCGGACGAAACAATTTTATGATAGTTTCTCAAGGCTGTTATGTAAAGAATGGGGATAGCGTAACGGTACTCGCAGAAGCAGAATCAACACATGGCGAAATCTGAGAAGGTGTAGATAAACGGTATAGGAAGATGTATCTCTACTGTTCAAGCGTGAATGTACTTTTGTTTTTTTGCAAACACAAATCTTTTATTAATGTTTATAAATTATCAGTATTGAATATTCAGCATTCGTAAATGTATAGCATATGATTGCAAGCCAAACGTGTAGCAAATATGCTGTTCAAGGGATGCCTATTCTAACTCATGGTTGACTAACACGCGGTTCGAAAATAACACGAGGGCTAGCGCTTTCTTCTAACAGTGTATCAGTCGCGTTACGTTTCGAGTTAGAGCTCACAAGCCGACCCATTATTTCGCAGACGTCATCAGATCATGGCCGACGCATTGGCACTTTTCCAGTAGATTACAGTTTTACTGTGAAATTTAATTCTATAATCAGGTATGCAGTCCTTCGCTGGTCAATCCATATCTCAAATGTCAAGGGGAACTGTCATATAATGTGGCAATACTGTCCAAGGATCATATGTGGCAATGTTGTTCTCGTCGAATCTTTGACACACTTTTGGTACGTTCTGTTTCAGTAGTACGAATAACCATTACCAGACCACGGGGTTAGTCTGTGAGCAGCCAACTAACATTGTTTGACTTCGGAAAACTTGAAACTAACGGTTTGTTAATTGCCAAGTAATTGTAGTTGAGCAATGTTATACCAGTAGCCAGAAGACCATGCGAACGGTCAATCAGGAACTGGTCTAAGTCCCGGATGACAGGAATGAGCGCCATCTTGTGCAGCACTGCTACATTATCTGATCCAAACTATCCGGACACTCGCCTATCCACAAAATCCCTGAAACAGAAGAGAAATTAATGCCGAATTGGTGTACCCTTTGCTGCTATCACAGCCACTGCCGGAAAGGCTTTACACGAGATTTTGGTATATTGCTGCGGAAACTGCCTCCCATTCTGATTCAAGAGCATTTGTCAGATCAGTTACAGCGATTAGGCGGTTCAGCCTGGGTCGCAGTCAGCGTTCCAATTCATCCCAAAGATGTCAAATGGGATTGATATCAGGGATGTATGCGAGCCAGTCAATTTGTTCCCCACCCATCTTATCAAACAATTCCTGCACGGATCTTACTATGTGAATGGGAGCATTGTTCTTCTGATAAAGGAAAGGGCCTTCACCGAACTGTTGTCACAATGTTGGAAGCACACAATTGTCAAGGATGTCATTATAGTACGCAACGTTAAGATTTCCGCGGACTGAAAACGGGAATGGAGCCCAAAGAAGGAAAAACAGCCCCAGAGTTTGATGCCTCCAAAGCCAAACTTCGTAGTTGGAATAACAAGGTCGAGCAGGTAGCGCTCACCTGGCCTCCTCTACACACATACTAGTCTGTCAGACTGGCCGATGATGAAGCGTGATTCACACAGAACGTGTTTCCACTGACCCAGCGTCCACTTTCGACAAGCTTTACACCTCTCCAACCTACACTTGGTGTTGATCTTGCTGATGTTAGGCTTCTGAACAGCTGCTCAGCCGTGGAAACTCATCCCTTATAGCTCTCGACGAACCGTTCACCCTACAGGCGATTTGGAAGTCGGTGATGAGCGTTCCAACCAAGGACATGCGATTTTGTCGCATCCCCCAATTGAGCACTCGGCGGTCCCGCTCTGTTATTTTACGTAGCCCATCAGCTCACGATTGCACTTCTAGGGGTTTTCGCTTCACGATAACATCATTTGCAGTTGATCGGGGCAGCTGCAGCAGGGCAGAAATTTCCCGAACCTACTTGTTGTATCCTATGACTGTGCCACGTCAAAAGGTGAGCTCTGCCGTAGGGCCAATTCTACTGTTCATGCTTATCTCCGATGTTTGCCATGCCACACGCGAATTTTGACGTAGGATTACGTCTAACTCTGCGGACAGTATGGGGCGACTTACAGCCGACCGCCTGTGACAAACAATAGGTCCCAATTGAAATCATTATATCGTTAAAAAGACATGTCGCGCACTAATCGTGTTAGCATATTGGTAAACAGCATGGAGTCCAATTCGCGTACTGCGCAACACATCGTGCGCGCGACGATCTCCTCGCTCCCTGTGCTCTGGGAAGATGATGCAAATATCACAACCGCGTCCGCCGCGTTTGACTCAGTCTATCTCGGCAACCGTGAGCGCAACACGACTGTGCGTGGTATGGTTTTAAAGCTCTCGACGGGATCTATAAAAAATATAGGAACAACATTTCACAGTGGTTTAAACTGAATATTTTAAAAATTGTTTTCTTATGAACCTGTGAACACTTTTGACAATATCGCGATTTATCTAGACAACGGTGAGTGCAAAACGAGTGTGCGTGGTAACGTTTTAAAGCTATCGACAAGATCTATTCAAATATAATAAAGAACATATCGCAGTGGTTTAAGCTAAAAATTTTAAAAATTGTTTTCTTGTGAACGGGATAACATTTTCGACAATGCCGCGGCATTCGCAGAATGAACGCAAGCAAAAGTGGAGAAAGTCAAAACGAGAGGCAAGAGCAAGTGATGAGCAATGTAAGAAGCCCAAAAAGACAGAGCACCACGTTGGGTAATTCGTGTACCGATCTGCTTTGTATTCGCATTGCATTCAGCAATAATTGTAAAAATTATGTAAACTACTTTTCATATTATAGACCTGTGTTGGCTTTAACAAATTAAATAAACGCTTTGAAACCGTACTCGACTAGCTCATTTCAACTCTCCGATCTGCAAGTCGTAGTTCTACGTTCCAAACTGACGGCTCAATCAGAACTGAGATTTCCTGTATTTTGTTTTACCTGTATGATCATGGTTGCGACGCTTATGGGAAAATCAATTACTGGGGTTTCCGAATACTTTCGATTACATAGTATATTTTGCTTGAAGTTTTGGCACACGTCCAGGAACTCTACTATTTATTTACAGCTATGCCAATATCAGCCTCTCGCTCTTGCCGCATTGCAAACAGTGTCTCAAAACTCCGTCCGTTTTATTCCAAATGCGGATGTTCTCGTTATTGTTGTTTCGTACTTTCAAAATATCCAGCCCAACGGCAGATAGAGGGTTTTGCGTTTGGTAGCTTAAGAATTATTGTCCTCTATTGTGACAATGCTGTTCTGATTGAAAATTGTGAATGGTATGTTCAGCGCTAGTTTGCAGCTAAACAGTAGAATCGAACTAAAATTATTGCAAACAGTAATTAAAAGAATTTAATCCAGAATCGTCTGAGTAATGGGCCTATCTTATCCTTGTGTAAGCAATCGCAACATGAACTCAAGGTCAATAAAATTTGCGCACCAAGAAAGAAGCATCGGATTGAACTGAAATTTTATGGAAGTAATGGTACTGATGAATGATACACATGATGCAAAAACAGAGTTGCAGAGCAATTACAGAGGGATCTGTGGCACGCCGTCCCGTCATCTTCAATAGCGCGTCGCTCTGCCTCGTACAGCGATACATGCTGCAACACTGTCCGACATGGAGGCGAACAGACGCCGGATGTTGTCCTGCGGCAGACTGGCCCACATGTGTTGGACGGTGTGTTTCAAATCCCGAATAGTGCGGCACGGCGGCACCTGGCGTTTCCACTGGTCCCACATATGCTTAATAGGGGACATGTCCAGGGAGCGGGCAGGCCATTGAAGTGTCTGGACATGACGTACGAAGTCCTGGGCATCCCGAGCCGTGTGTGGGCAGGCATTATCCTGCTGGAATAACACACTTGGAATCCCTGCCAGGAATGGGAGCACATGGGGACGTAAGATCTCATCATCATACAGCTGGCCCGTCAATGATCCACGCACCACTACTAGAGCTGTTCGGCTATCGTAGGCAATGGCTCTCCAGACCATAATGCCTGCAGTTGGGGAGGTGTGGCGCTCGATAACGACGTTGGGATTGTTCCGTTGACCCAGGGACCTCCACACCGGACACGATGGTCATCTGTCCACAAAACGAAGCGGCACTCATCGCTAAAGGCCACACGTCGCCAGTCTGTGGTGTTCCACGTCGCTGTGGCCTGGCACCATTCCAAACGGAACCGGCGATGTTCCGGTGTTAATGGCAGCACACATAAGGGGCACTGGGATCGCAGATTCGCTTTCGCGAGGCGTCGGGAAATGGTTCGTGGGCACACAGGAGCCGCTACATCTGCCTGTATGGTGAAGCGGGTCCACGTGGGATCCGTTCGTGCCTGGCGCACGATCCTGCGATCCTCTCTACCGGTGGTCCTCCTGGTCCTTCCGGAGTCGCTCCGCCGTGTGGAAGTACCGTCACGTGTCTACTGCTCCCAACACAGTCGGACGGTGTGGTCAGAACGATCCACGTGGCGGGCTATACGGTGCGTCGAACACCCTGCGGTTTTCGACCCGATGATGAGGCCTCTCTCAAAGTCCGTAAGTTGCTTAAATCGATGTCTCTGGCGTCTACCCGGCATGTTTGTCACTCTGTACTTTTGCGTGCGTCGGCCAGTGCTTTTCACTTTCATGGGGTATCGACTACAAGCCGGTTTATAAAGCTGCCGGTTCGTGCTTGTAGTGCCACCACAGGGTGTGTGGTTTTGCGCAATCGCACTAAACGTGGATCATTTGCATACCAGCAAGCACTCTAGCTATCTGCAAAGTTTCGCGGGTGTAGCATGTTTTCTTCTAGGTGCGCAAATTCCATTGTCCCTGAGTGTGTTTGATAAGGTTGGCAGACTCATGTCTGTATAATTCTTCTTACCGTTAACGTCTGTGTCGTTTTCACTGAAATATGTCCATTAGTATAAATGATATTTGTTAACATGCTTGGAAGAACGCTCTCAACAGCTGCAAAGAAACGTCATTTAAAATCTTACCTAAAATACAAAAACAAAGGACAGAAAACGGAATCGAAGGTTTTTCATGCCGAACTTTTTTATCGCGTTGAGCATTCTAAGGGTATAAGGACCCATCCCTAAAGTGGGCCAACTGGCTACAAAGCACAGAACCGGAAACACAACATCTACGTCTTGTGAATCTGAACCGGAAACACAACATCTACGTCTTGTTCAGTATTCGAACCCGGACCCAAAATCCAAGTAAAAAGATATTTTCCCTTTAAATCCAATAGAATGTGCTCTATTCAGACTTGATTATCATATTTTCTGTATTTTTACGGACAGTTGATCACAGAATCAGAATCATTCTTGGGGCATGGTTACGCTGTCAAATTCATTTTCCGTTGATAAGAAAGTGGACTTATCAAAGGCAGTTTCTTTAGCTGACCTTTGTAATCAAGGCATCAGGTTCTCGTGGGGAATGAGTCAGTCTTAAAAGTTTAAGGTAACACCCTTAAAAGCACGATAATTGAAACAGTACACCAGCTTCCGATGAAGTGAAGAACTTATTTAATGTATAAGTTGAAAGGTTAAAAATAAAGCCATAAGAGCGGTCTTCCTAAAGACCATCATCAGATGGAAGTACCAAAAGTACTTCTATGATAGTACTATCAGATACTATGATAGTACTATCAGATACTAATAGTACTATCATAGAAGTACTATCAGATGGAAGTACTACTTTTAGTACTTCCACCTGATGATGGTCTTTAGGAAGACCGAAAGTTCTTATGGCTTTACTTTTAACCTTTTAACTTATACGTTAAATAAGTTCTTCACTTCATCGGAAGCTAGTGTACTGTTTCAATTACCGAGCTTTTAAGACTGCTACCTTAAACTTTTATGACTGACCTTTGTAATGTTCAAGAAGAATGTAACCAAAAGGAATTCCCGCATTCCGATGTAACATTTATAAACGATTCAACAAAGCCATCAGTGGGACACTTAGTCAGCCAAATGCAGCATGGGTGAAGAGTGACAGTGCTTCTTTGAAAGCAGCGGACAGCTTTTGAGAGTAATGGCAAAATGCTAATAAATGTCAGATTCTATTTGTCTTTTAAAATAATAATCTTCTGCTGGACTGAGGAAATAACAAATGGACTGCTCATAACTCCAGTAGAAATATTATGTACATAAGTATAAATAGATTAAAGTTTAAATGATTTCACCAGATGGTTTTGCCAAATACGTTTGTTCTTCAGACTAGACAAAAACTAATCATGTGCTACAGGCAAAAATGATCGAACTAGGATGCGATTTTGGTGCTGAATACTAAACACGAATTGATTTCAAGCAGATGTGAAAGGAACTCAAGCGGATATGACAGCGGTTATTACGACTGAAAAAAGGGCATGTAAAGAAACAAAAAATTCGACAAAAATACTACGAAGCTCAATGATTTATATTCGTGTGACAGAAGAAGTGCCCAAGAGTGATGACTTTCTTTGGTGTTATCAAAACTGGAATCATTGCCTGCTGCCTCCTGCTTTCAAACCTCCTTACTGTCATCTGTTAACACTTATTCGTAATCGAATGTTTTGTACACATGACAGAAAATTTCAAAACCCTTCGATGAAAGATATGGCATCAATTAGTCAATTGAGTGAGCAAGTCATGGAGTACATTTTTCCGCGTACTCAGGCCTCAGTGAAGTCATCCACAACATTCCAGAAACTCAGCAGATGGAGGTGTATCGCAAGAAATATACAAAGTGTTACTGTAGGAAGGAAGGACCATGAGATAATATCTGCATATTAAGATACAAATTGAGCATATCTTATCCGAAATGCTTGGGGTCAGAACCGTCTCGGATTTCGGATTTTTTCAGTTTGGGGAGAATTTGCTCAATTTATACTTGTACAGTGAGATATCTTCGGGATGGGACCATATCTATGAACTAAATTAATTTATATTACAAGAAATTAAAGTCGAACGACTAACGAAAAGAATGGATCTTGCGATAGAGTCGATTTCCTCAAATAACCTGTCAGAATTACCTTTCACTGGACATCGAATGTTCAGTTGTGGCCTCGGTGAGGTTCATGTTCCGGTCAAAAAACGTAACCTTATTCAGAAGTGTAAAAATGCCATAAATTTCATAAACGTTTTGACGCCAACTTATCAAATAACTAAGAAAATAATTTTTCCGTAAGATTTAAAAATAAATTTAAACTGAAAATCAATCACTGAGAGTTAACGAACGACACAAACGGATCCGATACTAAACGCCGCTCCTGTGGCGCAGTGGTCTAAGCGGGCTCCTGACCATTCGTCCGAGATAGGTCCGGGTTCGAATCCCGGTGAGGCATGGATGTTGTGTTTGTCTTTTGACACTGGATCTCTCTCTTTCTTCCCTGGAACCAGTCGTCCTAGATTTGGGACGGGCGACTGCGTATAGCCAACCGAGTTGCTCACGGTGGTCGTTTTAACCCCCCCCCCCTCCCCTTCCTCAAAAAATAGAAGGCTGTATCCTTTCAGCTCGACTCACTAAAACAATTCGTTCGCACTGATCTGTTTGGATCGTTCGTTTGTTTCAGGGTTTAACGACCACCGTGAGCAAATTGTTGGGATATAAACAGTCGCCCGTTCCTAATTTACGGCCACTGGTTCTAGGGAAGAGAAAGAACCAGGGCCGTAAGACAACCACAACACCCGGGATTTGAACCCGGACGCATGGTCAGAAGCTAGCGTTTACACCGCTGTGCCAACGAGGCAGCGAAAAATAGATTCTTTCTAAAAAAGCAGTTAGCCCATCGCTACAACAGAAAAAAGCATCAGAGTTCCACCTAAGGTATATGAGGTCACTTGTCATCATGTCTTAGGGGTGAAAAAAGACCTCCGCAACGCCTGGGAACCTTTCCAGATCATTTTTGTTTGTTTGGGTGTTTAACAATCCCCATGAGCACCTCAATAGAGTGTAAACAGTTGTTCATCCCTAATTTAGGGTCAATGGTTCCAGAGAACGGAGAAAACCAGTGCCGTAAGACAAACACACCATTCATGCCTCAACAGTGATTCGAACCCGGACCCATCTCGGATGAATGCTTAAAAACCAACGTTAAACCACTCGGCCACCGGTTGGGCCACAGAGCCTTCTGGAATGTTCCATTTCTGATGTCACGTCGGTACTCTAAAGAAATTTCGTATTTCGGAGGTTTTCGTTTTTGGAATTTTCGGATAAAGGATGCTAAACTTGTATTTATACGTTAAGGTTTATTTTGCTGTCAATGTAGACCAATTGTCTTTCTAGTAGTCGGGCATTCTAGTGCTAATCACACATGTAGCTGTTTGATGGGTTTCAATCCACGGAAAACGCATTGACGGCATGTTAATACTGTCTCCCTCCGCGCAGCAAAGTAACTGTACAACCCAGCTAAGAGGGTATCTGTCCTAAAAATCTCTTCTAAAATCACTCCATTCGTAATTCGTGTTGGGTATCCGCAACGACCTACGGATTTCGAAGAAAAAAAAACGACAGAAGGAATGATAAATAAACAAACATCGGTTGGAGATCTTTTCATAACTTTTGTTTTTAATTTGTAGACAGTTCTTTTTTACCAAAATATAGTTACCACTATTTTCCGTTTCTGTTTATCTGTATTTGAAATCGTATTATGGAATCGCTAACTCGGTTCCAGTTTTACAAATTAATTGAATAAAAAATATTTTTTTCTCATTCTGTTGTTTTTACTGGCTATTACTTCGTTCTTCCCGTGTTGCTTTCATAATTCACGTTTAGAGCACGAAACCACCTCACTTCATGATAGCACACTAACCGCTTAATCTTTTATTTTTTGCCACTTAACAGTAAGATCTATATAAAATACACTCCAACCAAGTTTCATACGGATATTAATTTCTTAGATGTTGCTCTCGCCTGACTTCGGTTGCCCAAGGTAAATGTAGGCATTAGTTACTTCAAAATTTGCTCCATCAACTTCTAAATCTTCAGTTCTTGTAAAAAGTATTGTGCATCAATTTTGTTTTCTTTAAGTTCTTTGAAAACACTTTATTAGTCTTGTTAGCGAGTTCTGTGAAAACACAAATTTGTTCGTGACGGAAATCGAATCCCGTCACTCCGGAGTAAGATGCTTTCCCAGCTAAACTACGCGAACAGAATGTATAGCTGCAGATTTGTCGTCTTGGCACGTGCTTTACTTCTGTAGTACGTCACAGTTACTAGATCATACTCGGCAACAGTTTGGGGTTTCTTGCAAAAATGACTATGTGGTCAACAAAACGAAGGTGGGTTGACCTATCTCCGTTAATCATACTATCCCTTTGCTGTCAAAAAAAAAAAAAAAAAAAAAAAGGCTGCACGAGGAAATAGTGATGCAATTTATATGATCGCAAAGCGAAAATATTGAAATGATTCCACTCTAGAAACCACCAGGTAAACGCTGAAGCTCTTATATATAGCGTGAATATGGTGATCCGTATAAGTGAGAGATTATATTTATTTATTTTGTTTGTAATAGTATTTAATCTATTAGTGGACATACAATTGTTACTATTTTGTTTGTTTGGGGGTTTAAAGACCACTGCGAGCTACTCGATGGGCTATAAGCAGTCGCCCGTCCCTAATTTAGGGCCGCTGGTTCAAGGGAAGGAAAACAGCCCCAGTGTCGTAAGACAAGCACAACACCCATTCCTCATCGGGATTTGAACCTAGACCCCTCTCCTACGGGTGGTCAGAAACCAGCGCTAAGACCGCTGCGCCACCGGGATGGCTAAGTGAGAGATCGACCTACAGTTCCGAGAAAAATTGCCAGACATTTTTTTAAAGTGACTCAAGGAGAAAACCATTACAAGCAAAATGCTGAGAATCCGTCAGCGCTGTGATTATCATAATGTAAGGAACTTCCAAAGAAAGCGGATTATTGGCCTGTATGAATCCGGCTAGTCGGCTCCACGTATTAGGTCACATCTGGGCCTCCACAATGCCACAGTCCGTCGTTGCTGCGCACGGTGGACGAAAGAAAACATGTACAGCCGTCTGTTCAAAAGCGGTCGACGTGGAGCAACTACAGATCAAGAAGGCCGTTTGATCCGGCAATAGATCTTTACAGAACCAGTACCATCGCTCTCAGTCATGAGAAGAGCGACGATGCCGAGCATCAGCCATCCAATCACACAGCAAACCATTTTAAACCATCCATGGGATGCAGTCTTGCACCAAAGTCTTTCATCGCGTCGCCTACCACTGACCGCTACACAGCATCGTCAGGGCTTGGAGTGGAGCCACCACTGAGAATACTGGGTTGAAGAATGGCGCTGTGTACAGCGATGAATCTTGCCTTCAATCAGATAGTCGTTGGACACTCGTGGGCGCCGATGTGGTTAATTCAACTCTCCAGCGAATGTCGTCGAACGACATACTCCCTCAGTTTAGTGTTTATTACAGAAACTCCGAGATCTTATTGGTATGTCGAAGAAATCCTCTTATTCGTAGGACTATCGTTTGTGGTAGGGTTAAACAACGTTTTGTTTAAGCAAGGCAATGCCCGACCTCATACGGCAAATCATCAAGGCAATGTCTACAAGGTATCAAACTACAACTTGGACCACCCTATTCCCAGGTTTTTTGTCGATAGAGCACGTCTGGGACATGCTGAGATGACACCACCAGCCTCTGCGTCAACCCCTTCTGACAGCAGACGCTCTACGATACCATCTCAAGGAAGCGTGGTAATCAGTTCCTCTGGATCCTATAAAGCGTCTGTACAACTATAGTACATTGCTTATTAAGGAGAAATTTGCCGTATGGCTCTCTGAGCCTTCTTCTCCAGCATTACTTTTATTCTCTTGTTTTGTGTTTCCAGCAAGTTTCGCAGCATTTGCGACCCTATTTTCTGGTGGCGCATTTTTTTCCTTCTTTTTTTTTATTTACAAGGTCCACACCAGTTTAAGAAATAAACACAATAATTTCTGTGTGCCTTTATTAAATCAGCATTTCTTGTAGCAGCATTCCCAGAATCGTAATCACACCACTCAAATCAAGATATATACTTCAAAAAAAAAAAAAAAGAAAGTACCAGATCATACTACAAGTAAGTAGCCCCTAGTGGCTCAGTTGTATAGACGCTGGCTTCTGACCAACCGTCCGAGATGGGTCTGGGTTCGAGTCCTGAGTAAGGCACATATGTATGGTGTGCTTAGCTTATAACACCGGATCTCTCCCTTCCCTGGAGCTAGGGGCCCCAAATTAGGGATAGGCAACTCCTTGTAGCCCACTGAGTTAGTCACGGTGATCGTTCAAACTTCAAATTAATAAAAAAATAAATACTGCAAGTAATTTTACCCTGAAACATGAGAAACGCACACTTACGTCTATTTATTATGTCACATTTGTTATCTGAAACGTAGTCTTCTGGTTCCTTGCAGTTCTGTCTAGAGTATTTCTTTTGAGGGGGATGATCAACGACCCCGTGAGTAGCTAGAGTAGCTCCCTAATTTAAGGTTACTGGTTTCGGGAAAGTAGGGTCACATTTATCGGCATCGAACTGATGTACCCGGTACCCAGGCCCAGTTGGAATGATTACGCAGAGGCCCGCACCTATGAACACTCGGCAACCGGGATGTCGCGGTTGGATTTCTGGAGGGAAAAACAGGGATATTGTGGGATCATTTTAACGGCACTTGTTTATTCTCTGAAAGCAATCACCAGAGACAAGTGATTCCTCCCAGGATTAGATGTTGATTAGGGAAGCTGAGTACCAGAAATAAAAATCGGAACTGGTGATTGAACGATGTTTCTCTGGCACAGCGCCTGGCTACAAGAAAGAACAAGTCATATTAATCCTTAATCACAATCCTGTGATCTCACAGAACTTCGAGCATCCATCCCATTTTGGCAGCCCCGGCAGCTGAGTGGATAGATGTGCGGCCCTCCGGTTAAACACCCAAGATGGGGCCTGGTTCAAACCCAGATAAGGAATGGATAGTGTGGTTGTCATCCTGCGCTGTGGCTCTGTCGGTGTCCTGGAAGCAGTTGCTCTAAATTAAGGACGAGCGACCCCTTATAGCTCTAGACACAGACAAGGACCGTTAAACACCGAAATGAAGCAAAACAAACGAAACAATTATATTTTGCTCCCCGTCATTATGTGTGGGACATTCAACTAAATGAGAGATATAAATTTTATGTGTAACCACTTCTCACGTATCGAATTTATATTCCTCGTTTCTATGTCGTTGTACTATATTTGAACAATATCGATATCAGTCAGTCGTCAAAAACAGACTAAACGATTTTCTTTTGAAATATGCAAGAGTTATAATTGCGAATGGGTCTGCGCGACCAAACTTTTTGTTCTTTTATTGAAATTCAGCTTACATTGTGAGTGAACATTTTATTTTAATACGCTTGGAATGCACACTCTTTGCCAAAAAAAAAAAAAAAAAAAAAAAAAAAAATACGAAGCAACCCAAGAAATTCGTTCGATCCTGATGAAGCTCCGCATGCAAGTGCCTCAGCAAAATGATAAAAAATAACGACCCGTGATTAAATAGTGGCCCACCATAGCACATGGGAACCGCGCATCGAGGATGGTATAGCAAGAGTAAAGCTCGCTGGCAGAGACAATTGTGACAGCGGACTGTGGTTGCATTACCCTCCACGGACTGTGAAAATGCCTCGACGTCGGATCCGTGCACAATACGAGCAGTTGAGCGAGTTTCAGAGAGGACGTATAATTGGGCTACGAGAGGCCGTTTGGTCAAGTCGGCTTATCGCGAGGTATTTGGGTCGGAGCGACGCGTCAATAGTGCGATGTTGTCGTCAATGGGTGTGGCCGAGGGCACAACCCAGCGGCACGTGGTTAGTGGACGGCCGAGGGCAACGACAGAACGCGAAGATCGAGTGATTGAGAGAGCCGCAGGGACAGAATCGAATCCATCGCTCTCAACCATCCGTGGTCATGTTGCGTCGTCTACAGGTACCAAAGTGGCCATCCGGATGGTTGCGAGACGACTTGTGGCACGGGGACTACAATCGAGGCCACTCCACCGCCAACCACTAACCAGCGAGCATCGCCAGCACCTGTTGCAGTGGTGTCGGGCCTGATCAACGTGGGATGTTGTCTAGTGGCGTCGTGTTGTCTTCAGTGATGCGTTACGGTATGACTAGCGCAAGTGTGACTGGAGACGAGCCGGCTAGCGCACAGATTATGCCTTTACCCTGGAACGGCCCGCGGTTCGCACACCGGGCGTGACTGTCCGGGTGCCATTTTCTACGATAGCCGGACACCCTTGGTAGTCTTCCATACCACCCTTGCTCTCAACCAACCGGCTCAACAGCACACCGACGACATTGAACGACCTGTTGTGTTGCCATTCCTGTCGCAGCATCATCCAGCAATTTTTCTATAGGATAATGCCTGGCCACACACATCACGGCTCTCCCAGGCCTGCCTCCGTATAGTCGTAACCCTTCGATGGCCAATCCCGATCGCCCGACCTCTCACCGATCGAACATGTTTGGGACATCATGGGACGTCACCTATGCCCATCGCGGAATGTCGGCGAACTGGCCGGCAATTTGAATACCATCTGGCATGCTATACCTCAGGACAGTATTCTTGAACTGTATGCGTCTATGCCACGCCGATTAACCGTTTGTGTCCGAGCCAGAAGTGACGCTTCAACGTACTGACTTGTTCCACTCCTGTAGCTGTTTTGTCCGAATAATCGGCCCGAATGCTCTTGAATTGCAATAGATTCCTTTCCTTTACATGTACATTGCACATACCAATTTCCATCTCGATTGGATGATTTCTTCTGTTGTTTTTTTTTTGGGGGGGGGGGTTGCAAAAGGAGTACATGAGTGCTGGTGTTTGTATACAGTTTTGAGGAATTCATATGCTAACGAAAACAGCTATTCGAAAATGGTATCGCTCTGATTGATATTGCTTCAGTCAAGAATTACAAAAGTGTAAAATACTTACAGTGTCGTAACTTGTGTTATAGCCGTCAGTGAAGCAAATATTGTTGTGCCAGTTCGAAAACTTTAGACCAAACATTTTCTTCCTCGATTGAAATTCTTCATGAGATGCAAAGCTGTCTATGGTACATTATAGTAAGTAGCTATTAACGTTCGTTTCTTTTTTAGAAAAAAAAACAGAAGAATTTGTGCACGGCAAGACATACTCATCCGTATGATTTCCATTTACTGAAGCCAACATTTAAAAAAGATAGTTTTCACGTTTCACAAGACAAACAAAACGTTGAGCTCTTTTGGACGTGATATTTTTCGGCATCATTATTCCTTGCAGTGCGAACCATGAATAACATCTTTTTACTCCCAAGGCAAAGACAACACACAAGCTCACATTTGTTTCATTTCCCAAAGGCCAACTTAGGTTTAGCTCATAACTCTATCTTGAAAGCACTGGATATCTTGGAGCGCACGAATAATAGACATTTTTGTTTTATTTTCTCCCGCCGAATTTAAAGAGCTTTGGGAGTTTGGACCTGAGTTCGCTAGAGACAACAACTTGCTTCAGATTAGCTGCTTCAGTCATTTTGTTCTTTTGTGCAAAAGGAAGAAGATCGGGGAAAACCCCACGACAGTTTTTCGCCAATATCGTGAGACTACTCGATTACGAAAATATGGAAGATCATAATTTTACGACGGGCCATTCATCTAAAAACAGCAGTTTCGGGCTATTACGTAAGAGGTATATACCAACAGGGAGGAATAAATCTTTAGGGATGGGGTAGAATAAACTGGAGAGGGATAAGGATTGTTTACAGCGGCAGAGTGCATATGAGTAGGTTCGGAAAGCAAGCAAGGTGGGAGCCACGGTGGGGGGAGGGAGAAACGGAGGTGTGATAGGCAGACAAGCCAGGGAGATGTTCTACCAGATTTAGCACAGTAAAAGCAGATGAGATTAAGAGCCATAACTTGGCGGTGATTTGTATTGATCCATTCCTAAAGCAGCTCAAACTGCCCCGTCGAGAGGCTGCTCGCACACTGACTCAAATCCATAAATGAAGACATATTTTTGTCGTAAATGTCCCTGGCCATAAATTTCGACCACCGCGTTGCTTGTTCGTCTGCCCGTAAAAGCGAATCAACCAGTTCTCCCGGCTTTGCGATGCAGGCTGCCTGCCTGCGTGTCTAAAACTCTAGTTTAAAACACGGGGGAAAGTGGAATAAAACCCGCCCTGGAGCTGGAGCGGGGCATTTTACAGGCCTCACGCGGAATACTGCCGACTTGAAATATTAATGCGATGGGTAGAAAGTTCGAGAAACCCCCTGGAACGTTAATCACGCCTTTGGACTAACTTTACCACAACGTGTTTAGGTAAGGTCTACTGGGACCTTCCGAACCGGCTGCCGAATCCCTTATCCGATTAAATTTTTATTGGGCTTGCTGCAATGAGGGAATGAAGGCCTTGACCCCATTTTAGGATATCAGGAAAGCACTTTTGTAAATATCTGAACGGCATCGCATGTTGAACCAGGATGGCGACGACTACCACTGTTAAGGGGAACTACACAACAGCTTTTCATGTGCATTAGATATACGACTGTGTAGTCGTTAGTAATACAGATTGCGCCTTATAATCTTCCTAGCTGAGTGCATTTAATTTTATTATTATTATTTTTTGAGAAGAGAGTCTTAGGCCCTTATGAAACATATATCACGAGATTTTTGTGTAATTGAATAACTACAAGAAGACAGGCAGGGGATTTCAAAGTCTGTACATGTTATTCTTCAGAGAAAATCTAACTAGGTAAGGATTTTCGAGGTTTCCTTAGAGTACAAAGCAGTTGGTGCGACCTTTACTCAGCTAGTGGATTTTGAGTGACAATAATTCCTGCAGAACGGCGGGAAAATCAGAATATATGAATGTGACAAAATGTAGGGTGACAACTATTGAGAGCAATGTGAATAACAGGATGTGTAAAAGACACACAGGCAGCTCCGGTGGCACGAAGTGTTGTTGGCTTTTAATTCTTCCTCTGAGACAGGTCTGGGTTCGAATCCTTAATGAGGCATTGATGATGTGTTTTGTCTTACGGCACTGGCTATCTCCCCTTCCTGGAGCCCGTGACCCCACATTAGGTACGGGCGGCCGCTTATCGCCCATTGAGTTGCTCGCGGTGATCGGTACATCCCCAAGGAAAAAAACACACACAACGCTGTCAGCCTTACCGTGCGGAAAAGGGACTGAAGAGCATTGCTATGTGCATGGGTGTAAATCAAGCGTTTTTTGCTGAGCAGTTTATGTGGTTTTTTATTGATTTACTTCATTTTTTTTATTGGAAATTTAACGACCACCGTGAGCAACTCAATGGGCTATAAGCAGTCGCCCGTCCCTAATTTAGGGTCACTGGTTCCAGGGAAGGGAGAGAGCCAGTGCCGAAAGACAAACACAACACACATGCCTCACCGGGATTCGAACCCGGACCCCTTCGGACGAATGATCAGAGGCCATCGCTTAGACCACTGTGCCACCGGGGCGGCTGATTTACTTCAAACGTGAGAATAACAATCCAAAATTTGCGAATCGCATACTGTCAGAGGCCATTAAGATCAAAAGCATCATCCAACTGGGAAAAGAAATCTCAGCTTTTTAAGAAAATTTAGCAAATGAATAAATACGGCTAAGGACAGTTAACGTAAGTATTTAGACCAAGAACCGAGAACGATTTTCCTTGTCAAAAAGATACCTAACTTGTGGAAACAGGAGGATTTTTTCTGGTGCTTTTAGCAAAAGACTGAATTTTGCAAATATTAAAATGAGCAAGTTTGTCCTCCCCTATACAGGAATGATCGGAGTACCACCATTCAAGAAGGAGGTAATTCTGCAGAACAAAAGTTGATGCACGTTAGCTCCATGTGAATAGCCAATGTCATATGACGTATGAAGAGTTAGTTCTCTGTTCGGTAAAACAGCGAAATGAATTCGCTGTAACAGAAATTAATCGTACACATGTAAAAAAAAAAAAAAAAAAAAAAAAAAAGAGATGATCACAGAATTGATACTTGACAAGGTAATCCTTCCTTAAGGAAAAATGCAGATTTTATGGAGTCTCAATAACGACATCCAAATTACAACTAGAAGAACCAATGACGCAATGCAGCATCATCGCTGTGCATGTGGCTCGTATTTACTTAGAAGGCTTCGATGCTATATTTCATCAAAATACACTCATCGTCAAAATATAGTTGCACCCAGAAGGAAGCAGCCAACAGGAATGAAACTTGGTGGGTAGGTTTGACATCGTGAGACATGCAAATGATTCAAGTATCACACTCGGCCGCGCATGTGACGCAAGCAAGGAGGGGTCGTAGCGCTGTGCCTGACCGGCTATTTAAGGTCATCCCGTTGCGCCTATTTCGACTCGTGATGTTGAATTGGTTGTATCCTTTGAAAGCGAAGTATGCCTCGAAGAAAAGTTCGGAAGCAATTCGAGCAGTTGGAGGAGTTCGAAAGTGGCCACATCATCGGGCTCAGGGAAGCGGGATGGTCTTATCGCTGTATTGCGCATCCGAATTCCAAAGCATGTTTGACATATCTGCTGATTGATTTGAATGAAAGTCTCACTAACAATCATTAATAAACTTGTAAGACTGCAGAAAGGAAAAGTTACTTATTATAAGACTCTTCGTCTTTCTTTGGACATGCCAGATGTCAGAAAGACTGGATAATAGTTTGAGGAGCAGATGAGTCTATTTTTTTAATAAGTTGTACGTAAGCTAGTTTGCATTTTATTGGAACGAATCCTGTCGAAAACAACAGCCCAAAATGACGACATAATATGGCTATTAGTTGAAATACAGCATATTTCAAAACGGTGCCTAAAAAGTGTTAGTCCTGAATAAATGTATAATTTTCTGAAAGAGTAACATTACGTGTGCCAGCGGAAATACTTAGCATGCATAATACTTTCTTACATGGAAAAATGTAGTAAAACTGCTAAAAATAAGAATTTTAACTTCATACTGTTAACAAGCCAAACATCTTTTTCTAACGCACACAGAAAAAGCTACGGTACATCAGAAAAAAAAAAAAAAAAAACTTTGATGCAGATTAAAGAGAAAATTATTAGGGAAACTCGATATACCGCAATGACAACATTTAGGTTAATGAAATCAGATTATAGTACACATAACTGCGAGAGAGAGAAAGAGAGAATACTTGTTACACAAAAAGAAACTACTTTGAAAGTTCGATATTGTTTTAATAAAGTATGGAAGAGGTGTAAGGTGTGGGAGGAGTTCATTAATAATTTTCTTCAGTCGAATAGCTCCCGGCTGAGAGCTGACAGGAAACCTGATGCCAAACAATCTTTTCTTTGAAATCCTGGGTTGCACCCCTGGCTTTCTCAGAAGACAGTGTAGATATCGTTCAGTTATTTCCTGTTCTACTCATGTAATTTCTTAATGGTCCGAAAGCCTTTCGTGGAAGGGTTGTTATGCATGGCAAATGTTTTCATATTGCCTAACTTCACACATCAACTACTCTTGTTTTTAGCTACAAACCATCGCAAATATTAATTAGTTCACGGCACCGCATCAAAGAGACTAAGGGCACAATACCTTCTGAGTTCGTGGTTTGTATATCCTTTGCAAAAGCATTTTCGCCGCCCCGGTGGCGCAGTGGTTTAAGCGCTGACTTATGACCATTCGTCCGTGAAGCGTCCAGGTTCGAATCCCGGTGAGGAATTGATGCTGTGTTTGTCTTACGACACTGGCTCTTTCCCATCCCTGGAACAAGTGGCCCTAAATTAGTGACGAGCGACTGCTTATAGCCCATTGAGTTGCTTATCGTGGTCCTTTTTTTTTTTTTTTTTTTTTTTTTGATTGGAGGTTTAACGACCACCGTGAGCAACTCAATGGGCTATAAGCAGTCGCCCGTCCCTAATTTAGGGTCACTGGTTCCAGGGAAGGGAGAGAGCCAGTGCCGTAAGACAAACACAACATCCATGCCTCACCGGGATTCGAACCCGGAACCCAGACAGACGAATGATCAGAGGCCAACGCCTTAGACCACTGCGCCACCGGGGCGGCTATCGTGGTCCTTAAACCCACAATTAGAAAAAAGTAGTTCCACATTCACCTAAAAGTTCATAATGAAGACCTAAAGAAAGAAAGAGGAGAAAATTTGAGCATGTGGTTCTTATTTGAAATAACCTTCTAGCGTTCATATTCCCGTCAAGTTTCAAGATAAACCTCAACCAATCACAGCCACTCAACGTTATACACAGTATATATAATGTATATATATATATATATGATGAAGAAATTAAGCGACGTATAAAATTTGGTTGGAGAGCTTTTGGAAGAAACAGTACAATTTTTAAGAGCAATATATCATTATGTCTTAAAGTAAAAGTGTTTAATCAATGCATCCGTCCAGTGTTTACTTACGGAGCAGAGATGTGGACCTTAACTAAAGAAGACATGCAGAGACTGCAGACAACTGAAAGAAGCACGGAGAGGTTCATGCTTGGTGTAACCAGGAGAGATAAGAAGAACTCATGGATAAAGAAAATGTCATGAGTGGAAGTCATCATGATCAGAATAACCCTTTAACGACCATGACTCAAAAATCTTGTATCACTCTAAATACCATAACGCCCGAAACTGTCTGTTGGTTAACTTGTTTGTTTAATAACAGCAATATTGACTGAGGGTGACTTCTGCTGGCCCTTCATAGGTCGAAAAAATTTGAAAAACGAACAAGGGTAGGAAATCTGACTCACTCTAGACAGGCGTTTCGGGTGGCTATGGCCGTTTGTACGTACGGGCGTTCTGGGCGTTATGGTCGTTAAATGGTTAAAACCCCTGAAATGGCAATGGGCTGCACATGTTGTTAGAAGAACGAATTACCGATGAGCAACCGAAATTCTAGACTGGATTCCAAGAGACAGGAAAAGACCCAAAAGCAGACCACATGGGAGGTGAATTGATGAAATTCGAAGACAGGAGGGAGTGACATGGAGGAGACTGGCGCAAGACATACCGTTGTGGAAGAAACTTGGGGAGACCTTCATCCAGCAGTCGATTGCTAATGGTTGACAATGATGATTATATATAGGGTGATTCATAAAGAAGTATACAGTTTCAACGCACTATAAAACACGAACAATGTAAGATATTTTATGTTACCTGTAACATAAATGTAGGGGAATGTTTCTTTTTTTTTTTTAGAGACAGTCGCAGATGTTCTATGTGTGCACCCTTAGTCCCACGACACACTTCCTCACCGATGGATTGGACGAGCCGCGGACTACAACATGCCACTGACCGAATGGCCACCCAGAAGTCCTGACTTAACACCTTCTGACTTTTTCCTGTGGGGTACGTAAAGGACAGGGTATTCGCCCCTCCCCTTCCTGTTGATCTAGCGGAGCTGAAACAGCGTATCACAGCCACTATCACTGCACTTGATTCAGATATCTTACCTCGCGTTTGGGCGAAATTGGATTATCGGCTCGATGTGTGTCGTGTGACTAAGGGTGCACACATAGAACATCTGTGACTGTCTCTAAAAATACTTGAAACATTTCCTTAAAACTCTGTTACAGATTACATAGCATATCTTACATTGGTCTTGTTTCAAAGTGCGTTGAAACTGTATACTTCTTTATGAATCACCCTGTATACATATAATGTATATACAATTTATGTACACTGAGGTGCAGAAAAAACTGGAAAGGACGCTACCATTTGCATTCCATTACATGCCACCTCCCCCATTCGGTAAATGGTATTGTTCGCAAATGGCGTATATGTAGTCAGGTGTTTCGGCAAGTTCAAGTAGTAGCATTTGCAGTTCAGATGGCAGCTTATCAGGATTTAAGCGATTTCGAACCTGGTATGATAGTTGGCGCCCGGGAGATGGGTCACTCCATCTCAGAAATGACCACGAAATTTGGATTTACACGGTCAACAATTTCAAGAGTGTACCTGGACCACACACACTCAGGGAAAACATCCAGAGTGAGAGACCAGTGTGGCCGTAGAAGACTTCGATGATCGTGGACAGTGGCGTCTGGTACGCATCGTAACATCCGTCCATCGTGCAACATTGCTGCAAGTCACAGCGCAATTCAATGCTGAGGCCAGTAGTAGCATCAGCGTTTGGACAGGGCAACGTTTCCAGTGTTTTATGGGGTTCCGGAGCCGAAGGCTCACCCGAGTGCCATCCGACAACACAAGGCTGTGCGCCTCGCCTGGCTTCGGGAACACCGCCATTGGACGCAAAATGACTAAAAACGCGAAGCTGAGTCCGACAAATTGCGGTGCCAACTGTTTTGGGCAGTTGGCCGACTCCGGCTGTGGCGACAACCCCACGAGGCAATGGATCCCGCATGCCAACAAGGGATACTGCAGGAAGGCGGTGTCTCTGTTATGGTGTTTGATGTTTCCAGATGGCACCCATTAGGACCCCTCATACTTCTGCAGACCGCTCTGACCGATGGAGGCTACGTAACAATCCTTGGGAATCATTTGCACCCGTTCATGTCATGCAACCACTCCGACGGGTGCGACCTCTTTAAACACGATGTACCACCGCACATGTTCACAGTCACCCGATTATAGCTGGAGGAACATTCCACAGAGTTTAGCACCGTGATTTGGCCCTCTCGTTCGCCGGATTCAACCCATCGAACACATTTGGGATGCTGTTTATCGTACCGTCAATGCCAGGAATCCTCCACCGGCGGATATTACGTAATTGTGGGACGCCCTTCAGGAAACATGAAGGGCGTCAGACAATTACGTAATATCCGCTGTCTCTACAGTAGTACTACATAGAGCTCGTGGAGTTCCATGCCCCGTCACGTTGCTGCCGTTTTCCGTTCGCAAGAAGGACCAAAGCGGTATTAGAGATGTATAGCAGTTTTTTTTTTTTTTTTTTTTTTTGGTATTTCAGTGTGTGTGTATGTTTTTATTTATAAATATATAGACACAGTCGAGTCACATTATTGTGACCACCTCCAACTTTTAACGTCAACAGCGCGTAGCCAATTAAAGAAGGCACGTGTCGAGAGCTGGCTTGGAGGGTATATAAGGCGTGCTGTAGACATTCTGTAAACATATCATTCATTGCTGTCATGGAGGAACGGAGCGATTTATCAGATTTGAAAAAAAGGATTATTATCGGCTTTCGGGCCAAGGGTGGCCGTATTTCTGAAACAGCGCAGTTTCTGAACTGTTCGCGTGCTACTGTGGTTAAAATATATCGTGATGGGAGAAATGGCACCATTGCGAATAAGCGACGTGAAACTGCGGAACACCACGTGCCACTGATGTGAGAGGTGAACGTCGGCTTCGAAGATGCGTGAGAGCCAATCTACACAATAAAGTGGAGCAACTCACGGGCTGAATGAACCAGAGGACTACCAGAAGTGTATCTTAAATGACAGTTCAGCGAACCCTGGTGCATATGGTGTTCCAATGCAGACGGATGGAAGCTGCATCTATGCTAACGAAGGTGCATTGGCAGAAAAGGCTTACATTTTCACGACAGTATCGGAATAGGACCTCCGCTGATTGGCAAAGGATTACCTTCTTCGATAAGTCACGTTTTCTGCTTCATCGAACGGATGAACGTTGGCGTATAAAGCGAGAAACATCGGAGAATAAATATTCTTCAACCATTCCTGGAAGAACACAAGCTGGTGGGGGCAGCGTTATGGTCTGGGGAATGTTTTCGTGGCATTCTCTAGGTCCACTCATTCCCGTGGAAGGCAATATGGACCGAATTTGTTATGAATCCATCCTTGCAGACCACGTACACCCATACATGCTGATTGTTTTCTTTGGGGCGGATGGAATCTTCCAGCACGACAATGCGACGTGTCACACAGCTAGAAATGTTCGAGAGTGGTTGGAAGAGCACGATGAAGACTTCAACGTACTTCCTTGGCCCCCCTTATTCCCCAGACTTAAACCCAATTAAGCATCTGTGGGACCACCTCGATCGTGATGTTCGCTCTACGGATCCTTCACCACGCACCCTCCAGCAGCTGTCAGATGCACTGCAGTCTGCATGGCTCCACATACCTGTGAACACCTTCCAGCACCTTACTGAGTCACTCCCAGCCCGTCTAACTGCTGTCCGCATTGCACACGGCGGTTACTCTGGATATTAGCTGGTGGTCACAATAATGTGACTCGACCGTGTATATCCACTTCCACTGCTGGATAAAGGTATCCCCAAGTTTCTTCCACAACGGTCTATCTTGCGCCAGTCTCTTTCATGTCACTCCCGCAGGCTTTCAAGTTTATATATATACACACATATTCACGACTACCACAAATCGAACCGACTGAAGGGGAGGGTGGTGGGAAAAAGAGATGCTTTTTGTTTCTGGTTGTCAAATTCAACCATTTTGGGTTTTCTCTCTCTCTGTCTCTTTTTTTTTTTTTTTAGTGATTCACCTTTACCGGCGATACCCCAAATTTTGTGACCATGTAAACTTTGCTGTTGGATGAAAGGATAAGTGTTTAGAGAGCAGCGTCGAATTTCAATTGCTATTAGGGGAATTTTGGAAACTCAAACACTATTATACATAGAATTCAAAACAGAACTGTGAAATTAAATTAACTTTTTTCTTTGCGAAGAAAAAAATGTAATTACACCACGTGACAACAGTTTGGTGAGCTGCAAACGTAACTCTTGAAACGTTGCACAGTGATATCTTAATCTCTAGTGGTGCAATTTTGGAGAAATTTAAACTGTAAAAATAAATAAAGGTTGTTTTCTTTTTTTCAAAAAAAAAAAATGCTGGAGATTCTTAAATATTTCAAAATCTACTGCTGAACGAATTTAGTTATAGCGGGCTCTCCTTGACGCTTCTACACCTACTGACTACAAAATCCGCGCGCAGCTAAATCATCAACAGAGAGGTTCAACAATATCGAGCTCGCTTCAAATTAGCGAAAAGTAATTGAAGAATGGGAAGACATTCGACAGCCAACGACTAGCACTCGATTATCATCAACTGCACCAAAACTGAAAGTCTCTAATCAGGTGGCGTGGACTATCTTTGACTCAACACCACGTCGAAATAAGCGTATTAGGTTGCATGTACAAAGAAACTACTTTGCCATACAGATCAGATCATAAGCACACCGGACAAAAAATTATTCACCTCTAACAGAAATGCTAGTAGGAAGTTACCGTTTGCACCGAGGGCTCCGTGATAGCATTGTTGGGAGATAAATAGCACTGACGTGATTTAAAAGATCATTTCTGTTTCGTGCTGTGGTGAAGAGCAACGTGTGTGTTGAATTAAATCTGCTATGTGGGTCGTAAGACAGACGTTACTGAGTTGCAAAAAGAAGCCATCGTGATTGTCCGTGCCCACGGATACAAAGTGAATGAAGTCGCCCAATTTGTTGGTGTGTCGAAGCGTACTGTCCAGCGGGGATACAAACAGTGGAGTAGTTCGCAGTCAACAGAAAATAAGCGACGTAATTGTGGCCGGAAAGCAATTCTCACCAACAGGGACCGTCGCCAAGTGTCACGCCTACTAGCTGCAAATCGGTTTCAAACCAGCCAACAATCGCTCCAAAGAGTCAATAAAAGTCCACTCCAACCAATTTCCGAAAGGACATTGCGACGAGAACATGCGATAGACATCTGGGGCAGAGTACCACGGAAAAGGTCTCGTTTAACAGCAAGTCACAAAGGCGCACGTTATCAATGCGCTCAGAGGCACCAAAACTTTACTCTGGAGTAATTTGGTCTGATGAGTCTCGTTTTCTGTTTGTACTCCAATGATGGGAGACAACGAGTGCATCGCAGGCCCAATGAAGCCTTTAATCCTGATTGTGTCGAAGGTGTTGTTCAAGCTGGAGGGGGTTCTGTGATGTTTTGGGGATGTTTTTCGTACCACGGAATTTACCCTCTCTTTGCAGTGACGATGAATTTGAACCAGCATGCCTACCTCCGCATTTTGAATGACGAAGTGTTGCCCTTTGCCTTATATCCCCAGGAGCAGCCTCACATTGCTACTCCTGTCTTCCAAGAACCATGTGCACAGGGCATTTGTCGTCACTGCTATCATCTCCCGTGTGTACAGGACTCCACTGGCCTGCCAAATTCAGTGGCAGGCCTTCGGGACCAATTGACGCATGAGCTGCTGCAAATCGATGTCCCATGCATCCACAACCTCGTGGAGTCTCTACCACACCGGAATCATGCTGTTATCAAGGCAAAAGACGCCGTCACCCGTTATTAGGTAAGTTCTGACAGGGGTGACTAATATTTTGTCCGGTGTGCTTATGTAGAGGATTTTAGGAAGGGAGTGTCTGACCCCAGGTCTTAAACAACTCTTAGAAACAGGAAGCTAGGATATTTGGGCTAGAGTACCCGACAGGACAGGTAAGGGACACAGGAAGCAAGGTAGAAAGGGGTAGGAAGACGCCCTTATTTATAACCGGGACGCCAGTACCAGGGGTCTGACGGCTAAACCTGCCCATCCGACACACGGCGGATATTTAGCGGTTCGAGCGTTCGTACCTGCCCGGATACTTTGCCATACATAGATTATAATGTACATAAGAATGTCCATCGCGAATTCGGGCGAAGATTCTTGTAAAAATTAAAACTATTTTACCCATCTGTTCTTTTTAGCACGTCTTTTGTAAAAAAAGAACGTGCTTATGTTAGCGGTTTATCCGTCCGTCCGCCTGTACCCACGATATCTCTGTAATTATTAGTCCGATTTGAAAGATTATTTTTGCATTGGGAAGCTTGAAATATGTGGATGATGATCCTTCATTTCTTTTGTTTTTACGATGTACAATTTTGCCGCTACAGGACGTAAATGCAGACAACGTCCAATTCAAAAATACGTTTTATTCCACATATTTGAGTCTAAACATCCGATTGAAAAAAATATTTTATCTTTCGATTCCATTTATGCGGGAGAGTATTTTAGATACAGTTACTTTTTCAAATTACGCATAGATTTTCCGCTATGGGGCGTAAAAGTAAACTACATTTTCCCCGATAACTCATCTTTTGAAACTCCTATTTGAAATTTTTTTCTTCAGCGGATACACCTTCTGATGGAAAATCGTTTGCATATAATTTCAATATTTTGGTAAAGAATACTTTGGCCACCAGGGAGCGTAAGGGTTAATTTTTGCTTCTGATGTATTTGCCATAAAATCTGAGCTTCCAAAATATCGATTGAAAAAATTCTTTCGTGGACTGATGCCACTCACATCGATAAACCATTTCGCAATATTTTCTTCCTAAAATATTCCACAGTTTCTCCGCCAGGGGGCGTAGATGTATGTCTTATTTTTGTCAATATCTTTACTTCTAGGAGTCCGATTTTAAAAATTGCTTCTTTGTTGGATAGCGTTTTCAGTGTGACATGTTTTTCATATAATTTCAAAATTTTCAAGTAATTTATGGACTTTCCGCTAGGGGGCGTGGAGGTAAATTGCGTTTCCCCCTATATCTCTGCTTCTAATTCCCCGTTTTGAAAAAGATATTTCTGCACCGGATACAGCTCCTGATGAAATATCCGTTGCACATAATTTTTAATTTTTGTAAAAAAATGGTTTGGCCACCAGGTGGCGTAATTTTAATTCCCGCTTCTGATGTGTTTGCAGCAAAATATGAGCTCCTAAATTCTCGATTGAAAAAAACGTCGTTTGTAGACCGATACTACTCATGTCGACAAACCTTTTAGAAATATTTTCTTCTGAAAATAATGCATGGTTTCAACGCGAGGAGGCGTAGATGTATATCTTATCTCTACTTCTAGGAGTCCGATTTGAAAAATTCCTTCTTTGTTGGATAGTGTTTCCAGTGTGATACGTTTTTCATATAATTTCAAAATTTTCAAGTAATTCATAGACTTTTCGCTAGGGGACACAAAGGTAAACTGCGTTTTATGCGTTATTTCTGCGTCTAAAACACTGATTTGAAAAATTATTCCTGTATCGCATACAAGACTTGATGGAAAATATTTTTCACATAATTTCTAATGTTTTGTAAAGAATGGTTTGGCCACCAGGGGTCATAAGTGTTAATTTCTGCTTCTGATGTATTTGTAGCAAAATTTGGGCTCCTGAAAACACGACTAAATTCTTTTGTTTCTTGGACCGATACCGCTCATATGGAAAAACCTTTTGAGAATACTTTCTTCCTAAAATATTGCATGGTTTTCCCACCAGGGGACGTAAAGTCACATCTTATTTTTGTCGATATCCCTGTTTCGAAGGGACCGATTTGAAAAATTATTTCTGTGTTGGAGAGCGTTTCCGGTGCGAAATGTTTTTAATATAAATTCATGTTTTTCTTAACGCACAAGTCTGCAACCAGAGGGCGTAAGCTCACGATTCCGTTTGCACACAATATCTGAGGGATTAAAAACCCGTTTGAAAAAACTTCCTTCTTCCGTCAGATACTATTGTTTTTCCATACCGGTTCAATTGACTTCAAATAGCTTTGATAAATTTAATTTCCGTCAGAACGGATTCAAAAGACGTGCTTATTACACCCGGAAATTCGGTGGCATCTTTTTTGTTTACTTTTATGATGCATGCTAGGCATTTCAGATAATGGAACGTCATACGGAAATACCTGGTGCACCTTTATTTTCTTTTTCACATTTGAGGTTTAACAGACACCGTGAGCAGCGCTGAACAGTCGCCCGTACCTGATTTAGGTCTTGTAGCTCCAGGGAAGGGAGAAAGCCAGTGCCGTGGTATAGGCGCGCTGCCGATGCCGAACCCGTGTCGGATGACGAAGCAGAAACCAGCACCTCTGACCATTTGGCCATCAGGGCCACCACTTGTTTTTCGAGGATAACTTGTAATGTATTGAGCAAATTTAGACGACTACATTTTCTTAATTCTATACTCGGGCAAAGTTAACTTAATTACACTGTTAATGCTTTGAGACCGATTCACCGACAAGATATCTCTTGTGTATCAGTACTTCTCCTAGCACTAATGTGGTGCCATGTGTCGCGGACCCTTTCCCCTAAGGGTGACTTAAGGCAAGACAAAAGGAAACTTCCCAGGTTCCATCACGATGTCACGTCTCAACCCCCACATCTTCTCAACGTTGCTGACCACCAGACAAACGATTTCTGAATGAGTATTTTAAAACAATAACCACGAAGACAGAAGCAAGTTTAATCGCCAAACCATTACCTCCCCACTTACCCTCAGGCTAACACAATTCTCCCCTCCAGCTCACAGGAAATATCCTCCCTGTGTACTGTATAGCCGCTCTGAAGCAAAACACAAGTGACAATGATGTTGCCAAAATGCGAATATTAATATTTTTTAGATACGCGACCTAAACTGGGATCTTTATTTTTATAATGTACGTACGTACGTACAACATTTAGAACATCTATATATCTATGTCCTTTTTAGGTCTCATTCAAACTCGAACACGGGCTTTTAAACTGGAACTATATTATGCAGTGGAAGTACACACTCCGTAACTTTAAATCCATAGTCAGGTTAGCCTTGCCCAGGGTATAGTAATGTTGTGTACAATAGACCTTAGGTCGCGGTGCTGAGTCAAGTACCCCCCCCCCCCCCATTGGGAACAAGTAATGTTGTGCTTCTGTGACAGATCAGACCAACTTTAAAGTACATGCAAAATAAACTGCACTACCGTGCAAAAATTTAGGACGAGACGGTTTTTCGAACGTAACGTCGTGCAGAAGTGCTCCACATAGACTCAAATCATACCATAAGATCCCCAAGATGTAAGAATATGGGACAAGTAAGCAAAATCGTCCAAACAAGGATACAAAGGCACTTTATTGAATAGGTAGCTTCGAGCACAACTGGATAGAAGACAGAAACGTCCATGTGACAGGCGGCTGCCAAGAAAAATCCGATCTTTAGTAGGGAATATGATCACCCCTGACTGCGTTGCAGGATTTTCAACGTCTGTCCATGCTGAGGACGAGGTTGTCAAGGAGCTGTTGAGGCATCGCGGCCCATTCCTCTTGTAGCGCCCATCGCAGCTGCGGAATCGTTGCGGGCGGCTGGTGACGTGCTGTCAAGCGTCTCCCGAAAAGGTCCCACACGTGTTCGATTGGATTTAGGTCAGGGGACCTTGCGGGCCAATCCATGCGTTGAATATCTTCACTCTCCAACAGCTCTGCGACAGCCACTGTACGATGAGGTGTAGCGTTGTCGTCCATGAAGAGGAACTCAGGACCCACAGCACCTCTAAACAGACGCACGTGAGGCAGGAGAACCTCGGTACAATAGCGGACACCAGTGACTGAACCTCTTTGGAAGATGTGGAGGTCAACATGATACCGCCCCTAACGACAACTCCGCCACCTCTACACCGGTCCCTTTCGATGATGTTGGAGGTGTGATTGCCTGTTTCCTGCTCTCTCCAGATGTGTATACGTCCAGAATCGCTCGTCAGACTAAATCGTCTCTCATCCGTAAAGAGAACTCGACCCTATTGCTGATGTATCCAGTTATTGTGTTCCTGGCACCACAGAAACCGCCGTCTCCGATGAGCAGGCGTTAATTTCACACACCGTAATGGTCGTCGTGCAAATAGACCACCTTTATGCAGCCTCCTGGCCACGGTAAAACGCGATAACGGATGTCCAGTTGTCTGTTGCATGTGCTTTGCGATTTCTCCTGCTTTCTGCCGTCTGTCTCTTCTCGCCTGTAGGACAATATACCGGTCGTCCGCCGCCCTGGTTGCTCGTGGACGACCACTGCTAAACTCTCGGACAACTGTTCCTGTCGTTTGTTTGCTCGTGAAACGATGCTGTGAGCGATCCCGAACTTCTCGGCCACACTAGTCACACTTCGACCTTCTTCCAACTTCCCAATGACGCGACCTCGGGTAAAGTCATCCAGATGTCGTCTACTGGATTGCCTGTTGGCCATATCACATGGTGGCAGCAACTCGACGTCGTTCAAACCGATGTATACCGTGCAATAGCTTTCACCGAATTGCTGAGCGTACACCGCCCGTGTGCTTTATACCCTTCCGACACTCCACCCCCTACGTCATGCTGCATATATGCGCATGCCCTACCGTACCGGACCCTAGTCTATCTCCTGAGTGGTCTTTCGGTCTGTTCTGCCTGCTCGTTCCGCTGTTATACTAATTTCTCCTCTTCGTCCTTAATTTTTGCACACCAGTGTATGTTTTAACATTACTACGTATTGATTTTTGCTTTGCAGTAACACTAACCCTTTAGGAACCAGCATACATAATACTAACCACAGTACTAACCCTTAGGAACCCCAGCAGGGAAGCCGTACCTCTGAAAACCCTGAAAATAGCATAAATCACATTACGTATTTTTTTTTTTCATTTCCTAAGAAATGAACGCGAACTTTAACATTATCTATTGATTAATTAATTATTATTCATGTGTTTCGATTGTGGCAGAACTACTTTTGAACGTCCCTGATTTGAACGTTTTTCATTCGTTCTTGTTTTAACCTGATAATAAACAGACATACGGTTCGAACACTCCACTCGGCTTTTATTGTCTTTTGAGAAGGATTTAGAGGGAATTACGGAACTAAGGAAATTTTTCATTTATTCCTTTGTCTGAAGAGCCATGTGTTTGTTCGAATGGCACTTTGTGTTTGCCGTTGTGATCAAGGGTTGAGCGAGAGGAAGGAGGAGGAGGGGGGGGTATTTCTAGAGGAGTCCACCTTTTTTGTTTGCTCTCTCCGTGTGTTTTGACTTGTGCACAAGTGTGTGAGTCCTCGCGGAAACAGATTCTACTTAGCGAAACCATTTACTAGGATTGCACATCAGTTCCGAGGCAGAAGAGGTTTGGGATGAATTATATGATTCCACAATCTCATCACGTCTTCGTGCTGTAATTGTGTGAGCCGAAGACGGGGTTTCGAGGGGAAATAAGGCGAGGAGACCACGCGCTGTTGGATGGATAGATAGATGGATGGATGAAAGTAGTATCTTATATTTTGCTTTTGCTCTTGCGACGACCATGGTGCCATCTACGGTCATTGCCTTCCATCACACGGGTTTTAAAATTGAATCCTGTTAAACCTGGCTCGTGTATCGAAAATTTGAAATATTTCAATTTCGTGGATATACAGTAAAACTCGCTTATAACGTCTGCCCAGGGACTGCGTTATTTACGGCGCCGTGTCCGAGTGCTGTTTTAACCAAAGCTGACTAAAACCAGAACACACTACAGTGGAAGAAATGCTTAAACTAAAACTGCCTTACTTAGAATTCCACGTGGATTCTACTTAATTATTAAACTTACAGGGTTTTAACGTATATGGAGTTTTAATCCTATTTTAGCTGTAGTTTTAGAGGTAATTGTGTAGCTTTCTTTACTATTTAAACCGAGTGTATGTACAAAGGGCATCCTGAAAGTAATGCCTCGTTCCTCATAAGATTTTTATTTGTAGTAGCAAAAATGTGAAATTTGGTTTCAAAATAATTTTACATATTGTTAATAATGCTAGCCTATTCAAAGTATTGCCCATCGCACTCTATACGTTTCCTCCATCTTTGAAACTATTGGTAAAATCCATTTTGGAAAAACTCCTGAGGCTGTCTTTTCACCCATGAATTCACAGCCAGTTTAACGTCTGTGACATCGTCGAAACGTTCCCCACGAAGGGTGTTTTTCAAAGGAACAAACAGGAAAAAGTCTGAGGGAGCCAAATCAGGACTGTAGGGGGGTTGGGGTATCACCGTCAACCCCAGTTTGGCAATAGCCTGTAAAATTTCCATTGAGGTGTGGGGGACGGGTGTAAAACAACATTATGAAGTGGAATGTCACGTCTTTTCCTTCGGATAGCTTCACTTAGCTTCTTCAATGTCTGCACATAGTGAACACTGTTTATTGTTGTACTCCGTTCAAAGAAATCAATCAAAATGACACCACGTTTGTCCCAGAAAATTGTCACCATCACTTTCCCAGCGGAACGAGTTGTTTTCACCTTTTTCTGTCGAGGTGAAGATGTTTTGTCCCATTCCATTGACGCACGCTTTGTTTCTGGGTCATGAAAAAAACCCCCAGGTTTCATCCCCAGTCACAACATTAGAGAAAAACGCCTCGCTTTCCCTCTCATAACAATCCAAGAGGTTCCGGCATATGTCCACCTTTTGCTCACATTGTTATCGGGTTAGGTTTCTTGGGGGATCCACTTTGAACAAATTTTCCTGTAGCCCAGATCCCTAATTAATGTTTCCATAGCACTATGATCACAGTGATTTGCTTCACAAAACTCCTGGATGGTAAGACGACAATCAGCTGTGATAAGGTCTTTCACTCGTTGCCTGTTGGCATCTGTCACTGTAGTTGCGGGTCTTCCACTCCGTTGTTTGTTCAACAGTGAACTTTCCGCCTCTCGAAACCTCTTCATCCATCTTCCGACAGCTCCATACACCATTAGTCCTCTGTGGATTTCTGGAGCCTCACATCCCTCTTTTTCCAGAAATTCAATTACGGCTCGCTGCTTTTCCCTGTCATTTATGATATTTATTTCCGATTCTGAAAACAAATTTTTCCCACATTAGTAACATATCATAGTACGTGTCAGTGCAGTTTCATTTAAATCACTTCGAAATTTCAAAAGTTATTAAGGAGGCTGCATTACTTTCAGGATGTCCCTTGTAGCTTGGAGAACACTACTTGAAATTTTCTTCTACTTATTTACTTCCTGGAAGTGAAAGTCACTCAAATATAATTCAGGAATGATTTACTTAAAGTTCGCTTTTTTATCAGCCGCACTTCACTCAAGCATAGCTCTTATAGCACAATAAGCACTTAGTCGAATTAACGTAAGTTAGTAAGCAAACAACTTCAACAGTAAATATATAACAACACAACTCGGACACGCAGACTTCAAATAAACTGTTTCAGCCTAATGCAGCTTCCACCACACTACACACGTTGCTGCTTGTTTCAACATTATAGATCTCTCGTTCTTATCTATCAATATGCATACGTCACGCTCTCTAACCTCAAGATTGTGGCCAACATCATTCCGCGAGCAAGAATACAGAACGTTAAGGTTGATAACGCTAAAAGAAAATGCATTCAAATTTACATATAGAAAGCAACTAAAATTGAAAGTTAATTTAGAATATACACTGAAGAGCAATCGAATTAGAGATACATGTCTAGCAACGTGTAGCACCACCTTTCGCCCTGATGACGACGGCGATTCGTCTCGGAATGGACTCGACAAGACACCGGAAGTGTTGAAAAGCCATACGGATCCATGACCCCTGAACAAGCTTCCACAGTTCACGAAGATTTGATGGAGGATAGTCAGAGCCTCGAACATCTCTCTCGATGGCATCCCAGATATGATCGATAGGATTGAGGTCAGGTGACCTAGTTGGCCAAGGAAGCGAGGTCACGTCGGTGGAGTGTTCATCCAGCCATTCGCATACAATTCGGGAGCGATGGCACGGTGCATTGTCTTGTTGCAGGATAAGGTCCCCAGTGGGATGTTGAAGACGTACAAACGGGAGCAAATGGTAGTCCAGGATATACCGGTAACGTTGACCTATGAGGGATGATGTCACACGTACCAGGGCTCCCATTTCAGTCCACGTAAACAGTCCCCAGACGAGAATGCCACCCCCACCAGCTTGAAAAGTACCCTGCTAGCAAGAAGGATCCATCTCTTCATGTGGTTTGCGCCGTACTCGTATCCTGCCATCCGCATGTACCAACGTGGATCTCGAATCATCAGATCAGGCAACATTTTTCCACATGTCTAGGGTCCGGTGGCGATGTTCCCGCGCCATGCTAACCTTTGCACCCTGTGATGTGCGGTCAGCAGCGGTAATCTCGTGGTACGATGGCTTCTGTACCCCATAGCGAGGAGATGGTTCTGGATGGTGTGGCTGCTTACACGTTTTTGTGCACCAGAGTTAAATTGCCGAGTGATTTCTTGCACTGTGCCCCGTCTATCTGCTGTTACAATGCGAGCTAGCCGACGATGACCCCACTCATCCACACGCTGTTGTCCACGGCAGTTGGCCCTTGCAGGGATGGTTTTACCGGATTCGATGTACTCAAGGTGCACCCGTGACACACTGGTTCGTGAAAATCACAGTCCCTGCACGACTTCCGAGATGGAGTGACCCATTCGTCCGGCCCCGACAATTTGCCCACGATCAAATGCGCTTAGATCCTTCGTCTTTCCCATACTGCCTCCGACTCTTACTGGTTCCCGTCGCATCACTCGTTATATTGTCAGATCGCTGCATACGTCATGTCGTTTCCGTTTACAGGGCCGCCCACAGCGCCACATTTGCATACGCCAGTTGTCTTTAATTCAATTCCTCTTCAGTGTGCGTCGTAAATGGGTAATTGACTAATTGGCTATGTTCTTGAATAGATGTGTTGTAAATAAATTACACTTTGTAACAAATGACCAAACGCCCGCAGATAGGAATCAGCATGAGAGGATTAACTTACATTATTTCCACTAACTCATTCCTTCACTAACTGAGTGCCTTCACCGAAAGGTACATTTTACTGAAGGCTGTTTTCTTTGAAATATTCTTTTTACCAAAGGGGATCGTTTCGCCAAAAAATTTATTTCACCGAAGGATCTTTTCATTGAAAAACTCACTTCACTGAAAGAACGAATAGTTAATTTCAACTAAAAAAAAATATATTGTATTACGTTGCTCATCTAATCGACGCGTTATTTATTGAATGTTACTTCGATTTTCTGAAAGTTCACATACTAGAACTTGTGTTTGACACATAGCTCATGTTTCTGAGTCTGATTTGGTTTCACCTCTCTCTCTCTCTGTGCGAAATTATCAGATACCACTATTTAATTATAGATTAAAGCTGGTTAAGTTACTGTGTTTTAGTGATACTTTATATCTGGAATGGTTGAGAAATATATTCTTCGATTGTTTCGGAAATTAGGAAACCGCAGGACGCACATGAGATAAAGGCAGCTGAGAGCACATGTCCACGTAGCTCAGTTGGGAAAGCAACTTACTCCGGAGTGAGGGGGACACGGATTCGATGCCCTGCGCGGACAAACTTGTATTTTATAAAACATCATACTACTCTATTGATTTCTAGCAACTTCTTTATTAGAAATCAATAAACATTTGTTTGCCTTAAATGCCTGGAGATTGTAATATTCATGCTGTAATTCCCTTTGTGAGGAATTATCCCATATTTACATGATGACGGTTAAAGAATAAGTTAGTGAAGTAATCACTGCTGCATTTATTCAGATTGACACATGGGTTTCAATGGGATATTTTTTCTTTTTGGTTGGAGGTTTAACGACCACCGTGAGCAACTCAATGGGCTATAAGCAGTCGCCCGTCCCTAATTTAGGGTCACTGGTTCCAGGGAAGGGAGAGAGCCAGTGCCGTAAGACAAACACAACATCCATGCCTGACCGGGATTCGAACCCGGACCCCTTACGGACGAACGATCAGGGGCCAGCGCCTTAGACCACTGCGCCACCGGGGCGGCAATGTGATATTGCATCCACATGTGTTAGTTCCCATTGGTTTTATTCGGAATACCGTCATGTAGAGCATTTATAATAAATCTGACATAAGTAGAGTAACTAATTTTGTAGCTAGTAAATAGAAGTAATTTAACTAAATAATTTGTTCTTATTAATTATTGAGCATTATGATTTTTTTAAAAGACAGAATTTTTTTAAATAAAGAGGCACCCTATCCCCGGTGTTTGAAGTTAAGCCACCCTTTAAGTGGCCGATGTATCTGAACCAAATGGCGCCCAAAATTTTCTTCGCCCTCCAAACAGAAATGTTCACACGACAAAGGGTTTTACGAAAGCTACGGCAAAGCCATTCCTTTCCACTCTGCTCTCATTTCAGCAGTTCCGACTATAAACCCATCACCGTCCTTTATTCTCCGATCCGAAGCATGATGGGGAATGGCTAGTCATATGCCACTGGGTAGAAACAAGTAACTCAAACATCATCTCTCTCTTGATCTGAAAGACTACAGTCTCGTGACGATTATATATAGATTAAGATAATACAATGTAGTTGTCACAAATTAAGATAATATGTTGTATTATCTTAATCTATATATCAGCTCTCTCCTTTCTTAGGTTCGGTGCCATTGTTATAACCTTCTAGCAAGTAATCAGCCAGATAGGATTACTATTAATCGTTCCCCTACTTGACAATTTTAAGTAACAAAGATAAGGGAAAAGCAACTCTTTCTAATGCGCAAACTCACTCGCTCCAGCCTCGTACGGCCCACTTCTTAGACACCGAATGCATTCATCATCAACAACCATGGGAAAGATTCCCGTAGGTGTCTGGTGCCACGGAGGCATCAGATTACAGTCGTCTATTGTTGTCTTACTACCAGCGCATCGACACCCATCTGGTAAACCCAGGCAGCCTACTGAAGAGTATCCAAGGACAAAGTGCGCCCGGGGCCGACTTGAGAGAAAACCACGTACACATTCGCATCCTCGAACATGGGAAGTCTGCGGAAAACCCCGGAAAAACCGCAGACTCGATAGTCGGAGGGACCGGTATTCGAACACCCGTCAGAAACGTCTGCCCCCCCCCCCCCCCACACACACACAGAGTACAGCGACTTAACTAACTGGTAACGAATACATTCGTTCGAGCTGATTTCAGCCCATTTCGCTAGCCTCGAGGTAATTCGTTCCAGCAAGTTAAAGGGTTAAGCCTAGATATAAGCAATCGGTGTTTCAGACAAATTGCAAAAAAGAAACTCTACGGCAACATCAACGAAAATATTTGGAGAGAAGAATCAAAACTACAAGGCTTGTTTTATAAACACGTCAAATAAGGTTCTGCAGTAAAATCCAGATTTTTCAGTGAACTAACTCTTCGGTGAAATGATTATTCTTCGAATGAACTTTTAGATGAAGTAACAACCCTCCGATAAAAGGAACCTTTCGCTAGCATGGCCATTCAGACCGTCCCGGTGGCCAAGTGGAAAAAAGCGCAGTTTTTTGGCCATTTGTCGAAGCTGAGTCCGGTTTCGAGTCTTGGATGATTTAGAAGTATACAAGCAAAATCTGTAACACACTAAAATGAAGAGATACGCACGTACGTTTTGTGGTTGCAGTGACTGACTTTAAATAGACTTAAACTTAAAAAAAATGAAAAGTTATTGGATTATGATAGAAGACACTTCAAGTTAGAGATCAGAAATTAATGTAACTGCTGTTAATAACTGTGTTGTAGGACAATAAAAAGGAGTAACATTAAAAAAAATATACACAGTCGAGTCAACTTTTGATGTCAACAACACGTAGCCAATGAAAGAAGGCACGTGTCGTGAGCTGGCTTGGAGGGTATATAAGGTTTGCTGTAGGCATTCTGAAACATATCACTCGTTACTATCATGGGTAACAGGAGCAATTTATCAGATTTGCAAGAAGGGATGATTATCGGATTTCGGGCCAAGGGTGGCAGTATTTCGGAAACAGCGCAATTTGTGAACTGTTCGCGTGCTGTTGTTTTTAAAGTGTATCGTGATTGGAGAAATGGCACCATTGCGAATAAGCGACGTGGAAACTGCGGAGCACCACGTGTCATTGATGTGAGAGTTGAACGTCGGCTATGAAGGTGCGTGAGGGCCGATCGACACGCTACAGGGGAGCAACTCACTGGCCGAATGAATCAGAGGGCTACCGGAAGTGTGTCTAAAACGACACTTCAGCGAATCCTGCTGCGATAAGGCTCCGATGCAGACGGATGGTCACTGCACCTATGCTAACGAAGGTGCATCGGCAGAAAAGGCTTACATTTTCATGGCAGTATCGGAGTTGGACCTCCGCTGATTGGCAAAGGATTGCCTTCTCCGATAAGTCACGTTTTCTGCTTCATCGAACGGATGGACGTTGGCGTATAAGGCGAGAAACATCGGAGAACAAACACTCTTCAACCATTGCTGGAAGAACACAAGTTTGGGGGGGGACAGCTTTATGGTCTGAGAAATGTTTTTGTGGCATTTCCTGGGTCCACTCATTCCTGTGGAAGGCACTATGGACCGAATTAGTTATGAATCCATCCTTGCTGACCACGTACACCCATACATGATGATTGTCTTCCCTGGGGCGGATGGGATTTTCCAGCACGGCAATGCGAAGTGTCACACAGCTAGAAATGTCCAAGAGTGGTTGGAAGAGCACGATGAAGATTTCAAAATACTTTCCTGGCGCCCTAATTTCCCAGACGTAAACCCAATTGAGCATCTGTGGGACCACCTCGATCGTGTTGTTTGCTCTGTGGATCCTCCACCACGCACACTCCAGCAGCTGTCAGATGCACTGCAGTCCGCATGGCTCCACATACCTGCGAACACCTTAGAGCATATTACTGAGTCACCCCCAGCCGGTCTAACTGTAGTCCGCGCTGCACACGACGGTTACGCTGGATATTAGCTAGTGGTCACAATAATTTAACTCGACCTTGTATATTTGTGTGTATGTGTTACACATCTGCAAATGGACGGGTTTGAGGATTTTTCATGAGGTGTCTGGGGAAATTTGGGGTGGGTGGGAGTTCGAGGTGTGTGTGTGTAAATCCTGGGTATAAATAAAATTCCGCTTTCACTATGTGTTTTTATTTGGCTTCAGTTTCCTTTAGGAGAGTGAATCGATTGCGAGTATCGCAGACAGAAACAGGAACCTTGGATGGCATTCAAGAACTGGGTGCGATCTTAGATTACAGCCGAAATCAACGAGCTGGTACTTAAACACTCGAGATTGGACTGGGCCGGGCTATTAGATTGCAAGTCTGAAAAGGACCGGCCCTTTGATATTCCGGTTCGGCTGCAGCTGAGGGTATTGATGCTATGCATTTTTCTCGACAGTAGTGAAGTAAATTCCAAGTAACAATTTGTTTCCGGTGCTCGCAGAGGCTGTGATGAGACCGCTAGAAGACTTCATACTCACTACCTTACCCAGAACCCCAAAATTATGGTTACGCTTTGCGGATGATGTTTTTTGTCTGGGAACATGGAGAAGATTACTTGCAGGACTTTGTCGTTTCTATGAACAAAGTACACGATGACATAAAATTTGATGTTGGAATAGAAAACCAAGAAGAATTGCCTTTCTTGGATGTTCCCGTGAAGGGATTGGCATCGGGTGCAATTAGTCCTAAAGTGTACTATAAGCCGACGCACGCAAATCCCCCCATTCGGCCACCCTCAGCCAACTCAACAGCCCATAAGTACGCACTCTTCAAATATTGAACTAAAAAGGCCAGAGAGCTATGTACTGAAAAGGTGGACTGTGAAAGAGAAACTGGAGCTCTGAAAGATCTAGCTAGAGCTGGAGGATTTGACACCTCCAGAGTGCAAAACATCATAGCGAAAACGAAAGCAAGCAAACGAATTACGGTAAGTGAAAAGGCAACATTGAAATTTGTTGGAGCTATTCCCTACATACCCAGGATTTCATACTTCATCAAGAACCTTTTCCGAAGGAGAGGTCTCGACGTTGGTTTGAAATCACCTAAATCAACATACTCAACACCGAAAGAAGTCGCTCCACGTGCCTTACGGACGCAGGTATCTATAGCCTTCCCCTACAGTACCCGGACTCGTCTACTAAGCATTATGTGGGACTCACTAAAATGTCCTTTAGTGTAAGAATGTCAGAGCACTAAAGGGACGTGAAGCAAAAGAAACGTTCTACAGCGTTTGCAATGGAAGTAGCTATCCAGGGAGCGCAACCCCAATGGCAGAACATCCGCAAGATTGCTCCATACAGAGATGCTAGAACGACAGCCATTAGAGAAACTATTGAAATCTTAACACGCCATGATGTGTGCAATACAGAGGCCTCAAGTGAGCTCCCTGTACCCTGGAACCATCTGCTTGGCTTCACAAGTAGGATGAAATGATTCTGTATACATTAACGACTTAGCACATTTAGATCACATATCATATAACATTTCAGTTGTTACCCGCGTGTTTGGCATGCGCGAGCGTGGTGTTCTACATATCACATTTGTTTCTTTATTTATGTGCATGCGTATTCATATATTAGCTTGATTCTGGCTTCCTTTGTAACCGCCTTAACATTGCAATCTGCGTTAATTATGAGAACATCATGCTAAATGTGATAAAAGTCATTGAATGCGTTTTTGATGATATGAGAAAGGTGAGTCGTAGCGAAATTTAGTTTCCTCTCGACTTCCGCAAAAAGGGGTTACCTGCTGTTGGCGAGAACTTTAAAATGTTATATAACACGATGGGGTGTAACTTGTAGATATCCTAGATCAAAACTTACTAATGCTCTCATTAACACACTTGCAATTCAGCTTTTCTTTCTATCTTGAGCTCAGATTTTAGCTTGCGCATGCGCAGATGGACTTCCGCAGCTACATCACATTTCAACGGTCGTTTCTTACGTTCCTCTAAATCTGAATAATATACAGGGTGATTCATAAAGAAGTATACAGTTTCAACGCACTATAAAACAAGAATAATGTAAGCTATTTTATATTACCTGTAACAGAATTGCATAGAAATGTTTCAAGTTTGTTTAGAGACAGTCACAGATGTTCTATGTGTGCATCCTTAGTCACACGACACACATCGAGCCGGTAATCCATTTCCTCCCAAACGCGAGGCAAGATATCTGAATCAAGTGCAGTGAGATTTTGCAACATCTGCACTTTGTATGGAATCATTTTCAGCTTCTTTCTCAAAATTCTCCAGACAGTGGGATGTAAAATCTGCACTTCACGACTCACCCCCCGCGTTGATTTTCCCGGGCTTCGTTGAATGACGGCGCAAACACTATCGACGACTTCTTCCGATACACGTGGCCGTCCAGGACTTTTAAGTTTGCCCAAACAGCCTGTAGTTTTCAAATTCTTTATGCCAATCGTAGATAAATTTTCTGGTTGGAGGTTATTTTCCGAATCGTGATCGAAAATGCCGTTGCACAGAAGTTACAGATTCCGTTTTGCTCAATTTAAGAACACAAAACGCCTTCTCCACTGCAGACGCTGCCATTTTGTCTGACACGCGCGCTATCGCCTACGTCACTTCCTCCAGTAGCGGGACACAAACTTTAGGCGTACATCTACCTAACGGTTCGCAGTTGTGGTCCGTGTCTTCAAATTTTACTGTTTTACAGCATTTGGAAACTGTATACTTCTTTATGAATCACCCTGTATAATAATAAAAATAAAAATGAATATTGTTTTTGAAAAACTAAACAATCGAAATACTTACTATTGCCGCCGCCATAGATTAGTGAATCTTTACTTTTATGACTCACTTATCTTCTTTCATTGGTTTCACGACAATGGCATTCCTTGCCGCCCCGGTGACGCAGTGGCCTAAGCGATGGCTTATGAACGTTCGTCCGTGCAGGGTCCGGGTTCCAATCCTGGTGAGGCATGGATGTTGTGTTTGTGTTATGGCGCTGGATCTCTCCCTTCCCTGGAACCAGTGGTTCTAAATTAAATTAGGAACGGGCGACTGCTTATAGCCCACTAAGTTGCTCACGGTGATCGTTAGGTCGTTAAAAATTCAATCAAAAAAAAAAAAAAAAAGCATTCCTTAATCTACCTACCTAAGTACTGTTCAATATCAGGATTTTTTTTTGGAGGTTTAACGACCACCATGAGCAACTCAATGGGCTATAAGCAGTCGCCCGTCCCTAATTTAGGGTCACTGGTTCCAGGGAAGGGAGAGAGCCAGTGCCGTTAGACAAACACGACATCCATACCTCACCGGGATTCGAACCCAGACCCTGTTCGGACGAATGATCAGAGGCCATCACTTAGAACACTGCGCCACCGGGGCGGCAATATCAAGAATTAGTAAACCTTATTGTTTGTTGTTGTGATTTAATTCCACTTAGTATGTACCTGACTTCGGCTCGGTCTGGTCGTGAGTGAGGCGAATGTGTTGTTATTGTTTGTTGTTATGATTTAATTTCACTTATTATGTACCGGACTGTGGCTCGGTGTGGTCGTGGGTGAGGCGAATGTGTTGTTATTGTTTGTTGTTATTATTTAATTCCACTTATTATGTACCGGATTGTGGCTCGGTGTGGTCGTGAGTGAGGCGAATGTGTTGTTATTGTTTGTTGTTATGATTTAATTTCACTTATTATGTACCGGACTGTGGCTCGGTGTGGTCGTGAGTGAGGCGAATGTGTTGTTATTGTTTGTTGTTATGATTTAATTTCACTTATTATGTACCGGATTGTGGCTCGGTGTGGTCGTGAGTGAGGCGAATGTGTTGTTATTGTTTGTTGTTATGATTTAATTTCACTTATTATGTACCGGACTGTGGCTCGGTGTGGTCGTGAGTGAGGCGAATGTGTTGTTATTGTTTGTTGTTATGATTTAATTTCACTTATTATGTACCGGATTGTGGCTCGGTGTGGTCGTGAGTGAGGTGAATGTGTTGTTATTGTTTGTTGTTATGATTTAATTTCACTTATTATGTACCGGATTGTGGCTCGGTGTGGTCGTGAGTGAGGCGAATGTGTTGTTATTGTTTGTTGTTATGATTTAATTTCACTTATTATGTACCGGATTGTGGCTCGGTGTGGTCGTGAGTGAGGCGAATGTGTTGTTATTGTTTGTTGTTATGATTTAATTTCACTTATTATGTACCGGATTGTGGCTCGGTGTGGTCGTGAGTGAGGCGAATGTGTTGTTATTGTTTGTTGTTGTGATTTAATTTCACTTATTATGTACCGGACTGTGGCTCGGTGTGGTCGTGAGTGAGGCGAATGTGTTGTTATTGTTTGTTGTTATGATTTAATTTCACTTATTATGTACCGGATTGTGGCTCGGTGTGGTCGTGAGTGAGGCGAATGTGTTGTTATTGTTTGTTGTTATGATTTAATTTCACTTATTATGTTCTGGACTGTGGCTCGGTGTGGTCGTGAGTGAGGCGAATGTGTTGTTATTGTTTGTTGTTATGATTTAATTTCACTTATTATGTACCGGATTGTGGCTCGGTGTGGTCGTGAGTGAGGCGAATGTGTTGTTATTGTTTGTTGTTATGATTTAATTTCACTTATTATGTACCGGATTGTGGCTCGGTGTGGTCGTGAGTGAGGCGAATGTGTTGTTATTGTTTGTTGTTGTGATTTAATTTCACTTATTATGTACCGGACTGTGGCTCGGTGTGGTCGTGAGTGAGGCGAATGTGTTGTTATTGTTTGTTGTTATGATTTAATTTCACTTATTATGTACCGGATTGTGGCTCGGTGTGGTCGTGAGTGAGGCGAATGTGTTGTTATTGTTTGTTGTTATGATTTAATTTCACTTATTATGTACCGGACTGTGGCTCGGTGTGGTCGTGAGTGAGGCGAATGTGTTGTTATTGTTTGTTGTTATGATTTAATTTCACTTATTATGTACCGGATTGTGGCTCGGTGTGGTCGTGAGTGAGGCGAATGTGTTGTTATTGTTTGTTGTTATGATTTAATTTCACTTATTATGTACCGGATTGTGTCTCGGTGTGGTCGTGAGTGAGGCGAATGTGTTGTTATTGTTTGTTGTTGTGATTTAATTTCACTTATTATGTACCGGACTGTGGCTCGGTGTGGTCGTGAGTGAGGCGAATGTGTTGTTATTGTTTGTTGTTATGATTTAATTTCACTTATTATGTACCGGATTGTGGCTCGGTGTGGTCGTGAGTGAGGCGAATGTGTTGTTATTGTTTGTTGTTATGATTTAATTTCACTTATTATGTACCGGACTGTGGCTCGGTGTGGTCGTGAGTGAGGCGAATGTGTTGTTATTGTTTGTTGTTATGATTTAATTCCACTTATTATGTACCGGACTGTGGCTCGGTGTGGTCGTGAGTGACGCGAATAAATGCAATGCGTTGTACGTAAGGAAATGAGTACTCTTGAATCACTCGTTTTATTTCAAACACATAAAGATCATGGCATGCGAAAGACGCATAGCATAAATTACCTACAAAGAGTACCAAGGTACTCTCTCGATGTTTTTTTTTTTTTTTTTTTAATTTAGGTGTGTGCAGATCTTATAATCATTTCTTTGCCGATAGTGGCATTTCAACTGAACTACATCTTCCTACTCCGGAGCGACTGTTCACCCAAATGAACTACGCCGGCCGGCTTATCGCTTCTTAATTGCCCATTTGATTCATACATCACGTCATCCCCCCCCCCCGCACCCCAGAAACGCGGGGGCGTCGTATTGCTCAGATGCTTTTGGGTCAACCTACAGGAGTGGCGACGCCAGTCGGTTAGAACTGGGTGGGCGATTAGGGTGGCTAAGCATGATGGGAGAAGGTGCACAAATTTTGAACTTTTCGGCAAAAGGTTTTCAAGTGAATACTGTACGTAGTATGTGTGTAGTATGGGAACTATGGATACGAATCTCTATGGTAAGCTACTATTTCTTCAAAATTTGAGTTCACGTAGGCCTTTTTTTTTTTTAATTTATTTTTTGTTTCTTTCGCTTTCATAAGGCTGTTTATGATTTTCTTTAGTATGTAACCTGACAAGCAATCTCTCTCTCTCTCTCTCTCTAGGTATGCAGTTTAAAATTAAAAAAAAGCGCCTCAGCGCTGAATGAATTAGAAACCTGAAACCCCGAAAAATACCCTCAAAAATGTTTCAAATGACTTGTGAAATATGATTTGTTATTTTAATTATTTAGTAATTTCATATAATTTTTTTAATTGCGACTTAGTTTTATCAATTTATATTAAAATTGCACAATTTAGGAATTTTAAATAAAAGAAAGAATGTTACGTGGGAGTTATATGCTAAAAATACTAAATTTTTATAAATACCTCTCCAATTCTACACGATTCCAAATATTCATTGTGAAAAATGCATGTTAATCACATTGAACAACTGCAACTAACATAGTTACATTAACTCAGTGTGACAAATGCCCAATTTTTTCGAAGATTACGAGGATATCTTTTGTGCTAGCCATAAGGAAGCGGAGAGTGAGCTCAGTGGATAAATTTTATTCGAGCCGATATCGAGCAGTTCTGTAGAAATGCCCTTCGCAACCGTTGGTTTTTCTCGGGGGCACTGCAATCCTAACTAACCCCATGGAGTAACCACCACTTATAACTTTATTTTAACTGTCGTCAAGAAAAAAAAAGAGTTCGATAAAATATTGCGTAGATGAAGCGATACTATTGCGTGATAAGACTGTATCGCTTCATCTATACATTATTTTTCTTTTCTTTTTAAATAATGTGTAGATGAAGCGATACTATTGCGTGATAAGTCTGTATCGCTTCATCTATACATTATTTTTCTTTTCTTTTTAAATAATGTGTAGATGAAGCGATACTATTGCGTGATAAGTCTGTATCGCTTCATCTATACATTATTTTTCTTTTCCACCATAAGCAACTCGTAGGGCTGTAATTAGTCGCCCGTCTCTAACTTCGAGCCTCTAACTTTAGGCAACGGACAGATTCAGCGCCATTGGCCAAGCGTCACCCATGCCCTTTTCTGGACAGAAGCCGAGGTCCGGCTAAGACCACTGGACCACCGAGGCAAGCATCTCTGTGGTATAAACATTTGGTTTAGATAGGAGTATGTTTGCATACAGAACACAGATTTCCCTATTTTTGCATACAGGATCATCTACAAAAAAGACTTTGTAAAGCTTCTCTTACCATCTAACCATTAAAAGTGGATTAGCCCCGCTAAGCTTAAAAGAATAGGTCCTTAGCCCCTCTAAGGCGCGCTAAGCTAAACTCTTCTACATCTCTCGTTCTCTCTCTCTCATCCTTTTCAACTATAACTACAAAAATGGTGTGTTTCTACTACTCTTAGAAATTCGTTCAGAGGATTTCTTCCATTTCCCATAAGTACAAACAGCAAATTTAACAAAGAATTAATTTTATATAACAAAATTTCAGTGAATTCGAGAAATTCACACATATTTGTCTGAGTTCTCTGGAATCTTAGATGGTTGCACCCGCCATATGTTCCAACTGCTTAAATATTAGGGCGCGGGGGGGTGCTAAAGGGTGGGCTAGCAAAAAATGTGGGTGAGTTTCGTCGCACTTGACCGACAGTAACACTCGCGACCATTTCATTACAGAAGTATCTATTTATTATTTACGTACATTGTGTGGTATATAGAACCATCACATATTTTTTCCAGTCTTCACGGCCAGGAAATCCGTGTTCGTTCGGACTCCAATATAACCCGTCTTTTGCCCGAAGTGGGACACAAAACCACATCTCCGCACCGGCTGTTCTCCATGTTGAACTACGTCTGCAGGCTTATCGCTGCTTCGTTGTCTATTTGACAAAGGCTGTCTATAAAGTACAAAGCCATCACATTAGAGAGATGAGTTTCCTCCATTTGCAACGTCACTCTTATGTTACACGGCCTGATAAGTCGGTGTCGTGTGTGACGTCGTACGCCAGAGCCTCAGAAACCAGTCGGAAGCTTTGGTTTCGGCATGACGTCACTAAAAGAGAGAACCAATCTTTCTAATTTCATAGCCTGTGACGACCTACAGAGGTAAAGCGCGTGTCAAGACGACAAATCTGCAGCGCTACATTCCGTCCGTGTAGCTTACTTGGGAGAGCAACTTACTCCGAAGTGTCGATCTCTGTCACGTTCAAATTTATGTTTTCACATTGGCGCCTGAACGTAAAAATGGGTGTACTGGTCGTTGGGTTCTTCGAAAAATGTCTGATGTTTGTTCCACATATCGTCTAGAATTAATGAAAGTTCGTTCTTCGCTTCCAAAAAATAAATAAATAAGAGGGAGGTTATGTGACGTACTACAGAGGTAAAGCACGTATCAAGGCGACAAATCTACAGCAATACATTCAAGTCCGTGTAGCTTAGTTGGGAGAGCAACTTACTCCGGGGTGAGGAGGCGCGATTTCGATCTTCGTCACGTACAAATTTGTGTTTTCAAAGGCCTTGTATTTTTCTAGAAGGCCTTGATTGGACTCATCGCCACACTCTACCGTAGAAGGCGTTTGAGATGCAACAAAAGTCTTCAAGAAATAACACAGCCGTGGTTTCCAAGACATTAGAGACTTTTTTTACCAAGGACTAACAAAACTTGAACGAAATTATGCTAAGAGAATAGATGCACAATATTGCCAAAAATTTGAATTTATCGAAGGCCCCACGTATTTTTAAGTGCCTGAAATAAATTTGTTTAAAATAATAGGCCGAAGAGCTTCCAAGTACGCAAGCGGAAACTCGTAGGGAAAATAAATTTCGAAATAAGGATTTCCGATGCTTTAAATCATGGGCTAAGATAACATCCAATGCAGAAGAATTAGTGTTTTGTCCTTCTCATCTTTCTTCTTTTCTGCAAAGCCGTATAATTTGCTTGAAATAATCATTTACCTATTCATCACATACGACAATCTATATGTTGTAACATCGCACTACACATTTTGGTAAGTCTTCCATTCTACGTTTGCTCAAGAACAAACGCACTCAGGAACTTCACGAACACTAAAAAGGAAAAAAAAAGTATTAAACGATACTTTCGCAATTCTCAGCCCCATTTGGAAAGCGAGCCTGCAATTATGAGGTCAGACCTTGAGTGATGCCACAAGAATACGTAATTAAACAATGTAAATTAATGCAAATATCGTTCTTAATTTACCAAACAATGCTGCGATAAATCAATCACGCAAAATAAAAGGAAACCGCGCGCGATCAGTTATTTTATTCTAACAGTTCGATGAAAAAAAAAAATGCTTGGATTCCTACAGCTGCTAAACTGAATGCATGTTCCTCGTCTTTATTTGAAAATGACATAGTGCTTGTGTATTCAGAAAATAATTAAAAATAATTACGTTGAATGTTTTTTTCCCCTTTCTTTTGTAATGATTTGCGATTTTCAGTTTAATGCCTAGCAGTTAACTATTAAAAAACAAAATGGAATACATAAACTGTCAGTTATTTTATCATCTTGCTTAATGCTGTTGATCTATCATTTTGTCTCTCCGTACAGCCTTCAGGTGAATCACGATAACACACACACACACACACAAATTATCGAGTTAGATATCTTGGCCCAAAGCTACTACTACGCGGAGGTTGATATCGCTAACAAGAAACTGCGATGTATACAACTTTACGTTAAGCATGAGGGCTAATTGATAAGTTCCGACATAATAAAATAATGAAAGGGGTATCAAAATGAAGGAAATTTATTTCTTTTAAACATTACAACCATATTTTTCAACATAGTAATTATATTTTTCAACATAGTAACCATTTACTGTTACGCATTTTGCCAAACGCGCTATTCACTTTTTCCTTCCGTCCATCAAGAAAGTTTGTGGTTTACTTTTGATCCATTCGCGCACATCAACTTCAACTTCGGCATCGAATGAAAAATGTTGACCTTTCAACATCTCTTTCAATTGTGGGAACAACCGGAAGACGGACGGTGCCAAATCTGGGCTGTAAGGAGGTTGTGGAACAAGTGTGAATTTCAAGCATATCACTGTTTCCATCGTTTGTCGACTGCAGTGTGGCCTTGCGTTGTCGTGATGCAATAAATTGCTTTCATTCTTGCTTTTACACACCATGAATTGCCTTTATACGTTTGTGAATTTCGATTGGCGCGCAACTTTCTAGTATCAAAAAACCTATTACTGATCGCTGCTTTATACGTAACTCAGAGGTAGCACTAATGACTCACGAACGCTATTGCACAAGGACTTCAAACAGTGACCTGAAACTAAGCTCGCTTGCACTACACAGAATCGGCTACCGAACGCATGCGCAAAGGTTTTTCTTCTTCAATTACTAGCGACGCCATGCGGTAGGAGACCTTACTTATCAATCAACATTTGTAACAATATACATCCGTTATTTCTTAAAATCCCTTTCCCATTTACGATTTAATTCATTTTCTAACAGTTTGTGGCTTTAGGAAAGAAAAGTTAACTAATAAATCCATATTATCTAATATCCAAACGAAATTAAAAAGAAAAATTGAACACAAAAATGGTTATTGTTAGAGGGATATTACACTGGATTTCTTTTTATTACCCTGTCGCGTGTGTTCATCAGGCACTCGTTTGTAACAGTATTTAGCAGTTCCGAAGTTTAAGCTATATTTTTCATAGCTGATGTAAAGAATCACTTACTAACAAAGTGAAAGCTCACTCTTTCGCAGTGGTGCGCTTTATTCAATGCTGTATATGGGAAAAGTCACGCATTTCGTTTCTCCTGATCAATACTATTATTTTGATTGCGCATGCATTCATTTGTTCGTGCTGTCTCTATCGGGAGTCCTTCTCGCATAAGTCGCTCTTTCTCAAGTCCTCTTTCCAACTTAATCTTTCCTCTCTTATTCCATTTCAAACATCAGAAATTCTTCCCGTTCTACGGAGAATGGTGAATCATCGTACAAAACTGTGCCTCCTACCACCTTCAAGTCGCAGATCCGACTTCCTTTTTGCTCTCTTCCTTCCCTCAGAAAAGCGCGGACTACTACACACTCGGACCACTTGAGAGTCCTACCCCTTTCGGACTTCTGGCCAGTAGATGAATGCTGATTAATGCGACTTTTACCGATCGTGAGATATTCCTCATTATAGCCTTAAGTTGTAAGAAAAAGTAATTTGTTCGAAGACTCTTCTTGCCTGATTCCTAATGCTATAAAATGATAAGATTATTAAACCTCCTCTCACACAACAATAAAGTAAGGATCGCGCAAGCAAAACCAAACATGTACATAGATCTAGATTTGAAGTAGGCAGGAAAAACCTTCATTGAGTTATGCGCAATGAATTTCGTACTGTTCAACTATCAGCCACTTTTCGTTTGATGCTCCAAACACGTCTATGAATCTGATTCAGATCGAAAATGTTGTAAAATCAAAATATTAAACTTTTTGTTGTTGACATATTTGTTTTTGTTGGGGCTTCAAGTGACATGTTTGTTTTTGATCAGATGCCCCAGTGACTTGTTGGAATTTGCTTGAACGTATTCTGAATTTAATCTACCTATCTATGCTACCTATCTATTCTATAATCGGCCTGCCTTTAATAGAATACTTATTATCTGACAAAGATCTCAAGTTTTGAAAGAAAAACCTGATGGAGAAAGAAACGCATTTTCACTTTTTAGTTGATATATTTCTTTTAATTTTTGTTCATTATTTACTAAAGTTGCTGTCACATGTTGGCATGTCTTTATTTCACTCAATTTATTACAAATTAACGAAAATAAGAATAGGTGGTATAAAAAACGCTTGACTGAGAAGAACGGATTTTTATTAAACTTAGAAAACAAGTACATTGATAAAAATCAAATATGGAGACCACAGTCGTCCTCCAAGCAGTCACATTTTCCCTGATGTTCGTCATTTTTATTAGCCTGTGAAGCATGTCCATCAATCAGTCTTGAGTACCAAATTCTTCGTGGGAACTTCGCAACTTCTCTCCGTGAATTTCCAAATAAGTCTTTGAGAAGGGAATCCACATCCTTTTTTTTTTTTTTTTCGCACTTGAAATTCCATGCTCCAATGGTAAAACGTGCGTAATAAACTTCATGGCCGCACGCGAAGTAATCCATTTTTTTAGAAGAGTCACTGGTGCCTTTTCATGTTCAAATCTATAAAACAACTGACCAATGACTTGCACGCTGCAAGTGCCTCTTTTACCTCTTACTTTGGATATTTTAACCTTCTTCATGCGATCCAAAGTCTTGTAGATTGCTGAAAATGACTTACACCCAATCTTTTCCTAGGCACCTCACTGTCCCAAAATCGCCATACACTTTCAGGCACTCATCCGTCGTATAAATGGAACGAACTTTCTTTTGTTGTTTTTGGATTTTCCCGAAAACTCTGTCAGCTGGTAAAAAACTATGGCCACGCACTACAAAATACAAAGTGATGTTTTGGACAGAACACGTCGGGGTTTTAGCCTCAACGTTCATTAAGACATGAACATTTTTATCTTGACATGTCAATAACTATCCACGAATGAATAATGCATCACATGGACGAATTTTATAGCACGAAAACCGAGTATTCTGATGTTTGGAACCCACGAAAACGTTGGAACCATCTGGTGCACCATAGCGTTTTCTCTTGGCTTTTTCTTTCGCACTTCTTAATTTCGTTTTTTTCCTTTGTCCTTTTGAATCTTCCTTCACTGTTACTAAATCATCTCCGACCTCTTCCATATCTCTAAAACTATAACAAACGCACGAAAATAATCACTACGTTTTAATAGAACACGTCGAGTCGTTGACTGTCTGAAAACATGAATGCCACTCCGTCACTCTTATCAGCTTCGTCACGTGACCGAATTCTGGAGCTCTGATTGGTTCACACGACATGTTTGATTTTGCTTGAGCCAGCTACTGGAACATGTTCGTCTTTGCTCGAATCGCACATTTTTCGCCTATAAAATGAGTAGGAGCTGTTTGGTTTGGGTCAGCTTATGATACAGAAACGGAATCAGACCATCATCCTCTATGATATCCAACTATTACTTAATAATTCACATTTTTGTGACATGTTTGGTTTTGCTTGCGCGCTCCTCAAGTAATACAGTATAATCTGACCCTCACGTCATATATAGCAGTGTTTTCCAACATCCGCTACAAGAACCGGTACCGGTCCTCGAGGTTTTTTCTACCGGTCCGCGAGTAACGTGTGGATTTATTTATTTTTCTTTTGAATCGAAATGGAGTCAAAGCAAAAGGAAATCTAGATCTAAATTTTTTTGAATGCCTGTCGCGGAAGATTAAGAAAAGCTTGGAACGCTTATATCTTCACAGAAGATCTGAACTCCTGCAGACTAACTCGCCACGAAAAAGAAAGCTTTGTTGAACTACCTTCTAATAATACCAGTCTGGTATTGATATTTAGATCAAAATCTCTGACTCAGTTTTGGGATACTATGGTGGAAGAATATCCACCATAGTATCCCAAAACTGGTAACTTTTTCGGCCACGTATTTATTGCGATAAACCCTTTTCAGCCGTTTCGGCAATAGAAACAAAGCACAGGAACATAATGGACATTAATGCTGCACTGCACCTTTCAAAAACAACGGTGGAACCACGACTCGAGAAGATTATCGTGAAGCAGCAGCAACAGACGTCGCATTGACCACAGAAAAAAATATGTTAACGGTAAGGAGAGTATTGTGGAATACACTATATTGAGTCACTGGACATCTAGAAGAGAAACACAACATAGCATTTATTGGCATACATTAGTACGGTGTCGGTCCACCTTTGGCCTTAATGCATGCACTGACATTTCGAGACATGATTTCCACAAGGTTTTGGAACACAGAGATAGGAATGCGCTTCCATTCAGTACATAATGCTGCCTCTAACTGTTGCTTAGTAGTAGGCCTTGGTTTCAAACTTCTTATGCTGCGCTCTAATTCATCCTATAGGTGCGCTGTGGGATTACAATCAGGGCTCTGTGCTGGCCAGTCCACACACGATACCGAATTATCGTCAAACCACGCCGTAACAGTCCTTGCTTTATGGGACGTAAGTCGTGTCTGTTTTGAGCTCCGTGTTTCGCCGTCTACTGAGTGTGTTTTGTATGCTCTGTCGTTTAATTTTTGTGCGTGCCTTCAAGACGAAGGTTGTATCTTTCGTTTAAGACATCTCCCGAGTCGGTGAGTACTATTTTCAATTAGCTATCAGCACTTTATTTTCTCGACCAGTTGGTCGTTTTTACTAAATTAGGCCTCGCCATCGGCGATGGCGACTGCTGATAAGAGCAGAATTCCCGCTCTCGTCACAGCTTCTCCTACTACGTCGATCCTTATCTCTGACGGAGCAAACCAATCAGCGTCCGTCCTTGATGATAGGGAATATCGTCCTCCTCCTGATGCCTATTGCTCTTCTTCTTCTACGCTTCAACTCTCTGACTCCACCACCCCTCCTGGTGGTGAGGCTATGACGTTCGTTCCTGATGCTACCGATGACGTAATGGATATCTCTGAGGGCGTTGCTTCTCTGCCCTCGGTAGCCTTGCCAAGCGTTGTGTCAGCTCCTTCATCCAGCGCTGCACCTCTGCCTTCCAATGGAGGATTGCCTTCCCGCTCTTATTCTAGCGTTACCTCAGGTGCGTCCCTACCGACGCAATCGACTCGCCTTCCCCTTGCAGATGCCCATGTCCAGATACATGGTGACTCACTTCAATTGGACGTTCCGCACTTCTCACCCGCTGCGCAGGAACTTCACTCCACCCGCGAGTTGGGAGTGTGCCTGGATGCTCTTCCGAATACACCGCTGAAAGTCTATTGTGATACGCTCCTTGCTTTTCTTCCAGCCGGAGCCATTACTCACCTCACCCGCCGGCCGCGGACGGTGATTGTTTATTTCACATCCAAAGAGCATGCGGACACGCTTCTAAACTTTGGTCTTGACCTGGGAGACCACCACCTGGAAGCTGAACCGATTTCCAGGCGCCCTGTTCAGGTCTCCTTGCATCCGGTGCCCCCGAAATCTCGGATGCGATGATATGTACTGCACTTAGTAAGTGTGGTAAGATTGTTGGTCCTGTTATCACACATTCAGCTGCGCCCAAGGATCCTGCAAATAAGAATGTTCGTAGTTTTCGCAGGAGTGTTCGACTCATCTTTCCATCAGAGGAGCATCTCCGTAAGTTCCCACGGATCCTAAACGTCCGATGTGGGCAGCTCTCCTACAGAATTGACATGCTAACATCAGAACACTGTGCTAATTGCAAAGAACTTGGGCATCAGCGTGCTCGATGCCCCAACAACCAGTACCCAGCTCCCACGGCTTCTACAGTGCCTACCGCCTCTAAGCAGCTTCCTGCTACATCTCGCTCTCGACCTGCACCGTCTTCAAATGTGCCAACTGCCCCAGGGCCGAGTTACACAAAAAGTACATCTACAGCCTCTCTTCCACGAGCGTCTTTTGATGCTGATCTCACCTCCCACTTTCATTTTCCAGTGCTCACCTAACCTATTACTCCTCATCCCGTGGCAACATCAGGAGACTTCGCCGCTGGTTTCCCACCAGTCTTCACTGTTGGTGTCTCCGAGTGTGACGGCGGTGCCGATAACTCCTCTGACTCTGCGTCAGCTTCCCGAGCATCGTCGCTCCCTGGAAAACGAATTTCTGGCACTCGTACAGGTACCCGACGTAAGAGGAAGAAGAAAAAATCTTCCTCTGCGGATGGGCAACCGTTCCGTACTACCAAATCTTCAGGAGATATCTCTCCCTCTCCTGCGCCAACAGAAATTGAAAGGGACACTGATGATGATGGGTCTCCGCCTTCGTTTGAGATCTTTTCAAGTGTACTCTCCAAATGTGGTGCTCCTTCAGAACCTCTCAATCTTGGAGATTACTATCAGTTTTGCACCCACACCACGAACCTGAAGTCGACGTATGACTACCTCCGAGAGCGCGAAGACATTCTTCCCGCGCTGCTCCTGCAAGCCGGATGCATTGCTAAGTATCTTCGTGGGTTTGTTCATGACCCCCTGCACCACTCATGGACCATTGGCTGCGTAAACCGATTACAACAACTCCTGAAAGTTGCTCCGCGACTCCTCCAACCAACGACTGACCAGTCCATTCAAGGTCACGACCCTTAATTGCAGAGGGTTCGCTAGCCCCCTAGCGAATGCTCTTGTAATGGAAGACCTCTCGCCCCTCGGGGCCGATCTGTTACTACTACAAGAAACAAACTGCCATTCCTCCACTTTGTTTACTCGCTGGCGTGCTAGCGATTATGTGTTCCATCATGCTTTCCGCTACTCATCTCATGGTGGACTTGCTATCGGAATACATCAACATTTCCGATCCACCCTCACTGCACTCTCAGTGCAGAACTTATGCCGAGATTTACTCCAGCAAGTCTCCTTCACAGTTGGCGGAGCTCGATTTCACATCTTTAATGTGTATATTCCATGCACCTCTATTCATTTATCCATCTTGTTCACCAAACTCCGTAAAGCTCTCTCGAAAGTCTCACCTTCGGATCGTGTGCTCTTGGGTGGAGACTTCAATTGCACCCTTGACCCGGCTCTGGATCGCTCTCCTTCGTCACGAGAGCGTCGGACGGATCTCGTCGCACTACTCCATGACCTTGTTGCTGATTTTTCCTTCACCGATGCTTATAGGCGCCTTCATCCACAAGAGACCTCACACACGTGGCGCTCGCCTGGGAGTCAGCTTCCATCAACTGCACGCTTGGATCGGGTTTACGTTTCCACACCGCTTCTTGCGTCTATTACCGAGTTGCAACATCAACCTACTGCTTCCTCAGACCACTGCACGGTCACCCTCACAGTGTTTGTTGCGGCGTCACTCCCTCGGACTGTACGTCCGTGGACATTTGACTCCAATCTTCTCACTGATCCTGAATTTTGTGCCTCTGTCCGTTCTTTTCTCGCTGCTCGTCACGCAGGGTTGCATTCCGCGCCCTGTACCTTGACGTATTGGCTTCGTGTCAAGCATCAGCTCCTCTTACATATCAAGCAACTTTCCTTCACCATGAAGACTTCTAGTCAGATGCGCCTCGATCACGCCAGGCAGATGCTCACAATGATTGGGTTATCAGATCCGCTTTTTCCAGCATATCAGGCGGAGCTCCAGGCTTTGCTGAAACCTCTTGCGCAGCAAGCACTTTTACGTCTGCGCATTAAACATCTCAATCCGGAGGAATGCACCTATGATTTTCTAACATCAATGGAATCTGCACGTAAGTCTTCTACCTCGCTTCGTCATCTTCGCCTCCCCTCTGGCGAAATCACATCCGATTCAGCAGCGATTTGCTCTCACGTTCGTCAGTTCTATACCACCAAGTTCAGTGAAACTCCTCCCCCTTCTCCCTCTGCTCTACCCCATCTTCTCAATAACCTACCTCAAGTTCCGTCTCATCTTGCTCCCACCCTGTCTCTTGCACCCACATCCACGGAGGTGTCCGACACCTTCTCTTCCCTTAACCCCCATGCCGCTCCGGGTCCGGACGGCCTCTCTTTTCCTTTTTACCGTGCGTTCTTGCCTCTTTTGTTGCCTTTTCTCCTCTCCGCTTTTTCTGCTGCATTTAACTGCTCCCCCTCCCGAGGAGTTTCACGGACGCACATGTGGTCCTATTTCCCAAGAAGGGTGACCCTCTTGACTTAGGAAATTGGCGCCCCATTTCTCTTCTCAATCCAGATTATAAACTCTATACTAAGCTTCTTTCCCGTCGACTAAACTCTATCCTCCCTCACATCCTTGCTGACTCTCAAACCTATACTGTTCCTGGCCGTTCTCTTTCCTCCAATGTTCAACTTCTTCGCGATCTCATTCATCTTGCCAAGACTCATTCTGAACCTCTTGCTCTCCTTTCCTTAGACCTCCGTTCCGCTTTCGATAATATCTCACACGCCTATTTAACACAAACCCTGCTACACTTTGGCTTTCCTCCACAATTTGTCTCCGTTCTTCTCTCCCTCTACCGGGACGCCGTTTTCCATGTTAAGACGGCATCTTTTCTCACAGCACATGTTCCCTTCAAGCGGGGAGTTCGTCAGGGCTGCCCGCTTTCTGGTCAACTGTTTGCGATTGCCGTCGAGCCTTTTCTACGCTCTCTGCAAACATCTCTTCTAGCACAACTTCCACCACCAGTTGCCAGCTCACGGCATCACTCAGTCATTTACTCTGCTTATGCAGATGACATCACCGTCTGCATTCGTAGTGACTCACAGTTCCAACTGCTTCGTCGTTTGTTCTCCGCATATGCTTCATGTTCTGCAGCTGAACTGAATACGTCTAAGAGCACTGGATTGTGGTGCGGGTCGTGGTCCAATCGCTTGGATGCTCCATGGGGGGCCACATGGTCATCCACTACCCAACGCTTCCTGGGTGTGCACTTAGGTGCACCACAAGCTACATCCAGTGCAACTCGCTCGGAACTCCATCCTCGCCTCCTCCGCACAGCTGCATTCTGGTGTCGTGCGCAGTTCTGTACGTCCTACTACCAGCGTGCAAATCTCACCAGGACATACCTTCTGTCCATCTGTAAGCATTCTTGGATTGCATCTACGACCCCGCTTTTCTGTCTCCAGGAGGTTACACGCTGCCTTACTCGAGTAATGTGGGCGGGTCATCACTGGATTAACGTCCACAAGCTCTGTGCTCCTCCCTCCTATGGTGGTGCTGGCCTACCTGATGTCCCGCTGTGCTACAAAGCAAGCCGAGTGATCAACTTCATTCACCTTTTCACGGCTCCAGTGGCTTCCGCAGTTCAGGTACGTGACGTTCTTGCCTCCTTGCGTAACCCACATTTCTCCTTTCTTTCTTTAGTTCTCATGGATTGCTATCCTTTCCCCCCTCCAAACTCCCACCTGCATATTCTGAAGCCCTCATTCACCTTCGCTCTCTCCCCCTCATTCGCTCCCCTCCCTCTTCAACTCTAGAGCTTCTTTCTGAACCCCTCTTCTTCAACTCCCTTGTTCATCCCCCCATCTCCCCTGTTTTTCATTCCCCTCTTGGATCCGAGCAGGTGTAGTAACTGTACAAGATCTCACTAACTCGGATCTATCCTGGCGCCCTTTCTCTGGCCTCCCCCTGCTATTCTCTCATCCCCATCCGCCCATTTGGTCTATGACTCTCTGCTAACTGCACTTCTTTCTGCTTTTCCCTGATCTTGTCTCCCCCACCGGTCTCGTCTCTGTCTTTTCTGCCCCTCTTCCGCTGCCGTTTTTCCTCCGACTCACAAACTCGGTTCTTCCTCTCTCCTCTCTCTCCTCTAAATCTCTTTATCGTTTTCTAGTGCACCTTGCCACCCCTTCACCGCTTTCTATTCTGGAGGTTCCCCCTGCTTCTCTTCCTCTTGTCTGGGCCGCTGCCCGCTCACCCTTATCTGCCCCTCTTGAAATTAATACCCACTGGCTCTTTTTGCATAATCGCCTCCCTGTTCCGTATTTTCTCTTTCGCATGTCTCTTCTCTCCTCCCCTCTCTGCTCCTTCTGCGCACAGGAGGCAGACGTTTCTCACGTCTACCTTTACTGTCCCATCCTGATGCCTCTCCTCCACCAGGCTTTCCGGATTGCCAGTCGCTCTTGTTCTCAAGATCTTCCGTTCACTGCCTACAGACATCTTCTTCTGCGGGCTCATCCACCTACAACTCTTCCTTCAGTATGTGCCTATCTTTTCGTGCTGGTTAAACACGTTATTTACGTATACCTTCAACAACTCCGCAGCATTTCCTCGCCGGTCTCTTTACACCAGGCCAGCGCAGCACTTTTGTGCCATTTTCAAGATCGATTGCTTTCTCGACTCCGCCTGGAATACCAGTCGGCTTCTTCCAGTCGTCGAGAAGCCACCTTCTATGCTACCTGGGCGCCGGCCGCTCCATGGTTTGCGATTGATTCTGGACTGCTACACCTATCAGTACCCTAGGACTTTCTACACCTCCTTTGCTGAGTTCCGTGGCACCCTGGTGGCCCTCCTCCACTCTACGACTCGTGCAATCCACGCTACCGTTGAATTGTGAATGCTAATGCCATCTCAGTGTATTTTCATGCTTACTCGTGTACATTACTTACTTTCACCCCGCCTGTATTATGTTGCTTTGGTGCCCTCGTTAAATAACTTGCACAATTGTGCACGCTGTGTTTTTATCTCATGTATGTAATGTTTTACCTTCACGGCGGTGTTTGTGCTGTTCTTTTTCTAATTGTGTACTATTGTTTCGCCTGTGTTATCCTGTAAATCATGCCCAGCCAATGTCATGTGACACGATGTGTTTCTCTTTGTCACTTCTGCAATTTTTATTCAATAAGCTTTGCTTGCAGCATTTGTTATTCATCCCCATTGTCATTACAGTGTATATACCATCATGTTTTAACAGTTTTGTATTATTTCCCAGTGAGACGCCCAATACTGTACGTCTCCCTCTTATGTTTTCTTATGATAAATTAGAATAAAGCGATTTTGAAACCTTGCTTTATGGCTCGGCGCATTATCCTTCTGGTACCAACAAGGCTCGGTTCCATAGTATTGCCACAGAGTTGGTAGGGCATAATTATCCAGAATATCGAGGTAGACGTGCTGGTTAACAGGTTTGTCTACGATAACAATTGGGTGGGGACAATATCACGAAAAACACTCCCACACAAATACACTGCCAGCTCCAAACTTGACCGTAGGAACAGTACACTGTGGTAAATAGCGTTCCCCTGGCTGTCGCCATACACACAAAAGGCCATCAGACTGATGGATCGTTTATCAGGATTCATCAGTCCATAGAACCAGTTTCCATTGATTTACAGTCCAGGATAAATCTTCTTTACACTGTGCTAAACGACGAGTAGCATTCCGAGTGGAGATGAAAGGCTTATGAGCAGCCGCACGACCACGGTAACCCATAGAATGAAGTTCTCTGAGAATGGTACGTGTAATTACCGAGGTTCAAGCATTTTTACTCACCTGCACACTGAGGTCTTGTGCAGTACTCCGTTAATTAGCTGTAACGACTTTTCTGAGGATTCGACGTCCTCTATCGCTGATTTTCTTCGGTCTGCCGGTACGTTTTGCTGCTTCAGGCACGCAATGTGTCTTCCACTTATTCAGTACATCCGAAACAGTTGATTTGGGTGTGTTTAAACGCCTCTCGGTTTCTCTTATGGACAGCCCACAAATACAACACCCAACAATCTTTCCTTTCTCAAAGTTAGTTCAGCGACATTTTCACTCAACCTCACAATGCGATATGGTCGCGGTCATCTGCAGGCTTCTTTTTATACCGTTTGCAGCTGTACCGTGCATCTTAAAAACGCAGCGGATCCGTTCATTTGCTTTTGAAGGGGTGTCCGGTGACTTTTTTCGATATAGTGTATATTGATTATGGATCGCAATTATTAATCATTAAAGAATATTAACAAATTAAATATATCAACTGTCAGTAAATGACATGGAATAATGTGGCACATAAATTATGGATTGTAGGCAGTGATCATTATAATATAGAATATTATGAGATTGAATGTTCGAAAATAGCCTAAAGGTTTTGTTTCGACATCGCCGGTCAGAGAAAGTTTCTCCAGCGTTTTGCAAGTCCGCGATTGCAAAACAAGGTTGGGAACCACTGATATAGAGAACCCCAGTAATCGTATTTGTAAGCGTAGAGGGAGTGGCTATCTTTCCCTCTTACTAGCATGGCTCACAGAAAACTAGTGAAAGAGGACCGTCTCAATATCATCGAAAAAGCAGTAACGAAAAGAGAAACGATTATTACTATGAAGCGATATTAAAGATGGTTATTCATGTTAATCTTCGTCGAAATGAAGATCTCTTGGTTACATAATATTAACGATTCCTATCATCATCATATTTTTGCGTAACGGGCAGAAAATCTCGTTAAAGGTACTTATCACACAATATTGAAGCAGCGCCAAGGACGAGACCCAAAATGAGTTCGCACACTAGATCAGACACAATCGAGAAGATAACAGCACTCAAATGAAACTCAGTTTCTTATCGCACAAGCACACTAAATTCAATTTATTCTAAAGATTAATACACATAATAAATTATTTGCGTGACACATGATTTTGAAGCTATTTCAATAATTAAGTGTTTTCAAATGCTGATGTTTTTATTTTTGTTGTTGCTGTTGTTAGGTGTTTAACGACCACCGTGAGCAACTCAATGGGCTATAAGCAGTCGCCCGTCTCTAATTTAGAGACACTTCCAGAAAAGGGAGAGAGCCAGTACTGTAAGACAAACACAACAACCATGCCTCACCGGGATTCGAATCAGGACCCAACTCGGACGAATGATCAGAAGCTATCGTCTAGACCACTGCACCGCTGGGGCAGCAATGTTTCGTTTAGGTAAGAATAACTTATAAACTTGTTTTGAAAAAAGACTTATTTATAACCATGAATGTACTCAAAATCAATTGGGAGAACTTTTCCTCAAAATGAAATATCGGGTGATCAAGTGAATCTAAAAAGTTTATTTTTTTCATGCAGCTGAAATTCCTTAGTAGCGAAACCGAACAAGAATATGTACACTACTGCTTGTTGAATTTGCAACACCAAAAAGGAGCCATGCGATTCGAATTAAATTTATACCACACATTGCTGATATGACTGTACATAAGTGATTTAATTTTCAGAAGAATACAACAATTTTTACTTGAAAAAAACAGTATGTTGTGAAGACTCATCTAGCTGCAATAAGAGCTTCTAAACGGCGTGACATTGAATCGAAAAGACGTTGGATGGTGTCCTGGGTAATTGCTTGCCCAGGACACCATCCAACGTCTTTTGTATGCAAGAGTCTTCTGTATGCAAGAGTCTTATGTATGCGAGTCCACAGATCATTGGTACTGACCGCTGGAGGACTTCGATGGGCCAGATGCGGAGTGACCATATCCCAGAAATGTTCAATAGGCGACATGTCTGGCGAACGTGCAGACCAGGGAAGAAGCGATATCTGCTGTGCGGCGAAGAGGGCTTCAACATTCCTGGCAACATGTGGTCGGGCACTATTGTCCTGCTAGAATATAGTGCCAGGAATGCTCTGAAGGAAGGGCATGACTTCTGCCTGTAAAACTTCCCTGATGTAATTGTCGCTGTTGATATTGTCCTCAAGTCGTAGCAGCCAAGATCGCGAATGGTGCCCAATGGAACCACACATCTTCAGACTTGGCGTTTGGCCCGTATGATGCTCGACAATGCATGCTGGAAGAAGGCGCTCACAACAATACCGTCTAATGCGTAGGCGGCTATCATGGTAGTCCAAGTTGAATCGGAACTCGTTCGAAAACACGACATGTTGCTAATCAGCACGCCATTGTCTGTATTAAGAACTCCATTCCATCCTGAAGCGGCGATGGTTCAGGGTCAAGGGAATTCGCCGCAAAGGAATGTGTGCAACCAGTCCTCTGTGCAGCAGACGGCGTCGAACTGTGGAGGCAGACAATTTCACACCTGTTGCAGTCCTCCACTGTTGTGCTACCACTTGCGAAGATGCGGAACGGTTCGTCACTGCCATGCGGACGAGGTGTCGGTTATTCCGCGGTGTCGTCACATTTCTCGGTCCACTACCGGATTGTCGATGCACCTGGTTCTCCTCGGTCCACTGCCGCCACACGCGCATTACTGTCGTAGCGTTATGCCCCGTCCGAGCAGTAATGTGGGGTACAAAAATGCATCTTCACGCAGACCAATCATTCGTCCCCGTTCAAGCTCTGTCGTATGGGGACATTACGCCCTTCGTCGTCGCCGAGGCATTATTGAATCCTGAAGACCCTTTTATAACTCACTGTACAAGATGCACTACTGGTGTGTATCCTAAACAGCCCTCTCTTTCTACCCCACACTCGACTGCTCAGAGGTCGCTGCCAGGCCCAGACATGCGCAATGACTCTGCACTTCTAATCATTTGCATGTTCTACCCTGCTCTGCATATCCTGTAAGTTTCACGTGATTACCGTCATTCCTTCATGGTGTGCAATTTTCACAAACCGTAGTTAATATTAAACTAGGTGAAAGTCCATCAATAATGACGGAGGAAAATATGAAATCCAGAACATTTTTTTTAATTATTTATTTATTGCAAATAGGTGAAAGCCCGTCCATAATGAAAGGGGGAAATAAGATATCCAGAACAATTTTTTTAAATTATTTATTTATAGCAAAAAACGTTCGTCCTACGACGGGCATAAGACTCAGAACTTGGTAGATCTTTTGGCGTTACTATGGTTGCAGCTCGAGGAACTTGATCTTCCATCGCTTCTGTGTCCCTCCGCCTGTTATATAAAATCTTGAGTCCCTATTTCGTCAACACTTCCTTGAACATAACATTTTTCGTGTACACTGACTGTGAACCCTGAATCAATTTCCCCTGTTCTTTTCCGTGAACTATTTTTATCTTGACGTCGTCATATCGTCGAGCTCTTGGCATTACCACATACAGATGACCGTGGCTAAACACCGTTTCAGGCAGATATATTCCGACTTATTCTAACGTCTGAGGAGTCATATTTGCCAAGCTATGGCGATCCCGATCGCATTCTCTTTGGATAACAGTCATACTTTCCCGATGGGCCCTTTCTCGCTTCGCCTTTCGTCTTTTTGCTGCTTCCGTCTGGGCAGCTACTTCCTCAGCAGACTTTTTTCGTTTAGGAGGCATATTTTCGATGTTTGGAGACAAATCAACCACAATATAAAATGCTTGTTTATTCGAAGAGAGCGAAAACATAAATGACTTCGAATTATTTAGCTGCAGCTGCAGGAAATAAATTAAAATTTCGTCTCCACGCGGTGATCGCGTGTGAGATTTTTCAAATCAATAAAGTCAGCGTCGTTTGCTCAAATAGCTGGAACGTTTGTAATGTCATCCTTATCCTGTTCCAAATCTGAAAGCACGTGATGCACTTGATCATTGATGATCACTAACACGTGCATCACATATTGTTGATCAAATATTGTTACGTTTGTTCAGATGTCATAAATTTGCTTATTGCGTAAATACTTTTTTTTGTGACACGAATGAGGGCTCTACTAAATTATATATAAGATAGTTTTACCTTTTAGGCAAACTCCGTCTCAATTCAACATTTTTACGCCGTGCGACGTTTATCCATTAGCACTTCGAGGTAAAACGCGTCTGACCTCTTCACCTTTCTAGTGACATAGCTCACCACATCACTTCTTTTTCTCTCTCTCTCTCTATGGTGGCAAAGAAGTATTGGCGATCTAAAATTTATAATCTTCTTTACCCACCGGAGTTATTTACATATTGCTTTACTGCTGAAGTTAAAGAAAGGGAACCAGAACGCACGGAGTCGAGGTTATGTGTTTCAGACAGCTGGCGTTCTCTTAAGAGATTAACTGCCAACTCTGGAAACATCATCTAATGAAAACAATAACAAATTTCCTGGTTCTTCTTGTTTTCTTAAAACAAAACCAACTATTACGCTAACAGCCGTAAACGTGTGTAGCAATATTCGTAGTATTCTAATTTAGTTTTATGCAATATTTTTCTGTGCAAACACAATGTTATTGTGGCTGATGTAATTGTTAATCTCGTGATCACAGTCGGTGCACAGTAAACGAGAAGAAACACAAGAAAGCTCAAACAAAAATAATGAGTGATTTGTTCAAATTCGATGACAAACGTGGGATTAAAAAATAAATACAGAATAGGAGCAATCTGAAAATTATAATACATACACCGATGAGCAATTACATTATGATTACCCCCAGCCTAGAAAAATGAGCGCACCTGGAGTCCGAACGGTGGCGCAGGTGAAGTTCACAGAGTAGTATATATACAACCCGAGGACCGGCTTTCGGTTAGTAGAGTGTTCGGAGTCAGAATGTGAAAAGCTGCCGATTTATCGGAGTTTGATAAAGGACAAATTGCGATGACACGGCGCCTCAAAATTCTGATCTTGGAAACGATACGGTTGTGGGTTGTTGACGTGCCGCTGTAGTGAGTACGTATCAAAAGTGGTGCACAGATGGTCAAACGCCGAACCGTCGTCCATCTGTGTGTCGTCCGCAGCCATTGATGCCAGAGGGGAGCGGAGACTGTCGCGCATTGTTCACAACGACCGCAGGGCAACAGTACGACAAATCACCCGCAGCTACAACAGTGGTGATCAGGGCAATCTGTCACGGCACACAGTTTATCGAAGACTTCTGCGCACGGGCCTGCGTAGACTCAGCCGGGTCCGCATGCTCACTGCACGTCATCGCCAACAACGCATGAAATGGGCCCAAGATCATCGAGATTGGACCGTGGATGATCGGAAGAAAGTGACCTGGACTAACAAATCAAGATTCCTGGTGCATCACGTAGACGGCCTAGCGCGGATACGTCGATTACCGACGGAGACTACGGCACCTGGATGCACTGTTGGGTGGAATCAGGCCGGCGGCGGCGGTGTTATGCTGTAGGCGATGTTTTCTTGGGACACTTTAGGCCCCATTATCGCAATAGCACAATCCCTGACAGCTGTCAGGTATCTCAACATCATTGCGGACCAATATCACCCATTCATGGCAACTGTGTTCCCTGCTGGTGATGGCCATTACCAACAGAATAATGCGCCATGCCACTTTGCCAGAATCGTAAAGGAATAGTTCAAGGAACATGTTGGTGACTTTCTGTTAACGCCCTGGCCTCCAAATTCACCAGACATGAACCCAATCGAACATTTGTGGTTCGACTTGGAAAAGCGGGTTAGCGCTAAGTCACCACCACCCCGAAATGTTCGGGAACTGAAGGACCTGCTGTTGACATAATGGTACCAGATATCCCAGGATACCTATCGCCATCTCATCGAATCGATGCCTCGCCGAATGGCTGCTGTTTTGAAAGGTAAAGGGGGTCCTACAGCTTATTAGGTAGGGGTCCTACAGCTTATTAGGTAGGGAGTCATAATGTAATGGCTCATCAGTGTATACACTCAATGAAAAAAACATTAGAGATACCAACCTAATAGAACATTGGTCCTCCTATAGCGCGAATAATAGCATGTACACGCCAAGGCATCGACTCCACCAGATGCCGGAAAGTTTCCGGCAGTAATGCCAGCCATGCTTGTTGCGGCATTGCCCACAACTCCGCCTCACACGTCGATCTAGGATCCATAGATCTCATGTTCAGATCCACCGCATGTCAGAGAGCTTCCATAGGGTTTTAATACCATGGGGAGACTAGACGATTCTAAATTCAGATGAGTGTTCCTCGAGCCACGCCTGCGTGGTTGCGGCCCGGTAGGGCGGCGCATTGTCCTGCTGAAACAGACTATCGGCCACAGTACGCGCGAAGGCACTGATATCGTGTAGTAAACAACGGTTAAGGACTTCTCCAGACACACTAAGTAACTTAACGTGTCCCACGAAAAGGCTCCCCGAACCATCAGAGAGGCACCATCGCTTTGAACACAACCGACCTGGCACGACCGGGCCATGGCCTCGTGCTGTCCACGCCACACCTGCCCTTCCCGTCTGCTCCGTACAGCTGATAACGGGATTCATCTGACCAGACGACGCTGCGCCACTGTGCAGAGATCCGCTTTTTGATCTTCCTGGCAACAGGTGAGGCGTAATTTCGGATGACGAACAATCAACAGTAGCACACGAGTACAGCACCGGCTCCCGTAGCGTAGAGTATGCAGTGTGCGAAGTACCGTACGTTCGCTAACGCTCCTTGGGCCTCCGAAATTTAACCTAGATGTGATTTGCGTCGCCGTTATTAAGCGGTCGGTCTGTACGAGCCTGGACAGTCTACGTCGACCTCGGTCATCAATGGCGTGTGGTCGGCCACTCTTTGCTCTCTAGGTTCTGGTACGTGGTTGATGGCATACTCGCGGTACGCTCTTGATACGGTTGCCCTTGGTAAGGCTAGGGGGTTCTTACCACTTGGTGGATAGAATGTTGTTATTGCTGTTGTTGTTGTTGTTGTTGATTGTAGGTTTAACGACCTCCGTGAGCAACTCAATGGGCTATTAGCAGTCGCTCGTCCCTAATCTAGGGCCACTGACAACAGGGAAAGGAGAGAGCCAGTGACTAAGACAAACACAACATCCATGCCTCGCCGGGATTCGAACCCAGACCGTTCTCAAACGAAAGGTCATAAGTCAGCGCTTAGACCACTGCGCCACCGGGGTAGCGGGGATAGAATGACCCATCTGTCTTGTGCCGACAATGTGTCTACGATAAAAGTTGCTCACATCACTACGTTTACCCATGTTCGCTGAATGCTATACACTGCTGGGAAGCCCAGCTGTACGCCTATTTATCGCCAGCGTTACGTTTGGGGCCGTTCCACTGTCCGCGGGAGATGGTCATGTCAACTGCCCATCACCCCTGTCTCTAATATATATATATATATATATATATATTCATCATTGCCAACAATTATCAATCCACTGCTGGATGAAGGTCTCCCCAAGTTTCTTCCACAATTGTCTGTCTTGAGCCTGTCTCCTCCACGTCACTCCGGCATGCTTTCTAATTTCATCCGTCCATCTGCCATGTGGTCTACTTCTGGGTCTTTTTCTGTCTCTTGGAATCCAGTTTAAAATTTCGGTTGTCCATCGATGGTCCGTTGTTCTGGCAACATGCTCAGCCCATTGTCATTTCAGGGATTTTACTCTGATCATGATGTCTTCCACTCTTGTCATTTTCCTTATCGACGAATTACTCTTGTTATCTCTCCTGGTTAGCATGCATCTCTCCATGCTTCTCAGTTGTCTGCAGTCTTTGTATGTCTTTTCTAGTTAAGGTACATGTCTCCGTTCCATATGTAAGCACTGGGAGTATGCATGGATAAAACACCTTTCTTTTAAGACATAATAGCATATTGCTCTTGAAAATTGTGCTGTTTCTTCCAAAAGCTCCCCAAGCAAGTTTTATATGTCGATTAATTTGTTCATCAATGTGGCCGTTGCTTGATATCTGCTGTCCAAGGTAAATGAAGGTATCAGTTATCACCAACTTTTCGCCATCGATCCATAAGTATTCATTCCTTGTAAAAGCATTGTACATCAATTTTGTTTTCTGAAAGTTCATTTTTAATTCCACATCATTACTCTTGTCAGCAAGTTCTTGGATCATACTCTGCAGTTCTTAAAGGGCAGTTGCAAAAATGATTACGTCATCAGTAAAACGAAGGTGAGTTAAGTAATCTCCATTAATCTTTATCCCTTTTTCCTAGTTCAATGATAGAAAGCCATTTTGCAATGCGGCATTAAAGAGCTTGGAAGATATGGTGTCACCTTGTCTCACTCTCTTTCCAATTCTTATTTGTGCTGTATCCTCAAATATCCGAACCTTTGCACTTGCATTTTCATAGATGTTATTACTAATGCTAATGTAAGCATCTTCAATACCAGAGGATTTGAATCAAAGACCTTTTCATAATCAATAAAAGTCATGCACAATGGGAGTTCATATTTCCCCGTACTTTCAGTTAGTTCTCTCAGTACATAAATATGATGCATGATGCTGTAGCCACACCTGAATCCAGCTTGTTCTCTTATATATACTGTATATACTGTATATATATACACAGAACGTCATGAAAGTATACGTTTATACTGTGGTTTTAGAGATTCTGAACGCAAGTATTCAATTTATATTTCCTATTGCTTAAAATTTAATAATCCCCGTGAGTATCTTAAGGCTGTGTAGTCGTATGTACTCATTGCGAGGAAATTTCTTGAAGCCACGTGGTCCAAAGGAGAAAGAAAGAGAGAGCAAGGCAACATCAGTGTCTTGCTTTTTGGTGAGAGCTCACGATCTGCAGTGGAGAAGCGATGAAAGCACGTCCTTGACCACCGCGGTCCCCTTCCTTTTCCATGTATACATTGCGTAACGACGCGTTTTGTCAAATACGGCCGCTGCGCAGAAATTTCGAATGCAGAAACAAACAATAAAATTACGCATATAACACAGCGTCCATCTGTTTCCTTTTTCTTTTCCTGTCATGAATACTAGATTTTTAGCGCTATATTGTGACTGAGAATCAGAATGGGGACTCCAGACGGATTTTTCTCATTTCGGTTTTTCACGACCCTCTGAGCATCTACAATGCGCACAATGATTGGATTAACATTTCAATCAGCTGGAACAAATTAACTCGGGGTTTGAAAAATGGGCTGAAATCAGCTCCAACAAATTTTTTCACTGTCTAAGGAACGAGTGAACATGCGCGTCAGAAAATTGTTGCAGCTTTGTTATTCAAAGTGGTCATTTAGGGGGATGATAGACACTAATCTTTTCTTATTTGCTACCTGCTAAAACAGGCATAGCAATGGCGATGAACATAAGAATGGAGAGCGAAGCTATTTGAGGAATATGTTCCTACACAGTGGCATAATATCTGTGGTACAGATTCTAAACCTTCCCTCAATACCTTGGGTCATTGGGCAGACAATAAAGGATTAAACAGGAGCCTTTACCACCTGTGATAGTTTGACGGTAGATACTACTGAGAAGCGAGGGCAAAGAAATTGTTTTGCAGTAGCTTTCTCACAATTCGCCCGTTATGGAAATTTTATGTTTGGGGAGCGTTGAAAATTTTGGGCACATTTGGTTCAAGAACATTTGCGCATAAAGGGTTAAAGAAATGACAGAAAAGCTACATTATTATATTCGCATATCGAAGTTTTAAAATTAAACATCTTTCATAATTGCAGCACATGCAACACCGGAGGCGTTCACTTAAATGCTGAAGACTTTACTGGGCGGGTTCCGACTCTATATGTGCACGTAAATAAACCACCGATTTTAAATTTCTCCTCTGAAAAATTTAAAATCGGTGGTTTTAAATTTCTCCTCTGAGAAATTTAAAATCGGTGCAGTGGCTTTTTTTTCTTTTAAAAGCAATTTCTACAGATTTTGATTCAAACTTACTGGAGGCCACCGTGGTGTTGGAGTTGGAGTAGTACCAGTCGGTGGTTTCTAAATATTAGTCCAAGATGGGTCCTGGTTCGAATTATGGATGAGGCATGGACGGAGTGTTTGTCTTACGACACTGGCTCTCTCCTTTCCCCTGTACTAGTTGCGCTAAATCAGGGACGAGTGACTGCTTACGGCTCGTTGAGTTGTTTACGATGGTTGTTAAATCCCCAAACAAATAAAAACCTATTGGATGATGAATTTGTCCATAAAATGATTGACGCTACATGTATTTACTAGAAAACAACTTCGAAGTCAGATACCATCATTCTCCAACAGCACGGAAATACACTACAATGACAAAAGTCACCGGACACCCCTTCAAAAGCAAATGAACGGATCCTCTGCGTTGTTAAGATGTGCGGTACAGCTGAAAACGGTATAAAAACAAGCCTGCAGCTAACTGCAATCATATCGCACTGTCAAGGTAAGTGAAAATGTCGCGGCGGGAGAGAACTGACTTTGAGAAAGGAAAGATTGTTGGGTGTTATATTAGTGGGTTGTCCATAAGAGAAACCGAGAGGCGTTTAAACATGCCCAAGACAACTGTCTTGGATGAACTGAATAAGAGGAGGACACATGGCGTGCCTGAAGCAGCAAACCGTACCGGCAGACCAAAGAAAATCAGTGATGGAAGACGTCGAAGCCTCAGAAGAGTCGTTACAGCTAATCGACGGAGTACTGCTCAAGAATGAGTAAAAATGCTGGAACCTCACAGGTGAGTAAAAATGCTGGAACCTCACAGGTGAGTAAAAATGCTGGAACCTCACAGGTGAGTAAAAATGATGGAACCTCGGTATGTACACGTACCATTCGCAGAGAACTTCATTCTATGGGTTACCGTGGTCGAGCGACTTCTCATAAGCCTTTCATCCACACTTGGAATGATACTCGTCGTTTAGTATGGTGTAAAGAACATTTATAGTGGACCGTAGGTCAATGGAAACGGATTATATGGACTGATCAATCGAGATACAGGATCCATCAGTCTGATGGCCGTGTGTGGGTATGGCGCAGACAGGGGAACGCTATTTATCACAGTGTACTGTTCCTACGGTCAAGTTTGGAGCTGGCAGTGTACTCGTGTGGGGTGTTTTTCGTGGTATGGCCCCGGCCCATTGGTTATCGTGGACAAACCTGTTAACCAACACGTCTACCTCGATATTCTGGACAATTATGCTCTACCAACTCTGTGGCAATACTATGGAACCGAGCCTTGTTGGTACCAGCAGAATAATGCACCGAGCCATAAAGCAAGGACTGTTACAGCGTGGTTTGACGATAATTCCGTATCGCGTGTGGACTGGCCAGCACAGAGCCCTGATCTTAATCAAATAGAGCACCTATGGGATGAATTAGAGCGCCGTATAAGAAGTTTGGAACCAAGGCCTACTACTAAGCAACAGTTAGAGGCAGCATTATGTACTGAATGGAAGCGCATACCTATCGCTGTGTTCCAAAACCTTGTCGAAAGCCTGTCTCGAAGGGTCAGTGCATGCATTAAAGCCAAAGGTGGACCGACACCGTACTTATGTATGCCAATAAATGCAATGTTGTGTTTCGCTTCTAGGTGTCCGGTGACTTTTGTCAATATAGTGTAGTTGTTTATGCATGAATAAACAACTATTTATAACTGTTTATACATGAATCTTGAGTTCAGTCCCTAGGTGAGGATCAAGGTTCTGTGTTTGATTTTGGGGTTTTCTCACTTCCCTAGAAGATGCGGTTATTCTAGAGAAGGGATTTCTTTGCTTCTCTTAGAATTTGCACCATTAAATTTCAGATATGATGACAACCACAATAAATGATGGTGCAAAATAATAATAATGATAATAATACTAAAAGATGACGTCTTTCTTATACATTAAGTCATATACGGTACCCAACCAAAAATTTAAACAAAAACAGACTACATTTAAGCTTCAGCTATCGTAAAGCAAGCAACGTGAAATTTCAACAGAAAAACAACGGGAATTCTAAATTTAGCAGCGAGTACACGAATACTTATAATATTGGGTTGGAAAGAAATTAATATCTGATGACGAGGTACTCAAAGTCGAAGCCCCAGCCACGGTGCACATTGCCCACTGAGATTCCGCAGCACACCGGTATGGCATCTGCATGTAGGGAACTTAAGCCGTCAGAAGGCGAAGCGTGTCAGTGCCAGCCAGCATAGAAGTGAACAAGGAGTACATCTGCTATTGCATGCTGTATGAGTTTCGTCACGGAAATACCTCCACAAATGATGTAAGGAACATTACCAGTATGTACCCCAATGCCATATCACATCGTTAGTGCTGTCCTTGGTTCAAACGGTTGCGTTAGGGAAATTTTGACCTGTCAGACCGTCCCAAAGCCGGAACACCCGCAACAGTGAATATGGACATGCTGAAGACTTTAGTGGAGACCGACCCGGCCGAACTGCTGGGGAATACCCACAGGAGCATTATGACGCACCTGCGTCAACTTGGGGAGTTGCGCAAGTGGGGAGTTTGGGCACCCCATCAACTCACGGCTGAGCAGAAAGCAGATCGCATCAGTGCATGCGTTTCCTTGCTTTCACGTGAGCAAGTTGAACCGTTCTTAGACTGCAATGTGACAGGCGACGAGAAATTGGCTCTCTGTGAAAATGTCAGCACCCGAAAACAGTGGTCGGACCCAAAAGAGAAGACCAAAACAGCCGGCAAACCCACATAAGGTCATGATATCTGTTTGGTGCGATATGCAGGGTGTTGTGTTTTTTGAACTGCTGCCAGACAACACCGCTGATGTGTACTGCCGTCAGCTCGACGATCTGCACGCATCGCCCACGTCGAATAAAGCAGCACTGCTGAACCGCAAGGGCGTCCTCCTACAGCAGAACGGAACGAGACCTCACGCAGCACGGGTGACCTGTCTCAAAATCTAGGACCTGGATTGGGAGCTGCTGCAGCACCCAGTCCATTCCCCGGGCATTGCCACAAGCGACAACAACAACCTTTTCCACTCGTTGCAGCATTTCTTGGACGGAGAGCGGCTCACCAACTGAGACGATATCGAACGCGCACTTACTTCTTTGCGTCCAAGACACCACAGTTGTACAGGAACGGTATCCAATAGCTGCTCAGACGACGGGAGCAGGTCGTGGTAAACGATAGAGACTACATTTTGGACTGATTTGTATTTGTATATACGGTTATAAACACACTCTTATGTTGCCTTGCATTTGCAGACATTACGTTCTTTCCAACCCGATATATGAGAGTATAAGCGCGAGCATGCGGAGACTTATATGTATTATGAAGACTATTTCCTGTTAAAAGAAACTTGTCCTCAAATATATAATAAAAACACAACAAACCATTCATCGTGCCCGTTAATAAGTGAAAAATTTAATTCAAGCCACCATTAATAGCCCCATGGAGAATAAAAGTTTAAGGAAGATTTAAATTCGAAGGATCATCAGAGTCGTAATGGGAATTAAAGCTCAGCATCAGCAGCAAACGCTTTGCATCAGGACATAAAACCGATTGATCCAAAAACGCATAGAAAGCACGAAAATACAGTGGTGTCAAAAATTAACGTGACATATAGAAAATCGTGAATATCGCAAAATCCACACGCACGACAGAGTTTAAAGACAGTTGGTACGGACATATATATGTACAGGGATGGACAACAATATGGAAACACCTGGTAAAAGAAGGAATTCCATACCTAATATGGTGTAAGATCCTCTTTTGCATTCAAGACGGCCTGGATTCTCTTGAGAATGGACAAATATAAGTCTTGGATAGTGGATAACGGGATGTTATACAATTCTTCCTGCAACACGCGTTCAAGTTCCGGTAAAGATGCTGGAGGCGGATAGTGCGATCGAACCTTGGTCTCCAATACGGCCCATTTTGGAGACAAGGTTCTATTATTTATATTGTAGTCTGGCGATTGAGAGGACCAGAGAAGATGGGAAACCTCATCGGCATGCTCAGCAAACCATGATTGAACGATATCAGCTGTATGAATTGGGGCCTTATCGTCTTGATAAATGGCATCGCCTGCAGGAAACACTATTTGTACCACGGGATGGACTTGGTCGCTCAAAATGCTTAAATAGTCCTTGGCAGTGACACGACCTCGCAAGGTAATAATGGGGCCGGCAGAATACCATGATATGGCAGCCTTTACCATGAGAGACCCACCGCCATTCTTCACTGTCGACAAAAGTCACGTCGGATCTTAAGTTTGTGCGGGTGTTCGCCACGCGTGAACTCGCCCACAGCAGTGTAAAGGTCGATTCATCGGACAGATGACAGTCTTCTATTGTACAGTAGTCCACGTTTTATGAGTGTTGCACCACTCTCTCCTGGCCGTCCCGGTCTCGCAGTGGTCTAAGCGATGGCTTCTGATCATTCGCACGGAAGGGGTCTGGGTTTGGATCCCGGTGAGGCATGGATGTTGTGTTTGTCTTACGGCACTGGCTCTCTCCCTTCCCTGGAACCAGTGGCCCTAAATTAGGGACGGGCGACTGCTTATAGCCCATTGAGTTGCTCACGGTGGTCGTTAAACCTCCAATCAAAAAAAAAAAAAAAAAAAACCTCTCTCCTGCGTGCTGCATTCACGTTATTAACCAGTGGTTTAACGATTGCAGCTCGATCATAAATTCCCTGCCTATGGAGTTCTCTTCGCACTGTTTTTGTACAGACAGGGTTTTAAATCACGTTATTCAGCTCATCAGTGATTTTTGCAGCTGTTGTCTTCTTATTTGTGGTCACAATTTTCCGCAATGTCCTTCTCTCTGTCATTCAACGCACACTTTCGTCCACGCTGGTGTTTATCGGATGATGTTTTTCCAGAAGCACAATATGCGGTCATAACTTTCGATACAGTACCTCGCGACACACCAAATAAACTTGCTACTTTGGTCACGGAAGCACTCACTATACGGGTCCCAACAATTTGCCCTCTTTGAAACTCTGTAAACTCCGACATAATTCACTTGCAACGCACAGAGCCGCCCCGGTGGCGCAGTGGTCTAAGGCGCTGCCTCTGATCATTCGTCCGTAAGGGGTCCGGGTTCGAATCCCGGTGAGGCATGGATGTTGTGTTTGTCTTACGGCACTGGCTCTCTCCCTTCCCTGGAACCAGTGACCCTAAATTAGGGACGGGCGACTGCTTATAGCCCATTGAGTTGCTCACGGTGGTCGTTAAACCTCCAATCAAAAAAAAAAAAAAAAAACGCACAGATCAATGTCTAGACAGCAAGTGGGGCTACCTGCTGCTTTGCCACGTTTCAGAGCACACATTCACTATCAAGACCTCCGGTGCCATCTACATTTTCAGATGGAAAACGTTGGTCGTTTTACCCATACTTTTTACCTGGTGTTTCCGTATTTTTGTCCATCCCCAGTATATCGATAACGCAGCAATACACAACAGAAAAGGAATGTCATCATCGCATGAGGAGGAAGCATGCGCATGACAACACGGCAGTCCAAAAATGATGCAGCAAGTGGTGTAAATTTCGAGGGAATAATAGGGAGTGTGTTTACTCTGAACAGCGATACCGCTCGCACAACGAGCCCTCATGCTGTGTACAAGTCTGAGAATGAGGGTTCGTGGCAATAAGTGCCACTTCTCCACCAAGACGCGTAGAAGTCCGGGTGGGCTCTGTGATGAAGCTGCCGGCTTGCAACTGCTCTTCAAAGGGCGGCCCAAACTTGCTCTATCGGATTCAGATCGAGAAAACTCGCAAGCTACTCCATCCGGTTAATATCCTCACGTTCCAGGCATTCGTTGACTTTGGCATCGTAACATACAAAATAGTTAAAAAGCTCTTCGAAATTCAGTTCCTTATTTTACTTTAAATAAAATTTAAAATCGGTGCGCTTTAATCGAAAATCTTAAACAGGAAAAAATCGCGTGTAAGCAATGTCCGATGACCTTTTATTTTCTGCTTAGTAAAAGAAATTCCATCAAAACAGAAAATGTCCACTGTATTTCATCTATTCTGAGGACGAAATGAATGTGGACAAAGTGAACGGTGGACAAAATGAACTGGACCAAGTGAACGAAATGAAAACGAGCAAAATGATAGAGAACCAGTATATCATCTACGAACGTACCAGCCAACGCCCAGAGAGCGAGCTGTGGCCTACCACACGCCACTAATGACCAGGGTCAACGTAGACTATGCGGGCTCGTACAAACCGACACATGGCAACAGTGACGGCGCAAATCACATCCATGTTAAATGTCGGAGAACCAAGCAACGTCAGCAAGCGAACGGTACGATTCACGCCGCATACCCTGGGCTACGAGAGCCAACGCCCTACTCGTGTGCCACTGTTTACTGCTTGTCATCGGAAATTACGTCTTGCCTGGTGCCGGGAACATCAAAACCGGATCTCTGCAGAGTGGCGCCTCATCGTGTAGTCAGATGAATCCCGTTTGCAGCTGTACCGAGCTATCAGGAGGGGGCGGGGAGGGTGAGGCCATGGCTTCGTTGGACAAGGCAGTGGTGGCTCTGTGATGGTTTGGGGAGCCTTCTCGTGAGACACATTAGGTCCCTTAATGTGTCCGAAGATATCTTTAACGGCTGAGGGCTACCGGCATGTGCTGGCTGATCACCTAGACGTTTTTTTTGTCCTTCGCGCATCCTGCGGCCGATGATCTGTTTCAGAAGGACAACGTGCCGCCCACTGGGCCGCGAGCACCCAGGCTTGGCACGAGGAACACTCATCTGAGTTTAAAACCATCCAATTTTCCCCATGATCCTCGGATTTAAACCCTGCGGAAGATCTCTGTGATGCCATGGAGCATAACATCAGATCCATGGATCCTGAATCGACGTCTCAGAAGGAGTTGCAGACACGTCGCTGGTATGTCCTCCGGCATTTGGTGGAGTGGATGCCTCGGCATGTACAGGCTGTTATTCGCGCTAGAGGAGGAACAACACGGTATTAGATCGGTATTTCTAATGTTTTGTTCATTGAGTTTATTACATAATGACAATGAGCTTGTCGCTAATAAAAAGTTTAATCTGGACATCACAACGACTGAATACCATGGATGAATTGAAACACCGTGTAACTCGTCTCTGAAGAACATCACTAGTAGAATTTAAGGCAAAAGAAATGTAGCTAATTTCTCCATGAAACTTATCCAAGTTTTGTACTTGAAATGTTTGCCCCGTAGAATAAATGTAGTGACATGGTTCAAAGTTAAGCATGCAGATTTCTAAAGGGAAAACAATTTATTCTTTGTACGTACTTTTGGTTGTTTGTTTATTAGAAATTTTCACGGCGCATAGGTCGTATTTTGCCAAAGACATAACCTTTGTTTCCGTATCCCAAAAGCCTGCTCACAACGCTTGGACCAACGGAAACATCTGCAGTCTGCGTGAGGTTCCTTTCGAGCGTCTCAATATTTTTGCTAAAATACAGAGTGTGAGTTGAAAGTTTTGCAATATTTAGATCACTTTATGTCTTCATACGTACCTTTACGGCGAAAGCTGACTAGCATTCAGAGTATAGGCCATCGTGTTGCACCGTCTTTAGCCATCTGTCTACCACTTCTTCGATTCCGCTGGGGGAACCAGTTCTTGTCCTTCGAGGCGAAGAACTCCTTCACCCCAACTGCCACCTCCTCCTTATTGTTGAAGTGCCGCCCGCGAAGGAAATAGGCCATGGACCGGAACAAGTAATAATCCGACGGGGCAAGGTCTTGACTATATGCTGGATGTGGCATCAGTTCGATGCCTTCAAGTTCCTGATGTTCTGCCAGGGTCGTTCGACCGGTATGAGGCCGAGCTTTGTCCTGCTGTAGGAGAGCGCGCCTTCTGTTCGTCAGTGCCGGGTACTTCTCTTCCAAAACGGCATGCATCCGCTCCAGCTGTTCAGAGTAGAGGTTGGCGTTGATGGTCCTACCGTCTGGAACAAATTCGTAATGGATTATCCCCTCGAAATTCCACCAGACACAGAGCATCAAATTGTGCTCGAAGCGCCCACGTTCGGCAACAGGTTCAGGAAACTGACTCGGGCTCCATCACTGCCATTTTGTGTTCGGATTACGGAAATAGACCCACTTTTCATCGCAAGTAAAAATTATCTTGATGAAACGTAGATCACGCGGGTTTTCTATGAGTTTCCTGCACACTTTCTCTCAGCGGTTTGCTTCAGCGGACATCGGTTCGTGAGGAACAATGCGGCAGCTCCTGTAGACCTTGCCAAGGTCCTGAAATGACGAACCACGGTGGTCTGTAATATGCTCAGCTCGTTTGACAATCTCCGAGTGCTGGTTGTCGGATTTGTCCCTACGGCCTGGCGCACGGCCTCCGAATCCACGGTTCGCGGCCTATCTGACCTTAGCTGATCGTCGAGGTTTCTGTCGCCTGAGAGAAATTTCTTGAACCATCTGGTTGCGGTGTTGTGGTCCGCGGAACCTCTTCCTTTCGCATGACAAATGTTTCGTGTTGCTTGAGCAGCGTCATGGCCGAGTTCAAACTTGTAAAGCAAAAGTTCCCTAATGAGCCGGTTGTGGTTGTTCATCTTTTAGGCGTCCCAACCACAGACAAAACGACGACATCCAATTCTGTTCACAGCAACGACTACCACTTTACATCCCTTTCGTATGAGTGCAGTGCGCGACTAGAACTAGTTTAAACACGTGACATATCCGCCGCAGCACATGCATTTATGCAAATATTGCAAAACTTTCGACTCACACTCTGTAATGTACATATCAACTATATCTAGATTCGATGATATGCCTATATTTCAGGTACGTAATACGGTAGGTTGTATTCCTTCTATACCTCTCTAGACCGAAGTTTCTGAGAATTGAAATAAATTTGACATCATCTTGTGCCGAAACCCTTGGTGAAAACGTTGAGAGGGTAAATTCCAAGAAAACTTCACGTGTTTACTCTTATCACTGATGACAACCTGCGCGAAAGTGCAAGGAACCGCATGGAGCGGCATGACCTAGGGGCAATAGTAGTTAAATTAGACAACCCTGTTTACTTACGTGATGAATGATTTATTTCATGCAGCAATGGTACGACACAAAGTTCCTCTCCGTCATCCTGAGAAGCTAGTAGGCAGATGGTGAACTATGTTCCTATGCGCACAGGGTGTAAATCGGGGTCACTTTCGCTAATGATAATGCGTTCAGATGGGTGTGGATGTGCATACCCGCTGAAGTTGGCTTCCTGCTGAGAGAAACAAGAGGGAATGAAGGAGCAGCCAGCCAAAAAATAAACAAAAGGAAAATGCTACGTAGACATTTCTATCCAGATTATTTCGGCTAGTTTTCAATGCAGGAAGTTAAACACAAGCATCCATCCAACTCTGGACATATTCAAGGTTAATTCATTACGGAAATAAATCCGTCTCACGGATGTTTACAAAAGAGAAGGATGCGTGAAATGCAACTTCAAATAAGTGGTTCTGTCGAAATAGAGCTAGGGATATTGTTTCTGTGACATCATGTTGGAGACTAGAATGAAATAATGGAAATTTTAGTTTTTTTCATATGTTTAACATTACATGTCTCTTGTCGTGGTACGTTGGCTGTTTTCTGAATGACGTAAAAGTTATATTTTCGTTTACATTTCTTATGTTTTTACTTGGCATAAACGCAAAAAAAAATGTTTTTTATCGTAGAATGCAATAGTCGTCTTGATCTCAAAGACTACAGCCTTTTGACAATTGTACGTATTAAGAAAATACAACGTAGTTTGTCACAAATATTTATTTTTACAAGTCGACCATGGTTTCGCTGGGTATTGAGGACGACAAACCACGATAGTCTCTTAATACGTAATGCAATATTATATTTTTCATGTTAAAGGTAAGACTAGATCTTGTGGGTTGAAAACAAATCGAAATCAGCTTCTAGAAAAAGCTGCAAAATAAAACATTATAGCGAATATAATTGATAAATATGGAAAACACTACTTTTAAATCACAATAGATGCAGATATTTTTTTGGCTCTTCAGGTACATAAATCATTTATTTTGCTTTTTTAAAAAAGGCATACAGGGCGTAGACAAAATAATGGAAATACATGATAAAAAATTACCACTTTTCGAAATGGCTTACTTACCTATCTATTTACGAACATGCAATGATGATTTTTGTGCTTGTTGCAGGTGGTACTGTCAAGTACCAAGGATAAAAGCAGTAGTTCTTCAGAGATGACAATGCCTGAATTATATAAAAATAGCAAATTGTTGAAATTGTTGGATACCGTTTAGGTGTGGTAACGGTGACTGAGACATCGAATTTGTTGAATGTACACAGAAAATCTGCATCCAAAGTTACGATTGCATTCATATAGTCTGAAAAAACAGCATCCGATAGACGAACTGTAACGGGAAGTCGAAACTGACAGAAAGAGGTTGCAGCCCGAGTACATAAAACGATTTCCTCAAAACTAGCTGTATAATAGGCAAAGTCATCGCTGACATAGACAAAGTCATCGCTCTTTCCACGTTTTTTCTTCAATTAGCACACATCAACCGAAAAGTTGTTATCCGGACACCGCTGGGATACGTACCCTAAATCTCTCAATAACTAGCCGAGTGCGTTCGCCTTTACGCTAGCGTAAGGCGAACGCAAAGGCGACGGCTTTGTCTGCACGTATTTGGAAGATTTTCACTATCACTCTCGCCCTTTGGATTTATTAGCTATAATTTAATAGTTTGCGCCTTTAAGCCCCACCAGATGGAGACGTCTCAGTTGCTGAGCCCATCTCTACGGATTTGCAAAGTCAGATGCCGTGGATTGTTGACCACCACGGCGAACGCACTCGGCTAGTTATCGAGAGATCTGGGGTACGATCCCAGCGGTGTACTGATAACAGTTTGTCGGTTGCTGCATGTTAATTAAAGAAAAACGTGGAAAGAGCAATGACTTTGTCTATTCACATTGTCGCCACGTATCCGGAAGATTTTCCCTAACTTCATAAATTAATATGAGTCTCAACAATCCAGTTGTGGCGTACACCGTATTTGTCATCGCATAATCCGCAGACCGTGAAATTTAGGGGGAAAGAATCCTTCGTATAATCCGCGAGGGCGCATAGTCTGCAGGCCGTGAAATTGAGTCAGGAAAATCGCCGTTTAATCCGTACCCGCGATATTGATCCCGAACAGTATTTCCGTACAGAAAAGTCGCGATACACGAGATGGCTTAGAAGTCCAAAGAAATAGGAAAACAAAACAGATTTCTTAATTAAAATAAATAGCTATCATTTTGAAATGCTTTTGCGTTATTTTCAAGTGAAAAAAGGAAAAAAATATGTTTTTTTTTTCAGCATTACCGCAGTTATACGTGTATTTGTTCTGTAGTATGCAGTTCCGTAGTTAGACCTGCGGAAGCCACGAGCGTGTGTGACGCTGAGCTTTAATCAGTACGTGGTCGTCCACGGGAGCAAATAATATCGCATTGGTTGCATCGTATTTTCTGACAAAATGCTCGTATGTGAAGAAAATAAAATAATAATAACTTTATTCCAGAAGTTTGCGGACCTGTATCTTCCTACTGCGTTACGTTTTGAAATTGCAATAAAAACAGAGCTGCTCAGGTCAAAGAACACGAAAAAAAGAGAAAACAACAGAAAATAGCGATGAGGAAAACTTCAAAAAAAATGTATCGAAGAAAACGTACAGAACTTTGATGGTTACGTAGCTTGAAAGAAACAAAGTCCGTGCTTTCAAAAATAACGATAAAGACGGAGGGAACTGAAAAAATATGGCATTTGCTAAATTTAAATTGGAACAACTTTAAATTAATTCAAAGTACGTCTGAAGAGAACTTAAACAAGAAAGATGATACCGAATTTTCGGGTGTAATAAGCACGTCTTTTGAATCCGTTGTGACGCAAATTAAATTTATCAAAGCTATTCAAAGGCAATGGAACCGGTATGGAAAACAATAGTATCTGACGGAAGAAAGAAGTTTTTCAATCGGGTCTTTAATCCCTCAGATATTATCCGGTGCAGAAAGAATTTTTCAAATCTGAGGTTTAGAAGCAGAGAAATAGTGGTAAACGCAATTTACCTTTACGCCCCCTAGCGCAAAGTCTACGAATTACTTGAAAATTTTGAAATTATATGAAGCACGTGTCACACGGAAAGCACTATCCAACAAAGTAGGAATTTTTCAAATCAGACTCCTAGAAGTAGAGATATTGACAAAAATAAGATATACATCTACGCCCCCTGGCGTAGAAACCATGCACTATTTAAAGCAGAAAATGTTCCTAAAAGATTTGTCGACATGAGCAGTATCGGTCTTCAAACGACGTGATTTTTTAATCGAGAATTTAGAAGCTCATATTTTGCTCCAAATACATCAGAAGCAAAAATTAAGATTTACGCCCCTGGTGGCCAAACCATTTTTTTACAAAAATTTGAAATTATATGCAAACGATTTCCCATCAGGAGCTGTATCCGGTGCAGAAAGAATTTTTCAAATCGGAGATTTAGAAGCAGAGATATAGGGCGAAACGCAATTTAGCTTTACGCCTCCTAGCGGAAAGTCTATGAATTACTTGAAAATTTTGAAATTATATGAAAAACATGTCACACGGAAAACACTGTCCAACAAAGTAGGAATTTTTCAAATCGGACTCCTAGAAGTAGAGATATCGACAAAAATAAGATATACATCTACGCCCCTGGCGGAGAAACTGTGGGATATTTTAGGAAGAAAATATTCGAAAATGTTTATCGATGTGAGTGACATCAGTCCACGAAGGAATTTTTTCAATCGATATTTTAGAAGCTCGGATTTTGTGGCAAATACATCAGAAGCAAAAATTAACACTTACGCCCCCTGGTGGCCAAAGTATTCTTTACCAAAAATTCGAAATTATATGCAAAAGATTTTCCATTAGGAGATGTATCCGCTGAAAAAAGTTTTTTCAAATCGGAGTTTTAGGAGAAGAGTTATCGGAAAAAATGTAATTTACTTTTACACCCCCTAGCGGAAAATCTATGCGTAATTTGAAAAGGAAACTATATCTAAAACACTCTTCGATATAAATGGAATCGAAAGATAAAATAATTTTTTTAATCGGATGTTTAGAAGCAAATATGTGGATTAAAACGTAATTTTGAATTCGACATCATCTGCATTTACGCCTCCTAGCGGCAAAATTGTGTATCGTAAAAAAACGAAATAAAGGATCATCATTCGCATATTTCAAGCTTCCGAATGCAAAAAGAATTTTTCAAATCGGAATAATAGTTGCAGAGATATCGTGGGTACAGACGGACGGACGGACTGACGGACGGACGGACGGACAAACCGATAACAGAAGCACGATCTTTTTTTACAAAAGACGCGATAAAAATGAAGAGCGATGAGTGATTGATTTTACATTTTTTTTCTTTTAGCCACGGGGAACAAATAATAAACACACGCATATGCTGAAAGTTCAAGAGCGAAAATGCTCACTAAGAAAAATCGCAAAATACTTCGGAATTCTTAGTCATGCTTAACTATATCCAATTCACCTTCTGGGAGTAGTACATTGTATTACCTAGCATGGGGACTACGAATAGTGGAAAACGTCTGTAATGCGTTAATTATGTCTCAGCGTATTACAGAGAAATATCTCAAAATGCGAATAAGAATTCACTCCATGGAATGTCGAATGCTCTGTTTAATTTTTTCTTTTCTAATTCATTTATATAATGCCTATTACAGACAGACAGACAGAACGATAACGTGATGACGTAATCTCTATTCTATTGGCACAGATATGTATCTCAAACTGCAAACAAGAATTCATTCCATCGAATGTAAACCGTTTAATTTCCCTTTTCTAATTCTTCCGTAGACTAATTCAGCACATATTAAAGTTCGGGAATTTCCGCGATTTTCTTGATAAATTGTTCCTCTATCGTTCTTTTCCTCTTTAAGTTGATAATGCCCAAAGAATAAAATTATCTCATCGAGTGGCATTTGCTTTAATTATCATGATAAGGATTTAACTTCATGAATATATCATTTTCGCTATGAAAACTGGTTAGAAGATAATGCCGCTGCTGCTGAGTGATTAGTGAACTAAAGCCTAGATTTATTCAGTCTAGATTTATTTGGTGCCGCATGCTTTGCGCCAGGAAAAACAAAGTTCGTGGGCCACAATACCTCCAATCCATTCAAATTGCGTACAGGTAATTTAGTATTCAAACTTTAGGGTAGCTGGTAACACTAAGCAATCTTTTTACAGTATTCGTCTCAATTATGAAAAAGTAAAAAAAAAAAAAAAAAAAAAAATGCGAGTTAATCCATCAAACATTTTCTTTTTCTACCTTCCCATACATTCTGATTTGCCGTTTCAAAAGTGGCATTTTTGTTCAACGGGAAACGTCAGAGCTATAATTTAATCTGGTACCTTTTGTCAAAAGTCATGAGGCCTTATTATGTGGGTATAACATTTTTAACGCGCTTTTATTTGATGGATTCATAAACACACCCTGTTCCGAAAAGAAAATAATAGTAATGATAATGATAACAGCTGTCTCGTGCTCAGCAACAGCCAATTGCATGCTTAGCTGGAAAACCAGAACTTAACATTTGCCGAGAAGAGCAGTTGGCATAGTTGACTTCAGGGCACAAAACGATCAGAGGAAGAGCTATTATCTGGCTTGGAATTACGGGTTGCAAACGCAAGCATGCTTCAATGGAGGGGGAAGCACAGCAGTTTATAAACCGTTGCCTCGGGACGTCTAATCTCGTGACACGAAAACGCAAAACATTTACAGCTTCGAACATACATTCTTCGCTTATTATTCCCAATGAAGCAACACTTTTAACGCTCTCACCTGAGCAGAAAATAGAATTCCGCTTTCGATCATCACAAGAAGCTGCTGGAAAGATTCGAGAGAAATTTGGTTCATTGAATGGATACCACACTCACACACGCACACCTGATAACCAAACGGAATTGAGTAAGATAACTACAGATTGGAAACTTGCACTGGCCTTGTTTAGGTGAACCTGATTTGTAGTTAGCTTGCGGCGAGTCAGGCCGAACAAGCAAAGAAAGAAGTTAACACGTCTTTATTTTCTACAACACAGCGCCGCGACAGTTGAGTTATTTTCCAAATCTACTGAAGAGAGAAAAGGTTTTTAAATTTTATAATCATTAAACATTTAAACTCTATATCCTTATAGATTGTAAATTTGTTTTCTTTTGCTCTCGTGAATCATCAGTTCAATGCTTTACTTAATTAAAGCGTTTAAAGTTACACAGGCTAGAAATTTCTTTATGCCCGTGAGAGCACATCAGAGAAAAAAAATTGTTTCTTTCCTTGATATTATGTTCGCACATTCCCACTTTTAAATTAATGGACATTTCTGCCGTCCTTCAGTTATAGAAAGAGTAACCCTAAATCGGCAGTAAACACTTCAATTGAAACCGGATGCACATATTATGCCGATTAGAAGATTTAAAAGTAAGCAGCCATCCCATTGGCGCAATGGTCTAAGCTCAGACTTTTTTTTTCCCCTCTTTTTTTTTTTTTTTTTTTTTTTTTTTTGATTGAAGGTTTAACGCCCACCGTGAGCAACTCGATGGGCTATAAGCAGCCGCCCGCCCGTAATTTAGGGCCACTTGTTCCAGGAAAGGGACGGAGCCAGTGCCGTAAGACGAACACAATATCCATGCCTCACCGGGATTCGAACCCGGATCCATCACGGACGAATGGTCAGAAGCCATCGCTTAGACCACTGCGCCACCCGGGCGGCTAGCAGGCTTCTGTCCATTTGTTCGAGATGGGTACGGGTTTGAATCCCGGTGAGGCATAGATGTTGTGTTAGTCTTACGGCACTGGCTCTCTCCTTCCCTGGAATCAGATCAGATGTAGAGGATTTTAGGAAGAGAATGTCTGACCCTAGATCTTAAACAATCCTTAGAAATAGGAAACTAGGAGATTTGGGCTAGAGTGCCCGACAGAAAAGTCACACGGAAGCGAGGTAGAAAGGTAGAAGAAGACGCCCTTATTTATAACCACGGTGGCCAGTACCCGGGGTCCGACGGCTTAACGTGACCATCCGATGCACGGCGGATATTTAGTGATTCGAGCGTTCGTGCTTGCCTGGGATCGAACCTGAGATCTCTCCATCGCAGTCACGAACGTTGCCCACTAGGCCATCCGCGGCTCACGGTAGTCGTGAACCCCCCGTCTCCCAAATGACGGAGACATTCGGAGTTCAATTGCGCAAAAACATACATCCATAACTCAAGGCATCAACACACCAAATCAGCTCAGCTCACACTTTCTTCGAGTTCTTGAGTTTTTGTTTAAGTCTTGTGGTATTTACCAGTTTTGCTCTAAGTTCTTTTGTTTTGACTGATTCATTTAAGTTTGTTTAGAAGCTTAACGACCACCGTGAGCAATTGAACGGGCTATAAGCAGTCTCCCGTTCCTAATTTAGGGCCAATGGTTCTAAGGAAGGGAGAGAGCGAGTGCCGTAAGACAAACACAACATACATGTCTCACAAGATTCGAACCCAGACCCACTATTTAGACTCACGGATCTTTCGTGTAAAGATACACAGGTACTATGCGTTCATTGTTTCCACATGTATGCATTTTGTGTTCAAGTCTTCATTTGTTTACATTGCATGTCGCCAAGGTGTCATCTTCCCAAACGTTTGACTGCTACCTTCAAGGAGCTAAAATATTTTTTGTATCTCATCCTAGACGTCACTTTGTTCCAGTTGAAAGAGACAGAGCAAATTGTTAACAACTACCTTCATAGAGCAGCGATAAAAAATAACAGTAACAGCATGCACTCCAGGCTCATCATCCGTTGATTCGAAAATTAATGCACAGATCTCATCTGAAGTGAGTCCTGCTCGATCCAGTAAGTTCATTAGTACATCGTCAGCCACGCATACATTCTGAGTGATGATTTCGCCACGTATCCCACCGGAATCATCTTTGAAGTCAAAAACACTTGGAAGTCACAGGTTTTCTCTGACTCCATCTGCAGTTATTCACCACTTTCCAAGCCTACAGGGAGACAACGCTGTATCTTCAAATTCCAAAGATCAGGTTCCTTTTACCATCTCTCCAACTGCAAACACAATGCCTGCTATACTGTCACTTTTTCTCACGTCAAGTACGTCACACTCTCTATACCACCGAATTTTGTTGAACACCTTGATTCCTTATTGCTAGTGAAAGAGCCTCTTCCCTTCCCTATCTTATTGGACTTCGTAATCAATGTCAACCAAGACTCAAAATGTACGTGCCCTGCTGTAGAACTCAATGCTCCCAGGTCATCTGGATTTTTGCCATCAAAACTATGCCGACAGCTCACCTGACGAATTAAACGACTTGTGACCTCGCTTCATAGGAATTGTACTGCTAACCAAACACATAGGTTGCTTTTATGTTCACTCTAGCAACGTCTAATTATAGGGGGTTTTCCACCCCTCCTTCAATGCGTCTCATCCAGACATATTCTTATTTCAAGAGACTAACGAACCCGTTGTAACAGTCTTTAGTTTCTTCCGTAAATGGCAGTATCATTTAATACAGGAGTAGAGATTGCTATATATTGCTGTATATTAGCTGATCTGTCGAATGTCGTCATTCAAGACTGCGCCAAAGGAAGACCCATCCGTGTTTCCTTTACTTAGCACTTTCAGTCAATCCTGCTTGTCAATATATACATTCCAAGAAACGATCCACATGTTTTCAGCTTCTCTTTCATATTTCTGACATACCGTCTGCACAACAGGCTACAGTTGCACTTATAATTGCAGGAGATTTTAACTGTACGTTCAACCCTAAGTTAGACCGAAACTGTTCTTCACAGTACGGTACTAGATCAGTATCTGTCTTTCAGGAAATCAATGACAAATTTCCTTCAGTTAACTCGTTCAGAGAACTGTATCCAACATCCGTCGCACACTCATGGAAATCTTCGTCTTGTGGCCATCTAGAAGTAGCCAGATTGGGCAGAACCTACGTTTCACAAAAACTCCGACCTCATATTCCCTCAGTCGTTCATTATCAAGCCACCTTTTATAACCACAGCATGGTTCAAGCCAGTTTTAGTTTTCCTCCGCCATCTACACTTAACAACTTAGACAAGTGTAAAAGGCGGAGAAAAGCTAAAACTTAACGTACTTGGACTTTCTCGACTGCCCTTCTTGACGATCGTGCTAATGTTTCGCCGATGACGGATCTTATCCACCAGCTCACTGATTCAACTCTTTTTGTCAGAAATGCGCCGGAGATATGGTTAAAAATTAAACATCACATCATTTCGTACACTCTGGAATACTCTCACTCAGCTACGTGCAGCAATGTCGGCAGCAAATGTCCGACTGCTTGTTACGAGGATTCCTAAAGACACGCCTTCTTGTGATGAAAGATTAGGTAAACTTCATGCTCTGATAGAGATGTTTGCACTGGAGGCTGACTCGTCTGTCTGCCTCATGACCGCATTCACTCTGACAGGCCCTTAAGCTATTTCCTCTTACCTAAACGCCAACTGCAAACTTCCCACAGCATCGCCGCAGTCCGCACTTCCACCAGCCAGCTCCTTATAGATCTATCAGATATTTGTTCTTACGATCACTTTCACGAGATACTTTCAAGAACAAAGTGTCTTCAACTTCCTCCATCGGAATTGTTTATTAATGATTGCGTCTATATATTACCCCAGACAAAGTGAAAGATGCCTGTGTACAGTTACACAAGAAAGTAATTCCACCATGGTGGTTTACAGTTGAATTTTTCCAAGCCTTTTTGCATCACCATACCCCATTACTGGTGGAATTCTACAATAGTTTTTACTCCTCATCAGTTTCATGTACATATTATAAAACTGCTGCGCACATATCTAGCAATTTACGGGATTTGAATAAATGGTGACTTATCCGTATTTTAAGTACCGATTACAACATTTTTTTCCAAGATCTTTACTCAATACCACGCATTCTCCCGCTGACTGCATATACTGACCAGTCGTATGCAATCCCTGGAAGAACCGTCCACCAAAAGAGTGCGTTAATTCGCTATTGGATTCAGCTTGCTGATATCTGAAGAAAATTTTGCAGTTTTCAGCCTTGATCAAAAGAGCGTTTGATCGTGTCCAACGTACTTATTTATCGACCGTCTTATATGAGTTTGGCTTTCCTCCAATTTTCCGACATCTTATCATTTTACTTCACTCCTCAGCGGCCCTCCATGTCCAGTGAAGAAACCTACTGACAGCGCCAATTAAATTTGGTCAAGGCTGCCCTCTTTGTGGATAGCTCTACACTTTAGCTTTTGAACCATTCTTGTATCCCCTTCGAAGAACGCTTCCCAGTCTGCTACACTTTTCCTATCTCTGCTCAAATCTATTTTAGGTACAGTCTTACAGCCTACGTAGATGGTCTCTCTGTTGCTCTGCGCTACTTGCCTGATTTTTAACGTGTACTTCAAGCCTTTTCCATTTACGGTTGTGCATATGGTGCGAACTTAAATAAAACGAAATGCCCCCTCTTTTGGCGTGGACAATGGAAAGTCAACCCATGTGTGCAAAAAATTATTCCTAGCTTCTCGAACGATGATCAGTACCTTGGGATATACACTGAAGAGCAATTGAATTAGAGATACCTGTCCAGTAACGTGTAGCACAACCTTTCGCCCTGATGACGACAGCGATTCGTCTCGGCATGGACTTGACAAGACACCGGAAGCGTTGGGAAGCCATACGGATCCACGACCACTGAACAAGCTCCCACAGTACACGAAGATTTGATGGAGGGGGGTCAGAGCCTTGAACATCTCTCTCGATAGCATTCCAGATATGTTCGATGGGATTGAGGTCAGGTGACCTAGCTGGCCAAGGAAGCAAGGTCACGTCGGTGGAGTGTTCATCCAACCATTCGGATACAATTCGGGAGCGATGGCACGGTGCATTGTCTTGTTGCAGGATGAGGTCCCCAGTGGGATGTTGAAGATGCACAAACGCGAGCAAATGGTCGTCCAGGATATCCCGGTAACCAGAGAACCTGTTTACACTGTTCAACGGTCCACTGTCGACGTTCTGTGCAACACGTTAGCCGAACAGCGCTATTGGACTTGGTGATCAAAGGCTTGTGGGCGGCAGCACGTCCATGATAGCCGAGCATATGGGTTTCCTTACGGATGGTATTCATCGAAATAACACTCCCGGATGCCTGTTGAAACTCCTCGCGGATGTGGCCCATCGATTTGGTGCGGTTCTTCCGAATTTCTCTGGCCAGCACCCGTCGGTCTCTAACTCCCACTTTTTGTGGGTCTTCCGGGTCGGGGCACATTCCGACAGTCACCTCTCATCTTCCACTTGTCAGTCACGTAGGCCACTGTCGATTTTGGGTACTTCAACTCGCTAAATATGTCACGTATGGATCGGCCATTTCTGTGATACCCGACGATTACACCTTTCTCGAAATCAGAGAGCTCCGAACTGCGTTGCATCTTGCATGCGACTGGTTGCGTTGTTGTTTCCCACACGATATTTAACGGAAGCAGCCGTGACGTGTATCAGGACCGCAGATATCGTCGATTGCAGGGGTGTCCAATTACTTGTTGGTAGATAGTGTATATATATATATATATATATATATATATATATATATATATATATATATATATATATATATACACACACACACACACACACATATATATATATATATATATCGTTTTAAATTCTAAAGTTTTTCCTTAGTCTTCAGTTTTGCTCTTAAGTATATATATATATATATATATATATATATATATATAAGTCATGTCCTCCGTAGAGTAGCATGACCTAGCACTAGTTAACAATTTCGCTTGCATCCATTAACCTTCATGGCCCGACCCATGCTCTTCATCTGTTACTATTAAACAGAGAGAAGAAGATTAAAGAGAACTCAAGCTGTGAGAGTGACATAATAAATAGAAATGATTTTCAGCTATAACGAAATTCCAAGTTCGTTTATATATATATATATATATATATGTATATATATCATCATTGTCAACCATTTTTTTCAATCCACAGCTGGATGAAGGTCTCCCCAAGTTTCTTCCACAATTGTCTGTCTTGAGCCTGTCTCCTCCATGTCACTCCGGCATGCTTTTGAATTTCATCCATCCATCTCTCATGGGGCCTTCCTCTGGGTCTTTTTCTGACACTCGGAATCCAGTCTAAAATGTCGGTTGTCCATCGATGGACCGTTCTTCTGGCAACATGTCCAGCCCATTTCCATTTTAGGGTTTCACTCCGGTCATGATGTCGTCCGCTCTTGTCATTTTCCTTATCCACTAGTTCCTCTTCTTATCTCTCCTGGTTAAACTTAGCATGCATCTCTCCAGGCTCTTTCAGTTGTCTGCAGTCTTTGTATGTCTTTTCTAGTTAAGTTGCATGCCTCCGTTCCACATGTAAGCACTGGCAGGATGCATTGATTAAACATTTTTCTTTTAAGACATAACGGCATACTGCTCTTAAAAATTGTACCGTTTCTTCCCACAGCTCTCCATCCAAGTTTTATACGCCGATTAAATTTTTCATCAATGTGACCATTTGATATCTGCTGCCCAAGATAAATGTAGGTATCGGTTATCTCAAGCTTTTCTCCATCAATCGATAAATCTTCATTCCTTGTAAAAGCATTGTATCACTTTTGTCTTCTGAAAGTTAATATTTAATCCCACTTCTTTACTCTTGTCAGCAAGTTCTTGGATCATACTCTGTAGCTCTGAAGGGATAGTTGCAAAATTAACCACCTCTTCAGCAAAACGAAGGGGAGTTAAATAATCTCTATTAATCTTTATCCCTTTGTTTTACCAGTTCAATGATTGAAAGACATTTTGCAATGGGGCATTAAAGAGCTTGGGTGATATGGTGTCACCTTTTCTTACTCCCTTTCATATTCTGATTGCATGTGTAACTTCTGCAGGAAGGACTGGAGGGACTTTGGTACTTGTACGTGTCGTAAAGCCTGGAGAAGATGTGTCATCCCTTTCATACAGCTTTGAGTAGAAATCTTGCACCCTAGTCCAAAATTTCGCTTCTATTTCTTGTTACCGTACCATCTTCTTTTCTCAGTGCCATAATCTGCTTTCTTCCCTAAAGGAAATGTCCCTTTGCTCTCTTCAGGCTTTGGTTGTTTTCAATTACTTTTCTCACTAGTTCCCAATTGAATATCCTTACATCTTCAGTGATACTTTTCCACACTGTCTTGCATAGCTCTATATATTCCACTTTGGAAGTTACGTCTTCTTTATTTGTCCTCATCTCTCTTCTCTTTTGAATCAAAATTTTTGTTTTTTCTGAAAGTTTTTCATACGCAATTTGTTCTTAGTACCGCCTATTTTTGTTGCTGTTTCCATAACAGCCTTCGTGAGTTCTCTGTTAACTTCAGAAATATCCACTTCTTCCGATGCTAGCTAGGCCTTCTAAAGCAGAGAATCTGTTCTTCAGTTTTAACTTGAAGGTATGATATTTTTTAAGGTTGGTCATGTCAATACATTTTGTTTGTCTTACGAGCTTGCCACGTTCGAATTTAGTGTTGAGGTGCATCTTACATCTCACCAATCTATGGTCACTACCTGTGTTGAACTTGTTTAGCACACTGCTGTTTTTGATGACGAATTTTTTGTTACACATAATAAAATCAATTTCACTTGTTGTCTCATTCGGATGTCTCGATGTCCATTTCCTGTGTAGCTTTTTCTTGAAAAAGGACTTCATGATGAAAATCCTTTCTGATTCTGCAAATTCTACGAGAGTACTTGCACGTTGATTTCTGTTCCCATAACCAAATTTACCAACTGAAGTTTCATTCTGTTGCTGCTGCCCTATTTTTGCATTGAAATCACCCATAAGAATCTTTAAGGGCTGTTTGCCTTTCTTATTTAGATGCCGAATTTCCTCGTAAAATTCTTCAATTTCTTCTTCAGGCTGACTTGTAGTGGATGCATAAGCTTGAATAATCTGAGCCTGGTATCTTTTTGCGAGTTGAATAACAAGTCGCACAGCCCTGTCCGAGGAACCTTCAATTTCCAGAATATTGTCCTTCAGTCTTTTATTTATTATAAATCCAACACCACTAGTTCTGCCATTATCTGTCCCACGATAGTAAGACGTGTCCACTTTTCAGTTCAATGAGCTCTTCTCCTCTTCTTCTTATCTCATTTAGCGCCACAATGTCCCAGTTGATCTTCTGGACTTCCTCCTCCAATTCAAGGAGCCTTGAATCAGAAGATAGGGTTCGTCCATTGAACGCAGCCAAGTTCAGGATCAGATGGCAGCCCAGTCTAGTCCTCCGGTGTTTCTTAGCACCCTCTGCTAAAATGTCGCAATGGCCGCTACCTTGGTCAGGTACATTCCAGCTGCAGGAGACTGAGGGCCAAGTTTGAAATTGTTTAAGCATATTTTGGGGGGAGGGGGGGAAGGGGGGCATAACTCACCACGCTGGCCAAGCTGGTTGGTGAGTGTGGGACAGCGTTTCCTCTAATCCCTGTGATATAGTTAAACCGCTATTCGTCGGTCGTCAGAGCCCCTTTAGTAGGAACAATATGCACCACGAGAAGGCTGGGTATATATATATATACACCGCCTTCTCGTGGTGCATCCTGTTCCCACTCCGGCAGTGGATTGATAATGGTTGAACTCATCCAACAGGGGATTAATAATGGTTGTTGTTGATGATGATTATGATGATATACATATATATACACTCATTGTCATAAAAATCCGCGCTCCAAGAAGGAGGCGTTGGATTGAAATGAGATTTTAGTGATCAGATTGCAAATACCAAGGACAGATGTGATCAAAGTATCACAGCAGCAGAACGATTTCCCGCGGACATACGGTACACATTCCGGTCAGCGTTAGTACCGCGTCGGACAGCCCCCTGCTCTGATACATGCGATAATACGGTTTGGCATGGAGTCAAAGAGACGACGTATGCTATCCTGGGACAGATTGGCCCACACTTCTTGCAACTGACGCTCTAAATCACGAACACTGGGACATGCAGAAAGCTGGCGTCCCACCTAGTCCCACACGTGCTCGATGGGCGAGAGATCACGCGATCTGGCATGATACGGAAGCTTCGGAACATGACGTAGACAGCCCTAGGAAACCCGAGCTGTGTGCGGACCGGAGTTATCTTGTTGGAAAATGGCTCCTGGCAGCCCCGCCAGAAAAGGCAGCATATCGGGTCGCAGGATCTCATGTACGTAGCGCTGGGCTGTCAACATCTCTCGGATCAATGCGAGGAAAGTCCGGCTGTCATACGCGATGGCTCTCCAGACCATCGCGCCTGCAGTTTGGAATGTGTGCCGCTGCACAGTGAGGTTGGGATTGTAGCGCTCACCTGCGGTCCTCTTCCCTCTGATACGGTGGTCGTCCGTTCCCATACAGATGCGGGATTCGTCGCTGAACACTATACGTCACGAGTCCGTAGCATTCCACGTTGCTCGCTGCTGACACTACTGCAATCGACGCCGACTATGGTCAGGTATTAATGGCAGAAGACGTAAGGGCCGTTGAGAGTGCAGATTCGCCTCTGTCAGGCGTCTGAAAAGGGTTCTGGCTGACACAGGAGTCTCTTATACTGTTGCTTCATGTCTCTGGATATTGTACAAGGACGTCGTTGCATCTGCGCGTGCCGCTCTTACGATCCCACAGTCCTCTCTGCTGTTGGTGTGTCTGGGTCGTCCAGAGCCTGTCCGCCGTGTTTGGGTGTCTTCCCGTGTCTATTGCTCCCAACACGATCGTACCGTACTGCCCGATGGGCCCAAGTGGCGGCCGACTCGGCGAGCCGGCCACTCTGCCTCTCACATCCCGACGATACGGCCTCGCTCAAACAACTCCGTCAGTTGTCCGTACACACATCTACGGCGGTTCCTCGGCATGCCTACCGCTCAGGGATCTCACCTGACTCTAACCTTGCATTTCAGCACGAATGTGGAGTCTTCTGCGTGGCGCCTTATAAGCCCCACGGATTGCGATTACAGCGCCGGCACGAAACTTTCATCATTTGCATGTCTGCCTTCCTCGTAGTTATTCGCCAAATTTCGCGTTTATCGCACGGTTTTTTCTTGGTGCGCGAATTTTTATGACAATGAGTGTATATATATATATATATATATAAATATATCGGGACACTCTTGTGATTGCAATTTGCTGATATACGTACGTCACAGCCATCGCCCATACAGGTACAAAAAAGACACACGTGGCCCGGCAAACATCAAAGACAAATAAGTATGAACAGTAGAATGGGCCCTATGGCAGTGAGCTCAGTGACTTACAACTTGACAGGGCCATAGGATGCCGCCTTAGCAACAAATCAGTTCGGGAAATTTCTACTCTGCTGCAACTTCCCCGATCAACTAAGGATACTATATATATATAGGATGTAAGGTCAGGTGATGGCAACATACTACAGCCTCTCCTCGACAAATGTCAACCCTGCCTTCTCGTGGTGCATCCTGTTTCCGCTAAAGGAGCTCTGACGACCGCCAATAGCGGTATAAATATACCATCGGGATTAGATGAAATGCTATCCCACACTCACCAACCCGCTTGGCCAGCGTGGTGAGTTATGACCAAACTCCCACCAAAATGACTTCACAACCTAAATCTTGGCCTTCGGCCTCAGGCAGCTGGAATGTACCTAGTGAAGGCAGCGGCCAGTGCGATATGAAGGTAGAGGGTGCTAAGAATCACCGGAGGACCGCACTAGGCTGCCATCTGATGCTGACCTTGGCTACTTACAAAGGACGCTCCCTATCTTCTGATTCAAGGTTCCTTGAATTGGAAGAACTACAAAGGATCAAGTGGGACATCGTCAGGCTAAATGAGGTAAGGAAAAAAGGAGAAGATTTCATTGAACTGAAAAGTGAACATCTCTTCTACTATCGTGGGACAGATACTGGCAGAACTAGTGGTGTTGGATTTATAATAAACAAGAAACTGAAGGATAAAGTTGTAGAAGTTGAAAGTTCTTCTGACAGACCTGCACGACTCGTTATCCAACTCTCGAGAAGATACAAGGCTCAGATTATTCAAGCTAATGCACCCACCACAAGACATCCTGAAGAAGAGATTGAAGAATTTTATGAGTAAATTCACCATCTACATAATAAAGGCAAGCAGCACTTGAAGATCATTATGGGAGATTTCAATGCGAAAATAGAGCAACAGCAACAGAATGAAACTTCAGTAGGTGAATTCGGTCACGACAACAGAAACCAGCGTGGGAATACTCTCGTAGAGTTTGAAGAGGCAGAAAGGTTTTCATCATGAACTCTTTTTTCAAGAAAAAGCCGCAAAGGAAATTAACTTTGAGGCATCCCAATGAATTGACAAGTGAAATTGGTTTTATTATGTGTAGCAAGAAATTTGTCATGGAAGACTGCGGTGTGCTGAAAACGTTCAACACAGGTAGTGACCATAGAATGGTAATATGTAAGGTGCACCTCAAAGCTAAACTCAAGCGTGGCAAGCTCATAAAACAAAGTGTATTGACATGACCAACCTTAAAAACATCATAATACCTTCAAGTTGGAACTAAAGAACAGATTATATGATCTAGAAGGCCTAACATCGGAAGAAGTGGACATCTCTGAAGTTAACAGAAAACTAACCAAGGCTCTTATGGAAACAGGAACAAAAATATCGGGTACTAAGAGCAAGTTGCATATGAACAAATTATCAGGAAAAACAAAAATGATCATGCAAGAAAGAGATGAGGACAACTAAAGGAGAAATGACTTCCAAAGTGGAATATATAGAGCTATGCAAGACGGTACGAAAAAGTATCACTAAAGACGTAAGGAAATTCAACTGTGAACTAGTAAGGAAAGCAATTGAAAACAACCAAAGTCTGAAGAGAGCAAAGGGACATCTGAGTAAATGAAGAAAACAGATTATGGCTTTGAGAAAAGAAGATGGTTCGGTAACAAGAAATAGAGGCGAAATTTTGGCAAGAATGAAAAATGTCAACTCAAAACTATATAAAAGGGATGATACATGTACTCCATACATTACGAAAGGTAACAGGGCCAAAGTCCCTCCAGTCCTCCCAGTAGAAGTTGCACCTGCAATCAAGGACATGAAAAAAGGAAAAGCTCCAGGAGAAGATGGAATTACCGTAGACATCATTCAAGAAGCAAGTGGAGAATTTGAAACAGTGCTCGCCCAAGTTTTCACTTGATGCCTTAATGAAGGAAAGATTCCTGAGGATTGGAACAATGCTAAAATGATCCAGCTACATACAAAAGGTGACATTGAGGATCTCAGGAACTACAGACCTATCAGCCTCCTATCAGTGATTTATAAAATCTTCACTAAAGTTATTTCACACCGCTTGAAGGTGACACTGAACATGGCTCAACCGAGAGAACAAGCTGGATTCAGGAGTGGCTACAGCACAATAGATCATATCCACGTACTGAGAGAACTAATTGAAAGAGCGAGGGAATATGAACTTCCGTTATGCATGGCTTTTATCGATTATGAAAAAGGCCTTTGATTCGGTGAAACCATCAGCAGTTACAATGGCTTTGAAATCCTGTGGAATTGAAGATTCATACATTAATATTATTAATAGCATCTATTAAAATGCAATTTCAAAGATTCGGCTATTTCAAAATAGAGCACCTATAAAAATTGGAAAAGGAGTGAGACAAGGTGACACTATATCTCCCAAACTCTTTAATACCACATTGGAAAATATCTTTCAATCACTGAACTAGGAAAAGAAAGGGATAAAGATTAATGGAGATTATGTAATTCACCTTCGTTTTGCTGATGACATAGTCATTTTTGCAACCACCCCATCAGAGTATGATCCAGGAACTTGCTGACAAGAGTAAAGAAATGGGATTAAAAATGAACTTTCAGAAGACAAAAGTGATGCATAATGCTTTTACAAGAAATGAAGATTTATCGATTGATGGAGAAAAGCTGGAGATAGCAGATGCATAGTCTTGGACAGCAGATATCAACTGAGTGTCACATTGATGAAGAAATTAATCGGCGTATAAAACTTGCCTAGAGAGCTTTTGGAAGAAACCGTATAATTTTCAAGAGCAATATGCCATTATGTCTTAAAAGAAAAGTGTTTGATCAATGCGTCCTTTCAGTGCTTACCTATGGTGCAGAGACGTAGACCTTAACTAAAAAAGACATACAAAGACGGCAGACAACTCAAAGAAGCATGGAGAGGTGCACGATTGGTGTAACCAGGAGAGATAAGAAGAGGAACTCGTGAATCAGAAAAGTGGCGAGAGTGGAAGACATCATGATCAGAGTAAAATTCTTGAAATGGCAATAGGCTGGACATATTGCCAGAAGGACAGACCATCGATGGACAGCCGAAATTTTAGACTTTATTCCAAGGGACAATGAAAGACCCAAAAGAATACCACATGGGAGATGGGTGGATGAAATTCGAAAGTATGAGGGAGTAACATGGAGGAGACTGGCACAAGACAGACCGTTGCGGAAGAAACTTGGGGAGACCAAGTGGGTTGACAATGGTTGACAATGGTGATGATAGATACATATAAAAGTGAAAACAAACATTAGGAACTAATAAATAACTTTAAAAAAAATTATAAAAAAAAAATTCCCCTGAAAATCCAAGTAAAAGCAGCAGAGAAGAATTTTCAGAAAAACACTCAAAAGTAAGAAGAAGAAAGAAGTGCTTCAGATTAACAACCCGACACTCACTAATTCGCTGCAGTCTCTTTCCCAAAAGAGGTTGTAACGTGCCTGTCCCGCTGGACGCACACGACATAAAGGCAGATAGCAGCAAGAACGAACGTCTGCGTCGCTCAGTTGGTAGAGCGACTTGTTCCGGAATAAGTAGACTCGGGTTCGATTCCCGGCGTGGACCCAAAATGACGGAGAAATTTACTTTGTCATAATGGCGCTCGAACTTTCCGGATGACTCGGCCGTTCCAGATCTCGCAGTGGTGTGATGTTCTTTCCACACCGCGAGATAGGAAAAATAAGAGAATCCCTTCTCCAGCACTTCGAAAAATAAATGTGTGTGACGTTGCATTCCACACACCAGATTGACTGGGAGTTCCCAAGTGCACGTTCTACAGCGGATGGCTACCTCCAACGATTCATGGTCACGGCTGATCCGCGGGCTATGCCCCCGGCCCTCTTTCGGGGGGATGACATGCCTGCACCGCAGGACGCACACGACATAAAGGCAAATAGCAGCAAGAACGAACGTCTGCGTAGCTCAGTTGGTAGAGCGACTTGTTCGATTTCCGCGTGGACCCAAAATGACGGAGAAATTTACTTCGTTATAAGGTGCCAAGGTAGTTCTGTATAACTTTTACCGGCTCCTAAATCAGAGAAAACAAGCTGATTTGGATAAATTACACATTTTAAACTGACAAATAAAAACCCAAATAGGCTTTTATGTATCGCAGGTTTTGCCTTTCGTTATCCATTCTCTGTTTTTCAAAGTTCGTTTGATTTCTTTTGGGTTATTTAAATTTTTATTCTGAAGGGAATGAATTCAGTGCAGATGTTTTCGATTTCTGTGTACAATCCTTTAATGAATTTCAATCATAGTTCAGCGCGTGTGGCGTAGCACACTAAAGTATGATTAATAAAAATGGAATTGGCACACTTCCAGACTTCCGCCAGTGTACCGAAGATATGGGAGAGTAAAAAACCCTGCAGTCACCAGCTCACCTTGGAAGTAATTTAAGGAAAACAGTGTTCGCCCGGCCAATCCCGCATGGAGCAGTTGCCGGTCAAGGCTGGATGACCACGTGGACAAAAGCTCAGCAGTGTATGTAGTAAGGAACTCCGCCTTTCTTTTCGTGGAGAGCTCTTCATAATACATCGTTCAGATACGCTTGTTTTGTTGCGCGAAAAGAGAGAAGCGCACTAGAAGAGGGATGACTGCAAAATGTGATCAAAGAATAGAAATGCGCCCACTACAACTTAGAGGTAATCAGGTAACAAGAGCCACTTCTTACAGTGCTCGGATAAAGAAAAAGAGCTCAGCATTATGACAAATGCGCGAGGTATGGTTATCATGGAAATAATTACCTGCAGGGCATGGAAAGATTTGAATTTTAAAACCCTTTCACAGACTCCTCCTAATGCAACCGGATGAACAACAAGGACGCGGAACTTATAAACAATGCCGTCGCTGGGATATCGGAATACTGGAAGAATAAAACGAGGCCAACAACATTAGGATTACATTTTTCAGTGAAACTCTTCTTGCATATTCTGAACTTTATTCCATGTAGAAACTTAAAGCGCCACAGTATTAAGAAAAGAGAGAGGGCCCACAAAAATGCAATAATGGTTTAAGTTAGTCTGAATTTGTTGCAAAATTGAGCAACATCGGAATAAATCTTTAACCACATTACATTGCGTAACCTTGAAATCTTAAACTAAACAGTAGCGACATCAAAACTGTTGAAAGGTACACTCATTGTGATGCAGCATTAGAAATAACACATTTTCATGCAGGAAAATATTATCTACGGAACTCGAAAATATGTCCGAGGCACTCAAGTATGATTCTTCTTCTCCGTCTGCTTGAGCCTTCAAGATTCTTCTCTCAATCGCCATCCCTTTCCATTCCCTTTTACCCAAAACTATCTCCCTGCAGTCTAGTATTCCAAACTCGTCCAAGTCTTTTTTGCATATTATCTGTTTAACGTCTACAATGCTTTCTCATAATCTGTTTTCTAACTGGCATCCACTTAATCTTCTAGGCAGTCTGTCGCCTCCCATATGCTCCACGTGTCCAAACCATATCAACTGATATGATATAATGTTGTCTCTTAGTAATGTGGATAAAAATGAGGATTCTAGCTCTTTGAACTTTTTATTTTACTCTGCCTTTTACGGAGAGCGAAAGCTTGGCGTTTCTGTATATAAATCTAAGCCAATAAAACGAACGTGTTTCGATTTAACATGTAGAAAAGTGCCTCAGTATCGTAGCAGCGTTGCCATTCTGGCTTTTTTGACCCCACATTACCGAAATCTGGCTATTGTTTTCAGTTTAGTTGGCGTCAGAGAATTGATTTTGCTTCTTTGGCTTTTTCTTGGATTTTTACTTTAGTTGCACGAAAATTAAATACCATCCTCTTTTAAAATAATTTTCCTTTAAAAAAGTTATTTTAATTATTCTTACGCCAGAAAAGTCTTCAGAGCAGACTGTATGATGTCAATGGGCAAAAAAAAATAATATTCATCAAGTAAATTTTGGTATCAAATTTTTAAAAAAATGTGGTATTTTCCTACAGAAGAACAACAGTACTGAAGCTCATCTAGAAATAAAAAAATGTCAAAGAAGGATGTATGTGTATGCTAGAAGAAGCTCTCAGTCAAGGTGCATGTAGACTTCCTCGGCGAGTGCTATATTTCAAAATCCATCAAAATCAAGCCCTAAAGTCATTTTAAATCAAGTTTCGAGGACCGCGTTTTCAGAGTTACTCTTTATACACCTTGCAGAAAACAGCATCATCACTATTGAAGAACAGTACAGAAAAATGCCTTTTGTCAATTGGAAAGAAGCTCCATTTAAGAAAGATGAACTACTTACGGACAGTAAACAATTTTGGATTGGTGCTTCAACATCAGACATTTAAAGAGCTTGCCACTTTTGCCCTTACTTGTCTAATAACCCCAGTTAGTAACGCCGTAGTTGGGAGGATATATTCTCTCTTGCAACCCCAGTTAAAACAAAAGCAAGAAACAAAATGCAACTGAATTTTCTTGATGCTATTGTGAGAATCAGAGCAGAACTATTGCTTTCAAGCAAATGTTATAAGGACTTCAGTCCATCTTCAAAAGTGCTAAAAGACTTTGCATCTGACAAGGTTTATGCTGTAGATTCTATTTGTTCCTGTGAGGATGACAGTAATTAGCAGGATCTAGCGCTCTTCATGTGATGTGTGTACGAAAAATATGTTTTATTAATGTTTGGCTTTTTTCTGGCCTTTTTCTAGCATCGTTTGGCTTTAAATCAAATTTTTTAACTAGCAACCCTGTATCTTAGCTGAACGAGAACGAAACTCATCGTAGTCAGCTACGTTTTAACAGCACTATGCAAGCAGCAGAGAGAAAAAGACGGCTGCAGTCGGAAAAACCCTCGGTAGGCACAGCCGTAAAAAAGGAAAGAAGTTATTGATACACAAAAGAACGATTGCAGATGAGAGAACCAAGTTTTTATGCACGTCAACATCAAGGGAATATGTATTTCCAAGAAAAACACAGATTGTACTGCCAGACTGGTAGTTGAAGAGCCAATGAAGAAAAACATAGCACAGGCCACAATTTATTGTGAATGGGGCACAGTTTTCTCACTAGGTTCGTAAATGTATATTTGGTAAGATATCTTCTTTCCTGGAAGTCTTATCGCGAAAGTCATTTTCGCAGTGGATAGTTGTAGTCATTAACAAGATGCATACATATCACTAAGCAGTTGTCTGAGATTCAGAGGTTAACTCCTCAAATAAAGATCTTCTGCCAACTCGTAATCACTGATGGTGGTAAATTTTACTTAGTGTTGACGCATCAAATGTTTGCATTTAAGGCGATCTTGGCACACAATTCGAGCTTTCGAGGACCGAAAGCCATTTTATATCCATTACACGTCAGACGCAAGCCTTTTGCACTTCATACTCATTATCTCTTTCTCTTGCAGGCATTCCTGAATCTGGTCTCCCATGATTTGCTCGGCCATCCTCTAACTTTCTTTCCTGCCACTTGGGCTGAATAACACTCTTAGTTATTTCCTTATAGTTTATTATTTCAACATGGCCAAACCAACTCAAATTAGGTGTCGCCATTCTACAAATTCCCTTTTGTTTTACATTACTCATCCGCAACATATCGCCATTCCTCAAATGGTCCAAGCGTGTCTTATCAGCCCCCCGTAAGGGGGGTGGAGATGGGGTACACGCATTTCTCTCGCAACAAACTAATCCTGTGTCTCTCCTGCAGTAACTAGATTTCCTTACCGTACATCAGAGTAGATACTAACTTTGATAAACAGCCTTCCGATAATCCACACACACACACACACACACACACACACACACACACACAGGGTCCTGTGAAATCCTTTTAAAGCAGCTATAACTTCCAAAGCTCAGTTCACTCGCCTACTGATTTCACCCCCTATTTGCTTTCTGTTAAACAACATGTTTCCTAATTATATAAACTCATTCACCTCATCTAACTTTGTACAATTTTGGCTAATCTATCATTCAATTCTAACAGTTTCTCCCTCAAAAACAAAAACTTTGGGGTTTCCTTTAAGTGTATAAATTTGAAATTAATACAAACTTTGTACATCCAGGACAATATACACTGTTACTCACTTATGCCCTCCGCTAACAGGACTGTGTCACCAGCACACAATAACCTGCACACAAGGAAATTGCCAAGATATGAATTAGTTCTGTCTATTTTGGTATCGTACCTCCATGCATTCACACATACACTTTTTGCACAATAAAAAAATCATCACTCCGGGAAAATCGTTCGATCCTGATGAAACTCTGCATGCAAGTATCTCAAGACCGAATATGCAGATGATTGAAAAAATGACGACCTGTGACGTAATATGGCCCGCCACACCGCATGGGAACCGCGTAGGAAGGAGGGTATATCAAGAGCAAAGCTTGCACTCAGGGATAATTGTGACAGCAGATTGCGGTTGAATTAACCTGCGTGGACTGTGAACCTGCCTTGACGTCGGATCCGTCCATTATACGAGCAGTTAAGCGAGTTTGAGAGAGGACGTATAATTGTGCTGAGATAGGCCGACTAGTCAAGTCGCCGTATCGCCAGTCATTTGGACCGGAGCGACGCGGCAATCGAACGATGTTGTCGCCAATGGGTCGAGAAGGGCACAACCCAGCGGCAAGAAGGCAGTGGATGACCGAGGGCAACGACAGAACGCGAGGATCAAGCGATTGTAAGAGCCGCACGAACATAACCGAATTCGCCGCTCTCAACCATCCTAGGTCATGCTGTGTCGTCTACAGGTACCAAAGTGGCGATCCGGAGCGTTGCCAAACGACGTGTGGCGCGGGGACTACATTCGGGGCCACTCTTCCGCCTACCACTAACCAGAGAGCATCGCCAGCACCGGTTGCAGTGGTGTCGGGCCCGATCAACGTGGGACTGTGTCCAGTGGCGTCGTGTTGTCTTCAGTGCCGAGTCACGGTTTGCACTTGGCGCCGATGACCACCGCATACGTGTCTGAAGACGAGTCGACCAGTGTACGGATCCTGCCTTTACCGTGGAACGGCACACGAGTCGCACACCAAGAGTTACTGTCTAGGCAGCCATTTTCTGCGATAGCCGGACACCCTTGGTAGTCCACCGTACCACATCTTCACGGCTTAACGGTACGTCGACGACATTCTACGACCTATTGTGTTGTCATTCCTGTCGCAGCACCACCGAACAGTTTTTCAACAGGATTATTCTCGGCCACAAACGGCACTGCTATGCCAGTCCTGTCATCGTAATGTCGTCACCTTTCCCGGGCTAGTCCGATCGCCGGACCTCTCACCGATCGAACATGTTTGGGTCATGATGGGTCGCCGCCAACGCCCATACCGGAATATTGGAGAACTGGCCAGCAATTTGAGCATCATCTGGCATACTATACCTCCGGACAGTATCTGTGAACTGTATGCGTCTATGCCACTCCGTGTAACTGCTTGTATAGGAACCAGAGGTGGCGCTTCAACATAATGACTTGATTTACTTATGTAGCTGTTTTATCCGAACAAATGTCTCAACTGCTCTGGAATTGCTCTCATTTTCTTTCCTATACGTGTACATTCCGCATACCAATTTTATCTTAATTGGATGATTCCTTCTTGGTGCGTTTTTCCCCCAGATGTATACTGAATAGCCATGGTGACACTGCACAATCTTGTTTGACTTCTGCACCAATAGAAAACCATTTCAATAAAACCCCAATCCCACGTATGGTGCACACGCTCTACCGCCAGCATACATGGATTTCACACATTCAAGCATATTCCCAATTATGCCATAAACATTCAGGACCTTCCATGGAAGGATCCTGTTCACTCGATCATAAACTTTTACCAAATCTACAAAGGCAGCAAAAGCTTTCTCCCAAAGCATAAAACTACGCTAGTGTAAACCTTACCAACCGTAAAACTACTCTGTACATTTCGCACCTTCTCTGATGTCAGGTATAGTTGTACGTTCTTGAAATCAGAGATACATACTCGCACCTTATCAATAATAACCTTTCCAAATATTTTCCCTGGCTCACTCAGCAGGATGATGTCACGATAGTTCTTGCATAAGTCTGGTAACATTTTACCTTTTACCAAGGAACAATGATGGCATCTCTCCAGTCCTGAGAGACAACTTCGAACCCCCAACACGACTGCCAAATTTCAGTTAAACAGTTAATGACAGTCACCACCTTTTTTGATCATCTCCTTGAAGCACTCGTAAGTAAGATTATCACACATTTACCGGTTTTCCTATCACAAATTTCTATCCGTAATATTTTCGTTTTGTCACGATGGAGTGCACAGTGTACATACATGAGCCATAACAATTTGACAACACGGGATGTTTGTTGCCTTTGCCGAAAAAGCGTCCTGTGCCATTTGAATACATGGTCACCATCTAGTACAACACTTTGTCCAAAATATACCAGGGTAGGATCTGTCGGCTTGGTTTATTTTGTGTATCGTGGTAGACGCCAACTCATCAGTAGAATCGGTTGCAGGTTCCTGTCATTCGAGCAGGGAAGCAAATAATTAAGTAATTAAACAAATTGAATGTTATGACAGATGATTTCTTTCGCACATATCTTTATTCATCAGACGGGGGGAAAGGGATATTAGTTGGTCTGGTTGAATGGTAATACTTCCAGCGGATTGATAGATATCTCGGGCGACTTCCTCTATGTAATTCTCGCTAAAAATCTCTTTCTACTCCATCCCGCGCTAAATCGTTTCCCGTGCCTTGTTTCCGAGAAAAATTCTCCCTACATTTCTCCTCGAGATCTCCATGAAGACTCTATATCTCCTTCCCTTATACGATCTGTCCTCCAGAAAATGCTCTTGACGTAAGAAGTTGTACTGCCTACACTGATTGTCTCTGGCGGGCTCTCTGTGAGGGAGAGTTGTGTCTAACGACGGCGGGGGAAGAGAGGGTGTCCTTTTGTTCGTGGAAGTTCCCACGGTTAAAAACAGAATGACCCTTCAAGATCTGTTCAGCGCCTTTTTAACTGAGGGGGAATTCTCTAACTGTCGTTGGCACAAAAAATAACCTAAGTTACAATTCAAATAAAGTTTAAATATTTCCATATAATAGATCTGATGTTGATGATGAATGTGTGAAGGGATTTCCATGAAAAACGCGTCCGGCCTGTTTCCGTCTAACGGTGCAGTCCGGCTGCATCTGTAGCAAGTGTAAACTCTTCAATCTGTATGTTGGAGCTGGAACTTGCACTTATCCGATAATGCTCCCATGCTTACTCCTGGCGGAGCTATCGATTACGGTCTGTTAACATGGACACGTGAACAAGCAGGAGACTCCATAGGCGCATCCACAAGAACTTTCGCTAGATTGTTTTTTCGGAAACATCTCTCTGTGAACCCTGGTTGTAGTGTACTTTTAATTCAGGCATCTTGGGCCGTCTGTTGTCCCTGAAAGCAGGTGCCAATAGGTGTTCACCTCGACTGTCCACCAGCGGTGATCACCTCTTTCCAGAACGTTTGATGGATGTGCGTTCCTCTTCGGACCATTCCATTTACACCTTCACTACAGCCATTCACTAACAGCTAAGAATTCCTACGATTGCTGATATGCTGGAACTCCCGATAATCATTCCTCGTTCAAATTCGGTAGAGTCCATCTCTTTTCCCATAGAAGGGGCTTCGCAGTGGTGAAGTGACACGCACTTGCACTTGTTTGAAGTAGTTTTAGGAAACCAGTGTCTGACCACAGGTCTAAAACTGTCCTTAGAAATTTAAAGTTATGAGATTTGAGTAAGTGAACTCAATAGGAACGAAAAACAGAAAAATTAGTGATAGGGGAGATAGCTGATCTATGAAGCAAACCGTGACACCAGTCTTCAAGGAAAGAAGGAGAGGAAACGGGATGGGGCGACAACCGCCACTGGTGGATCACCCCCAGCATAACACAGCCACCCAGCCGCCGACGCCTCCGTGGAGTAGTGAAACTCACGAAAACCACATCCGGACACCGCAGTAGCAATCAGTACTCACCGTCTCACACCAACCTGAAAAAGAAAGGGGGTGGTGGTTTGCCTAACACCCACCTAACGTTCACACACTTACGCTCCATTCGATCCAGTCTTCCATCTGATCCAAGGTCTCCAGCCCAGGAAAAGTGCTCAACGGTGCTGCCCTCGCACACGTCCCGGTCGGAGGGGGTAGTGACATCGATTGCCGCTTTAGTTCTGGGATACCTAAGGAATTCGCTGAAATCTTAGTCAACCACACCCCTAACAAGTCTATTAGGATGGGCTGTCGCTTTCTTGAAAAACTTCTTGGCGAGTCTGGTGGAGAACTCTTGTACCTTCTTAAATCCAAGTCTGTTCCTCAGATTCCAAAGAGGGGTCCAGATGGGGAAACCCTGTGATCATACGAAGTGCTCGGTTCTGTACCCTCTAGATTCTCTCTCGCTGACTCCTACTAACACCTATCCAGATGGGGGTGGCGTAGGTGAGCACTGGCCTGACGACCGTCTTATACAGCAGAACGTTCTGTCGTGATGTAAGGAAGCTTCTCCGGTGGAGTAATGGAACTAGCTGCCCAAGGCATTGTCTAGCTGAAGTGACACGCCCGTCCTGAGTCGTGTACGTATATTCTTCGCCAGCTGGTGACGTCACTACTACGTGCTGTGGGACGCGTCCACTCGTGGAGACAGAGATTCTCATAACAATTTAGTCGATTAGTGTATAACAATTCTTCGGTTTTTAAACAATTACTTAAAATGCTACGTAAAAGGATATTTACGGTACAAACTTTGAGACTATTCTTCGAAAGATAAAAGATGTGTTTATTTTACCTGCGAACGGTGACATGCACCTAGTGACGTATCCCTTTAGCCTTCCTTTTCAGTTTCTGCTCTCTTATGAAAAAATTAATTACTTCTGGTTAAATGTTTTCTAACTGAATGCAATTACTTCCCGGAAGAGCTTTTACGATTTGGCAACACTAACAATAAGTCACGTCACTCAGTGGTCGAGTGGTACAAAGCGTTGGCTTCTACTCATTCGTCCCAGATTGGCTAGATATTGTGTTTCTCTCTCCGTTATCTGGAACCAGTAACCCTAAATTAGAGAGGGAAACCACTGAGTTGATCACCGTGGTCGTTTTAAACCCTCCTTCCCTTACCCCGTAAAAATAGTGTGTCAGAGAAGCATATTATGACAAAACTGAATGCGGTTGAGCGCAGCAGTTAATACGGAATTGTCGAGAAATGTATATACCATTAAGATACAGCGATTTATATGTGCAGATATTTATGTAGGAGAGTTGTTATTGTTTTTGGAGGGTGATTGTTGAACGTTGTTATCAAAGTTACTGAGATCAATGTGATCGACGAGGGAATATAAATACTTCGAATTTGATGTCTGTATCGATGTCGATTGGATTTTCCCGTGTGCGTAGAACAATAAACAAGAGTTCGTCAAATTAATTGTAAATGCTGATTCTGCACTGCCTGACAGAGAAAATGTCACACCACGAAGACTTGAACGCAGCGCCATGCAAATTACAGAGTGGGTGCACACGTACAAATTATACAAATGATTGCATTTGCAGGCCAATTGCACGAACGGTGCGCAGGATATAAGCGGACCACCAGCCTGTGAGGCCATCAGTCGAGGCGTCGTCACGGCAGTAAGAAGTGAGTGGTTCTACTGTAACCGTGTATGCAGAGCAAACAAGCGGTGCTAATGCCGTTAAGAAGCCGTCGTACGCAATTTCGTCAAACGAATGAGTTAACGAGAGGTGTCATCGCAAGCTTTCGTACCGCCGGTTGGTCCTTGCGTCGTATTGCGGAAGAAACGCAACGTGATGCCACAACCGTAGGTCGCATTTGGAGACGGTGGTCCCAGGAAGGATCTGTGCAGCGTCGTTGGGGGACCGGAGCACGGACACGGAAGTCCGAGAGCACCGATCGTCGCATCCGACGTCATGCCGTAGCGGACCCTAAGGCCACAACGGGCGACATTTTGCGGAGTGTACGGGGAGGCTTGGACGTTCCGATATCGACGCGGACAGTGTCGCGCCGATTGTCTGAGCTTGGTTTGCTGTCGAGCCGTCCGTTGCGACGGCTACCCTTCACAGCGAGCCATCGTCGTCACCGCTTGGCGTGGTGTCGCTCCAGAGCTGCGAGGGGTGTCAAATGAAACAGTTTGGTGTTCAGCGACGAATCGCGGTTCTGTCTTACCACGGATGATCGGCGAGTGAGAATCTGGAGGCGACGTGGTCAACGGTCGGATTCCTCTGCCATTGTGGAGCGCCCGCGGCCCAGCAACGTGTAATCATAGTGCGGGGTGCTCTCAGCGCCAACAGCCGCCCACCCCTTGTACGCATTACGGACGCACTGACGGCACGCCGCTATGTTGACGAGGTGCTCCGGCCCGTGACATTACCGTATCTGCAGGGTATCCCAGACGTCGTTTTTCAACAGGATAACGCTCGGCCGCATACCGCATGGGTAAGCCTGAATGCTTTACACGGTGTGCGGATGCTTCCGTGGGCAGCACGATCCCCCAACCTTTCGCCCATTGAGCATCTGTAGGACAAGATTGGACGTCGGTTGAGGACCCTCCCACGTCCGCAAAATGAAGATGAACTGTGGACTCGGATCAACATGACATGGTCCACGATACCTCAGGACTCTATTCGGACTCTCATTGCCTCGATGCCACGTCGGATTCAACTCTGTGTCGCCCAAAATGGGGGCCACACTCTTTATTGACCTTCCTGTATATTCGGCCACTGGAGCCTAGTCTGTATGTGACAATTAAATCATTTGTTCAGGACCTACTTGGCTATCTGTGTGTGCAGTTTGGTCTGTTTTCGAGCATTCCTTCATGGTGTGGCATCTTCTCTGTCAGGCAGTCTATTTACCTGGCTTTTGTGATTCATGTTTAAGAAAAAATATGTGTTCACGAAATTCACTACGAACATGAGCAGAGACACATAGTTAAGCACGTAAAACGTTAACTATTTGTAATTTAAAGCTTAACCTTCATAACCTTATTTACATTTTGAATGATAACCAGTTACGTTTCACCCCAAACAGGGAGACGGAATTTTTTTGTGGAGTGCAATGTGACAAGAATAATGTAATGCTACAAAGTTGAAGAATATGCTGTGTCGAAATAAATTTGGAAAATCCCAACTTATATAACGTTCGATCAAATTCAACTGTTGCAGTTTTGAACCAATGACCGCCGTTTAAAATCATTCCTAACTCCATTGGAATGGAATTTTTACCGAAGCACATACGCGCGCGCGCGCCCACACACACACACACATCGGTTGCTCCCATTACAAATTCTGATCGTTTCTGCTTGTTTGGTAAGCAGTCAAATCTAATATATGAAGTTTACAGACCCCCAGCATTCCGATTACTGTGCCTGCGAAGGCCCAAAAATAATTCCCTGAAGAGGTATACTTCACCTGAATACTTCGTTTTTTTTTAGATCAAATTTATTTGTTCACGAACGAAAGCAAAAAAAATGTGCAGGGTTTACATAGACTGAAAACCATCGAGCTCGTATTTATTTAAGAAATATGCACTAAAAATATTTTCTAGTTTGTTTAACAACGCTATTCTCAAGTTCTCCCTACTTCCTGCTAGAAGTATTTTTGAAACAAAAAAATTGCCTTTTTACAAATACTAAGCACATCAAATAAATTCCATAAAACTTTTTTCTAAAGCAAGTGTTCTGGCACTAAAAGAAACAGCAAAGTAAAATTTCTATGCGCCATAAGTGCTGTTTAAACACTGAACACACCGCTATTCTTTTGTATCTGCAATCATAAATTTGTGCGTTCGGAAAATCTGAAACTTCAACATTACATCAAAACACACGCACACACCATGAAACATTGGAATCATTGAGTTAACACTTGAGTCAAGGAATTTACTCTCACAGAGACTTACCATTCATTTTCCTACTCTGTGATTCACAAGCATTCGTATATTATTTGCAGGAGCGATCACACATTTACTTGTCATCATGTTCGAGGGGTTTAAATAACACCTTCTCATTCATTTAGTAGGAAATAACAGGTTTGGTGTCGTGTTTACGGTTTGTGTTGTTTTTACCACAGACTCTGATGCGAACACAGAAAAATCTTCTTGTACCTATTAACAACGTGACGAGAGATGTTCCGTGCATGCGTGTGAGCGGGAAACATGAGGCTCTGGTGTGGATTTTTCCCACTTTCTGCCAGTTCGCACGTCTAGAAATGTTTAGGGTCTTCTGAGAACAGGTACGCTAATATGTCCCTGGAAGAGTTCTCGTTCTTACGCCATTTTGCTTACGGAAGTGGTTTGGTTCTGTCGCTGAAACAAGGAACGCATTTGGCCAACGACATAAATATTTATCATTGGACAGGTCCTTATAGTCCTAAAAAAGCTGATAAGGATCTCCAAGTACCAAATAACTGAATGCAATTCTGTATTGCAGCCATACCATATCCCACCACTAAATCTCTAAGGTTTTCTTCTGGGTAGTGTGCGTACAGGGTCCAATCCATCTGGTTCTTCTCTACGAAAAAGGTTGGACCCATCACTTAAAGGATTAAACTTGATGCTAGGACTCAAAAGCTAGCTAGATTTGCAATGGGTGAAAGAACAAAACAGCGACAGTAATTTTGTTTCACCTGCGACAGTACCGGGTTTAATTGGCGAGGGAAAGTCAATGCTCCAAATAACTTCTGAGAGTGACGTATTATCTCTGCGTATCCACTAAGTGTGATACTGCTGGATATAGAAAATGCCCAACCACGAAAGAATGCACGAAATAGACGAAACTTACCACACATATAAATAAGCAGATGGGAAAGAAGGGATTCAATTTCTGAGGGATTACATGAATGCAATGGACGAGGAGACACCATAATGTGCCTTAAGTCAGTAAGCCGTATGACAGCCATGCTGGGCTGCACATTCATCAATACGGCGTGGCATTGAGTGGAAAAAGTCCCCGGATATAGTCCTAATTTATCGCTGACCATGCGCCGTTGGCCTGTGCTATAATTCATAGGTATTGCCAAGGAGTCGTGCAAAGGCGTTAAGATTTTTGCAAATGACATCCCGCACGTTTCTATTGGGTAGATATTCGGTGATTGCGCCGATCAGGGCAGCATCTAAACACCTTGTAGGCACTATCTGTTGATGTTGGCAGTATGTGGGTGGGCATTATTTTGTTGAAACTGGGCATCAAAGATACCACGGTGACACAGAAACAAAACAGGCTGCAGCATCTCATCTACGTATCGTCTTGCTGTCAAGATCTCAACCAGGTTTTCATGAGCGTGAAGATGTGATAATCACTTGGTGCCAAATCCACGCTATACAGAGGCTGGTCGAACACTTCCCATCAAAACTGATCCATGTAACTGTGCCACAATGTGTAAGAGGGGTGCGCGGCTGTTGAAACTGATAGCGTACCAAACCATGATGCCAGACTGAGGAGCTGTACAACGCGCACGGATAGCAGAAAGATCTTCCCGGTGACCACGTCGTCTCTAGACTCCCGATCAGCTAACGTCGGCACTGACACAGAGGCGCAAATACGCTTTGGTTCCATTCGTGTTGGCACTATTGTCTAGTACGGCATCATTGCAACCTATTGCGACAATGTGCTGCGGTGAATTGCATTGTTCGCAATGCTTGACGAGATAGCAGACCTGTCTCAGTCAATCTGAGATTCACAGTCCGTGTCGATATGAGGATGTCCACAGCTGCCCGTGCACCTCGTCGAATATCTTTCGCTGTGAATTCTGGGGCTGCTACGCCTTGCCGCTTAATACGGTGATCAAGGCTTTCAGGCGTACACCTATGTGCACTAGTCCCACTACGCTGACGCAGGTTATCTTCCTCTAATCACTTTCGCCACATTTGGCCGACAGTAGTTGCATCCCGATGCGTTTCCGCCATGATGCGACACATGGACCAACCAACCATATGTAACCACATGATGAAGCCTCTGACCAAAGTGTCCGGGTGGTGGTATGATTCCCGATGACATTGCCCAGTCATTCTCACTCTTAACACGTGCTTTCTTCACCGAGATCACTCCGATTCAATAGTCCACACGCCTAAGTGTGGACGACCAAACTTAGCTACGCTGAGTCGTTCCGTCCTTTTATTTCTCGCACCTCTCACGTGATTGGTTTGCAGCTGCAATCATTTACATGGCCCAACTGCTGAAACATACACACTAATTTTTTTGGTTGAAACGTAGCCAGTAATGCCACTGCTGAAACATACCCACTAATGCAACAGCAGAAACATGCCCACTAATTCCACAAATACTTATCTGTGCTAGAATTTCTATGTCTAGCTGTGTATATGTATACCCTCTAGAGATCATTTATACATATATCCCGCAAGTGTGATGCATTCCTTATGCATACTATGCCTTTTGTAAGTGACAAATCTCTATCCCTGTGTGTGATAAATAATTTTGATATGCAACCGCAAGATAACATTAACCGAATTGCGTGTGTATTTCTTAGCTCTCTTAATGAACAAATTTTTCTTTAAAGCATCAAGTTCGTCCTGTGGGGTATCCTGTTTGATTTTCAGGAGTGGCAAATCCTACTCGACGTAAAACATACTCAGCGTTCAGCGTGTTAGTAATTTCCCACAATAACTCAAGACGTTTTTTTTTTTTTTTCGGAAATCAACGTCCGCCGTGGGTATGCAATGCTACAAGGAGCGCCTAATTTGAGGACTAGAGAACTGGAGCAACAGTGCCATACGAAAAAATTCACCAACCATGCCAAATTACGTACTCGAACTCGGGTGATCGACCAGAAGACTGCGCCTCTGACCACTCTGCTATTTGGATGGCATAATTCAAGACTAGAATGATACAAATTGCTTTTTAATAAACGTTTTTATTGTGAATAAACAACTACATCGCTTTTTCCACGTTTTAGCAACACACAGCAACCGAAAAATTGTTATTCGGTCACCGCCAGGGAATTGAATCCCGGATCTCTCGATATCTAGCCCAGCGCGTTAGCCTTACACCACGGTAGCCAACAATCCACGGCGCTATGTGTGTTTTTCTGTCAGCTTCTGACATCTTAAATCTGTAAGATGGGCTCAGCTACTGAGACGTCTCCATCTGGTGGACATTAACGTCACTGGCTATTTATTAATTATAGCAGTTAAAACATGGAAAGAGCGATGTCTTTGTTTATTCACTGACGCCACGTATTTGGAGGATTTTCACTTTGGATCTCGCTCTTTGGATTTAACTGCTATAATTAATATATATCCAGTGCCGTTAATGCCCACAAGATGGGGACGTCTCAGTAGCTGAGCCCATCTTACGGATTTATGATGTCAGAAGCTGACAGAAAAACACACATAGTGCCGTGGATTGTTGGCCACCGTGGTGTAAGGCTAACCCGCTCGGCTGGATATCGAGAGATCTGGGATTCGATTCCCCAGCAGTGGCCGAACGACAATTTTTCGGTTGCTGTGTGTTGCTAAAACGTGGAAAGAGCGATGTCTTTGTTTATTCAATGACGCCACGTATTTGGAGGATTTTCACTTTTTGTTGTGTTTAAAGCATATTTGCTCGAAAGCACCGTATGCATGGGCTGGCCTTTATGGTTATTTTTGATGCAGCTTCCCATTAAGTTTGTTTACTATTGCTACGAGTTGCTAGATTTTGTAATTAATATCCCGAGCGGTGTCAGACTGAGAGAAAGGAAAAACGTGGGCTAAAGTTGCTACTTTTAGTATGCACCTAACCCTTTCGAGACAACAATTTACTGAAAATTTCGCGAAACATCAGGTTATAGTATAGAACTCAAATTAAAAACATTAGCTCTTTATTTGATATGCCTTTGCTGGTGGTGTTATTCGAATTCGCGTCGTCCTACTATGGAGCTGCTGTTCTCTCAAATGAGCTAAGCCGGAAGTCTTACCGCTGCTTCATTGATGATTTGTCTCATGTGTGACCTCAGTAGTTCGTCATTTACGTCATTTCGCGTAATACGTTACATTATTTCTTCTTTGAGAAAGGTGGGGCATGAAACCGCAGATTTCAGGTCAGTCGACAACCTTACTCGAAGAACTACCTCATTGTAGAAGAATTAACTTTTATAATCCTTGTGTGGAAGAAGCGTCACACAAATATTTCAAAACTAACGGTCATGGATCCATTTTCGTTCGGAAAATCAGTGTAACCTTTCTTTTGCCGACAGTGGGATTCGAACACACATCTTCCTACACTGGGACAGCTATTTTCCCAATTGAACTACGTCGGCAGGCGTATCACTGACTCACTGTTGATTTGATTCATGCTGACGTCAGCAGTACAGCACTTAAATCATTTCACGTAGTACGTTTCAACTCAAACAAGCAGAGATAGAAGCACAGTTCCAACTTTTATTACCACTGAACGGCGCGGTCCTTTTTGTAAACGAAGATAAATCTCGCGTACCAGTGTTTCCATTATTTTATATTGTTACAACAATTTGGAACATAAAAACCGTTCTTCAAACTGTTTCCATGTTCATACTTTTGTAATACCCTTGCAGATTGGCTATGCATCGTCTGCTTGATAACAATGTTATTTTTCTTCCTTTTCTTATAACACTGTAATTTTTTTCGTGGTAACCAAAATGTAAGAAAAATTTGCTTTATGAACTCGACATCTTGTCATAGCACTTCCCCTGCAAATGATTTTCTAGTTGTCGTCATAGTAACATGTAGGGTGTGCCTTCAAAGCAATGGCAATCCATTAAAAATGTGTCACTAAACGTCCAACCTTCCCTGGCCATATACACTCACCCTTCTCCAGTGAAATGTTTATTAGTCCGTGTCGAACCCAGGACTGCCGTGAACTGAAAAGTAGCGTTCATTCGGCAATCAAACTGCCTACCTTTCTCGGCTTTTCATCTAGTTCGGGATTTAACGATTTTCGCCGCCACCGAAATCATAATCCCATTGCGAAATTATTATTTATGAAGTGCTGGGGATGATGATTCCTAATATGAATAATTGAATCGAAGAGCGCATCTAAATGGATGAACTCCGCGAAGTGAGGTATATAAATTCAGAGAAAGCGCTCCAGGTTCGGATTTTATGGTCTGGTCGTTTCCAGGTGTGGAACGATCAATGAGAACGCTGCCACGTGACTCACCTTTTTTATTTATTTTTTTTACACCTATCGCCTCCGCTTGTGGGGAAAATATGGAAATAAAATGATTTGGAGGACTCGGAGTCAAGGAAGCGTTCAGATCTCAGATACGTATTCTAGCGCTTTTCTAAATTAGACTGTATTATTTACCCAGGAAGCATGAACTTTGTAACACAGATACAGGGCGCAGTGAAACAGATATTTCAGCTTTAAACTGATTTGAATATAGTAGGACAAAGTGTGCGTGAACATGCTATAGAATTTTCAATATCAAATTCATTATCAGCGTGAACTCTGGAGATGTTGAATTCGTCCGTGGCTTATTCATTTTATCAAAATTGCAAAGTGAAAATCAAATAGTGAAAATTATCACGAGAAAACTGCACCTTAGAGAAAGAAATATATAAAAGATTTTCTCAACCTGCAACTTGCTTATTCTACAAACACTGCATACCAATAGAGTCAGAGGTAGTACGAATATAAAGTTGATATCATAGCACACCACTTAAACTAAAGACACCGGAAAAAAAGTCATCTGCAGTAATATATGTAATATTTTAATATGGTATATTTCTGAGGTTATAATTAGAATTTTATTTAAATAATTCTGGGTTATATAATAATAAAATATGTTTTTTTTTCTACAGGTAAAATTCTAAGCACGAATTTTTGAAAAATTAAAATCAAAGATTCGAAAGATAGATGTAAGTGATTGACAGATGGTACTACCATACCTTTTGGTAGGTCAAAAGGACACTACATCAAGGAAGTTGCTGAATTTGCAATTGTTAGCAAAAAAAAAAAAAACAGCTCTGCGTGTTTATAAAGACTGATGCAAGTCAAATTCCATTGAAAATATAAACTGTAGACAAAACGCAATTTTGACAAGTCGTGACCGGCGCAGAATTTCTCCCCTAGTCAACGAAAATAGATTTCATACAAGGCAATAACTCTTCCGATCTGCTAATAATGGACCTCACACGTCTATATTTGAGCGGATACTGCGTAGGGAACTTCATCGAATGGATATCTGGAGTAGAGGTGCAAGACCGAAAGCAATGTTAACTTCAGCTCACAAAAAAGATTGATTAGCTTGGGAACAAAAAAGCTCATTGCTCAAAGGAATGTGGACTTTTGATTGTTGGAAGGCTGTCACATGGTCTGATAAATCCAAATGTTTCCTATACTCAAATGACAAAAGGCGTAGGTTCAACAGGAGGCTTAAATAAGCATTCAATTTTGAGTGTGCTCAAAGAGTTCTTGCCAAAGGAGGTGGGTCTGCAATTCTGAGGGGTTGTTTTAATTGTTGTGAATCAGGCTCACTAGTTGAGGTAAAAATTACGATGAATCAGCATGCTTACCGATAAATCTTAGACAACCATGTGTTTCCTTTTGCACAACGTTTGCAGGATTTGCATTAAGTAACTTATCCGATTTACTAGGATCACAACTGTAGGATTCATAGAGCTAAAATCATTACGGATTGGTGTGAAGAGCATGATACAACTTTGGGACACATAGACTGATCACCTAAATCTCCAAATTTAAATCTCATTGAGAATTTATGGGACCGCCTTAAACGAAGTGTAAAAACCAAACTTCAGTATCCCAGGAATCTCAATGAATTGCGAGGCAAACTGTTCTTAGAATGGTCAAAAATTGACTCAAGTTATTTAAATCATCTTTCTGAATCTCTTCCAGTTAGAATTAATTATGTGATTTCCGCACATGGTGATGTAACTAAGCATTAAAAGTAAATTTATGGAGGTGACTGATTTTTTGTTCTCGGTGTCTGTAATACAATGTCAGTTTTGTCAAAGCAATGCTTTTAAATTTAGAATCCCAGCGACAGTAGCAACACGTAGGATAAAAACTTCTTATAACTGCTTCAGCGAAGCATTTCCTTTCAATTATTTTAATTCCGTAGCAGCTCTCGATTTTATTATCGCACTTCCTCCAATACATCTAACATGAATTATTTATTGCGCGTTCTCCATACTTTTTCCCCCAAGTTCTTGCTTTGTTCCTTAAACGTTTAAAGAAATTTTAAGCATTAAAACTTGAAGGAGTCGTCTGTTCCTAATTTAATTGTTTTCAGGAGGAAGAGGGAGAACCAGTACCTCAAGATCGAGCACTAAATCAACATCTATGGCTTATCCGGAGCTCAAAAGTCCCAGAAAAACGCCAAGACCGGTCCTTTAATGTTTAACATAAAACAGCAATTCCGAGGTGATAGCACAAAACAGTGAAACAAAAAAGGATATATTCTCTTGTAAAAGTAATAATGGTCGCGAAATGAAGTTGTACAAATTTTAAGAACAGTAAAAATTTCAAAAGTGTATGATACAAGAACAATTAAGCGACTGTATACTTCTAAATTAAGATTTTTAACATGTTTGCATTGAATGAAAAAAATTAAGTTGCCCACAACTTTTCCACTACTCACTCCCTCATTCATCCTGGTGTCATCTACTTACCCAAAAAACATTCAAAATCGTAAGACGCAACACACAAACTTAAGCCATGAGAAGTGAAAATTCGAGTAAAACTTAAAAATTAATGCTGACTGCCTACGAGTTTTCTCCATTCCTTACATTCTGCTGCATGAGTTCCTGCGTTTGAGAAATTACCTTTATCGCTAACGGCCCGTTAAGACCTAGAACAAGATGGATCCATTAATCCATCTTGTTCTAGGTCTTTCCCTTGGTCTGCAACCAGCTGCTTTAAGAAGTGACGCTTCTTTGTAGAAATCTTTACTTTGCCATATACAATGCATGCGCTAAAATCATCACCTAAGTATAATTTCATTCGCTTTGTTCTCTACACAAGTGCCCAATTTAGATTTAATAGCTGTATTATTAATCCTATCATGCCATTAAATGCATCCATTTTTTCCACGACATTCTTGTTTCCATCTTCATATGAACCACATCTAACCGCCTAACTTCCTTTCTTTTCTTACTTAAAAATGACCATACCTTTTCCTTGTGATTTCAAATTAACAGAACTAAAATCGGAATTTAGTTGCTGCGTCATTAGTTGTGTAGTAAGTATGTAAATTAGCATGGAAATATTTTCAGGGGCACCTAGTATGATAAGCTACCGTCTGTAAAACATGTGCGCATCGTTTATTGGTCACCGCCAAATTCGGGGATTTGTTTTCATTTGCGGTTCCCGACGATTCGTCCAATGCCGAATGGTCCAATGCCAATTAATCCAATGCCGATTTGTCCAAAGGGGACAATTGGTCCAATGATGTTTGGTCCAACGGACTGTATGTTTTATCCAACGGACTATTCGTCCAATGGTAAGATTGGTACAAAGCCGTTTCGTCCAATTGTACGATTGGTCCAACGCCGATTCGTCCAATAGTACGATTGGTCCAACGCCGATTCGTCCAATAACACAACTGGTGCAATGTCGATTCGTCCAATGTTATCATCTGCTCAACAGCCATTTTTTTCTGTTATTAAGAAATGAACAATAAATAAAGTTGCTCTTCTCTTTATAGTGTTTCTATAAATTAATTATATTCCCAAATTTTATAATTTTATCAGATTTTGCGAATTGCTGTATGTAATTTAGCAAATTTGAAGTTTTGACACCTTGTAATTACTTTAATAAATAAAGAATTCAAATTATCCATTCTTGCAAAAAATATTATAAATTTCGTAAAATATTAAAAATTTGTTTACAAAAAATTACAACAAAAAAGTACATAAAAATAGCTAGAATTTTTCCATTTTAAATACTCGTAGTGTTTTGTATAATATTAGGGTTTTATAGTGAGAAAAAGTGTTTTCACCGGTAATAAGAGCTTTTCTAGTTATTGCTAACATTCAGTAATCTCATCTACTGTTTTTTGTAACACACTGTTTTACATTCGTTTCAATCAGTCATCCTGTTCGTGGGTATTAGGCCTTCCGCATAAAATGTTAAGGATAAATATGGAGACGTGACGAAAACGGGAGTTAAAGAAATGCAGCCCGAATTATTTCTGCTCCTCAGTTGCAATATGTTTTTATAATAATTGTAAAAATGAAAAGATTATACCTCGCACATGATGGGAAAGGGAGGTTTGTATGAAAGCTAAATACAAATTTATGCACTTTAAGCAGGAATTTATTAACTGCAAAAGTGTACATAAACAAGAATAACAGAATGCAATTTTCGTGTAGGATGAGCGCGACGTTTTTGAATTAAAGAAAGTGTGATAATGTATAGTATAGTAATATTCAAACCCGCTATTGGCATATGAAATCTTATTTTAAAGGGTTTATGATACCTCTGAAAATTTTTGCCCAAGAAATGACTTTCCTACAGGAAAAAAATTGTTGTTGCAGCTAATATATCGGACTCGAAATAGAATTTATTCAATACATTAAAATATATAAGATGTATTTTCTGAAATTAATGGAAAAACCATAACAGTACAAACACAAGGCAAGGATTATTTTGCAGTAAAACTGTTTCCACTTGTTCTCAATCAAAGTACGGTGTCCTAACGCCTGCGGTTTTGTTTAAAAAACTGCAAAACGGAATTTTCCTCTCCATAACTTACAAGCGAAAAATTCACGAACAAAGAAACTCAAATAACCATAAATACATTCGAGAAACCATACTAATCGTAATATGCTCTGGTTTCCTCGTTGGCTCAGTAAATGGAAATATCTTGCAACACATGAATAAATACTATGTGATTTGTTGTTGTTGTTGGTTTTTTTCGTTCCTATTCAGTCGCGTGCATTCTTTTGTTCGGTCATTTCTGATAGCAACAATGCAACGGATATTCAAAAGTTTGTCATTTGCAGTGTAATGAAATATATCCATTGCAATAAACTGCAAATATACCTTATGAGGAAACGGAAAACAAAATCTGTACAATAACAATAAAGTGGGGAAGGGGGTGAACGGGGAGAGAGAAAGAGAAAAAATTCCCGCCAGCTTTTTCGCGTGTGTGTGTGGAACCTCTGTTTCCCCTTATTGACGATGTTCGAGGATTCAAAATATAAACATGCAAAAACCAGACCATTTCTTCTATTCTGTGGAAAAGTGAAAATGTATTCGTTAGTTCCAAAGATACTGCATGCACAGACAAACAAAAATTAGAATTTTGTCTTTTCCGTTACTTAATAATAATAAAAAATACAGGTAGGCTCAGTTCTGATTGAGCCGTCAGTTTGGAACGTAAGACTATGACTTGCAGATCGGAGAGTTGAAATGAGCTAGTCGAGTATGGTTTCATAGCGTTTATTTAATTTGTTATAGCCAACACAGGTCTATGATATGAAAAGTAGCTTACATATTTTTTTTACAAATAATGCTGATTACATTGCGAACACAAAGCAGATCGATACATGAATAACCCGACGTGATGCTCTGTCTTCTTGGGCTTCTTACATTGCTCATCACTTGCTCTCGCCTCTCGTTTTGATTTTCCCCATTTTTGCTTGCGTTCATTCTGCGAATTCCGCGGCATTGTCCAACATGTTAACCCGTTCACACGAAAACAATATTCAAAATGTTCAGTTCAAACCACTGCGATATTTTCTTTGTATATTTGAATAGATCTCGCCGAGAGCTTTAAAACGATACCACGCACAGTCGTGTTGCGCTCGCGGTTGCCGAGATAGACTGAGTCAAACGCGGCGGCACATCCAGAAATATTGAATCATTCTCCCGCGCACAGGGAGCGTTGCGCGCACGAGGTATTGCGCAGTACGAATTGGATTCCACGTTGTTTACGAATATGCTAACACGATTAGTGTGCGGCACGTATTGGGACCTATTTTTGTCACAGATGGTCGGCTGTAAGTCGCCCCATACTACCAGCGGAGTTAAACGTAGTCCTACGTCAAAAAAAAAAAAAAAAAGAAATATCAGCGTCGATGTGTCGATTGAATGGTTGGAACACCGTTTATTTCATACGACAGCGAGGACAGCATAAACTCATTTTTTCTTCTTGAACAGTAAACAAGCAAAAAAAGAATCCGACAAAAAACAATTACAACTGCAATATTATGTATATGGAATGTAACAATATTTTACATTCTTTGGGTTACTGATATTTAATACGAAAGCAAGGACAGCATCAGAACGGATGAACTTTGTTTTGCAAGTGTACACAAGTAGCCCTAGGGACCAAGCGGCATTGGACTAATCGTACCATTACACGAATTGGCACTGGACCAATCGTACCATTACACGAATCGGCATTGGACCAATGGTACCATTGGATGAATCGTATCTTTGGACCAGTTGTCCATTGGTCGAATTGTCCCCTTTGGACGAATCGGCATTGGACCAGTCGTCGTTGAATGAATCGTACTAGACCCTTTTCTTTGCTCATGTATTTCGAATTTGCGATATGACCATTTTTTTTAAATCTCCCTAAGACATCGATCGCTTAGATGACTCGTAAATGTGGCGTGGGATTGGAGAATGAATAACGGCCAATTTCAAGCTCATGTGGTCGGGTAGCTGAATGTGTCTCGAATGGCTATGGAGACTGAAGACAATTCCTAGACATACAGTATGTAATGTCGTTAGAAGACCCATACAGTATCGACAATGAGTCATTTTTGCAGATCTTTTAGTGACCGGTATTTTTTATTTCTCGGCTCTGCAGAGCATTGAGATATTTCTATGCATAATACATATCTACAGAAGGCACCCACAATGTCAATCATATGTCATATTGTCATGTTTCTAGAGGACTGGCACTCATGTTTTTTCTTACCCCAAGTATCACACAGTACTGACAACTTGCTTCGTTATGATATTCGAAAACAAGATAAATCTGCATCCATAAGACTTTTTTAAATAAAACCGCTGAAAATATGATGTACTTATAGAACTGCGGAAAAAAGTACAGACAGCGTGACAATCCGGATCTCGTATGTCCCATTTTTGTTTTATGATTTCTCCTGCATGAGAAAAATTGGAATTGCATGGTAACATCTTATGTTACTATGCAATTCCAATTGCATAGTAACATAAGATTGGAATTGCATAGTAACATAAGATTGGAATTGCATAGTAACATAAGATTGGAATTGCATAGAAACATAAGATTGGAATTGCATAGTAACATAAGATTGGAATTGCATAGTAACATAAGATTGGATTTGCATAGTAACATCTTATGTTTGTGTGATAAAACTCACCTAAATAATTTATAAAAATGACTATTGCCATATTGACGTTTATTTCCATGTTCGAAGTTGATTCTGTTGCACTTGAAGATTTTTTTTTTTACTTTGTTTTATTCCAAGATCTGAAAATCGTCTTTCCTTACATTTAGTGCATTTCTTTTTTTATTTAATAATAAATTCCATTCATATTAAACTAAACATAAAGGTTGTCCTTTGCATAGGTTATTAAAATCTTTTTAACTGAAGAAAAAGAATGATATTACAATAATATTTTTCTAACAGATTTCATTTAAACGTAACCCCATCGAAGTTGATTCTGTTGCACTTGAAGATTTTTTTTTTACTTTGTTTTATTCCAAGATCTGAAAATCGTCTTTCCTTACATTTAGTGCATTTCTTTTTTTATTTAATAATAAATCCCATTCATATTAAACTAAACATAAAGGTTGTCCTTTGCATAGGTTATTAAAATCTTTTTAACTGAAGAAAAAGAATGATATTACAATAATATTTTTCTAACAGATTTCATTTAAACGTAACCCCATGTTTCTCACCACTAAGATATTGCGCAGCATACCTCAGTAGCATAGGATGGCCACGCAGAAGTATTGCTTTACCAAAAAAAAAAAAAAAAAAAGATTTAATTCTAAAGCATCAGATAAGTAACACAGCTCATTAGGAAGATCTTGAAATAAGGCTAATCACTATTTTTCCATAAACTACTCAGCAAATTTTAAAAAATAGTTAGGCGAATCATCAGAGATACCGAAAGAACAAACAATTACTTGCAATCTAGGAAATTCGAATCGTTGTGCGGATTAGAAAATTCTGGGAAATTAGCGCTTCCTCACTAAACCACTGGGGAGAAGTGTTCAAAAAATAATGCCTGCTATTAATGAATTCAGAATGCGCAGAATTTATTATTTATAGCTATATTTTCTAAGAAGAAGAAAAGCTAGAAATTAACTTTCTCTCAGAGTTACAACCGCTGCTAAATAAATGGCACAATTTTCTTTTGAACATAAAATAAATTTGAATGAGAGGCAACCACGGGAAATCCCTTACAAATGGTGTGACCGCAACCCAACTTACCGAAATCAATGGAGGAAGGAAGGCTCTCCTTTTGCTGGATCCCTGCGGGTGGTAAGTTATGGGCCGGGTCAGCAAGTCTCCATAAAATATATGACGGCAGCTGTCCGGAGAGATTTGTGATCTTTTGGCAGGGTTATGATTGTCTGGCGAATGTCTTAATCTGAAACGCCCTCGTACGCTTTCGAACATCACTTAGATTAATCTATAACTTAGACACAAAGATCATGAAACACCTTTGTCCAGACGGAGATAGAAACGTTTGTGGGTGAACAATAATTATTTGTAATAATTTACGTTCTAATGTTTGGAAGTGGGTTCTTGTTATTCGATGATATCAAATTTCTAAAAGCGTCATTATGATAAAACTTAAATATATCCTACCGACCCTGATATTACACGTGATTTGTTGCTCAACGTCATGCATCTCTGCCAAAGACCGGATTGATTCGCAAAACAAGGCACTGGGTAGCTGGGACCAAGTGAAGGATCATTTTTGTATTTTACACTTTTCCTGACCAGTTTTTTCGATGGGTGACGTAAGCGTATTTTTGTCTTTAGAAACATATCTCCATATCTAAACATCTGATTGGAGAAATTCTTTCTCTGTTGAATAATTTGAATCATAACAAAAACTCTCCACGCATTTCCTGCTTCATAAGGAAAAGAAGGTTTTCCTCTAGATGGCATAAATGCATGTATCTGTAAAGTTGTGCAAAAGCATATTTTTATTTGCATCTATATCTCCACTTCGAGATTAATGGAATTCTTTTTATGATGAAAATTTGCAACTATGCAAAGAATAAACTCCCATGCATTTTTTAGCTTTTTCCGAAACTAAAATTTCTAGCAAGTTGACGCGAAGTAATGGTTTTATTTCATATGTACCTTAGAAGTTGAATTCTGAAAATGTTAACATTTAGTAGCTGTTGCCATGCTCAGAATTACTCACACACTTTCCAAATTTCCGGGAACACAGTTTTCTTGCTCTGTAGAGTGACAGGGTATTTGTACTTAATACGATTTGTATATATTTGTACTTAATACGATGTGTTCATCTTTGGAAGATAGAACGGTAAAAACGAAAAAAAGAAAAAGAATAGAAAATCGACATTCCTCGCTTTGCACAATTTTTCCCTTGAGTGTCAAGGTTTGCCTTTGTCTATTTGGGATAGGCTTTCCAAACAGCTTTCTTAAATCCCTGGTTTTGTCAATTACTTCATTTTCCTGGGTTAATTCCTACAATATCTTACTTGAAAATAATTTAAACATAATTGTATCTTTGTTTTTTCGGTTAATGTTTCAATTTTAGTATTTTCATGGCTGTATGATCTTTCTGACGTAGGGTCGGGCCTGTGTATCACATCTGTAGTTACATGAAACTTATTTATCGGAATATTCTTGAAAAAGAAATTTAAGATTCACGGTTTTTGGCCTGTATTTATTTCCAACAGGCCATTGCGTACTGAATGCTTATGGGGCTTAAACCTATGTAGCAATATATACACAGTCGAGTCACATTATTGTGACCACCTCCTACTTTTCACGTCAACAGCGCGTAGCCAGGGAAAAAAGGCACGTGTCGTGAGTTGGCTTGGTGGGTATACAAGGTGTGCTGTAGGCATTCTGAAAACATATCACTCGTTGCTGTCATGAATAAAAGAAGCGATTTATCAGATTTGCCAAAAGGGATTATTATCAGCTTTCGGGCCAAGGGTGGAAATATTTCTGAAACAGCGCAGTTTGTGAACTGTTCGCGTGCTGCTGTGGTTAAAGTGTATCGTGATTGGAGAAATGGCACCATTACGAATAAGCGACGTCGAAACTGCGGAGCACCACGTGCCATTGATGTGAAAGGTGAACGTCGGCTGCGAAGGGGCGTGAGGGCCGATCGACACGCTACAGTGGAGCAACTCACTGGCCGAATGAACCAGGGGGCTACCGAAAGTGTGTCTAAAACGACAGTTTAGCGAACCCTGCTGCGTACGGGGCTCCGATGCAGACGGATGGTCACTGCATCTATACTAACGAAGGTGCATCGGCAGAAAAGGCTTACACTTGCACGGCAGTATCGGAATTGGACCTCCGCTGATTGGCAAAGGATTGCCTTCTCCGATGAGTCACGTATTCTGCTTCATCAAACGAATGGACCATTTTATTTGCTGATATATTTATGCATTTTGTGTATTATTATTAAGTTAATTTATTTCCGACTCAATCTGCAGGAACATACTCAGGTCCGGATCTTCTAGCCCGGTCCTCTTTCTTTTCAGGTCCGTGATGGGAGGAAGTTGTGACAGCGCCCAAACTGAGCGCTGCACATTTAGGTTGAAAACCCATTCCCTAGTTTATTTATTTATTTAATTATTATTTTATTTATTCATTTATTTATTTATTTATTCATTTTTATTAATTCATGTATTTTTTTGAAGAAGGAGTAGGTTTTATTTTGCCATATACTTTCGGGTGAATCTTTTCTTTTTTTTTTTCCTCTCCGTCACCCCTCTCCCAGCACAAGGCGTAAGACTAGCTAGACAGCACAAGGCGTCACAGGACAGACCGACACTGTAAGGAGTAAACGCTGGCGACAGCCATCGGCGAGCTGGCTTTGAAGTATGTTTTATTGGGGGCAATAGAAGTGTCCACCGTCTATAACATCAACAATGCGTGTTGGCCCGACCGTAGACTTGTTGGAACCGAGCCTAACAGTTTAATTGGGGTAAGGATTTATGGCTGGTGGTTGTATCACGCGGCAAACGTAACTTCAGGGGTTCTCAGAATTTCACTGGAGCTGGTAGGAATCTTGGCCCCCTAACGAATGGAAGATCAAAATGTTAATTCTCTGATCAGTAAGATTTACGCTGGGGAATTTAATTCAGGGAGGCTTGCGTTTGCCAGCAAGTGATTGGATGATGGGATATTTTGAGGTAGTGTGGGTCTTCTTAGGGGTCGTTGAAATTTTAACAAGGGAAGAGAAGAACTTCGTCACTTTCAACTTTTCACTTGTTCTTCTAAGTCGAGGTGCTTGACTTGCACTTTTTTCTTTATTACTGGTGACTTGTCGGGTTTTTTTTTTTTTTGGTGGTCCAAAACGTGGACACAGCCATGAGGTATCAGAGACTGGCAGCTTAATCGCTGCCAAATATTGCAGCAGGACATCCGTAACTACGTACCGTGTCCCGACATGGATGGAGGATCCAAAACGAGGTGCTACGGAAAGGAACCCGGCAAAGGATGACGAGGGCCCTCACCAAGTTTGACGGACCGGGGCAGACATCGCAGACCAGTACCCTATGGGGAGGAACAACGATAACAGTGTTTGGCTGATGAGAATTCTCCCGGCTCAGGAGTGGTCAGCAGCGCGATATCTAGGCCAGATTCGGAGGTTAAGGTAGGAAATCCATCCTATTCTTTTTTTTTTTGGTATCCCCTCATAAAATCTTTATCGGAGCAGTCCACACATAGAGTAAATAATTTTTTTAACAAATACTCAGTTTAGTACAGGTTCCTGTCAGAGAGTCTTAAATCATTTTTGCTAGTATCATGAGCGTATATTTATTATTATGCCTAATCATAACCAATAAATTGTTTTTGTTGTTAATTTTGTCTCAGTTCCATGATGAGTGTATCGTTAACTACAATATGTGTGCTCAACTCTAGATTATTTGGAGAATATATATATCTTTTGGAACCGGAACTTAGAAAATCACTTCACTTATGCTTTTTATTTTAAATCTAGACGTTCACAAAAATATTGCGGCACACAGCGGACCCTTTGACTCCCAAAGGAAAATCTGCTGTGTGAAACACAACGCCCCGTCAGTGGATTCTGAAGCTGCGTCGGCCCTAAATCAGGGAATCGCAGAATCACAATCCACTCGACACCCCCTTGGCTCCCAATATTACGCCGGGTGAACCCAATTAGGAACCCGAGCGATAACAGGACGTTGGCGTATAAGGCGAGCAACATCGGAGAACAAACACTCTTCAACCATTGCTGGAAGAACACATGCTGGTGGGGGTCAGCGCTATAGTCTAGTGAATGTTTTCGTGGCATTCCCTGGGTTCACTCATACTTGTGGAAGGTACTATGGACCGAATTCGTTATAAATCCATCCTTGCAGACTACGTACACCCATACATGCTGATTGTCTTCTCTGGGGCGGATGGGATCTTCCAGCACGACAATGCGACGTGTTAGATAGCTAGAAATGTCCGAGATTGGTTAGAAGAGCACGATGAAAACTTCAAAGTACTTCCCTGGCCCTCTATTTACCCAGACTTAAACCCAATTCAGCATCTGTAAAACAACCTCGGTCGTGTTATTCGCCTTATCGATCCTCCACCTCGCACCCTGCAGCAGCTGTCAGATGCACTGCAGTCAGCATGGCTCCACATACCTGTGAACATCTTCCAGCACTTTATTGAGTCACTCCCAGCCCGTTTAGCTGCTGTCCGCGCTGCACACGGCGGTTAGTCTGGATATTAGCTGGTGGTTACAATAATGTGACTCGATCTTGGTATGGTTCTTTCTGAATAACCCTGACATATATATATATATATATATATGTGTGTGTGTGTGTAACAAAAAATTGTCATAGAAGACTGCAGTGTGCTAAACAAGTTCAACACAGGCAGTGACCATAGATTGGTGAGATGTAAGATGCACCTCAACACTAAACTCGAACGTAGCAAGCTCATAAGACAAACAAAATGTATTGACATAACCAACCTTAAAAAACACCATAATACCTTCAAATTGGAACTGAAGAACAGGTTCTCTGCTTTAGAAGGCCTAACCTCGGAAGAAGTGGATATCTCTGAAGTTAACAGAAAAGTAACCAAAGCTCTTATGGAAACAGCAACAAAATTAGCTGGGTCTAAGAACAAATTGCATGTAAATAAATTATCAGGAAAAACCAAAAGGTTGATGCAAAAAAGAAGAGTGATGAGGACAACTAAAGAAGATGTGACTTCCAAAGTGGAATATATAGAGCTATGCAAGACAGTACGAAAAAGTATCACTGAAGACGTAAGGAAATTCAACTGTGAACTAGTAAGGAAAGCAATTGAAAACAAACAAAGCCTAAAGATAGCAAAGGGACATCTCAGTAAAGGGAAGAAAACAGATTATGGCACTGAGAAAAGAAGATGGTTCTGTAACAAGAAATAGAGGCGAAATTTTGACAAGAGTGAAAGATTTCTACTCCAAATTATATGAAAGGGATGATACATGTACTCAAGACATCATGAAAGGTACCAGTACCAGAGTTCTTCCAGTCCTTCCAGCAGAAGTTGCACATGCAATCCAGAACATGAAGCGGGGAAAAGCTCCAGGAGAAGATGGAATTACTGTAGACATCATACAAGAAGCAAGTGGAGAAATCGAAACAGTACTCGCCCAAATTTTCACTCGATGCCTTAATGAAGGGAAGATTCCTGAGGATTGGAACAACGCTACAATGATCTTGCTACATAAGAAAGGTGACATTGAGGATCTCAGGAACTACAGACCTATCAGCCTCCTATCAGTGGTCTATAAAATCTTCACTAAAGTTCTTTCACACCGCTTGAAGGTAACACTGGACATGGCTCAACCGAGAGAACAAGCTGGATTCAGGAGTGGCTACAGCACAATAGATCATATCCACGTACTGAGAGAACTAATTGAAAGAGCGAGGGAATATGAACTTCCATTGTGCATGGCTTTTATCGATTATGAAAAAGCCTTTGATTCGGTGAAACCATCAGCAGTTACAATGGCTCTGAAATCCTGCGGTAATGAAGATGCATACATTAATATTATTAATAACATCTATGAAAATGCAAGTGCAAAGATTCGGCTGTTTGAAAATACAACACACATAAAAATTGGAAAAGGAGTGAGACAAGGTGACACCATATCTCCGAAGCTCTTTAATGCCACATTGGAAAATGTCTTTCAATCACTGAACTGGGAAAACAAAGGGATAAAGATTAATGGAGGTTATCTAACCCACCTTCGTTTTGCTGATGACGTAGTCATTTTTGCAACTACCCCATCAGAGCTACAGAGTATGATCCAGGAACTTGCTGACAAGAGTAAAGAAGTGGGATTAAAAATGAACTTTCAGAAGACAAAAGTGATGTACAATGCTTTTACAAGAAATGAAGATTTATCGATTGATGGAGAAAAGCTGGAGATAACAGACACGTACGTTTATCTTGGACAGCAGATATCAAGTAAGGGTCACATTGATGAAGAAATTAATCGGCGTACAAAACTTGCCTGGAGAGCTTTTGGAAGAAACAGCATAATTTTCAAGAGCAATATGCCATTATGTCTTAAAAGAAAAGTGTTTGATCAATGCATCCTTCCAGTGCTTACGTATGGTGCAGAGACGTGGACCTTAGCTAAAAGAGACATACAAAGGCTGCAGACAACTCAAAGCAGCATGGAGAGGTGCATGCTTGGTGTAACCAGGAGAGATAAGAAGAGGAACACGTGGATCCGAAAAATGACAAGAGTGGAAGACATCATGATCAGAGTTAAATCCCTGAAATGGCAATGGGCTGGACATACTGCCAGAAGAACAGACCATCGATGGACAGCCGAAATTTTAGATTGGATTCCAAGGGACAGGAAAAGACCCAGAAGAAGACCACATGGGAGATGGGTGGATGAAATTCGAAAGTATGCGGGAGTGACATGGAGGAGACTGGCACAAGACAGACCGTTGTGGAGGAAACTTGGGGAGACCTTCGTCCAGCAGTGGATTGATAATGGTTGACAATGATGATGATGATGATGATGATGATATAGGGTTATTCAGAAAGAATCATCCGATTTCAAAAATTTTTATTTCGAAAAATTAACAACGCAGAATGATAGGTAATACATCAACGTAAAGAAAAAATGTCTAAATTTTTTTTACGAATGTTCGATATGACTTCCTTTAGTCACACGTATGATGTCAACGCGATATAAAAATTCCTGTCAATCACGGTTTAATGTGTCATTGGTAGCTGTTCGCATAGAGTTGTGGGCAGAGCAGGTACAAACACCTGATCTTTTACATACCCCCAAAGGAAGAAGTCGCATGGGGTCATATCAGGTGACCGAGGAGGCCAGCTGTGTAACGCCAGGTCATCTTGTCCATTCCGACCAATACAACTGCGGAGTAGCTCTTGCATGTAAAGGCTGAAGTTCAGTCGTGTAGGTCATCACAAGGCTTCAGTGCTTGCAAGTTATGCAATTTGCATGGCTTGAAAAACAAAACAAAAGGTCATCTCAGTAATGAAAGATAAGAGATTATGGAACTCTGAAAAAACATGATGATACTCTAACAAGAAATAGAAACTAAATTTCGCTGAGAGTTAAACTGCAGCCTAATCTCCCAAAGCCTTGAAGACAACAAGGGGACACGATGTGGACGTCGATTGCCCCAGCCTATTTTTTCCAAGGTACGACGGGTAGTCAATCTTTTTGATAAGCTTGTGGAAGTTATCTGCTGCGTGGTGGTTACGCAATTCCTGGTAACGGTACCGTACAGGATAGTCTGCGCTCATTTCAAGACGCAATTGCAAGATTGCAGCCACATTTCTCTCATTGCTTTGAAGTTTTGCCGTATTTTACGTAGCCTTGGTTCACACGTACAACGGTCAGACGTGGAAATCCCAACAGTTGCGGGGATTGGACAATCGACCTTACTCGCAGCTACTATCTGGCCAAGGCCAAATCAAGGCCTTCTAGAAAACACAAGGCCACGTCATTAATAAGATAGTGTCCCGCTTTTAGTGACGTCACGCGGAAACTGAAGTTTCCGATTGGTTTCCAACGCTGTCGTGTATGACGTCACACACGACACCGAAGTATCAGGCCGTGTAACATGGGAGTGATGTCCCCAACGGAGGGAACTCATCTCTCTGGATGGCATTGTACTTCCTAGATCGCCTTGGTCAAGCTCACGTCGCTGCTGTTATATAGAAATATTTAAAATATAAATAAATAATGTCTTCGGTCACTCAACGAGAGAAAACAGCAGCTAGACTTTCGCCTTCAATTAAAAATGCGCTTAAAAGATCCCTCGGGAAAGCCATTGACCGTGGGCCCACCCACGAACAATAGCACCCGACCCCTTCTTTATTCTCCATCGTTGGAGGGCACACTTGCTCCGAGAAAGCCCGCGAGTGACAATTCGACTCTCAGCAATTAAGAGCAATCAGCTTCTTACGTCAGGAGCGTCTTCCTTCAAAGGTCAGAAAGAGTTAAAAGGGCCGCCCCGGTGGCGCAGTGTTCTAAGGCGCTGCGCTCTGATCATTCGTCCGTAAGGGGTCCGGGTTCGAATCCCGGTCAGGCATGGGTGTTGTGTTTGTCTTATGGCACTGGCTCTCTCCCTTCCCTGGAACCAGTGACCCTAAATTAGGGACGGACGACTGCTTATAGCCCATTGAATTGCTCACGGTGGTCGTTAAACTTCCAATCAAAAAAAAAAAAAAGAGTGAAAAAGAAAAATACAGAGTGGCCATAAAAAGGGAGTCTAGTCTGGCTTAGGATTTGAGGGAGTAAAGAACGATTTGCCACCCCGGTGGCGCAGTGGTCTAAGGCGTTGGCCTCTGATCATTCGTCCGAAAGGGGTCCCGGGTTCGAATCCCGGTGAGGCATGGATGTTGTGTTTGTCTTACGGCACTGGCTCTCTCCCTTCCCTGGAACCAGTGACCCTAAATTAGGGACAGGCGACTGCTTATAGCCCACTGAGTTGCTCACGGTGGTCGTTAAACCTCCAATCAAAAAAAAAAAAAAAGAACGATTTTGCACAGGCATGAATGAGAAGAGATTTTGGCGGGAATTACATAGAAAAAGCCACCCAAAATATCCATCTCCCGCTGGAAGTGTATAATATTTATTTTGACTTACGTAATTTTTACTCCCTCCCCCCTTTTCCCCAATCTGAAGAATAAAGATTCAAGCGTGCGTAATGTTCTTACATTCTATTTGTCGGACTATTTATTTATTTGCTTTCCTGCTCCAATGACATAGGAACCTGCAAACAATGATTCTTCTGAGCAATTGTTGTCCACAACAATACTTAACAATAATCAGGCCAACACTGCCTTCACCCATGATTACGTCTCTGTGACTGGTTTCCAATGCCTAGAGACCTTCTCTACTCAAGCCATTCAACATAACATATGAAGAAAAACTCCTAAAAACCATGTGAAAGGTAGAATCTCGGTTTTAATATATATCAGATTTTAAAATATAAGCAAAAGAAACCCCCCGTAAAGCGCGTTTTTTAAATGGGATATTTGAGAAAGTTTAATGGCACCTATATGCATTACCAGTTTCACTCCCCAACGAGACTTGACACGATACTTGACACGATACTTGACACGATACTTCTGCTTTGCATATTGTTATCGGGTTGTATGTAATAATTTGTCTATTCAGTGTAAAACTGAAAACCACAGTCTCCAAAGAAAGGAGTGAATCAGAACTATAAGATACTCATTATAGCTTAACTGAGATATGTACAGTTATGGGTCATTAACAATATGTGCTGTATTTTATTGCATATGATTTCTAACTTTCATAGCATTTTATTTTAAGGCGCGACTTGAATGAGAAATGTAATTTCATATTTCAACAAAGGATATAAAATTGTTACCATTCGAAACTAATGGTCACATTTTGGCTATTAATACGTTTCGGAAAGCTGCAGTTCGTTTATAAATATGTTTTAAAATATAACTATTTTAACATTCATTTATTGTATTTACCTTTATTTAATAGCTAGATTAACATCAACACTTTTTGCTGATTTTTTCATGCCTAGCGTGTTATCGCTGAAAATTTCAAACAAAGTAAAAAAATTCAGTAATAGCTATTTGTTTATTTTGGACGCATTGTTCAATTCTCTTTCGCGTGCTTGTTTAAGGTTCTGTCGGCAGCTGCACACGGCTAGATAGGTTCCGGGTGGAGAAGGTAAATATAAAATTAATATCTGCTATCATCGGATACAACGCAACAGGAGTGTAAGCCATTGGATTTCTTTAATTAATAATAAATCTCGAATGGCGGATAAACTGACGCAAATGAGGAATGCCGCCAAGGACGATCAAACGAACCATCTAAAGTGATGCACGAATTTTTTCTTTATTGCTTTTCGTCATGAAGAGGTGACAATTATTTGCTATTACGTGCCGTCAAAATTACGCCTTTTGATAAGTCTAACAGATATTGCTGCACGCAATGGGACAAAACTGAACGAAGTGGAACTATGTTTCTTTCAACAGGAAACAAGTCGTCATGAACGCTTCATACGTTTAAAGAATAACTTCATCTCTCACTCTTTTTAGCACGTCTTTTGTAAAAAAAGATCGTGCTTATGTTATCGGTTTGTCCGTCAGTCCATCCGCCTGTACCCACGATATCTGGAACTATTAGTCTGATTTGAAATTTTTTTCTAATTGGGAAGCTTGAAATATGAGAATGATGATCCTTTATTTCGTTGTTTTTATTTTACGATGCACAATTTTGCCGCTAGAGGGCGTAAATGCAGATGATGTAGAATTCAAAAATACGTTTTATTCCACATATTTGCTTCCAAACATCCTATTGAAAAAATTATTTTACCTTCCGATTTCATTTATGTTGAAGAGTATTTTAGATATAGTTACTTTTTCAAATTACGCATAGATTTTCCGCTAGGAGGCGTAAAAGCAAATTGCATTTTCCCCCATAACTCTTCTTCTAAAGCTCCGATTTGAAAAATATTTTCTTCTGCGGATACAGCTCCTGATGGAATATATTTTGCATATAATTTCTAATTTTTGGTAATAAATACTTTAGCAACCAGGGGGCGTAAGTGTTAATTTTTGCTTCTGATGTACTTACCATAAAATCTGAGCTTCTAAAATCTCGATTGAAAAACTTTTTTCGTAGACTAATGCCACTCACATTGATAAACCTTTTCGGAATATTTTCTTCTTAAAATATTCCACAGTTTCTCCGCCAGGGGCGTAGATGTATATCTTATTTTTGTCAATATCTCTACTTCTAGGAGTCCGATTTGAAAAATTCCTTCTTTGTTGGATAGTGTTTTCAGTGTGACATGTTTTTCATATAATTTCAAAATTTTCAAGTAATTCTTAGACTATCCGCTAGGGGGCGTAAAGGTAAATTGCGTTTCCCCCTATATCTCTGCTTCTAAATCTCCGATTTGAAAAACTATTTCTGCACAGGATACAGCTCTTGATGGAAAATCGTTTGCACATAATTTCTATTTTTTTGTAAAAAAAAATGGTTTGGCCGCCAGGGGCGTAAACCTTAATTTCCGCTTCTGATGTATTTGCAGCAAAATATGAGCTTCTAAATTCTCGATTGAAAAAAGCGTCTCTTGTAGAGCGATACTACTCATGTCAACAAACCTTTTAGGAATATTTTCTTTTTGAAATAATGCATGGTTTCTACGCCAGGGGCGTAGATGTATATTTTATTTTTGTCAATATCTCTACTTCTAAGAGTCCGATTTCAAAAAATCCTTCTTTCTTAGATAGTGTTTCCGATGCGAAATGTTTTTCCTACAAATTCAAAATTTTCAAGTAAATCATAGACTTTCCGCTAGGAGGCACAAAGGTAAATAGCGTTTTCTACGTTATTTCTGTTCCTAAAGCTCCGATTTGAAAAATTCTTCCTGTATTGCATACAAGACCTGATGGAAAATATTTTTCACATAATTTCTAATGTTTGGTAAACCAGGGGGCATAAGAGTTAATATCTGCTTTTGATGTATTTGTAGCAAAATCTGGGATCCTGAAAACTCGACTAAATCTTTATTTTCTTGGACCGATACCGCTCAAATGTATAAACCTTCTGAGAACACTTTCTTCCTAAAATAATGCATGGTTTTCCCACCAGGGGACGTAAAGTCACATCTTATTTTTGTCGATATCTCTGTTTCTAAGAGTCCGATTTGAAAAATTCTTTCTGTGTTAGAGAGCGTTTCCGGTGCGAAATGTTTCTGATAAAAAATCATGCTTTTCTTAACACACAAGTCTTCAACCAGGGGGCGTAAGTTCACGATTCCGTTTTCAGCAATATCTGAGGGATTAAGAACCCGATCGAAAAATTTCTTTCTTCCGTCAGATACTGTTGTTTTCCATACCGGTTCCATTGACTTTGAATAGCTTTGATAAATTTAATTTGCGTCAGAACGAATTGAAAAGACGTGCTTATTACACCCAAAAATTCGGTGTCATCTTTCTTGTTGCTTTTACCACGCAACTCTGGGCAATTTTCCCTTTTCTTCACAGACCCTACGCAAAATGAAACGCAGATAAAAATTACCAACTGTGGCCAAACAGCAGAACAAAATGTTACTGTTGTTTGTGGATGTAACCAAATGTTAAAAAATTTTATCGTATTTTTGAAAATTTTAATTTCAGCCCAACACTGTATTATTCAGCAGATAACGATGCACATGTTCAGAGAAAAAAATTTCCAGTTAATACACTGAAGAGCAATTGAATTAGAGACAGCTGGCGTTATGCAAATGTGGAGCTGTGGGTGGCCCTGTAAACGGAAACGACATGACGTATGCAACGATCCGACAACATAAGGAGTGATGCGACGGGAATCAGTAAGAGTCGGACACAGTATGGGTAAGACGAAGGATCTAAGCGCATTTGATCGTGGGCAAATTGTCGGGACCCGACAAATGGGTCACTCCATCTCGGAAGTCGTGCAGGCACTGGGATTTTCACGAGTCACTGTGTCACGGGTGCACCGTGAGTACATCGAATCTGGTAAAACCATCCCTGCAAGCGTGTGGATGAGCGGGGTCATTGTCGGCTAGCTCGCATTGTAATACCGGATAGACGGGCCACAGGGAAAGCAATCACTCGGCAATTTAACGCTGGTGCACAAAAGCGTGTAAGCAGCCACACCATCCAGAACCATCTCCTCGCTACGGGGTACAGAAGCCATCGTCCCACGACGGTACTGCTGCTGACCGCACATCACAGGGTGCAAAGATTAGCATGGGCGCGGGAACATCGCCACTGGACCCTAGACATGTGGTAAAATGTTGCCTGGCCTGATGAGTCGAGATTCATGTTGGTACATGCGGATGGCAGGATACGAGTACGGCGCAAACCACATGAAGCGATGGATCCTTCTTGCCAGCAGGGTACTCTTCAAGCTGGTGGGGGTAGCATTTTCGTCTGGGGACTGTTTACGTGGACTGAAATGGGACCCCTGGTACGTGTGACATCGTCCCTCACAGGTCAGCGTTACCGGGATATCCTGGACGACCATTTGCTCCCGTTTGTGCGTCTTCAACATCCCACTGGGGACCTCATCCTACAACAAGACAATGCACCGTGCCATCGCTCCCGAATTGTATCCGAATGGTTGGATGAACACTCCACCGACGTGACCTCGCTTCCTCGGCCAGCTAGGTCACCTGACCTTAACCCCATCGAGCACATCTGGGATGCCATCGAGATAGATGTTCGAGGCTCTGACCCCCGTCCATCAAATATTCGTGAACTGTGGGAGCTTGTTCAGGGGTCGTGGATCCGTATGGCTTCCCAACGCTTCCGGTGTCTTGTCGAGTCCATGCCGAGACGAATCGCCGCCGTCATCAGGGCGAAAGGTGGTGCTACACGTTACTAGACAGGTATCTCTAATTCAATTGCTTTTCTGTATATATACGAGTGTTTCAAACGTTTTATTATGTTTGTAAACAGCTGCATAAAATTAAAATGTTATTCAAATTATCTTTGTGTACACTGTCAGGCAATTTTAGTAAGACAACCAGCTTGTCTATGAAGAGGAAGATCCGTCGATAATGTAAAAAATACTAATTTCCTATAAAAACGACCCTTTTGGAGTGTTGAATAGGCAAAGTTCTTAACGAGAAAGACAAATTTCTTATCGGTTACTTATCACATTTTAAGATCATGAGAATTTAATATACTAAGGCAGTTCCCTATTTCATAGAATCTGTAATTAAATTTGATTAAATTGAAGAAAATGCGGGTGAAGTTACGCTCTAAGCGAATTCATTTCGTGCGCGAATGTCAATGTAAATTTTTAAATCTTACTAATAATAAAGGGTAATATCCTGAAAAAACTGGTCTCAAAATTCCCAGCTCCTATGTTCTTGCAATTTATTTAAAAACTGACACCATACTTTTATGTTTTACATACATGATAACAAGTTTAACTTGTCTTCAGGACAAAAGGTTATTTAAACTATTGCAGGGATTAGAAGTACCTAGTTAAATCGATACAATATCAGGGTATGTTTGCTAAAGTTGCCAGGCAGTGTATATACTTCTTGAAGTGTTCAAGATGCCAATATTTCTCTTTGTGTTTCATACGCTTGTAATATTCAGAATTTCAGTTCTTTACTTTTCTTGCTTTGCATTTTTTTTTTTACATCATCGTGCATATTCAGATTTCATATTCTTTCTCTCTGGCCAGCTGGATATTAATAAACACAAAATTGTAGTCAACTTTTCCGTTACATATCGCAATTTCATTAGACTGTCAGACTTACGGTTTAAATGAATGAAATCAAGTCGCCCCGGTGGCGCAGTGGTCTGAGCGATGGCTTCTGATCATTCGTCCGAGATGATTCAGGGTTCAAAACCCGGTGAGGTATGGTTGTTGTGTTTGTCTTATAGCGCTGGATCTTTCACTTCCCTGGAACCAGTGACCCTAAATTAGGGACGGGCGACTGCTTATAACCCATTAAGTTGCCCACGGTGGTCGTTAAACCTCCAATCAAAAAAAATAATTAAATAATACATATATGACACTAATGGCCCAACCCACATCGACCCGTCGTCAACAAATTCCAAGAAAATTTCGAACATAGCTAAATTATGCAATTTATGTTAATACTTCAAAATTGTGCTACCAGACATACTGAGACGTCACACTAAAGAAACAAAATACAAGTTCTAGGAAATTACTTTAAACATAGAAAACGTTGCGAAATATACACAATATTGTGAATATGTTTTACTTGAAACTACTGATCAACTATACCCCCCCTCACACCCACACACATTTTTAGCATGGGAGCTACGAGACCCAGCAATGTTACCAGAACAAAAAGCACATGGGAAACAAACGCTATAAGACTGATTTCTTCGGCAGTACGAATTAAAAAATATATAAAACGAAGCACCAACGCATGTCAGCAATGACAAAAACACGAAAAAATGACCAAATAGGAACAAAAAATTTTAAAAACAACTTACCGAGGAAACTTAACATGCCTTAACCCAATATACACACGAGACAAATGGCCATTCAAACCTCCCTCTTAGCGGAAAACTCCGTCTGTTGCCGAGCTCAAAGCCTCAGCAAGGGAGGTCAAGTCAAAAAAGGAGTGTAGAAGACATTACTAACTCCAGATTACAGCAAGAACTCTTGGAAATCGCTCAAAAGGAAAAGTAACCTGAATGTCTGGAATGAGCAAATGCTCAACGGAATACAAGAAAAGTACCATCAAACACAGTTTACTCTATTTAATGGTACCCACTTGTAACAAAAAAGTAAAACTATAGTAATCAACCAGTTTCTTATAAATATTTTTTTAAAGTATACTATTTTTATGCTTGTTATTCTAAGGTTAGAACAACAATTTTATATTTTAAAGTTTTTATAATTTTTTTTATATATTATATTCCTTTTTCAAAGGCTTTTTTATATAATTCTATATCTTTTTCTTTTATAAAGAGACTGTTTCATCCATAGCACTAAAGGTTCCAATTAGGTAGTTAATATGCATCATCCAAACCAGCTTCCAATAAGGTTTTGATTGGCTAAATTCATTTTATTAGCTGTGATACAACTAAGTTAAATCTGCTAACCTAACTTTATTTTTAAGGACTATTTTTTCTTAAGGCTGTTTTAATAAATTTACTGGTGGTTTTCTAGAAAGCTATTTAAATGAATACTTATCTGGCTATGGAAGTCTGATTGTTGGTTACAGATCCTAGTTATTTTAAAAATCAGTGATACAAGGACATTTTCTATTACTTTAGTGAATATGTTATTTTTCCAATGTACATATTTTATTACTACAAAAGGAAAACTATTTCTTTTATCAAAGAGGCTAACAGTGGGATTGCCATTGTTTAATTTTATACTTAAATCTAAGAAATCAAGCTCCTGGTTATTGTGGTTAATTTTACTTAATTTAAGGCAACTAGGATAAATATCTGTAAAATCATTTTTTATAATTTCAGAGTTACTGACACAAACCAAGTCATCAATATATCTGTAGCTATCAGAGTTCAAGGATTTATATTTAATAAACTGATACTCTTTAATTCAAAAATAAAATTAAACAATCTTAACCCCACTGTTAGCCTATTTGATGAAAGAAATAGCTTTCCTTCTGTAATCTTAAAATACATGTACATTGGAAAAATAATATATCCACTAAAGTTACAGAAAATGTGCTTATATCACAGATTCTTAGAATAGCTAGGATCTGTATTTAACAATCAAATTTCCATAGCCACATAAGTATCTCTGAAATAGCTTTCTAGAGAACCAGTAAATTTTATTAAACGGCCTTAAGAAAATTAGTCCTTAAAAATACAATTAGATTAGCAGATTTAATTTAATTGCATCACAGTTAATAAAATGAATCTGGCCTATCAAAGCCTAATTTGAAATTCGTTTGGATGATGTATGTTAGCTACCGAATTGGAACCTTTAATTATATGGATGAAACAGCTCCTTTATAAAAGAAAAAAATTAAATTTATATAAAAAAATATTTGTAAAAAGTATAAAATATATAATTTTTTTATAAGAAGTTTAAGATATAAAATCGTTGTTCTAACCTTAGAATTACAAGCATAAAAATAGTATATTCTAAGAAAATATTTATAAGAAACTGGTTGATTACTGTGGTTTTACTTTTAGGTGTTTTATTACAAGTGAGTACCATTAAATACAGTAAGCTGTGTTTGATGGAACTTTTCATTTGCTTATTTGCTCATTCTAGGCATTCAGGTAACTTTTTCCTTTTGAGCAATTTGCAAGAGGGTTTGCTGTAATCTGGAGCTAGTAATGACTTGACCTTCCTTGCTGAGGCTCTGAGCTCGGCACTAGACGGAGTTTTCCGCTAAGATGGAGGTTTGAACGGCCATTTTGTCTCGTGTGGAGATGTGGTTAAAGCATGGTAAGTTGTTTTAAAAAAAATGTGTTCCTTTTTATCGTATTTGGTCATTATTTTCGTGTTTTTTTCATTGCTGGCATGTGTTGGTGCTTCGTTTTATATATATTTTTTCTATGTACTGCCTAAGAAATAATTCTTATAGCACTTGTTTCCCCATTTGCTTTTGCTTTTGGATGCTGGATCTCATTGCTCTCCTGCTACAATTTCGTGTGGAGGGGAGAAGACTTTATAGTTGAGTCAGTAGTTTCAAATAAAACAACTTCACAATATTGTGTATATTTCGCAACGTTTTTTTAATGTTTAAAGTATTTTCCTACAACTTGTATTTTGTTTCGTTAGTGTGAGGTCTCAGTGTGTCTCGTAGCACAATTTTGAAGTATTAACATAAATTGCACAATTTAGCTATGTTTGAAGTTTTCCTGGAATCTGTTAACGATGGGTCGATGTGGGTTGGGCCATGTGTGTCATATATGTATTATTTAATATTTTTTTGGGCTGGGGTCTGTTTGATCTTCTAAATATTTTTCGCGTTTCTGTATCTGTTTGGGGAGTCTTACTTGGGCAGGGAGGATTTTTTATTATTTGCGGGGGTTTAAGTGATTCAAATACATATATGACGTAGCAGAAACCCATGTACAACTAGGTCTTTGTAGAGATGAGTAAATGGGGTGCTTTGCTGGTCTTCGATAAAGCCAAAGCTCACTATTTAAAATACTTTCTGCATTCTTTTCTAGTTCTCCCTCCTTGTTTTCACTGTATTTGCATTTTTTTGTTTATTTCTCTTCTTTTTTTGGCTATGTGTATTGTTAAAGTGTCTTTTTAGTTTTGTTGTTTTTCTGAAAATTCTTCTCTGCTACTCGTGCGCGTTTCGGTTTTCAGGTTTCTAAATCTGTTTGTTTTAGGGTGGTCGTCTGCAGTTGTATATATATAGCAAAACATTAAGGACACAATTAAATTACATGGAACCAAAAATTCTCAAAAAAATAAAATTAACCAAAAGCAGGGAACATAAACAAAGAATGTAGAACATATTGTAAACAGTGAGCTATTCTATAGCTTTTTCAAGGACCAGCACGGCTCCCCATTTACTCATCTCTTCAAAGACCTAGTTGAACATGGGTTTCTGCTGTGTCATATATATATTTGGGGTTTAACTCTCACCACCAGCAACTATTAGAGCGACAGGAAGTCTCCCTTCTATTGTTTTAGGCTATTGGTTCAGGGGGGAGGGCAGCCCCTTCGGGCATGTGTGCCACCCATGCCTCATCCGGAGCTATAAAGTGCGGCTGCGGCGACTAATCAGAAACCAGTTCCTCTGAGTACACGGCCATCGAGGCGACAAATTTTGTAATATCTGAAAATCAGAAGATAAGGAAGGATGTACTAAATAAAGTTGAGGGAAGCGTATGACAGATACGCGTAAAGCTCAAGCTCTCTGCCATTATATGCGGATAGAGATTTCCAATACACCAGTATTTTATAAAATTTGACAGATTTTATTTGAAGAATCAATCTCTGAATTTTAAAAGGCGTTTTTACCGTATTTTCGTATGAATGCACAGCTTCTGCTTCTATATTAATTTAAGAACTACACTCTGAAAAAGTTATTTTTTATCTTACGAAAAATGAGCCACTCGAATATTATAACTTGAACGGAACAAATATTGCGTATTTATTTTCTTAGAATTTGACAGTTTATTTTGCTATCGTGTTGCATCTACTAACGGAAAAAATTGCTGTTGCCGCTATGATTGTGCTTTGTTCGTCAAAGATCCTGTTTCCAAAGTGACCTTATTTTGCTCTATTACTCAAAACCTTGGTTTATTTATTGCTAATGTTCCATTTCTAATATTCACACTTCACGTTAAAATATATTCCAGTTTTGCACTTTCAATTCACAAAATTTTATGCGAATTGGTCTAACTCCATTCTCAACCAAAATATCGTTTACGGGAAATATTGGCATTTAAAAGCCGTCCATTAATAATTGAAAATGAAAATTCAACCTATCAAGCTTTTCAATTCCAATCTTATCCTTTTATAGTGAACTTTTTGCAAAAAAACATTTCCCATTTTATACTCCCGCTTGTAACAATTAATCTGGTTTAAAACTGAAGGTGGTGAAATATAGAAATGAAATTAAGAAGGAACACATGAGGATATCATTGTCGAATAAATTTCAAGAACAAAGAAAGCTTTAGTCAAAAATTAAGCTTCAATTTTGCGCTAAAGATTATCTTTGTAATTAGGTAAATTGACTTTGACGTTTCTCAACAGGGTTAGCTAAAAGTTATCGCCATCAACGCCCTATAGTATATTTTCATTACTGATTCATTTTCGAAAAAAATATCAGCTGTCTTCTGTGCTCTCTAGCAATTATAAATAACCGATGACTCATGCTTCTGTATACTGTACCATGCTAAGCCCTTCGGTCACATGACGAAACTGTTTTGAAACTGAAAGTAGTATGAGACAGTGCTTTTACACGTTTAAAAAAACAGAAAGAAAAGTCATATATTCACAAGGAAAGATGATTTCGATAGATACGGGAGAATTAATGACTTCCCTTGGTATCGAAGGGAAATATTCGATCATGCGTGTACACGAAGTGATATTAATTAAAGATGCTGAATCAAAAAGGGCGTCGGATAAAAGCACAATGAAAACTGAACCACGTTGTGTTTGAAAAGCAATTCTCTTCCTTCTAATACCCATGGAAAAAAATAGCTTTCATTTCAAATCTTTCGACACGTGTCCCCAAAAATCTCTTACATCACAACAATCTGGCAGATTTTTACTTCGAAAAACTTACTGCTGAAGAGTGGTATGAAAAAAAATTACATCGAAACGAATTTTGGACTTCATCTATTTATACCAGAAACCATTTTTTACTATGCCAAAAGGAGAATTTTAATTTTCAAGTAGAAATTGGGTTATTTTATTCAAGTTTTGACGTACAATTTATCGAAAAGATCACTGAGCTTAGAAAATGCATATTTCCAAAAAAGCTGATTAGCTGACAGTCTGATTTTTTTCTTTAATGACCTTCATAAAACTCTAAATCTAGGAAAAAGCACTTTACCGTAATTTAGTGGCACTTATGGGAGCATTTAGTGGACAGGCAACCAGCATCATAAGAACGAGCAAGAGATATGCACGTCTTCTTTCGGATTGGAAGCAAGTATTAGCAATACGGAGACCCAGAACCCACGCCTTTGTAGAAGCTAAATCAACATATTTCAAATACTAAATATTAGATGTACAAATAAGTTTTAAAGCGTTTTAATACAACGCAACATGTAATTTGAGAGAAAACAACAATACCTTTACGAATCAAAATATGCGCCGTCATTATCTATCACCTTCCGCCATCGGTCGGGCAGCTGACGGATTCCAGCCATGAAGAATACTTCGTCGTGTGACGCGATGAAGTGGTCAACCCACTTTTGCATTTCGTCACATGGCCGTAACCATACAGCAGACAAACCATGTTGCATGGATCGGAACAAATGATAGTCTGAAGGGGCAATGTCGGGACTATACGCCGGGTGCTACAAAACTTTCCAGCCAAAAGTCAATAACGTTTCCTTGACCGATTTCGCGACATGCGGCCTACCGTTGTCATGCAGTAATTTCACAGGACGCAATTCTTTGCCTGTGAATGGCCGTTTCCGACAGATTTCCTGGTCCAATCGCAGCAATTGTTGCTAGTAGCGATCAGCAGTAATAGTTTGACACCGTTCCAATAATTCATAATACAGCACACCATTCATATCCCACTAGATGCACGGCATAACTTTCTTGGAGTGAATATTGCGTTTCGGTGTCGGAGTCGTTACTTCACAGGAATCTACCCAGTGTTTTTGCGTTTGGGATTGTCGTACCACATCCACTTGTCATCACCCACAACGATTTTCCGCACGAAAGACTTTCTGTGTTGTTTATTCAACAGATTCAAACACTTCACGACACGCTCATCTTTGTTCCTATTGCTGAGGTCATGTGGCAGTGTGGCACCCACTTTCCTCCCTTCTGAATCTTTCCCACTGCGCGTAAACGATTGGAAACGGTTTGTTGAGTAACTCCGAGTTGTTCAGCTAGATCTTTTTGCGTTTGAGATGAATCTTCATCCAGAAATGCTTGCAGTTCCTCATGTGCAACCTTCTGCGGGGATCCGCTACGTTCTCGATCGCTGACATCAAAATGATCAGCTTTAAACCTTCTACACAAAAACACACCCGTGCTTTTCGATACAATATTCTCCCCAGAAAAGAACAGATCGATACACATGCTTTTGCAGCACTTTTTCTTGATGAAATTCGAAACGAATTCAGTGTCGAATGAACGCAGTACCTCTTGCCATCTTTCACCTACCGGTGTGCAAGTGCGTTGGACTGTTGGGCAAACTTCTGCGTCCCATTTTATATTCTGGACCAGTTACGGTCACATGATAACAACGGGTATGTAAATTAGTGGTATACGTCACACAAAAAACGCTTTAAAACTTACACTACATTAACAAAAGTTACCGGACACCTAGAAGAGAAACACAACACATAGCATTTATTGACATATATTAGTACGGTGTTGGTCCACCTTTGGCCTTAATGCATGCACTGACACTTCGAGACATGCTTTCGACAAGGTTTTGGAACACAGCGATAGATATGCGCTTCCATTCAGTACATAATGCTGCCGCTAACTGTTGCTTAGTAGTTGGCCTTGGTTCCAAACTTCTTATACGGCTTTCTAGTTCATCCCATAGGTGCTCTATAGAATTAAGATCATGTCTCTGTGATGGCCAGTCCACACACGACAAGGAATTACCGTCAAACCACGCCGTAACTAACCTTGCTTTATGTCTCGGTGCATTATCCTACTGGAACCAACACGGCTCGGTTCCATAGAATTGCCACAGAGTTGGTAAGGCATAATTGTCCAGAATATCAAGGTAGACGTGCTGGTTAACAGGTTTGTCCACGATAACCAATGTGCCGGGACCATACCACTGAAAACATTCCCACACGACTACACTGCTAGCTCCAAACTTGACCGTAGGAACAGTACACTGCAGTAAATAGCTTTCCACCGGCTGCCGCCATACTCACACACGGCCATCAGACTGATGGATCATGTAGCTGGATTCATCAGTCCATAGGACCTGTTTCCATTGATCTACGGTCCACGATAAATGTTCTTTACACCATGCTAAACGACGATTAGCATTCCAAATGAAGACGAAAGGATTATGAGCAGACGCACGACCACAGTAACCCATGGAATGAAGTTCTCTACGAATAATACGTGTACATATCGAGGTTCCAGCATTTTTACTCACCTGTACACTGAGGTCTTGAGCAGTACTCCGTCGATTAGCTGTAACAACTCTCCTGGGGCTTCGACGTCCTCTATCACCGATTTTCTTGGGTCTGCTGGTACGTTTTGCTGCTTCAGGCACGCCATGTGTCTTTCACTTATTCAGTACATCCGAAACAGTTGACTTGCGTATGTTTAAACGCCTCTCGGTTTCTCTTATGGACAACCCACTAATATAACACCGAACAATCTTTTCTTTCTCAAAGTCAGTTCTCTCCTGCCGCGACATTTTCACTCAACCTGGCAGTGCGATATGATTGCAGTCAGTTGCAGGCTTGTTTCATACTGTTTTTAGCTGTACCGCGCATCTTAACAACGCAGCGGATCCGTTCATTTGGTTTTAGAGGGGTGTCCGGTGACTTTTGTCAATAGTGTATTTGCACACTTAATAAATATTGGGTGGTTCGGAAAGTAAGTGAACGCTTTCAAATTACCATAATTCCTGTAATAGCAAAGCAATGATCACAATATTTGAGGGTAATTATTAGTATTTCCTTTCATTATCAATAATATGTTCCCATATTTTCAGCAGTTCACGAACACCATTAAAGGTATCAGTGTGATTAAGTTTGTGGAAAATGTATGCGATTTAGAGATCCAAATACAGTTTGTTGTAGCGAGTACCAGATATCTCCCTTTCTAAATGACCACCATAGTTGAAATCGCAGGGGTTAATTCCGGTGGGTACAGGGAGTGGGGCGCACGGCCATACTAAAGACCCCGCATTGCGGGAGGGGGCTCACGGCTAACAGGGCCTCTAGCCTCTGCAGGAACAGTTTACAAAGTATTTTGCGAAAATTTCATATGAAGCTGGTTAAAGAAATAACCAGGAAATTTTGACGGCAGCTTTGAATAAAGTATTAAAACAAAAATCAATTTTTAATCGTTTTTTCTTTTTTTTTTTTTCTGTTGTTTTGATTTATAAAAGCTGAATGACGGGAAGACAGCTATTCCAGAGGAGTTGAGGCCTCTTGCATAGTGATAATTCCTATACATGTATATTAACAAGACAATGTGAGAGAACAATTGTCATTTTGAACTGCGGCAATTTTTTTTATAACAGGGTCAGGAGAAAACATTTTGTTATGTGCAAAACATTATGGCATCATTATAAGTGTATTTTCTGTATTCAAGTGTAAATAATGTAAGTAATTTGAGTCTATTCTGTACCACAATTCTTAATTGGAACCTATTTGCGAGTATTTTCTTACTTAGTGTATTTTCGTATAAATCGGAAAAAATTATTAGACACTGTCACGCGGCAGTTATTTGTTTTGTGTGGGTGATCGTGAGGCATATAAAAGAGGCTGGCCTTAGTTCTCCAAAAGAAATTTTTCATGATATGATTAAATTTGGCGTAACTGTTTTGCAGTATTATTATTATTATTTTTTTTTGTATAGAACTTGAGCAATCATTTTAATTACAGCGTGCACATTGGCATTACACGCAATAAAGCGCAATAATTTTCATTTTACCAAAAATACTTGTAGGTTCCAAAGAATTTGAATTATTAAAATGCCCATATATAAAACCTAAGTAAATAGTATGGAATTTAAAACTTTCAGTAACTGAAACCTATGCATATATATACTAAAAATTTCAGTATTTAAAAGCTATATATACTAAAATTTCAGTAATTGAAAGTTATGTTTTCAATAAAGGGCCACGAACATATTTTTTGCGAGGGGCCCCAGCGTTTTTCCGGTACTCCGCTGGTGGGGTTCTACCCCACCAGCGGAGCACCGGAAAAACGAACAATCTAGGCCCTTTGTGCGGCCGTGCGTTATCGTGCTTGAAGGCAGGTCGCTGAACATGATGTCGCAGTGCCCATGCCGGGATATGTTCTTCTAGAAATTATGTACACTGCTCTGTTGTTATGGTGATGTTCTCATTATACGTCTTCCTAAAATCCATACCGCTAACATTCATGCCAACAAACAGCAAGATTTTACGCTCTAGCAGCTCTGCGTGATGTAAAGGCGCCGTGGAAGTATTTGGTTCAACCCCGGTACGGGAATGATGTTGTTGCCTGGGTGCGTCAATTTGCATCCAATTTTCATCTAAGCAGGGAAACCTCGTGAGCACCCATCTATTGTGACGATAGCAGGCAAGGTTACTCCGTGCAATTTCGTAGTGGAATTCCTTCTGTTTCGTGGTTTGCGTGTGCGGTACCCGCGTCGTATGTTTGGTCACTAAGCCTAAACCTTCCGACAGCACGGTATAAAGCGTGCTGTGAGAAATACCTAGTTGCGTGGGAAGGCCGTTGACGCTCACTCTACAAGACTGCTGTAAGGCTACTTGGATGGGTCGTTTCGCTTCTTGCCTAGAAGTCGAAATCGGTCGATTGCATTTTGGAGCATCTTTAGGTGATGTCCTGCCTTTCTTATATGCTTTCATCCAATTGTGCACCGGGGTTTTCTTAAGTTCATTTTGACCTACTCCTTTCCGCAGAGGACTTTGCGCCACGCGCTCTGAAATCTGAATACTGCAGAAAGGAACAAACTTAAAAGAAAACGGAACAAATAAAACCCCACCCTGTTCTTCCACTCTCACTGATCGTCTCAGCTGCTTCACTGTTATTACAACTTTCATCGGTAGGCTAAACAACTGAGCCCGAGGTACGTATTACGCAACCTCCAGACATAGCATGTGTTGCCACTTTAGATTTTCGAAATGTACGCCCATGAAGGTGCTGACGTACTTCCCGGGCGACCTAATATATTTTGATGAAATAATTAATGAATTGTTAAAATGAAATGAAAATAAAATATTAAATAAGCATATTAAAATACGATCTATTGAGAGCTAGTACAACAAACCTAAGCAGTGGGATGAATTCAGAAAATTGTATTCAAGTTTTTCAGGGCCTAGTTGTTGTTTTTCTCATTATTACGTCCGCCGGAATTGCCGACATGTTGCTTGTTCAAACTGTGGTCTAAGCGCTGGCTTTGGATCTTATGTCCGAGATGGGTTTGGGTGCGAATCTCCGTCAAACATGGGCGTTGTGTTTGTCTTACGGCACTAGTTCGCTCCTTTCCTTTGAACCAGTGATCGTAAATTAGGGACGGACGACTGCTTGCAGCCCATTGAATTGCTCACGGTAGTCATTAAATCCCCAATAAAAAAAAATAGAGGCTTTTATTCCCTTTTCTAACATTTCTAACAAAGTAAGGAACAAACATTGATTCAGAAAAACCTGCTCCGTAGCGCGGCTCTCAGAAACGTAGCCCATACCAATTATATTAGAAATCTTCCTAATTGGTATTTCTGGAAGACCGCAATAAATGCATGGAAGTTATTGGTTTAACAACTGCAAATTTTGATAGAAAAGGCTACCACTTATAACCTGTTCAAACAGTAATCGTTCATTTTACATTCTCTGGCCAGGTCTGTTGGCAGAAATTTTGGCTTTTGTTTTATTCAATGTCTCACTTGTTCGTATGATTCTGTAAGTAATTTTTCTTGGGAAAAAATATCTCCTGCCCTCCTTTAAGCCAAGTTATTGTACCTTGAATTACACTATGAGATAATCCCCCCCTCCCTTCCGTCCCGGTGACCTAGTAGTCGGAAACGCTGGCTTTTGGCCAATGGCTCAGATAGGACCGAGTTCCAATAATGGATGAGGCATGTGTGGTGTGTTTTTCTCATGTTGCAGCCTCTATCTCATCCCTCAAACCAGTGACACTAAAATAGGGACGGGCGACCGTTTTTAACCCTAAGAATTGTTCATGGCTGTCGTTAATTATCGTATCAAAATAAATAAAAATGCTCCCTACACTTTCTATAAACATGCATTTAACTGATGTGGTTACAGGAGCTTTTGGAAAGCTGAAAATATGATCCGCACAATAATCCAAACTCTTGATATGTATGTATTAGACGACACACCAGCCATTAGTATTCTGCACCGAAGCTAATCCATTGTTATGCAGACTATTTCAAATGTAGTTATGAGTCTTTCTAATGAACTGGAAATGTTCTTATGTTCCAGCTATTCACAAATAAGTACGGTGATTCACTTTGATTCTAAAATTTCTGCATTACTATTTATCTTGTTCAAAGTTATAAAGAAGGCAATGGACCAGCAGCTTCAGTCTGATGTAAGGCTTTCTAAGCACATTAATGGTTCTCATCATGGCTTTCGTTTCAATCAATCAACAGGCAAATATTCCAGTCTATTTCAGCCGTGTATGAAGCACAACCATGGAAGATTTCTGGAATGGCTCTTGCTTTTACGAAGGTTTTCGATAAAGGCAGAACGCCGAACATAAATTAACGTCGATCTTATGGTCATCATCCTGAAATAGTGAAAATAAAATAAAGAGGAAAACAAAAGATCAGAAATTAAATGTTACTGCATTTCAAGTTGACGCCTTCGAACAAATCCTAACTCTAGAAAAGTTTAAGAATGAAAATTGTTTTACAATTTAGTTCCTTTTGTATTCCCAATCACTGCTATTACAATGACGACACTGTCATTAAGAAACTGGTTTCGAATGATCCACTTCTATCTCTTACAATCTAACAAGTGATGTAACACTTATTCGGAAACAATATTTCTTTTTAATTCCGCTTTCGGTGAGTTCCACTTCCTTAAAAATAATCATATTGTTTTCTTATTGCAAAAGAATTTGCCATGCATAATCAGTATTTTATAAAATAGTAAAGTAAAATAACTTTCCTGATACAAAGTAACTCATCCTTTGTTGCTCTAAGTTTTCGGATTCTTCAGATATTTTTTATTATTATTTGAGGGTCTGACGACCACCGTCAGCAACCCAGTGGGTTATAAGAAGTCGCCCATCCCATATTTAGGGTCGCTGGGTCTAGGGAAGTAGAGGGTCGGGGAAATAAGACAAACAAACGTCCCAATGACATGCAAAGTGTATAGATCTTATGGCATAACGACAATATTCTAACCGTTACATGAATTTATACAGTGTCGTCGAGAATTTTAGGCAAAAATCTTCACGAATATTTACAATCTGCATGCAGATTGCATTTTGATGCAAGCCTGAAGTTTACTAAATTACCTATAGTGCTTCTGACTGATTATGACCTGCAACTATTCGTACGATCTGAAATCCACACCAGGTCATGACGAAAAGTGCTTCAAATGTTTTTATTTAAATCAGCACAGAAGCAAAGCAGAAATCACAAGAACACCATTTTCTTTTTAGTATAGTCCTACCCCTTCGGAAAAGCACTTTGCCTTAAGCATTTTTGTGCCTTCAACAATGCAAAAAACGAAAAAAAAAACCAACATAAGTTCTCTGTCGGGCGAAGAGCCATAATTACACCACCTCCTTCAAAACTTTATGACTAGAAAGCTGGCTCAAAGCGCTTGGTCCAGCAAATGCTGAAAGACACTATATTGACAAAAATCACCGGACACCCCTCTAAAAGCAAATGAACGGATCCGCTGCGTTGTTAAGATGCACGGTACAGCTGCAAACGGTATGAAAACAAGCCTGCAGCTGACCGCGATCATATCGCACTGTGAGGTTGAGTGAAAATGTCGCGGCTGGAGAGAACTGACTTTGAGAAAGGAAAGATTGTTGGGTGTTATATTAGTGGTTGTCCATAAGAGAAACCGAGAGGCGTTTAAATATACGGAAGTCAACTGTTTTGGATGTACTGAATAAGTGGAAGACACATGGCGTGCCTGAAGCAGCAAAACGTACCGGCAGACTAAAGAAAATCAGTGATAGAGGACGTCGAAGTCTCAGGAGAGTCGTTACAGCTGCACAAGACCTCAGTGTACAGGTGAGTAAAAATGCTGGAACCTCGGTATGTACACGTACCATTCGCAGAGAACTTCATTTCATGGGTCACCGTGGTCGTACGGCGGCTCGTAAGCCTTTCATCTCCACTCAGAATGCTACTCTTCGTTTAGCATGGTGTAAAGAACATTTATCGTGGACCGCAGATCAATGGAAACGGGTCCTATGGACTGATGTATCCAGATACACGATCCATCAGTCTGATGGCCGTGTGTGGGTATGGCGGCAGCCGGGGTAACGTTATTTGCAGCAGTGTTCTGTTCCTACGGTCAAGTTTGGAGCTGGCAGTGTACTCGCGTGGGGGTGTTTTTCGTGGTATGGTCCCGGCCCATTGGTTATCGTGGACAAACCTGTTAACCAGCACGTCTACTTCAATATTCTGGACAATTATGCCCTACCAACTCTGTGGCAATACTATGGAAACGAGCCTTGTTGGTACCAGCAGGATAATGCACCGAGCCATAAAGCAAAGGACTGTTACGGCGTGGTTTGACGATAATTCCGTATTGTGTGTGAACTGGCCAGCACAGAGCCCTGATCTTAATCCCAGCACCTATGGGATGAATTAGAGCGCCGCATAAGAAGTTTGGATCCATGGCCTACAACTAAGCAACAGTTAGCGGCAGCATTATGTACTGATTGGAAGCGCATACCTATCGTTATGTACTGAATGGAAGCGCATACCTATCCAAGCCCTTGTCGAAAGCATGTCTTGAAGGGTCAGTTTTCACACAGTATTTATTAGAAGAAAGATACAGGAGATGTGCTTGAATAAATCATCTCAAATGATGTATGACAAAAAAATATTTACAGGTGCTTGTAGCTTACGCTACTGCTTATTTACACGGTTCTGTACATTGATGATAGTAAAAAAACAGTTAATTACACTCGAGTGTCTGGTGAGGCAACAAAAGTCTCTGACAAAGCAAAGAATAGGAACAATTCAGCTAGAAGAGCGTTATACAATATTAATTTTGCACAGTATTGATGCAAGGAATAATACAGAATTCGAGCTTGCAGACATAGATTCAAAAGACAGGTGATGAGAAATTAACAGAATGTGCAGCTTGCGCTACGTTAATTACAGGATTCGGTGCAACGTTTGCATGACAACAGTTAAGTGCAGTAGAAATCTGGCGAGGCAATATGAATCTCTGGTAATACAGAGAGTAAAATCAATCCAGAATGATGAGCACTATAGAGTATAAATTTTACACAATATTGATGAAAAAAAAAGTTCTGACCGAAAGGTGAAACATTGTGGGTGACCTGGAAAACCAGGAGGTTGCAGGTGATCAAGGGACAAACATGAAATCGAAAGTTCGAAAGACAGATGATGAAAAATTTACAGATGAATGTGGCTCGCGGTACTACATGTTACATACAACGGTGATATGAAAAATAGTTATATACAATAATTTTCCTGAGAATACAAAAGAAAAAATAATCTCTGAAAATACAGAGAGAAGACACAACTCATCACAGTGAGTATTGGAGAACACAAATTTACACAGCTGAAAAGTAAAATTACACTGTTGAATCAGGAATTGAAAATAAGAATATACTGTAAAACCACAAAGTTTACAGATGTCTGTGGTTCGTGAAACGACCTATATACATGATTCTGTACAATGAGAAGTTACAATTTATATATATTGATTTGTCGGAGGTGGTAAAAAGAAATAGTCTCTGACATCGCAGAGAGAATACATAATTCAGCAAGATGAGTAATGAAAAACAAAAAAATTTACACATGAGTTATACACGAAATGATACATGTGAAAAGGATGAGAACAGAGTCTTAAAAAAAGCGTGAAAAGAAATTGACAATTATAAGTAGCTCATGCTTCGAACAATTCATAGGATTCTATACAATAATTGATCTACTAAAAGTTATGTACAATAGTGAGACAAACAAAAAAATTCTGATAAAATAGAGAGTACAAATAATATAGTACAGTGAATGTTGAGGAACAAGATTGCACTCAGTTGCGAAGCAAGAAAAAAACAGGAAATGTGTATGGAAAAATCGTCTTAAAATGACATATGAAAAGAAGATTTACAGGTGCTTGTAGCTGACGCAACGACCTATTCACAAAGCTCAATATAGTGGTGAGAGAATACAGTTTATGTATGATAATTTGTCGGAAAAGACAAAAAATAGTCTCTGATGAAGCAGAGATTGAAGACAAATCAGCATGGCAAAAATTGTATCTATCAGGAGGTAGGTGAAACAAAAGTTCCGACTGTAAGGTGAAGCGTTGTGGGCGACCCTGCAAACCAAGTGGTTGCTGGTGACCAAGTTGATAGGAACTGTGGTTCACTGCAGCGTGCAACTGCAGTGGTAAGTTCTAGTCGAAGGCGGGAGACTAGGCGATTACGAAAATGACAAAGTAACGCAGTACTGACTTTATTTATGTCAGTAGAAGCTTCGGGGGGACGCTGAAGATGATACACGTGAATTATATGTTTTACAAGCACGAAGATGTAGGAGCAGACTGCCGGAAGGTGAATAGGGCGAGAAGAGTTCAGAAGTAGTGTTCGGTAGGCGCTGAAGGTGAGGACGGTCTCACAGGATCGTTGCGCTAGCGTGAAAGCGAGATGGAGTATTGGCAATAATACTGTGCAATACATGAAGACATGCTGAACGTCAGCCTCCTCGCCACAATACGGACAGGAGGGTGAAGATAAAATGGTCATGCGATGTAAAATCGACGGCACAGGGAGGCGGTTGTGTAAGAAAAGCCAATGTGAATTGACTTCAAGGGGTGCTGAAAGTGGGGAAAGCGCAGCGGACCACACTGCGGAGGTAGAAGAAAGTGGAATACCAGAAATGGGAAGAGGTGCGGAAGAGCGAGAGAGAAAACCAGAAATGGGAAGAGGTGCGGAAGAGCAGAGATCAGCTGTTGAGAAAGAGACAAGAGGAAGAGGTGGACCAATGGACGACAGAAAAAATGGGAGAAGGAGAGAGGCAGAGTGGACAGAAATGAGACCTGAGGGAGTAGCAAGCTCAGAGAACAGGGAGATTATAGTAGAAATAAGAGAGTTGTGAACAAAGTGAGCGTTGGCATTGAAACGGAGAGCAGAGGGTAGAGAAGAGAAGGGGAGCCAGGAAAGATCGGTGTTAACAAGATCGCTGACAGTAACGACTCCAGCTCTGAGCCATGAAGGAAAAGCAAAACATGGGAGATGGGGAGGGTGTAGCAGAGAAGAAAAAAAAAGAGGTTCGGAAAGTAGGTCATTTGTGGAGGCAGGGAGAGAGCGAGAAAGAGGGAGGGAACGAAGAAAGGAGATAGCCTCTTTGTAGACAGGAGGGAAAAGTGTGAGAAGGGGACAGTGGTCCATGAGTAAGAACGAAAGGAGAGTAAAGCGTGGGTTATGCGGAGATACTATGACATCACGAGCAGCAACTGCAGAGGGAGCAGGTGCCGCAAGTGATCGTAAAAACGTAGACACACGATAAGCCTTGTAATAGGATCTGACGTCGGGTAGACTAATGCCTCCGTTGGAAGGAGACAGGCTGAGTTGAGGTGCTCCGACCCAGTGATGGCCGGGCCAGATAACCTGAGTTTGACAGCGGGTGAGTTCAAGAAGACGTAGTGCTGGTTGCTTCGAAGCCAACCAGGAATACGTGCACATTGAAAGCAGGTAAGTGTGCGTTAGACGTGCTCTTTGAAAGACGGAGGTGCAGAATTGTGCGCGCCGCCAGATTGCGACCGAGCGATGTAGGCGTGGCCGGAGAGTCGTCCAGGTGACGAGTGAAGCAGTTGCTGGTTTTCCAAGGTGGACTCCTAGGAATCGTTGAGAGGTGTTGGACCACTCTGCTCCCCAAGGAGAGTCAGTGCGGTTAGTCCACGAACCGGTCCATAGGCCTGTGCTTTTCGTTGTGTTTAGCGCTGCTCCGGAACATGAGGCGTAAGTATTGTAGAGATTGTGGAGATCGTGAAATTGTGAGTCTTGCCGAATGCAGAATGTAATATCGTCGGCGTAGGCAACATAGGTAGCAACATGATGACGTGTGCTGGCTACCACCGGTGGTAGTGAAGCAAAGAAGGATCGATGGACTGCGCGTAAAAAGGTTCTATTGCGAGGGCGAAGAGCTGCCCGGATAAGGGGCAACCCTGACGCACGCCGCGACGAAAGGGTATAGGAGCTGTGAGAAGGTTGAGCAGCTTGACGTGGAAAACTGCGTCCCGGTAGAGGGAGATGAGAAGAGAAGCAAAGGAAGGAGGAAATCCGAAATTTAGTAATGTAGCAAGAAGGTAATCATGAGAAATATTATCGAACGCTGAGCGTTGATCGAGGGAAAGAAGAGCAAGGGGTTCTGAGCGAGAGCGGGCGAGGTGAATTAGATCATTAAGAAGCTGAATATTATGGGAGATGGAGCGCCCGGGTACAGTATAGGGTTGATTAGTGGAGAGAATATGAGGGAGTATGGGGTTAAGTCGGCGGGACAGAAATTTAGTATAGAGTTTATAATCAGTATTTAAGAGTGAGATGGGACGCCAATTCCCCAAGTCAAGCGGATCACCCTTCTTGGGGAAAAGTACAACATGTGCGAGCGTGAAACTCCTTGGAAGAGATGTAAGATGCATGGCAGTAGAAAAGGCACAGAGGAGAAATGGAAGGAGGGCAGGAAGAAAAGCCTTATAGAAAGAAACAGGGAGACCGTCCGGGCCAGGTGAATCCCGGGGGTTGAGGGACGAGAAAGTGTCAGAGAGCTCAGTTAAAGTGGGAGGATGGAGGAGGCTGGCTGAAAGATGAGAAGGGACCTGAGGCAAAGAAGAGAACAGAAGAGCAGAAGCCGTAGGGGAGGGAGGAGGAGTTTCACAAAATTTTGAAATGTAGTAATTACGTACCATAGAACAAATTGGAACTGGTTCGGATGAAACTACTCCAGTTGGAAGACGAAGGTGCTGCAGAACAGAAGAGGATCGGCGAGTTGACTCAAGTGACGTAAGGAATTCGTACGAACAAGCATCAGGTTTCAGGTGTTGTAGTTTAAGGCGTTGAAGGGCTTGTTTTGCAAGTGGCACCAAAAGTGAATGTAATTCTGCCTGGTAGACTTGAAATAGGGGATCAGCAAGATTGAGCAAAGAAAGCATTTGCCTAGTATGATCAAGTCGCATCCTCCGTTGTGTCATGATCGAGTATGACAGGTTTCGTACCAGTAATATGAGGTGGCGTTTTACTTCCAACCAAACGTTGAGGGGGCACGGTGCAGAATGAAGCCTTGTACGCCAATCCGCAAGAAAATCTCGCACCGATGAGCAGAAGGCTGAGTCATCTAAAAGAGTGTCGTCAAAAGTCCAAGGCCGGATTGTACGTGGCTGTGTTGAAGTAGCAAAAACTGTTATGGCAATGGCGCAATGATCCGAGGAAGCTGTGGGTGTACAGCATGAATCTGATATTGCAGGTAGAAGAAGAGAAGTTGCATAAAAGCGATCCAATCTTGCTGTAGGAGGATCAATGGCTCTTGGTGCACGCCATGTATGTGTAGTCTGGGTTGGTGACAAATGGCGTTGAACATCTACTAGTGAGAAGTCTGAAGTGATAGACTGTAAGAGATGTACTACTTCCGTGCGGTGTTCTCTGGAAGAAGAAGAGCGATCAGTTAGGGGATGTAGAGTGCAATTGTAGTCACCTCCGATAAGTACCCGGTCGGTGATGGGAATACGTGACAGAGCCCGTCGAAGTTTTGCAAACAACTCTGGCACGTGAGTAGGAGTGCAAGGAACATAAATGTTGAATACATGAAATTTTTCAGCTGCGACGGTGAAAGAGACTCGTTGTAATAAGTCTCGACATAAGTTTTTCACTGAGAAGGAGGAAAGAGTTGAACGAAAACGTGAGTGAACACCAACTGCCATGCCACCACGCGACAGTTGGCTGTAGGCGTGATGGAAAGAATGATCCCACTGACGCCATTGATGAAATTGAGTGGTGGAAGTACAGTTTGTTTCCTGCAGAAGTAATATATCAGCATTCAGCGGAGCAAGATCCTCTCGTACCAGCGCATTCGCAAGAGGTGTCGCAAAACCGCGACAATTAAGTGACACCACCTTGAATGTCTAGGTTAGTTGTAGGATGCAGTAGGAATTGACTGGCTGTAGTGATGGAGTGGAGTCGACGGAGAAAACAAGCACTCCACGGGACCTCGTCCGCAGTGCGCCGAACAGTGTTTTCAAGTGAGTGTAATTGAACCAGCACTTGTGGAAGAGCTGCTTCATACTGCTGAATGGAAGTGCGTGCTGAGGAAGGGCTAGAGGACCTTAAAGGCAATCTAGCACGTCCTCGTATGGCAGAGGCTCAGCAGGGAAAGCATTTTCAGCAAGAAAAGTTGTGAATTCTTCTAGTGAGGGAAAGGCACCCTCACATGCTGTCTCAGAGGAAGTGTGTAGAGGCGACCTGGAGAACGGTCGTCGAGAGCTGACGGAGCGAGAGGATGAGCGGGTAGAAGAGCGAGATGATCTTCGGGACGCCAGAGTCTTTGACTTCTTCGTCTTGGAGCGAGTAGCACCACTGCGTTTTCCAGCAACCACTAAAGCTTCATGATCGTCTGGAGAGTCTGAACCCGAAGCGTTACCTGTGACTCGTGTCATGGAGCCAACGGTAAAAGCTGAGGAGTGGTCAACATGTACATCAGCAGTGGTTGTAAAAGTACAAGGGGGAGTCGATTTTGGAAGCCTGGGAAAATTCTTAGGATCAGCAGGAGGTGGAGGCATCAAAGTCGTTTGTTGACCAATGGCAGTAAGCTGACTTTTGGAAGATCTTGATTCCGCGACTTTCCTCGAATAGGAAGAAGTCTGTGAAGCGTTGGTGGACAAAGTAGAAGAAGATGTAGTGTGTGGAGCTGTTTGAAGGGAGGCACGTGGGCACTGAGCCCTTATGTGACTTTCGCTCTGACATATAGTGCAATACTGTGAAGTGATTATCTCAACTCTTCGGCGTTGCTGTCCACAGCGGATGTGCAAAACATTCGGAACCGCTTTCAGCTGAGCATCAGATGAAAAGAGGACTCGAGCAGTGCGGCGAAAACCCCGAATCGATTTGTCTTCAGGATCTCTGGGAGCCGCAGAGAGAGTTGTTATGGAGCCAACAACTCTGCCGTACCTGCTGAGCAAGGTGCAAAGTGCAGCGTCGGATACTTCTGGTGGTACGGGGTAGAAGGTCACCTGCACCGGGCGGTGCGCAACCGGTTGTGCTAACAGATGCACGTCATTGATGGTTAGACCTTCCGTAAGGACCTGGTCAGCATGCGCTTTATCCTTAAAATAGACCAAGACAGATCTGGGTTTTCGAGCTACAAAGTCTATTGCATCCTTTGGTAAGATAGTTTTGAGGGCTCGGCTATATTGCCACAGCTTAGTGTCGGGAAGCGCATCAAAATAGACGCCCCGTTCCATAGTGGAGGAAAAAGGTGACCAGCTCGGGAATCCTCTGGTATGTCAATTGTAGCAGTAGAACCGACGACAGTGACATAGGATTCAGGAAAAGGCATAGCAGATGAAACTGGCGGGTGTGAGGACCCCAGAAGTTGCAGAAGCATAGGATGCTTGGGCAGGCATGGGTCGAGAACTCGATGAAGCGGCTCCTAGCAGTGAGGGCGGATCAGAAAGTTGATGAAAAGTAGAAGCTATGAGCTCAGTATCGCTGATCACGGAGACGTCATCATCTGCTGAGATGTAGATAGGAGACTTGGCACCACCGCACTTGGTGGGAAGGGAGGAAGTTATTGCTGGAGAAGAAGAGGTATCCATGACGTCGCAATGACGCTCGGGAGCCACCTCATTTAGCTGAGCAGGAGCTGCCGCCGTAGAAGAAGAAGAGGGTGCTGGCTGATCTGCCAAGATAAGGATGTGGGCGTCACCCTTGTCTGCCTCCGCCATCGAAGCAATGGCGAGACTTTAACGAAAAAAGACCAGCTCGGTTGAAAAATAAAACAGTGAATAATGAAAAAATATGGCACTCACCAACCTGGGAGATACACGAACGTAAAGCGTGGACTTTCAACTTGAAGATACACGCAACCACAGAAACTAAAGCACTCAATAAACACCTTATAGCAACGAAAATCACGGAGCTTAAAACCCAACCACTGAGCTTCGAAGGGTCAGTGCATGCATTAAGGTCAAATGTGGACCGACATCGTACTAATGTACATGTATGTCAATAAATGCTATGTTGGTTTCTCTTCTAGGTGTCCGGTGACTTTTGTCAATATAGTTTATAATGGTTTCCAGGATTGAGGTAAAGCATTTTTACGAGTCAACGGTTGGCTGCAATCCCAACACATTTACCTTCGTTTTGCTAACGAAAATGAGTTGAAGTTTGCAGCACATTTGTGGCTTTCCGCGTGCAGAAAACATTCGCAAAAACCATCTGCTTAGTTATATTGTTTCATGGTAGGTTTCTATGAGCGTAATTTCTAGGAGTTGCCCATCCCATTTTGGCTATGGAGAAATCCTGTCATAAAAATCTGTCATTTTGGGTCTGGATTTGTCCACAACCGAAAAGATACCATGAGTGTTTCGTTTCGGTATTCGAAGTCGGTAGCAGAAAGGCGAGAAGCCCGTGTCCTAGAGCACTGGGTGACTGGGCAAAACACAAACACATGCGGCACGATGGACAAAATGTATTGAGATGCAAGGAGACCATGATTAAAATGAGATACATTGTTGATGTCTGCATTGCCGTTTTATTACTTTTAATATAAACATTGAGGCCATTTTTGACTTGTATATGTGTAAGCGAGTATTCAGTAACTCCGCAGAGAGAGAGACAGATACAGAGAGAGAGAGAGAGAAAGACTGAATACAATGACAGGTAAACTTGACTGTGAATATGAATCACCAGATATCAGTTGAATTTTTAACGAAAAAAGGAAATATGATGGCCAGAATTCACGAGAGTATGACTAGAAGCCATGAAGATAATGCAAAATCCTACGCTATTCTGTATCTCTTCGTTGTGTCTAAAACCGGGCAAGACCATTCAAGACGATGTGTTTCTCGAAGGCAAAATACAGCCATACCTTTTCTTATGTGGTTTAAAGACCACCCTAAGAGCAACTCTAAGGGCTATAAGTAGATTCCTGTCTCAAATTTGGAGCCACTGATTTTAAGGTAGCGAGTGAGCCAGAGCCATAAGAGAAATACGACACCCATGCCTCTTCCGAGACACGAACCCTGGACGACCAGTCAGAAACCTACGCTTCTGACCACTCGGCCAATGGGCATCCGTGTATCTCTGAACCTTACAAAGCCTATGGTCTGGGGCAGTGGTCTAAGCGATGGCTTCTGATCATTCGTCCGATATGGGTCCGTGGATACTGTGTTTGCCATACGGCGCTGGCTCTCTCCCTTCACTGCAACCAGTTACCCTAAATTAGGGACGGGTGACTGCTTATAGCCCACTGAGTCGCTCACGGTGGTCGTTAAACCTCTAACAACAACAAAAAAGAACCTTACAAAGGACTAAACGCTGCTAAGAACCCCACCGAAAGTTGTGGGCAAAATACCAAGCACAAGTGTGTGTTTATTTTTTCTGAACGGGTGCAACGACCATGATGAATATCTAAGACTATAGTTGCCCCCCTCTTCTAATTTATATCAGCTGATTCCTGGTAAGGAATAGAAAACTATAGTTGCCCCTCTTCACCGTAGGCCAAATTCACCGAACATGTCATATCCGGGACTCTAGTCTGTGCACATTTCGGACGTTTGGCCGAAGCCCTAGCCTCTGACCACTAAGCCATTGGGGGTACGAGGTTTGTTAGGCTTGAAAACCGTTAAAAACTTCTTGTATGTAAGTTTGTGTATCCACTTTGAACAAAAAGGCCTTCAAATTGACGGTAAATTTTGGTTTAGTATGGATATACCAAGCTGAATTTACTAAGTGCGACAAATTTCGCCCACTGACATCAGTGATAGCTGAGGAATATCAAGAAGCTGAAGGTACTGAAAAAAAATGCTGGAAAGCGTGCATTAACAGGTAAACATGAGACAAGAGGCAATGATGCAGTGACTGATCTTTCATTTAATGACACTTTGACTGATTTTGCAGATAGATACAGTGACTGGTCATTCATTTAACGACGTTTTGACTGATTTTTCAGATAGATACAGAGACTGAAGATGTAATTGCCAAAACAGAAGCTAATGATACTGTTGAAGAAACAGATGTTTTCATGGTTTTTAGCGCTCAGTATTAAAACGAACGTGCGACAATCTAGTGATGCAAAAAGAAAATGTGTCTCCTGCAGCGAGGAAGATCCAAGTAATGAAGGGGATGGTAATGATATAGTCAATACAACTTGCACTTTATACGTGAACAAAAATTCGATTGTTGAGAACAGGAAACAGGCAAGAGAAAGCGTAACTGTTATGTCAAAGAAAATGATGCGTAACACAAACAAATCGTTCCCTGCTGCGAAACTTAGTGGCATGGAAAAGGTTGCTGTGCCGGACGTGGAGGGAGAATTGATCTTCGGTACATATGTGTTGTTCTTTCTGCTCCACATGAAACATTTTATAGTTGTAATAACAGCTATGACTCCTGGAAAAATCACTCTACTGTTTGCTCTGAAAAGCTTCTCTCCGTTGAAGAAATGTCAAAGAAAAATAAACGCTACGTAAGATAGTCAGTTTCAGGTGGCTGATTTGTTTCTATCACATTATCAGTGATTTTGAACATTTTGTGCAAAACGGTGTATTTTTCAGTTGTTTATATAGTTATTTATTGTTTTCCTCTTGCTACTGTGTCGATTTATTAAAATACATTCTATTGAACTAGGCTTCGCGAATTGAATGATGTCAGAAACACCCTTCATGGACGCTTTGTTTCGGACACTATCCACTCCACTTGCAGAATATTAACATCAGCCTTAATTGGTACTTCGTGCCTCGAGTCAAGTAAGTTTTGCAACTGGAGTTCTATGAGAGATTTCAAAGGATTTCACATGGCGTGATCACGCAGTGTGCCAGGGAAATTTAAATTGTCCTTCTCAATAACATAAACACAATTTTGAAATCCTCTTTAAGCGTATGTAAATGATATGTGTACAAGAAGGACGGCACTAAAATATCGGATGTAATGAGAACATTTTCAGAACAAAAGTCTTAGATATATTACACCAAATTCAAGGTTATTTTCTTTTATTTATTTATTTATTTATTTATTTATTTCAAATTTTCAGTCTGTACGTTTCTACTAAAAATCGGATTTTATGCCACCTGATGAAAAACAAAAACGAGAGAGTATCCTGGTACACTTTCTAGATAATTAATGCTATACATCTTTTGCATGCCAAGATCTTTGGGGGTGTGAAATAAAACGAGTGATTCGAGAGTATACATTTATTTACGTACAGCGTCACTCAGGACCACACGGACCCACAGTCCGGTACATACTAAGTGGAATTAAATCATAACAACAAACAATAAGGTTTACTAATTCCTCACATTGAGCGGTACTTAGGTAGACGGATTAATGAATGTTATTGTCCTAAAACCAATGAAAAAAATATATGTGAGTCATAAAAGCACATATTTACTAAACTATGGCGGCGGCAACAATAAGTATTTCGACTGTTTGTTTTTCAAAAGCAACATTTATTTTCATTATCATTAGTACATTATATTATTCAGATTTAGACGAACGTTAGAAACGACCCTGACACCGATGAAATGTGATGTACCTACCAAAGTCATCTGCGCATGCGCAAACTAAAATCTGATTTCAAGATAGACAAAAAGATGAATCGCAAGTATGTTAGTAAGGGGAGATTGATGTGATGAAATGATATTCGGCAATAGTTTAGTAAAATATATTGTTAAATGACAATGAAATTAACTATTGTTGAGTCATTTCATGAGACAGCATTCAAAATTCAGATTTCAAAAACGGTTATGACTCGTTCCGTTACCCATTTTCGTTGCGTCGGAATGTTTTACTAGGAATTTACTTTACTACTGTCGGAAACGATGCATAACATTAAAAATTCACATCAGAAAACCTAGCAAAAACGCTCTGGTAGGATCATAGGGCTTCTGGCTATTCTTTCGAAATGGTACCAGGCTCGATTTCGGGAAGAAGCTTGGCTGGCGCGTTTGTTCTACTGTGCTGACTCGGTTCCTTCCTGGTCTCAAATTACGAACGGGCAACTCTCTATAACTCTATAGACACTCACGGGGATCCCTAAATGCTCACCCCGACGAAAATAAAGCAAAAAATCCCGGAAAACCTTGCTTTTCATTAATGGAATACCAACGGAATTTTCCAAAATTGGAATTTTTGAAGCGCAGATATGGTGGCAAATGAAAAGGTATTTGTAAGATCATCCAGGCCCTAGATCACAAAAAAATATTGTAAATATGTATGTATGTATGTATGTATAACTGTATGTATTCATTCCCCACGTGGAATTACGTATAATAACTATTTCTGGTTAAAACAAAATACCGAATGAAAGTATTACGAATATCCTCATTGATGTACAGCTATAATTGGACAGTTCTTTTCTGTAAAATATTCTTTTCTGAAGCACATTCTTTTCTGCAGTACTTCAATACAGCTATAATTCGACAGTTCTTTACCTACGGTATTGGTAATGAGCAATAACATAGCAGTGAAAGAAAAAAAAAGTATACCATGTCCCATAAACGGTTTTATGTTCTTAATCTTAGAGGTTAAAAAATCACCAATTGTTCTGTTTCATTCAGACGTTTATCTGCTTTAATATTTTAATCAACACAAATACGGTTTTCATAGAAATGCGAAATTAGCTAATTAGCTTACGTCGTAGTCATCCCTCCCAACAGCAAACGCAACCATAGCCACACATTGGAAACAGTGCAACCAAGAAACGATAGAATAAATGCAGTTTTGGGCCTCGTAGGAGGAAATTAGATGCGCTTTAGATATTGGACACCCATGAGTTAAAATGCATATTTCATCTAGAAGGTATGCTCCTTGGCCTGCGCATTGCAGAAAATTAATAGCATGGACGAGAAAAGAGCGTTTGATCTGTTTTTCTTATAAAGTACATTCTGTGTTGCTTACAGATAAACACGTAATAGTGATTGTGCAAAAAAAAAAAAAAAAAAAAAAAGATAACGTAATATATTTGTTAGAGGTAACGAGAGTAGACGAGCGCTACCTTAAAGAAAGAAAATCGTGTTGGGTTTAACGGATCTACTTATAGAAAATTGTAATATATAATTAACTGAGTGCAGTAATTACAACACTAAAGAATTCTAATTTCCACATTTTGGTCGTTATTCCCGGAAGAACATAGCAATTACTGCAATTTTCTTTGACATTAATTAATGCGAGTGATTAAACCCCGTTCACTCTTAGGCCTTTCTTTCTTTCTTCGCCTCGGGTGAATTCCATCTAATCAGTACTCGAACTTTGCCCATTAAAAACAAAACATGGAACGAAAGAAAAAAAACTCATTTGCAGAAATTTCTTCTTTTGTCTATGCGTACCAGATGGTCTTGAGTCCGCTTTCAAAACCCTTCAAGCATAAGCGGACTAAGAAACATAGCGAAAAAAAATTCCGGTTCCTTAACACTCACCCTCACCCCTTGAAGCGAAACGCTTTTCTGAGAGTGGAGATGATGATGCAGCTGACAGGTGAATTATGGGTAAAAAGAGTTCACAAAGAGCCGAACCCTTTTTGCCTGCTACCCACCCAAGTCTCGAAGAATTTCTCCACCCCTCAGAATACACATAGGCTTTATGAGTTCCCACAAGTTCATGATATATATAAGAGACCTTTTTAATCTGTAAAATAGCCCATTTCTTTAGCTGACACGCTCTAAAGAGACCACCACCTTAATTACCCTAATCTAGACTCTAAATTCAATGGTGCAAGTGATTTGTAAATTATAACTTGTTCGTTTTCGGCAGGTTGCTGAACGACAAAACCGGATATTCGTATATATCTTTTTTCTTTTTGTTTCGTTACAAAAATGAGGAGCTGACAGTCAAAGTAATAAAAGGCAAGTGACTGATATCAAAATAACACTAGAGATCCGTACATTAAGTGAGAAATCTGTCAATCCTGCGGTTAAAGAAGCAGTAATTTCTGCTGTCTTTTTGGGTCATAAAAATAAGGATCATAACGATTGCCTTACATGGCAAAGGACCATTTCCCTTCCCAGTTATTCAGAAATGGCTGCATGCAGCGGGACTTGCGTTTCTCTTACTAATGCACACCCACGTTTCAACACATCTTGACTCCAGTCCGTACTGTCATCCGTTTCAGAAATAACGTTCGTAACTCTGAACAAATTATTAAACACCAACGAACGTCACAATACAGACTTCAGAATAGAGCTTTTCAATATTAATCATCATCATAAACCATTTTCAATTCACTGCTGGATGAAGGTCTTCTCACGTCTCTACCACAACTCTGTCATTTCCAATTATCTTTAATGTCACTCCTGCATGCTTTCGAATTCTATCCAGACATCTTTCGTGTGGTCTTCTTTCGGGTCTTTCTCTCTCTCTCTCTCTCTCTTGGTATGCACTCCAGTATTCCAGTTGTCCAACAGTGGTCAGTTCTCCTAGAAATACAGTATGCCCATCCCATTTTCACTTGACGATCTTAACTTTAATCCAAATGTAATCAAATCTTGTCATCTTCTCCATCCATGAGTTCCTTTTCCTATCGTTCTTTGGTACACCAAGCATGCTTTTACGCTTGTCAGCAAGTTTCTGGATCATACTCTGCAGCTCTGAAGGTGTTCTTACAGAAGTAACTGTCTTCAGCAAAACGAAAGCGAATGAAACTATTTTATTCACCATTTTTCCTTTGTTTTCCCAGGTCGATGATTGAATGACTACCTGCAAAGTGCCACTGAAGAGCTTGAAAGATATGGTACACCTTCTCTCACTTAATTTCCAATTTTTATTCAAAACGTTTACTGTTTTGTGTCATCCAACGGTCGAACCTTTGCACATGAATATTTTCATAGATGTAATGCATTAACGTTTGTACCTTCAGTACCACAAAGACATTATAACTGTTGATGGTTTCACGGAATCAATAAGAGCAATATATACACTGAAGTGCCAAAAGTCATGGATAGAAATATGCAAATGTTTAACTGTCGCTGCCGTCGTATAAAGGCTTCGACACAGCCACAATTTTTATCAGTTGCGAGGTGTAACCTCGTGAGTCAAGTTGAACAACCTCCAGTAGGGTTATAGCAAGCCGACGTGAATTATTGGAGTTTGAACGAGGCATGGTAGTGTGAGCCAGACGGATAGGACATTCAATTTCCGAAGTTGTGCCAACATTCAACATTCCTCGATCCACGGTGTCACGTGTGTACCGAGAATACCTCATGGAAGGCATTACCACCCACCGTGCACAGCGCAGTGGGCGACCACAGGTGTTGAAAGTCCGTGACAAGCGGCGTCTGACCAGGATTGTCCATGCTAACAGACAAGCGACACTGGCTCGAATAGCATTCACATTCAATGCAGGTGGCACCACAGACATATCCACCAGGTCAGTGCAGCGTAATTTAGCGTCCATGGGGTATGAGAGCAGAAAACCCACCAGAGTGCCACGACATCGGACACAGCGCCTCACCTGGGCTCGTGAACACGGTAATTGGACGCTGGAAGTCTGGCAACATGTGGCATGGTCCGATGAGTCACGCTACCTGTTGTTACTAGCTGATGGTAGGGTTCGGATGTGGCGCAGACCCCATGAGGCCATGCACCGTAGCTGTCAATGAGGAACTGTGCAGCCTGGTGGTGGTTCCATACATGTGCGGGGAGTTTTTACGTAGCACCGTTTTGGTCCCCGGTAATCACTTTGTTACTCTGCTGGGAGAACATTTGCAGCCCTTCATGGGCTTCATTACCCCCAACAACGATGGGATTTTCCAGGCGGACAATGCACCATGTCATCGGGCCCAAGTTGTCCAAAATTCGTTCGATGAGCATTCTGGACAGTTTCGATGGATAGTGTGGCCACCACGTTTGCCCGACATGAACCCAATAGAGCACTTATGAGACGTGATGGAAAGGTCCATTCGCACCCAAGATCATGCACCTACAAATACCTGGGTACTGAGGGGGGCTGTTCAGACAGCATGGCTCAACATCTCTCCAGAAGCATTCCGGCCTCTTGTGGAATCGATGCAACGTCGAGTTGCTGCACTTCGCTGGGCTAGAGGAAGTCCTACACGATACTAGGTACGTCACCCATGACTTTTGGCGCTTCAGTGTAGTGGGAGTTCACATATTTATTCGCTCTTTCGATCAGTTCCCTCAGTACATGGGTGTGACCAATAGTGGATGTAGCCACTCCTGAATCCAGGTTCTTTTCTTGGTAAAATGTGTAAAAGGCTCATTTAAAACATATCGGAACCGCTCCTTCAACACAGGGAGAAGACTGTTATCTAGTATCAGTTTTTCCAATGAGTTGTTAAAGCATTTACAGATATATATGCAAAAACAAACTTATAACCGATAATCATTGAACCACCTTTTCTTGAAATTTAAAAACATTGAAAGTTTTTCGGAAAATCACAGTTGGCCCTTTCGTTTCAAATATGTAGCTCTTGGCCCCATTTTAAACCACATTTTTTTTTATCTCCATTTGTTTTTGAAATGAAATATCTGTAAATCAAATGTAAACAAATCTGCATAATGTCGTACAAGATGTAATTAATCTTATATAATCTTAGCTTTCTTTTCCAATGTTTCCCTTGTGATATGCGAAGACACACAACTCCTTCATGTTTCCATTAGCATATGGCATTTTAACACTATTCAATCTGCATATGTATAAAAAAGATTATGTTCGTGCGTTTGAATGTTTAACAAATCCTTTACATAAGTAACGAATGAATTAGGTCAATTTAATATGAAATCTTGTGGTGTCCATAAGATTTTGGCTCACATGTGTTGGTGTTATTCTCTGCTTAAATGAATTATACGAGACATGACAAAAAAAATAATATTTTGCACGAGAAAAAAAAACACTTGGACCGCTGAAGTAATAACATCCAAGAAAGGCTACATTAAATGCCTATGCAACATTACAAATCACTTTTCGTGCAAAAGAAGTGACAATTCATGATGTCATTATCCAACAGAATCTGCGGGGTGTTTTTTTTTTTTTTTGCTGTTGTTGTTTTTGTTTTGTTAACCCACTAGAAAGGTGAAACTCCATGCAAGTAAGTTACGCATATTTCAGTAGTTGTACGCAGCGAAAAATGCGTTGATCTAGCAGTGGTAAAAGCTCAAAGCTCTTAATTAAATGACAAGACCTTTACTTATTTAAGAACATTTTGCGCTCATTCATGTTTATTTAGAAACTTTGATGACTGCGCATTCACAAACAATCAAAGACTTCCTATAAATGCGCATCTGTCATTTTTGAATAGCTTTTGTATTACACCTTTAAGTCAATCAGATTTGACTCTTCATAGAACAGTTATTGTCCAATCCATCGTCTGTGGATCCAATTTGAATAGAATGGGTACAGCGTGTAATAATTTTGACTGTGCATTCGAAAACAGTAAGATTCATATCCACGTGATACGTATGATAAATTAGACCGTACATTCTAATATTGTAATGTCAGTCAGTGCCCAGGATACATAACGATCTGCATCGGCATTATATGATAAATTCAACGGTGCATTCTAAAACAGTAAGGTCCATGTCCAGGAAATGCCGAGGCCTGTATGGGCACGTATGATGAATTTGACCATGCTTCAAAACCAGTAAGGCCCATGCTCAGAATATGCATTTATGAGATCTCTCAGTTAGAAATAAAGGGTAGATTATAACTGTATGTCTGGTTTAGTTCCGTAGTTTTGTAGTTTGGTGCAATTACTTCAGGAATTGCACCATACATACTATTATTACTTCAGGATTTATCAACGTAAGACGAAATTTTTTACACAGTCTGTGGAAATGGAGAATATATATCTTTGGAAACATTGCTAAGAAATAAATAATCAATTGATCTTTACAAAGAAGCGAAAGAGAGATGCACATTTTAAGTTGTAGAATTTTGCCTGGAATATTTATTCTACTAATTCCAGCTGAAATTTTACATTTGCAAAATTCGATTTAGAAAGAACACAAACGAAAAACTTTCTAGAATTATCATATATAAGAAGCGTTTCTAATAACTGAATTAGTCACCCCAGTGGCACATTGGTCTTAGCGCTGGCTTTTGACCATTCGTCCGTAATGGATCCAGGTTCGAATCCTGGTGAGATATGGATGTTGTATTTGTCTTACGACACTGGCTCTGTCCCTTCCCTGGAACCAGTGGCCCTAAATTAGGGACGGGCGACTGCCTATAGCGCATTGAGTTGCTCACAGTGGTCGTTAATCCTCAAAAAAATAAATAATAAAAAGAATTGAAAAGCAAACCAGTGCTTAAGGATTGGAGTATTTAAACTAAGAGTGCTTTGAGAGCAAACTGTTCTAAAGTACCAAGTCAGACTTCTTTTGAAATCAACTTATATTTTATCACTTCTTATATGAACTGAGCAAAATGTTCTGAAAATATCGGAACGTTAAGATCCTGGTCGAAAAGTATATCCACGGATTTTCAATAGGCAAAAACACTGTGTGTAAACGAAAGCGCCAAATATTAAGAAAAGTGCGGTGAAAAGCGGTATCTCTAAAGTCTGTTTAATAAAATCCTTGTAAAAGTCAATAGTTGTGCATACGCAGATTATTCATCATTAAAAAGTGTTACCGCAGCAACAGCCCACCTGACTTCCATGATACATTATCGAATGTAATTTTCCTTCTTTCTTATAGCGCTTTAAAACTGCTGTTACGAACTCTGAGCAAGGATAACAAATCTCAGAAAGTGCTTTCGAGATCCTCGATTTAAGTTCTGAAAAGCTTTCTGTTTCTTTTCTATTTTTAATGTACGGGATGTTTCGCTCAAAAGTTTCCCACTGCACCAACTTTCATGGCCTAATTTGAACTGTTTCTTCACTACCTCTGTCTTCCTGTTGACTCAAGGCCAGACAACTCACGGTTTGTCATTCACTGACCCTGATTCCTAAACTTCATATAATATGAAACTCAGTTTCAATAGAATGTAAGTTCCTTTATTTGTTTGGGGTTTTTTCTTTTCGTATTGCTGCTATGCACTTCACTTCCTTTAGCCATAGTACAAAAGTTATTTTTTTCTCAAGCATCGTTATTTTCAGTCGTTAATGAAACAGAAAAGCAGTTACTTAAATTCCATATACCATTTACAGATTACTTCTATTATTTGTATATCAGAGTTATTAGCTTAAATACGTGGAAGTACACAAATGTGTAAAAAAAATCTCAATATAAGGCAAAACGGCTACCCGCTGAACGAATAATTACAATGCTTAATTATCGCATTGAGTGCCTAGTTTCTCGAGTTCTGGCAAAAACGTGTACGTTATATTTATCCTATGGTGCTATTCGTAGGACAAAGAATTTTTGAAGACATAAACAATGTCTCATTGTTCTGGTTACATACTTACTGAACACAATGTAGTATTCTTCTATCTGTAGAACATTCTGTATAAAGCCAGAACCGTATTGCTTTGCGTAAGAACTAGATCCATTCTGGGTATCGCTCATTTGACAGTAAGATCGCTTCATTGGAAAGCACTGAAACTCACTTGACCGGAAAGAAAATTTCACCAAGGATCATTTCACCGAAACTTTCATTTTACTGAACGATCGTTTTATCAGAGGCCAAAAAGTTTGTTTTACCAAACAGCTACTATAAAGTGCAACCAGTGATTATTTATATCTCCATAAAATATAAAATACAACTTTGTTTTCGATTAAATATAAGTATTCGATCGGATCTCTCCGTAAAAGATAAAATACGAAATTTTTCGACGAAATATAAGTTTTTGATAGGCTGTCTCCATAAACGTAGAATACAAACTTTTCGATAATTGATCCTTCGGTGAAATGACCTTTCGATGGATAGGAAAAGTAAATCTTCTATAAAAATGAACTGTCCAATAACACGACCTGTGGGTAAAATAAACTTTCAAGCCACTAGGTAGATAAGAGTATGACAGTCACACAGAGAGATCATCAAATTCATGAGTGTGCTGGAAAGTGAAATTTTCAGAATTCGAACATGTTTTCACGACACTGCAACATGCTCTAGTAGAATGAGCCAGTGTAGGCCCAAGACAACAACACCTGAAGACGATCGTTTCCTGTACCTTACTGTGAGGCGCAACAGATTGATATCAGGGTGCTAATTTGCATCGGGCTGTCAACAGACATAGGCAGGACAATTTCCAGAGAAACTGTATCTCCACGAATTTATGCTAAACGACCTGCAATCTAAATATGCCACTAACCTCAACTCATTGTAGGGCACGATAGGAACAGAGTAAGCAGCACCGGAATTGGACCAATGATCAATGGAGACAGGTTCTCTTTTCGGAGAAATTACGACATATACACGCCGGTAACTGAATTAGAAACCTTTATCCAAATGTACTAAAAGTCACTTTTGCAGCGTATATGTAAAATACGTGGTCATATGCGTTACTACGTGACATAGGTAACAATTTAAGACTGCTGCTCGTCAGTAGTATTGTTTAAAATTGGAAAAACAAAAGGATATTTTGGAGTTTGATAAATGGCTTATTGTGGGTGCCCGTCTGGTTGGAGTGACGATTTTGAAAACAGCGGAGCTTACTGGTTTCTGTAAATGAGGGATGTCCCGGGTCTTTAATCAGTGGACAAATAACCCACACCACTTGTATTAGAGGCCTAACTGTGGCGCGACGGCAGTCTGTCAGGAATGAGATCGCCGTCGTTTGAGAAGGTTAGTACTAAGAAATAGGACTTCTTGTGTGCAGCAGTTGACCGAAGCATTCAATGAAGGCTGTTTCTGACCTATATTTCAGCAAACTGTGCACTGGGAACTGAAAAGGATCGGTATTAGCAGTCGCATGCCTATCCGGAAATCACTAATTTCTGTGAAGAACCGGAAAGTTCACCTACACTGGTTCCAGGAAATGCTATGACTGGGCACTGGAAGACTGGAAAAAAGTCATGTGGTCCGACGAGTCGCGATACACGTTGTTCTGTACCAACGGTAGTCAGAGAGCTTGGCTGGAGCCCTGTGTGCTATTCTAGCGGGCCTGTGGGTTCGAGGCCCCTAATTTGGCTCGTATCGTCTTTTACAGTTTACGGCACCAGGAAAAATACTAGATGAGATTGCAACCATTTATTGAATTTTTGTGAGACAATTATATTTACAGAAGTAAGTATTTACATTTTGACGTTCGTGCGGTTACCATCCGCCCAACATAAAAAGAGCTCTTTCTCTTCCTCATAGCAGCTTCGAATGTCCTCCTCGTCTCTCTCTCTCTCTCTCCCCGAGAACCCCTCCACGTTTGGGGTTCGCACTGTTGACACCTCGTAACGAATGCCCCTTTGGTTCCGCCTTCCAACATGTAAGAAGAGATACAGAATATCACCATGTACTTACGACACCACTCTTAACAGTTCGAGCAACATGGTGTCTTTGAGGAGAAGTTCCACAAAATATCCAACAGTGTTTTATAAGCATAAATTGTCCGTTCTCTTACAATATATATCTTACTCTGCCGTTACTTGAACACCTACGTACACACACACACACACACACACACACACACACACACAATCATGTACATTAATATAAGGCAAATTTGATTAATACATCAATTGAATATTTAAATCTTATTTAAATATTATAAAGACCTCTCGCTCGCAGAGATCCTCACAAGCCCCATGTAGCAATGGACCCAGCTTGCCTTGTAAACAGAACTCAGGGTTCTCGAGGTGGTTTCACGGTGTGGCGTACGTTTCGTTGGTACGGAACGGGTCAATAGTGATATCAGTCTCATGGATAACAATGCTACTGTCCATTGCACAGGATGTGTTCAGCAGTGATTCGACTAGCATGACGGCGAATTCCACTATTTTCTTGCCCACCACAAAGCCCGGATATGAACCCCGTTGACAATATATGAGACATACTAGAAAAACAGATCCGAGAGAAAAGTCCTTTTCCGCCAAATCTAAGCCATTAAAAGGACTGTTTGGTGCACGCCTGATATGCTGTACATGTAAATGCCCTCCAACAACATGTGGAATATATGCCAAACCGAATGCGTGCTGTAATTCGAGCTAAAATAGGTCCAACCCGGTATTCCATAAAAATTTCTAATTCAGTGTGTGTAATGTAAGTACTGTTCTATGCACGGTGCATCTGGATAGAGCGTGGGACACTTTTTAATCCCCCTAAATATGGTGGAAAGAGATCGTTTTGGAGGGAGTGTTTTGTTGATCTGGGAAGCTATCACATTCAATGGCGGCACTAACCAGCATATCTTCTCAGAAGAAACTCTAACTGCTCTAAGATACAGAGATGAGATCCTAGAGCCTAATGCAGGACTTTTAGAAGTGCTATTGGGACGTAATTTTTATGGATGATAACGTGCGTCCACGTGGAGCTTATATAGTGAGGAATACCTTGAGAGAAAACATATTCAAAGGATGAATTGGCCAGCGAGGTTCCCAGACTTAAATCCAATTAAAATTCACGGGATGCTTTGGGAAGGCGAGCTTCTAATCACCAACCCCCACAAGGGCCCCTTTATAAGTTGTAAAACGCTGGAGGAGTGGGATACTTTGACCTCTCTGCGTTGTTGAGGAACCTCATTACGAGCAAGTGATCTCGTTGTGAAAACTGTTAGGTGTAATTAAACTCCTTACTAAACTGCGTTAATTTCAATATCTGGGTGATCTTTAATTTTTTATAACTGAAAATTTTTTCGGATATATTCTTTCATCTGAAATTTGATTTTATAATTGGAAACTTATTCCAATATATTGTTTGTTTCAAATACAAATACTATTATATGTGATATAAAATATCCTCGAAAAATTTTGTTTAGTTCCAGAAACGGCATTGCTGTTGAAGAAGTTGAACAGCATTGGCATTGCTGTTCAACTTCTTTTATTATGAGCAGCCGTATAGTTGTTGTTGTTTTTTCTGAACTCGTTAAAAATTTTGCGGTCATTGAAGCTAACAAGTTATTTATTTCACTAGATTTGAAAAGAGAAAATTACAACGGGCGTTCTGCTTTGCACACTTCCTCCATGAACCGACACGCTTAAGATGAGCCCGTATCGTTTGACGGCAAGTATTTTAGGAAATGGGTGGTGCTTTTGTGGTTACGTTCTTATAGAGCCATATATACGAAACTCTTAGAGGTGGTAGTAAACGAGACTGCAACATCATCTTATGTTGATTGATGGAGAGGGTAGTGATCACCGCAATTACTCACTTACAAAGGTGTGCTCAGACAATGGGCGCAACAGACAGTCCACTGCAATCCGGAAGAGGCTAAACCTACTATCTTTCGTTTTGGGAATCAGCTACTAAACCGCGACTTTCTTAGTAATATGATTTAAACTTGACATCCTGATTCTTATAGTGAAAAGTAATGAGGAATTTAACAAAATTTTAGTGCAAAATAAAAAAAAATCCTATTGGATAGGAATTTGAGCATCGTAAGGCCTGACGTCATATACAGGGCTGTTCAAAATGGTTGTCGGGGTTTTAAAAAATCGCCGCACGTACTGCACTTCAGATAGGAACACATTTTTTTGTAAATTGCCAAGTAAACTCCCCAAGTTTTATTCTGAATTTTTTTTTTTTTTGATTGGAGGGTTAACGACCACCGTGAGCAACTCAATGGGCTATAAGCAGTCGCCCGTCCCTAATTTAGGGTCACTGGTTCCAGGGAAGAGAGAGAGCCAGTGCCTTAAGACAAACACAACATCCAAGCCTCACCGGGATTCGAACCCGGACCCCGTTCGGACGAATGATCAGAGGCCATCACTTAGACCACTGCGCCACCAGGGCGGTCTATACTTTACAAATGCCCAATATGATTGCCTTTCGTCACTCTGCATACATCTACGCGGAAGTTCATTTTTTTCCGTACACGGAGTAGCATCTCAGCGTTGATGGTTTGAATGGAGTTGCTGATCGCATCTTGAGTTCCACGATAATCGCGGGTAAACTTGATCCTTCACATAGCCCCACAGAAAAAAATCACATGGCGCTAAGGCTGGGGAACGAGACGGCCTGGGCAAGGCCTTCTGATCAGGTTGGTTGGTTGGTTGGTTGGTTGTTGGATTTTATTGGCGCAAGGGCCAGGTTTGGCCAAAGAGCGCCAGACAAAGAACTATCAGCCACAGATTTTTAAAAACGTGGAAAATGATTAAGAGCAGACAGGCTTGGTAAAAGTTGAAAAAGAGTATGATGAAAGCTGTGAAGACAAGGTTGGTTGGTTGATGAATTTTAATGGCGCAAGGGCCAGGTTTGGCCAAAGAGCGCCAGACAAAGAACTATCAGCGACAGATGTTTAAAAGCGGGGAAAAGGATTAAGAGAAAACAGGCTTGGTAAAAGTTGGAAAAGAGGATGAAGAAAGCTGTGAAGACACGTCAGTGAATTAGGTTTATATAAAAATTTAGGTATGTAATAATTAACTAATATAATGATCAGCAGTAAACACAACTACACAAAGGATGATTCACCAGGAGGGGGACGAACCGTCACTCTCCTCCCCCCACACTCCTCTGCAATGCTGGCAGAGGGCGGGGACGAACTGTCACTCTCCTCCCCCCCAGGTTCCTCGGCAATGTTGGTTGAGGCTGGGGACGAACTGTCACTCTCCTCCCCCTATGTTCCTCTAGAATGTTGGTTGAGGGTGGGGACCTCACTGAGGCCGAGACAGTTGCAATGTTGGTCAGGTGGACCGCGACAGTTGGATGGACACTGCACACCTTTGCGGATTGAGGGCCGGGTCTGCCGCACGTGCAGACTTTCGGCTGGAAACTGGAAGAGACGGTCGGCTGCAAAAGAGAAGGCCCAGAATCCGGTATTCGAAAAATCTGGAGCTCGGGGAAAAACACCTGTGTCGCTTGGTCAGCTGTAGATCGCTTGGCAAGGGCGGCGAGAGCTACAGGGCGCGGAACAAAGGGCTGCACGGGTTGTGGTGGAGACTGAACTACTGCGGCAAAAGTACGCTGTCGGGTGGTGGGTATACCCAACTTGGCCTTGGCAGCAGGGTACGAGAGGCCGTCCAGGGTCTTGAGGCGCTGGATCGCCATCTCGTCCTTCCATTTCATACAGGTGCGGGAGTAAGCCGCATGGGCCTCACCACAGTTAACACAGGAGGCCGCAGAAGTGCAACCTTCCCCGTCATGTTCACTGGAGCCACAATTAGCGCAACGAGCGGGACTCTTACAGAAACGTTGTGAATGCCCGTACCTCTGGCACCGGAAACAGCGCAGAGGACTGGGAATGTACGGGCGAACTGCACAGACCAAGTAGCCTGCTTTGATTTCTGTCGGAACTTTCGGGGAGTTAAAAGTCAAGATTACATTTTTAGATTTAATCAAAGAGCCATCACGCCGGAACATCATACGACGTGCAGCAAGAACACCCTGATCCGCAAGTTCAGTCACCAATTCGTCCTCACTGCATGGCAAGAGATCAAACTCCGAAATAACACCCCGAGAGGTGTTAAGAAACGGGTGAGGTGCCACTTTGACAGGAATGCCTTGAAGACTAGTGAGGAGCAGAAGAGTGTTACTCTGAGAAACACTGCAAGTTTGAACAAGCAGGTCCCCAGAGCGAAGCTTCCGCACAGACTTCAAGCGGCCAACTGCAGCGTCCAAAGCTTTAGAAATGAAAAAGGGAGATCTGGTGGACAGTCTCTCATTCGGATCGATGGATTCTACAAGTAAGTGGGTAGCATGCGTAGTCACAGCAATCGAGGGGAGACGACGCTTCGGAGCGACTGGTACAGCTGCCGAAGAAGAAGTTCCACATTCTGGGTCCAGGTCATGGTCTAAAGACCGTTTAAGGGTATGAGACTTGGTAGGTTGAGAAGACGAAGGAGAGTCGTCGTCAACTATCATATTCACAGGTGTCCTAAATTTGGAGTTATGTTTTTTGTTTCTACCCATGGAAAAAAGAAGGAAGATTCGTCTGCAAACTACTCCACCCACCACCGAGCCCCACAAGGGAGAACTGGAGGTCCGCAAGCCAAGAAAATGACGCTGGACACAGTTCTGGAGCTTATACGTTGCAGATATAGTCCGTTGGCTGTGATCACACGCACTCGGCGGACACTTCGGCCTCCTGGTACCGTCATGCCAACGCCTTTGGCATGATCCCACAGCCCCGGGCTTACCCTGCCGTGCTATACGACAAAAAAGCCGCTAAAGCCCTGTACACAACTTGGTACAAGACTTCTGACTAGAGGTGGGTTAGTCTCTAGCCTCCCGTTTACAGCGAAGCCGGGGTCGAAGAGGAGTGTTGGTACACAGGAGGCACTTATCCAGTCTCCTGCGACCTCAGCCGCCAGACATCCCATTTCCGCCTCACGGGTCTCCGCACGCGGCAAACATGCAGGTAGGTCTAGCACCCAAACCAGTTAAAAGGAAAAAAGAAATCCAAAGAATACAAATCCTGGAAGGGAACCTAAACGGAATCTCAGCAACCTACGAACTGAGCGGTTAATATAATACAGTTAGTGGTGGAGGGTAACAAAACCACAAGACCGGGGTGTTAGTACACAACGTGGTAGAGATTAGGTAGAGAATACAACACGGGCAACTAGCCAGTGGAGAAAATAAATAAAAACGAAAAAGCGAGACACAAGACCAGCTCGGGAACGTGGGGACGCGACTCCCCAACAGCTGGATGAACAGCCGTCCCTGCAAACACCAACAGCACCGAAACAAAAAACAAGCGGTGGCATGACATCAGATGTTGACCAGTCACAAGGTCAGCTCGGGCCGTGGGGGCGCCGCTCCCCAAATAACTGGAAAACCAGTTATCCCCGTGCGGGGGCCTTCTGATCAACGGTGGTCCCACGTCCGATCCATCGCTGCAGTAAGCGCTGGTTTTAAAATGCCCTGACTTCCTGTTTGAAATAAGGTTTGGCTCCATCTTGTTGCAGGATAAAGTGAGCATTGTCCTCTTGCAGCTGGGAAAGTAGCCATAAACTAAGCATAACAGATAAATTACACCCGTTACATTCTTTTCGGCGAAGAAATATGGGCCGTAGACCTTCACTTTGGAAATTGCACAAAACATTAACTTTGGCGGAGTCACGCTCATGTTGAAAATAGCAAAAAAGATTTTCTGTCTCTCAAATTCGAACGTTTTTTTTTTGTTTTTTTTTAACTTTTCCACACAAATTGACGATTGTTTCATCAGAAAAAAAAAGTCTGTCGCAAAAGTATTCTGTGTCCACTACGGTTTGCCGTGCAATGTAAAAATTCCTCCTCAGGAAGTAATTATCACGCTTCAAAACTTGCATCAGGTTTAGGCGATGCAGCTTCATTCGGACTCGTTACCGCAACACACGTCAAACTGTTGAATGTGGTATGCCGAGTTCCTTGCTAGCTGTCGCAGAGGATTTTGGAGGGCTCCGTAGGTAGGCTTTACTCTGATCTGTTCCATTCTTGTTTCAGACTGGAAGGGACACCCTCTGCTTTTTCCCTTACACAGACACCCTGTCTCCTTAAATTGGGCATAGTAACTGCCAAGGGAATTGTCGGAGCGTGGAACCTTCCCATAGTTCGTGCGGAAGTGCCGCTAGACAATGGAAACGGACTGACTTTGGTGAAATTCCAGGACACAAAAAAACTTTCTGTTTTCCGTCCGACGTCATCTCGCAAACACGTAGGCTACTGGCTGGTTGGCAAGACGATCTTCTGAGCGTCAGACGCCATGTGGCGGTCGCACCTGTAAGCTACTAAATGGCGTGACGTACGAAAAAAAAAAAAAAGAGTTTCGCTATCACCAATATGGCTATAATTGTCATATGCGTGACGTATATTCTCAGTTAATTTACATTTTTAGTTCCTTTTCCTATGTAAATTTGAGTTTGTTCTCCTTTATACATCCAAACTTAACGTTATGTTTTTCTCCCTCAAACGAGAATGAGGTTGGCAACACATTTGAGGTCAGAGAGAAAGGGACATATGAATGTATAAGAACGATAGATAAAAAGGACGATACAACAGTTGCACATGTGGATGTGTGTGTGTAGACGTGCGATCGCTAAGATAAAAGTGAAGTTTACGTGCTGTGAATGGAATGTTCCTTCAGCCATGTTGGATCAACTTAAAGATTGCTGGACCAATAGAAAGTTATCGTAAGTTGACTTCTGTTTATGTTTCGTTTGGCCGTAAACTATTGTATCGTATTCTTATTTAGTTCGACATTCCTTAGTCATGGTTTAGACATAACGTAAAACAAATCTTGCTCACGGAAAAGACATTGCGTTATACTGTATATGTTAAATGCAATACCCACAAACAAGTACTGAAACCCCGAGAATCATTTTGAATAACACTGTATATACAGTTGAATTTAACCGTTAAGATGACGTCATTTTTGTTCGCGAATTCATTGCAGACAGACCTAAATAAGAAGAAAAGAAAAAAATTGTATTAAGGCAAAAATTATTAAAGTAATAAAAAATAATTGAGAATTATGTTAGGATACAATTTTATGAAATTTTAAATGTACACTGAAGTGCCAAAAAAACTGGGATACCTCTCAATACCCTGTTTGTCCTCCTCGCGATCGGATAACGGCAGGAACGTGACGGACATGGACTCCACTAGCTCTCTGTAGTATTGTGGAGACCCTGCACACCATGCTTCCTGAAGAACGCCTACAATTCCGTAATATTCGCCGGTGACTGAACAATATCCCAAATGTGTTCGATGGCATTTAAATCCGGCGAACGAGAGGGCCCAGTCAGGATGGCAAATTCCGTGGAATGTTCCTTCAGCCATAATCGGGCAACTGCACAAGTGTGCGGTGGCGTATTATCGTGTTGAAAGAGGTGACACCCATCGGAGTGGTTGCATCAGTCAAACGAGTGTAAATGATCCCTAAGGATGGTTAGGTAGTCTCCACCGGGCACAGCGATCTGCAGACATATGAGGGGTCCTAATGTGTGCCAGCTGAAAACACCCAACACCATAACAGAGCCACCGCCGGCCTCCACTGTCCCTTGTAAGCATACGGCATCCATTGCCTCGTGGGGTTGTCGCCACACCCGGAATCGCACATCTGCCCAAAAACAGTTGGCACCGCGATTCGTCGGACCAGGCTACACGTTTCCAGTCAACTTGCGTCTGATGGCGGTATTCCCGAGTCCAAGCGAGGCGCACAGCCTTGTGTCGTTGGGTCAGTTATGACACCCGGGTGAGCCTTCGGTTTCGGAAACCCATAAAACACAGGGTACGTTGCACTGTCCCAGCACTGAATTGTGCTGTGATTTGCGGCAATGTTGCACGCCAGGGGAATGTTACGAAGCATGCCAGACGCCCCTCTCCAAGGTTGTCCAGGGTTTTTATATGGCCACACACCGGTCTCACAACCTGGATGTTTTCTCTGAGTTTGTGTAGTCCAGGTACACACTTGAAATTGTTACCGTGTAAATCCAAATTGCGTGGTAATTTCCGAGATGGAGGGACCCATCTCCGAGGCGCCGACTATCATACCACGTTCGAATTCGCTTCAATCCTGATAAGCTGCCATCTGAAATGCGAATGCTACTACCTGACCTTGCGGAGATATCTGCCTCTATACAGGGTGTCTCAAAAATACACGGCAAAACTTCAGGAATGAGTTCCTCATAGGTAGATAAGAAAAAAGTTTATATCAACATAGGTCCGGAAATGCTTGGTTTCCGAGCTAAGAAGGTCTGTCTATGACACTTAACTGCTCACATTACCTTATAGTAATTGCTCAAAATTTCCACCTTCTGCCTCAATACAGGCCTCGCATCGATGTCTCACGGACTCTTGAACACGCTGCCAAATTTCTGGCATGTGTCGTATTGTTTCACAACCTGCCACAATTCGATTGCGGACAGTTTTCACATCTACTAGTGGAGTCGAATTCACCAATGATTTTAAATGGCCCCACAAGAAGAAATCTAGACGGTTTAAATCTGGTGAGCATGGAGGCCAGGCAGTTGGTCCACCTCTACCTACCCACCGACTAAAAAACTTTCAATTCAAATAATTGCGAGCTAGGTGGCTAAAATGCGCAGGAGCTCGATCGTGCATAAAGTGTGCTCATTGGTCGGAAAGGAAAACCACCAGACTCTGTCAGTACTTTGTGATGAAGGAATTCACCTGCGGGAGATAAAACATTCCGGTGAATAACTGGGAAACCAAGACAGACCTGAGTCAGGTAGTGTCACTTGTGTGAACAGTTAAGTGTCGTAGACAGACCATCCTAACTCGAAAACCAAGCATTTCCGGACCTATGTTCATATAAACTTTTTTATTATCTGCCTATGAGGAACTCATTCCTGCAGTTTTGCCGTGTATTTTTGAGACACCCTGTATATACGCCGTTTGCGGAAGATACCATTTACCTTACAGGTGTGGTGGCATGTAATGGAAGTTTCTTTTTTTTTTTTTTTTTTTCACCTCAGTGTACTTTTGGCTAAATGAGAATTGTTAAAATCTTAAAATTTGGGAAAAACAAAAAAATGCTGTGTCTAAGACGTTCGGAACCCGGAAGAGGCTAAACCTGCTATCTTTCGTTAGCAGGTTTAGCCTCTGTAAAGAGGTATTTGAAAAAGCATGGTTTTACTCACGTAAATTTTAACCGTTTCATATTTTATAATTTTCGAATTGAAGCACCCATTTTTTACGCATTCCAACCGTAGGTTGAAGAAGCGTATATGCGCCAGCTTTGTCTGTCTGTCTGTCTATCCGTCCGTCCGTCAGCACAATAACTCGCGTAAAAATTGTTCGATTTCGATGAACTTTTAGTATGTGGTAGGGGACCACCTGGGAACAAACCCTATTGATAATAGGCGAAATAGTGTCAAAGGTCAGGACATCGGAGCAAGATCCATTCCATTGCCCTTATGCGTCATAACTTGCGTAAAAATGCTTCGATTTCAATGAAATTTTTTTATGTCGTAGGGGACCACCTGGGGATGAACCCTATTGAAAATGGGCGAAATGGGGTCAAAGGTCAGGACATAGGAGCGGAATCCATTCCATTGCCCTTATGCGTCCTAACTTGTGTAAAAATGGTTCCATTTCAATGAAATTTTATCATGTTATTCCGGAAGTATACTGAACCAGTTCTGTTGAATATCCTCGAAATGGGATTAAAGGTCAGGACACACGAGCGAGATTTATTCCACAGCCATTATCCTCATAACTTGACTAAAAATGCTTCTATTGCGACAAAACTTTAGCATGTTGTTCCGGAGGTATACTGAACCAATTCTGTTTAATGGTCAGGGCACAGGAGCGAGATTTATTCCACATCCATTATCCTCATAACTTGACTCAAAGTGCTTCTATTGTGACAAAACTTTAGTATGTTGTTCCGGAGTTATACTGAATCAATTCTGTTTAATAACATCGAAATGGGGTCAAAGGTCAGGACACAGGAGCGAAATTTATTCCACAGCCGTTATCCTCATAACTTGAGTAATAACTTGAGTAATGATTTCTGGTATGTTGGAAAGCGTATCATAATCAATGCATTGCATGATTTTACCAACTTGTGTCTGATGTCAGTAGGACATGCAATGAGAATACCAGCACATCGGGGTTGCACGAGTCTTTACATTTCTTAAGATTGGAGCTATCATGGACGACGTTCCAAAAACCGATTTCAAATGATTGCGTAAAACGAGAGTAAACTGACGCGAACACATTTATTAACCGTCAATTCTTGTATTTGTTGAGATCCAGAAGGGATAATCATTTGCTGTAATTTATTTCGCGAAAGCTTAGGGACACAATTTCACCTCCTCACTTAATTCATTGCCTAGATTTCCTTCGGAAGTTCTAGATACACGAGCCGAAACCCTTAATTCACTGTATAGTGGACTTTACGCAAAGATTAGGTGTGTTTACAGCTTCTTGATGAAAACTGGGGAAAGTCGGGAGGGGGGCTCTTATTTCAGTAAGGGGTCCTTTACAACCCTCAATTTTGCCCTCGAAATACATCTTCTTAGATCACTCCCTCCGAAGCTCAGGAAAAAGCAAAAACAAAAAAGATTGCGGGGAAAACAATCTTTCCTTGTAGATACGCTATTTTTCTGAGGATTTATACTAAGGTAAGAACGCTGTACAACTTGGAATTTTTTCGCTAACTTTCTCTGTTTACGAGATAGATCTCCGGGCCCCCAATTAGAGGGGTCTTTGGGGTCATTCACATATTGTTTAAATAGATAATTTTGACTCTTATTAATACCCGTTGACTCTGTTTTTCTGCTCCAATTTATTTTCCAGTTACTAAAGCGAGCCGCAACTTTTGTAAACACCCTGTATGCGAAGAGCACAGGGAAGGGCGTCTCAGTTCACCAATACAAAGTCCGTGCAATAGAGAAAGGGATGGACTTGTTGAAATTTGAACGGGGAATGATTTTTGGCGAAAAGAATTCGGAATAGGCATCTCAGCAATTTCAGACATTGTTGACTGTTCGAGGTCCGCTGTAGTAAAAATGTAGCGGGGATTGTCAGGCGAGGAATAAACATTCACCAAACGTGCTGCAAAAGTGATACCACCACTGACTGATAGTCGAGTTGGGCGTCGGCTGGCAGGTGGTATCAGAGACAGCAGACGGCACTAGGATCCCTCAGTTAAGGGCCGACTACATTCAGGGCGCACAGAGACTACTTGCGGGTGGGCCTGCGAAGTCAGCGGCCTGTTCATGGGTACATTTTGCCAGTCTGTTATAGACAGTATCGGTCAAGGTAGAATTTTAACTAGACATTGAAAGACTGAAAAAGTGTCCCTTGTCCAATGACTCTAGGTTCCTGCTCTGACATGCCGATGGATAGCTGAGTAATTGACGTCTAGCGGATGAATAACTGTAATTACACTGCATGGTCAGATGGAAACAAGCCGGAGGCGGAGGTATCATCGCATGGGAATTGTTCTCATGGACATCACTGGGTTTGCTCATACCCCGCTGAAGACAACCTCACCACGCGATGCACCTAGGTATGGTTTCAGACCACGTACTGCTCTGCATGGTAACCGTGTATCTGGACGGCATTAAACTCTTTCAAAAGCACAACGCTCTGTTTAACTAGGCCCGCATTATGTTGGAATATTTCAAGCATCATGTCCGAGCATTTCGTGTACTGCCCGTCCGCCAAATTTCCCTCATTTGAATCCCGTTGAACATTGGTGTTGATGCAGTGGAATGCAACATTCGCCGGTCCATGTGATTGCCTCGCTCCGTCGCTGAACTCCTGAATGTCATTTTATCCTGCTGGTACAGAATATCCGAGGACGCCTTCCGCGGTGTAATGGAGTCCATGGTGCTTCGGGCGCAAATGGTTATCGTGACAAACGGTGGCACATCACACCAATGGGAAGGTAATCACAATGTCATGAATCATGAGTGTGCATTTGGCCTCAGCCATTCTGTTTGGACGTGTAATCTAAATACTGCAACTGCATTATTTGAGGGTTCTGCAATCAGTTATGTCGCGCCTCCGAATATAATTCCAGCGTTCGTTTGCTCTTACGGTTGAAGCATTAGTCGTAACCACACTAAAGCAACACTTTTGTTCTAAGCTGGAAAATCCTAGCACACACAATTCACATGCTCGTACAAATGTTTCAAGTGTTACTTTCAAACAGAACAGTTCATTTAGATCAACTAATCTGAACATAGAGGCAGGCAGATATGCAAATGGAGAAAGGTGCCAAGAGATCCACTCCCTTTCATTTTCATAGTATGTTTCTTTTCGTGTTCAAAACATCATATTAAGTAGAAAAATTATATCACTATTGTGACGTGCCTGCCCCGCAGGACGAACACGACATAAAGGCAGATAGCAGCGAAAACGAACGTCTGCGTAGCTTAGTTGGTAGAGTGACTTGTTCCGGAATAAGAGGATTCGGGTTCGATCTCCGGCGTGGACCAAAATGACGGAGAAATTTACTTCGTTATACTATGTAAAGAAAAACACTAGGAATGGAACTTTTCATTCAGAACTTCACTATGCCTACTTATAGTATGTTTTTAAACGGTTGCCCAGTTCAGAAAAAGAAACGTAATATGATTAGAAGCGTGATGTTCAAAATTAACATCTATTCCACACAAAAATTCCTGTTACTATCTCTGTCCTTTCTGCTTTAGTTATTGAATAAAATATTGTATAATCTGATCTAAATAAAGGATAGAGATAATGGATTTCTATATTTCAGAATCTATAAAAATTCAATTTTTCTTCACATGGAAAAATATTGTGTAGTTAGAGAGACATAAATACGCTGAGTACATGTGTGGGTTCGAACCTAATAAAGGTAGCTTGTATGATACAAATGATTCAAAAGTCAAATTTAATTTATGTGTGGGAATCCTCACATAAAGCACGACGTTACGAAAAGACAAATAAAAATAAGAAAAACACTTTCATTAAAAAGTGTTCGTTGGATTATGTAATTTGTGAAAACACAGTTTTTTGCTATGTGCCTTTATCTTCTCATTGCTATCTGCCTTTATCTGATGTGCGTCCTGCGGCGCAGGCACGTCTCATCTCCCTCCCCCTCCCCCGAGCCGGGGGCATGACCCACGGGTCAGCCGAGACCATGTGTCACTGTAGGCAGTCATCCGATGAAGAACCTGCATTTGAGAACTCCCACACAATTTAGTGTGTGGAACGTAACATCACACACATTTATATTTCCGAAGCACTGAAGAAGGGATTCTCATTTTTCTTGTCTCGCGGTGTGGGAAGAACATCACACCATTGCGAGAAACGTAACGGCCAGGTCATCCTTGAAGTTCGGGCACCAATGTGAAAACACAGTTTTGTCGAATCCGGCTCCCCTCACTCCGGAGTAAGTCGCTCTCCCAACTGAGCTACGCGGACATGTGTTCTCATTGCTATCTGCCTTTATCTGATGTGCGTCCTGCGGCGCAGGCACGTCACAAATTCGAGCTTCAAACCAGCACTTTAACGGATACTAAAGCAATCATTCCAAGTTGTGGTACATTGACTCGTAAACTAAGTAAAGAAACCCGCCTTTGGACAGAACTCATAGTTGTAATTGCTCCTGGAAACTGATGATTATATGATGGATACATACACACATTTCCCGGCATAGTCCGATACGTGACGCGTTCGGAGACGACCCTCGGCGCACCAGTATTGTATTCTGCAATGATTTGTATGGTTGTGTCCCTTCCTGTTGGCTTTCACGACTCCCGCCAGTCACCTTCGACCCCTCTGATCAACCATCTGTTTTCGTTTACGCACTATTCTCTTTCTCACTTGCTCGTCACTTTACAAGAAAATAACACAAAAAGAAAATACTGAATACAGAAGATAACAGAAAAAACACCTATGGTAGACCATCGCTAGATGAAAAAAACTGTTGTGCATCCAGGGTCTAGTTGTGTGTCTGTGCATTATAGCATGCCTCCTTCTCAGAAGAAAACTTCAGCACAAGAAAATAGTTGAAGTGGCCACGTAAGCACAGGCGTTGACGTCCGAACTGGGCCAGGTTCTAGTCCTACAGAAGGCATATGTAGTGTGTTTGGACTACAAAGCTGGTTTTGTCCGATCCCAGGACCAATGACCCAAAATTACTGTAAGCAGCGTACGGGACTCTTTATAATCCTAGGTGCTCACATCGCTATTGCCATCTAGTGTCTGAGACAACTGGGGCTAACAATTTCATGCTCCAGTTCTCGAAAACTTTTCCTGTGCAAACTCTTATGTAGAAGTTGTGATCCCCTCTACAGAGGAAACACAACCCTCTGTAACGGAGCTGAGGGAATTTAAACTGCCCTCACCTCATGGGGGTTTAACGACCCCGTTAGCTTGGTTGAGAATGTTCACGTGAGTCGTTAAGCACCGAAGCAAATCGAATCTTCGCAGTTGTATAAGCTGCTATATCTCTGCTTTATAATGAAGAACTGATTGTGAGATTGAAAGAGTCATTCGAAATTCTGGGCCAATTCAGTTTGTTTTCATGCAACTTTATTTCATAAGGACCTGCTAGCTCAAAAATTAGAGGAATTTAACTGAGTAGGATATCTCACAACACCGATTTTAACGTGCCTTCAGTGATTTGTCAAATTACAGGAGGCCCAATTTCTGTTTTCTGCGCTGTTTATAACATGCGGGACAGAAGAAAGTGTTCACGCCATACAGAAGGCATTCTTTTTACAAAAATAGTGCAAAAGTAGATTGCACAACTGGAAACAATTCAGTCTCGTGAGGCCCACTGAAAGGAAGCCTCTGGGAAAGTATGTCTGTTGTGAGCTATGTGACTTGTGCATCCCCTGCTGTCTGCAGGTTGTCCGACCAGTTCTTCAGAAAAGGGGCGATGAAAATGGGGGTATTTGGAACAGAACAACTTCAGTTACCGCCAGGATTTGCTTCTGCTTATGACAGGCCAATATGTCATCATAGTGACATGCTAACCATTTATACACGTCATTCGTTTAGCCTATTTATCATCTCCGGCCCTTTATTTTTCCTCAGGGTTCATCATGCGCTTTCTTCCTGCTTCAAGCCGAATGAGTGATCACCTTTTTTTCTTTTGTCTTCGTCTCTTTTGATTCTAACAGAAAGGTAAAATAGGTTGACAATGATTGTTTGACGAAGTAGACAGTGGGTGTCTAATTGCTGAGGATTCGATGGGGAACCCAGAGAGCTTTGATGGGCTATTAACGTATTAACGCATTTGATGGGATATCTACTGCATCGAAATGAGTACTTGGGACTTTTTGGGAATACTTCATTTTAAAAAAAATTCTATCCTGTACAAGAAAAAATGTTTAAAGTGATTTGACTTGTAAATTGCGTTTGTTTACCGTGTAAAACCTTTTATTAATATTATTATTTGTATCGGAGATTAACGACACCCACTCCCTAATTTGGTACCAGTGGTTCTAGGAAGGGCATAGGACAAGAACCATAAGGACAGGCATACCATACGTGCTTTACCCGAGACTCGGTGTTGCCCAATACTGACTGTGAGCCAGAAGCTCACAAGTCAAACCACTTGGTCACCTGTACTACCAATATAAAAGCTACAGCTATAATAAGCGGAGATTTGCTTCGAGAGCTTCTAAACTAGAGGCAGTGGCGTAACTAGGGCAGGGCATACGTCCTCGGCGGCTGCTCAGGATGCAGCTCAAGAGAGGACTCAAAAATCACTATGTACAGTACATCTGGTTAAAATCGGCATTGAAATTTTCACCAGTTTCTGGTATGGAGTTACAGAATTTACCTATAATTTCTTTCGCCAGTTGCGGTAGCTAGGCGACTTAAATTGGCATTTCTTCTACAAAATGTACTGGGGATGTAAGTCGCTCACAATCACAAATTACGGCGCTGTTTTTCGTACGTTACAAAATAAGGTGTACATGTAGTTCATCTTTTTGAAGATTCTTTAGGGATATTCGATTATTACTGCTACTATTGCAAGCTGTATTCGGTCCGTTTAATGTAATGCCAAAGGTTGGAAGCAGTTAGGAATTTCATCGCTCCTTCATATTTTGTATTTTATAGCTCTAAATGGCGTTTCGCGTCCAGTTCAGCTTCACTACCTTTATGTAAGTAAATAAGAGAAATGCACGAAACCCTTCTACTGAGTTCTATCCCCATTTGCTAATTTTTTCCGGCGTAATAAATAAGGGTAAATGCCGCTCCCATTTGGGGTAAGAAATGACACCTAGTTCCCTAATACCCTATTCGCAGTATCACGTCCGAATAAAGTATTTAAAAGTTAGGTTGTTAAACTGCAATTAAACTGGCAAAAATTTCGCAAAAATCTTCCTCTGGTCCGCCGAAAAACTAGCATGCTCTTAAAATCTATTGCACAACCGTTAGTGATTATTAGTTTCCAATTAACTACAAGAGAATGTGAAAAAAAAAAAAAAAGAAAGTATAAAATTCAGTGTGAAGCGAAATGTCAGAAGCAACTTCCGGTGGCTAGTGTTAGTTTTTTTGAAAAATTGTAATTGTACATGCGTGTGGGTACTAAATAGTGCAAATTTGTGCGTAATCAACACACAAGGGACCCATTTTATTATCTTAAAAACTCATGCAATAGGCAGGATTACAATATTTCAGGCGGAGAAGCTCTTTTTCTTAACGACTTCGGTGTGTGTGTGGGAGGGCAACATTTTGTGGTTTGCCCCGGGCGGAGAAACGCCTAGTTACGCCTCTGCCTGGAGGTAATTATTTCCATATAAATTTCAGGTCAAAACATAATTTCTTGGCACAGTCATAATATTTAGAAATTGTCATACTCCGATTTATGCTTTTACTGACAATGCGATTTCTTATTACAGCAGTCGATTAGCATCCAGCTGTGGACTGCTTGCTATTTTATCTGCATCCCACTACGCTCGGACTACGGACCTTTTAAATATTAACAGCAAAAGTAAAATCTCAGTTGAACACAACTTACGGTAAACAAGCTCACGGTGTATCTGGTTTAACGTAGTATGATGATACAGTTACTCATAAACCTGATAATTTAAGGAACGTAAAGTGTTTTTATTAATGTGACAGATACGCACTGATAACATCTGTGAAAAAAGATGATGTTCGACATTTTAGAAGTGTTTTAATAAGAAATTACAAAAAATAAAAGTCAAAAAAGTTGAAACTGGCAGCAGTGTGTTAGATGAATAAGAAAGAAACCGGCTGCAGTTAAATACCGTTTGCTAAGAAAACGGCGCACGTAAACAAGTTGTGGACGGAAGGTTATGTTTTTGCTTTTTACGAAAGAAATATTCGTACTCTGTAATTAAAAAACGCCATGAAAATCATGGAATTCGCATTTCTAACTGTAAAATAAGTAATATTATTAATAATAAAGTGAAAGTCCTCAAGCATTGCTTTTAACAGAAAAGATAACAACCAAATGAATATCCAAAGAAGGTACATACGGTTACGACTATTCCAAATGTAAGGTCCTGGTCTTAAATGGAAATCCATCAACCCAAGGAGCAATCTCTAAATCGTTAAAAATCTCTGTATCAACTGTAAACAAGGTAATAAAGATTTCAATCTGAAAAAAATAAAGAAAAAACATAATGTTCATAGCCTTTTCCCTAGGCACGTGGCTGAACGCAGAACACGATGTAGATTTTTTTAATGAACATCACTTAGCCGGAGACAGATAGAAATTGTTGTTTAGGTAGATCCATGTTGTTGAAACATGGATCTACCTAAACAACTGTACCAAAAAAGCTCGATTAGCTATCGCAAAAGAGCAGAAAAAGACTTACAAACTTGGTTCCAAAGAAGATCTCAGTAAAGGATTTATGATTACTGCTGGTTTCTCGTACAATGGGAAATCAAAGTTAAGAAAAGTAAAAAAGAACGTTAAAATCAATTCTACATATTACCAAAATAATGTTTTAACTCTTAAATTTAAAAAGAAAACACCGTTCCTTTATCCACAGAACCTTCAAAGAGTAGAACTCCGTGGGGATAAGGCTACCAGTCATGCATCCAAACCTACCACTCTACTTTTTGAAAAAATGAAAAAAGAGACGGGTATCAAGTCTGTACCTTTTGCTCATATTCCTTCAAAGTCCCCTGATGGGTCTATCCCAATCGACTATTGTGCCTTTGGACTGCCAAAAAGAGCGCTTTCTAAACGCAGACCTAAAACAATGATTGGACTATGGAAAGCAGTGGAAGAGGAGTGGAATAAAACATCACTACCGATTTTAAGAAATGCCCTGGTATCTTGGAAATGTAGATGTAGGTTCATAGTCCAGAGAAAAGGCTATCAATCAGTTAAAAAATTTAAGAAAAAAATATTTCATTTTATACATTAGTTACATTGCTGTAAAATCGTTCTAAAAATGTGTAAACATCCTCTGTATAGGACCAGAAATCGAATTATTTGATTACACAGCACATAAACAAATTGGGAAGAGGGTGAGACAAGGTGAAACCATATCGTCCAAACTCTTCTGTTCCATTTTTAGAACGTCTTTCAATCATTGAACTTGAAGACAAAGGAATAATGATTGATGGGATTGTTTAACCCACCTTCGTTTAGCTGACAGCATAGACATTTTCGCAAATGCCGCTTAAAGTATGATCCAAGCACTTGCTGACAAGAGTAAATAATTGGGATTAAAGTGGAATTTAACAGAAAGCAAAATTAATGTACAACGTTTTTATAAGAACTGAAGGTTTAAATGTTGATAGGGCAAATTCAGAAATAACTGAATTTGCCATATCGACATCTAAGTCTACGGTAGTTCTACCTTGGACAACAGATATCATGCGAAAGCTACATCAAAGAAAAAAATTAATAGTAGTGTAAAAGTTAGCTGGAGTGCAATTGGCAGAAATGATACAATTTTCAAGAGCAATTTTCTATTGTCTAAAAGGAAAAATGTTTAATTAATCCATCCTTCCCTTTCTTATTTATGGATCAGAGACATGGACCTTGACTAAAAGACTACAGATGTTCTGGACAACCCAAAGAAACATGAGAGGTAGGCTTGGTGTAACCAAGAAAGATATGAAAAAGAACTCGTGTATCTGAAAAATGACAAAGGTGGATGATCAAAGTAAAGATCCTGTGGTGGCAGCGGGGCTGGACATATTGCTAGACCTTACCACAGGTGGTCCAGGTAGAGAGCTGTGGAAAATACTGTATGTCCAGTGCTGTGTCTGCCTGCGAGGAACTCATTAGCTTTAGATTGACGAAACCGTATGATGTTGCCAGTCATTTTGTCAATGATCAGTGATGCAAAAACAAATGGTGTACATGTGTATATGCGGGGTTTCTGTACACAAGTTTGAGGATAAATGACGACAAATGATTCGACACCTCGTCTAACCCAGTGATTTACACCGGAAGTAATCCTAATGTACTCATTGATTTTGATAAACCTACCAATAAATATCCAAAGCGTTTGATTAACATTGGGAATTTAAAAAAAAGAACGTAAATACTGTGAATACAGTTACGTGTCTCACATTTTCTGAAAATCTTATAGACAGAAATGTTCTGTTTTGAAAAAAAAAAGAAAATTTGGTGCATCCGTTTTCTAATTACCAGACATCACGCGATAATAATGTCACATTCCAGTTTACAATGGAATTGTCATTAAAATTGTAACAGGTTTTTATTGTTTTAAATGTCCACGCACTTTTGTCATTAGTGTAGATTGAGAAATAATACTTGCCGGCCTACATCGATTACGAAGTTTTGGTGCCCTTTCGTAATTAGAAAGAATAAGAACCAAACTTTTACAATATCAAAGTGCGAGTGATTTACCATTTAAGCAATGAATGGACGCGGGCATTATGCCACAGCACTGTCGACTCAAAAGCAACGCCCTACTGACTCCACACGACAGAAGTGACTAAAGACCACATCTGCGGAAACAGAGAACTTGGACACTCACGCAGAGTGTAGGAGTGCGACAAACGGTTGCAAGGTATTAGTTTCCTCCAAAGGATTTAGGGCGGTTTCTGGATTTTAATAATTACTCCTTAGATAAAGAAAATCGGGTCAAGTGAATGAAAACGGTTGTCAGGTAAATATCCAGAACGAAGCTTACCACAAATACACATTTCATTCCTGGTACGGAGCAAAGGTCAGAATTCTTAGCGAAATGATATCCAACCTCACAGGCAAAAGAGGTTGGATATCATTTCGAACCATTACTGTACCGCAAACCTATTCTAGTATTTTCTCTCACCTTTCGATGCACCTGGCGTGAAATGTTCTTTTGAGAACATTCTGGAGAGATTCTTCCGTGAAGTCTAATATCAAAAAACGGATTCCTATAATAATCAGATTGGAAATTGCATGATTGAAATAGTGGAGCCGTTTTCTATTTCTCGTGTTCCGCAACACAGCTTCCAAAAGCAGAAAGCTTGGACAACAGAGATCAAGTTAAGGTTCATTACTGCCCTTTGTAGGAGTAACAGTACAACATGAGTCTCATACACAAGTGGGAAACGAAGTAATTCTTCACAAATACATGGAAGGCAATACAAATCTAATCGTTGCCACAAATGTGCCGTATTTCCATTGTTTCCATGTAGCAACTCCTTCAGAATATATATATATATATATATATACCAAAAACCATAAAAAGAGCGAAAAACAAATTTTAAAAAAATTTACATACTTACATTCTGAAGATCAAAACGCGCAAGTGCTGCAGTGAAGAATTCTCAGAACTAACAACCTACAAAGCAGAAACTACAAGAAAATTAATAAAAAAATAATAATAAAAATAATAAAATACTCAAAAGCCAACGGGCAAAGAGAATAAAAATAACAAAACCTGAATGCAGAAAGTGTTGAAAATGCCGAGCCTTGGCTTTATCAAGGACCAGCAAAACTCTACATTTTCTTACTACCACAAAGACCTAGTTGAAAATGGGTTTCTGCAAAGCCATAGATGTAAGTATAAGTCCCCAAAAAAATTACATAACCGCCCTCAAAGGTGCGGAAACTAAATATTTAATCAAAAGTTTTTGCATACATCTATCACTTCCTTGGCCCAACCCATACTCATCATCTCCCACAAAAACCAGAAAAACATTGTAAGAACGTTTTACAGACAGTTCCCACGAAACACGGAATGCCATAAGACAAAAACGCGTAATATAATACATTGGTAAAGGTACTTAAAAAATTAAAAATAAAAGTTGCAATATTTACACAGTATTCTAGGAATGCTTTAAGATGATTACAACAACTGAAAAATAATTCCGTCCAACTCCGAAAGTTGACGAACACCACGAGGTCGAGAGACCAACGAGTACCCCTAAGAGGAGCACAAAACCGTGCTCAGGCCAATATAAAAGAAATAATTTTTTTTTAATATACAGTATAATTAGAATTCAAGCTGTACCAATGCCAAACAAGAAAATATAATTTTTTTAGCATTAAACGAAAACGACAAGTATAGAAAGATCCTGCATATGAACAAATGAAAGAGCACACCTACAATGCTGCGAACCGCTTAATCTCCTCACACGCAAAATGGCCGACCGAAAAACAGCAGTCAGGGAGGAGGAGAAAGCGTGAAGACTGTCCCGCACAAAAAATACGCTGCACACGAAATTCCTCCAATCAAAAATTCCAAACTGAGAATGATGACCTGTTTGTCCAGTAAGAGAAGAATAACTCACCAGAATACACGAAAATTATTATCAAATATACCTGATGCGTATTTAATAATTTTTTTATTTTAATAAATACCTTAGTGTACCTCTACAGACAAAAACAGTTACTTATTTAGTTTAACGTAGGTTTTACCATTTTATGTTAGCTATTCTTGAGATAGAATATCTAGTTTACTTTTTATATTGTTTTATCTAAATTTTTTATTCAAATTATCATATGTATATAGCAGCTGTCAGATGCACTGCAGTCAACATGGCTCCACGTGCCTGTGAACACCTTCCAGCACTTTATTGAGTCATTCCCAGCCCGTCTAGCTGCTGTCCGCCCAGATTGTATGTTAAACAGTGGTTTTAAAATCTTAGGTATAAATTAAGTCTTTGATTCTGCTCTTGGGTATATATATATATATATATATAATGTGACTCGACCGTGTATTGTGACCACCAGCTAATATCCAGACTAACCGCCGCGTGCAGCGCGGACAGCAGCTAGACGGGCTGGAAGTGACTCAATAAGGTGCTGGAAGGTGTTCACAGCTATATGGAAGCATGCTGACTGCAGTGCATCCGACAGCTGCTGGAGGGTGCGTGGTGGAGGGTCATTAGAGCAAACAACACGATCGAGGTGGTCCCACAGATGTTCAATTGGGTTTAAGTCTGAGGAATTAGGGGGTCAGGGAAGTACTTTGAAGTCTTCATCGTGCTCTTCCAACCACTCTCGGACATTTCTAGCTGTGTGACACGTCGCACTATCGTGCTGGAAGATCCCATCCGCCCCAGGGAAGACTAATCAGCATGTATGGGTTTACGTGGTCTGCAAGGATGAATTCGTAACGAATTCGGTCCATAGTGTCTTACACAGGTATGAGTGGACCCATGGAATGCCACGAAAACATTCCCCAGACCATAACGCTGCCCTCACCAGTTTGCGCTCTTCCAGCAATGGTTGAAGAGTGTTTGTTCTCCGATGCTTCTCGCCTTATACCCCAACGCCCATCTGTTCGATGAAGCAGAATACGTGACTCATCGGAGAAGGCAATCCTTCGCCAATCAGCGGAGGTCCAATTCCGATACTGTCGTGTAAATGTAAGCCTTTTCTGCCGATGCACCTTCGTTAGCATAGGTGCAGTGACCATCCGTCTGCATCGGAGCCTTATCGCAGCAGGATTCGCTGAAGTGTCGTTTTAGACACACTTCCGGTAGCCCTCTGATTCATTCGGTCAGTGAGTTGCTCCACTGTAGCGTTTCGATCGGCTCTCATGCACCTTCGCAGCCGACGTTCACCTCTCACATCAATGGCACGTGGTGCCCCGCAGTTTCCACTTCGTTTATTCGCAATGGTGCTATTTCTCCAATCACGATAAACTTTAACCACAGCAGCACGCGAACAGTTCACAAAATGCGCTGTTTCAGAAATACTGCCACTCTTGGCCAGAAAGCCGATAATCATCCATTTTTGCAAATCTGATAAATCTCTCCTTTTATCCATGACAGGAACGAGTGATATGTTTTCAGAATACCTACAGAACACCTTATATACTCTCCAAACCAGCTCAAGACACGTGCCTTCTTTCATTGGCTACGTGCTGTTGAGGTGGTCACAATAATATGACTCGACTGTGTATACCTTACAGCGTAAAACCCTTTGCCGCTGGTGAACTTGAATCCAAATCTCCCCGCTCAGGAACCGGTTTTCCCCCGACTGAACAAGACCAACCTTGACTTATCGGTGCAACTTGCTGTTTTGACTCTTGCGACACTTCAGTGGTACGTCACAATCTTAACACTACTTAACTCTCTAACATTAGTACAGTGAAAACACGACTTCAAAAGTGTCAAACAGGAGTTTCACATATACCTGTACCTTAGATTCAAGCATCTCATCAATGTAATCACATTCTAAACCTATTCTGGGAGAGGTGGGACCCCAAACAAAAATTTGTTTGCTGCGACTGAAGGTATACTGCAATTTTTATTTTAAGTCTGTTTCGCCTTCTCCATTTGTCTTTTTCTGTAAAAGTTGTTTTGTTACTAATATGCACACTGAGTGGACTGAAATCATGGGATACTTACTTAGTACCGGGTACGCCCACCTTTCACCAGCATAAAGTCAGTTAGACGACGAGACATTAAGTCCACTAGGTCACGAAAGCGGTCCACAGGTATCTCCTCCCAGATCCAATGCTCGAACGTATCTTTCCACATCGTCCCAAAGATTTTGCACACGGTTCATGTCGGGTGAACGGGGAGGCCATTTCAGGTCGGGAACTCCTGTGGGATGCTCTTGTAACCATGTTGTAATCACCATAGCTCTGTGGAGTAGCGCATTGTCTTGCTGTAAGATTCCATTGCTCTGTGGGTGCAGGACGACCATGAACCGATGCAGATGGGCATGTAGTGGTTACCGTTCAGAAATGCATCCAGAGGTACCAGAGGTCCCAACATATGCCAGTTGAACACACCGCAGATCATTACAGAGTTTCCACTAGCCTGAACAGTTCCTTCTTGTCATGACGGCCCCATCGCTATTTGGCGCAGGCGAAAGAGTGATCCACACTCTTTAGTCTGCTCCAAATAAATGGAAACGGGGCCCAGGTAGCACAGCCTTGCAATTTAAAATGGGCGCAAGACTGAGCCACTATCTTTTAGGAAGCGAAGACGGTGGCTCAGTGTTGGCTCTACGTTTAATCGCAAGGTAGTGCTACCTGGAGACTCATCAGACCAGGCGATGCGTTTCTAATCATCCAAGGTCCAGTACCTATGTTTTTTTCCAAGCTAAGGTACAAGCTATTGTACAGTCTGGTGATGTGGTGTTCGCAATAGGGCTCTGGTTCGTATGCGGCTCCCAATAATTTATTGCGGCTAATGATCGCCTGATGGTCTTGGTGGAGACGCTTCTAGAACCTCCCTCGTTAAAGTCTGCTGCGATTTTGCCACTGTCACTCTCCAGTTGGTTGCAACTATGCGAGACAGACGTCAACGGCTACGTTTACCCACCATCTTTCTCCACCTACAGCGCTGCCCACGGTGCGATGTTATTCCGGAAATGGCCAATTCCGATACACTCTTGATATTGGTGAATGGAGTTACTGCAACTCCTTTATCATCTCCACGATAGAGGGACCCATGCGTCGGGCACCTACGACCATCCCTCTTTCAATCTCTGTTAACTCACGACGTTTATCCATATTGACATCGAATTACCGTCTGAATGAATGCAGTAACGTCTTCGTACCTATGTTCACTGGTAAGATCAGTGAAAACGTCGCGTTGCCCAGCGATATATAGTCCCTATATCCATCTATCGATCATTCATTCGAGATATATACTGTATGTAGAAACAAAGGGACAGGAAAAGACACAGAAGAGGACAGCGTGAGAGATTGGAGGATGAAATTTCAATGCACTGCATACCAGAGCCGCATGGAAGAAAATTGTTCAATACACAGAGTTGGAGAAGCGACATGGGAAGACCTTCATCCTGCAGTGGATTGAAAACAGTAGATGATGATTATGACGATACGTTATTGTCAAATGCTCCCTCTATCTACTGACTGACGTAAATGCTCTCTATCTACCTAAGTGGTGCAAATATTGTCTCTCTATAAGTGGAATAAATCACTACTATCTATCTGATATGCGAAGACGCCAAAGGGAAAGACTCACTACAAGTAAACGTGTCAGGTGTAGGTGAATAATAATCATGCAAGTATCATGAATGATGATCCTGTTAGCACACTTTCAGATTCGTAAATCGCTGCCAAATCCCGTAACATTAATAATCTTTTAATCCACAAAGCATAAATCATTGTACAAAAAAAAAAAACATCAGTTTATACGTACCTCTTATAATTAATTCATTTTCAATTTTCAAAGGAAGAGGAAATCAAAGTTGATATACAGGACTTTACATTTCAAATAAAAAAAAAGTTTAATACTATGGCTTTGTGGATTCTGCTTCCATACTGAATTATTCAACGAAGTAGATGCGTTTGACTTACCTGAAAAGAAAATAAGAAAATGCCTTATATACATATCCTGTATATAATTATATATATATATACACACAATTACGTAAAAGTCGTCAAACAAACGCTCTTAAGCAATAAAAACATGTAGTATTCAAACAGAAAAGGCAAAAAAAAAAAATAATTTAAATAAGGGGTGGCATATAAATATGCATACATCATGTTTCGGAGTATTAGTTGTTGCCCACATGAGCATCTACGGCCTTTGGGGAATGCCCTACCCTTATTTGGGGGCGATGGTGCCGTGTAGAGGGCGTAGGGCCCAAGCCTCATTCGCGCACTAGTGAATAAAAGCCCGTGACTCTGAAAACTTAGCCACTGGAGAGGCATGCTTCATTGGAAATAGGACCTCATGATAAACAAGCTGAATGACATGTTCCAACAATCATTAAATTTCAGAAAAATAGTTTCGGTGACTTCTAGCCTAAAGTACGAAGTACAAGATGTCTCAACGTCAAGTCCCACTTTTTGAATAGGTCAAACATTCGACTTAATAACTAAACAGTAACTACATGTAAATGAGAGGTTAATAATGGGAGAATGACTTACAATCACATCAGGTTTACTGCAGATAGAGGCAGATCGCGTCCGTGATACCTTTAGCGGCTGTTCCTGCGTTCACTCGTCAGTTCTCGCCACAGGCAGTAAGATGTCGTACACAGCGCAGCAGCGCGTGTTTACCGTGAAGAATTACTGGCTTACCAATTCTGTTACGGCCACACAAAGTGCTTACCGACACGAGTACGGTGTTCGTGAACGGAAGACGATTTTAAGGTGCGTGGGGAAGCAGGAAGAAACGGGTTCATTACTGAGCGAGAAAGGTTAGCGCAACCCGCCGTCCAGAGTGCTGCAGTGAGCAGAACATGTTCGTAAGCGAATGTTTCACTCCCAGCGGAATTCATTACGCCGATTGTCAGAAGAAACCGGCTACTCTTTGACGATGTGCTAAAAAGCAGCCAAACACGGAAAAATCAGGCCGTACAGAGTGACAGCTGTATACCAGCTGATTGGCCTGACAAAATCAAGCGTGTACGTTATTACTAATGGTTCTTCAACTGGATGGAGGGAAACAAACCCTAGAAGATGGACGATGACATGGTTTACCGATGAAGCTTGGTTTCATCTCTCAGGATATGTAAATTATCAGAACACGAGGACTTGGGCGTCAAAAAATTCTCATGTGGTCCACGAGACACCACGTCATCCGTAAAAGTTGTGTGTGTGGTGTGTAATTTCCACTGAGAGAGTCATTGAACCAATTTTCTTTGAAGGGGGTGTGAACACTGCTGTGCACAAGGACACTTTCATGGCCTTCGTGGAGCAATTAGACGACATCGAGCTTACGCAGGGGTATTTCCAGCAGGATAGTGCCACGTGTCACACATCTAATGAGTCCATGGCGCTCATCAACAGCTTTTTCGTGGACCGTGTAATCTCCAAAAACCTGTGGTCCCCAGGTCACCAGACTTGATGTCAGTGGATTACTTCTTGTGGAGCTATCTTAAAGAGAGAGACTACAATAACATACCACGAACCATTCAGGATCTCCGGGCAAACACGACCGAAATAATATCGACACAGACATGTTGAGGTGTGTAACAGAAAGTATGGTGAAACGTGTGCAAATGTGTCTCGAAGAGAAGCGGGGGACACTTTTAGCACTTGATGCAATGGTAAGTCATTCTCTCATTATTAACCTCTCATTTACACGTAGTTACGTTACTGTTTAGTTTTTAAGTCGAACGATTGACCTATTTAAAAATTCGAACTTCCTGCTGAAATATCCTGTATAATGTAACCGCGGCTTCCATATTTATCAGAAGCGACACTGTGTAGCCGTTTTTACAGATAGTGGGTTGGAATCATTTTACTTCATTTCCCGCCATTTGGATGGAAGGCCAGCAAAAGGCAAAGAAAGTATTTCCTTTCCCACGGGTCACAGCAGAGTGTAAGCAATTAAGAACATAGAGTTTTGAGGGTGAAGGCGTGGCTGCGCTTTCTTGGAATTACACGGACCAAGGGGGCTTTCTCTCTCCGGGCATGAGAGGGGAGACTCGGTGGCGAAAAGTCGGGGGAGGAGGTGAACATTTTTAGGAAGCTCTGAAAACCTCGGGGTTAGTCGGAACGGATGAAGGAAGCGGTTTGGATGGCCGGGAAGAGATAAAGAGATTTTCGGCGAGGAGGATACTGAGGGAGAACTAAAAGAATGAAAGCACGAAAATGACGGACAAAAGCTTGATGACATTCCCCGTAACATCTGAATAAACGTTTTCCTCACTGCAAAATTTAGCCTCAGTCGATTAACTTTTCTATGCTTTGTATTGTATTTATCTGCTCCAGTTGGGAGAATTACGGATTGTACCACCGATACCGAACTTACTGCTGAGCAAAATCAAACGAACCCTCCACACAGAGTGCTGTAATAGAACTCAGCTCCAAGCTCTGTAACAATAACAACACGACAGAAAGCATGATGCTGGAGATGCGTCTCCTATATGAGAGCCGTACACTTCTTATCGTTTATGAAGTTTTGACGGTGGAACAGTATATACATGTGGAATGCCAATTCTTCATCCTGCTCAGCTCTTGATTTGCGGCATTACAGTCACCATCATCCAAACGGGATCATGGTGACAGTCTCTGCGTTCAATGCTTCCGCCTGCACAAGCGAAACATGGAACGTCCCGTAAAGCCGCATCTCAACTCTCGTGAACGACTGAGCAGTTTAGGAAGCTTCACTCTGGATTTTATTGTTTATATTTTGTGCTTGAGACTGTTTCTGTTCTGTCGTTTTTAACCCCATATCTCCGAAACAATAGCCTTAAATTAAGGATGGATAATTCCTTTTATGCTTTCGGGGATAGTTAAACTTCCTCACACCCTAAGAATAAAAATCACGAAGTAAATGCTGCAGACATTGCATGAGAATATTCAACAATGTGTTGATATTCTCATGCAATGTCTACAGCATTAGTCACATTGTGAATGTTTCCAAATATGGAGCTACTCGCGTTACTGCTAATGGAAGTCATGTCATTTATTGATATGCTCCTTCTGCTTCGCGACTAATAAATCACTCTATGATTACATTCATTCTTTTTCCTAAGACATATTTTGGTTAATTTTCTAAATTTCATCTGCGTGGGACAAATTCCCATATAAAACATTCATTATCAGATGTTTCAACCCAGAAAAATCTCATTTCTAGAAAACGTTTCAAAATAATTCGTACCTCGGGGATACCTTAACTGCTGTTTGAGTTGCTCTTTCTAGCATAATCAACCTCTTTAACCGACTGGAACGAATGAACTCGAGGTTAGCAAAATAGTATGAAATCAGCTCGAACGAATATATTCGCTCTCAAAGAAGTGGGCCGAACGCGGCTGGAATGAGTAAACCTGCACATCACAAAGCGTTGCTTTTCCCTTAGCTTTATAACTCAAAGTGGTCCATTAGGGAGATGACTAATCCTTTTTGTCCGATTACCAGTTAAAACGGATAACAATGGCGACGAACTTAAGTAAAGGAAAGATGTTTGAGTCACTTGTTTTTATCCAGTGGCATGATGTCAGTGTCAGGGGGACTAACCTTTCCTCATCATGGCCTGGGTCATGGAGCAGAGAACAGAAAACAAAAGGAGGCGCTTATGATAGGTGACAGGTTTATGGTCGGTATTGCTAAGATGAGCGGCAAAAACAACTGTTTTACCGTAGCTGCCATAAAACCTGGCGTCTATGTGAACACTTTTGTTTGGGGAAAGTAAAAAATGTTGGACACTATTCGATTCAGGTAAATCTGCAGCTTAAAAGTTTAAGACCGAAGGATCGCGGTTTCAACGAAGTTTAATTATCGACAACTAAAGTAAACAAATTGACCATTCACATTTAAATCTCTAATGTTTATTAAACCTGGAAACAAACTGCTAAAGCTTTAGTATTTCTAGGGCAAATTGCATTTGTAACTAAGAGCAGTTTACCAGGCCCTTTCTAGTGCAAATATTACGCACCCATAACTATATTAAAAAATTTACATTTGTTGACGATCAGTAACGAACATTCCGTCACACCCATCTCTGAAGTTATCACAATATTTTAAATTTCAAATAAAAATATATTTCCTGGCGCAACGTTGCATCAATTCTTTGTTACATAGTACTCTTAAATTCATGTTTCCGCCCCCACTCCCACACCCAGAAAAAGTGCGCGCTAACAGCTCTGCTTCAAAAGCTTTCGAATATGGTACTTTTGGTGGCCCTGGTGGCCGGGTGATTAGAGATGTAGGTATCTAGCAGGTCGCCTGAGCTCTGGATGAAACATCACGGGGCTGGGTCCACTTATCATTGGAACCAGTGACCCTAAAGTAGGGGCGTCCGACTGATTATACACTCATTGCCATAAAAATCCGCGCACCAAGAAAAAACCGTGCGACTGGTGTCAGCAGCGAGCAACGTGGAATGCTACGGACTCGCGACGTATAATGTTCAGCGACGAATCCCACTTCTGTATGGGAACGGACGACCACCGTGTCAGAGTGTGGTGGACCGCAGGTGAGCGCTACAATCCCAACCTCACTGTACAGTGGCACACGTCCCAAATTGCAGTCGTGATGGTATGGAGAGCCATCGCGTATGACAGTCGGACTTCCCTCGTAGTGATCCCAGGGGCGTTGACAGCCCAGTGATGCGTACAGGAGATCCTGAGGCACCAGGTGCTGCCTTCCCTGGTGGGGCGGCCCGGAGCTATTTTCCAACAAGATAACGCCCGTCCGCACACGGCTCGGGTTTCGCAGGACTGCCTACGTCATGCTTCGACGGTTCCGTGGCCTGCTAGATCACGTGATCTTTCGGTCATCGAGCACGTGTGGGACCAGATGAGACGCCATCTTTCTCCATGCCCCAGTGTTCGTGATTTAGAGCGTCAGTTGCAAGAAGTGTGGGCCAATCTGTCCCAGGATAACATACGGCGTCTCTTTGACTCCATGCAGGACCGTATCACCGCATGTATCAGAGCACGAGGCGGTCCGACGCGGTACTAACGCTGCCCGGAATGTGTACCGTATGTCCGCGGGAAATCGCCCTGCTGCTGCGATATTGTAATCACTTTTGTCCTTGGTATTTACCATCACACTACTAAAATCTCATTTCAATCCGACACCTCCTTCTTGGTGCGCGGAGTTTTATGACAATGAGTGTATTCATATTAAGAGCTGAGCTGCTCATGATGGTCGTTAAACCTCGAAACAAACAAGAAAAGTGGTTTACCTGAAAATCTAAATTTTCAGTTTTGCGATTTTGCAGCTTACAAGTGTTAAATGCTTTAACATAATTTTGGAGGGAGGAAGCTGAACATACCGTTTTTCAGGTTTTTGTGTACGCAGGAAGAACTGCTAACCCCATAAAACAGTAGTTTTTCAGGTCGGATACTTTGCCGCAAGTTTCGCTTTAAGATTCATTCAGTATAAGAAAATAATTCTCTTCAAAGTGTTTATAATATCGCTGTCACGAATTCATTGTTTTCCTTTCCGAAACCGGGTTCATATTTTTTTTATGTGTGCTCACTGCATGTCAACAAAGAGCAAAGGAACGTCATCTTGCATTAGCTTTAACCTTAGAAGACGTTTGATTGCCCTCATAGTTTTTCATGATTTCGTTGCAGTTTCTACGCTTTCGATTAATGGAAAACTGCTTCAGCGTTCTACTTCAATGCGACCTCGGAGATTTGGGCGGAACCTTCGTGCGACCTAGAAAAACAAGGACTATTTTCTACACTGTTGAGCCTTCATGTCGAACTCTTATCTCAAGATCAAGAGCTATTAGTCATTACTTTGTTTAAGCATTATTGACAGACTTGGTAGTGAAAATTCTACAGAACTGGATATCAGTAAATCATGGAATGTGAACCAGCCCACCGCACAAACCTTCGTACTTATTTATATTACAGATAGCGAGAAATAAATAGGGTTTATTTTGTAGCAGAATACGTTCGCCTAGGAGTTTATCAGTACTATATTTGAAGTTACTTACGCTCCTGCGATTTTAAATTTATAGGTAGTTCTAATTCAGAGCAACATATGCATTGTTAAAGAGTATGTATTTTTACCAAATTTCTCTGGAAGGTTTCTCTTGTATTTCACGATGCTAGCTGCTTACATATGATTAGTTACAGACCACTTTCCCTTTAAACCAATGCATTTATCCATGTTAGTCGAAAGAGCAATAGAATGTTTTGATACTGACTGACTCAGGTTTACTGTCCTTCTGCTTTGACCTAGAAAAGCACAGACTGCTTGATTTACACCGACTTACTCTCTCAGTTCAAATTAGATTTGTTGCTAATTTTTTGTTTGTGCTAAATTAACCATGAGAAGCAAAGCGTACAGGGCAAAACACCGTGACCAGGTTTCTGCACGCTTTTTGTAAAAAAAAAGACCGCGGTTTTGTTATCACTTTGTCCGTCCGTCAGTCTGTGAACACCACATCTCTTCAACTTAGTCCAATTTGAAAAATTCTTTCTGCATTGGGAAGTTGAAGTGTAAGAATGATGATGCTTGCATTCCGGTTTTTTTGTACGATGCACGATTTCGCCGTTAGAGGGCGTAAATGCAGGTGATATTGAATTCAAAATACATTTTATTCCATATATTTGATTCTAAATATCCGATTGAAAAAATCATTTTACCTTTTTGAATACGATTTATATCGAAGGCTATTTTAGGTAAAGTCACTTTTTCAAGAAATGCAGCGATTTTTCGCTAGAAAGCGAAAAGGAAAATTGCGTTTCCTCCCAACATCTTTGCTTCTAAAACTCCGCTTTGAAAAATTATTCTTGCATCGGATACAGCACCTGATGGAAAATGTTTTGTATATAATTTCTAAATTTTCATAAAAAATGGTTTGGCCACCAGGGGCCGTAAATGTTTATTTTTTCTTCTGATATATTCGCAGCAAAAATCTGAGCTTTTAAAAGTCGATTTAAAAAATACTTGCGTGGACCGTTCCGGCTCACCTGGAAAAACTTTTTCGGAACACTTTTTTCTTAAAATAATGCATGTTTTTTCCGCTAGGGAGCGTAAAGGTGCATCTTATTTTTGTCCTTATCTCTGGTTCTAAGAGTCCGACTTGAAAAATTCTTATTTTGTTGGAGAGCGCTGCCGGTGCGAAATGTTTCTGATATAATTTCAATGTTTTCCTTAATGCATAAGTGTGCCACTAGAGGGCGCAAATTCCCGTTTCCGTTTACAGCAATATCTGCGCGACTAAAATCCCGATTGAAGACATTTCTTTCGGTCAGATACTTCTAACTATGAAAACTCTTTGTGTGTATTTTCGTCGATTAATGCCCAATTTCGCAGCTAGGGGCGCCATGCTTAACCTGTTTTTCCCAATATAACTGCTTCTAAATGTGCGATTGAAAATATTCTTTCAACGCCGGATGACATTTGCCATGTGGAACACTTTAGATTTGTATTTGAGAAGCTTTTCAGTTCACAGTTCTGTCGCCAGGTGGTGTTTGTGTACTTTTGTTTGCAACTGTATCTTCGCTTCTAAAAACCCTATTGAGAAATTTTATTTTTTACTGCATTCCATTCCCTACAATAAATGCTGGGAGCATTATCCTCTTTAAATAATGCACAGATTTCCCATTAGGGGGTGTAAAAGTCAAAACCATTTTCTGGCTACCCTTCTGCTTCAGGAAGAAGTATTTGAAACATATTTCTTGCTTATTTTCAACTTTTCCATTATGCAGAATTCTTCCGGTAGAACGCGTAGAGTTATATCATGTGCTCCCTTCTATATTTCTTCTTTTGACTCTTCCGATTTCAAAATCTCTTTGGCTCTGATACTTCTGTTATGAGAAACTTTTTGTGCGCCATTTGTTTGTCTTCGTAACATACTTTTCAGCTGCTAGTGGAAGTAAATAGCTGTTTCTCTTTCTGGATGTTTTATCGATTGTAGAAATCAGGTTGATTTTTTCGAATCGGTCCCACTGACTGTGAATAACTGATCAATTTTATTTGCTTCGGAAAGGACTCAAAAGACGTGCTCATTACAACCGAAAATTCGGAGTCATCTTTCTTGTATATTTTTATATTCAACTTTTCAAAAGCTCTTTATTTTTAGTTTTTTTTTTTTTTTTTACTTTTAAATAGCAGAAAGTTCTAGAGCTCAGGGGAATCTTACTTGGTACGAAGTTCCAAATTTAAGACTTACCAGAAATGAATATCTTGGCGAAAACGTTTGTATAGCCCTACTTCTACTGGACACCAAAAGGACGTTGTTAGACTTTTGGTTCTGCTGTTGTGATGAAAATCTACTGGAGGTGAGGCTTGGCTTATGCCACCAAGAAAGACGTGCCAGGGATTCTCTCGGAATGAGTGGCCCTGTATTGGATAGACATAACAACGACACCAAGCCCGCTTGATTCGTGTTCCTTGATATTTTGAAGAGAAAAATTAATAGAAAATTGCTATAATAAGTCCTCATCATCACGGCTTAGAAAACCCTTTATAAACTATCGCAGACACACTTTAGCTTTTATTTCAACTGATACTTTTCTTTTTAAATATCCCAGTTCAGTTTGGTACGATTTCCAGCATTGCTCGTTGACAGGTCACGTTAGTTACGCTTGTCAAGTGTGCAAATTTCAACAGAGCAGCTTACATTGTGTCTCATTTGAAAATAAATTTCAATATTGAATAATACGTGGATAGAAATGGCCATTTTTACATACACTGGCGGAAAGTGAAAAAAGAACACCAAGAAGGAGACGTCTGATACCAACGAAATTTATACAGCATAATAACGGAATACAAAGGATAACGTGATCAAAACATTATGGCAAAATACAGCTGTATTTGCTGTTAAACTGAAAAATAACATTTCCATGTAACATAGTAAGTACGAGGTTGAACCGCCATGAACTACGTCACACTGTGCAATTCTGGCATGGAGTCTGTCGTACAGATGTTGGATGTAAGTTTGGGGTATTGAGTTTCAAGCATCCTTAACCTGGACACGTAAATCGGGGATGGTCGTGGCTGGCCGTGTAGACCGGATAAGTCGTTGTCCCATAAAATTCCAAACGTGCTCAATGGGGGACAAATCCGGTGAACGTGCAGGCCATGGAAGTTGTCTCACACCCTGAAATGCATGTTGCGTTGCACGTGCCGTGTGTGGGCGTGCGTTATCTTGCTGGAAAACACCACGATGGACCGACCTTACAAATGGCACAACAACAAGCTGAATGATGTTGTTGATGTAGGAAGTGCTGTTTAACGTACCCGGTACAAACACTAGTTGTGTACGGGAGTGATAGCTAATTGCTCATCACACCAAGAGACCAGGTGTAGGCCCTGTGTGTCGCTGGCGGATGCAAGAAGGGTGGAGACGCTCCCCTGTGCGTCTGCGAACACGCATACGGCCATCGGAGGCTCCCAAGCAGAATCTGCTTTAATCTCTGAACACGACAGATCGTCATTGCGTTCTCCAGTGCAACGTTGGCGACACCACTGCAGCCGCTCCTGTCACTGGGCTGGAGTCAGATGTACACATGCCAGAGGTACACGTGCACGTAGTCCTGCGTCCAGTAGACAGTTGCGGATTGTTCGTACAGTCACCTCAGGTGCAACGGCAGCTCGGATTTGGGTCGCAGTGGATGTTCTGCTTGACAATGCCGCTCTTCTTATGCGTCGATCGGTCCGCTCATCAGTCCGTCTGTGACCCCCGGTTCCACGTCTTCTCGTGTGGGAGTGTTCCTTGGACCATCTACGCCACCATCGTACCACCACCGATACTTCCCGTCCAATTCGCTTCGCAATACGACGATACGACCACCCGGCCTCGCGGAGTCCGACTAGACGACCTCGCTCAGAGTCCGATAACTGATGAAATCGTACACGTCTTCCATGTCCAGGCATTGCAGCTTCTTCAGGGTCTTCGCACGTGTCCGTACGCCGACGACTGATTACATTCACTTCGCCGTACTCCTTAAATACCACCGACGATAATTTGCATATTATGCCGTGCTGTGGCGTAAGCGCTCACCGGTTGGTCCCGAAATCAACATCACACCTACGTAAACTCGACCCAATTAACATATGTAAATTTCATGATCGTCCGCCAATTCCTTCTTGGTGTTCTTTTTTCACTTTCCGCCAGTGTATTTTTAAAACCCGAAATCAAAGTGCGGTAAAATTTTGATGAAGAATGTTCGGAGTTCACCGATTTCCTGGACAAACGAAAGGGGGAAGGGGAGTTGCAGAAATCAGCCAAAACTGACAAAGGTTACACGTGGGAGATCACCTTAATTTAATCTAATTATGTAGCGCAAGTGATCAAATACACAAAGGCGGACCTCTCGCTAATCACGTGAACGCGACCAGGACTCGAACTCGGACAAGAAATGGGTGGTACGCCTGCTTCACGGTGCTGGTCTTCTCCCTCCCCACAGGGAAAAGCGGCCTTAAGTACTACCGATAAGCGGCGACCTTGAACTTCAGATGATCGTGAGATCTTTATAAGCAGAAAAAATGTACAATCATTTGCAAAAGTTAAAGACCACCTGTTAATTTACTGAAAATTAAGATTTTCGAAGAAACAACTAATTACTGGTCAGAGATAAACTGCTGGCCACCCAAAATGCAACACCAAGAAGGACACGAGAGAGCAAAGCCAATTTACTGGACACATAACAATAGATACAAAGATGAAGCGATTGAGTTTACAGGCCCGTGCGACTTGCGGAACACGCAGACATCAATAGTTCGTGTGGCCCCCATGGCTGGCAATAACGGCCGCTACACGCCGCGGCATCGAATGAAAGAGGCTTTGGATGTGGGCTTATGGTATGTCCGTCCAGGCTGCTTCCACACGTTGTCACAGTTCATCAGGCGTAGCCGCCAGTGGTGCTTGCCGGGCCACTCGGTTGCCGATCAACGACCAGACGTGTTCGATGGGCGACATATCAGGAGAACAGGCGGGCCACGGCAGCAGTGACACCTGGTGGGCAGTGAAGAATTGTTGCACGATGCGTGCCACGTGCGGGCGCGCATTGTCCTGTTGAAACGTGGCCGCTGGCAGGTCCTGCAGGTAAGGGAGGACTACAGGCTCCAAAATGTCGGAGATGTAGCGGTGGCTGTTGAGGGGTGCGGGTGTTATATCCCATTGCGCCCCAAACCATAACGCCAGGCGACGTACCGGTATGGCGATGCATAATGCAGGCGTCATACAGTCTCTCGCCACGATGCCCCCACACGCGGATCCGACCTTCGTGGTGTTGCAGTCAGAAGTGGGATTCGTCGGAAAAGACAATGTCGTGGCATTCCGTAGTCCAGGTGCGGCGTTCAACGGTTCACTGCCACCGCACTCGCCGGTGGTGTAACGTCAATGGTAATTGGAGGAATGCGCGCCGTGCGACAAGTCCCCGCTCCAGCAGACGACGTCGAACGGTACGTGCTGACACAGGTTGTTGCGCAACACACCCTAATTCCTGCGCTAACGTTCGTGATGTGGCGGTGCGAGCCGTCAATGCCCGCCGCACAACATGCCGGTCCTCTCGTTCGGTGGTGTGACGCGGCTGCGGCAATCGCTCACGTCGGCCCATCCGTCCCTCCTGCACCCACCGAATCCATACTCGCCTCACTGTGGCTCGATGTCGTCCCGCACGGGCGCCGATGTATCGATACTATGAACCGCTGTCGCGATAAGCCACTATTCGTCCTCTGTCGAACTCCGAAACGTGCTGGAATGACTGCCGTATTCTGCGACGAGGCATCAAGAAGCTTTACACGCACAGGTCTGCCAGCACAACGCACTTCCACTACTTACACCCCGCCTTCTGTGCACCCTTCTTATAGTGCTTCTCGGTGGCGTGCCGGGCGCACATGATTTGCATATGCCCTGCAATGCTAATCGTTTGCATGTCCTCTCGCGGGCGACGCATGCTGCGAAGTTCAGGCCAATCGGATGCTTCCTTCTTGGTGTTGCATTTTGCGTGGCCAGCAGTGTATTTGAAAAAAAAAATGACACCACAGATGAATACTTACATTCTTTAGAACACAAAAAGCTCGAAATCAGTACTTTGTGTGGCCACTTTTGGTTCCTATGACTGGCAGAATACGATGTGGCATACTCTGAATGAGGGATTTGCAGTAGTCACTTGAAATGTTTTTGCACCACACGTACTTTATCGCATCAATCAAAGCTTGGTAATTTGATGGCTTTTTTCCGCTACCTTGTCTTTTAAAATGATCCACAAATTTTCGATGGGGTTAAGGTCGGGACTATTACCTGGCCAGTCAAGCACAGTTATGTTTTTCCTCTGGAGGTAGTCCTTTACTCTCTTTGACATGTGGTATGGAGCACGATCATTATTATAAAGATTATGCATCTGTGCACTTGCATATGAGTCAACAGCTTTTCACGAAACATTTCCACATAAAAAGGACCAGTCATGGCAGTGTCTGTCGGCAAAAAGGATAACGAAGCAGTACCGGATGCTGGCATAGCTCTTTGTTTTCATGACAGAAGTTAGTCTAGGTTTATGTGCAGGTTTATAAGACTTGAATCCAAAATCGTTGCTAAGACTTCGGGAAACAGTGCTGATACTAATATCAGAACCTTTCGAATGGCATTGATTTTCCTTGAAAGGCACTGATTTTTTTGCAGGAACTCCTCGGAGCACGCATAACTATTCATTCGCCTTTTGGTATTGTCATGACGTGGGGTTGTTTTCCTTGGACGTTCACTTCTCTTTCGGTCGCTAAAATCACCTGTAACTCGATTTTTAATGATCGTATTGTGAATAGCAGCCTTGCTGACATTCACTTTTCTGCTTATGTCACGTTCAGAGTATCCTTCATGATATGAAATCACTATTTGTGTCCTCTGAGTAACACTTAATGACGCTTTTTTGCCCATTTTTCGCTATATAAAAAATGCGCACAAAACTTCTCAGCATGAAAACCAGAAGCAAACTGACGCTCGCATGCTTCCTCCAACTCTATCAATAGCTGCCTCTGTAGGATGATGCAACACAGACAGGAAGTTGAGTAATACAGACAGTAGCTGACGCAATCGGCAGAAATCTCCTGATACCAACAGGTGGTCTTAAACTTTTGCAAATGACTGTATTTACGTAATTTTTAAATGTCAAATGCTAATAGTTTTTATTTTCCTTTCAAATTTTTAACCAGCGCAACAGCTTCCTTTCTAAGCTAACAAAAATTTCTTTTACATTTTACTTGCCTTATACTGTATGATTAAACATATGAAATAGAAAAAATATATACTGTTAAAAATCATGCATCTGTGAGCTACCAATATAACATGTTGTAGTTAATATTTGTAATGACAGAAAAAAGACTCATTCTTTTTATATTCTTATAAAATATGCGACATTACCATCTTTTCACAATTAACATTCAAGTGATAATCATTTCAAATTCAACGACCATCTGAAGTAACGGCACCGCTGTACAAATAGTTCTTTTCTGGAGATTAGTAGAACGGTAACATTATATTGAAGGAGACCCAACATTTAAGGTACATAGATAATTTCTTCAAGAATAATTGCGACTGATTGGTCGCTCAGGCAACCGCCAAATCCTACAGAGAGATGAATGAAAGAAATCTGAAAAATCAGGCGCAGTCGAAATGATAGATCGAAAAACGCCAAAAGAAGCCGAACGTCGTTAAGTTAGTCATACAACTTGTAATATGGCGTCGACCCGAGAAAAACAATGACTAACTGATCGCAAAAGATACAAGTAATCACTGCATGATTACTTCCTGAATGGCGATGAGCATGCCAACCGATTTCATTGTGGAAGATCCATGTGATTTCACGGTATACTTCAAAGATCACGCTTTTCAAGATTAAGTGTTCCTGTCAGTGGCGCAGCGAGAAATTTCCATGGACTACCTTCTCCGTAGGGGAAGAGTTTGAGGATTAACATATGTTTTTTCATGGACTTTTAATGGCGTAGGTTGTCTGAAAAAGGAGGGAGAGATAGTACGATTCAAACACGCCTTCACCTGTATCGTTACGAGGCTGAATGTATTATGAACCAGAATCAGGCAATTCTTGAAAACATGCTTTCCCCTTGCCACCCGCCATACGTTAACATTGAATATTTCTTGTTAAATTATAATTTAATTCAAAAGCTGAAAGGTGCAAGGGGTCAATGCTTCGGCTTATTCTCTTGTAAATGTGACAAACAATGGCATACGCGTATCGGATGTTACAGTCAATTTGCTTGTCACCGCCAGGAGAAATTGTCCGAAAAGATGTCTCGCGGATGTCCAGCTGACGTATCAACATCAAGCCAACGATGAATCTAGCTCATTGTTCTTCAAGATGTGTCACTTACTCGAACACCGCTTTGTCCATTTACTTTGCATTTAATGTTTATGCCATACAGAGAAGTTACAGCCTCCTAATTTATACAGAGAAGCTATGATAGGACAGTATATACATGGGTTGTACAAAATAATGGGAACCCATGGTATAAAAGTATTACTTTCCGTAATGGCTCATTTATTTGTGTTTTTTATTTTCGTTGGTTTAATGACCACCGTAAGCAACTCGATACGTTATAAGCAGTCTCTCTTCCTTAATTTAGCGCCACTGGTTCCAGGGAAGAGAGAGAGAGAGAGAGAGCTATTGCCGTATGACAAACACAACATCAATGCCTCAACGGGATTGGAACCCGGACCCAACTCGGACGAATGGTCAGACGCCAGTGCTAACACCACTGCGCCACCGGGGCAACATTTATTTGTGAACACGCAGTACCAAAATATGTTTGTATTTCTTGCGGGTAGTAATGTCAAGGACCGAAGAAACAAGCAATAGCTTCCTTCGAGTAGTACTGTCAAGGAGCAATGGTACAAGCAGTAGCGTAACTTGAGTAGTAGTGTCAAGGACCGAAGATACACGCAGTAGCTTCTTTTGAGTAGTATTGTCAAGGATCGAAGATACAAGCAGTAGCTTCTTTTGAGGTAGTAAAAAACCGTAGATGAGACAAAATGACCGACCTAACTGTATTCTAAAGAGGACAAATTTTTGGAACTCGTTTAAACGGAACATCTGTGACTGAAACTACCGATTTGTTGGATGTATTCAAAGCAACTGTATCGAACATTTTGGCTGCATTCACCAAGTCTGGAAAAGCAACATTCGATAAGAAGAATTGTAGCAAGAAATCTAAGCTGACTCAATGAGACCACCGGATAATGAAACGGATTTGTAGACCAACTTTGTAAAACTATTGCTGCAAAGATTAATGTGAGTCGCAACATAACAGTACCAAGCAAAACTATTCTCCAGGAACTAATAAAGCTGAAGTTTATGATAGAGCCGTTATTGCCAAGTACGTTACTGATGCTAATGCAAAAAGAGAATGCAATGGTGTAATGAGCACAAAACGCATTGGATGATTGAAAACATGTGATTTGGTTCAGGAATTGGAGTCGTTTGGTGAATGCTGAAGGAAGCTCATTATCCCGAGTGTCCTGTGCTCACAGTGGGTGATCAATACCGGTAAGCAGCGACTTACTGATATTCGTTAGGCTCAATCGCCAACATTTACTGGCGAGTTACAGTCACTGCATACCTTGATATTCCGGTTCACAAGGTTCACCCCATGATGCAAACATTGTTTTCTACATACTATACCATCTTATGATATGACAATACTCTAATACTCACAGCCAGATATGTTCAACCTTCGTTTAAAAAACCGGGAAACTAAAGTTAAACATCTTCCATGGCCTGCACAATCACCAAACTTAAACATTATTGAGTTCCTGTAAGAATTGGAAAGGGCAGTGAGAAAGAAAATTTCCTTCACCGTCATCACTCAAGGAACTTGAGATTACAAAAGGGAATATATCTTTTGTTTGTTTATTTGGGGGGTTTAACGACCACTGTGATAAACTCGACAGGCTATGAGCAATCACCCGTCCCTAATTTAGAGCCACTGGTTCCAGGGAAGGGAGAGAGCCAGTGCCGTAAGACAAACACAACATCCATGCCTCACCGGAATTCGAACGCAGACCCATCTCGGGCAACTGGTCAGAAGTCAGGGCTTAGACCACTGCACCACCCGGGACACAAAAGTGGATATACATTGATGTAACTCGAGATTTTTATTAGCGCCCCTGTGGTCTGACATAAAACTACGTTCACATCTGTCACGTGATACCAGAGTCGATAAAAACAGCACCGCGGAAGGAGTTATTACATTCGAAAAAATAAAAAAGCTACACTTGCACGGCTACGGTTATCGCGCATTAGTTCCATATTCGTACACTGAAGCGCTGCTATGTTATTATCGGCGCTTCGGGGCCAACCTGTTTCTGCTAGTCTATATAGGAGAGATTTGCCTATGTGTCTCTTGCTCTGTATTTGAGACTTTCTTCCATGAGAAAAGCTTCTAGTTCAATATTTCTCTAACGACTGTTGACGATTTAGTTTCATCTATTACACGTCGAATACAAGCAGAGGGTGGCCCAAAACCTTAGTACCGTGTTTTTCTTCGTGTTATCCTCAAGCCGTGAAATTCTGGAAAAGAAAACAATTATTTCGTATAATGCACGTCAGCAAATAATCCCCAGGCCTTGAAATTCAGAAAAACAATCGCCGTGTAATCCGTATGCCTGATGTTGATCCCGAACCGTAAATTTGTACAGAAAAGTCGAGATTCACAGGATCGCCCAGCAGTCCAAAGAAATAGGAAAAAAGAAAAAAAAAAAAGATCTTATTTAAAAAATAACTGTCATTTTTAAATGATTTTCTGTTATTTTCAAATGAATAACGAGCAAATATTTTGAGTTTCTTCAGCATTACCGCAGTTCCGTTGTTAGGCCTGACAGTTCCATAGTTAAATCCCGAAGTATGCATTTCCGTAGTTAGACCTGCGGCACCCATTAACCCTGAGGTTCCCACAGCACGTGATCGACCGCGAGAGCAAATTATCATATGTCGCCTTTGTTTCATCTCATTTTCTGTTAAAATGCACGTTAAGGTTGTAACACACCAGGAGATGTGACGTACCTGCCAGAAGGACGCACACGACATAAAGGCAGATAGGAATCAGAATAAAACGTCCGCGTAGCTCAATTGGTAGAGTGACTTATTCCGGAATGAGGGGATCCGGGTTCGAATCCTGGCGTGGACAGAAATGACGGAGAAATTTACTTCGTTATAATGGCGCCCGAACTATCCGGATGACCCGTACGTTCAAAATCTCGCATTGGTGTGATGTTATTTCCACACCGCGAGATATGACAAATAAGAGAATCTCTTCTCCAGCACTTCGAAAAAAAAAAAAAAAAAAAAAATAGGGGGAGATGATGTAACGTACCAGGAGATGTGACGTACCTGCCAGAAGGACGCACACGACATAAAGGCAGATAGGAATCAGAATAAAACGTCCGCGTAGCTCAATTGGTAGAGTGACTTATTCCGGAATGAGGGGATCCGGGTTCGAATCCTGGCGTGGACAGAAATGACGGAGAAATTTACTTCGTTATAAGGTGGTTCCACCTAAAATCCAATGCTAAAACTTCTTTACATATTTTCTTCGCAATTAATGTATTCCCAAGGATGAAAATTTGCACATCGGTAAAACTAATTTTAAGTTATAGCATGGGATACTTACTACTTGTTAAAACATAACCATGATTATATTAAAAATCAATCATTTTTATTTTAGTAATGTTCAGACCTGTTAATAGATGGCGCGACCTGTCCATTGATGACGTCAGTAGACAAACAAATGTTGGATTGCTTAATTATGCTTATGTTTTAGCAAGTATAAGTATCCCATGCTATACCTTAAAGTTAGTTTTCTCGATGTGCAAATTTTCATCTTTGGGAACGCATTAACTGCGAAGAAAATATGTAAAGAAGTTTTACCATTGGAAACATAAGGCAGAGATTTTAGGTGGAACCACCTTAAGTGAAAAACAAAACAAAAAAACACTTCTATCCAACTGTTTGCGGACCTCCATCATAATATTGCGCTGCATTTCCCTGTTATTAACGCATTTCTAGTAAGTTTGTGTGTGCGTGTGTGTGTGTGTGTGTGTGTGTGTGTGTGTGTGAGAGAGAGAGAGAGAGAGTCCACAATTCTGGCTTCTTTATGCGCAAATCTGACATATTTTTCAGACTGTTTAGTGAAAACGCAAACTTCGTGCTTTCGGTAACAACTTTCGTCGAAAGCACGAAGTTTACGTTTTCTGAACATTTGGAACATCAGCTTCTGTGGCCGCTAATCTCTGCTTCCCAACTAGAGATTATATTCTAATATTCCACATGTTTGTTGTCCTCTTCTCGTTCACACTCTTTCTTAGCGTCAGTAACCTTAAATTGCAAACCCTCAACTCTTCCTAGACTTCCAGGCTTATGAAAGTCGCTACTTACAAAAGTTAAATAAATAAAGATAGTTCCTTGATCTTGTTTTTTACTTATTCAAGGTTTATTCTCATGGAAGCAAATTTGGAATTAAAAATAACAGCTCTTTTCAAGTCTGAAGTCGCAACATCTGTATTTTTATTGGATTTTAATTCGGCAAAGCCTAACTTTTTTTTTTTTTTTTTTGAGATAATATTTAAAGTAACAATTTGTGATGTTTTTCTCATTTGGACCCTACTTCTAATTTTTTTGTCCATGAGCAAATAATACCGCCTTTGTTGCATCGTATTTCCCATCAAAATGCTCGTATGATACATCAGAGAAACAGTGCGTACTTATAAGAAAGTGTATGTAATTTATGGGGCACCTACTTTAGGTACATTTTTTTTTCTTACTTTTTTCAAATGCTCTCAAAAAAAGAAGGATGCTATTCTCTAATGAGATGACCTTTAAGGTCTTAAAAACTAATGATAATTAATTTCGTAATACATTAGAATGAATAGCTGCTCAGGAAATCTTTGTACCAACCTGTAAATCTCCATCTGAATAGGTCCCACGTCCTCGCAAAAATCATTTAAAACATGCTTTATCACTGAATAAAACATTTTTTTTTTTTCATTTTTCACTCATTTTTCGTGCCTACCAAACAGGAAATGCTGTCATCATATAATTACGAGGAAATATGTTATTATATTTGTCGGGGGGAAAATTTTTGTTTGGTATCCCAGTTAATTATATCCTCAAGTTCCTTCTTTCTAGTCTGCGCCCTGCTTTGGGGGTCACAATGAGGTCGCAGCTTTGACGTGCTCCGTGGGGGAGCTATTCTATCACTACCACCTCCCGACACACCTCACATACCAGGGGAACAGCAGACTCCCCCGCACGATCGTCACAGGTGGAGCTCTTTTCTTGCCTCTGCTCGGGTGGAGTCTCTTAAACGAAAGATAAGGCTCCTTTGACTTTTTTTATCTACTTTTCTTCATATTTTAACTTCCATTTACGGCTCCGTTTTGACCGAACAGCTAATGCCTCATTCACGGGTCATTATTATCCCGAAACTTCAAAGTATGAACTGTTTTCTATTTTGTGCCTACAAAAGCCTCCCGAGGAGAACAATGTCGTTTTGGAATTTAATATGAATGCTGAGTGATTCGACCAGCAGAACTGAATAAAGATCTGAGTGACGCGGCAAGTGTATCATCCAACCACATCCAAGTACAGCAGCCATAAAATGTTTTACCCTTATTTTGAACTTGAATCTTCTTCTAAGTGTCTTCACCTTCTGTAAGGTTGATAGCTATGATTTTCAAATACTCCCGACTTCACGAAATTATTGAGGGGGCAGGCGTAAAGAGGGAGGATAATGTCTGTTCCTTTGTCAGGAGGAAAATTAAAATTAAAAGGGTAGAGGGAGGCAAAAAGATAAACTACGATATACGGCGTATATTTTAAAACGCAATTGTAATTGCTCATCAGCGAATGAACAAAGAAATAGAAACATTTTTTTGCTGAATAATAATATTTTTAAAAATAAAATTCAGCCTGCGTTTTTATAAAAATATCCGGAGACACTGTTTCTAAACGTTTATCAAAAATATGAAAAATGAGCGCTGTTACTCAAACAAAGAACGAGATGCGCAAAAAATAAATAGATACATAAAGGCGCTAGAGATTGTACGTTTCTGTATTTTTATTTATTTTATTTTTCGTAATTGTTTTAAACATCACGAGAATATGTCGAACAAAATACGGGGCTGACAATTAAGTTTCTTATCAAATAAGCAATGCTTTATATGGGAAAAAGTTTACTTACCTTGTTATTTATAAATTTTTCGGAAATAAATCGCTTTGGCCTCATAAGGTGAAGCTTGGTCCACTTTATGAGGCCAAAGCGATTATTTAATTAAACAGGACGAAAAATATTGGGTGGGCACGGCCCCCCTAGTAAAATTATTAGGGGTGCAAAATTCAACTCGCCCCCCTATAGGCGGCGCCTATGCTCCCTAGCCTGTGCTGTTCTTTTGCACTTCTCGTGCATCAAATTTGTCCATTGAGTGATGTTATGAAAGCAAAATTTCCTCTGTCTTCTACTCTTTGCCTTTCCCTCTATTTTGGTTCCAAGAACTCTTCTTTGGTGTCTGATTGTATTTATTTTTCTTACCTTGATGCAAATTATACGGAATTATTTTATATCTGCCGGTTCAAGAACCTCTTTTTTTAATCCATCGTAGTTTTAACATTCTCGTTAAATGCCACATGCCGGAAGCTTCCAGTCTTCATGTGCTCTTTGCACAGTATTTATAAGAGTTGTATAAAAGAGTGGGCAGCATGTAACATTTTATGAGATGCTTTCTAGTATCTAGAATGACATTTTTTTATGTTACAATGTGTTTCGTTGACAAAATCACGGGATCTAGCTATTCCATTACGTCGTTTATTACATGGCCAAGATAGGTCAAGGAAGTTACTTGTTCAATTTTTGCGTCAAATGTAAGCTTTCTGTTGTTAGTGGAACTTATACTTCCCGTTCAGATTCGATAATTAAGCCTAATTGCAGCTCGTTCTGTAGACAAATATAACACGAAGGAATTGATGAGATGAATTGTCGTTTCAATCTATTTGTTAATTGCTTAAACTTATTACTCTGGTTATCCTATCATTATCTTAGTGCTGATTTATTGACGATTACCTTAACTCCTACTTTCAGCTTCAACTATATCACTAGTTGCTTATTCTCTATTCCTCATCTTATTCATTTCCCCTGCATCGTTTCGTTCTCTACCGCGCTGCCACACGAGCTGAGATCAATTCCTTCTTTCGCCTTTCAAACCTCTGAGTCTGACTCCTTTCTCTGCGTGTCCCCTCTGTCCTCCGATTCCTGCTCTCCGTTGCTTCCAAGAAAAGTCCTCTGTCGTCTCCAAAAGCAATAAATCCATTATGCCGTCTGGATGCGCTAATCTATTACAATGTACTATGCGTTAATCTATTACAATGTACTATGCGCTAATCTATTGCAATGTGCTATACGCTAATCTATTACAATGTACTATGCGCTAATCTATTACAATGTAATATGCGCTAATCTATTACAATGTAATATGCGCTAATCTATTACAATGTACTATGCGCTAATCTGTTATTGCCCTACGCAGCGATTGTTGTACTAATCACTGCGTAGGGTAATAAAATTCAATATAAGATATATTAATCCACGTACCATGCTTGAGAATGATGTTTTACAACTCTTATTAACTGCCACTGCCGCCTATAGTTAACATCTTGAAGTTGAAGATTCCCATGCTGACTGACAAAGAAAGACCTATTGCTGGATATTTCCTACTATTCCTGGAAACGGATTAATTCTAAAATATTGTAAAACCTCCGTAACACAAGTTTCCCTGAATGAATTTTAACAGACAGTGAGGGTTCCCTTTTTCTCTATAAATTGCAATAACTTGCGTTTTCTCGGGTTTATCTGTAGGCCCATATTTATGCGTCTCTGTTGTATGTCATTTAGTAAAGTTTATAACTACCTTTTTGAGTAATCAATGAGTAATCAACACTTCGTCAGACTTCGAATTATTGATATTTTCTCTGCGTTTGTGTCAAAAACATAGATGCTATAGCTCAGATGCTCAGAGATAACTCAGCATCCCTTAAATGAAGCGAATTTGGCAAGGAAGAGTTTCACACATAATTCTTTATGACACAGAAAAGTTTCCACGTTAGCTATTGAACAATGCAGTGACATACGCACAGCACAACTGCCCTGCATCTTTGATTAAGATATTCTTACAAGACATGCAAATATTACTAGAGCAATATAGAGATATGCACGCGCTTTAATTTAGTAAGCACGGCCCGGCTCGAACTCGAACTTTAGAGGTTCCGGCCCAAGCCCGTCCCATTTCAGACTTTCAAAATGGCTATCTTGGAGAAACAAAGATTCTATACTGAGCTGGACTACCTCAGTAGTAAACGGAAAACAGCGCAGAGAGACATGCCACTTCTCGTAGGAATTTCATCCACAGATGAGGTTTACACCTAATTATCTACTTCTGTTACAAATGAAACGCATTTCCTCTTACAAACTTAAGTATAAGCAAGGTAGCCTCGATTTCTAAATATGTAAACAAATACTTTGAACCTCCTCATCTCCAATGTAGCAACGAATCGCACCAGAAGCTTAGTCATCTGGTTTCGTAAAGCTGAAAAGTCTGTTTGTGTAAACATTTAGCGGAAAAGAAAAAACAAAGCCAAATGTTTTAGTCGCTAACGCAAACGGAGTGAGAACGGAACTTGATTTCAACTTTTAAATAAAGAAACCCACCCACTTCAGACTATCACGTTATAGCCCATCTTCCCGATATCAGTTGTAATTAATCAACGGATTCGTTGGCGGATGTACTTCTATGTCTTTCCTTTCACTCAGTGGGATCTTGGTCGTCTGATTATTTGAAAACTCAATCTTTGTTTTGTTAGGCGAAACGTTTCTCTTTAATCGAGGAGCAAATGCTAAACCTTACAATACAGGTTCTTCTACAGCAACATGTTTATACACTATCTACCAACAAGTAATTGGACACCCCTGCAATCGACGATATCTGCGGTCCTGATACACGTCCCGGCCGCCGCCGTTAAATATCGTGTGGGAAACAACAACGCAACCAGTCACATGCAAGATGCCACGCAGTTCGGAGCTCTCTGATTTCGAGAAAGGTGTATTCGTCGGGTATCATAGAAATGGCCGATCCATACGTGACATATCCAGCAAGTTGAAATACCCAAAATCGACAGTGGCCTACGGGATTGGCAAGTGGGAGATGAGAGGTGACTGTCGGAATGTGCCCCGACCCGGCATGACCCACAAAACTGGGAGTTAGAAACCGACGGGTGCTGGCCAGAGAAATTCGGAAGTACCGCACCAAATCGATGAGCCACATCCGCGAAGAGTTTCAACAGGCATTCGGGAGTGTTCTTTCGATGAATACCATCCGTAAGGAAGCCCATCTGCTCGGTTATCACGGACGTGCTACCGCCCACAAGCCTTTGATCACCAAGTCCAATAGCGCTGCTCGGCTAACGTGGTGCACAGAACGTCGACAGTGGACACAGGTTCTCTGGAGTATATCGGTTATCACGGACGTGCTACCGCCCACAAGCCTTTGATCACCAAGTCCAATAGCGCTGCTCGGCTAACGTGGTGCACAGAACGTTGAACAGTGGACACAGGTTCTCTGGAGCGACGAATAAAGGTTCACCCTCTACCGTTCGGATTGCAGGGTAAGGGTCTGGGTTTGGCGTCTGCCTGGAGAACGCCTCCTGCAGGAATGTATTGTGCCAACTGTGAAGTTCGGCGGCGGTGGAATTATGCTATGGGGGTGTTTCTCCTGGTATGGCACGGAACCCTTGGTCGCAATTCCTGGTAGACTCAACGCCGAGACCTACTGCACCAGTTTGGATGACCATGCGCTTCCTTTGTTGTGGCAGTTTTACGGGGTGGACCCATGTTACTTTCAGGATGACAATACCACCTGTCATGTTGCGAGGTCCACCATAGCTTGTTATGGTGACAATGGGGTTAATCGAATGGACTGGCCTGCGCAGAGCCCGGAATTTAACCCTATCGAGCACCTCTGGGACGAGTTGGAGCGTCGACTTAAGGGGTGCCCCAACCGTCCGAAATCGGTGAAGGAACTGACCTGTCTTCTCCAAGCCGAGTGGAAGAAAATACCGCTAGTCGTCGTACAACGCCTGGTTGAGAGTATGCCCCAGAGGCTCGCAGCTGTAATCGCCGCTCGTGAAGGCTCCACCAACTATTGAAGGTGAATAAACTTCGCTTTCCTTTGCAATCACAGGTGTTCAATTACTTGTTGGAAGATAGTACATATCCTTGAGCAATAGTACTGTCAATTACTTTTCAAATCATAGGATTAATGCTATTGTTATACACCGATAAGCCATTCCATTATGACCACCCCCAATCTACAGAAATGAGCGCACCATGAGACCGAACGGTGGTGCAAGTCAAGTTCATAGAGCAGTATATATACAACACGAAGACCGGCTTTCGGTTACTAGAGTGTTTGGAGTCAGAATGGGAAAAGCTGCGGATTTACCAGAGTATGATAAAGGACAAATTGTGATTGCACAGCGCCTCGGAAGTCCAATCTCGGAAAACGCGTGGCTTGTAGATTGTTCACGAGCCGCTGTAGTGAGTACGTATCAAAAGTGGTGCACAGATGGCCAAGCGACGAACCGTCGTCCAGCCGTGTGTCGTCCGCAGCTCATTGATGCCAGAGGGAAGAGGAGACTGTCACGCATTGTTCACAGCGACCGCAAGACCACAGTGCGACAAACCACTCGCGGCTACAACCGTGGTGATCAGGGCAATGTGTCACAGCAAACAGTTCATCTCAGCCTTCTGCGCATGGGCCTGCGTAGCCGAAAACCCAGCCAGGTCCCCATACTCACTGCACGTCACCGCCAACAACACATGAAATGGGGCCAAGGTAATTGAGATTGGACCGTGGATGATTGGAAGAATCCTGGTCTAACGAATCAAGATTCTTGGTGCATCACGTAAACGGTCGAGCGCGGATACGCAGATTACCAACGGAGGCTATGGCACCTGGATGCATTGTTGGGCAGAAACATGCCGGCGGCGGAGGCGGTGTTATGTTGTTGGCGATGTTTTCTTGGGACACTTTAGGCCTCATTATTCCAATAGGACAATCCCTGACAGCTGTCAGGTATCTGAACATCGTTGTAGAGCAAGTTCGCCCATTCATGGCAACTGTGTTCCCTGCTGGTGATGGCCATTACCAACGGGACAATGCGCCATGCCACAATGCCAGAATCGTCAAGGAGTGGTTCGAGGAGCATGTTGATGACTTTCTGTTAATGCCCTGGCCTCCAAAGTCACCTGACATGAACTCAATTGAACATTTGTGGTTCGAATTAGAAAAGCGGGTTCGCCGTAAATCCCCACCACCCCGATATATACGGGAACTGGAGAACCTTCTGTTGACATAATGGTACCAGATACTCAAGTATACCTATCGCCACCTCATCGAATCGATGCCTTGCCGAGTACGATTGGCCGCTGTTTTGAGAGCTAAAGGGGGTCCTACAGCTTATTAGGTATGTGGTCATAATGTAATGGTTCATCGGTGTATGCTGTTTGGGCAGCTTAACTTTTACCAGCACCGAGCATTAGAGAGCGAAAAATAGAGTCGTCCGTTTCAAATTTAGTGCTTCTGTTTCCTTGGGGAGATCAAGAACCAAAGAACAACGAAGACAATACTCGTGTCTTCTGGAACTGACGACTTTGATATATTCCGTTGACAATACTGTAGTACGAACAGCTATTTTGGGAGTCATAAATAAATTATTTTGTTCGGGAAAGAGTGGTAACGAGTTTAACGACTACTGCGAACAACTCTTTGAGCACAAGCGGTGGGCCGTTCCAGCCTGGGGAAGAGCTAGTGCGAAAGGACAAATACACCATCCATGCCTCATTCGGAACTCGAACTCAGGCCAATCTCCGACGAAAGATCAGAGGCCAACGCCTCAGACCTCTCGGCCACCGGAGATTCATTACTCTTTACTTCAGTCAGATTTCAGACTAAGTCCTCAAGATGCATCTCATTTAAAAATAACAAGATATTTTTAGGCCTCAGTTTGATTACTTCTGAATTTAATTTGCCCCTTACTAGGGAACAGTTGGGAGTAGGGAGTTTCATATAGCCATCAATATTCATGGAGATGGGTAAACGAAAAAAAAGCTTGAAAGAAAAAGAAAGAAAATAAGCGACAAAGGATTCAAATCAAGTTTCCGTTCTTCAAGTGAAATCGTAAAATTATTATAATCAATTCTTCTCAGGCTCTTGAATATATTAGATTAGCCAAAAAAGGGTGAAAAGAAAATGCAAGAACTATTGGGAACGTAAAAAACATTAATTAAAATAAAAGGGGGCAGACCAATAATTCTTCGCATTTTATATCATAATTTTAAGAGTAAAACTTTTCTGTGAGCTATTTATTTATTTATTTTGTGTTCCACAACTGGAATTTTCTTTTCTGCCCAACCTTTTACGTATACCGATAAAATTGCACGAGAATTTCATACGTAAGATTTAGGTGTTTATAAGCGTTTAGATGACCATTCTTAAGTTTCATACATTCTCATATATTGAAGAGAAATAATAAATATAGAAGAAACTTCAGGCTTATACATTTTTTTCTGTTTCGGGGTTTAACGACCACCATGAGTAACTTTTAAAGCTATTAGCACTCGCCAGTCTCTAATTTAGGGTCACTAGTTACAGGGAAAGGGCAGAGCTAGGGCCATAAGACAAGCGCATCACGAACTACATATGCACATGCTGGATGTCGAAGTCTTAGATTAAATTTAGTAACAAAACCTACGTTTTTATTCAGATCAAATAAAGAGACATTTAGGAAAATAAAGCATTTTTAGACACTATACTTCCGAAAATGGTACCAGCAATTAATTTCTTTTTTTTTTTTTTTTTTTCTGTGAAATTCAAATGGCTCTCGTAATCATTCACAAAAAAAAAAAAACGGTCTTGGTGTCGTAAGCGCCAAGCAAGAAATATTTACTTTAGAGTAGAGCTTGCGTAAAACATAATTTCCCAAACAAGTTGTTCACCCCAGTTGTAAACAGCTCTTTCGTTGCACAGTCACATCCCAATGTGTATCATTACAGAAAGTTTTAGATAGCCGTAATATTGGAACAATCATCATCATGTTAAATTCAGAGCAGAAACACAAGTGAAATTTTGCCAAGAAGATTTTCATCTCTCCCACTGCAAAGTAACACTTTGCAGTGGGAGAGATGAAAAGTAACACTTTGTCTTTGTTCTTCCGCGTCTATTTCTGGATCGCTCTATGGATTAGAGTTTGATGTAGCCTTATTTAAATAATTCATTGTCTGATACAAAGACAGATTTCAGCTGTAAATAATCTTCCAATTGGCCGTTGCCTCGTCTGTCCAAAAGCGTGACTAAAAGCTTAATAAATAACGATGGCCGCTGGCGCTAAAGAAGGCCTCCAACAAATAATGGATTATCACAAATTCTTATATTACTGGATTTTACGCTGTGAACTTATATCGGATACTTTCTGTGTTTCTCTAAATCAAAAAAATTAAACTCTTCGGCCATTATCATGATCTATTTCGTGAGACTGAAAACAACATCATGCAGCTTTCACGCGTATTTTGGTTTTCTGATTTAAATCGAGTGTTTAGAAGTTTCACGACATGTAGTTTTCCGATGCCCCAAACATTTCTGACGCAATAACGAGTCAGCATTTCTGAAGTAACTAGGTATCAACATTCTTTTTGACTACAACAGCTTCGACAGAAGGTTCCTTGTAAAGAAACTGTAAAACAAGCACTCGGTTTACATCATTTTACCTGGAGCTCGAAACAGGCACCGTTGCAAATAAATCCAACGCCTTGCTAAATGTTTAAAATTGTATTAAGGGATTTCTCCTAAACACAAAATGTGCTGACATACACGGCTTTGCGAACAGATGCAGTACTTAATTTGGCGATAATAAATGCATGTTCTCATGCCCCATTGAATTAGTCGCTGGAAAGTGCTATTTTGTGTGTTTGTTTTGTTAATATTGAACCGTTTTGCAAACAAACACATTTTTTCGTATTGAAATGAATTACCATATGCTAATGCAACGTATCTGCTTTTCGTTTTTCTTAAATATACGGAAATGCCCGAGAAAAAAATTGGGTTTGTTTCTTAAATTGATAACTGGCACAGAAAAGAGGTTTTCATCTTATTATAAGATCTTGTATGAAGAACAAAGAAGTGATAATGTTCCTCATCTGTGGCTTTCACAAAGGAATAATTCGTAAATCAGCATACATTCCTTTACCTTTAGTGCAGCTTCTGTGGTTCGTAATGTGATGTCAAAATCATCGCTTCTCATCTCGTTTTACTCTACGTTCAGAATTTCGAGCAAGCCCGACTCGCGTTTGAACGTCTTTGACCTCCAAATTTCTTTTCCAAACGAGTTCTCGCGTTGTCATCTGTTTCTTGGTAAAAAAAAATCCGCATAACGTACAACACTCAGCAACAGAAACAAAAATATGCTGATACTGCGGTTTTGTACAGTGTCAATGTCTTTCTTATTGGCATCTGAGTTGTATATACACTGAAGAGCAATTGAATTAGAGACAGCTGGCGTTATGCAAATGTGGCGCTGTGGGCGGCCCTGTAAACGGAAACGACATGACGTATGCAGCGATCCGACAATATAAGGAGTGGTACGACGGAAATCAAATAAGAGTCTGACGCAGTATGGGTAAGACGAAGGATCTAAGCGCATTTGATCGTGGGAAAAGTGTCGGGGCCCGACGAATAGGTCAATCCATCTCGGAAGTCATGCAGGCACTGGGATTTTCACGTGCCACTGTATCACGGGTGCACCGTGAGTACATCGAATCCGGTAAAACAATCCCTGCAAGGGCCAACTGCCGTAGACAACAGCGTGTGGATGAGCGGGGTCATCGTCGGCTAGCGCGCATTATAACAGCGGATAAACGGGCCACAGTGCAAGAAATCACTCGGCAATTTAACGCTGGTGCACAAAAACGTGTAAGCAGCCACACCATCCAGAACCATCTCCTCGCTATGGGGTACAGAAGCCATCGTCCCACGAGGGTACCGCTGCTGACCGGACATCACAGGGTGCAAATATTACAATGGGAGCGGGAAGATCGCCACTGGACCCTAGACATGGGGGAAATGTTTCCTGGACTGATGAGTCGAGATTCACGTTGGTACATGCGGATGGCAGGATACGAGTACGGCGCAAACCACATGAAGCGATGGATCCTTCTTGCCAGCAGGGTACACTTCAAATTGGGGGGGGTGGCATTCTCGTCTGGAGACTGTTTATCTGGACTGAAATGGTTCCCCTGGTACGTGTGATATTGTCCCTCACAGGTCAACGTTACCGGGATATCCTGGACGACCATTTGCTCCCGTTTGTGCGTCTTCAACATCCCACTGGGGACCTCATCCTGCAACAAGACAATGCACCGTGCCATCGCTCCCGAATTGTATCCGAATGGTTGGATGAACACTCCACCGACGTGACCTCGCTTCCTTGGCCAGCTAGGTCACCTGACCTTAATCCCATCGAGCACATCTGTGATGCCAGCGAGAGAGATGACCCCCTCCATGAAATCTTCGTGAACTGTAGGAGCTTGTTCAGGGGTCGTGGATCCAACGCTTCCGGTGTCTTGTCGAGTCCATGCCGAGACGAATCGCCGCTGTCATCCGGGCGAAAGGTGGTGCTACACATTACTAGACAGGTATCTCTAATTCAATTGCTCTTCAGTGTAAGCTTCAGTTATTAGTGATTACTTTAAACGAAAAAGAAGTAGAAAAAAAAGATAGACTTGTAGAAAAATTCCTCGAAATTATGATTTAAAATTATGGAAATATGTGAAGAGGACATAACGAATGGCTGCGCTGCTGCACAAAAACTAAGTGTTACTGAAAATCACTGCAAAGTGATGGCTGCATCAGATGAATCAATTTTGTTATACCCATTCTACGAGGGTAAGTCAATAATTATCCGCAATGCAGTTGTATTTGTGTTTCTGTTAGCAGCAACGTTTTTCGCGCGCATCGCTAGGCGAGGTTGCCGTCTCATCACTGCTGCCAAGGTTGGAAGTTCGCAAGGCCAATTCCTTTGTCGCTGCTGTGACGTTAACTATGGCCGCTACGCTTTGCATTTGCACAAAAGAAGAGAAGCGTTCAGAGATTCATTTTTTATGGTGTATCAGGCGCCGAAATCCATGGAAGATTTTCAACACGGTACGGAAACAGCGTTTTGCTGCAACGGAGTGTCTACAAATGGATTGAAAAGTTCAAAAACGGTCAAGCAAGTGTTACGCATGAAGAAGGAGCTGGACGCCCGTCCACGGCCACAACTGACGACAACACTGAGCGCAAACGTGACATAGTTCTGTTGGACAGACGAGTGACTACTGATGAACTGGCAAATTGTCAGGAAATTAATCATGGATCTATCACCTATTTGGTCCACACAAAGAGACCTTAAGGGGTTGTGGATTCACTTCAGAGCAAGAACTGAAAGAAGTGGTAAATGGTGGGGGGGGGGGGGGGCTCGCTGCTCATCTGAAAACCTTTTTTTCTGAGAGCTTAAAAGTAGCTTGTGCAACGATGGAAAAATTGCGCTAAAAAGCAAGGAGACTACGTTGAAAAATGATGTTATTGTGAGTTCCCTACTTTTACTGAAATAAATTTTATAGCTTCATTCTCACCCTCGTACAAAAAATGCGTTCCACGTCCTAAGAGGAGCAGAAACTACAGCTTATAATTTTCTTACGTTAATTATGTGTAGTTATGGGTGAAAAAACAGTTTCCCCTAGAACATTATATTACGTGAATCTGAAACACTGTTCTAATTGAAGAGTTTACTTGATGTTCCGGATAGCTTAATTACCTTAGTAGCTGGAAATGTCTTTAACTAATCACAGAAAAGTCCCTTCAAGAATACGTCTCGAGATTCAGTGAAAACATGGTTACTTACAGACTTTGACTTTCATCATATCTGTCATACACCGATGAACCATTACATAATGACCACCTACCTAATAAGCTGTAGGACCCCCTTTAGTCCGCAAAACAGCCGCCACTCGCCGAGGCATCAATTCGATGAGATGGCGACAGTTATCCTGAGGCATCTGGTACCATAATGTCAACAATCATGTTCCCGTACATTTCGGGGTGGTGGAGATTTAGTGCAAACCTGCTTTTCCAAGTCGAACCATAAATGGTTAATTGGGTTCCTGTCAGGTAAATTTGGAGGTCAGGGCATTGACAGAAAGTCACCCTCGAACCACTCCTTGACGATTCTTGCAATGTGGCAAGGTGCATTATTCTGTTGGTAATAGAAATCACCAGCAGGGAACACATTTGCCATGAATGGGTGAACATGGTCCGCAACGATATTCAGATACCTGACAGCTGTCAGGGATTGTGCTATTAAGATAATGGGGCCTAAAGTGCCCCAAGAAAACATAGCCCAAAGCATAACACCGCCTCGGCCGCCGCATCCAGGTGCCATAGCCTCTGTTGGTAATCAGGGTATCCGCGTTCGGTCGTCTACGTAATTCAATAGTAATCTCTATTCGTCAGACCAGGCCACTTTCTTCCAATCATCCTCGGTCCAATCTAGATGATCTTAGGCCCATTTCATGCGTTGTTGGCGATGACGTGCAGTGAGCATGGGGACCTGGCTAGGTCTTCGGCTACGCAGGCCAATGCGCAGAAGTCTGCAATGAACTCTGTGCTGTGACACATTGCCCTGATCACCACTATTGTGGCTGCGGGTGATTTGTCGCACTCTGGCCCTGCGGTCGCTGTGAACAATGCGCGACAGTCTCGTCTTCCCCCCCGGCATCAGTGAGCTGCGGACGACACGCGGCTGGACGACGGTTCGTCGTTTGGCCATCTGTGCACCACCTTTGATACGTGATCACTACAGCTGCATGTGAACAACCTACAAGCCTTGCCGTCTCCGAGATCGTAGTTCCGAGGCGCCGTGCCCATCGCAATTTGTCCTTTATCAAACTCCAATAGATCGGCAACTTTTCCCATTCTGACTCCGAAACACTCTACTAACCGAAAGCCGGTCCTCGGGTTGTATATACACTGCTCTGTGAACTTCACCTGAGCCACCGTTCGGTCTCCAGGCGTGCTCATTTCTCTATGCTGGGGGTGGTCATAATGTAATGGCTCATCGATGTAGGTTGCTCGTAATCCACAGGTTGTTAGCACACATCACCCAGTCCCTTGACTCTGGATGCAACTAATTCTCGAATACACTGAATACTTTTCAGTAATTTTCAAACATTGAACGTGTCAGAATTTATCATTAAACTTTAACTTCTATCTCCAAAACAGAGTAACAAACTAATCGACTTTTAACACAAGCGAACTTCTTACGGGGAGACTCAAAACTTCTAACAAGAAAGTACATCTATCGCGATCTTGTTAATACATCTAATGAAAGATCGCCAGCCTAACGGAAGTCGGTAGAATACATCTAACAAGAGACATCCTGAACATACATCGTAAACACCCTTCTTATCTCTGCTGAACACATACGTCCTGCTACTCCTGACTTTAATTCAGGTTGCGACAAGGCATTCGTTCGAGAGAGAAATGTGGCGTTAAGTTTAGAAACCGTTTAAGCAGAACGAACCAAAATTTATGTAGATAAAGGAACTAAAAAGGAAAGTTATGTTGGAGTATGCTTCACATTCTCAACTGGTAAAATGTGTCACCCAGGTAAAAAAATCAAGAATTACCTGCAACAATGGCGACAATCTATTTAAAAATATAAAGAGTCTTCCAAATTTAAACAAAACTGAAGAAGAATTTAAAGGAGGATTGGGGTGAAACACAAAATAACGACGCTTCGCACTTGTTTGACTTTGATAGTCCACTCTGACACACTATTGAAAAATTTCATAAGACAATTCTGGCCATTTCAGCGGTGTACTTTTATGTAGATTTTGGAATTAATTCATTTAAATGTAAGGGCAGTCAATCAGCATGGGGCTGTTCGGGGATGCTTTCAGAAGCGGCAAAGGTAATTTGAAGATGTAAAACAGTGTTCCCAGGCAACAGCAGTCTTTATTTTGAAGAACCTTTTCAGAAAACCTTAACTGCGTTTATCGTTTTATTGGCCTACGCTGCAATCATATACACTGAAGTGCCAGAAACAGTGGTACAGACGAGCTTATGCAAAATACATAGCAACGTCACCTATCCGCGTACTCGCTTGCGTCCACCAGTGCGTATACAGTATAAAACGGTAGACATTCTTGCCAGCTGTCAGAGCTGTTTTCGGCATGAGAATGACAAGTAAAAACGATTTAAGCGATTTTCAACGCGGTGTCATAGTTGGCGCTCGTGAGATGGGCCATAGTATTTCGGAGGTAGAAACGAAGTTCGGATTTTCACGGACAACCATTGCAAGGGTGTACCATGAATACAAGTATACCGGCAAAACCTCCAACCTACGGTACCAGTGTGGCCGTCAAAAAACATTGGGTGAACGTGACCATCGTCAGCTGTCAAGAATCGTTTCACGCGATATGCGTGCAACACTCACGCAGGTATCATCGAAATTCAATGCCGGAGCCTCAACAAGCATCAGCGTCCTGACTGTGCAACGTACCCTGCACGATATGGGGTTCAGGAGCCGACGCGCAACTCGAGTTTCCTTGATAGGTGTACGACACAGAGCTATGCGCCTCGCCTGGGCACGGCAACACCACCACTGGACACTTGATGACTGGAAACAAGTAGCCTGGTCTGACGAGCTACGTTTCCAACTGTATCGGGCAGATGGAAGGATTTGTGTGTGGCACAAACCCCACGAAGCCATGGATCCCGCCTGTCAACAGAGAACTGTACCGGCTGGTGGTGGGTCCGTAATAGTATGGGGTGTGTTTAGCTGGACTTCACTGGGACCCCTGGTGTGTCTACAAACGTCTGTGACCGGCCAATGCTATGTGTGCATCTTTTCTGACGAGGTACACCCGTTCATGTCCTGCATTCATGCTGATGAGTTAGGCTTGTTCCAACAGCACAATGCACCTCCACACAAGTGTCAGGACGCCACATTATGGTTAGAGAAGCATTCATCTGAGTTTGGGGTGTTGCCATTCCCACCCAAGATCCCAGATCTGAACGTGATAGAACACATTTGGGATGCCATGTAACGCGCTATCGAACACAGGAATCCGAGACCTCGGAATACACCCGAATTGTGGAACGCTCTGCAGGAAGTGTGGTGTGCATTACCTACAGCATGTTTCCAAAAGCCAGTGGAGTCCATGCCCCGTCGTATTTCTGCAGTCTTCGCTCCCGTGGGGGACTTTACCAAGTATTACACTGGTGTACCAGTTTTTCTGGCACTTCAGTGTACATTGTGATCTGCAAGCGCGTTCGAGACAACTTAACTGTTTTGTTGCTTTGGAGGCGTCGGACACCATCCCTTTCTAGTGAAAGGGAAGAGCACGGACACACAGGGTCAAGCAGAGAAGTCTAAGAAGGGAACAGTGCTGGCGAGACGGTGATTTGAGCAGGAACACTTTTGCCGGGACAACGACAGCGATGGAGAATGAAAACTAGCGTAAAATCGTACGATAAGAGCACATGTTTGGGAAACAGGGTAAGTGACAAACTGGGAGGTTCAAGTAGTAATTTAGTAAGATAATTCCAGGACAAACCAATAATGCGATTTAGATAGTAATAAAAAACAGATTTAATACCGCAACTGCTTCAATACTTTTGTACGACACAATCCTTTCGTATCACCCGCAATGTTTTGCATCTAGGTATAAACATCGAACACGAAAGGGCCGCGAATAATCGACCTCGTTGCAATACATTGTAAAAAAATCCTGAATTCAGCAGCCATTTTCTGTGATTCCTTTCGTGAATTAAAAAAGCATATTCCTGATTCAACCTTTTCCGTGAAATGACGGGTTAATAACGGATAATTGAAGTTTTCATGAGGTCTTATCCGAAAAACATGGATTTTCAAGGAACCTTTCCGTGATTCCGTTCGTACATTAACGTGAAAATACGTTGTTCTTGCTATTTCCGTCTCTATGTGAATAACAATTTCCGTTATTAAGTGCGGTTCGCGGAAAGACTTGAATTTAAAGAGGTTTGATAAACTATTAAATTTCAATCAACAGTTTTGCTGAATCATTCTTCATTCACATCATCGGAAGTTGCAACCGCAAAGGCCCCGCTTAAAAGCATACGATGACAACACATGTACACTCAACTGTTAGCATACCCAATATTGATATTCTGTAACGGGACCGGATATTGTGGATAGGCTGTACAGATTACAAGAAATGACTATCGCATGATAAAGACGCGCCCGTTTGTAACGAAGTCGTTTACAGCGAATCTGCTTTATAGCTAAGGAACTGCCATTCCGCTTGATTTAGATAGAAAACTGGATGACAGACTATTTATTCATATCGAAGTCAAAGTTCCCGATTACGGAAATTACGGAGTGTTGGAATTTTACTATGAAAAAATCCTTTACTATGTTGCCCTAAACGACAAAGAAGATAAAGAGGAACTCAGGAATGTGTTCTCTTATTTTCTTTGTACTACATCACTCCTTTATCTGAAAGGCATATCACCAATCATAAGGCTTCTCGTGTAAAAAGAAGCGAAACCTGATTGTCAAGATGGCAGACAGCAAAATAAATTTACATAAGGTTGTTTTTCTGTGGATAAACACTGCACTGTTAATACGAAAAACGATAGAGAAAAACTAAATAGGAAATAAAGCAGAGTTACAAGTGTTTTATGATTGTGAAGAGCATTTCTACTAAATAACGCGCCACCGACGACAGGCTCCAACAAAATAACCCCCAGATTTCATTGCTTTATTCCTAATGGGTAATACAAACGAAATATCCTATTGTTATTACGAATATAATATTAAAGTACCTTTTCTTTTCCACCATCTTTCAGTACGCTAAAGATAAAATTATACAACGCCATTAATAACTCATTGGTAGCTATGTATTGAAGATGAGCTCGGGTCCGGGCCCTTTGTAATTCTGGCCGTGCTCGGACGGGCACAGAATTCATTAACTCCCGAAAAACCCGGGCCCGGGCTCGGAATTACAGGTCTGGAATTTCATTACTGTAATTAATTCAACACGTGTAATTCCGAGCCCGGTTGAATTACACGTGTTGAATTTCATTGTGGATTTGTTACCGTGGTGGAAGGATTTTCAATTTCCTAAGCTAGCTGCCATTGCAAGACAAATTTGCTTAGCAAGACTTGCATTATGCATTGTCCAAAGCTATGGCCCAAGCAAGGATTAGTTGAGGAGCTCTGGTACCGAAAAACTGGGGAAAAATCACATTCCCATTTTTTGTATTTTATTAAAAATCAATAATCTCATCTTTAAAATGATGTATTAATTTCCAAAATTGTGCAGTTAGAAGTATTGTTGTTGTTGTTTTTTTAATTTCCTCACTCCCACGATTTTTGGGGTGACGTTGGTTTTTAGTGCATCAGGTCGAGCTTTAGAGAAAAGAAGATAAAGTTGAAGCGCTGAGGCATCAGATGCAATTCTCTCTCTCTCTCTCTCTTTTCATGCTGAACTTGATCTGGAAACTGCACACACATATGATAATATTGTGATTATTATACTATTAAGCGCAAAGCTTTGTTAATGTTACAAAATGCAGAATAATCTGGTTAGGGATGCTTTTACGTTCTTTTTTTTTTAATTTTGGAAATTTCCCTACATGCTTTTTTTATATTCTACTACATCACTCTAAACTACCTTTACCAGTTAGCATATATGTAAATTACATTGCAAAGATTAGTTTTCTAGAGTCAAAATTATAAACACTTGCAACTGTCTGTACGGCGTTGTACGTTTTATAATGCAATTTATTCAAAATAAAAGTAAATTTAGAAATCGAAAAGAAATAACGAATGGAATCTTTTGTTTCTAAACGATTTTCTTTTCTTCAGCGTTTACCAAAATTACTGATTCCCCTGATACGGTCTAAGGGCACGTTGATTATTTATTTATTTTCAAATCCACATTTTAGAACATTTGGCTTTATGCGTAGTATTTCTAAAAACATATTAAAAATGTGATGTGGATTAACTGATCTAAACTTTTTAAACTAATGATTTTTAAACTAATCCTTGCTTGGGCCATATCTTTGGCCAGTGTATAATGCATAAATGCAAGCCTTGATAAGCAAAATCTTTGAAGAATCCGGGCCCGGGCTCTTAAAATTGAGCCCGAACTCATCTCTACTATGTATAATAATCAATAGGTACCGTTCAGCAGCAGTTCTCAGAGAATCGAACAAAGCTCAATAGAGCGGTTTTCTCAGCTAAAACTTTTATTGCATGAGCAATCTTCAACAGTACTTCAAGCTAATAATGTGACTGTTTTCTACAGAAGCGGGATTTATTGGGTTGTGTAGGGAATGAAGCAGTTAACGGATGACCAGGACAGCGGAAGGACAACTTAATACTGGGCATTTAGAGATGGCTGTTCAGGAAGCAGACCCTGAACTCGTTCAAATGAGGAACAAAGTAGCGCAGGACAAACTAAACGACGGATTAATGTTCCGGGACTTTTGCGCTGCCGACGATGACGTTGTTTATAGCTGACTTTTAGAATATGCTGAGATCGTGGATCAAATACCTCGAAAGAGGACTGACACTTCGGGCTCTGTCTCTGAGGAAGCACTTGAAACTATAAGACCCACATTATCGGCTGCATCTGTAATACCTTCATTCAACACCATAGCAAGATTTCTGATGTCACACAACATATATACGTCTAGTTCAACAGAAAAATGATTCCATAAATAAATTAATAATATCTTGGGTTGCAAAAAAGAAGCTAAGTTGTTTAGATTCGTGGATATTAAAAAAGTAAGAGTCTAAAAAGTGAGGTTAACTGTCTATTTGAACTACGTACATATTAGGTGTGCAACTTAATTCTCGGCCACAGGCACGACACGTTGACAGCAAATTATAGCAAATCAAATACGTACCTAATCAGGGAAATAATCCCCGTCGTGTTGGATACATTTGAGCCATCGGTCAGGGAGCTGCCGAATGCCACTGCGGAAAAAAACGAGGGCTGTTTCGAGCTGATAAAGTAATCAATACTTGTGTAGACCTCCTCGACAGAAGCGAAGTGCTTATCAGTCAGGAGAGTCGAAAGAGGTGATAATCTGAAGGGGCGAAGTCTGGAGAATACGCCGGGTGGGACAAAATCTCCCATCCCAGGTCGGTGATTGTGTTTAAAGTCGTTTTCGCGGTGTGAGGACGCGCGTTATCCTGAAGCAATAGGATCAAACTTCTGCCCTTGCCGGTGTATGGCCTTTTCGCCTCCATTGCGTCACTCACACGAATGAGTTGCTGACAATAACGCTCAGCATTGACCGTTTCACCAGGTTTGAGCAACTCATAGTGTACGACACCGCGCTGATCCCACCATATGCACAGCAACAACTTCCTGGCATGGATATTCGGTTTGGTGGTATCTAGTGGTAGGCTGACCTGGAAAAACCCACCATTTACGCCGCTTAGGATTATCGTAGAGAATCCACTTCTCATCACAGGTCAAAATCTTGTGGAGGAAGTCCTTCTTCTTGAATCTGGAGAGCAAGGACACAGCAACATCGTAGCGCCTAGACTTGTTCGCAACTGTGAGTTGGTGGGGCACCCAACGGCCCTCCTTGTGAATTCGTCCAAGCTTGTGCAGGCGCTTTGCAATGGCTTGCCGTGTTACTCCGAGTTCCTCGGCGAGCTCTGACTGTGTGCAACAGGGATCCGCATCCAACAGTTGCTCAAGTACCTCATCGTCAAATTTCTGTGGCTGTCCCGGACGTTCTGCATCATGAAGATCGAAATTTCGCTGCTTAAACCGCTGGAACCACTTCTTACACGTACTGTAGGACACAGTAGCCTCACCCAAAGCAGCACAGATCATTTTCTGAGCTTCCGTGGCACTTTTGTTTTAGCTGAAACGCGAATAGGAGGCAGTGCCTCAAATGTTGCTTCTCGAACGACATTGCTTTCACCGTCAACTTTCGTCCCTTCTGTCACTACAGCTGTGAGCAGTTACGATTGCCTGGAAAGCTGTTGAATGGTGCTGCAATCAGCCATTATCGCACACATCTATATGCATTTGCCGACGTTCTGTGATCGCTTGCGGTTAGCTGCCGAGAATTAAGTTGCACACATAATACGTATGTACTGTTGTTATATACGTACAACGTACTACTACTGCATTTAGTCAATAGTATTTTTTATAACAAAGTTACCGGCACAACGAAGATTTTATCAGGTCTTTTAGACTTCTTTGTAAACGGGCGCGACTGTATCATGGTTATTGTGGCAACAGATGTTTCCTCTCGGCCTCCTCCAGTTAGTGTAACTACTATTGTACATTGTGTTACGGTAAGAAACCGAAATTAGGACTCCAGCACCAAAGCTGAATATCTGTTTTTAACTACATTCTGTGCTTCCGGAACGCAGCACGACAAAAACGAAATTCCTAAAACATTCACAAAAATATCGTAAGCTCGCTCATGGAAGAAGCTGAATATTGCTTCAGTGTGCTTCAAAATGTTATTCTGCAGTATTGCATGAGCAGGTCATCCACATCCACGATCACGCCTCTTCGACTAGGACATGGCCGTCCCAGAGCAACAACTGCCGCAGATGAACCCTATATGAGTCTGACTACCAGACAGAACTGAGAGATCTCCCTTAGGAAATGTAACCGGGGCTTCCATATTTATCAGAAGCGAAATTCTGTAGCCGTTTTTTGAGATAGTGAATTTGGTTGGGATGGGCAGCGAACAGGAAAAGTACCTTTTTCCCCAAGTGTCACACACAGGGGGTGTTAGATTTATAGTTTTGTCGATTTGAGATGAATGAAACTAGACATTATTGCTTTTCAGTTGTCCCAAGCACAGCGGCGAAGCGAATAGAGGGGGTCAGCGAGCCAATTAATGAATCTTGCGTTTTCCGGAGAGGAGGCATCTTAAGGGTGTGGCTTTTCTTGGGAGGAATTCGTCGGTTTTCACACGGGGGAGAGAGTTTTCGTTCGGGGGTCGGCTATCGGAGAAGAAAACAGCAGAGAGAACTCGGGGGCAGCAGAAGGTTGACGAAGCGGGAGATCTTTAGAGGGGGTGCATTATCTTCGGGACGAAGGGAAGTAGGAAGGAATGAGGCCGTTGAGAGAGACGGAGGGAGATTATGAGGGGTTAATATGTAGAAAGAACGGAGATCAGGACAAGGCTTAAAGACATTCCCCGTAACATCTGAATAAAAGTCTTCCTCACTGCAAAATTTAGCCTCAGTCGATTCACTTTTTTATACTTTGTATTGTATTTATCTGCTCCAGCTAGGAGAATTACGGATTACACCACCGATACCGAACTTACTGCAAAGGAAGCATCAAACGAACCCTCCACACAGGGCGCTGTAATAGAATTCAGCACCAAGCCCTGTAACAGAAACTCTCCAAAGAGAGTTGAGATCTCTCTAAGGTGCAACTCTCTAAAGAGAGTTGCCTAACGAGTATTTCAAGGCATTCTGTTTGTAGAAGACTTCTTGAGCAATACCTTTATGCAAGGAGACCTGTTATTTGTGTCCTTCTTACTGCCCTTGCCCGGCAAGCTCATTTAATTAATACAGACATTTAACGTGGACCAGGAAATTCAAACAAAGGTCTTCGCTCTTTCCACGTTCATAAGTGAGTCACGGAAAAATTCTCATTGGCCTCCACCGGGAGTCGAACCCAGGGGCGGAAGCATATCCGGCGCGTAACTGAAAGACCTGGGTTCGACTCCCGGTGGCGGCCAATGAGAATTTTTCCGTGACTCACTTATGAACGTGGAAAGAGCGAAGACCTTTGTTTGAAGCTCATTTAACGTGGAGTCGCCAACATCACACTTGGAGTGGGCGAATTTTAATTCACCAGTGGGCGAATTTTCTTTTCACAGATAAATCGTGTTTCATCTTAAGTACTAATTCGCGACGTATTCTCATCTGGAGAGAACCTGGGGCTAGCAACAGTCCCTCTGTTACGGCCCTGGTCAGGGCAAAAATCATAAAGAACAAGCCATAGACCTGCACATCTTTTAGAGCTGTTCTGTTACGGCCCTGAGGTACGGAGACGAGATTCTGAAAATATATGTGAAGCTATTCAGGGGAGCAGTCGGTCAATTTTGTATAGGAATTTTTGAATGTCTGGTCCGACAAAAATGCCTTCTTTCAATTCGGCATCAATGGAGACCCTTATGCACAGATACTTAAAACAGTTATCTTCTCTTAGCAAAGCTCTTACAAATTACTTCATAAGTCTAAGTTTGACATAAAGAGGAAGTAGAAGAGTAGGAAGACTTTTTGGGATCAACCAAACTTTCACAAATACCATTTTTGTTTCTTGGTTTTAAAGCAGCCCTACTTGACCATTGCTTTTTAATCCGGTGTTGGGCCTTTGCACAAAAAGCATGGTAATTTGTGCATTCTCCTTGCTGTCCAAGGAGCATGGACACTACTTTAAGATCACCACATATCATGCGTCTGTGATCGATGTGGTTGAGCTTCGTGAGAACTAAGGCTACATGTTCATAACTTTTTTTGCTCAAACTAGTTTACTTTTTGCGGTATGAACAAGGTTTTACCAACCTTTCTTTTTGTTGCAAACATAATTCTTTTAGAGTAGGTTCATCAAATGATAGTAATTTCAGTAAATAAAGAAGCAAAAATTAAGACAATAAGAACAAACGAATTAATAGATAGCGAAATTAAATTCTTATTTTGGGAGAAATAGTATGTGATAGAATTTTTTTACTGTTTCTACTGAAATCAGCACCCAAAAATCGATGATAAAGTGTGAATTTGTTTTTCATTGCAGACTTGTGTAAACGTACTTTGAATAATTTCATCATTGAAATAGTGTGTATCAGGATCATGGCGTGTTTTGAATGACTTTACTGTTGGAAAAAATTGTGTCGTGAATAGGATGTACTGCAAATGATTTTATTATCGGAAGAGTTTACTCGTATATCAGGAATATGGCGCGTTTTGAGAGTGGTATAAATTTTTCGTTGGGTTGAAAACACGTGTGTGTGTGTGTGCGTGTTACCACTATATTTCTTGCCAGATTTACAGCGGCTATACGCGGATTAATAAAAACGGTGGGTCTTCCAGGGAATCTGCAATAGTTGCACATCCGCCTATTGTTTACGCTTCAAACGCTGGGTTTCATTGTTGCAGTACACACCAGTGAAATCGGTCGCAGTGGCACAATTACCACTTGGCATGTCCTCCTCGCGGCGGTTCCAGTCAAACGAGAGCAAATGCGTAAACCACTTTCATAATATGTGCTTTCTCTTTCCTTGACCACGCCGTACATGTGCATGAATAATTAGTGACGGCATATGTCTTTCAACTATGTTCCTCGGGCTATCATTCAAGCGGGTTGCAACTGAATGTGTTCATAAACAAGAAGGAAGACACCGAATTTTCAGTTTCAATGAGCACGTTTTGTAAATCCTCTCCGACACGAAATAAAACATTTCAAAGTTATTCATAGTCAAAGGAACCAGTTGGAATAAAAAAACAACCGAATTTCTACAATCGATGAAACATCTAGGAATAGAAATAGCTACCTTCGCCCACTAGCGGCTGAAAACGTTTGACATATATTCTAATTTGACTTTTATTTTTAGTTGTCTTTCTCTATGTAAATTTTGAGTTCTCTTTTAGGGTTTCCACCTTAACGTTATATGTTCTCACTCACTGAATGTTATGTTGGCAGCAGTCTTGAGATCAAGAGTGAATGAAGTGTACATGTTTGTCAAGCGAAGTACGAGATACAATGTCTGTGTAGTGTAGTATTCGTGGAAACTATCCTGGAGCTAGCAGACAAAGTTTGGTGTGGTGTGATGTTTTGGCCTGCTGTTGATATATTACTGTAGCTATTTGTCGTAATTGGTAAATTAAATGTAAACACATCAAACCTAATTTGATAGAAGTTCAGTATTCTTAATTATGCTGATGTGATCATTAGTTGTGATACATTATGAACCTGAACTGCTGTGAAGCTTCAACAATAAATACCATTTTCTCGTAAGTGTTTTCAAGACTTTTATTTTCTGGATGTTAGGTCACCTAATTTAGCACAGTGTATTATTAAGAAGGAGGTTTAACGGTACATAGTTCCGAGAACAACCGACTAATGGTACGAAGGTAATGTTTAAATAGTGACGTATTCAAGCGACAAACATTACAAAGTATGTTATAAAAATTAACAAATTGTGCACAAAAGATTTCTCATAGAGGAAGAGAGATACCAGAGACAAAGGGACTTTAAAATCGAACAGTTAGAAGAAGAAATACAGACGGAAAGGTATGATACAACTTCACACCCCCAAGCTGAAAAATTTTGCATAATAGAAAAGTAGAAAACATGAGAAACGCATAATTCATAGCACAAGCCATGCTAAGTAAAAATAATTTTAAAGTACGTCTCCTGGAAGCAGAGACAGCGAGAAAGATGTTTTGACATTCACGACCCCTAGCAGGAAAACTGTTCGTTATTTAAAGAGGATAATGTTCCCGTATTTACTGTAGCGAACGGTATACAGTAAAAAAATATAAATTTTCCAATACCGTCTTTCGAAGCTGACATACAGCTGCTAACAGAAATGCACACTAACACCACCAAGCGCCAGAACTGTGAACTAGTAAAAACCTACGAGTACAGGCAAAGTATTCCAAAAGATAAATGGCATCCGGTCTTAAAAGAATATTTTAAATCGGACTTTTAGAAGCAGATATATCGATAAAAATCGATAAAACCTTGACGCTCCGCTCCCGTAGTGAGGAAATTTTGTATTATTTCGGGAAGGAAATGCTCACACATATTTTTGTAGTTTGTAGTATCTGACTGGAAAATAATTTTTTCAATTGGGTTTTGAGACGCGCATATACTGCTGTAAATATGTTGTAAAACATAAACGTGAACGTATGGCTTCTGGTGGCAAACATGCACGTTTTTGAACTTACATGAAAAAAAAGATTTTTTTTAAATCGGGCTGTTAGAAGCAGAGATATAGGGGAAAATAAGGTTATACATCTACGCCCCTTGGCTTAAACTAGGCATCATTTTAAGCGGAAAATATTTGGAAACGGTTTTGTAGTGAACGGTATCCCGCCACAAAAGAATTCTTCAGTCGAGTTTTCAGAAGCGCAGATATTGCTGCAACTACATCAGAAACAGAAACATACACTTACGCCCTCTAGTTATGAAACCGTTCTTTATCAAAATTAGAAATTATATGGATGCTGAACATTCACATCAAGAGCTCTATCAGATGCAAAAAATATTTTTCAAATTGATCATTTAGAAAGAGAGATAACTGAGAAATTCCAATTTACCTTTACGCCTTGTTGCAGAAAAACTATGCATTACTTGAAAAAGATAATGTACCCAAAATAGCCTTCGTTGTAAATGGCATCGAAAAGAACGAAAAAAAAAATTGCGGTGCTATGTTCAGAAGCAATGATATGGGATAAAATGTATTTTGAATTCGATAATATCTGCATTTACGCCCTCTAACGGCGAAGTTGTGCATCGCAATATATCCAGAAAGCAAAGTTAATCGTTCTCATATTATGGGCTTTCCAACGTAAAAAGATTTTATAAATCGAACTTACAGTTGCAGATATATGGTGTCCACAGCATAGCTGAGACAGGATGAGCCTGAGCCCGAGAGCCCGGGCTCGGGCTGTTGAATATTTACTGCGGTTTGGGCTCGAACGGGCTCGGGCTCTTAGAAACAGGAAGACCGAAATTTTTTTTTTATATATATAAATGTGATTTTATATGATTTAGCAAATGAGACACTTTATAGTTGGTAAAGGGAATTCTTCGGCAACTGCTTCTGGTTAGGGAGCGGGCATTCGAGATGGCTATTTATTCCGGGCTTGTGTAGAAAATGCCATAGGCCGCGCATTAGTGTGTTTCTGCAGAGAAGAAAAGGCGTTTTCAAGAACTACAGATATTGGATAGTTGATAGCATGCCGACGATAATTTCCCCCTACCTCCACGCAGTAGCCCCCTGCTAATTCTATTTAGCAACATCCATATTGCACCGCATTATGGCATGATAATATTAGCATTATTTGAGCAACATACAATTGCAGCACAACCCGATCATTTTGGATACCCGTTCTCCCGAAGCACTTCAGGTGGAAATGAACGGTCAAAGAAAGTCGTACAGTTACACTGCAAAAATAGATAGAGGTCACTTCTCCACTCCTCATTTGAGAAATACATTGGTTAATTGCAGGAGGAGGAGAGAGTGGAAGTGTGAAAAAGGAGATGTTTTTTTATTAATGGTTAAACAGGTTAGCCAGTTTTCGTGTTTGTTCGGACCCGGGCTCTATCTTGCAATATAAAATTCGGTCTCGGGTGGGTTCGGGCTGATATACCACGGAATCGGGTGGGCTCAGGCTGATGTACCACGGAATCGGGTGGGCTCAGGCTGATATACCACGGGCTCGGAATCCGAAAATTGAGCCCGAACTCAGCTGTAGTCCACAGAGGGACGGACGTACAAAAGTGATACGATAAGTGCATACTTTTTGCGCGCTAAAAAGATTTGTCAGTATATTATACTTCTTCGATGTTCGAGCAAAACCTTCGCTATCTATACTTATGCACATATATATTTCATCAAAGTTTCAATCCACTGCTAGATGAAGGTCTCCCAAATCTCCTCCACAGCTTTCGCTCTTGAGCCAGTATCTCCTAAGTCACACCAGCCTGCTTTCGAATTCTTCTACGTGGTCTTCTTCTGGGTCATTTCCCGTCCCTTTATATCTTGTCTAATATTTCAGCTGTTTCAACAGTGGTCAGTTCTTCTAGTTATATGTACAGCCCATTGCCCCTAGAAAGTATTTAATTTGGTCATGATATCATCCACTCTCATCATTTCCCTCATCCATGCGTTCCTCTTCCAATTTTTGCTGGTTGTGCCTAGCATCTTCCCATGCAGTTTTCAGTTGTTCGCAGCCTCTATATGTCTATTTTAGAAGATCCACGTCTCTGATCCATAAGTAAGAACCGGAAGATGCATTGATTAAGCACTTTTCTTTTACGACATAACAGTAGACTGCTTCTGAATATTGTACTGTTTTTTTTTCAAAACATTCTCCAGCCAAGTTTTATACGCCTTTTAATTTATCCTGCAATGTGCCATTCCTTTCTATCTGTCATCCGAAATAAATGCATGCATCTGTTACTTCTATATTTGACCCCCGCCTCCATCAATTTCCAAATCTTCAATTCTTGCAAAGCACTGTACAACAACTTTGTTTTTCGAAAGCTTATTTTTAAACCCACTTCTTTAGTCTTGTCGGTAGGTTCCAGGATCATACTCTGCAGCTCTGAGGGCGTACTTACGAAAATATCAATGTCGTCAACAAAACGAAGGTGGGTTAAATAATCTCCAATAATCTTTATCCCTTTGTCTTCCCAGTTCGGGGATTGAAAGTCTTTCTGCAAAGTGGCACTGAATAGTTCGGGAGATATGGTGCCAACTTGTTTCACCCCCTCTTCAAGTTTTATACTTACGTCATTCAGAGGGTAAAAAATGTTTGCGTGGGTTCCTGGCCAGCGCTCAATCACGGTCCTCCGGGCTCAGTGCGCTGTTGCCTATCTCCTAACACCATTGTCGGACGTACATTATCCGTTTATGGTTATTTACGATCTTTCGAACTAAACACGCGTATTGAAAATCCCGACGAATACGCAGTTTGACCAGTTATCCGTTTTCTGACTGCTGAAAACCCAGTCTATTGACATTCATCGGAGACTTGTTCAAGTGTATGGAGAAGGTGTTATGAATGAATCCGATGTCAGAAAGTGGTGCATAATGTTTAAAAACGGAAGAACAAACGCTCATGACGAGGAGCGGTCAGGAGCACCCCTCTCTCATTACCGACGAACTCAAACAAAAGGTTGATGACATCATTGCCAAAAATAGACTCTTTACGATTAGCGAAGTGCGTGAAAGATGTCCTGAAGTTTCTTGTACACTTCTGCACCAAATAATGACTGAACATCTGAACTTTAACAAAATCCGTGCAAGATGGGTCCCACGGATATTCACATATGAACATAGAACTCAACAACTAGGAGTTGCATTGAAGTTCTTGGAACGTTATCACCAAGACGGCAACGAGTTTATTGACGAAATTGTTACCTGGTTACGAAACGTGAATATCGCACTACACTCTCGAGAACAAAAAAAAATCACTTGTGTGGCATCACCCTCAATCACCGAAAAAGCAGCAAAATGTTAAACGAAATTTGTTTGCAAAGAAAATCATGTCGAGTGTCTTCTGGGACCGGAAAGGTGTCATACTCGTCGAGTTCACGGAAAGAGGTGCAACCATAAATGCTGATGCCTACTGTGCAACTCTAAAACGTCTACGGCGAGCCACTCACAACCGCCGCAGGGGCATGCTCTCACGAGGAATTTGTTTCATATAGGACAACTCCCACCCGTACACTGCCGGGAAGACGAAGGACCTGCTTGATGAGTTTCAGTGGGAAGTTTTTGAGCATCCACCTTACAGCTAGGACTTGGCACCATCGGACTACCACTTGTTCCCCAATTTAAAGCAGTTCCTTGGTGGACAATGTTTTGATGATGAGCTAAAGGAGGTTGTTAGGGACTGGCTGAAAGGATAGATGGCAGAGTTCTATGAGGAGGGGATATTGGCAGGGTATAACAAGTTCCTTAATGTCCAAGGCGACTATGTAGGAAAATAGGTTATGGTATGAATTAAAAATTGTAAATGAAATATTTGGAAAATTTAAAAGTATGTAGCTTTTATAAACAAACGTTTTTTACTTTCTGAGTGACCCTCGTAAATACCGTGTCCTCGAACAGTCGAACCACTGCGCTTGCATTTTCATGGACCTTATTAATATTGTTGAGGTGTGCATCTACAGTACCATAGTATTTCAAAGAAGGAATGGAAAATACATACAAACCACTGCGACTCGCTAAAAACGGAGCTACTTTGTTTGTACATAGGAAGAGAAGGAGGAATGGTTAAGCGGTGCAAGTACCGAAACTACAAAGAAACATGTCGCTGCACAAAGTCTAAGAACACTGAGGAATGTAAAAGAGAATAGGTAGGTGAAAATGCGATTGTTTTTTATTAGAAGGTTTAACGACCACTGTAAGCAACCTACTGGGCTGTAAGCAGTCGTCCATCCCCAATCTAGAGCCACTGGCTGCAGGGAAGAGAGATAACCAGTCAGTGGCGTAACCATGTTTCAAAATCTGGGGAGGGTCCGATCACACATACACACATTATGTATATGAGGATCCCTGACTCTAAAAATCTGGGGGTGTCCTTACCCCCGACTCCCAGTGGTTACCCCTATGGAGCCAGTCATGCCTTACCGGAAATCGAACAGGGACCCATCTCGGACGAATGGACAGAAACCAGCGCTTAGACGCCTGTGCCACCGGATTGACTTCATTATTTGACAAAGATGTATTAACTGCATCATTTTTTTGACAAAGATGTATTAATTACATCATTTTTTTTTGACGAAGACGTATTAACTACATCATTTTTTGGACAATGATGTGTTAACTACATCATTTTTTGACAAAGATGTATTAACTACATCATTTTTTTGACAAAGATGTATTAACTACATCATTTTTTTTACAAAGATGTATTAACTACATCATTTTTTTTGACAAAGATGTATTAACTACATCATTTTTTTGACAAAGATGTATTAACTACATCATTTTTTTGACAAAGATGTATTAACTACATACTTTTTTTTACAAAGATGTATTAACTACATCATTTTATTTGACAAAGATGTATTAATTACATCATTTTTTTTGACAAAGATGTATTAACTACATCATTTTTTTTGACAAAGATGTATTAACTACATCATTTTTTTCTGTTGTTTCGTGGCTTGGCAACTGGCACCATCATCGCTATGGGCAATAAGCAATGGCCCGTCCCTCATTTGGGACCACTGGTTCCCGAAAAGAGACAGAACAGCACCATCAGACAAACACACTACCCATGCTTAATCTGGTACTCGCACCCGGGCTGAACTCAGACGAGTTGTAAGCAGCCAGCACCTCAGACCACTCGGTCAGAGGGAAAATCTGTTAAGTGACCATATTATTTGCCAAATACGTATTAAAAAACACGTAATTTGCCAAAGATGTGTTTACTGATTTTTAAGAGATCATTGGCAAATAATATATCATTTGACAAAGATCTATTAAGGCTCTACGAGACCCATCTTGTATTGCTGCCTTCTCTTATTAACCAACGGGGAAGCGTATTTCACAAATTGCTCGGGCAATTTTGTACATTTTGGAACACCGTTTGTGGCTAACGCAAGATATATGATAAATAAACAGTTCCCTGGTTTCAGATTTTCATTTTTGACCCTTTAAGTATTTTTTTTATTAATTAATAAAACTATGGAAGACGCCTTGGTACGACTTTCGATGCAGATAAAAATGAAGCGAAAAGTCAATAAAAATTCTGAAACAAGGGAACTCTTTATTTATCATATATCTTGCGTTAGCCACAAACGGTGTTCCAAAATGTGCAAAATTGCCCGAGAAATTTGTGAAATAACTGCACGGCTTGCTATTTGTATTTTGTGTATCCTTGTGTTTCACTTGGGGAGTTTGCCCAAGTTTCCACTATGTTCTGTAATACTTATCATGTTTTTGTCACATATCGTGTGGCTTCCTGGATTGTGGTAACTTCTGTACCTTTATCGTAGTATATGCTTTTGTTGTGTTTTACATGTTCCCTTCTTTTTGTGCACTGCGTTGTACAGCCATGTTCTTGTAAATATATTTACCTGTTGTTTTGTGCTCTGCTTTCACTCTGCACGTCATCACATGTTTTATTAATTAATCATTACTTTTGCATCATCTTCCTCAAGCATATATTGTTCCTTATTATCGATTTTAACATTTTGTCATCCTTAGTTGACAGCCGTATCACATTCACCTGTAATATTTCATCAGTATCGCTCATTGTTTTGTTGTTTATTTTGCCATATGTGGTACGCCTGTATTCCCTATGTTTTTGCCAATAAAGTATATTTTGAAATAATAAGAGAAGGCAGCAATGCAAGATGGCGGGTCTCGTAGAGCCTTAAGTGGCTATATTATTTGCTGAAGATATGGCAAGGAAATATATTATTTGCCAAAGATGTATATTGACGGTAACATTTTCCATAGATATATTAAGTGATGATACCATTTGCAAAAGCTGTATGAAATGACTATATTATTTGACCAACAAAGCATTTAATGACGAAAAATGTAATTTGAGACTGTACTACTCGCAAAAGATGTATTAAGTAGCTATTTTATTTCAAACAGATGTGTTGCGTTTTTATATTATTGGTAATTAGGTGGCTCGACAATATTCTGTTAAGTTTTCTTTTTCATACAAGGAGAAGAAACAGAAACGAGAATAAATCGAGACAGACGAACAATCTTGTTCTGCACTAGACGGATTTCTTTAACAAAAATCAGGTTTCAATTAATACAGGAGGCCGGAAGGAAAGGGTGAGAATTTCGTTTCTACACGAATTAAAACAGAGAATTTGAAATCTGAAAATGAGGATCATGAACTTCTGGGGTCATCTTGTACTAATGACTCCTAAAGACGTTCCCATGGGCTTGAGACAACGAAATAGGATATTCGTGACGCCAATAACCCTTTCGCTATTTTTTATTTTGTGCTTGACAGGGTGGAAGCTGATTGAAGACAACAGGTACGATAACAAGTGCTAGATGTACGCGATATGATGGGTGGTTCCACTTAAAATGGGCGCAGGTTGTCACAAAAGGTAATGTTTTCTATTTAATTAACCGGCTTTTAGCTCAGGAAGTGGAAGACGCCTATAAAGATAAGTATCGGACACATTAATTAAAATACACGCTTGCCTCAGGTCATAGGTTTATAAAATAACGCATATTCTGAGATTAAAAAGTTGATGCATCAGAAATGTTACACGGCATACGTTTACCGTTTACCTGCACGCACAAAATCAGTAATAAGAGATGGTGTGTTTTGTATGCTGCAGTAAAGAAACACGAAACCAAGAACACCAATGGGTGTCTTATGGTATCGTTACTTGTCCGAGAGCTGGAAAATCGAATTCTTTTACGCGCCTTTTGATACACATATTATATCTGAAATGTATCGCTAAATGTATCGATACACATATTATATCTGAAATGTATCGCTTTGTCTGACAGTCTGTCTGCTGAAGTAGTATCTTCACTTCTAGAAGTCGAAATGTAAAATGACTCTCTGCTAATTTCATCTTTTAGTAGAGGGTAAAGCTATACATATATAGTGGAACCCAGTTTATAAGCTTTTCAAAGAACCAAATAAAATCAACGTATAATTGAAAAACCGTATAAACGAAATATGGCCCGTTTCCGTCCCTAGATGGCAGCACGTTTTTCTGTTGCAACGTAGTCATTATTGTTATTATACTAGGTCCTACGTAGTATGTGGTATTTTTTTATGTTTCAGTGTTCAAATATTTTCAGTTGCCCTTTCTTTTCACAGCTTTTCTTGTTTTTAACTTCACTAATTTCAGTCGCAGAGCATAAAGTTACAGTACTTGTAAATACAGCATGTAATACATATTCTGTGTGTACATGGCATGCAAATTATTACTACTAATTCATTTACGATTGATATTTTTTACACAAGGAGATATGATGCAGTATATTACAAAAAATACGCATGCATTTACATGGTTTTAAAAAATCATTAATTTGTTACTATTGTTTATTTCTGAGTTCAAGCATTGCATTTTAAGAGTTGTGAGAGCTGCATTATTTCTTCATCAGTATTATGGCTAAAAACGAAGTCCCTAACGACCCCGAAAGGTTTCAGTGCATCACTAAATTTGGGTGCTAATGCATTTGCTTGGGAATCCACATCTCTCTCTCTCTCTTGTCACTGGGGACGTTCTCACTGCATTTCTATTCTCAGTCATTTCATATGGAGTCATAAGTGGTGACTTTGCCAAATCCGAATCACAGCTGACGCAATCTTGGAAACTAAACTCCTCTTCGTCTTCAATTATAGCATTCCAGCGCGATAGCGAAATTATAACTTCTTTGGTGTAGATTCATCTGGAAAGCGAATGCAAATGAAATTCTCAAGAAAAGAGTCCGATATGATAGTGTCAAGCAAGAGCAAGTGTCTAGTGAAGATTGCAACTGAGCTGCCCAATAGTTGCTCGGGCGAAACGCACGCATTCCGCAATTATAAAGGAAGTGGGTGATCCAAAAATAGGTAAAGTGAAAGGCAGAACGGGAGGAAATGGGACAATGGAAAACTGAATTCGTGGCTAAGGAGAAGGGTGGAAAGAGATTTCGGTAAACGGCATTCGCATGGTTTGAAATCCGAATTCACAATACCACAATTTAACGCATAAATGAAAAGAAAGGTAATTCAATTGACGTATTAATGATATTATTTAACATTAAGGGCAATTCAGAATTTTTGGACGGCGACATTTTACGTATGAATGAGAAAACGTATAAGTAAGAAATGATTAAACAGGGTTTTACTGTATTTTCAGTTTGTGTGTTGTGACGTTCACCTCTAATTTAACCTTCCTTTTGCGTTTCTGTTTCTTATGTAAATTTCGTTACTTCTCTGTAAAAGATTTTCTCACTGAACAACACATTACTCCCGCGCGCAGCTCGTACGTTTTGGCAAAGTTGACAGTTCAGTGAGTCAGAAGTAAATAAAAATTCTTAGCCGAATGAAAAATTATGGTGGAGTAGGTGGAGTAATTGAGTTGTATCTATATGGCTGGAATTTCTATGTTCGTATATGTTCTGGTTGTTAAGTGTCATGTGATAAAGACTTGTTGTTATCAAATTAGAGTGTATTGGCAACTGAAACTTCCAGTGCGCCACCACTTTGTGGAAATAAAGACCAGTTTGAAGTTTAAGTCAGTACTATTTCTTTTCACCATGGCAGTTTATTTCTAATAAGTTATTCTCAGAGTTTAGTTAAGGACATTAGTTAATTCATTCATCAATTAATCAACAACGTTCAACTATTAAAAAAATCACTCTCTTCAGTCAAGATGTCTCGCCCCCACTTGTAGAAGAAGGCGTACACTGTAAAAAAATTTGTGGTACACTGCTGGACACCCAAAATACAACACCAAGAAGGAAGTATCCGATTGGCCTGAAATTCGCAGCATGCGTCGCCCGCAAGAGGACATGCAAACGACTAGCATTGCAGGGCATATGCAAATCATGTGCTGCCGGCACGCCACCGAGAAGCACTATAAGAAGGGTGCACAGAAGGCGGGGTGTAAGTTGTGGAAGTGTGTTGTGCTGCCGGACCTGTGAGTGTAAAGCTTCCTGATGCCTCGTCGCAGAATACGGCAGTCATTCCAGCACGTTTCAGAGTTCGACAGAGGACGAATAGTGGCTTATCGTGACAGCGGTTTATCGTACCGAGACATCGGTGTCCGTGTGGGACGACATCCAGCCACAGTGAGGCGAGTATGGATTCGGTGTGTGCAGGAGGGACGGACTGACCGACGTGAGCGACTGCTGCTGCCGCGGCACACCACCGAACGAGAGGACCGGCATGTTGTGCGGCGGACATTGACGGCTCGCGCATACACATCACGAACTTTAGCGCAGGAATTACGGTGTGTTGCGCAACAACCTGTGTCAGCACTTACCGTTCGACGTCGTCTGCAGGAGCAGGGACTTGTCGCACGGCGCCCATTGCTCCGATTACCATTGACGTTATACCACCGGCGAGTACGGCGGCAGTGGGCTGTTGAACGCCGCACCTGGACTACGGAATGGCACGACATTGCCTTCTCCGATGAATCCCGCTTCTGCCTGAAACACCACGATGGTCGGATCCGCGTGTGGCATTATGCCTCGTCTTACCGGCCCGTCGCCTGGCGTTATGGTTTGGGGCACAATTGGATATGACACCCGCACCCCTCTGGTACGCATCGCCGGCGGTACACTCAACAGCCACCGCTACATCTCCGACGTTTTGGAGCCTGTAGTTCTCCCTTACATGCAGGACCTACCAGCGGCAACGTTTCAACAGGACAATGCACGCCCGCACGTGGCACGCATCGTGCAACAATTCTTCACGGCCCACCAGGTGTCCCTGCTACCGTGGCTCGCCTATTCTCCCGATATGTCGCCCATCGAACACGTCTGGTCGCTGATCGGCAACCGAGTGGCCCGGAAAGCACCATCCGCGGCTACGCCTGATGAACTGTGACAACGTGTGGAAGCAGCCTGGACGGACAAACCCCAAGCCCACATCCAAAGCATCTTTCTTTCGATGCCGCGGCGTGTAGCGGCCGTTATTGCCAGCCATGGGGTCCACACGAACTATTGATGTCTGCGTGCTCCGCAAGTCGCACGGGCCTGTAAACTCAATCGCTTCATCTTTGTATCTGTTGTTATGTGTCCAGTAAATCTGGCTTTGCTATCTCGTGTCCTTCTTGGTGCTGCATTTTGGGTGGCCAGCAGTGTAGATTGCAACAAAAAGTGGTACTACACCAGCTGCACAACACTATGGTACAAGGTTGCACCACATTATGGTGCAAAGTCAGAACATGTTGTTAGTTTTGATTGCACCACAAAATGGTGTATCTTTTCTCAGAAATCGGTTGATCTGGTGAAGTACCATTTTTTGGTGCAACCTACCACTACGTTTTTAACAGTGTAGAGAAATGCAGTTTTTCACAGGATAAATATAAATAAACATGACTATGATTGTTCAGTTGGCTTTGACTACCCGTTTGTACACATGTTTCTCTGTGGATGCACTAATCGCTCTTAAAGGTCAAATTGGAAAATTTATTTCTGCATCGAATATGAAACATTATGTTCAAAATGCTGTCGGTTTTTTGTCTGCCCTTCCGTTTTCACCTATTCTAGTAGGCATTATCGCTAATGACATTTTTATATACAGTTTGTAGTACGTTTGTTGATTCTTATATAGGAAATAGCCCAAAGTAATGCACTAGCTGACACGACGGGGTAAATAATCATCGAAAGAGGCTGAGAGATAATAAACAAATTGGTGCACGTTGATTTCAAGCGGTAGAAGTCTTAGTATAGTAACACAGGTAGAGCTACAGACGCTCTATGAATGGGCATATTTCAGCATTTGTATCGTTAGTGCTAAATGCTCACAAGGTGCACTCGTGTTGTGAAATAGTGTAAAACAGTCGCGCATCTGGAAATGCTTTTCAGGTTGGGGTAATGATATCGATAGAAACTATACGAACAGTACGCCGATAATTTACCTGTAATATCTATATATTATTGGTATCTTTGAGGAACAAAAAATTTTGCCCCAATTAGTAACAACTGATATTTAATTGGTATCATCAAAATAAACATCATTTTTGAAAGGAATTGAAGTGTGTAAATTAACAAAGTAATTTATAATATAAAAGAAAAGATAAATTCCATTAGAAATAATACAAGTAATTTATTATAAACATAACTATAATATAAAGGCAATACACTAAAGAAATGAGTCTCTTCTGTCTGCGGTACCTCCAGTCTGAATGCCCAATGTCTATTGTGTTTTATTTTTATTAGTCTGGTCGCATGTTTAGTTGAATGATCAATTACTTCCATAAACGAAAAATGTTGGTCATGGACTTGAAAACTTGACCACAGACATCCACTTTGTTGAAAGAATTTTAGTGCCCAGCAGCAGGTAACAAAAAATCCAGGAACCCCTTTCTCCGATCTTATCCTAGGGGCTTAGAATCTAGTGGGTTGGAACAGCTAGGGGTAGGGGTTGATCCCTGGGGGGTGATACACTAGGAGGGTTATACCAGCTCCAACGCTGTTTAGACGGCTTCACAAGGACAAGTTCATCCCCCTTTTTTTTTTTTTTTTAATCTCAATAGGATATATGAACATTGAAAAAAGTTGAAATTGTGTCGTCTGTGCTCCAGGGTCAGGTTACAGACAAGAACACCTGACAATTTAGGTACTCAAATCATTTACAACTTTATCTTAGGACGCTCAGCCGAGAGAAAAATTGAATCAAGCTGAGACAGATACATAGGAGACAGCAAATCTCCTATGTGTATGTCGTAACATAGAAAAGAGCAAACACGAAAAAACTCTGTGGGCTCTGAAGGGGATTTTAAACTCTATTCTGTATGAGATCCTGGTGTAAAACCTACCATAAATTATTGATTGGATATTTGTGACATATATACTTAGGATATTTATACGACACTTTTCCTAAGCTCGTGGAAAAGTGAAACTCGTTCTTCCATCAAGGTAAAAATATATAAGCCAAATAACACGATCAATAGGTTGTGCTAACCGATATTTCCGTCCCGACAACTAATATCGCATCAGTAAAAAAAAATCTCTCTATTCTAAAAAAAGTAACTGCCGCCGCTGCTGCCGCTGTTTTAGAAATTTCGCGACACTCTTGCTTTCCTAGCTCGCAGCGCAAAACGTATTGGACACAAAAATACAAAATTTACCTCGTTTGTAGAGAATTGTTTGGAGAACACGCTGAAATAACCCGTTTTTCGATTCTGGCGATACTTCAAGAGCTATTGTACTTCAAAGTTAAGGTAAGCAAAAAAGGGCTATCAGGTCGCGTCCCGCACACACTAACAGCAACAGAACCACAAAACTTTGTAGGCATGTAGTACCATGACAGAATTGTTGCACCTCGTCGCCCTTTTTTTGAATCTTGATTTAGTTTACGAGAAATTAAATTTCTAAATTTCACAAAATTCTCTATTTCGCGATGGGATCCATTTAAAAAAACGGATATATGGCAAACTATAAATAATAACGCTTTGCAATTTTTACAGCATAAACTTACAACTATCATCAATTTTTTACAAAAACAAATTAAGAAAAAGTCATTTTGTGATTTTTAAGCATTTTTTAAAGACGCAAAGGAAAGAAACGAACGGCTCGTCTTCATAAGGTATTTATTGCTCAAAATGTTAGGTATAAAAAACGCCTCTACAAAATATGAACAAGTACAGAATACAAAACAGTAACAAGATGTGGGAGAGAACAAGGTAAACGCAAGCATTTAAAAAAAACAATAACAACAGTGTAAAGGGTGTGAAAAAGAGGGCGCTCACAGGCTGCCCAGTTGAACAGTATTAAAAAAAAAGTCTGAGTCCGTTGATAACAATAGTATTAAACTGTGTCTAAGAGTTCGTCGAAAACTAAACAAAAACAGACCGTAAAACAGTACAAGTTCAAAGGTAAACAATTTCAAAACAAAACGTTTATTCAGAAGAAATAAAAACTCAGTCAGTTGGGAAAGCATGAACAGGCTGTTGATTGTTTTCGAGTTCAGCTGTGAGCAACTTCAGCATGTACCACAGACGATGCTGAAGCTGGGCATCTTCAGGGGGAACGGAAACGTTAATCAAAAATTCATCAAGCAATTGCAGTTGCTGAAGCATTTCAGGTAACCAATTTAACTTAGATTGAATACACGGGATTGTTAGAAATTTGTCAATCCTAGGGCGTTGAATTAGTTCAAGAAGTTCAGTAAATGTGAGCGGTTGCATTGGAACCGAACAGTCTTTGAACAGAGCGGAAAGTTTGGGAATGGTGGGAAGAGAAGAATCATCTCCAACAACATCCGAAGCAATCGATGCTGATTCACTTAAATTGCCAGCAACATCCATATCATCATCAGTAGGGAGGCAAGCTAATCTGTTTGTTGTACGAAGTTGAGAAGAAACATTTTCTACGTCAGGTGAGGTTCCAGAGGAAGTGGCAGAAGATTTGGTCCGAAAGCGCCTAGTGCGACGCGAACGCCTAGGAGAAGACTCGGCAGAATTTGGGCGTTTCCCGGCAGTTTTGGGTCCAGAGGATCCCACCGAAGTAGGAAGAGGTGGAAATGACATGTCAACAATGAGAGCAGATTTGAACAGTTGAGAAGCAGGTGTTTACACTTGCAAAACAGGCTGTGAAACGGGAGGCAATTTGTTGCTTGGTGGTGACGCTTGAGAGCTGGGCAATGATGACGCAGTAGTTTCGGAAGAAAGCGGCTGCTCGGAGTTGAATGGAAATGGCAGTTCAGTGCTTGGCAATAACTGCGTAGTTGTTTTGAAAGAAAGCGCCTGCTCGGAGTTGTATGGTAATGGCTGTTTAGTGCTTGGCAATAACTGCGTAGGAGTTTTGAAAGACAGCGGCTGCTCGGAGTTGAATGGCAGTGGCGGAACTGAAACAGGTGAAGACAACGAAATATCTGCAGTCATTGAAGGAGCAAGTAACAGAGATGGTGACGTGGTTGACATTGGGGTAACAGTTTGTTCAGTAGTAAGGGAGGAAGAAGTGAATGATGGAGGTGTGTCAGGAACCTTCAACGAAGGGACAGCACCTTGCGCAAGTGTGCGCTGAGGGCACTCATAAGCCAGGTGTCCCTCAGCTCTACACCGGAAACACTGGACACCAGCAAATAAGTTGAAAACGTATGTTCGTGTGTCCGTAACAAGTTGCAGAGATGTGGGGCGGTTAGAAATGGCTTGGTCAGTGGGGAAAATAACACGATTTTGGCGACGTCCACCTTGCACAAATTTGAATGGACAGTCTCTGGCAGCAGCTGGGAGAAATTTAGTCTCTCCCACTACTCGACCAAGAGTGCCGAGTGCAGCAACGAGTAAGTTGTCAGGAATAGCAGTAGGCACAGGAGATAATGTCACTGTGACCGGGCGCTGTGCAGAAGCAACAGGTTGCAAGTGAAAAGAGCCAATATCAATGCCTGTAGCAAGAACGGTGTCGGTGGCTTTTTGGTGAACAATATTAACGACAACACCCCCTCCAATGCGAATAATTGAAACGATGCTTTCCTTGGGAACAACTTTAACCAAGGCCTCCAAATAGAGGGGGAGGGGGTGTCACGAAGAGACGGAAAATACACACTTAATAACAAAGCTGAGGAAAGTTCTTTACCTGCTGGTGAGTCGTCAGAAATCCGAATCTTGAGAACTTTATCTTCTCTAGAAAATTCTGGTTGCATTGAAAGAGGAGCATGAGATTGGTTTGGACGAGCAGTCGCAGCATACGAGCGTGGAGGAGTAGCAGCCATGGCAGCAGAACGTGACTCGGCACCCAGGATATGCAAATTAGGACGAAGAACATTCGATGCAGAAACATTAGGACGAAGCACATTAGAAGCAGAAACACAATTAGAAGTAGACAAATCCACACTTGAAGAGGTCATAGTTGTCTCACAAGCGGTCGATGTAGCCAAAGAAAATCCAGCGGAGATAAAATCAGCAGACGGAACTTGCATTTGTGCTTGGGAAGCAGCCATCATGGCCGCTAAGCCGAACACAACACTGCGTGCTGCAACTGCGTCACACAGAAGAAACACAAAATAACGTAACAGGAGGCACACACACTCACTTCAAGTGAGGCAAAACGGTGAAAACACAACACAGTCAACACGAACCACTAAAGCAGACGATAAATTCACAGGAAAAAAAAACATTTTTTTTTACAGACGCAAAGGAAAGAAACGAACGGCTTGTCGGTCTTCACGATAACCACAGAGAAATGCTCTGGTCCCGTGACCTGCTGTCATGGTGACTCAGAGAATTTGTTATGCATGTGCTTTGTTGGTAAAGCTGTCTCAGTTGTTTAAGGACGTCAAGTAATTTTGCTTCCTATATTTCCAATGGAAAAACTTCTGTACACATTTCCTTCACAATTAATGCGTTCCCAAGGATGAAAATTTGAACATCGATTAAAATAGTTTCATTTTATAACTTGGAATACTTAATATTTTCTAAAACATAACCATAATTATGCAATCCAACATTTGTTTGTCTACTGACGTCATCAAAGTACAGGTCGCGCCATCTTTTTTTCTGGTCCCAACACCACCAAAGGAGAAGTTATTGATTTTTAATATGATTATCGTTATGTTTTAGAAAATATTAAGTATTCCAAGTTATAATATGAAGTTATTTTAATCGATGTTCAAATGTCCATCCTTGGGAACACACTAATTGTGAAGGAAATGGGTACAAAAGTTTTTCCATTGGTATTATAGGAAGCGAAATTACTTGACGTCCACCTTAACGGTTTAGCATAACGGTTTACGGAAATGCTTTTTGGACCGTTTTTGTTTTCCTTAGTGGTAAATTTAGTAAGTGCTATAAGTTCAAACGACAAAAGTCCGACCTTCCAAAAATTAACGACAGTAAAAAAACTCTGAAACTTCGGAATAACAGGCCTTATTTGCTTAGACATGCAATAAAAATTTAAATTTATATGAATTTTCCAATTTTTATTTCATGGGATATACTCGGAGATTGGGCTGCAGGGCCCGAGCGCTACTCTGAAAACGAGCGTAGCGATCCTAGAGGCGCAGCCCCTAGTATACAAAAAAAAAAAAAACATTAGCACCTGTTCAACCGATGTGGAATAATTTTGATATATCAGTGTAGTTCATCTATGAAAGTGATCTGAAAAAACTGACATGTACCTGAACTTCAAATAAATTAGATTGACCTGCAGTCCAGTAACCAACTAGAGGACAAGCGTAAGGGGAAAAAAACCCTGTACAATTCTAAAAATGCCTTTTGAAATCAAGATATCTGATGGTGTAAGTTAAAAACTAAGAAAAGATTTGCAACGGCAATTATGTTCATAATCGACAGACTCCTGATTTAAGGTTTTAGTTATTTATTCTTGACTAAACACACAACTAACACGCTAATGATGGTTCACGGATATATAATAAACATAGAACGAATGAGTTATTACAGTATTAACAATAATGACACCGTGCTTTAAGGTTATTTCGTCCGTTTTAAAACAGTCTTACCATGATTAATATTCCTTTTAAGAGTTACGGAAAAACACTTTGTATAATCCCTCGAGAATCCTTTTAGGTAATGATAATACTCTTTTATAGCAGTTTTTGTAAGAACAACACAGCATGTTCACACACACGCAGCGAAGGGACGCTATCTCCTCACTTTTTCTCAACAATTGTCTAGGGTCGTGATCCCATAATTCCTTGCAACGCACCGCTGATTGTTCTGTTCTGCATCCTCGCAAACGTAAACACTTGCAGCAAGTGTCCGATGAAAAATAAAAAGAAACGAGCAAAGGACGCTAACATCCAACAATATCCTTATGAAATACTTTATCCGTAGATTAATTTCAATGTTTAGTAGTTCTTATATACGTGTAAAACACATTTTCAAAGGCGGAATATGAGGAGTCTGACTACAGATTGACTTGTAGCATTTGCAATCAATTTTGATAATAGGGAATATTTCGTTTTTCGTGGGTTGGAGACAACCATGAGCAGCTCTAAGTGTTATAAGCAGTCCCTAATTTAGGGCCATCGATTCCATGCAAGAGACCAGTCCAGTACAATCATCTATGCTTCATCCGGGACTCGAACCCGGACGACTGTTCAAGAAATCTACTCCGCTGACCATTCGGCCACATTCGGGTAGCATGGGCAACATTAACTTTAAACCACAATTAAATGCAGTTTTGTCACAGAAACATCAGTTCCATACATCTCACTAATCCTAAAACAATAGTCCTTTGATCCTTATAACCTGCGCAGTTGTGCAATGCAAAATTTCAGAAATAAAATGATGAAAAGAAACCAAAGAAACACGTGTAATCTTAAAATTGCATTTCTTTAATTCCAAATTCCGGTGTGGTGAAAATTTGGGAGTTTTTAAGAATCAAATAATGGGAACTGATTTTTTATGTATTATAAAATTCCCTATGTGATGTCACGTACTTGATTATACAGCTGTTTTTATAGTTGATTTAAAATTTAGCGCCGCGACACTGACAAATCACAGAAGAGTTATTTGACGATTCCGCATATATTAATTTTTTAAAAGCGCTTCAGCCTTTGTAGTTCGATCAAAAATCTTTTATGGCCCTCGTCCCATAAAGCTTGGTGGCCTCTGACCTAATCTAGAAGTAGTTTAGTACAGAAGATAACCTGCCTTAGAATAAATAACTAATGTGGCACAACTAAAAATTACGAGTTGCCTTTCTTAAGGCACCTCATTGAGCCATATCAGTATTTCACCTTTGTTCATTGATCGAAATGTTTTAGGTTAATGGGTTTAAGAGGTAGTTCCAATTGATTAAGATTTCAAGAAGCACACAGGCCAAATCAGTTTGCTCAGCAGATGCTAAGTCTAACTGCAAAGAACTCAGTTTTCGCGACACAGTTTAGTGCCCCTGAGTATCTCATTTCTCTTGTAGTTTTCAACGTTATAGTCTCTATAAGTGTACAGAAGGTTCTTAAAGGAGAACATTCTCCGGGATAAAATGCGAACTTCCCACATCCAACCGAAGCATCATGAAGATCTCATCTGTTCTCCCAGGGGATCAGTGGGTCAGGTGCAGAAGAACATCCACCATGAGAATACCCAGGGAAAAAAAAAAAAAAAAAAGAGACACAGGACTAGAGAGATGTAGGGAGTGCGAAGCTCAAGGAACGGGGGATGGAAATGTGTAGGGAGAAGGATTGAGCAGTAAAACGCGCTGGCGCCCGCATTCATTTTGTTTTGTTTTTTTCAGGGTAGTGGGAATCATGGTCGACACTCGAGCCTCTTGTTTCTAAAGCCTAATCGGTACTCACCACTCCAGATATTCAACGACCAGTTCGGTCTGGTAACAATGTCACCGCTGGGGTATTGACTTCGGAGTTTTATATCGCTGTAGAATGAAGAGTGTACATGATAAATTGGTTAACTAGAGTCTGTTCATAAAAGAACAGCGACTTCGACGCTTCCGCTTTGCTTTATAACACATTTATCACATTTATCTCATTCTCAAACGATTTCTCTTTTCCCATTCCACATAAATCAGAAATAATTTTATCATATGCAAATAAAACAGCTTCATGATTTTTAAAATACATGTTGGGTTGTGTAAAAATGTTTTCGTATTTTGGCGATAAATGTCGTTGGCGCATAATTTGCATTACAGAAACATATTTACATATTCCGAAAGGTAAGGTTATGACACGTCTATAACATATAAAAGGAGTACGGCGTAATCGGTTCCGCTGTATTCATCTAGCTTAGGTTTCAATTCCACATAAATCAGAAATAATTTTGCATTATGCAAATTGTTAAAGCCTGTGGTCTAAGCGATGGCTTCTGATCATTCGTCCGAAAGGGGTCCGGGTTCGAATCCCGGTGAGGCATGGATGTTGTGTTTGTCTTACGGCACTGGCTCTCTCCCTTCCCTGGAACCAGTGACCCTAAATTAGGGACGGGCGACTGCTTATAGCCCATTGAGTTGCTCACGGTGGTTGTTAAACCTCCAATCAAAAAAAAAAAGTTAAAACAGCTTTATGATTTTTAAAACACATATTGGGTTGTGTAAAAATGTTTTCGTATTTTGGCGATAAATGGCGTTGGCGCATAATTTGCATTACAGAAACATATTTACATATTCCGAAAGGTAAGGTTATGACACGTCTATAACATATAAAAGGAGTACGGCGTAATCGGTTCCGTTGTATTCATCTGGCTTAGGTTTCAAACTGAGAGACAAGGTTTATTTTCGTTATTTAATGCTGTTTTTTTATCCCAAGAGTTTTAAAAGGGCGACGCAAAAGAAAATAAAAAAAGATGGCACCGAATCTTCGGTTGTAATGCGCACGTCTTTTGAATCCTTTCCGACGCAAATAAAATTTATCAAAATTATTCAAAGTCAAAACCGGTTAGAAAAAAATCAACCGAATTTCTACAATCGATGAAACATATAAACAAGAAAGATGACACCGAATTTTCGGGTGTAATAAGCACGTCTTTTGAATCCGTTCTGACGCAAAATAAATTTATCAAAGTTATTCAAAGGCAATGGAACCGGTATGGAAAACAATAGTATCTGACGGAAGGAAGAAGTTTTTCATTCGGGCCTTTAATCCCTCAGATATTGGTGTAAACGGAATCTTGAGCTTACGAATTCTTTGAAACAGAGTTATCGACAAAAATAAGATGTGACTTTACGTCCCCTGGTGGGGAAACCATGCATTATTTTAGGAAGAAAGTATTCTCAAAAGGTTTATCCATATGAGCGGTATCGGTCCAAGAAATAAAAATTTAGTCGAGTTTTCAGGAGCCTAGATTTTGCTACAAATACATTAGAAGCAGAAATTAACACTTATGACTCCTGGTGGCCAAACCATTCTTTACAAAACATTAGAAATTATGTGAAAAATATTTTCCATCAAGTCTTGTATGCGATACAGGAAGATTTTTTCAAATCGGAGTTTTAGGAACAGAAAACGCAATTTACCTTTATGCCCCCTAGCGGAAAGTCTTAAATGATTTACGTGAAATTTTTGAATTTGTAGCATAAACATTTCTCATCGGAAACACTATCCAACAACGAAGGAATTTTCAAATTGGACTTTTAGAAGTAGATATATTGACAAAAATAAGATATACATCTACGCCCCCTGGCGTAGAAACCATGCATTATTTCAAGAAGAAAGTGTTCCCAAAAGGTTTGTCGACATGAGTAGCATCGGTCAACAAAAGACTTTCTTTTCAATCGAGATTTTAGAAGCTCATATTTTGCTGCAAATACATCAGAAGTGGAAATTAAGACTTACGCCACCTGGTGGCCATACCATTTTTTTTTTAAATTATAAATTATGTGCAAAGGATTTTCCATCAGGAGCTGTATCCGGTGCAGAAGGAATTTTTCAAATCGGAGGTTTAGAAGCAGAGAAATAGTGGGAAACGCAATTTACCTTTACGCCCCCTAGCGGAAAGTCTAGGAATTACTTGAAAGCTTTGAATTTATAGGAAAAACATGTCACACTAGAAACACTATCCAACAAACAATGATTTTTTTAAATCGGACTCCTAGAAGTCGAGAAATTGACAAAAATAAGATATACGTCTACGCCCCCTGGCGCAGAAACCATGCACTATTTTAAAAAGAAAATGTTTCTAAAAGGTTTGTCGACACGGATAGTTCGGTCTACAAACGACGTTTTTTTCAATCGAGAATTTAGAAGCTTATATTTTGCTGCAAATACATCAGAAGCGGAAATTAAGGTTTACGCCCCCTGGTGGCCAAACCATTTTTTTTTTACAAAAATTAGAAATTATGTGCAAACGATTTCCCATCAGGAGCTGTATCCGGCGCAGAAATAATTTTTCAAATCGGAGATTTAGAAGAAGAGCTATAGGGAGAAACGCAATTTAGCTTTACGCCCCCTAGCAGAAAGTCTATGAATTACTTGAAAATTTTGAAATTATATGAAGCACATGTCATACTGGAAACACTATCCAGCAAAAAAGGAATTTTTCATATCGAACCCCTAAAAGTAGAGATATTGACAAAAATAAGATATACATCTACGCCCCCTGGCGTAGAAACCATGCACTATTTTAAGAAGAAAATATTCCTAAAAGGTTTGTCGACATCAGTAGTATCGGTCTACAAACGACGTTTTTTTTAATCGAAAATTTAGAAGCTCATATTTTGCTGCAAATACATCAGAAGTGGAAATTAAGATTTACGCCCCCTGGTGGCCAAACCCTTTTCTTACAAAAATAAGAAATTATGTGCAAACGATTCCCTATCAGGTGCTGTATCCCGTGCAGAAAGAATTTTTCAAATCGGAGATTTAGAAGCAGAGATATAGGGCGAGACGCAATTTACCTTTACGCACCCTAGTGGAAAGTCTATGAATTACTTGAAAATTTTGAAATTTTATGAAAAACATGTCACACGAAAAACACTATCCAACAAAGAAGGAATTTTTTAAATCGGACTCCTAGAAGTAGAGATATTGACAAAAATAAAATATACCTCTGCGCCCCCTGGCGGAGAAACTGTGGGATATTTTAGGAAGAAAATATTCCTAAAAGGTTTATCGATGTGTGTGGCATCAGTCCGCGAAAGAATTTTTTCAATCGATATTTTAGAAGCTCAGATTTTATGGCAAATACTTCAGAAGCAAAAATTAAAGCTTACGCCCACTGGTGGCCAAAGTATTATTTACCAAAAATTCGAAATTATATGCAAAAGATTTTCCATTAAGAGATGTATCCGCTGAAAAAAATGTTCAAATCGGAGTTTTAGGAGAAGAGTTATCGGAAAATATGTAATTTACTTTTACGCCCCCTAGCGGAAAATCTATGCGTAATTTGAAATTGAAACTATATGTAAAACACTCTTCGACATAAATGGAATCGAAAGATAAAATAATTTTTTTTATCGGTTGTTTAGAAGTAAATATCTGGATTAAAACATAATTTTGAATTCAACATCATCTGCGTTTACGCCCCCTAGCGGCAAATTTGTGCATCGTAAAAAAAAAACGAAATAAAAGATCATCATTCCCATATTTCAAGCTTCCCAATGCAAAAAGATTTTTTTAAATCGGACTAACAGTTGCAGAGATACCGTGGGTACAGACGGACGGACGGACGGACGGACAAACCGATAACAGAAGCACGATCTTTTTTTACAAAAGACGTGCTAAAAACAAAAAGAGCTATTTATTTCCACCAGCGGCTAAAAAGTATGTTACAAAAATTAACAAATGGCGCACAAAAAGTAACTCATTGCAAAAGGAAGGTACCAAGACAAAGTGATTTTCAAATCGAACAGTTAAAAGAAGAAATATAGAAGGAAACGTGAAATAACTCTACACCTTCCAGAGGAAGAACAGAATTTTGCATAATGGAAACGCTAAAACTAGGAGAAAAGTAGACTCCACGGAAAAAAGCTATGCTACGGAAAATGAACTTTTCAAATACGGCTCCCGGAAGCAGGGATACCGAGAAAAAGGTTTTGACCTTTACGCCCCTAGCGGGAAATTTGTGCATTATTTAAAGATGATAATGCTCCCCATCTTTATTGTAGCAAATGGCATGCAGTAAAAAAAGAAATTTCTCAATATGATTTTTGGAAGCGGAGATACAGTTGTAAACAGAAGTACACAAACACCACCTAGCGACAGAACTGTGAACTGCAAAACTCCTCAAACACAAACCTAAAATGTTCCACAAGGTAAATGGTATCTAGTGTTAAAATAATTTATCAAGTCGCACATTCAGAAGCAGAGATAATGAGAAAAACGTTAACCATTTGCGCTCCCTAGCGGCAAAATTGTGCATTATTTGGGGAAGGAAATACCCACAAACTATTTTCATAATTAGTGATATCTGATCGAAAGAGATTTTTTCAATCGGGTGTTTAATCCCGCAGATATATCTGTAAACAGAAACATGAACTTGAGCCCTCTAGTGGTACAATTGTGCGTTAAGAAAATTTTCAAACTATATGAGAAACATTTCGCACCGGAAACGCTTTCTCACAAAGAAAGAATTTTTCAAATCGAACTCTTAGAAGCAGAGATATCGAACAAGATAAGGTATATATATACGCCCCCTGGGGGGGGAGAGAGATTATGCACTATTTTAAGCCAAAAATGTTATCAACAGGTTTTCTGACGTGAGTGGCAACGGTCCAAGAAAAAAAAGGTTTCAGTCGAATTTTCAGAAACTCAGACTTTGCTGCAAATAAATCAGAAGCGTAAATAAATGCTTACGACCTCTGGTGGTCAAACCATTCTTTACTAAAAATTACAAATTATATGCAAAACATTTACCATTAGGAGCTGTATCCGATGCAGGAGGGATTTTTCAAATCGAACTTTTAGAAGCAGAGATATCGGGGAAAACGCAGTTTATCTTTAGCCCCTAGCGGGCAATCTATGCATTACTTGTAAAAGGAACTGCACCTAAAGTAGTCTTCGTTATAAATGGCATCGAAAGGTAAGATAATTTTTTCAATCGAATATTTAGAAGCAAATATATGGAATAAAATGTATTTTGAATTCGATATCACATGCACTTACGCCCTCTAGCGGCAAAGTTGTAAACTCAAAAAAAAATTGGAATGCAAGGATCATCATTCTCACATTTGAAGCTGCCCAATGCACAAACATTTTTTTAATCGTGCTAATAGTTGTAAAGATACGGTGTCCACAAGCAGGCGGACGGACAAAGTCACAATATAAGCACGATCTTTTTTACAAAAGATATGATAAAAATGTGCTGTGAATGGTAAGGTATGTTGTAAGCGTTCGACTGTATTAGTATTGGTTTGCAAAGCTTCGTCGTGGAGATTACTCACTCGCCGATGAAACCCGCTCCGGAAGACCCGTTATATTCGATCATATCAAGCCATTTACCGTTTAAGTGGGCGATGTACCTAAACAAATGCCCAACATTTTCTGTTCTACCCAAACAGAAATGTTCACATAGCTCCTAGGTTTTACGAAAGTTACAGAAAACAATTCCTTTCTTTTAGCTCATCTCAACAGTACAGACTACAAATCTGTCGTTGGTGATCAGCGAACTCTCTAGACCTTCATTCTCTGCTCCGTAATCCTAGGCATGATGGGGAAGGAATATTCCCACTGACATGGTAATGATGTCACTGAGCAGAAGCTGACAAAAGTGATGCAAAAGTCTTCACACTCTTTTCTTAAGTTCATTGATTCTGTTATAGCCGTATTAGCAATAAATCTGAGAAAGGAATAGTGTCAATCATCACTTTAAATGACTGCTTTGAATAACAAAATAGAGGAACAGCAACGCTTTCAGATGCGCAGGTTCTCTTGTTACATCCGCGTTCGACCCGAGCAATTATGCTGACACTGCAGCCATCCAACAGCACCGTGGCATTGAATTTGGCAAAGCTTGGAGATCCAAGGCTTTGTTTCAAATTCGTGCCTGTTGAAGCCTAAATAAGATTCTTAATGCTGTCGATACACGGTTAATAATGGAAATAATTACAACTTTAAAAGGCGATACCTTTATTGACAATTAAAACCAGCAAAAAACAAGTAGCAAGATCTTTCAGACCCACTATGGGTCCGTCATCAGACAGAGTGAGGGCGAAGCATCGCGGTTATATAGTAAAATAATTACCCACAATGCATTAGCATGATGAAATGTTGTTCCAGTTTTTTACACATGCGCATTTGACATTTATACATATCAATACAAAGCATGTAAATAAACTACAAGATTCGGTTATGAGTTTTGATGGTATGCCTAATGGTTTGATATAAAATATTTCCATGGTGTCGGTAGAATCCATGGCACGTCATCGTTACAACAGCGTTCAGCAAGAATGTTAATGTAAAGACTTTCTGTAAGCAACAAGTGAAATTTCGTAGTAGCTGATGAAATTAGCGAAGTGTTATTCCACTCCGGGACATGATTACCTTGTTTAACTAACCTAGATAAGGCTGTGGAATTCGAACAAGTTCTAACGTTGTATTTGTACTCAGATACACGTGTACCAATTGTCCTAAGGGTGGATCCCACATACTTAGCATTGGGGTCAGTGGCTTTAAGTGGGATGGAATATACAAAATGTCGCTGAAGTACACTAACTTCGTCACGGTCCTTCCTTAATAGTGAAAACAACTTTATTGTCTTTATAGCAAAATCCATGTCTTGCTTATGACAGGCATTCTGTAAAATGTGAATTAGTACAGGAACATAATCCAAAGATCCAATGTACCTGGTAACAACTCATTTCCTCTTAAAGTAGTATGCCTAGAGCGTTGACATCGTTGAAGCTGAAGTATAACAAAATCACGTGTGTAGCCAAATTGAGAAGCCAGATAAAAAATGAATTTAATTTCCTTATTCCGAAGTCTAATAGACGATGAGTGTGAATAAGCTCTACGAAAAAGAAAAGATAAGGCAGCCGACTTATGTCGTGTTGGGCTAGCCGATGAGTATGAGATCAACGCCGGTGGTGCAGAGGGTTTTCGAACCACTGAAAAAGAGATTGAACGGTTAGATATATTACGATGCAGACAGAAGTCGAGAAAAGGTGACGAACCCTGTGTTTCGAGCTCTACCGTAAATTTTATGGTGGGAAAAGGGGTGGACAGCAATGTAGTAAACTCGTGAAGAGCTGAAACAGTGAGGCCAAAATACAATAATGTCATCAACGTACCTACGAAAAAGTAATGGTTTAAGCGGACATTCTACAAGCATTTTATTTTCTAAATGTTGTAATACCACCTCGGCTAAAAGAGCCGATAGTGGCGAACCCATGGAGGTACCAGCTTTTTGGCGGTAAGTAATATTTTTAAATCTAAAGAAGGTACGTCGTGCCACAAGTCTTAAAGCATCGATGATTGCTATGGTTTCAGTAGGTGTTACACCTAAACTTGGGAGTTTTTCTTCAACGAGAGAATGAGCGACCTCGAGAGGGACACTGGGATATAAAGAAACAACATTCAATGACGCTTGGATTAAAGGTAAATCCCAAGAGCCAGCGATGAACTGCGAATAGACAAAAAAATATGGGATTTAAATAAGAGGTTAAACCTTTTTCCAAGGGCCGTGTGAGGTTAGCATAACCCGAAACCAAAAGGCGAACAGGGTGGCCGTCCTTATGTAGTTTTACCTTGCCAAACAATTTAGGGGTCCTAGGTCCATTGGGTGGATACATATTGCTGGAAATATCGTTAGGGAGGAAGCCCTGATTTTTTAATTTACTTAATGCTGCAATTGTTGCTGATGTTGGATCCGAACGAATTATTTCTTGTGGAATTTTGTTAAATTGCCTCAGTAACTTTTAAGCAATACTCAACACGATCCATCAACACAATTTGCTGTTACTTGTCGGTAGATATTACTGTCAGATCTGGGTTTCATGAAAGCAACAGCTGTTTACGCTCTTACTGCAAAGTCCTACATTGTTCCAATCCTTGTGCCTATTTAGAGTGAGCTAGCACTCGAGTAACAGCATAGCGTGTAAGTTCCTGTTCCTCAAGCGGCAGTCTGCGAATTATCTTTTCTGCTTGAGAAATCGACTTAAGCTTATTTCGACAAAAGTTCGGGTAGCAATACTTATAACCAGGAGATACAGCCGTGGTTTGTACATCATTTACAGAAACTGAACTTAGATTAATAAAGTTCGGCTGTATCTGTGCACTTGTTGCATGGCTAGGTTCTGAGAAGTCACGTACACCATCAGTTTTTTTAGGACATGAGGGCACATAATTTATTAATGTGCCTGTGCTGCAGTTGTTCAACATCATACATGAAAATAGATGAATGAATAGTCATAAGTCTGTACATTCTTTATATTACGTACGTTATATTCTGTACATCAATAGACGAATGAATAGTCATAAACTGGCACATCCCATCTTGTTAGACACTTACTTGGTCCACAAAACAAGCCAGTAAAGAAAGAAATTTTCTGAACGTATATTCATTACACCGTGAAAGATATGAATTTTGCAGAAATTTCTTATTTTGAGCGACGAAATAATATAGATGCTTTGTCATAACAGCGAATTGTTGTTTCTCTTTCCAGTAAAGCTGTTACTTTGTTTCACAGAACATTGGTTCTCAGAGCGTGCGTTTGCGCGGAAGGAACACAGTTCATTATGATGTACGTAACAGTGGAAAAATATAATTGCTTAGCCAATACCACAGCTTTCTACCCCACAAATTCTGTACGTTTTGACTGATTATTATTATTATTTGTTGTTTTGTTTCATTTCTGTTTCTTCAGTTTTTGTTCTATGCATGAAGCCGAACATTCAATGAACAGCACATTGTTTTCCGTATATGCCTGTTACTTTGCTGAAATGAAGTGCCTTTCAGTTTCCGGATTTTATAAAGACAGTTGTACTGCTCGATGAAGTGATCTATTTGGTAGGCAGTTTTAGTGATAAAACAAGAACTAGGACCACAGTCGTTACACGCACTTCATATTTTTTTTGGTTTAAATTTAAGGGTTTTACGACCATCGTGAGCAACTCAATAGGCTAAAAGCAGTAGTTCGCCCCTAATTTAGGGCCACTGGTTCCCGGGAGGGGAGAGAGACAGTGTCATAGGACAAGCACATCATCTATGTCTCACTCGGTATTTGTACTGGGAGCCAACTTTTTTTTTTTTTTTTATTCCAGGTTTAACGACCACCGTGAGCAACTCAATGCGCTATAAGCAATCGCCCGTCCCTAATTTAGAACCACTGATTCTAGCGAAGGGAGAGAGTCAGCTCTGTGAGACAAACACAACATACATGCCTCACCGGGAGGGATTCGAACCCGGCCGGACTCACGTCGGACGAATGATTAGAAGCCATCGCTTAGACCACTGCGCCACCGGGGCGGTGGACCCATCTTGGACGAATGGTCAGAAACTAGCGCTTAGAACACTGAGCCACTGGGACGGCGCATTTCAGAATGAATCAGTGGCACAACAGTCATTATGTTCTTTTTTTAAGGGGGCGGGAAATATCCGTGGGTGCCCTACTCTACGGGAAGACGTTACAATGTCAGGTGTCAAGAGCAGAAAAAAAAAACAGCCTTGAAATTTGGAAAACCTCATCAGAAGATGCATAGCAAAACATAGTACAAAGATTATTATGGGCGCGGGAACATCGCCACTGGACCCTAGACATGTGGAAAAATGTTGCCTGGACTGATGAGTCGAGATTCACGTTGGTACATGCGGATGGCAGGATACGAGTACGGCGCAAACCACATGAAGTGATGGATCCTTCTTGTCAGAAGGGTACTCTTCAAGCTGGTGGGGGTGGCATTCTCGTCTGGGGACTGTTTACGTAGACTTAAATGGGACCCCTGGTACGTGTGACATCGTCCCTCACAGGTCAACGTTACCGGAATATCCTGGACGACCATTTGCTCCCGTTTGTGCGTCTTCAACATCCCACTGAGGACCTCATCCTGCAACAAGACAATGCACCGTGCCATTGCTCCCGAATTCTATCCGAATGGTTGGATGAACACTTCACCGACGTGATCTCGCTTCCTTGGCCAGCTTGGTCACCTGACCTCAATCCCATCAAGCACATCTGGGATGCCATTGAGAGATATGTTCGAGGCTCTGACCCCCTCCACCAAATCTTCGTGAACTGTGGGAGCTTATTCAGGGGTCGTGGATCCGTATGACTTCCCAACGCTTCCGGTGTCTTGTCGAGTACATGCCGAGACGAATCGCCGCCGTCATCAGAGCGAAAGGTGGTGCTACACGTTACTAGACACGTATCTCTAATTCATTTGTTCTTCAGTGTATATTGAAACAAAGGGAGAAACGGGGACGTCAATTTCAGTGTGTTTCTAAGCAAGAAAACGTAATAAAAAGGTGAGAAGATTTACATTTTCGGAGTCAGTTAAAAATGGTGCTTACGGGTAAATTAAAACATCTTTATGCTACAGTCGGTGCAGATATGATGATACGCATCACTCTACCGATAGATTGTGATTCTTGCCCGGAAATAGACGCCAGAAGTCACAGGATTTGCTTAGCTTGGAAGTGGCCAGCGCTACTTCTCAGCCCGAATCGATCAGACGAATTTGTGCCTTTCCCAGAACAGCTTGTGCGTATGGGCTACATGATATGTACCCAAAAAAAATTATGTGTATATCTTTTTGATTTAAAAACTTCGTCATGCATAAATCTCGACTTCAACGTGTAACCATCGGATTACTTGCACTGTAACTGATGATAAACTTTCGTGGTTAAATCCAGTTGTTATATGCAGTTATTTCTTTTTTTTTTTTTAGCATTAAACTTTTGATCGACAAAAAGCGGAAAGCACTGCGCAAATACATTAAACGACGTGAGGTTTCTTTACAGATCTCTGTCAGGGTTGGCGCTGGAAGAAGATGGAATTGCGAAATTAAAAATGTCTTGTAAAAATGCAGTCGAAATGGAATAACTGGAGACAAACATGTGATGAACACTGTGACTGAAAGCCACCAGTAAGTCTCAGAAGACAGATTTTTCAAGACCGAATAATGTCCAGTAACCATGTACAGTGCTGAGACTTAATAGCAAAATGTACGTAATAGATTAAACTGAACACTGTAGAATTGAAGATGTTGAAATGATATGTAACGTCTCCAGAAAGGACGGAAATAGGAATCCTCCGATAAGAGCAGCAGCTAAAGTGACAAATATTTCAAAGAATGCTGAAAATAACTGAATGACTGTCCAGTAAATTCTCCGAATGTTTTTGTAGTACCCGCGCGGAATAACGCTTTATATACCTGGCCGCGGGTGGCCTAGTGGGCAACGTTCGTGACTGCCACGGAAAGGACCTCAGGTTCGATCCCAAGCAGGTACGAACGCTCGATCCACTAAATACCCGCCGTGCGGCACGTTAAGCCGTCGGACCCCGGTAATAAATAAGGGCGTCTTCCTCCTCCTTTCTACTTCGCTTCCGTGTCACTTTCCTATCGGGTACTCTAGCCCAAATCTCCTAGCTTCCTATTTCTAAGGGTTGTTTAAGACCTGGGGTCAGACACTCCCTTCCTAAAATCCTCTACATAGGATCAGATCAGCTTTTTATACCTGCAAGTACAACAGGACCTTATCTAAGGACACTCTCAAAGCGGCTTCCATGAGTTGTAAAGATCATGATTTAAATGTGGCACTTTATCTTTTTTGGGACGCTGAATATTATAACAAAAATATCCCTCAAAGCAGGACTCAAGAAAGAAGTGCTTTTCCAGAATGAACATGCCCGTAACTCCAACTGGAATGGCGAGGAATATCGCACATATCAACGGACAAGAACTTCGAAAGTTCCAACTCGAGATTTAAACATTTTCTACAAAATGCACGAAACGATTACCTACAGAATAAGCACGTACGAGCTGTTCTTCATGAACGATAGAGAAATGATATTCACGGCAAGCAGAGGACTTAAAAAAACATTCTGTTATACGTCTCAATTCACTAAAATCACCATGACAGAAAACCTTCCCGAAAAGCACTTTTTCACGTTCAAGCAGTTCAGAAGCATTCAAAAATTAATTTTAAGATATTTTCAATAACCATGTTTCTTGAGTTGGCAACTTTTTCTTGATGATGTACATTGCAAAGTAGAAGGTTATCGTACACTGAATGAATACGTATTTAACGTTAAATGAAAATAGTAACATTGCTTGAATAGAGTGAGGATGTAATTCACCCCTCTTTTGATCTTTTACAAAAGGTATTGATAATACACTCCTAACTTTTGAAAATAATGAATATATTAACCACAGCAACAAATTTAGTGAAATTTAATCGTATTAACGCAAGCTGTAGGAGATGTGAAACGATTTTTATGCTGTTTTTGTCTCTAATTTCGCATTGAAAGCAGAAGAGTTTTGAAAACATTCATCACCAATATTTAATTTTTACAATACTAAAAATTTCTTTACTGGAAAATACAACAGGATTTCTCTAAAGACACTCTGAGAGCTACCTATACGAGTTGCCTTTGGATTTTTCTTCTTCGGCTAACAAATTCGTTGTCTTCGGATTTTCTAGGGACTGTACGGGAAGAAAGATAAGCATCAGTAACAAAATGTCTTGTGGATATTTTCTGCCATACTCATAAACAAAGCTGCAAGCTTTTCAAGAATAAAAATTCGTCCTCCTTGTTCCATTAATTTCGTAACATGAAAACAAACTGACATAACTACTATGTTGTTCTTAACCTTAATCTTAAATACAACTTCTGTTAGTCTATCAAATCTCTCCATAAACGGTCAGCTCCCGTCAACTGTCTTTGGTATGTATCATATTATGTCGGTTAAGGTTACACTCTTTGAAGAGGGGACCTCATCTCTTTTTAGCAGAAGCAAAAGGTGCTGTTGAGTCCATCGTTAACTCACAAAGAGAGAGCTGCATGCTTTGCAAGACGGGATCAAGACTTATTGCCAACAGCTTACGCAGATGGAACAAAGACATGTGCTATATGCATTGAAGTTACCACATCCAGAAAAAAACCCGGTACAGTACTGAGAAGAAACAAAAAAAAATCTGCTAGGCTTCGAATTCATTATGATCGTCCTGATGGTCTTTCCTCTAAAGAGTTTTCAGAACTTTTTCTAGTACCGGCAGTACTTCACTTCGGTACATTAATCATAAAATAAATAAATAATATATATTCGAATGATTTTAAAATGATTTAATAAGAACCGAATGCAGAATCTTTAACGAACCTTTCGTTTAAGTTTGCTCTAAAATATTTTACACAGCCATACTTCATTTCAATAAATCAGAGAAGCACTGAAATACTTCCAGTGCTAGCTAACAACATATACCATTTTCTCGATCCGTGTGCATGGTATCTCCGTATTTGTAAGTCGGACTCTAAACTTGCATTTTCGTTCGACATACACTGGTGTGCAAAAATTAAGGACGAAGAGGAGAAATTAGTATAACAGCGGAACGAGCAGGCAGAACGGACCGAAAGACCTCTCAGGAGATAGACTAGGGTCCGGTACGGAAGCGCATGCGCATATATGCAGCATGACGTGGGGAGGGGGAGTGTCGGAAGGGTATAAAGCACACGGGCGGTGTACGCTCAGCAATTCGGTGAAAGCTATTGCACGCTGTACATCGGTTTGAACGACGTCGAATTGCTGTCACCGTGTGATATGGCCAACAGGCAATCCAGTAGACGACAGCTAGATGACTTTACCCGAGGTCGCGTCATTGGGAAGTTGGAAAAAGCTTGAAGTGTGACTAGAGTGGCCGAGGAGTTCGGGATCGCTCACAGCATCGTTTCATGAGCTTGGAGAGCATTTCAAAAGACAGGAACAGCTGTCCGAGAGTTTAGCAGTGGTCTTCCATGAGCAACCACCGCGGCGGACGACCGATATATTTTCCTACAGGCGAGAAGAGACAGACGGCAGACAGCGGGAGAAATCGCAAGGCACATGCAACAGACAACTGGATGTCCGTTATCGCGTTTTACCATAACCAGGAGGCTGCACAAAGGTGGTCTATTTGCACGACGACCAGTACGGTGTGTGCCATTAACGCCTGCTCATCGGAAACGGCGGTTTCTGTGGTGCCAGGAACACAAGAACTGGACACATCAGCAATGGGGTCGAGTTCTCTTTACGGATGAGAGCCAATTTAGTCTGACGAGCGATTCTGGACGTATACACATCTAGAGTGAGCAGGGAACACGCAATCACACCACCAACATCATCGAAAAGGACCGGTTTGGAGGTGGCGGAGTTCTCGTTTGGGGTGGTATCATGCTTGGTAGCCGTACTGACGTCCATATCTTCCAAGGAGGTTCAGTCACTGGTGTCCGCTATTGTACCGAGGTTCTCCTGCCTTCTGTGCGTCTGTTTAGAGGTGCTGTGGGTCTTGAGTTCCTCTTCATGGACGACAGCGCTACACCTCATCGTACAGTGGCTGTCGCAGAGCTGTTGGAGAGTGAAGATATTCAACTCATGGATTGGTCCGCAAGGTCCCCGGACCTAAATCCAATCGAACATGTGTGGGACCTTCTCGGGAGACGCTTGGAAGCTGGTCACCAGCCGCCAACAACGATTCCGCAGCTGCGATTGGCGCTACAAGAGGAATGGGCCGCGATGCCTCAACAGCTCCTTGACAACCTCGTCTTCAGCATGGACAGACGTTGTAAATCCTGCAACGCAGTCAAGGGTGATCATATCCTCTAGTAAAGACTGGATTTTTCTTGGCAGCCGCGTGTCACATGGACATTTCTGTCTTCTGTCCAGTTGTGCTGGAAGCTACCTTTTCAATAAAGTGCCTTTGTATCCTTTGGATTCCTTGTTTGGACGGTTTTGCTCATTTGTCCTATATTCTTACATCTTGGGGATCTTATGGTATGATTTGAGTCGATGTGGAGCATTTCTGCACGAGTTTACATTCGGAAAACTGTCTCGTCCTTAATTTTTGCACGCCAGTGTACCTAACGACGAACAAGGTGATTCAAGCTTTTTTCTGTTTTCCTGAAACACAGTATTCACGTTATAAATCATAAAGGCTTATTGGCATTCAACCCAGTTTCTCTGTTACTGGACGCGGAACAGAAAAATTCATGTTGCTTCCTATAACGGTATACATGATAAAGATTTATCATACATTTGATGCCTTTTCTAATGCATATTTCTTTTCCTAGCGGCGTAATATTCCAAAATTCCTTTTTCGTTGACAACGACGGTAACTATCACCAAGGCTTTCTGCCAGATTTCCAATTTTTCTGTCTCAGTTTTCTAAGTAGGTGTAAAAAATATACGTCTCTCGTTAGAAGTCGGATACCAGAATTATTTTTGCATCGGATTGTTATAACCATGACTAAATTGCCCATAAACATTTTTCAGTGTTTTTAATGATTCATTATTTGGCGTTAGTGCATTTTTGTGTTTGATATGATATAACATTAGAAAGTGAAACCGGAAGGTACGGAAAACTTTTATTATTTAGATTAACTACCTATCTCCAGGTAAAATAATTTCACCGTAAAGTGCCTTTAGAATGCCAAACTTCTTATGGGAAAGTGTGTCCATTTCGCTTCAGGATTCGGTTTCTTCGTTCTTTTTAAAGAAACCTGAGAGAGGATGAATAAAATTATCTAATTATATATGGTAGTTTCACGACGCCATGAACATGTGGGATAGATTGATTCATCAAAAAAAAACATATTTGTGCTACATTTTCTACCGTTCTGAAGAGGTTGTGGCAAATATCCTCAGGAAATCTGCAACCGCTATTTACTTTATCTGCATCTTTTTTTTTTTTTTTTTTTGAGATATACAAAGCAGTAAATATTTTTAAAAATGTATTGACGTCTGTAAAGTATTGCAGTGAATTTATTTCCCCCGTTACCTTAAGCCAGGCACTGTATGTTCGAAACAAACAGCTGCTATCATTAGAAGACGACGACCACAAATACTTGATCACAGTATATTGCGTCTGGTAAAAGACGGGTCTTGGATCCAAGTAAAGTGTATATCGCCATTCACAGCCAATTGCAAACCATCCAGCATGTTTCATGAGTTTAGCTGCCCTCCCTCCATTCCCTGCTCCGTCCCCTCTTCACATCCATATCAACTCCATTCTCAAAGGCACATCTACTCCTTTACCTGCGGCATAAATAATGAGATAAGCATCCCCATCGTAACGTAGCCAGGCTCATAGAGCAGCGAGTCTCCGCACTAAATGGACTCGGGGAAGCAAATTAGGCCCTCTTCTGGCCGGCTCCATAAAGGAAACGGCGTTCGCCTTCGCGAGAAATATGTCTCGCTGTGAAGCGGGCCCGGATGGATGAATGGGGGCCCAACTTTGCAATCAATACCAATGACATCCGGTTGCCTGCCGGTAAATTTAATAAAAAATCCTGAGCCGCTCTCTTCTCTGTCTCTACTCAAAGCAGAAGTCTCATAAAAAATTAACTCAGGAGCCGAACTAGGGAATCAATAAGTATGCTCTTATACTCCCAGGCTTATGCCTCTTTATCGGAGCATTCGTCAGCCTGTGCGATCAAGAGACGCTTCCAGTTTTATCTACGTTTCTCCCAGTAATACGCCACCAGAGGCTTTCACTCCAAAAGCCGGGGGAAAAAAAACTATCTACCTGTTTATCTGCTTTCTTTGCGCAGCGCTGCGGTCAAAGTGAACGAATACATTTTGTCGGTTCTAAACTATTCCTAAAGACGAAAAATCAAGCACATGATCATTGGATATGGAAAAATTAGAAATGCCCAAAGAATTCAGAATTTTTCCCTTTCTGCTTAAAAGTTTACAAAGACATAAATTCCCTCATCTTCTTCTGAAGCACTTTAATCTCCAAGTGCAGATGCAACGTTATCAGACAGTCTTCAGCAACAAAACAATAAATGAGTTACCAGGAGCTTTAAAATTTCACAGAGTACATAATCAATGAGCTTCCCAAAATGAAAAAAAAACATCTGTTTTCACAATTCGTCGAATTATCAGACAGGTTGCCTGAATACAAAATTTCTCTCATTTAAGGAACATCAGAATTAATAGTAAAATCTAAGAGCCATTGTATTTTGAACATATACGCCACCAAAAACTGTCATCAGTGAGAAAAACGTTTCAGAAAGCAAACAAATTGTGTTGTTCTGGATGCATAATCCATTGTTCGATTCTGGCTCCAACACGATGCAGTTTTTATACTTGGGGAGTGCACGACACGAGTGACTATTAATGGCTAAAATGCTATACGGCCTTTTCACATTAAATCACCCTCCCCCCATAACCCAAATATTTGCCTCAGTATCTCAGTTTTTTGTAAAAATTGGTAGTCCCACATGAAAAATGGAAAGCACTAGAATGTTTTTTGTTTTTTTTGTTGATTGGAGGTTTAACGACCACCGTAAGCAACTCAATGGGCTATAAGCAGTCGCCCGTCCCTAATTTAGGGTCACTGGTTCCAAGAAAAGGAGAGAGCAAGTGCCATAAGACAAACACAACATCCATGCCTCACCGGCATTCGAACCCGGACCCCTTTCGGACGAATGATCAGAGGCCATCGCTTACAACACTGCGCCACCGGGGCGGCAAAGTACTAGAATTTAATTTAACTCATATCACCGCATCGTTCAATGTGTTAAAAAAATTCGAAATACGTATTACGTTTTCTTTATTTTTGACTACAAAAAATACATCAAAACTCTGTTCCAAATTGACTTAGAAACCTGTTTTGGTGGCGTTCGGAAGCTTTTAAATCGGAATTTTACTTGCTGAATAAAATGATTTTTTTTTTAACTTTTGTTTTACAAGGCAAAATTATAGTCTTTAAACCGGGATCACATTTATTTATTTATTTATTTATTTATTTTTTGGCAAACTCACTCATGCTACAATATCAAGTGAAAGGCCATTTTCAAATCTTCAGAATGCCAGAAAATTAACTTTTCAGGTTAATTCGGAAGGGAATTCTGCTATCGGTTTTGTAGTCAAAAATAAAGAAAATTGGTATTTTGAGCATATTTTTAACGAACAATACTTTTGATCCATTAGGTTAAATGAGTTAAAGCATTTCAACTTCTCATACATGCCAACTAGTCTATGAATTTTTATAAAGATCAGGGATGGCAAAGTAAATATTTTTTTATTGATATGAAAAAAAACCCCGACGAGTTCAATTCTGTTTGGTAATCGGAAAATCACACATGCTCATGTGATTTTTAGGAAAAAACTGGAATGAAATGTAGCTGACGAAGTTACATTTATTTCAAGCAGGCGAGAATTTTCGATATTTACACATTTTATATAGATATAACAAAATTCACAGTTCCTGAACTGACAGGAACCCCATTCAAGGACTTGGTACACATAACCAGGTAAAATATCTAGTTTATTTTTTTTAACTGTCGCCTACAAATTATAATCGATTTAAAATGACCTTGAAAAATAATTTTTGACAAAACCACTCATGTTGCGTATACAATGTAAGGCCATTTCAAAAGCATTCAAATACAATTAAATTAATTTTATAAGTTCTGTAGAAGTGGAGTTACAGTCATTTTAATGTTGTCCAAACAGGGAGAATTTACGTTTCTTTTGAAAACTTCTGATCCTATACCTCAGAATTTTTTCCCCCAGAAATCTAATTTTTGGAACAGCTTCATTTCTCAGCAGACCCAACAAGTTCATCAAAATTTAGAGAAATCGGTGACGGTCAATTTAAATTCATTAATGAAGTTACGTTATGATAAAAATAAACCTCTTCTTTCTTTATTCAAAAAGCAAACCAAAACATTACTTATTATTAAAAAAATCATCGGTATTTCCACAAAATATGAAATGATTCATTTAATGGAATTTTTCTCAGCAAATTTAATTATTTCAAGAAATTTATGCCAAGTAAACCTCATTGGTAACATTAAAAGCGCAGTCGATTTCATGAAAATGCAAATCATTGAGCACACACAACTTCAAACGATTTTCTTGAACTTATTAATGTAATTAAATCATTAAACACTGTATCTTCTCCGGCTTTTTTTTTTTTTTTTTTTTCATTTCACAATTTCCGATTCTTTTATTTTTTTAGTGACAGATACCAGCTTCCGCATTTAACTCAATTACTACTTATTTAAATTTTAGCAGCGGGTTATTTTGTCAAATAGAGTGGAATTAAAGAACAACATAAAGCCACATGTTTTTTACCTAAAATATTCCTCATTCAGTAATAACTAAGCTTCCACAAATAAGCGACAGGGAAAAGAATATTTTAGGGTGATGTGTGATATAACTGAGATTTCTTTGTTTCTATAGATTCAGATTCGGCAATGAATTTGACAATCCAATGCAACCAGTACAAAATGTCGAATTTTCACTTAACTTTCATGTCTGGGTTGCACTGGAGTTCAAAACCTGATTAGACAAAGTGTTAGTGATAAAGAAATGAAGTACACATTTTTTTTTCTGTGTGAGCAAGTTAACCATGTACATTGAATGGCCACTTTATTAGGTTCACCCGAAAATGTTATCTATATAGAAAAAATTGATGCAAGTGATGCAATAATTGGCATTCCTTTGAAAGACTAATTTGAGAAAAAATGGCAGCTGAATACCGCATTAATTGTGGAAGTAGCATGAAAAAAAGTAAAAGTTGCTTTGAAAGAATGAAAAATTGAGAGTCTTATTGGTTAGACAATATACCCGGGATGAAGAGGGGCACTGACATTTTATGGGATTTAATAAAAACGATTTTAGCAACGAACTGTACTGGATGAATTGTGTAGCAATGTGTTGATACCTATTTACTCTGAAGTAACAAATTATTAGGAGCACCTACCTAATAACGTGCTGGGACGCCTTGGCCTTAGAATCAGCCTCGATTAGAAGGCCAGTTTCCTCGATTTCAAAGAGGCGCTGATATCCTTCTGCAGGTACACTGTAAAAAAAAAATCTGATATTCACGAACCACTGTCCGTGATTCTTTTCGTGAATTAATGAAGTATATTTTTGATATAACCTTTTCCTTGAAATGACAAAAAGAAATCTGAATTTCACGGTTTTTTCGTACGTCGGGAAAATTCTGAATTTTCAGAAACCATTCCACAATTCCTTTCTCATATTGACGGTAAATTTCCGTTTTTAGGATATTGACGGAAAATTCCAAAATCTCAGAAATCTTTCCGCAATTCCTTTCGTATATCAACGAGAAAACTTCGTTCTCACTTTTTCCGTATCCATATGACGAAAACATTCTGGTAACAGGAGAGATACGCGGGAATACTTGAAGTTTGATTAACTGTTAAATTTCAATAGCCTGTCAGAGGAACTGAAATTCTGTTGCGAGATCGGCTATTATGGATAGCATATCGCATTGATATTGATTACTGTGGCACAGGATATTTCTTCTTCTCTCCCCCATTTTGTGCACCAACTATTATACATTGTGTTACCGTAAGAAACCGGATATTTAAATTATTGTCCAGGTGAGTGTACGATATCTATGTGGAGTGCTTAAGACAAAAGCTATAAAGAGTAAATTTTGTATTTAGAAGTTTTGCGAAATAATACTATAAAACAGTGCATATCACAATTTCTTAAAAAAACATGAAAGTTGTTGCAGTTAATAAAAAAGATGTCAAGTTGCAAAGCATTCTGTGGCTTCGAAATATCACTTTGAAAAAGAAAGTTAATTTATGATAAGTCCTCCTACAGAAAAAATAAAATTATTGCAAACGTATTCAAAAAAGTAATAAGCTCCAACAGAAAATAAAATTAATAAATCGCTCGCATTAATGGAATAAAAAAATAAATACGTATATCATCGCGAGATTAGTTTTACCTTGAACGTGAGTGCAGCTCTTAAAACTTTCTGGCTCAGTGGTTAAGACGCACGGCTTGGGAAGACCTAACCCAATCAACCTGAGTCTGATCCCACTTACCGGCGCGAAAGGACTTCCGTAAGGGCTGCAAAATTCAGCATCTTCGATTCTGCGAAATTTCTGTATAAATACGGAAAAAATTGGAACGGATTTTTCTGAAATAAACGGGATTACTGAAAATATGTGAAAATACGGAAGTTAAAAGAACGGGCACTTTAAAAAACGGAAATTTCGTTAAAAGAAGGATACTTACCGGCAACTTTGCTGCACGTTACTCTTCAGAAATTTTCCGTGACTTCACACCACTTATTTTTTATAGTGTATGTTTAGCCAAGCGGATGTGATAGCGTTCATCAATTGCTGAATTTCCCTGGAGGAACATCTCTGTCACGAATGGCTGTCTCAATTTCATCCCAGAAGTTTTCAATTTGGTTAAGATTTGGGGATTGTTGGGTTCATTTTAGTACTTTGAAGTCACTGTCGTGCTGCTGGAACCACTGCGTAGCGATCCGAGTCTTGCAGTATGGTGCATTATGTTTGTGGAAGTAACATCATGAAACACCATGAACATTCGCAGGTGTGGCTGGTCTGCAATAATGGTATGATACCTCGTGCAATCCAAATGCTGCTTCTGAAGTATTAAAGGACTCAGACATGCTATAAAAACAGATCCCAGACCATCAGACTGCCTCCATCAGCATGTACAGTTAACGCTAGGCAGCAGTGATACATCGATTCGTATTGCTGAAGCTATATTATGGCCACTCCATCATCGTGTGTTAAGGTGGTTCCACCTAAAATCTCTGCCTTATGTTTCTAATGGTAAAACTACTTTACGTATTTTCTTCGCAATTAATGTATTCCCAAGGATGAAAATGTGCCTATCGATAAAACTAACTTTAAGTTATAGCATGGGATACTTAATACTTGCTAAAACATAACCATAATTATATTAAAAATCAAATCATTTTTCTTGGAGTAATGTTCAGACCTGTTAGTAGATGGCGCGACCTGTACTTTGCTGACGTCAGTAGACAAATAAATGTTGGATTGCTTAATGACGGTTATGTTTTAGCAAGTATTAAGTATCCCATGCTATAACTTAAAGTTAGTTTAATGGATGTGAAAATTTTCATCCTTGGGAATACATTAATTGCAAAGAAAATATGTAAAGAAGTTTTACCATTGGAAACAAAAGGCAGAGATTTTAGGTGGAACCACCTTAACTGAAAACGTGATTCCTCGAATCAGGCGACCTTTCCTTAGTCCTCAGGAGTCCAGTTTTGGTGCTTTCGTGCCTACTGCAGACGAATTTCTCGGTTTTAGGGCAGACTATGCTGTTATAGCTCATTCACGACGATATGCGACGGACTGTGTATGGTGAAATTCTCCTCTCGATAACGTTGTTGTACTGCGCGTTTACTTAGTGCAATGAAGCTCGTCTGTTACCTCACACAATCCTCTCCAGTTGCGGGTGCTGTCGAACATAGATCAGTCATTTCCGCTCACAGGACAGTAAAACCGATGACTGCTTGTTTTGTTGTTCGTACACTACTCATTGTACATCCTCGATATGATTGTTCTTGCATAGCCGAAAGGATCTGGCGATTGTGAGATGCTTATAACAACGCACACTAACATATTATCGCTTCGCATAGGCCTGAATCCTTTGTAGTGAGCTATTTATAAAGCCATCTCAACGTCATAGTTGCTAACGTAAGTGAGTATAGCACATGTATGTTTGCTATCAGGTGTTCCTAATAACTTACTACTTCAGTGTATAAAGACAAGGGGGATGTACAGGAATGCAACTTCTACCGGGTTAAAAAGCTAATTTTCACATAGTATGAAAATACGAAAAATATTAGTTGGTAAGGGATTGAAAGAAGAGGCAAACATAATGGAAGAACAGTTTGATTTATTCTCTAAAAAAGTGTAGCAGATACCATATTGACCATTAAACAACACTTGGAGAAGTAAAGAGAAGGAAAGTCGCCCTTACACGTGATAGATATTAACAGATCTCAAGAAGGCCAACGACTGAGCACCACGGCAAGAAATACGGAATTGCCTGAGAGAGAAAACGAAAATATGTGCATTTGATAAAAGAAATGTACACAGATTCCCATTCATGTGTCAGAAGTAGCGTAGGGCAAACAGAAAAAAATTTGATGCAAAAGTTGGAGTCCAAGAAGGATCATCACTAAGCCCGTTCTTATTCGATATTATTTCAGATGTGGTAATAGCAAGAGTGAGGGAAGGAACACTGTGCACCACATTGTTCACAGATGATATGTTGCTTTGTGCCATTAAGAATGCAAAAGAGTAGCAGAAGAAAAGCTGATAAGTTGGGGAAACAACTTTATGAAACTGTGAGTTGAAGATAAATAAAACCAAACAAAGCACTGCAACGTATGAGTCAAATGAACAACGAAGCAGCGAAAAGCCTGCCGGCGTAGTTCAATTGAGAGAACAGCCGCTGAGGAGTAGGAAGACGTGAGTTAGTGTTACGCGGATATTACATTTTAAAACATTTATGCATCCATTCGTTTCTTCAAGCAGGGAATTTTCTAGTGGTAGGTTCGAGAGCGTTAACTTAGGCGGCAATCCATAATTGGACTCGTAAAGGCAAAATTCACATGAATATTTTTTTGTGTATGTTTGTGTGTGTGTGGAGGGTCGTTTTAGAAAACTAAGTGCCTAAATTGTTTGATGGGCATAAGCCGAAGTCATAGGTATTATTATCAACCACAAGGCGATCCAGACTGCTTAATTAGTTTATTGCATCAGTGACGCCATGATCTTGGAACCAGCGAACAGGCACAGGATGTCAAGAAAAGTAGTCTGGAGGGGTCAGAACTGAGGCGAACAAGCTTGGAAAGGGGAGAATGATTCGGAAACAGTGAACTAGAAGGAGGGTGAGGAGAATGGCCTCCGTCCGAACTTGAAAGCGCGAGAGGTAATAAGAGAATGAGTTAGAAGAGAAATTAGGTAGAAAGTGTAACTGACTAATAGAAAGTAAAGCAATCGTAATTAATTCAGTAATTAATATAACTTCAGGACATACCCAATAAGCGAATGAAATATTAATAAAGGAGTAATTCAATAACGCAAGTGATCTTAATACTTTTCGTAAAGTACAATTATTTTATAGTATCCGCAAATAGTTGCTAATAAGGCGCAACAATCGAACCCCGTAACCTCTGGATTCCATCATACGACAACCCGTTAACATTATAATCATACGGTCGGCAAAGAAAAGTTATGTTGGTGGCGAACGAAAAAAGGATTTCCTGGACTTTAAGGACAGAAAAAACAAAAGCAAAAAAAACACTGTGCCATGGTTCTTCCACAAAACATATGTAAATAATAAATAAATACTTCTGCAATGAAGTGGTCGCTGTTGACCCGAAACCTGTTGAGCGATTTCGTGCGAAATATAGGTGACGTCAAATGGACAAGGAAGCAGCGAAAGTGTAAAAACGGGGTATCTGTAATACAAAACTTAGAAAAGCGTTTTAAATGATCTTTTTCATACTTACCAAAGCCTAGTAGAACACCTCGCATACAAAATTTGAAGTTGATATTTTCATCTACTCTAGACTTCTTAAAGGTGAAATTTCTGTATTTAACGTTATACATCATACTGAGCTCTACTAGTGAGCTAGATCATTCGGCGAGTTCTGAATTGAGGACAAACGCAAAAAGCACCACTTCAGTCTCATTTATTAAGGATTTTTACCCAATTAAATGTCTGCAAAGAATGTGAAATATGAAGAAATATGACTAGTCACTTTTGTTTGGATTATCATTGAATATATTATTTTTATTAAGAAACGTCCAAATCGAATTTCACTACTAAGTTCAGAATTAACGGCCAGGCGCGTAGACAATCACAGCCAAACAGGTGGCATTTTTGCGATTTTCTTTTACTCAAAGTAGCGATCTAAACATCAAAACAATTTCCTACTAATTCCTCCTACTCCGGTTTAAAAACTTAATTTCCGTTTATTTTTCGACATCAAAATGGTTAAAACTTTTCTTCTGCTGAATTTCTAATGTCAAGGTTGTTTATTTCCGCAATGCACAGGATCAGAATAAGCAGATGTACTAAAACACTTATTTTTTCCGCCTCTGACTTAACGAAAGCAGGCGTGAGTGCTCAGAAACCATCTGCTTAAAACGTAATAGCGAAAAACCAATGGAGACCTACATTTCAAAGTACACCTGCATCAGTAACATTTTAATTCTCACGTCTGAGGAGGGGGCGGTACGGAAAGATATTCCTTCTTTAACAGTTCTGATTCTGACTCTTTAAGCATTCAGACAGCAGCATGTTCCAGGTGTTCATTCAAATATTTTACGTCATTCTGTTGCACTGTATCCTTCGGTCGTATGTAGCATACGTTCTGCTCGAGAAGGTGAGTTAGATTTCCATAAGGGTAGTGTCATTTCCGATTTATATAATAATCGCTGCATGTTTTCCTTGTTTACGTATTGTGACGTAAATATCTCAGATGCCAAGTCACCTATATTTTGCAGAATATCACTGGCGGTGAAGTCTATTGTGAAAAAACTTTAAGTCTCCGGCAGCATGCTTAGTTTGAGTACCAGAAATTCCCAGAATAGCGTTTAGAAACACATATGGCAAAAAGGCAAAATTTAGCTTGATTTAGCGTATAAAATTTTGAAAATTCCGTAAAATGAAAATTTATGTGACCAATGAACAGAACGAATCGTTGAAAAACGAATTTCCAAACCAAATGGATTCGACCAACCAAAGTTTTTGTTCCAGTGTGCAAAGTGCGATCTGAAAAGGAAAGTAAACAGGAAAGATGACACCGAATTCTCGAGTGCAATGAGAACGCCTTTTGAATTTTTTCCGACCCATAAAAAATTTTCAAAGCGGACTTTTAGGGAAAAGAAAAATCAGCAAAAAAGAAAATGCGTTTACGCGCTTAGGGGAAAACAATCTCCGCGTTATTTAAAATGCACATTGTTTTTCCCTAAGGAACAGACCGACTTAAAAAGGAATTTCATCCACCCGATTTATATAATCAATAAAACATTTGAAAGCAAAAATAACAACTTACACCTATTATCAGAAGAAATGTGCATTACAAAATATTACAAATTGTGCGCAAACGCTACGCATAGAGAAAGACATCCGAAACGAAAGGAATTTTTCAAAACTGGCAATTAGAAACTCAGATATGAAGGAAAACGTAATACAACTTTATGCATCTTAGCGGGAAAACTGTGCGGTATTTCTAGAAGAAAATAAGCCCAAATGTTCTTCACGGCCACAGGTATCCAACAAATAGTTGTTTTTTTTTTAAAGTTTTTCTAGAAGATCTTTTTCTTTATATACACTGGCGTGCAAAAATAAAGGACGAGACGGTTTTTCGAATGTAACGTCGTACAGAAGTGCTCCACGTCGACTCAAATCATACCATATGATCCCCAAGATGTAAGAATATGGGACAAGTGAGCAAAACCGTCCAAACAAGGAATCCAAAGGATACAAAGGCACTTTATTGATAAGGTAGCTTCGAGCACAACTGGACAGACAACAGAAACGTCCATGTGACAGGCGGCAGCCAAGAAAAATCCAGTTTTTAGTAGGGAATATGATCACCAATGACTGCGTTGCTGGATTTACAACGTCTGTCCATGCTGAGGACGAGGCTGTCAAGGAGCTGTTGAGGCATCGCGGCCCATTCCTCTTGTAGGGCCAATCGCAGCTGCGGAATCGTTGATGGCGGCTGGTGAGGTGTTGCCAAGCGTCTCCCGAGAAGGTCCCACACGTGTTCGATTTGATTTAGGTGCGGGGAGCTAGCGGGCCAATCCATGCGTTGAATATCTTCACTCTCCAACAGCTCTGCGACAGCCACTTCACGATGAGGTGTAGCGTTGTCGTCCATGAAGAGGAACTCAGGACCCACAGCACCTCTAAACAGACGCACGTGAAGCAGAAGAACCTCGGTACAATAGCGGACGCCAGTGACTGAACCTCCTTGGAAGATGTGGAGGTCAGTACGGCTACCAAGCTTGATACCGCCCCAAACAAGAACTCCGCCACCTCCAAACCGGTCCCTTTCGATGATGTTGGAGGTGTGATTGCGTGTTCCCTGCTCTCTCCAGATGTGTATACGTCCAGAATCGCTCGTCAGACTAAATCGGCTCTCATTCGTAAAGAGAACTCGACCCCATTGCTGAGGTGTCCGGTTCTTGTGTTCCTGGCACCACAGAAACCGCCGTCTCTGATGAGCAGACGTTAATGGCACACACCGTACTGGTCGTCGTGCAAGTAAACCACCTTTGTGCAGCCTCCTGGACACGGTAAAACGCGATAACGGACGTCCGGTTGTCTGTTGCATGTGCCTTGCGATTTCTCCCGCTGTCTGCCGTCTGTCTCTTCTAGCCTGTAGGACAATATACCGGTCGTCCGCCGCCGTGGTTGCTCGTGGAAGACCACTGCTAGACTCTCGGACAGCTGTTCCTGTCGTTTGAAATGCTCTCCAAGCTCGTGAAACGATGCTGTTAGCGATCCCGAATTCCTCGGCCACACTAGTAACACTTCGACCTTCTTCCAACTTCCCAATGACGCGACTTCAGGTAAAGTCATCCAGATGTCGTCTACTGGATTGCTTGTTGGCCATATCACACGGTGGCAGCAACTCGACGTCTTTCAAACCGATGTACACCGTGCAATAGCTTTCACCGAATTGCTGAGCGTACACCGCCCGTGTGCTTTATACCCTTCCGACACTCCCCCCCCCCCACGTCATGCTGCATATATGCGCATGCTCTTCCGTACCGGACCGTAGTCTATCTCCTGAGTGGTCTTTCGGTCCGTTCTGCCTGCTCGCTCCGCTGTTATGCTAATTTCTTCTCTTCGTACTTAATTTTTGCACACCAGTGTATATACACTTTTTTAAGAATTTTAATATATATTTTTAAGAATTTTTTCAGACGGATCTATAAGAAGCGGAGATACGGTAGCAAACCGAAAGAAACACTTGTGTTAGCTAGAAGTAGAACTGATAATTGAGAAAAATTCGAAAATACAAACAAAATGCTTTCCGCTTTGTATAGAATTCGATGAAAAAAAAATCTCAAAGCAGTCATTTAAAACAAAAGATACCCAAAAATGTAAAATGCGCATTTACCCACTACTGGGAAACTATATTCTATTTTGAGCAGAAACTGTGCATAAAAGGTTTTCCCTAGTGAGCCGTATATGTAAAATAATAATAATAATAATAATAATAATAATACGAGGTTTTAGAGACGTAGTACGGCTCCAAATAATTTGTAAAAAGAAATATGATGTTGCTTCGCGACGAAACTCTAAATAATGAAAATTTAGAAACTATGCGCAAAATATTCTTCCTTATAAACGCTATCGAAAGCAAAAAAAATCAAATCAGACTTTTAAAAGGACAGATATCGAGGAAATACGACATACATGTACACCCTCTAGCGGGGAAACGTTCTATCAGTTTGAACAGAAAACATTTGCAAAATGTTTCACGTGGCGAGTAGTATCCAACCAAATAAAAGATCTGCAATCGTATTTTCAGAAGCATAGGTACGGCTGCAAATTTATTGCACGCATAAATATACAGGGTGTTCTAAAGTTCTGTTTTTGTACACGTTACAGCAACGCATAAAGTTTTATTGGTATGCAAAAGATTTTTGTTTACTTTCAGATACGACCTTGAACTTTTGATGGCTACTTCACAGAAAAAAGGCCCAGTGTGTGGCATGCTTCATAGAGACGAAGTCAGATACACAAGTCCAAAGGGATTTCCGTACCAAATACCGACGCAATCCACCATCCAGACCTTCAATACGCGAGTGGCAGAAGTATATGGAGACTGGGAGTGTGCTTCATAAAAAGGGCGCTGGCCGGCCAAGCACATGTGAAGAGGATACAGAACGTGTCCAACAGAGTTTCCTACGAAGTCCAGAGAAGTCCATTCTTACGGCCTCCAGGCAGTTGGGGTTACCACCTACACTAGCGATTGCTTACAAAGTGCATTTGACACGTTTCTATTTTGCTGTTGATATGCTACACAGGATTTGATAATCAGGAAGGCTTCTTGAAACGTATTTGATTCAGCGATGATGCAACGTTTCATGTCTGTGGTGTTATCAACAGGCATAACTGCAGAATTTGGGGGTCTGGAAACCCACATGCCGCCCGTGAGATTGAACATGTTAGCCCTATTGATAACGTCTGGTGCGATCTCCTGCACAACCGTATCTTCGGCCCATTCTTTTACACCAAAGACACAGACACATCCAATGTTTATTTGGACATGCTGAGTGAGTTTGTTACCCCCCAATTGGAAGACCTGCAACCGGTTATCATCCTCCACCAGGACGGTGTACTCCCGCACTGTGCACTTCGTGTTCGACAGTCTCTTGATGAAACTTTCCGTAGCGATGGATTGGACAGGATGGTCCAATTCCTTGGCCTCCACGTTCACCGGATCTTACCCCCTAGACTGTTTTCGGTGGGGCTATGTGAAGGATATTGTATACCGCACAAAAGTTCTGGATGTGGATGAGCTGAGCACAGCATTACATCTGCTATCCCAACAATTTCTGAGGACATTCTCGGGAGAACATGGCAGGAGGTCGAATACTGTCTCGACGTTATTCGTGCAACTGACGATGCGCATGTGGAGCTCTACTAGCATCCCAAAAAACTTTGGAACGTGCTGTTCAATATGCAATAAACCGATTTCTGTTCTCTTATACAGTTTCTGTTTTATTGAGGGTCAAAGTTGCAAAGATAATTTTGGAACACCCTGTGACCCTTACATTGCAGACGGAAATATGAATGCCCATTCCTTTTATTACTAAAGTAACTCAGTTCAACAGAGGATTTTGTTTCTCTAGAGTAGATGGTATTCAGCCTTTTCTGAATTGCTGACAACATGGCAGAATAGAATAAAACTCGCGAACCACTTGAAGAGTAAAAATGTATTTGTTTGTTCTGAATATCGATTATTTTCGAGAGGTTTTGAATCCTAAAACCTAACTTTCGGGGGAAAGATGGTGCAGTTAACATGATATCTATGTTACAGAGAAGTGAGAAGTAGGTAGCTGATATGCCTACACTTTTTTTTTTTTTCAGTTATATATAAAATTCCGCAGCACAGCTCATACAAGATTTGGGATTTCAACGACCATGTACCCAAAATAACTGGATATCCATTTCTCCATTTCGAAATTGTATTTTTTTTTTTTCATATTAGAATTTTCTTTGCGAATATCTCGCGAGCCATTAAAAAGTGCTTCGCGGGCCACCGGTTGAAGACCCGTGCTCTAGAGGAAGCCTTGAGTTATTTTTAATAAGTAGAAACGCTTGTTGAAAGCCTGAAATGGGTCGGGCCGGGCCTTACTGGAAACATCGAGATGGAGTGGGCCTTACTGGAAATATCGAGACGGCCCCCTAAGTTCACGGGCAGGGACTTACTGGAAATATCGAGATGGCCTCCTAAAGTTCGGGCCCGGGCAAGCCGGGCTTTCGAAATTAAGGACCGTGCAGACCTCTACCATAAGCACGTCCTGTTTTTACAAAATACTTGCAAAAAAACAGAGAGAAAGAAAGTCATAGGCCTACTAACAAGGACTGATATGAATGAGAACGTCTTTTATTAACAAAAATAGATAGATAGAGAGGGAGAAGAGAGTATTTGTCACCAATATGGAGTGTACTGAAAACATCTTTTGCTATTTGCTAACCAAAAATTAAAGAGAGAAAGAGAGAGAGAAAGAGAGAGAGAGAGGGAGAGAGAAACGAAAAGGAAAGTAAGAAATAAAAAAAGAAGTCGTTGCAACCAAAAGTATCGGAGGTGTTGAACAAGTTCCATTTTAAAACGATGAGTGTCGTACTTCCATTTCTCGGAAAAATTCTATATTAGTAAGAACCTGAAAATGTTGTTATAATTCCATTCTATAAAAAGAAAAATCTAGTTAGTTTTCTAAAAATGAAGATATCGAAAGAAGTACGAACATATTCGCAACGTAGCGGGAAAACTACATGTGCGTCACTTCGCGAGGAAACTGTGAACCAAAATAAAAATGCTGATAAATACATGAAAATTATTTGGTATACTTATCTCTTCACGATCTCACGATAATTTTTCTAATCCGTCTTCTAAAGGCAGAAACAGAAACGTGGTGACTAACACAAATATGATTTCAGTGTCCCTAGCGAGAAACTTATGCACCACGGGAACTGAAACTACGTTCATGAGGACATCTACTGAGCACGAAAACACGAATGTCTTCTGAAAATGGAATCGTCATGTTCACATACGGTGGAGTGAAGCAAAAACATACCCTTCGTGTTTTTGCCTACACATGAATGTTAAAAAAATGTACTAAAGGACAGATATACATTTTAACGAAACTATATCAGAAACAAGCATTATGCTTTACCGACACTGATCTAAATTGTAACGTGAAATTTAGACAAGGATTGAAACTAAAAGATCACAAAGTGAAGAACTTTGTGGATTAGCAAATATACATTAACCTAAATTTGCATAATGTATGCATTTGAATATTCGCAGACTAGAAATGTTACGAAGTAAAATTTTACGGCGTCAGCAAAGTGTAAATCTATCTCCGATAGACTGGAGAAAGAAATTTTGATAAAAATTTGAGCCAGAGTTTTGCAACATTTGTCAATTATTTAAAAAAATGTTTAGGCAAAGGAAGAAGAAAGGAGGTAAAATAAATTTGCGTATTCTATTTAAAAGAAAGGGTCGAAACTCCATCATCGAACATTACAGCTTTTGTTCATCGTACGCAACTTTAATTACATTAAGTTCGTGTCCCATAAATACCAGACGCTTTTGAAATCTTTCATTGTAGACAGTATTGTTTCCGCAAATAACGTTTATTTTCTTTAATAAAATCTTGCTGGTAGTTTTCAAATTTCACATCATCGTAGATTGTTTAACACTGAGAAACGTTAATCTATCAGAAAAAAGTGTAGTTTTGTTTATAAAGAACTTCACAGTTAAAACAACTCTCACCTCATTCACATGTCAAATTTCGCGAAACGCTATCATGAAAATCTGTCGCTATTCCAAGAACAGATTTATATTCGAATAATAAGAATAATAAGAGAATAATAAGAGAACTCGTGGATCCGAAAAATGAAAAGAGTGGAAGACATCATGATCAGAGTTAAATCCCTGAAATGGCAATGGGCTGGACATACTGCCAGAAGGACAGATCATCGATGGACAGCCGAAATTTTAGATTGGATTCCAAGGGACAGGAAAAGACCCAGAAGAAGACCACATGGGAGATGGGTGGATGAAATTCGAAAGTATGCAGGGGTGACATGGAGGAGACTGGCACAAAACAGACCGTTGTGGAGGAAACTTGGGGAGACCTTCGTCCAGCAGTGGATTGATAATGGTTGACAATGATGATGATGATGAATAAGAGTTGTTATAATTATCATGGTTTCCTTTTATTACACGAGAGCAATTTTCTGGAAACACAAATCGAGAACTCTTTACTCTTCAGCACCAGAGTGAAGAAAGCACATTCATGAGACGAGAACGTGATCAGTACGATGTTGCTTCAATTGGTTAGCTTGGTCATGTGATTCGGATCGACCAATGGTAAATCGTGGAGATATACGGGTGAAAGATCACATGATATAGGATGATGATATTAAGATATTTTATTGTAACGATAAAATGCCTTAACGTTAGTTCTTACAACTAACTCCTTTTCACAGAGGCCGCTGAGGGCTTACCTCCATAATGCTAAAACGTACTTTGTAGGCATTATTTTTTTTAAATATGAAAAATGTTGATGTGAATTTCTTTTTACATTGTACACTTTCGCACATTTTAATATAGACATTTCTAATACCCTTGACATTTAAAAACGTATTATAAAAATATAAAGAAATAAGACATATTTATTTTTATTACTATAAGAAATATTTTTTTATAATGAAAGTGTCCAATATAAAAAAGATATTTTTTTTTTATCTTGGACACTTTCGCACACTTTAACATAGGCATTTCTGATCCCCTTCGCATTAAAAAACTTCATTCAGTTTTTTCTAAAACTATCACAACGAATTGTAAAATAAACAAAACTTTTACATACTGCCACACACACACACACACACGTGTATCTATATATAATCATTACAAGAGAAAGCAAAAGCTTGCGCTAAATGCATAAAAGCACAAGTTGAATTCCTTTCTACTCGGTTAATTACATTTTGGAAAATGTTTTTTGAAAGAGAAAAAAAGAGCTGACTGCGAGAAACTGAAGTTTACAGCGAGAAAATACATTTTTACAATAATTTTCCAGGACCACTCATTACATAATATTTTAGCTTTCTTCTTCTGTGTCTAACATTTTTCTTTCGTTCTATCGTATTGCTTAATGCATCGATACATCTTCTAGCGCACATTATAAATCCTGTATTTTTTTAAAATTCCACACATGTCTAGAGGTGGTTCAATTACTAACTTAGCATGATTTGTATCTGCTGAAGCTTCTTAGTGTATACTATACTACATCACACAATCTACACAGCTCAAAATAATTAGAGAAGCATGTGACTTTGGCGACATTATTTACGCCAGTCGTGTTATATCTAATCGAAACGAGGAAAACGAAAATCGAGTGTGACGTAGAAGCCGAATCATGCATATTCCTTATACAAATTAGCGTCTATGACGTCAGAATGCCAGATTGGGATAAAAACGATGGATTTCCGGAGCTCCTTTAATTCTTCCGCGTTTATCGTAACATTTCGTTTCTGGAAACCTTCGGTTCGACCGATGTCTCAACAGCCTGACTTACCGGAATCAACGGCGTGGAGAGGCATTGGCATGCTGGAAGCAGATCAGACAAAGCGGGTGGTAGCAGAAGTCATTGGAGTGTCAAACAACAAAATATTGCGTCCCCCTCTCACAGCTGTCTTTCTACCTTACATATATAACACATTTTTTCAGTGAATATAAGTGCATATAATATTGCTCGACGACAACACAAAATTAACGTCACATTCTAATGTTACTCTATGAGATAACCACAATCAGACTGAATGTACGGCTTTTCCCATCTACTTCGGACCTTTGGTACCACACCAAGAGGACCGAATGCAGCTGGAAGTCGTGGCTCTCAATCGCAGTAATGATCAAATAGCCCTCAGAGAATCTTCAACAGGGCGTTGTGACGTGCCTGCACCGCAGGACGCACATGAGATAAAGGCAGATAGCAGTGAGCGCACATGTTCGCGTAGCTCAGTTGGGAGCGCGACTTTCTCCGGAGTGAGGGGACTCGGTTTCGATGCTCTGTGCGGACAAACTTGTGCGTTATATTGGCGCCCAAACTTCCAGGATAACCCGGTTGTTAAGTTTCTGGCAATGATGTGATGTTCTTTCCACACGGCGAGGCAGGAAAATTGAAAATCCCTTCTTCAGTGCTTCGAAAAAATAAATCAGTGTGATGTTACGTTCCACACACCAAATTGTCTGGGATTTCTCAAATGGACGTTCTCCATGGGATGACGGCCTACAGCGGCACATGGTCCCGGCTGACCCGTGGGCCATGCCCCCGGCCCTCTTTCGGGGGATGGGGGAGATGTGACGTGTCTGTACCGCAGGACGCATATGAGATAAAGGCAGATAGCAGTGAGATCACATGTCCGCGTAGCTCAGTTGGGAGAGCGACTTATTCCGGAGTAAGGGGACACTGATTCGATGCCGTCGCGGACAAACTTATGTTTTCACAGCGTACAACATTCTTCTCTTGTAACGTATGTACAACCGCGTTCTTATTTTTGAAGGCAAATAATACCCCCTGAACATTTTGGGAAAGAGATGTGAATTTTACTTTGCCAAGTTTACTGATAGAAACTGGAGAAGCATATTATAAGGGCATTCTGTAAATGGACAAATGACAAAGTATAGGCTTAATAAGTTAGTAAAATCATGCAATGCATTGATTATGATACGCTTTTCAACATACCAGAAATAATTACTCAGGTTATTATTCAAGTTATGAGGATAATGGCTGTAAACTAAATTTCGCTCCTATGACCTGACCTTTGACCCCATCTCGATGATATTCAACAGAACCGGTAAAGTATACTTCCGGAACGACATGATAAAGTTTTGTCCCAATCGAAGCATTTTAACCCAAGTTATAACGCATAAGGGTGGTGGAATAGATCCCGCTCCTATGTCCTGACCTTTGACCCCATTTCGCCCATTTTTAATAGGATTTGTCCCCATGTGGTCCCTTACCACATACTAAAATTTCATCGAAATCGAACCATTTTTACGCAAGTTATGACGCATAAGGGTGGTGGAATGGATCCCGCTCCTATGTCGTGACCTTTCACCCCATTTCACCCATTTTCAATAGCGTTCGTCCCCAGGTGGTCCCCTACCACATACTAAAATTTCATCGAAATCGAACCACTTTTACGCGAGTTATCGTGCGCACAGACGTACAGACGGACGGACGGACGGAAAAAGCTGGAGCATATACGCTTCTTCAACCTACGTGTGGAAAGCGTAAAAAAACCATACAAGAAACCGGTGCAAAAGTTTCAATTCCAAAATTTATCAGATTGTAAGTAGTGATTTTTGCGCCCCTCTGGAGCTGCGCCCTGGGCAGTCGCTCTGCCTGCCCCGCCCTAGTTTCGCCTCTGAACCACATATTCTTTTGTTTCAGTATTTCCATCAAAGGAAAGATTCTCGTACACAGAACTGTTTCAGACGTCTCGTGTTCGACTCACCTTTGGCCCTAAGAGGATGCAGCGCAGCGGGTTGAGGGTATTCCGTGCAATAGTCAGCACACTGGTAATTTCGAGAATCCAACAATGAATTTCCTACCGAGATCATTAACTTTTTTTTTTTTTCTCGTCTTGGATGTATCTGGTAAGAAACTGGTAGATCAGCAGTTTTGCTTCTATTTGTGAAAGCGAACAGCGTGATTTTGGTCATGCTGAAATACTTCTTCCTTTAATATCATAAAGCCAATCCAACGAAATTAACCTAATTATTATTATTGTGCTGAGAACGTTACTGAAGGAGACAGCATAATGGAAACGGCGCCCGACCGTCTTCGGCCAATCAGCGTAAGTGACTCGAGCAATCTGGAGCCCGCAAGCCAGGGCTTTACATTTTTCATAAGCAATTCACTTCTTTCCCCAGCAACCTCTCATCCACTGCCCTCAGACCTCACCTGTCCGGATATGTAGACGGGCTAAGAGACGTCCATTTTGTGTATCTTTTCTCTGGTCCTTCCCATTCCCTTTCCAGTCAGCTATTTTCTGGGACGCAGAGGTGCCTCAGAAGCTCAAGCTCGAATGACGTGGACGCTCACTCAGGATTCTCATGATGTTCGCGATCACGTCTACTACTGCAGTTACGTGTTTTGGCACCGAAAAGGAAGAAAAAAAAAAAGGTAGAGGAAAAAGAAAAGAAATGCCAAGTCTTGTCATTCAGCGCGCGCTAACAATTGGGAACACGTGAGGGATGGGAGCAACACGTCTGACACACGTGCCTAGTCTGCCACTACGTCAACGATCTGGGATGACTCCCCTCAGGGTTCTGAATTCTTTTTTTTTTTTTTTTTTTTTTTTTTCCCACGTTTGTTGACTCTCAGGAGAGCGGTAAGTGTCTGATTTTGATACAGCAAATTTGCGCTTTTTAAATTCAGGCCATGTGGATCATAAGGGTATAAAAGCACCCTCAACGCGACGGCATTCCTTAACCCTGTTGCTTAAAGATAACTTCACGTATCCTGACCAATGGTATCGTCCACATTCGTAGCATGTTTTCATCGGGTTTCTGAGCCATGAAATGGCAATTAAATGTTAATTTAACAAGGCAATATTTTTATATCTCCTTGCTCTTGCAGCTAATGGTGTCATTCTAACATCAATTCTTCCTAATTTGGTGTGCTGCCCGGTGGCGCAGTGGTCTAAGCGATGGCTTCTGATCATTCATCCGTAAGAGATCCGGGTTCGAATCCCGTTGAGGCATGGATGTTGTGTTTGTCTTACGGCACTGGCTTTCTCCATTCCTTGGAACTAGTGGTTCTAAATTATGAACGGACGACTGCTTATAGCCCATTGAGTTGCTCACGGTGGTCGTTAAACTTCCAATCAAAAAAATAATAATAATTTGTTTTGTTTTTAAGACGCCATTACGTACTGTCTGTAATATCACTAACAAAAAACAAATTATCCTGTTATGAATGGAAGTCTCTGTCACTGTTTTTTCCGTAATGATGCAGAACAGTCAAAAATGCAACTTCACATTTTGTTTTCTTAGACATTTTCGTTATTTACTTGTCGGAAACATGTTCGTTGCTTATCAAAAACATGTGTTTAACGTCATACGAAGTATGTGTCATCAAGAAAAGAACAGTAGCTGTTTAAACCTTTTTTTTTTTTTTTCGGAATTAAAATCACCCAATGAGCAGCTAAGGCAATTAAATGTTAATTTAACAATTAAATGTTAATTTAACAACTGGTTCCAGGGAGAGGACAAGGCAGTGCCGTAAGACAACCACACAATGTATGCATCATCCAGGATCCCGGACTGGGCCTAGCTCCGTGAGTGGCCAGAGGCCAGCGCCTCTAACCACTGGGTTACCAGAGCAGCCGTTTAAAGTCAACAGGTGCAAAACGAAAAAAAAAAAAGCAGTAAGAAAACATCATACTATGATTGCAGATACCCGTGAGGAACAATACACACGACGTAGTGGTGAAACGTGACCGAATAACGTGTTCAACAAACTCTTATCCAAAGGTGTATAATAAAGTCACATACCAGCCACTCACAGGCGAACGGAGGCTCATAACTATGTGGTACCAACGGAATTCGTGTAAGTGCCAGCGTAGCAGTTCAACTTCAGCGACCCTAGCGGCAAATTCGCCAATTTAGTTCACCGAACTCCAAAAATGTGACACAGCGAACATGTCAATTGCAAATTTGGAGATCATTCGTTTGCAACAAATCTATCATAAAACGTGGGGGTAAATGGGAGAATTCTGGCATTACACTGAGGAGGCAAAAAAAAGTTTTCAAGGACATTTTTGTGGAGTACAATATCATTTGATTGCAGCCTAGAGATGACAGGACCCCTAAACGGAGGAAAGAAATAATCTTGACACTAGAATCCCAATCCCTTTTCGTACGAAACTGTGTTAAACGATATGCGAGCGGATAGAATTGAACTGACGAAAGCACCCCGCCAGTTTTGTACGAACAGGAGGGCGTATTCCAGTTTTACAGTGCATCCTCTTCTTCGTTTAAGGATCCTTTCATCTCTAGAGAGCAATTCAATGAGATTGCACCGCTTGGATACATTTGCCTCCTCAGTACACATATTGTCCCTTGATTACCACTGTTTGTAACCGATTCGTAGCAAACGATGATACTCTTCAACTTTTGCTCTATCATAGTTTCGAACTTTGAAAGGCTAAGTTCGCCAATTCGCCGCTAGGGGCGCGAGGCAGAGCTGATGGGATCGGCCATCTGGCACTTACACGAATCTCGTTCATTTCACATTGTTAGAAGTATCCGTTCGCGTATGAAGCGCATGACTTTACTATACACCTTGTATATCTCTGAAGGAAAGCGTTTCTGGTCCTACCTTTATATGATGCCATGCATTTTTGGAACACCCTGTGTGCGTAATGACTGAAACAATGATACAGTGTTCCTACTACATAAAAACTGGTATCTTGAGGACCTGAGGAGCTACAGGTCCATCAGAGCTACAACCCATCAGTTATTTACGAAATTTTCTCTAAGGTACCATCACATCGCCTGAAGAAAACACTGGACATGGCACAATCAAGACAAAAAGCAGGATTTAGAAGTGGCTGCAGCACTATAGATCATAAATCCATGTAATGAGGGAACTAATGAAAACAACGAATGAATATGAACTGCCACTATGTATACGGCTTTTAATTGATTATAAAAAGTCCTATGATTCCGTGAAAACATCCAGTCTTTGAAATTCTGCGGTATTGAAGATGCATGTATTAATATTATTATTAATATCATCTATCAAAATGCAGCTGCAAAGGTACCACTTTTCGAGGATTTAGCTCGTATAAAAAATGGTAATCTTTAATTTATCTGTTATACTATATCCACATATAAAGATTGGAAAGGGAGAGAAAAAAGGTGATATACTTATTCGCCCATGCTCTTCAATGGTACATTGCAGAGTGTCTTTCAATGATTGAACTGGGAAAACAAGGGGATAAAAATAAATGGAGCTTATTTAACCGACCGTCGTTTTTCTGATGACAAAGTCATTTTTGCAAGCACACCATTCGAGCTGCAGAGTATGATCCATGAATTTACTGACAGGAATAAAGAAATGGGATTAAAAATTAAATTACACACAAAACAAAATTGGTGTACAATGCTTTTACAAGAACTGAAGATTTAGATGAAAATTTATGTTTTGTCTGAAACACTATTTAATAATATACTGTATTCTTGATCGCTCAAAACTGATACCCTGGATATTTTGTTCTCCAACATTTGATTTCATTTCAGACTTCCAACTTTGAGCACAATAGCTTAAATGATTCATTACGTGCAAACTTTCAGAAAATCCTAGCCTTGTATTTGAGACTTCTTTTGTAGCAGAACGGTAAAGTACAAAAAGTTAGAATGGTATACGTAGAATTTGAATAAATTTCTTTTTACCTATATGCCATGCAGAAAATTCTTAGAGATTACAATGACTTAAACATCCTTGCAGTCAGCTCGATGATAATGCGCTTTATGAAATTAAAATTCTCGACATATAACTTATTCCTTCTCGGCATGTCCCGCATCAGAAGAAAACAGGTTTTATGCGACGCTGCAAGTTAGGATACATTTTTTCATTTTATGAATTTTGCTTGGAGCCATTATGAAGAGACCCTCCTTCATTGAAACGGTAAAAAACTTAACAATTGCAATGTTAACTCTCATCAGGTGTAGTGCATGGTTTATCGTGGCCCGGGTACAAACCATTAATGAGGCCCCGTTCAAACGAAAAAAATATATATTGAAATCTTTCAACAAGGTTCACATACATAAAAACCTTTATATCTAAAAACGTAAGTTGTTCATTTATTCTGCATGGCAGCTAATTGAATAGGTAAAATAATAAACTAATATTTTATAAATACTTAATTTTCGTTTTGTTTTATAGGTAACATAATCGCTATTATCGGTCAAAAATTAATACGACACTCCCTTACACAAGTATTCTTTGGTTGCTCATCAGTCATCACGTAAAAAGTTTTAAGTCATCAAACGAGAGTAATAACAATTCAAAATATATTATCCGTTGGTCATTCATGAATTATGAGTATTTCGACTTCACTGAAATGCCACAGTAAGTAAACTGTAGTTATTCGCTCTAAAAATCCGGACACAGATACTTCTTCCAAAATACAAATAGAGAAATACAACTGTCACCGTTGCAGAAAAATATGAAAAAAATACGGACGATCGGTTTTTGTGCTTGTTTTTTAAATTATTATTTCGGTAAATTCACATCAATAATTTGCTTTCTTTATTTGGGATCTGAAATCAAAATCACACTTCTTTTTTTCTTCACTTCCTTTGCTTAACTCGCTAAAGATGACAAACGACGTTGGGTCATGGTTGATTTAAATATGGTTTAATAATTTTTTGGTCGCTAAAAGGTATTTTAAAACTTGCGCCGATTACTGGTATAGACAGAAATAGTCGTAAAGCGATTATCAAATTTAGGAAAACATCGCTGCAAAGCTCTTTAGGACATTAATTTTTTTTTTTTTTTGTCCGTAAGAAGCTATTTTATAATTTGTAATTCATCTAGAAAATCATCTGATTCGTAGGCAGTAAATTTAATAAATTATTTAGCTGATGTTAATATAGCTTCAATTAGAAACACAGCACACATTGGGATATACTGTAAATTGCATATCTACTGTACACTGATTTAAACAATTGAAATCTGTTATCTAACTGAGCAGGCACTGTGTTTATAGGAAATCAGAATTCAAAAGAGCAGTCCAGCAAAAAATGCCCCCGTTAAATTCACCTATTGTTTAGATATTTACTCGTAACAACTAAAATTTTACAGTTTTGGTCAATCCAGCTGTGTTTTTCCCTTTTGTTATAAATAATTTGCCCACATATACATTATATTGACAAAAGTGACCGGACACCTAGATGAGAAACACAACAGAGCATTTATTGACATACATTAGTATGGCGTCGTTCCCCCTTTGGCTTTAATACATGCACTGACCCTTCGAGACATGCTTTCGACAAGGTTTTGGAACACAGCGATAGATATGCGCTTCCATTCAGTACATAATGCTGCCGCTAACTGTTGCTTAGTAGTAGGCCTTGGTTCCAAACTTCTTATGCGGAGCTCTAATTTATCCCATAGGTGCTCTATGGGATTAAGATCACAGCTCTGTGCTTGCCAGTCCATACACGATACGGAACTATCGTCAAAGCACGCCGTAACAGTCCTTCCTTTATGGCTCGGTGCATTATCCTGCTGGTACAAACAAGACTCGGTTCCATAGTATTGTCACAGAGTTGGTAGAGCATAATTGTCCAGAATATCGAGGTAGACGTGCTGGTTAACAGGTTTGTTCACGATAACCAATGGGCCAAGACCATACCACGAAAAACACCCCTACACGAGTACACTGACAGCTCCAAACTTGACTTTAGGAACACTACACTGTGGTAAATAGCGTTCCCCCGGTTGCCGCCATACCCACACACGGTCATTAGACTGATGGATCGTGTATCTGGTTTCATCAGACTGATGGATCGTGTATCTGGATTCATCAGACTGATGGATCGTGTATCTGGATTCATCAGACTGATGGATCGTGTATCTGGATTCATCAGACTGATGGATCGTGTATCTGGATTCATCAGACTGATGGATCGTGTATCTGGATTCATCAGTCCATAGGGCCCGTTTCCATTAATCTACGGTCCACGATAAATGTTCTTTACACCATGCTAAACGACAGTAGCATTCCGAGTGGAGATGAAAGGCTTAATAGCAGCCGCACGACCACGGTAACCCATAGAATGAAGTTCTCTGCGAATGGTACGTGTACATACCGAGGTTCCAGCATTTTTACCCAAGGGTACACTGAGGTCTTAGGCAGCACTCAGTCGATTAGCTGTAACGACTCTCCTGAGACTTCAACGTCCTCTATCACTGATTTTCTTTGGTCTGCCGGTACGTTTTGCTGCTTCAGGCACGCCGTGTGCCTTCCACTTATTCAGTACATCCAAAACAGTTGACTTGGGTATGTTTAAACGCCTCTCGGTTTCTCTTATGGACAACCCACTAATATAACACCCAACAATCTTTCCTTTCTTAAAGTCAGTTCTCTCCCGCCGCGACATTTCACTCAACCTCACAGTGCAATATGATCGCGGTCAGGTGCAGGCTTGTTTTTATACCATTTGCAGCTGTACCGTGCATCTTAACAACGCAGCGGATTCGTACATTTGCTTTTGATGGGTGTCCGGTGACTTTTGTCAATATAGTGTATTTTGGATAATACTTAAGAATTTTGAGGTCTCCTTAGCAGCGAGATCCCCGTTGCATTGCACCTTTTGCACACACCTCCCTGCCATCGCCCCTGCCTCTTACTATCTCTGCACTGCGATGTAGTACGTGAAGAAGACTTCGAATACAGTAGAGTCGCATCATATTTTCATTTAACTTATGCGCATTCAACATACGTTCTCGCAAAGAATAAATTGTAAAGTAAATAAAGAAAAACAGAAAGAGCGAGAAATACGTTAAATGCAACAGCGTGCGGTCGTTGTATGCAATGCATGCATTGCATGCCCTAAATAAGTGCACAAATTTGCTTTATGAAAAAAAAAAACTACATGAAGAAACAAATTGGGCTGAAGTTTTTTTTCGGAAAAATTTAAACGATGTACCTGATTTCAGATTTTTATTTTAAACGAAATTCGCCTATTTGCATGTATTTTTAGAAATATAGCGTTAATGCGAAAATCACCTTCATATCATCATTAAGCCCGTAGTTATGTGAGATTGTGCCGTGTGAATGAGCCAGTCCTAGGCAGGGAACTATCAACATCACGAAGAAAGCATTTTATGCGAAGTCTCTCGTTGCATTTACTTTTCAGTCCTCGCCCAATTAGATCCTTTCCCTCTGTCCCCTCTCTTTATTCCCACGTGCGATGTGCCTATGTTGAGTGCCCCTGAAAAACTCGCCCAAAATGCGAAAGAGCGTATTGTATCAACCAATGGAAAGCAGAATGTTACCTGTTTGTAGGTATTTTTTAGAAAAACAGCGTTAATGCAAAAACTGCCTTCGCATTATTATGCCTGTAGTCATGTGAGATTGTGCCGTGGGAAGTAGCTGATGCTAGGCAAGGAAATGACTTCAACGTAGAGCAACTGTGGATGCGAAGTCTCTCGTTTCATTTACTTTTCAGTCCTCGACCAATTATTCCCTCTGTCCCCTCTGTTTATTCCCACGTACGATGCGCCTATGTTAACTGCCGCTGAAAAACTCGCCCAAATGCGAAAGAGCGTATTAACCAATGGAAAGAAAATTTCTTTCTACGATGACTATGTCTGAGATTTACGGTCCTGTGCGTAATTCCTGAGGAATCTTTTTTGATACCGTTGCGAAAATGCAAGGCTAATTTTCTGTGTTTGACTTTTTGAAGCTCAGTAATGCTTCAAGATATTTTAATCAAACTTCAAAAGAAAAATAAGGAAACGGATGATGCAAAATTAATAAGTGTCTTCCAATTCCCTACGTTTTACAGAAAAATCCGAATGTGTAAGCAACGAAAGACCAACCTCAGACCTAAGTGGCTTAATATCGTCGTTAAGCATGAAGCTGAAAACAAACGAACTTACTACATATTTCAGTTCTTCTATTTACCAAACAGACACGTTTTGTAGTGTTTTAAAACTCCTAAAACTGTTTTGTAGGCCCGCACCCCATTACTTAAAACTCCGTATTCTGTCCCCACACCCGGTAGGCCGAGGGCATGGTCCACGGGTCAGCCGTGACCATGAATCGTTGCAGGCAGCCATCCGCTGTAGAACGTGCACTTGAAAACTCCCAGTCAATCTGGTGTGTCGAATGCAACGTCACACACATTTAATTTTCGAAGCACTGGAGAAGGGATTCTCTTATTTTTCCTATCTCGCGGTGTGGAAAGAACATCACACCATTGCGAGATTTTAAACGGCCGGGTCATCCGGGAAGTTCGGGCGCCATTATAACGAAGTAAATTTCTCCGTCATTTTTGGTCCACGCGGGGATAGAACCCGAGTCCACTTATTCCGGAACAAGTCGCTCTACCAACTGAGCTACTTCTTTCTCGCTGCTATCTGCCTTTATGTCGTGTGCGTCCTGCGGGGCAGGCACGTCACAACTCTTAACATGTGACTGTCACTTAAAATTCTTTCTCTCATACAAAATTGCTCAAATGAAGCAATTTTAACATAAATTGATAATTAACAATAAAACATTAATAAAAAGTGATAATAAAAACCACAAATCAGATTTGTTTCTTAATAATTTGAGGGTCTTCTTTCCGTGTTGTTTTTACCTAATATGTTCACCGCTAAAGAACTTTTTATTTTTAGCAGCAGCTGAATACTCCCTAATAATTCATAAAAACCACGTATTCGTGGAAAACTAGATTTAGAAGGGTATGATTTCCCTGATAATTTCACCCCTGACGACAAGTCGCTTACAGCACTCTTGTGTATTTTGGATGGTGAAAATGAAGCCATTTGTGTTTTTTATTTTTGTTTTCTGATGAAGAGATAGATAAAAGTAACCAAGACACAACTCTTACGACAGGCGAATAAAGACTAGGGAGCAAATACAATACGAGGAATAATAAAGCAATTAGTATGCAACACAGAAGAACTGAAGAGAGTGGTAATAAGTGTTCCAAACCAGTCCTGAAACCGGAAACGAAAGCAAACTAGTTTTCGTGTAACATTAACTCATGACATAAACATAATGAAACATACTTCATCAACCTATTGTCACTTCTTTATTGTAACATTTATTTCCTCTCTACTCACATCTACATTTTTTTTCCTGTTAAACATTCGTATTGCTGTTTTCAAAATAACTACAATCAGTGTACCAGGAGTTCATGAAGGGGAACAGTTATCATAAAGATGAAGAACAAGTATAAAATCCTTTTATGTATAATGAAAATCGAAAAAGTAAGATTAATTATTAAATATTTCATAAACATTGTTTGGCGTACACTAATGACGAGCATCAAGTGGTTTTCCTTCCACCTAGGTCAGCTTTTATAACTTCACGTTTTGCTTTGAACAATAATTGTTTTGAATTATTTTCTCTTAACAAAGCCACATGAAGATCATATGAGAAAACAGGCTTGTGTTGAGGTTAAAGTCCCACATATTCGAATTTTTGTCCTATGATATGTCAATGCTCACAGCAAATGCACGAATGATGGAAATTACCTACGCTGCACAATAAATGGCAAACCGGCTTTAGGGTCATTCTCGTAAGGGAAATTATATCTATATACAAAATGAGACTGTGACATACGTAACCTACTTAACTTTTCTTTTTTGTTACTATCTCTTAGGCAAATTTTGTGTATATTTCGAATGGACTTTCTGAACTTAACGTCACGTCTGAACTTCCGAAAGTTTCTCTTGTTGTGGCAGCACTAGCAGCAGATGCGAAGTGAAACAACAGATAAAATCAGAAATCACTGTGTGAAAAGTTTTCTGCTTTTTGGCTGTTACAACGATATTCTGCTTGTTACAGGTACGTAATTAGTCATTTATAACCTGCAGTAATATATGTTAAAGTCGATTTGATACTACCAAGTTAATCTTCGTTTTATGGTTTATGAAGTCTTCAACCTGATATATTGTGCACTGTGCAAGTTTAAATATCGTGTTTAATAAGTGATCCTGCATCATGTGTTACAAGTGTATACTTCCAGCAAGGGGGGTAATAAAAAGTGAAACTAAGATCGTTTTCATTTCGTAAGTTAGTTGTACAGTTGCTGCTGTTCTAGTTATTTATTCAGTTGCTGTTGTTCATCTTTGGTGAATCCCCAGCATTGCGCGGGGCTCCAAATAAGCAACCTGCCATGTGGTTTGGTAGAGTCTGGAGAATTTCGAAGCCGCTGTGTTCGGTGGAAACATATCCGGCGCGTAACTGGAAGACCCTGGGTTCCATTTCCGGTGGCGGCCGATGATAATTTTTCCGTGACTCACTTATAAACGTGGAAAGAGCGATGACTTCTATTTGATGTTCCTGATCTACGTCAAATGTGTATTTATCACTAAATATCCGCCGTGCGTCGGATGGGCACGTTAAGCCGTCGGACCCCGGTAGTAAATAAGGGCGTCTTCTACCTCACTTCCGTGTGCCCTTCCTATCGGGCACTCTAGCCCAAATCTCCTAGCTTCCTATTTCTAAGGGTTGTTTAAGACCTGGGTCAGACACTCCCTTCCTAAAATCCTCTACATATCATCTGATCCGAACATATGTGGGAGCCTTTTTTCAGTGAAAATATTCCTTTGTTTCGTAAGCTGCCAGTATGCATCCCTATTGGGATGGTGGCGGACGGGATCTTTGGGACACAGATGTCAGCATTCGTGAGGCACCGAAGTTTATAGCGTTTTTTTTTTTTTCATAGCCGGTGTAACGACCCTTGCTCCTTTCTAGCTTTTCCTCGACATAGCCACGATCACGCGAGAGCCGTCACTTAATTTTGTGGGTTCGCTCCCAAAAGAATCATTACTTGAGAAAGAAAAAATATAGAATCCGGAACCTTTGTAACAATAACAGAAATAGACAGATTATTCCTCTAAAACGATGTGGCTTGAGACTTCTCGAAAGGCTGGTTAATAGAATGCTCCATTGACTTGGTCTCCGTCCACTGCTGTATGGACCTTAGACCAACGCCTTTTTTCCGTACACTGACGCCAAAACTAATCACACTCTCAGAAAACGTCTCGTTCTCTCTAATTTTCACGACCCGACCTCTCTCAAATTTAAAGGTCCCGTCTGTCTCTCTTCCACTTCCAAAGAGTCTTCTCTCTTAAATCTTCAGAAAATTTCCTCTTCTCACTTAAACGGATTTGAGATTTCATGTCACCTACGTGGGGCTACCTGCCACACCCTTAAGCTTGTGTTTCACTCATTAACGCGCTCTCGAGATAATCCCATTACCACACAAGACAGGTCCAATACACTTCAAATACTTATATACTAAGCCGATCGTAATGCGGCTAATCGCGTGTATCTGACAGCAACCGTCTTAGACATACTGATTTCGTCCGCTCTTACCAAAAATGGAGCGAACAAAGAAATTCCAAGTAGGAATGAATATCATCATCATCATCATCATCATTGTCAACCATTATCAATCCACTGCTGGACGAAGGTCTCCCCAAGTTTCCTCCACAACGGTCTGTCTTGTGACTGGCACAAGGAATGAATATATACATACATATTTACAATTCTTTCTTATGACTCGGAGGCTAACGAATCTTACAGCCGGTGTCCTGCTCGAGGTAGAAAGTGTTCCAACGGGTAAAAAGTTTATTGTGGGGAGGGCATTGTGTTTTCAAAGGAGCTAAAACCGGGGCTCTAGAAATGGGACAGAGGGCACTTGAACTCGCCGAGGGGTAGAGAGGGGGGCGGAAACTGATGCATAGGACAACGAGACGGGGATATGTCGGGGCTTGCGAGGAGGAAAATAAGGGTCCCGAATATTAACCGGGTAAGAAGTGCGGCCACCCGAAAATTAAGCTCGGATCTGTGAACCGACATTATAGCTAGTCAGCGAAGAAGAAAACAGAAAACATCTTTCATTTCAAGATTTCGTGTACCTGAATACTTGCGCATTTATATTATCGTAGCTCTGCTGCTCGGACCTGCAACAAATTGCATTTGTTAACCTGCTAAGAAACTTAAGTAAACCGAACGCACCGCAACACCAACACATTCTTCTTTCCTTTATTGTCTATCATGGATACACCCTTTAACGAAAGTCAGGAACAGAAAACATAAAAAAAGTTTAAATCTGGAATATTATATGCGAAATGCAACCAAGAACTCATGCTTGACCATTGTTTTCATCAAATAATCAGTAATATTATAATTATTAATCTTTAGCAAGAGTAGGCAAATAATTAGACACAAGTCACTCGTCTTTGCCCAAAGAAAGGTGACCCGAGCACTCATCATTTGTGTGAGTCATCACTGAAACATATTTGTGGAGGATCCTTTAAATATAGAAAATGTGGGGATAACAACATTTGAAATATGTGTCACTCATTTTATGCTGAAACCATGTGTACTGTTTATACAGTATAGCGTTAGAAATTTCGATCTTTCTGAAACAAAACAAGTCGAGGTGCACTCAAAGATGGCATTTACTTAATCATTTCACTAATAAAAAAAATAATTTAGTTAGAATGCTTCCCAGGAGCAACTTCGAAAAATCTTTCTTTAAAGAATAAAAAAGAGTAACGCAAACGTCATGTGACCTGCTACTCCGCGTATATAGTACGTATTATCTTTCAAGGTGCTACCGGATTTTGGCTTTGAATCCGACGTGCTAAATATTGAGATGTAGGCCAGGTCAAGGTATCTGGAAGATGCTGTGCACATGCATATGTAAAGCATTGTCAGCTACTCATTTCATCCATAGACAGAGAGTTCGTTATGCTGGTCCGTCAAAATCGCAAGTTAGGTTCTACGACATGAAATCAACAGTAACAATGCGATCGGTAAGAAATGTACGCCAAGCGGTGGTTTAGCATGACAGATCGACATAAAACATCGACTGATGCTATTATTACGGAGATTTCAGAAATCATTCGCTTCCAAGAATAGAATGGAAATTTCAGCAGTAGGTCTCTTTAGTTGTCATCATCATAGCAATCACTTAGGCAATGAAAATTAGATTTTCGAACAGCTTTTTGCCAGAGCAATGGAGCATTGAACTTCAACTAAGTGTTTTATTATTATATTGCTTTATCGCCCGCTGCAGTGATCAGTAACACTGTGATCAGAAGTGCAGCGAGACTGCATAATGAGTTTGTTGCTCTCCTTGGCGTCACAGGAGTTTTCTTCAAAGCAACGAATAGCCAGAGGTTCGGACGAGGGAACGATACGAAGAAATGAGGCGGTGGAATAGCGATCGAAGTAAGACGTTTGGAGGAGCGAGGGGTGGCTCACGAGGTGTGGGAAGCCTGAGCGATAGAAAATTAAATAGAGAAAGAAATTAGGTAGAACGTGCAATTGATAACTGGAAAGCAAAGTAACCATAATTAATTCAGCATTCGAGATAATTCCAGGACAAACCAATACAAAATTAGACAGCAGTAACGGACTGATTTAATACAGCAAGCGCATTTAATGTTCCTTGTGATACAGTTTTGATTCACTGAGAGTTGAAATTAGGCATAGACATCGAACCCAAATGGGAAAGTTCAGGTAACACTATGTTAAAAGTCTCAAACAAGTGATGTAAAAGCGTTAAAGTACTTTCAGTCATCATTTGATAGTGTAACAGAAAAGCACATCGACTGAAGTGTAAACTGTTCTTGTGCTTGTTTCGCAGTTAGTACGTTTTACTCTCATAGATCAACGTAGGAAGAATTAAATATATTTTCAAGCACTTGCACAGACTTTTCTGACATCTGTGACGTATTTCACTTTCCCTCTAAGTTTCTGTTCTCTTACGTAAATTTTGTTGTTTTCTCATTAAACGTTTTCTATTTGAACGACACATTATTTCCCCGAAGAGCTTTTTTAGTTTGGCATCACTGACAGTCAGTAAGTGCAGCATATAACGTAAACATTGAATGTAGAGAGAGAACTCAGCAGATAACGCAGAGGCAGAAACCCATGTTACGCAGAGTGAGAGTTAAGCGATATACATATTTGATGTGGAGTTATTGGGAGATTTACTGTATATGTGTCGAGATAAATGTTACGTAGAGTGGTTATTGAAGAGTTATTGCATATATTGTATCAGTGACCTGACGTTCCAGTAGTGGGCAAATACAGACGCAACTATTCGTAAGTTATCATACTTATTCAGTGCCGGATCCAAAGACGGGCACTCCAGGCAGCTTCGATTTTCGTATCCACTTTCTTTTTTTTTTTTTAATTTTCCGTTGCATATGCATTATTTTTTATTATTCCATCACTGATTGTTTTTTTTTTTTTTGAAAATCAGATCCAAGATATGAATAAAGTGCATTAATATGCAGTCCGTCTCTTTCTCTGAGAAATCGAATTCCGCTGGCCCTGGGCTCTCGTGGCAGCGTTCATACCCTTCAAATATCTATTTTGTGTCTATCGTTTAAAAGAAAATACGGCTAATTACAGTAGAGTCGCTGAATTCTCCATCTGGTCATATTGTTCTGGCGCTGGCCTTTACAGAGTCGCTGGCCCCTGACCTTTGGCAAAATCAGTTTGTTAAGCTGGCGATTAGTTTGTTTTAGGCAATGAAAAATCACTCGCCCTGCAGTTGACCTTTTTAAATGGAATTACGACTACTCCTATCTGCTGGCGTCATGTTGTCCAGCAGGACAACCGATATTTTAGTCATTTGGTAAAGGCACCCCAGAAGCGTCTAAATTACCATAATGTCGTCTATCTCAACCAAGGAGTCTCTACAACCTTTGCTCTCAACTTATCTTCCCTCATCAAACAGAAGTCATCATTCTTCCTACATTTTTATAAGTGAGTCACGGAAAAATTCTCATCGGCGGCCACCGGGAAAAAATCATCATGTTGAGAATCATCCGATGAGAATTTTTCCGTAGCTCACTTATAAACGTGGAAAGAGCGATGACTTATGTTTGATGTTCCTGGTCCACGTCACTTGTCTGTATTAATTATTCATTCGCCTCCTAGTTATTTGTTCAGTTGCTGCTTACCATCTTTGGTGAATCCCCAGCATTGTGCGGGGCTCCAAGAAGCAACCTGCCAAGTGGCTTGGCAGTTAAGTTGTCTGTGAGTCTGGAGGAATGCGAGGCCGCTGTGGTACAGTGGAAGCATGTCCGGCGCGTAACTGGAGGACCCTGGGTTCGTTTTCCGGTGGCGGCCGATGAGAATTTTCCCGTGACTCACTTATAAAAACGTGGAAAGAGCGATGACTTCTGTTTGATGTTCCTGGTTCACGTCACTTGTCTGTATTAATGATTCTCTTCTCTCACTCTTTGTTTTATGTGCCAGCTTCCCTGGGAACAAAAAGTGGTTTCCTTCTGTTGCAATTCTGATGACCGATCCCCCATTTATTCATGACCACACATCCCCCACATGGCGTTGCAAATAACAAGGCTCGTAAAAAGCTGCTCTAAGTAAGTCTTGCCATTTTTCACTTTTTATCTCACTATTTTTTGCTTTTTTTTTTTCCTGAACTTCAATCCACGGTTTTCTGATACTTATACGTATGCGATATTTTAACTTCTGATGATACGTTCAAATGATTGAAAGTACTAGAGATGTACTTTTGAAATGGAATTTTAATTATATAGAAATTATAACTAGTGTCCAGGGCTCCCGGAGGGCGGTGGCTGGAGGGAAGCCCCAGGGCACGGGCTCGGAGGCGCCTCCACTGATATCCTTAAAAAACATGCATATATGTATACTTTAGTTTGTACGTGCCGCACATGTCTGCTACCCTAAAATGAATAAGCGTACCAAATTTTTTATGGTAGGGTGAAAGAGAGACTGGTTTCTCTCTTTGAAATCAATTGACTTACAGCTGGCTCCCTCACCCCTTTTAATTGCAGTACGACTTACTGAACGCCACTCGTATAAATGAAAAAATGCTGCTCATGATATACGCATAACTTTCTGAGGTACATGGTTGTTTTTTGCTATCTCTACTGCAAGTGCCATATATACGAGGGGTCAGTGGCGTAACCATATTTCAAAATATGGGGGTCCGATCACACATACACACATTATATGTATACATATACATACAATATTACATACATACTGTATAAGATAGAGTTTGGGACCACCCTCCCCTACACACATACACACACGCGGGAGCAAAGCAGTTGCTGAGGCGCGATCTAAAGGGGAACGACATAGGCGCCTCTGTTGGCGAATTGTGGAACTTAGCGAACACAACTGTAAAACTGATAGATAGGGCAGAAATGTAAACTACAAAGTTGTAGAACTGACTTTGCTTATTAGGAATCGATATGGCTGTTTTATTAGGTACACATTATACACGTGTTTGTATTCTACGAATAATTACAATCTTATATTAATAAATTTAGTTGGTTCACATCATAAAAAAGTGTACATCATTATATTCCTGAAAAAAAGGGGGGTCCTTTACATTGGGGATCCCCGACTCTGAAAATATGGGGGTCCTGACACCCCTGTGGTTACGCCTATGCGAGGGGTGGTGAATGATATACGCATAACTTTCTCAGGTACATGGTTGTTTTTCTATTTCTACTGCAAGTGCCGTATAAATGAGGGGTGGTGAATGATATACGCATAACTTTCTCAGGTACATGGTTGTTTTTCTATCTCTACTGCAAGTGCCATATATACGAGGGGTAGTGAATGATATATGCGCATAACTTTCTCAGGTACATGGTTGTTTTTCTATCTCTACTGCAAGTGCCATATATACGAGGGGTAGTGAATGATATATGCGTGACTTTCTCAGGTACATGGTTGTTTTTCTATCTCTACTGCAAGTGCCATATAAATGAGGGGTGGTGAATGATATACGCATAACTTTCTGAGGTACATGGTTGTTTTTTTTATTTCTACTGCAAGTGCCATATAAATGAGGGGTGGTGAATGATATACGCATAACTTTCTGAGGTACATGGTTGTTTCTCTATCTCTACTGCAAGTGCCATATAAATGAGGGGTGGTGAATGATATACGCATAACTTTCTCAGGTACATGGTTGTTTTTCTATTTCTACTGCAAGTGCCGTATAAATGAGGGGTGGTGAATGATATACGCATAACTTTCTCAGGTACATGGTTGTTTTTCTATCTCTACTGCAAGTACCATATATACGAGGGGTGGTGAATGATATATGCATGACTTTCTCAGGTACATGGTTGTTTTTCTATCTCTACTGCAAGTGCCATATAAATGAGGGGTTGTGAATGATATACGCATAACTTTCTCAGGTACTTTATGGTTGTTTCTCTATCTCTACTGCAAGTGCCATCGATACGAGGGGTCACGAAATTCCTTAAGAAAATGCAAAAACGCATCTTCCCACGGTTTTACAGTTCGTTCTAATTTTCATACCATATAAATATTTTCCCTTTAACTTCAGCGTTAATATTCCCCTGCGCTATATTTTCCAAAATTCCTGTAAAGACTGGTAAAGAGGAACAGGGGCCCAGTAGCACGGGTCTTACCCGGGGGCCTCGTAACATGGTTCTTGCCCGGGCCTCCCAAACCTCTGGATCCGGCTCTGGGCTGATTCTTTCCTAGACCGTTTGGATTCTGTATTGACGAGTATGATACATGTCCACGAGGTTAATTGCGAACAGTCGCAGGGACGTATAAAGCACGTAAACATTAAACCTAGAGTTAAATTACATCAATTTAACCTTAATCTCTACACATCTTGAATGCACACAAAGACGGACACTGGACTTTACGGCTCTCAATTTGAGCAAACAGAAGCGAGTTTATTAGTTTCATACATATGTCATTCCGAAAGCCAATGCATTCCGTTTGGAGAAAATGCAGACACATCCCTAACATCCGCAATGTGACATATACAGTAGTGTTAAGCATAAAAGTTTCCATGCTCATGCGTCGCACCCATTGTATTGAAAGATAATTAAGATAAAATACTTACCATCATAAGTCACTGAATATATTGTGTTATGTCTTGCTATTTTACTATATTACCTCGAAACCAAATTCCTGCACCTGATGTATGAAATGCTCCCACGCACTTGGCCATTCCGAATGACAGGCAGGAATTTTATGGTAAACAAGGCAAACGCTGCTCGCATTTTAATTCATTGATGCTTAAGTGAATGGAAATGAATGAAAACTCTATTTTCAGTTTCAAAATTCGGATAATAACAAAACTGCCGGTGAAACTTTTAAAAACTGACTATTGTAGTATTATTCGCAATTCTAAAATCTGAAACAAACCATAGCACGCATCTGTCCCCCATAAAAATTAGTAAAGTTTCCAGAAAATAATCAAAAGAATGTACAATGCAGCAAAGAACTAAACTCACCGTTTCGGTTTTTTCAGGAAATCCGCGGAAACGTCCATGTGCTGCAGTCTTCCTTCATAATTGGATGTTTGTAGACACAGAATATTCAACTACCAGCATACAGAAAATCACGTACGCAAAAACTGGAGGACGTTCAGGAAAAAAATCAAATCTTGTAAAAATAAAAAAATAAAAAAGCCGAGTTTCGCATATCTGTTTCATTACACAAATGGCTATTGGCAACAGCTGACGAACACTCCATCCGTTGGCCAATACACGCTGAGATCTTAGTTGTGCGACTGTTGCGTCATCAACTATGTGACCTGACGAGTCGGCTCTCGGGCGCACGTCGTCCTTGAAGATCCTGGTCCGATACGGACTCCCTCCCCACCCAACTAACTCTTACTGACCCCAGTCGACGAAAGGTGCTTTTGCCTACAACCCTCGGAGAGAACCGCTCCCCCTCAGTAATACGAAACTGTTTGACACCCGAGTGTGTCTATCCCTCGTTACCATGTTAACAGCAAAGAAAACTGTTACTCCAAAAGTCAAGTGGGAAAACAAACAAGCCCAGTGTCCTCGCCATTCGTATGTTTCAGCTCGGAAACGGAACAGGTTCTGCCTGCGCGAACCTTTTTCGCTGATCAAAGATATTTCTCCTTCATCTTCTGCATTAAAGAACTTGGCTTTCGTTTTCCTAATTTTGTCATTAGCATTTTCAAAAACAAGGATGTAAGTTATGGGACTTATTTGTCTACACGTCTGTATGGGAAATCCCAGGATTTCGTTTTTAATTTGAGTTACCTTTACTTCCAAAAAGAAAGATGTTTACAATAACAGCTGTCATGTAATTCGCTTTGTTCCAATGTGCAGATGGAATCAGTGTCTTATCTGATTTGGGGTAAATATTCCCCAACACAGAAATGCATTATAATTAAAAACTTATGATCGAGAAAAAGAGAACTGAAAAGTAGGACAGATGGATGAAGGACTGTCATCTGGTGAAATTATTTATTTATTTATTCTTTTTCGACCAATTTTTCTCGAAACAAAAGTGTGATATGGCTTTAAAAGCGTATCGAAGATTTAAAATGTCATTTGCTACTAGAAATGGAACACGTTTTTTCTTATTGATGGGCACAAAAGTAAAATAAATGAAATCGACAGAACGCAGTTGGTACTTTTTAAAACATTATAGCAAAAACAATCGTAAGAACAAGCACGAAATAAACAATATACAGAAATAAAGGTGAAATGTCGCAAATGCTTAATATATAAATTAGCTTCCTTGATTCTAGTATGTCGTTACAAGCAGCAGAAACTTCATATCACTTTTGAATCGTGTCTCGACAATAAATGACGAGGAGAGTTTTTCATATTTTTGGTGATCCAAATCGGACTATCCATTTTAGTCTACGAGCATAAAAGCTTCTTTTCTGATTATAAAATTAGTTTTAAATTGCAAAGGAAATTCTTCTAAAACGAAGGAAGTGTTGCACATTTTTTTAAATCCCAGTGTTTTTCACTTCATTTGTGTGTTAGGCTTAGGCTTTAGATAAGGGTGTTTGCTTCTTGCTATCTTATTGCAAAATTGGATACAAAAATAAAAATCAATCAGTTTTCTATTTTCTATAAACGTATCCTTTCTCCATGATCACCACTTAATATATGTACAATCAAAAGTGGAATAAGTAATCAGCGCCAGCCGACATTTTTTTTTTACTTTTTGTATTTTTGTGTTACAATCAGAAATGCCAACTGAAAGACGAAAAGGGTGAAGGAAAGCAGAGTATAATGTTAAGGACATGACGTTTTTGAGCGTAGTTTGTTTTTATTCTTCTTTCATTGCTTTTTATTAAAACAACATTTTCTTTACAAGATACATAAGTCTAAGCTGTGGACCAAATAGCACGCAATGGTCCCGAGATACTATTATATTGTAACCAGGGGATCATAGATTATAACAACGGTAGACTTTAATAACCACTTTGAATATGGTGAGTTAAAATAATCTCCCTTTTTTATTAGTGCTTACTTGGAGAGGGTCCCTCTTTTCACCAGATATCTGCCAGCAGCGTTAATGAGGCAGGACACTTTCTTTTGTTTCTAAACGCTATTGCTGTCCGAACCGATAGAATCGCGGAGTTCATTTTATGACTTTATTGCCCTGAGAGGGGAGGGGGTAAGTGGGCAATGATCTATGTAGGAGGGTATCAAGAAATTCTCACATCATCAGCTTAATTGAGACAGTTTTCACGGTAGGTCGAAGGACAGTTAATAGGTCAGGGGGTCAGCAACAGAAAATGCACAGCGAATTTAGGTGTTTACGAGGGGTGTGAGGGTGCACGGTTGGCATCGGGCTGACCAAGTGTCCAAAAGAGAACGCAATAAAAATATCTCAAGCGCTTTCTGCGAAAGGGGACAGTAAACAGTGGGTGTTTTGATCTGGTGTTTGAAGAGAGAGGCATAGATTATTAACAATATTCCTCAATTCATTATTTCGCGAATTATTCCGTCGGATTCGGCTCTTCGGTCACCGTAGCTACATGAAAATTTATGAATTCAGACCCAAGGTTTCTCTGGTGGATGTCAACTGTAAGAAAACTAAAACAATACATTAGCAGATAGCAAGTTTACCCGCTAAAAAAATAAATAAAACAGAATGAGGCGTACAAACGTAGGTAAAATGATGTACCTTATTGCTATGTCTCCAAGGCTCAGAATCCTAAGTTATCTGAAATGACAGATTCTTGTCAAGGGCAGAATCATAATGCTGTACCCAAGGGGTCCCCAGTTATTCTAAGACTTGCAAGCTGAAATATAGAATCTGAAGGATTTCCTGCTCTGACCACTGGAAATCCTTTAGATTCATTCATTTCCTTCTTCGTCACTCAGCCCCCAGCTCTCTCAGTTTCGGCTACCAGAGGTTCCCTTTCTGCAACCTGATATTTATTGCACCAGTCACAGATCCACGATTGCGCAGTAACGACAGCGATAATCAAGCTATTTCCTCAACAGGAAAAAAGTTTCCCCCGGGTGAACAAGAAGTGGAACAGATATGGCTAGATATATACCGGAAAATGATCTTAAAAACACCATCTGCTGAGTGAGATGTGTTTCTAAGCAGTTGTAAAAGACAGCCGAACTTACTGATGAAAGTCTTTCGTATTTCGTTTGTTTTATTAATGTTTTGCAACCGAATTTTCAATTCATACCACGCTTAGAATTGCTTGGAATGTGCATAAAAAGATTCCCATTTTTAACGAGTATCTCAAAAATAGGTTTCCCATTCTTAACGAGTTTTAATTGAATAATCACGCATCTGGGTTTAGAAAGTCTATGAACAAGAGATTATTGTAAGAGCGATCATAAAAAAAAATGACTGAAATGCGTATTTACCAAAAAATAACCTTTCTGAATGACTGTACCGGGGTAGCCCGTGGTGTCGTGTTTTAATAGTTATAAAAAGGGCAGGGTGAGAAGATATATCAATAAAAAAAGTAGCAGTGCAAATACAAAATAACTAAGAAAAATACAAAAGGGCTAGGAGTGAAAACTAAAAGGAAATAGCGTTTCAAAGAACTAAGGCAATTTTCGTTATACCGTATTCGTTGCATTATGTAAATTTTCACCGCTTCCAATTCTTCTTTGGTTGCAGTTTGTTGGTGAGAACCACCGAGTGTAACATAAGGGAAGTGGGGAAAACGTCAAGTTGACTTTCTACGAGTAGGACGCATTCTATTTTTAATCATTCCAACTAAACGGTTTTACGCACATGGGTATTCTGGTGATACAATACTAAACCATGGACACAGAAAACGAAAGGTTTAACTTCATTTTTGTGAGAGCTCAAATGAATTGCTGTCAGCTGCAGGGCACATACAGTATGTACTCGTGTCAATATACCTCGCGTGTTAAGATAGGGACATCTACAGTGTGAGGCTGCAATACTGAGCTCTGTCACTTTCTTCAAATTGGAATGTGTTACAGTATATATACCCAATGAGTTTAATGTAACCCCATAAAACATCCACTTGCGGTAGATCACGTGACCTGGGGGCTAATTAACACACAGCCGTCAATTCCTACCCACTACTCTCCAGATGCTGTCTGTATGAACTACACGTCTCATATGACGGAGATCCGTTCAGCCTTCAACACACGTTGATCAAATAATCTAAAGGAGAAAATTATAGATAATCTTCGATTATTTCTTTTTAACTTCCGATACCCACTGCTTTCCAGATGCTGCACGAACTACAAGTCTCATAAGACGGAGATCCATCCAGCCTTCAACACAGTTGTTCAAAATATTTAGAAATCATGTACTGTTTTGTTCGTTGTGATGGTGTAAAAATACTGTTTAGTTCGTTGTGATGGGTAATATGGTTCGACAATCGAATTTGGTGGCCAGTGTCCCTGAACACACGAGGGGTTTCCAACTCCCAATAGCGATTATTAAGTTTCGTCACAATACCTGCCCGTACAAACTGTTCTTAGCCTGTCTACAAGATGTTAGAGAATTAAGCTGTGCTGTCTTTCACAGAGTTCATTACAGAATTCCACGCAGTGTACTTAACCAACGAGTGCACGTTGGTAAAAGAAATGACAGGGATGCAGCCACAGTGGGGTGAAATTTTCAGAACTGATGGATGGCTTAAACCAAATTCTTCAGTATCTGCTCTTAAACTACAGGTTGTGTGTATCAGAGATAAACTACGACATCGCGTATCTCGACGGCGAAAGCGACCACTTTGGGCACGATTTGTGACGCTTCTTGATTTGTGTAAATGGGATATTCACTATTGTGGTAAATTATGAACGATTCTATCGAGAACAACGTTTTACGGAAGTTCTTCCCGTGGCTCGAGCATTGCACCATGTATATAGTCACATTATTGTGACCACCTCCTACTTTTGACTCAACAGCGCGTTGCCAATGAAAGAAAGCACGTGTCGTGAGCTGACTTGGAGAGTATATAAGGTGTGCCGTAGGCATTCTGAAAACATATCACTCGTTGCTGTCATGGATAAAAGTTCAACTATGCTATGCTCAAATTCTATGTCCAATGAAAATCTAATTGCATAAAAGAATGAAGTAAGACACCAAGGTCGAAGACTACTACCATTAAAGTCCTCCCACTGAAACCTTGGCAATGAGGGAATGAAAGAAGTATTCACGTGCTTAGAACAATTTGCAAACATCACAGAAGAATATGACCCAGACTCAGAGAGCTCGGGAGGCTGCGCCACTGTCTTTTGCCTGGAACCAATAGCCCTAAATTAGGATAGCATGTGCATGAGGACTGCTTCCAAGAAAGAGACAAAAGCAGGGCTTTATGGCAAAGGTACCACCAATAACAAATCCAGACTGGAACCCTGCGCCTCTGGCCCCTCAACCACTGAGATGACGATATCGCTCTTCCGAATATTGTAACCGGGGTTTTGTACATGTATTTTTCAGAAGAAGTGTGATTAGTAACCATGTTTGTATATATGTAATATCAGAAAATGTTCTGGAGCCCATCATGCTAGTTATATTTCAACGTGCTTGCTGGAAATCTTTCGTCAATTGTATCGTCAACTATGTTTTAAATTATTCTGTCATTGGGTCATCATCGTGAAATGTATGGAAATATGTTTCTAAAAGAAATCAAGGAGAATAACTGTATGTAAGCCTTAGCATCCAGGCACCTCTTCAAAGTCTTGTAAAATTGCCAGCCCAATATTGTATTGTCACAAGCTTGTCCTGATTCGAATTAATAACGTTGGTTACTGTAGGCAAAAAATTAGGCTGTCTAGCGCCACCCTCATTTTTATTTTGGCGGGGGAGATTTTCTAACCGTATAACGAAGTAAATTTCTCCGTCATTTCTGTCCACGCCAGGATTCGAACCCGGATCCCCTCATTCCGGAATAAGTTGCTCTACCAATTGAGCTACGCGGACGTTTTATTCTGATTCCTATCTGCCTTTATGTCGTGTGCGTCCTTCTGGCAGGTACGTCACATCTCCTGGTACGTTACATCATCTCCCTCTTATTTTTTATTTTATTTATTTATTTATTTTTTTTTTTTTTTTTGAAGTGCTGGAGAAGGGATTCTCTGATTTTTCCTATCTCGCGGTGTGGAAAGAACATCACACCATTGCGAGATTTTGAACGGTCGGGTCATCCGGATAGTTCGGGCGCCATTATAACGAAGTAAATATCTCCGTCATTTCTGTCCACGCCAGGATTCGAACCCGGATCCCCTCATTCCGGAATAAGTCACTCTACCAATTGAGCTACGCGGACGTTTTATTCTGATTCCTATCTGCCTCTATGTCGTGTGCGTCCTTCTGTCAGGTACGTCACATCTCCTGGTACGTTACAACCGGGGCTTCCATATTTATCAGAAGCGAAATTCTGTGGCCATTTTTAGAGATGGTGAGTTGTAGTCCTTTTATTTCATTTCCCGCCATTTGGATGGAAGGCCAGCAAAAGGCAAAGAAAGTATTTCCTTTCCTACGGGTCACAGCAGAGGGGACGGCAAAGCAATTAAGAATATTTTTGAGAGTGAAGGTGTGGCTGCGTTTTTTTTTTTTGGAATTAGACGGACCAAGGGGGTTTTCTCTCTCCGGGCATGAGGAGGACTCGGTGGCGAAAAGTCGGGAGAGGAGGTGAACATTTTTAGGAAGCTCTAAAAACCTCGGGGGTCGGTCGGAACGGATGAAGGAAGAGGTTTGGATGGCCGGGAAGAGATAAGGAGAATAGCGGCGAGTAGGACACCGGGGACAACTAAAATACGGAAAGCACGAAAATGAGGGACAAAAGCTTGACGACATTCCCCGTAACATCTGAATAAAAGTTTTCCTCACTGCAAAATTTAGCCTCAGTCGATTCACTTTTCTATGCTTTGTATTGCTTTTATCTGCTCCAGTTGGGAGAATTACGGATTATACCACCGATACCGAACTTACTACTGAGCAAAATCAAACGAACCCTCCAAACAGGGTGCTGTAATAGAACTCAGCTCCAAGCCCTTTAACAATATCTTTAATTTTCTCTGGATATGAAATTAAAAATTTTAGAATAAGTAAGCAAATATGTCAATGTTTCTTTAAAAAGAAACTTCTCAATTGTGTTGTATAAAGCTTGGTAACAAATTTTAAATATCGCCTGTCCGAATGGATGATGATTTATTATTATAACCTTGGAAAAATTGTATGCGAGAAATGTGGTTAACTTACCTTGAATAGGTTACTCAAACATGAAGAAATTTAATCACACAAAAATATACATGATCCTACAAGAACATGTACACATATTTACAAAAGTAGTAAGATATATTCCTGCGCCACCGGTCTAAGCGCTGGCTTGTGATCATTCGTCCGAGATGGGCCCGGTTCGAATCCCGATGAGACATAGATGTTGTGTTTGTCTTACGGCAGTAGCTCTCCCTCTTCCCTGGAACCAGTGGACCTACCTTAGAGACAGGCAACTGCTGCTTACAGCACATCGAGTTGTTCACAGTGGTCGTTAGACCCCCAAATAAAAAATTAAGTTATTTCTGTGTATACATTAACCAACTAACGCAGCTTACGAATGAAACCGCAGCGGGGCACTGACTGAGTTCTTCCTATACGCAGATGGCGGGAGCTAAGGTCACGTGACCACTTATCCGCTCTAATCGCAGAGTCCAAAATCTGGAAAGAAAGCTCTACTCCGCATTACAGCAATCTATGCGAGTACAGCGAGATGTATTTCCGATTAATTCTCCCAGTTACCCTTCACAATTATTGGTGTTGTTGCTACTGTTATTTTTTGCTTGTTCGTTTCAGAAGTCCGACTTTTTTTTTAATGGGAAGCAAGTCTTGTGTGTGTGTGTGTGTGTTGCATTAGATCAGATACATTTGTAAAGCGTCGCAAAACAACCAGAATTTTCCCACGGATGACAGTTGTGTCACAAAGTAGTATCGATATTTTAAAGCCTCTGTAAATAAGCTTAATTTCTAAGCCCCTCTTAGGAAATGCACTGATGCATTTTACCAGTTGATTGCCAAAGAGCAAGTCTTTTCCCTGTTTCTCACGGGATAGGATTCGAACGAAGAGGAAATACACATTGTACATACTGCTGTTTGCTTATCAGGTTTTATGCGTGGTTAATTTTATATTGAAGTCCCGGAAAGCTTAGTTGTTACCTATGATTACTTAAACACCGATGGATTCATTCATGTGGAAACGGAGCCTTTTGAATGCCGACGTGCATTTCAGAGATATGCAAATTTGTTGTTTCTGAGAGATATAGTTGTTGTTTTAACAGTCAATGAATATTTGCAAACCATTGTCCTGTCGCAGCCGTTCATGAAACGAAGGATGAAAATAAAGGTGTACTTTTAAAGATACTCCTGTGTAACTAAGATCGTGTCGGAAGTTATAATAACTTTAAGTGACCTTCGGTTTTCTCATTACATCATAAAAAGATGTAAATTATGATAACGCTAATATTCAAACCTAATTTGAGTTCAACGGGTGCATGGACAACATCCTGTTTATCTGCTACCGGCAGTTTCCATCGTATATTCTGCGAACCCACTGGCCTCCATAATATCAGGCTTCAGGGGGTTGAAGCAAAAGAAAAACCAGCAACGAAATATTCAGCTGGCGTAAAAAGGCAGAAAAATCTTACAATCTCTAAAATTTACTGCTATAATTATTACATTGATTTTAATTGTTAGGCAATACGTGATCCTACCAGATGTATTACTCTGCTCGGTATGCGTATGTACGAGAGCTTTCCAATAACTTTTAAACCGAAAATACATGTTCCTTGTATTGTATGAACAATTTACTAATACTTTCCACGTAACTTAAATGAACTTAGCACAGTTTTGTTCCGATTATGTGTCAAACCTCGACAAAGAAAAAAAAAAAGAAATTCTTTACTGCATTCAACCCCTCTGTTCCTTCTTAATTTTGTTTTCATCTTCTCTAAAACATATTTCACGACAATGGCGCACTCAGTGGGAATGCCCCAGAGGCCCGGGCCCTCTCTATGAGGTATCATTTGGTCTTTCATTCCTTGTTATCGGCTGCTAATTTGTAAATATATTTGTGCATGTTTTTAAAAACGTAATTTAGGAATAATTGGAAACGCACTTTAACATGGCGGAGATACATCGATGAGTCATTCCATTCTGACCACCCCCAGCCTAGAGAAATGCGCCTGGATACCGAACGGTGGCGCAGGTGAGGTTCACAGAGCAGTAGATATACAACCCAAGGACGGGCTTCCAGTCAGTAGAGTGTTCGGAGTCACAATAAAAAAGCTGCCGATTTATCGGAGTTTGATAAAGGACAAATTATGATGGCACGGCGCTTCGGAATTAGGATCTCGGAAACGGCGCGACTTGTGGGTTGTTCACGTGCCGCTGTATCAAAAGTGGCTTGTGGGTTGTTCACGCGTACGTATCAAAAGTGGTGCACAGATGGCCAAACGACGAACCGTCGTCTAGCCGTGTGTCGTCCGTAGCTCACTGATGCCGAAGGGGAGCGGAGACTGTCGCGCATTGTTCACAGAGACCGTAGGGCCTCAGTGCGAAAAATCACCCGCAGCTACAGCAGTGGGGTGATCAGGGCAATGTGTCACAGCACATAATTCATCACAGCCTTCTGCGATTGGGCCTGCGTAGCCGAAGACCCAGCTGGGTCCCCATGCTCACTGCACGTCATCGCCAACAACGCATGAAATGGGCCCAATATCATCGAGATTGGACCGTGGATATTTGGAAGAAAGTAGCCTAGTCTGACGAATCAAGATTCTTGGTGCATCACGTAGACGGCCGAGCGCGGATACGACGATTACGAACCGAGACTATGACACCTGGAGGCAATGTTGGGCGGAAACAGGTCGGCGGCGGAAGTGTTCTGCTGTGGGCGATGTTTTCTTGAGATACTTTAGGCCCCGTTATCCCAATAGCACAATCCCTGACAGCTGTCAGGTATCTGAACATCGTTGCGGACTAAATTCACCCATTTATGGCAACTGTGTTGTTCCCTGCTGGTGATGGCCATTACCTACAGAATAATGCGCCATGCCAAATTGCAAGAATCGTCAAGGAGTGATTCGAGGAACATGCTGGTGACTTTCTGTTAATGTCCTGGTCTCCAAATTCACCTGACATTAACCCAATCGAACATTTGCGGTTCGACTTGGAAAAGTGGGTTCGCGCTAAATCACCACCACCCTGAAATGTACGGGAACTGGTAGACCTTCTGTTGACATTATGGTACCAGATACCCCAGGATACCTATCGCCACCTCATCGAATCGATGCCTTGCCGATTGGCCATTGTTTTGCCGGCTAGAGGTGGTCCTACAGCTTATTAGGTAGCTGTTCATAATGTAATGGCTCAACGGTGTATTGCTATCTGTTTTCAATATTTTGGAAGATATTTTCTCCGTTTTTTTTTTTTTTTTCTTTTTTCATCTTCAAAATTTTGGGCCACCCCCATAAAGAAATCCTGGATGCGCCACTGTTTCACGGTTTCCCAGATTACAATGAACAGCTCCAGTATGGCATAGGATGGCATTTCTTATCGACACATTCTGTGGTTTCCTGGAGCTGTTCATCGTCTGACGCTGAAGCCGTACTTCACGGTTTTAAAAACATGGCATGCGATGGCACAGAATGTTCATAGTCGCTAACTACGCGTTTTAAATCACTTCTTCTGAAACTCATCTATCATTGGAGGGGGTCAGACTTTCAGTTTCCCCTGCCATTATTGAATACCGTAAAAAATCAAATAGCTGAATTTTTTTTTTCTGATTGGAAGTTTAACGACCACAGTGAGCAACTCAATGGGCTATAAGCAGTCGCCCGGCCCTAATTTAAAGTCACTGGGTCCAGGGAAGGGAGAGAGACAGTGCCGTAAGACAAACGCAACATCCATGCCTCACCGGGATTCGAACCCGGACCCCTTTCCGGACGAATGATCAGAAGCCATCGCTTAGGCCACTGCGCCACCGCGGCGGCTCGCCGAATTCCCAAAACTGGCATTATCCAGTGAATGCCTCGTAGGTTTTAAACTTTCGAAAGATGATGCAGTACTGATAAGTGCAGTCAGTATCCATGCGTTATAGCGTCGCTTTCGGGGTTAGAACTTCCTAATCTCCTTATGCACTGAAGCAGCAAATTATTAGTATCATTTTATAACAATCATACACGTGCCATCATCAGTTACGGACGCAACTATGACATAGAAACCGCTTTATAAACAACTCACTGCAAATGATTCACACGTGTCTCAAACGTACGATAGCGGCAGTATGGAAAAGACTTGTTACCTAAACGACTGTGAAGTAGATTGTGGGTGCTAGACTGTCAAGAACAAGCATCTCAGAAATAGCAAACCTTATAGGCTATGCAAGATCAAACGCACCGAGGGTGTACAATGAATGATGCACAAACGACAAAACAAGCAGTCAGTGGTCTTCCTGTGGGCTGAAACGCTGAAGAAGATTGTACGAGGTAATAGACGAATTCAATTACGTCAACTAACCCCGCAGTACAAAGGGATCGAGAGGAGAATTTCAGCATACACAAACCGCCGCACATTGTCGCAAACGGGCTATAACAGTAGATGCCCCCTTTGTGTACCACTCATTTCTTCTAAAACCGACAAATTCGTCTACAGTAGACACGGGAGTACGAAACTGGACTCTTGAGGATTCGATAAAGGTCGCGTGTTCCGATACATCACGCTTTCATTCAACGCACGATGACGGAAGTGCCGCAATATGGCGTCAACAGTAAGAACCAATGGATCCCTGCTGCCTAAAGTTAAATGCATAAGATCGTGGAGGTGGCGTAATGGTCTACGGTCTGTTTGCATGGATGGAAGGTATTGGGTTCTTGAATACCTCTGGAACGGTATTTAGATGCCAAGAGTTATCTTAACATCAATGCGAACCAAGCACACCGTGTTCACTGATGGAGAGGGGCTACTTCCAGCAGAATAATGCGCCATGCTATTGGATTGGAAAGAAAGTAATGTCTGCAAATGCAAAGCAACAGGAAAGTGCTGATTACCGTATATACATGCAAATCAGACCGAAATATAATTGTCATCGTTTGACACCACCTGTTCCCATCGTCGGAGCAGCTGTTGGATACCGTCCCTGTAGAATTGTGACGGCTTGGACGCAAAGAAATGCGTGAGTGCGCGTTCGACATCGTCCTGGTTAGTGAACCGCTGTCCGTCCAGGAAATGCTGAAACTACGGGAAAAGGCGGTAGTCGCTTAGGACAATGTCCGGGGAATAGGCTTGACAGCAGTTCCGAGCCCAGGTTCCTAATCTTGTGATTGGATACCCGTACTATGCTGTATGAGGTCTCGCTCCATCCTGCTGTAGAAGGACGTACTTGCAGTTCAGCAGTGCTGGCCGTTTCGACGTGAGCGATCAGTACAGATCGTCGAGCTGATCGCAGTACACATCGGCAGTGAGAGTGTTGTTGCCAGGCAACAGCTAAAAAAACACGACACCCCGCATATCTGTCTAAACAGAGAGCAGAACCTTACGTGGATGTAAGCCGGCTTTGGGGGTCGGCATGGGCTTCTGTTTTGGTTCCAACCACTGTTTCCAGGAGCTGACATTGTCATACAGGATTCATTTCTCGCCACCTGTCACAATGCGGTCCGAGAACGGTTCTACTTGGTCACGTGGAAGCAGGGAAACGCATGCACTCATAGGATTTGCTTTACGCTCAACTGTGAGTTGATGGGGTACCCAAACTTCTCTCTTGTGCACGTCCCAAGTTGACGCAGATGTGCGATAATGCTCATGTGGGTATTCGCCAGCCATCCCGTGTGGCCATGCATGGGTCAGTCTCCACTAAAGCCTTCGGGTCTTACGGCAATGGGACTATCTGACAGGTCAAAATTTCCCTCTCGAAACCGTTCGAATCAACGACAACACTGACGATGTAATATGGCGATAGGGTACATACTGGTAATGTTCCTTACAGCAGTTGCGGAGTGCTACCGCGACGAAACTCATACAACATGCAATGGCGGATGAGCTCCTTGTCCACTTCCATGTCACCTGGTGCTTACACTCTTCGCCTTCTGGCGGCTAACTGCCACTAACTTAAGCCACCTTTCGGGTATCTCGTCATCGGACATTACTTTCTTTTCAACCCAATACATGGCTCGGATTAGACCAAATACATGGCTCCGTGAGCACGATAGTGACTTCAAAGTGCAAAAATGGCTCCCACAGTCCCCATATCATAACCCAATTGAACACCTGTCCGATGAGACTGAGACAGCGGTGCACAGCACAGATCCTCCTTCAGCAAACATCTGGCAATTGGCGGACGCCATCACATTCGCTCGGCTGAACGTACCTTAGAACGGTATCAGAACACATCCAGGATACATCTAATTGAAGCTTTTTATAAAGCCAAGGGCGGCCTAACACGTTACTAGGTAGGTGTTTCTAATAATCTGCTACTTCAGTGTATGTTAGTCCTGCGTTTGAGCAAAATTTCACAACATCTATGTTACAAATTATTACTCAATGAATTTCTTTTCTTTCTGATAATAATTTAATTGTCAGAAATATTAAATTATCATGAGGAAAATGTAATGTACTTCATAAAGATGGAAGTCACTCAGTGACATCTGTGAATTTTTTAGAAGGGGGTCGAAAGGTTACCACACAATGCAATCCAGCTACGGTACCTTAAATTCATCGGCAATTCCATAAGTTGAATTATGCTACTGCCACGAAGCAAGAAGCTGACGACAAACAAAAAAGCTAGTACATAATATTTAATGTATTATCAAGTTGTATAACAAAAACGTGAGGTGGCTACAAACTTCTAAGCAAAAGAAAATCTTTTCTTACAGAAGTGAGATAAGTTACGTCTCACGTTTTTCTTTTCTTTCTTTTGGGGATGGGGGGGGATGTAGGTAAGAAAGGTTCAGCAGAAAACAGATTCATCTGAAGAACATTTTTGCGTCCAGAATAACAAAATTTTGAAGCGGTATGGAGAATCCTAATTGGAAAGTTAGACGAGATGTCGTCTCGATGGCCAACGTCTTACCAGCAGGTGGTAGAACGTCGCAGCCAACGAACAAGCAAACTTTTCTTCGAATTTCCCTTTATGGCTTTTAAACACTTCGGGGTACATTGACATCTTCCTAAATCAATTTCTTCAACAGAACTTTAATACTTCTGTTACAGCTTATTTACCAACAATAGATGTACAAGGATAAATCTCGTCTCAGTAATATCGTCGATGGAAAATCTTCGTCTAAATGTTACATAAAGGAAACAGTGATGCGCGAACACTCCCAACGAATTGCACTTTACATTACGTTGGGAAACTTCAGCCTGTTATTTGCGTGAAGTATCTTTCCCGGGAATAAAGACAAATAAAAATTTAATAATCCTGAATTATTTTGAACGTGTATATATTCGTAAACAAGCAGTTGAGTACAACGATACACTCTTGTCATACAAATTATGTAATATAACGTACTACAGATGTGAAACACGTGTCAAGACGATAAAGTTGCAGCAATAAATTCCTTCGGTGTAGTTTAGTCGGTTAGGACAACTGGCTCCGGAGCGTGGAGGCGCAGTTTCGATCCTTCGTCACCGACAAATTTGTGAATTTCACAGTAGTTATAATTGGTAGTGAAAAAAGGAGAATGTGAATTACGTCAATTGCGCAATTGATTAAATGTATGATTAGGGTGAATAAAGGTGCTATTAGAAAGCTCATCGATATATACTGTATTTTATTTCCCAAGCGCATAGTAACCATAAAAATCACAATTTTTTAACCATCGGGAAATACCAAACATGTACGAGCGGCTCAAAAGTTAAAACTTCTAAGAACGTCTCTGTTGTAGAGAACTCTTAATAAAATTTCCAACGGCTAACACATAGCAAAATTTTGGAGATATGATTTCTAGCTCCAGAGTGGTGTAGTTTACTGTCGCTCAGGTGGCGCAATTGTTTAAGCGCTGGCTACTGACCATTCGTCCCAGATGGGTCCGGGTTCAAATCCCAGTGAAATATGGCTGTTGGTTTGTCTTACGGTACTGGCTCTCCCCTTTCCCTGGAACCAGTGGCTCTAAATTAGGTACGGGCGACTACTTATAGCCCATTGTGTTGCTCACGGTGGTCGTTAAACCTCCAAACAAACAAGTAGTTTACATCCCGAGTGTGACAGCTGCTGACAGCATTCCTGTCCCAAGGGAAAAACAACTATAATCTAAAGATGATGCGTATTAGTGGTTTGCTCTCTTTATGTAAAAGCCTGTTAACACAGGAGTCCTGATTGACGATTCCGGGTTTGTGAAACTTTATACAACTCAGGAGAGCCATTTCCATTGGATCTGAGGATTGAAAATCGTTTCAAACTGTGACAATTTTATAATAGGATTTTGACTTATAAAGTTGTCTTTCGTGTCTGACATGCAATTCATTCGCCCATTTAGACATACATTTTTTTTTTATTATTACTTTCAACTCCGTTAGTGAAACAGTTTTTTAATACCAGTCATAGCAAAATATCATTAAAAACATTAAGTGAAGACTACGATATGTAATCTTGCACAATATTATTAAATGCTACTAAAAGCTATGATATTAATCTGGTGGAAAACTGTAGAAAGAAAACAGCGGAAGCTGCACACACGTTTCCGCGTGTTTATTAGTACCTCGCGAACTCCTGCCCCCCATACGTTACAAAATATTGGGTACTTCACTGATAAAACTAATACATATATGATTGGAAACAACAAGTTAACTCTTGATAGTCTAATGTTCTTTATTTCTCAAAATAAAAGTAACAAATAATAAAAAAATGCGAGATAAGCCCGAATTCTTGAGTGCAGTGAGCAGTTCCTTTTCAATCCTTTCCAACAGGAAACAAACATTTCAAAACAGATCTTTAGGGGGAAAATTCGGCAAAAAAAGAACGCATTTCATTTTACCTGAGAAAATATGCGCATAACTTAAAATGCGCAACACAAACTGTGTTCTTTATAGTGCATTGAACCTGTTGCAAAAAATATCAACCGGATTTCTGCGCAATAGGTGCAACATAAACAAATAGAAATACACTGCAAAATTTTTTCTGAAATTTACGAGCCACTTTTCGTGATTACTTTCGTGAATTAACGAAGCATATTTCTCAAACAACCTTTTCCGTGAAATGACGAAAAGAAATTTGAATTTCACGGATTTTTCGTAACCCAGGAAAATTCTGCATTTTCAGAAACCTTTCCACAATTCATATCTTATATTGACGGTAAATTGCCGTTTTTAAGATATGTTAACTGAAAATTCTGAATTTTCAAAAACCTTTTCGCAGTTCCTTTCGTTTATTAACGGAAATACTCCGTTCTCACTTTTTCCTTATCCACATGACGAAAGCATTCCGGTAATAGGAGAGATTTGCGGACTACTTGAGGTTCGATTAACGGTTAAATATCAATCGTCTGTCGAAGGATCTGATTTGAGTTCTGTAGCGAGATCGGATATTGTGGATAGCATACCGCATGAATTTTGGTTTTTCTGGCACCAGATATTTCTTCTCTCCTGCATTTTGTGCACCAGCTGTTATATATTGTTACCCTAAGATGCCGGGTATTTAAATTATTGTACAGGTGATCACGCGATGTTGTCTGTGTATCAGTCCAAAGCATCCCGTTGCTTCGAAATATCACGTTGAAAAAAATATATTTAATTTGTGATGAGTCCTTCTACAAAAAAAAAAAAAAAAAAAAAATTATTACAAACCTATTCAAACAATAACAAGCAACAACATAAAATAAAATGACTAAATTACTCGCATTAATTAGTTCATAATCGCGAGATCAGTTTTACCTTAAAAGTGAGTGCAGTTCGTAAGACTGTCTGGCTCAGTGGTTAAGACGCGCAGCCTCTATAGGCCTAACCCAATCGGCCGGAATTCGAACCCATGCAGCCACCGGCACGAAAGGATTCTCTGGCGTAAAAGCTGACGAAGTCAGCCAGCGTCTTCGATTTTGCCAAATTTCTGTATAAATACGGAAAAGCTCGAAACGGATATTTCTGAAATGAACAGAATGACTGACTACGGAAAATCTGTGAAAATACCGAAGTTAACAAAGAATGAACATTTTTAAAAACGGAAATTTCGTTAAAAGACGGACACCTACCGGGAACTTCGCTGCATGTAATTTCCAGAAATTTTCCGTAAATTCACACCACTTATGTTTTACAGTGTAGCTGCTTTTGGCCACTAGAGGCTGAAATGTGTGCGACGAAAAATCCTAAAGTGTGCCCGAAGCATTTATCATAACACAGAAAACGAGATTTTTCAAATCGGCTTTTTAGAAACAAAGATGCAGTTCCGAATATGGTACAAATAGAAATGAACGCGTGCACGCCCTAGGGGCAAAACTATGTGGTACAAAATTTGTGAGAAATATTCCTCTTCACAGACACTATCACTTGCAAAATATATATATATATATATTTTTTTAAATGAGATTATTTTTTAGATTTTTTTCAGAAACTGAGATATTATCATTACATTGATTTACGTTAACGTTCCCTAACGGAAAAACTGAACATCATTATGGAAAAAAAAAACTGCACGTAAATGTTTTCCGAAGTGAGCAGCGTCTGACTGAAACGCTTTCTTTTTCAGTTATATTTTTAGAAGCGAAGATACGATTGCAAACATTTTAAAAGCAGAAATGTGTACTTACGCCTCCTGGTGGCAAAGTCACAAAATATTTTAAAACACATGCAAAATATTCATCGTCGTGACATACACTGAAGAGCAATTGAATTAGAGATACCTGTCTAGTAACGTGTAGCACCACCTTTCGCCCTGATGACGGCGGCGATTCGTCTCGGCATGGACTCGACAAGACACCGGAAGCGTTGGGAAGCCATACGGATCCACGACCCCTGAATAAGCTCCCACAGTTCACGAAGATTTGATGGAGGGGAGTCATCTCTCTCGATGGCATCCCAGATGTGCTCGATGGGATTGAGGTCAGGTGACCTAGCTGGCCAAGGAAGCGAGGTCACGTCGGTGGAGTGTTCATCCAACCATTCGGATACAATTCGGGAGCGATGGCACGGTGCATTGTCTTGTTGCAGGATGCGGTCCCCAGTGGAATGTTGAAGACGCACAAACAGGAGCAAATGGTCGTCCAGGATATCCCGGTAACGTTGACCTGTGAGAGACGATGTCACACGTACCAGGGGTCCCATTTCAGTCCACGTACGCAGTCCCAAGACGAGAATGCCACCCCCACCAGCTTGAAGAGTACCCTGCTGGCAAGAAGGATCCACCGCTTCATGTGGTTTGCGCCGTACTCGTATCCTGCAATCCGCATGTACCAACGTGAATCTCGACTCATCAGTCCAGGCAACATTTTCCCACATGTCTAGGGTCCAGTGGCGATGTTCCTGCGCCCATGCTAATCTTTGCACCCTGTGATGTGCGGTCAGCAGCGGTACCCTAGTGGGACGATGACTTCTGTACCCCATTGCCAGGAGATGGCTCTGGATGTCGTGGCTGCTTACAGGTTTTTGTGCACCAGCGTTAAATTGCCGAGTGATTTCTTGCACGGTGGCCCGTCTATCCACTGTTACAATGCGAGCTAGCCGACGATGACCCCGCTCATCCACACGCTGTTGTCCACGGCAGTTGGCCCTTGCAGGGATGGTTTTACCGGATTCAATGTACTCACGGTGCACTCACTCCCAATATTGCGAGATGGGCTTATTTACAGCGAATGCCAACGAAACGCGGCGTCAGCTGCCCGGGAATATGTCGTCGTGTTACAGATGCTTGAAATAGTGTGACACCTTCCATGCTGAGTAATCTGCATGCAGAGTTACTTTCACGAATACAAATGTGTATCGTGGGCAATGGCGAACTATTCGAACATACTCGACATTAACGTTTTATCACTGTGCGCCAGTTTGCCTTTTTTGTTTTGTCTGACGTCATTAAACTGTATTGACATAAGTACGCATTTATGCAATAAATTGTGTGTATTTGCTCATACCTATGCTCGTCCCTTCAAACATTCACACAAAAGGTCGCGCATAGATTTCGGACATTTTAGGGTATTCAGGCGACAATGTATCTTATCCGTGTGAAACAAATGTCGTTCTGTACTAATTATTTGATGCTCTACAACTTTGTAATTGGAAATTTTGCTCTATCTCTTTTCGTTTTCGATTTGCAACGGCTATCTTCCGCATTTCGCCACTAAGGGCGCTGCTATCGGTTGCATTCGATTGGGCGTAGTCGCTTTACTGCACCGTTATATCACTTGAATAACTGTACCTCTCTCCGTTTGCAAGTTATTTCAGGCTAAAGGGACTTTGCTATGCACCCTGTATATATTTAACTACTACATCTACACATATAGAGGTAATTACTATAACACGGGGGCGTATTTAGTGGGCGGCCAAGGGGGGCTTTGGTTCCCCCTCGAAAGTGTAATTTTTTTTTTTTTTTTTTGGTTAAAATGCGACTTCCGTTAAAAAAAAGGCCTTAATTTAATAAAAATGAATCAACTTACATTAAAAAAAATGCTTTCATTATTCTTCTATTTTTCTTTAACTTTAATTTTGTTCTAGTGGATTTCAAAAACTTCCATTTTTCGTCGCCTCCCCTCCTAAAAGAAATTCTATATAAGCCCCTGATGTAGTAATTTCTTCAAGCAATTCAAAAACAAACTTTTTCAGCTAAACGGAAGGGGGGGGTCCAGGGGGGTCTTGGTTTTCGGCAGGCTTGAAATTTTTATCGACTAAAATGCATTCAACACACTCCTGATCTTGAATTGCGATTTCCTGATTGTGAGATATGATTAGTCTATTGTATTTCGAAGAACGGCATGCGTCTTAAAACACTTTTTAGCAAAATAAACTATAATACTTGAACAAATATTAAAAAAATATATCATTAGAGAAATATTTGTGACATCAAAAGAAACGAAACTTTCTTTTTCATTATAGCCTGAAGTTATTAACATTTAGCTTGGTAATATAAAATGTCTCGGAAGGGGGTTGGGGGTCGTTTCCGTGAGGGCTTTGCCCCCCCCCCTTCCCTATGTATGCCTGAAAGAAACACTGCTTAAAATGGTGCAGCTCTGGAAATACGGTAATAAAAACAGGAAAGTAATGACGAAGACACCTTAAGCTCTTCTGTAGATAACAGTATAACGATATGGATTATAAGTATTTCAGGAGGTGAAATAAAACTGAGTTAGGAAAAGCTTGCATGACGGCGTTAGTAGGAACAAGTGGCCCTACTAACGCCATCTATTCTTTAACATAACATTAAGAAATATTTTCCCCAAAAACCTAAGATATATTATTTAACCAAAATGCAACAATAGCAAATTCATTTTGAGTTTGTATTATAAAATGATAAATATTCACTCATTTTTAAGTTTTTCTTGGTCTGCAGCTGGAACAACAGCTGTAATAGGCAAAAATGTGTCATGAACTTACTAGGTTATTAAAAGGAACGATATGAAACAAACATACAGTCTTTCACACAATACGAACAATGTGTTAGAAAAGTTTGAAAAAACATAAGTGTTTGAAAGTTCATAGGAGGGAAGCCACCACTGCACATTCTGGACATCTGTAAGTCGAAAGATTTGTGTTCCCTCTGATGCTTCCACACGTATGTAAATACCTCACACAAAATTTGCACAAAGACATGTTCTCTACGCGGTCTTCAACACAAATAAAACACATCCAGCCTCTGCTTGTGCTTAGTTGTGGCTCAATCTCCTCACTTCTGGTTGGTTGCAGAGATATGGTATACACATACAGACGAACGGACGGACATAGTGACACTATAAGCACGTATTTTTTTTCAAAAGATGTGCTAAAAATGAGTGGCACGGTGTTAATGGGAGGATCCCTCTCTCTTTTCAAGGGTGTATAGTTAAGACATGGTAAGGTAAAGAAAAGTAACTGTAACCAGAGGTTTAGATGCACGTATAAATTGCCTATTAAGAGCTTCTACATACTTGTTGACTTACTAAATTTTCTCGTGCAATGAGCACATTTACTTACCCGAGAGACGGACGTAGAAACGATTAAAAGGTCTCGTCTTGCGAAGCAAGTGACTAGAAAGTTGCTGCATGAAAATACGAAAAGGCTCCGATTTATTCAGTTTAATTTGGAATTTCGTAAATAATGAGAAGAGTCAGAAACGAGTCCTTATAAAGGTGAGTTCCCTTTGGCTGCTGAGAAACGCCAAGGTTGATTCCCTCGCACACAGATTTACCATAAGCTAGTTACGGGCCACAGAGACCCATAATTCTTTATTTCCAAAGGTGAGTTTTCTTTTAGGCAGTTATTATTCAGTCTATATCTTTTGTTTTAACTAAAGATAATTGAAGATGGTGATTTTTAGTATGGATGAAGTGCACTCCAATATGTTGAAGAGTAAATGTGGAAAAACAAAAAGTGACTATTTTCAAGACTCTGAATCTGAATGTAAAAGACGTGGAGTCATCCATGCAACTCCGCCCAAAAAGGAAATGTCTCGGTATCGATAGTAAACTGTACGTACAAAAATTTAGGAGCAGCTGGTTACAAGAACCTATTATAAATTTAAATCCTGGTTACAGAAATCGAGTAATCGCCAATCTGATCATTTTAATAAAGATCTGGCTGATTGTAAAGTCTGTGTGTGATGTGCACTTAACTTGTGGAAAATCAGAAGTAGAGCAACATGGAGCAAAGCAAAAAGCATTGCAAATTAAGGAATGAGATACAGCACAATCAGTCAATTTTTTCAATGATTTCTGTTAACTCTAATCACCAGGAGAAAGTGAAAACAATGGAAATAAAAATGTGCAGATTTCTGGCAAAGCATGAGTTGCTTTGCCAGAAATCTGATTTGACTAATCTTCCTTATTGATGATTTTGCGCCCTTTTTAAAAGATATGTGCTCTGAATCAAAAGTGCTACAAGATCTTGGAAAACAGAAGGCAACAAACATCATCAGACAGGTAACAGGTGATACCTGCAAGCAACAATCGGTTCATGTATTGAAAACGGCAACATTCAGTGTAACTGTTGATGAAACAACTGACATATCTGCTTCAAACACAACTGGCTATTGCAGTTGTTTTTTATAATGCTGTGAGTAAGGAAGTTCAAGTGAGATTTTTCGACTTAGTAAAATGTACAGATAGAAGTGCACAAGGAATCTATGGCGTTTTTTTAAAAATGCTTTTGAAGGTGTAGAAATATCTCTAAGTGACGTATTAGTCTTTTCGTCTGGCACAACAAATGTTATGATGGGTATTCATCACTCAGTCCAAGTACTTTTGAAAGAAGATGTGCCTCATATTGTTGCCGTTGGTTGTTCGTGCCACTTAATAAACCTTGCTGTGTCTCGTGTGTCTCAAGTTACCTAGAAAATTGAAAAACCTGTGCAAGAACATCCCTTCCTACTTTCATATGAGTGCGAAACGAACAGACGCTCTGGCAGAATTCCCAGCATTTGTTAATGCTGCGCACTATAAAATGCTTTCTCCTCGACAGGCTAAATAAATGACTGTCACTACAATCATGTGTAGACCGAATTTTGGAACAATATGATGCCCTAAAGCTTTTTTTTTTTCATTAGTGCAGTTATTGATGATCCAAAGAAAACAAATGATGCAACCATTTCTAGGTTGAAGAATCCATTCAATAAAGTCTACTTACAGTTTATGAGTCACATTTTCCTAGTTACAAATTATTTTAAGCAATTATTTCAATCAGAAGCGCCATGTTTATTTAAACTGCCAGAACACGTTCGCAAATTTCTTAAGAGTCTGTTTCTAGATTTTATAAAAAGTAACATATTAGATCAAATCTGCCACAGTTAATTAAACTAAGTCCTAGCAATAAAACATATTATGTAGAATAGAAAGATACTTACATTGGAGTGGCTTCATATGACACCATGCAAGATTTGGAAAAGAACCCCATAGCTTCTTCAACAGAAATCATTGTTTTTTACAAAACCTGCCGTGATTTTTATGTTGAATTGATCGAACAGATACAGACTCGCTTCAAAATGAATGATGCCATTTTTGATGTAATACGAGTCCTTGATCCTAAGTAAGCACATAACCTAGGCTTTCCATCGCTTCGAGCAGTTTTTCAGCGTTTGTCTTTTTCTTCTTAATAACGGTAATCACCAACAAGTACAGCAAGAAAGGCGACAGCCGTCATTTCTTAATCTTTAAGACCTCTGTGTATCAACCGAAGGTGAACTTGTAGGATTACCAGCAGAACTTTATTGGGGAAAATTATCAATAAAAAAATGCCAAAGCGGCTTTTTTTATATAAAAATTTAGAAGTTGTGATTGGTGCATTGATGACTCTCTCACCTTCTAATGCAGCTGTTGAACGAAAATACAGTGTTTTAAAGAGCACAAAGACTGACAAGCGCAACAGTGTGCAAAATGAGATATTGATCTACCTTCTGCACAATAAATTCGGCATGATGGCAGAGTCAAAGTGCATGAATGAAGTATGCTATCACTTTCAGTCAAGTACTGCGAGGATCAAGGCTTCTGCTGCATCTAAAGCAAGTGCTGCTACTGCAACAGAAAGTGCTGAATTATTGAAACTAAAAGGAATACAACTAAAATAGTGAGCTTGGGGTGATATTGTATACTGTATATCTATTGTCAAGTAAGGGTAAGGTGAGTAAGGGATACACTTGTTGTCAGATTTTTGCAGTTGTGTTTTGTAAGTAATCGAAAACTGCATATGAAGAATAAAGTATCCCTTAGAATTTCAAATGGATGCACATTCATCGTATACCTTATCCTAGAAAACTACCTGTAGGTAAACAAAAATGGTAGAAAACTTAGGTTATATTTTTAATTTGAAATCACAGACCTAAAACAGGTTATTTTACTATTCGAATTTAGGGTAATTTGACTTAATTTAGGGTAATATGGGACGAAATGTAGGGTACTGACGTTTTATGATGTGGAGGCACTGCATTGGGAGTCGACTTAATTCCTCTGCACGACCCCTTAGCAGTGTCGATGATGAATTGTGGACACAGGTCGACGACGCATGGTCAGCAATACCTCAGGACATCATCCGGGTACTATCCACTCGATACCACGCCGTGTTAACCAATGTACTGTATATTTCAGCGTGACGGTCATACGACCACTGTCTCAGACAAAATTATACTGTCTCTTCAGCAATCGCCTTCATATAATTCCTCAAAAATTGAATCACTTATTTCCCATCTACTTGTGCACACGTATGGCAAGTTTAGTCTCATTTCAAGCATTCTTTCATAGTGTGGCATTTTTTATGTCGAGCACTCTAGTGTTTCCGTTAGTCTTTGAACACCATGTCTCTGCTTTATTAGTCAGATCTGGAAAATTGTATGTCTAAAAATATTCCCTTTCTTCCTGACGAACGTGTATGCCATTTATTAAAAAAGTGACGAGACGTCATATTTATTGTTTGCACAAATTAGCTGTCGACACTAGTGTTATTAAATCATTGGGTCATGTCTCTGGGTGAAAATATTTCAAATATTCCCAGATAAAGGCTGATAAAAGAGACTGATTGTGCGCCTTTTCTACGTTGTACTTTTTGAATGTAATGCATGTAATTCAGCTTCTCGTGACTTTGTAAAACGAAAGAAGGAAAAACCTAGTAAAAACGGGCAAAAACAAAGCGATTTTTTTCACATGTCCAGTGAAACGCATACATCCACAGTGGCTTATAAAAGATATTCAGGAAAAGCTTTTTCTTTTCTGTTATGACATACATGTAAACCTCATGATGTTTTGACTTTTCAGACGTTCTTTTCATGTCTCACAAAGTTTAATTTCGGTGACTGGGCCTGCAATCATTTGAAATATGCAATAACTCTTGTGGATTAAAGGATTGTATTCTTTTGATGAATGCTTGTTCACCTTTAAGCTTGTTTTGTTTTCGTTGTTGAATTCAGTCTTAAAAGATTTTATTTTTATTCTCTGATAGTCGTGAATCCAAAATCCTTTTGGTAAGTACGACAAAATTTTCATGTTTGTTGTTGTCTGTAGCTCAGTCAAAAGGAAGCAGTTTTGGATGCTAATGAAGACTCTGTTATTGACATAAATGTTTTACGAATGGTAATATCGTGACTTCGACAGAGAATATCCGCAAAACACACATTCAAATGAAAAATTTCTTCAAATGTGAAGACAGTGTCTGGTTCAGCCATAGTTTAGGGAATAAGATATTATGCCAAAAAATTAAAAACGTTTTCATTAAATATTCCAGTTCGCGTGTCATAGATCACTCTCCGATGACGTTCGTGTTCTTATTTGAATGTGCTAAAAGAAGCATTTTAGTCATTTTTATGCAAGTAAATACGTTTTATGAAGAGAGCAGACATTTGGTGCATGTAGACGGCAGCGGCTAGAGCCACCTGCCGGTGAAAGGGTCATGTCTCAAAGAGCGCCTCGTGGCATACTGACGACAAGCGCCATATTGTTGGCCCCCAGTTGACGAACTTCCTCAGGAAGCGAAGTCAGGCTCAAAAGGAGACGACGTGAGAAAACTACTAAATCGCAGTTATAACCACCTCATTTTTCCCCTTCCTTTTCTTTCTTCTTATTTTCTCAACCTGCACTTACACATACACAACATCAAAGAATGCTTCGGTCGGAACATCGGCACACACACACACACACACAAAGCCTTTGATCGTGTTCAAGAATTTGCAGCTCGTAAGCCATGGAAAAATTTTCTTTCTTTCTTCTTTTAAGTCATTTAAAGCAATGTAAAAAGAATTCCATAACCATAAGGAAAATTAGTCCTTTTTATCCGCACACACAACTAGTGACAGAAGCCGTGTTCTTGAAAACGTAAACCTAAATTGCTCATTCTTCACCATTCACCAATTATCACACAAAAAATGAAACTTCATGAGCAATGCAGCCATTCCAGTAAAATTTGGCCTTTTCTTTCACTAAATGTGAAGTTTCAGCTTATTTTAAATTAATTTATTTTCAAATTACAATGCACGAAAATTCGGAAAAGAACCAATGGTGTGAAAGCATGTAGATGACTTTAACGTTAAAAATATCGTCTTCAGCAAAAGCAGATAAAGAAATAAAGTTGTTAAAGCTTTGTTGATCGGCTATTTCTCATTTTTAGAGAAGTCAGCAGCTCAGAAAGTACTCAAGAACCAATAGAAAAGAGGGAAAGGAAGAAGCTCAAACTCGGTTTACTTGGATGCCTTACTGTCGTTTATTGGTGATCAAACTACAACAGTTGCTTAGTGATGTTCTGTTTGTTTCCATAGCCCGTTGTCGAATATTTGTCTTAGCTAACATTTATTAAAATATTTCTTGGTGAGCAAATGTTGCTATTGCTGAAGATAGGCGTAATTCTCAATGTAATTTGTCTGCTTATCCCCAAAACCAGAACTTTATTACGAGACGCCAGATGTGGACGGAGGCATGCATAGAAATTTCTTGACAACTAAATGATTTCTGAGTTCCACCCTTTTCTGTTCACGCTTTTCATGGGTGAAATGAGTACTAAGCAAGTGCTTGAAATGGTTAACGTTATATAAAAGGAATGTTTGAAAACATTTTGTACTACATTTATGAAAAAATCGAAATTTCAAGAAAAAATATTACAATTAATCTTCAAGGTACAATGCTCCTAACTCGCTAAATTTCTTTGCTCGGTTGCACAGTTTCTGCATGGCCCTTTCGATCTGAGCTTGAGAAAAGAAACCTGTTGAACTCTCTCATCAAACTGTACTGGAACTCTGAAAAGTTGTCAGCATGCTGCTATTTCAGATGGGATTTCACTTTGGGAACATAAAATAGTTATAAGATGGTAAACTCCGTGAATCCGGTAGATGGTGAAGTGCTGTAACTCCCTTCCGTTCGTGAAATTGTTTAGTGATGGTCGTGTTTGTGCAAGCACATTACGTGAAGCAAGAACTATTCATCTAACTCGGCCGTGTCTGGCTTAAAGCCCCGAAGTCTCTTCAATAGTCTGCCCGTCCCTTTTGTGTGGAATTCAGAGTTAAATTTCTGTCCTTCTGGTAGAAGTTCTTTGTGCACAATTCCTTCCAAATAAGAAAATATGAGCACAATCGTTTTGATTCGAGAATTTTGGAACCGGAGTTTCTTCGGCAAGTTTTCTCCAACCCATGAAATTGATTACCTTTTTGTTTCAGAGTTGTACGCAAAGAACCAGTTAGGAATTTTTTTTAAAGTCTAGATCACATTCTGCTACCTTAATCAAATCCTGACACACAGCAACTCGCTTCTCCTTCTGTTCTGCCGACAAAGCGTGAGGTACGAAGCGTGCGCATAATTCTAGGAGACGATTTTCCATTAACAGCGGAGCTTTGTAGATGTTGGAGTCCGTACGAGACTGGGAGTGCAGACCATTCTTCATGCTGTACTGAATATCTTCCCACCCTTCACACACATACTGGCCACTGAACTGCTATCTTTTATTCAATACCGGGTTAGACCTCCTTTAGCCCGAATTACAGCATGAATGCTGTTTGGCATAGATCCCACAAGGTGTTGATCTACACCTATGTATACAGCATACCAAGCTCTCACCAGACAGTCATGTAACTGGCTCAGATTTGACGGAAGAGGACTTTGCTCACGGATCTGTTTTTCTAACATGTCCCACACATTCTCAATGGCGTTTAGATTCGGTCTTTGTGGTGTCTAGGGTAGATGGTGGAAGTTACTGCCATGCTCGCTGAATCACTGCTGAACACATCTTGCGTGATTGACAGTAGCATTGTCGTCCATGAAACAGCTGTAACCTGCTCGATAAAAAGTCAACATTACAGGACAGACTTGATCGGCAACAATGTTTAAATAATCTTTGGAGGACAAATAATCCTACTGCGTTTCGGTGTCGAAGCAACGACTTCGACACCGAAACGCAATATTCACTCCAAGAAAGTTCTGCTGTGCATCTGGTGGGATATGAAGGGTGTACTCTATTATGAACTATTGGAACAGGGTCAAACTGTTACTGCTGATCGCTACAAGCAACAATTGCTGCGATTGAACCAGGAAATCTGTTGGAAACATCTATTCACAGGCAAAGAATTGCGTCCTGTGAAAATACTGCATGACAACGCTAGGCCGTATGTTGCGAAATCGGTCAAGGAAACGTTATTGACGCTTGGCTGGGAAGTTTTGGAGCAACCGGCGTATAGTCCCTACATAGCTTCATTCAGACTACCATTCGTTCCGATCGATGCAACATGGTTTGTCTGCTGAACGGTTCCGGACATGTGACAAAGGGCAAAAATGGGTTGACGATTTCATCGAGTCAAACGACGAAGTATTCTTCATGGCTGGAATCCGTCAGCTCTTTCTCTCAAATTACATGTTGCGTTGTCTTAAAACGCTTTAAAACTTATTTGTACACCTAATATATTTTTCCTGTTTAGTGTTTGTTATCCTTGACCTGATAGTACAGTATGTTATTGTTACATTGCATTACAAATGTTTTGTTTTGCCTCACAGTTTTTGATTATGCTACGTAACTATTTTTCATTAGTTATTGTATGCTCATGAAACGCATTTTCGCACCCTGTCTGTTCCGTGTGTTGGGCTAATCCAACCCATGTAAATCAGCCTACGACACTTGGCCGACACTGTGATGAGTGATAACAGGTCTTACCTGTTACTTAATATGTGCTTCGATGTACCTCAGGAATGCTACACGTTTCGTTCTGGTGGTATCCTCACCAATTACCTACTGTTTCTGAAGTCACTTCGTTCTGGAACTGCCGACAGTACGTTAACTGGCGTACTTGTCTATGACATGAGACTGGTTGTAATATTTCTTTGCACAAATGTAATTGTCATTATGTTACCCTGTTCTTTTCTCGTCCTCATGGCATTTCTATAACCTAGTTAACCTGTGTTATATTTGAATCGCTTGCCTGTTGGATTGTTGTTATAACACGCCATGCGCCATGCCTCGTTTTGATTCGCATTTATAATTACTGCAGTTTTTCTGCTGTATATGTTCGTGTAAAGTGTTTCCTTAACTGTGTTATGTCAACAAGTGTCAATCTTTGTGTTATGAGGGTCCAGTGTTTCCTGTTTCTCCCCAGGTAGCACAGCCTTGCAATTTAACGTAGGCACAACAGTGAGCCACCGTCTTCTCTTCCTAAAAGACGGTGGCTCACTGTTGGGCCTACGTTAAATTGCAAGGCTGTGCTACCTAAGATCGTTGCTTACTATTGTATCCATGTCTGTTCCGCCCTCGTGTGTTTGTTGTTACCGGCATCTTTAGTTTTATTGTCTTTTTGTGTTGTCTATTTCCTATATTTCTTATAATAAACAAGGTATGCTTGGCATACCTACCGTTTTTTATCCACCTGAGCTTCCAGCACTATCCCCGGATCCGTTCCGTTCAAACAGAATGTGCCCCAAACCATGACATCGCCTCTGGAACATTGAGTTGTGTTTACAAGGCAAGCTGGGTCCATTGCTACATGGGTTTCCCGCCAAACTCTTCCTACTTTAGGTACAGTACAAGGTGTACCGCGACTCGTCGGACCACATGGTTTTTTCCAGTCTTCTAGTGTCCAATCACGGTGTTCCTGACAGCACTGTAAATGAAATTTTCTGGTTCTTCGCAGAAATCAGTGGTTTCCGTATAGGCATGCCTGCCAATACCGACCCTCTTTAATTGCCTGCGCATAGCTAAGATATGGGTCGGGAACAGACTTCATTGAATGCTTCAGTCAATTGCTGCACACAGAAAGTCCTGTACCGCAGTACAAGCCTTCTCAGCCGACGGTAATCTTATTCCTGACAAATTGTCGTCGCACCACAGTTACGCCTCTCAGACAAGCAATGAGGGTTATTTTCCCACCGCTTAAAGACCGTATATGCAAAATACAACGCAGACTGGTTTCTCAAAAAAGGATATCTAACTTTCTGAGAAACCAGCCTGCGCTGCTGTTTTCAAAATCGTGGCTCCATCCAGACGGGCACCCACAATGAGCCTCTTATCGAACTTTGAAAGATCCTTTGATTTTCCCTTTCTAATCAACACTACTGACGATTGTTGACGAGCAGCAGCCTAAATATTTACCTAGGTCACGAGGTGAGGCATGTGACCATGTACTTTGCATATACGCTCCGTGAGTGACATTTGCGTACATCTGCATGAAAGTTTCTAATTCAGTAGCCGGTGGTGTAGAATAGCCCATACCAGCGAGAAATCTTGTACCGTGAGTGCTCTTTTTATCTATGAGCAACACGCAATGGTGCATATGAAACAGCTACAATGGTGTAACTTTTTCAATTGCACTTTTTCCTGCTCTAAAACTAACTTTGATTTCCACCTATTACTGAATACTTGATTCCATGACAAGGTGATTTGACTGCAGCAACTTAAGCACGAATTCCTAGTAGAACCTCTTTGTGCACACTACTGAAACTTGTCACCAAGCCAGTTCAGATTTGATAGTGATTATTTCCGACAATGGCCAAAGAATGGCACTAGTAGTATCGTTTAAACAAAATCAGTTCTAAAACTTTCTAGGCACACCTTGTAGTTTAGAGCATATTCGTGCAAAACACCGATAAAACATTGGGTTGGAAAGAAAGTAATACCCGATAACGAGGTACCCGAAGTCGAAGCCCCGGCCACAGTGAACATTGGCCACTGTGGTTACGAAGCACACCGGCATGACATCAGCAAGTAAGGGACTTACGTCAGTTGCTGTTTATTAGCCGTCAGAAGGCAAAAAGTGTAAACGCCAGCCAACATGAAAGTGGAAAAGGAGCACATCCGCCACTGTATGCTGTTTGAGTTTCGTCGCGGTAGCAGCCCCGCAAGTGCTGTAAGGAACATTACCAGTGTGTACCCCAACGTCATATCACATCGTCAGTGCTGTCGTTGGTTCGAACGGTTTCGATATGCAAAATTTGACCCGTCAGACCGTCCCATAGCCGGAAGACCTGCAAGAGTGGATATGGAAAATTCTGAAGATCTTAGTGGAGACCGAACCACGTGGGACCACAAGCAGTTGCCGGAGCAGCTGGGGACTACTCACATGAGCATTATCACGCACCTGCGTCAACTTCGGAAGGTGCACAAGAGCGGAGTTTTCGTACCCCATCAGCTCACAGTTCAGCAGAAAGCAAATCCCATGAGTGCATGCGTTTTCCTGCTTGCACGTAGCCAAGTTGAACCGTTCTTGGACCGCATTGTGACAGGTGACGAGAAATGGGTCCTGTATGATAATATCAGCGCCCGGAAACACTGGTTGGACCCAACACCGAAGCCCATGCAGACCGCCAAAGCCGGCTTACACCCACGTAAGGTCCTGCTGTCTGTTTGTTGAGATCTGCAGGGCGTCGTATTTTTTTAGCTGCTGCTGGACAACACACTGCCGTCAGCTCGACGGTCTGCATGCATCTCTCAGGTCGAAACGACCAGCACTGCTGAACCGCAAGGGCGTCCTCCTACAGAAGAATAGAGCGAGACGTCATACAGCACGGGTGACCTGCGCTGGGAGCTGCTGCCGAACCTGATCTGATGACATTGCTCGACGATTTCCCTGACTACCTCTTCCGGTCATCGCAGCATTTCTTGGACGGACAGCGGTTCACCAACTCAGACGATGTCGAACGCGCACTTATTCACTTCTTTGCGTTCAAATCGCCACAATTCTACACGAACGGTATCCAACAGCTGTCCAGACGATGGGAGCAGGTCGTGGAAAATCATGGAGACTACACTTTGGACTGATTTGTGCTTGTATATACGGTAATTAATACTTTTCTGTTGCCTTGCATTTGCAGACATTACTTTCTTTTCAACCCAATATAAGGTGAAAAGTTAACATTCTTGACTGCACTCGAAACTAAAAGATGCTTATCACAAAAATTGAGCCATGAAAAATAAATAAGATTAAAAGAAAATAAAGTTCTTGTTAAAGAAAATCATATTTCAATAATCAAAATATCTTTTTTTAATAATATATCCTTTTTTTGACCAAAATATTTTATAAATCCTTTCAGACGTTTGCTTAAAATAAATGAAGAATCAAGTCAATGAAATACAGAAAAATATTTCTAATAAATGTTTTATAATTCCATGGTAGAAACAGCTGTCCAAAACATTTTACAGAGCAGATCAGGAAGAAAAGAGCAATGCAGGAATACAAAAAATATTTTGCATGCTTTCATGTACAAACTCTACAATACTTTTTGCATTAGGATTCATGTACCCATCAAAAATGCTCGAACCTAAACCAAGTGCACGAGCCCAGTGGTGGGTTCGATCTCACTCAAAAAAATCTGAAATATCTGGAAATTTATCAAAAATATTGCCATGAACAGCGGCTGTATTTACACGGAATGCTGGGGTATAATGTGTCAGAATTACAACGTATTGTTGGAAGTTCCGCATGGAATAACAATATCAGCGTACTGTTTCAACAGCAAAAAAGTACGGATGCCCGGAAGCATCAACAAAAGTTTAAAAAAGAAAGCAGTGTACCTTACACATATTTTGTATTAAATGCTCGATTTCATAGGTTTAGTACTAATGTTAGTGGGTGCGTTCATACATTTCCGAATCCCATACCACAAGAATTTAATAAAATTTTCTCGGCTAGAATCCTGCGTATTCATTAGAGTTTTCATGTACGATGGAGAAATGTCATATTACTGCTTCTAAAAATGTAATTGTTTGGTGACGAAAAAGAAAAAGATAAATCTGTAACAATGATTATTGATTTCAAGAATAGTAAATCCAGGTAATAATATGAGTCGGTTACCAGTTTTTGGTCTTCATAGCATAAAATGATTCTTTTAGCTTAAGCAGAATCGGTAACTCAGAAAAAATTGAGGTTTATAAATTCGATTACCACTTCACCTGCCACCACCTACGGCTGTATAGGGTACTGTAAACACGAAGGTTCGGCTCTTCAGAGTGTTGTGTGGAAAAAGATTAAAGGTGCTATAAAGTAGAGCATTTCGTGGTAAAATATAAAAAAGAACAATATGGTAAACTAAAAAACACGTGCGGCAGAGTGGAATATTTAAGTTATTTTGAGCATTCATTCTTGAATTTTTCATTAAAACATATTTCAATTATTTCGACTACATTGACTCTATCGCTAGAAAGTGTTATTGTGTTGCTGTCCAAAACTTAAGGACGAACAGGAAATTTGACGATTACAGAGTGCCATGGGGCTAAAAGAGCTTGCTAACACATGCACATGAGTGTGGTGGGATGAAAACATTCCATGATGCGCTGCCCGCATGCAGATTTTCTGTGAGCACGTGACAACTGGTATTTCATGTCATTCAGGAAGGAGGCCGAGGCGTGTCACATATGAGTTCATTACGTTTTTCATGTGCTTCAGCGACGAAGCAAGAAACTGTGTCTGAGGTAAAAAAGGACGTCTCGCAGAGACCATATTTTACTCAAGGCCGAATATCGGTAAACTCCGTTAAAGCTCGGATTGTGACCGATGTCGACATAGAGTTTGGAATAGCACACAGCAAGGTGTTGCAGCTTTGTTCAGCGCTCAGACACGAAACCGCTGCCACATGTTTTACTGGAGGTGGTCCCTGCTGTACGAGTCAGAAGGATGACCGTTACTTTGCAATAATGGCCAAAACGGAGTCGGAAGACCAATACGGGTCAGTTGGCTAATCATCTTCAAGTAAGCAGAGGTGTGCAAATTTTGCGCCTAACTGTATCAAGACGTCTAAATTCAACATGATTGTATGCTCGTAAACACGTACGCAGTCTACCATTATCCAGGGAGCATCGTACAGCCCATCATCAGTGCCGTATGTCTCATGTTGACTGGTCTTCAGGTCATAGGGCAAAAGAAATGTTGATAAATGAAAGCCGATTTGGTACGTCGTCAGATTGAGAGCTGCGATTGATCTGGAGGGAAAGTGGACTGCGTATCATGTGAGGGACACCATTAAACACGACACATACGTCAGTCGCTCCGTCACGATGTGGGCTGGTATTCTAGTTAATGGACGTACCAAACTGCAGGTGATGGATCAAGAAACAATCACGGGGCAGCTGTACTGCAATGATGTGTTTCTCCGGCACGTTTGCTGAAGTTGTGGGAGGAGATTTAATTTTTATGAACGATAACGACCACCCCCACCGCACAGCAGCAGTGGATAAAGTATTGGCCAGTGAAGATATCTGTCAGATGGAGTGGCCAGTGATGTGCCCTGCTCTCAATCCAATCGAAAATGTATCGAATACTCTGGGGAAACATATTTCTCAAAGGAATCGACGACCAGGAACAATTCCAGCACTTATCAGGGATCTCCAGCAGGATTACGACAATTTATCTCAAGAGCTCCTAAACCATTTGGTGCTAAGCATGGCAAGTCGGTACCAAAAATGCATTGGGGTGCGAGGTGTATGTACTCCAACAGAGGACTTCGCCTTGTAGTTTGTTTATGCAATGCTGACGGAAGAGTGTCACTGGACGACAGGTGCTTCCTTCAGAACACTTTGCTCTATTTCGATCTCTATTACATACTACCCATAATTTTTAATGGCATACGTTTCATTTTACTGTTGCTATTACCATCGATACCATTTATAGCTGCAAAACTGTCTTTCCTGATTTTGACTGGCCAAAATGTACCTGGTTCTTAAGTTTCGGACACCAGGGCATTGAAAAGGATATTTCGTCCCCTAGTGTTACTTCCTTCAAGGGTTTCTCCGCTGCTTTGTATCTATGTGCTATAGGTTTATTAGAGACATTCACCTGACACACTGACTACATGTTATCCGCCGGTTCTCACCTAACATGTCGTCTTGGTTACCACACAAACGAAACAATTTAGCTGCGTACACTTTCCAAATGAAGGAATGAGGTCAAATGATTAAGTTGAATAAGACACACAAAAATTGAATTTGCGGATGACAGAGATAATTGAAGTGTCAGTTCCACCTAAAAACGCGAAAACATCATTATTCTCTTTTGCACAGAAGTTAAATTGTTTTGGACAGCAGAATGTTAAATTGTTCCGTACTCCGTTCCCTTTTATTTCGGCTTACTTAGAAAGGTTAGCACTTTTTCTCCCGATATTATCCATTTATATGTTGCGTTACATTGTCGCTGATTTTCCAATATCTAGAAGCTTCTCTTGGGCTGGCTGTTTAATATATATCTTCTTTAATTTCGAGTTGCAGCCGAGGAAACTGAAAATGTTTCCTTAAATTTAGGATCAGTAAAGGTGGTGGTTGATCAACAGCCTACGAAAGCTCGAAAATAAATATTGTAAATACTGCTAGAGACAGAAAGTTTTCTACGTAAAATTAGTCCGCGGACTGTCAGAAATGGCAGTCCGTAATATTGTCTGAATTGTAATAAAGTACATAGGCGCCGACTTAAAAAATGATTGTGGGTTCCGGAAATTTTCAATCGAATTGCCCAAGCATTATTCAAAGTATTTAAATCTAATTTAAATTTCATTCAGTCAGATTATCTGGCACAATGAGACGCCTGAAGTGCTAAAATGAAGCAAATTATAGTTAATTACAGAAAAATATTTTTTTTCTAGATAATAACTTATTTCATTTATTTTGCTTTTGTAGGCGCGACATTATTATATACAATACACAAGTACTGTGAATTTCCAACTCAATTGTCTTTATAAAAGTAACAAAAACATGTAAAATTTATTTTAAGGTTTCTTGAACAATTTTAAAATTGCCAACAATTTTTTTTTCAAATGATTTCTGAGTTAAAATAGGAGGTTAGAACGCAGAGAACATGGCATCAGCCACACACCCTTCGTTTTCCGTCGGCTCCACTTCGTATCAGCTGTGAATGCCCAATATGCCCAACTTGGGCTGCTTCTGTTCTTTCTATGGAGAAATCGTAGACTTTGATGAGGTTTTAGAGGCACTTGTGCAGCATGCACAGTCAGTAAAAAATGAGACTAAATTATACATGCACATAACTAAAAATTTGCAAAAAATTGCAGAAATGCGGTTTAGTATTTTCTAAAAAAAAAATAAACAAAATTATGCTTCGTAGAGCGGAAGAGTATTTGCGCATTAGCCAATCACGGCCTCGTTAAAGCTGTGGGAATCTTGTTGAGCTTTAGGGCCTGCTGCAGAGAGTAAGAGACGGCCGATATCAACCTGCGCTGTAGCATAGGTCTTCAGGAAGTGACGTCACGTCACTGAACCCTCCCCACCCGGAGGGCGCAAGAAACCAGATGATCAGATTTGGCTTCACCAGCTGTGGCTGATGCCATCTCCTCTCTCTTCCAACCTCCTTGGTCCCCAACTGTCCGAAGAAAGGGGGGGCAACTGAGTGTACAACATATTTCCGCCTCTATCACTATGACCTCGAATAGGTTCTCGTCTCCGAATGTAGAGCTAGACTTTTGTATTTTGTGGGGACCCAGACAAACCGAAGAATTTTCTTTTATAAAGGATGCAGTTTCAAATGCTCTTAAACAACGGTACTTGAGGTGTTGTGTGTCGCACCAAATTTGGTGAGCGCGAACAAACACTAATTCTTTTTTTAGGCACAATAAACAGTCTGAGGGGTAAATTTCTATACACACTTTCTATAAATAGTAAACGGGGAATGAATAACAAAAAACTTGAAGAATTGATAACGAAAAATAAAATTTATACATATGCGCGTACGTGTATTTTTCCCACGAAATACACGCAAAAATAATAGGGGTTCGAGGAACCCACAACAAAATCATTGGGGGTTCAAAAAGTGTGATGCCTATGATAAAGCCTATGATAAAGATGATGCCTATGATAAGGCATCATCTGCAACTGCTTATAAAACGTACAAATTTAAATCGCAGTCTGAATCAGCTTACTAAATTCAGCTTATGAACGAACTCCTCTACGACAGAGAAAATTAAAAACAGTAACATAATATTTTGTATCGCAAGTGCAGGGCGCAAAATATTTTCCGTACCGTCTCCTGATTTTCCTTAGTTTTTGCATTCATTCTTAAATCCGTAAATTTCTTGATTTTTTAAATATATTTTTCACCCGAAGATTTTCAATTTTGTCAAATGTAAGACAAGAAAGAGGATAAAAAGTTTTTGGTATAACACACAGGTGCATAGCTTTTTTATCTCCTTCGAATGTTCAAAGGGCCAAAGGGTGGTGCAGTGGTCTTATGACCATCCGATTTTCCGGGTTCGAATTCCGGTCAGGCATGGATGTTGTGTTTGTCTTACGGCACTGGCTCTCTCCCTTCCCTGGAACCAGTGACCCTAAATTAGTGACGGGTGACTGCTAATAGCCCACCAAGTTAGCCACGGTGGTCGTAAAACCTCCAATAAAAGAAAGAAAAAAAGAAAGAAATATTCAAAGAATTACAACTGAAAGCAGTCCTCCACTTATTGAGTAAAACCTTTCTGGCAGTGGTGAAATTAGAAACCACGTCTTCCTACTTCGGAGGAAGCTATTCTCCCAACTGAACTACGTTGGAAAGGTTCATCGCTGCAACTTGTCGATTTGACTCATGCGTCGCCGCAGTAGTACCTCATTTACGTCATGTTGTGTAGAACGTTACAATATCCACACGTTGAAGAAGGCAGGGTCACGAAATCGCAGGTTTTCGGATCTGCCGAACAACCATGCTTGAAGGACCAGCTCATTGTAGAAGGACTTTTGTTTTATTGATTCCGTACAATGTGTGGAAGAATCATCACATATTTTTCAAACCTCAAGGCCAGTGGATTCATTTACGTTCGGACACCAATATTGCGTAAAACCATTCTACCGGAGGTGGAATTTCGAAGTCACACCTTCCTACTCCCAATGCGTTATTTTCCCAACTGAACTACCCGAGCCTGGCCCATTGCTGCAACTTTGCCGATTTGAATCATACCTCACCGCAGTAGTACATTATCTACGTCACGTCACGTCATACGTTACACATTTTTGAGTGCGCTCGACTTGAGTACAAATCGTCCCCTCGTACATTATAATATTGTACTCCTAAATCGCTTTTAGTATAACGAATTTAGTCTTTCGTACAACAGCAGACGACTCGAACAATCGTGCTAAAGGAAAAATTAAAATATGTACAATTAATCTTTGAAGAATACAGAATTCATTTAAGAATCCTGTCATTTAAAAGCACCTTAGTAACACTTATCGTAGTTAGATAGTGTAAAAAGGAGGGCAAAGGGATTTTTTATATGATTATGTACGCAAAAATAGAAAATACCTATTTTTGCATATATGATCATCGAGTATGATGAAACGAATATGATTCATGTGTTGCATACATGATTATCAACGTAATGAAACGAGTAGGATTTCATGTAAATCATACTCGTTTACATGAAATCATACTAGTTTTATTTTCAGTTTATATGAAATCATACTAGTTTCTTAACAGAATATTCGTATTGCAGGTATGAGACTAAACAGTAGGATCATGCAGTATGGCGTCACACGAATCACAAGGGTTCTAGTGTAAAGAGAATCGGAACTCCTTTATCAAGGCGGATTCTCCGTAGATGAAGACTGAGGTGAATCAACACAAAAAAAGTAAACAGGCATGTAAGCTGAGTAACAAGCATTTTATGGTTGCAAAAGACATTTGCATTAAACTCGCCATCTGCTCAACGAAAGTAATTCACTGATCCCATTATCTGATTTCTTATGGGTGACACCAAAGACCTCTAGCAAACTTCAGAACAGTCAAGATGCACTTAATGGATATCAGAAAACAAGGGAGTAAACTAAGAACACTAGACCTCAAGGAACTAGACCAAAGATCCATCACAAACATAAAAAAATTTAGCAGAAAAAGACCATCACAAGACACCAGAAAAATTAACAACACATAATCACCACTAGGCTCCAAGAAACTGGGAAGAACAAGTCCACCGCCAGACCCCAGAAAAAGTTACACTTCTTAAAAAACGCCATCTCTGAGTGATCCACACGGACAATGATCATCTAATAAAGAAACCCATAGCGTGATATTGTATTGAAGCAAAAATAATTAATAGCACTAGACTCCAAAAAACTGAGAAGTAAAAGGCCATCACTAAAACTTTAGGAAAATGTTGAGCAAAAGACTATCACCAAATGTCAGCAAAATGACATAACTAGACATAAAGGATCTGTACAGAAACAGACTGTTACTTGGCACTGGGATATCAGACAACAAATGGTGGCTTAATCGTCGCAAGACCATACCTAGACTTTCGGAAATGTCAGCAAAATGCCTGCACTAGGTACGAGGAAACAAGACAGCATAGAAGTTTGGTACGGAAAGTTTGAGACACATGCAGCAATACTGATTTGGTTCAGTATTGATCCTAATGAAGTTTTCGCTGTGTTTTAGGATACAGGGAAGATACGTTTAACACCTGTTTGTGTATGAGATCATAGAAAGAATAACAAAATCAGAAAATTGCTTCACCAAAGAAGAAAAAGTATTGATTCATATTCAGTTGTTATTGGATTACTTTTATAATTTTGAAACAGTGCGCAAATGCCGAGGGAAATCTAGCGTTAATCTAGATTCGTAGTCAACCATTTTTCAGTTTAAGTGACGAAAAAGTGCTGTAGAATTAGACGGAACGGTGTGCTTCGTTTTAAGGGATGAAAAAGCTCTATAAGAGTTGCACAAATTGTTTCTGTCATCATTTCTTTTCGGAGATCCGTTCTTTAATGATCCCTATGGTCATTGAAGTCTGAGCAGTGTTGCGCATCCCTAATTTAGGGTGGGTATTCTTAGCGGCGGAAACGCGAATCAAACAAACGTGATGCACTTAAGCTTCGACCTCAAGAGAAAGAGTATCATCCTAATCGCTTAGTCACCGGGCTATCATTTGTATGTTAAACAATGTGGAAATTTCACGTAAGTGACTTTGAACTAGCCGATTCTAACTGCTTTCGTCAAAATGAGTTAGCGCAGAACATTTTGAAATTAGTGACACGCTAATTTTGTGTTAAGAATTCTTCTTCAGAAAAAAAATCGTTGTATTCGATCATTTCCTTTAATAAGCTCTTCATTAGAAGCAGGAACGTGAGCTGGAGACATACAGAGCTCCAGTGGTTGCTTAAAATAAAGAAAAATTAAACAATGAATTTGTGCTCCCCTAGATGCTGGTGATTTATACTTTGGGTTATCACTTAGCAAGCGCTCGCAGTAAGTATTCCCGGGAGTCTTGAGGCACTTTCACACACGTACATATCCCCCGTGCTCTCCTCACGTGTAATAACAATAAGCTCACTCACTCTTTTAAGTGAAGTAGTCACGCTAGCTCACGTGACTGGAGGTGACCAATCACTGGCCTGGAGGCGTGTGCATTTATCAGGTAGTTGAATCGGTAACAGTTTGTGAAACACGAGTACATCTGAGTAAACGCCCACTCTACGTGATCTACATGACCAAGGGTCACCTAAAGAAGAAAACCGTAGCGTGATATCGTAATGAAGCAAAAAGAAAAGAAAAATCAATCAAGTGTGTGTCTTGGAGAGCACTGACTGACGGCATATGTGTGCGTAAAACACAGAACAAGTCGCTTCAACTGAAAGAAAGGGGGTCCGGGGGATGGAAACTTATCCATCTGTAAATCTCTTTCAACATGAGCGGGGTGGTTTATGCTACACGAATTAATTTTCTTATTAAGTCACACGTTAATATTCTCATTATGGAGATCAGCAAGAATTGCTATGCATATTTTTTTAATTTGGAGAAACAACGGTGCACTTGCATACGTAGTTCTGACCTCAGCATATCGCGCTTTCGTTTTGTCTGCATGAAAAGCGGAAGGCGTTTGTTCGAATCCAATCTTCCGTCGCAATTGTTTGCGTGAATAAAGAGTTATTTCTTTCGGCCGTCTTCTGTTTTTTAATCGAAGGTTTAACGACCGTGGTGGGCAACTCGATTGGCTATAAGCAATCGCCCGTCCCTAATTTAGGGCCACTTGTTCCAGAGAAGGGGGTAAGCCAGTGCTGTAAGACAAACACAAAGTCCATGCCTCTCCAGGATTCGAACCCGGACCCATCTCGGACAAATGGTCCTAAGCGAGCGCTAAGACCACTGCGTCCCGGCTTCGGCCGGCTTCAATGGCAGTCTTTCTTTCCAATGACTTTTTTTTTCTCTTTTCCGTAGTCTTGTCACAGCAGATATATATTATTTGGTCACGACTGTATTTTGGGGCAAACCAGCGGAGCACTAAGCAACACTTGAGTGATTTTGAAATGAGAGACATAAATAATAGAGAGAAATGTATATCTTTTTTGTAAGTCTCCTTGGTGAGCCTAAATATCTCGTGTCAGTCTCTACGGTTATGACACTAAATTTATGCTACAAATGTCTGGGTTAGGCTCGATTTGCTTTTTGTTCTGGTGGTACTAAAATTAGAATTGGAAATTTCTCCTAGAATTTGTTGCTCACAAAGGACCCTAAAAAAAAGGAAAAAAAACCCTTCTTCTCCTGCATGTTTCCCATTGTTTACCTTCAAACAAAAAGATTACTTATATTCGTACGGTAAAAAAATGACACAATAAAAAGAAAAACAGGGAATAAAAATAAAGTACAAAATCCGAATCAAGTCCGAAACGGAAAACTATCACGTATGCGACATCAGTATTCACGCTACTAAAAAAATCAAACGACTCTTTCGTAGAGACTACGTTGTAATTAGTAATTCTTGAACATGGTAGAAAACTAATAAATCAAGCAGTAGAAGGAAACAGAAGAGTAATAAGTAATACCTTTTTCTATGCGTGTGGTCGGTAGACGTTGAAAGACCACTAATGCTGAACCAGAAGAGAATCGAAAGCTGGAGAGAAGAAGGGAAAGCGACAGGGGGTGGAGATGCTACTCTGAGTTGCCCAGTTGCATGTCATGGATGAACAACCGTTGTGCAAGAGATGAATATGCAAACAGGCAGAGCAAAGAAACAGAGATCTCTATAGATGTTAACAGTGTTAGACCTTATATTTCAAATAAGATTGTTTCTAAAGAAGATTATTTGTTCGGATTGCTTTACGACCCTTCACGAATTTTCCATAAGCTAAGCGGAATCACCCAACCATGATTTAGGACAATTCTATCTAGGGAAGTTAAGAAACAAGAATGATAAATATGCGCTACAACCGAAACACATTCTGTGCACAAAATGCATTGGCAAGTGGGAGTGTAAAGACGATTGCTGATTGATTCGCCTTAAATGACTGTGGCAAAATCTGTGAAGCGTCTAATGACAACTTTCTTTCTTTTGGCGATCTGATTAACTCCGTATCAGACACGAAGGAAGGGGGAGTTCCTAACAGGGAAAAGAACAGTTAGAGTTTCCGAGATCAGAAGTACAATTCCGGAAAGAATTTTCAGCTACGACGTATTCTAGAAAAGATCTAGTTGGTATCACATAGGACTAGAGCATAAATCCGAAAAAATCTAATCTAACCTGAGACAGTGGTGTTTCTTTCCCGAAGAGTCGCAACCTCAGTATAATTTGAGAAAAAAAATGATAGAGCTTTGTTACTTCATAATATGAATTTTTGGGTAGTCCAATTTTTGCTCCTCAACTCACATGACTTTTCTTTGTGTGTGCGTGTAATTTGGGAGTTTAACGACTACCGTGAGCAACTCAATAGGCTACAGAAGCAGTCGTCCGTACCTACTAATGTAGGGCCACTGGTTCCGTGGAACGGGAAGAGCCTGTGCCGTAAGACAAACACAACATCCCTGCCTCACCGGGATTCGGATTAATCTTGGACGAATGGTTGGAATTAGCGCTTAGACCACTGCGCCACCTCAGAAGACTTCAGCGCACTGCCAGAAGATCTAATCGGGACAACACATTTCATCCTTACAGATTGTAAGCACAGTATAGAAAGATTCTGCTGGGTAATATCACTGTTCCTGCTTTAGAGTTAGTGAAGCATAATTTCACATATGTATCCCTCTGCTTTTTTTTTTTTTTGTTGGTTTAACGATCATCGTGGGCATTAATGATTTTAGCCAGAACTCCATGAATTCCCTCCCTAATTTGAGATCACTAGTTTCCAGAGAAGGGGCAGCACCACACTGAAATAAGCGCACTACACATCAGAGCTGAGACGGGCTGTAGAATATTTACTGCGCTTTGGGCTCGGGAGTTCTGGGGCTCTTAGGGAGAGGGAGAGCGAGGGAATTTTTTTTATATATAAATGTGATTTGATATGATTTAGCAAATGAGACACTTTATAGTTGGTGAAGGGAATTCTTCTGCAACTGCTTCTGGTTGGGGAGCGGGCATTCGAAATGACTATTTATTCCGGGCTTGGGTAGAAAATGCCATCGGTCGCGGGTTAGTGTGTTGCTGCAAAGAAGAAAAAGCTTTTACAAGAACTATAGATATTGGATAGTTGATAGCAAGCCGACGATAATTCACCCCCTATCTCCACGCAGTACCTCCCTGCTAATCTATTTAGCAACGTCCATATTGCAGCGCATTATGGCATGATAATATTAGCATTATTTGAGCAACATACAATTGCAGCACAGCCCGATCAATTTGGATCCCCGGCCGCCCGAAGCACTTCAGGTGGAAACAAACGGTCAAAGAAAATGATACAGTTACATAGATAGAGGTCCCTTCTCCACTCCCCATATTGCAGGAGGAGGAGAGAGTGGAAGTGTGGAAAAGGAGATGTTTTTCATTAATGGTTGAACAGGTTAGCCAGTTTTTGGGCTCGTTCGGTCCCGGGCTGTATCTTTCAATATAACATTCCGGCTCGGGTGAGCTCGGGCTGATATGCCACGGGCTAGGACGGGCTTGGGCTCTGAAAATTGAGCCCGAACTCACCTCTACTACACATACCTCATCCAGGTCTCGATCCCAGCGCAAATGGGACGATTTCCCAGAAGCCTACGCCGCTGACTTCATCCATCCTGAGCCTCTTGCCCAGATAATCACGACTGAAGTCATTTACTGTATAAAGGGCAAATTGTGAAAGTAATAATCAGAACCTTTTGTATTTATAAGTACTGTTGTATAAGGGTACAACTGAAATTTCTCAAGATTGAAATATAATCTTGAAACGGGCCAAAAAGTGTCATCTCCAGTCAAGAACTGTTAAAGTATAATATCCAAAAGGTATGGATGGTAAAATATGTTAAATCTTTTTCTCATGAAACTTTGCACCGTAGTTGAATATAAGGAACCACACACTGTGAGATTATTTTTGACCTACTACAGAGGTAAAGTACATGTCAAGACGACAAATCCTCAGCGATATATTCTGTCTGTGTAGCTTAGTTGGGAGAGCAACTTACCCCGACGTGAGGGGGCGGGGTTCGATCTCCGTCACGGACAAATTTTTGTCTCCACAATTGAGAAACGTTCCCTGCTGCAAAAGCAAACTTGAGATGTGTCTGTTCTCTTCAAACGTGCAGCTTCCTGTTTGACAACGTCACTTGACAGCATTGAGAGTAACTGTTGAGTAAATTAAAAACGGTAGTTCAAAAATGTGAGCGAAAATTACAGAAAAGGAATGAGGTTATTCAAAACAATCCAATGATTTTTCTCGTGCCACATGCAAGTGAATGTGCATGTGTTCGCCATGCTCCGCGGTTTGTTAGCTTCCTGTCTAACATAATCTGACTTAGATACTTTTTCAGGCAACCTATGTAGTGAAAAAAAAAGAACAATATGCTTTGGTGTTTAATTTCTTATCTACTTTGGAGACGTTAAATCAGAAGCATATCACAGCGGAAATATACACTGACGGAAAAAAATCCCAACACCACGAAAAAATAGTTGTAGAGGAATGAAATGGCGGCAATACATTTGTATAGGTAACATATTTAATCGATTAAAGTTTCAAGATCACAGCTTAATGTAAGCGCGAGAAGAGCCATTTTAAATGTGAAATGCTGGTACATAAATAACCAGTGTAACCGCCAGAATGTTGAATGTAAGCACGCAAACGTTCATGCATTGTGTCGTACAGGTGCTGGATGTCAGTTTGTGAGATGGAGTTCCATGCCTGTTGCACTTGGTCGGTCAATACAAGGACGGTTAATGCTGGTTGGGGGTGACGCTGGAGTTGTCGTCCAATGATGTCCCATGCGTGCTCGATTGGAGGAAGATCTGGTGATCTAGCAGGCCACGGCAACATGTCGACACTCTGTAGAGCATGTTGGGTTACAACAGCGGTATGCGGGCGAGCGTTATCCTGTTGGAAAACACCCCCTGGAATGCTGTTCATGAATGGCAGCACAACAGGTTGAATCACCAGACCGACGTACAACTGTGCCGTCAGGGTGCGTGGGATAATCACGAGAGTGCTCCTGCTGTCATAGGAAATTGCTCCCTGACCATAACTCTAGGTGTAGGTCCAGTGTGTCTCGGCCGCAGACAGGTTGGTTGCAGGCGCTCACCTGGCCTCCTTCTAACCGACACACGGCCATCACTGGCACCCAGGCAGAACCGACTTTCATCAGAAAACACAACAGATCTCCACTCCGTCCTCCAATGAGCTCTAGCTTGACACCACTGACATTTAAACGGCAGTGGTTTGGAGTAAGTGGAATGCACGCTACAGGGCGTCTGGCTCGGAGCTGTCCTTCAAGTAACCGATTTGTAACAGTTCGTTGTGTCACTGTGGTGGCAACTGCAGCTCGAATTGCTGCCTCAGACGCGGTACGATGTGCCACGGCCATACGCCGTACACGGCGGTCTTCCCTCTCAGTAGTGCCACGTGGCAGGCCGGAACCCGGTCTTCTTGAGACAGTACCTTCCCTTGACCACCGCTGCCAACAATTATGCACAGTGGCTACATTCCTGCCAAGTCGTTCTGCAATATTGCGGAAAGAAAATCCACCTTCTCGTAGCCCTATTACACGACCTCGTTCAAACTCCGTGAGCTGTTGATAATGGCTTCTTCATCTTCTTAAAGGCATTCCTCACTAACATCAACACCCTACGTCGAATCTCAACGATAACTAACGCTCACGAACGTTACAGCGCGTATTTACAGCAAACCTGCTTTGCATGTTCCGAGGGGCGCTACTAGCGCCACACGTATGCGCCGAGCGCGAAATTTGCATAGACGTCATCTTACAGATGTACTCTCACCGCCTACCAACTATCATTATCTAACACAACCCCTTCTTGGTGTTGGGATTTTTTTTTCCGTCAGTGTATATACGGCGTTGCGATCTTAACATCCATTCACATGCAACGTTCTGTATTCAACCCGCTGGAAATATCTGTGCCAGATGACAATCCTTCTTTTAGAAGAGTATAAGAAAAAAAAGGAATATGTCAGAAATATAACAATACTTTTCTCTAAAAGGAACACTGTAAAAAAATTCTGAAATTCACGAGCCACTTGCCGCGATACCTTTCGGGAATTAACGAAGCATATTTTTAATACAACTTTTTTCATGATATGACGGAAACAAACCTGAATTTCTCTGTTTTTCCAACACCACGAAAATTCTGAATTTTCAGAAACTTTTCTGCAATTCCTTTCTTTTTTACTGACGGTAAATTGCCGTTTTTGAGATGCGTTTAAGGAACATTCTGAATTTTCAGAAACCCTTTGACAATTCCTTTCGTACATTAACGGAAAAACTGCGTTCTCGTTTTTTTCGTATCAATGTGACAAAAATATTCCAGTAGTAGGAAAGGTTCGCAGGAATACTAGAAGTTCAATTAACTGTTAAATTTCAATCATCTGTGAAAGGAACTGATTTTGAAGTTCTGTAGCGAGATCGGATTTTATGGATAGCATATCGCATGAATTTTGGTTATTGTGGAACAGGATATTTCTTCTCTTCTCCCCCATTTTGTGCACCAGCTAGTATATATTGTGTTGCTGTAAGAAACCGGGTATTAAAATTATTGTATAGGTGAATGTACGATGACTATGCATGAGCCTGTGGAGTGCTTAAAACAATAGCTATTGTAAGCTATCAAGACTAAATTTTATATTTAGAAGTTTTGTGAAACAAATACTATAAAACAATACATTGTACCTTTTCTTAAAGATAATTGAAAGTCATTGTCAATTTAAAAGGTCTCAAGTTCCAAAGCATTTTGTTGCTTCGAAACGTCACGTGAAAAAACACTTAATTTGTGATAAGGCCTCCTACAGAAAAAACAAAATTATTGCAAACCTATTCAAAAAAGTAATAAGCTCCAACAGAAACTAAAATGACTAAATCACTCGCATTAATGCAGAAAAAAGTATCATTGCGAGATCAGTTTTACCTTGAACATGAGCACACTGCTTAAGACATTCTGGCTCAGTGGTTAAGACGTGCCCCGCTTTTGCAGACCTAATCTAATCGACCAGAGTTCGAACCCCGCCACCGGCGCGAAAGGATTCTCTGCCGTAGGGGTTAAAAGATCCAGCATCTCCGATTTTGCGAAATTTCTGTATAAATACGGAAAAAATTGAAACGGACTTCTCTGAAATAAAAGGAATTACTAACTACGAAAAATGCGTAAAAATACGGAAGTTAAAACAAACGGAAACTTTTAAAAACGGAAATTTCGTTAAAAGACGGTCACTTACCGCCAACTTTGCAGCACGTTATTTTCAGAAATTTTCCGTGAATTCACACCACTTATATTTTACAGTGAAGAATTCTGGAGTTGATGAACCATTCATTCACACACACACACACACACACACACACACACACACTTCAACTATAAATTGTCCATATTTAAGTACAATTTAGTTAGAATCTAGGCCATGGCACATGCTAAATAGTATTGTGCTGAGATGCTTTTTCTGTAACTTAATTTTAATGCTTTTCCTGTAACTTAATTTTAATGCTTTTCCTGTAACTTAATTTTAATGCTTTTCCTGTAACTTAATTTCAATGCTTTTCCTGTGATTTCAATGCTCTCATTAAATTACTACTCACAACAGATCCTCCGCTAAACCACACTGGAATAGCATCAAAAGCATTGCTCCATTTACCAACAAAATTTCCTTGAGTTATTGAGAAAGCATTGAAATTATAAAAAAAAAAAGCATTAAAATGTTTTCCTTAGTCTACCTCGTGTTTTGTCTGTGCGTCAGTAACTTGGAACAATGATGTGTTGAGTGCATTCATTCAAGTTTCAGAGGCATAAGTCAAAAAGTTTTGCTAGTGTTTTTCGGGATAAAAGGCATATGTAAATTAGATTTCGAATATTTTGAACACCCTACGCGCATGCCTAAATATTGCATTTGAGATTTATCCACAAATACAGGTCGCAAAAATGTCTCCATTGATCGTGATCCTGGGTATTTGTTCTCCAAATTGTTCTATAGATGAAAGCAAAGGACCTTCCCTTCTCATTAGAGGTCTTCTAGGTTTTCTCTTCGTTTGCTTTGGGTACCAACTGATGATTCTGCAAACCCTCTGTTCTCCCCCAGTCTCGCCACATGACCAACCCATCTCAGTCTACTCCTACGCATGCTCATATAAGTCAAATGTCCTTCCGTACATACACACAAAGTGCAGATATCCTGGTTTTTGTTACTTTTGTTTTTAGGTTACGGACCGTGCAGTACAGGCAGATAAAAAATCACTTGTTATTCTTATTAAAATAAATTATGTTATTTATTGGCATTTTAAGTGGTACGTGACAATGCAACTTATCAGTCTATCTAATTATAGTACCAAGAGAAACGATCTTATATACCTAGGTGTATATAGCTGCTACGGCTTTAGCAAATAATCAAAAGGCTGCTGTTTTCTTACGATATAAGTAAACGAATGTACGGGTCACATGTTTGTAATACACTCTTTGCAATAAATAAATAAATAAATAAATAAAAAACGAAGCACCCAGAAGGAATCATCCAATCGAGATGAAAATTGGTATGTGCAGTGTACATGTATAAGAAAGGAAATTATTGCAGTTCCAGATTACAGTTGGGTCATTTATTCGGATAAAACAGCTACATTTGTGGAACAAGTCAGTACATTGTAGCTCGGATACACAAGCGTTACTCGGCGTTTCATTTGATGCATTCAGTTCACGGATACTGTCCTGAGCTATAGCATGCCAGATGGTGTCCAAATTGCGAGCCAGTTCGCCGACATTCTCGGATGGGCGTAGGTGGCGTCCCATCATGTCCCAAACATGTTCGATAGGTGAGAGGTTGGGAGATCGGGATGGCCATCGAAGGGTACCGACATTATGGAGGCAGTCCTGGGAGAGCCGCGCCCGTGCGTGTCCTGGCATTATCCATTTGAAAAATTGCTCGGTGATGTTGCAACAGGAATGGCAACACAACAGGTCGCAGAATGTCGTCGACGTACCGTTGAGTCCTGAGGGTGGTACGGAGCGCTGCCAAGGGTGTCCGGCTATCGTAGGAAATGGATCACCAGACAGTCACTCCCGGAGTGAGAGCTGCCGTACTGAGGCCGTGTGCCATTTCACGGTAAAACAGGATCTGTGCGCAAGCTGGCTCGTTTCCAAACACGTATGTGCTGGTCGTCGGCGCCAAGTGGAAACCGTGACCTATCACTGAAGACAACACGACGCCAGTGAACACTATCCCACGTTGATCGGGCCCGATATCACTAAAACTGCGGCCGGAGAAGCTCGCTGGTCAGTACTAAGCAGCGGAGTGACCTGCTCGAATGTAGTCCCCGTGCTGCAATTCGTCTGGCACCGGGGCCGCGGGTGGCCTAGGGGGCAAAGTTCGTGACTGCCGCGGAAAGGACTTCAGGTTCGATCCCAGGCAGATACGAACGCTCGATCCACTAAATATCCGCCGTGTGTCGGATGGGCACGTTAAGCCGTCGGACCCCGGGTACAGGCCCCCGGTAATAAGGTAATAAATAAGGGCGTCTTCCTCCCCCTTTCTACTTCTCTTCCGTGTCACTTTCCTATCGGGCACTCTAGCCCAAATCTGCTAGCTTCCTATTTCTAAGGGTTGTTTAACACATGGGGTCAGACACTCCCTTCCTAAAATCCTCTACATATGATCATGATCGTCTGGCACCGTTCCCGATGGCCACTTCCGTACCTGTAGACGACGCAACATGGCCACGGGTGGTTGAGAGCGACGAATTCTGTTGTGTTCGTGCGGCTCTCACAATCGCTAGCAGTCAGCCAACATAGAAGTGAACCACTTTCCGTGGTATCGTTTCTCCATCACTGCAATTTTCCTGATGGAAACGTTCACTATACTCATCACTAACCGTGCCGCAGTTATCCAAGCGAGAATGGAGCAAGTGTATCTTTAAAGACATATTGCAGCCAAGCTTGTGATACAGAGACATGTCCTCAACCAGTTCCTTGTAGTTTTCTGCCCTGACATTTCCGAAAAATTAGTTGACACCAGACGAAATGCATCACAAGATTTTCTCTCATCACCTTGCAGCAGGTTGTTGAACATCTCGTCAATGAAGAGCTCTTGGATCCGAGGACCCACAAAAGCCTCCTCTTTAATTTTCTCTTAGCTGAGTCGAGGGAATTTGTCAGCCAAGTACTTAAAGGCTGATCCAGTCCGGGCGATGGATTTTACGAGTTTTTTTTTTAGCAGACCGAGTTTGATGTGTAGTGACGGTAGCAGAATTTTGTGCGATTCTGCCACTGCTGAGAGTTGCACATTCTTTTCTTAGACCTTCAGAGATTTCCTTGCAGGCCAGTCTTTCTTCACATAGTGCAAATTCCTTTCTTGGCTGTTCCATTCACACGAAAAACAACAGTATACTTCGTATATCTCAGCTGCCCACCCATCAATACAGACTCTACCTTCAAGTTACCACAAATACGTCAGCCGTACTTGCTGTATTGAAGACAGCCGAACAGCTGTTTTAAGTTTTCGTAGGTTACTTTCATGTAGACAACGTGTCCGACTGGAACAGATAGAAGCCCATCATGCAGCAACACCGCCTTCAGACTCAATTTCGACGTCTATGAATAGTAGTCATTCGTGCGGGTTGCGTTTGATTCGAAGGGCGTTCATCAGGACATCTACAACTTGTGAGATTACTATCTGACGATTTGTCACGCTCTTCACAGTGCTCAGGCATTTTCACTGCGCGTCATTATCATTAAGATATCGTACGAGTTTTGAAAAGCATGGGGTTTGTCATCACATGTATCATCATCATCATCATCATTGTCAACCATTATCAATCCACTGCTGGACGAAGGTCTCCCCAAGTTTCCTCCACAACGGTCTGTCTTGTGCCAGTCTCCTCCATGTCACCCCTGCATACTTTCGAATTTCATCCACCCATCTCCCATGTGGTCTTCTTCTGGGTCTTTTCCTGTCCCTTGGAATCCAATCTAAAATTTCAGCTGTCCATCGATGATCTGTCCTTCTGGCAGTATGTCCAGCCCATTGCCATTTCAGGGATTTAACTCTGATCATGATGTCTTCCACTCTTGTCATTTTTCGGATCCACGAGTTCCTCTTCTTATCTCTCCTGGTTACACCAAGCATGCACCTCTCCATGCTTCTTTGAGTTGTCTGCAGCCTTTGTATGTCTCTTTTAGTTAAGGTCCACGTCTCCGCACCATACGTAAGCACTGGAAGGATGCATTGATCAAACACTTTTCTTTTAAGACATAATGGCATATTGCTCTTGAAAATTATGCTGTTTCTTCCAAAAGCTCTCCAGGCAAGTTTTGTACGCCGATTAATTTCTTCATCAATGTGACCCTCACTTGATATCTGCTGTCCAAGATAAACGTACGTGTCTGTTATCTCCAGCTTTTCTCCATCAATCGATAAATCTTCATTTCTTGTAAAAGCATTGAACATCACTTTTGTCTTCTGAAAGTTCATTTTTAATCCCACTTCTTTACTCTTGTCAGCAAGTTCCTGGATCATACTCTGCAGCTCTGATGGGGTAGTTGCAAAAATGACTACGTCATCAGCAAAACGAAGGTGGGTTAGATAATCTCCATTAATCTTTATCCCCTTGTTTTCCCAGCTCAGTGACTGAAAAACACCCTCCAATGTGGCATTAAAGAGCTTCGGAGATATGGTGTCACCTTGTCTCACTCCCCTTTCCAATTTTTACGTGTGTTGTATTTTCAAACAGCCTAATCTTTGCACTTGCATTTTCATAGATGTTATTAATAATATTAATGTATGCATCTTCAATACCGCAGGTTTTCAGAGCCATTGTAACTGCTGATGGTTTCACCGAATCAAAGGCTTTTTCATAATCGATAAAAGCCATGAACAATGGAAGTTCATATTCCCTCGCTCTTTCAATTAGTTCTCTCAGCACGTGGATATGATCTATTGTGCTGTAGCCACTCCTGAATCCAGCTTGTTCTCTCGGTTGAGCCATGTCCAGTGTTACCTTCAAGCGGTGTGAAAGAACTTTAGTGAAGATTTTATAAACTACTGATAGGAGGCTGATAGGTCTGTAGTTTCCGAGATCCTCAATGTCACCTTTCTTATGTAGCAGGATCATTGTAGCGGTGTTCCAATCCTCAGGAATCTTTCCTTCATTAAGGCATCGAGTGAAAATTTGGGCGAGTACTGTTTCGATTTCTCCACTTGCTTCTTGTATGATGTCTACAGTAATTCCATCTTCTCCTGGAGCTTTTCCTCGCTTCATGTTCTTGATTGCATGTGCAACTTCTGCTGGAAGGACTGGAGGAACTCTGGTACTGGTATCTTTCATGATGTCTGGAGTGCATATATCATCCCTTTCATATAATTTGGAGTAGAAATCTTTCACTCTTGTCAAAATTTCGCCTCTATTTCTTGTTACAGAACCATCTTCTTTTCTCAGTGCCATAATCTGTTTTCTTCCCTTACTGAGATGTCCCTTTGCTATCTTTAGGCTTTGGTTGTTTTCAATTGCTTTCCTCACTAGTTCACAGTTGAATTTCCTTACGTCTTCAGTGATACTTTTTCTTACTGTCTTGCATAGCTCTATATATTCCACTTTGGAAGTCACATCTTCTTTAGTTGTCCTCATCTCTCTTCTTTTTTGCATCAACATTTTGGTTTTTCCTGATAATTTGTTCACATGCAACTTGTTCTTAGACCCAGCTAATTTTGTTGCTGTTTCCATAAGAGCTTTGGTTACTTTTCTGTTAACTTCAGAGATGTCCACTTCTTCCGATGTTAGGCCTTCTAAAGCAGAGAACCTGTTCTTCAGTTCTAACTTGAAGGTATTATGGTGTTTTTTAAGGTTGGTTATGTCAATAGATTTTGTTTGTCCTATGAGCTTGCCACGTTCAAGTTTAGCGTTCAGGTGCATCTTACATCTCACCAATCTATGGTCACTACCTGTGTTGAACTTGTTTAGCACACTGCAGTCTTCTATGACGAATTTTTTGTTACACATAATAAAATCAATTTCACTTGTCGTCCCATTTGGATGTCTCCATGTCCATTTCCTGTGTGGCTTTTTCTTGAAGAAGGAGTTCAAGATGAAAAACCCTTCTGCCTCTGCAAACTCAACGAGAGTATTTCCACGCTGGTTTCTGTTGCCATGACCGAATTTACCTACCGAAGTTTCATTCTGTTGCCGTTGCCCTATTTTTGCATTGAAATCTCCCATAATTATTTTCAAGTGCTGCTTACCTTTATTATTTAGATGACAAATTTCCTCATAAAATTCTTCAATTTCTTCTTCAGGATGACTTGTGGTGGGTGCATAAGTTTGAATAATCTGAGCCTGGTATCTTTTCGAGAGTTGGATAACAAGTCGTGCAGCTCTGTCAGAGGAACTTTCAACTTCTACAACTTTATCCTTCAGTTTCTTGTTTATTATAAATCCAACACCACTAGTTCTGCCAGTATCTGTCCCACGATAGTAGAAGAGATGTCCACTTTTCAGTTCGATGAGATCTTCTCCTTTTCTCCTTACCTCACTTAGCCCCACGATGTCCCACTTGATCCTTTGTAGTTCCTCTTCCAATTCAAGAAGCCTTGAATCAGAAGATAGGGAGCGTTCATTAAATGAGACCGGAAAAAACTATTAGCCTTTGAACAAATAACAAGCAGGAAGTGTGGGCGAGTATGGGAGCGAACAAGAATTAAAGGTATAATACATCCGTTTTGGTTTGTAAAAAGCTTCTTGGTGCAAAAGTGCTTGTGCGTTGCCCCCCACCCACGCCCTTTTTATTTCACATTGTGTGTGAGTGTCTTTGTGTGTATGAAAGCACAGATAGACTGGCAGTTGTATTGAAATGCACTATATTGACAAAAGTCACCGCACACCCAGAAGAGAAACACAACATAGCATTTATTGACATATATTAGTACGGTGTCGGTTTCCCTTTGGCCTTAATGCATGCACTGACCCTTCGAGACATGCTTTCGACAAGGTTTTGGAGCACGGCGATAGGTATGCGCTTCCATTGAGTACATAATGCTGCCGCTAACTGTTGCTTAGTGGTAGGCCTTGGTTCCAAACTTCTTATGCGGCGTTCTAATCCATCCCACATGGAATTAAGATCAGGGCTCTGTGGTGGCCGGTCCACACACGATACGGAATTATCGTCAAACCAAGCCGTAACAGTCCTTGCTTTATGGCTCGGTGCATTATCCTGCTGGTACCAACAAGACTCGTCTCCATAGAGTTGGTAGGGCATAATTGTCAAGAATATCGAGGTAAACGTGCTGGTTAACAAGTTTGTCCACGATAACCAATGGGCTGGGACCATACTACGAAAAACACCCCCACACGAGTACACTGCCAGCTCCAAACTTGGCCGTAGGAGCAGTACACTGTGGTAAATAACGTTCCCCCGACTGCCGCCATACCCACACACGGCCATCAGACTGATGGATCGTGTTGAATGTATGAAAGAATACCCACGAAAAACCGTCCACGGAAAGAATGCCCACGGAAAAAACGCCCACAGAAAAAACGCCCGCGGAAAAAATGCCCACGAGAAAAATATGTTAACTGTCGATTGATAAGATTTTATGTCTGTTATAAACGGAGTTAGGGTCAATGGTCACAGACAACTGGCCACAAAAGCGTTAGGGGTCGTATAAATATTGCGGTTTCTTGGCCACTTCACCTACATAACGAAAATGGGTGTAGGAGAAGTGGCCACAGAACTGGCCACAAAACGTTTAAGGGGCCGTATAGAAATTGCGTTTTTGACCGCTTCGTGGCCACGTCTACAGTGGTTAGTTATCTGAGTCACATAAAGTTGCCGTAGTGATATTTAACGTAATGTTTTATAAAAAATGTTTATAATCTACAATTCAACAAAAAAATTTCAGGGTTTATAAAAAACTACAAGTCAACAAATTCTTTGCGGGCATCTGCTACCGCAGAAAACCTTCTGTGGAGAGGGGGGGGGGTTAATGCTAGAAATATTAAATATGAACAATTTGTAACCCAACCAGGAGCAGACTTGCAGTGTTTTCGAGGTACACCTCAACAAATTCTGTGAGGGCACGTGCAAATGCAGGAAACCTGTTGGGGGAGGGGGTGGGGAGGGAGGTTTAATAGCAAAAATATAAAATACAGAGGATTTGTAGAGTTGTAGTTTGTAAACAGTAAAAATCTCCAGATCGGGCCAGAAATTCTTTACATTTTATATTTTTGGTATTAAGCCGCCCCTCCGACAGGTTTCCTCACTTTGCACATGCCTGCAGATAATTTGTTGAGCTGTTTTTATAAACCCTGAAACTATTTTGTTGAGTTGCAGATTATAAACATTTTTTATAAAGAATTGCATTGAATATCACAATTAAAGAAATACGAAATTACGGATTCTTAACGTGACTCAGATAACTAACATCTGACAACGTCGCTACGAAGCGGTCAAAAACGAACTTTTTATACGGCCTCTTAAAATTTTTGTGGCCAGTTCTTCTACATCCCTCTGGTGCACCCTGACACCAGTACTTTGAATATGCGATGCCTCGTTTGTGAGTTCATTTTATTTTATCGTGTGTTTGAGCCTCATACAGTCCAAGGACTTCGTTAAATTTGCTTTCCCTGTTATGCGCCACTCCCTAATCCCGCGTGAAAAGAACGCTGGAGATTCTTTGCCTTATGCGTAGTTACTCTTCTTGAAAAAGCCAAGCACACACCACACTCACAAATGTTTATTTGGACAAAGGACGCCTTCCGCCATTTTGAAAACAAACTACGATGGCCTTATAATGTTACATAACGTTATATAGTGGAGCGAAGGAAGCATTCCGATTACTTTTCTCTATTGCTTAATTGAAATTAAAAAAGGCCTCACTTTTTCTGTGGGTATTTTTTCCTATTTTCCAAAAGTGGGCAATTTTTTCGTGGGCATTCTTTCCTCATACACATAGGACCCGTTTCCATTGAACTACAGTCCACGATAAATGTTCTTTACACCATGCTAAACGACGAATAGCATTCCGAGTGGAGATGAAAGGTTTATGAGCAGCCGCAGGACCACGGTAATCCATGGAATGAAGTTCTCTGCGAATGGTGCGTGTGCATACCAAGGTTCCAGCATTTTTACTCACTTGTACACTGAGGTCTTGTGCAGTACTCCGTTGATTAGCTGTAACAACTCTCCTGAAGCTTCGACGTCTTCTATCACTGATTTTCTTTGGTGTACCGGTACGTTTTCCTGCTTCATGTGTCTTCCACTTATTCAGTACATACAAAACCGTTGACTTGGGTATGTTTAAACGCCTCTCGGTTTCTCTTATGGACAACGCACTAATATACCAAACAACAATCTTTCCTTTCTTTAAGTCAGTTCTCTCCCGCCGCGACATTTTCACTCAACCTCACAGTGCGATATGATCGCGGTCAGCTGAAGGCTTGTTTTCATACCGTTTGCAGGTGTACCGCGCATCTTAACAACGCCGCGGATCCATTCATTTGCTTTTGAAGTGGTGTCTGGTGACTTTTGTATATACATATAGTGTATATTTCATGTATAAAGCTACAAAATGCTTCTCAGATCTGCGTGTAGTTATGGGGAAACTTGAAAATGCCTCTCCTCACGCCCAAAGGTGATGGGAAGGCGGATGATAATTATTTTGGAAACATATATCAGCGTTACACCTTTTCATCACAATATTGCTTTGAGAAGTACCATTCAGATGGCACGTTTTTCATGCTTCTATCATTCAGTCTTTAACACACCTCAAATTAACATAACGCGAAGTGTACTAAAAGTGTAATCTCACATAGCGGATCTTCCTTGTCACATCTTTCATTCTAATAACACTATTACCGGGATGGCCGAACTACTTAAACGTTCGGAACCATACGAACTTCTGACAGCATTTATTTCATCGACTGAAAATCCGGGCTGAGAACGTATCTCTGGATTAAAGCATCGCTTCTTATTTCAGGCAATCCCACAGCCAACTCCAAACATGCAGAAAAGGGATGAAAATTCTATTTACAGAGTTTATTTGCAAAGCTAGTGGCGATTTATGTACATGGCTACTTACACGGATGGAGGGCTTGATATGCGCCAATTAGTTATCAAAGTTTTTCCTGCCCAGGAATAAGAATAAGTGAAAGTCTTACATCCGATAGTCCTGGGAGGAAAATATTATCCGAATGAGGAAAAATGAATTAATCACACATAATCCAAAGAATGAGCACAGCGTAATAATCCATATAGCGTCCGCAGAAGCACTCTTTCGCAATCACATAGGTAGTGAAGTTTTGTTTCTCGGGGGATGGGTTTGTTTTTGTTTCTCGGGGGATGGGTTTGTTTTTGTTTCTCGGAGGATGGATTGTTTGATGGTTTTGGTTTTGAGGGGATATTACATAGGTAGTGAAGTTTTGTTTCTCATCGATGCTCTATCGCACATCAATAAAGCCTCGACGGGTTTTGCAATTTCCTTTCTCGGCGCCCGAGCACCGTCCCGTAACAAGAAGAGGTCTAGATAGTTCAGGAGATTTTCATCAATTGCTTCAGTTTTTTTCACAGATTTCTCAACGCTCTTTTTTTTTCATCATAAATCTCTGCTGGTGCGGTCTTCCTTTTTGACCCTTGGTCGAGGTACAACACACAGACAGTATTTCACTTTTTCGTACTTACTTTTAAGTCCAAAGTGCCGGTGTGTTTACTAATCTTGTAAACATTGGTCCCATCTGCGGCCACTTAAACTGAAGGAATGCGCCCCTTAAGACGGCCTCCGGTCTGCATGTCAGAGAACGCGTTCGGCTTCACTGTTAGCACAGAAACATCCGCCACGATATTAACAAGATTGCAAACTTTTTTCTCAAAAACACTCTCGAATTTATACGTTTGAGGTCAATATTTTCCTGTCATATGATTTTCTATCACGCTTATTTTTTTTTTTTTTTTTTTTTGCTGATTAGAATAAACCAGTAAACACTTTCACATATCATTCGTATGCAAATGCTACATTTTTTAGCCGCTGATTCCAAAGGAGTGATCAATTAGGTTTTCAACTTTGCATACTGGGACCAGGAACATAGCCAAGGGGTGGGTCGTAGGGGTCCGGACCTCTCCCGAAATTTTTCGCCGGAACCAGGAAAGATAAGAAGAGAAACTCGTGGATCAGGAAATTGACAAGAGTGGAAAACATCATGATCAAAGTTAAATCCCTGAAATAGCAATGGGCTAGACATAATGCTGGTAAAATGGACAACTGATTGACAACTGAATTATTAAATTGCATACCAAGGAACAGAAAAAGACTTAGAAGAACACTACGTGGGACATGGACTTTGTAATTCGAAAGCATGCCGGAGTAACATAAGGGAGACTGGCTCAAGACAGACTGTTGTGAATTAAACTTGGGAGACCTTTATACAACGGTGGATTGATAATAATTGACAATGATGATATGTGTCTGTGTAATGTATACATATATATATATACTTAAGAGCAAAACTGAAGACTAAGGAAAAAATTTTAGAATTTAAAATGAAGGGTGCAAAATAACCTGAAAATCAAAACGCGCAACGCAGCAGTTTTGAAAATTCAGAATTCACATACTATAAAGATACCTAAGCAAAAAAATACAGATATAATTTTTGACTCACACCTAGTACAACATAGAAAAGGTTATGTATCTACCTGTGTGAGTAAAAGGAGAAAAGAAAAAAATAAAATAAAACAACTGAATGTAGAAGGTGTCGAGAATACTGAGCCTTGGCTTTATCAAGGACCAGCAAAAACTCTGCATTTTCTCACTTCCACAAAGACCTAGTTGGAAATGGGTTTCTGCAAGGCCATAGATGCAAGTAATATTCCCACCTAAAATAGTTTCAAAAATATATATATATAGTCATGTCCTCCGTAGAGTAGCATGACCTAGCACTAGTTAACAATTTCATTTGCATCCATTAACCTTCATGGCCCGACCCATGCTCTTCATCTGTTACTATTAAACAGAGAGAAGAAGATTAAAGAGAACTCAAGCTGTGAGAGTGACATAATAAATAGAAATGATTTTCAGCTATAACGAAATTCCAAGTTCGTTTGAGAGAGAATTTAAACCTGAAAAACAAATTTTACATTGCAATTAAAAAGGAAATGTTAATTTATAACGAACAGATTTTTGAAAGAAAACTTGAGTCTAAAACCCCCTACTCTACAACTTATGACAGCAAAAACGAGAATAAATTAAAGATAATAATTAACTAAAGAAAACTTTGTGAAAGTTATATACCTTAAACAGTTAGTTGCAATATGTACAAAGTATTTCAGCAGTGCTTTAAGTGCATAATTAATTAGTTATTAAGAACTTAACTACTTTGAAAAAACAGCGCATAGACAGCGCATAGAAAAGGAACAAGCTTAGCCATCTTCTGTTCCTAGGTACCACAAAAGACGCTCAAAGTTACAAAGAAAAGTAAGAGTTAAAACCCGCATAAATGTTAACAGACAAACCAATGCTTAAAAGCTGAAAAGCTAAAAAACGACAGAGAAAAGGTACATGAAGTACAAACATTGAACTTATAAAACCTAGAACCCAAAAACAAGGAAGAGAGCTTACCTCTTGAGTTGCAAAAACTTTTCTCCTCACAAGAGGAGAACATGGCTGACCTCTTCCGCCACTCCCTAGATGCTGGGGGGCAGTGAGGGTGGGGCTGATGGCCTCCTCATACAGCAAGAAACCAATGCGCGGAGATTTTAACCAGAGAAAAAAATATATAAACTTAAGACTGTGGATCTGTATGATCAGAATGAGCAGAATTAACTCTCCAGAATACATGAGAAATATTATAAAATACACGAGCAGTTTATTTAATAATCTTTGCATGTATTAAATCACCTTAGTGAGCTTCTATAGATTAACCAGAATCTTATTAATTTTAATGTTGGTTTTACTATTTTTAGTATAGCTATCCTAGTGATGAATAACTAGTTTCTTTTTTATTTGTTTTTATTTTCTTTTATAAACAGATTTTTAAGCTTTTTTGTGATTTTGTTTATATTATTTAATTTTTTGTTTTAATAGGACCGTCATATCCATAGCACTAAGGTTCCTTTAGGTAGTTAATAGGCATCCTCTAGCCAACTTCCTTACGGCTTTGATTGGTCAGAATCATATTATTAACTGTGTAGAAAATTAAAGCAGATCTGCCAACCTTTACTCTATTATTCAGAATAATTTTTCTTAAAGTTCTTTTGATGAAAGAAGAGGAATTTCGTTCTCTAGAAAACTTTCTAATAGTATATTAATGTGGTAATTGAAGTCCAAATTGTTGCTGCAAATTCTTGAAATTCTTAGGACCTGAGAAATTAGTACATTCTCAATTACTTTGGTTGAAATGTTATTATTCCAGTGTAGATATTTAATTACTTTGAAAGGAAAATTAACTCTTTTATCAAAGAGGCTAATAGATGGGTTACCTCTGTTGAGCTTAATGCTTAAGTCTAGGAACTCAAGTTCCTGATTACTGTGGTTGGTTTTACATAAGTTAAGAGAGCTAGGATAGATATTATCAAAATCACTCTCTATAACTTCGGAATTATTGATACACAGCAGATCATCAATATATCTAAAAGTGTAAAGGTAGTTATCTGAGCAGGTGGGGTGATTTTTAATGAATTTATATTCCTTAAAGAACAGGAATAGATTAGCGATATTCGTGGACGTCGATGTTCCCATTGGAATACCGTTCACTTGCTTATAGAGAGTATTATTATATAAGATATGGTTATTTTTTATGCAGCAATTGAGATAAGAGTTCCAAGTTCCTACATCAACAAATAGGTTAAGTTTAAATTCTGCATACAGCTCTTTAAAGGTAGTGATTATATCTGATAGAGGCAGATTAATATATAGGTTTTCAAAATCATAACTATTAATATCTAGGGGACACACTTTGAGTATAGTAGAAATTACTTCTGCATTATTATTAATTATCCAAAAATCTCTGTACATCAAGTTAGAACAGTTTCTAATGTGTTTCAAAACCTTCTTTAAGACATCTTCAAAAGCAAGATCTATTTTCTTTTATGACTCCTTACTCCACTAGCTATGAACCTGAACTTCACAGGATCCTTATGAAACTTAACCGTTGCAAAAGAAATGGAAATTCAGGCCCATATCTTCTAGTTTGCGGAATTTTAAGTTTCTTGAAGAATGCCTTAAACCGATTTTCTAACTGCTTGGTAGAATAACTTACGGGCTCGTATGTTACTCTATTATTGAGTTCCATAGTTAACAATTCAAAATAGAACTTCTTACAGATAATTGCAAAATTATTGCTAGCTTTATCCGTAGTGGTAAAAATAAATTGGTCTTGTAGTTTGGAGAGTGACCTTTAGCTTCTCCAGAGAAAAGAGATTTCTGTCGAAACAAAAAGTCCAGACCTGCCAACTCACCGGTGAAGCTATTGATTATATTATATTTCCATTCTGCGAAGGCCTCAATAGGCTGATTGTACGTTAAACTGGTTTTTACGATGTACTTATTTACATCTTGAGTGAAGCTCTCAAGAATCCTTTCTTTGGAAATTGTGAAGGAAGGTCTGAAATTAGAGCCATACTCTAATAAATTCCTAAGCTTTTCATTTTCAACAAAACTCAAGTTTCCGGTGATAATATGGTTGTAATTCTTATCATAGTGAACTGTTTCTTTATGTTCAGTTAGAAAATCGGTTTAAGGCATTCTTCAAGAAACTTAAAAATTCCGCAAACTAGAAGATATGGGCCTGAATTTCCATTTCTTTTTGCAACGGTTAAGTTTCATAAGGATCCTGTGAAGTTCAGGTTCATAGCTAGTGGAGTAAGGAGTCATAAAAAGAAAATAGATCTTGCTTTTGAAGATGTCTTAAAGAAGGTTTTGAAACACATTAGAAACTGTTCTAACTTGATGTACAGAGATTTTTGGATAATTAATAATAATGCAGAAGTAATTTCTACTATACTCAAAGTGTGTCCCCTAGATATTAATAGTTATGATTTTGAAAACCTATATATTAATCTGCCTCTATCAGATATAATCACTACCTTTAAAGAGCTGTATGCAGAATTTAAACTTAACCTATTTGTTGATGTAGGAACTTGGAACTCTTATCTCAATTGCTGCATAAAAAATAACCATATCTTATATAATAATACTCTCTATAAGCAAGTGAACGGTATTCCAATGGGAACATCGACGTCCACGAATATCGCTAATCTATTCCTGTTCTTTAAGGAATATAAATTCATTAAAAATCACCCCACCTGCTCAGATAACTACCTTTACACTTTTAGATATATTGATGATCTGCTGTGTATCAATAATTCCGAAGTTATAGAGAGTGATTTTGATAATATCTATCCTAGCTCTCTTAACTTATGTAAAACCAACCACAGTAATCAGGAACTTGAGTTCCTAGACTTAAGCATTAAGCTCAACAGAGGTAACCCATCTATTAGCCTCTTTGATAAAAGAGTTAATTTTCCTTTCAAAGTAATTAAATATCTACACTGGAATAATAACATTTCAACCAAAGTAATTGAGAATGTACTAATTTCTCAGGTCCTAAGAATTTCAAGAATTTGCAGCAACAATTTGGACTTCAATTACCACATTAATATACTATTAGAAAGTTTTCTAGAGAACGAAATTCTTCTTCTTTCATCAAAGAACTTTAAGAAAAATTATTCTGAATAATAGAGTAAGGTTGGCAGATCTGCTTTAATTTTCTACACAGTTAATAATATGATTCTGACCAATCAAAGCCGTAAGGAAGTTGGCTAGAGGATGCCTATTAACTACCTAAAGGAACCTTAGTGCTATGGATATGACGGTCCTATTAAAACAAAAAAATTAAATAATATAAACAAAATCACAAAAAAAGCTTAAAAATCTGTTTATAAAAGAAAATAAAAACAAATAAAAAAAGAAAACTAGTTATTCATCACTAGGATAGCTATACTAAAAATAGTAAAACCAACATTAAAATTAATAAGATTCTGGTTAATCTATAGAAGCTCACTAAGGTGATTTAATACATGCAAAGATTATTAAATAAACTGCTCGTGTATTTTATAATATTTCTCATGTATTCTGGAGAGTTAATTCTGCTCATTCTGATCATACAGATCCACAGTCTTAAGTTTATATATTTTTTTCTCTGGTTAAAATCTCCGCGCATTGGTTTCTTGCTGTATGAGGAGGCCATCAGCCCCACCCTCACTGCCCCCAGCATCTAGGGAGTGGCGGAAGAGGTCAGCCATGTTCTCCTCTTGTGAGGAGAAAAGTTTTTGCAACTCAAGAGGTAAGCTCTCTTCCTTGTTTTTGGGTTCTAGGTTTTATAAGTTCAATGTTTGTACTTCATGTACCTTTTCTCTGTCGTTTTTTAGCTTTTCAGCTTTTAAGCATTGGTTTGTCTGTTAACATTTATGCGGGTTTTAACTCTTACTTTTCTTTGTAACTTTGAGCGTCTTTTTGTGGTACCTAGGAACAGAAGATGGCTAAGCTTGTTCCTTTTCTATGCGCTGTCTATGCGCTGTTTTTTCAAAGTAGTTAAGTTCTTAATAACTAATTAATTATGCACTTAAAGCACTGCTGAAATACTTTGTACATATTGCAACTAACTGTTTAAGGTATATAACTTTCACAAAGTTTTTTCTTTAGTTAATTATTATCTTTAATTTATTCTCGTTTTCGTGCTGTCATAAGTTGTAGAGTAGGGGTTTTAGACTCAAGTTTTCTTTCAAAAATCTGTTCGTTATAAATTAACATTTCCTTTTTTAATTGCAATGTAAAATTTGTTTTTCAGGTTTAAATTCTCTCTCAAACGAACTTGGAATTTCGTTATAGCTGAAAATCATTTCTATTTATTATGTCACTCTCACAGCTTGAGTTCTCTTTAATCTTCTTCTCTCTGTTTAATAGTAACAGATGAAGAGCATGGGTCGGGCCATGAAGGTTAATGGATGCAAGCGAAATTGTTAACTAGTGCTAGGTCATGCTACTCTACGGAGGACATGACATATATATATATATTTTTGAAACTATTTTAGGTGGGAATATTACTTGCATCTATGGCCTTGCAGAAACCCATTTCCAACTAGGTCTTTGTGGAAGTGAGAAAATGCAGAGTTTTTGCTGGTCCTTGATAAAGCCAAGGCTCAGTATTCTCGACACCTTCTACATTCAGTTGTTTTATTTTATTTTTTTTTCTTTTCTCCTTTTACTCACACAGGTAGATACATAACCTTTTCTATGTTGTACTAGGTGTGAGTCAAAATTATATCTGTATTTTTTTGCTTAGGTATCTTTATAGTATATATATATATATATATATATATAATTATATAATAAATCAATATGTATGAATATATATTATAATACATACATACATATACCAAGAGTGTACGATAGGACCCGGACCTCCCCCCCCCAAAAAAAAAAAAAAATTTAAATTCTAGCTAGATCACTGACTGGGATAAATTACTAACCTACTAATGGACAAATGTCATACCGAAATTGTAGGTTTTACACTGAAGAGCAATTGAATTGGAGACAGCTGGCGTTATGCAAATGTGGCGCTGTGGGCGGGCATGTAAACGGAACGACATGACGTATGTAGCGATCCGACAATATAAGGAGTGATGCGACGGGAATTAGTAAGAGTCGGACGCAGTATGGGTACGACGAATCATCTAATCGCATGTGATCGTGGGCAAATTGTCGGGGCCCGACGAATGGGTCACTCCATCTCGGAAGGTGGGCGCGGGAACATCGCCACTGGACCATAGACATGTGGAAAAATGTTGCCTGGACTGATGAGTCGAGATTCACGTTGATACATGCGGATGGCAGGATACGAGTACGGCGCAAACCACACGAAGCGATGGATCCTTCTTGCCAGGGGTACTCTTCAAGCTGGTGGGAATGGCATTGTCGTCTGGGGACTGTTTACGTTGACTGAAATGGGGACCCTTAGTACGTGTGACATCGTCCCTCACAGGTCAACGTTACCGGGATATCCTGGACGACCGTTTGCTCCCGTTTGTGCGTCTTCAACATCCCACTGGAGACCTCATCCTGCAACAAGACAGTGCACTGTGCCATTGCTCCCGAATTGTATCCGAAGGGTTGGATGAACACTCGACCGACGTGACCTCGCTTCCTTGGCCAGCTAGGTCACCTAGCCTCAATCCCATCGAGCACATCTGGGATGCCGTCGAGGGAGATGTTCGAGGCTCTGACCCCCCCCCTCAAATCTTCGAGAACTGTGCGAGCTTGTTCAGGGGTTGTGGATCCGTATGGCTTCCCAACGCTTCCGGTGTCTTGTCGAGTCCATGCCGAGACGAATCGCTGCCGTCATCAGAGCGAAAGATGGTGCCACACGTTACTAGACAGGTATCTCTAATTCAATTGCTCTTCAGTGTATGTATATCCACCACAGATCCGATCAATAAGACAAATAAAACGTGTTAAAATTTGGAACGAAGCAAATATATACATAACCTCTCTGACCATGAACAACCTTACGAAACGTCAAAAAAGCATTTGGACGACAAAAGAAAGGTGCAAATTATTTCTCTCCAAAAGCACACTTTCTTGCTATTTTAATTTCTGCTTGAACTCTGTGACATAGGAAGTTATTTCCAAATCGAAAGAATCTAGTACATGTCTTTGTTCATTATTACAGCAAAATTAATTATCACAAAGCTATCGTGATTGGCAAAACACATGCCTTCCCCGTTTTTCTGTTTCTTTATTATTTTCCTTTGTAAACTCGCAGGTTACTATTAAAGGTACACTGGTGTGCAAAAATTAATGACAAAGAGGAGAACTTAGCATAACAGCGGAACAAACAGGCAGAACGGACCAAAAGACCACTCAGGTGATAGACTAAGATCCGGTACGGTATGGCATGCGCATATATGCAGCATGATGTAGGGGAGTGTCGGAAGGGTATAAAGCACACGGGTGGTGTACGCTCAGAAATTCGGTGAAAGCTATTGCACGGTGTACATCCGTTTGAACGACGTCAAGTTGCTGCCATCGTGTGATATGGCCAACAGGTAATCCAGTAGACGACATCTGGAGGACTTTACCCGAGGTCGTGTCATTGGGAAGTTGGAAGAAGGTCGAAGTCTGACTAGTGTGGCCGAGGAGTTCGGGATCGCTCACATCATCGTTTCACGAGCTTGGAGAGCATTTCAAACGACAGGAACAGCTGTCCGAGGGTTTAGCAGTGGTCGTCCACGAGCAACCACGGCGGCGGACGACCAGTATGTTGTCCTACAGGCGAGAAGAGACAGACGGCAGACAGCGGGAGAAATCACAAGACGCATGACGTCCGTTATCGACAACTGGACGTCCGTTATCGTGTTTTACCGTGGCTAGGAGGCTGCGCAAAGGTGGTCTATTTGCACGACGACCAGTACGGTGTGTGCCATTAACGCCTGATCATCGGAGACGGCGGTTTCTGTGGTGCCAGGAACACAAGAACGGGACACATCAGCAATGGGGTCGAGTTCTCTTTACGGATGAAAGCCGATTTAGTCTGACGAGCGATTCTAGACGTATACACATCTGGAGAGAGCAGGGAACACGCAATCATACTTCCAACATCATCGAAAGGGACCGGTTTGGAGGTGGCGGAGTTCTCGTTTGGGGCGGTATTATGCTTGGTAGCCGTAGTGACCTCCACATCTTCCAAGGAGATTGTCACTGGTGTCCGCTATTGTACCGAGGTTCTCCTGCCTCACGTGCGTCTGTTTAGAGGTGCTGTGGGACCTGAGTTCCTCTTCATGGACGACAACGCTACACCTCATCGTACAGTGGCTGTAGCAGAGCCGTTGGAGAGTGAAGATATTCAACGCATGGATTGGCTCGCAAGTTCCCCGGACCTAAATGCAATCGAACACGTGTGGGACCTTCTCGGGAGACGCTTGGAAGCACGTCACCAGCCGCCAGCAACGATTCCGCAGCTGCGATTGGCGCTACAAGAGGAATGGGTCTCGATGCCTCAACAGCTCCTTGACAACTTCGTCCTCAGCATGGACAGACGTTGTAAATCCTACAACGCAGTCAGGGTTGATCATATGCCCTACTAAAGACTGGATTTTTTTTTTGGCAGCCGCCTGTCACATGGACGTTTCTGTTTTCTGTCCAGTTGTGCTCGAAGCTACCTTTTCAATAAAGTGCCTTTGTATCCTTTGGATTCCTTGTTTGGACGGTTTTGCTCACTTGTCCCATTTTCTTACTTCTTGGGGATCTTATGGTATGATTTGAGTCATTTTAGTTCTATGTTCCTGGTCCACGTTAATTGTCTGTATTAATTATGATTTGAGTCGATGTGGAGCACTTCTGCATGACGTTACATTCGAAAAACCGTCTCGTCCTTAATTTGTGCACGCCAGTGTATGTTCGCGATAAGGAAAATGAACCCTTTTAAACTTCCCGGTCGAAGTACTGGCAACGTAACCTGTATTTAATAAATGTCTGCTTCAAGCACTTTACATTCAACCACAGCATCGAGAGAAAACTCACTGTGAATAGTGAGTCGCATGTGTTTTGCTGTACATTCGTACTTGTACGATGAATTACCAGGATTTAAGTTTATGGACTGCAATACATAAACAAAATCGGGGTTGTTAGTGATAAGAATAAAGAAACAAATTCCTCCGTCAGTTTTGTCCACGCTGGGCATCGAACCGGAGTCCCCTTATTCCGGAATAAGTCGCTCTACTAACTGAGCTACGCCGACGTATCTTGTCGCTGCTATCTGCCTTTATCTCGTATGCGTCCTGCGGAGCAGGCACGTCACATCTGTTTTAGGGCTTTCTGTTTAGTTTCTTGTTATGTGAGAGCGATTTTTCTAACACTGCACAGTGATTTCGCGGTATGGCGTAGTAGTAATTTCTTAAAATGGTAAATGAGTACCATAAGCATCAAAATCCCTAACTTACGGCTGCCTGCGATGGCTTTAGTTTTGGTGTAAAATCCTAGCGTTTGGAAATTTTGGTGTTATCAGTGATATTTTTCGTTGTCATCATGTATATCATTCGGAAAATAGGGAGTAGCCATGTGTGTTCCATGGGTGGATCCAGGATTTTAGTGAGCGGGGGGCGCAAGTGTCGGGAACAGCCTGGGACCTTTCTGATTTTTTTTTCTCAAAAATGAAAAAGTGTTTTAAGTATGTACACTGGCGGAAAGTGAAAAAAGAACACCAAGAAGGAGACGTCTGATACCAACGAAATTTATACAGCATAAAGACGGAATACAGAGGATAACGTGATCAGAACATTATGGCAAAATACAGCTGTATTTGCTGGTAAACTAAAAAAATAACATTTCCATGTAACATGGTTAGTACGAGGTTGAACCGCCATGAACTGCGTCACACTGTGCAATTCTGGCATGGAGTCTGTCGTACAGATGTTGGATGTAAGTTTGGGGTATTGAGTTCCAAGAATCTTCAACCTGGACGCGTAAATCGGGGATGGTCGTGGCTGGCCGTGGAGACCGGATAAGTCGTTGTCCCATAAAATCCCACACGTGCTCAATGGGGGACAAATCCGGTGAACGTGCAGGCCATGGAAGTTGTCTCACACCCTGAAGTGCATGTTGCGTTGCACGTGCCATGTATGGGCGTGCGTTATCTTGCTGGAAAACACCAGGATGGATCGACCTTACAAATGGCACAACAACGGGCTGGATGATGTTGTTGATGCAGAAGGTGCTGTTTAACGTACCCAGTACAAACACTAGTTGTGTACGGGAGTGATAGCTGATCGCTCCCTACACCAGGAGACCAGGTGTAGGCCGTGTGGGTCGCTGGCGGATGCAAGAAGGGTGGAGACGCTCCCCTGTGCGTCTGCGAACACGCATACGGGAATCGGAGGCTCCCAAGCAGGATCTGCTTTCATCGCTGAACACGACAGATCGCCGTTGCGTTCTCCAGTGCAGACGTTGGTGACACCACTGCAGCCGTTCCTGACGGTGGGCTGGAGCTAGAGGTACACATGCCAGAGGCACACGTGCACGTAGTCCTGCATCCAGTAGACGGTTGTGGATTGTTCGCACAGTCACCTCAGGTGCAACGTCAGCTTGGATTTGCGTCGCAGTGGATGTTCTGCTTGACAACGCCATTCTTCTTATGCGTCGATCGGTCCGCTCATCAGTCCGTCTGTGACTCCCGGTTCCACGTCTTCTCGTGTGGGAATGTTCCTCGGACCAACTACGTCACCATCGTACCACCACCGATACTTCCCGTCCAATTCGCTCCGCAATACGACGATACGACCACCCGGCCTCGCGGAGTCCGACTAGACGACCTCGCTCAAAATCCGATAACTGCTGAAATCGTACACGTCTTCCATGTCCAGGCATTGCAGCTTCTTCAGAGTCTTCGCACGCGACCGTACGCCGACGACTGATTACATTCACTTCGCCGTACATCTTAAATACCACCGACGATAATTTGCATATTATGCCGTGCTGTGGCGTAAGCGCTCACCGGTTAGTCCCGAAATTAACATCTAATACTCGTTGGCTTGACTATTGTTTATGGTGCAACCTAAAACCCCAAAATAAACTTCAGCGTAAAACACTGTTTTGAATCAAGCGTAAACCTGCTGCAGTAACTGGCTTCACTGTAAAGCTTACTGAAATCTTACGGAGTCGTGTTCCGGATAGCTAAATTACACAAGACAGAGCTAATTAGGCGCAGAATAATTACGGCCAGGTGAATTAAAAAGGCTTAATATGTCCACTATTTCTTTATTGGTCCTTTGCAGGCATACGAGATCCGGTATCAACACACACAGGTCAGTTAATAATCTTGATCACAGCAAACATCAAATGCAGAACATAACTCCATTTCGCAATCTTTCAACTATCGCTTCAACCAGGGCCTGGTGAAGGCCTTAGTGGGCCCCATTTGAGTGGGTCCCTGTGTTAAGATATCTGAGTGGGCCCCCACAGAACTTATGACGGGGAATCATTATGAAGTCCGTTAAAACACGAAACTGTACCAATATGCTTGTCATAATTAATACGTAGTGCACAATTCAAACTAATAAATTTTATAATTAGTCACTGTATTTGCGTTGTTCTCATAAGAACATGAGTTAAAAGCTTAAGATTCCTAGGCCGCCCCGGTGGCGCAGTGGTCTAAGCGATGGCCTCTGATCATTCGTCCGAAAGGGGTCCGGGTTCGAATCCCGGTGAGGCATGGATGTTGTGTTTGTCTTACGGCACTGGCTCTCTCCCTTCCCTGGAACCAGTGACCCTAAATTAGGGACGGGCGACTGCTTATAGCCCATTGAGTTGCTCACGGTGGTCGTTAAACCTCCAATAAAAAAAAAAAAAAAAAAAAAAAAAGATTCCTAGATTTTGTTATGGATTTTCTAATATTTTTTTTTTTTTTTGATTGGAGGTTTAACGACCACCGTGAGCAACTCAATGGGCTATAAGCAGTCGGCCGTCCCTAATTTAGGGTCACTGGCTCCAGGGAAGGGAGAGAGCCAGTGCCGTAAGACAAACACAACATCCATGCCTGACCAGGATTCGAACCCGGACCCCTTACGGACGAATGATTAGAGGCCTGCGCCACCGGGGCGGCCTAATAATTTATCTTTGTATGCCTTTCTTAGTGCATCTTTGTTGTTGTGCAATGTGAAGCCACAGGGGACTTCGACCATTAGCGGTTCCAAGTGTAAATTGGGAGGTGTGAGTGGATGGTAGTGAAAAAGCTGAAACTGTCTTGCCGGCACCACTGTACAAAGCAATATGAAAGCTTTTCCCTTGGTGAGTCACTGCCTTGGAATTTATCCCTCGTCCAGCCTTTGTTTCTGGCCAAGTCGAATTCATACGAGACAAAAGTAAATCTATTTTATAATCCCTCCCCCCTTTCTACCTATTACTTGCCCAGGCATGATTCCTGGACCCTTGGTAATGATGAGCCCCAAAGCTATAGCTCCTATAGATCCTCCCTTAATCCGGCCCTGGCTTCAACATCAGAATAACTCAAGCGCTCGTGGCACAGTATAAGCGTAAAGTCTTGCCAACGATCGATAAACAATTTAGACTGATAGAACAACGTACTGTTAACATTTAGCGTGATTGACCTAATTTAAATCTCTCAAACAAATCAACTCCCTCCTTACAAATCAACTCACACTGATACAATTTAAAACATAAATTTTATCATCTATTTTCGCATTTGTGTTGTGGTAGCTTGACCTATGGTCAGGCTACCACAACACAAATTCGTTCAGAAGGAAAATGTAGCGTTCAGAAGAAAAATGCTTAAAGAGAGAAAAAAATGCATAAAAAGACAGGAACTAAAAGGAAGGTTAATTTAGAGTATACGCCAGACGGTGGAATACACGAGATCGAAAGGATGTCCAGAAAGAGAAATACTTGGAACCTGAATACCTACTTAAAAGCAGAAGTAAGATGCATAATGTGCAGTTAGCTAATCAATAGAAAATCAAAGAACATCTTTGTATTTCAACTTCATAAATTCAAGAACATGAATTCTAGAGAGCAGAAATGTTATGGGCTTCAGAGGAACATCAGTAGGCCCAATTTTTGTTTTTGTTTTAAGTTACAATCATCTAGACTTAAGTTCCAGACATATTAATAGAAAAAAATCACCAGCATAAAGACCAATAAACGTGGAGATCTGGAACTCTAATTAAGGAATCCGAAATTTTGCACTTAAGTGTGGTTTTCTCAAACTTTTTGCAGTCCGGGCTTATATATCCCAAATATCACGGGCGGCGGAAAGTGAAGTTCGTTGACCAGGCCCGAAATTTCGAATCGTGGTGCACCTGCTCCCTTCCCGCTTCCCGGAACAAACAGAAGAAAAATAATGCCTGAGGAACTTTGTTAGGGATTAGGACCACCAGACCACTTACCTAGAGGAACTTTCTAATGCACATCACAACAATCGCACATATGCCAATAAAAAAAAAAAAAAAAAAAAATATTGGCTGAAATTATTGACCGGGCCCGGGCCCTGGCACCCCGGGCGGTTCCGCCGCCACTGCCAAATATGGAAGTTTTATAACGGTAAGTCCATGAAATCTCTTGATTTCTGAATATCTATTGAGTTCACGCAGATAACGATTTTCACGTATTTCTCCCATTTTTTATCAACTTTAAGAGTAGAATTTAAAACAAAGAAAATTTAGCATATTACTCCTGAAATATGATGCAACATTTACTGTAAATTTTGATTTTTCACTTAAACTTTATCTGGAGCAACCTTCCATAAATGGAACTTTTCGGTTCTTATTGAAATATTCGTACACTGACTCTGGTAGTTTCCTTCAACAGATATAATATTGTACAGGTCTAAGTAAAGTGGCATAGTACTGTACTTTCACCATTGAATTTAGTTCCATGTATGATTAATACAGATGCAATAGTAGAGAAGTCTCAGTAAAATGGGCAAGAACTGTACTTTCGCGATTCGTTTAATTTCAAGCGTGATTAAATTGCAAATATTGTATAATATTGATAATTCATACTGCTCAACTTCCGCTTATTATACTAAAATATGAAGGTGCATATATATTGATATACATATGAAATAAATAGTATAATTTTATTTTTATATACATATGAAATAAATAGTATAATTTTATTTTTATATACATATGAAATAAATAGTATAATTTTATTTTTATATACATATGAAATAAATAGTACAATTTTGTTTTTATATATATATGAAATAAATAGTATAATTTTATTTTTATATACATATGAAATAAATAGTATAATTTTATTTTATATACATATGAAATAAATAGTATAATTTTATTTTTATATACATATGAAATAAATAGTATAATTTTATTTTCATATACATATGAAATAAATAGTATAATTTTATTTTTATATACATATGAAATAAATAGCATAATTTTATTTTTATATACATATGAAATAAATAGTATAATTTTATTTTATACACATATGAAACAAATAGCATAATTTTATTTTTATACACATATGAAATAAATAGCATAATTTTATTTTTATATACATATGAAATAAATAGTATAATTCTATTTTTATATACATATGAAATAAATAGTATAATTTTATTTTTATATACATATGAAATAAATAGTATAATTTTATTTTTATATACATATGAAATAAATAGTATAATTTCATTTTTATATACATATGAAATAAATAGTATAATTTTATTTTTATATACATATGAAATAGAATTATATATATATATATATATATATATATATGTAAGTGGGGCACTAGGAAGTAAAACTCAGAGCGTTAAGTGTAAACGAAAGGATTTATCGAACTTTGAGAAGAGACAGAGATTGTGGGAGCTTGGAAAGTGGGTGCCTCGATTTCCGAAACGGCTGAACTGGTGGGTTGTTCGCGAGCCGCTGTAGTTAAAGTGCATTAGGACTGGCGTGAATATGGTCAAACAACGACCCGGAGACAAAACTGCACAAGACAGCGAAATGTTGATGCGAGAGGTGAGCGCCGAGTCCGACGACTCACACAGGCCAACAAACGCAGCACTGTAGAACAGCTGACTACGTAATACAACAAAGGTCAACCCAGAACAGTATCTGTTTTGACCACGCGGCGCACACTCACACGTATAGGCTATAACAGCAGACGACCCCAACCACGGTTCATCGGTGCAAAAGACTTGCCTAGTGCAAAGATCATGCAAGTTCAACTTGACGTCGGAGATCATGCACGTCAAACTTGACGTCGGATGACTGGAAAGAAGTGTGCTGGTTTGAAGAGTCGCCTTTTTAACTCCACTATGTGCATGGCTGTGTACGTATTTGGTTTAAACAACATGAGGCACTCGATCCGCGCAAGCCAGTGGAGGCGGTTGTATGGTGTGGGGCATGTTTACCTAGAAGGAACCTGAACCCCTGGTGCATATGGAACAACGCATGACTGGTGCCCACTAGCGTGAATTTGCTTGCTGATTCTGTACACCCAGCAATATTGCACTTTTTTCCGAATGGCGACGGTGTCTTCCAAGATGACAATGCTCCGAGCCACAGGTACAATGTTGTGCAGGAATGGTTTAAGGAACACGCCTCAGACTTCCAGCATATCGATTTGCCTGAAAACTCTCTCGGTATCAATCCCACAGAGTACTTGTGGGACACTATGGAACGGCATATCAGACGTTTGGATATACACCAATCAGCTCCATACCAGCATTGAAGGCCACATTACACATAGCTTGGTCGGTCATACCTCTCAACTGCTTCCGGCATCTTATTGAATCGATGCCACGTTGGATAGCTCCTGTACTGAAGGCGAAAGGAGGACCTACGAAGTATTAGGTCGATGGTCATAATTCAGTGATCACTCAGTGTATGTGCTTTTGTTCGAATACAAGATGTTCCGCTCACAAGGGAGATTCTATTCGCGGGTTATGATGCAAAGACAGCTTTTTTCTGTAGTGCCGCTAAAGCAGTTTATCTCATGCGACAATGAAGAAAAACAAGTATTTTTGTTCACGATACAAACTGAATTCTGTAATATTACCATGCTCTCTAGCATAAAAATATTTTCAATTTATCACAGCCTAATTAGGATGAAAACATATTAGCCTGTTTTGCTTTTTACTAGGCTGGTGAACCCTATCATTTCTTTTAAGAATTATTTTTTTTATATTGTTTTGCTGTAAAGCTAATTTAAATGAAAACTTTCTGCGAACAGAAAAGGGAAAAAAACACATTAATTTTCCTGAAAGTTCAGGATTCTTCCGACCTGAATTTATTAAAAGAAAGGAATTAAAAAAAAAAAAGGCTCTGAACGGAGTGCGTACATTTTTACTCGGTTTCTCTTTTTCTTTCCTTCCCAAATCCGCCTTTTCACATACATCTATTATGTAATGAACAAAGACCTAACCTTGAGATAATTAAAAGCTTCATTCACAATTGGTGCTTTCGAGACCTCGCAACAGATTGGGGTCAATACCTAACTTGTAGCCTATTATTGAGTACACGCAGCAATTTACCGCACAGAGATTCGTGTCCTAAGGGGGTTCCGAAGAGGCGAGAAGGGGGCACTTTTAGGGGGAGGTAAGATGAGAGGTGTGCCAGACGAATTCTGACTTTCTTCCTTTCATCAAGCATTACAATATGTCTCCTTAAAAAAAAAAAAAAGCTACCTTCCGCGGGAATTACAAAATGTTTATCCCCGTGCTTTTATCAGACTAGAATTAAAAAAAAATAATCCCCACCGAGTTTCAGCGATTTGCATGGCTGAACGAAACGTTACAAAGAAGCACACCGAAGAAGTGATCTGCATAAATTACAGAGCAAATTCGATTCAGAATTTGGCAAATCGCTGACAGGTTAAGACGAAATGGGTGGGTTTTTTTCATTACAATTTTCTTACACGTAACTTTACGCTGCATGAGGGGCTGATTTCCATAAATATTTTTTTACTTAACAACTTTTATTATTATTTGAAAAATAAAAGTTTTATTCTTATATTATCTTCCTCACTTCAAGCTTTTCCCCAAAGTTTCAGTTTGGTATTGAAACCACCATGCAATAAACTACTCTATAAAATAAAATGTGCGAAGTAAATACCACTTCCGGGGAAAGGTTATATGAAATTTATATTTATCATAGTCAACTTACTTACCCGATTCTCGATATAAATGCTTTACAAAACTCTGACGCAGAAAACGGTTTTGCAAAGAAAAAAAAAAACTACTTAAAAACATGAACTGTCTGTATAGTGTCAATTTGCACGACGAATTTCATGAAAATCAGGTATGAGAACACAGTATTTATATTTTTTATATTTATTTAGATATGACTGAAATTTTTGAAACTTAGACTGCCATAAATTTTTAAAGCATAAATTTAATTTCGACTTGTCTTTTCGCTTGCAAGGGCCACGAGCGGCCTAATGGTTAGAGCAACCGTCTTCCGACCAGATGGTTGCGGGCTCAATCCCAGGTAGGCTGAGATGCTCTGATGCACTGAATACTCGCCTTCCGTCGCACGTTAAGCCGTCGTCCAAGGGAATATTGGACACCAGGTTACATATAAAGTCACCTGTTCTCGCTTCCTGAAAGTGTTCGCTGGGACGTCATAGTCTGGCACTCTCTAGTGTGTCGACTCTCACTTGCAATTTGGTAGTCTACTCCTGCTTCTCTAATTTCTTTACTGTCTGCCGTACCCGAACCTCTACGTTCAATGGAATGTAACTTCGTTTCTGATCCGCAGCACAAAAGTTCCATGGGACATAGGTAGTTGTGTCTAAACCTTCCCTACGAGAAATTGCCGGGTGACTTGGCTTGTTTTTTTAAAATATGAACTCTTTTTAAACTAAGTAGACAAAGGGTGCTAGTTAGGGGGAGTAGGTTTCGAGAGCACTCATCCTCCATTTACAAGGCATGCCAGATTTCTTGGAAAATGGATGCCGTGTAACAATGGAAATATTATTTTTCGGGGTTTTTGGAAATCCTTTCGATATTTAATCATAAGCATAAACATTTGACCTTATTTGTTAAGCAGTATCAGATGTAGCAATGCAGACGATGTAAAACTGAAAAGAACTTGATGGTGAATCAGCTGAAACGGTTGTACCAGTAATTCGGTATTTCACGGACACAGTTGCTAAGGATTGTAGAATTCAGAAACGAGTGCTTTGTTGGCGAAAAATAGTGAAATTCGAAGAACATAAAAAAAAATACAAAATTGGGTAGAGGCAGTGGTGCGCAAAAGACTGAGAAAAAGGTAAGTGACCACGAAATTCTGATTACCTCTTACAAAATTTCCAGATTGCTCTCAGAAAAGTATTTACTGATAATCAACAGAAACAAATTTTTAGAAAAAAGTGTGTGCTATCTCTAAAAATCATTGTCTGCCTGAAAGTTTACGTGTGCTTCAGCATATGTGTATGACCATACATCTTTACAGTTAGTTCACAAAACTTTCAGTCAGACAATGATTTTTTAAGAATTTAATTTCAATCGTGTTAACCTTTCGCCTTCGATTTTCGTACATTGTAAAAAATTCTGAAATTCACGAGCCACTTTTCGTGATATCTTTCGTGAATTAATGAAGCATGTTTCTGATACAACCTTTTCCATGAAATGACGGAAAAAACCCTGAATTTCACGGATCTTCCGTACGCAAGAGAAATTCTGAAATTTCAGAAACCTTTCCACAATTTCCTTCTTATATTGACGGTAAATTACCTTTTCAAGAGGTGTTAACAGAAAATTCTGAATTTTCAGAAACCTATCCGTAATTCCTTTCTTATGTTAACGGAAAAACTCCGTTCTCACTTTTTCCGTACCCATATGACAAAAAATTTCCGGTAATAGCAGAGATTCACGGGAATACTTGGGGGTTTGATTAACTGTTAAATTTCAATAGTCTGTCGAGGTATTTGAATTTGAAGTTCTGTAGCGAGATCATATAGTGTGGATAGTATTAGTTTTTGTTACTGTGTCACAAGATTTCTCCCATTTTGTGCACCAGCTATATGTATTGTGTTTCCGTAAGAAACCGGGTACTTAATTTATTGCACAGGTGATTGTACGATGTCTATGTATTATTAGCCTGTGGAGTCCTTAAGACAAAAGCTGTATAGTTCCATCTAGAGTAAATTTTATATTTAGAAGTTTTGTGAAATAATATTATGAAACAGTACATTGCGCCTTCTCTTAAAGGCAATTGAAAGTTATTGTCAGTTGCAAAAAAATCTCCAACTACAAATCATTCTGTTGCTTCGAAAAATCGCGATGAAAAAAATACGTAATTTGTAATAAGACCTCGTACAGAACAAATATAGCTATTAGAAACGTATTCGAAAAAATAACAAGCTCTAATGAAAACTAAATGATCAAATCCCTCGTATTCATGAAAGAAAAATCACCATGGTGGAATTAAGCTTTGCCTTGAACGTGGGCCTGTTTCCTGTCATATTCTGGCTCAGTGGTTAAGACGTGTGGCTTCAGCCTAAACGGTTCGTGCTCGATCCTCACTACCTAAAGGATTCTCTCGGGTAAGGGCTAAATTAAATATTCAGCGTGGTGGATTTTGGAAAATGTCAGTCTAAATACGGAAAATACGAAAAAACTTGAAACAAACTTTTCTGAAATAAAAGGAATTACTGACAACGGAAGATCTGTGAAAATACGGGTTAAAAAAACGGGAACTAAAAAAAAAAACACAAAAAAAACAACAACAGAAATTCCTTTAAAAGACGGACAGTTACCGGCAACTTTGCTGGACGTTATTTTCACAAATTTTCTTTCCGTGAATTCACATCACTTACTTTTTCACAGTGTACCGAACTCGTGAATTTTAGCAGCCAGAGTTGCTTATGTAAATCAGAATTGAAGTTTTGTCGTGCTGAGATAAGGAATTTTTTTCTGGGGAATGGGAAGGTATTTGCAAAATTACACTCCACAGGAAGGCAACGAAAATTCCCGAGTTGAATTTGTATTAAAATACAAACACAAAATATTTTAAAAACGTTGACCGAGATTTTTTCATCCTCCTTCCGTTTTCTCTGATGCACAATTTCCTTGTTAGATGGCGCAATACCCTTATTTTTTGATGGAGTGGAAGCATGTCTTACATGTCCAAGTGAGCATCGTAGCAGAGTTTTCCATAATAGTTTCCGCTTTTTGGAATTTGCAATATCTGCACAGTGTGGCGCAAATACTGATTTACATTTATCACAATGTGTGCGTACGTGTGCACGTACACGCGTACAAGATGTACTTCGAAACATTCTGTTTGAAGCACGTAGAGATACCCATCACAAAAATATAACAGTTTCTCTTAATATAGCATTCACGGCCTTTTTTTCTGCCAGAAAGGGAGACATGAGCTGGTGCGTTGTCCTTCAGCAGCACAACAACTTTCGTTATTATTTCTCGTCTGCGCTTCTTCACGTTTTCATGCAATTTGCCAAGAAGTTTAGCGTGATTATGCTCCGATGACTCTGGATCCATTTAGAAAGTAATCAGTGAAGATCAAACCTTGCTGATTTCAAAAGAACGCTGATCATCACCGTTCCAGTAGATGCTCTACTGCACCTTTTAAGATCACCTCGTTGATCCCAAAAGAACGTTGATCATCACCATTTCTGTAAATGTTTGGAATCGTGCCTTCTTCAGAAGAGTTTCCACTGCCAAATTTAATTGTTTTTAACATTTCTTTGTTTCACTGCCACTAATCGGGAAAACAAGACATTCGGGTCATCGTTGGCCATGGCCAAAAGTTGTAGTGAACATTTCACTCCGTGCCTCTTTTGCAAAGGTGAAAAAGACGTGAAATCCATCTAGTCGCTACTTAACTCATTTACAAGTGGTTGTGAACGGTGTTCTCCATAGAGCCGACACTAAGTTTGGCCTTATAAGCCAATTCTCTGATTGTTATGCGCAGGCCTTCCGTGATTAGTGTCTGGACTTTCATCACCATCTGTTCCGTCGCAGCAGCTGTTGGTTGTCCCAGACTTTCTTCGCTGTGGGTGCTCACTCGTTCACACTTGTCTTGTCTGTACCACTCCTGAACAACATTACAGGATGGGCAATAACACTACAGGATGGGCACTAACACTACAGAATAGGGATTTTCTCATGAATATTCTTCGAGGTTTTGCCTGCCTCGGAGAATAAGGAAATCGATCACCTCTCTGTACTAAAACTTGTCCATACTTACACCGCACTTAGCTCTACCAACTGAAACAAGAAAATTTTCCATCACAAACTTACTATACTTTGTGCCAAAGCTACATATAGGTTATGAGCTATACACTATAAGAAACCAGAATATTATACTATCATTTTTTGCTGTGGCATACGGATTTTTATTTCCTAGTATTTTTTGTAGTGTAACAGAGCCTATGACCAAAAAGAGAGTCAGTTAATTGTAATTTAGGTGTACTATCGACGGGAAGAAGGACAATTCGAATCGATCGGAACTAAATTCCTGGTCCTTCTTATTTATTTCCTCACATATTAGTACAGAGGAGTTATAAATGTTTTAGGAATTCGAATGTTTTACTGACTTGTGAACGGTGCATGTAATTGAAAGCATATTCCAGCTGTAGTCATGACAATATAAACACTCTACAAAAAAAATTTCGTGAAGACAAATGTTAAGAAAGATTATACAAAAATGTCAATGCCCATAGAAAAAATGAAATAAAAAAATCACCACTTATGGTACTATGATCGGAAGGCAACTGTGAGGACAAACGTTGAAAATATATAATGGCTTAAAACTAAAAATTAGTTGCTCGCTTTTGCATCGCATGCGTCGGGAATTTGATAGTGTTGTCAGTGGATTTAAAACTGGATGAAAGAAGATAAATAATTTCGGGCATGCCGATGATATGACTTTAATGAGCTACTCCAAATGATATACGAAAAGAAAGGTTCATTTCCAATTCGAGATCAAAGTAACTGTATATGGAGAAATATATTCTCAAAAATGGAAATGATAAAACAAAAAAACAAAAAAGTGAAGAGGTTGAGGGGTTTGACTCTTTAGGATCAATGAGTAGCGATGAGGAGGAAGCAAGCCATTGCCAAAATACTTTCAGTGAGTTAGATGAATGAAAGAAAAATAGCGATTTTCTCATCCAGAACAAAGTGGTAGGTTTACGTGGTTTCATAGATATATTTGTCAATAGAGTGCTAACTGCAAAAAGAGTCATATAAACTGGCAGTTTAAATAAGGAGGACGACACCCAGAATTTAACCAACAAACCAGCTGATCTCCTGAGGAATATAGGCAAAAAACTGAAGCTTGTATACTGGAGTGATTTAGTCTGAAAAATGAGCAGATACGACCGATGAATCCTTGTTCGAAAGGAATAAAATAAGATTATGCATTTGAAATGTGGTGTTATGGAGGAAGGTTGCTGCTTTCTTCGTCGGGAGGTGGAATGCCAAAGAGTCATACTGAAAAAAAAAGGCATTTAAAATTTTTTTCGGAGTATCAACAAGAGGAAATTTGCAAGACAGGGGGAGTTTTCAGCTTTAAACAATTCTAGTAGAAAAAACACACGGGGAGGAAAGGCATGAATGGAGGCGAGAAACCAACAACATGGATGAAATTCATGGACTACTGAATTTCTGATATTTCACATAGAACACAAAACTGCAGCTATTTGAAGAGTTTTGTCATCGCAAAATAGCAGTCCAGAGTGCGGAGATATGTGACAGAAGAATAAAATTATTTCAAATTCCAAAATACATCAATTTAGAATTTACGAGTACTTAGTTTCAGAAAATGAGCTCTTTACTTGGTAGTTCAAACAAAGTGGATAAGATACACAGCAAATAGTATACATGCATGAAAACAGCCTGACATTTTTCTTCACTCCCTTCCCTATGGGGAAACCTCACACGATGAACTAGCTACCTATGTATCTACTATCTACACTACACTGCACTGCAATCCACTCGTAGTGAACGTGTGCGTGTGTGTGTGTGCCACCGAAAAGTGCTGAACAAGCTATTACCGACGATGACCTAATGAAGAGTCCGTGACGTAACCTTGACTCTTTGATCAATGAGCGCTCCCGTGTTTTCCCCTGTGATTACGAGTAGACAGTTTTCCCTTCGGTCGTCCGTTCCTTAGCCACTTTTGCAGCGGCAACAAATCATCTTCGCCCTCTGGCTGCCCCGTCTACGTCCGAAAAACTTGTTATTAACAACATTCCTCAATTTAAAATTACCCCACACTTGCCTTGTAACGTCTTTGAGATTATGCAAAAATGATGCTTCTTCAAGAGCCTGCGTGTACTCGCATATTGCAATTAATCATTGTAATGCGCTGGCTACTTTGCATCCAAGGAGACTTACACAAATTGTGTCTATCAGCTTATTCAAAATTTTGCTTCCAACCAACAGGACGGCGAAACATTATTGATATATATGAGAACCTGAACTAAGAGATTTCAAATTATTTTTGAGAATGGGGGGGGGATCTGTGTGTTAGTTGTTTTTTTATTTCGTTGCGCAATACAACTACCAATAAAATTGCACCTCGGGAACGGATGCTATCCATGCAACATTAAAGATTCCAAAATCTGTTTAATACATTAAATTCAGAGAAAACTGAGCCAGTCAGATGCCATAAGGTGAGAACTCATATGTACACTATCTACCAACAAGTAATTGGACACCTCTGATAGCAAAGGAAAACGAAGTTTATTCACCTTCAATAGTTGGTGGAGCCTCCACGAGCGGCGATTACAGCTGCGACTCTCCGGGGCATACTCTCAACCAGGCGTTGTACGACGGCTAGCGGTATTTTCTTCCACTCGGCTTGGAGAAGACTGGTCAGTTCCTTCACCGATTTCGGACGGTGGGGGCACCCCTTAAGTCGACGCTCCAACTCGTCCCAGAGGTGCTCGGTAGGATTAAGGTCCGGGCTCTGCGAGACCAGTCCATTCGATTAACCCCATTGTCAACATACCAAGCCATGGTGGACCTCGCAACATGACAGGTGGCATTGTCATCCTTAAAGTAACATGGGTCCACCCCGTAAAACTGCCACAACGTAAGAAGCGCATGGCCATGCAAAATGGTGCAGTAGGTCTCGGCGTTGAGTCTACCAGGAATTGCTACCAAGGGTCCCGTGCCATACCAAGAGAAACACCCCCATAGCGTAATTCCACCGCCGCCGAACTTCACAGTTGTCACAATACATTCCGGCAGGAGGCGTTCTGCAGGCAGACGCCAAACCCAGACCCTTCCATCCGAACGGTAGAGGGTGAACCTTGATTCGTTGCTCCAGAGAACCTGTTTCCACTGTTCAATGGTCTACTGTCGACGTTCTTTGCACCACGTTAGCCGAGCAGCGCTATTAGACGTGGTGATCAAAGGCTTGTGGGCGGCAGCACGTCCATGATAACCGAGCAGATGGGCTTCCTTACGGATGGTATTCATCAAAAACACTCCCGGATGCCTGTTGAAACACCTCGCGGATGTGGCCCATCGATTTGGCGCGGTTCTTCCGAATGTCTCTGGCCAGCACCCGTCGGTCTCTAACTCCCAGTTTTGTGGGTCTGCCGGGTCGGGGCACATTCCAACAGTCACCTCTCATCTTCCACTTGCCAATCACGTAGGCCATTGTCGATTTTGGGTACTTCAACTAGCTGGATATGTCACGTATGGATCGGCCATTTCTGTGATATCCGACGATTACACGTTTCTCGAAATCAGAGAGCTCCGAACTGCGTGCCATCTTGCATGCGACTGGTTGCGTTGTTGTTTCCCACACGATATTTAACGGCGGCGGCAATGACGTGTATCAGGACCGCAGATATCGTCGATTGCAGGGGTGTCCAATTACTTGTTGGTAGATAGTGAATAATCACATCCCACGGGCTTGAATTTACTGACCCGGCCTAATGGTTAGCTCTCTATGCTTGGGGTAGGTAGGTTCTAGGTTCGCTCTGATACCGCCCGTGGTGCTGAAGTCATGTGAAGATGTTTGTCAAGGGAGATGAGAGGCTTCATTTTATGCATAAGGCTTTCCCCCTTTTGGCTTCGGTACTTTCCTGTTAGTATAACGGTGATTTAAGATCTCACATATGCACTTCCGCCACTCACTATTCAAGTTTATCTTACAAATCAGGGACATAACTTCTTGTCGATAGCTGGTCGTGTAGTTAATTAAATTGTTTCTCTCACAGTGGGTCTGAGTTCAAGTGAGGCACCAGTTTTATTTTTGTTTTTCAGTTCTGGTTCTCACCTTTCCCTGGAACAAGTAGACTTAAATGAGAAATGGGGAAACACGATTTAGTTTTCGATTCTCACAGGTTACGTTGGCATTATTACTTTCTTTCCATTATTTCCGATTCTGTAGCAGCTTTCATTCAGAATTTCAAAAACAGTATTAGGTAAAAGGAATGATATGGTACCTATTTTAACAGCATAACAAAGGCATGCAGGCCATGAAATGATTTCATACAATAGCATTTCGCCAAAACCTGAAAGCAGAAAAATATAATTAGTCGGTGACCCATAACTGCATTGCCGTTAGATCCTAAAAGCTAGTATGTGTTGCCAAACCATAAGAAACAGGACATCACTAATGCACACCTATGCTTACTGTGAGTTTACTTCCTGTTCACAGTTTGGACTTTTTTAATCTCATTTCTTTCGCTAATAATTTTCTTAACAGGTAAGTATTTAAGAATACATTTCAAACTAGTTCCAAAATCCTCATAATATCTATGGCTGCGAAAACAACTCAGCAAACATTGAATGACCTGAACGATTAATTAAAATACACCGAGTGATCACTGAATTATGACCACCTACCTAATACTTCGTAGGTCCTCCTTTCCCCTTCACTACAGCAGGTATCCCACGTGGCATCGATTCAGTAAGATGATGGAAGCAGTGGAAGGTATGGCCAACCAAGATGTGTGTAATGCGGTCCTCAGTTCAGGTATGAAGGTGATTGGTGTATCCAGACGCCTAATATGCCGTTCCATAGTGTCCCACAAGTGCTCTATGGGATTGATAGCTGGGGAATTCGGAGCCAATCGATATGTTGGAAGTCTGAACTGTGTTCCTCAAACCATTCCTGCACAATTATGGACATGTGGCTCGGCACATTGTCATCTTAGAAGACACTGTTGCCATTCGGGAAAAAATGCAACATTGCTGGGTGTACAAAATCAGTATGATGCACTATATGGGCACCAGTCATACGTTGTTTCACATGCACCAGGGGTTCAGATTCCTGCTAGGTAAACATGTCCCACACCATACAGCCGCCTCCACTGGCTTGCACTCTGGAGACCATGCAGGATAGATCGCCTCATGTTGTTTGTGCCAAATACGTACACGACCATCCACAGAGTAGAGTAAGAAACGCGACGCGTCACATCAGCACATTTTTTTCCAATCATCCGACGTCCAACTTGTATGACCTTTTGCACCAGGCGATTCTTTTGCACAGATGAACCGTGGTTATTAGATGATCTCGCCGGGGTTGTCTGCTGTTCTAGCCCATACGTGCAAGCGTGTGACGCATGGCCACGAGAGATACTGTTCCGGGTTGGCCTCTGTTGTATTTGGTAGTCAACTGTTGAACAGTGCTGCGTCTGTTGACCTGTACGACATTGGTCAGGAGAGGATGTGGTCGGGGTCGTCTGCTGTTCTAGCCCATACGTGCAAGCGTGTGACACATGGTCATGACAGATGCTGTTCCGGGTTGACCTCTGTTGTATTGGGTAGTCAACTGTTGAACAGTGCTGCGTCTATTGACCTGTACGGCATTGGTTAGGAGAGGATGTGGTCGGGGTCGTCTGCTGTTCTAGCCCATACGTGCAAGCGTGTGACGCAGATACTGTTCCGGGTTGACCTCTGTTGTATTGGGTAGTCAACTGTTGAACAGTGCTGCGTCTGTTGACCTGTACGGCATTGGTTAGGAGAGGATGTGGTCGGGGTCGTCTGCTGTTCTAGCCCATACGTGCAAGCGTGTGACGCAGATACTGTTCCGGGTTGACCTCTGTTGTATTGGGTAGTCAACTGTTGAACAGTGCTGCGTCTGTTGACCTGTACGGCATTGGTTAGGAGAGGATGTGGTCGGGGTCGTCTGCTGTTCTAGCCCATACGTGCAAGCGTGCGGCGCATGGTCATGACAGATACTGTTCCGGGTTGACTTCTGTTGTATTGGGTGTTCAACAGTTGAACACTGTTGCGTCTCTTGACCTGTACGAGTCGTCGGACACGGAGCTCACCTTTCACATCAACATTTTGCTGTCCTGTGCAGTTTGACCTCGAAGTAGTTGTTTGACCATATTCACGCCAATCCTGATACATTTTAACTACGGCAGCTCGCGAACAACCTACCGTTCAACCGTCTGGGAAATAGAAGCACCGGCTTTCCGAGCTCCTGCAATCTGTCCTTTCTCAAAGTCCAATAAATTTCCGTTACTTTTAACGCCAAAACTTTTAGTACCTATTGCTCCACTCACACCTTATACACTGAGTGGCCAATTTACTATGACCACCTGACAGTTTTAAGCAAATGAGCTATAGCTGCACGCTGTTGCCGCCAGAGGGCAAGGCTAGTATAAAAAGGGAAAGTTTAGTGCTTGCGACAGTAGTAGAAGTGATGTTTGGGTGACAAGATGGGTAAAAAATGCGATTTAACGGACTTTCAACGTTGGATGATTGTATAGCTCGGAGACATGGAGCGAGTATCACCGAAACCGTCGCATTCGTAAAAAGTTCCAGAGCAGCTGTTATTAAAGTGTTTAAAGACTGGACTCTCAGCCAAAAAACTAGGTCTCTACGTGCAACGTGTGGTCGTCATCGACTAGTGACTGTTCAAGCGGAACAGAGAGTGTCCAGACTAGTAACAGACAACAGAAGGGCAACAGTACAGCAAATTACAGACCATCTTAATCAAGGATCCCCTCAAATGATCTCTGCACGCACTGTTCGCCGTACACTGCATCGGATGGGATATGGCAGCCGAAGGCCTGTTCGAACACCTTTGCTGTCTGCAGTTAACAAGAAAAAACGTCTCCAGTTCGCACAGGAGCACAAGGATTTGACAGTCGATAATTGGAAACAAATTATGTGGTCCGATGAATCACGCTTTCAGTTGCACCATGTCGATGGCCGAGTGAGAATTTGGCGGAAACAGCACGAAAGCATGGACCCCAAATTCATTGCTACAACCCTTCAAGCTGGTGGAGACAACGTTATTGTTTGGAGAATGTTTACCTGGCACGCTTTGTGCCCTTTAATTCGTATTGATCAACGTCTGACTGGCACATCATATCTAAACATCATTGCGGACCAAGTGCATACTGTCATGTGGATGGTTTATCCCAATGGCGATGGCTACTTTCAACAAGATAATGCGTCCTGCCATAGTGTTCGTATTGTATAGGATAGGTTTCAGGAATATGCCGGTGAGTTTACTTTGCTTAGGTGGCCCCCACAATCTCCAGATCTCAACCCCATTGAGAATTTGTGGGATGAAGTTGAACGGGCCATCAGACAGCTGGATCCACAACCCTGCTATCTCACACTCCTGGAAAGTGCTATTCATCAAGCATGGTCTCAGATTCCACAAACCACCTATCAACATCTCGTGGAGTCCATGCCACGAAGAATCGACGCAGTATTAAAGGCAAAAGTTGGCCCAACGAAGTACTGAGGGGGTGGTCATAATAAAGTGGCCACTCAGTGTATATGCTACGTATGCCGACTGATCACGCCCTCTCAGAAATCCCGTGGTCAACGGGGCGTATTCACTTTTGACAGGGGTGTTCATAATTCAGTGATCACTTAGTGTATATGTCATCTTGATGAACCATTCTCAATCCACTGCTATACGAAGGTCTCCTCAAGTCTCTTCCCCAACTCTCTTTCCTGAGAGATTCTTTCCCATGTCACTCTAACATGCTTTTGATTTTCATTCACTCACCTCTCACGTGGTCTTCTCCTGGATGTTTTATTGTCCCTTGTTACCCACTCTAATATCTCAGTAGTCCAATGGTGGTCGCTTCTTTTAGCAATACGTCCAGCCCATTGCCACTTCAAGGTCTTCACTTTGATCGCGATGTAATTCTCCTGTTCCGTAGTTCTTTTCCTTATCTTTCCTGGTTACATCAAGCATGCACCTCTCCATGCTTCTTTCAGTTGTCTACACCCTCGGAATGTGCCTTTTAGTTAAGGTTCATGTCTTTGATTCTCTGATCCAGAAGTAAAAACCAGATATATATGATTTGTAAGAGTCGCCTAAATGAAAGTGAGACTCGTGTAATAGTGTCGTTGTATAATTACGCAGAGCAGTGCATTTGCTCCGGTAGATGGCGTGTCATGTCAGGAAGCACGCTATTATCGGCGGCACGTGTCAGTGTGCTGTTTGCACGTGCGGAGGCATGTTGGCTACGTAGGATCGTGACATGGATTCGTCCAAACAGGTCCAGCGGGCAGTTAAGAAATTTTTGACGGCAGGAGGTGTTAGTGGAGCCGAAATTTATCGTCGTATAAAGGACGTGTATGGGAATGAGTGTAGGTCACGGTGCACAGTGTTCTGCCGGTGTAGTGAATTTCGTAAGAACGTGTAAGCACGGAGGACATGCCGAGACCTGGACACGCACACGTGGCCATCACCATGGAATCGATTGCTGCCGTGGACAACCTTTTGAAGGCGAATCGCCGAATCACCACCCGCGAGCTTGAGGCAATATTGTCCGTGAGTAAGGGAACTGTTGACATTCTTCTCCATCCCCGATTGGGATACAGCAAGGTTTGCTCACAATGGGTCCCCAAGCATCTCCAGGAGCAGTCGAAGACTCGGCGAATGAGTGCTTGCTTTATAGCATCTGCATCGTTACCACTGTGCCATTCCCAGTCCTGGATAGTGACGTCAGAGCTGACAGGAGAACTTTGGTGTGGACAGAGAAGCAAGAGACGGAGTGAAGAGCGTGGGAAGAGAGTTGGTTTGTTTTGATTTGTAGGGAAAATGACAGAGCATAGGAATCGTATTGGGTTTTTTTTTTGTTTATTAAATTAAATGTTGTTGTGTGAATGTGTGATGGTCATAAATGAGTTTTTTTCGGGATGATGGTTAAGACGCCACATCACGCAGATCGGGGGGACGACAGTTTCTTTCAAAGATTGTGGCCGCAGATGAAACTTGGTGCCACCACTTCGATCAGACCACAAAACGGATGAGTGTGGAATGGCGGCATTCCAAATCCCCACGCCCCAAAAAAGTTCAGTCATCTTTAAGAGTTGGAAAAGTGATGCTCACGGTTTTCTTCGATGAGAATGGCCCATTGCCGTTGGATTGACTGAACGCCGACAGTGCGGTCAAGGCAACCACATACTGCAATACGTTACGCAACCTCAAAACGGCCATCATTCGTAAGCGACCCGGTATGTTGTCAAATGGGATTATTCTGTTGCACGACAACGTACGCCCGAATGTGGTGACAGTGCGCCAACATTCGCTGCAATGCACGCCCGCATGTGGCGACAGTGTGCCAGTATGCCAAGACTTCCATTGGGAGGTCCTCGAACAATCCCCTATAGCTCCGATTTGTCGCCCTGCGACTACCACATCTTCGGGCCACTGAAAAAGCGGTCAAGGGCCGCCTGTTCGCTAACGACGCTGAGGTCCGGGACGTCGTTGAAGACTGGTTCCACAGGCAACCATGGATGTTCTTCGCTTAGGGCATCCACAACCTCGTGACACGATGGGACACTTATTTGAACCGACAAGGCGACTAGGTGTAGCGGGTATGTACCCCATGTATCACTCTTACTTCTTGTATGTACCCCATGTATCACTCTTACTTCTTGTATGTACCCCATGTATCACTCTTACTTCTTGTATGTACCCCATGTATCACTCTTACTTCTTGTATGTACCCCATGTATCACTCTTATTTCTTGTATTTACATATTCCAACCTGTAAGCCCTTACGGCAAAAATCCGACAGTCTCAGTTTCATTTGGGCAACCTTTATCTATATATACACAGAGGGCGTTCAAAAAGTGCCTTAGCAGTGGTATCGTAGGTTATACAGAAATCACACAAATGCATTACGGGGACGTATAATTTCCAATCTTAGTTACAGAAAATGTTGAAACTGTCGTCCTTCACATAACCTAACGGTTTTACAAATGTTTACAAACACATCTGCTAGAGTCAAAAAGTCTCTCCGCAGTGATTCTAAGGCTGTTTAAATTAATTTTGATGATGCTACAGTAAAAAGTTTTGAATTAAGTAACTTGTTGTACGTTTAATTTCAGCTTTCGCTGTTTTCTTGATAACATGTAAAGCTTCAAAATATGTTTCACAGCAACACCAATTTTCAACAGTTTCTGATGAGCTGAAAGGTATGTTGATTTCGTCATTACCCCTCAGAATGGAGGAACGCTCATGAAATCAACATTTACATTTTGGAAACTTTCAACTCATCACAAGCTTGTGAAAATTGGTGCTGCTGTGAAACATATTCTGATTTCTTAATGAGACGAAGAAACTTCCAGTACTTACTCTTTCCTTTTTTGCTTTCAACAAGCACGTATTTGTTGGCCTCGAAGCCTTTTTCAATTTTCTTAATATTAAATTCATCCATATTAACAAATAAGGTATTAATTCCGACACGACATACACTGGAACAGGAGGTTAGCATGTCAAACCAAAACCTCTGAATGTTCAGTGCAAAATATGCGATGTGAAAAGTAACTTTCAGACTTACATGTGACACGCGAGATGTGAGAAGGTGAATCACAAGAGAAGCAGGCGATAGGTGTTTGCCTTTATCTTTGTCCGGATAATCGCACTGCAAACAAACACAAAGTAAGTATCGTTTTACGATGTGGTATTAGTGAGTCTAGCGTCTGCGCCGTATCGTCGATCGGTAGAAATATGTTTTGCTTTAAGAAAGAGATGGCAATATTTTTATATCACAAATCATTTTTCACTCCGCTGGCACTAGTACCGAGCACAAACAAAATTCCACAGTGCACCTTTTTCTTTGAAATGTGTTTTTTTTTCTTTTCAAAAATAAAACGGAAATAAAACAGGGTCGAAATCCGGTCAGGAACACCGTGACACGATCCGTTTGACCTGCAAGAAATTGTCGACCCAATGGCCCGTTGACCCGTTTCCATCTCTGCTGTTCATCAGCCTTTAATTACACAAATATTATAAATAAAAATGCCTTACAAAAGTTACGTGACAGCTGAAATTGTGAATCTAACGCACTTTCAAATAGCATTACCACGCGACGGCTGTTTCTTGGAGTTTGAGAGGGCAACTGTTCGCAGGCAGCATAGAAACACAGCGCCACCGTATAGTCAATGAAATGTACGAGGGATTCGTACATTACGTACGAATTGTTTCGTTGGCTAAATGAAAGCTTTGTTTTAGCTAATCTCCAGCTAGCATAATGCCAACGACAAGTTGTCTCAATATTGTATGTTGACTGCTGGCAAATAATAAGCGCACTGAAGAAGATTTAGAAGAGGATTATGTCGATCTCATTTTTGAAGTGTTTAGCAACCATTTACGAAAACCAGAGACAAAATATACTTAGTCGCTGGCTATAAAGTTCTGCCATTCTCTGACAAGACTTCCAATATAGAGACATCACAATTCGCCAACGTAATTTCGTATACTTTTAACCAACTACGTGTACTGCTAGAGTTTCTTCCAAAGAAATCATTAGCGATGTAGTGCGCATGCTGAATGTTATTTTAGTCTGAAGCTCTTCGCGTCCATAGACAGAACAGCACCGACATTTGTTTTTATAAATTGCAGTGTTAGTAAATTCGTCAAGATAGACTGCCTACAAAAAAAGCCTCCCTATAATCAGGGTAGAAAATTCAGGAAATTCTGGCCGTCAGCTTCATTTCTGTTCTGGCATCAGGCTTTCGTAAAAAACAATAAAGATATCATTTGTTTTGTAATGATATGACTACGTGATAAAGCAGATAAAAAAACTGTCGCGGTATCTGATGCAAGAAGCGTAACAGAGATATCTCTGAAGTATCCATAAAGCATGTACCCTAGAGTACTTAGGAACCACGTGCAGAGAATTATTATGTGAACTATTCAAACAATTACTAGACCGCAGTTATTTGAGGCCATTCAATGTAAAAGTAGAAAGCACTAGAGAAAATCTGCGAAGCATGGTCTTCAGATTCAACTCACAAATTTGGCATTCACCGATACTTTTTTTTGTGGGGGATGTAAGAGAGCATAAAACATTGCACAAGCATTCTGAAAATAAAATGTGCAAAATGTCGATAAACTAAAGGCAGCGATTCTGTCAAACGTGAATAATGGGAAATTTATTTAATCATACGCACACATGACTATTTGGCCCCAGTCGGAATTATATAAAGTAAATGAATACTTACAAAAAAAAAAATAAAAAAAAAAACATTAAAGGAGGTTGGATTGCACTTGTCTTTTGTGTACGTGCATGTAGATATTGGGAAGAACGTATTAATAGATCCTGGTGCGCTCGAATACATTTCTGCGCTTTTTCATGTGCAACGGTGAAGTTAAACTTAAAAACGATATTACAACAATGTTAAACTACCGAGATCATAATGAGTTATCCCTCACTGTTTTTTTTTTCTTTTTTGTTTAATTTGTGCATTTACGTAAAACTTCTAAACAGCTTATACACACGTCCCAAATTTCGAATTACACTGCTGGCCACCCAAAATGCAACACCAAGAAGGAAGCATTCGATTGGCCTGAAATTCGCAGCATGCGCCGCCCGCGAGGGGACATGCAAACTATTAGCATTGCAGGGCATATGCAAATCATGTGCACCTGACACGCCACCGAGAAGCACTATAAGAAGGGTGCACAGAAGGCGGGGGGGGGTTAGTAGTGTAAGTGTGTTGTGCTGCCGGACCTGTGCGTGGGAATCTTCCTGATGCCTCGTCACAGATTACGGCAGTCATTCCAGCACATTTCGGAGTTTGACAGAGGACGAATAGTGGCTTATCGCGACAGCAGTTTATCGTACCGAGACATCCAGCCACAGTAAGGCGAGTATGGATTCGGTAGGTGCAGGAGGGACAGACGGACCGACGTGAGCGATTGCCGCAGACGCGGCACACCACCGAACGAGAGGACCGGCATGTTGTGCGGCGGGCATTGACGGCTCGCACCGCCACATCACGAACGTTGGCGAAGGAATTAGGGTGTGTTGCGCAACAACCTGTGCCAGCACGTACCATTGGACGTCGTCTGCAGGAGCGGGGACTTGTCGTACGGCGCCCATTGCTCCGATTACCATTGATGTTACACCACCATCGAGTGCGGCGGCAGTGGGCCGTTGAATGGCGTACCTGGACTACGGAATGGCACGACATTGTCTTCTCCGCCGAATCCCGCTTCTGCCTGCAACACCACAATGGTCGGATCCGCGTGTGGAGGCACCGTGGCGAGAGACTATATGACGCCTTCATTATGCATCGCCATACCGGTCCGTCGCCTGGTGTTATGGTTTGGGGCGCAATTGGATATGACACCCGCAGCCCTCTGATACGCATCGCCGGCGGTACACTCATTAGCCACCGCTACATCTCCGACATTTTGGAGCCTGTAGTCGTCCCTTACCTGCAGGACCTTCCAGCGGCCACATTTCAACAGGACAATGTGCGCCTGCATGTGGCACACATTGTGAAACAATTCTTCACGACCCTCCAGGTGTCACTGCTGCCGTGGCCCTCCTGTTCTCCCGATATGTCGCCCATCGAACACGTCTGGTCGCTGATCGGCAACCGAGTGGCCCGGCAAGCACCACCCGTGGCTACGCCTGATGAACTGTGGCAACGTGTGGAAGCAGCCTGGACCGACATACCCCAAGCCCACACCCAAAGCCTCTTTTGTTAGATGCCGCGGCGTGTAGCGGCCGTTATTGCCAGCCATGGGGGCCACAAGAACTATTGATGTCTGCGCGTTCCGCAAGTCGCACGGGCCTGTAAGCTCAATCGTTTTATCTTTGTATCTGTTGTTATGTGTCCAGTAAATCTGGCTTTGCTATCTCGTGTCCTTCTTGGTGTTGCATTTTGGGTGGCCAGCAGTGTAGATGTAAACATCAGACAGCAGTTAGCTGTCTACCTTCCTTGAGAAAGCCACCTGGTTGATGCGCGAAAGCTTGGAAACTTTTATTTCTATTCTACCCCAAGAAATTTCGGATCACCAATATAGTTATACTTTTTAAGTACAATTGGTCTATTGTTCCTTGTTATTAATTACCAAAGTTATTTGATTTTAGTATTTTCCCCTAAATTCACTTTTTCGAACCCTAAAAAATCGTGTGAACTCGTGCAAAGCAAAATGCCTTGTCACTTTGCTTTCTAAATATTAGTTTTGGGAAATGCAAGATGCTTGCCCGTAACCGAGTATTCATAGGCGTAGTTTCTGGACTAATCTTTCGAGCTGATCTCAAGTCGAGGATGTCGGTGTCATATGGCGGTGACTGTTTTTCCTCCCTGGCATTGGCGTTAACAAAGTTAACGTAAGTGACTGCTTACAGCCCTTAGTGTTGCTCGTGGCGGTCATTAATCCCCACACGCACGCACAAAGTTGAATATACAAACACGACCATGGGCGAATTATGTGCTAGGTTATGGAGAAGAATATAACAAATATTTGATGTCTGAAATTTTCCAAATCCATTAATGGCTATGGAAACCTTTATGAAGATGTACGTAAACCTCACTTACGCAGCCTATATGCAAAATACCAAAATACGTGGTCAGGTACGTCACCAAGTGATCTAGGCAACTAATTAAAACTTCTGCTCATCAGTAGTGCTAATCACAAAGTGAAAACCAGAGGATTAAAGGGCTTATAGTGGGTGCATGTCCAGCTGGAGCGATGATTTTGAAAATATACTCATTGTTATAAAAATCCGCGCACCAAGATGCAGGCGTTGGATTGCAATGAGATTTTAGCAGTAAGGTAGTACATACCAAGGACACAAGTGATTACAATATCCCAGCAGCAGGGCGATTTCCCGCGGACATACGGTACACATTCCCGTCAGCGTTAGTACCGCATCTGACCACCTCGTGCTCGGATACATGCGGTGATGCGGTCCGGCATGGAGTCAAAGAGACGCCGTATGTTATCCTGGGACAGATTGCCTCACACTTTTTGCAACTGACACTCTAAATCACGAACAGTGGGACATGGAGAAAGCTGGCGTCCCATCTGGTCCCACACCTGCTCGATGGGCGAGAGATCAGGCGATCTGGCAGGCCACGGAAGCGCCGAAGCATGACGTAGACAGTCTTGGGAAACCCGAATCGTGTGCGGACGGCATTAGCTTGTTGGAAAGTGGCGCCGGGCCGCCCCGCCAGGAAAGACAGCACATGGGGCCACAGGATCTGCTTTACGTAGCGCTGGACTGTCAACGTCCCTCGGATCACTGCAAGGGAAGTCCGGCTGTCATACGCGATGGCTCTCCAGGCCATCACGCCTGCAGTTCGGGACGTGTGCCGCTGTACAGTGAGATTGGGATTGTAGAGCTCACCTGCGGTTTTCCACAACCTTACACGGTGGTCGCCCGTTTCCATACAGAAGCGGGATTTGTCGCTGAGCACTATACGTCGCCAGTCCGTAGCATTGTTCTGGCGGACACAGGAGTCGCTTGTACAGTCGCCACATGTCTCAGGATACTGGACAAGGCCGTCGTTGTATCTGTGCGTGTCGCTCTCACGATCCCACGATCCTCTCTGCTGGTGGTATGTCTGGGTCATCCAGAGCCAGTCCTCCGTGTCTGGGTGCCTTTCCGTGTCCATTGCTCTCAACACGATCGCACCGTATTGACTGACCGGCCCAAATGGCGGCCGATTTGGCGCGCCGGCCATCCTGCTTCTCTCATCCCGACGATACGGCCTCGTTCAAACTCCGTCGGTTGCCCGTACGCACATCTACTGCGGCTTGTCGTCATATCTATCACTCAGGGATCTTACTTGACTCTTACCGTGCACTTCGGCACGAATGTGGAGTCCCCTGCACGGTGCCTTGTAAGCCCCACCAAGGATTGGGCTTGCTGCGCCGGTCTTGGACGCGCGGGCATGCAGAATCGCACGAAACTTTAATCATTTGCATGTCTGCCCTCCCCTTAGCTATTTGCCGAGTTTCGCGTTAATCGCACCGTGTTTTCTTGGTGCGCGGATTTTTATGACAATGAGTGTAGCAGAGCTGACTGGTTTATCAACAGGTGAGATATCCCGGGTCTTTAATCAGTGGAAAAATAACTTACATTGCTTGTCTAAGAAGCGTAATAGTGGTGCGACGACAATCTGTTAGGAACGACATAGTCGTCGTCTGAGAAGTTTTGTGCGGAGAAAAATGACTTCCTGTGTGCAGTAACTGGCCGAAGCATTCAGTGAAAGCTGTTACCAACGCATTTCTCAGTGAACTGTGCCCAGGGAATTGAAAAGGATCGGTATTGGAAGTCGCATGCCTATACGGAAATCACTGATTTCTGCAAAGAACAAGAAAGTCCGTTACAGTGGTGTCAGAAACACCGTGACTGGAGACTGGAAAAAGTCAGGTGGTCCTGCGAGTCGCGGTACATCTTGTTCTATACTGACGGTTGGCAGAGAGTTTGGCGGCATCCCCACGAAGAAACGGACCCAACTTGCCTTATAAACACAACTCAAAGTTCTGGAGGTTGTATCATGGTGTGGGCACGTTCTGTTGGAACGGAATGAGTGCCCCGATAACGCTGGAAGGTCGGGTATCCGCGAAAGATTAACTGAGCATTATTGCCGATCAAGTCCATCCAGCAATGTTGTCTTTTTATCCAGCAGGTGGCGGATGTTTCACTGACGACAATGCTCACACAAGATGTTTTCAAGAATGGTGCAGCGAGCATGGCAGCGACTTCCACCATATTCCCCTGATCTTAATCCAATTAATAATGTATGGGACATATTAGGAAAACAGATCCGGGAGCAAAATCCTCTTCCGTCAAATCTGGGCTAGTTGAAGGACTGTCTTTTGAACACCTGGTATGCTGTAGACGTAGATGCAATCCAACACCTTGTGAAATGTATGCCAAACCGAATACGAGCTGTAATTCGGTCTAAAGGAGGTTCACCCAGTACTGAATAAAAGTTTTTATTTCAGTGGCCGGTATGTGTAGATGATCTTCCTTATGAAGAATATTATATCGAAACAAATGTATCCTGTGTTTTAATTATACTACTGGAATGTTTTGGCTAAGATAAAATATAGCTCTCTACATTTCTGAATGAAGTTTATGATCAAACAATGCTGATAAAGTGTAACATCAAATAATTCAGCTTAACGTTGCTCATTGGTTTTGTTACTTTCTTATCTTCTTTATTAAAATCTCCTACGTATTGCAAGTAGTCCGGATCATGATTTTTCTAAAAACTTTGTTTCAGGACCAATACATGTGTTACGTCTGTGTGGTTCAAGCGGTTTTAATGAATATCGGCAACTTTGCAAAGGTGTTATATCTTCCGAAACTTCTGATGTTACCGCTATTGGCATTCAAATGGAGATCACCTAAATGAGTTGAACTTCAGTGAACCTAGTGTATCGTTGTTTTTTAAGAAACTATGATAATTTAACTCCCGTTAGAAGCACGTTTGGAACTCCTGATGTTTGACAAAGATCCCTATTTCAGGAGACAAAGTATTCGCCTTGTCTAGAAAGTTAATTCGAATTCTTTTTTTTTTTTCTTGTTGTTGCTGTTTGTGGATTTAACGATCTTTGCAAAGTAATTTACCATGACACCAGTGGATAGCTACTATGAAAATGAGGAAAGAGCGCCCTCACCGTAAGACAAGAGCAACCCCATGCCTCATCCAGGAGTTGAACCCAAGCCCATTGCAATCGAATGATTCGAACCCAGCGCCTTAAATGATCACTTGACCACCCTGGCAGCTTACCCGAATTTCTATGTAAACAGTATTGAGTTGGTTACAATGGTGGTGTCATGTTATGGTAACTTGCTCTGACTGAAACGTTGAGATCTGTGTTCAATTTCTATTGCACGATAGTGCAATTATGAAGTTTCTAGAAGAGCTGACCGCTGTGATATAAGTTAACAACATCTTTATCTTGCAAATTAATGAGTTAACCTTTTTTTGTTGTTTTTTTTGTTAGCATGTTGAAATAACTTTTCCTTCGAGAAATAATTCTCTTGCTCTTATAGCGTAAATAATTATCCTTATCTGTAATCAGAATTCAATTTTTCTGCCATTGCAAAATGCGCTTCTAAAAATATTAGATTTTTTTTTCTCAGCCAGCGCACATATTTCCTTTCAACAGCTTATTGTCCTCGGTTCTCTCAGTCATGAAGTATTATTCTCATATTTGATGTAGTGTCTGCCCCGCCGCCCCAGTGGCGCAGTAATTACCATGACGCCAGTGGATAGCTACTATGAAAATGAGGCAAGAGTACCCCGATACGACCAGGTCCCCTTTTGGACGAATGGTCAGAGGCCATTGCTTAGGCCTCTGACCATTCGTCCGAAAGTGGTCCGGGTTCGAATCCCAGTGAAGCATGGATGTTGTGTTTGTCTTACGGCACTAGCTCTCTCCCTTCCATGGAACCAGTGACCCTAAATTAGGGACGGGCGACTGCTTATAGCCCATTGAGTTGCTCACGGTGGTCGTTAAACCTCCAATGAAAAAAAAAAAAAATAGTGTCTGCCCTCAGATTAGAGCGAAAGTTTTTCTGATACTATGAAGAAAAGAGCAGTTCTTTTGAATTAAAATCTGCTATTGCAACCAAATTCCCACCATGATTTTCTTCGATCCAATCATTTTTCATGCTTCTCTCTACAAACACTTAAAAATAAAAAAAAAATCCTACCGCTAAAAAAATTGAAAGAAAAAGGAACAAGTGAAAATAAAAGCAACACTTTGGAAACGTAAATATAATTTATCAAAAACTCGTAGAAAAGAAATTATGATCTAAAAAAATGAAAGCTACCCGAAAATGTAGATGTTTGTGATGTGGTTATAGGTGGCATCGTTCAGAATCACTTTGCGGTTTACCTGATATTTGCTGTCTTATGGGTTTGTATTAGAACGCCCTTGTTTCTCGCTAAAAAAAAGCGCCTCAAGCTGACTGTGTTAACGACTTTTAGTTCAAGGCTCAGCATAATCCGAAGATAAAATCTCAACAATCCATTCTGTTTCTGAAATCAATTTACACACGCTTCTTAGCTGAGAAAGCTCTTCTAGCTTTTGCGTTTTAGGTCGAAAGTACTGCGAGAATCGCGATCTTTGGATACAATTCGTTATTTTGTAGATTTTCATAATATACGATTTAAACCATCCTTACGCGCAGCTCCTAAACTTGCACAGCAAAAACGTGCTTCACAAAATCTGTCGCGACGCAGTGTGAAATGCGTTGCAAAATGTATACCGATTAAATTAAGCACTCCTAAGGACATTCAATTTTATTTAGGATTTTTCCATTATTATTATTTTTTTGGTAGTTAATGTTTATAAAAAGGTGCATATATGTATACACTGAGATGCCAGTTTATTAAGTACACCTCCTGCCATCCAGGGCAGTCGTTAGACATCGAAATCAGAGTGGGTAGCTGGTGGGTGAGTATTATTTTTGCTGGGGTAAGTTTGATAGCTACTATATTTACGAAACACAGAAAGGAGTTTTTAATTCATTTTACTGCAGGTTACAAAGGAATCCATGCCCGCCACCTCTGGACATACACACTTGGATCTGATTAGTCATGCCATTGGTAAACCGACAAGATAACATGACAATGACTAGTGGGCAACTGGTGTAAGATTACGTATCGGGGTACATAGCGCCTTCAATTTTTGAATGTATTGTCTTAATTGCTTTTCAAAATTTTTCTTATGAAAATAGTACTGTACTTGAACAATTTTTTCAAAGAAAATCTTCTTTTTGTTTATCTGAATCAAATTTTAACGTTGTGGCACGCAGACGCATTACCTTCTCCCCTCAACTTCCTTCCTTCAAGCCAGCGATCTTGCCTTGAAATCCTCTCCTCCAAAGCAGTCGTCAACCACGCCGTGCTCCCATAATGCCCCGGGGCAGGCTTACGAACGCTGGCATAGCTTTAGACTCCATTTTCTGTGTTGGAATTCTTTACATAGTAGAACAAACAGCAAAGCAATTAGTAACTACCTCTCACGGAAGTCCTATCCACCTTTTCCATTCGCCCCTTCGCCCCTAGCCATGTAAGAACATTAAAGAGGGCTTACAATTTTGGAGGAGTGGAGAACAATTGAATTTTCATGGCGCTGCGGATGCTATTTTGATAACATTTCTACGGAAAAGTAAAGAACGCACTTCCTAAGGAAAAATACGTAGGGCTACAATTCGCAAAACAAGAAACTCATTGTTTGACAAAGTCCAGATTATATTAATATTTTAAAGTTACAAAAATTGAAAATGACGCATCTCTTGAACTGGGTGGGCAACAAAATTTTCAGGGAAGGCTCGTGCCTGCTGCCTTCGTTACACAAATGGCTCGCTCTGGCACATAGACTTCGCGTGAGGCGGTGTGTGATATAAATCAGGAAGACCAGCACGTTGAGCATCGGTTAGCATTCGATCGAGGATCAAAAATGGGCAACACGAGTGACCCGAGTGACTTTGAATAGAGCATGGCAGTTGGTGCAAGGCGTGCCGGCTCGAGCATACTCTAATAGTCAGTGCTCCAGAGCTTTTCACACCTAAGTATAACAAGAATAGTGAAACTCACAGAAAAAAAAATAAAAAGCTTTCAGCAATCGGAGATCCTGTGGAAAAAATCAACTGGTGGATGGAGGAGTCAAACGAGATTGGCTACAATCATGCAAGCAAACAGACGGGCCACAACAGGGGCGAATTGGGACGACCAAACCAGGCAGGGAATTTTAGCCTTGCGGTCCACAATAAAAACACACATGGAAATACCTCAGTCATGAACAAATTTTAACAAAAGCTTAACAGTGAAAGAATTTTGAAAATCCGCTCATGATTGAAAATACATAGGTCATTTCATATGTAATGCACACAAGCTTTTTTATACATACTGTAAGTGTCTTAGGCGATGTATCTCAACAGTCCTTCTGTGTAATCTCCCTGCCTCTGAATGACGGCGTCCGAACGCTTGGGAAGATCAATAATTCCAGTCAGGTTCCCACTTTTCTTCAGTTGTCGGGTGCGCTGCGTAACTGCTGCAGAAAGGTCCTACCTGGAGAAAATCTCTGTTCCCGCATAGGTTGTTTGAGCTTGAAGAACAAGTCAAAGTCTGGTAAACTCATGACTGGGACTTAGGGTGCGTGAGGAAACTTCCCAACTGTACTTCTCCACCAAAGCTGTCACCATCTTTCCCATTTGTGTTCTTCCACCTTGAACAAGCCAGGTCGACTGTTGTACATTTTTCTGTACGAGTTTTGCACGAAGCCATGGTAATAGGATACAGTGACACTTGTTCCACATGATACTCTATCTGCCATGATGACGTCGAGATGATCATATGCGAAGATCATCATTTGCTTGACCTTCGATTGTGCCCGTCGGACTTTTTTGGGTCGTGGGGAGCATGGACATCTCCATTCACATGACTGCGATTTCAACTCAGGTTCGGAGTCCCTAACCTACGTTTCATCAATAGCAGCAGGAAGGCGTCAGCTTCAGCGAAAACAAATTTGCTTCAGCAATATTGCATTGTCCACACGAGTCTGTTTCTGTGCGGCAATCAAGTCATGAGGAACCCATTTCGCCGATTTTTTTCTTTTCTGTAAATCTTGCGTCAAAATACGGTAAAACTGGTGTTGCTGAAATTCCTGTAGCTTCTGCTGTTTCCTCGCATGTTGCTCGACGGTCTTGTATGATACAATCCGTCACAAGTTTCACACTTAGCTCATCTGTTGCAATTTTCGGCTTCCCCTGTTTTGGGTCATTGTTTATGCTTAAACGTCCTTCATGAAAGCGAGTAGTACAGAAGGTAACTACTCCGGTCTACTGTTTCATCGCCATAAACCTCATGCACATCCCTGTGAATGTCTGTTGGAGTTTTGCCACGTAAAGTTTCATTTTTGATGTACGACCGTAGATCTTCACGCGTCACAGTACCTCAGACGTCTGCATGGCCATTTCTAACCCTCGTCAATACACAACGCCACGCACTGCAGTAGTAATGAGTCCACGTGCCGCTTCCTCAAGTCCCGCACCCAAACTGACACAAACATCGTTGAGAATACATTTTCAATTTTGCGACGTTGCCACATCGTGCATTTCATATGAAATGGCCCCCAAGCAGGGTGTTGTACCAGATAATCGAAAAATGTGGTTTTGACTAAGTCACACGAAGATCATTCTGAAAATTGAAATGTCGACATGCCACATAGCAATTCCCCTACGCAATTTATTTTTAGTTGACCACTGATTGCCTAATGTGCAATGGTATTTGTATCTTCTACTTGAGTAGACGCCTTTTTTAAGTCTACCCATTATTTTGATCCAAGAACCACAATTCTAACCTTAAATCGGTACTTGTAGTTCACTATTTCTTTTAAAACAAATGTCGGTAGGGTACAGATTTTTGAAATATTTCTGTTGTAAAAGCACTTTGTGCTCTGCATCAACCTGAAAATAAGAGGTGGAGATGATGGGCCATCACAATGGTTACTAGTGTCTCCTTCAAGATTAAAAAAGGAGGGTAGGGCATAAAAATGTCCCTGGGCACCAAGTCCAACGACCTATGTCTAACTACAGTTAGCTTTAGCTTAATTAATTTGTAACAAAGTGCTTGTACCGGCGGCACTCTTCTCACGTAAGTACAGAGAATTTTGTTGTCATTTTAGAAAAAACGCCCAACATGCAGAAGGAAACGTATATTCGAAGGAAACGTATTTTTTAAGGAAATAACTTTTTTAGACAGAAATAAACCTCAAATGAAGTTAAAGATTGTTATTCCTGACATGAGTATCAAAAATAACTATTTGCTCGTTCCAAAAAATTCAGACGAAAAAAAAAAAAAGAGTGCGAGAAAGTAGGCCGAGGGTCATCTCCGAACACAGCACCACGTCCCGAACTGACTACAACAGCCGTCGTTTCTTGTTGCGCCATGTGAACGGGTATGTACGTGTACGTCGTTTACCTGGGAAAGTGTTGGTACCAGGAAGCACCGTGCTACGAAAACAAGCAGGTGAAGGTAGTGTAGTACTTTGGACAATGTTCTGCTCGGAAATCCTCGATCCGGTCATTTATGTACAGAAAACTATGACGTCTACCACCTACTTCAACATCATTACAGAACAGGCAAATTCTTACATGGCAACGGTATTCTTTTCTAGTAGTTAGTAGTGCGTTCTTTCAGCAGGAAATTGCGCAATACCACACTGTCCAGATTATTCGACAATGGTCCTATGAACATAAAGAAGACTTCCAGTTATTGCCCTGTCCTCCAAATTCCCCAGACATCAATCCAGTCGAGCATCTGTGGTTTGCGTCGTAACAGCAAATCCGATCTGCAGCGGCTCAACCACGTAACTTATAAGAGTTAAAGGATCTTCTGGTAACGTGTGACAGATACTACAAGACATCTTTAGAATCGTGTAGCGTCCATGCCTCGCCAGGTAAGAGCTGTTATAGCGGCACGTGGAGGACCAACATTATATTACGCAGGTGGTCATAATGTTTTGGCTCTTCGGTGTATATATAAATATATAGATCTTTGGTGTGTGTGTGTGTACAGTATATATACAGGGGTTGGACAGAATAATGTGAACACCACGCTCAGAGACGTGACTTCTAATGCAGCTGCGTACGTCGCAATGCGCAAAGGTATCCATCACTTTTTGGTTGTAATACCTTTGTTTAGAACTTCAAGGTCCTGTTTAAGAACATTTAAAGTGTCTTGTTGCAAAATTTCTTTCAGGGTGACGACGAAATGAGCGACCTCACGGACTTCGAAAGAAGGTTCATTTTTGGTGGCCAGCTAGTTGGTGCCTCAGGGACAACAGTCGCCAGGGTAGTAGGGGTATTGAGAGCAACTGTGTCTAGCGTCATGACAGCATACCGTGTTCGTGGCAAAACTTCGTCTGCGAAACACAACAGCGGCCGGAAAACGACCCTGACTGATAGAGGCAGGAGATCATTAAAGAGGATTGTCCCCCATAATGAGAAGACCACGGCGCCGTAAATTAGTGCGAAGCTCAATCCGCATTTCCAGACCCCAGTATCAACGTAAACAGTGAGCAGGGAACTGCATAAACAAGATATTCGTGGCAGAGCTGCATTTGCAAAACCTCTGGTGACCCTGGTGAATGCACAACTGCGACGGCAGTGGTGCCAGGAGCATACAACGTGGACTGCCGATGCATTGAAGCGTGTAATGTGGTCGGATGAATCCACATTTAAAATATTCCCCACCGCAGGACGTGTTTACCTGTGGAGAACACCGTCAGAAGCGTACAACCCAGACTGTTTGTTCCCAACAGGGCAGCATGGTGGTGGTTTTGTCATGCTCTGGGCCGTCATATTGTGGTTTTCAGCAGTTCCCCTAATTACCTTGAAAGCACGGATGACTCGCGGGGCGTATGAAACCATTTTGGCCGACTAAGTCCATCCAATGGCTCAGGCATTGTTTCCTGCAGGAGATGCCATCTATCAAGATAACACTCCAATTCACAGAGCTCGGAATGTCCAATCATGGTTTGAGGAACATGAGGACGAATTTTCACACCTTCCTTGGCCTCCCCAATCACCAGCATTAAACATAATCGAGCCACTGTGATCTGTGTTAGAAAACAGAGTAAGATCCCGTCATCCTTCTCCTACATCCCACTAGCCACCATCCGGGATTTGTATGCGTCCATTCCAAGGAAGTTTCAGACGGTTTTGAATGCAAAAGATGATCCCACACTCTACTAGGTACGTAAAGCCTTCTGAAATTTCCTGGGCGTTCTCATTATTCAGTCCAACCCCTGTATGTATAGATCTGATTCTCTGATTTTCCAGTTTACCTTTAAAATTTAATTTTTCCCCCTGTTTTCATTGTGTGTGTATACTTGGATTGAAGCTTTGCACATCTGTAGTCAGGCCACTGGGCATGAGCCTTTAATTAGCGCTCCAATTACCGCGTTTTCTGATGCTTCGCAAACGTCTTTGTGCGAAATTAAAGAAGCGTGATATGTGCTAATACAGCTTGGATGAACGGGTTCAGTGAAGAATGTATTCTTACACGAATCGGCTGGCATGTTATGTATGAAAACTCGTTACGGTCCATCACGAGAAAAGGTTTTCATAACAACTCTACTAGAATTATTGTGAGGAGCCTCACGCTTTCATTTTAACAACTCCAAATGCCTTGAGAGAAATCCTGAAAGGACACTGTTACACAGCAGTTGATTCGCAATGACCTACCTGGGGCAGAGGAGCGTGAACAAGGTGTTGGCTACAGAGACCGGATTTTGGCACCTCGGCGTTGTTGAAGAGAGGGGACGGCACTCGAGCTTCGCTTCTGCACGGATGAGGGGGAGGGATCTTGAACACTGGATGTTGTGTCGAAAGAGAGAGAGCGTTCAAAAGGTACCCATTAGCGTAGACACGAAATGATTCCGTTGGTCGGATTATAGTCTTTCTCGGGACTCCATGATGAACGAGTAAACGAATTAAAATAATGGGAGAGTTATTTGTCAGGGGGACGGAAAAGAACCCACCAATAATTGCAGGCTACTTTAAACAGCTTTTCATTTTTCCTTTCTTAAATCTTACTTTTCTTTTATCTTTTTGTTTCCTTCTTCGCGACTAGTTCCTGTTTCTTTTTCTGATTCTTATTACACGGTTTAATCAACTTAAGTAACTTGTGGCGAACCATCTCCACAGGAGAGCCACTTATTCCACTAAGTTATACATAAGATGTCCTCAGGCAAAAGAAAACACTTAGAAGCAACGTGGTGACGCGGCCTACAAATACTAATAAAAAAAATGGTTGCTTGCGCAGATACTTGCCCTTGTGAATTAATTATGTAGACATGATGGGCTAATTAATGTGAGACTACAAAAGACTTTTAATAATTCTAAGCTAACATACATATCCTATGTATTGTGGACAATATTGCAGCATTTTTCCCGACTTTTCAATTCACCTCTTCCATTTTTTGTTAAAGCTGTACTAGTCGTCCTTGGTGACAACAATTTTTAATTTTCGGCAAACCACCTATCAGTTGCTTTTTGGAGTTCTTCATTTTGTCTCCAAAAGTTGTTCTAGAGTTTTGGACACTGCAATAAAGTAAAATAGTCCAGAGTCTCCATTGACTTTAGCCATATGCTCGTCAACACTGGCCGGCGTAATTCCACCCTTCATTAAAAATTTAGCCATTGCTCAGTACGTCATGTTTGTAATTTCCCGCTTCATTGCTGACGGGTATAATACTTTGGCTTACTGAACTCCAACAGATGATATGGAGTGGCCGTCTAGATGTCTTTATACTGTCAAAAAATGACGGTTTCTTCCGAGCTTGGCAAAAGTTCTAGTCCCTGATGAGATATAGGTGGTGTACGTGTGTTCTTCGGCGTTGGCTCTTCCCCTTCTCTGGAACCAATGGCCCCAAATAAGGGAGAGGTAACTGCTAAGATATTTTCATAGAAGTTGTTAAATCACAGAAAAAAAAATAAAAGAATGCTGTATTGCTAACAAGCACTACCAAACTCTACACCCATAGTAGAGTTTGACACTTTAGTGGCTACAGGGACTGTACTCGTCCATTTGCGTGAGTGGTCAGAGGCGCGAGTTTCTGGTTAAGTGTCTGAACTGAGACTGGTTTTAAATACCAGACGGAGCATGGATTGTGTACTCAGTGGCACACACACACGGGGGGAGTGGCGATGCCCCCCCCCCCTGGGATGACAGAGCGAAAAATTATTACGTCGAAGTTTATAACAAAAAATCATGATACGCGATCTACATATACTTCTTATTCATGAACCGTCTAATTATAACATACAATAATTATAAGGAAGTAGTTCTGTTAAATAAATTTAGAAAAATCTAACCAGAAGGAGAATTTCATCTACTGCTCATTCTAATCATTTAACTTTCTTGTACTGTAACATTACGAGTAGCTGGATAAGAATAAATGTACAAACGTCAATCTCCTTAATTGTTATGGCACACGGACTATTTTTCCCTATACATTTAGGGGAGATCACCCCCACCTTAGGGAAATTCTCTGCGCCACGCCCTCCCCCTTGGAAAAATTATGGGTGCGCAACTGTGGGTACTTTACTTATAACAATTGTTGTGTCCCTTTCCTAAGGAAAGTTGTTTTAATTCTGGGACGGGTGACTGGTGGTGTGCTTTACTTGCGGGCTCCTAAACCCTGATCCCCCACGAAAGAACAGGATCTTTACAAAGGGAACACATTTCTTATACGAACAAATGACTGCACAAGTTATGATTCCTTACAGAGAAAAATCCAGGTGCGGTTAACTGGACACGCGCACGGCACAACAAATTGGGAAAGAAAGCAAAGGTTTGGAGACAGTCATGCAGTCCACGGAGAACCACCCCACAAACATGAAAACAGAAGTTTTAATTTCACATTTGCGAGTTTCCAAGAAATCACATGCTATTCTTCCAATTTTAGGTAATGTGCTGTGTAAGTAGGAAAACCACCAATGACTCTTTCGTGAAACAGATTATGAAAGCAATCATTATTTAATAACCCTGTGTAACAAAATCTGAAAAATCACGTGTTTATCAGAATATTTTTATGTTTCTTTATTAATTTTGGTGCGAAAATTTCAAAATTGCCGCAATTTTTGGCATAGCATCAATAGTTTAGCCACAATTTACGCAACTCCAAAACCTATGCAACTGTATAATGTACGACGTGTATTAAAATGCATTAGGTAATAGGACAGGGGATGTAAGAGAGTACAAATCGTGAATACTATCAGTACACAGCATGAATTGAAATAATTAAAAACAAGAAGTATATCTGTCCTAAAAAGTAACGTTGGCTCGCCTTTGCCTCTTATAAACACTACCACTATGGCGCACCGAATTCCAGATGAAGTCTCTCATTATGGCTTCATCCCATCTTCCTTGATATCTCTTTTCCATATTTTACATGTATTGATCAAACCTCTCAAAATGTTCATCACCCACTGCTCCTAAATTTTCTCCGAAAATATCGAGATGCGAGTGCAAGTAATTATGCTTCACTGACATTTGACACCCCATTCTTCGAAAATTGTCTACTAAGTCATCCACAAGCTGCTTGTAGTTGGTGCTGTTTCCATTTGCAAGAAATTCAGTCACAACAAAACGGAATGACTGCCAGGCATCCTTTTCAACATCATTCATTTTTCTCTCTAGTTCTTCAGAGGTTTGCATTGTCTTTAATTGTGGCCCCACAAATATACCAGCTTTACTTTGGCCTTCGAGAGATTTCGAAACATTGAGCGAATAAACTTGAATGTTTGTCGATCAGAATTCAATACTTTCACAAACTGTTTCGCCAGTGCCAACTTGATATGCAGCGGGAATAAGATTTTTTGTACTGGAATAAGGCGATGTGTATGATACTGTATTATGTGTATCAGCTTGCAACTCAACTCCTGTAGGCCATTCTTTTGCTTTGTAATGTTTGCTGACTGCTCTGCTATCCCACAAGGAAAGGAAGCAAGGATACTTTGTAAATCCAGGTTGCAGGCATAAAAGGAACCCAATCTTTTTAAAATCAGCAAAGACATCCTAACTGCATTCATGATATTTGACATTTTTCTAGAATAAGCTTGTAGTCTTCTTTCATGTGCATGGAGTGTACTACTGGAATTGAAGGGTATATACAATATATTGACAAAAGTCACCGGATTCCTAGAAGAGAAACACAACATAGCATTTATTGACATACATTAGTACGGTGCCGGTCCACTTTTGGCCTTAATGCTGCATTGACCCTTCGAGACATGCTTTCGACAAGGTTTTGGAACACAGCGATAGGCATGCGCTTCCATTCAGTACATTATGCTGCCGCTAACTGTTGCTTAGCAGTAGGCCTTGGTTCCAAGCGTTTTATGCGGCGCTCTAATTCATCCCATATGGGGATTACATCAGCGCTTTGTGCTGGCCAGTCCACACACGATACGGAATTATCGTCAAACCACGACGAAATAGCCCTTGCTTTATGAATCTGCGCATAATCCTGCTGGTACCAAAAAGGCTCGGTTCCATAGTATTGCCACAGAGTAGGTAGGGCATAATTGTCCAGAATATCGAGGTAGCCATGCTGGTTAACAGGTTTGTCCACGATAACCAATGCGCCTGGACCATACCACGGAAAACACCCCCACACGAGTGCACTGCCAGCTCCAAACGTGACCGTAGGAACAGTACACTGTGGTAAATATTGTTCCCCCGGCTTTCGCCATACCAACATACGGCCATCAGACTGTTGGATCGTGTATCTGGATTTATCAGTCCATAGGACCCGTTTCCATTGTTCTACGGTCCACGTTAAATGTTCTTTACACCACGCTAAACGACGAGTAGCATTCCGAGTGGAGATGAAAGGCTTATCAGCAGCCGCATGACCACGGTAGTCCATGGAATGAAGTTCTCTGCGAATGGTACGTGTATACATACCGAGGTTCCAGCATTTTTACTCACCTGTACGCTGAGGTCTTGTGCAGTGCTCCGTCGATTAGCTGTAACGACCCTCCTGAGGCTTCGATGTCTTTTATCACTGATTTTCTTTGGTCTGTCGGTACGTTTTACTGCTTCAGGCACGCCATGTGTCTTCCACTTATTCAGTACATCCAAAACAGTTGACTGGGGTATGTTTAAACGCCTCACGGTTTCTCTTATGGACAACCTACTAAAATAACACCCAACAATCTTTCCTTTCTCCAAGTCAGTTCTCTCCCGCCGCGACATTTTCACTTAACCTCACAGTACGATATGATCGCGATCAGCTGCAGGCTTGTTTTATACCGTTTGCAGTTGTACCGCGCATCTTAACAACGCAGCGAATTCGTTCATTTGCTTTTGAAAGGGTGTCCGGTGACTTTTGTCAATATAGTGCATTTCCATTGTGCAATAGCAATGCCTTCAGAATTCTAACCGAACTGTATATATAGAGCCTCTGTTCTTCAAGTATGTGAGCAATGCCAATGTTCTCAAATAACCCATTTATGTCGAAGCAATGGCGAAGAGCATCAGTCACAACATAATATTGTGCATATGTGTCATGTCTGTTTATGTACGCGGTCGATTTGCAGCTAGGATCCAATAAATTCCACTTTTTCCAAGAAGAAATCAAAAGTTCTGCATTTGATATTGTTAGCTTCAAGTCGCTTATTAGATCATCTGGTCCTTGTTGATTTGGAAACTGTGGCTGAGCACCGGTTTGCCGTCCCTACATTCACCTGCAGACTGGACATGTTCTTCTACTGTCTCCAGATTTTTTGGTTTTGGAATGGGAAGCTCATCACAATGTGGAACTGGTGCTGTAAATGATGGTATACCCCGATATGTAATGGCATTCCAGTCACTAAGTTTCTTGTGCTCGGAAATATCCACTATACAAAAGAAACAGTTATCAAGATGACTCTTTGGTTCCCTCCAAATTCGAGAAATAGCAAATGACATTATTTTCCTTGCACCACGAAGCCAACCTTCCAAAGTTGACCTGCAACTACCACGGCAAAGATGCGGTGCCCAAACCTTTTCTTTGCCTCCCATAGGCATTCGGAATTAAGCTTGATATGCAACGAAACATTTAGTCCCGGTGGTAATTTTGTGCTTGACTTGCTTGGGACCAATATAGTACCCACGAGCATAACATGTCCGAGAACTTATAACCTCTTGTGGCCATGTTTACCATGTAACAAAGGCGAATGATAGTGTATCAATAAAAACACAAAATGTAAGGTAACTAAAATAGTTTTGGTGATCCAAAAAAGCTAAGACTACCGTTGGAATCAGCGCCTCTGAATTGCGTAAGAAACATTAAAAAATCAACATAAACATCTTTTGTGTTACATAGTTTAATCCAAGCTATGTGAGCATTCTTTAAATTATGTGTTGGAGGTCATTCTCCCCAAACCTGCAGTCAGTCCAACAAAACAATGAAGCTTTATGTCGTGTTGTACTTGATTCCCCCCAAAGAATCGTGATACTGGAAGCACGATCGTTTCTTGTTACCCGCTCTCTTCCTACGACTTATCAGATCTCCTACCGTTACAGAAAATCCATTCCACAGTTTTGTTAACAATAGTACACTTCACAGATGTTATACCACTCGTTAACGACAAAATTTAGATCAGATGTAGTCCTTTTGTACGTCCGTCCGTCCGACACGATATGTCATTTCATGAAAAGCTTACTGTAAGAAATGTATCCGATACATGCCAAAGTTTTTAGTTATTTTCCGCTTTTCGTTGTGAAAAATATTATATTTTGCTCCGCATAATTTTTCCACTAGGTGGAATCTGGTTTGCCACAAAATCTTTGTTTTAAAAAGACTTTTTTTCCCGTAGAACTGTTATAGTTCCACACTCAGGTTGTATTGTGTAGCAGTTCTTCTGTTTTTATATTCAGTTCTGTTTAAAGTGTCCTGAACCTTCATCTGATCGTAGGTCTTCCTCTTATTCTCTCTCCTAGTGATACCATATTATGTCTACGTCTTGCATACCCTTCGTTCATTGTCCTCACCAGTGCAGGCTTGCCTCTAGAGCCTTCTTCGCAACCATTGTCAGTTTCATCTTAGCATTTCTGATTCTATCCTTTCTAGTGATACCAAATGTATATATAATGTGGTAGTTCTTTCGCTTATTCTCTAGACGTCTCGGTATTCATTAAGTCTCAAAACAAAACAACACAGCTGGTCTTTCTGCAGTCTTGAAAGCTGTTTTTTTATTTAACCACACTAGCAATTTTCTGTCGCAGAGTACACCGTTTTCCTCCAGTTATTTCTTCGAACTTACAATCAACTATTCATTTCTTCCTTCGTTCTCCATCTTCTCCAACACTGATTTCACGTGCTTATACAAAATGCAATTGGTTTCTTCAGGATACACTGGAAAAACTCGTGAATCAAACACAGGAAAGAATACCACAAATTACATATAATTCAAACTTTTTACGGATGCACAATTCTTCCCGAATTGGGGCATATGTTATTTTGCATCAACCACGATACTTTTGTTTCTGTTAGACGGAATGGAAAAAAATACGTTTGAGTGGTGTAGCGTTAAATGGGATCTATAGCTTGCAATATATTTTTCCTGAAGATTTTCGTGAATTCCTGTGCGGATGAGAAGAGCGGTCGATATGTATTTGGTCGGCGGGAAAGATATTCATCCGATGAACCATTTCATTATGACCATCCCCAGCCTAGAGAAATGAGCGCACCTAAAGACTGAACGGTGGCTCAGATGAAGTTCACAGAGCAGTATACTCTCTCTCATAGTGTATATACAACCCAAAGACCGGCTTTTGGTTAGTAGAGTGTACGGAGTCAAAAAGGGAAAAGTTGCCGATTTATCGGAGTTCGATAAACGACAAATTGTGATGGCAAGGCGCCTCGGAACTACGATATCGGAAACGGCGTGACTTGTGAGTTGTTCACGTGCTGATGTAGTGAGTACGTATCAAAAGTGGCCCACAGATGGCCAAACGACGAACCGTCGTCCAGCCGCGTGTGTCTTCCGCAGCTCATTGATGCCAGAGGGGCGCGGAGACTATCGCGCATTGTTCACACCGACCGCAGCGCCACAGTGCGACTAATCACCCTCAGCTACAACAGTGGTGATTAGGGTAATGTGTCACAGTACACAGTTCATCACAGCCTTCTGCGCATGGGCCTGAGTAGCCGAAGATCCAGCCGGGTCCCCATGCTCACTGCACGTTATCGCCAACAACAGAAGAAATGGGCCCAAGATCATCGAGATTGGACCGTGGATGATTGGAAGAAAGTGGCCTGGTCTGACGAATCAAGATTCCTGGTGCAACACGTAGACGGCCGAGCAGGAATATGCCGATTACCCACGGAAGCTATGACACCTGGATGCAATGTTGGGCGGAAACAGGACGGCAGCGGCGTTATGCTGTAGGCGATGTTTTCATGCAACACTTTAGGCCCCATTATCCCAATAGCACAATCCCTGACAGCTGTCAGGTATCTGAACATCGTTGTGGACCAAGTTCACTCATTCATGGCAACCGTGTTCCCTGCTGGTGATGGCCATTACCAACAGGATAATGCGCCATGCCACACTGCCAGAATCGTCAAGGAGTGGTTCGAGGAACATGCTGGTGACTTTCTGTTAATGCCCTGGCCTCCAAATTCTCCTAACATGAACCCAATCGAACATTTGTGGTTGGACTTGGAAAAGCGAGTTCGCGCTAAATCACCACCACCCCGAAATGTTCGGGAACTGGAGAACCTGCTGTTAACATTATGGTACCAGATACACCATAATACCTATCGCCACTTTATCGAATCGATGCCTCGCCGAGTACGAGTAGCCGCTGTTTTAAGGGCTAAAGGGGGTCCTACAGCTTATTAGGTAGGTGGTCATAATGTAATGGCTCTTCGGTGTATATAAACAGTATATATACCTCAACTAATTTTGAATTGGATCGGCGTACGTTCAAAGTGCACGCGCAGTGCTGGTCGCGTAGCATGGATACCTCTTCTTCATGGGCTGAGGAAAAATAACTTTTCAAATACGTCACGGCCTAAAGAAAAAATATTTTGAAACAAGCATTCGTAGTGATCTAAGGAAAACTAATTTTCAACTACGTCTCTCGGAAGCAGAGATAGCGAAAAAGAAGTTTTGACCCTTACGCACCTAGCATTGCGTTATTTAAAAAGGACACTGCTCCCTATCTTTATTGCAGCGAATGGCATACAGTAAAAAATTATCAGTAGGGTTTTTGGAAGCGGAGATACAGCTGCAAACAGAAGTACACAAACACCACCTAGCGACAGAACTGTGATCTACAAAGCTCCTCAAATACAAACCTAAAATGTCCCACAAAGTAAATGGTATCGGGTGTTAAAATATTTTGTTTAAATCACACATTCAGAAGTAGAGATTATGAGAAAAACAAATTAAACATTTGCTCTCCCTAGTAGCAAAATTGTGCATTATTTGGGGAAGAAAATACCCACAAAATGTTTTCATAGTTAGTGATATCTGATCGAAAAAGAATTGTTTCAATCGGGTGTTTAGTACCGCAGATATTGCTGTAAACATGCTGTAAACGTAACTGTGAACTTACGCCCTCTTGTGGTATACTTGTGCGTTAAGAAAAATGTCGAACTGTATGAGGAACATTTCGCATAGAAAACGCTCTCCGACAAAGAAGTTTTTAAATCGAACTCTTAGAATCAGACATAACTACAAAAATACGATATACATCTGAGCCCCCTGGAGGAAAAACCATGCATTATTTTAAGTAGAAGTTATTCTTGAGGTGAGACTTATCGGTCCACGAAATAGTTTTTTCAATTGAGTTATCAGAAGCCCAGATGTTGCTGCAAATACATCAAAAGCGGAAATTAACACTTACGCCCCCTGGTGGCCAAACCATTCTTTACCAAAAATTAGAAATTATATGCAAAACATTTCCCATCAGGAGCTGTACCCAATGCAGGAAAAAGTTTCCAAATCAGAGTTTTAGAAGCAGAGATATTGGGGAAAACACAATTTACCTTACTCCCCTAGCGGAAAATCTATGCATTGCTTGAAAAAGTAACTGCACCTAGAATAGTCTTCGATATAAATGGCATCGAAAGGCAAAATAATTTTTTCTATCGAATATTTAGAAGAAAATATATGGAATAAAATGTATTTTGAATTCGTTATCATCTGAGTTTAAGCAGTCTAGCAGCGAAGTTGTGTATCTGAAAAAAACCGGAATGCAGGTATCATTGTTCTCACATTTCAAGCTTCTCAATGTAAAAAGAATTTTTCAAATCTGAGAGGCAGACGGACGGACGGACGGACAAAGTGATAACATAAGCACGATATTTTTTACAAAATACGTGCTGAAAGTGGCAGTCCCGAACAAGACCAGGAGCACACTTGTTGGTTTACTGTGATCAGGAAAGTGTCCTATACCACGACTGACTCTCCGAAATGCCAGGTTGTAAACCATCATTTTATTTATACGTTTCATGACGGTTTCGATTTAAAAAAGAATTTCTACATCAGATCGCATTTCCTATGGCGAACACTAGCTATCAAAAACCTTTACCGTAAAGATTTCATATGCCACAAAATGTTGGATTATCATTGGATTTTATATTATCACACATTCATTTGAGTCAAGAAACATGCTCATCGCACCCGCGAATTTGGTATTATCTTTCTTATTTTCGTCTATTTTTTCAGTCATATCATAATTCATTTGCCTTGTATTGATCTCCTTTGCTGTCATTAACTTTTATTTCTGTCACAAATACAATCTGACGCTTCCTGAAGCCAGAAAAACTCGCAGTAACTAGTTTCAGTAAAAGTTTGCTACTGAAAATTACATAAAATTGGGAGATCACATTTTCTGTACACAGTAACCAAATGTTCACCAACGTAAAATATTTTTAAAACCAAACCTGTGGCATTGAAAAAAATAACTGCACTGAATATACGGATCAAGCGTGCAGACGAATGCTGGTGGGCAGAAATAGCCATAAAATTTCCCTAGCTTCCATTATGCCTTTAAATTACTTCGCAAGAATTGAATCAAAAGTAATAATGTGAAACACGCCTAAATTGTGCTGCAGCATTACCGTACATCTATAAACTTGTTTGCTTCTTCACTTATAGATATCATATAAAAAGAAAAATCTGAATCATGGCGTTTTTGAGGTACATAAAGCAGTTCGAATTCCGATGATAATGAGTTCAAAATTACCAAGCCATTTCCATTTACCATTCCTTAAACCGTGACCGACAAAACAATTCACTTTCATTTACTACTAAAGTGCTATTCATGAAGCATGAGTTGGCAACACGACATTGAAAGGTGGGCCTACGAATCACACGAAGGTGAAAGGAAAGGTCACATTTCTGATTACCACCCTGCGTATCCCTTAAGGCACACTATCGACACTGGACGGCTGGCCTAATATAAACGATCGCTTACCGGGCATTTACTCAGAGATTCAAATGGCCGATGTATATTCATGGCTTCGCTTCCTCTTGGGACATAGAACTGACAGCATTGCATTTAAAATTACGCTTCGCTTCGTGATACGTCAAACAACTGTTCAACAGGGAAAACAAGTGGATGGCCGCCCTTTTGTTACCAGGCCTTACTTATTCAGCATGCTGTATGAAAAATGAATGGGTCTGGTGTCACATTATTAACTGTGCAGCGCTGATGGGTAATTTGGAACTAGAGAGAAACACATTTACTCAGCTGTCTTCAATGTCGTAAGCTTAATCTGGAAAGCACCACCAACCAAACAGACCAACTGGATTTTGCTCGAATCCCCAGCTTCTTTGCTTGTCAATAGTTAAATTTTCCTTAAATTTTGTCCACTAAAACAAAAACTAGAAAGATGACACCGAATTTTCGGTTGTAATGAGCACGTCTTTTGAATCCTTTCTCATGCGAATTAAATTTATCAAAGTTATTACAAGTCAATGGAACTGGTTAGGAAAACAATCAGCCGAATTTCTACAAATGATAAAAGATCCAGAAATAGAAGCATCTACTTAGTTCTCGCAACGGCTAATAAGCTTGTTATGAAAATTAACAAATGGCGCACAAAAAGTTTCTCATAGCACAAGAAAGGTATCAGAGACAAAGAGATTTTCAAATCGAACAGTTAAAAGAAGAAATAAGAAATACAGAATGAAACATGATATAACTCTACGACTTTTCTAGCAGAAGAATTTTGCATAACAGAAGAATCGAAAATAGGCGAAAATCATTCTTCATGAGAAAAGAACTTTTCAAATGTATTTTCCGGAAGCAGAGATAGCGAGAAAAAAGTTTCGATCTTTACGTCCACTAGCAGGAAATATCTGCATTATTTAAAGAGGCTAATGTTCCACATCTTTATTGCAGCGAATGGCATACAGTAAAAACGAAATTTCTCAGTAGGGTGTTTAAAAACGCAGATACAGCGGCAAACTGAAGTACAAAAACACCACCATGCGACAGAACGGTGAATTAAAAAACTCATCATTACTAACCTAAAGTGTTTTACAAGGTAAACGGCATGCGGTGTTGAAAGATTCTTTTAAACCGCACAAGTGGAAAGCAGAGATATTGAGAAAAACACATTAAGCGCTTGCGCCATCTAACGGCGAAATTGTGCACAGGGTTTGAGCATCTGACATAAGAAAGAAGTTTTTCAATTGAGTTTTTAGTCCCGCAGATATTGCTGTAATCGGAAATTTTAGCTTACGCCCTCTGGTGGCACACTTTTGCGTTAAAAAAATTGAAATTACATAAAAAACATTGCGCACCGGAAACGCTCTCCAACAAAGAATTTTTCAAATCGGTCCATTAGAAGAAGACATATCGACAAAAATAAGATATGCATCTACGCCCCCTGGCGCGAAAACTATGCATTATTTTACGAAGGAAATATTCTCAAAGGTTTACTGACATGAGCGGTATCGGTCCACGAAATAATTTTTTCAATAAAGCTTTTAGAAGGTCCGATTTTGCTGCAAATACATCAAAAGCAGAAATTAGCACTTACAGTAACTGGTGGCCAAACCATTTTTTATCAAAAATCAGAAATTATATGCAAAATATTCCCCACTAGGAGCTGTATCCGACGCAGGAAATTTTTCAAATCGGAGTTATAGAAGCAGAGATCTCGCGGTAAACTCAATTTACTTTTATGCCCCCTAGCGGAAAATAGATGCATAACTTCAAAAAGTGATTGCACCTAAAATAGTCTTCGACATAAATGGAATCGAAAAGTAAGAGAATTTTGTCAATCGGATGTTTAGAAGTAAATATATGGAACAAAATGTATTTTGAATTCGATATCATCTGCATTTACTTCCTGTAGCGGCGAAATTGAGCATCGTAAAAAAACTGAATGCAAGGATCGTCATTCTCACATTTTAAGCAGAGATGGAAACGGGTCACGGGTCAACGGGTAGACAATTTGTTGCGGGTCCAAAGGGTCGGGTCAAGGTGTTCCTGACTCGATTTTGACCCGGTTTTATTCCCGTTTTATTTTTGAAAGAGAAAAAATATATTCCAAAGAAAAATGCGCGTTGTGGAATTTTGTAGTCGATACTGGTGCCCACGGAGTGAATAATGATCTCCCATGCAAAAATATTGTCGCCTCTTTCTTAAAGCAAAGAAGATTTCCACCGATCGACGTCAGACACACCGACACCATATTGTAAAAAGATACTTCCTTTGCGTTTTTTTACAGTGCGATTGTTCAGGGCAAGGTACAGGCAAACGCCATTCGCCTGCTTCTCCGCTGATTCACTATCTCCGTGCGAAGTTCACTGTATGACTAAGAGTCACTTTTCACATCGCATCTTTTACATTGAGCATTCAGAGGTTTTCGACTGATGTGCTAACATCTCGTTCCCATGACATGCCATGTCGAAATTAACTCCGTATTTCTTAATATGGATGGATTTAATATTGAGGAAGTTGAGAAAGGCGTCGAGGCCAACTAATACGTGCTTGTTGAAAACCACAAGAAGAAGAGTGAATGCTGGAAATTGTTTCGTCTCATTAAGGAACAGGTGAATAATTCTGTGTTGTTTGGTCTTGCTTGTTGTTCAAAATGTGGAAAGTGTATAATTACAAAGAAAGATGTCGACGGTGTAATAAGAGATTATGGAACCAAAAATCTAACGGACCATATGAATGTATGCGTACCTCCATCAAAGCGTGGAAAGAGAGAACAATCTAAATACATTTAAAAAAACCCATTTGCGTAATCGTAAATAACAATTCCCATTTGTAATATAATCCATGATCACGGTCATAGTCAGTCATTACTTCTGGATTACGCAACATAGTGGCACTAAAAATGGCACAAAAATTTAGCAAGTAACCAAATTTCATTTTAAAAAAAGGATTTCAGGTATTAAATATTAAGCAGTTATTGGGATGAATATACTGTACATACGAGTATTACGTTTATATGTATATATACAGTATATGGGATGCAAGGTCAGGTGATGCGCAACATATCGCCTCTCCTTGAGAAATGTCAACCCCGCCTTCTCGTGGTGCATTCTGTTCCCACTAAAAGGGCTCTGACGACCGCCAGTAGCGGTATAACTATACCATCGGGATTAGAGGAAATGCTATCCCACACTCACCAACCTGCTTGGCCAGCGTGGTGAGTAATGGCCAAAACCCCTCAAAGATGCTTACACAATTGCAAAATTGGCCCTCAGTCTCCGGCAGCTGGAATGTACCTAGCCAAGGCAGCGGCCAGTGTGACATGAAGGCAGAGGATGCTAAGAATCACAGGAGGACCGGACTAGGCTGCCATTTGATGCTAACCTTGGCTACTTACAACGGACGCTCCCTGTCTTCTGATTCAAGGCTTCTTGAATTGGAAGAGGAACTACAAAGGACCAAGTGGGACATCGTCGGGCTAAGTGAGGTAAGGAGAAAAGGGCTCATTGAACTGAAAAGTAGACATCTCTTCTACTATCGTGGGCCAGATACTGGCAGAACTAGTGGTTTTGGATTTATAATAAACAAGAAACTGAAGGATAAAGTTCTAGAAGTTGAAAGTTACTCTGAAAGAGCTGCACGACTCGTTATCCAACTCTCGAGAACATACCAGGCCCAGATTATTCAAGCTTATGTATCCACCACGAGGAAATTCGGAATCTAAATAAGAAAGGCAAACAGTACTTGAACATCATTATGGGTGATTTCAATGCAAAAGTAGGGCAACAGCAACAGAATGAAACTTCTGTTGGTAAATTCGGTTACGGGAACAGAAATCAACGTGGAAATACTCTCTTAGAATTTGCAGAAACAGAAAGGTTTTTCATCATGAACTCCTTTTTCAAGAAAAAACCACACAGGAAATGGACATGGAGACATCCGAATGGGATGACAAGTGAAATTGATTTTATTATGTGTAACAAAAAATTCGCTATCGAAGACTGCAGTGTGCTAAACAAGTTCAACACAGGTAGTGATGATAGATTGGTGAGATGTAAGATGCACCTCAATAATAAACTCGAACGTGGCAAGCTCATAAGACAAACAAAAAGTATTGACATAACCAACCTTAAAAGACATCATAATACCTTCAAGTTGGAACTGAGGAACAGATTTTCTGCTTTAGAAGGCCTAACATTGAAAGAAGTGGATATTTCTGAAGTTAACAGAGAACTCACCAAAGCTTTTATGGAAACAGCAACAAGAATAGGTGGTACTAAGAACAAGTTACATATGAAGAAAATTTCAGGAAAAACAAAAATGTTGATGCAAAAGAGAAAGGAGATGAGGACAAATAAAGACATAACTTCCAACGTGGAATATATGGAGCTATGCAAGACAGTTCGAAAAAGTATCACTGAAGACATAAAGAAATTCAATTGTGAACTAGTGAGGAAAGCAATTGAAAACAACCAGAGCCTGAAGAGAGCAAAGGGACATCTCAGTAAGGGAAGAAAACAGATTATGGCTCTGAGAAAAGAAGGTGGTACTGCAACAAGAAATAGAAGCGAAATTTTGACAAGTGTGAAAGATTTCTATTCAAAACTATATGAAAGGGATGATACATCTTTTCCAGAAATTACGGCAGGTACCAGTGCCAAAGTCCCTCCAATCCTCCCTGCAGAAGTTACATATGCAATTAAGAACATGAAACGGGAAAGAGCTCCAGGAGAAGATGGAATTACCGTGGACATTATACAAGAAGCAAGTGGAAAAATTGAAACTACACTCGCCCAAGTTTCCACCAGATGTCTTAATGAAGGGAAGATTCCTGAGGATTGAAACAATGCTACAATGATCCTGCTCCATAAAAAAGGTGACGTTGAAGATCTCAGGAACTACAGGCCCATCAGCCTCCTATCAGTGGTTTATAAAATCTTCACTAAGGTTCTTTCACATCGCTTGAAGGTAACACTAGACATGGCCCAACCAAGAGAACAAGCTGGATTCAGGAGTGGCTACAGCACTATAGATCATTATCATGTACTGAGACAACTAATTGAAAGAACAAGAGAATATGAACTCCCATTATGCATGGCTTCCATCAGCAGTAAAAATGGCTTTGAAATCCTCGGTATTGAAGATGCATACATTAGCGCTATTGATAACATCTCTGAAAATGCGAGTGCAATGGTTCGGATATTTTAGAATACAGCACAAATAAGAATTGGAAAGGAAGTGAGACGAGCTGACACCGTATCTCCCAAGCTCTTTAACGCCACATTGCAAAATGTCTTTCAATCATTGAACTGGGAAAATAAAGGGATAAAGATTAATGGAGATTACTTAACTCACCTTCGTTTTGCTGATGACGTCGTCATCTTTGCAACTACCCCTTCAGAGCTGCAGAGTATCATCCAAGAACTTGCTGACAAGAGTAAAGAAGTGGGAATAAAAATGAACTTTCAGAAGACAAAAGTGATGTACAATGCTTTTACAAGAAACGAAGATTAATCGATTGATGGAGAAAAGCTTGAGACAACTGATTCTTACATTTATCTTGGGCAGAAGATATGAAGTGAGGGTCACATTGAAGAAATTAATCGGCTTATAAAACTTGGATGGAGAGCTTTTGGAAGAAACAGTACAATTTTTAAGAGCAATATGCCATTATGTCTCAAAGGAAAAGTGTTTAATCAATGCATCCTTCCAGTGCTTACGTATGGAGCAGAGACATGGACCTTAACTAAAAAAGACATACAAAGACTGCAGATAACTCAAAAAATCATGGAGAGATGCATGCTTGGTGTAACCAGGAAAGATAAGAAGAGGAACTTGTGGATAAAGAAAATGACAGGGGGTGGACGTCATCATGACCAGAGTGAAATCACTGAAATGGCAATGGGCTGGACATGTTGCCAGAAGAATGGACCACCGATGGACAACCAAAATTTTAGACTATATTCAAAGGGACAAGAAAAGGCCCAGAAGAAGACCCCGTGGGAGATGGGTGGATGAAATTAGAAAGTATCCTGGAGTGACATGGAGGAGACAGGCCCAAGACAGACAATTGTGGAAGAAATTTGGGGAGACCTTCATCCAGCAGTGGATTGATAGTGGTTGTTGTTGATGATGATGATGATAATGATGATACAGTATATAAATTGAGTTTCGAATTTATAGTTCAAAGCAGATTTGTCTGAGTCAGCTACGGGTCCGGGTCGGGCCCAGTTATGGGACGTCCGGGTCCGAAATTTTTGACCCGTTTCCAACTTTGATTTCAAGCTTCTAATTGCAAGAAGAATTTTTCAAATCGGGATAATAGTTGTCAAGATATGGTGTTCACAGACGGACGGATAAACCGATAACATAAGCACGATGCTTTTCTACAAGAGACGGGCTAAAAAGAGATGTTAAAACTTACTGTTTTACCTGTCTCATAATTGATTTCCTTTATTAGGAAGAATTAGTTATGTGACGTGTACCTCTATTTTAGCCTTCCTTTATGTATCTTATGCAAATTTTACCTCTTATGAATATTTTCATTCTAAATGCCACATCGGAACATCCAAGTTTCTCGGTGCGTTTTGGCAACAACTGGCAGCTAGTCAAAAATGTAAATAAACGCTAATGCTCTCAGTGTAAGAAACGTAGACAACGACATTGTTTGCAAAAGGTGTGACAACGCATGATAGTTGTGACGTATACTCGAAATTAACTTTCATTTTTAGTTGCTGTATCAATGTAAATTTGAGTTCATTCTCTTTTAGCGTTTTCAACCTTAACGTTATATATTCTCTCTCGCGGAATGAGTTTGGCAACACTTCTCAGGTCAGAGAGCATGACGTATGCCTGTGACAGATAGGAACTAGAAGACATATAATGTTGAAGCAGCAATCAAAAGAGTGGGTATGGTGGTGTGATGCTATAATCGTGGAAGCGGCGTTGTTTACTTGAAGTTGTGTCTATTTGAAGGCTGCGTGTTGAGTTGTGTTATTTATATATATATAGCTTTCGGAGTTAAAGTGTTGTGTTTACTAACGTTTGCTAATTAGTTGTGAAGTATTACTACCATTGTGATTAGTTCAAGTATGTTGTAATCTTAATGTTCTACATGATCAGTATTTATGAGGTATTGACAGAATAAAGAAGAACTGTAAGTAAATATTTCTTGGACTTTATTAGAGTGACTCCTGTTTCACTTTAAGTGAAGTAATTATGAAGAACTGATTGTGTGTAGTGTTCAATAAGCTATATATACACGTTTCACATAGTAAAGAATGCTACATAGTCTTGTAAAAGTAATGTTACCTACAATTGTGTGACAAACGAGTATAACCTGCTATAAGGATAATAATGTGAATAGTTCAATTAATACACTGGTTTTCATAAATAAATAACAAAAACTAGAATAATTGCAATAGCTCAAAAAATACATGATGAAATATTAAGAAATTTCTTGAAATCTCTATCATATTGTACGTCAGAGAAAGATCTTAAAACATTTCGTAAGAAACACTTCATTCCGACAAAAATGATCTCATACAGATCCAGGTGAAAAATAGTGTCAAAATGAAGTAGCCAAAGTACCTCAATAGGAAGTGTAGTCACTCCTCATGGCAATGCAGGCTTCACATCGATGTTCCATGCTGCTGATGACGGGGTCTAAGAGCTTAGTAGGTAGCAACGACTAATGTTCGTGCAAAGCTTATCTAAACCCCTCCAGGTCTTGCGGAGGGGTTGCTGAAATCAGCAGCATGTGTCCCTACAACATCCCATACATGCTCGATCGTATAAAGATGAGAAGAAATGGCTGGCCAATCCATACAAACAATGGTCCACTCTTGAAGATATTGTTCTACCAGACTCACTCGGTGGATACGCGCGTTATAGTCTTGAAGGAGAAATGTATCTCCTATGGCATATGGGCGAACCTAGGGGTCCAGGATACCATACTTATACCTTCGAGCATTCATGGTTCTTCTTGGAACCACAGAGAGGTCAGGGCACCCACATAACGAGATACCACCTCAAACCAGTATGCTACCACCACCATATGTGTCTCTTTCACGTGTCATTGAGGGATGATAACGTGTCCCTCCTTTTCTCGAGATCAGAGCACACCTAGAGTCGCTCTGCAAAGTAAATCTGGACTCATCTGTGAAGAGTAATGATCTCCATTGGTTTGCAGTCCAGTTGACGTGAAGTCTTGCGCAATTCAAACGTCCCCCTTCACGACGGGGGTGGGGGGGGGTAAAGGACACGGAGAGTGCTGGTCGGTAGCATGAACACCTCTTTTGTGAAGTCTTTTATGTGCAGTGAAAGCAGATGCTACTGTTCCTGTAGACGCAGCAAAGGCAAATCGCAGCTGTTTCGGGATAGCCGTCGTGTTCCTCCGGGCAGTTAATCGGAGATATCGGTCATCCACGGATATTGTAGCCCAAAGCTTTCCTTCGCTGTACCTACGAGAAACTGATTGGGTATTTTGATATTGGTTCCACATCTTGTGGACCACAGAAGGACTCACATGCAGCCACCTAGCAACTTCCACCTGACTTTGGCCAACCTCTCTAGTCTTCGGTTCGCTCTCCACCTCAGTTCATCTGTTAAATGATGTCTCGCAGTCATAACAACACAAATGTGCTATCTCAATATTCATTTCTTTACACTCCGCAAACGATGTGACGCACACCTCCGCAACAGTCCCTTATATGCTGCTGCTCATTTCCATAAACCGGTGCCATTGCCACTCATTGGCATACGATACCCTGACCCCACATTGCATTTCAGTCATATACCCAAGTTTTGTGCATTTCCAGCTCTTCTTTCACAAAAAATCGCGAGTTTACTGGGTTTTTTCCCTTAATTTATGTAATCCAGTGTATTTCAAGTTGTGTCATCTAACAAGAAGGTAGAACAAAGAACCAAATAAAGAACTTTAAGTTAAATCACTTGATTAGCATTTTTTACCTGGCTCTTAGTGTTTTCTTCTCAGTATTAATGTATAGAGTTTAATGAAAATTTAACAAGAGGAGAATCTCAACAAAATAACTAAAACATCATAGTTATGAACATAGGAGTCTAATAGACTGCATTATGGCTAATTCTGTCTTTAAAAATCTGAAGTTCAAAATGTTCCGGGGTTGTGTAACTAAACGAGAATTCTGAAGTTTTGGGACAACAACAATGAACGGATTGGCAAAGTGATATTAGTGCGGCACGTGAACAACTATGCACAAGACAGGTATTGAGTATAATGATAATTTTCTTTAAAGATTAAAAGTCTATTTTAAATCAATAACTTTTTATTGTAAAACAAAGGATGATCTGAAATCACAAACCTAAATTTATTTTGCAGCACATTCCAGATAAGATAAATAATGCTGATTTATTTGTAAGATGTGAAGAAATTAGTAAGATAATATAAAATATTTCACAAATAAGTAATGAAAACATGCAAAGAGATAGTATATTTAAACAAAACAACGCAATCCATATGCATGACGAAAGAAACCAGACGTTAGCAGGAACCAAAGTTTTCTAGACTTTATCCTACATAATTTTCGTCTTTATTTAATCATATTTTCGAAACAGATTAACTTTTCGAAGTATTGTCCAGTAAATAGCACTAATATTTTTCAAAGTTAAGCATATTTACCAATGTTAATTTATCCACATCTGTCCCATACTTCTTTCGCATAAGACACCTTTCTGGATCAAGCAACAGTCTCTTAAAACAGACTGTGGCTTTGGTAGCAGAATAGCTGATTCCGCTGGCTGCCGCTTGTATTCATTCTTGCCTTTTGGACATCTATTCTTATATGCGTTTGCAAATGGGAATCGTTAACTTCCCATGAACTCTCGATTGTCGTTTGCTACTTGCGCATGACGTAAAACTGCAGGAAGTGAGAAAAGGACTGTCATGAGGACAGCGCCCATGATGACACTTCATGTCTGTGGGAAAGAGACCAAAAAAATGGGTGTGATCTAGATTATGAATCAGGCGAATCACTGACTCAATTCTTTCACCTGGTTGTTGGCTTATTTTGACTCCCTTTTCCCTCAACTTCCCTTCTCGCATTGGTTTTAGAAAAAAGTTTCATGTTTTACCATGTGATCCAAAAACTTAAAGCATTCGTCTGCAGAGTCATATTTCTAATGCACCACTTCCGTCCTGTGAAAGAAATTTCTCAGTTTTGCCTTGATGGGAAGACATGTTTCTTTCTACAGCTTATCTAGTTCTTGCTACCTCCTTTTGCCGTTCAATGATAATTTTAATGAAATTTTACATTTTAAAGATCAATGTTAAAAATTGTCAAATGAATCAAGCTTAGTAGTATTTTCAAATTACTTTAATCTCAGACGAACCGATAGCCTCACCAATTCGTCTTGGGTTTCAGAAGTTCTGGTGCTTTCGCTATCTGCATTTAAAAAATTGATCGTTCGTCTTCCAAAAGATTTGTATTCTTGTGATTCCTGCTAATGACTTTCATCGTAAATAGCTTCGCCGAAGTTCCATATTCATAATAGCAGCAGGGCCACACCATAGTGTTATATCAAAATTCTGTATTGTACTTTGAGCATCCGCCAACAAGGCGTCGGCTTTGAGTGTATTAATGAGGGAAATTTGAACCACGAGCTGTTGCAGTGCACCTTGGCTATCTCTTGTGCAAGGATTTTCTTGAATTCGATAAAAAGTGCATTAACAGGAAGAAAATGAAGAGCCCTATACCTCTCCCCTATAGCACTCGCGAAGAGATGCGTTTAAACGAACATACGATCCGTGGTGTTCTTTAACAAAAAGAACATAAATCTCCAAAAATGAATACTAAGTTACTCAGCTGACGAAGAAAAGCCACTTACCATACACAACATCGCAATGAGGAGATGGGTGCCTGGTGCAGTCTTAGGTGGACATGTTTTTTACGAAGAAGAATTACATTATTTAGACTCAGTAAACAACCCCTTCCGCTTGAAAAGACGATCTAGCTCCTTCTAATCTTACTCCCAGGCATATTAATCCCACTCTAAATGGATCAATGTTCTCATTGTATTTTAGTTTCTTACAACGTACACTGCTGGCCACCCAAAATGCAACACCAAGAAGAACACGAGATAGCAAAGCCAAATTTACTGGACACATAACAACAGGTACAAAGATGAAACGATTGAGCTTACAGGCCCGTGCGACTTGCGGAACACGCAGACATCAATAGTTCGTGTGATACCCCATGGCTGGCAATAACGCCCGCTACACGCCGCGGCATCGAACGAAAGAGGCTTTGGATGTGGGCTTGGGCTATCGGTCCAGGCTGCTTCCACACGTTGCCACAGTTCATCAGGCGTAGCCGCGGGGGGTGCTTGCCGGGCCACTCGGTTGCCGATCAGCGACCAGACGTGTTCGATGGGCGACATATCGGGAGAACAGGCGGGCAACGGCAGCAGTGACACCTGGTGGGCCGTAAAGAATTGTTGCACGATGCGTGCCACGTGCGGGCGCGCATTGTCCTGTTGAAACGTGGCCGCTGGCCGGTCCTGCAGGTAAGGGAGGACTATAGGCTCCAAAACGACGGAGATGTAGCGGTTGTTGTTGAGTATACCGGTGATGCGTACCAGAGGGGTGCGGGTGTCATATCCAATTGTGCCCCAAACCATAACGCCAGGCGACGGACCGGTATGGCGATGCATAATGCAGGCGTCATACAGTCTCTCGCCGCGGTGCCGCCACACGCGGATCCGACCATCGTGGTGTGCAGGCAGAAGCGGGATTCGTCGGAGAAGACAATGTCGTGCCCTTCCGTAGTCCAGGGGCGGCGTTCAACGGCCCACTGCCGCCGCACTAGCCTGTGGTGTAACGTCATAGGTAATCATAGCAATGGGCGTCGTGCGACAAGTCCCCGCTCCTGCAGACGACGTCGAACGGTACGTGCTGACACAGGTTGTTGCGCAACACACCCTAATTCCTGCGCTAACGTTCGTGATGTGACGGCGCGAGCCGTCAATCCTCGCCGCACAACATGCCGGTCCTCTCGTTCGGTGGTGTGTCGCGGCTGCGGCAATCGCTCACGTCGGTCTGTCAGTCCCTCCTGCACCCACCGAATCCATACTCGCCTTACTGTGGCTGGATGTCGTCCTACATGTGCGCCGATGTCTCGGTACGATAAACCGCTGTCGCGATAAGCCACTATTCGTCCTCTGTCGAACTCCGAAACGTGTTGGAAGGACTGCCGTATTCTGCGACGAGGCACCAGGAAGCTTCCCACGCACAGGTCCGGTAGCACAACACACTTCCACTACTTACACCCCGCCTTCTGTACACTCTTCTTATAGTGCTTCTCGGTGGCGTTCCGGGCGCACATGATTTGCATATGCCCTGCAATGCTAATCGTTTGCATGTCCTCTCGTGGGCAACGCATGCTGCGAATTTTAGGACAATCGGATGCTTCCTTCTTTGTGTTGCATTGTGGGTGGCCAGCAGTGTAGCTGTATGAATATGCTTATGATACATTCTTTCAACACATAACTAATGCATTAAAAGTTTCATTTAGAAACATTCGGTTTCATAAACATGGCGTACCGAGAACGCAATTTCTTACTTTTCTATTACATTCTAAGGGAAAATTTCCGCTTAAACTCCTCGAATACAAATTATGGGTGGTTTCGCAGAACAGAAACCGAATCTAGCACGTAAAGAGCCATTTTCTCCATAAACTCTTGCTCGTACACAACATTTTCTGTGTACGTGTAAGAGTTTATGTTTAAGATATCTTGTGCAATAAATAACACAGGAAAAGCCAGCAGTAGTACTGCTGCTAAGCTACAGATCCCTTCACCATGTGCGAACCAGAAATCATCCGTGACCCGCAATTATCTAACAATGAACTTAGTATAAAACAGTCATAAAAAACTGTAAAAAAGTCTCTGAAGACAGTAAGTAACAATAGTAATTGGAGTTTAAAACTTAAAAAGAATAATCCATAATCATAAAATGCTGAGCTGTCAGTGAAGGAAAGTTACAGCCATTTCCGAAAACTGACATTTTGTTAATACTTTATTACCAGAAAAATCTTGCTGTATTCAATACAGAGGTCAAAAAATCGTAGTTAGAATAAACTATATAAGGTCCAGATCATAATCTCTGCATCCATCGTGATATTTCAACAGTATACAATTTTTTTAATATCCATTGAATATCCATGATTTGTCCCCAGCGATTCTTCGACTTTGCATTGTCATTAACTTAACGGATTGAAAAATGCTTTTCTCCTTTCCTGATATTTACTAGCGAAATTTTCACGCAAACACTAGTACAATTGCAATTTTTGTAATCCGCAAGCTTTTCTTTCACTTTACAGAGTGTCAATCGTGATAGGAGGAGTCTACAGTGCATAGCACCATGATCAATTTTTGGTTTTAAAATACACAACTCATAAAAAGCAGTTAGTGTTTTAAAAGTAAATAGAATCTGAAAGTCTCAAGTTCTCATGTTCAGGGAGATTATGACCAGCTAAGGAAGTCTAAAGTTTGTTGGATAAACTATTAGTACGTTACTAATTCATCTGGGCACAAAATGAGTGCTCAATGAATGAACTTCTTGTAGCACGAGGGAAACTACCGAAGGTGGAAAAAGAGCTGACAGCTCTTGAGAGCAGTACCCTCGGTAGCATCAGTAAGAGATTCACCCTCACTGCCTTCCTGTATGAAAGGGGTTGAAGAGAACCAGTTAGCTCCGAGTAAAAAGTCAGACAAAATGCTATTTTATGCATAACATCGGGAAGTTATGGGAATAACTTGCTTCTTGAATATAGGAAGCATACTCTAGACTTGGTCGGAATTACAATTCATACGATGTCAAAGCTTCAGAAGAAAAGTATTTCTACATTTTTACTTTATTTATCCATTTATTTTTATTTTCGAAGCAATGGAATAAACGTGGCAAGTTCGAGAAAATATTTTGGACCATTTGCTACTTTAACAAGACACTGAGCTTTGCAAAAGGTGAGCCCCTTGAAGTTTTCTCCACTGCATCAAGTGATCTAAGCATTACAGTTTGAGAAAGCGGCAACACTTTAGCTCATTCGGATCTCTAACTAGAGCGTAAAATGCTTGAAGGAAACTGCAATCACCAAAACTGAGATTTGGATTAGCAATAGCTGAAAGCGGTGACTGGTACACCGAAAGAAAGAGACCAAAGGACAGAGCTGATATACGAGGACAGGCTGCGTTAAGAAAGAATGCGTATGCTAAGACAAGGAACAAAGCTACAGAGACAGTGACACAATGAAGGAAAAAACATGTACGGGTGACGATTATTCACGTTTCGATGGCAGACTGTATAAGTCGCTTAAGCTAACAAGTGCTGTTTTTTGCCGTAAAAACACATCTTTAATTTGCAAGTTGTCTCAAGTAACGATATTCAAAATTAATGTAACATGCATTGCAGCAGCATATTATTAGGAACACTCAGCCGCGATCAGACACCTTCCATACTCACTTACGTACTCAACTGTGATGTTCAGATGGATTTATAAACAGCTCACTAAAATGGTTCAGACGTGTAAGAAGCTTAGATAGCAGCAATATGGGGAAAATTCCTGATTGAGGATACTTTGGAAGAGGCATGATAGTGGGTGCCAGAAGTGCAAGCATCTCAGAACAAAAACGACCACCTTCTCGGCTATTGTTGTTTGGGGGTTTAACGATCACATTCAGCAACTGGATGGACTATAAGCAGTCACCCGTCCCTAATTTAGGACCACTAGTTCCAGGGAAGGGAAAGAATCAGTGCCGTAAGACAAACACAAAATCTATTCCTCATTGGGATTCGAACCCGGGTCCATCTCGGACGAATGGTCAGGAGCCAGAGCTGCGCTACAGGGGCGGTCTTCTCGGCAATCAAAAATGGAAACGTGTCACGGGTCAGCGGGTCAAGAGTTTAGCGTCAAGGTGTTCTCGACCCGGTATTATTTCCGTTTTATTTTTGAAAAGAAAAAAATATTTCAAGGAAAATAGCGTACTGCGGAATTTTGTGCTTGATGCTGATGCCAGCGGAGTGAGAAATAATTTGTCATACAAAAATATTGCCGTCTCTTTCTTAAAGCAAAGAAGATTTCCACCGACCGACGATACCATATCGTAAAACGATACTTCCTTTGCGTTTGTTTGCACTATGATTGTACGGAGCGAAATACAGGCAAGCGCCTGTCGGCTGCTACTCTGGTGATTCATTGTCTCCCACCCCGCGTGTTACATTGTAGGACTAAGAGTTACTTTTCGCATCGCATCGTTGCATTGAGCGTTCAGAATTTTTTGTTTGACGTGCTAAAATTTCGTTCCATTGCATGTCGTGTTGGAATATTAATGTCTTATTTATTAATATGGATGAGTTTCATATTAAGGAGATTGGAAATGTGTTGTTGGATATAACCGGGTCGGTTATATCCAACAACACATTCTTGTTGAAAACAAAAAGGGGAAAATTGAATGCTGGAAGTTGTTTCGTCTCATTAAGAAACCAGAATATGTTTCACAGCAACACCAATTTTCACAAGCATGTGATCAGTTAAAAGTTTCCAAAATATGAATGTTGATTTCATGAGTGTTCCTTCCTTCTGAGGGGCAATGACGAAATCAACATCCATATTTTGTAAACTTTCAACTCATCAGAAGCTAGTGAAAATTGGTGTTGCTGTGAAACATATTCTGAAGCTTGATATGTTATCAAGAAAACAGCAAAAACTAAAATTAAGCATACAACAAGTTATTTAATTCAAACAGTTTGACTGCAGTAGCATCAAAATCAAGTGGAGCAACCTTAACATTACTTCGAAGGGACTTTTTGACTCTCGCAAATGTGTTTGAAAACATGTGTAAAACAGTTAGGTTATGTGAAAAACGACATTTTCAACCACTTCTGTAAGCAACTGAATACGTTCCCATAACACATTTATATGATTTCTATACAACCTACGATACCCAGTGCGGAGAAACTTTCTGGAAGCCCTGTGTGTATTATACAGTATATATGATTATGTATAATAAATTATAAATTGAATTTCGAATTTCGAAATTACAGTTCAAAGCAGATTTGTCTGGACCAGGTACAATTATGTGACGTCCGGGTCCGGATCGGGTCAGGTCCAATTATGTGACATCCGGGTCCGGGTCGTGTCAGGGTCCAAACTTTTTGACCCGTTTCCAGCACTGTCGGCTATGGAAGAACAACTGAACTAAGGATGTACAAATAATAGTGCACAAATAACAAAACAAGCAATCAAAGGTTTTTCTGTGGGAGCAAACGACAGGTCGTTGTTCGAGGGCAACGGTGGTTTGGGAGGATTGTACGAGGTAACAGACGAGCTCCATTGCGTTAAGTAACCGCGCAGTACAACAGCGGTATCCAAAGTACAATTTCAGCATACACAGCCTGTCGCAAATTGCCACGAATTGGCTATAACAGCAGACGTCCTCTTTGTGTACCACTTGTCTTTGCTAAAAACTAACAAAATCGTTTGCAGTGCGAACGGGGCACCAAAACTGGACCCTTCAAGTCTGGAAATATTATTATTATATTTTATACTTTTTATTACTGTGGGCAATCTCTTCTGTTGGCGTACATTGCGGAAAGGACTGAAAGCGACGTACAATATTTTTAATGACATTTGCTGATGTAGTGCGGCGGTGCAGCATTGCTAGGTATCATATACTGTACTATTGTGCCTTGATTGATTTGAATGGATGTTTCTTACTTAAATAAAGAATAAATATAAGGCTCGTTATTTCCTGGTTTAATCGGGGTCGAAGACACGCGTCGAGAACAGAATGAGAGCAAGCGAGTCCAGTACGCATTATCTCGTCTGTTATGAGGGATCCATAGTGCATCGAATAAAATGCAGGGGTACTAATGCCGTCATATTTATTAATTTTAGGTCCCGATTGTGGGGATCTCTAATCTCGAATTTCTTCCTCCGTACACACAAAACAAAGTTAAAAGAGCAAAACAACTCCCCCCCCCCCCGGAATATAATACATAATTACGTCGCGTTAAAATTTAATTATAATTCGACATCAGTTATTACCTACAACAACGGAAAGAGAAAAGCATCAGTTAACACTACTGTCGATCTAATGGGTAATAACTAGGGCTAGGATTTTTATGACCTAAGAATTGCTAGAAAATACCCTATAAAAATACATTTATGACCCAAAACAATTAAAAAAAGCCCTATAAAACAAAAGCATTACCCAAGAAATACACATTTTTTTTTCCTTGCACAACTAGTTAATTCAAAAAGTAATGCATGAAACAAAACAAACAGAATCTAAAAATATAATTTAATCTGTTGACTGTTGCTGTGTCAACTGAAGTTCTTTATTTTACTAACCAACACATTACCTACAAAACAAAAAGAATAAACAAGAAATAGAATTTGATTGTTTTACAGTTTCTGTTCCAATTTAAAAATTTATTGCCCAAAAACATGCCCTAGGAGACAAAAACAAACCCTTAAAAATGTAATTTAACTTTTTACAGTTTCTGTGCCTAATTGAGCCTTTTTTTTTTTTTTTTTTGTTAACAAAAAATATGCCTTATAAAATAAAACAAGAAAAAGACATAAAAATGCAATTTACATTTTCTGACAGTTCCTGTGCCAAATTGAAATTTTGAATTTTACTACCAAAACCAAAAAAGTTATTCAATATTTTTAGTTTGCCATGGCAAACTGAAATTTTTTATTTCATCAGTCCAGAATTGCAATGCACACCAAAAACCATGTGCAGATTTTCAAAAGAGCATGATTTTCTATTGTCTGCCAACAAAGCTTTAAACATTGAAAAGCTCCTTTCCACTTCTACTGACACCACAGGAGCATACTTGAAATAAACTATGTCACTTTATTCAAAGTCTCCTGAACTTTCACCAAGAGAAAAGTTTCTCCCCGATAGCACATCTGCAATTAAGTACAGCTTTCCATATCCTACAATTTTTTTTAGAAAACTTGCTCAATTTTCTTTTGCACAGCCTTTCCCACTTTTCCAGTCACAATGTCCAGATCATTCACAACTTTCTTCATCAAATCTATTTGGTGCACTAATAGCACTGCTGACTTCCCCAAGGAAGTAACGGCACCAGGCAGAAATCCAATATTCAACTTTACGTAGGAAAAACCTGCAATTTCAGGATCAGAAAGTAGTCTCTGTGCAACTGTAATTGATGCTGCTTCATTGCTGTCAAATGAGTCGATGATCATCTTCATCCAAGGAGAATTCATTCAAAAATATTCTTTTTATTGAAAATACCAAAATATGCAAAATAATGACTCAAAAATAGCAAACAAATGCATTAAAATGACCGAAAACCCCGAAAAAATGCCACATTGCGTAAACATCACGAAAACATGAAAAAAATGCCTTATATACTAATATATAACAAAGGTACTTAAATCAGCTTAGTTTTTAGGTTGCCAAAAAATGCGAAATCATAAAAATCTTAGCCCTAATAATAACATTCTATAACACAATTCTTAATTAACGTTTGAAATAATCCCTTCAGCGTAGATCTTGAGTCATCGATGAAAAAAAAATCTTAATTTTAATCAGAGTTCACTTACGTGGTTTATATTCTTTGTAGTTTCCCATTTCATACATAAATTGCCTAGTTGGACATGTCTAACAGATGATTTGCCGTTACAGAAGCACAAGAAAATCGAAATTTGGTTCCACTGCAAAAAACTGATTTGCCAAGAGAAATATTGGAAACCAAATTCCTATTCCCCCTTTTCTTTCTTTATCTGAGAGATGGCGCTTGACTGCTGAAAGGGAAACGTAGTTTTTCTTTTTATTTATTATATATTATTTCTTTCGACAGCCAGAAAATTAGCCTTACAGTTTGGTATTCTTCGTGCCTGTCCTGTGAATCTTATTTCCATGTCTATGTTAGCCTTAAAAAGTTCATAGAATATGCATTAAGTCCTATGACTTTGTACGTTTCTAGAATACAGCCAAGGTCAACTTTACGAGGGAATTTATTTAGTTTTTTACAAAACACCAGAAAATCGGGGAAACGGTAGTATCCCAACCGTGGAGTAGAACGCCAGAGAGCAGCTGATAGATGAAACGTCGAATTCCATGTATAAGAAACATAAAATGCATAATGCTGACGGTCATAGTTTGAAACCGCAGGAAATTAGTTTTATGACCTCAGTATCGCACGTTTTGTATTCCTTGTACCTACAAGGAACACTCACAAGGAATATCAAATGCTGAATGCCAACACATATAAAACTAATTTCGGGCATTTTTGAAACGTATCGAGACAAAATTATTGTGAACATTCCGTGAATCATCATCATCATCATTGTCAACCATTATCAATCCACTGCTGGACGAAGGTCTCCCCAAGTTTCCTCCACAACGGTCTGTCTTGTGCCAGTCTCCTCCATGTCACCCCTGCATACTTTCGAATTTCATCCACCCATCTCCCATGTGGTCTTCTTCTGGGTCTTTTCCTGTCCCTTGGAATCCAATCTAAAATTTCGGCTGTCCATCGATGATCTGTCCTTCTGGCAGTATGTCCAGCCCATTGCCATTTCAGTGATTTCACTCTGGTCATGATGACGCCCACCCCCTGTCATTTTCTTTATCCACAAGTTCCTCTTCTTATCTTTCCTGGTTACACCAAGCATGCATCTCTCCATGCTTTTTGAGTTACCTGCAGTCTTTGTATGTCTTTTTTAGTTAAGGTCCATGCCTCTGCTCCATACGTAAGCACTGGCAGGATGCATTGATTAAACACTTTTCCTTAGAGACATAATGGCATACTGCTCTTAAAAATTGTACTGTTTCTTCCAAAAGCTCTCCATCCAAGTTTTATAAGCCGATTAATTTTTTCAATGTGACCCTCACTTCATATCTTCTGCCCAAGATAAATGTAAGAATCAGTTGTCTCTAGCTTTTCTCCATCAATCGATTAATCTTCGTTTCTTGTAAAAGCATTGAACATCACTTTTGTCTTCTGAAAGTTCATTTTTAATCCCACTTCTTTACTCTTGTCAGCAAGTTCCTGGATCATACTCTGCAGCTCTGATGGGCTAGTTGCAAAAATGACTAAGTCATCAGCAAAACGAAGGTGGGTTAGATAATCTCCATTAATCTTTATCCCCTTGTTTTCCCAGCTCAGTGACTGAAAAACACCCTCCAATGTGGCATTAAAGAGCTTCGGAGATATGGTGTCACCTTGTCTCACTCCTTTTCCAATTTTTATGTGTGTTGTATTTTCAAACAGCCTAATCTTTGCACTTGCATTTTCATAGATGTTATTAATAATATTAATGTATGCATCTTCAATACCGCAGGTTTTCAGAGCCATTGTAACTGCTGATGGTTTCACCGAATCAAAGGCTTTTTCATAATCGATAAAAGCCATGCACAATGGAAGTTCATATTCCCTCGCTCTTTCAATTAGTTCTCTCAGCACATGGATATGATTTATTGTGCTGTAGCCACTCCTGAATCCAGCTTGTTCTCTCGGTTGAGCCATGTCCAGTGTTACCTTCAAGCGGTGTGAAAGAACTTTAGTGAAGATTTTATAAACTACTGATAGGAGGCTGATAGGTCTGTAGTTTCCGAGATCCTCAATGTCACCTTTCTTATGTAGCAGGATCATTGTAGCGGTGTTCCAATCCTCAGGAATCTTTCCTTCATTAAGGCATCGAGTGAAAATTTGGGCGAGTACTGTTTCGATTTCTCCACTTGCTTCTTGTATGATGTCTACAGTAATTCCATCTTCTCCTGGAGCTTTTCCCCGCTTCATGTTCTTGATTGCATGTGCAACTTCTGCTGGAAGGACTGGAGGAACTCTGGTACTGGTATCTTTCATGATGTCTGGAGTGCATGTATCATCCCTTTCATATAATTTGGAGTAGAAATCTTTCACTCTTGTCAAAATTTCGCCTCTATTTCTTGTTACAGAACCATCTTCTTTTCTCAGTGCCATAATCTGTTTTCTTCCCTTACTGAGAAGTCCCTTTGCTATCTTTAGGCTTTGGTTGTTTTCAATTGCTTTCCTCACTAGTTCACAGTTGAATTTTCTTACGTCTTCAGTGATACTTTTTCGTACTGTCTTGCATAGCTCTATATATTCCACTTTGGAAGTCACATCTTCTTTAGTTGTCCTCATCTCTCTTCTTTTTTGCATCAACATTTTCGTTCTTCCTGATAATTTATTTACATGCAACTTGTTCTTAGACCCAGCTAATTTTGTTGCTGTTTCCATAAGAGCTTTGGTTACTTTTCTGTTAACTTCAGAGATGTCCACTTCTTCCGATGTTAGGCCTTCTAAAGCAGAGAACCTGTTCTTCAGTTCCAACTTGAAGGTATTATGGTGATTTTTAAGGTTGGTTATGTCAATAGATTTTGTTTGTCTTATGAGCTTGCCACGTTCAAGTTTAGTGTTGAGGTGCATCTTACATCTCACCAATCTATGGTCACTACCTGTGTTGAACTTGTTTAGCACACTGCAGTCTTCTATGACGAATTTTTTGTTACACATAATAAATCAATTTCACTTGTCGTCCCATTTGGATGTCTCCATGTCCATTTCCTGTGTGGCTTTTTCTTGAAGAAGGAGTTCAAGATGAAAAACCCTTCTGCCTCTGCAAACTCAACGAGAGTATTTCCACGCTGGTTTCTGTTGCCGTGACCGAATTTACCTACTGAAGTTTCATTCTGTTGCCGTTGCCCTATTTTTGCATTGAAATCTCCCATAATTATTTTCAAGTGCTGCTTACCTTTATTATTTAGATGACAAATTTCCTCATAAAATTCTTCAATTTCTTCTTCAGGATGACTTGTGGTGGGTGCATAAGTTTGAATAATCTGAGCCTGGTATCTTCTCGATAGTTGGATAACGAGTCGTGCAGCTCTGTCAGAGGAACTTTCAACTTCTACCACTTTATCCTTCAGTTTCTTGTTTATTATAAATCCAACACCACTAGTTCTGCCAGTATCTGTCCCACGATAGTAGAAGAGATGTCCACTTTTCAGTTCGATGAGATCTTCTCCTTTTCTCCTTACCTCACTTAGCCCCACGATGTCCCACTTGATCCTTTGTAGTTCCTCTTCCAATTCAAGAAGCCTTGAATCAGAAGATAAGGAGCGTCCATTGTACGTTGCCAAGGTCAGCATCAGATGGCAGCCTAGTCCGGACCTCCGGGGATTCTTAGCACCCTCTGCCTTCATGTCGCACTGGCCGCTGCCTTGGCCAGGTACATTCCAGCTGCCGGAGACTGAGGGCCAAGATTTAAGTTGTGGAGTCATTTTGGAGGGGTTTGGCCATAACTCACCACGCTGGCCAAGCGGGTTGGTGAGTATGGGATAGAATTTCCTCTGATCCCCATGGTATAGTTATACCGCTATTGGCGGTCGTCAGAGCCCCTTTAGTGGGAACAGGATGCACCACGAGAAGGCGGGGTTGACATTTGTCAAGGAGAGGCTGTGATGTTACGCATCACCTGACCTTACATCCCATTCCGTGAATACTATACATAAAATCAAGTCAATGAATGTCAGTTTTTAGAATTAGTAGGTTGATTTCTTACTCGCGTCAGTAATGGTTGGAAAAGTTCTAAACCTCATGCATCTTTGAAAGCGACTGAAATTTTGATGCAGGCAGAAGGTGGGGCAATATTCACGAGCGTACGGTTAGAGACTATGGAGATTACGCATGATCCTATGCTGCACTGGAGCTGTATCTTCAACGTAGTCTCTGGAACTGGGAACACGTTTCAGAGACAGATGGGGACCGAATATGATGGGAACGTTCGAATGGAGTCAGAGCCGTAGCTACCGGAAGGGCAGGGAGGGCGATTGCCCTCTCAGAATGATCATTCCAGGAGCGTAAATTCATGCTCTAGAGGGATGTAAAAAATAGAAATTGTAGCTAATAAAGAAAGTTACAGCCTTCAATATTTTCTATTTAAAGAGTTTAATTAGTCTTATACAGTATTTTATGCAGCTAACCAGGGTACAGAATAACATACACAATGAGGTGCGAACATCTTATATCCATGAAGAGAATTTTTCGAAACAGTGAATGGAGGCATAGAAAACAATATGCTGATATGCCTAATATGCATGACCTTTCCGAACATGTTGGGATGAAGAGCTAATTAGTCATTTGCGCTCTGTCTCAGAAAGTTCTCTAAGGGTTAACCTAGAACGGAATTTTTCCAAGCACCAACTCTAAAGCTTCTTCCTATTGTTACGTTCACTACCCGATACTCATTCGTCCTGTGCTTGTTTGTTTTTCGTCTGCATTTCTGTGGAGTGTTGTGTTGTCGGCGTTCACATAAAGTTTACGCTTTACATGGCATTTACCACGTGTGGTTATTATGGTATTTACCTGGTTTTTATATTTTTAATAAAATTATGTCAAAAACCTGAAGTGTGATTTTTGAATGATCATAATACTTTCTTATAACAAAACGGCGGTGTGTGAGAAAATAAAAACCACGTATTATTGAGTGGGACGCGAAGGGGCGTAATTTTGAACTCGAAGGGGCATGATTTCAAGTCTCGCCCTTCCAGATAAGAAAAGCTTGCTATTATCCTGGATGGAGTGTACGAAAATTTTCCACAGGCTTATTTGATTCTGGAGACCTTCATCGTAGTCCTTAAAACTGCATAAAACCTTTTAGAGACGATGAGAAGAAACAGACGCTTTTGGTTTATACAGTACAGGGGTGTGATAAAAAATTTCGTTACACAAAAAAATTATCACAAGCGGGGAAAAGGCGTGTTATTAATTGCTTTGAGGTTACCACGTCGAAAGGTAACAGTGAAACATTGCTGCAATACAAGGAACACATGTGTTAAAGTGAAAGCTTGTTTTACTCTCCTCATATAATTGTATTGCTTTGAAATCGTAGAAACAAGTATTCCATCAAAATCAATTCAAGCTCCTTGGAGATCCATAACTTTTAAAAAATTGCATTATTTTGTATCGAGGTTTTAAACAGAAGTATGGATGTCTTAGAAAATATTTATTTTATGAAACTCGTTTGATGCATCACCTAAGTTGTAGAGGTTCAAGTGTCATTGAAACCTGCTGTGTATCGAAATTCGGCCAGTTTTATTGTAATAATGAAAACTGGAAACGACGTGCATTGCACTTCGTAAGAGATGACACCAAATTTTCGGGTTCAATAAACACGTTTTTTGATGCACAAGAAACTGTGACAAAGTAATATTCAAATACAGAATTTACTGACAGATCTGATTTTCTAGTTAAGGGTTTCTGGTAACTTATTAACAACATTTTCCGCACTGAGAATAGAGTCTGACGCAAAAAAAAAAAAATTATTAATCTGTCTTTTAAAAGAGAAGATACGAACAAACTAGAAATACACACCTGAGATCTCTAGCGGAAAATTATGGATCACTGGAAGAAACAGATTTACATTAAATATTCGCCATGAAGCAGCTTATCCGATTCGATGAAAGGATTTCTTTTTAGACGGAGTTATGATATCGCAACTAGAAATATACATTCCTGTCATCTAGCGGAAAAATTATTAATTATCAGAAATAGAACCTAATTTCTTCAGAAAATATTTGTGACACTGTTTAATTTTGTGATTGTATCGGTTTCTGCTGTTTTTAGATATGCATTGTGTGTCATTTAAAGAAGAAAGTGTCCTAAAAGATGTTCGAGAAAAACATCAGTAAGATTTTTAGAATCAATGACCCAGAATACGATAAATATCGAGATAAACGGTACAGTAAAACTTTCCTTAACTGACACCTCTCAATTTCGGCCACCGCCAACGGTCGTTGCCCAACAGAATGCGATACAGTGGGCATCACTCCCTCCCTCTTGCGGACTCTCTCAGATACGAACGCGGACATCGATCAGAAAACCCTAAACGCAAATTCATAACCTCGCAGTTTCTTTTTTTTTTTTTTTTGTTTGGAGGTTTAACGACCGCCGTGAGCACCTCAATGGGCTATAAGCAGTCGCCCGTCCCTAATTTAGGGTCACTGGTTCCAGGGAAGGGAGAGAACCAGTGCCGTAAGACAAACACAACATCCATGCCTCACCGGGATTCGAACCCGGACCCCTTTCGGACGAATGATCAGAGGTCATCGCCTTAGACCACAGCGCCACCGGGGCGGCCCTCGCAGTTTCAGCCAGGTAACGATAGTGCGCATGACTTCACCTGTATGAACCAGCCGGATTTTGTAAGGAACGCCGCCTGCGATGGCTACGTCCTCGCAGGTGTTGACTCATCATCCCCTCATCTCCTCTCCTGTAAGGGATGAACCGTCCCATACTTTCGACCTTTTTTTTTTCCTTATGATTGGAGGTTTAACGACCACCGTGAGCTACTCAATGGGCTATAAGCAGTCGTCCGTCCATAATTTAGGGCCACTGGTTCCAGGGAAGGGAGAGAGCCAGTGCCGTAAGACAAACACAACATCCATGCGTCTCCGGGATTCGAACCCCGACCCATCTCGGACGAATGGTCATAAGCCATCGCTTAAAGCCGGCAGTGATTTTCTTTTTTAATGACCACTATAAGCAAATCTGAGGGTCATAAACAGACGACGGACCTTAATTTAAGCCCACTGTTCCCAAGGAAGGCAGAGGCTAGAGCCATAAGACCAGCACAGCACCCATGCCCCATCCGGGGCCCGAGCCCAGACCCAGGTCGGACGACTAGCCAGAAACTAAAGCCTTTGTCCACTCAGTCAGCGGGGCGGGTGCCAATGTTTCCCATCTGCCTCCCATGTGTGCTGACGTTTCTTTTCCGTTAGGTTACTTATGAGTTTGCAATTATGAACGGCCGCCCCGGTGGCGCAGTGGTCTAAGCGATGGCTTCTAATCATTCGTCCGAAAGGGGTCCCGGTTCGAATCCCGGTGAGGCATGGATGTTGTGTTTGTCTTACGGCACTGGCTCTCTCCCTTCCCTGGAACCAGTGGCCCTAAATTATGGACAGACGACTGCTTATAGCCCATTTAGTAGCTCACGGTGGTCTTAAACCTCCAATCAAAAAAAAAATTATGTACGTGATTTTTTTACTTATGGCCAGTAAATGTAGGGCGTTAACACAGAGAGAAACGTAAGACAGAGTTTTTAGCTACTTTTAGGCATAGTGATGTAAAAATAATGCAAAACACTTTTAAAGACACCTCTTCTATGGGAAAAATAAATGTCCTTACAATGTCGTTAAATGAGAATTTTTAACCCTTTAACGACCAGGGCCCTGAAATTTTGTGTCCCTCAGAATAGCATAACGCCCGAAAATCTCTGTTGCTCCTTTTAGAATTTCTCTTCTCCCCTTTACAAATTAACAAAGGATTAGTGCTCAGTTACCATGCGAAACTTCCGTTTTGATGAGCACTGACCTTCAAACGTTTCCCGATGGCGACCACTGCAGCCTTCCACGGAGAAAGCATGCGATGTCATAAGAGTAAATAATATCGCCCTGGGAGATGCCAACGCCTGCTTTACTGATTTGTTTAGCAACAACAATGGTGACTGAGGGTGACTTCTGCTAATCCCGAAGAGGCCGTGTAAATTCAAAAAACAGGTGGGAAATCCTACGTACTAAAGACTGGCGTTTTCGGGCGGTTGTGGTAGTTTGGATAAAAGAGTGTTACGGGCGTTATGGTCGTTAAAGGGTCAACGTAATGTGCATTTTTGCTTGCTGGAGGCAAGATTAAAAGCAAACGAAATGTACGGACCATCATTCTTGTCACAATACCGTTTGATTTTTCAATGGATCATTATAACTACTATAATTCTCGGTGATTTTGAGCCACGCCTTTTCGTTGAGTTGCGAAGACGTTCCCTGGGACGTTAAGTGCCAGACAGTCTCGACAAGGAAACAAGAGAATTCCAGCGAATAAAGTTAAAAATCTGAATAAAACTAGTAAAGAAGCAAGAACCTCGTGTCAACCGATTCTATGAAATCCACAAAGCTTTTCCGTCCTGTGAAAGTACTTGAAAATAAACCAAAAACGCCGAAGAGTGCCTGATCCAAAGCAAGCGTCGGTCCCTGAATCCCGTAGACGCCAGTTTTGTAATTTTGTAAAATAGAAGTCCATCATTCTGAGAAGGCCAACGCTCGGAGATAAAGACAAAAGAGCAGCGTACTGAAAGTGCTTCTGCTTACGTCGACAGTGTGCCTGGTGAATTATTCCGCATCAAAAGCCGCATTAACATCGCCAGTGTTTTAGTAAAAGTGCATTATGTGCCTCAGAGAAGGTAAACCTGCAGATAAGTTCACATAAAATTCTGGCACTCAGGTAAGTGTTCTCGTTTACTTAAAAACATCAATTTGCCGAGGAATTAATGTGAGGAACAGAAACATCTTTGGAATTAAATCAACGCATTTCTATTATACCTTTTGCACAGAATGAAATAAAGGCTAAAAGAGACCAGGTTCCACACTCCACGGAAAACAAGAAAGATGCCACCGAATTTTCGGTTGTAATGAGCACATCTTTTGAATCCTTTTCAATATAAATAGAATTTATCAAAGTTATTCATAGTCAATGGAACCTGGTTAAGAAAATCAACCGGATTTCTACAATCGATAAAACATCCAGAAATGGAAACGACTACTTACTTCCATCAGCGGCTAAAAAGTATACTACGAAAATTAACAAATGGTGTATAAAAAGTTTCTCATAGCAAAAGGAAGTATCAGAGACAAAGAGATTTTCAAATCGAACAGTTAAAAGAAGAAATATAGAAGGAAGCACATCATATATAACTCTACACTTTCAACCGGAAAAACTTCGCATACTGGAAAGGTTGAAAATAAGCGAAAAATATTCATGGAAAAGGCTAAGTTAAAGAAAAAGAACTTTTTCAATACGTCTGCCGAAAGCAGAGGTAGCGAGAAAAAGGTTTTGACCTTTACGCCCCTAGCGGGAAATTTGTGCATTATTTAAAGAGGTTAATGCCACTCATAGACTATTTATTGTAGCGAATGACATACAGTAAAAAAGAAATTACTCAATAAGATTTTTAGAAGCGGAGATACAGCTTCAAACAAAAGTACATAAACACCACCTAGCGACAGAACTGTGACCTAAAAAACTCCTCAAATACAAACACAAAGTAAATGGCATCTGGTGTTGGAAACAAATTTTCAATCCCACATTTAGAAGCAGACAACATGGCGCCCAAGTGGCGAAACTGTCGACTATTCTAAAAGAAAAAAATACGCACAAAGAGTTTTCATTGTTAGTAGCATCTGACCGAAAATATTTTTTTTTAAATCGGAGTTTTAGTCCCATGGATATTACTGCAAATGAAAACGAGAACTTGCATCCTCTAGTGGCACACTTTCTTGTTAAGAAAAATTAATTATATCAGAAACATTTCGCAGCCAGAGCGCTCTCCAACGAAGAAATAATTTTTTTCAAATCGGACTTCTAGAAACATAGATACAGACAAAAATCAGATATACCTCTACGCCCCCTGGTGGTTAAACCATACATTATTTAAAAAACAAAGCATTTCGAAAAGGTTTTTCGAGGTGAGCGGTATCGGTCCACGAAAGAACTTTTTCAGTGGAGTTTTCAGGAGCTCAGATTTTACTGCAAATACATCAGAAGATGAAATAAACACTTACACTCCCTTGTGGTAAGCCATTATTCATCAAAATTTAGAAATTATGTGCAAAACATTTTTCATCACGAGTTGTATCCGATGCAGGAAGAATTTTTCAAATCGGGGTTTTAGAAGCAGAGATATCTAGGAACACGCAATTTACTTTTACGTCCCCTAGTGGAAAATCTATGAATCACTCGAAAAATTTGAAATTACATGAGAAACATTTCGCAGCGGAAACGCTCTCCAACAAAGGAAGAATTTTTCAAATCGGACTGTTAGAAGCAGAGACATTAACAAGAATAAGATACATATCCAACCCCTGGCGGAGAAACCATGCATTATTTTAGAAGAAAATATTCCGAATATGTTTTTCAGGGGAGCGGTATCTGTCCACGATAGAATGTTTTTCAATCGAATTTTTAGAAACTCATGTTTTGCTACAAATACATCAGCAGAAATTAAAAGTTACGCCCTTTGCTCGCCAAACCATTCTTCACCAAAAATCCGAAATTATATGAAAAACATTTCCCATCCGGAGCTGTATTCGGTGCAGGAAGAATTTTTAAAATCAGAGTTTTAAAAGCAGAGATATTGGGGGAAACGCAATTTACCTTTACGCCCCTAGCGGAAGATCTGTGCATTACTTGAAAATGTGACTGTACTTAAAATAGTCTTCCATATAAATGGCATAGAAAGGTAAAAGAATTTTTTCAATCGGCTATTTAAAAGAAAATATATGGAATAAAATGTGTTTTGAATATGATATCATCTGCATTTACGCCCTCTATCGGCGAAATTGTGCATTGCAAAGTAATAAAAAGCAAGAAAGATGACACCGAATTTTCGAATGCAATAAGCATGTCTTTTGAATCCATCCTGACGCGAATTAAATTTATGAAAGCTATTCAAAATCAATGGAACCGGTTTGGGAAACAATCAACTGGTTCCAACAATCGATAAAATATCCAGAAATACCATTAGAAACATCTACTTAGTTCCACCAGCTGCTAAAAAGCATGTTACGAAAATTAACAAATGGTGAACAAAACTTTTCTCATAGTACAAGGAAGGTACCAGAGATAAAGATATTTTCAAATCAAACAGTTAAAAGAAGAAATATAAAAAAGAAACATTATATAAGTTTACGTCTGCTAGCGGAAGAATTTTACATAGCAGAAAAGTTGAAAATAGGCGAAAATTATTCTTCATGGAAAAATCGTTCGACCTTTACGCAGCTAGTGAGAAATCTGCGTTACTTAAAGAGGATAATGCTCCACATCTCTGTTGTAGCGAATGGCATACAGTGAAGAAAAAATTTCTCAACAGCATTTTTAGAAGTGGCGATACAGCTGTAAACTGAAGTACACAAACACCACCTACCGACGGAACTGTGAACTACAAAATTCCCCATATACTAGCCTTAAGTGTTCTACAAGGTAAATGGCATTCGGTGTTGAAAGATTATTTTAAATCGCACATGTAAAAGCAATGATTTTGAGAAGAACAGAATAAGCATATGCGCCCCTAGCGGCGAAATTGTGCACTATTTTGGAAAGAAAATACACACACAGTTTGCATAGTTAATAGTATCTAACTGAAGAAAGAAGTTATTCAATCGGGTTTTTAATCCCGCAGATGCTGCTGTAAAGGGAAACGTGAACTTACGCCATCTGGTGGCAGACTTGTGCGCAACAAAGAAAGAATTTTTCAAATCGGATTCTTAGAAGCAGAGATATTGACAAAAATGAGATATGACTTTACGCCCCCTGGCGGAAAAACCATGCATTATTTTAAGAACAACGTATTCTCAAAAGGTCTTTCGATGTGAGTGGTATCGGTCAACGGAAGAATTTTTTGAATCGAGTTTTCAGGAGTTCAGATTTTGCTACAAATACAACAGACACAGAAATTAACCATTACACCCCCTGGTGGCTAAACCATTCTTTATCAAATTTTAGAAATTATAGGAAAAGCATTTCCTATCAGCAGCTGTATCCGGTGCAAAAAGAAGTTTTCTAATCGGAATTTAAAATCACAGATATCAGGGAAAACGCAATTTTCTTTAACGCCCCCTAGCGGAAAGTCTATGTACTACTTGAAAATTTTGAAATTATATGAGAGCATTTTACACCGGAAACGCTATCTAACAAAGAAGGATTTTTTTTCAAATCTGAGCCTTAGAAGCAGAGATATTGACAGAAATACATCTACGCCCCCTGGAGGAGAAACCATACCTGATTTTAAGGAGAAAATATTCTCAAATGTTTATCGACATGAGCGCTATGGGTCCACGAAAAAATGTTCTCAATCGAGTTTTTAGAAGCTCAAATTTTGATGGAAATACTTACGAAGCAGAAATTAACGCTTACGCCCCCTGGGTGGGAGGGGCAAACCATATTTCATAAAAAATTAGAAATTACATTCAAAACATTTTCCACCGGGAGCTGTATCTGGTACAAGAAGAATTTTTCAAATCGGAGTTTTAAAAGCAGAGATATCGGGGAAAGCGAAATTGACCTTTGCTACCCCTAGCGGAAAGTCAATGAATTACTTGAAAATTTTGAAATCATATGAAAAACATGTCGCACCTGAAACTCTATCCAACAAAGAAGAATTTTTTTCAAATTGGACCATTAGAAGCAGAGATATTGACAAAAAATAAAATACACATCTACGCTCCCTGGCGGAGAAACCATGCATTAATTAAGAAAGAAATATTCCGAAATGGTTTGTCGACTTGAGTAGTATCGGTCCAAGAAATAATTTTTCAATCGGATTTTTAGAAGCTCAGATGTTTTTGCAAATATATCAGAAGCAGAAATTAACGCTTACGCCCCCTGGCGGCCAAACCGTTTTATACCAAAAATTAGAAATTATATGCAAAGGATTTTCCACCCTGAGCCTATATCCGCTACAGAAAACATTTTTCAAATCGGAATTTTAGAAGCAGAGGAACGCAATTTACTTTTACGCCCCCAAGCGGAGAACCTATGCGTAACTTGAAAAAGTGACTATACCTAAAATAATCTTCGTAATGAGTAGAATCGAAAGGCTAAATAATATTTTGAATTGGATATTTAGAAGCAAATGTAGGGAATAAAATGTATTTTGAATTCGATATCATCTGCGTTTACGCACTCTAGCGGCGAAATTGTGCGTCGTAAAAAAATCAAAATAAAGCGCCATCATTTGCACATTTAAAGCTTTCTAACGCAATAAGAATTTTTCAAATCGGACTATTAGTTGCAGAGATATCGTGTCTACAGACGGGCGCACGGACAGACGGACGGACCAACCGATAACATAAGCAGGATCTTTTTTTACAAAATACGTGTTAAAAAAGACAACAGAAATGCAACGATCATCATTCTCATATTTCAGGCTTTTCAATGCAAAGAGAATGATGTTCAAATCGGACTAATTATTGCAGAGATATGATGTAGACGGACAAAGTGATAACATGAGCACGAACGTCCTTTTTTTTCTTTTTTTTTTTTTTTTTTGCAAAGGACGTGCTAAAAAGCTGTTTCATCTTCTTCTGTTAGTAAAATTCGGAAGGTGAAAATTTCTTTTTCTACTGTTTGTTGATGTTGTAGCAAATATTTTACTTTTCTTTTCCTCATAAAGTTCATTCAATGTTCATTGCAACGCGGATATTGAATTATGATGCAAATAAGAAACTTCTGAACGTCTGATGCAAACCAAATATGCGAAATAAATGAACGAAATAATACATACGGAGGAATGAAAAACAAACAAACATAGGCTTTATTCATGTGTATCGACATGTTACCATTTTTTACGCTTTCCAACCGTAGGTTGAAGAAGCGTATATGCTCCAGCTTTTCCCGTCCGTCTGTCTGTCCGTCCGTCCGTCCGTCTGTCGGCACGATAACTCATGTAAAAACGGTTCGATTTCGATGAAATTTTGGTATGTGGTAGGGTACCACCAGGGGACGAACCCTGTTAAAAATTGGTGAAGTGGGGTCAAAGGTCACGCCATAAGAGCAGGATCCATTCAATTGCCCTTATGCATCCTAACTTGCGTAAATATTGTTTGATTTCGATGAAATTTTAGTATGTGGTAGGGGACCATCAGGGGATGAACCCTACTGAAAATGGGCGAAATGGGGTCAAAGGTCAGGGCATAAAAGTGGAATTCATTCCATTGCCTTTATGCGTCATAACATGCGTAAATATGGTTCGATTTCGATGAAATTTTAGTATGTGGTAGGGAACTACCTGGGCACGAACCCTGTTGAAAATGGGTGAAATGGGGTCAAAGGTCAGGCAGGACATAAGAGCGGAATTTGTTCCATTGCCCTTATGCGTCATAACTTACGTAAAAATGGTTCGATTTCGATGAAATTTTAGTATGTGGTAGGGAGCCACTGGGGACGAACCCTATTGAAAATGGGCGAAATGGGGTCAAAGGTCAGGACACTGGAGTGGGATCCATTCCATTGCCCTTGTGCATCATAACTTACCAAAAAAATGTTTCGATTGCGACAAAACGTTATCATGTTGTTCCGGAGGTATAGTGAACCGGTTCTGCTGAATATCAACGAAATGGAGTCAAAGGTCATTGCACAAAAGCAAGATTTATTCCACAGCCATTATTCTCATGACTTGCGTAAAACTGCTTCTATTGCGACAAAACTTTGGTATGTTATTCTTGAGGTGTACTGAACCGGTTCTGTTGAATATCATCGAAATGGGGTCAAAGGTCAGGACACAGGAGCGAGATTTATTCCACAGCCATTATCCTCATAACTTGAGCAATAATTTCTGGTATGTTGGAAAGCGTATCATAATCAATGCATTGCGTGATTTTACTAACTTGTTTAAGTATTTATAAGGTAACTACAGGATGTTACGATTAAGTGGTTTCTGAATGAATTTAAGGTTCCTCGTGTGTTGTATTTCTCTCGAGCCGTACATAAGTAAAACTCCGTTTTGCAGTTCATACTACCAAAAATAAGTACGTGTTATGTCAGCATACTTGCATGATGCACAGCAGTAATAGTTATTTTACAAAATCAGCTTTGTCGTGCTATCGCATTTCCATGCTTTTGATGCTAATTACTAAAAACAGGCCAGATATCTTTTATATGGTGCTCTAACACACATTTTCTATTTGTTTCGAATAATGCAACCTAGCTTGCACTAAACAAGACAAATATGAAAGAGGGGAAGGAAAGGAAAATCTGTAGAGAAATAAACAACAAAGAAATCTATGGCATTACAAAAGTTCGGCTACATTAGTTTGCAGCAAAGGAGAAACTACCAGATGCGTTTCACCACGCCATCCCCGCTTATAAAGTTCGATATGAATTCTTCTTCTTGTAATATGTGGAATATTTTACGTATATTTTCCACTTGATCACAATGCACAGTTTTGTCCCTAGGGGAGCAAAAGTTCTATTTGTGACTATTATGTTCGCTTCCGAAGAAAGCCTACTGAAAAAATTATGTGTTTTTTTCTTTTTCGGTTTATACGAGGTATACAATTAACCACCATGAAAAAACGTGCGCATATTGCATCAGACGGCGTTCTTTATGATGAATATTTTCCTACATATAATAAAATCCTTAATAAGATTTCATATTGCAATAAACGTTTGATTAGCACTGCATTTTACATTATTGCACTTGCTTCGGTGACTGTTTCACTGCACCCGAAAATTTTGAGGCATTACTCTTTATGTGGACTTTGGGAAATGTCGCTAAAGAGTGTCTGGAACAATGCAGTGCAAGAGGTCATCCAAAGATTTGTCATTTTGTCCTACAGAGATACTGTATAATTCGTTTGAAATTTAAAAAAAAACTTCGAAAAATATTTTTAAAGTGGGTCGGGAGGGTCTTAATCCGAGGATTTGACCTGGAAGAAAATTATGACTCTTTCGGCCAAATGACTCGGTGGAAGGTGATCACTTCCACCTCTGATAAAAACTACAGTACTTTTACTTTTTTACCACTACGTGTAGGTAACTAACATTATTCGAAAATATTACGGAAATTCATTCTTTTTTGTAAAACGCTTCTTATAGCAGTGTTGATTAAGGTGGTTCCACCTAAAATCTCTGTCTTATGTTTCCAATTGTAAAATTTCTGTACATATTTTCTTCGCAAATAATGCATTCCCAAGGATGAAAATTTGCACATCGATAAAACTAACTTTAAGTTATAGCATGAAATACTTAATACGTGCTAAAACATAACCATAATTAAGCAATGCAACATTTGTTTGTCTACTGACGTCATCAATGTACAATTCGCGCCATCTATTAACATGTCTGAACATTACTCAGCCGCCCCGGTGGCGCAGTGGTCTAAGCGATGGCCTCTGATCATTCGTCCGAACGGGGTCCGGGTTCGAATCCCGGCGAGGCATGGATGTTGTGTTTGTCTTACGGCACTGGCTCTCTCCCTTCCCTGGAACCAGTGGCCCTAAATTAGGGACGGGCGACTGCTTATAGCCCATTGAGTTGCTCACGGTGGTCGTTAAACCTCCAATCAAAAAAAAAAAAAAAAAAAGAACATTACTCAAAGAAAAATGATTGATTTTTAATAAAATTATGGTTGTTTTTTAGCATTAACTTATGTTATAACTTAAAGTTAGTTTTATCGATGTGCAAATTTTCATCCTTGGGAACACATTAATTGCGAAGAAAATATGTAAAGAAGTTTTACCATTGGAAATATAAGGCAAAGATTTTAGGTGGAACCACCTTAACACTGGAACACACTTTCCTAACAAATTAAAAAGTAAGATAAATTCGAAAGATACCTTTAAAAAATAAATGCGGGAAAATGTATGAAAAAATCATTTATGTATAACATTGGTAATGAATCCTTCTCCTACCGAAAATGAAACAAAACTTCTCTTTGTGTGATGCACTTTTTCACCAATTAACGTAGTTTGATTTCATTATATTCCTCGCTGAGCCTGAAATTGAATTATTATTTTTCGTTTTCAATGTTTTACTAACTTGTGATCAGGGGGCGCACGATCGTACACGAGTTGTCCGTAATGCAAGTTTTTCAGATGTGTTAATTCGCTGATCGCGCTTAGATAGAGGAATACAGGTTCAGTTGAGAACAACGGGATCACGAAATTCAAATCCTATTTCCATATTCATCGGATTTTGCCTTGTTTTTATGCAAGCATTATTTAATTCACTTTTTACACATGTTTTTATTTGCTTTACAAATTTATTCCTGCTTCTTTTTTGCAAGATGACAGCACAGTGAAACATTTTCCTCGAGTAAATTTGGAACCATTTCTTAAAAATTCATGCACGCAAAAATTGCACTGTTCTGTTAAATCTTTCTATCACTAAAATGCAACTTTTTTATTCAACTTTTAAATTTTGTTCTCTCGAATTTTTCTTAAATTAAAGTAAATGCTTTCGTTAAGGAACTTTTCAAAAGTTTAATATTGTAGCTTAAACGAATCCCAGTGAAAAGATTCGGCTTAAACAGCTGTTTTTCTGAGCTCTCCTCCCTTCAGGTTTTCGGTCTGAACATTCGAAACTTGTTTCCTCGTCTTTATGAATGTTTTTAGCCCACAATAGCAGATCACGTTTACGATATTGCATATGAATCCAGGACTCCTATTTCTCCTGTTATCTGTTTTTTTATATCAAAATTTTATTCATTACTATATACATTCACTGAAGTAGCAAATTATTAGGAACACCAACCTAATGTGTTGAATCGCTCATGACAGTCCAAAGTCTCGATTCGATGTGCCATGGATTCAACGAGGCGCTGAAATCGTTCTACAGGTATGCTCAGCCCAGTGGATGCGATGACCTCCGTCAGTTGCCGAATGTTCGCTGGAGCAGGATCTCTGTTACGAATGGCTTCACAGGTGTTCAATTGGGTTGAGTTCTGGGAATTGTGGGGGCCATTTAGCACTTTGAAGTCATTGTTGTGCTCCTGGAACCACTGTGTGACGATCGGAGCTTTGCGGCACGGAGCATTATGCCACAGGAAGTGCCCTTTCCACCAGGAAACACCATGCACATGTACGGATGTGAGTGGTACGCAGTGGTGTTAAGCTACCGCGTGCATCCAAATGCTCTTTCAGAGGTATTGATGAACCCAGTGCCCGCTATGTAAACATCATACACATGTACGGATGTGCGTGGTCCGCAATGATGTTAAGATACCTCGTGGCATCCAAATGCTCTTTCAAAGGTATTGTGGAACCCAGTGCCCGCCATGTAAGCACCATGCACATGTATGGATGTGCGTGGTCCGCAGTAATGTTAAGATACCTCGTGGTATCCAAATGCTCTTCCAGAGGCATTGAAGAACCCAGTGCCCGCCATGTAAACAGACCCCAGACAATTACATCTCCTCCATTAGATTGCACAGTTAACACTCAGCAACCGCCTGTAACACTGAAGTCCAGAGCAACGCAGTTATGTACTGTCCAGGAACACCTTATAAGTAAATCAATATGGCGTATGCCTTCCTCTAACAGGTGTTACATTTGACACAGGTGTGTTATACTCAGAACAAGACTGTTGAGCAGCTCCTGCGACACGGCTTTCCACTCCTCCATCAGTGCTTTTCGGAGCTCACGAAACGTTCCTGGTGACGGTGTCCTCTCAGCTAGACGTCTTCCAAAACATCCCAAGCTTGCTCTATTGGGTTGAAATCAGGAGAGTATGGTGGCCTCTTCATTCGATGGATATCTTCTTCCTCAAGGAGTTCATCCACAGACACTGAACGATGGGGACGAGCATTACAACCCATTAAAACGAACTCTGTTCCGATAGCTCCACGGAACAGAAGAACATGACGGAGGATGACATTATTACAGTACTATTCATTGGTAATGGACCCTCGTTCTATCAGCTGCAACTCGGTACGGCCATCGACAATAATGCCGGCCCAGACCATGATTACCCCAACAAAATTTCTATCCTTTTCCACGACGTTCTCTTGACGGTACTGTGTACCACGTTCCCACCAGATGTACTGACGTCCAGAATCGGAAGTTAAACTGAATCTGCTTTCATATGTAAATAAAACGCTGCCACATTCCTCATTCGTCCAACCACTGTGTCCTCGACACCATCGCTAACGGGCCACAGATTTACGTGCATCGAGCACTCCAGTACTCAACCGTCTTGCCACAGTTTGACGCGACACACGTGTCTCAGTACTGGCAAACAGTTGGTTTCTCAATTGACCAGCATGACTGCGACGATTTCGTATTGCAGATAGCTCCAAATAACGGTCTTCTGATGCTGTGGTGCATCGTGGACGACCTCCCCCAATACGACTAGAAGCATTTCCAGTTGTCTGGTAACTTGACGACAACCTTGACACAATGCTGTGACCGATTCCCAATTCGTTTGCAACACTGGTCACAGTAAGATCTTCTTCCGGTTTACCGACGATCCGACCACGTTCAAACCAAGGCCATGGCATTAGATAGATGACTTCCCTCTTTTAGTGACGTCACGCGGAAATCAAGGCTTCCGATTGGTTTCCAATGATGTCATGCGTGACGTCAAACACGACACGGACAAATCCATCCGTGTAACATTTGAATGACGTCACAAACGGAGGGAACCTCATCTCTCTAATGGCATGCCCTTGTGTTTTCTAGACGGCCTTGTTCGAACTCACTCAGATGATGTCTTCGTGCATGTTTACTCCGACTTTCCAGTATGTTTCCACTACACCTCCAAACACCAGTGAAATCACAAACTGCCCTAGCACGTCAACTACTCAGAACAAGCGCTCACTGACTATTCATCGACTGTTTCATGCGCCACCTTCGTTGGGATGTGCCATTTCGGCGTGGGGTAAGTCGGTAGGGACGCTGATATTCCTCTGGCTGAGTATTTGTGTGGTGTGCGGTCAATTTTCCCATTTGTTAGGAAAAATCCTTTTCGTGCTTAAGTTTAGGAGATGTGTTTAGTTCCGTGCTGTTGATGCCCTATTCTGGCCCGTCCTTTGACGTGTATTAACTGAAAACGTGATTCTTCGAACCAGGAGAGCCGTTTTCAGTCTTCAAGGGTCCAATTTTAATGCTCCCTTTCCTCCACCAGCTTCTACAGTTAACAGTAGGCAACTGGGATTAATCGTTTCGTGCAGTTGATGCCATATTCTGGCCCGTCCTTTGACGTGTGTTAACTGAAAACGTGATTCATCGAACCAGGAGAGCCGTTTTCAGTCTTCAAGGGTCCAATTTTAGATATTCCGTGCATCCACCAGCTTGCACAGTTAACAGTGCGATTGTTTCCATATTCTGGCCTGTTCTTCGACGTATATTAACTGAAAACGCGAGTCATGGGACTAGGAGACTTTTCCCAGTCCTTAAGAATCCAGTTTTTGTGCCCCGTGCCCACTGCAGATGAATCTGTCGGTTTTTAGCAGAGACGAGAGGTACACGAAGGAGAAGTCTGCCGTTACAGCAGATTCGTGGCAGTGTGCGGCGAGCTGAGTGTGCTGAAATTCTTCTCACTATAGCGCTGTTGCACTGTGTGGTTACTTAAGGCAATGGAGCTGGTCTACTACCTCGTACAGTCCTTTCCAGACGCTGTTACCCCCGAACATCGACCAGATTTTCCCGCCTACGCAGGAAGACCTCTGACTGCTTGTATCGTTGTTTGAGCACCATTCATTGTACACCCTCGATGCAATTGTTCTCGCATAGCAGAAAAGGTTTGAAGTTTCTGAGATCTTTGCATCTGCTCTCCTAGCTTCCACTATCATGCCTCTATCAAATTCGCTTAGATCACGAGTCTTTCTCATAATGCCCACTACTTACGCTTCATAACATTTCAATAGCTGTTCGTGAAGCCATTTGAACGCTGCGTACGTAAGTGAGGATGGCACGTGTCTGATTGCTGTTGAGTGTTCCTAACATTTTGCTACTTCAGTGTATATGTATGCTGTACAGGGGTCGAGCTGCCGATCGCATTCTTCGCAATTTGTGAACAAAAAAAATCGTTTTGGTGATGGATAAAAAGTTTGGCGAAAGTACTTACGATTACCTTTTTTTATTGACGTCCGAGCAAAAACAATCTTTTTAAAGATTTTTTTGCTCGGACGTCATGTCAAATTTTGCTTCGACAATGCCAAGGATATTTTTTAAATGAATACAGAATCTTTTAAATGCGATCATATTTCTGGATTTTTTTATCTTTTGATGTGAACCATCAACCAATATTGCACGACTTATATGAAAACAGTTATTAGATGAAAGTTCTATCAGTAACGAAGTGCAAATTTTTAAGCATCTGTATTTTTTTAACACTGGCCCTTTTAGAACCAAGCCACAGAATAAATGTGTTACCCAATTTTTCAACTTATTTGATATCAATCCTGTTAATAATTCATTGTTTAGAAATTTCATAGGTAGTTCAGATTAAATTTGGCGAAAAAAAATTTAATTTGGCGAATGGGTTGGCGCAAACTTTAAAACAGCCAGAGCAACTGCTATTTATGTACTTGTATTGCAGGAAAGACTTAAAACTGCGAAAATGCGACTTTTTTATCTGTTAATAAAAGTGACAGCTATTGCTTAAAATAATAACTTATAGTTTTAATTATGGATATTGTGTCGTTCTAAAAATCAAAATTTAAATTGTTCTCACTGATGCTAAAATTCTTGTGATTCAGCAGTTATTACAAAAAAAGAAACTTTCCGACGTGAAATTTTGCTGTTTACTTACTTTACTATTAATCAATCTTAGGGAAGCCTGAAAAAAGTTATTTTGAAAACCATTTCTACACTGCTAAATGAAGAACCAGGAGAAGAAGAAAAAAGATCTACGAGGAAGACCCGAAGAAGAATTAATTTAAGGAAGAAAACCTGATTGTATTCAACTTCAGTTCCATCTACTTGATTTTTCATCGTTAAGAGTAATACGAAACAAGATGCTTGAGATACCAGAAGGGGAAATGCTTGAAGAAAGGAAAAGTTTAAAAAATACCAGAGGGACTCATGCGTGATAGAGTATTTCATTTGTTCTTTATTTTGTAAAATGCAAGTGATTCCGTGTACTTTTGATGCTTCATAAGTTTAAGCCTTCACCGTATCATTGTGCGGCCGTTGATAAGTTGTGAAAAACAATGGCTAATAAATCCCGCTTTAGTAATTACAGCAGGAAGTGACTACAAGAACCAAAGTACGGATGACAGAATGGCTCGAATTCGGTAAAGGAATCACGCAAGATCTCATTTTATCATCTCACCACATCAGTCTACATGCAGAAGATACATCAGTGATGTAAAATAAAAAATAAGGTGGAAGGAAGCTCACCACCCAAAATATTTTATTACAATACAACTTCAAATGATTCACTGTTGCTGTTACACAGCAGTTAAATCTTTAAACAATATATAGGAAATAATTAAAATAAAAGTTATGAACAACAAGGATGACGCGGAGTCTTAAATACAACGAGCCAATTTTTTAAATTAACTTTTTTTCTGTAGTTATTTTATTATCTTAACAGGTTACCCAACCCAACTCCAAAGATGGGATAATTGAAACAAAGTAGAAATATCAGGTCCAAACGAAAAAAAGAATTGGGCATATATGTGCATCAAATAAATACTGTATGGGAATTAGCGAGTGTTAAGTTTTTAATGCTATTCAGCTTTGAAAACTTAATGACTCAACAAAAAAATTGGCTTTTAGGAAACATAACAGATGTCAAAGCGTAATAAGAGAGCAGCTTTTTGGAGGGCCCGGTAATACTGAAGGTTAACGGCCACCCTTAGCATCTAAGGCTATAAGCAGCAGCCCGTTTCTAATTTGGGCCTATTGGTTTCAGGAGAGAACAGCAGCGCCGTAGAACAGGAGAACCACCAATGCCTTATCCGGAACTCGACCTCTGGTCCAGTCTCACGATTAGCCAGAGTCTTGGCGGCTTAAAAAACGGTTAAAGTTGTCAGTTCCAAATATTGTGAAAAAAGAGCAGGTTCTGAGAGAAACAGAGACCCCTCAAAATCCATTCAACGGAATGATATTCATTGTTCCATATTACACTACTGATGATCTTAAAGATTGAAAGCAATCCGACTTCACCACTCTCTTTTGAGTAATGCCCTTTCTTTTCTCACAAACACAGATACAGACGTGTTCTTACCACGACTTTCGCATTTGCTCCTAATCAGTGCGCCATATTCTTTGCAGTTAAAAAGATATAGACACGTATTCTTACTGCGATTTTACCACTCGCTTTTGCGCTTGACAACTCGTTTTTTCATTTTTTTTATGGGCACTGATGTCATACTATTTTCTTATGAAAAAAGTTATAAGCGTATTCTAACTACAGATATCTTAGGTAATTGTTCTGTACCACTTCAGTTTACTTCGCACGCACAGTATGCAAATGATTTCCAAACACGGAAACGTACTCTAAACGAGGTTCTACCTAAGTGAGGTAGGGTTTCTTTAGAATGCTGATGTTACAAGCAGTGTAAAAGAGAAACTCACTATTCGCATCAAGTCTTGCAATTTTGCTTTGCGAATAGATGAGTCTACAGACGTATCAGGTCTCATGATACTGTTCGCCTTTGTAAAATACCCGTACGAAGGAGCATCTCTGGAAGATCTTTTATGCAAGCCGTTAGCAGCACATGCAACTGCACAGAGATTTTCAATAGCTTAAATTCCTTCTTTGAAGAAAATGAAATTCCGTAGGAAAATTGCATTGTTGTCGCACGCATCAAAATGATTGTAAAGAAGTGTAGCAGTAGTCACTGTATGCTTCGTAGGCAAGTTCTTGGACGAACATTTTGCCTCTCTATCTAAAAAGCGCCTAGGGTGAAGTAGTTTAAATGATAAACTTCATATAAGCTCGTCCTCTGAATAACAGATGCTTTAAAATCTTGCGCGATGATATGAGAAGTGTACACACGTCATTGCTTCTATGTACAGACGTAAGATAGTTATTTCGAGGTAAAATATTGGAGCACTTTTTGAACTTCGAGGTGAAGTGCATGCTTTCTTCACAGATAACCACTTTTATTTTAAAGATTGATTAAATGATAAAGAGTAGTTACTTCGAGTGGCTTACCTATCTGACATTTTCTGAAAACTGAATGAACTCAATCTTGCGCTTCAAGGAAAGCAAATTGATGTATTCACCACAAACGACAAAAATGTGGCATTTAAAAAAAAGCTTCAATTTTGGACCAGATGTCTCTGCAGCCACGAATTTGATGGCTTTCTAACCGCGAGAAACTTTCTGTCAGAGCTAGACTCATATATAGAAAACAAACAATGTGGTGAAATCATCTGGAAGCTCTCCATGATTCAATGAGCCACTATTTTACTGATGAGCAGCACGAAAAATGAAAAAAGTCAATTATGGATTAAAAATCAATTTGTTATTAATGAAAAACCTCCATGATTTTCATCTGATGGATACCAATAATTTATTGAAATGACGTCGGATTCCTCAATGGCATCTATTTATAAAACAGTGCCAGTGACAGACTTTTGTTGCAGTTTGAAAGGAAGATATTCATTATTATCGCAAAAAGCTGTGTCAGTACTCTTACCGTTTGCGATAACCTATCTTTGTAAAACTGGCTTTCCTGTGTATGCCTCAACAAAAACTAAGCACCGGAAAAGCTGGATGCAGAGCCCGATATGAGATTACAACTTTCTTCGATAATACCAAATTTTAAAGAACTATGTGGCACTGAAAAGCAAAGCCATTCATTACATTAATATTTTTCATTAATGAAAACTTGCATTATTGGCATAATAAATTTTATTGGTTCTACATTACCTTTTTGTAAGTATTATCTTTTTATTGACTAATTGACTATTTTTTGGTTTCATTTTTATTTCAAATCAGTGATAAATAGTAGGCATATAGGTGCATTAATTTTTAATGGCATTGATAGAGGGGTTCCGTTGCTAGACATTGTAGGAAAAAGGGTTCCACAGGATAAAAAGATTGAGAACCACTGCACTATAGGATCAAAAGTGTCCGGACACCATATTTGAGTAAAGGATTTGCCCATATATTTCACAGCCATGGCCCATACACGTATAAAAGGACGCAAGTGGCCTAGAAAATATCATAGATAAGCATGGACATTAGAATAGGCCATAGAGCAGAGCTCAGTGACTTTCAACGTGGCAAAGTCACAGGATGCCATCTTAGTAAACAAGGCAGTTTGGGAAATTTCAGTCTTGGTGCAGGCGCGCCGATCAACTGTAAGTGATGTTCCTGTAAAGTGGAAACTCCTAGGAGAAACAACAGTGCAATCGCAACCTGGTAGGCCACGTGAAATTACAGAGAGCGACCTCCGAGTGCGAAAGTGGGTGGTGCTATTAAACCGCCTGTCCTTCGTGGCAACACTCATAATCGAGTTCTAAAATGCCTCTGGAAGAAACCAGCAATATAGCTTTCCATGGCCAAGCAGCGGCACCCATGCCTACCAGCAAGGTCAACGCCAAGCGTCTGGTGGAGTGGTGTAAAGCTCGGGGTCGGCAGACTCTGTAGCCGTGGAAACACGTTCTCCGAAGTGATGAATCACGCTTCACCATCTGGCAGGCAGACGGACGAGTCTCTGTGTGGAGGATGCCAGATCAACGCTACCTGCCAGATTGTGTTGTGCCAACTGTGAAGTTTGGTGGAGGACTCACCGTGCCCTGGGGCTTCTTTTCATAGTTTAGACTGTGCCCCCTAGTTGCAATGCCACGGAATCTTAACTCTGCTGCCTGCAATGACGTTCTTGGCAATTATGTGCTCCAAACATTATGGCAACAATTTAGTGAAAATCCTTTTTTTAACCAACAGACAATGCCTCCCTACATAAAGCGAGGTCCGTGCAAGAATGGTTTGATGGGATGGGTGTGGATGAACTTGACTGGCCTGCATGAACTCCAGTCTCAACACCATGGAACACCTTTGGACTGAATTAGAACGCAGACTGCGAGCATGGCAGAACCGGTCCGACATGAGTGACCGACCTGGTTAATGCTCTTGTGGCAGAATGGAAGGCAATTTCCGCAACAGTGTACCGAAATCTAATGGAAAGCCTTCCCAGCAGAGTGGAGGCTGTGACAGAAGCAAAGAGTGGATCAACCTCTATATTGATTCCTTTTCTATCACAGAAAGTTTGCGGACAGGCAAGTGTCCGGATACCTTGGATCAGAGAGTGTACTTTAAGCACTTTGAAAGGACTTTGAACGTTTCTTGAACAGGAAATTAAGTTTGCTACCACATTTAATTAGAAGGTGGTTCCCATCTTTTTTGTGTGTGTTTTTTTTTCTGCTTGAGCTTAACGATCCCAATGAGTATTTAACGCTACGAGGAGTTACCTATCTTTAACGTAGTGTTGCTAGTTCCAAAGATGGGAGGAAATTAACTCCGTAAAGGGAAACAGGATATTTCCGTTTCATCCGAGATTCACTCACTTCAGAAATGCCGGAAGCCCAAACCCTGCGCCACTAGATCACCGGAAGGGACGCGATGTACGTCACAATGAAAATATTTTATCGTGTGCCACATTATATTTATTACAAAATCTGACTCATACACTGCAGATATAAATATATATTTTTTTTACTTCATGCAGAGGAATATATCCACCATGAGATTTCTGCTAGCTCGTTCAGTTCATATCGTGAGTGTACTTCAAATCAGTAACTCAGGGTCTATGTTTAGCTTAGGTGTATAGACGACCCATGAACAACCACATGACGTAGTGCAACGGTTCCCTTGCCAGTTCGTTAATGAATGTCATTTAGCACCGCCTTAATGCATGTGGAAAGCTAACCGAATATATCCATTGCATTTCAAGACAACTTTCTTGAAAAGTACGGCACAACATGTCGTCCTTTAGAATAGTCTTCCAAAGATGGCGAGCAATCTTTCAAAAGGATAAATTGTCGTTGCTACTGTGACTTAAACATACACAGAAAAAAAAACATCTACGTCTCTGTAACTCAAATGTGAATAATATATGAACTAAAAGCAATACATAAATACAAACCTTTGAATATTAAATGAGGTATCCCTTCCACTAAAATCCTCACAACTGAGTTATGCAAATTTTCTAAATGTTGACACATTTCATTATACAGTATAAAAAAAATCACATTTGTTAATATCACCACCGATCTCATCAGAAAAGTCATTAAAACCTGTCAAGCTCGTGTTGGTGGATACAAGTTTTCCAAAGTTCTAATTTTTGCTTGAAATCTCAAATTTTATCACTGGCAACGAAATACTGTCAGCTGTTTCCTTTTAAGTAACAAGCTCACTTCATTCATTTTTTGAGAAAATGTCTGCCAAATACAAAAGTCTCAATATCCGTAGTTTGTCTGTCGGTCGTTCTTTCAAGTAAAAACGGCGTTCCACAAAAAGAAAGGCTAATTCAGATCTCAACTGAAATAGTCGCACTATTTGTTTTCATTGAGACAACCATCGTGCTTCGGTATTCAGCAGAAGTGCTTAATGCGTACTTCATATTTTATTACAGAGAATGTTAAAAAGATGCGTACTCAAGGGCCGAGATTTAATAAAATTATTAATTTTTACTGATTCATTTATAGAGGGTATAACCGAAGTTAGCTAGTAAGAGCACAGTACAAGTACCGAGAACAAACTGAATTAATCTCTGAAACCGCACATATTTATACTTTAAACCTACTATCTTAGGAAATTCTAGAAAAAAACAGGAATACACAAGCACACATTCAATTAACCGTCAGAGCGATGACGTCATCACACCATGTAACCTCTGAAAAACTCCACTGTACACTCCTGAGAGAATGAAACCGAAAAAGGCAAATTACGTCTTAGTATTATTATGAAAAATGTTTTGATTCCGCGGACTCCTGAAAGGTGTCCTCGGGAGACCCCAGGGTCTGCGCACCACACTTTGAGAACCGCTCACGTAGTGAATAACATTGACCATATATTGTGACATCCTGGCGATTTACCCTGAAAACTCAAGCAGACAAAAGCTACACCATCACCATTGGAAAAATTCAGGCTTTACCGGTGACGCAGTACTCTAAGTTAGGGGTGAGCAATCTTTGGGTCGGGACCCTTTTTGGGGTCGCGAGGGTTTATTAAAGGGTCGCCATTTCCTTCTCTCTTTTACCTCTTTTTTTTTATAGAAAATAGAGTGGATACCAAAAGAATACGATTAGAATGAGATAATATGCAATTTTTGTAATCCTGAGCTGTCTCAAATACTCTCGCGGATTGTCTCGGTGGAGAGGTGACGTGCGCGCATCAGCAAAAATGCGGTGCGTTCCTACATATTATTTATAGTTAGGTAAAATATTTTGAAATATTAACTAACAAATGTAACTAATATTGGTGAATGTAAAATAAATGTTTTTTTTTAAATGCATATATAATTACAATTTCGAACCCCTTGTTTTATTTACATGTTGACATGGGGTCTCCATAAAAAAATAATTCTTCAGTGGGGTCGCACCCATAAAAAGATTGCGCACCACTGTTCTAAGCGATGGCTTCTAACCTTTCGTCCGAGATGGGTTCGGATTCGAATCCCAGTGAGGCATGGATGCTGTGTTTGTCTTACGGCACAGGCTCTCTCCCTTCCCTGAAACCAGTGGCCATAAATTAGGGATGCTCATAGCCTATCGAGTTGCTCACGGTAGTGGTTAAACCCTAACCGTACTAACCGCACTTCTCCAAATGGTAATGACGGTAGTTTCGTGTTGTATCAGCTTCAGCTACGAGCTCTATCAGGAATGACTGTGCAAACGCCGTACTTTTCCAAGGTGTAACCACGGTCGTTTCGTGTTGTATACGCTTCAGCTACGAGTTCTGTCAGGAATGACTGTGCAAACGCCGTACTTCTCCAAGGTGTAACCGCGGTCGTTTCATGTTGTATCCGCTTCAGCTACGAGCTCGATCTGGAATGATGGTGCAAACGTGGTACATACTTCTCCAACGGGTAACCACGGTCGTTTCGTGTTGTATCTGCTTCAGCTACGAGTTCTGTCAGGAATGACGGTGCAAACACGGTACGTACTTCTCCAAGGTGTAACCACGGTCGTTTGGTGTTGTATCCTCTTCAGCTACGAGTTCTGTCAATAAAAACGCATCAAAGGCCATTGTTGCCCATTGATAGCATTTTCGTAGCGTTGCTCTTTGGTCTTTCAAATCAGAAAATTGGAAAACTCATTAGAATTCAACGTAATAATTACATTATGAAAATTTGTAGATTACAAAGCTATTTATGCTTACTAATGACGAGTGAGTTCATTTATTATTGCAAAACGCAGTGTCTTATCTTACTTTTCATCTACTGCGCTGAGCGCATTTGTTATCTTGTAGTGATATCTTCGTCAGCAGTGTCCGAAAAGCGTTACTCGTGTTGTTCGATCTCATTCTCAGTTAGTTGTCTGACACTTTTCTTTTATATCCACTGCTGCTTGATCTAAGTTAGTAGAGAATACATAACGGAAATAGGCTCCAGAAACATCTCTGATTATCATTGAATGACATATAGCTAGACGAGGTGTAACCTTCCTCAAAAAGAAAGAGCTGTTTTAGCAAAATGTCTAGCACCCGTTTTATTTTTTCAATTCTTTGTGCGCTCTCTACTCCTTCAAAAAGCAATTAAGTTGATCTAACTGGGAAGCATTCAGTGAAATTAATCGCATCACCATTATCTTCCGATTAATATACTTTATTTTTCTATTTGTCGAACTTTCTATTTCTAGGACTACTAAAAATATTTAGGCAACATCACAAGAGAGCAACTGATTAAAAAAAATTATTTCGGTATTTTAATTTCGCATTATCTAGAATCATGAGTTCTTAACGCAAAACAAAAGAAAATCATGAGTTCTTAACACAATCATACATATTCTTTACAGGTCACGACAAATTTCTTCAAGTGCTATTTATCAATGGAAAAATCTTGCCCCGAACAAAAAATTATGCAAGTAAAAACCATTTTGTATAGCAGCGTAATGCTCTTCCAAATATTGCTTATTTCCCTTTATTCTTTCGTGACAATTGCTTTTTTTGTCATTTGTATGCTTATGACGTTTCCCATAATGCACGGGTTTTCTTCAAAACTACCGTAGGTAAATAATTCCACTTTCGTCTTCTTTATTTAACTGACTGGCCTTTTGCTGATAGCATTAAGAGTAATCTAAAATAAAATTACATGAAAATAACGTATTCTAACAAGTTCACATTACTTAAATCTGTCTCATGTGATGACCTTGAAGAATTAAGAACTATTTTAAATAACGGAAACGTTTCTTGAAAGACTAAGCTGCAATTTCATGCATGACTTCATGCCCTAACTAAGAGTACATTTGCTTATTCTTCTCACGCCAGTGTTTTACTATAAGATGAAAACGGTAAATTAGTAGATATCGGCTTACTTTTCTATCTCAGAACCCCCGTAATTTTTTATTTTGAAAGAAGAAAAAAAGTACCGCATAGATAGCTAGAGTAAACATCTTGATATTATTAGTATCCCAGAGTCTTGCATTCAGAGCTTGATTTTAAACAATTTTGCTCAATTTTCTGGATATCTAAATTTTCCGTGCGATATTTTAGATGACTGGAGACATGTCCTTAAAAATGCTTTTTTCCCCACTTATCCTTCAGTACTTGTGAGCTCTAATGACATTAAAAAGAAGGAAAATTCTTTTTTTCTTCTTTTTAATGTCATTCTATTTTTTTTTAAATAGAAGTAATTGTTCGTTGCGAAAAGCTGCACCTATAACAGGGCAGAGCATGTGAGCAACTGTGTTTTCTTTCAATAAAATCATGGAACAGCACAAAAGCAGCTCGCTTGCCCTTGATTTAAACAGCTTAAGAAATTCCAAGTTTTTGATGTTGAAGGAATGAATGACTTGCCAAACTGATTACTGCAACACTTGTTTAGCTGGACACAAAGTGGATGCTACGTGACCGTGGTATTTTACTGCGGCACATTTATGAAATTCCTGAGAGGATGCCCATGATGATAACAGAAAAAGACGCGCAGGACACACATATCAGAAATGGATTCAAGGGAACCAGTAAGTTTAAGGATTTCGATCAAGCCAGCTGCTCTTTTTTGCACAGCATCGAGAAGTTTCAGGGTAGATTTGGGCGCATGATCCAAGATTCGGGCATAATACTGCAGCGTTAGACAAATTTGAGGTTTGTACTCTATCAAACGCTATATGAAAATAAAAAGTCCAGTCAGGTCGGCGAGTCTCTTTAATTGGAAGATCGCATAGAAGATTAAAATGGAAGAACGACATGCAAAGAAAAGTGGGATATTTTTGGACAAGATTTATTTCTTAATAAAAATTAGTGCAGTTTTCAAATACAGTATACACTGAGTGGCCACTTTATTATGACCACCCTTTCAGTACTTCGTTGGACAACCTTTTGCCTTTAATACTGCGTCGATTCTTCGTGGCATGGACTCCACGAGATGTCGATGGGTGGTTTGTGGAATCTGAGACCATGCTTGATGAATAGCACTTTCCAGGAGTGTGAGATTGCAAGGTCGTGGATTCAGCTGTCTGATGGCTCGTTCAACTTCATCCCACAAATTCTCAGTTGGGTTGAGATCTGGAGATTGTGGGGGCCACCTAAGCAAAGTAAACTCACCGGCATGTTTTTGAAACCAGTCCTACACAATACGAGCACTATGGCAGGACGCATTACCTTGTTGAAAGTAGCCATCGCTATTGGGACAAACCATCCACTTGACAGGATGCACTTGGTCCGCAACGATGTTTAGATATGATGTGCCAGTCAGACGTTGATCAACACGAATTAAAGGGTCCAAAGCATGCCAGAAAAACATTCCCCAAATCATAACGTTGCCTCCACCAGCTTGAAGGGTTGTAGCAATGCATTTGGGGTCCATGCTTTCGCGCTGTTTCCGCAAAATTCTCACTCGGATATCGGCATGGCTCAACTGAAAACGTGATTCATCGGACCACATAATTTGTTTCCAATTACCGACTGTCCAATCCTTGTGCTCCTGTGTGAACTGGAGACGTTTTCTCTTGTTAACTGCAGACAGTAAAAATGTTCAAACAGGCCTTCGGCTGCCATATCCCGTCCGACGCAGTGTACGGCGAATAGTGCGTGCAGAGATTATTTGAGGGGATCCTTGATTACGATGGTCTGTAATTTGCTGTACTGTTGCCCTTCTGCTGTCTGTTACCAGTCTGGACACTCTTCGTTCCGCCCGAGCAGTCACTAGTCGATTACGACCACACGTTGCACGTAGATACCCAGTTTTTTGGCTGACAGTCCAGTCTTTAAACACTTTAACAACAGCTGCTCTGGAACATTTCACGAATGAAGCGGTTTCGGTGATACTTGCTCCATGGCTAAGAGCTCCTACAATCATCCCACGTTGAAAGTCCGTCAAATCGCCTTTTTTACCCATCTCGTCACCCAAAAATCACTTCTGCTACTGTCGCAAGCACTAAGCTTTCCTTTATTATACTAGCCTCGCCCTCTGGCGGCAACAGCGTGCAGCCATAGCTCATTTGCTTAAAACTGTCAGGTGGTAATAATAAAGTGGCCACTCAGTGTATAACCAGGGAATTTTATTATAATATGGTTTTATTAACATTTGAATGGGTGAATTTTTTCACAAATCTTACATCTTTTCCTTCACATTTTGCTTTAAAATTTGTGGAAGATATCCGTGAAGCTACTTACACTAAACGGATTACAACAGACTTGGAAATATCCTGCTACTGACGTTTTTGTGCAAATTAGCAGTAAGAAAACCTTTGTGTTGTTACCTTTTTTTTTTTTTCAGAATTTAATCATCCCAATGGAAAACCTGTAGGGTTATAAGCAGTCGACCGTCCCTAATTTAGGGTACCTGGTTGCAGGAAAAGGCCGGCCAGCGCCGTCACCTACCCTTGCCTCGTTTGGAATTCGGAGAATGTATCTCAGACCACTTGGCCACATGGAAAGCTCTGCGTCTCTCGGATCAAGCCATTCCATTAGGGACGAAACGATGTCATGCCTTGACATCAGTAGAGTGACGTGAAACACTTAGCTGTCTCGCTCCATTCGCTGTGATTTGCAAAATCCATAAGACACGTATCTATCTGAAATTTCCAAAGCATTTTAAAAATTAAATAGGTATGGATTATATTTTTCAAATGTAATTTGCACCTCGCTGGAAGCGCAAAACGGGCTAGTGGTTTGCCCATACCTAGTGTAGATATCTGGGTCATGAAGGTACTACATGATGCTACAATGTTGTGGAACTTTATAAACTAGAACGCTGTATGAGTGTGTATTTAAGAAACAGTCGGCAAAGACATCACTGCGCCATCGATGCGAACCGTCTTGTTTCAAGGTGTTTTCAAGGACATATTCCTTGAGTTTTAGAGATTTCAATACATTTTAATCAAAGAGAAGTTTTCTGGAATCAATAGCCATGTTGAGTAATATTGTAATTGCTGTGGGTGATGATTTTTTGTTTAGCTGCCATTATATACACCAATGAGCCATTAAATTATGACCACCCTCAGCCATGAGCGCGCCTGGAAACCGAACGGTGACGCACGTAAAGTTCACAGAGCAGTATACAGAGTGCATAGGAAAGTCCCTTTAGCCTGGAATAACTTGCGAACGGAGAGAGGTACAGTTATGCAAGTGAGATAACGGTATAGTAAAGCGACTACGCCTGATCGAATGCAACCAATACCAGCGCCCCTAGTGGCGAAATGCGGACGTTAGCCATTGCAAATCGAAAACGGAAAGACATAGAGCAAAATTTCCAATTACAAAGTTCTAGAACATCAATTAATTAGTACCAAACAATATTTCTTTCACACGGATAAGATAAATGTTCGCCTGAATACCCTACAATGTCCGAAATCGATGCGCGACGATTCGAATCTGCATATTCACCTTTCGCAAATGTAGCCGTATGCAAATGCAGATTGTGACGTTGTACCGTACCTACGATATAAAAACCAGTAGCAGGATGTACCCTGATCAGAGTGGGCCGCGGGTGGCCTAGTAGGCAACGTTCGTGACTGCCACGGAAAGGGCCTCAGGTTCGATCCCAGGCAGGTACGAACGCTCGATCCACTAAATATCCGCCATGCGTTGGATGAGCACGTTAAGCCACCTAACCCCGGGTACTGGCCCCCGGTAATAAATAAGGGCGTCTTCCTCCCCTTTCTACTTCTCTTCCGTGTCACTTTCCTATCGGGCGCTCTAGCTCAAATCTCCTAGTTTCCTATTTCTAAGGGCTGTTTAAGATCTGGGGTCAGACACACCTTTCCTAAAATCCTCTACATATGATCATACCCTGATCAGAAGTTTAGGTCTACGTACGCAGTGTGAAAATGGCGAGCTTGGATGTATGGGGTTACGTAAAAAATCAGGTGTGTGCAACAGCGCCTACAAGTCTGCTGGATCTACGTCGTCGTGTTACAGATGCATGCAATAGTGTGACACCTTCCATGCTGAGGAATTTGCATGCATAGTTGCTTTCACGAAGGCAAGTGTGTATCGTGGGCAATGGCGAACTCTTCGAACATACTCGACACTAACTTTTTATCACTGTGCGCCAGTTTTTTTTTGTCTGACGTCATCAAACTGTATTGACATAAGTACGAATTTATGCAATAAATTATGTGTATTTGCTCATACCTATGCCTGTTCCCTTCAAACGTTCACACAAAAGGTCGCGCATCAATTTCGGACATTTTAGGGTATTCTTTCTTTCTTTTCTTTGATTGGAGGTTTAACGACCACCGTGAGCAACTCAATGGGCTATAAGCAGTCGCCCGTCCCTAATTTAGGGTTACTGGTTCCAGGGAAGGGAGAGAGCCAGTGCCGTAAGACAAACACAACATCCATGCCTCGCCGGGATTCGAACCCGGACCCCGTTCGGACGAATGATCAGAGGCCATCGCTTAGACCACTGAGCCACCGGGGCGGCTTAGGGTATTCAGGCGACAATTTATCTTATCCGTGTGAAGCAAATGTCGTTGTGTACTAATTAATTGATGCTCTACAACTTTGTAATTGGAAATTTTGCTCTATCTCTTTTAGTTTTAGATTTGCAATGGCTAACTTCCGCATTTCGCCACTAGGGGCGCTGCTATTAGTTGCATTCGATCAAGCGTAGTCGCTTTACTGTACCGTTATCTCATTTGCATAACTGTACCTCTCTCCGTTCGCAAGTTATTCCAGGCTAAATTGACTTTCCTATGCACCCTGTATATACAACCCGAGGACCGGCTTTCAGTTAGTAAAGTGTTCGGAGTCAGAATGGGAAAAGCTGCCGATTTATGGGACTTTGATAAAGGACAAATTGCGATGGCACGGTGCCTCGGAACTACGATCTCGGAAATGGCGCGGCTTGTGGGTTGTTCACTTGCCGCTGTAGTGAGTACGTATCAAAAGTGGTGCACAGATGGCCAAACGACGAACCGTCGTCTAGCCGTGTGTCGTCCGCAGCTCATTGATGCCAGTGGGGAGCGGAGACTGTGGCGGATTTTTATGACAATGAGCGTATGTTTAATTTCAGATTTTGCTACTTTCTTGATAACATATCAAACTTTAGAGTATGTTTCACAGGAATAACAATTTCACCAGCTTCTAATGAGCTGAAAGTTTCCAAAATGTGGATGTTAATTTCATCATTGTCCCTCAGAAGGAAGGAACACTCATGAAATCAACATTTACATTTTGGAAACTTTCAACTCATCACGAGCTCGTCAAAACAGATGTTGCTGTGAAACATAGTCAGGTTTCTTAATGAGACGAAACAGCTTCCAGCATTCACTCTTCCCTTTTTTGTTTTCAACAAGCACGTATTTGTTGGCCTTGACGCCTTTTTCAATCTCTTCTTAACATTAAATTCAGCCATATTAATAAATAAGGCATCAATTCCGACACGACATGCAATGGAACAATGGAATGTTAGCACGTCAAACGAAAACCTCTGAATGTTCAATACAAAAGATCCGATGTGAAAAGTAACTCTCATTCTTACAATGTGACGCGCAGGGTATGAGAGAATGAATCACTAGAGAACAGGCGACAAGTGTTTGCCTGCATCTTGCTCCGGAAAATCACACTGAAAACAAACGCAAAGGAAGTACGACATGGTATCGTCGGTCGGTGGAAATCTTCTGTGCTTTAAGAAAGAGGCGGCAATATTTTTGTATGACAAATCAGTTTTCATTCCGCTGGCACCAGCATCGTGCACAAAATTCTACAGTACGCATTTTCCTTTTAAATATTTTTTTTTCTTTCCAAAAATGAAACGGAAATAAAACCGGGTCGAAATCGGGTCAGGAACACCTTGACCCGACCCGTTTGACCCGCAAGAAATTGTCTACCCGCTGACCCGTGACCATCTCTGATATAAACAGGTGACATTATATTCAAAAAGGAAGAAAAAGGAAACAGGTATCAGCATGGTGGCTAATTTGTTACAGTTAAATGGGAGGGTATTGTAGAGCAAAAAAGATTTCAGTCTTGGCTATGCCTCCAGATTTCATCGATCAAAAGTTGTTTTCAAATCCAATAAAGAAATTCCAGGTTCAGAGGTCAATATTCTTGATACAAGTTATAATTGGAATATGTTTAGTACCTAGGCTAGGCCTTTTTAGGTAAAAGAAATATAAGATGGTGATTTTATTTTCCCTTTTTTTTAATTTTTTTTATTTCTACCTGCACAAATTTTAATTGTTTTTCACACCCAGTTATTGACATGCCAGTGACTTCCCTGCAGATTGTTTTGTGGAGCCCTTGGAGGAAAGAATTATTTCCTCCAAGGAGGCACCACGATATCCGTCGCAGACTGATAAGGAACTTTCTGCTATGTAGTTTCTGAGTACTTAGCAACCAGCGCAGCAATTTAGGATTTGACATGAAATGAATTTTAAATAGCTTATTTTATCCTGATCATTTTACGCACTCAAAAATTTAACATGTAAACAAATTCTTAGGTACATGACATCATCCTGCAGATGCTGACCTATGAATTTCCTTAAACAAGCTGTCCAAATTTATATGCAAATACTGATGTCTATGAAATTCAGATAGATCCCATTTTTACATAAATTTTATTTTACGTATTATAACGAAGTAAATTTCTCCGTCATTTTTATCCACGCCGGGGTTCGAACCCGGGTCCCCTCATTCCGGAATAAGTCACTCTACCAATTAAGCTACGCGGACGTTCGTTCTGACTACTATCTACCTTTAAGTCGTGTGCGTCCTGCTGGCACGTACGTCACATCTCCCCCCCCCGAAAGAGGGCCGGGAGCGTGGCCCACGGGTCAGCCGTGACCATGAATCGTTGCAGGCAGCCATCCGCTGTAGAACGTGCACCTGAGAACTCCCAGTCAATCTGGTGTGTGGAATGCAACGTCACACACATTTATTTTTTGAAGCGCTGGAGAAGGGATTCTCTTAGTTTTCCTCTCTCGCGGTGTGGAAAGAACATCGTACCATTGCGAGATTTTGAACGGCCGGGTCATCCGGAAAGTTCGGGCGCCATTATAACGAAGTAAATTTCTCCGTCATTTTTATCCACGCGTTCGAACCCGGGCCCTCTCATTCCGGAATAAGTCACTCTTTCAATTGAGCTACGCGGACGTTCGTTCTGACAGCTATCTACCTTTATGTCGTGTGCGTTCTGCTGGCAGCTACGGCACAGTATTCATTTGAGGTTTCTCGAGTTCATTCTTGTGAGATTTTATTTGCAAGAAACCAAAAACGAGGGATTTTTTCTCTTTAGTTTCATATTCAGTACGACAATTTCCTTCCTGCCAAACAAAGTTTGAGTCATAACGAAAACAGTTTATCCTCCTTACGGCCATTTTTGACAATGTTTAAAACATTCAATTCTTCATGCTCAGTTGATGGAATACATAACAATGTTCTCTATGAATATCTATAGAAGATGTTACAATGGCAGTATCTGCATGTCGTAAGTGATCAAAAATGCATGGATAACTCCTGATCGTTTCGATCAATTAGTGCTGATAGTTGTCGAAACCCGCTGATCGATTAGGTGTTAAGATGTTTTCCTCAAACTAAGGCAGAACATAAGTTCATCTGCGCTCAGTTCTCGACGACCTTTATTTCTAACTATCGTCCAGACGGTGTGGTGTCACCAGAGCGCATAATTATGCATTCCCAGTTGCATTACCTTTCAAATATTTAACCGATTTGTCGCAAAGTGACTTAATGTGAGAGCTTACACGATTCCCAGACCGTGTTATTTTTTCATGTAAATATATCTCTTCATAAATTTTTTACGCATTTCTTCAAATCAGTTTGCCATGAAAACGTAGCTGACCTGCATGTATGCTTTACAAAATTCATCAAGACGTGTTTGGAAAACTTAAAGGTCCGCCGAGTAGCAAGAGGTGTAGGTTTTGACTAATCATCTGAGCACAGCCCGGGTTCAAGACTCAGATGAGTCATGCATGATGCGCTTAGCTTAGACCTCTGGTTCCCTTTCTTCCCAGGAACCAGTTGCCCTAAATTAGGAATGGGTGACTGCTTAGGGCCATTACAGTTGATTACGGTGGTTGTTAACAAAGAAACCACCGGATAAACTATCAGAATTATTAACACAGCAATCAAACATCTCTGAATTGCCTGTATTCACTGTTCATCACGTAATAGGAACCGCATTAGAAAACTTGAAAATTACATCGCCCTGGAATAGAATCCGCATCTTCCGATTTCCGTTTGAACATGCTGTCCGTCACACCACCCAGGACGATTAAGTCCTAAATATCTGAGTGTTGAGAATCAGAACATTCTCAGATTTTTTCCAGTCGAAGCAAATTCTGCTTCCCCGTAGCGTAGTTAAGTAAGTTACCAGTCTTTCAGGTAAGTTCTGTGGAATAAATATTTTTTTCACAATACATGGATATACGCCAAAATTATTAACACAGTAATCAGACTTCTCTGAATTGCCTGTATTTACTGCTCATCACGTAACATCAGGAAACTTGAAAATTACCATTTACAGGGTGATGTAATTTTCATGTTTTCTTATGTGATTGATGATGGTACGTGATGAACAGTAAGTACTGGCAATTCAGAAATGTCTGATTGCTGTGTTAATAATTCTGAGTTACGAGGGTGGATCGAAAAGTAACGCACACTATTCTGGCAACAGTTTAACAGATAGGCCAAACGAAACATCTACGCAGTGAAACTATATTTCTTAGCTATTTTTTCAACATAAGAACCGAGACGCTGGAGACATTTATCTGCGTTGTACCAGTTTTGGTATACCTTGTTCATAAAAGTCCGTTTTCTGGGAGTATAGGCCACCTGCGGATAAGCGATTTGACTTCGTCTGCCGTATCGAAGCGTTGGCCGCTCAGAAATCTTTTCAAGGGAACAAACAGATGAAAGTCCGAAGGAGCCAAGTCCGGACTGTCGGTGGGTACTAGAGCACCTCCCAGCCAAATTGCGCAATTTTGTCATAAATATGTCGTGCAACATGTGGGCGAGCGTTGTCATGAAGCAGTCTGACGTTTGCAGTGTCTCTGTTGAGTCTTTAGTCACGAAGGGCAGGACGCAACTTTGTCAATGTGTTAGCGCATATTTTGGCATTCACAGTGGTCCCCCGTTAAAGGAAACTCCACCAGGAGAACGCCATGCATGCCCCAAAGCACCGTCATGAGGACTTTTTGTGCAGATTGGGTTACTCTGAATGTTTCTGGTGGCGGGGAGTCAGAATATTTCCACACTATACTGGCCTCATCGCCTGTCACTCCACCTGCGAGAAATCCATGCCCCTCTTCTGCGTAACGCATCAAGTGGTCCACGGATGGCATCATTCTCTGTACCTTCTGGTAGTCTGTCAAGTTCTTGGGCATCCATCGCGGACTGACCTTGCGAAATTGCAATTTCTCACGCACAATATCATGTGCAATACGATACGAAATGTTGAACTTCTGTGCCAATGTGCGCAGATGGATCCGCCGGTCACTCAGAATTGCCTGTTCAATGGCTCTCACAGTGGCAGATGATGACGCGGTTACAGGTCGACCGGAACGTGGTGAATCGGTAAGGTTGCCACGGCTCTCTGTAAAGAAACGGCACCATCTGGAGATATTGCAGCGGTCCAGGTAATCACGACCATACACTTCGACCATTTTTTTGTGAATTTCAGTCGGAGTTTTGCCTTTAGCCCACAAAAATCGGACTACACCACGTTTCTCTTCATTCGTAGACGATGCTAACAAACGCGACATCTTTGTGCTGTCGGCCACACTGTCTTCCACCACGGCGACACATGATTCAGGCAAAGCGGTCTGTAGCGGTGTATTCAAACTCGTTGTATACCACACTCCAACCTGCTACTTGCAACTTTCAAAAAGAAAAAGTTGCTGTTACTTTTCGATCCTCCTTCGTATTTCCACATGTTATGAGAAGAATATTTCTTCCACAGAATTTACAAGGTAACCTATGTATGCCACTGAATACCAGGACGAACTGTGCCTGTGTTTTAAAAATGTTCTGCAGAACAAACACTACACATGCATTATTCGGGACTCGGTACTAGGATTAGCCAGAAGTCCGTACTTCTGACCATTCGGTCACTGACAGCGGTACGTATTTCAAGTAACTTTATTTTCGGGTTTAGCGACCACTATGAACAATTCTAAAAGCTATGAATAGTCGCTTGTCTTTAATTTGGGGCCTTCGGTTCGAGGGAGTGTGCAGCGCCAAGACCGTAAGACAGGCACGCCACCCACCCTATACTTCATCCAGGACTAGAGCCAGGGCCTGGCCCGAACTATACTCCAATTCACCCTAAAAGTGTACTACTGGGAAAGGCTGGAGAGCCTTATCACATCTCGTCGTGGAACGCAAGAACGGTGTCCATCCGCGTTAATGTGCTCTTCCACTGTTTCCTTTCTGATCCCCTCACCCACCCACACATCTCACAAACAGTGGGGATTGACAGTGGGGGTCTGGTGGAGGCCGAACTGCTTCCCCTACTGCCTTCGAGTTTCCCCGATTGTTAATTTATTGCGTCTGTGTTGTTAATGTTGGGAGAGGTCTTCCCCTTCTTCCTGTCCGAGTTGTATCCCAAGTGGGCAGAAATAGCCGAAAGTGCGAAGCTCTTGATTCAGCAACTTTCAGAACAAATTTATTTCTAAAAGCGCTCTAACTTCTAGAATTTTTTTAAATAGCAATTTTGTCTGATAAACTGTTGAGCAAACAAAAATGGATTCTAAGCAATAATTCTGATGCTTTTCGCTCTAAATGCTAGGGACTATTTTTCGTAGCGGAGGTAACTGTTTCGTACCCTTAATAGTGGTTCACTCTTAGGTTGACTCGGAGTTAAGTCAGAAACTTACGTCCACTCGACACCACCGGATCGGAAAAGTAACATTTCCAAAGTGTTCAATTAGTATTTTTCTAGCAAACGAAATCGCATTCTAAACCACCAAGAATGAAAATTTTGCATCAGAAAAGCTGGAAGATGCATTTACTGTGGTTACAGAAATTGGATGCAAAGAGAATTTCTGTCATAGGAGTTTTAGAAACGAAGAAATACGGTGTCAGATGAAAATATGCTGTTAAGTCCGCTTTTGGTAAAATAGTGCATCTGGAAAATAAAAAGTCATGGAGATAATACTGATAGCGGTTAGAGCGTGCCATTTGCAAAAGCTTTTTTTTTTTTTTTGTTTTTAGTCAAAGCGTACTGTCGAATTGAAATTCTAAATTTATGCCATCTAGGGGAAATATTTTGCATCAGAGAAAGCTAGAAATGCATGAAAAATTGTTGTTGCAAAGATTGGACGCAAAAAGAGTTTATGGTCACAGGGTTTTTAGAAATGCAGAAATACGGTGTTAGATCAAAATATACTGTTGTATCCTCTTTTTTCAGGAGGGTGGGGGTGTAGTTTTTCTGGAAAATAAAAAGTTTTCCTTTCTGGTTCAGGGTTTAATAGTCATGATGCGTAACTCGTAGGTCTATTGTCGTTCGTCCCTAATTAGGGCCCTTTGGTTCCAGGAAAAAAGGGGGCCAGTGTCGAAGGACAAGCACACCACCGATGCCTCACCCTCAGTCTGGAACAAACACCCAGAAGCCAGCACCTCAAACCATTCGACCACCGGAACGAAACACACTCCTGTAGCCGCTAAGTTTTAAGCACTGCTATGGTACAGTAATGCGTAGACGTTGGTAGTGCATTTATTCATAGTATTGCATCATTCTTTGATAATACAATTTCCGCTAGGCAGCAAGTGGGTATCATTTGTTGAAATTCATCAAGTCGAACTGTTACATTCGTCAGCAATGGAGGGGAAAATTGTAAATATGGCACCCTGGGACAAATGATTAAATTTTTAATTAAAGAAGAACATTGTAGTCGATGGTGTTTATAGGAGTCATTTTTTTTAATTTAGTGCTGTCAATCGCAGGCCAGCGTTGGAGTCAATGGTACTTCTGTACCATTCTACATTATTGCAGTCTCCAAAACAGTAAATCAAGTTTTAAAGCCAGAACTCAGGTGATTATGGACGTTTTTCACTAAGGACGACTACTAAAGGTGGAGCAAATATGGCACAAGTGCATTGAAAGTTAAAAATTAGTGATGCAATATTGCCACGATTCACTGCACAGGTAAGTTAAATTAAAATTACAGAAGCCCCTCGTACGTCTCATATTGAGTAGTCTGTCAGATCTGCATAATTTGACCATTTTTTTAATTATATTTGTAGTCTACGTCACTGCCTTCGCTTCTAAGTGCTCTTTTTTGCCGAAAAATATCCTAAATATAAGTTAGTGGAATAAGTGGCTATCATGTTGAGGTCGTTGCAATAGAGACATTCCACACAAGCGCTCTTCTGACCACTCGGCTATCAAGGTGACCTTGCCTATAATGAATCTCTATACTTCTGGGTAAGCCGGTATTGTGCGTTGCTATGTTTTGTTTATGGTGGTATCGGATAAAGCTATGAAAATTACAAACAATCCAAATGCGTCCATTTTTAGTCACGTCGTCATGCGCACTTGAACCACGAATGCAAATTTCAAATTACCCCCAAGAAATCAAATTCGTGGGTTTTTGCATTGATATGTAATTTTATGTCATTACATTTTGAAATATTTATTGTATTCAAATCATGTATTGCTCTGTATTTGCAGCTCGTTTGTATTAATATGATGATGATGATTATTTAACATGAAACATTTCTCTCTTTTTCACCAGAAAAAAATGGCGATATCCGTCGCTTTGGATCCGCCCTTTACCCAATCACCTCAATTTTGGCAATTTTCTCAGGTCATTTTACCCGTCACTAGAAAAGTTTTCCACTCTGACAGATGGCCTCAAAAATATGGAGTTTTGTTTTTGCACATCGTACACTGCTCATAAAAAGGAAACGTGCACCTGTTTCTGATAATTTGTCACCCACACCCAAAACTTTCTCCTGGATCTTTCAAAAGTATGAAAAGAAATATAATAAAAAGAAAAAATACAGATCATTTTGTTCCTATCCCTTTTCTATTCTGTGTTCACTTGTACTCGCACTCAAAGTCTTAACAATAAAACATGCCAAATGCTAAGAATAAGAAAGAAAGGGGAAAAAATATCTTGCCATGTTGAAGCATTATTATTTTGTCTTCGAGTACAATATTGCCCTGATATTAATGATATGGTAGGGTTCAAAGGTCGAGAAAGTGGTCTGGGCAAGTTCTCCCGCCCTTATGAGTTGGCCAGGATTACATTAGCGAGATTTGGAAGGTCAGCGTGGAGATATGGGAGAGGGAGGGTGCGAAGGTGTACGCTAAAGACGCCGTTCCACTGCCGAACTCGGTTGATAGGCTGACTCTCATTTCGACCGCTGAAAGGGAGGGGGGCATCTGTTGTAGCCTCTTTATTAGTTAGAGAGAAGGCTTTCTTTTGCAGCTCTCCATGGCAAAGAAAGAACCTAATTGCTAAAACCGGAACTGTCTATTCAAAATGATTAAGCTAAAGGGTTAAAGGTCAACGTAGGTGGCACGGAGGACGTTAACAGCAAAATTGAAAAAAGGAAAGAGCAAGCAAGTAACAAATGAAGTGTGAGAGAGGTTTATTCACCTGCTGCTTCTACACAAAATCCACGTGGTAATTACACAGAAATCAAACTTCCCTCAGCTATTGGAAACATAAAAGTTCTGAGGTAATTTCGTAGGTTTTAACTAAAAGTGGCTCTTCATTAAGTTCAGTGCTTTTCAAAGCTAAAAGTGTAGGGAAGGGAAGCAGTTAATTTCATGGCAATAAGGCTCTGATGATGCGCACGACGGAGAACATGGGGGAACAAAAAACTGCGTAAAGCAGCTACTGATGAAGATCAGAGTACTAACCGTCCTTATAACGAACCCTTTTCACAGAAAGTGAACCAAGTGCTATCAAACAGAGATCTGAACAAATAAATGGCAGAAGTGGTAAAGTCTGTTTGATCCAATGCATTGAATTTTGCTCTACTAAAAAAGTAAAGCGGCCTTGGTGGCTCACAGGTTAGATGCGCTAGATGATGACCAGTCACCTGAGCCTGAACCGGACTCGATCCCAGGATAAGGTATTGACGGTGCCCATGCCCCACTGCGCTGTTTTTTCTCCTTTCCTGGAACCAGCGGTTCGAAATTAGGGACGGTATACTACCAATATCCCCAAAAGCTGCTCATGATGGTCGTTCAACCCTGAAAAAAAGGGAAAGACTGTTCAATATCAGTAAAAGTTACTAGGAATACCTTTCGGCAGAACATGAGGATTTAGACTAAACCCACTTTGATGGAGCTAAATCTTGTGTTTCTTCATTTTTTTTTCTTTTTTTTTTCATTTGAGGGTGGTGGTGGAGTTATCGACCACAGTGACTAACTTGGTGGGTTATACGCAGTCGCCCGTCCCTAATTTAGGGCAACTGGTTCCAGGGAAGGATGAGAGCCAGTGCCGTACGACAAACACAACAACCATAACTCACCGGTATTCGAACCTGGACCCAACTTGTGTTCGTTTGTTTAAAGGTTTAACGACCACCGTGAGCAACTCGATGGGCTATAAGCAGTCGTCCGTCCATAATTTAGGGCAACTGGTTCCAGGGAAGGGAGAGAGTAAGTAACGTAAGACAAACACAACACCCATGCCTCACCGGGATTCGAAACCAAAGCCATCTCGGTAGAATAGTCAGAAGCCAGTGCTTAGATCACTGCGCCAGCGGGGCAGGATGTTAAATCTAATGGCGCTGGTTATTTTGCATAAAATTAGGTCTACATCGTGTATAAATTAATGACCTGGCTGCCTGTCACCAATGAATTCAGTGTTTTGACGTGTTCTTGCATACACAGTACGTGCAGCGTTGTCAGCTATATATATAGTTCAATTACCAGACAAACACTTCACCGAAAGATCATTTTATTGAAATGACCACTTTATAGAAGGTTTGTCTCACCAAAAAGTTCGTTTACCGAAAGATCATTTTAGCGACATGTTCATTTCAAGGATATGTTACGTTATAGGCGCTGACTACGTTCATGCTCCGTTGCTTAAGCATGTCCTCTCAGAAATTATCTTTTGGTAACAACTTTTATATTGCAAATAGAACTAACGGAATACGATGTTTCCATCAGTTAACATCAGCCAAAGATTATTAAAAATCAAAATTAATATATTCGACACACTTTTCAAATGGTGTGTTGAGTATATTATTTTTGTATAAATACATTCTGTAATATGTTATGTCAGTTTTAATTACATGCTGAATTCAATATAACAAAAAAATTTTGAAATCTGCTGGGGAATGAGAATCATTAAGAAAAATGTGAAAGGAAACAAGAACATTTTTTGCCGGCAATATGTTAAACTTACTCAAGAATGAGTATTGAATCAAAACCGGGCACTACTTCAGAAGTTTACTACTGGATAGCGATTAAAAATAACACATTTTTATTTATTTTCTTATTCACTTTAAAGAAAATTAGTACATAAACGCCCTTGTGTGTGATTTTTTTTTCTTTTAGCATACCCTGAGATTTACAAACCTCTACGCCTATGTGTTACGTTATCGAACGGTTCACTTCGTCAGGGGATTACTTCACTTAAAATGTTCATTTCTTCGAAAGGTCAGTTTATCAAAAAGTTTGTATTTCACTAAAGGATCGGTTGGAATCTAGTACTTTTGCGGATATCTCTCTAAAACAGCCCTCGTAGTTTTAATTATTCTCTCAGTTTTGCAGATGTTACTTAAAATTTTATTTTCTGCAATTTGTCTGAAACACAGGTTGTTTACCTGTAGGCTTAAGGCGGTAACTTCAAGTAAGGGATATAGAGTACTTTTTATTTAACCCTTTAAGCGGTCTATGTACCTGAACCAAATGGTGCCCAAAATTTTCTGCGCTCCCCAAACAGAAATGTTCACATAGCGCCCGGGTTTTACGAAAGCTACGGCACAAAATAATCCCCCCTCTCAACTCAGTGGTGCCCACTATAAACATGTCATTGGTGGTAATCGCTTCCTTATAGTCCTTTATTTTTTGTTCCATGACCCATGGCATGGTGGGAAACGCCTGGTCCCCCTGACACTGACATCAAGCTGCAGTGTAGAAACAAGCAACTCACGCATCTCTCACCTTTCTCAGGTTTGTCGCAATTGTTATAGCTCTTTTAGCGGGTAATCAGTCAAAAAGGATTAGTGCAAATCTTCTTCCTAAATGATGACATTAAATAACATAGCTAAAGGGAAAGCAATGTTATATGGAAATATATAAAATATAATTAAATTGTAACTTTTGTTATTCTATCTGGGAACTGCAGCTAGAGAAATTCACCCACTGTTAAAATCCTGAAAGGTCATACTTTCATCGACCGTGGGACCTCCCACGAACAAAAGGAACCCCCCCCCCCTCAGAGAGCTCGCCAGGGACAATTCGAGTAAGCAATTAACAGTCAACTTCTTACGTCAAGAGCATCTTCCTCGGGGAGAGATTGTGAATGGGAATGGGACGGATAGGGTCATAAACGAGGAGTCTTGTTGGAGATTCGAGAGGAGAACGAGGAAGGATTTCGCGCGGGCATGTAGCCACGTAGGGATAAGAACAGATTTAGCTGGAATTACATAGAGGAAGTCACCCGAAATATCTATCAACCCGCTGGAATTATATATTATTTATTCACACTAAGTGATATTTCCCCTTTCCCCCAATCTGGAGAATAAAGATATGTGCGGGCGAAATAATCTGTCATTATATCCAGTTTGTTTAACTACTTATTTATTTGCTTCCATGCTCCAATGACAGTAACCTGCAAACAACAACAATTCTTCTGATAAGTTGGCGTCCACCTCAACACTTAAAATTAACCAAGCCAACACCTTAACGGCGACCACAACAGTTATGGAGCATTTTGCGGGAAGGCAAAAGTAGTTGAAAGTAAAAAACAAGAAAGATGACACAGAATTTTTTGGTGTAATAAGCACGTCTTTTGAATCCGTTCTGACGCAAATTAAATTTATCAAAGCTATTCGACGTCAATGGAACCGGTATGGAAAATAACAGTATCTGACGGAAGAAAGAAGTTTTTCAATCGGGTTTATAATTCCTCAGATATTGCTGTAAACGGAATCGTGAGCTTACGCCCCCTGGTTGCAGACTTGTGCGTTAAGAAAAACATGAATTTATATGAGAAACATTTCGCACCGGAAACGCTCTTCAACACAGGAATAATTTTTCAAATCGGACTCTTATAAGCAGAGATATCGACAATAATAAGATGTGACATTACGCCCCCTGGTGGGAAAACCAGCATTATTTTAGGAAGAAAGTATTCTCAAAAGGTTTTTCAATATGAGCGGTATATCGGTCCAAGAAAAAAATGACTTAGTCGAGTTTTCATGAGCCCAGATTTTGCTACAAATACATCAGAAGCAGAAATTAACACTTATGCCCCCTGGTAGCCAAACCATTATTTACCAAACATTATAAATTATATGAAACATATTTTCCATCAGGTGTTTTATCTGCTACAGGCAGAATTTTTCAAATCGGAGTTTTAGAAGCAGAAATAACGCAGAAAACGCATTTTACCTTTGTGCCCCTAGCGGAAAGTCTATGATTTACTTGAAAATATTGAATTTATAGGAAAAACATTTCGCATCAAACACACTATCTAACAAAGACGGAATTTTTCAAATCGGACACCTAGAAGTAGAGATATTGATAATAATAAGATATATATCTACGCCCCTTGGCGTAGAAACCTTGTATTATATTAAGAAGAAAATGTTCCTTAAAGGTTTGTCGACATGAGTAGTATCGGTCAACAAACGACTTTTTATTCAATCGAGATTTTAGGAGCTCATATTTTGCTGCAAATACACCAGAAGCGGAAATTAAGACTTACGCCCCCTGGTGGCCAAACCATTTTTTACAAAAATTAGAAATTATGTGCAAACGATTTCCCATCAGGAGCTGTATCCGGTGCAGAAAGAAGTTTTCAAATCGGAGATTTAGAAGCAGAGATATAGGGGGAAACGCATTTACTTTTCGCTCCTTAGCGAAAAGTCTATGAATTACTTGAAAATTTTGAAATTATTTCAACATGTCACACTGAAATTACTATCCAAAACAGAAAGAATTTTTCAAATCGGACTCCTACAAGTAGAGATATTGACAAAAATAAGATATACATCTACGCCCCCCTGGTGGAGAAACTATGGAATATTTTAAGAAGAAAATATTCAGAAAAAGTTTATCGATGTGAGTGGCATCAGTCCACGAAAGAAATTTTTCAATCGATATTTTAGAAGCTCAGATTTTATGGCAAATACATCAGAAGCAAAAATTGACACTTACGCACCCTGGTGGCGAAATCATTTTTTACCAAAAATTTGAAATTATGTGCAAAAGAATTTCCACCAGGAGGTGTATCCGCTGAAGAAACGATTTTTCAAATCGGAGTTTTAGAAGAAGAGTTATCGGGAAAAATGTAATTTACTTTTACGTCCCCTAGCGGAGAATCTATGCGTAATTTGAAAAAAGTAACTATATCTAAAATACTCTTGGACATAAATGGAATCGAAAGAAAAAATATTTTTTTCAATCGGATGTTTAGAAGCAAATATGTGGAATAAAACGTATTTTTAAATTCGACATCATCTGCATTTACGCCCTCTAGCGGCAAAATTGTACATCGTAAAAAAAAACGAAATGAAGGATCATCATTCGCATATTTCAACCTTCCCAATGTAAAAAGAATTTTTCAAATCGGACTAATAGTTGCAGAGATGGTATCGTGTCTACAGACGGACGGACGTACAAACCGATAACATAAGCACGATCGTTTTTTTACAAAAGACGTGCTAAAAATTATTGTCATTACCCCACCCACCTACCCATGAATATCTTAGAGTGCAAATTTCATTCGTGAAATACAACGAACGAAAGTGAATTCTTCAAGAACTCTAGCGCAAATATTGGATTACAAGTATTACCAGCGAAGAGGACCTCATTAGCTATTCTGTAAGTACAATGTACCTATTTTATGACTCTTTTTGTGCAACAGAACAACACGTAGCAATTTATACTGAAACTAAAACACGCAATGATTTTTCTGATAAGTCGGCGTCTACCACAACACTTAAAATTAACCAAGCCAACACCAACGTTTTCTGACGAGCAGTTTCACTTGCAACAACAGCATTCGGACCACTTCTTGGGCAGCAAATATATTCGTTCGAGCTAATTTCAGAAATTTTGCTGAACCCCAAGTTAATTCGTACCAATCCATTAAAAAAGTTAATAGAACTATAACAGTTTTTTTTTAAATAACAATTATCGTTAATTAACAATAACACAAATTATTTAGTTAAAATTTACTATCTGGAAACCAATACTGCGGGAGGGCCCAACATACATGATTATATGCAGAAACCTTTTCGGGAGCGTACTTTTTGTAAGGGACGGATGTGACGCAACTGGTGAATGTGTTATTATGTGTACGAAATGCATCAGAAATCATCAATTTAGCAAATGCTCGTACTTCGCGTGAATGAAATGCATCCCAAATTCCTAGTGTAGCAAATATTACACATGCATGAAGCAATTTAAAAATCCCGAGTTTAACAAATACTCCAGATGCAGTATTTTTCCTGCAACAACCCTCGCTCTTTTCCACCTATTTCCTAATATAGCTGCGATCCTGCGAGAGCCGTCACATAATTTAGACTCACATCATGAAAAATATAGTGTTCGGACCTTTCTGTGCTACAATAACAACAAACCGTTTATTTTGATAGACATATGTGTCTTGTGACTTATCGCACGGCAAGTTAATGGAAGACTTGATTGACCTGGTCTCCGTCCGTGCCATGGACCCTAGACCTGAACTTCGTGCATTTCGTAAACCAACGCCACAGCTACGCCGCCGCAATACCAACAACCGCTGTCCCTAAACGTGTAGTTTCTTCTGACGCCAACTCCAAAACGCCCTCTTTTTCCGAACCAAAGGCTCCCTCTATCTCCCTTTTTACTTCCAAAGTGCCTCTTCTTAAAAACCTCAAAAAACCTCCACTCCCCACTTAATCGGATTTCGGAGTTAATCCTCCCTTATGTTAGGCTACATGTAAACACCCTTAAGTTTGCATCTCTCTCTCTCTCTCTCTCTCTCTCTCTCTCTCTCTCTCTCATTAACGCACACTTCGAAACATTCCCATACCACACAAAACAAGTACAATACATTTCAAATACTAAGCCAACTGTAATGCGTCTAACCACATGTGGCAGACACCAACGGTCTTAAAACATGTTTATTTCGTCCGCTCAGTCCTAAAATGGCGCGAACAAAGAAATTCCACGCGGGAATTAACATGTACATATCTATTTATAAGAATTTTTTTTTGAACTGGGGGTTAGCGAATCTATCACAGTTCCAACATCAAGAATGTACCAAAGGAATTCATACAGTTATGGTCAATTTAGATTTTTACAAAAGTTACATATCCCCTATCCAGTACACAAGCATTGACGGGAATGAAATTTTAGAATACATTCCAGATATAATGTTTCACTAAATTCTTTTACCCGACTTGAATCTTCAACATCATAGTACTACTAACTGATAATATATATCAAAACATTAAGACCGCCAATTGCCGAACATGATGTTGGTCCTCCACGTGCCGCCAAAACAGCTTTTATCAGGCGAGGCATTAAGGCTTCAAGATTTCTAAAGGTGTATTGTGGTATCTGGGACAAATACGTTACCAGCAGATCCTTTAGTTCTTGTATGTTACGTGGTTGAGCCATCGCAGATCGGATTTGCTGTTACAAAACAAATCACAGATGCTCGATTGGATTGCTGTCTGGGGAATTGGGAGGCCAGAGTACTACCTTAATGCCTTCATGTTCCGCGAACCATTCTTGAACAATCCGGGCAGTGTGGCATAATATATTATCCTGACAAAAAATACCCTACAAGATGGGAATACCGTTGCCGTGAAAGGGTGTACCTGGTCTGCAATGATGTTTAAGTAGGTGGAAGACGTCACAGTTTTCTGCACATGAATGACTACTCCAGGATTTCCCTGCAGAACATTTCCCAAAGCATTACACTTCCTCTACCGACTTGTTTTCGTCCCACGGTGCATCCTGGTGTCAACACTTCCCCAGGTAAACGACACACACGGACCCGGTAAACTAGATTCATCGGATTAGACGTTCTTCTTTCAATCATTCACGGTCCAGTTGGGATGTTTGCTTGCCCATTGTAGGCGCTTTCGACGGTGAATCAAAGTTAGCAAGAGCACTCAGACCGACCGGCCTGTGGCTACACAGCCCCATTTTTAGCAGGGTTCGATGTACTCTATGTTGTGACACATTACTCGCGTCAGTAACATTCAAATTACAGGCAAATTGAGCCACACTATCCCTTGTGTTGGCTCGCATCGTACGGGATAGCCTTTGCTCACCTGTAGTATCGATGAACCGTGGATTGTGAACTCTTTGCCCGTTTAGTTATTTTTGCCCTCCTCGGACCACTTAGTAATCACGGCTGATCGTGAGCAACCCACATGCCTTGCCTTCTTGACAATGATCTGACCCAGTCGTCTGGCCATTACAATTTGGCATTTGTCAAACTCGCTGTCTTTCCCATCTGAAGAACAAGAATAACACTGGTTTCCTCGGACCACTTTTTCAAGGTATTAACCACGGCTGACCGTGAGCACCCCACAAGCCTTGCCTTCTCCAGAAGGATCTGACCCAGTCATCTGGCCATTACAATTTAGAATTTGTCAAACTCGCTTAGGTCCTTTGCCTTTCACGTTCTGAAAAACAATAACATTGACTTACAGAGTTAAGTATCAGATGTTATTTGCACAGTCTCATTACCTTCACACACATCATCGTTTACCTGCAGTTGCTTCGGTTTGCATAAAGACGCGCTGGTCATAATGTTTCGACTCTCTGGTATATATATACACACTGAAATGCCAGTTTATTAGGTATACCTCTCGTCACATAAATGGATCATTTGAACACATAAGATAGTACGTATGCAGGACGTGCGGCACACATCTGGCAGATCAGTTCGCCGAGCATCAGATAGCGTTCGATTGAGGATCGAATTGTGCAAAAAACGAGTGATCTGATAATCTTTGAACGTGGCATTATAGTTGGTGCTATGCGTGCCTCTTCGAGCATCTCCCCGCCATCCTCCTGGGCTTTTAGCGCGCAGCCGTAGCAAAGGTTTGCCATGGATGGTGCGACACGCAGAAAAGTTCCAGCAATGTGTGATCCTATGAACCAAAGCACCTTGTGGATCAGAAGGGTCAAAAGAGAATAGCGACATGGTCGTCGGCTGTTGTAACTCGTTCGCTATATTGTCCGATAGGTGTGCGTTCGGAGATAACATTCGTAAATTAACATGCCATATTCGAAGTCTCTCAGATCACTCCTTTCAGCCATTCCGACCCTCGGTCCAGAGCTAACTGATGTTGGACGTGCTGGTATGCAAGATTTATTCCTCACACCGCGCTCACGCGGCGTCTTATGTGTTGAAGTGAGTCCATTATGTGGCGAGGGCTAGTGCACCAAATAAATTGCCATCTCAGTGCAAATATTGGGTTGTCGGAAAAGTCATGACGTATTTTAGCCATGTTTTGCAAAGGTCATTTATTGATTGAAAGAACAAAGATCAGTCAATGATATAATGCCCGTTTTGTTTGATAACCTTTTGCCATCTTTCAGTGAGCCGCAGAATGCCTCGTTTATAGAAGGACCTGTTTTTCGTGGCGAAAAACTGTACAAGGTGCTGATTTACAGCCTCATCTGAATTGAACGTTATACCACGCAAGGACTGTTGAAGAGAACGAAACAAGTGGAAGTCTGACGGCGCAAGGTCAGACGAGTATGCTGGGTGTGGCAACACATCCCACCCAAGCTCCAATAATTTTTGGCGGGTGATCAAACTTGTGTGTGGTCTCCCGTTGTCGTGATGGAACTCAACACCTTTACGATGAACGAGTTCTGAACGTTTCTGGATGATGGATTCTTTCAAACTGTCCAATTGCCGACCGTACACATTCGAATTGATTGTTTGGTTCTGTGGTAGGAGCTCAAAAAACACGACACCTTTAAAATCCCACCACACTGAGACCAGAACCTTCCGCTGATGAATGTCTGCTTTGGATGTCGTTTGAGGTGAAGCTGCACGTCGGGACCAAGACCGTTTGCGTAGCACATTGTTGTACACAATCCACTTTTCGTCACCAGTTATCAGTCGCTTCAAAAAAGGATCGTTTTCCTCCCGTTTAATGAGCATATCGGAGATGTTTATACGCGCCGTCAATTGAGCTTCTTTGAGTTCATGAGGAACCCACACATCGAGCTTGCTTACGTATCCCAGCTTCTTCAGGTGGTCATGAATGTTTGAATGATGGATGTGCAATGTGTCGGCACTCTCTCATGTCGTGTAACGTGGGTTTGACTCGATCAATGTCTTAATTTGGTCGTCATCAACCTCGGTGGGCCTTCCGGACCGAGGAGCATCGTTAAGGTCAAAATCTCCAGCACAGAATTTTGCGAACCACCGCTGGCACTGACGTTCTGGTAGAGCATTATCACCGTACACTTTACGTAGCTTTTCACAAGCTTGACGCGCGTTCTTCCCTTTACGTAAGTAAAACAGTAAAATATGGCGAAAATGCACAGTTTGGTTTTCCATCTTTAACTTGATGTCAAATCTCCGCAAAACAACCAAATCGCTCACTATTCTTTTTAGACTGCAGCTAGAACTGGCACCTGTCGAATGCCATAGCGATAACAGAGCTGCGCATGCCTCTAGTACTTTCAAAACCGCCCAACCGCCATCGGGTGCCAAAATATGTCATGACTTTTCCGACAACCCGATAGATAACACTTGCATCAAAGGAGCAACGCGGTGTAGTTTGTGTGTATGTGATAAGCTATTTAGTAAAACGATTCTTTGGTGGAATGGTCATTTAAATAAAATGTTCTTTCGGTGAAGAAACTTATCGGTGAAATGTGCTTTTTTGGCGAAACGACCACTTTCGTGAAATGGATCTTACGGTGAAACGAACCTTCGGTAAAATGAACCTTTCAGTCAAGTGAGGGCGGCGAAGTAACCTACGCGGAGGTGATCTTTCGGTCAAATGCGTGGTAATCATCAGGTGCTGATAGTTAACTAGCCTTGCCGTTCATATCTTAAGTTACCTGAGGTGTTTTGAAAAGCTCTTCAGTGAGGATAATTTAAAATCCTAGTTAATCAGTGGCAGCGATAATAAATCTGTCGAATGTTATGATACTATTACAAAGTATTATAATTTCGAAATTTGGAAAATTTAGGACCAGGTTCTGTGGTTTACCAATTTACACATCTTCTTGCAGATATTGTCGAAAACATATTGACATTTTATCAGTGAAAACAATCAGACATTAGTTTTTCCTGAAGAGATTAAGGATGTAGTTTATCATAAAGAAAATACGGAAGGAGGTGGTAGGAATGATGAAGCCTATTTCGCCCAGAGCAGTACGGGGGACGGGGTTCAAGCAACTGTGCTCAAGTACTTTATTCCAGAAACTTCCATTTGAGGTCCAACGATGAAGAACCTTGAATGTAGGCACATTCTGTACAGATGGCTCAGACAGCGACAAGATGTTTCGTTCATAACACTTCATTGCTCTCTTCAGATGTTATTTACCAACAGTATGCGTACAATATTATCTTACAGCTAGTATGTTGGCAGGTTAGTTGGAGATGTTAGTTGAAATTAAGTGTGATGCTTTCATTCAAGCAATAAATCCCGCTTTAAATTATTTTGCGATAAAGTTTCCGCAGTGTCTGTAAGCTGCTCTTGGAAGCAATAGGAACCAGTATTGACATCCAATGATGTGAACCACACAATCAGAGTTGAACAGTTTGTGCTTCATGAATATTGCAAATGTCATCTACTATCAAGAATCATTGATTGAAAATGGGGATTTGTAATCATGGTGCCGCTGAATGACAAATATTCGTCAATCTAGCAGCATTTTTTTCTAACAGAATTGGAAGGATATCCAAAACAAAGCCAAGTAAGCAGAAGAAGAAAAGAAGTATGTTGTTGAAGTTAACAGAGATTTATAGTAGGCAGTCACACGAAACAAATATCGTCTGGAACTGAGATTACTTTCAATTATGAATTGACAGACACCCGAAATGTACTGTCAGACACAGTCGCCACGTTAGGTCGTCACGGTATAATACTCCTGTATAACTGATGTCTTGATTTCACAATCAGCAAAACTTGTGAAAAAAGCTTTACATTTTCATTCAAGACACAACAGGAAACAAATTTGGGTCGATTACAGACAAAAAAACGTTCAAGGTAATCGGCATTAAAATCTTTACCTGGACTGCTGTTCAAGATGGAAGAAAGAAAAATATCCGAAGAGATTAGTTGGCGATAACTTCAACGAAAATGTCGCACCAAACGTGCTTGTGCTTTGTGACTCGTACTTTAGCCATAAAGATGAGGAAATGTTGAATGTGTGTGTGTGTATGTGTGTGTGTGAGTGAATCTTTACTGGATAAAAACACCGGCTTGAAAAGCATTCAACCACAAACTACGAAGTACGTTCAACCTCTTGACGTTTATTTCTAGCCCCTCCAACGAGACCTATTTGATAAACGCTAAAGATTACGAGTCACTTCACGCAGACGGTGAGACAAAATTGAATGGCAGGGTTTTCATTATGAAGCTACATTTGGTAGTCCGCCGTCAACTGTCGGATGATACCCACACAGACACATCGTTATGCGTGCAAGAAAGAGGGATATGAACTACAAAAAAAGTAATTTGACCATCCGAAAATATGATCGTTTTAAAAAATGATAGTTTTTTGGAAATCAAGCTGATAAAATGTGAAGCTCATAATTATTGCCTGGAAATTCCCAATAGCTTCTAAGCCTGGTGTGCACACATGTTTTGAATTCCATTCATATCATTAAAGATTCTAAAGCATCATTAGGAATCTTCAGGTTGAAATAAAGTGAACTTGGTATTATGTATACTATTTTTAACGTTCTGCTACGCAGCAATGAAAATTCACATTATTGGTAATTCCCACCGTTTTTTTAATGTTGTTTTCAAAAATTTAAAAACTAAACAAAAATATTTACTGCTGGAAAATTTTCACTACTAATTATAATTTATTGCTTTTACTTTCTACAAATGCATCGATTTTTAATAATCAGAAAACTTGGCTTATCCGGAAACAAAAATAGGCAGTTGAATCTAATACTCTAAGCAATGTTTGGTTTCTTGTGTTCATGATCACAAATCAATCAAAGCATTAAATTGCAGTGACTGACTGCTGGTTAGTATATGAGTCACTAAACGGAATAACATTAAATGTGCTATGTAACTGATAACACTTATAGATTCGGCAATTTAAATTCATATTTTCTAAGTTTCTTCTAAATCGTTTTAGTTCAACTCAAAGGAATCTCTTGCGAGGTCCACTACTAAAGGCAGAATAATGTTAAAATTGTGCCAATTGCTGTCGAACAACAGCGTCAGAATTTCTGCTTAATACAAACCAAAGAAAGCCAGAGGTACGGCCGTAAGTGAGGGGAGAAATAGCGTTAGATTGCGACTGTTGACATAAGAACATAGTCAAAACTATGGTCCATTACGAACAGAAGAACAATGTCAGAAATATACAACTATCACACTAACAGGAGAACATCCTGATAACTGAGGTCTGTTAACAGCTGAAGATCATTTGTTCGACCGGGAGCGGGTTCGAATCTCGCACGTGGCATCAGTGGTGTGCTTTTCTTCACGCACTGGGTCTCTTCCTTCCCTGGAACCAGTGGTCCTAAATTAGGTACGGGCGAATGCTTATTGCCCTTAGAATTGCTCACGGTAGTCGTTAAACTCTGGAACAGAAAAAGCAGCGTCAGAAATGAAATCTACTGTTAAGATATTGGGTTCAGGAATAAGAAATGTCGGTTTTTTCCACAGTTCCATTTGTGTGCCAAAAAAAAATATTGTGGCAACATGTGATATACTATGCGATATATACGTGTTTCGCTCTACATGCCATTGTGTGTGATTTGATTTAATTTTATTTGGTTTTCAGGTCATTAAAATGAAATGTCAAGTGGACAAAAAGGAGCATTACCGACATCTGATGCTCTTCGCGTTTAATCGAGGGACCAAAGCCACGAAAGCTGCTCGCAAGATTTGTGCTGTATACGGTGAAGATGCTGTGGCTGAAAGGATGGCTCAACGGTAATTTTCGCGCTTTAAATCCAGCAATTTCGACCTTAAGGACATGGATCGCCCAGGGTCGCCCAGTTGAGTTCGATGAAAAGCAATTGAACCAGATGCTGCACGAAACCCAGAGTCAATCGACCAGAAAATTGGCTGAGCAAATGAACTGTGATCAGAAGACAGTCGTGAATCACCTTCATGCGATGGGAAAAGTCCAAAAGCTCGGCGCTTGGGTTCCGCACGTTTTGAACGACAACAATAGAAATCAACGTTCCACAATTGCTGACGGTTTGCTTGCTCGTCACAGGGCTACTCGTGGTCACAAGGAAAGATTTCTATACCGCATTGTTACCGGCGACGAAAAATGTTGTCTGTACGTCAACATGAAACAGCGAAAAGAATGGCTCAGTCCCACGAAACACGGAAACGCCGCGAGCAAAACAAGAGTTGCATCCTCGGAAGACGATTTTGTGTATCTGGTGGGATTGGCAGGACATAATTCACTACGAACTTCTTCGGAACAATGAGACGGCCAACGCGGACCCCTATGTTTAACAACTGCATCGACTCCACGACGCAATGCAACAAAAGCGACCCGATCGTCGATACGGTGTTCTGCTGCAACACGACAACGCGAGGCCCCACATCGCCAATATGACCAAAGCCGCCATTCAAACGCTCAATTGGGAAGTTCTGCCGCAGCCGCCCTATTCTCCGGACTCGGCTCCATCCGATTTTCGTCTGTTTTGATCGCTTTAAAACAATTTGCGTGGCGTTTTGTTCAATAATGAGGTGGAATTGCCGACGTGGATAGACGACTTCTTTGGGTCACGACAGGCAGATTTCTATCGCCGAGGAATCGAACAACTTGTTGAACGATGGGAAGCAGTTGTAAATACTAGTGGCGAATACATTATTGATTAAATTTTTATTTTTTGTTGTTGCGAAATAAAGTTTTCCAACGTTTGAAAAAAACGACATTACTTATTCCTCAACCCAATAAAAATGGTATGAGACTCATCTACTGCTGACGGAAGGAGAACTGCAGCCGACTACTGACAAGAACAACGTCAGAAATACGATCTACTTTTGATGGAAAAACTGCGCTATGCTCTAATCTGCTGATGATTGAAGAACAGGCCTATATTAGAAATACGGTTTGCCATTGATGGAAGAACAAAGAGCCGGGTTAAGGCCTTAGTATGCCCTTAGGCTAAGACATTTGAGCGGGCCCCAAAACTAAGACATCTCAGTGGGTCCTCAAAGAATTATGATGGGGAATCATTATGAAGTCCGTTAAAATACGAAACTCTAGTAGTATATTTGTGGTAATTAATACGTAGTGCATTCTTCAGACTAATAAATTATATGCAGAATTTTCATAAGTCACTGTATTTTCGTTGTTCTCATAAGAACATGAGTTGAAAGCTTAAGATTCCTAGATTTTGTGTTGAATTTTCTTATGATTTACCATTGTGTACTTCTCTTAATGCGTCTTTTTTGTTATGCAATGTGAAGCCACAGGGGGACTTCGACCATTAACGGAACTCCAAGTGCAAATTGGGATGTGTGGGTGGATGGTAGTGAAAAAGCTGAATCTGTCTCGCCAACCCCGCTGTACACGTGAAACCTTTACTCTTGGTAAGCACTGCCTTAAAATCTGTTCGTCTTCCGGCCTCTGGTTTCTGACGAAGTGGGGATCATACGCGACAAAAGTAAAACCATTTTACAACCCACCCCCCTCCCCTCTCTCTCACTCTCTCTCTCTCTCTCTCTCTACCTATCTATTTTTTGTCCAGACATGTCTCCTGGGCCCTTGGTCATGGTCGGGCCCCAAGGCTAAAAGCCCCTATAGACCCCCCCTCAATCCGGCCCTGGATGAACAACGTATGTCTTGCGGTCTACTACTGGCGGGAAAATTGTAGTCCGCTACAAATAAGCGCGCGGAAGGACAGCCTCAGAAATTATATCTACTACTGAGGCGGCGTCACAAATGAGATTTGCTACTGATGAAATTTTTTCAGAAGCACTGGAGAATGTAGTACAACATTGAAACTGCAGCCAGCGAAAAACACAGATAGTTATTTTGGGAAAATATTTATTAGAATATGCAGTCTAAGCGCCTGTCACTGGTTGTCAAAACGTGAAGAACTGCTGAGAAAAGTTTGGCCAGCAAACAATCTGCGCTGTAACGGAACGCCGTTGAGAGGGCAAGTTGAAAAGTAATCAATTATTTTTTTTTGTTTCGGCGTTTAACGACCTCCATAAGCAACTTGCAGGGTTATAAGCAGTCGCCCGTCCCTAATTTGGGGCTGCTGGTTCCAGGGAAGGCAGAGCACTAGTGCCGTTACGCAAACACACCGTCCATGCATCATCCGGTCTCGAACTCTGGCCCATCTCTAGGTGAATATTCAAAAGCCAACGCTTCAGACCACTAGCCCATCGCTGCCAATCAAGTATCAGTCAGTCAAATAATAAGCAACAGTGAAGAATTCTATTTCCTGTCTCACTTGTGACTTTTCTGGAACGGGTCTGGTTCATTTGCCCGACGTTTACTTCACCGAAGGATCTCTTGACTGAAAATCACTTCACCGAAAAGATTGTTTCACCGAAAGATCACTTGATCGAAACGTTTACTTCACCGAAGGATCTCTTGACTGAAAATCACTTCACCGAAAAGATTGTTTCACCGAAAGATCACTTGATCGAAACGTTCATTTCACCGAAGGGTCACTTGATCGAAAGGTACATTTCACCGAAGGGTCACTTGATCGAAAAGTTCATTTCACCGAAGGGTCACTTGATCGAAAGGTACATTTCACCGAAGGGTCACTTGATCGAAAAGTTCATTTCACCGAAAGGTCTGTTTACCTAAAAGTTCATTTCATCGAAAGGTCATTTCACCGAAGTGTCAGTTTATCGAAAACTTTGGATTTCATTACAGGATCTGTTGAAGCATGGTGCAAGTTTGGCAGACAGACCACCGAAACGTTAGAAAATCACACTCAAAGAAGGCAAAGATTTAGTTTTAAGACAAAAGTAATTAATTTTAAATCCCTAGGCCTCGGCTTAGGCCTTTTTAGCAAATTTTAATCATGTTCATAAGGTTTACATGAAAGTCATGTTCAGTGCTCATGTTCATAAGGTTTACATAAAAAGTAAAATTAATAATGTTGCACATTTATTCAGGCTAAAGGAATCAAGTTTAGGACCCTAGGACTCGGCTTAGGCCTTTTTAGCAAATTTTAATCATGTTCATAAGGTTTACATGAAAGTCATGTTCAGTGCTCATGTTCATAAGGTTTACATAAAAAGTAAAATTAATAATGTTGCACATTTATTCAGGCTAAAGGAATCAAGTTTAGGACCCTAGGACTCGGCTTAGGCCTTTTTGCACATTTTAATCGTGTGTGCTCAAAAGGAGCCCTAAGATTGATTTTTCAATCTAGAGCCCTAAAATTGATTCTTTTTGCCTGACAAAATATTCAACATTATTAACTTTACTTTTTATCTAAACCTTACGAATATGATCACGCACGTTTAAAATTTGCTAAAAAGGCCTCAGCCGAGGCCTACAGACCTAAACTTGATTATTTTTGCCTGAATAAATGTGCAAAATTATTAACTTGACTTTTTATGTAAACCTTATGAACACGAGTTCGCACGATTAAAATTTGCTAAAAGGCCTAAGCTGAGGCCTAGGGACCTAAAATTGATTTTTGTATCTTAGTAAATGTGGAACATTATTCACTTGACTTCATATGTAAACTTTATGAGTATGGCGTGGGGTGATTAAAATTTGCTAAAAAAATGAATATGAGCTCGGAGGATTAAAATTTGACAAAAAGGCACGCCTTGTAATTAATTTTAAATTTCGAAAAACCTACTCATTGGGAGGTGTTTCATAGAAATTAAAAGTGTACTTTTTTGTACAATCCAATAATGTTTAGGTGGCCAGTTTTTCAAAAACCCGCACCACACTCCAACAGATCTCCAACAACGAAATTCTAAGTTTTCGATAAACTGACCATTCGGTGAAATAATCTTTCGATATAATGAACTTTTAGGTAAAGTAATCCTTCGGTGAAATGAACGATTCGATCAAATGTCCTTTCGATGAAATGAACATTTAGGTGAAGTGACCTTGCGGTGAAATGAACTTTTCGGTCAAGTGACCCTTCGGTGAAATGTACCTTTCGATCAAGTAATTTTCGGCGAAGTGATTTTCGGTCAAGTGACCTTTCGATCAAGTGAACGATACCCTTCTGGAACATGTGCCTAAAAGTTTCGTCTCATTGACATTACGGATATCGGCGGTTAATGTGATTTCAACTATAAAAATAAATACTTCATTTTATGAGACTTCTCAATGGAAATTTTCGTTTTCCCAGTGATTTACTCACTTTTTTGAATAGCTAATCCATTTTAGAAGCATAAGCAATGTTACAGGGCTTGGTGCCGAGTTGTATTTCAGCGCCCTGTGAGGAGGGTTCGTTGATAATTCCATTGCAGAGAGTTTTTGTTTCGGGAATTTAACCCGGATTTTACCCGACTGGAGCAGGTAAATAGAATATAAATAAAATAACGACTAAAGTTATAACTCGTCTTTGCAATGAGAAAGGTGTTTATTCAGTTGATATAAGGGAGGTCGTAAGCATTGTCCGTCATTTCCATTCATTCTCTATATTACTATTAACACGTTGTTCGAATACACGTTGCGGCCAGTATTCGCTTTCAGTAATCCGTCCTAATTTATTTTCCCCTTCTCTCTGTTTCACACCGACTCGTGAGATTCTCCTATCTCGCTCTCCGTTCACTTCCAACAGACTCCCCTTAAAAAAAAAGAAGTCCAGTTGACCGCTGAGAAACACCTAAAGAGCGTCCCCTTCTTAGAAGGCGCAGATGCTCCTTCGTTTCCTTCCTCCGTGACCCCCTCTAAATCATTACAGTATTTCCTTACTTTTACTCCCCAGCACAACAACGAAAACCATAAAACTAACTTTCATTCTGATGGGACGCTGAGAGGTATACAGCTGCATTTAAATTGGTGGGAAAACTGTTAATGAGAAAGACGATGATTACGATTCATTATCCTTAAAATGGTTCCTAACTTCACTCCTGACAAACGCCCAGGTTACAGTAATACACCTGTTTTTTTTTTTTTTTTTTTTTTTTTTACGAATGAAAAACTGATCGCTAAAGGCAATTGTTATACCGGGCTACAATCACTCCCCTCTCCCCCTTTTCATTTTTTTCTTCTGAGCGCATTTAAAAAGCAATGTCGTCTGCATTTAAGCTTCTGATGTTTGTAAAATTCAAAGGAAAACCTTACCCTGCTAAAAGTTTTTGAACTATTAAAGCAGTGACAGCGAATGAATTGGAAAGCTATTAAGCAATAGAAGCACAGCTGTACACTACTACACAGACTATTTATTTTAATGGGATGAAAAACTTCATGTGTACCATAAATGCTGAGAACTAGGTGCACCACAGCAAGTGGTAAGGCCTCTAAAATGTGTACAGAACTCCAATGACGATTCGTGTGACTGATAGGGATGAGATATCTGGAGTGATGGCACGAAGGGCAAATATGGTTTCCGTGCATAAAACATAGGAAGAAATAAAAAGGAATAAAAATGTCTAAAAGCCTTTGCAATATTCATCTGGGGTCACGCTGACTATGCAAAGATGAGTGGAATGCTCTAGAAAGGGTTTCCCGGAAGTTTAGATAGGAATTTAAATTTGGAATTAAAATTCAGATTGTTTCACCATTTTCCAGTTCGCGCAAGTCACGCTGGCTTTATTTTTACAGTCCACTCATTTCAGAGTTATTTTTATTAAGTGTGCGCTTTGACTACATTACTTAACTTCGTGGAGTAACTGCATTTCTTTTAGTGATACCATGCGATTCCTTTTTAGTGTAAATTAAATTTACAACTGATGAATGCTTGAAACTGAAAATTTAAGAAACACCGTGATGTTATCGGAGAATATCATAAATATCGCTCGAAACTGCAAAAGTAGGTTTTCTACATAACAGCAAGATATAGTATTTAGGGTGTTTATTTTTCAGGACGTAAGCAGATTTAGAAATGTTATTTTCCAGAACGCAAGTAGATCCAAAAGTTTTATTTTACAGGACGCAAGTAGATATAGAATTATTATTTTCCAGGACGTAAGAAGAGTTGGAATTTTTATTTTCCGGTACGCAAGTAGATTTAGAATTTTTATTTTCCAAGACGCAAGAAGAGTTACAATTTTTATTTCCCGGCACGCAAGTAGATATAGAATGTTTATTTTTCAAGACGCAAGAAGAGTTAGAATTTTTATTTCCCGGCACGCAAGTAGATATAGAATGTTTATTTTTCAAGACGCAAGAAGAGTTAGAATTTTTATTTCCCGGCACGCAAGTAGATATAGAATGTTTTTTTTTCAAGACGCAAGAAGAGTTAGAACTTTTATTTTCCGGTATGCAAGTAGATTTAGAAATTTTATTTTCCAGAAGCTGTAGCGTTCTTTATTATTTGAAACGCGTATATGTGGCTTACAGAACACTAAGTAAAGTTTGTTCTTCTTATTCACTCACTTTAATAAAACAGAGTCACTCAAATAAAGTTCAAGAAAGTTTTACTTACAGTTCGCCTTTTATTCAGCCGCACTTCACAAACTTTTAAATCATAGCTCCAGTAACAACAATAGGTACTTAGTCGAATCAACGTGAATTAGTGAACACAATCGCAGTTTAAAAAGACTCACACGAAATATACATACACCACAGATCGACAGACACTATCGCTTACAGATTAGCATAGCTTCTACGATTACCACTAACGCACCACACCACACTTTTCGCTGCTTGCTCCAACGTTATATAGCTCGTTCTTATCATATCCACACACACACACACACACGTGTGTGATAAACCAAAAACATGATAAGCATCCTCAAGCACTTACTCCCAGCTTTAAGACATATATATTTTTGGACATATTAAAGCTAATGTATTAATGCTAAGCTTATCAAAATAAAGAAAATTCTAATTGTACTAATTTATGAATAAAATGTGCACTTAAACGTACTTATGTGGCTCATCAAACGTACTTACAGTTGTTAGTTCCGCTTCAAATGTACATAGAATTACAAGAATATAAAACTTCCAACGTGAGCTTTAATATTCTTGCTTAGAATAATTTCGTCAAATTGTTCTACATTAACATGATCACTCGGTGTACCTCATTCAGCCTACCGAATTTTTATTTTGCCTTGTGGGTGGTTCTAATTCATTGAAATTTCTTAACAAGATGTAGAGAACTAGTTTCATAATTTTATATTCGGAACAGAATGCAATGTGAGGTAAAAGCTTTATAAACAACTAGGTGTTAAAATATAGGATAAAATTTCCCATTTAGTGCTAAAAATGGTTTTCGAAATGTAAAAATAAAAAAAAATAAAAAAAGTTTCTTTGTTCCCTATAATTTGCAATAAAAACGAAATCCGGAAACGCGTTGATGGTAAACAGTCTGTGTAGGATGCATATTTAAAAAAACAAACGAAGTATTTTGCTTTGTCACCAGACTGGTATTATGCATGATTAGGCCTTCTTTTCTATTTTCTCCTCACTTGAAACATGCTTAGACTGGGAAAACTGAAAGGGTTGCGGTATTCGTTTGTTTTTAGTAATAAATTAATACGTTTAAATCACACAAACACACAGTTTTATGCTTTCTTATAGCTTCAAGTGAATTTAAAATATGATCTTCGTTTGAGGAAGAAACTTTGTTACATTCAAGATCTCATACTTTCACTGTAACTATCAAAATGGAAGTCATCTTTGATATTAAAAAATCAAATCTTCAGAAATGCTTGCCTGCAAATCCACTTTTCATAGAATTGAGTTGTTTTTTTCTAGTAGATTTAATATCAGAATAATCTTGATTTTCCACTAATCCTCTCTCACCGTAAACTAATGTCCATTAGCATAGATTTCAAACACATTTTCATTAGCATGCGGAATCATTCCCTAATTGATTTGTCTGCCGAATTTGTAGACAAAGTAACTATGAAATAAACTTGAAAAACGAATCTTGCCAACAATGAAAGTACTTCTATAACGTCCTTGTGCTGATTAACTTGTGGCGTACTACAGAGGTAAAGCACGTGTCAAGACGACAAATCTGCAGTGATACATTCCGTCGGTGTAGCTTAGTCTGTTAGAGCAACACACTCCGGAGCGAGGAGACTCGGATTCGACAAATTCGTGTTTTCACATTGGTGCCCGAATTTAAAGCTGGATCTACTGGTCGTTGGGTTCTTCAAAAAATGGGTAATGTTTGTTCCACACATCGTCTGGAATTAATGAAAGGTTCCTTCTTCTCTTAAAAGGAAAATCTATATATTAATTCTATAAGGTTTTTTACTGTGAGTCCTATTTTGAGAGAACGGCTGAACGTAAAGATATGGTTGAGGTTGCAAAATAATGGTCTTGTCATGTAGATGTGCCAGTCGAAGAGAAAAATTAGATTGGGGCAACGGTTAGGTCGTGGCGGGGCAGCAAAGTTCCCATGTAAAGTCTATGGGAGAACCGTGCGGCCCTTATCTACATCAAACGCTCAGTTCAGTGTCAGACATGGTGTGTGCATGGTGTTCTGTGATCAGTCCTAAAGTAAGTAAATACTTTATTGCATACTTACCCTTAACAGAATGTCTCTCCCGCAGAAAAAAATAAAAATGTAAGAGCCCCACTGGAAGGCATGAGCGATTAATGGGTCGCAACTACTGTGTATGTTTCAGACAAGAGAGAATGAAGAGTATTCGCAACGCGAATCTCATTCCAACTACATTTACAAACACAGTTGTGACTGAAGATGAGAGTGAAAGAGTGCGCTATTCAGTTGAATTTTTGCACACGATCGAGATGAGTGGATTTCCGACTCACATTTTACGACTGAAAAAGGGTGCAGTCGCGATGCTCATCACGAACCTGGCCTCCCCGGTGGCGCAGTGGTATAAGCGCTGGTATATGATGATTCGTTCGTGAAGGGTCCGGGTTCGAATCCCAGTCAGGCATGGATGTTGTGTTTGTCTTACGGCACTGGTTCTCTCCCTTCCCTGGAACCAGTGACCCTAAATTAGGGACGGGCGACTGCTTATAGCCCATTGAGTTGCTCACGGCGGTCATTAAACCTTCAGTCAAAAAAATCTCGAACCTGGACTACTGTCTTTACTGAAGTGGTTGAATGAATTTGTCAATCAAATAACGTTTACATTTGTTGTTTCATATGAGTTTATGCTTTTCAAAAAAAAAAAAATAATAATAACTAACCGTCGATTCCGACGGGTTTCGTCTAGTAATAATTAAGAGAGAGATGATGTGACGTACTACAGAAGTAAAGACGAGAAATCTACAGCGATACATTCCGTCGATGTAGCTTAGTCGGTTAGAGCAACTCGCTCCAGATCGAGGAGACACCGGTTCGGTCTTCGTCACCGACAAATTCCTGTTTTCACAAACCGATTAAAAAATTGGGAACAATACACATTACGCAAAAGTTACTATATCTTTAACAGTTTTTTTTTTGGTGAGCAGACATTACCTGAATTAATTTGAAACTTATGCATTTTTTCAAAATACTGTGCTTTCATCTGGTAGCTCTTCGGGTCTATATATGCATCTGAAAATGCGATGTAGTTAGTAATTCGAGTGTTTTTGCTTTGTTTTATATCTTGGGTTTGCCAAGTCTTTTTTGACAGCCGCATACTTTCTTGACAGAGCAAACTTGGCTTTGCAAGCAGCCTGATGGATGAGTAGCGTTAAAGGAACAAGGGTTAATACCCTTTTTTATCACTTGGATTAGGGCAAATTTGTCGCTGTCACTTAAGATTAGCGCGAAGGAGAAGGAAAAGGCAAAATCATGCATCAGCATTTATTATATTTTACTGCATTCCTAACATGAAATAAAAAGCTCGTTGCATTGCGTGTCCAAAATTATATTTTAGTGTTGAAAGTTACGGAACAAGGTCGACGCGGGGGTCAAGCAATCAGCAGTTGTGACTGACATTGCGCAGACCCCACCTTAACCACAAACAACAGACAATTCCCTGAACTTTGGCACTTGTAGCACGCCTCTGACACGCAAAAAACTTTACACCTAGAGCATTTAACTTCGCCTCTCGCGCCCATATCACTCTGTGTATCATGAAGTAGCAGCTTAGAACACGTGACTTACCCTTACTCAGGTTTTCAATGATTTTGGCAGGCGCAAAATTTTCTATAAAAGCAGGGAGGAGTTTGGCATTCTCATCCTTGCTGCATTAGCTAAAATATTATTCAAGAAGCCATCGAGAATTTTTTTCTATCTCATGGAATTCCATTCAGCTGAGATCAGGGTACATCTAAACAATATGTCGGGAAACGAAGTTACATCAAAACCTTTGACTATTTCTACTCTCATTTTTCGTCATATTTATTATTCCGCCAATGCCAGTACAGCCATCAGCAAATGTAAAATTTTGATAAATATCGGAGGGGTTCCAAATTCCATCCTATGCCAGCATTAAAGATAAGTTTTCTCGAAATATTAAACAGCTGTAAGCGCCTTGAAACAAATACATTTTTGTTTCATTTATTTTAATTTGTTACTATGGCTACTGAACATCGGAAAAAGCCTGAGCTCTAAGAGTTTCAAAAACCATCAAATTTAATCAAATACACTGACGGAAAAAAATCCCAACACCAAGAAAGGGTTGTGTTAGATAAACGACAGTTAGTAGGCGGTGAGAGTACATCTGTAAGATGACGTCTATGCAAATTTCGCGCTCGGCGCATACGTGTGGCGCTAGTAGCGCCCCTTAGAACATGCAAAGCAGGTTTGCTGTAAATACGCGCTGTAACGTTCGTGAGCGTTAGTTATCGTTAAGATTCGACGTAGTGTGTTCATGTTAGTCAAGAATGCCTTTAAGAAGACGAAGAAGCCATTACCAACAGCTCACGGAGTTTGAACGAGGTCGTGTAATAGGGCTACGAGAAGGTGGATTTTCTTTCCGCAATATTGCAGAACGACTTGGCAGGAATGTAGCCAATGTGCATGATTGTTGGCAGCGGTGGTCAAGGGAAGGTACTGCCTCAAGAAGACCGGGTTCCGGCCGGCCACGTGGCACTACTGAGAGGGAAGACCGCCGTGTACGGCGTATGGCCGTGGCGCATCGTACTGCGTCTGCGGCAGCAATTCGAGCTGCAGTTGCCACCACAGTGACACAACGAACTGTTACAAATCGGTTACTTGAATGACAGCTCCGAGCCAGACGCCCTGTAGCGTGCATTCCACTTACTCCAAACCACTGCCGTTTGCGACGTCAGTGGTGTCAAGCTAGAGCTCATTGGAGGATGGAGTGGAGATCTGTTGTGTTTTCTCATGAAAGCCGGTTCTGCCTGGGTGCCAGTGATGGCCGTGTGTTGGTTAGAAAGAGGCCAGGTGAGCGCCTGCAACCAACCTGTCTGCGGCCGAGACACACTGGACCTACACCTGGAGTTATGGTCTGGGGAGCAATTTCCTATGACAGCAGGAGCACTCTCGTAGTTATCCCACGCACCCTGACGGCACAGTTGTACGTCGGTCTCGTGATTCAACCTGTTGTGCTGCCATTCATGAACAGCATTCCAGGGGGTGTTTTCCAACAGGATAACGCTCGCCCGCATACCGCTGTTGTAAACCAACATGCTCTACAGAGTGTCGACATGTTGCCGTGGCCTGCTAGATCACCAAATCTTCCTCCAATTGAGCACGTATGGGACATCATTGGACGACAACTCCAGCGTCACCCCCAACTAGCATTAACCGTCCCTGTATTGACCGACCAAGTGCAACAGGCATGGAACTCCATCCCACAAACTGACATCCAGCACCTGTACGACACAATGCATGAACGTTTGCATGCTTGCATTCAACATTCTGGCGGTTACACCGGTTATTAATGTACCAGCATTTCACATTTAAAATGGCTCTTCTCGCGCTTACATTAAGCTGTGATCTTGAAACCTTAATCGATTAAATATGTTACCTATACAAATGTATTGCCACCATTTCATTCCTCTTCAACTATTTTTTCGTGGTGTTAGGATTTTTTTTTCCGTCAGTGTATTTTATAACGAAGCCGGAATTCAAATTTAAAACTAAAACTTTTATTAACTTTTACTGACTATCATTTTAGCAAGTCTCTTTAAAAAATAAAGAACGTGCTTATAGCTTCACTTTTTCCTCCCGCTCGTCTGTCTGTCAGTCTTTATGTTGACACGACATCTGCGCTTGTAAAAGTCGTTCTTTAAAAATGTTTTTTATGTTATATGGTTTTAACTTGAGCCAAAATCTTCTACGCACTTTCCAGTGTAAAATTCTATCAACCTACTGATTGCAAAGTAGTTCAAAATAATAAAAAGAAAGACTTGATATAGTTATTTTGAGACTTATGTCAAAAAACGTGTTTGTTATTCAAGAATTCTTGTTTAAGCTCCAATAATTGTTTAGAAGTTTTTTTACCACCGTGTTCTTTCAAAATATGCTATCGAAAAATGATATTCAGATTTTCGCTTTTTCTCGTTATATTTTTTTTCAATACGTTGTTCTCGTGACAGACACAACTTTTTAAGTGAAATATCGTGTCTCGCATTAAACACTTACAGACATACATATCATTAAGTTTTTCTCTCAGATTCGGCGGTTAGCTCCTCAAAAGAAAATCAATTGCAAATCATAGTAATTGATGATAGGTTTTATTTACTGTTGATGTATCAAACACCTACACTTACATTGATCTTGGCCCAACTCAGTCCTCCCTGATAGCCATCAGAGCTTAATACTCATTATCCTTTTCTCTGCAGACATTCATAAACATGGTCCCACCAGGACTTCCTCAGCCTTCCTTTCGTTTATTTCCTGCAATATTTGGGCTGAATAAATTTCCTTGGTTATCACCTCATTCTTTCAGCATGACAAAAGCATCTCAAAATATTTGTCTCCACCCATTTAGCAACATTCTGTCTCACATTACACATCCTCAACACAGTATGTTCCTCACATGTTCAGGACGTGTCTTGTCACAAAACCCCAGTAAGTAACACATCTCTCCAGGACACAACGACTCCTGTGTCCCTTCTGCAGTAAGCAGGTTTCACTGACGTACATCAGAGTAGGAACAATTACACTTTCGTACGACGCTGTTTGGGACCTTTACGAGAACCCATAGGTTTTGTGAAATCCTTCTAGGACAGCTATGGTTTTCAAAGTTGAATTCACTCGCCTACTGATTTCATAATCCAACCTGCTTACTCCAAAATATGCTTCCTAAACACAAAAATGCATTCACCTGGTCTAACTTTGTACCATTTAAACTGGTCTCATTACTCTCAAAAAATACATTAAGCATCAACTTAATTCTAAAGATATAAATTTCGTTCAACGAGGGATTTTTGCAAGACCAGAAACAGCAGATCTGTTATCACACGAAACCACGCAAAGCCTCGAGGAAGGATGGACAATCTGCCCCTTCACCATCTTGTGAAGTGCCTGCCCCGCAGGACGCACATGAGATAAAGGCAGATAGCATTGAAACCACATGCCAGTGTAGTATAGTACTCGGAGCTCCGGAGCCGAGAGTTGTGGGTTCGAATCCCGCCCCTGGCATGAAACTGATGGAGAAATTTACTTCGTCATAATCTTCAAGAACAGGTTTCAAAATTTTAAAAAGTACATGTTTAAATAAGAAAAAAAAATCACGGCGAGACAGCTCGAAGTTAATGAACATGAAACGGAAAACCTTCAGATTGGTTGTGGCTAAACGTCTGGTTTCTGCCAAGAGATTCTCGAAAGTCTAAGATGTGCCAAATTTACGCCGAAGAATTATAAATGTGGGAAATAGTGCCGAAAAATAACAACAATGCCTTGTCCTGCACAAGTAATTTTGGTACGTAAATTTTTGCATACTTATAAAGCTGTACAACTCCACGAAAGAACAGAATTTTGAATTAGCTGAGTACATGCCGAGCAATGTGGGATCAGTGCTGAAAGAATTTTCTGAAACTGCTTTCCAGAAACCTTAACCTTTACATGCATGACAGTCTTTTTTGTGATGTCCATCCAATGCTAGAAGAGGAATACGTTAAAACTAGCCAGATCCATTGAAGACAAGTGATTTTTACGTGTGCGTTTAAGTGGATGATATAGACTATGTATATTTTTACTCCAGTTATTTTATGATAATGCATTCTAAATGTAAACCTGGTATGTTTTCGAACTTTGAATAATGTGAGACAGATAAACAGATGATATTACTGCAAGCTTCAGCTAAGATTAAGACCAATTATTTTACTGATCAACTGAATGTTCTGCCTTCGTTTCTATTCCTGAAGTTGGATTCTAAAGAGAAAGAACTCAGCTTCTTCGCCCCCCCCCATGAAACAGAAAAGATGAAAGAGCGAGGCATGGTAACCAAGCCAAGCGAAAAATAATGCATTAGTAGTGTTGCCAATTCAAAATTAATTTAATGTATTTAATCATTACGAGCAGCCACTCGGTGCCGCAGTGGTCTAAGCAATGGCTTCTGATCATTCGTCCGCAAGGGTTCCGGGTTCGAATCCCGATGAGGCATGGATGTTGTATTTGTCTTACGGCACTGGCTCTCTCCCTTCCCTGGAACCAGTGGCCCTAAATTAGGGACGGGCGACTACTTACAGCCCATTGAGTTGCTCACGATGGTCGTTAAACCTTTAATGTAAAAAAAAATACGAGCATGTTTACACGTTAAAGTAAACTTGATTTATTTGTTGATGCTTCGAGTTCAGTGCAGATTCGATTTCGATAATATTTAAGATTTCATGATAAATGTTCGAATCCCTGCTGAGGTAAAACATGTCGTTGGAACGGTGATGCGTTGTTTAAGTATGCATCATCGACTATTGGGAAAAATCTTTTAGGTTAGAAACGATTTTTATACCATTCCACAAGTATCAAAGGCTTTAGGCAATCCCCTGTCCCAAACTTGAGGCTACTTGTTCCAGGGAGGAAGCCGACGGTGTGGGGCAGCTGCATAGCCCAGGCCTCCTCTGGGCCCAACCCGACGATTAGAGAGATGCCTGCGCTTCTGTCGACCACAAGGGCTGCGTCGCTTGTATCGAAAGCATTAATCTTTTACTGGCTGTCGACGATTTTTTGCAGTTAAATAATCCTGTATATTTCAGACTCTTCAGCTACTGATCCTAATTTCATAATTTAGGTCTTCAAAAGGAACCAAGGGACTCTTCAAGAATAAAGGTGTGACTAAATATGAAAAGACAGAAGCACCGGTATTCTCGAAAAGGCGATGAAATCTTGCACTTCTTAAGACAAAAGGCTCTAGCTTTAAGAGTCTTTGCCAAGGGATCAGTACATAACAGCAAACCATTTACGGGATCTGCGAGATGCTGAATCTCATAGATAAAAAGGCGCGGAGCAAGGAACGAACATACTCATAAATTATTTCAGATATCATGAAATTTCAGTACAAGTCTGTGATCGCCAATCACATTTCACTGCACTGTTTGTTTGTTTTTTTCGGGGAAGTTAAGGCGGAAATTTTTCATGGCAATCAGAGTTACCTTCTGAATCAAGAAATGGTATTTACAAAACAATGTGTCTGAATGTATATAAAAAAATTAATAATCATGACTATATCGTTTAATACTTATTAAAATAAAAACATGCACTACTTTTATGGAAGAAAAATGCATCGTAACATTCTTGCCTCTTTTTGGCCATGGATCACGTAAATCTTAGTCAACGAAAGATAAATTCCTTTGAAAAAGAAAAAAGAGCGTCGTCTGGTTTCTTAAAAGGAAGCATAATTCCATAGATGCAATTATCAAAATTCATTTGGAAATGTCACGATTTAGGGAAATATCATTATCTTTGCATTCAAATGCGAAAAGATCTCGTTTCTAAGATCAAGATATGGCTTGAAATTTAATGCATTAAAATACAGGAAATCAGCGCTGGTTTGCACCGCAAAGTAGTCTTCCAGATTCTAAACAGGTTGATAAAGGCCTTCGAAAAGCGTGAGAGAAGAAATCATTCCTATTACACGACGAAAGGAATATAATAGTGGTAAGAATCCGAAGATGAAATCCTGTTAGATACTTGAAGGTTATAGAACTTCCTGACTAATTATTCCTGTGAACTACTCACAGAGACCGGTTTTGAACGCAAAACTTGAACCAGAATATGTTAAAAATGTTTAACTTGCTTATGCTTATACTCTTAAACACGATCAAATAGATGGCCATGTTATCAATGTCATACTCCTTATCATGTCATAGTCGTATCAAGCCATTTTCTCAAACGAGGATGTTATTTCTGCAATAACAGTAATTCCGTAGCGTGTCATGTATGCCGGGATTATAGAGCATAACACCATAACTTGATGAACATGCAATATGCTTTAAAGGAATTCTTTCCAAAGGAAGTATCAATTTGAAAAGATTGTAGCCTTTAGTTCTACACGCTCTCACGATTTCTTGTATCAACGACGCGAAATAAAATTTGCCACAAAAGAACTATGAAATTAACGACCCATGATTTACCACAAGAAAACTACTTTTTAAAAAGAATTTGTGCGTGATCGTTTTACAAACGTGGCATAAAGACATCATTTTATAAGCATGAATGCATCATAATACGGCGATGAACTTAAGGAACTCAAGAACTGGAGGTTGACTATACAAAGTTATGCTTTGATTTATTGCACCTATCTACACTGAGTTAACAAATAATAAATCCCACCAAGATTCTCCGACCAGAACCGGCTGTGATAAGACAGTAAAGCCACATAGCTAGCTCGAATTCCGACACCACAGAGTGGTGACTGATTTTGTCGACGCGGCAAGTTTGTCGGACAAAATATGGTGAAAAAGCATAATTCGAAGAAATCTCAAAGATGGGGTGATCGTCCGTGGCTAGCGCTCCTTTTTTCCATTTCGGACGCAGCAGGTTTCCCTGGCTGGAAGTGCAAAAATGAAATTTAAACAGCAGTGCAACACAAATATAGTGGAAGAAAACGGGAAGTGACCGCATGAGCTGAAAAACGAGTGGAATTTATTGTTCGGACTGTTAGTAGAACCAGAAGGAACTCCATAACTGCCCAGCACACTATGAAAGCAGGAGAAAATTTTCCGCGTGGCGCTGTCTCACACTGCTGCAGTTAGTTTACAGAAAATCCAGCAGCAACTTTGTTCCTACTGCTAGACGCAACTCAGATTACTACGTGTGTCGTCTTTCGACAGCATCGTAACAGATGCCGGACAGTTAACTCGCACAATCTGTTTCCTCGTATTCGAAGCAAAAGCTGTCGCTGCGTAATTCCCTTCATGCATATGTTAGCTTCCCATGTTATTAAGATCCTACCAGATGAAATATCTTCCGGAAAGTGTGCTGGCTTGTTGAGTTTAACAAGGTCAACAAAACAACTCACTGATTTCTTTAGTACTACACGAAGAAAGCTTCACTCTGACAATCATCCAATATCTTTATGTGTTCGGTGTAGAACACGAAGGCGGGACCCAAAACAGCCTGCTTCTCTCTGCGCAATTTCCCTCAGCACTGCTTCTCAAGAAATTGCAGTAAGGTATGAAATTTAATTATAAAAATGATTATCATGATATCCTTTCCATAAGATGTGTGCATTTCACATGAACTGTCATGTGGGGACATAAGAAAACAGCACGTTCTACAATTCGCTCATTACTGACTTGCATACTCATTTAGAGGTATGCAAGTCAGCATTGCAATAATTGCATCATTCCTTGAAAATCAAAAATGTAACTAAAATTATAGACCAGAAAAAAACGTTGAGAGAGAGAGAGAAATTTTTCCCTTGAAAATAAAGTTTCAGCACTAACTATGGATATCGTGACACCATTCAGGAATGGGCTATCACCAAAATTCGTTAAGAAAAGAAGGAATGAACAAACTCTATTTCGAGAGAGACCTAACAAGCATCACATACGTGCACTGAAGAACCAAAACATTATGATCAGCGCGTCTTTGTGCAAATCGAAGCAACTGCAGGTAAACGACGATGAGAGTGAAAGCCATGAAACAGTATAAACAACGCCTGATTCTGAGCTTTGTTTATCAGTGTTATTCTTGTTCTTCAGATGAGAAAGACAGCGGACCTAAGAAAATTTGACAAAAGCCAAATCGTAATGTCCAGAAGACTGGGTCAAAGAATTTCTGAGACGGAAGGGCTTGTGGGATGTTCACAGACAGCCGTGGTTAGTACGTTCAAAAAGTGGTCCGAGGAGGGTTAAATCACGAACTGCAGGTAAGGGGTGGGCCGTCCTCGTCTCGTCGATGCTAGAGGTGAGCGGAGGCCATCCCGTATGGTACGAGCCAAAAGAAGGGATGCTGTGACGTAATTCGTCGTTAATTTGAATTCTGGTGACGGGCATAATTCGTCACAACTCACAGTACGTGGAACCCTGATGAAAATGGGGCTGCGTCGCCACAGGCCGCTCCGAGTGCCCATGCTATCCTTGGTTCACCCTCGAAAGCGCCTACAATGAACACACGAGTATCGAAACTGGACCTGGAATGATTGAAAGAACATTGTCTGGTTCGATGAAACACGTTTCCTGTTGCACCATGTGGACGGCCGGGTACGTGTGCGTCTTTTACCTGGAGAAGTATTGGCACAGGGATACATCGTGGGACGAAAACAAGCCGCTGAAGAAAATGTAATGCTTTGAGCAACGTTCTGCCGGCAAACCCTATGTCCAGGCATTCATTAGCAGGAAACTATTACGTCTACCACCTTCCTAAACATCGTTGGACACCAGGTACATCCTTTCATGGCAACGGTATTCCTTTCTTTCAGAAGGGTAATGCGTCATGCTACACTGCTCGGATTGTTCGAGAATGTTTCGCGGAACACGAGGAAGACTTCCAGGTATTGCCCTGGCATCAAAATTCCCAGACATCAACCCAATCGAGAATCTGCGGTTTGTGTTGGAACAGCAAATCCCATCTGCAGCGGCTGGACCACGTAACTTACAAGAGCCAAAGGATCAGCTGGTAATGTGTTAGTACCAGATATCACAAGACATCTTTAGCAGTGTCTGATATCCTAGCGTCCATGCCTCGCCGTGTAAGTGGTGTTTTACGGCACGTGGAGGACCAACATCATATTAGGCTTGTGGTCATTATGACTTGGCTTTTTGGTGTACAATATTGTTAACTCCGCTCTGTCGGGCTGTACCGTAAGTTCGTATGCTGATTAAACTGCAAAATATCTGATTCTGTGGCATTAGTGATGACTCAACAATTTCTAGAAAAATTGCACGAGCATTAAAATATTTACTAATCAAAAAAACAGATGCTTTTCCATACTGTTGTAACATTGGCTAACCAACTCAGGTAGCACAGCCTTGCAATTTAAGTAGGCTCAATACTGAGCCGTCGTGTTCTATTCCTAAAAGACGGTAGCTCAGTGTTGGGGGTACGTTAAATTGCAAAGCTGTGCTATCTGGAAAAACTCCTTGGGCGCCTTCAAGAGACAGAAATCGCTGATTAAAGCAAACATTACGTCTCTTTCTCGAGCCATAATAACAAAACAAAAGCAGCAGTGAAATACACTGAATAGCCATTGAATTCGAGATAGCATAAGTTATGCAAATGCTTAGCTTTTTTTTTTTTTTTTGATTGGACGACCACCGTGAGCAACTCAATGGGCTATAAGCAGTCGCCCGTCCCTAATTTAGGGTCACTGGTTCCAGGGAAGGGAGAGAGCCAGTGCCATAAGACAAACACAACATCCATGCCTGACCGGGATTCGAACCCGGACCCCTTACGGACGAATGATCAGAGGCCATCGCCTTAGACCACTCCGCCACCGGGGCGGCATGCTTAGCTTCAACTTCCGCCTTATCGTGCATGCCCGGTCGAAACTGTAGTTAACCCTTTAAGCGGCCGATATACCTGAACCAAAAGCTGCCCAAATTTGCCTGCGCTCTTCAAACATATGTGTTCTCATAGTGACCGGGTTATAGGAACGCTACGGCAAACCAATTCCTTTCCCTGTTTCGTCTCAGGAGTAACGACTATAATAAATTCGTCGCTGGTTGTAAGTGCTCCTTTACAGTCCTTAGTCTTACAGTATATGGTCTGATTCCCTTATAGGCGTTTATTCTCTGTTCCATCACCCAGAGAATGATTCGTACGGAGATGATCCCCCGGACATGAACATCATGCCACAGGGTAGAAACAAGTTACTCAAACATCTTTTCTCTTCTTTGTTAGGTTAGTTATCCTTTTTACGACGTTCTTAGCTTAAAAGGAAATCAGACAGGAAGGGTTAATGACAATCATACCCCTAATGACCACTTAGAATGACAAACCTAAGGTAAAAGCGAAGCTTTCTGATTCGCAGGTTCACTCTTTTCTGTCGCGTTCGGCCCACTTCTTAGACAGCGATATATTCACTCGAGCTGATTTTATCCTATTCTGTTAACTCTGAGTTAATTCGTTCTAGCCGTTTAAAAGCTTAAATACCGTCATCGCCCACAGCTTACCCAATAATAATCGATTACTAGCGTGATGATTAAGAGACGTGATTTGGATGCTTTGACTGAGGGCAGATAGTAGGTACCCGCAGGATGGGTCACTCCATCTCGGAAGTCGTCAACACACTGTAGTTTTCCCGTGCTACAGTGTCCAGAGTGTTTCAAGGATACGAAAATTCTGACAAAAAAAGAAAGCTTCCAAATGAATTGCAGAGGTACAGGGTGAGCCAAACGTCACTGTGCACCTGGCAAGGCAATACACGTACAACAACTACAAGCGTAGATGCTACAATAAATGCTGGAAATGGCCCCCTCCTGTGTGTAGGCATGCATCCACGCGTGTGAACATGTTCTCAAAGACACGTCACAGGTCATCCAACAGAGAAATGTTGCTGATTACTCTGGTGATGGCTTCCTGTAGTTCCGGCAGAGAAAGTGGATTGTTCTTGTAAACAGAGTTTCTAAGTAAGCCCCACAGATAATAATCTGAAGGCATGAGATTGGGAAAATGTGACGGTCACATGCTTTTGGAGATGATCCTGTTTCCGAACACATCAGTCGACAACGCCATGGAGACATGAGCTGTACGGGATGTAGCGGAATCCTGCTGGAAGTAGCCATTAACAATTTCCGGGTCGGTTAAGTGCCCAAGGAATGGGTACAGATATTGTCCCAATGCCTTGCTGCGTTTATGGTCCCCTCGAAGAATATGGGTCCAATTATGCGTCTTCGAGATATCGCACACCAATCTTATGACCATGTAATAGCATTTCGTGTATCTGATGTTGATTATTGGAAGACTACATGCGACTGTTTTGGCTGTTCACATATCCCGGTGAGTGGAACAGCGCCTCATCGGAGAAAAACGTGACATCCAGAATATCCTCTCCGTTGTCATTAATGAAGTCCTTGAACCATCTGCAATATTTATCACACTCATCGTAGTCTGCGTGTTTCAGTTCGTGCACTGTTCTGATTTTGTACGGGTAGAGCTGAAGTCGCGTCTTCAGTGACCTACGGATGCTGCTGTACGACACACCTGCTTCTTGTGCCAATTTTCGAACAGATTTCTTTGGACTTTTAATTATGCGATCCTCCACCTTTTCCTATGTTCACACTCGCGGCCTACCACTTCTCGGAGCATTTCTCACTGATCCGGTTTTCCGAAACTTTTCAATTAATCGCCTCACTACATTGCGATGGGGTGCTTAAGTATCGGAAAATTGTTCTCTGTACTTACGTTTCACTTCGTCCGTATATTTACCTCCATTATGGAACACATGTTCAATCATAGACACTCGACCCTCCAGCGAAAACGCCATGTTCAACTGGACACTAGGACGCCTCACTACTGACTGATTCAATCACGCCCATATGCCGGATATACCGGCTGCGTCGTTCAATGTCAGACGGCAGGATGCGTGTAACCCCGCCCCAAGCACACGGGCATTCTCCATTCACAATATTGCATGTACGTGCGCGGTAACTACACTTTATAGATTTCTTATTATTATTTCTTATCACAGTACGTCAGGTGCACAGGGACTTTCGGCTCACCCTGTATATATCAGCCTTGAAAGCTCGTGGTGTATGCCGTCTGGGCCGCATTGTTCAAATTGATAGGCGCAAGACGATATCATAAATCACTACCGAAATCCGGTCCGGCTCGTTGCTTTGTTTTCTAAGCTAACATAAGTCCGACCCGGCCCGCGGAGACCTCTAAGACAACCCTTCGCGTGAGCCATCCCCTTCGGTTGTATGCCATTTACCATTCGAAGATCATAGAACCTTTAAGCACGTCTTTTGAGAGAAAAAAAATGTACGTGCTTACACATTATGTTCATCAGTGGACACCATATCTCTGTCATTATTAGCCCCATTTGAAAAATTATTTTTTGTACTGAGAACTCTCAACTGTGAAAACGATGATCCATGCCTTTTTTTTTTACTCTTCCGACCCAAAATGTCGCCGCTAGGGGTGTAAAGGCAGTTGCTGAATAATTAAAATAAAAATTCATTTCATGTCTCAGCTTTTGAAAATCTCATTGACAGAACTCTTCTTTCCTTCAACATCTTTGATCACGAAGACCACTTCCTATATAGTTTCTTCTACAAACAGTTCACAGTTTCCCCGTTTGAGGGTGTAAATATATACTGTACTTTTCCTGATATCACTGTTTCTAAAAGTCCTGAAATTATTTTTTTGTTTCAAATACCATCCGCTATGAGGAACATTTTGCTTTCAGTTTATAATTTTGGATAACAAACATTTCTGCCGCTAGATGGCGTGAGTACTTATTTCTACTTGGAAGTATTTTACAGATTCTGGGAACCAGGTTGAAGAAATTATTTTATAACTGGCTTCTTTCGATATGAGTAACACTTCACACAGTGTATCTTTTAAATAATGCGCTGTTTTTCGCTAGCGACCGTAAATGCATTGATTTTCTTTTCCGCTGATTTTCTTCTTTTCTAAAAATCTGTCCTGAAAGTTTATTTTTGTGTCGGTAAAAATTCAAAAGGCGTGCTCATTGTACCCGAGACTTCGGTGTTATTATTTCCATTTCCATCCCGTCTTGCTCCCCGGGGCCTTCGTAACCTGCGTCACTGCAACTATTGTTCTTTATATTTTCATTCGTATTTTGGTTTTCTCTCTGGTAACCCCGTACTTCAGTCTTATTTCTGAAATGTTTAGCTCCATCTCCCTAAATTCTGTCACTCGCTAATTCTGGCAGTTTAGGTGATTGACTTGGTAATCATTGCTGGAATTAGTCTAATTCGGGGACGTTTCTATTTTTGTGAGTATAATTAGTTGTCACTCTCCTCGCAGAAATTTAGATCTTCTTTTTCTCTTGGTGAAATCTTATACCGTTGACCTTGTTTTTCGAAGCTATGCATGTTTCCCCGACAGTAGTAAAGTAAATCCCAAGTAAAAATTTTGTTGTAACGAAAATGGGTAACGGAAGTAGTCAAAACCGTTGAAATCTGATTTTTAATGCTGTCCCATGAAGTTACGCAACTATTGTTAATTCCTCTGTTACTCAACAATATATTTTACTAAACTATCGCTGAACATTATTTCATCACGTTTTACACAAATGTAACAAACAATATATACAATATCTACGTAATTTCAATCTGCGTAAATTAAGAGAACCTCATGCTAAATCCACTACAACAATGCATTTTTGATTCAAATTAATCGGAAGCTTGAGACTTGGTCGTTCTGGGTGGTGTAGTGGTTAGCATACCTGGGCGCTATCTGGGAGACGCGGGTTCGAGTCCCGGTCCAGGACGATGAAATTTTCAAGTTTTCAAATATTATCTGACTTACCATCCTTGTCATATTTACACCCAAAAACGTATTGACACCTTCAAAATTTGTATTATATGGTGTAATCCCGTATTTCTTTCATGACGTATCTGCTCCTCCGGGCAATCACGGGATAAGATTCTTAACCACCAGATTCGCAAAACATGAATGCCGGTTGTTTCGACTAGCGAGTCCTGTGATGGTTATATTCAAATTAATCAGAAGCTTGAGACTTGGTCGTTCTGGGTGGTGTAGAGGTTAGCATACCTGGGCGCTGTCTGGGAAACGCGGGTTCGAGTCCCGCTCCAGGACGATGAAATTTTCAAGTTTTCGAATATTATCTGACTTACCATCCTTGTCACATTTACACCAAAAATCGGATTGACATCTTCAAAATTTGTATGCATTTTTGATGCTAAGAAAACGGTGCGTCGTAGAGAAATTTGGCTTCCTCTTAAACCCGCAAGGTGGGACGGGGGTTACCTGCTATTGATGAGAGCTTTAAAATGATGTACAACAGAATGGGGTGTAACCTGTAAATATCCTTGACCAAAAGTTGCCAATCCCCCACACTAACACACTTGTGATTCAGTTTTTTTTTTTTTTTTTTTTTTTTTCTATCTTGAGGTCAAATTTTAGTTAGCGCATGCTCAGATGGACTTACATAACTGCATCCCATTTTATCGGTATCAGGGTCGTTCCTTACGCGTTCGTCTAAGTCACAATAACAATAATAATAAGAAGAAGAAGAAGAAGAAATACTGTTTTTGAAAAACTAAACAGTCGAAACACTTACCATTACCGCCGCCATATTTTAGTCAATATTTATTTTTATGATTCACATGTCTTCTTTCTTTGGTTTTACGACATTAACATTCATTAATCTACCTACCTAAGTACCGCTCAATGTGAGGAATTAATAAGCCTTATTATTTGTTGTTATGATTTAATTCCACTTAGTATGCACCGGACTGTGGCTCGGTCTGGTCGTGAGTGACGTGAATGTGTTCTACGTAAATAAATGTGTACTCTCGAATCACTTGTTTCATTTCACACATACAAAGATCTTAACATGCGGAAGATGCATAACATAAATTATCTACAAAGAGTATCAGGATACTCTTTCGGTATTTTCTCTTTGAGAAGACAGATGGATAATGACTAATGGGGGTAATTTAGCCCTCCATCATTTTGCTGACGACATGGTCATTTTTGCATTTTTGTAAGTACACCCCCTAGAGCTCCAGGGGCTTACTGACAAGAGCAAAGAAGTGAGATTAAAAATGAAACTACAGAAAACAAAATTGACGTATAATGCTTTAACAAGAACTGAAGATTTAGATGTTAATATGGCAAATTTAGAAGTAACTAAAGCCTACATCTATCTAGGGCAAGAGATATCAAGCGAGGTCCACATCGAAGAACAAATTAATCCAAATGCACTGTAGTTCAGGAGGACTTAATAGTACTTTTGCAAGAAACAGCACAACTTTCAAGATCATTTTACTAATCTCTTAAAAGTGTGCTTGATCAATGCATCTTCCCACTTCTTACTTATGTATAATAGACATGGAGCTTAACTAAAAAAGATATACAGAAACTGCGGACAACTCAAAAGAAGCCTGGAGAAATGCATACTCGGTATAACAAAGTAAAAGAGAACTCATGGAGCAGAAAATGACAAGAGTTGATGACATCATGATCAAAGTTAAGACCCTAAGGAAGCAATGGGCTGTACATATTTCTAAAAGAATTCACTACTGTTGGACAATCGAAATACCACACCATATACCAAGGGATAGGAAAGGACACAGAAGAAGACCCCATGGGACATAGGTGGATGAAATTCAAAAGCATGCCAGAGTGACATGGAAAAGTATACTGCTCAAGATAGATTTGTAGAAGAAGAAAAAAATTAGGGAGGATTTCATCTAGCAGTTACTTGAGAATAGATGATGATGATGTGCAGATTTAATCTGTAAACAGAAGAACGAATCATAATGGGATATTTGGCTAATTTCTGTTTAATACTTATTTTGCTGAATTTGTAAAACGTTTTTCTCTAGTACTGTGTAATAATTACCCATGATAAAAACCGCCGTCGTTTGTTGTAACAATCCGGTGTTCGGGAAGTGGTAAGAACAAATTTTAATACAGTGAGCGAAATAATTATTGTCCACATGTCATTTATTCAGCAAAAATTTAAAAAAAATTGCAGTATAAAGGAAACAAATGACGTTGAACATATTGAACTCTAAATTACACATAAGAAAGATAAACAGTTCTTATGCTCAAAACCGTATTTGTACAGCCTTTGTAGACGTTAAAGTGATAAAGAAATTGCGAAATAATTATAGCCCACTGGGCTTTTAATTCATATGTTTGACTTTTATAAGCTTAATATTTTGTCCACCCACTTTTAGCATTTAGCAAGCTTCCATTCGACGAGGTAAGCTGTCATACAAGTCCTGAATATACTTCATATCGATAGAATTCCATGATTCAACAATAGCTGTTTTCAAACTGTCCTTATTCATAAAATGACGGCTATTTTCATACATATTATCTCTATTATATTTAGATCAGGTGATTTTGCCGGATAAATTTCGAGTAATTTTTTTTCGACTTTAACTAAATCTGGGGCTTTTTCGACACATGAATTTTGTAATTGTCGTGCTGAAAGAACCAGTTTGTACTGGCTATTTTAAGTCCAGTTCGAGGAACCTGTTTGCTTAACATTTGTTGATAACCAGAACTGATGATTTTTCCATCCACGAATGCAATATCCATTTTTTTTCCAGTCAATTGCACCCCATGTCATTACCAAACCACCTCCCTGATGTCGAGTGGAAGACGCTAACGGTTCGTGTTTGTCATCCTTCCAGTAACTTTGCTTACCATCCGGGACATCCATATAAAAAATTTTCTCGTCGGAGAAAGTAACTTTGGCTACTCAGAGCTCTAACTCATATGGATGGGAGTGAATTCTTTTTGATTGGCTTTGTGGACTGAAGAGAGCACTGGTTTCCTCTGGAGTTTTCTAACAGTCCTGATTGATTCAGAAACAGTTGTGTTTGTCGAACAGTGACTGACACATCTAATTCGCCGCGCAGTTGTCGAGCTTTTATAATTCTATTTGATATTTTGCGCCTCAGACGACGAAGTCCCGATCGTAACTTTGGACGGTCTGCCGGTGGTCTTCTTTTTACCGTACCCAGTTGGATCTTTCAAGTAATTTCGGACGACTTTTAAGCTCATATTGATAACTCGAGCAATATCTGTAACATTTACAATATATTAGTTTGTTCTCAAGACATTGATTTCCCCCCGTTCGACGTCAGACAGTCGAAAGCCGGATGGCATGCTTATTTTTTTTAAACCTAACACTTTCAACAAGTTATTTCGTTAGTCCAGTCTTCGGACTGTTGGTACAAATCACTAATACTTGTTTCTCCCAAAGAGCGCCCGTATCGCTATACATTCAACTGGCTGGGCCATAATTGCTTCGCTTTTTAAAGGCTGATTTGAGAGAACAGCTTCCGCCACGCACGCGCATCGACACCAATGAGTGCATTGCGAATTTGCATATGACAGTGGGGTATATAACACAGGAATTGCCTTTCAGGTCTATTTATATCTGCCAAAAATATGAAGGGCCATAATTATTTCGTCTACTGTATATTTTCAAGAATGAAACATGTCTGTAATTTCATTACGCATACTCTCTGAAAGTTCGTTGTCCAGAGAGAGTTGAGGAGGCGATCGTATGCTTGGGATTTGACTTTGCGTCGTTTAACTTTGCAGTTTATTTTACACAAATTCACGTTACTTCACAGAGTTTGAGATTTTCTGTGGTTGTTGCTTCAGTAAAGCCAATGTACCGCAAAATACGTTCTCGTAATATTCTAGACGTTTCCTAAATCAGTTAACACAGCCTTATATCTTAAGTATCGTTAAGTAATGTCAATCGTCACAGCGCGCTGTTATTATTTTTTACTAACAGTTTGTGATCTGAATTAACACTGAGCTTGCAGCGTACAGAAATCGCTACCTACAACATTCTCGACACTGAGATGAATTCAATATTTTCTTTCCTCTCTGAATTGTGATGAAAGGTAATTTTCCGAATCAATTCGGCTTCTTACACATTAAAAGGAGACAGAAAAGGAACCTCCAAACTTGAAGGGGGATGCATACCGTGATATCTGAGATCACGTTCATTTATCATTCCTAAGTATACAGTTTTCAAGATCCCCTGCATCATTTGTTGGGTGCCCTGATAAACTGAGTGGCTCGTAATCGCTGCAGCAGCATCCACAGGTTCCTTAATTGGGCTGAGATTCAGCGGTGGTGCAAACAACTGTTACTTTTCCCAGAAAGGGTGATAGGGTCCTGCCTCTATAATTTCCCCGAGTTGAGGAATTGGATAGATCGGGGGAAGAGGAAAGGAGGTGGAGGGGGGGGGGGAGGAGGGAGTGAAGGGAAAGTCGGGATGGGGAAGGTGGGCTGTTTTCACTCACACATCCTGACTGGGAAGAATATCTTCTGTTACTTTAAAATTATAATAATGTGAATAATGCACTCAGAGGTGTTGAAATATGGGAGACTTTCTGCAGAAGTTTACACGCTATTCAATTCAAGAGTATTTTGCTTAAGATAAACGGGGAAAGTTTCTGATGCCTTTGCTAATGCTCAAAGATGAAATGTAAATCCATCGAGTTTTTGATCGAATTTTTGAAAATTCTATCTGAATCAGAAGTAAAATAAGACTACTTATATTAAGAAATGTCCATTTTATTCTGCAAGAACAAACGAGAATGTGCGTATCTGTATGGGTGTGTAATAAATTTAGACTCTTCAGAACTGGAACTCCAAATCTTTAGGTGCGTAGTAAGGGCAGTCTGAAGAAACGCTTATAGGTATATTCTCGGGCGAGATAGTATGCGCTTACCGGCTTTTTAAGTAATATAATACATTCCATGAAATAGTCTTCAAATTTTATTTCATTTATCGAACAAAATTCAAAAGTAATGCGCCTGCACATTTGCTCAAAACCACTTCCTCGAAATTACGTACCATTTTACAGCAAAATAGGACAAAAATTTATAAGTGCAAACTGATTGCCATCTTTCCAAAGAAAGGAACTGAATTTTCATTACTGTACCCGTGCCAGTGCGATTAATTAGTAGGCATACAATACAGAGTAGATTATTGACCGATCATTTGTAGGATTTTATGATTTTTTTTTTTTTGATTGGAGGTTTAACGACCATCGTGAGCAACTCAATGGGTTATAAGCAGTCGCCCGTCCTTAATTTAGGGCCACTGATTACAGGGAATCGAGAGAGCCAGCGCCTTAAGACAAACACAACACCCATGCCTCACCGGGATTCGAACCCGGACGAATGATCAGAAGCCACCGGTTAGATCACTGCACACCGGGGCGGCATATCTACGATTTTTTAACTTGGCCTGACGATTTGCGTGTGCTCACAGAAAAACCACACGCTCCAATTTATTTTTAGTTTCTTTTATTTTTCTTCCTTCAAAGATGCATAGTTGACATTTTACCAGAAATCTGGATCTTCGAAGCTCTATATCTTTACAAGGAAATGAAACTAATTTGCCTTTCATTTGTTCTCGGTTTGTAGAAGGTAGAAGAACGCAATTCGTGGAAGTAAGGACATTAGTCTGAGGAAATAAAAAGTAAGGATTAAATTCTTTTCCGCACGCATTTATAGCGATGATGGGAAAAGTTCAAGGAATGCGAGTCTACTCTTGTGTGCTTGCGCATATGATATATTCACTTCTAGAATTCGCACTGGAAAATTAGTTTCGTTTGTTTTTTTTAAAACGGAAACTCTTCTCCTTAATATCACGTTGGCAAATTAACTTTGCCTGTCTTTGCAAGCGTTACCTCCGCTTCTTGTAGACTTGTTGGAAAATTAACTTTGTCTGCTTTTGCTGACGATATCACCTCTTCTGGAAGTCATGTTGGAAAACTAGCTGTGTCTGTCTTTCCACAGAATGGATCCGTTTCTGAAAGTGGTGTTGATAAATTAGCCTTCTCTGTTTGTGCGTGCAGTATCTCCGCTTCTTGAAATCTTATTGGAAAATTAGCTACGTTTGTTTCTGCACGTAATATCTCCGTTTCTGGAAGTCATGCTGGAAAATTAACTTTGCCTGACTTTGCACCATGTCTCAGTTCCTGGATAACGTTTAGGTTAAAGCAATCTTTACTTGTGCACGCGATACCTACGTTTGTGGAAGTCGTATTGGTAGATGAGTTGTGCTTGCCTGTTTCGTCTACCAGTCTATAAGTTCAATACAACTGGTCTTTGAATAAAAAACTGTCTTTCGCACTGGATTGGGGGAAACATATCCAAGATTAAGTACATATTTTCCAGCTCTCCCCAGTCCAAACTTTTATGCTACAGTAGATTCCGGTTAATTAGGCCATTGGTTAATCGGTGAAGCAGTTCATTTGGGACTATTCTTGAAGGACATCCCAAGTTAGCTCTGTCGGATAAAGCTTTGCATAATTGGGGCAGCCGCTTAATTGGTCCAAAATGCTCGCGCCTCGATGTGTCCCAGTTAACCGGAATCTTCTGTATATGTTTTAAATATGCATTCGTATTTGTCACGACATCCCTGTTTGTGGCAGATGAATTGGGAAAACGACTGAAATGTCTAAAGCTTTCTACGTTGTATTTATGTATTCTGCAAGATGGCAATAACGAATATATAATAAATGAAAAAAGTATGATTTTTTATGCCTGCCAGCACGACATCTCCGTTGCTTTTGAATTTTCTAGGCGCTCTCAAGTGGGAATCCAATCATTGCGCATCTGAGCCTATTTTTTTTAATACAAGAAGTACTATCATTGCATTCAAAAGTTCGATATCTTATGGAATACGTGAGCATTTAAGGATAGTATAACGTAACTGTCTTTTTCGTGAGAGATATTATCGTTACGTTATGTCTAAACCATTAGATAAGAATACAATGCAATAGTTCCTAATTAAATTTTTATGGCCAGACGAATCATAAACAGAAGTCAACTTACGGGAATTCTTTCTCTTTATTCCAGCACTAAGTCAATAGAACATCACACATGATACCAAAATTGTTAATTTCACATTTTACTTAACAATCAGCGTCTACCACCTACCTATCCACACCAGCAACTGTTATCTCGTTATTTTATCTATCGTTCTTGTCTCATACATTCATACGTCACGTTCACTCTGACCTCAAATGTTGCCAACCTCATTCTCGTTTGAGGGAAAAGATATAACGTTAAGTTGGAAGTATAAGCAGAACAAACTCATATTTATATAGGAAAAGGAACTAAAAATGAAAGTCAATTTAGAATATACGTCACAATAGCTGGAGTCACAGATCCAAAATTTAGGATTACTGGTCCCTAGCAGAGATCAAACGATTGTTGTAAGGGCGGGCACAACGTTCCTGTATCACTCGGTATTTTGGGGGGAGTAACTAATACGGTGAACAAATCGAAGAGCTATAAGCGCGCTCCCATCACTAATTTTGTGTCGCTGGTTCCAGGGAACGGACAGAGCCAGCGTCATCCGACAAGCACCCCACACATGCCTCATCCGGGACTAAAACTGGGGCTCATCTCAATCGACTGATCCGAAGACCACGTCGCAGACCACTTGGCTACCGGGGCGTTTAATCGGTATTCGAATCCAGTTCAACAGTTATGATATTCACACTAGAAGGGCAAAATAATGGTAAGAAAGGACAAAAGACAGACAGCAAACGTCTTTATTATATCCATCAGCGAACAAACAGCTGAATCATCTAACATCGAAGACACAAAACACATCTCACTGCTTGTCTTTATCGCAATCTACTTGACCTGATTGACTATCGGTGATGTCACATGGAGGGGAAAAATCTTGGGAGTTCAGACATGACGATAAGTTTGGAAATACAATGAGTGATAGCCAAATATTTACATAAGAGACAGTAAATAAAAACGCAAAGTTAAATAAGTAACATGCTCCACATAGTACCAGGGCGCCAAAACCCATCCCTGGACGATTCAGTAATCTGAGAGCTCACTGGTATCATCTTCGTTTACCAATAAAAGCATCAATTTTTATGGCTGCAAAGTTCATGGAAAACTAGTCAAAACAAGATTTCGATGTTTGAAGATTGTACGGGAGACAAAGCCCAAAGGCATTATATACTTCAAGTGCAAACATAGGGAACAAAACAAAAGGTAAAAGTCACAGAATAGTTCCAGCAAGCTGATAAAAAGATAGAATTAAATATAACTAATGTATGCACGATGATCACTGATGACCAAAGTGGTAGATATGCCATGCTTTCTCCCCTCCCCTCCCCCGCCTTCCTTTCGTAACTACATGGACCAACCAGCTCTTGATAGGACTACGTGACAATAATAATAAGATATTAGCATAGCCTCCAATAGAAAAGCGAATGTAGGCATTAAATATTGCAATGTACTCCATAGCAATAAACAACAGTGAGATATTCTGACTCATATTTAGACCCATTAACTCGTCAATTCTCGTAATACACATCACTCCGGAACAAGAAAGTGAAATTAGAATTTCTGAGTCGCTTTCTTTTTACGCCACAACAGCGAAGTTCCTACCATAAATAAACTGAAAGTAATTATTTCCGTAGTTGAATCGGAAATCTCGGTGTAGCTCTAAAAGTGTGTAGTATGGTAATTTTTTTGGAATTCTCCTTATTTTTTATACTGATTTCCACGACTGTTAATGAGTACGTGAGCATCATAAAACTGCATAATTTATTTCACGGCAGCTCCGCCATTTCCCCTTTTTCTACCCTTCAACTCTCTCTCTCTCTCTCTCTTATTGGGAATTAAACATGCAAGCATTTAAACGCCGAGAACCTTATTGCGGAGAAAAATGAAGTCTTATTACCGAAGGGACAAAAATAGTGAAATAATATTGATTTCACCGGAGGTAACACATCTGCTTCCTGAGAAGGAACGAAGAACTGAAGAAATATTTGTCGTGCAGCGAACTAAATGTGGTTGCTTGACTATTAAAGATTTACTTTACTGAAAAAGCATGCATTTTTTAGCTTTGATTAATGCCATGGATGAAATTATGTTACACGAGTAACGTATGCATCTGTTGTGAAACTTCTGACAGAAACACATGACCGCGATTGTTCGATCATTGCTGGTTTACAGTCAAGTCATCCAACAACGACCATGGTAATAGGTAACAACAGATTTGTGTTAAAAGGGCGCCGAAAAAGCAAATTCCGTAGAATATAGCGTTTTGCGGCTACGTGTATAACAAACATCGTGTCACAGCATGGTACCTTAATAAATTTAAATAAAAATATGCATGTTAACTCACATTTTTGCATTTGTTTGCTTTACTTTTTGAGGCAAACATTACTTTCCGTTCCGCTCCCTAGGTCTCCCTCACTCCTGCTCCGTTTATCTCTGTCTCTGACTCTTTTACATTCTCCTTCTCATTTTCTCCCTTTTTTCTCCACCTTTTCTCATTATTTCCTCCTGTGGAAGTCCTTTTTCTACTTATGTGGAGATTTTTCTCTCTCTCTCCCCTTCTCTCGAAGTCTCTCTCTTTTCCTCATTCCCTTTCTTATAAGTCTTCTCCCTTTGCCTTTCTCTATCTCTTTTCTCTCTATCTTCGTCTTTTTTCCTTTCTTTCTCAAGGTCTCTCTTTCACATCTGTCTTGCTCTTTCTTTTTTGGCTCTTTTCTATTTCTCTGTATTCTCTCTTTTCCTTTGTTCTTTTCTCTTTCTCTGTATTTTCTTTTTTCCTTTGTTCTTTTCTTTTTGAAGTCTTTCTGTTTTCTCTCTCTCTCTCTCTCTCTCTCTGGCTGTATTTTTTCTCTTCCTCTGTCATTTTTTTTTCTTCCCTTTCCTGGGTCTCTCTCCCTGATTATTACTAATGCTTCTCAGTTTTCATTACCTGGAGTTCGACACATCGAAGTGCTTATCTTATTCTGCACAATACTGCATCCAACTTTTGTAAACAGACATTTCAAAAGCTTATAACGCAATCTGGCATCGATAACTCACAACGAGCTTTAGGTCTAGAGCCTGCGTACTGTCATCTGTGGTAATGCACCGAAATCAACTTTTAAAACGTCGTGGTGTTGTGCAGAAAAGAGCAGTTTACTTAATATTCCCTTCAATCAACCCTTTTCCCAGCTCCCGCAGTTTTTGCAGTTTTCTGTAGAGCTATGAGAAGCATAGTCTCCTGGCACCTAGTTTGTGTCTCAGGAATCACATTGCTAATTGATATATTCCAACGAAATCAAAAAGGTTATTTCTGACCTGATAACATGATCATGTAGTTTCATTTTTTGATAAAGGAGTTCAAAATTGAAGCTGGTGACTTGAACTGCTAATTTCTGCTCTTCGATCACTTCTACAGAACCAAAAGTTCATTCTTCTGACAGAATGAATCACATCGAGATCTTCGTTAGTTTCTATCTTATTTATTCCATCTCTTTCTTAACTTTAAAAAGCTTATTTAAAATTAAAACCATCGAATCAAATTCTACTTCAAAATGCGCAATCCCCATTCTTTCGAATTTTCTGTCTGGTTTGTTCTAATATAGTCCTTATCTGTTGTGATAGCAATTTCCAAAATGCCAGTGATATTTGTTCGGCCGTTAATCAGTTGAATTTGATCTTACACATACTTTAGTTATTAAGGAAATTTATCTTAGTAAAATAAAAAAAAATTGGAGCTCTATGAAAGTTAAACCATTATAACTTACTCTTTGGGCAAGAATAAGCATATCACAGGCCTTTTTACAGGAAAAATAACGGATGAACCGAAGTTCACGAGGCATCCGTCTCGGCTTAGGTACCTTTCAGAAAGGAAGCATTTCAAGCGCCTGTACAACGTCCATCGATGAAAAAGTCACCAACTCATTTTTCATGAGTTGGTACAGATACAGAACCAGAATTAAGATTCAGACGTTCTGGTATAGAAGTATGGCTGCCCAAGAGGTGAGTAATTGTATCAGCCGAAGAAATATGCACTCATATTCATAAAAAAATAGAGAACCTGAAAGAAGTCGAGATAAGACTTTGATTTTAACAGGATATGCTAATCAGGCATTATTGCAGAAATGATTAGCATTTCGGCGTCATTTGTGCGTGCGAACCGCGTCCAAGCAAATCAGATCGCGCAACGTCAGAGACCAGAAACTGGCCGTTTTTCTGTTATAAGCGCTGAGTGGCTTGATCAGCATGTCAGTGCTTGGTCAGAAGTGGGTAAGGTTGCCGCGTCGTCGTTGTGTAAGACAGTCGTACAGTAACATCAGCGAGTTCGACAGAGGTCGCATTGTCGGCATGAGAGACTGTAACGCTTCCTCCCGGAGACTGCCAATCATGTGGAGGGCAGTGTGTTTATCGTGGCAAGAGTGTGCAGGGAATGGTACGAAGAAGGGCACAGGACACGAGGAGAAGGTTCTAGATGTCGACAAGGCTGAAGAACAACGGTCATCTCATGAGGATGTCTTTAAGTGACTATTCTGCGTCGTCAACGGGGTTGGAGAAAAAGTGGCGAACTGTGATGTATTCTACCATGTCATCTGTAACAGTACGTCGCAAGTTAATGGAGTTTGGACTGCAGGCTCGTCGACTCCTCCTCAGGCTTCATTTGACACCGCAGCAATGGACTGCCAGGCTGCAATGGTGCATCGAACGAAGAGAATGTCGTGACGAATGGCACAATATTGTCTTCTCGGACGAAACGTGCTTCTGTTTAGGCGAAAATGATGGTCGCATCTGTGTCCGCTGCCGAAGACCGGGGGAGAGGCGCTAGGAAGAGTGTGTTTGCACCATGCATGCCGCACCGATACGAGGCATTATGGTCTGCTGGGGTGATATCGGGTACCAAAGCAGATCACCTCTCCTGACAGTCCACTTCCACCGTAACGAGTGCCCGTTGAGCAGTGCAATGCCACACTACATGTTGCAGCAATAACACGTGCCTTATTCAGGGATGACAACGTTCCACTTCTGCCGTGGCCGGCTAGATCGCCGGAATTATCGCCCATAGAAAATCTCTGGGACATGCTCAAACGACAGTTGCAGCGGTACGACGGTCCGCTAGCAACTCTTGATGAACTTTGGACGTGGGTCAATAAAGACTGGATGGCTATTCCACAGGACACCATTCACCCATTATTTGATTCGATGCCTCAGTGCGTAGAGCAAGTGATACAATCCAGAGATGCCCACTCCGATTATTTGTTAGCTACATCGATGCACCTGATAAGCATGACAACGAGATGCCAATTATTTGTTCTGCATTGTCTAATGAACATATCCTGTAAAAATCAAAGTCGTAGTTCGACTCCTGTTAGGTGTTCTGTTTTTAATGAAAATGAGTGTATTATTGTTACAGACTGGGTTCCGCGAGAATGACACGAGATGACATGTGGAGGGTGCTCACGTATGCATTTAGGTGAAATGGGAGATTCTCACGAGTTGTAACATCTTCCAAAAACTGAAAACAAATAGTAGAGAGGACCGATTTACAGGACCCTCGAACAGTTGATTTGAATCCAGCCAGATCACCAAAGGGAAATAACTAATCATTATCTTCAGAAATTACTTCCCCGCTTTAAGGGGACATCGAGTAAGGATATTTGAGTGGTATCAGGTGGATGCTGCCCGCCTTGAGCTAGCGGACTTGCAATTTCTCAAGGCAAGGGAGGATTGTGATAAATTCATATTTTCGGTCTGAATCTGATTTACAAATTAAAAAAAAAAAGATAATATAGGAATGAATAATATTTTAGTGCACATATAGAGCGGAAATTTGAAAATAAATTAGTTTTACATAAACACAAATTAGAAACTCCTGCCACCTGCCAAGACTGCTTGTACCCAACACTGATTTCTAACAAAATGTTTGTTTCTGAAAGACTGATCGGAACAACTTTGTTTGAATTTTATAGTAGAAAGCATGCCAAATCCTTTACATATGCACTGCTGAATACGGAAATCGTAACACCAAGGATCTGTATTAGAAATATGCAAATCGCATAGTGCAATGAGCTTCCTAAGATATGCAAATCACGTGATACAACAGTCTACCTGAGATATGCAAATCGCATGATACAATGGGCCACCTGATATAAGCTAATGATCATTGTTTTGCAGTGATGCGTTACACGGACGCCTGCTGAGCAGGGTTCAAAGACTGCTCACGTACGGGCTCATCTGGTAGTAAGGAAAAAGGTCAGAATATGAGTCGGATAAGTCGACGTGATACCTATATTCAGTTGACTCTCATTAAGCGGCAGAGAATTGTCGATATATGTGACAGCTGGCCTATTGCCACATGAGTGCTGCGCAGTGTTTAGCGCAGTACAACGCCCACTTCTTTCCCGCCCCAAATGACGCGACGGGAAAGAAGTGGACTAAGATGCTGGAGCACAGCATATGAAGATCACTTACTTCCTAGAGGGAATTTTCGCGACCCCATCAATATGGCAACCGTACTGTAGCGTAGCCTGTGATCTGATACGGGTACAGAGGTGTCCACCCAAATGATACGACATTTCTATGACTTGGGATCACTGGAGAGATGTCCAGCCTGGACCCACCCGTTGTTGCCATACCACAGGACCCATCTTAAGGAATGGTGCAAACAGCACTAGACAGCGGAATTGAGGAGCGTGCTCTTCACGGACGAGTCCAGGTTCTATTTCGGCATGCCAGATTGCCGCACACCCGTTATCAACCATATACGGAGGCTTTTGCAATTACCCGCCTTACAATGGCCAGCGTGGTACACCGGTGCAGATGTGGAATCCGATACGGCAACAGGACATCTCTTGTCCATGTTCCTGGCACTGTAACGGCGAGAGGCTCTGTCGGTGTCATTGTCAATCCAGGCATACGATCTTTCCTTGCCGCAGAGCTGGGAATGATCCTCAAGCCGGATAACAACCGCCCGCATACCGCTCGTGTTACAAGATATATAGTCTCCATGGCGCGAACTTCCTCCGGGGGGCGTCAAAGTCACCCGACATAACGTCCATCAAGCATGTGGGGAACATTATGGGTCACCACGTTCCTCCGGCAAATGATCCGCAACGGCTTCTTGCCCAGTTGGTTCCTGCTTGGAATGTCGTACCCCAACTGACCATTTCGTTGTCAGCATGTCTCGTCATTAGCAGGCTCGTATAATTCCCGAGGTGCATGTGAAACAACTCCTCTTGTACCGAGCAATCGTGAATAAAAGAAGATATGCTATTTTATCGCATTTCCTTGTTTGATTGTTTACATGTTCTCGCCAGCTTTTCACTTCCTGCAATTTTCGTGACTACACTGTCTTATCATTAATATCCGGACACCTGCAGGTCTATAAGTAATCTTTATACACAGAATATTTAATATTGTGTGCTGCAATCTTTGGCGCTTATGACGGGCTCCAATCTTTGTGGAATACTCTCCACCAGTGTTTTGTAAATGTCCACCGATGTGTTCTACCATTCGGTCTTGAAAGCAGGGACCAGTTCAGCTTTGTCTGTGTCACGCGATTCCACGCACTCGAAGATCTATTTCGTCTCGGAGATTCTCTGTAGGGCTCAGGTCAGGACTCTGGGATGGCCAGTTCAACTTTTAGACGCCTATGACCCCAAACCAATAAGCAGGGGTTGCGGTGCCGATCTCATTCTGCGCAATTCGCTAAAAAATCGTTTTGGAGAAAATATTGGTGATTAAGTTTTTTAATGACGTCCGAGCAAAAACAATCTTTAATTTTATTCGATTTTGTATTTGAAAAAAGAAATTCGAATGTTAGTTACTTTCTTTTCAATGTTCACATTGCGCGTGAGACAGAAAGCAATTACGTGAAAAGAGTGACGTAATCGCTGACGTTAAGACCTATTCTTATGATTTTATGGTTTTTATAATTCCAGTGGAGGGTGAAAAAAATTTGGCAACTTCAGATTACATTTGGCAGAAAAAAATGCATTTGGCGAATAGGTTGGCGAAAACTTGAAAAAAGCCAGAGCAACAGCTGAATGTATATCAACGCGAGTAGTATGCCATGGTGTGTTGTCCTGCTAATACACTGGCGTGCAAAAATTAAGGACGAAACGGTTTTTCGAATGTAACGTCGTCCAGAAGTGCTCCACATCGACTCAAATCATATCATAAGATCCTCAAGATGTAAGAATATGGGACAAGTGAGCAAAACCGTCCAAACAAGGAATCCAAAGGATACAAAGGCACTTCATTGAAAAGGTAGCTTCGAGCACAACTAGACAGAAGACAGAAACGGCCATGTGACAGGCGGCTGCCAAGAAAAATCCAGTCTTTAGTAGGAGATATGATCACCCCTGACTGCGTTGCAGGATTTAAAACGTCTGTCCATGCTGAGGACGAGGTTGTCAAGGAGCTGTTGAGGCATCGCGGCCCATTCCTCTTGTAGCGCCAATCGTAGTTGCGGAATCGTTGCTGGCGGCTGGTGACGTGCTGTCAAGCGTCTCCCAAGAAAGTCCCGCACGTGTTGGATTGGATTTAGATCCGGGGACCTTGCGGGCCAATCCATGCGTTGAATATCTTCACTCTCCAACAGCTCAGCGACAGCCACTGTACGATGAGGTGTAGCGTTGTCGTCCATGAAGAGGAACTCAGGACCCACAGCACCTCTAAACAGACGCACGTGAGGCAGGAGAACCTCAGTACAATAGCGGGCACCAGTGACTGAACCTCCTTGGAAGATGTGGAGGTCAGTACGGCTACCAAGCATGGTACCGCCCTAAACGAGAACTCTGCCACCTCCAAACCGGTCCTTTTCGATTATGTTAGAGGTGTGATTGCGTGTTCTCTCCTCTCTCCAGATGTGTATACGTCCAGAATCGTTCGCCAGACTAAATCGGCTCTCATCTGTAGAGAGAACCCGACCGCATTGCTGATGTGTCCAGTTCTTGTGTTCTTGGTACCACAGAAACCGCCATCTCCGATGAGCAGGCGTTAATGGCACACACCGTACTGGTCGTCGTGCAAATAGACCACCTTTGTGCAGCCTCCTGGCCACGGTAAAACGCGATAACGGACGTCCAATTGTCTGTTTCATGTGCTTTGCAATTTCTCCTGCTGTCTGCCGTCTGTCTCTTCTCGCCTGTAGGACAATATACCGGTCGTCCGCTGCCGTGGTTGCTCGTGAACGACCACTGCTAAACTGTCGGACTGCTGTTCCTGTCGTTTGAAATGCTCTCCAAGCTCGTGAAACGATGCTGTAAGCAATCCCAAACTCCTCGGCCACACTAGTCACACTTCGACCTTTTTTCAACTTCCCAATGACGCGACGTCGGGTAAAATCATCCAGATGTCGTCTACTGGATTGCCTGTTGACCATATCACACGGTAGCAGCAACTCGACGCTATTCAAACCGATGTACACCGTGCAATAGCTTTCACCGAATTGCTGAGCGTACACCGCCCGTGTGCTTTATACCCTTCCGACACCCCCCCCCCCACACGTCATGCTGCATATATGCGCATGCCCTACCGTACCGGACCGTAGTGTATCTCCTGAGTGGTATTTCGGTCCGTTCTTCCTGCTCGTTCCGCTGTTATGCTAATTTCTCCTCTTCGTCCTTAATTTTTGCACACCAGTGTAGATGCACGAGCCTTCCCTAAAGTAATGCCGCCACGTTGGCAGCGCATAACCGTACTGGATGTCTAGGTGGAGCTCAACATTCATGGTTTCGTCCAAAGCAACTAATGCGGCCAAGTCGAACCAAGAAGAACAGCTCCAAACCATCACGTTGCCTTAACCTTTTTTGCCTCATCGCTGAAATGTTTATTCACAACTGTAGCAATATCTATGGTTTCTAATTACGTGGCTGAAATCTTTTTGATCATATGCAAAGTTGCTTGAAGAAGAATTTCCACTTACCATTAGTTGGCAATTTTTCGTGTAGGTGGCGGTCTTACATAGAGAAAAATAAAGAAGAAAACATATGTTCTTACGGCCATAGCTTTTTTGAAGAAGATCCCAAAAAATTTTAGAATAATATGAAACGTCCTTTTATTGTGTAGGCGAAAACGTAAATGATTATTGCATTCAAGACTTCTGTGGAATTCCGCTTGGGGTTTCCAAAATTAACGTTTTTTTTTTTTTTGTTTTTTTCCAAGGAATGTAATTCGCTGAAAATTTTACATTGGTCGATCTTTGATCGCTTCAGCTCATTTAAAATGCGTGAAGTGAGGCTTCGGTGCATACTTAGTGACAGGTCTGACTCATAGATCCGTCCTTGGTACTTAACTGTTCCTCACATCTCCCAAATGCTTCAACATTCGGCCTTGGTTCATACTTTATTGCACATAGGTGCGTAATTTAAATTGAATACATCTTTTTCGAATGCATTTTTTTCCCCAGTTAGTTCGTCGTTTTTGTGTATGTTTTATACGTTTTGTTCGACATTTCTGGAAAATACTCTTTTTGGTTCGTGTGGCTCAGTTGTGCAATATGATGTCTGCGAGCTTTAGCCCTTTCTCCATTAGAAATAAAATGTATGCTTATTTAAAAGCAGATATGATCTCACCGAACTGGAAATCATTTCTGCTCCAATGCTCCAAGCTCATGTCGAAAAACTGATGAAACTTTGCCTGGTATCTTTTCGATCATATTGTTCATCTTAACAGAACTCACTCCATGAATATATATATTCATGTTGTTTGAAGGCTGTCTTGGTGGGAGGTTTATTTGCCTCCGAGGGGTGCTCTGTGGGCTTTAGAGGCAAATCGATTGGTTTGTCAGCTGATTTAGACATGTTACTACGCTCAGTGTGCGAGCATTGTATTTCAATTTTGGCAAACGCCGGCGAGTTAAAAGGTCAGTGTTTCCAAACTCAGGGGAGACTTGACAGAACTCTTTTTCAACTTTCTGCAAAACCGGATTAATGCGATGAGAATATCATGGATTGCTTGCTCTCTTCATCATTTGTTTCCGTCAGAAACACCACATACTGTTCACATCGTTTATATGTCAATGATTTTTTTAAAGATAAATGTGATTCCACGGGGCACAAAAATTTTGCATTTTTTCTTACTTCGCACTCCTGGATCAGATATTTAACAGTTTTGTTGCTTCGGAGATCTGTATTGGAAATTTCTGGCCATCCGTTAAATTCAAAGGCTGACAGGAAATCACATTTTTTTTTAGTTTGCTCTTTGATCCGCATTTATTTCAGTTTTTTGCGGGAAGAGTTGTTGCAGTTTAATTCCAGATGAAGTGCTTTAAAAGGATATATCGTCCTTCATCCGTGGACTGCTTGATTGGCTCTTCTGTGGGTGGCACAAGAAAAAAACGCATCATATTTTTATTCACCTTGTAGGTCAAGTCGCTTCCTTATTCATTTGTTGGGCACGATCCTCTAACATGAAGACAGCTCAGGAGATTAATGTTTCACAGAAAATTTACATTTGCGAACTAAGAAAAGCTTAACAAACTTGTACGAATTAAAAGTGTCCGGGCTGAGTCTATGAAATAAGAAATAATTAGCTTCCAATGGCGGAAGGTTAAGTCTGTTCTGAAGTATAGGATTCTGCTGTACACACACACGCGCGAACAAACGCACGCATACACAACCATTTCTTACTTCAACTCATGGAAGAATACCTCAAGCTCAGTTTTTAAAAATGGGAAATCTCATTTCCCTCGATTCTTTTCAAATAGGCGACTCTTTTGTCTTCTGAGATAATTTTAGCTCTCTGGAAGAGAACTGCAGCTAATAATATCTGTCGTGTTTCTTCAGTATTTGCAAGTTTAAGCAAGTCAGAAGAAGCAGACAAACAGTTATTGTTCCGGTCTTCAGCTAGACCTTTGGCGAGAAGCGATGTTTCGTTCCTGAATCTTTGGCTAATATGGCTTGGAACGACTCAAATAGAAATTCCCAGTGATTATAACTGTAACGACTAGTATTCGATCAGCTTGCAGTAAAACATACGCATAATTTACCAGAACCTAGTTGCTGCTAGTTTAAGGGTGTACAAGACGCTTGTCTACTCCCGTAGACGTTCGCCCTGCTTTAAAGCAGCGGAAATATTTTACTAAGCCAATAAATCCCTCTTTACAAGATTTTCCTCTTCTGTCTATCATGCAACATGCTTCAGTGATGCCCCGTAATACAGCATTGTCAGAGCGAATGACAAAACATCTTGTTTTATATAAAAATCCAGAAGGTTTTACGAAATATCACATGGATCTAGGGTTTAGTATTGGGTGCTATCAGTAATTATAACTGGATACCTGTAGTGCGTATATGAGCAGGGACTGGTAGAGTGTTAGTGACTCTCGGCAAAGAGCTTTTAAGAATCCCCTTTCCATCACTTGTTACGTATATCCACGGTTCAGGGTAGAGCTCACAATTCAAGAAATAAAATATGCTTTCATATTTTTCCAGTATTTGTTACTGATATGTCAGTTTTATCTACATAATTTAACAGTTTGATTTCCTTTTAACAAATGCAATCGTTCTTTACTTTACCTTAAATTTTAATCTAAAACATTGTAAATATTAAGAAACTCAGTACACATTTATTCAAGTGACAAAATATGGGATCAGAAACATAAAATATATTATCTACGCTCATCGCTATCATTGTCTGATTCCCATTCATATCACAGTTTGATATTTAATACAACAATCTTTTGTATAAATGAAGAGATGCCAAAACGTTTTGTCCCTATTTTTATACACGAAAGTAGCAACACGTGATCCTTACGCTAGTAAACTGAAAGAATTCATTAAAAGAGAAAGTAATGGTCCTTCTAACTGAAGAAGAAAGAACCCAGGCTTGTCGACGTGACCTACTGTTCTTATTTAGTTTAGATGAATTATCAGCTTATATTAAAGCAGTGATCATACTCTACGGTGCAGTAGAATTTTGGGGGATTTCGTAAGGAACACTCACAACGAAATTTTAAATTGAAATCCGTGAAGTCCATTTTTCATCAACAATAGAAATCAAAAACGCTTTATTGGAAACCACAAAATTAGTAGTCCTTTATTTTTAAAATTGTGGAAACCCTACTGAAAGTGTGCTAAAAATGTTTCAATACAGCCTGCATAATATTTTATAATTTGGGTGGTGTGAATTGCGACTAAACCTCTGCTGGAACCCTAAAAAAATCAGAGAACCTGAGCACGTGTTTGCTGTGAAACGTTCCCGGCGCATGTGAGGTTCCATGACTGCACTGTGTCTCATGAAAACACAGATTTGCCAGTGGTGGAATTCGAACCCACAACTTTCTGCTCTAGAGTGTTATATGGAAATATTAAAACTATATTTAAATTGCAACTTTTGTCATTTTGTGGGCCAACGACAGTGAGAAATTTCCTCCCCAGTCAGAAAGGCGCCAAGCGCAGATCCATTTCGGAGAAAGGTCATTCTCTCGCCGGACCCCCTCCCACGGACAAAAGGACACCACCATTTCTTCCCCAGCCGTCGCCAGAATCTCTCTCATAGCCCACGGGTACAAAAGACCAAGCAAAAAAGAATTTCTTCTTACGTCAAAAACACAGAACTTGTAAGGGAATGGGACAGAGAGGAGTCTTCATGGCGATCTCGAGGAAAATGTAGGAACAGTTTTGCTCGGAGGCAAGAGGACAAACGACGAGGTAGAAAGAGATTTTCACGCGGGCTTGTAGCCGCATAAGATAGGAACAGATTTGGCGGGAAACGCGTAGAGAAGGCCATCCATAACATCCAACTCCCGCTGGAAGTATTTACTATCCGATCAGACCAACTATTATTCCAATATTTCCTCTTCCCCCATCTGATGAATAAAGATATGTGCAAAAGGTAACATCTGTCATAATGTTCAATTTTTAACCACTTGTTTATTTGCTTCCCTGCTCCAACGACAGGAACCTGCAAACGATTCTTCTGATAAGATGGCGTCTACTACAATACTTAAAATAAATCAAGCCAACAAGAGCCAACTGCTCTCCCAATTAAGCTACACCGACAAGGGCTTACACTCCCACTTGCCGTCTTGACATGTGCGTCAAGTCTGTAGTACGTCACATATATTCCCCCTTGAGAAAGACGGGGGCACAAAATCGCAGGTTTCGGGCACTCCGCAAACCAGGCTTGAAGTAAGTCTCTGTAGAAGAAGGAATTCTCACTAATTCCAGACTATGTGTTGAAGAAACATCACACGGTTTTGAAGAACGTAACGGCCAGCACATCCATTTTTACGTTAGCCAGCCAATGTGAAAACCCAAATTGGCCGGTGGTGAACTCGAACCCACATCCCTCCGGAGTCGAATGCTTTCCCATTCCATACGAACACCTTTTAGCCTTAATGCAGTAGCGTAACGTGAATTTTAGGGCCCTATTCCGAGCTAGATATCTTGAGGTTTTCAGTATATCTGTTAGTTTAACATCTATTGAACAACTGACGAGGAGGGCAATGTGGGTACCCCTACATCCAGAGGAACTGTCTCTGCCTCAGACAAAGAGAAAGAAAATAAACTACTGTCTATGAAAATTGCAACACCATGAAGGAATGATGGTAATCACGTGAAACTTACAAGATACGCAGAGCAGGGTACGACATGCAAATGATTAGAAGTGCAGAGTCATTGCTCATGTCTGGACTCGGCAGCGCCCTCTGAACAGTCGAGTGAGGGGTATAAAGAGAGGGCTGTTTAAGATACACACCCGTAGCGCATCGCGGACAGCTTATTGTAAAAGGGTCTCCAGGATTCAATAATGTCTCGGCGACGACGAAGGTCGCAATATCGCCATACAAGAGAGTTTGAACGGGGACTAATGATTGGTCTGCGTGAAAGTGCATTTTCGTACCACGACATTGCAACTCGGACGGTACATAACACCACGACAGTTATGCGCGTGTGGCGGCAGTGGATCGAGGAGAACCAGGTGCATCGACAATCCGGCAGTGGACCGAGAAATGTGACGACACCACGAGATGACCAACACATCCTCCGCATGACAGTGACGAAATGTTCCGCATCTTCGCAAGTGTTAGCACAGCAGTGGAGCACTTCAACACGTGTGGCATTGTCTGTCTCCACAGTTCGACGCCGTCTACTGCACAGCGGACTAGTTACACACATCCCTTTGCAGCGGATTCCTTTGACCCTGAACGATCAACGCCTCAGGTGGGAATGCGGTTCTCAATACAGACAATGGCGTGCTGATTGCATGTCGTGTTTCCGAACGAGTCCCGATTTAACTTGGACTACCATGATGGCCGCATACGCAATAGACCGTATTGTGGTGAGCGTCTTATTCCAGTATGCATTTTCGAGCGTCATACGGGCCGAACGCCAAGTGTGATGGTGTAGGGTGCAATTGGGTACCATTCGCGATCTCGGGTGCTATTGGGTACCATTCGCGAACTCGGCTGCTACGACCTTAGGGCAATCTCAATGGTGACCGCTATATCAGGGATGTTGTACAGGCAGAAGTCATACCCTTCCTTCATAGCATTCCTGACGCTATATTTCAGCAAGATAATTCCCGACTTCATGTTTCCAGAAATGTTCAAGCCCTCTTCGCAGCACAGTAGATACCGCTTCTTCCCTAGCCTGCACGTTCGCTAGACATGTCGCCTGTTGAACATGTCTGGGATATGGTCACTCGGCCACTGGCTCATCACAGTCCTCCAGCAGTCAGTATCAATGATCTGTGTACTCGCATACATGCCGCCTGGCAAGCAATTACCCAGGATACCATCCAACGCCTTTTCGATTCAATGCCACGCCGTGTAGAAGCTCTTATTGCAGCTCGCGGAGGCTTCACAACATGCTGATTTTTGCAGGTAAAAATTGTATTGTTCTGAAAATTAAATCACTTATTCCATTCCTGGAACCTCTGTCCATCCCTGGAACCAGTGGCCCTACATTCGGGCCAAGCTACTGCCCATCCAGTTCCTCACGGATGTCGTTAACGCCCTTCCTCCCAAGAAAAATAATGCTGACATTGTTCTGCGGTAAAGCTTCCATATAAAATTTGTTATATATACAGTATTAGCAGTTAGACAGGCAGGAACTAGTGTTGTTATGGAATGAGGATGATCGACCGTAACGACTGCTCTCCTCCACAAAAAATCCTATAAGCACCACTAAAGGAGAGAGACTAAGAAATCTGAAGGCATACGCAGTCGCCAACCTATTATAGACATTGAAATTCTGGTAATACCCAGCTTATGAATCCATACAGAAAACATTTGTTTTTTTCGTTTCTAAGTAGAAACTAAAATGCAACATGTTTCGGTCAAAATTACCTAGCCCCACTTTTTTACGCGACGGTATCAAGCCATTCAACTGGCTGCCTAACATTTTTACTTTCACTTTGGATCTCGCCCTTTGGATTTAACTGCTATAATTAATATATAGCCAGTGCCGTTAATGCCCACCAGATGGAGACGTCTCAGTAGCTGAGCCCATCTTACGGGTTTATGATGTCAGAAGCTGACAGAAAAACACACATAGCGCCGTGGATTGTTGGCCACCGTAGCGTAACGCTAACGCACTCGGCTGGATATCGAGAGATCTGGGATTCGGATCCCCAGCGGTGGCCGGATAACAATTTTTCGGTTGCTATGTGTTGCTAAAACGTGGAGCTAAAACGTGGAAAGAGCGATGTCTTTGTTTATTCACTGACGCCACGTATTTGGAGGATTTTCACGAAGAATGCTTTATTGAAATTCTTATTGAAATTGTTTAAAGAAGAAAGCTTTGTCGAGCAGGATCAAAAATGGTCGAAAAGAAACAGTTACAGTGCTTAGAGGTTATCAATGACCATATTACGTTCTACAGGGTAGTAATATATTTGTCACCAAATATAACGCTCTATATGCTCATCAATAAGGTATGCGCTTTAATGAAAATATCTTAATGCAAAATAAATTAAACGATTCCTTTAGGTACCGTGGAATTGTAAGTCGTTTGCAATTTGTATTAATCGAGTACATAAATAATAATCTTATTCTCTCTGAAATTATTTAAGTTCAGAAACAATAAGATTTTAATCTATAATATATTTTCTTTTTCGTTTTGCTTTTCCCCTTTCCTTAATGGATCGCCAGCTTTCGACATTTTACCCTAAAGCCTGACGGATGGCCACAAAATAGTGAGAGGAGTTGTGGAAGTGAGATTAGTGCATTACCTCTATAAACTCTATTTATATCTTAATGGAAATCTTCGGTTCATTACTCCGCGTTTTGCTATTTAAGAGATTAAGGGGAATATCAATTCCTCCGGCGCACTGCCTTAAGAAATAAAAATCGAAACTTTTATGCAACGGACCATGACATTAACATGGAGAACGTGTATTTAGACTTTCATAAATGGCAACGCAGAAAAGCAAAGTCCCATTAGTGTAAAATGGCGACACCAAAAGAGACGGAAAGGGGAGAAAACGAACGTCAAATTGCAAGGTGTAAAAATAAGCACCAAACCTAATTACCGACTCTTAATGTTCTATGTCGGAGTGTTTCTGATGCTTTTCTAATCTGTGTTGGTTGTTTTTCTACGCCGCGCAGCAAAGAAATTGCTTGATTATTATTTCTCCTCTTTTTTACAGCTCGGGGTTTGTGAAAGAGCTGCTGTAACAGTAGTAAACTTGTGATAGATTGCACTGCAATATTGATCTAGCTTAATACCTGCATAATCAATATTATTTCAATAATGTCAGTGAGCAAACTAATGTTAAAACATTTTAACAAAACGCGTTCATTGAAATATGTTTGCTCTCGAGATCGAGAGATTATAAAGTTAGGTCAGTTCTATTTTGTATTTTATACTTGTACTTCCCCAGATGATTAGTCAATGTAGTTATACAGGTTTTCTTTACCAGCCTTCATAATCAACCCTTCAGATTATGATGCTTCTCCATAATTCGCTCTCCTCGAAGAAACTTTGTTGCAGTGGTGATCATGATCCGCTTCATTACATAGTAACATAGACAGTTTAATTCACTGATAAAAGATTAATCAACTTTTTTTCGAATAACTAAAAATGCACTTTGTTTCTTATGCAAAGGAAAAGGTTCCTACAGCTACGTCCTATAGGATTGGGATTATGCGACATCAAAATATGGTCATACCAGAGACTGCCGTAGCCGGAAATTTCTTAAGGGGGAGGGAAGGGGGCCTCCCGGAAAGAAATACCGCAAATGGGAAGGAGCAAGACGAAAATCTTTAAAAGTCAAAAAATGAAAAAAATCCTGCTCAGAAAGATAATTTTTTTAAATATATACACCAATGAGCCATTACATTATGACCACTTACCTAATAATCTGTAGGATCTTCTTTAGCCCGCAAAACAACGGCCACTCGGCGAAGCATCGATTCGATGAGGTGGTGATAGGTATGCTGGGGTATCTGGTACCATAATGTCAACAGTAGGTCCGCCAGTTCCCGTACATTTCGGAGTGCTGTTGACTTAGCGTGAACCCGCTTTTCCAAGTCGAACTACAAATGTTCGATTGGGTTCATGTCTGGTGAATTTGGAGGCCAGGACATTAACAAAAAGTCACCAGCGTGTTCCTCGAATCACTCCTTGACGATTCTGACAGTGTGGCGTGACGCATTATACTGTTGGTAATAGCCATCACCAGTAGAAACACAGTTGCCATGAATGGGTGAACTTGGTCCGCAACGATGTTCAGATACCTGACAGCTGTCAGGGATTGTGCTATTGGGATAATGGGGCCTAAAGTGTCCCAAGAAAACATCGCCCACAGCATAACACCGCCGCCGCCGGCCTGTTTCCGTCCAACAGTGCATCCAGGTGCCATAGCCTCCTTTGGTAATGCGGCGCATTCGAGCTTGGCCGTCTACGTGATGCACCAGGAATCTTGATTCGTCAGACCTGGACACTTTGTAACGTACCAGGAGATGTGACGTACCTGCCAGAAGGACGCACACGACATAAAGGCAGATAGGAATCAGAATAAAATGTCTGCGTAGCTCAGTTGGTAGAGCGACTTGTTCCGGAATAAGCGGCCTCGGGTTCGAATCCCGGCGTAGACCAAAAATGACGGAGAAATTTACTTCGTTATAATGGCGCCCGAAATATCCGGATGACCCGACCGTTCACAATCTCGCAATGGTGTGATGTTATTTCCACACCGCGAGATAGGAAAAATAAGAGCAGCACTCCGAAAAAAAAAAAAAAAAAAAAAAATAAGGGGGAGATGATGTAACGTACCAGGAGATGTGACGTACCTGCCAGAAGGACGCACACGACATAAAGGCAGATAGGAATCAGAATAAAATGTCCGCGTAGCTTAATTGGTAGAGCAACTTATTCCGGAATGAGTGGAACCGGGTTCGAATCCTGGCGCGGATAAAAATGACGGAGAAATTTACTTCGTTATAACTTTCTTCCAATCATCTACGGTCCAAACTCGATGATCTTGGGCCTATTTCATGCGTTGCTGGCGATGAAATGCAGGGAGCATGGGGACCCGGCTGGGTCTTCGGCTACGCAGGCCCATGCGCAGAAGGCTGCGGTAAACTGTGTGCTGTGACAGATTGCCCTGATCACCACTGTTGTAGCTGCGGGTGATTTGTCGCACTGTGGCCCTGCGGTCGTTGTGAACAATGCGCGACAGTCTCCGCTCCCCTTTGGCATCAATGAGATGCGGACGACACACCGCTGGACGACGGTTCGTCGTTTGGCCATCTGTGCACCACTTTTGATACTTACTCACTACAGCGGCATGTGAACAACCCACAAGCTGCGGCGTTTCCCAGGTGCCGTGCCATCACAATTTGTCCATTATCAAACTCTGATAAATCGACAGTTTTTCCCATTCTGACTCCGAACACTCTACTAACCGAAAGCCGGTCCTTGGGTTGTATATATACTGTTCTGTGAACTTCACTTGCGCCACTGTTTGGTCTCCAAGGGCACTGATATGGCTCAACGGTGTGTGTTTGCACATACACACACACAAACATGTACTGTATATTTGCGTACATATCGCTTTAAATTTTTAAATTCGTACTCAGTCCTCCTCGTGGGGGGGGGTCCGGACCCGATCAACCCCGGCTACGCTTATGCTTCGATATTGTGCTGAATGCGTCCTTCAACTTTTCTGGACATGTCACAGTAATTACTTTCACAGCAACTTCATTATATGGAACCCCAGCAGTTTTGGTAAGATCACAGTGTTGAGTACGTGTGTATGCGTGTATTCTGAAGAAACTCTACTTCCTTTGCGCTTTCCTTATTTCAAATTATTTGCATGCTGTGTATATCAAGCAAATTAAAATGTCAGGGAAATCGTCCGGTACAATTCCTGGATGTAGCTTGGATGGCGTGCTTGCTACCCGAAACCAGGCACGCTGGAAGGAGAAGGGGTGGGGTGCAGATGTCTCGTCGTTAAAGATAGCCTCCAAAGCATTATCAAAATTATCTACGAAAAAGCTGTTTGTAAAAAAATTAAACAAAAAAAAAAAAAAAAAAAACCCTAACACAGCTGGATTTTGACCAAAACTGTAAAAATTCAGTTGTTACGAGTTAGTACCTAAACAAAAACTACATTTAACGGGGATACTTTTATTGCACTGCCATTTTGAATTCTGATCTCCTATAAATAGAACACTTGCTCAGTTAAATAACAGGTTTCAGTTGTTTAAATCAATGCATAGTAGATATGGAGTTCTTACCCAAATCAGCTGTGCTCTTGTTGAAGCTACATTAACACCAGCTAAAGAATTCATGAAATTTAGTGCCGTCACATCAGATGATCTTTTAGATGAGTTACGAATTATAAAAAATCTTCTGGCGGACAATAGAAAGATTCAACGTTCTAAAAGCTCTTTGGTGGTTCAGTGGTCTAAGCGATGGCTTCTGACCATTCGTCCGAGATGGGTCCGGGTTCAAATCCCCGTGAAGCATGGATGTTGTGTTTGTCTTATACCACTAGCTCTCTCCTTCCGTGAAACCAGTGGTCCTAAATTAGGTCGAGACGACTGCTAATAGCCCACTGAGTTGTTCATTGTAGTTGTTAACCCCCCCCCCCCGAATCTCTGTAGTGCAAACCTTTGTCCTGAAATCGTTTGCACTAAAGTCAGCATCTATGCCCTAACTTTTAGTGAAAACAATTAAAATTTGCTTACTGTGGAATTTTAATCTGCTCGAAATACTCATAACTCATGAATTACCAACGGACAACATATTCTCAACTATTATCACTCTGTCATTTGAACAACATCGAAATTTTTATGTGATAGCTGATGAGAAACCAACGAATACTTGAGTAAGAGAGGGTTGTATCAATTTTTGACCGCTAATAGCGATTATGTTACCCATAAAACAAAACGAAAATTAAGTATTTATAAAATGTTAGTCGATAACAAAAAAAAAAAAAAAAAAAATTTGAAAATTTCAGAGATCAGGGGCTTGTCAGGCTAAAAATTTAGCCTTTTTCCCCGGCTTCTTGCTGTACATTTTAAATTGATATTGAATGTGTTTTAGTCATATTGACAACATTTGAGTGAAAATTTGTTTCTTTATTTTATGTTGTAAAGTATTTATCTTTGTAACATGGGACTTATATTGTTAAAAACTGGAAAATTGCCTTACTTATGTTGGTTTCATTGGTGTATTATGTATATTCTTATTATTATTAACCTTAGATTATGTGACATATTTTTCATTCTTTTGGGTGTTGTATTGCGATATTTTACAGCAAAAGAGTTGCAATAAAATAAATAAAAGATTATGTTACCTATTCAATTAGGTGACAAGCAGAATAAATGTACAACTTACTTTTGTAGATATAAAGGTTTTTATGTACGTGTATATGAACCGTGTTCAAAGATTTCAATATATATATATTTTTTTTTGTTTGAACGGGGCCTTATTAATGGTCTCGTACCAGGGCTACGATAAGCTACGCAATGCCCCTTCCCGGAACCAGCGGCCCCAAATTAGGAATGGGTGACATTTCATAGCTAGAGATGCTCACGGGGAACCCCTCGTTTCAAAAACCGACTTACGGTAAGAGCATGGGAGACGCTTCTACTTATTTTTCCAGAAAACAATTTAGCATGAATGACCTTAAAATGAGACGAGATATCGCTTTATTGATGTTTTTCTTCAAAGTAGTTACCAATTATATGCACGCTATCGATTTTATTTCTGTGCTTGACTCACAGAATCGCACTGTTTCAGTAGTACCACCTGCATTCACGCCGTTTTCGATGTGTCAGTAACTGAAACCTTCTATCATTTCCTGCCATGAGATTCTATCGCCTGTTTACATCCCTAAAGTGCATAGATATTTTTTAGGGGAATGAAAAGTCTTAATATTTCTATGCCGCAACTTCGCTACCTAGGCTCTATTCCCTACATACCAAATGTTTCTTATCAACTCAAATACGGGCTCAGGAGGATGAACTTCACTCAAGAGACGCATATAGCGTATTAAATCCGTTTATTTTTGTGGCGTAGTAAGTACAAAGATTCGCCAAGCTTTCGCACTCCACTGGGAGGCTTCCTCAAGGCAATGGTAGACATAAAAATGCAGGGAATTCGAACACGTAAGGAACAAAGATTATTTTTGAAAATAACGCGGGTGACATCACGAGCATAAACCACGAATTTTTATCACGCAGTTATACGGTGTGTCGCGATGTGTTTCCATCTTTTAATAACGCATGCCAATCTCTTGATAGTTCAATAGAAACTATATCATTGCACGCTAGTTTGCTAGATAGGATTTCGACTGTTTCCCTGATGGCAGTCTCTTTAAAGTTCGTGTATGGGGCAATTCTTCTAATACTATTCCGTACAGGAGCGGCCGATGAATGCATGACTTCTCTGGCGAGGACTGTATTCTACATGTCCTGGTTGACACTTCGCACGTGCTCTTTACATCTATAGTGTCCAAGGATCATCGCATTGTCATTCCGATATGCATGTATATCTTTTCCGTGTTGTCAGGTTATACCAACGGTATAGTGTACACACCTGCCTTTTCTTTCTCACACTGTCTCTCCTTGCAACTTGATATCATATGTGATAACGGGGTCGGGGACTTCAGACCTATCAATATGTTGTATTTACGTAATAAATTATGTAACCAATATATAAAACCTGCAACATATGTGATTGATCCTACGTATCCCATCGTCTTACTAGGGGATTTCGTTATTGCTGACATTATACGATTTATTACAGTTCTATGTATTCTGTCTAGGTCATCTTTCTTATATCCAGCCTTTAGACCTTTACTATAAATATTATCAATTTCCTTATTATTTAGGTAGTCGGGTTTGCATACGTTGTATGCTTTATAGAACCATGCTCTAAACGCAGAAAGTTTGGACTCTTTTGGGCAGTGCGAATCAGGAGGAACAAGGTTCGGTATAATGGTATCCGGCATCTTTATATACGATGCTTAAGAGAAATATTGGCAAGCTCCCTCTTCTCAATGAGGCAGGTATTTATGCCATTCCACTACAACATCCGGACGGCTCGAGGCGATACTACATCGGAATGACCAGACGTTCGTTTGAAATCAGAATTAGCGAACATAAAAGGGATACAAAAGACGGAAAAATAACCGCTGCTCTATCAAGAGCAGTCAAGTTCAAGTCCGCCGATCCTATGTGGAGTGATGTAAAGAAATTGGTTTCATACTCCACACCCAAGTCTACTGCCATTCGCGAAACCATGGAAATCTTGACCAGCAGCGAGGCTTGCAATGATAGCGTCTCTCTGGAGTTGCCACGTATTTGGAATCAATTCTTCAAACAATGCTGCGTTTTCTACCATGGTACCGCGTACCCATCCAACGTGACCTCGTTTCTTCGAATTATTACATTTCCGCCTATTCATTTATTATCTAGTGAAGTCACAGCGGTCCGAACGGGGTCCGGGTTCGAATCCCGGTGAGGCATGGATGTTGTGTTTGTCTTACGGCACTGGCTCTCTCCCTTCCCTGGAACCAGTGACCCTAAATTAGGGACGGGCGACTGCTTATAGCCCATTGAGTTGCTCACGGCGATCGTTAAACCTCCAATCAAAAAAAAAAAAAGTCACCGCGTTCAAATTGTTGAAACGTTCTATTATCCAGTTTGCAGTTAGCTGTCTACCTTCCTTGAAAAAGCCTGCTGGTTGATGTACGAAAGCTTGGAAAGTTTTATTTCTATTCTACGCCAAGAAATTGGGATTATTAGTATAGTTATACTATTTGGAGAATGAAAAGTTTATAAAGCTATTAGTTATCATCAACTCTATATTGGCTGACCGTTGTAAATCTTTAGTCATTCGCGTATTTTATTTCCACATTATTTGTTTGTACCTTTTTTTTTTCTGCTCTCCGGTTTTTAAATTCCCTGACTGTTTCAATTACCCCACCTGTATAATTGTTTTATGGAGCTTGTTGAAATGTGTAAATAAATGAATGCATAAACAAATACATAACAAAGCGCAGTTTTGCACACTTGGATTGCTTTCGTAAATGCATTCTGTTGCAGGCATTTCGAAGTATTTCGTTCTTCGGTTATCTCGATCATCCATCTTCCATTACGTTTTCAAAAAAAATAAAAAAAAATAAAGCAAAATAGCAAATACAGGGTGACCGGATGAAAGGTATCCAGAATAAAAAATATCCCCGAAAGTATTTATTACACACACTTCTGGTTTGCACCATTATAAAGGTAAAATATCAAAGAATTTTTACTCACTATAATTGTCTCAATGAATTTCAATGTGGGCACCCTTAGTGGCCCGACAAACATTCAGACGATGTCGGCCTCATTCCACGTTTTTTGAAGCATGTTCGGTGTAACGGTAGTCACAGCGTTCGTTATGCGCGATTTCAGGTGCTGAAGGTCGGTGATCCTGATCTTGTAGAAAATGTTTTTTTACATAACTCTACAGGAAAAAATCCAGTGGTGCTAAATCTGGCAACCGAGGTGGCCAAGCACAATTGGTCCACCTCTGCCGATCCAGGTGATCCCTAATGATGAGGCTGAAATGTGGCGGCGCCTCGTCGTTATGAAAGATGGTTTGAGGGGGTAGCTGGGGTAGTGCAAACAGTTCCAGCATGTCTAGGAACAAGATCCCGATGACAGTTTCTTCGGGAAAGAAGAAAGGTCCAATTAGCTTATCGTGCATCAAGCCGACTCAGGCGTTAACTTTGGTGCTCGAATACCGTCTGGGCGAGCTTCTATAACAAAAGGACTTATTCAGAGCTCGAGCACTGAGTACAGATTTCTAGTTCAGAACTAGAACACCCATTGGATGTCTGAAAAGTTGGCGACCATCAGATCAAACGCCATTGGATGAATCGTACCAGACGTACTTTAAGTAGCACCTTGGTTAAGTTCCTGTTACCCCCGGTGCATCATTTTTTCAGGAGGAACCATGCTTTCACTCTATTTTAGACTCCTAAGCTTTTCTGGTCACGACGTGCACCACCGCAGACGAATTTTGGGCCATACACCTCACCAAGAATTTAGTATTTACGGATCTTTAGGTACGTTACTGACGGCGCGCGCGCGTGTGTGTGTGTTATTGTTCATTAATACAACGAGATCCATTAAATTTCACAACATATTGTTTCAGATATATGATAAAGGATGTTTCAGATATATGCTAAAGGATATTTTTGTAGGTATGTTGCCTTAATTTTGGACGTGAGTGTACATAAATGCCAGATCTGGTAGCTTCTTCGACACTCCGGTGAATCTACATTATTTCCTGGTTGTGATACTTAAATGCTAATAGAACATTAAATTTTTGTCTTCTTAAACTTTCATGAACTTTAATTAATACGTTCTTACGTGACACACTCGCCAATCTTGAGAAGTTATCTACATTAAACAGGTCTCCGTCGAATTACAGAGATTTTTATTACATTTATTTGGCATGCGATAAATTGGAATTAATTGACAATCAGTCACACGCGATGTAATGCTACACTGCACGATTTTCACGTAAGTGAAGATGTGAAATAATACCGCAGAAATTTTTGATACCGCTCCGGGTAATAAAAACAGATTCTTATCAAACTCCACTCAGAAATGCCCTATGACAGTTTTTTTCGCCTTTCCTAAAACTGTATCCAATACTGAAGTTAATTTCTATGTACCCGAAAATAAATTCTGCAATCCAAGAACAAATTTTCTTTTCCATATTCTCATGTTGTAGATAAATAAGGAATGAAATAATTTAATTTCCTGAAAATCAAAGACATGCAAATTTAATTACTTTAGTAGCAGTGAATTTCTTATCAAAATGTCCTTATATGAAATAGATTAATCACAATTCTGCACAAATTCCATTACCTTTGAAAGTTCGATGTCGACTTAAATCTTGCTCCAAGAAAAAGGAAATATGTTCCCCTTTATCCATGAAGTTAATGCTTGCAGGATTTCAATACATCTCTGAGCAACAGATTTTTCACACATACATAACTGATAAGCTAGACTGAAAAAATCCCGGGTTCAAAAAAAGTTAAAGCCGCCAAAATTGGCCGTTTTTCCGTGTGTCATAAAAATAATCATGCAGAAGAATTCTGATTTTTACTAGTGAAAGTTAAAAAAAAACTGTTATCATGCATAGTTTACTATTCCAAATGGAATTTTTTCTGCAATAAGAAACATCAATACCGACTACGGTATTAACATTTTATATTTAAAAAAGTTTAAAAGCACAAAAGTGTAAACGATCATTGAATTTAATGTGTGGCTGGACACCTTTTCCTAGTACACACAATTTTTTTATGCCGACGGAGTATAAGGAAGAAAAGTTTGTCCTTGAAAAGATGCCTCAGCATTTCTCCTTGATAATACTCGCATCTTGAATTAACGCTTGCACTTCTAAAAACTCTGACACACCTGCATTCACACTTCCTGCAGGAGATATATAATGTGACCTACGTCCACAATTGTTTTCCGTCACAATTCGAGGACGGTATAACAAGTGAAAGATAATGAATGGCATTAAATATAAGATGCGAGTTACACTCGCATCGAGTTAAGCGTCAATACAAAGCGGGGGGTGCCGGTTCCCTCCATAATTCCGGATGAATATTCGATACCTTGTCACCTTCCGCCCCGGTAGCCGAGTGGTCAGAGGCGCATGTTTCTTAATAGTCGTCCGAGCTAGTTCTGGGTAACTCGTGGTGGGGCATTTGATCTAACGGCGCAGGCTCTCTCTCTCTCCCTAGAACCACTGCCCCTCCCCCCCCCAAATATACATATATCTTGTCAGCTACTACATAAGACATGAACTGAGCTTGTGTACATCAATCATTTCCAGTTGTGATGTGATAGTTTATAGTTTATGTAACTCAAAAGATGTAATCCTTCCAAAAGAATGAAAAAGTGCTTTCAGACCAAAGCATTCAGGATTACTTAAATGGACAATGTATGCACATTCTTGAGATTTAGATGCTCTGGTACTACACTGTCCTTGAACATGAACTCCATATTTTCAACGCTGAAAAATTCCCTTGAACACTTCCCTAGTGCAATATTTTGGGGCTTTAGATAGGGTAGTAACACTTGCAAAAGTTCATTGCCGGCATATCAGAAAAAATGAAGTCACAGTTGTTTTTGGTGGTTCTGACGAAAATTGTCTAATGTAAAATAATCCCTCTAATCATTTTCAAGGTGAACATTTACGTGAACCACTTTTAAACGTCTTTCATAAAGAAAAAAACCTAAGAATACGACGAACTGCTTTACTTCCCAGCTCCTGAGGATGAGTGCTCAGAGACGCGAGCTTCTTGCTAATCTTTCGAGATGGGCCCGGCCTCAAGTCTCTGGTCTCTTCTATGGTCCTGGTTCTGTCCATTCGCTGGAATAGTGACCCCAAATTAGGCTAAAGAAAATTTGTTTGAAAACTGAGAAGAATTTTAATATATTCCGTTATTATTTACATTTGAAAATGATTAACATGAATTCATAAGATATTGAAGATACCAGAACACTTAAATATTGTTTTGTTTGTTATGCACTTTTGTTGTCGTCGCTCAGTACAGATTAAAATATTAGGTGTACAAATAAGTTTTATTTAAAGCGTTTTTTGTGTGACGTATGCCATTAATTTACATATCCGACATTCCCCCGCGTTGTTGACATGTGACCGTAACTGGTCCAGTGTATAAAATGTGTCACAGAAGTTTGCTCAACACTCAAACGCACTTCTACATCGGTAGGTGAAAGATGGCAAGCGATACTGCATTTATTCGGCACTGTATTCGTTCCAAATTTCATCAAGGAAAAAGTGCTACAAAAGCATGTGCATCGATCTGTTCTGTTCTGGGGGAGAATATTGTATCGAAAAGCAAGCGTGAGTTTCGGTTCAGACGGTTTAAAGCAGGTGATTTTTATGTTAGCGATCGAGAACGTAGCGATGCCCCGCAGAATGTTGCACATGAGAAACTGCAAGCATTGCTGGATGAAGAGTCGTCTCAAACGCGAAACGAACTAGCTGAACAACTGGGGTTAACTCAACAAACCATTTCCAATCGTTTACGCGCAATGGGAAAGATTCAGAACGAAAGAAAATGGGTTCCACAAGACCTGAGGCAGAGGAACAAGGATGAGTGTGTCATGAAGTGTTTGAATATGTTTAGTAAACAACACAGAAGTCTTTCCTGTGGGAAATCGTTACGGGTGATGAAAAGTGGATATGGTACGACAATCCCAAACGCAAAAAACACTGGGTAGACCCCGGTAGACACCGAAACGCAATATTCGCTCCAAGAAAGTTCTGCTGTGCATCTGGTGGGATATGAAGGGTGTGCTCTATTATGAACTACTGGAACAGAGTCAGACTTACTGCTGATCGCTACAAGCAACAATTGCTGCGACTGAACCAGGAAATCTGTTGGAAACGTCCATTCACGGGCAAAGGATTGCGTCCCGTGAAATTACTGCATGACAACGCTAGGCCGCATGTCGCAAAATCGGTCAAGGAAACGTTATTGACGCTTGGCTGGGACTTTTGGAGCACCCGGCCTATAGTCCCGACATAGGCCCTTCAGACTATCATTTGTTCCGATGCAACATGGTTTGTCTGCTGTACAGTTCCGAACATGTGACGAAGAGCAAAAATGGGTTGACGATTTCATCGCGTCACAGGACAAAGTATTCTTCATGGCTGGAATCCGTCAGCTGCCCAACCGATGGCGGAAGGTGATAGATAATGACGGCGCATATTTTGATTCGTGAAGGTATTGTTGTTTTCTCTCAAATTACCTGTTGCGTTGTCTTAAAACGCTTTAAAACTTATTTGTACGCCAATACATAGCAATTCAAATAAAGTTTGTTATCGAAAGAAGAATAATTCTTCCGGGGTGTAAGCTTAGGAGTTGCATGACACTTGCCGTGTCACACATTATCTCAGTGAAAACCAAGTGCAAGAAGCTAAGTCTTTCAATAATCCCCACCCTTTTAGTTTCGAGGATTAACGAACCCCATGGGCATTTGAGGCTATAAGGGACAAATCCATCTCATAAGGATAAATACACCACTCATGTCTCATTCGGGATAAAATCCCAGCCCTAACTCGGTCATTAGCCAGAAGCCTGCGCACCAAAGCATCCACCGGGCAGCACAAGTAGTTATCGAGAAAGTAATGGATGATGAAAACAGTGTCTTGTGACGTCCAGACTTGTGTACCTAAGAAGAGTGGTGTTATCGCTAGTGATCCTGAAAGTATGCAGGCAAAGTTTATTGTCCTCGGATTTCGTTGTTTTGAAGATCTGACACTGTTCTACTATATGTATCTTTGAATTATTAAACTTCTAAATTTCATATGAAAAGAGCTTATATTTCGGAAAAGCCGAAGAATGCTTCCAAAACATGTTCTGGTTATTGAAACTTTTCATTACGGACTACAGATTTGCCGCGGTCTTAATAAAGTGTTAGGTGACCTCACAAATTAACGAGATCAAAGTTCACGTTAGAAATCGCACGCGCAGTTTGAATGAATTCTATCAGTGGCTGGATAAACCAGGTCGAATATTACAATTTAAAAAAATAAAAAATATACGTTAACTTGAAATTTTGCAGTCAGGTGTAGAGTATACTACTTTCAGGATTAAATAAGGGAGCTACACAGAGTTTGTTAAAAATCATTTTGAAGACGTGGCTTTGCATAAAATGTAAACAAATAGAACTGTGTTGTATGTATCACATTCTACTTCATTGTCATATTGGCTACCATGCAGCTTAAAAACACAACTCCTTTGCGGATTCAGAGATTCTGCATCAAACTAATTAGTAGGTGGTGAAGGAATCATCCGCATATTTCATTTAGCCAGGGCATAAATAATCTTTGGAAGCACTAAATAGAAGATGAGCTCGTAACTCAACTAATCAGTAATGTTCTTTTTAATGAGCATTATGACTCATTATTATTTCAGTGTAGAGTATAAGGAAATGGCGTCGTTAAGAAAACGTAACATGTGAAGAGATCTAATTATCCTAGCTCAATAAAATTAAGAGCACTGCTTAAAAGAGATTGCTACAAATCTATTCGATCAACGGGATAAAGAGGAAAACTTCTTCCTTTCAACAGTCTCAAGAAGACTCCGGCAGTTGGGCATCGTGTGTTGCAACCAGAAAGAAAAAGGAATTTAGAAATGCATCATCGAAATAATATGGTTAACTAAAAATATATTCTGAGAAGAAAAATGTTGATGATATGTATTCCATGTAAATATGTATTATTTGAAAAGCAACCGCGGTTGACAGAGGGCAAAAAATGTCACGAGTTTCCTCGTTCCTTGTTTAAGTTACTCCAGTTCATGCATGGGTTTTAGGGAAGTCCTTTAATGACAGAATATTTTTGACATCCGTGGCCATGGAAGAAATTACGAGGAATAAAATGGGAGCTAAACAATGAATTTTAAATAAAAGTACAGAATACGAATGGTTATTGTTTAATCACGAGGCATTTGGCCATCTGTAAAATATAAGAATAAACAAATTTAGGTAGAAGGAGTTTTTCTCAAAATCTTCATAAACAATGAAATGAAACCTGCGTTGGCGGTCACTCGCATTCCGCGATCACTGCCAAAGCGGGTCAGTTTTGCCAGGCACGGATGTTATCGCCAACAGAAACAAACGCTTGACAGACCATTATTTGGCTGCCACCTGCAAGACACGGCTACTTGCAACCATTTATTTTTGAAACCCATAAGAAAATGTACCTGCATTTCGCGGTGACCAATATGCAGAATTTAAAGAAAAATCTTGTATAGGAGGTCCTAGAAAGATATCGAAAAGGCTGTGAATTTACAAATATGAAACACCTGTTTCCCATTTTCTCTCTGTCACCACCATTCACGAGATTGCAAATGGTGAGTGGTCCTTAGGGTCTGTCAAGTTCTTAAAATTTTGTTGGCAAATGGTATGGTTTTCTCTTTACTAGGGTACGCATGTTTGATCTTTAATGGTTCTTAATGAGACAGCGAAGAGCACGGAGGAGTTCATTCACCTCATCCCAACGAACCAAGGTTTCTCTCATAGTGGCTGTATTGTTTGCGCAGGCTTGATGGTCCGCTCCAGATGGCAAAAGGAACACATCGCTAACTTTAAGATGGAAAAAGGTGGGGGAGTTGGAAGTGAATGTAAAGCTCAGCCGCAGTAGTGCTGCTATTGCGTTCGGCAACTCCTTGCCTTCCGTTTCCTCGGGGGCAGGGGTATGTAGTAGAACGCTTGAATTGCGACAATGTACGTATGTTTCGAATACCTTACCACCTTTCTTAGTCTTTCTTCTTCTAGTTCTTAGTGAGAAAGTTAATAATATTCCTAACTAACAAAAGAGCAGGGAAGAAAGAAAGAGCATGCACTTTACAGTAGGCTGTATTAAAAACCGGTAAGTCTTTATTTCATTTTCAAGTGGGGAGAGGAGATATTTTGGCAAACTGAACCACTCTGCTTCTTAGTTACTTGGCAAGACGGTCATTTTTTCACAGCACCATGGATGACCTTGCTAGACAGGTTTCGCTGTAATTTGTGTATGCCGAAAACAGCAAAATAAACATGGAGTCATTCAAAGCATCGAAAAGAAGTTATTCAAGGTAAATCAGGCTTTCAAAATCCTGCTTTAATCATAGAGAACAATGAAATGTTTGCTGAAAGGGGAAAAGGTTTTGCCCCCGTGTTATTCACTTGCTTCGGCTCAACCTCAGGTGGACTAGGCTCGGCGCATGTATCATGAGTGGCTAGTTCCCTTGCGGAATGAAGTGAATAAAAAAACTCGCCATATATATCTTCCCAGAAATTCGTACTCAGCCCAAGATTGAGGAGATTCAAAACAACAAGTCTTAGAGCTCTAAGCCACCTGGTGATGAAGACGCACGAGTAAAGAAAAAATAGGTGATTGTGAAAGGTGACCATGGACACTCCGGTGGCCAAGTGGTCGGAGGCGCTGAAATCTGGTTGATCGTCCAAATTAGGCCGGGTTCGAATACCGAAAAGGCATGGGCTTTGTGTTTGTCCTGAGGAGTTGATTCCGTCCCTTGTGGCTCCAATTTAGAGAAGGACGGCTTTTCATAGCCTTAAGGTCTCATGAGGTGTCCTTAAACTGTCAAAACAAAAAGGAAATAAGGTGATCACCAAAGGTGGCCATCTAAATGAGCATCCAAAATAATTTCGTTCCGGAGCATGTGCTAATCCCCAGTATTCTTTGCGCTGTTAACATCCTCCATTTGCGAAAACTTTATGCAAAATATATTTTCAAAAACGTCATTTGTTATGAAATTGAAATGATGCCCCTTTAATATAGGAAAACAGACAAATGAATAGGTGTCAGTAAGCAACCTAACAGCAGTCCACTCTATAAGCTGTAACGTTATATCACGCATATGTCAAAATAAATTGTTGTACCTGCACTTCAGTCCTCACATCTGAAGGAATCATTCCAGCAATTGAAAACATGCAAGAGCTATACTAACAAGGTGTTCGTTACGCATTCTTTCGGAAAAGCAGTGGAAAATTGTTGATCAATGGTAAAACATGATCTACGTTCCTGGAAACTTAGAAATTCATGTTGCAGCATCTTCTGCGGAAAAAGTGATACAACCAGTGATGAGAATGAGATAATTAATCCCTGTGATAATGACGCAAGGCTAGAAATTATTATTCTAGAACTCCGGAAGATTACATTTATGACAGGTACTTTTTATAAGAACCTAACAAGCTTGTGTTGTATACAGTGTCATTCAGTAATGCAAAAAGCGACGTATTTTGGCCCGAAACTATTTGTAACGGATTTTACAAAGTGAAATTTAATTCCTTGGAATTGTCCAAAGTGCAATATTTGACATATAAATTTCAAAAGGCTCCAGTATTGATGACACCAATATTTACAAGGGGGAGTTTAGGAAGTTCTGATCTGACTATTTCTCGGATTCCGTGAATATTGTACTGTTATGTTCGATGTAGAAACTTCGATATACTTCGCACCAGTTGCGTTAGCCCTTGGTGACAAAAGCCTTTATCTCTTTCCCCAGGAGCGTCCTGTTCCTTAGTTTCAGAGCAGCTCAAGGTTAGCAATGGATGCTGCACAATCTCCATGGACTCCAACCATATGTCTGTGAATTTGGCCTGTGCAATTCTTCCTTTTCGTCAAACTTTCATTCTCTGCCGAAGATGCTCCATATTTAAAATCCTTCACGCCGCTGTGTACTCAAATAACAAATCAACTTGCTAAACAACAACATTTGATGTTCGTCGTTTTGATGTGGCAAAGATTTGTTGATGTTGCCGAAGGATGATGCAATAATGGCAAGCACCGTAAACGTCTATTCCAAACTCCAATTACTTCATAGTCGGGCTTGGAATATGCTTAATGCCTTTAATAAATTATTTTTGTTTTTCGCTAAAAAGTTACGTTTCATGCTGAGATCATGATATTTTACGTCTGATGCCTACTTTGTTGGAAGCTTTCCATATATCAATCCATCAAAGTAGGATTTTTAGGCATTTTAATTTCGTCTGAAGACATATGGGAGGATGTCCAAGACTCTTCCTCTGCATCGATTCATAAAATTTATCTTACCGCTAGATAACAAATCACCCAGTAATAAGGTAATGTATTATTTACAATAAGATTCTGTGAATACACCAAATCTAATTACAAACAAGTGCAAGACTTTAAAAGATAATAATCCAGGTTTTATAGATGTAAACGGGATCATACAGGTTCTGCCGAGCTTTCGCACGCCAACGGGCGACTTTTTCAAGGAACTTGAACGACGTACAGATTATAAGTGAAAAGCATTAATAGAGCAGAGAGATTAAAATCAAATAAACAATGGTCATTTGAGATAGCATTAGCTTAAGCAACCCTGCTCTGAAGCTACGCCAAAGATATTACCCGTACACCACCGCAAACGGAACATTAAGGGAGACCATAGAGATTATCTCCCACAGTGAGGCGTGCCACGATTTTGTCTCGATAGATCTGCCACGTGCATGGAACGCTCTGCTAAAGCAAAACGCAAAATAACTTTATTAGATATATACCGAGAGATATTAGGCTAATACTATCGTACGTGATCATTGTTTATTTGATTTTTATCTCTCTCTTCTATTAGCTTTTCATTTTTAGCTTGTACGTTGTTCTAGTGCTTTGAAAGAGTCACCCGTTGGCAAGTGAAAGCTCAACAGATCCTGTGTGATCCCGCTTATATCTATAATATCCAGATTTAAGTATTACTTAATTTCCCAGAACTGCATTTCTCAAGCACCTGCATTATAATTTTATCATATTTTCACGTTTATTTGATCCATACACAAGTAACATACGATCTATGTGTATCTGTCTATATGTGACCAAAGATTAATTAATATACCTTATTTTTTTTTTTTTTTTGCAATTTAACCTATAACGTAATGTCTTATCGTACTGAACTTTTATCGCTCTTCTTACGTTATTTTAAAGCATAACCATACGATGAAAGAGTTCCTAAATTAAACCTTAACGGCCAGATGAAACATTTAAACAGAAGTCAAACTTATGGAAATTGGCTTTATTCCTGATGATTTCATCAATACAACATAGCACTTTACATTTTACTTAACAAATCAGTATCAACCGCATTCAACATCCCACACGAGCAACTGTTGTATCGTAGTTTTTATCTCGGGGTCTTATCTCATAACAGGCATACGTCACGTTCATTCAGACCTCAGTTGTGTTGCCAAAAGTATTCGTTTGAGAGAGAAGATATCACGTTAAGTGTGAAGTATAACTCAGAACAAACTAAAAATTTACATAGGGAAAAAAACTAAAAAGGAAAGTTAATTTAGAATATACGTCACAAACCCCTTCAGGTGTTCTAATAGATTTTTGTGACGCGTGGTGCTTCTTCTTAGCAATACTATTTCATAATATTTATTAGAATTAATCTATGTATTATAGAGTCCTACAATGTGTTAGTTAGTCTGATACTTGAAAATCCAAGTAGAAAGAAATCTTGGGCACTGATAATTGAAATGGTTGATACACACAACGAAATTTTAGTCATCTTTACTATCATTGTTGTACTAATAATTTTCTTCAGAATTTAATTTAGGGAAACACAGTGAATTCTTTCTTTAAAAAATAATTTACGCTTTTAAAAAATCGATGCTGCATTCATATGAAACATCGTTGCATTCGTATTATTTCGCACGACTTCTCAAACAGCTCACTAAAATTTAAAATTTTAATGTTTGAATACCATTAAAAATTGTAATGCATATTTTTAGAGTCCCCCACAACATTTTTTCATTATATGATGCCCACATATAGATACAATAAAATATCTACATTCCTGCATCTACTCTTGGATAAATGCAAAAATCGATACCCATGTGACTGACCCACAGTAGAGATAGATACACCTTATTATTGCTTTGCATGTCGTTTATTCCATCACTGGATAATTCGTCAAAAGTCGTGAGATTTTAATGATTAACGCAAAATCCATGCCAGTCTAAATACCATATCCATGCAGGTCTAAGTATCATATCCATGCCAGTTTATCTCAAATCCATGCCAGTCTAATACCAAATACTGCATCTAATCTTGGCTAACAGTGTTTTGGAGTTCATTTTTAAGTAGAAGGAAGTAGGTCTCATTTAATAAGCTCTCGTGTACAGGAAAAGATCACTAACAGCATAGCAAAGCAAAAGATTTCATAAATTATCCCTGAGATAAAAATCAATTTAGAAACATTCCCATACGAAGAGTACGTGAATTCGTAAATAAAAAAACCAGCTTCATTTCTACTTAAATTAAATATTACGCATATCTTCGGACGAAAAATTCTGCTATAGTTCGTATTTTAATTAGTACTTCATAATTAAAACTGCACCACAATATTTCCAAAAGAATAATCAAATTTCTTTTTTTAATTGGAGGTTTAACGACCACCGTGAGCAACTCAGTGGGCTATAATAAGTCGCCCGTCCATAATTTAGTGTTACTGGTTCAAGGGAAGGGAGACAGCCAGTGCCGTAAGACAAACACAACATCCATGCCTCACCGGGATTCGAACCCACACCTATCTCAAGCGAATGGTCGCAAGCCAGTTCTGTATGGGTCATAAAAAATGTATGCACAAATTTTGTTTTGTGTTACAATAAAAATGAAAAGACAGTCTCTTTACTTGTAACAAAGGTTTTTTGTTTTAATTTGTAATCTGAGAAAACAAATAGCTCATATTTTTTCTACTCTGAATGTTTATGCATTTCACTTTTTTACGAAAGTATTGTTTCAAAAGTTAGTTATAACTCGAATACTCCATCCCATAGAGGAAGCATTTTATGTTGCTTAAATCTAGACTACGAGTACAAAGGAGAGTTACAAAGAAAAAACAATTTTCCACCCGATATGCACACAGAAGTAAAAATACCGGAGGTCAAAATCCACGAACTGGAAGTCAAGTTGTACAATTCGTTTCCATCGGCGGTTTCACTCAAGGAAGGACTTCATTAATCTTCGACGCTTTGGAAAACATGCAAAGTTCTGTTTGCCTCCTCCACTAACTTCGAAACCGTCTTAGTGATTTTTCGGTAATGAGTTTGTGGATGAATGATGTGCAGTTTTAATAGCTCTGTAGTTACAACCGCAGAGAAGGCACATGGTGAAGTCACGAAGACATGGATGCATCGCGTACAACGATGGAGTTCAAAGAAAGGTTCTAACAAATACAGAAGCCTTGGGGTATGATACGAGGCAGGTTTGCCTTTTTTCTTTCAATGCTTTTGGTCGTGTTAAGACTAAAGGATGCTACAAGCGCCCTCCCACAAAGGAAACATGCTCAACAGGGATGTGACAGGGGTCTACATACCAAGGCCACTTGACGGAGACAGCGGAAGATAAATTAAAAGAAAAGTATGTGTTCCCAGAGATTCAGACCTGCGTTCGCCGTGTAAAAACTTGATATCAAATACTTCAGGCACCAGCTTCTACTCAGGTACAGTTAAAGATCCTGGAATTGAAAATACCATATGACAGAGTCAAGTGTGGCATGATTAAAATCATGTACTAGCAAGTGAACCTGCAGAGAGTTGCTTTTGAGCAAAATTGATGGAAAAAAATAATTCCTAAAAATCAAATCTTCAGTAAAGAAACTTCGTGAAGGGAAACTTGTTTATGTTCCTGAAAGGTTAAATAATCTCCATTTCTTAATTCATATGCCATACTTTCGAAAAAGAAATGAAAATTAAATTTCTTAAGCGTCCTACCAAACAGAATTGATGATCACCCACCACAGCGTCTCGATTTTGATATTTAAGAGGTTGAACTGGATTAGGTGATTGAGTAGTTACAGGCGCGGTTTTCTGGCTAATCTTGAGCTGATCACAGCCCTGTCCCCTCCGTGGGACTGGCTGTCCCAGATTCGCCCAGATAAACCCCCTCTAGACTTAATCGTGAGGCCTCGTTAAACTTCGAAACAAAAACTGCATTCGAACTGAATTTTAAGTATCATATTCGAATCCCGTCCCTTCTGTTTAATACTAAAACCATCTGGTTCTTCAGTTTCAGCTCAGTACGATTTTTTTTTCCTCTTCAGAACTGTTGCATGTAATTATTTTCAGTCCAGCTTACACCAGGTGACTTTTTCTTGCTACGCAGGATACCAATGTGCTGAAATCTGAAAAAACAACAATAACATGGGAACAAAGGAAAGCCTACCACAACTTGTATCCAGCTATGTGTACAAAAACAAGGACTAACGTAGCGTCTACTGCAAGTTTGCACATGCTTCTTCATTTATCTCCCTCCACTTTTCTTTCTTCTGGGTATAATGACCCTCCGTGAGTATCTAAAGTTATAAGGAGTCCCTGATTGTTGCCACTGTATTTGTCTACGGATAGGTATAGTCTCACCACCCGGGCCCAGCTCGGCCGATTAGGCTTTCAACCTGCTCCCTTTGACTACTCGGCCCTCGGGGCGTGCTGCAGTTGTTTTCATATTACCTCTGAGTCTTATCAAACATATCAATCATCTGCCAAAATTAATTTCGCTATTCATTGCATTCCGAACGATATGCACATTTGTTTAATGAATTTATCATTCGAAAGCTAGATGATGTGGAAGTTTTTCAGGATTACACCACTGCTTGTGAAAATTGCAACACTATGAAGGACTGCGTGTATGAGCTTAAAACTTACAGGATATGTACAACAGGTTGGGATATGCAAATAATTAAAATGTCAGTGAAATTGCGCAAGCGGTGTCGGAGCAGCGCACTCTGAACTGTCCGATCTTGGGTATAAAGAGCTGGTTCAAACGAATTGTTGCAATCAATAAAGAGCTGACATCGAGTCAAAAGGGTGTTTCTTGTGTCTCACTATGCCCCGTCGCCGAAAAACGTGGCATTATGAACACGTGACGAACTTTGAGCGAAGAAGGAATGTTTGAATGAGAGAAGCTTTGCCGCGAAATTGCACTCTAACGGGACTAAAAAACGCCAGTACAGTAATACGAACGTGGCGTCAATGGACAGATGAGGCTCGGACGCACAGAAATCCAGGACATGAACCGCAAAATCGCACGATTGCAAGGAATGACCGTCATCTCTACCGCATGGCAGTGTCCGATCGCACTGCGACATTCACGGTGTTAGCGCAGCAGTGGATCACTGCCACAGGTCAGGCTTTGCTCTCCAGCACACTTCGACGTCGTCTTCTTAACAGAGTATTAGTTGCTAGCAGACCATTGCTGGTTATTCCTTTGACTCTCAACCTAAGACGCCTCAGGATGCAATGGGGTCTCGAACACGGATATTGGCACGTTGATTGTCAACACGTCGTGTTTTCTGACGAGTCACGATTCAACTTGATTCAACATGATGGTCGTATACGTGTTTGAAGACATCGTGGTAAACGGCGCCTTGCAGACCATCGACCAAACGCCAAGCGTCATGGTTTGGAATCAACTCAACGCCAAGCGTCATGATTTGGAATCGACCCAACACCAAGCGTCATGGTTTGGAATCGACTCAACGCCAAGCGTCATGGTTTGGAATCTACCCAACGCCAAGCGCCATGGTTTGGAATCTACCCAACGCCAAGCGCCATGGTTTGGAATCAACCCAACGTGAAGCGTCATGGTTTGGGGCGCCATTGGATTCAATTCGCGATCTTGCCTGAAACGAATTGAAGGAACCCTGAACAGCCAGCGATACATCAGGGATGTTTTAGAGGCAGAAGTGATACCCTCCTTCAGATTTGTCCTGGCGCTATATTCCAGCAGGACAATGCTCTGCCACATGTGCCCCGGAATGTCCAAGACGCCTTCCGAGAACAGCACATTCCGCTTCTTCCAAGGACTGCACGTTCGCCGCATATGTTCCCGATCGAATATGTTTAGGACATGTTAGCTAAGCCACTGGCCCGCCAAGCGCCAATGCCAGTCACCACAAATGAACTCTGGTCTCGCATAAAAGCAGCCTAGCAGGTTATTTCTCAGGACGATATGAAAAAACCTCTTCCATTCAATACCCAGCCGTGTATAGGCTGTTATTTTTGCTCGAGGTGAACTCACACACTACTGAGTTTTGAAGCGAAAAATCTTGTATAGCTGTACAAATGTAATCAGGTATCTCCTGTAACATGAGTAATCGGTGACAGAAATTTCATTTGAATAGCGCGATTCTTTCTTTGTGTTACAATTTTCACAAACAGTAATGTAGTTACGACGGAACTCAGTGACACGTCATCACGTCCTTGCTCTTCTACCTGCTTTCTTTATAAAAACGAGGTTGTTGCAAAGGACTTAAGTCATCCTGCTTGATTTGTTTTCTCCAATCTTCTTTCTTTTGGGGACTTCTTAACTACAGAATTTATAGAAATTATGTCCCGTCCCCTTTCGATATTTCCGAACTGAAACAAAGCATTTGGCGTGAAGTGGTAGAATTCAACGTGGACATTCTCAACAGGACATCCAAGAACACGCAGCGTTGAATTTACATGCACAACACATGTGGCCATTGCAGCAGTTGTTGTAATTTAAGCAATATAGATAAAACTATACAGATATTTTTTTTTCGCTCACAGCCATACGTAATTTGTAAAGACATATTTAGCCTGTTAGCCGGTTGAGTAGCAAAAGTTTAAAAAAATTATATATCATACAGTATATATACAGGGTGATTCAGAACTCATGGAATAAACTTTAAGGGGTGGTAGAGCACACTGCAACAAACATTTTTTGTGTAGGAATGTATGGGCGCAAGTGACGCGTTGAGGCACAAACACAAGAAATAGACATAAAAGGAAACAACGTCAGCATCGTTGACAAGTGCTTCTTTACAGCAATGTTTACAATAATTGCTCAAACTTGCGTGCACCAACAGTAATACATGCGTGGCAGCGTCGACGGATATTTGAGCGAGGAGGTCCTCAACAGAGTCAAATGGAGTCTCGTAAACGAGGGCTTTCAGATGTCCCCATAAGAAGTAATCGAAGCTCGATAAATCGAGCGATCGGGGTGGCCAACGGACTGGTCCACCACGGCCAATCCATCGCGCCCCAAAAGTGGCATCCAGGTAATTGCGCACATTAATGCTGAAATGGGCTGGCGCCCCATCATGCTGAAACCACAGTCCTTGTCGGAAGGCCAGTGGTAAATCTTGAAGCAAATCTGGTAAAACTCTCAGAAAAATACGATAACATCTTCCGTCGAGTCGCGTTGGTAGTAGATATGGGCCAAGCAGGAAGTCGTTCACAATACTCGCCCACACATCCACAGAGAATTATTTTTGGTACGCATGTGGACGTGCAGCGTGTGGGTTAAAGGTTGCCCACACATGACAATTGTGCACATTGAAAACCCCTTCGTGTGTAAAAATCGCCTCATCTGTGAATAGCACATGAGCTGGAAATTTCTTGTGTTTGTGCCTCAAAGCGTCACTTGCTCCCATACATTCCTGTACAAAAAAAAATGTTTATTGCAGTGTGCTCTACCACCCCTTAAAGTTTGTCCCATGAGTTCTGAATCACCCTGTATATATAATGTGTTAATTAAATCAGAGTGATAGTTTTTCAATTTTCTTCTTTTTCTTTTTTTAATGTATCGGTCTACCTCTGAGCACATCGCCGCCTATAGAAAATACAGGCTAGGATTACACTCATCGTCAAAAAATAGTTGCACCCAGAAGGAATCAACCTACAAGAATAAAGCTTCGTGGGTTGGTTTGACATCGTGAGACATGCAAATGATTCAAGTATCACGCTCGGCCGCGCATGGGACGCAAGCAAGGAGAGGTCGTAGCGCTGTGGCAGACCGGCTATGTAAGGTCGTCCCATAGCGTGTGTTTGCCATTCTGACTCGTGCTGTTGTGTTGGTTGCATCCTTTACAAGAGAAGTATGTCTTGGAGAATAGTTCGGAAGCAATTCGAGCAGTTGGAGGAGCTCGAGAGGGGCCGCATCGTCGGGCTCCAGGAAGCAGACTGGTCTTATCGCCGTATTGCGCGCCATACCGGCCGTGCGGATATCACCATAGTACGCTGTTGGTGGCAGTGGATAGAATAAGGAACGCAGCAGCGACAGGGAGAGTCTGGGAGACCTAGACGAAACACGGAGAGAGAGGACCGACGGGTTGACCGACATGCGCGGAGTAAGCCAACAGTTACGATTGCGGATATTCAGCGAGCAGTGGTGTCCTCCATGCATCGTCCGATTAGTGCGAGCACCATTGGCAGACGGCTGCACGACGTAGGACTACACACACCCAGACCGTTGCAACGACTGACCTTAAAAACAGTGCATCGTCGCCAAAGACTGCAATGGTGTCGTGCCAGACTGTGATGGAGCCACCCAGAATGGCAGCGGGTGATCTTCAGTGAGGAGTCCCGCTTTGGTCTTGGAGGAGACGACCAGCGAATCTGTGGGTGGAGGCACCATGGTCAGCGCCAAGATTAACGGTTTGTTGTCGAGCGTCACACGTCCAGAAGGCCTGGTGTGATGGTGTGGGGTGCTTGCTTACGATGACAGATCACCTTTGGTGTTCATTACAGGCACTTTGACAGCCCAACGTTACGTTAATGAGGTCTTCAGTGGCCCTACCTTTTCTGAACGCTCACTCCGGTGCGATTTCCCAACAGGACAACGCTCGTCCGCATACTGCTGCTGTCTCGAGAGCTTGCCTTCAAGGCACTGACACTCTGCCATGGCCAGCCACATCGCCAGACCTATCGCCGATTGAAAATGTTTGGGATGCTATTGGACGCGCTATCCACACTCCACTCCTGCCGCACAATCTGCAGGAACTGCGTGAGAAGATTCAAGCTGCATGGGATGGCTTATTGCAGAACACCATTAGGAACCTGTGCAACTAAATGCCGAGACGTCTGGCATGCTGCGTGAGCAAACATGGTGGCCTGACGCCATACTGAGAGACACTACTTATCGGCCTGTAGCTCAATAAATATTGCCCATATCAGTCTCAATGTTTAATCATTTACTGTTCTTGGTAACCTTTACCTTCCTCCCGAATAGCATTGCAATCTGACACGTCCTTCTGAGTGCAACTAATTTTTTGACGATGAGTGTATTTTTATGTATGTGAGTGTTGATAGGCGTGCCAACAGTAGTTTTCAATTTATTTTGTCAGTACACTCTTATTACTTCTTGTATTCTCAAGCTGTGTAATTTTCTCGTTAGGTAAAAAAAATGTCAAGGTATCTCTATTTTTAGAAATTACGACACAAAATTAATTTTTGTGTCGGTTAAAAATAAGCACGACCGCGATTAATACAGACACTTGACGTGGACTAAGAACATCAAACAGAATTCATCGCTCTTTCCACGTTTATAAGTGAGTCACGGAAAAATTCTCATTGACCGCCACCGGGAAACGAACCCAGGGTCTTCCAGTTATGCGCCGGACATGCTTCCAATGCACCACAGCGGCCTCGAGTTCCTCCAGCCTCACGTACGACTAACTGCCAAGCCACTGGGCAGGTTGCTTCTTGGAGTCCCGAACAATGCTGGGGATTCACCAAAGATGGTAAGTAGCAACTGAACAAATAACTTGAAGGCGAAATGAATAATTAATACAGACACTTGACGTGGACTAGGGACATCAAACAGAATTCATCGCTCTTTCCACGTTTATAAGAGAGTCACGGAAAAATTCTCATTGTTCAGTTGCTGCTTACCATCTTTGGTGAATCCCCAGCATTGTGCGGGGCTCCAAGAAGCAGCTTGCCAAGTGGCTTGGCAGTTAGTCGTACGTGAGTCTGAAGGCATTCGAGGCTGCTGTGGTGCAGTGGAAGCATGTCCGGCGCGTAACTGGAAGACCCTGGGTTCGATTCCCGGTGGCGGCCAATGATAATTTTTCCGTGACTCACTTATAAACGTGGAAAGGGCGATGAATTCTGTTTGACGACTACGATTTCCGATTTTTGTTAGCTTGTAACATTCCAGTTAAGTATGGTCTCATTTTGCGAACACAATATTTCTGTTGACCTAGAATTCTTCTTCATATACACTGAGTGGCTATTGCCTTAGATACGCCATATTACGTCGTTATATGTGAAGTAGAAATTTAAATAAGGATGCATTTAAACAAGGAAATCGAGGAAAACCACTCAATTTTATCATCTCATTTCACGACCATGGGAACTTAAATGCACTAAAGTACTTCCTTAATTTCCAGACTTTGTTCTTAAATGTCATTTAAGTAGGAGAAATAGGGCGAACTGGGTCCAATACAGCGTGAGTTTTCTTTTTCTTCTCTTTTTTTCTTGTTTGTTTTAAGTTTTAAACAAAAAGAAAAGAAACAGCCTTTTCCTGTAAATCCTGGTCTTTAAAGCTGGAGCACACGCATTCTCGAAATTTAATAAATAATTGATGCCATATTTCAATGCTTTAGACAGTTTATGTCAAGATCACCTTATATTCTACGCATTGCTTTATGCGAAACTGTTACTTAAGGTGCAAATCGGATTCATTACTTGAAGGTGCACCAAAAAAAATGGAACTTATAATTCATGTGTATTTTTACTCCCACGTTATTCTAACTTGGCAAATTCCAGTTTCTAATTAGAAGTGTGCAGTGAAGTCTAGTAACCGGTCAAAAATGGAAAAAAAGAAAGTTATGAAAAATTCCGAAGGAGTATATAACATTGAATTGTGGTTCAAGTCTGGAATGAAACAAGATGTCAACTTCGATACTGGCAGTGGAGTTATCTGAAGAAACAAACAACGGATCAACTTTCCGCTACGTTTTAGAATTGTAATTTTAATCGCAGATGCATAGCAAATGTCGCAGATGCCGAAGTAACCTCTTAAAGTACAGACTGATTCTGTGATATCGTTGATTTTAAGTTTCCAGAATTAGGTTTTATAATTCAAAAAAGTCGAAGTACGATATTATGATTCTCTCTTGATACAATTTTCATGTAATTAGAAAATGAGTAGTCTCCACTTAAATCGAAAGCAGAAACAGTATTTCTAAAGCACCTCGTTTCTTTAGAGTTCATCAAACTATCAGATGATTTTAAAGACTAATTTTTAACAAATTCACTGACTTAAATGCTTAATGAAACACGAATACAAATAAATATTGAATCATGGCACCAAATAATCTCATTGCTGTTGCTATAAAAAGGTTCGAATGGATCTAGACAACAGGGAAGCTATTTAAACCGATTTCCATTCACAATTTTTGAGGATAATCCTCGTGATTATAACTGGTGTACGTTGGGAAATATTTGATATCTAAGGGGAAATCTGCACTTTAAACTTACCGGTGAATTAAGCTGGCAATAACTATGTCACAACTCAAAGCTTTTTGTCTTATTTACATGAAATGTCATATCCCTAATCCTCATGAAATTCTAAATGTATAGCTATTTTTGCATCCATCTGTATCATAGCAGTTTTTAAGTAGGTAAGAAGAGATATAAAAATCATCAATAGTTACTCGGCGTACAAATTATTCACACACATTTTAGTCAGCATAGAAAGAGATGCTTTTGGTGTCTAACTATTGTACAAACTCATTCATTAAATAATTAGGCCCATCACGCCTGCTTTGTTCTAAAGATTAAGAACAAGATTTACTCGAATTCTGTATCCTGCAATGTACTCTTAAGTAACCGTAATTTGATTATTATCAACTGTTCCTTTCGGTAATTTAACGATTTGTTGTTTTCATATAAATCCTGTGTAACTTTCAAATTTCCTTTACTAATCGCCCATTTGGTCGCATATAAGCATTTCTCCAAGCAGCACAACTCACTCTCCGCTGTCTTACACAATTCTACATATTATAACGAAGTAAATTTCTCCGTCATTTCTGTCCACGCCAGGATTCGAACCCGGATCCCCTCATTCCGGAATAAGTCACTCTACCAATTGAGCTACGCGGACGTTTTATTCTGATTCCTATCTGTCTTTATGTCGTGTGCGTCCTTCTGGCAGGTACGTCACATCTCCTGGTACGTTACATCATCTCCCCCTTATTATTTTTTTTTCGAAGTGCTGGAGAAGGGATTCTCTTATTTTTCTTATCTCGCGGTGTGGAAAGAACATCACACCAATGCGAGATTTTGAACGGTCGGGTCATCCGGATAGTTCGGGCGCCATTATAACGAAGTAAATTTCTCCGTCATTTCTGTCCACGCCAGGATTCGAACCCAGATCCCCTCCTTCCGGAATAAGTTACTCTACCAATTGAGCTACGCGGACGTTTTATTCTGATTCCTATCTGCCTTTATGTCGTGTGCGTCCTTCTGGCAGGTACGTCACATCTCCTGGTACGTTACAATATATACAGTAAAACCTTCTTAAAAGAAACTCCTGAATAGCCGACATTTTCATTTAGCGGACACTTTTGTTATCCCAAGTCTCGAGGTATATACCGTTCTGTATATTTACCTCCGAATAACGGATTGATCATAAGACAGTTAAAAACATGAACGTTCAAGGGAAAAACATCGTCGAATTTCGGCCACAAAGATTTTGTTTAGCTTCTTCGGACCGAAATAGAGTATTTTGTCCACCAGATTTCCATTACAAAAAACTACTGGTCTGTGGTTTCAATATGGCAGATCGTTTTTTAGAAGTGGACAAAACAGCTTCTTTCAAGCAACATGGGGTATTCGTTCTTCAATTCAGAAGAACAGGATTTAGACGCCATTTTCGAACTAATTACGTGTCTAAGCAGTGAAGGAAATGCAGAAGATTTCATTACGGTTGATAAAAATATGTGTACCGAAGAGGCAACGAACAATGTGCGCGAGTTCGTTGCTTTGAAAACATCAGAAGAAAATGACTTGATTGAGGAAGCATCTGGTGCAGTAGTAGAAGAGGTGCAATTTTTCAAATACGCTGTGAAGTGTGAAGAGTTATAAGAGAGGAGTTTTTCACAACAAAGGAGATGCGAGAGAATTAACACTATTGAAGGATTTAAAAATACATTCTGGAAAATATGCTACGACCCCCCCCCCTAAAAAAAAGACGCTGTTGTCTAATGTTTTGCAGCAAAGATTGATGACTGATTTAATAAAATCAGTCATCAATCAATTAAATCTGTTGATTCAATTGCGTCCGTTTGTTTTAAAATTCATGGTGTAACATATTTTATTGCTACGTACGTATATTTAAATATGCATCAAAATACGTACAAGGTATGTACCACATTTTAAAATGAAAATACTGTACATGTACTGCATGTATCCACACGTATTGTATTGCTTCTCACTATAAAATAAAATAATACCAAAAAAACAGACTTTTTCTTTTTTGATTAGGGGTTTAACGATCACCGTGGGCAACTCAATAGGCTATAAGCAGTCACCCGTCCCTAATTTAGGGCCACTGATTTCAGGGTAGGGAGAGAACTAGTTCCGTAAGACAAAAATAAAACATCCATGCCTCAGCGGAATTCGAACCCTGACCCTTCACGGACGAATGGTCATAAGCCAGCGTTTAGACCACTGCGAAAACACATTAATCAAAAAACATCATTTTAATTATGTATATTGTATGTACGTATTTAATAGCAGGCAAATGCTGAAATCTCAAGGTGTTCGCTATTCAGAGGTTTTACTGTACTTAACTTTAAACGTCAAATTTACTGTATTCGTAAAAGAATCCAAATTCAATATTAACACAGAGTGATAATTCCGTTTATTACTTTGCATTCATAAAATTACATAGACTTCAAGATTTCGCTCCCCAGCGAGTGACTTTCTCACAGCAAGTAACAAGGCATCTGTTAATGAGAAATTATGTTATATAATGTATCGAAATTCTACATGGCATCCTTTTCTTTATACCTATATTTTGCACTGGCAAAACAGCTTTGTAGAAGAGATTCTGACATATTTATATTTGCTGTATTCCACGTTGATCATCTATAAAGTTTTTACGAAGGTAGTACAGAATTGAACAAGAAAGAGAAAGATGTCATCTAGATTTCTTGATAGGTTGCAACATTCTACATTATTATTTGCTTTATTACCTTGAGAAGTCCACCAGCTGGTGAGGAAAAGTGTTTGTCATCTACCTATATAATTTTACAAGCATATGCCAAAAATCTGGATTTAATATGAAATATTGCTTTATTGTCCCAATTTTTCTCCTTTTTCTTCCGTTAGTCAGGAAAGGTGGAAGGAGGGATGCAGAGATTGACATGCACAGAACCTCGCTGCTAAGAGGGCCTCAGAATTCCTCTCAAGTATTATCTAAACTATCTACGGAAAAACTGTTTTAAAAAACCTGAGGGAGAAACACAGCTTCATAAACCAAAACCGTAAAAATTCAGTTGTTACGAGTTGGTATCTAAACAAAAACTTAACTTAACAGGAGCAGTCTTACCAAAATGAACTTAACGGCGGGATTTCTTGCCCAAATGAGCTGTGCTCCTATTGAGGCTATATTAACATCAGCTAAATTATTCATGAAATTTAGTGCTGACGTATCAGATAATCTTTCAGATGAGTTACAAAATCATAAAAAATCTTCTGATAGGACAACAAAAACGTCAAGGTCCTAAGCAGCTTCTTCAACACAAAGTTGATTGCAATTTCAGAGATATTTTCCTAAACTTGATCGCTTTACGACTATTTTTGGCTATACCAGTAACTATCGCAAGTTCCGAAAGATCATTTAGCAAACAAAAATAATTAAAACATATTTAAATCAACCATCGCCCAAGAGAGAGTACAAATATCGATCGTCAGGTTTTTTCATATTTTTCTGCAACAGTTGCATTTTTATAGTATCCATGCTCTGAGATTTTGTGCAAACAGCTACAATTTTCTTACTGTGGCATTTCCAGTGAAGTCAAAATATTCATAATTCGTGAATGACCAACGGATAACATATTCTGAATTATTATCACTCTGCCATTTGAATTACTTCAAATTTTTTACGTGGTGGCTGATGAGCAACCAACGGATACTTGTATAAGGGAGTATTGTATTAATTTTTGGACCAAAATAACAATTATGTAATCTACAAAACAAAAGTCACACAATCATAAAATATTAGTTGAAAAGATTTCCTATTCAATTAGCTGATAAGTAGGAGAAATCTACAATTTATGAATGTAGGTGTAAAGATTTTTATCTATATGAATATGAACCATGTTCAAGGATTATATATGTATGTTTATATATAACGCACCACCCATTCCACCAGTAGTTTTCACTGTTTTGATATCCTGCGCTATATTATTGCACATCATTGCAGTCTATTTTTGTTCCCTTGTTCTTATAGGTCTGTGTAATTTCTCTACACCGATATATCCCTCTGCTTTCATTTGTCTTGCCCATGAAGAAAGGCATTTTTAAGGCATTTTTTATTTTTTTATAAAGTGCATTACGTCATTTTTAAAGATTCTCTGTCAGTACTTCTTGTTTCTCTCATAAAATTATGTCGCTCTAATATCTTGTGTTTAGATGCTTTCTTCACCTTACAATTTAGTGTTTTGTGTTAGCTGCTTAAAATTAAAAAAAAATCCTGAAGATAACATCATATGAAGGTCTTCAAAACACTGCTAGAAACGTTAGTTCTGAAAGTTTACTCGAACTCTTCGATGAATAAAATCAAGCAGAAGAAAATTTAAAGAAACGAAGAAATCAGATCGATTTGAGTACGAGATGAAATAAAAATTTGCCTCGAAAGAGAACAAAGCAGCAGAGAAGCGCTGCTGGAAACATTTTTCAAATTGGTGAACAGCTAAATTTTTATGAAAACAATCCTCCTTTAAACGAAAAATGGAAGAAAAATTCACGGAATTAACTACTGAGCATTAAAAGGAAAACCGTGAGCAAGTTACGCCCGAGTATAATTGAAAGAACACTTAGTAAGCAGCGACTGACTAAAAGTGCGCCAGAAAAGATTGGGGAGATCAATGTTAAATATTGCTCTAAAAGATAGGAAAAGTAACCGGCTGCATTAGAAAGCAAATTAACATAGCAAACAAAGCAAAAGTGACAAAAAACATCAAAATACCGGTGGGTAGGAGCCATAGAAAGAATGACAGATGGGCAAAAGAGTTACAATATGGAATCTACAGATAAGCAAGAATCCTAGACGATCAAGACAAAAATGGAAGGACGTAATTATGCGGTTGATAAGAAAAAATTAGACTGCGGCAGCTCAAGACAGACTCAATTAGAAAATGCCGGTAAAGAGATCTTTGTCCAGTAACGATAATTGTAGGATTATCTTAGCCTTGAGTGATTGCAGTTAAGACTGAAATATCCCTAACATTATGCTAATACTTCATATTTTTAGCAATATCGCAGTCTTATGTGGTTCCAATTAAAACTGCACTATCCCTAACATTATACCATTGTTTTATTTTATCAACGAATACAATAAACAAATACAGTAAAGAATAAGAAAAGTGTTAAGGAAACTGAGAATGTTAAGTAGTTTGATAAAAAGATTACACAACACAGTAAAAATAGTTGAGACAACATAAATTATGAAGTTCTTGAAAACATTGCGAAGAAAAGGGAAATTAAAAGCTCTCTAAACTTTCGTTGAATAGAATAAAACTTTTGAAAATCAACAGTAAAGAAACATTAATTTAAAGTCGAAATGAAACATACATTCATCCGAAATAAAACAAAGCAGCCGGCAAAAGATGAAGTTTTTCCTTAACATGCACAGGTTAAGACATTTATAGAAGCGATCCTCTTTTATGATTTTTGATTGGAAGTTTTAACGACCCCGTGAGCAACTCAGTGGGCTATAAGCAGTCGTCCGTCCCTAATTTAGGGCAGCTAGTTCCAGGGAAGGGAGAGAGCCAATTCCGTAAGACTAATACAACATCCATGTCTTACCGGGTATCGAACCCAGACCACCTCAGACGAATGGTCAAAAGACAACTGCGCCACCGGGGCGGCCGAAACAATCCTTTAAGCAAAATAGAATTCATAGATTTTACATTTCAGCTTGGACAGCAAACCTGGAGTTGTCACGCTGTAAAATAAAACTGTATAAAAAGTTCCAACTTATTAAAACCGAAATCACATGAAAAAAGTTAAAATTTGTACATCTTCCCTGAGGAAAGATGTACAAATTAAAAATCCTTTTAAAGTCCAATGTTTCACATTAAAACAATTTGCGCAATATTTTCAAAGTCAGTGGAAGCAAAGAAAAGTTGTATTTGAGAGAACATTAACGAAATTGTAAAGAAAAAATGGTCGTTTAAAGCATAGCCAAAGAGAATAGCGCCATTCTGAATCTTTTTTTTTCTTTCTTCAAATCAAGGAAATGCTCAAAATTAGTCTGCCATGGTTTCAAGATTTCTTAAGGGTGTTCAGAGAAAATGTAACCAGATATGGTATCGCAAGGTTTGAATGAATTCACCGAAATAGTGGAGTGCTACGAAGCTCAGCTATTTGCTCAGGTAGCCGAGTGTTCTGAGGCGTTAGCTTCTGAATTTGTGAGAAATGGTTCCGGATTCATATCCCGACGAGGCATGGGTGATGTGTTGGTCTGACAGCGCTGGCTTTGCCCCTTTCCTAGAGCTAGTAGCCTCAAATTGGGAACCGGCGATTACTTATAGCCTTTAGAATTGCTCGTAGTTGTCGTAAAATTCCGAAATAAAACAAATCAATAATACAAAAACGACGATCATGCAGTCACCTGGGCACAAAATGGATAAAGGTGAACTGACATCCTGGAGACCGACGGACGTCTGAAGAAGACCGGACAAGGGCTGACAGCTCGTGAATGCAATGTTCCGTTAGAGTACTTGTAAAAGAAAGAGAGCTGCCACTGATCGCCTTTGCGAAAGGAGCTGAGAAAAATCAGTGAGTGTCATGTCGCTAATCAGAGAAACGACTTTTTTTTCGCACCATCAAGAAATTTATAAATTGATTTGCATGCACTGGTTTGAATGTGAAAATGGTACTCCGGAGAACGAGCTTTCTATCTGCAGCGATGAGATAACCTTCCTAATAAGCTATAGGACCCCCTTTAGGCCGCAAAACAGCGGCCACTAGGCGATGCATCGATCCGATGAGATGGCGATAGGTATCCTGGGGTATCTGGTACCATAATGTCAACAGCAGGTCCGCCAGTTCCCGTACATTTCGGGGTGCTGGTGACTTAGCGCAAACCGGCTTTTCCAAGTCGAACCACAAATGTTAGACTGGGTTCATGTCAGGTGAATTTGGAGGCCAGGGCATTAACAGGAAGTCACCAGCCTGTTCCTCGAACCACTCCTTGACGATTTTGTCAGTGTGGCATGGCGCAATATCCTGTTGGTAATGGCCATCACCAGCAGGGAACACAGTTGCCATGAATGGGTGAACTTGGTCTGCAACAATGATACCTGACAGCTGTCGGATTGTGCCATTGGGATAATGGGACCTAAAGTGTCCCAAGAAAACATCGCCCACAGCATAACACTGCAGCCACCATCCTGTTTCCACCCAGGTGCCATAGAATCTGTTAATAATCGGCGTATCCACGCTCGGCCGTCTACGTAATGCACCAGGAATCTTGATTCGTCAAACCAGACCACTTTCTTCCAGTCTTCCACGGTACAATCTCGATGATCTTGGGCCCACTTCATGCGTTGTTGGCGATGACGTGCATTGAGCAATGGGACCCGACTGGGTCTTCGGCTACGCTGGCCAACGCGCAGAAGGCTGCGATCAACTGTGTGCTGTGACATATTGCCCTGATCACCACTGCTGTAGCTGCGCGGGTGATTTGTTGCACTGTGGTGCTGCGGTCGCTGTGAACAATGCGCGACACACTGCGCTCCCCCTCTGGCATCAATGAGCTGCGGACGACACACGGCTGGACAACGGTTCGTCGTTGGGCCATCTGTGCACCACTTTTGAGACGTACTCAGTACAGCTGCACGTGAACAACCCACAAGCCGCGCTGTTCCCGAGATCGTAGTTTCGAGGCGCCGGGCCATCGCAATTTGTCCTTTATCAAACTTTTCCCATTCTGACTCCAAACACCCTACTAACCGAAAGCCAGTCCTCGGGTTGTACATTGTGTATACTGCTCTGTGAACTTCACCTGCGCTGCCGTTCGATCTCCAGTCGCGCTCATTTTTCTAGGCTGGGGATGGTCATAATGAAATGGCTCATCGGTACATAGCGCTTCAAAATGTTTCCCAAAATTATGTAAAATAATATTTTTTTCTTCACGACACTGTGAATAATGGTAAGTACCTGCAATAAATTTATTTTTCATAGAAATTTCAATTTCAGACAAAGAGGTGTAAATCTTGGATTAATAACAGAAATGGTAAAGTTTCGTATCTCAGCGACATAACCACGATAGAAACCGCAGAAAGCAGGTGATTTCTATTAAAAGCACCTGTGATGAAGGAAAACCGCAAAGTACTTAACACGTCGGCTTCCACCGCAAGACTAAGCGATATTTCGTGATGAATTGGTAAAATTCTCATTATCTGCGGCAATTTCAACCGTGGCATATGGACACATTTTAAATGTGTGCAAAGCAAGTACAAATTCCAAATACGTCCATCTAGACGATTCCTTATGAGCAACCCAACAAACTCATTCCTATCTAGATCCGGTTGTCAAGGAACGTGAAAAGAATTTAACGAATGTAAATTTTTTTTTGGTTTGTTCAGTAATCCCAGTATTAATGCTGGGAGACAGGCCACGAGCGTTTTGTGTCTCTGAGGTAGGCGAGTCGTATGAGGCGCTGATTTCTGATCATTCGTCCGAGATGGGCCCGGATGAGGCATGGACCATGAATTTTTCCCTTCAGTGGAACCAGTGATCCTAAAATAGGGATGGGCGATGCTTATATCCCTCCACCTTTTTTACGCTTTCCAACCGTAGGTTGAAGAAGCGTATATGCTCCAGCTTTGTCCGTCCGTCCGCACGATAACTCACGTAAAAATGGTTCGATTTCGATGAAATTTTAGTATGTGGTAGGGGACCACTGGGGACGAACCCTATTGAAAATGGGAGAAATGGGGTCAAAGGTCAGGACATAGGAGCGGGATCCATTCCACTGCCCTTATGCTTCAAACTTGTTTAAAAATGGTTCGATTTTGACGAAATTTTAGTATGTGGTAGGGGACCATCTGAGAACGAACCCTATTAAAAATGGGCGAAATGGGGTCAAAGGTCAGGACATAAGAGCGGGATCCATTCCATCGGCCTTATGCGTCATAACTTACGTAAAAATGCTTCGATTAAAACTTAACTTTATCATGTTGTTCCGGAGGTACACTAAACCGGTTCTGTTGAATATCATCGAAACGGAGTCAAAGGTCAGCGCATAGCAGCGAGATTTATTCTACAGCCATTATCCTCATAAATTGAGTAATAACTTGAGTCGTGATTTCTGGTTTGTTGGAAAGCGTATCATGATCAATGCATTGCATGATTTTACTAACTTGTTGTTTTCGGGCTTATCGAGCACCGCGAGCAACCAATGGGTTATAAGCAGTTCTCCGTCCTTAATTTAGGGCCGCTGACTTCAGAGAAGGGAGTAAGCCAGCACCGTAAGACAAATACACCATTTATGCTTCACTCGGGATTCGATCCCTGATTCATCTTAATGCGTAAAACTTCTTTTGCCGGTGGTGGTGTTCAAACCCATGCCTTCGAAACCCATAGACGACTGTTCTCCCAACTGAACTACGCCGGTAAGGCTTATCGCTGCAACTTTGTCGATTTGACCCATACGTCACCGCAGTAGTACGTCATCTACGCTATGTTACGTAGTGCGTTACATACCCCCCCCCCCTTCCCCTTGAGAAAGGCTGGGGCACAAAATCGCAATTTTGCGGGTTCGCAGACAACCATGCTTGAAGGACCAGTTTATTGTAGAAGGAATCTGTTACTCATTCCTTGCATATACGGAAAAAGCAGCATGCGTATTTTCGAACCTCACGGCCAGAAGATCCATTTACGTTCGGGTAACTATATGGCGTAAAAGTTTCCCGCCGGTTGTGGCATTCGAACCCACGTACTTCAGAGACGGCAATTCTCCCAAGTGAACTACGCCGGTAAGGCTCATCGCTGCAACTTTGCCGATTTCACTTACACGTCACAGCAGTAGTACGTCATCTACGTCCTGTTACGTAGTAGGTCAGACCCCAACGCTTAGACCACTGCGCCACCGGGGCTGCCATGTATCCCTATGACTTGCTAATGGCGGTCGTTAAACCACGGACCCAGCTCGAGAAAAAATTAATGCTGTCTGTGTGTTTTTCTCCCGAAATACAGATCAATAGTAATATAGATACATGTGTAGTATTTTTTTAGAGTGGTGGAGAATTAACAATCACCGTGACCATCTAAGGCTATAAGCAGTCATTTGCTCCTGGTTTGCGGCCGCTGATTCCAGGGAGCAGCCAGCGCCATCACACAAGCACAGATGCCTCATCCGGGAATCTAGTGGACCCAATTCAAATGGCGGCTCAGACTACCTGGCTACCGGGACAGCATGTGTTTCATCAGAAACACATGCCGTCCCGGTAGATATCAGAAACATGAATTGTTGCGTGTGATATCAGAAACATGAATTGATCATGATCATATGTAGATGATTTTAGGAAGGGAGTGTCTGACCCCAGGTCTTAAACAGCCCTCAGAAATATGAAGCTAGGAGATTTGGGCTAGAGTGCCCGATAGGAAAGTTACACGGAAGCGAAGTAGAAAGGGGGAGGAAGACGCCCTTATTTACTACCGGGGGGGGGCAGTACCCGGGGTCCGACGGCTTAACGTGCCCATCCGACGCACGGCGGATATCTAGTGGATCGAGCGTTCGTACCTGCCTGGGATCGAACCTGAGGTCCTTTCCACGGCAGTCACGAACGTTGCCCACTAGGCCACCCGCGACCCAAAGAAACATGAATTACTCGCTTCACGAAGTTAATAGTACCAGTAAGAGCTGACTAACAACCTTATCTTAGCACCATGGAATATGCATATCTTTACCGTGAAGCAGATAGAGAAGTGCTAAGCAGATAGAAGTTTTTCAACAACTTAGATGCTTTGTGGTGAGATAAATTATTCGATTTTTTTTTAAATTGTGAAATGTTAAAATGAGTATTGAAAAGCATCAGGAGAAAATGTCATTTCAATTATCTGAGTCTTCACTAATGCACAGAGTGAGCAAAAAGTTCTCGAACTCTAGATGCAGGATTTTTTTCTGCGTTACGTCCATTTAATGCTAGTGAGCATAAGTTTTTGAGAATAATTTTTCTCATAGAAAGTGCTGGAATTGAATCCCGCCTTGCTGGAGTCATGTATTCACACGTCAGCACGTGTTCTGAACTACTTCCTTTAGCACTGAAAGGGATATTTCCGTTACGCAGCGACTAATGTTTAATTTAAAAGTCGCGCCTGTTCAGATGAATTATCTGCACACACTCTTATCCCCTCCAGAGTTCTCTCCCACGGAAAAGAACTCTGGAGGGGATAAATCTCGGTACAGTGGAGATCAGAGTTCCTCTTAGATGATACTGTTGTCGAAGAAACATCGCAAAAATTTTACTGATGTGTTTGCGATGTGTTATATCTCTCTATCGAGCTGAAACATGATAAACGTTCCTGTTCTTCCAAAAGACCCACAAATTGAAGCAGCAAGTCCTGGTAAGCATTAGAGCTGACGGTGGTGAAGAAAATGAGCGGCCCGACTGTTCTCCGTCAGGAAGTGGCACACCACACACCGATCTACCGGGAATGTAATGAAACGTAATGCCGAATATGGAGATTCGCCGCTGAACAGTATGTATTTTTGTTTGTTTGTTTTTTATTGGAGGTTTAACGACCACCGTGAGCAACTTAGTGGGCTATAAGCAGTCTCCCGTCCCTAATTTAGGGTCACTGGTCCCAGGGAAGAGAGAGAGAGAGCCAGTGCAGTAAGACAAACACAACATACGTACCTCACTGGAATTCGAACCCAGCCCATCTCGGACGAATGGTCATAAGCCAGCGCTTAGACCACTGCGCCACCATGATGGCATGTATATTTTGTGAGTTCACATATCCACTGACATGAAACCAGGCTTCATCTGCAAAACAGAACGCTGTCAAGAAAGCTCTTACTTCGTGTAAAATTCTGAAACCGGTGACAGGAAGGCATTCTCTTATCAGTGGCGACGCCAGATGTTCAAAACTGGTGGGACTAAACTTTGAACAGGGGTGCACAAATATGTAAAATTGTTTGTCAGAAATTTTGCCAAAAAAAAAAAAAAAAATTCCGTTTCCTGAAAAGGCTATGCACAATAAAAAAAAAAGGGGGGGGGGAATTTCAGGTACGTACTGCACGTAGTATTTATTCAGTGTACATGGTACCGGGAGACATGGTCACAAACCTCCAAGGTATTTAACAGCTTACTATTTTTTCGCCATTTTAGCTTACTTACGTTATAATTTTTAATGTTCGCTATCATTAGGCTGCTCAAGAATTTTGAACTGCAACCTGATAAGGAGTACCAATTTTTTAAACAACAATTACGAAAATGGTATCTTTTTATTACTCTCAAAGAACTCCTTCAATTTCACAAAATGGTTCACACCACTGAATTTAACCGAAAATTCATTTTATATAAAAAGAAATTTGCCAAGCACTTCCACATTCCCTTCTGGCTATGGCTAACTGTCAACGCCCATTTTTACGGTATGTTTCAGACTTTAGAAGTTATAGAGATGGCAGTAACTTCCGAATTTGTTGATTTGTCCTTGGCAAAGAACTACAAAGTTTTTCCTACACAGATAGATCCAACAAAACGCTGTGGACAGAAAATTTCTCGCAGTGTTGCCTAAATCCGAAAAATATAAATATGTTTATCCAAAAATATTAGATGGTTGCGCTCGCCATGTGTTCTAACTGCTTAAATAAATATGGGGGGGGGGGCTAAAGGGTGGGTTCAAAGAAAAGCTGTGAAGCACCACTGAGATGATACATGAGTCAAAATGGCAAATGCAGCGCCTTGCCAGCGTAATTCAGTCCAGAGAATGTCCCGCTACAGAGTAGGTACACGTGGGTTCGAACGTCACCACCGGCAAAAAAAGGACTGATTTACTATACTGGCGCCCGAAAATGGACAATAATCTCCTGGTCGTGAGGTTCAGAATCAATATGTGATGATTCTTCCACACATCTTTTGGAATTAATAAGAATTACTTCTTCTACAGAGCTCCTTCAAGCATGGTTCGTCGGCAGACCCGAAACCCGCGATTTCGTGCCTCCGCCGTTATCAAGTGGAGGGATATATATATGACGTGCCGCTGAGGTGACACATGAGTCAAAACGGCAAGTGCAGTGATAAGCCTTGCCCATGTAGTTCAGTCGGGAAAATATCGCGCTCCGGAGTAGGAAGACGTGGCTTTGAAACCGCCGGCAAAAAAGGGCTCGTTTGCTATAAAGTTGAGTAGGCTGAAGCCCACCTACAGCGTCACGCCTGTCTCCTATCCTTATAAAATGGTTTCAGCTCATGAGCGACTTTCACTCGATACGCAAGGAGACCCAGGATTTTCGTAACTTGGCGTACGAAACCATGAGAAAGATGAACCTGTTGAGACAGCTGTCGAAGGGATGTTTTCTGGTGCCTGTTGAAGAAGCTGCTGAACATCATTGAGAACTTCGGGTGTTAAATTCCTCTGCCAGTCGCTTCTGGGTCGATCATAAACATTTTCAGTTTCACGAAATCTACGGATTACATTGCTTATTGTCGATTCCCCAGGGGCACTCCGCTGAGGAAATGTTTGGGTAAATATGGAGATGCATTGTTCATAAGACAAACTTCTAACAAATAAACTCTTTGCTCGCACTACGTAGCGATGAAAGGAGCGACGCAGTTCCCAGACTTGCACAAAATAGCATTCTAGTCTCCTTTACACTTTGGGTTTTGACATTACGTCAAACTGTCCTACACGTGGTTCATCTGCAGTATATGACCTTGAAGAGTTCTCGCAAGGAGCTGCCGCAATGATATACAGTATGCATCGTATGTGTTTAAAAAATGCCTGAGAATGTTTTGGAAGTTAGAGTTCGGGAACGTTTTGCGCAACCTATGTCACCGTTTCTTAAAAGCAGAAAAGATTTAATAAATTAAATTAACCCGAACGAATTTTATCAATGGTAATATGCTTCCGAAAATTTATGCATAATAAAACTTGAAGCATTTTAGAAAATATTTTCTTGCCGTGTTATATCACTAGCGGTATATTCTTTTTACGATCACTCTTCAGAACGCATGTTTAACTGCTATTTTTGTACAGTCTGAAAGAGGATTACTTACAGATGAAAAAAACTGGCTGTTAAATTCACCCAATCTGCATTAATTCACTAAAGGAATCTGAATAAGCGATTAGATGTTTAAAATTCAGTCAGAAGAAGAATTGATTTCCCGCAGAAGAAAACAAAATTATGGAGTGGCAATATTCAAAGTTCCTTTGATATCTACGCTCCGTTTTTTTAAGTTTCGAAATTTCTTGATTTTCTACAATATGCATACTTTACGAGGAGAGACGAACACAAACCGCCATTTATTATTGAAAATAACAAAAAAAATATTATCTCATTTGTTCTTTTTCTATCTACAGTTTAAGTTCCAAGAAACACTTATAAACTCTGCATCTTTAACTTAACTGCAAAAGGATTGGAGCAAATTTCAGTACTAGAAAAAGAGTTTCAAAGCACGTGCCTTTAAAACGAAGCTCCAGACTTTTCATATGCAGAGAGAAACAGGAAATAAATACTTAGTAAAACGTATTCTCTTTTTCAACGAAATCTTTGATGGAACAATTGAAATTTTGAAAACACAATTGGAAAAAAATTTAAAAACAGAGACGGCAGGTGTACGATTAATTAGTTTACCTATTAGTTAGCAATGCATTGTCTCTTGCAATCTAGCAAATCTAGTTTATTTTCTTTCCGCGCTTTAATTTAACATTGTGATAAAATCAAGTTAATGACGTATATTAAAATTAGTTGATTAGATACATACGGCCGTATAAAATTCAAGCACCATAGTAAAGGTATTTTGGCAGAGAAAATGTTCATCCAAATTACTTTTAAGTAGTAAAACATTTAGTGCTTACTATTAAATATTCAATACAAGAGACAAATTCTGAAACTAAAATGAAACCATTAAGTAAAAATAACAAAAAGAAATATTATTTTGATTCATTTAATTACTTATATTCTGCAAACCATATCTTTTTGGCGTCTAAGAGACCCTGATCTTCTTTTATTCGTGTTCCGCCGCTTCAGGAAAGATAAAGAACAAGAGGATGTCATGGAATGGTTCAAAATCTACATAGACTACCCAACCATGCGTTCGTGTATGATGTCAAAGCAATTGTTTATTTTATTAAAAAATATCAGTCATTACTCTTGTTTACTACTGTCCCCGCCATTACTAACTACCGTAACGGACCCAACTGCTGAGCTCCAACAAATGATGTCCAATAGCTGCCTCGTCGTTATCATACTTTCAGGAATAATACAACAATGACAAGTACCGTCAACATCTATGCGTTATTGCATCGTAATGGGACTTAGAACATACTGAACGCACTTGGTGTACATTCTTTTGCTCTGAAGCTACCCCCATAATATTACATATTAAATTGTGATATCTACAGAAAATGGTGCCGGATTAAATCCAGCTTTCATAATGCTGAGGCTACTTACTTCCCGTACCTTCACTTACATGTTTGTTTGTTGTTTCTTCAGTGAATGTTTTTTTTTTTTTTCAAAATAAAACTCCTTTCTTTGACTTCGAAGGTTGTAAATTGAGATCGTTTTTAATGCTTTCAAAACCAAATATTGTATGTTTCAATATAGAACGCTAACGAGCTGAAGTTCTCACTTTTTTTTATGCTTTTTGTAACAGGGTTTAAGAACTACCGTGAGCGACTCGTAGGTCTATAGGCAGTCCCGTTTCTAATTTGGGGAATCGGTTCTGGAGAACTGCCTGTGTCGAAGGACAAATGCCTTACCCGGGCACATCTCGAACTAATAGTCAGAAAACAATGACACTTCAGACCACTAGGCATGCTTCGTACATTGTAGAAATATTGTTTGAGCAAATATGTTAGAACGTGACTCTATTCATGGAGTTTGTTCAAAGCTGCATCCTCTTTGCTGCCTGTGTATCTCTCTCCTATTCCCCATCGCACACGAACTCATCTAAGATTTCAAAGGTGAAATTAAAACATTTCATATAATTCTGATGTATTCTTTAATATGTGTAACATAAAACCAGATCACTAATTTATTCATGGTTTCTTTTATCCTTTTTTGTTTTACTGTTTCTTAAATGTCTATCACTAACTACAAGACACTTTTCATCCATATACACTACTGTCTGTATCAATCCTTTTTTTTTCCCCCAATGGCTGCAAAGCCCTATGTGATACAAAAGGGAAAGAAAGCAGTCCAGATTTTCTGCTGTGACCGCACCGGAGAATTTCCAGAATTCCTCTCAGTGAGACTTTTTTTTCCTCGAGAAAATATATTTCATTTAAAAACTGTTTATTCAATAAATTGCTCTGCTTATTTTGCTTCTTCCAATTAATATTATTGGATTAATCGTCGAATGATTACTCAAATTGGTTTGTTATATATCAGTAAAACTTCACCCATATAATTTTTGAATGACTATTTTTACTCAAAAACTTAAAACAGTTCATTAGTTATGCTCCCAAGAAGCAGTTCGTACGTTTTCCCACGTAATATTTCAGTACGACATGTTTCTTGCAAGGCGATTTTTTTAGTTGATGTTGCTTCGAACTGAACAAGTGTTTTCATGATATGTCCATTTGCTTTGTATCTCTCAGCAGATTTTGCATTCAGTCTTTTTTATTTATATAGTAAAATTGCAAGAAGATATGAAGTAAGTAATCTCTCTAGTTTGAGCTTTTTAATATAATTTTATCTTCACGGAGTTTGTAACTGTAGAAATAACATTTTCTTAGAAAAGCCCAATAAGCAAATTTTGAAATCAGAATAATTTGCTAAAGCACGAAATTCATCAGATTTTAGTATAATAAATCAACAACCCCCCAGATGATTCAGTAAAATCATTTTCATGAAAACTAAAGATGTTTTTATCTGGATATATCCTGCTACAACCGAATGCCCAAATGGGAATCGATCAGACTTCAATCAAATTGATAAACAAGCGGTGTTTTAGCCTATGCTTAATGGGTTATGAATGTCAAGTCGTGTTTAAAGCAACACATACATTATATTGACAAAAGTCACCGGACACTCCTTTAAAAGCAAATGAACGGATTCCCTGCGTTGTTAAGATGCACGGTACAGCTGCAAACGGTATAAAAACAAGCCTGCAGCTGACCGCGATCATATCGCACTGTGAATTTGAGCGAAAATGTCGCTGCGGGAGAGAACTGACTTTGAGAAAGGAAAGATTGTTGGTTGTTATATTAGTGGGTTGTCCATAAGTGAACCCGAGAGACGTTTAAACATACCCAAGTCAACTGTTTTGGATGCATACTGAATAAGTGGAAGACATGGTGTGCCTGAAGCAGCAAAACGTACCGGCAGACCAAAGAAAATCAGTGATAGAGGACGTCGAAGCCTCAGGACAGTCGTTACAGCTAATTGACGAAGTACTGCACAAGACCTCAGTGTACAGGTGAGTAAAAATGCTGGAACCTTGGTATGTACATGTACCATTTGCAGAGAGCTTCATTCCGTGGGTTACCGTGGTCATGCGGCTGATCATAAGCCTTTCATCTCCACTCGGAATGCTACTCGTTCTTTAGCATGGTGTAAAGAACATTTACCGTGGACAGTAGATCAATGGAAACGGGTCCTATGGACTGATAATATACAGATACACGATCCATCAGTCTGATGGCCGTGTGTGGGTATGACGGCAGCCGGACGAACGCTATTTACCACAGTGTACTGTTCCTACGGTCAAGTTTGGAACAACTGGCAGTGTACTCGTGTAGGGGTGCTTTTCGTGGTATGGTCCCAGCCCATTGGTTATCGTGGACAAACCTGTTAACCAGCACGTCTACCTCGATATTCTGGACAATTATGCCCTACCAACTCTGTGGCAATACTATGGAACCGAGCCTTGTTGGTACCAGCAGGATAATGTACCGAGCCATAAAGCAAGGACTGTTACGGCGTGGTTTGACGATAATTCCGTATAGTGTGTGGACTGGCCAGCACAGAGCCCTGATCTTAATCCCATAGAGCACCTATGGAATGGATTAGAGCACCGCATAAGAAGTTTGGAACCAAGCCCTATTACTAAGCAACAGTTAGCGGCAGCATTATGTACTAAATGGAAGCGCATACCTATTGCTGTGTTCCACAACCTTGTCGAACGCATGTCTGGAAGAGTCAGTGCATGCATTAAGGCCAAAGGTGGACCGACACCGTACTAATGTATGTCTATAAATGCCATATTGTGTTTCTCTTCTAAGTGTCAGTTATTTTTGTCAATATAGTGCATATTAAGCATTTGTAATATCTCGATGAAGCCGAAGTTGTGAGTTGTGACACTTGATATTACAAATGCTTATGATAAAGTATTCGATTTTAATCTTTCGACAAAATCTCGATCCTCTCTTGTCTTGACATACCGTTGTTAAAGGAATGCGGCCTGAAGAAATTTCCCTTAATGTAGGTGTATCTCAGGTACATCTGTATTCCGATTAAAGCTATTCCTGTGAACACAATTTTACTGATGACAGACCCTTCATGGATCATTCACATGGTGCTAACGAACTTTACCATCTATTCTCAATACTGACAACTCCTTCAAAAGCGAAAGATCTTGTGATCAGTTTTCGTTAGTATGAAAACAATCCAGTTAGAGATGTACATCACACAGGCCTTTACTGTAAGCAGCATAAAACCTTAAAATTTTCCACGTGTTTGCATATCAGGTATACCAATGAAAAGGTACAGTTTTCTGTCTGTTCTTGGTCTGAATAGTTTTCCCATCTTGAATAGTTTCCCCATCTTGAATAGTTTCCCCACTAACATTTTTTCAATCGCTAAATCTTCTTTTAAATAGCTGCGATTTCGTTTTCAAGAAATTCTTCTCGATAATTTTGTACACTAAATGAATAACATGTCCTCTTAGACCTGGAGTTGTGTATTACCATTAGAGATAATACATCCAAATCAACCCTAAAACTTTCTGATGTAGTACAGAAAAGAGAAGTTCATCTGACTAACAACACAACACTCACTGATTATCTTTAATCCCTTTCTTCACAGGCTTGCAGTGTGAGTGAGCCCTTTATGACCTAACAGTTGCAACCATGGGCGACTGTTCTCAAGAGCTGCCAGCCATTGTCCCATCTTCTACAGTTTCCCATCGTCTTGCAAGAGAAATATCCCACAACATCCATTTCGTGCACAGTTGACAAAGTGTCGCAATAATCGCTTTGCTAGTTGGTTCGTAATGTTTACATCAAGATTTTGAAATTCTTTCCTACATTTTCTCTGAATGTTACAGTCCTAAGGTATTTAAATCAAGGAAATAAAATTGCTTTTCATCAGTCCCATGCTACAAAATAAGAAACATAACTGACTATCGCACTAAAAGTTTTGATTTTCGGGGCGAGTTTTCCTTGGAAATAATAGATAATGAAATGGAGGTCTCTGTGCTGTTTCTTTTGAATCGACTTTATCGTAATTAGGGAAAATATATTTTTTTATCAGTAAGGCTCTTAAGCATGCGCTTTTGACAGACACGAAAAAATGGGTTCTTAAGGAAATGACTATAAATCAACATATTAAAGTAAATATTTACATAAATGTTGGTTTAGCGACGTTTTTTCATTCACTCACTGATTTCGTTTGTTTTAGGTACCTTATATTCCTGATATTGAGCTGTTTGATTTTCAAGAAAGAACTTTTTATTCGTAGTCGATCTGATGAAGCATATATTTATAAAACAGATACTAGTTTTATTTTCTTATTTTCATTCACTTTCAGTTTAAAGTACCCAATAATTTCTGAACAAAAGCAAAGTTTTAACCATATTAGAAAATTAAGAGCTTCCAGGTTTCATAACAAAATGCTGTTAAGAAATAAAATTTGCCCAAAATTATATTTACATGAATGCAAATCCTTATCGTTAGAAAACAAATAACACTTTCGTGTGAAGCACAGTTTAACCCCAAAATTTTTAAAAAAACATATAAAAGGTAGATGAAAAAAAAAATGGTTAAATTATGTACCTCAAAGAAATTTTTCTGAAACATCACATTAACATGTAAATTGTTTTTATCTTTCAACCACATATGAAGAAAAATATGCAATTGTGACCTAGAGATATAAAAATTACATTTTAATTAGCTGAAAATGCGCAATAAATTTTCTATTGAAAGATCATTGAAGTCGGTTTAGTTAAACTTTAAAAATGAAAAAGTAAGTAAAATAGCCATTTGCCAGAGAAGTATTAGTCGGTTGTATAAATTTTGTTGCATTTTAATTTTCACGTTTTGTTTTATTTTACGTTTTGTCTTCGTAATGCGAAACATAACTGATGCAAAATTTGAAATATTTAAATATGTTTTGTTCAGCACGATAAGATACTTACATGCAGTTTTTTTCCAGTTTTTTTCTTTGAAATTTTGTATAATAAGTAACAGAACCCTGAATGTTCGCTTCCAGTACATCACAAACTGTGAAGATGAAATGTTTTTAAGAGGGCTTCTGTTTAAATTTTAGGCTACAGCGTAGCTTACGTACGAAGATCTTCTGATCACTTTCATTTATTGGTTGACAGGAAGGAATTATTAAAGAATAATACAGATTTTCAATCTAAAGAAACTAGTCTATGGCTTATGGAAGAGCAGAAAATTAGACTAATTTTATTATATAGGTTCTTTTCCTTGAGTTTGAAAATGAGGCTATACCAAGAAACTTTTCTTCATGATGCAATTTCAGTTACCGAAACTGTTAACTGCAGCTGCTCGAATGAACGTAAAGATAAGCTTGCTCGGAAAAGCTTCACATTCTATATTGGCTTAAAAAATCTGATGCTGATCGACAGACATCAAACAGTTCACCTAAGATGACTTAGATCGTTTTTAAATAACAAACAGTAAAGGACCTAGATTCGAGCCTTGAAGCTACTCTAAAGTGTTTTGTAGGACCTGGAAGTGCTGACTGAACTATACCGCTATCTCCCGGCTAAATAATGAACAGCCACACACTTAAGCTGGCTATCACATTTGGTGTGCTCGAAATTCTCATATCTTCCCCCAGCACTTGTCCTTTAGGTATTGCTCTTTATCATCCTGCTTCATTTGACACCTTTCTATTGTTCTATTCGCTTAGTGCAGGATCTTAAACTATGTTACAGCTAAAAACAAAAGGCGAAAGTCTGTTAGAAATACGTTTCATCTTCACGCACTTCTTCTCGTTAAGGAACTAAAGTATGTCACTGTGTATAGCGATGCTTCTTTGCTTAATCCCATTTTGAAGCAATAGGATTTCAACTTAAAAATTCATGATCCTGCATTGAGGGAAACAGAGTACAAAATCTCAAATTACAAAAATTTTGGTTCTTAAGTTACATTTTTGTATAGCACTCTAAGAATGCTATAGTTTTTTCGTTGTTAGTTGTTGAAAGGGTAGCTACTACTGAATAATAAGCAAAGATTTAAAAGAAAGTAAGAACTCTTTTTCTGTCATTGATGAATTTTCCTTATGAAACAATTTAATGTCGGATTGAGATAAAACATCTTTTTTTTATTACAGTTAAATATATATATATATATATATATATATATATATATAGTACTGTTCTTAAAGTTTAAATTCTCTCTCAGAGGACTTTGTTGCTCAGCAACGTGTTTTAATTGAATAATTATGATGATTTGTTCAGACCCTCTCACAACTTGTGATTTTGTAATCGTTATTCTGTATCTTTTGTAGCAGATGACGAGTGTGGGTTGGGCCAGGAAAGTTATAGATGCATGCAAAAACTTGGACTTAATTATTCTACCGGCAACTCTGAGGAGGGTTTTGCTAATTGAAAAAAATTTTGGTGGGCTTTATTCTTGCATCTATGGCTTTGCAGAAATCCATTTCCAACTAGGTCTTTGTGGTAGTGAGAAAATGCAGAGTTTTTGCTGGTCCTTGATAAAGCAAAGGCTTGGCATTCTCGACACTTTCTACATTCAGTTTTGCTATTTCTTTATATTATTGTTTACTCATGCCTGTTGGGCTTTGAAGTTTTCCTATACTGTTTTAGTTCTTGTTAATTATTTTTTTAATTTTTTTACAGTCTATACTTGGTAGTGTGTGAGTTCTGAATATCCATAACTGCTGCGTTGCGCGTCATGATCTTCAGGTAGTTTTTTTTTTGCATATTTAGTTTAAATTTTGTTAGGTGTAAAATTTAGTCTTTGACTCTCCTCTTATATATATATATATATATATATATATATATATATATATATATACATCCAAGAGGTAAGGTTATTAAGGTTTCGTCTTCACGTGAAGCAGAAGCAGTAGTGTGTTTGCACTATGGGAATGTCTCTGTTCCCCTCTTTGCTGTCAGTAATTCTGAATTTGAGGTGGATGTTTCTGAAATTTAATATTCTGGTTCATGCTTATGAGAAAAAATATGATCTATAGCTACGTGACGTTAAATTCTGGAGGGAAGATATTTTTTTCCCATAGAGATTACCGTAATGTCGTGAGAAGATAACGACCAGGTAACTGAAGAGAAAATATTATTCGTAGTTTTGAAAAATCAGATAACCAGAAATGACACCATTGATTATAATAATGCCACTGAAAGCTGAGAGCAGTTCTAAATGGGAAACATTTACAAGACATTTTTGCTAAAACATTTAGGCACAATCAAAAATCACAGAACAGCAAAGCAACATTTATTTTGGTCCGTGGTATTTTGCTGCTTTCCAATTTATTTTTCTAACAGTGCGCTTATCTGACTGCAAGGAAACTCAATTACAATTTTTTTTTTTTTGCATGATGTGCTTCAAAACGACATTGGCCTACTTACTAATTTAGTGACCTGGGGCGTGCCCATGATGAAGGCCCCTGAGTCTTCAAAGAAGTATGTCGAAGTTATTGTGCGTTTTTTTATCCCAGTGTACACATGCATGCATAAAATGTTTATGACGCGGTAGTGCAGTCTCACTCCCAACTATAGAGCCCACCAGTTTTTGCAGCATCATAATATCTAGTCCACGGACACTGCTGAAAATCGGTCCTAGCTGTATTTAACTCTAGGGAGAGAAAGATGGAAGCAGTGTCAATAAATATTTTAGTTTAAATGCTTTTATTCCTAGAGCATTTTATATACAGAGTTTACTGAGAAAAATATTTGAAAAGCAAACACCTTTTGTTTTTAAACGCTTTTAATCACATTGAAAAATGTCGTAACTTTTTTTTTCCTTCGCAAACCAGTAAGTATATTTTGTATATATTTGCTAAAAAACTCGTGCTTTGTCATGAGGTTGTCGTTAAATTTCAAGAAAAGGAAAATAAAAAAAAGACAATTCTTTATTATTCTGAAATCGATCCAAGCACACTGTTTGCAGAGCTACATTCAGATATATTTCCTCGAAAATTTGGTATCTTGTATCTATCCACATTTTAAGTGTTTTTTGTCAGGGTTCGTATAACTGAACTACCAAAAAATATGGGATTCTGAAGTCATCACTCTGGAACTTGTTACCCAAAAAAGAGCTAATCAGGATAGAAAACTTTTTTTCACATATCTCACAAGATTTGGTACATTTTTCCCATACAGGCTCCCTCAAGCCGTCTTTTTTCTTTTTCTTTTATTACTCTTAGTGAGATTTATTAAATACAAACCGTCTTTCCTCAATTGTCCCTCTGTGGTTCCTCACAGCATTCATACGATGCAATTGTCTCAGCGAAGACTAACTTCTGTCTACGCAGCTTCACGATCTCTGAAACAGAATTATGCACTTTCAGCAGTTACAGATCCTGCTGGGGAGGAGGGGGACAGGGGGTGATTGCCCTCTAAAACGCTGCTTGCTCCCGATATTGTAAAACTTTGCTTATATTTTGTTTTTGTTTTGTTTTAAAATCGGAACATTTGAACTTTGCTAATATTTTGTTTTTGTTTTGTTTTAAAATCGTACATTTGAACTTTGCTATGAATTTGGAAATAAAATATTCTGTTGAACATCTTCAGCGAAAAGAAAAGATAAAGAAAAATGTGCCTTTTTTTTTTTTTTAAAGGCATTATTTTTTCTTTTCCACAGGAGCAGCAGTCTCTCTCAAAGGTAAGATTCTGTATTCGCCTCTGCTTCAAGCTTCAGTGTTATATCTGTCCGAAACATCTGCTGCAAGTAGAGCGAGAGTTTGTTTTTTGTTTTTTTTTTAACTTGGCTTAATGACCACCATAAGCAATTCTAAGACCTGTAGTCGCCCATACCTAATTTGTGGCGACTGGCTCAAGGTAAGGGAGAGAGCCACCGCCGTAATGCAGGCGCACCCCGCACGCCTCATCGGGACTCGAACCCAGGCCCAACTCGGACGACTAGACAGAAATCTACTCCTTTGACCACTTGGGCGGCAGCAAGAGTGAATTATTAATACAGGAGATATGATACCACACTGCTAGTGACATTGATTTTTACACATGTTGCGCTTTTTTTTCAATTATTTTAATCCCACTTATCACCTAAAAGTCTCTGCGGCTTTTATTCACTCTTTCACCTGTGACGAGTGTTCCATCCTCTTAAGGGATTGTCTGCTTAGTTGTTGCTCTTTCATACATTGTAAATCACTAGGTACTAAAGGGACTAGGCATTAAAGAGACCATAAACTATTTGTCACACCGCCTCTCTACCACTTTTTTTTTTTTCCATGTTGTAAATTTGAGCTGCGGTAAGAGATGAGTGAAGTGCGAACTTAAACGCTGATTTAAAAAGAAGATGCAATAAAAACTGATGGAAACAGAAAAAATTATAGACTGGAAAAAAATTGAAAACAAATAAAGCTTACCTGTAGTAAGGATGATAGCCTTGAGGGTTGACGTGGAGATCCATGGGTATGGTCCCGTACCCGTCTGCAGACAGATGATGATGGTCCCCTGGGTAACAACACTGACATAAGGACGTCGGTCCAAACACAGATGCTTGGTGATGGGGGTGATGGTGCGGGTGGCAAGCGAGTCCATCGGGGCCGGTCCGTTGCCGGGCCAGGCCCGGGTCGGCCGCCGCCGCAGCCACCGTGGCTGCTTGGTCGTACTCCAGCTGCGACGGTGCGTCGGAGTAGGCTTCCTTGTGCGGTGCGCGGCCTTTGCACGTGGAACTCTGCGGTATGAGACCGCGTGTGTCGGCGGCGGCGTGGCTACGGAGATCGGCGGACTTGTCTCCTCCCTTCGTCCTGCAAGAAACACCAATCCTGAGTCGAATGAGATTATGTGCACGCCGCTCTGCCGCGCATTATAACAAACGCTCGCGCGCTACGCTCACAAAGCACCAGCGTGTGCGGTTGGCTCCCTCAGCAGAACATTCGCAAAAGTAAACAAGCACAAATGCATCCACGCACAGGCATGCATGCTATATACACAAACACCACCGGCTCATTGAGGTAAACCGGCAGGGACAAATTAGAAAAAAATCAGTCACTTTCAGTTTTGAAAGAAATTCAGAATTTAAAACACTGAAATGCCTGTCTTTCTTTTTCTTTTCTTTTCTTTTTTTTTTTTTTTTTATTCGGAAGTCTTCCATAAGGAAATAAAAGAGTTCAGTTGGGAATACAAAATATTGAAAACAAAAAACTCATGTTTTAAACGCGATTTTAATTCAACAAATCTACGAGATTATACTGGGGCATTATTCAACAAAAACGATCGTTTCATTGGAGAGATATTAAAGATCCACAGCGGAAGAAATGTCAGTTAAATTAAGTACCCACTCAATTAAATTCTAAAGATCTCTTCAAGGAACATAAAATTTAGCGATCGTGTTGTGCACTCGTTGTTTTAAATAAACTACAAAATTTAAATTATTTAGAAATTTACTTATGAAGAGTTGAAATTCTTTGAAAGACCATATGCAACGCAAATAGCTCTAAGAATGAGGCAGAAATGTAATAGTCGGGAAGTTTACCTCCCGTTGTGTAAATACTGTAAAAGCTTTATTAGTGTTTACCAAGTTTCGACACATCATGTAATCTGATATAGTAACCGGAGATATAAAATAAAGTAATAACAAACAAATATTGAATGTTTATCTAAAATTGCATTGATATCATAATTTCTAGGAGCCAGTATAACGACATATACGAGAAACAGAAAAAAGAGTGGGAATAACTGAAAGAAAACTAACAGATAATGTGACACAATCATCCAAGATATAAAATGAAATTTATGATATTTAAACAGAAAACTAGTATATTGTATTCTTTCATTAAGTATAGCTACTTCACGCGAAGAAAAGGTCTAACGCATAACGATATCTTTATTAATTATTTGGAATTAACTCCCAGAGAAATATCTACATGAACGATATAACTTCAGTCGATAACACATAACGTAAAAGGACTTGCGAGGAATGAAATACAGTTTTTCCGAGTTGTTGGCTTGGTTAATTTTAAGTATCGAAGTGGAAGCCAACTTATCAGAAGAATCGTTGGTTGCAGGTTCGTGTCATTGGAGCAGGGAAGCAAACAAATGAATACTTAAACAAATTGAAAGCAATGGCAGATGGTTTCGTCCGCACATATCTTTATTCACCAGATTGGGGAAGAAAGGGGAAATATCAGTTGGTCTGAATAAATAGTATATACTTCCAGCGGGTTGATAGATATTTCGGGTGATTTCCTCTATGTAATTCTCGAAAAAATTTCCTTGTATTTCATTCCGTGCAAAAGCGTTTCTCCCTGCCTTGTGTCCCAGGAAAGTCCTTCGTCGTTCTCTCCTTAAATCTCCAACCAGACTTCGTTTGCGACTACTCCGTTCAATTCCCATTCACTATCTGTCCCCGAGGAAGATGCTCTTGACGTAAGAAGTTGACTGTTGATTGCTCACTCAGATTGTCCCTGGCGGGCTCTCCCTGAGGGAGAGTAATGTTCAACAACGGGGGAAAGGGGATGTCCTTTTGTTTGTGGGAGGTCCCACGGTCGACAAAAGTATGACCTTTCAGGATCTTAGCTGACGGTAAATTTCTCTAGCAGTCGTTCGCACATAGAATAACAAAAGTTACAATTTAATTACGTATATTTTAAATATTTCCATATAAAAGAGTGAATTGGGACACATTGTGAAGAAGGCAAGCGGTTGCGGTCAGTACGGATATTTCAGCAAACGACTTAGATACATTAAAGGCTCCATTTATTTTATTTCTAAATATGGTTTAAACATGCACTTATGACATACGAAAATAATTGAATTATTAGTCCCCGCTGAAAAAAAATGCAATTATTCCGTATTAAGTAAGCTGGAAAACATACACAGGCATTATATTACGTTATCTCTTTTTTACAAGCAGTTACAAGGCTGTTCGTGGGATTTCTTTCAGCACCCTTTCGCATGAGTTCGTCCAGCGTTCGCTTTTTAAAGGGATCTGTTCCTTAACCTCTAACGTTCCATTGCTGCTCCATTTCTCTTTTCAAACAAGGTGGGTCATGCCATTACAAAAATATTTTTTTCAGGGCATGACCACCCAAATTTCATTCCTTGGATATTAAAAAAAAAAAAAAAAAAAAAAATATGCCCACCGAAATTTCATTCCCTCTATCTTCAAAAGATCATATTATACGTAGAGGACTTTTAGGAAAGGAGTGTGTGACCCCAGGTTTTAAACAGCCCTTAGAAGTAGGGAGCTGGGAGATTTCGCCAAACGGAATGGTGGTAGAAAGGGGGAGAATGATGCCCTTATTTATAATCCAGGGGTGCCATTCCGGGGTCCAACGGGCCGCGGGTGGCCTAGTGGTCAGCGTTCGTGACTGCCACGGAAAAGACCTCAGGTTCGATCCTGGACAGGTAAGAACGTTCAAACCGCTAAATACCCGCCGTGCGTCGGATGGGCACGTTAAGCCGTCGGACCCCGGGCACTGGCCCCCGGTAATAAATAAGGGCGTCTTCCTCCCTCTTTCTACCTCGCTTCCGTGTCACTTTCCTATCGGACACTCTAGCCCAAATCTCCTAGCTTCCTATTTCTAAGGGTTGTTTAAGACCTGGGGTCAGACACTCCCTTCCTAAAATCCACTACATATGATCTGATCTGATCCGGGGTCCAACGGCTGAACGTGCATGCCCAACCGACGCACGGCGGATATTTAGTGGTTCGAGCGTTCTCATCTGCCTGGAATCGATCCTGAAATTTTTCCGTAGCAGTCACGAATGTTGAACACTAGGCCATCCGCGGCCCAACCTCACGAAGAGAAAAAGCTTACAATCTTTTTAATCCACTGTTTCTAATCTTCGGACGGCGTCATGATCATAAAACGTTTCATAAAAGGTGCAGTTTGACCAAAGTTTTTGGGGACACGAATAAATGTAAACTGATGAAGGTGTAAGCGTGATGTGTAACTGATGAGGGCGTCCGTGCCCTCATCAGTTGCCATCATCAGTTACACGTCCGGGTTCGATATTTAGCTAGTGCGTGTGAATGAAACATATACCATGAAGGAAAGAATAAATATACTTGTGGTATTCATTCCGTTCTTTATTACTAGCTAATGCCTATTATCCTGGTTGCCCCAGAATTATGTTAGTTATTTTCGTAAAGCTTTCAGTCCTCACGCTACTTAATCTGTTCCTCATTTACTCGCTCTTTCGTTCTCACTTCAGTTCTACGTAGCTTTTCATTCTTTCGCATTGGCCTTCCGGAGGCCCGAAAGCACCTTGCCCCAAATATTCTTCTGGATTTGATGTCTCTTGACCTCTCTTTCCGACTCTTCCATCTCTATTTCTCCGTTTTTCTTCCCCCCCCCCTGTTTTCGGATCCTGGCTTTTCCTTTCCGCGTTACTCTATCGCCGAGAAGAGAAATAAAACATATGCCAATGGTTTGAATGTTTGAATTCTACAGTATTGCAATTTGGACAGCGTAAACATTTTGATCACGAAGTTTTCATTCAAACAAGTTTTCTTTTTGTTCCACGTTGATTATAATAAAAACTTAAGGCCGCATTTGGGAGAAAAAAATTAAAACATAATCCTGAAAATTCTGCTGAAAAGGCAGTGGCAGATGCGGCTAAGGATTGGTCGCTAGTGATTCCTGAAAGAAATTTCGATTTGATTTATTTCATTCTTGAAAATATTTGCTTACAGGTGTGAGAGCTGATAACAACCATTTTTATTTGGAGCCTTTTTTAGAACAAAAGTTTTGTATTCACTGAGAGGATGTGCTTCGTCGGTGCCATTACAGCTGAAAAACGCGAAGACCTATTTAACGAGATGTTTATGAATAAATAGAAAGAAACACAGAATTTGAGCACAAGTGTAAATTACTCAAACTCAGTGCGAGGTTGAATGAAGAAATAAAAACACTTTTGGACATTTTTCTTCGTAATTTTTAAGTAGTCCGAAATCGGCTAGATCAAGGGTCTACTATTCGTGACCCTCGCTCTGTTTTAATCAAGATGAAGTGAAAATATTATATTCAGATACGAAACAGAATATTACGGCATCGATGTTAAAATTAAAAAAAAATAAAACGAAATAACATTATACGTATCAAATAAAATTTCACCTTGTCAAAGTATAAGGGTGAATCGAAACAAATCAAATAAGTGTTGTAATGCAGAATTTTAGTATTATAATTCGTGGATTTCAGATGCTATATAATGAAATTACAACGTCAACTTAAACTTGTATTTTTCAACTTAAAACAATAGGAACTAAAACAAATTGTAATTGGATAAGCAACCTAGAGGTAGGGAAGAATATACATACCAATGATCGTATACGTGTGGGACAAATGATCGTATTTTAAAACTGAGAATAAGAAAAGAGATCGCGTTGTGTTTCATCCGACTTCCTTTTTCTCGGAGAAGATCGTCGGATGCCGCAAACTGTTAAATTTAAAACACGTCAGTTAATTCATTAAATTCCTTCATCATGTAAAATGCTGGTACTGAACTTAAACATCTTACTCTTGTAAATCCACATGAAGATAACTAATGTTAGATAAATGCGAGAGCAGCTGGAGTGTAACATATGAAAACAATTTCAGTAATGATGAAAATGACAATCACAAAGTAATACGATGGTGTGACCTGATGGGATTAAAATTTTACGAGTTCTTATCCAGTTGCCATATTTAGATTCACTGTTCAAACGCTTAAATATTTTCCTTATGTGAGAATACAGCTCCGCATCAAATATACGCGGTCACTAATTGGTTGCTGTAAAATGTTGGCTTAAGATTTTCTAGTGTTCTTTGGTTTTAGTGACTTAAATAAACGCGAAAAACGTCAGTATATCTAGAACACCAACATTACGCGAATTGTAGCTGCTCGTTTTAGTTGAAACCCGAGATAGCTTAACCTTTAATGTCCTTAATTAAACACAGAAAATGTTACTTCCAGAACATTTCAAGAGATGTACTTACAATCTTTACCTTTAGTTCAGGTCAGCATAGATAGAAAAGGAACTTGAACAATAATGAAACCAAACTCTCATTACTCGCTCTTCAATCAAGATCGAATAACATCCGAACACTGACAATCACATATCAAATCTTTTCAAAACATTCACAAGCTCTAGCCGAAATTAACAAACATCAGAACATCTAACTAAAGGCAGCCTAACGAGAAATCAGTTTAACGAAAGTCAGCCTAAAGCAAGACAGCTCTCACTCCAGACATCGTAAAACATCGTTCTTATCTTAGTTTCCTACGTACGTCACACTATCTCTAACCTCAATACTCGTTGCTAAAAACATTCGGTCAAGAGGGAAAACGTAAACGTTAAGTGTGGAAGAAGCTTAAAAGAGATTGAACCAAATTTGCAAAGAGACAGAAGTATGTTAGAGTATATACGTTACAATTTAACCTATCCTAAATTATACAACTTATAAAAAATGAGAGTGTCGGTAGGAAAGTTAGAGAGAAGAATGTTGGGAATAAGAAGAAGAGACAGAGTTAGAAATGTACTTATAAAAGAAAGAACAACAATAATAGATATCATAAAAATAATAAAATAATCAAAGTGGAGATGGGCTGGACATGTTGGAAGACTTAAAGATGAAAGACGAATACGATTAATAACAGAATGGCAACCAAGAGATGGAAATAGACGAAGGGGGCACCAGAGAACAAGATGGAGAGATGACCTCCAGAAATTTAGAGTTGCTAAATAGTGGACTGAGGCTAAGGATCAAGGAAGTTGGAAAAGACTGGGGGAGGCCTATATCCTGCGGTGGGTGTCGACAGGCTAAGAAGTAGAACTTATAAAGGACTGACATTCTATCTATCGTGACGGCTCAATCATGTTTCGACACAATAAATTTGGAAACAAATATAAAGAACTCATCTCCCATGTTGTTTCAGTGTCATCACGTTGATACCGTGTGTTGGTCCTTGGGATATCTTCATTGGCCGCACTATGGGAATCAACTTTCCGTCATCCATCGAACTACTGTACTCAGGAGTTATCACCGCGCTTCCGTCCAGCTTATTTCCTTTATCAACCTCTTTTTGCAAATCCCTTCACCTTCCGAAATTCTTCACTATTGTCTCTCCAACGCGTCTTCGTCTATCCTCGTCCGCATATCAGAAAATGACACGAGAACAACCATCCAATAATATTTTAGGATGTTATTGGCCCTCAATATTTTACAAAGAATACTTTTACCTAAGAAAAGAAGGACAAGGAGGTGCGGTGTCTGATCACCTTTCCTGCGAGGTTTTCTAGGAAAAACACTTGGCCTTTCATGTGAAGTTTTCCAAGAACCTCGAAAACTGAATCATCACGAATCAATCATTAGATTTCCTACTCTGAATCCTTTTCACAGCGTTCTTACAAAAAGATATTCAGGCTGCCGTCCCAGTGGCGCAGTGGTCTAAGCGCTAGCTTATGACCATTCATCCGAGATGGGCCCCTGATCGAGTCCTAGGAAGGCACGGATGTCGTGTTTGTCTTGCGGCACTGGGCCTCACCCTTCCCTGGAACCAATGGCCTTAAATTAGGGATGGACGACTGCTTATAATCCATTGAGTTGCTCGAGGTGGTCTCCTCCTATCAAAAATAAATTAATAAAAAAACAGTCAGGCTTAACTATCTCTTGACAAAATTCCGCGAACGATGAAGGTCGTCTAGAAGTTTCCACTAAGGGTTTAAACCTACACAAAACTACACTTTCCACGGGCGACAATCCGAAAGAGAACTGGAATTATGTTTTATTTTGTTTTTTATTGAAGGTTTAACGACCACCGTGAGTAACTCAGTGGGCTATAAGCAGTCGCCCGTCCCTAATTCAGAGCCACTAGTTCCAGGGAAGGGCGAGATACAGCGCCGTAAGACAAACACAACATCCATCACTGACCGGTATTCAACCCGTACCTATCTCGGACGAATGATCAGAAGCCACCGCTTAGACCACTGCGCCACCGAGGCGGCGGAATTATGTTTCTATAATAAAAATGGCAAAAAGCTTGTTGTCAAGCGTTTATATTAAAATCTTGAATACCATAGCTCTTTTTAGTGGCGCATGAAACCTTTTCCACAAAAGAAATTCTAAAATGAAAAAAAATAAATTAAATTGTTGCTTTTTAATGCATTTCTTTTCCTAGTAGATTTTCGTTTTATATTAATTTCGATCACTCTTTGATTAATAAATTACATATTTCTGTATTATAATTTCATGCCCCAAATTTTAGAGTAATTACTTTACATACCTGTTCAACTGTTGAAGATGGCTACTTGAGTAGTTATTCTGGGTACATGTACTTTAAATTTTCAAATCTGCAATGTGCTGTGTTGGGATAAATTACATATTTTAAATTTTTAAAGAATGTTAAAAATGCAGGTACATCAGGTAACAACTTCTGATTTCTTTGTAACATGCGTATCCGTGTTAACTGCATCGCTTCCTTATATGAAAGTTTAGTTTTAGGATTCAAAACCTCTCTGAAATAGCCGATATATATAATAAACACATGCATTTTTTTCTCTTCTTTTTCATGTGGCCGGCCAATCGTATTCCATTTTGTCATGCGGCCCGCCAGTTCTTATCTCATATCGCCCACCAGTCCCATTTAATTTTGTCGATTTAGAAAAGGTTGAAGACCACTGAGATAGATGAAATCGCAATACATGCCGTAAAATGATGATCATTGATGCACAGTATCAATAAGATTTCACGTGTGACACTTTTGCCAAAACTAAAAAATGTCAAAATACTATCAAAAGCAAGTAGAAAATACCGATGAAAAGAAATCGTTTATAATCCAAAACATAGCATACTGAGTCACATATAGATATTATCTAGAGGAAATAATAAAAGAAAATCTTCACATTTAAAAAGAAAGTTGGTAAGAATGACGGAGAATATAGATTTCTGCTATTGTCTCCAGGGAAGAAAGAGACTTAGAACTAAGAAGCAAACACAACACCAAACTGCCACGGGAACTCTAGCTTATGGAAGCTAGTACCCTGATCGCCTGGTTACTGGACATCCGAGAACTGAAAACCGAAATGGAATAAAACACTTTTTTTTTCTTTTTGATTGGAAGTTTAACGACTACCGTGAGCAAATCAGTGGGCTATAAGCAGTCTCCCGTCCCTCATTTAGGGCTACTGGTTCTAGGGAAGGTAGAAAGCCAGCGCCGTAAGACAAACACAACATCCATGCTTCATCCGAACCCATCTCGGACGAATGATCAGAAGCCATCGCTTAGACCACTGCGCCTAAAATGCATTGAACAAATTACCGTAATAATAATTGAAAGATTGTAGTAATCAATGAAGCTTTTGAAGGTCTGAAAAAGATTCGTACACGCAATAAAATTTTAAGAAACTGAAGCATTTAGTATTATATGAAAAAAAAATCAAATAATTCTCTATTATTATGTAAATACATATCTTAAGACAGTGGAAAACACTCCGACTGGGTGTAGAAATCATTCGACCTTTTAATCAAAAAATAGCAAGAGGCAGTTATTCAGGGTTTTTTTATGCGAATGAATACAAAATATGTGATATTGGCTTTAAATTAAATTATCACCCACGATATCGAAAGCATATGCATTACAAGATGGAACTCGTGACTGTAAAGCATAACTGAATTAATAAAGAACTTGATAAATGCAATCATCCGCAGAGGAGTATAACGATTGCCGTAGTATGTCGTTTATAAAAATGCTGATAAAACAGCTTTATCATTTCTCACCAACAACGACATCATTGATATAGTAAAAATAAAAAATTAGGAAAATTTGTTCACACTGAATGAGCATGCAAGTGAATATATAATAACTTCTTACAATGTTATGACATTTTTGAAATTGTTTTTCTATTGAATCCGGATCTTTAAAAATTCAAGTTTGATGAAAATCATTTTTACCAACGTACCTTCCCAGCTTTCATCAAGACTTTCTGTCATTGATAAAGTCTCGATGTAATCAGCAAAAAGGACAACAGGAGAAAAAGTGCACAATCCATTGCATGAAAAAATTTTTCGAATGAAAAGCCAAAGAACGCCGCTGAGAGAGGATTTCTTATTCCATAATGACTTCCGTAATAAACACTAATTGAATGGTTCGGCAACTGTAAAAAGATCTACAAAGTTATCAAAAGGCGAGAGAAGTACTGAGTTTATAATTTGCCTTGATAATTCAACAATCTATCAAATCATCAAGGGGGGGGGGGGCAACTAAATATCAAACTTTTCATTTGGCTTCACAATTCAATAACTTTTTAAAAACAAGCAGCTTATGAAACTCACAAAATAAGAAAAAAACTCCAGCAAAAATCTAAGATTTTCTTCATTGCGTAAAACCCCCAAAACCGATATACGTAAATAAATCACAAATGTACATATATGTATATAAAATAATCATGCAGCTGTGACAAACAATATTTTGATCAAATGCGCAGAGATTCAGCCATTCGTAGAAATGAAAATAAAAAGGCAGTAACTTAGGGTCATTTAAGCACATCAGCAAATGATGGACACTCAACAGATCCACGTTATCTTGACTAGAACTGCATAAAATAAGTATTAATCTCCTTTGTTTCAAATTAAAATGACTAAACATATGGATGACGTTCGCTTAGTTCTACTATGATGCAATGACGCACAGATGCAAACAATGCAAATCAGTCTTTCGGCTGGGCAAAGACGACGAGACACCAACTGAATATAAATTTTTGGAGTTCAGTACATTGGTTTTCTGCATCACTCAATAATGGCCACAAAAAAGTTCCAAAAGTGAAGCAGCTTCGGTAGTTTGAATTTGATTTCACATATTAACGTTTGTAAATGATATTCTTATGTTTTATCAAATGCCGTTTTGGAATACACAGGGTCGATTTCTCTCCCAGAGGGTTCACGATCACCATGAGTAGCTCTTAAGGCTCTAAAAAGGTCGCCTGTTACAGATAAGAAAATTTTTGGTCATGTTCTTTTTTCTTTTTTCGGAGTTTAACGACCACCGTGAACATCTCTATGGGCTAGTCGCCCGTCCCTAATTTAGGGCACTGTCTCCAAGTAAGGAACAGAGCCAGCACCATCAGACGACCAGACCACTCGCCCACCGGGTGGCTCGGTCATTTTGCTTGAAGATAATATCGGGCATAGTGAACGTAAAAACTCGTGGCCAAAAAAAAAAAAAAAAAAAAAAAACAACAACAACAGAATGAATCATCCAACCGAGATAAAAATAGATACATGCAATACAATGTGTACGAAAGGAAATGACTGCAATTCCAGAACAGTTGGGCCTTTTATTCCGATAAAACAGCTACACGAATTGAACAAGTCAGTACGATGTAGCACCGCCTCTGGCTCGGATACAAACAGTTACCCGCCGTGATATAGACGCATACAGTTCATAGATACTCTCCTGAGGTATAGCATGCCAGATAATGTCCAAATTGCGGGCCAGTTTCCGGCATTCTGGGATGGGCGTAGGTGGCATAGCCGCCCCGATGCCGCAGTGGTCTAAACGATGGCCTCTGATCATTCGTCCGAGATGGGTCCGAGCTCGAATCCTGTGAGGCATGGATGTTGTGTTTGTCTTACAGCCTTGGTTCTCTCCCTTCCCTGAAACCAGTGGCCCTAAATTAGGGACGGGAGGCTGCTTATATCCCACTGAGTTGCTCGCGGTGGTCGCCGAACCTCCAATCAATCCAAAAAATAGGTGGCATCCCATCATGTCTCAAACATGTTTGATCAGTGCGTGGTCGGACGATCGGACTGGCCATGGAAGGGTGTCCACATTACAGAGGCAGGCTTGGGACAGCCATACTATATGTGGCCGACCATTATCCTGTTGTAAAATTGCTCAGTGATGGCAACACAACAGGCCGTAGAATGTCGTCGACGTATCATTGAGCAGTGAGGGTGGTATGGAAAACTACCAAGGGTGTCTGGCTATCGTACGAAATGGCTTCCCAGTCAGACACTCTCGATGTGGTAGTCGTGTGCCGTTCCACGGCAAAGGCGGGGTCCGTGCTCTTTCCGACTCGTGTACAGATTCGTATGAGGTGGTCATCGGCGCCAAATGCAAACTGTGACTCATCACTGAAGACAATACGACGCCACTGGAAACTATCCCACATTGATTGGGCCCGATACCAATGCAACCGGTGCCGGCAATGTTCGCTGGTGAGTGGTAAGCGGCGGAGTGGCCTCCTCGAATGTAGTCCCCGTACCGCAAGTCGTCTGGCAACGGTCTGGATGACCACTTCTATACCTGTAGACTACGCAACATGGCCACGAATGGTTGAAAGCGACGAATTCGGTTCTGTTCATGCGGCTCTCACAATCGCTCGGACCTCGCGTTTTGTCGCTGCCCTGGACCTCCCACTGCCCGCGTGCCCCTGAGTTGTCTACCCATTTGGCGTCAACATCGTCCGATTGCAGCGTCTCTCTCAACCAAATTCCTGGCGATACGGCGACTTGGCCAACCTGCTTTCCTCAGCTCAATTATACGTCCTTTCTCAAACTCGCTCAACTGCTGGTGTTGTGCACGGATCCGCCGTCGAGGCATCCTCACAGTCCGTGGAGGAAAATCCAACGTTAATCCGCTGTCACAATTGTCCTTGCGTGAGAGCTTTGCTCTTGATATACCCTCGTCAATGCGCGGTTCCCATGCGCTGTGGTGAGCCACTATTTAGTCATTACTCGTTATTTTTTAATCATTTGCATATTCGGCTTTGAGGTACTTGCATATGGAGTTACATCAGGATCGAACAACTTTGTTTCTCTGGTGCTTCAGGTTTTTTGGGTTTTTTTCCAACGGTGTATGTTAAGAGATGCAATCGTGGCCAAACTTCCTGCACCAGTAGACCGAAAGTCAAATTTTTGATGTTTGAAGTCAACTTATACAGCGTAATCGTAAAGTCAGGAATACATATTATACATCATTTTAAATGAAATTGTACGCTGAATTCAAATATTTTTACAGAATGTTATTACCAGTAATAGAAGTGAAGTTACAAGATGAACAACTAGAGAAGTTCATTAGTTTCATGCTAAGAAGGTACGCTTTGTTGCTAAGTAGCCGTGGTTATCCAATTAAATATGAAAGCGTATTTTGCTTGTTGGTCAGTTATTTCAAGTGTCCTGCAAGGGTCAATAATGTACTGCATAGTAATTTTACGTTAAATGCATTATGCACTAATTTCACAAATTCCACTATTTGTTGCTTTTTATGACTAGACGCTGTACTTTTACTTGTAACTTCACTTCTGTTACTGGTAATAACATTCTGTAAAATATTTGAATTCAGCATAAAATTTTCTTTAAAATGATATATAATATGTATTCCTGACTTTAACATTACGCTGTATAAGTTGACTTCAAACATCAAAAATTTGACTTTCACTCTACTGGTGCATGACTTTTGGCCGCTATTGTATATGCTACTTTTTATAAGATCTTGACTTTGTGCAAACATCTGCAGTTATTAACTTCACAAAATGTTGTGGCCTTGAAAATTCTACAAACATCTGTAGGAAAAGTAAGACCGGAAGTCTGAGAACAGAAAAAGCATGAAAATTCAAAATAGGCTGAGTCAGAGCTGTACTCTCAAACTTCTTTTCGATGCTACGATGCAAAACATTTGCCAGTAGAGCAACAGATTAATTCTGAACAAAAGAAATACATATCTGGATACAATGAGACCGGTCGGGGACTCAGAAAACTACTACACATAGACAGAAGACATAATGAAACTACGTACTTAGAAAACAACTGCTTGAGACAAAACGTTGCTGCAGTGTAGCACAAACCTTCTATGGGCAAAGAACGGAAATTTAATTCTCTTAATAATGCAAAGGCGAAGCAAAGAACGCTAAGATCAAACAGCCGAAAAACACATCGATGGGCAACTTTATAATTTACATTTCATTTATATCAGTGTTTGCGAATTAAGCTCAACTAATGTGACATACCGCTCAGGTGACGCATATATCAGAATGGCAAGTTGGAGCGATAAGCTTTGCCGGCGTAGTTCAGTGGGTAGAATATCCGATTCCGGAGAACGAAGCCGTGGATTCAAATCGTCACCGGCAGAAAAGTGCTGTTTCGCTGGATTAGAGACTACATGATTTTTTTGTTTTCAGCTCAAGCAGATAAACTACTTTCATATACGTATGGACATCAAAATTACCATATTTCCACGAATGTAAGAGCCACTCCGGATCACCCTTGAAAATAGGCCCATTTTCTATCGTACAGATACAATAATCAACTAAAAGTGTTTTATTAAATAACGTATTAGCTGTTTCGTTTAATACTAGCTATTTTGTTTTTACTACACTCTCCTATATCCTAATTATTTCAGTGATGAACTTAAATAACAACAGACATGTAGCCATTGAATTCCTGGAAATGGGGGAAGGATTCCTGACTAATTAGAACGACATTATATAGATCCAGTTCCATGAAAATAAATTGCATAAAAATTTAGATGAAATGTTGAAGCTGCAAAATTCATGCGAACTAGGAAAGAAAACAGCTGCACCTGTGGAAGAGTGGTCAGATGAGCCGTCCGATTGCCTTGGTTGGGTCCGAGGACCAGTTCCGAATGAGGCATGGACTCTGAGTTTGTCCTACGTTGCTGTTTATGTTTCTTTCTAGGAGCGGATGGCTCTAAAGGTAGAATCGTCGCTTTAGATGCTTCCAGGGATCCTTAAAATTCGGAGAGAGAGAGAGAGAGAACATAAACACAGTGGCAGTGTTTTATAAACAAACGCTGCACATTCTTTCGTTGTGGAACTGAAAAAGAAAAAAAAACACTTTTTTTTTTTTGTTGTTTAGGCGGTTTAACGCCCACGATGTAAAACTCGAAGTTCTAAAGCAGTCGCTCGTCCCTAATTTAGGGCCGCTGGGTTTAGGGAAACACACCACGCATGCCTCATCCGCGACTCGAACCCGGGCACACTCGGTGGGCCAATACGTCAGCAAAAGCTTTTGTGACACATGCTAGTTGTAAGAATTCTGCTTGCACAGTGATGACATCGGGTTAACATTTTTCTGCATCTAAATTTCCACATGTGATGATAATACGTTATCCGTTTAAACAAATTTAAATTCATGAAAGAAATACAGGATTACGCCATATAATACAAATTTTGAGGATGACAATCCGTTTTTTGGCGTAAATGTGACAAGGATGGCAAGTCAGATAATATCCGAAAACTTGAAAATTGTCATCGTCCTGGAGCGGGACTCGAAGCCGCGTCTCCCAGAAAACGCCCGGGTATGCTAACCACTACACCATCCAGCGAATCCTGTGATGGTTATATTCAAATTGATCGGAAACGTGAAACTTGGTCGTTCTGGATGGTGTAGTGGTTAGCATACCAGGGCGTTTTCTGGGAGACGCGGCTTCGAGTCCCGCTCCAGGACGATGAAAATTTTCAAGTTTTCGGATATTATCTGACTTACCATCCTTGTCACATTTACGCCAAAAATCGGATTGTCATCCTCAAAATTTAAATTTAAATTCATTTGATATCACCAGAATGATTAAAAAACACGCAAAACAGAAGCAAAAAAAAAAAAAAAAAAACCCGCTGGAATCGGTGATATAACACCCTTGAAAAAGAACAGCATGCAAATTTCTTTTTGCCAGTTTTGAATAAAAAGAAAATACACCATGAGTTTTACTCCGATAAGTATAACATCAGTTTCATATTTGCCTGTTTTTCAAGTTTTTTATCCCGTTTCCTTTTGAATTATCACGAATGAATGAGAACATTTCTCATGCATCTTTTGAGTTGTGGAGTATCAGCAGCTGCTGAGTCACATTTATAAGACTTAGTGACGCTCTGGCCTCGCTCTGCGTCGAAGAAGGTTAGTTGCTACTTTCTTTTTTCAAACATCCAATGATTTTGATATGCATTTTATGAGTCCTGTTTCACTGCATGGGAATACCATTGCTACGGGAGGAATTTCAAATTCGCTGACGGCCACAAGCGAGTTACAGCCAACCGTATACAATTATTTCGCATTCATAATGCCTCTGCACAAATCCTGTAAAGCCATCATTTTTAAAAAGTTAAATAACAGTAGTCGAGACTTAAAAGAAAAAAAGGAAAGGTTTAAAAATATCGTTCCTAAAACGACAGCTCCCGAGTTTTGCTGTTAGTCAATACCCCCAAACAGATATAAATATAGTCTAAAAATCCACACAAATCCTCACTCCACACTTTTTTTTTTTTTATGTGTGGGCTTGTGACTTCATTCGAGCATTTCTTCAAAAATGATTTAATTTTAGTTACTGATTATGAACTCAGTCTTACATCAATATAAATTATAGCGAAGCCTCGATTATACGTTTTCTCAGAGACCAAAAGAAGAAACGTCTAACTGTGAAAAACATAAGTGAAACTTCAAATTTTAATGCTGTTACTACAGGAATTCCAACGACTACATTTTAAAAACACAACATTTAACGTAGAAAGCAAAACCTTTGACGCACTTATACCACTCATGAAACATTATTCCTTAATTTAATCGATTTTCATCTCCACGCAAACATCATTTGCTAGAATAGATATGTGTTTTATCGTATTTTTATCGATACGTAGTTTGCTGCAGGCTCTTGCGCATTATTTTTCAAATACAGTTTTTGTTGGGTTGGTGCGAAAGAAATGTCTGGCGTGAACGAGCAGTGGAGAATGACCCCCACCACAGCGGAATGGAGCCACCCATAGGTGTTGCAGGTATTACGTCACAGAGTTACTATAAATAGCTAGCACGTGTCTGAAGAACAAGGGCCACGCGTATTTTGTTTGGACGTAACGGGGCTTGCAAAGGAAACATGCAGACGCAGGATATGAGAGTCATCTTCCTGTATGAATTTAAACTGGGCCATTCTGCAGGAATTTCCGCTCGAAACGTTAACAAAGCGTTTGGAGAGAATACAGCCAACGAACGAACCATACGGCGATGGTTTGTGAAGTTTCGAAGCGGAGATACGGACCTGCAAAACGAAGCGCGTGATCACCGACCTGTTGCTGTTTCTGACGATATTCTGCTACGTGTGGTTGAAGCGGACCCCCGAAAAACGTGTCGTGAGATAGAGGCAGAGGTAGGTGTCCACCAAACGACAGTTGTTCGGCGTCTGGCTGCGCTGGGTAAGTTCAAAAAGCTGGACATGTGGCTGTCGCATGAGTTGACAACTGCAAACAAGACTAGGCGTTTGGAAGTCTGCACATCGCTGCTTGCCAGGAAGAAACAGAAACCTCTGTTGCATCGAATCGTCACCTACGACGAGAAGTGGGTCCTTTATGATAATCGGAAACGATCTGCACAATGGTTAAGCAACGCGCAGCCTGCTGGACGGCATCCTAAGCCACCCCTACACACCAAGAAGATGATGCTCCTTGTCTGGTGGTCCACAGTAGGGATAATTCATTGGAGTTTCTTGGCAAAAGGCCAAACCATCACTGCAAAACGTTATTGTGCTGAATTACACCAGATGCACCGGAAATTGCTGCAGAAACAACCGGCTTTGGTCAACAGACATGGTGTTCTTCTGCTCCAGGACAACTCCGGGCCCTCATGTCGCACAACGAACGATGCTGACGCTAAGTGCCTTGAGCTATTAAGCACTGCCTCATCCTGCCCATTCCCCGGACTTGTCTCCGACAGACTATCATCTGTTTCGTCGCCTGGATCACTTCCTGTTCGGGAAACAGTTCACGACAGACAACGAGATTCAACGTGCAGTTGATGACTGCTTTGAGACCCAACCACAATACTTTTTCTGTTCCGGAATCATAACCTTGCCGAACAGATGGCAATTATGTGTCGAAGGTGGGGGGGGGGGTATTTTGGCTAGGTAAATTGTCCTACTTTTCCGTTCTCGCCGTCCACGTATGCTGGTCCTTTGCCTGACATTTCATTCGCACTAACCCAATAAATACTGTGTCAGTTAAGCCTGTGATGAAATTTTTGAGCGTAATGCAAAAAGTTCAATGTACACTGTTGAGAGCATTTTGAGAACTCTCATGACTGATGAGAAATGTTTTCATCACATCATAAGCAGCAAGGGCTTGGTCAAAGCTTGTTGCATGCAGAGTGATAACACTTTCTTTGTCATCACTGCCACTGCTGTTCTCACGATCTTTCATTAATTGTATTCTTACTGGATGTGACGTTACGGTTTTCTTACCGTGACGTCACATCCGGTAAGAATACAATTAGTTTACCAACTGTCAAAAGTGATGGCGTTGCAAGTTCGGAATCACAGCTGGCATAATCCTCAAAAGTCCCTGGCCTTAAATTCGACCAAATTTCGACTAGTATTATTCCTGCTTATGAATTTTCCAGTTGCGAGAGACCTTCGTTTGAATGGGATCCAGCATGATCAGTTTATCATCTGCGGTAAAACCTTTTGCCAAGCCATGCTACAAAGTTCATAGCTTTCAAAAGGCCAATTTTCGTTTTTACCGATTTCCCCATGTCCAAAGTATTCCACGATACATCTCTGTACTCCTGATTAGATGCTGTGGCAACGATTAACGGAAACGAAGAAAGTGAAGTATACAGTTTAAAAAGCAAGTTGTTCTCCTTGCTCTCCTGAGGTACAAAAAGCGGAATTTCTTCTTTTAGGTAGAAAATGAAAACGACAAAAGAAACTTACAATCAGACGAATAACGTATAACTGAATCAAATTAACGTTATAGCACATCGTATTCTGCCCGGACTGCAGAAATTCAATGTATAAATGATAAAAACGTGTAACAGAGAAACTCATAACCGGTGCTCTACTGTAACGATTGCTTTAAATACAGGGTGATCAGAATCGACCGCACAATAAGCCCACCGGACGACTCCTTGTCGAGAAAGAAGCCGAAAACCGTTGTCCGTTGTCCGATCGGAAGCCGCATTCCGGAGATATACGCGCCGAAAGTTCGTGACGTCACATCCGGTAAGAATACAGACATTAGAAATAACTTACCTAATCACTTTGACCGAAAACATGTAATTTATTGATGTGTACTACTACAGCACAAATGATAAAACACGTGGGTTCGTGTCAGATTACAACATGTGTTCAAAATGACCACCTTGTAGTACGGAACAGGCGGCAGCCCACCGAGGAATAGACATCAGCACGCGTTGCAGCATAGAAGGGGTTATAGTTGTGAGGGCTGCGTGTAAAGTGGTTACTAGGTCGTGCAGGCTATTGACAGGCCGTCGATATACCAGTTCCTTTAGATGACCCCAGAGAAAGAAGTCCAATGGGTTAAGATTCGGCGATCTAGCGGGCCATGCGACAGGACCACCACGGCCAAGCCATCGATCGGGATATTCCGTATCCATTCACTGGCGAACATTTGCAGCTTAATACGCTGGTGCTCCATCATGCTGGAACCATAGATTTCTGATAACAGCCAATGGTACGTTTTCCAGTAAGTCCGGCAGAACATCACGTAAGAATACCGTGTAGTTGACAGCTGTGACACGTTGGGGAAGAAGATCTGGTCCCACTAGGATATCGCCCACAATACCACACCAGATATGAACACCCCACCGGACCTGGTGAGAGTGTTCACGTGTTGCGTGCGGGTTGTATAATGCCCAAACATGACTATTATGGGTGTTGCAGATACCCTGCCGTGTAAAACTTGCTTCATCAGTCCACAAGATCCGGCGGATGAAACTGTTATCGGCAGCATGTTGCTGTAGCAGCCACTCACAGTATGCCTGTCTTCCAGGATAATCCTGTGGTAATAGGCCTTGAACCCGTGTGATGTGATATGGATGCAGGTCTTCGTCGTGTAGAACGGCAAGTACGGTACTTTGGTGCACACGGAACTGTAGCGCGATCGCACGGCTGCTGGTCGTTGGCTCCTCCTCTATGAACTCTAGTATGGCGTCCTCGAGGGATGTTGTTCTCACAGAGGGTCAAGCGCCACTGTCTACACTTGGACGTGGTGCGGCTTTGCCTGTGTCGCGCATTCGAGCGCCAAGCCGCCGCATGACCTGAGCGTCCGTGGGCCGTCGTGCTGGGTATCGATCGCTGTAGGTCCTTGCTGCACGCAATGCTGAACCATGGCATCCCCCAATAGGAGATACATGTCACAATATTCTCTCAAACTGTACGACATATCTCTACCCATATTACTGTCAAATGTACCAACGCAGTATGAGCTTACCTGCTACCGTCGCCAACCCTTTTTATCCCTACCTACCGTATCACGCAGGCGTACAACTGATGGTTTCACGCCATCACGTCCTTCGAATTTGCATACCCACCCCGTGCCACATTTTTAAATGTTGATTGCCCTATTTTTTTCTAATTGGAGGTTTAATTTAGGACCCCTGGTTCCAGGGAAGGGAGAGAGTCAGTGCCGTAGGACAAACACAACATCCATGCTTCACCGGGATTCAAACCCGGACCCCTTTCGTACAATTGATCAGAAGTCATCGCCTTAGACCACTGCGACACGGGGCAGCTTGATTGTCTTGTAATACGTGCGTCTGTATAACTATCCACGTCGCTCTTCAACGAGCATGTACGTTACCGGATGTGACGTCACGAAATTTTTGGCGCTTATATCTCCGGAATGCGACGTCCGATCGGACAACAGACAACGGTTTTCGGCTTCTTTCTCCACTAGGAATCGTCCGGTAGGTTTATTGTGCGGTCGATTCTGATCACCCTGTATAGTGAAACTGTTCGGCGGTCATGTGATCCAAATTCACACCTAAACTTCAAATTATTTGAGAGTTCTCCTCAAGCAATATCCATGCAAGCACTAATACTGTATATTTGGAACACGTTTTGAGATTTTAGGCTACACACACCGGCCACTGAATTAGAAACCTCTTTACGGAGATGTATGTAAACGCCACTTACGCAGCCTAATCTAGGCAGCTATTTGAGACTGCTGCTTGTCAGTGATCGTCAGTAGTGTTGATCAGAATGGGAAAAACAGAGGATTTTTCGGAGTTCGATAAAGGGCTTAATGTGTGTGCCCGTCTGGTTGGAGCGACGATTTTGAAAGCAGCAAAGTTGATTAGTTTCTCAAAAGGTGAGGAGTACAGTGTCTTTGCTCAGTGGACAAATAACCCACATTGCTTGTCTAAGAGGCATAGCTGTGGTGTAACGACAATCTGTCAGGAACTAAATCGCCGTCGTCTGAGAAGGCTTGTACGGAGAGACATGGCTTTCCATGTGCAGCAATTGACTGAAGCATTCAACAAAGGCTGTTCTTGACCCATATCTAAGCAAACTATGCACAGGGAATTGAAGAGGATCGGTATTGTCAGTCGCATGCCTACACGGAAGCCACTGATTTCTGAAAAGAACCGGAAAGTTCGTCTACAGTGGTGTCAGGAAAACCGTGACTGGGCATTGGAAGACTGGAAAAAAGTCATGTGGTCCGACGGGCCGCGGCAAACCTTGTTCTGTACCGACGGTAGGTGAAGAGAATTTGTTGGAACCCCATGAAATAATGAACCCAGCTTGCCTTGTAGACACGACTCAAGGTTCTGAAGGTGGTGTTACGGTGTGGGGCGCGTTCTGTTGGTACGGGACGGATCCCCTGATATTTATGGCAGGTCGGGTATCCTACCTGAACATTGTTACCGATCAAGTCCATCCTGCAGTGTTGACTTTTTATCCAGCAGGTGACGGCTGTTTCATAAGCGATAATGCTACTCTCCATTGCGCAAGATATGTTAAACAGTGGTTCAGCAAATATGACTAAGACTTCTACCGTCTTCCCTGGCTATCACAAAACCCGGACCGGAACTCCATTGAGAATGTATGGAACATGATAAAAAACATATATTGGAACAAAGTCCTCTTCCATCAAATCTAAATCACTTAAGGGACTGTCTGGTGAAAGTCTGGTATGCTGTGGACATAGACGAACTTGAACACCTTGTAGAATCTATGCCAAACCGCATACGTGCTGTAATTCGGGCTAAAAGAAGTCCAACCCGGAATGAAAGTTTCTAATTCAGTGGTCGGTATGTGTATCAGGAAGAAAGTTCACAACGCAAGGCACTTTCAACATCAAGTGTTATTCATCGAAAATGTGAAAAATATAGTTCCGCAAAGGTAGGCGGATGAAAATCAAAGATAAATGGGGACCAAAGTAAATGCAATTTTTGTAAGTTTAATTAACTATTACGAAATTAAAGTGATTGCATCAATCTTCTTCTAAGAGTAAACATACGATGCCATCGCTCTGTCCACGTTATTTTAGAAACAACGAATAGCAACTGAAAATTTGTTCTACCGACACCGCCGGGATCGAACCCCAGATCTCTCGATAACTAGCCGAGTGCATTCGCTTTACGCTACAGTGCCAACAATTCACAGCGCTATTCGTGGTTTATCAGTCAGCATCTGACTACACAAATCCATATTGATGGGCTCAGCAACTGATGTGTCGCCATCTAGTGGCATTCAACAAAGCAAGCTGTTTAACTACAGCTGATAAATCCACAGGGCGATGGAAATGGTGAATATATTTCAAATACGTGGAGATAATGTAAATATACGATGTCATCGCTATGTCCACGCTGTCCGCGCAGCTTGCTTTGTTGAATGCCACTAGATGGCGACATATCAGTTGCTGAGCCCATCAATATGGATTTGTGTAGTCAGATGCTGACTGATAAACCACAAATAGCGCTGTGAATTGTTGGCACCGTAGCGTAAAGCGAACGCACTAGGCTAGTTATCGAGATATCTGGGCTTCGATCCCAGCGGTGTCGATAGAACACAGTTGCTATTCGTTGTTTATAAAATAACACCATTTCTTCTAAGAGGTTTTCTTTTCTTCCAAGATTTTTCTTCCAAGATTTTTCTGGTTAGTAGTAAACATTTCTTCCAAGATTTTTCTGGTTAGTAGTAAACAGAACTAGTGACTAAAACACCAAACACCGGAAGAAGCACGAGTCTTAACTTTCTACTTACGAATTTTTCGAAAAATTATTACTTTATATGAATGGAAAAATTGTATACATATTTCGAATTGTATGTAAATAAGATGATCTGGCTCCCCCTTTAGAGTTTTAATTAATGCCTCTTAGGGAGGCGCGCCTCACCGATTGAGAGCCTCTGATCTAGAAAGCACTACATCTGAAGAAAGGGATGAACGAATTCTTGCGAGTTTTCATTCGTTTAGTGCTACTTCAGCCACGCGGTTTGCGACCATGAAAGAAATGAATTCGTTAAAACTGTTTTCAGACAGTTATCTTTTTTATCAGATAGTGGAAGTCTTACGCAGCGAAAACCCCATGTCATCCAAAACAGTGTTCTGACACAAATAACAAACTGAAGCAAAATATTTCCGAATGTTATATGCCCGTATATAATTAAAAGCATTGCTCAGAAAACTCCCTGTAGGCAGATCAGAACTACTCCCATGTTAAAAAGATAATTTGGAATGTCGTGAATATTTCTTTTTCGCTTAAAAATAGAAAACGATAATTGCACCTGAAATCATCGAGTAATTACATCAGGATCCCTATTAAGAGAGATCCTATGTGAAATCAGCGCTTCGTTGAAACTCGAAAATGATGTCAATAATCACGGATCTTAATAAACAGTCACTAACTTACGTTAATACATTTACAGGTCTTGTATCGTTTGAATTTCAATTACTGACAAGGGAAGCCTTTTAACTGGTACCCTCTCCAAAATTGAAAAAACGTGGCCAGGAGATAGTACTAAGGGCTAAAACCAATGGGTGTATTTCCGTTTTGGCGCAAATGAACTGACAAAGGTGAACGAGTGGTCTGAAAATGGCCTTAGAGCACAAGTGGGAAAAATCATCTAACATGTGTTGTGGTGCGTGATATGTAACCCCAAATATCAGCTATGTCCCCATGATTCAAAATAAGCTCATGGCATACAAAAAGCAACAAAAACCTTTATTACAGGTGTAAATGAACTTTTGTGGCATTGAACACATGATCGAAGCAAAGTAATTTGGAACAATGAGAACAACGCAAGATCCCAAAGTTATCACAGTAAAAACAAATACGTTGAACATTATCAAAAAAAGTGTCATAACTTTCACAGTATCCAATTTTTATCCACGGTTATAACAACATGTTGTTGATTTTTTATGACTGTCATTGATTGTTCATTGATACGTTGGTCATAAAAAAGTCATAAAAAATCAACATGTTGTTGATTTTTTATGACTGTCATTGATTGTTCATTGATTGATTGTTCATTGATACGGCCAAAACGGAAATACACCCATTGGTTTTTTTTCTCCTGATCACGTTTCTTCAATTTTGGAGAGTGACAGTTGAAAGGCTTCCTTTGTAATTATTGAAAATCTAGAAGAACTAAAGGCAAAACCATCTCATAGGAAGTTTTTGGACGCAGATATCTACACAAACACAGCATGGTGAGTAAAACTTTGCTCTACATCCTGACATAGCATCTGTTTTTATTGCTTTTGGAGGTGCACACTATAGACCCCCAGAAGAGAACCTAGAAATCCAGGAAGCATTCCCCCATCCCTAATTTCAGACAAGAAGTAGCGAGAAGCACAATTGAAGAAACGCACAGTGTGCTTCTCCTTATTTCTGTAAATTGCTGTTTAATGGTGCATTGTCCTTAGTTGCCGACCAAAAGTGCAGACGCATACCACGGAGAGTCAAAAGTTCGTCCCATTTTGAGCTACACATAATGTTGGGGCCCTATTCCTGTGCGAAAGGCGCGTCAGCGTCGACTGGGTACCGCGACGACATGAAACACACGATGGTGATGACAAGCATCTGGAACGGAGCCACGTCGCCTTATGTCCATAAAAGTGCTGTTCGGGTGCCTTTACGCCATTATTTAAAAATAGGGATAAACGAGGCAAGCAGCAGCAGCTAGGGAAATTTGGGCAGTTGAAGGCGAGAAAACGGTGGACACCAGTACTACATGAAAATGATTCAATACTGGGAACACCAGTCTCGAAAACAAGCCGAGGTTAGGAGTCCAACGACCACGAACACTGACAACCTAGTCAAAGCCGTCACAGTAAACCCCGGCACCAGTACACGAAAATTGGCAGCTGAGATCGGGCCTTTTCAATCCACTACCGTTCGTCACCTGCACCAGCTTGGTTTCTCCTACAGGCGCTATCGAATGGTTTTGCATGAATTGACATCCTAGCAGGAGGAACAACGTGTCGTTGTCTGTCGCGGATTGCTATCAAATCCACAGGACGATAGGTTTTGGCATCGCATCATCACAGGGAATGAAAAGTGGATATTCCAACGTTATCCTACCATTGGAAACCAGTGGCTGAGGTCACGCCAGGAAACACAGCCAGAGGTGCAAAGAGGGCGGTTCGAGAATAAAGTCATGCTGTGCAGTTGGCTGGATTGTGAAGGTCCTGTGCACTGGGAACTCATGCCAAATAGTCAGGCTGAGGTGGAAATCTGTATGCCGAACAACCGCAGCGGGTCCATGATGCTGTGCGCCAACGCTATCCGGAGCTCATCAATAGGAAGGTCATTACTGCACGTGGATAATCTCCCAAATCGTACCACTAGAGTAGATCCTCAAAAACTACGGGAACTGGAAGGGGTTGAGGTCCTACCCCATCCTCCACACAGTCTGGCGCTTGCCCCATCCAACTACCACCTGTTTCACTCCATGGCCCATTTCCTACAAGAACGTTATTTCGCTTCAGTGGTGGATGTGGAATCTGGCATCAGAATTTCTGCCCTTGAAACTTGCTGAGTGGTACCACCGAGGGATTATGGCTCTGGTGGAACGTTGGTAAAGGACTATAGAAAACGACGGCCTGTAATAAAGTGAGCGTGTATGGCTTTCATGCATCATTAAACTTTTTAGCTGAAAACGGGACGAACTCCTGACTACGATGAATAAAAAAAATTTCGTCGTGTTTTGAGATAAATATCAAAAATCGCGCATGCCTTAACTAGATTTCAATTTAGATCCACAGTGTCAATTTTTGTCTCAGAATCCTTCCAGTCCTTCTGTATAATCGTGGTAAAATTCTGCCCTCCGGGTCCTCCACCAATGGACAATGCACCATTTACCTAGCAGTTTTGGGGCTCCCTCTTCATCGTAATCTCTAAAACTGTTGAAGACATTTTAGAGACAGTGAAAAATTCTAGAAAACACCATAAAGGAAAGCGTAGTTTTCAAGACATGATGACTTTTATTTAGTAGGGCTAACACTTTTGGAACAAAGACCTGTCAAAGTGCATTTAAGTTTGCTACATTGAAAACTAATGGTACAATATTTGCCAGAACACGAAGCAGAAGTGTGTTAACCTGTATGTATAAGACATATAACTTGCTATAAATGAGTTTTTACGATGTACGGGCTATTTACAGTTCTTTCTCGTGCATCTTAGCTTTATACACGGTTTTTTCGGGAGATGTTCTTCTGAATGTGGGGTGGAAGTGCACGCTTGTACGAAATTTGGTGTTTTGGAAGAAATCTTGATTTTTTTTAATTATTAGCTATTACAAAAGCCAGCAAAATTTGAGACACTAAAAATTTTCTGTAAGTTTTTGGCTGATTTTAAAAGTATTTAGTGTGATGATTTCAAAAATGACTACGATTCTTCTCTAAGACGTAAAGATTTTTCCTAAAATTAATGTCGATATATGGGAACAGCCTATTCGCATGTATTCTGATGAAAAGTGTATTTCATTGGAAAAGTTAAAAAATATGTTGTGTTACAGAAACCATTTAAAATGTGATTTATATTTACACACACAAGTCCTTATATCTTATTATTATTTTGTCTTAAATGCTTCCTTTGGTACTTTTTCTTCCATATACAGTTTGCAGATCTTCTCTCTGCAGCACCCAACAGTAGCCTGTCATCATGATGACGTCCCATCTTCGCTGGTATCGTCCTTCCAACTCATTTATGAGATTCATTATATGATAGAAATTTTCTTCTTGCTACTCTCTAATGGCTCCAAAATTTACAGGAAAGTAGCCCAAGTGAGCATTCAGAAAGTGCACCTTCAAGAACATTGAACAACCTAAAGTTTTGTATTTTTCTAGCATGTTTTCCACTATTTGCTTGCAGTTGGTATTTTTGTAGTTCCTAAGAACTCCTTTACAATTTCCTTAAAATCATTTTAAGCCTCTCGTTCAAGTTTCCTTTTGTTTCAAACTTATTGAGATTTCGAATGTCTGGTCCGACAAAAATGCTTTCTTTCAATTTGGCATCTAACAATCCCGCAAACTTTTCACCCAAATAATTAAGCACTCTCCTCTTGGAAAATCGTTTACAAACTCTTTCATAAGTCCAAGTTTCAATGATGAGGAGGTAGAAGGACTTTTTTGTGATCAACCAAACTTTCCTGGATAATATTTTTGTTTCCTGGTTTTAAAGCAGCCCTGCTTTGCCATAGTTTTTTGTATACAGTGTTCGCTTTTTGCTTGGCTGTGCCATTCGCACAAAAAGCATGGGTATTTTTTGTATCCTCCTTGCAATCCAAGGAGCATGAACAATGCTTTAAGATCCCCACACACCATCCATCTGCGATCGCTGTAGAGCTTCGTGAGAACTAAGGCGACATTTTCGTAAATTCCTTTGTTCAAACTAATAAACTGTTTGCAGTACGAACAAGGTTTTGCCAACACTAATGCCTTTTTTTTTTTGTTATAAACGTAGTCCTCTTACGGTAGATTTGTCAAATTATACATTTAGTAAACAAAGGAGCTAAAATGAAAATAACTATTTCTTACGTAAGAACAGACGAAATACTATATAGCAAAATTAAGCTTTTATTTTGTGAAAAAATTATATGTGATAGAATATTTTTATTATTTTTCCTGAAATCAGCACCCAAAAATCTATGAAAAAGTGTGCACATGTTTCAGACAATTTTTCCATCGCACACCTGTGTTATGGGACTGAAATGAAAGGACCATTTGTATGTTTCCCTCAGGAGTCAAACTTCTCTCATATTTTATTTTCAGATCTGATACGACTGTTAAAAACACAATTGGAATCACTCGGATATTACTGCAGACTGTATAGGTGTATTCGTATGTTTGCTATGGCTTACGTTTCTTAATCATTTTAGACATTTGGTTCGAACAAGTTTTGTAACGGGTTTATCTTGCGGCCATTGTCTACAAAAGTGGCTTGGTTTCGTTTAAAACATTCACACTGACAAGAACTCTTCTTGAATTGTTATCCCTCAGTCTTTTCGGCATCGTACACATGCTGCAGTAGTTTTAGGTGCTAAGTGTCGGAGAAGTACACTGCTGGCCACACAAAATGCAACACCAAGAAGGAAGCATCCGATTGGCCTGAAATTCCCAGCATGCGTCGCCCGCGAGAGGACATGCAAACGATTAGCATTGCAGGGCATATGCAAATTATGTGCGGCCGGCACACCACCGAGAAGCACTATAAGAAGGGTGCACAGTAGTGGAAGTGTGTTGTGCTGCCGGACCTGTGCATGGGAAACTTCCTGATGCCTCGTCGTAGAATACGGCAGTCAATCTAGCACGTTTCGGAGTTCGACAGAGGACGAATAGCGGCTTATCGCGACAGCGGTTTACGGTACCGAGACATCGGTGCCCGTGTGGGACGACATCCAGCCCCAGTAAGGCGAGTATGGATTCGGTGGGTGCAAGAGGGACGGACAGACCGACGTGAGCGAATACCGCAGCCGCGGCACACAACCGAACGTGAGGACCGGCAAGTTGTGCGGCGGGCATTGACGGCTCGCACCGCTACATCACGAACGTTAGCGCAGGAATTAGGGTGTGTTGCGAAACAACCTGTGTCTGCTCGTACCGTTCGACGTCGTCTGCAGGAGCGGGGACTTGTCGCACGGCGCCCATTGCTCCGATTACCATTGACGTTACACCACCGGCAAGTGCGGCGGCAGTGGGCCGTTAAACGCCGCACCTGGTCTACGGAATGGCAAGACATTGTCTTCTCCGACGAAACCCGCTTCTGCCTGCAACACCACGATGGTCGGATCCGCGTGTGGCGGCACCGCGGCCAGAGACTGTATGACACCTGCAATATGCATCGCCATACCGGTCCGTCACCTGGCGTTATGGTTTGGGGCGCAATTGGATATGACACCCGCATCCCTCTGGTACGCATCGCCGGTTCACTCAACAGCCGTCGCCACATCTCCGACGTTTTGGAGCCTGTAGTCCTCCCTTACCTGCAGGACCTGCCAGCGGCCACGTTTCAACAGGACAATGCGCGCCCGCACGTGGCACGCATCGTGCAACAATTCTTCACGGCCCACCAGGTGTCATTGCTGCCGTGGCCCGCCTGTTCTCCCGATATGTCGCCCATCGAACACGTCTGGTCGCTGATCGGCAACCGAGTGGCCCAGCAAGCACCACCCGCGGCTACGCCTGCTGAACTGTGGCAACGTGTGGAAGCAGCCTGGACTGACATACCCCAAGCCCACATCCAAAGCCTCTTTCGTTCGATGCCGCCGTGTGTAGCGGCCGTTATTGGCAGTCACGGGGGTCACACGAACTATTGATGTCTGCGTGTTCCGCAAGTCACACGGGCCTATGAGCTCAATCGTTTCATCTTTGTATCTGTTGTTATATGTCCAGTAAATCTGGCTTTGCTATCTCGTGTCCTTCTTGGTGTTGCATTTTGGGTGGCCAGCAGTGTATAACATCGTTTGAAAAATAATTTTAACATTTTTAATGAAATTTCGCATTATATGCCTTTTGGATCCTTCTGGTAAAATATCCAGATGCGTAGATAAAGTGCTTCATCATCCGTGGCTCAAAGGCACCTGGAATATACAATGGTAAATGCATTTTCCTGCAAGTTTCATCAGAAAGACGTTTTGACGGCTAGACAATCGAAGTTCCTGCCATGTGTGATTTTTATCAACCTTTTGATCATCATAACTGCTAATTCGTCATGGCTTTAAAATGGTTTTAGCCACTGAGTAGGAATAATGTCGGTGGAAAACTGTGCTCGAAGATAAAATAAGGAAATTATGTACAAAAAAATAATGGCGATATTCCTAAGCGTGCAGGAAAATATTTCGTGTTTTCCGTGAAGAGCTTTCAAAAAGGAAGCAATATTACCACATCGCTCAAGGAAAGGAAATAAATTTCAAAACATGAACTTCACCGCGAATACGTCTACAATTGCATTAAGAAATATGATAAGCGAAAAAATTGCAGAAAACGAAAAATATGGTATGTCTGATTTTCAGGGTTATAGCATTTAACTGAGAACAGCCCTTTGCACAAGAGCAACAAGAAACGTGAGAGCAGTAAACATCATTATTCATTTTTAAAATGTAGCCCATCTCGCATTTGGTTTCTTACAACCTAGTTTGGCGAAAGCCTCAGGTTTACTGTTATGAATCTTTATTACAAGGATTTTTTTAAACAATAAAAGACTAAACAAGATCATGTGTTTTTATATACCACGATATATAACTTTTCTTCACAATTTAGCAGAAATCATGAGAAATTTCAGATCTACCCTTATGATTTTTTTAAGCAATAAAATACTAAACAAGGTCATGTGTTTTTATATACAGTACCACGATATATTATTTTTCTTCACAATTTAGCAGAAATCATGAGAAATTTCAGATTTACCCTTATAATTTTTTTAAACAATAAAAGACTAAACAAGGTCATGTGTTTTTATATACTACGATATATAATTTTTCTTCACAATTCAGCAGAAATCATGAGAAATTTCAGATTTACCCTTATGATTTTTTTAAGCAATAAAAGACTAAACAAGGTGGTGTGTTTTTATATACCACGATATATTATTTTTCTTCACAATTTAGCAGAACTCATGAGAAATTCCAGATTTACCCTTAAAAGACTTTGATACAAGGAGTTACCTAAAAGGACCTGAAGACTGAAATAAGTCGCGTATTTACTTTTGTTTCCTTTTTTTTTTTTTTTTTTTTTTTTTTTTTGGACAGATTGTTGCATAGAACGGTTTTAGCAAAAATCGGTTGCTTGCAGTTGCTGACTTCGAAGTTTATAATGTTTATTTATTTATTTTAGTCTTTACTTCACGTAAACATTAGCTTCGTACTATCGGTCGGTAGCACTGTGGCTTCTTAGTGTTACACACCGGATAGCTAACAAACTAAATCCTTAACTACACACTGAGCTAAATTAGGCGACCTAACCGGCCAGAACAGAGTCGTATTCAACTTACGAAGATCAATGTCTTTATTATATAATCCAGGTACTTTTAGTTCAATAAGGCATCGAAGAAAATCATCATCAGCATATGACATAGTTAGCAGCTGTACTTTACACTAAAAGCCACAAATGAACCTCTATATCTTGAGGCTTCAAAATCTCAGAACAACTGCAACTTCTTTACATATAGCTGATGGCGAAAATACAACGTGACGCAGCGTTAATCTATCCACACCACACCACACTTTTGCTGCTTCCTCTCCATACATTATATAGCTCGTTCTTATCATGTCAGCTCACACACACGTCATGCATCTTGACCTCAAGACTGATGCCACAAAAACATTCATTGAGTGAGAAAAATATAACGTCAAGGTTGAAACGCTTGAAGAGAAATGAACTCAAAATTTGCATAGAGAAAAAAAGAAAAATAAAAGTTAAATTAGAGCAAACGTCATAAGTTGTGCGATAATCTGAACTCATTTTTAACTACATTTCCTGTGGCTAATGTTGTGAATAACGTATGCACTCAGAGGATCAATTTTTGTAGTAATCATAATATAAACGGTCATGATTTCACTTAAAACATGTTAATTTTTCTTTCAAGTTCGAGTAAAGTACAAAATATATGTATGAATCCATATTAGTTTTCAGTTTTCAGCAGCACTTGCTGCTTGTTAAAGACAAGTATTACTGTCACCTTAAAGGCAGGTTTCCTTACTTCTTTTACGAATCAGTATAAAAAAATTAATAAATGCTTTCACATCCGGTAACAACTGGTTTTAAGCTTGAATCACATGATAAAATGGCCTGTTTTTTGTGAAAGCTCTTTTTCTTTTGTAGCGTGCCTTTTTTTTTAAGGATTTACGTAGAAAAATGAACTTTAATCGTGAATGAACGGCATAGTACACGCTAAGTTAATAGGTTTGAGCTTATACGTGTAGACAGCGTATTTACAACCTTTAATTAAACGATAACTTTCTATGAGGGAAAATGTGACTTTCATTAATTCTGGAAATTGGGAACCTGCCTAGTTAAATTTTTATTTAGAACAACATACGAAATTTTATTCAAGAGCTAAAGCGGAAAGGTTAGAACCAATAGTACAGGATTTTTGCTGCCAAACAGATATAGATTTTGAACTTTATGATTCTGGTCACATATACTGTATAATGCATACACAGGCACAGTAAAAGTTTTAATCAAAACTACTATTTTCAGTTATTTTTTATCTATTTATATTCCAGCGAGAATCCTTTTAGGAGATCATAATACCTTTTTAGAGCTCTTTTTGCAAGAACAACAAACAGCGAGTTCCCACACATCACAGCTACGCCATCACAACTAATCCAGGGTCGGGATCCCATAATCCTCTGCAACGAGCTGCTGGCTGGTCGGCATCCACGCAAACACGAACCGAAACTCATAAATGTAAACTTGCAACAGGTGTTCGACGAAAATAAAAGAAACAAGTAAAGGACGCCATCATCCAACAAACCCCTCCTGCTTCCGCACTAGTGAATTCCAATTTTTTTCTGTATCTTGTAAATGCTGGATGTGGAAGTGGTTTTGTCATAAGGCCTGCAATGTTGTCTTGTAACGCACAGTATTCCAGGTCCAAAAACCCTCTGTTACACAAGTCTTTGATGTAATGGTGCTTTATATCTATGTGATTAATTTTTGAGTGACGTGTATTGGATTGCACAAATTTAATTACAGACTGATTGTCTTGCAACACTTTAATTGGCAACTGTTGCTCTAAACCTAAATCTTTCAGCATCTCCAACATCCGGTCAGTTCTTGAGTTGATTTTGCTAATGTCACATATTCTGCTTCTGTGAACGATAATGCTAAGCAATTCTGCTTCTGTGACTTCCAAATTAAGCAGTTGCTTCCTAAGAAAACAAGTGTCCTGAAGTTGACTTTCTGTCTTGCTTGTCTGTACCGCAATCAGCATCAGTATGTACTTTCATTACTGGAGGATGTTCTGCAGAAATTTTAATTTTTCTTGTCTTGTGATCCTTTTAGATATCTTATTCCCTTTTCAACAGCTGCCCAGTCTCTTTGCCTCGGGTTTTGACACCTTCTGCTCAAAATATATACCGCAGTGGAGATATCAGGTCTTGTGATAATAGAGATGTATAACAAATCCTATAGCTTGTCTGTATTTCTGGTTGTTTGGTAATGCATCTTCTTCTCCTTCAAGCTTATAGTAGTCAGTTTCCATGGGAGTGTTACTTGGTTTTACTTCCTGCAATCCAAAATTTTCAATCATTTCTTGAATTTTGTTCCTTTGGCTTAAATGAAAACTTCCATCTTCGTTTCTCTGCATTTCAGTTGCAAGGTAATACTGCACTTCACCTAAATTTGTCACTTCGTATCTTTTCTGCAATTCTTTTATTACACTTTTTATTTGTGCAACATTTTTAGCGCTGATCAGAATGTCGTCTACATACAGAATTAAATACACAAAATTTTATTTTTCCCTCTTGAAAAATAGACAAGAATCGGCCTTGCTTTTACTAAATCCAAGACTTTAACAATATGGTGTACATGCATTTGTTTATATGCCGCTGCAGTAAAAAAAGATCTTATTGTGGTGTGCTTGACCACTGGTGCAAAAGTTTCATCGTAGTCTGACCCGTATTTTTGGTCATATCCTTTTGCTACTAATCCGGCGTTATACTTTCTTACTTGACGTTTATCATTACATTTTGTCTTGAAGATTCATTTGCTTCCTATAGCTTTCTTTCCAATTGGTAACTCTGTTAGTGACCAAGTATTATTTGCTTTTAAGGACTTCATTTCTTCTTTCATTGCATTTTACCATTTTGTTCTCTCTCTTTCTGGAAGATCGTGTATATCACTTAGAGATTTTGGATCTGAGTTAGAAGTTTGGTTTGTTTTTGCTTTAAATCCAAATCGTTCTCGTGGAACTCCTTTATTTGAACGCTCAGAAACTCTAGGTGAATTAATGTTTATGCCTGGTTAAGTTTCTTGCTTTTCTGAAATTTCTTCAGCGCTTTCCTCTTGTTGAGTCTTCTGTATTTCATTTTCAATATATTCATTTTCTGGATAATTCTTACTTACTAATTGTACGAGATTAAAATCTCCTTGTTCTTCAGTTTCTTCTTTTTCCTTGCTAAATTGATTTTCAAAGAACTTAACCGATCTGGACACGACTAAGTTTCTTCCTGCAACGTAAACTCGATATCCCTTTGATATAAAATCATAACCGATTAATGTACCTTCAACTGCTTTGTCATCTAACTTCCTTCTTTTCTGTTTATGGATGTAGTAGTAGACTTTGCATTCAAACACTTTTAAATGATTGATATTTGGTCAGACTCCGTTCCACAACTCGTACGGACTTTTGTTACTTGCTTTAGTGACTAATCTATTTTGCAAATACGTTGCTGTTAGCACTGCTTCTCCCCAATATGCGTTTGGTAAATTTGCATTAATTAGCATTGCCTTGCACATTTCAACTAACGATCGATTTTTCTTTTAGCTACTCCATTTTGAGCTGGTGAATACACTATAGAAGTTGGGTTAAAAATACCTTCTTTTGTTAGATACTCTTCAACTTCTTTGCTACAGTATTCTAGGTCATTATCTGTTCTCAAAATTTTTACTTTCTATTAAATTTATTTGTTGCAGAATTAACAAATTCTTTCAACTTTGCCAATATTTCATCTTTTCTACTTATTACATATACTGTTGCATATCTACTGAAGTCATCTATAAAAGACAGGAAATACTTTTCCTAAGCTTTCAACTTTAAAAATGCCCACATACATCTAAGTGTATTAGTTCTAACGGTTCTTTCGCTCTGTAAGATGTCTGTTTCGGGTATGGTTTCTCTGTAAGTTTCGCTCTAATGCATGAATCGCAATAAAAACTATACTTACAACTATTTATTTTCAAACGTTTAGCTAAATTTTGATTTGCCATTTCTTTCATTGCTTCAATACTTCTGTGTCCTAGTCTGAGATGCCATTTATAAATGCAGTTTCCATTTTTACACATATTATTCCCCAATTGTGTTACGCAGTTTGTAACTTGTTTATCTTTATTTTTAACAACGATGAGTTCCAATAAACCATCTGTGGGAATGGCATTTGCAACTATGGTTTGACCTTTATTTATAGTGCAAGTATTTTCTACAAATTGTATTGTAAAGCCTTTACTAGCGAGCACTTTTACTGACAAGAGATTTCCAACTAGGTCTGGGACATACAAAACATTTGATAGCCTAAGGGTGTGAACATTTCCCTCTAACCACTAGTACCTCACTTTCTCCAAAACCTTTTGACTTCAACATATGACCATTTGCAATGGTTACATTTTCATTTGATTTTTCTGTAATTCTATAAAAGAAATTTACGTCACTACACACATGGCTAGTTGCTGCTGAATCTACAATCCAAGACATTGAATTGTTTTGTGATACCAATGCTCTTTGTGCACCTTCCTTTGTTATATCCAGTTTTGCATCTTTTCCTGTAACGCTAGCACAAAATTCATCCTTCACATTTTTCATTTTTGCTACATATGTTCAACTTGTGTGACAGGTTGTTATTACTTTGTACTTTATTGTTATAAATCGGATGCTTAGGAGAAAACTTTGTTTTACCTTTGTTAATATCATCATGCTTATTATTAGCATTTAGATGCCAACACTCATTTCTAAAATGATTTGACTTGTGACAATAAGTACAATATCTTTTGGCTTTAAAATTAGGGACAGAAAAAGTGTTCTTTGTTTTATAAACTGAAAATTGTGTTTCAGAGTATGTAACTGACTCCTCCTTAATATGCATTTTTTTCTCATGCTCGTCAATTAATTTAGATTTCACATAATCCAGTGATAGTTCCTCTTCGTTTTTGCTTTCCAGCGCAGTTATCAATGTACTTGTGGCATACTACAGCGCAGTTATCAATTATCTTTGTGGCATACTACACAACAAAATTGCTACCGTATGGGTTTCTTTTATTTGTTCCCCAATATTGTTTAATTTCTCTCCCAGTTCGCTTACTTCTTTAATGTGTGATTGCACTGAAATCGATTCAGTGTATTTTATACCGTACAATTTTCTTAACAAATATAGTTTACTGGATAAATTGGTTCTTTCATGTACTCGTTTGAGTTTGTTCCAAGTGTCTTTTGCACTGGTCTCGTGTAACACGTGATACAATTATGAATCACCAATATACAAACAAATTAATACTCTGCATTGCTTATACTTTTTAATCCATGTTTCATCTACAGTTTGTGGTTTGGGTTCAAACACTACATCATTTAGGTTTTCTCTGATTAGCAACATTTCCATCCTAAGTTTCTACTTTGCATAGTTAGTTTCTGCCAGTTTTTCTATGTAAATATATTTTTTCAACATCGCCATTTTGCTGACTGTTTTGCTCTGTACTTAGTACTTATGCCTTTTCTTTTCACTTATTTCCGAAGCTGCGATATGAAACCAGTTTTCAGTCTCATGATCAAATAATTGATGATGTAAGTTAAGTTTTGTGTACTTCGAGTTCCAATAATGAGTACTACAAAAGAACTACCATACGTTAAAACTAAGAAATGATTTGCAACGGTAACTATGCTCATAATCGACAGACTCTTGAAATAATGTATCATTATTTATTCTTGAATATTCACACGGCAACAAAAACGCTAATGTAAATTAATTGATAATACTAAACACAGAATGAATGAGTTATTAATCAAAAACGACTCCGCACTTTAAATTATTGCATATTTTCGCTTTCTATTTAGTCTGTTTTAAACAGTCTTACTGTGAATTAATATCCATTTGGCATTTGACACAAAACAGTTTATATTCCAGCGAGAATCATTTTAGGAGATCATGATACTCTTTTTTGCAAGAACAACAAACAGCGAGTTGCCACACATCACAGCAACGCCATCACAACTAATCCAGGGTCGTGATCCCATAACCATCTGCAACGAGCTGCTGGCTGGTCGGCATCCAAGCAAATATGAATCGAAACTCACAAATGTAAACTTGCAACAAGTGTTCGACGAAAATAAAAGAAACCAGCAAAGGACGCCATCATCCAACAAAACTGTTAAAAAGGCATAGGCCCTATGAATTAATATTTAGTGGCTAAGTAAAGGCGCAATATTATTAATTTGATTTGATATGTGAATGTTATGAATATGACATCGGTAGAATCAAATCCGTTAGAAAGGCCTAGGTCCCAACCCCGTCCAGCTTTCCAGTGGCGACTTAGCCAAATCCCACTGCATGCTACAAACAGAAACGGGAAACTAGTCTTTTCTATTATTTAATGCAAGAGAGAAACATCAAAGTTGATTGAACGGCTCGTATATCAGTAACTTCATACGGCAGCGAGGACAATATAACAAGAAAAAAGCGATTCCGAAAAAATAAAATTGTAACCACAATATTACGCATGAAATGTAATATTATTTTACATTCTTTAGTCTGTCTAATGGCAATTACATACAACATCGAAGAAGATTCAGAACGGATAAGATTTGTTTCACACGAGTAGCAATTCGGACAAATCAGAAGGAATTGGACTAATCGTACCATTAGACCAACTGGCTGTGGACCAATCGCCTCATTGGACGAATCGGCATTGAACCAATCGTACCATTGGACGAATCGTGTTTTTTTTTTTTTTATTGGAGATTTAACGAGCACTGTGAGCAACTCAATGGCCTATAAGCAGTCACCCGTCCCTAATTTAGGACCATTGGTTCCAAGGAAGGGAGAGAGCCAGGGCCGTAAGACAAGCACAGCATTCATGCCTCACCGGGATTCGAACCCGGACCCAACTCGGACGAATGATCAGAAGCCATCGCTTAGACCACTGTGGCACCTGGGGTGGCATCGTACCTTTGGAACAATTGTCCATGGGACGAATTGTCCCTTTGGACGAATCGGCATTGGACCAATCGAATCGTACCAGACCCTGAAATGCACATCCCTTACTAACTCCCAGTTGCGATATTTTAATGCAACAGAATTTTAATACAACATCTTTCAAGTAGGAAACCAAATTCAACTTACTCGTAAAAGTAATTTAACTTGTGAAGAGGGGCGAATTGGGATGACTACACCAGACACGGAATTTAAGACTTGCAGTCCGTAAAAACATACCTACCTACAGGGAGAAAAACCCATAAAGACCCTCATGAAAAATTGTGTTAGCTCCTAGACGAAAGAGAATTAATATTGTTGCGACCCTTTGGGCCTTAGATATCAGGATGCCAAATTAATTCCGGACTGCGATTCGAATCACTGGATCCGCCAAGACCTCGTTAGCCAATTAGCCGACACAGTACACCAATAAACCAATGGAGGCACAGTATAACAATTAAAACAGGGATTTAATAGATACATGCATAAATTACACCGGATACTTCATCTAATTACAAAGGCTATAACTTCCGGCCAGCTTTGGCCCTCTTCGGTGTTTCAGAAAATATGTCCTAACGAAAAGTCTGTTCTTTCACAATGGACCGCAAATAAAAGTATTCGTAAAAAGTACTTACATAGGTCCTTGAGTATCCACAGTATGGATGACACTAATAACACAAACACTCACTCGCTTCACTAATATGTTGGCACTACGAGTAGTTTGTACTTAACTTCCATCACCGCTCATTCTTAGCTGTGGCTGAAACGATGTCGTTCCCCGGTCACTGTAGGTACGTAATCAGACACACACACAAGATTTTTCTCCTCTACTCGACACGAAGAGGCTCTGCAGAGGGGAGGGTCCTCCGTGGTTCCTGGTGTCAAGTGTTTTCCCTCTCCGCTCTCTCTTTCTCTCTGTCTCTCTCTCTCTGGTTGAGCGAGGATATTCCCTATTTATTATGTATCTGTCGGCATTCCACCTGAAATGGCTCCTTACGACAGGTATCGATGGTTCGGCGAGGTGAAGAAAGTTTTTAGGTAAATCTGGTGCTTATTATTCATCAGCTTATGCTCTCAGCTGGCTTCGCTTCTTATGTTCAGAATTGCAAGAGCACGCAGACGGACGGCAAGCGAATTCTAGCACGAGAAAAAATCCTTCCTCTCTCTCTCGGCTTTCAATCGGACTCTGCTACTCTCAACAACAATCTCCCGTCTCCAAGAAATTGGTAAGCAGTGAATTCTAACACTTGAAACCGCGACATTTTTATTATAAACCGCTCTTCAAATCTAAGAGCTTTCCCATTGTTTCGCGCGCGGCATAGACAGAAGCTTCAAACGCTTTTGCCGTCCAAACACTTTTGAGTCATGGGAAATAGCTTTTAAACTCTGACCCGTCCCATTTCCGTTTATGGGCTCTTTGTTCTCGTGGTCAACACCTGCAACTCGCCACTTGAATTCAAAGTGCTAGAAGATCTTTTCTCAATATACCGCCCCTCGCAAGTGTTTAAATTATAACTCTCTGTTAATTAAAACCCCCAATCAAGTTTCAATTACCGTTAATTAACCACGCCTCTCGCCAATTAATTATGCGAGGGGGGGGTTGGATCGTCACAATATACATTCTAAAATGAATTCGTCGTCAACAAATTTTAACAATCTAACGGGGAAAGATTTTTTAAAATCCATCCTCTCATAATTAAATGTAACATCAAACTCCACTCAAAACGTGGTGCTGTACAAGATAATTATTTTCCTTTGAAAATTTTGGTTTTGATGAGAAAAAAATCCCCACGAAAATCATTTTGAAAGTTGAAATGTGCACATGCCACATGGCAATTTTCACAATTAATTTTTACATTCAATTAGTCACCGATCGCTTACTGCACAATGCTAATGTTACCTCCTTGAAAATGCGCCTTTTTTAAGTCTATAGACAAAATAATGGGTGTACCCATTATTTTGACTCAGGAACCAGTACTTGTTTCTTTTAAGATAAATGTGGATGGGGCATGCATCTCCGAATATTGGGCCGCGGGTGTCCAAGTGGTGAGCGTTCGTGACTACCATGGAGATAGCCTCAGGTTCGATCCTGGGCAGGTACGAACGTTCGAACCACTAAATACCCGCCGTGTGTCGGATGGGCACGTTAAGCCGTCGAACCCCGGGTACTGGCCCCCGGTAATAAATAAGGGCGTCTTCCTCCCCCTTTCTACCTCGCTTCCGTGTGACTTTCCTATCTGGCACTCTAGCCCAAATCTCCTACTTCTAAGGGTTGTTTAAGACCTGGGGTCAGACACTCCCTTCCTAAAATCTCAACATAATATCTGATCTGATCTGACTTCCGAATATCTCTGCGAAGGAATCAATATGTATTCTGTGTCAGTCTGTGGATAAGGCTGTCGGAACGATAGGGCATCACAAAGGGTACTAGTTTGTCTTTCAAGATTATGAAAGCAGAGTAGGGTATAGCAATGACCCTGGTCTCCAAGTCCATCGACCTACGTCTAACTGTAGTTAGCTTTAGATTAATCAATTTATAACAGCGTGCTTGGTCCGGCCGCACATAAGTACAAATAATTTTTCTATATAATTTTACAGCAAGCGCCCAACATTTAGATATTATGAAACTTTTTATTTATTTATTTATTTATTTATTTATTTATTTATGTTTGCAAGGAAGTAACTTTTCAGTCAGAAACAGAAATAAACCTCAAATGAGGGTTAACGATTAATTATTATTAGGGCTGTCGGGTTTGATCGATTAATCGATCATTTTTTTTAGTCGCCAATTATTTTCTTCTATTTTTTAATTGCCGATTATTTTCTTCTTCCGATTAATCGGTTACTTAAAAAATTAGTACAAAAATAAAATTCTTTAGGAACTTCCAAAAAACTGCATATAGTTTTGAATTTGTTGAATACAACATTTGTGCTTGTGTCTTCACTTCTTGGAAAATAGCCTTTTCATGGCGATGGGAGTTTAAATCTAGCAGTCACCACTATCAGCAGGGATTCCATCGTTCATTGTGTATCAGTATGCTAGTCTTCAAAGTCCAACGTCAATTCCGAACTTCCGCCTTTAACACTGTACTTGTTGTGCCAGCATTTTGTAAAGAGCTTCTCGACCTCGCGGTTCCCCCGTTCTTTTATTGCTGTGCGCTACGCTCGCTTCTCATATGGTGGTCTGTCTGTGCTTCCCCTCCCTGCTATCCACTTGTTGACTGTAGCAGTGTAGCTATTCAGGGAAAATGCAGCCCCGTCAGCCATTACGTGGTGCTACACCTCTTCTACTCCTGTCTCAGCTGAATCGTCTGGGAAAAGTCAGTTGTTTCAATACGTAAGGTCCATATAACAGACGGCCGGCATCTTCCAAGCTTGGATGGTATCCCCGAGGTTTTATTACATCGATGCAGATGAAAATACGCTGCTAGTCTTCACAATGAGATTCAGCTTTCAATAGGAAAGATGAGGGATTAATACACGTGTTTCTTGGAATCAATGGGGGTATGCAATTAGTCTTAATTACCCAGGGACCAAGGTGCGTACTGTTGCCGAAGTATTGTATCTGTCAACAGGAGAATTTCCAGTGCAAGAGCAAACGTCTGGGGCAAATTTTTACTCCCTCTCTCCTCATTGAAAAAGCAAATAGTGTTCCTTTATTGGCAGCGGAGCCAACTGGGATGAGCATGGGAGTGTCTGTCAGTGAAAGAAAGTTAGTTTGAACGCTGATTCATCTCTTGCTGTCACGTTTATTTGAGCTCCAAACATGAAGTTTCAGGGATTAAAAGGGAAATTATCCTCTTGTTTTGGATATAAATTAGAAGACAGTGGGGAAGTTATTGATCGCGGACATGTTTATTGTTTAAAATGTGAGAAAAAGTTTAAGTACAGTGGAAGTGTGACTAGCTTACGTTATCATTTACAATCGCAACATCCATTCATGGAAATTGTATCAAATACGCCACGGGATCAGCCTAGTTCAAATGCCACCGCTATGAAGCAAATGGGTATAAATTCCTTCCTCGAAAAGCCTGTTTCTGCATTAAAAGAACAGGAATTAACAAATAAATTAGCGTTGTGGATTGCATCTAGTTCGAGACCTGTCAGTATTGTTGAAGATCCTGGCCAGAAAGTGTTGTTGCAAACAGCTCTGAATTCTAAGTGTTACAATTTACATGCCAGAAGTACCATTATGAACAAAATTGTCCAAATTTACGACATTCAGAAGTCAAGAGTGTTTAATGAATTAAAGAGAGCTTCCTATGTGAGTTTAACTGGAGATTTTTGGACCTCACTCGCCAAAAACAGCTACTTAGCAATAACAGTACACTGGATTGGCAATGAGGGGTATTATTGTGATGCAACTCTTCAAGTGAAACAGGTGATTGAGAAGCATACTGCAAATCAGTGTACAATTGAATTTGAGGAACCCATTGAAAAATGGGAACTAACGGACAAGCTTGTTACCATCTGCCCTGATAATGCCAGAAATATTGTCCTTGGCATTAACAGATCAATATTTGACAGTGTAAGATGTTCAGCACATACTTTACAATTAAGTATAAATAAAGCTCTTAAAGTCGCATCGATAGAAAAGGTTCTAGCTAAATGCCCAAAAAATTGTAGGACATTTTAAACACAGCTCACATTTAGAGGCTACACTCTCGTCTAAGCAAAAAGAACTTGGTCTTCCTGATACTAAGCTGCAACAGGACATAGTGACACGCTGGAATAGTATCTACATCATGGTGGAAAGTCTGGTGAAAGCTAAAACCGCAGTAGACACCATTCTGGTAGCCAACGCATCGAATACCCCTGTTCTGACAACAGTTGAGTAGGAAGTGCTTGAGAAGCTAATCAGCGTATTGAAATCTTGCTTGGAAATCACTGAAATACTCGGAGGTCACAAGTACGTAACTGCCAGTGTTGTAATTCCTGCTTTTACACATCTCAAAAGCGCAACGAGATTGTCCGATACCGACCCAGCATATGTTTGCAGATTTAAAGCTATGTTGCTTGATGATCTGACGGAAAGACTCAGTCAATGGCCTTTATACGACAAGTACGAAGAAGCTACTGCCCTTGACCCTCGATTCAAAACACTTCGCTGTGTACCAGAAAAAACCCGAGATCTAGTGTGGAACAGAATTTCATCCAGTGTAGCACAAATCAACAGCTGCCCTTACACTAAGAACAAAGTAATGTGCAACAGAAACGAAGAAAACTATGTTTTGACAATTCGTCGATTCCAGAAACAGAAATAAAGGCATACACAAATGTCAGCACGCAGATAGAATTAGAGCTTCAAGTTTATCATAACTTGCCTGAACTCGACGACGATTTTACAGATCCTCTTCAGTGGTGGAAAACTCATTCATTACAGTTGCCGTTGCTCGCTACTTTAGCAAATTGGTTGCTGTGCATTCCAGCAACGTCTGCGCCAAATGAAAGAGTGTTTAGTGCCGCTGGTATTGTTGTCAACAAACTTTGTACTTCGCTTAAACCATCCAATGTTGACAAGCACTTGTGCCTAAAATCTTGGCTAAAGCAATGACTGTAAACCAAATTCAAGGTAATTATTTTTAATTTGTATTTCTGATTTTTTGATAAAGTAAAGCAATGAATACTACTAGATTAACAGGCTATAATGCATAATGTATGAATAATGCATAATGTAATTTACAGTCGTATATTTTTTGTGACAGTATTTTTTTCACTCGATCAAATTACCAATTAATCGGTCGATTAATCGATCAATGGTGAAATATTAACCGATTAAAAATATTGATCGGTCGACAGCCCTAATTATTATTCATAAATATCAAAATAATTATTCGTTCAGTTCAAAAAATTCCAGATAAAAGAATGCGAAAAAGTGTGCCATTTCTCGAGTGGTTCACCGGGAAATGTTTCGGTGTACCGAAGGGCTAATCTGTCCATACTTGTGAAGAAAGTTTATAGTGCTGTCATTAGAATCAATGTTATTGCTAAATATTGATTTCAATGACAAATATTGGATAGAAAACAGCCTGTCGTAAAGCGAAAAAATTTTGCATTACTTGAAAAAGGATGGCTACGCAAAATAGACTTCTTAATAAATGGCCTCAAAGGAAAAAAGGAATGTTTTCAACCGAACATTTAATAGCTAAGATATGGAATAAAATGTATTTTGAATTCCATAGCATCTGCCGCTAGCAGCAAAGTTTTGCATCCGTAAAGGACCGGAAAGCAAGGTTGAAGTTTTCACATTTCGAGCTTCCCAATGCAAAAAGTATTTTTCAAATCGGACTAATAGTTGCAGACATATGTATGGCATCTACAGACGGACGGACGAAGTGACACTATAATTATGTTTTTATACAAAAAACGTGCTGAAAATAAACATGATACTATGCAGTACACGTTTATTTTACCTGAGCAATCCTTTATTTAAAAATCTTCCTCATATTTCAAAATTCACAAGCACTGGGAACTAAGGACGAATTTAAGAGCCCTAATAGTAAATCTAAAATCAATGAAACTGACCATGGAGGTAAATATTCTGAAGCGGGTTAGGGATCTACACGGAACTGATATGAGAAAGCTTGTCCCGATCCGTTTCAGGCTTGCAAACTAGGACAATACAGGGTTTATGTGGAAGTAAGGGTAAATTTTCATGATCTACGTCAAACTTCTATTCATCATCATTATCAACCATTCTTCTCAATTCAGCGCTTGATGAAAGTCTTCGTTAGTCTCTTCCACTACTCTGTCGGGAGCAAATCCCTTCCATGTCACTGTGGAGCATGCCTTCAAATTTGATCAATACGTTTCCCACCTGGACTTTGTCTGGGTCTTTTCCTGTCCCTTGGCATCCCGTCTAGAATTTGAGTTGTCGAACGGTGGTCAGTTCTTCTAGCAATATGTCCGGCCATTTGCTATTTGAGGGATTTTACAGTGCAGTTCCATAAAAACTGAGAGTAAAATCACACAAAATGAAGAAATATAGGTACAGCAAATTATATGTTATTCTTTCTCAAAGTATCTTGCCTCGGATGATATGCAACGGTCCCATCGTTCAGTCCACTTTTCAAAGCATGTGGCGAAGGCATTATGTGGAAGTTGCTTTAGCGACCCCTGTACAACTTGAATAACGTCAGCATCTGTGTTGAATGTTGCGCCACAGAACTTTTTCATTGTTGGAAACATCCAGAAATCCCACGGGGCGAGTCAAGACTTTAGATAGGCTGTGGCATGATTTCAACACCGCATTTCGTAAGAAACTGTTGAACACAAGCGACGGACGTTACCATGGTGTAGGGTTCACTTGCCCACCAGTTCTGATCGCTTAATCGATATGTGTCGTCGCAGACGCTTCAAGACTGAAATGTAATACTCAGCATTGACAGTAATTTGTGGAGGAACGGCATGCTGGTAGACTACACCTTTATGATCAAAGAAAATTATCATCATCATCTTTCCAGCTGATTTGGTTTGGCGAACATTTTTCGGAGGAGACGAGCCTGTGTGTTTCCAGACACTCGTTGCGCGTTTCATGAGGGGGTCGAAATTGTGGATCCATGTTTCATCGGCAGTTATTACTGTGTTTAGAAAGTTTCAATCCTCTGCAATCATTTGTTTCCACTCATGACACACCCTAACTCTGGCTAACAATTGTTCTCTCGTCAGGTGATTGAGGTACCCATCTGGAACACACACGATGCAGCAGTAATTTGTCGCGTAAAAGGCGGAATACCGACGTTTTTGAAATATTAGTTGATGCCGCTATGTTTTCACATGTCATTCGTCAATTTTATTGCAGAATTGCCCAAACAGTGTTAACAACATGCTCCGAACAACACGTCCTTTTTTGAAATCCTGGTGACATCTAAAAATCGTTGACTCTCCCAAACATTTACCTTTGTAAGCTTTTTTCATTAAATCAACTGTTTCTGGAGCTGTTTTACCTAAACGATAGCAAAATTGTATCGCACAACACATTTCCTTTCTTAACTCTGAATCACTCACATCCATAGCTGTATGGAAAATGCAGCCGTACCTTAAACAACTGCGCAATAACAAAACCAGAATCGTCTGCCACAGCTAATAACTGCTGCCATAGATACTTCCTTGATTCAGTTAGCCATCTGCGTGGTTATTTTTCCCCTTCGCACTGTTGCCAACGCAAAAGAAAATTACTGTATTTTTATGGAACAGCCTTTGTACTTTCATCATGATGTCATCGACTCTTGTCATTTCCCTAATCCATGTGTTCCTCTTCCTATCTCTCCCGGTTTCACCAAGCATATGCATCTCGTAATTTTCTGAATCGTTCGTAGCTTCTGTCTATCTTTTTTCGTTAAGGTCCATGTTTATTATCCATAAGTAAGAACTGAAAGGAAGCACTGATTAAATACCTTCATTTTAAGACATAATGGTAAAGTTGTTCTTGAAAAGTTCATTGTTTCAAACAAATGCTCTCTAGCCAAGCTTTATATGCCTACTAATTTCTCTTTCAATGTGGCATTCACTGGATATCTGTTGTCTAAGGTAGATGGAGGAATCAGTTATTTCTAAATTTGCTCCTTCAACCTTTAGATCTTTATTTCTTGTAAAAGCATTGCACATCAATTTTGTTTTCTATGAGTACATTTGTAATCTCAATTCTTCATTCTTGTCAGCAAGTTTCTGGTTCATACTCTGCAACCTGAGGGGTACTTGCAAAGATGACTATGTTGCAAGAAAAAGGTAAGAAAAAGGTAAGTAGGTTAAACTATCTCTATTAATGTTTATCCCCTTGTTTTCTCGGTTTAATTATTGAAAGATGTTCTGCCATGTGGCATTGAATAGCTTGAAAAATACTTTATAGTGTCACTTTATCTCACTCTCTTTCCAACTTTTAGGCAGTATCAAATGGTAGTATAGTCTATACTGCCAGTAATTCTTGCGCAGCCCCTTTATCTTGGTGTCTTACTGGCCGCTGCCTTGGCCAGGTACACTCCAGCCACCGGAATCTGAGGCCCAGATTTTAAGTTATGAAGTCATTTGAACAGGTGGGTCGGTCATAACTCACCACTCTAGCCACGTGTTTTAGTGAGGGTGGGATAGCATTTGCTGTAATGTTGGTGGCATAATTGTAACGCAGTTAGGTGGTCTCTCCCTTGTCAGAGCCCCTTCAGTGAAAGGAGGTTGCTATAGACCTTGTACTCCCAGATTTCTATTATATTGAGAGCAAGCAAACAAAAAGCGAAACTGAAGCTTGCAGTATGAGAGTATATACTTACCTCCACATGCAATTTGTAAAGACTTAAGCTTTTTACTCCTTATTTAAAGAACAATGTGCCAAACTTCAGGGACGAAAGGAACTTCCACTACTAAATGGTACTTGTAGGTTGTTCTAGGGTGCAGAATACTACTTTCGTTCTGCTGTCAATAGTCTGAAGGAAATGGGGATATATTCTGAGGTGATCTCAGAACAAGATAGAACATGTTCTCTTAGGAGAATAATATCATACCCCACCGACTAAAGTTAAACGAGTCCTTATTATTTTGTGTGAAAATACGAAACAACTGGGTTTTTATTGCTGAAATGCTTCGAGTTGTTAGACATCTGCTCAGTTCATGCTTTAGATCCTGAATTCCAAGAAAAAGGCGCACAGCCAGTGTTTGAGTTAGTGCTTATGGACTACTCACAGTCATCTACCCTACTTCTGGTGTTTTATAGCAAATCACAAAAAAAAAACATTTTTTTTAGGAAAAAGAAAAGTCCTACACAGCCCGGTCTACGCTAGACTCAGCTTAAAAATTTAAGGTCCGAAACGGGAGCTGGCCGGGTAGGGTTTAAGGCTCTATCCAAAAAAGAATGCTTCCAAACCTGTACCAAGGGTCTCAAATAAACAGTACCTAGGTCAGCATGGATAAAACATAAAACAATGTCTTTCTCACCAAACAAAATGGAGTTACATGGTAAAGAAGCAAGTACACTGCTGGCCACCCAAAATGCAACATCAAGAAGGAAGCATCCGATTGGCCTGAAATTCGCAACATGCGTCGCCCGCGCGAGGACATGCAAACAATTAGCATTGCAGGGCATATGCAAATCATGTGCGCTCTGCACGCCACCGAGAAGCACTATAAGAAGGGTGCACAGAAGGCGGGGTGTAAGTAGTGGAAGTGTGTTCTGCTGTCGGACTTGTGCGTGGGAAGCTTCCTGATGCCTCGTCGCAGAATACGGTGGTCATTACAGCATGTTTCGGAGTTCGACAAAGGACGAATCGTGGCTTATCGCGACAGCGGTTTATCGTACCGAGACATCGGGGCGCGTGTGGGACAACATCCAGCCACAATGAGGCGAGTATGGATTCGGTGGGTGCAGGAGGGATGGACGGATCGACGTGAGCGATTGCCGCAGCCGCGGCATACCACCGAATGAGAGGACCGGCATGTTGTTCGGCGTGCATTGACAGCACGCACCACCACATCACGAACGTTAGCACAGGAATTAGGGTATGTTGCGCAACAACCTGTGTCAGCACGTACCGTTCGACGTCGTCTGCAGGAGCGGGGACCTGTCACACGTCACATTGCTCGGATTACTATTGACGTTACTCCACCGGCGAGTGCGGCGGCAGTGGGCCGTTGAACGCCGCATCTGGACTACGGAATGGCACGACATTGTCTTCTCCGACGAATCCCGCTTCTGCTTGCAACACCACGATGGTTGGATTCCCGTGTGGCGGCACCGCGGCGAAAGAATGTATGACGCCTGCATTATGCATCGCCATACCGGTCCGTCGCCTTTCGTTATGTTTTGGGGCGCAATTGGATATGACACCCGCACCCCTCTGGTACACATCGCCGGTACACTCAACAGACACAGCTACATCTCCGACGTTTTGGAGCCTGTAGTCCTCCCTTTCCTGCCCTGTGAACTGTGGCAACGTGTGGAAGCAGCCCGGGCCGACATACCCCAAGATCACACCCAAAGCCTCTTTCGTTCGATGCCGCGGCGTGTAGCAGCCGTTATTGCCAGCCATGGGGGCCACACGAACTATTGATGACTGCGTGTTCCGCAAGTCGCACGGGCATGTAAGCTCAATCGTTTCATCTTTGTATCTGTTGCTATGTGTCCAGTAAATCTGGCTTTGCTATCTCGTGTCCTTCTTGGTGTTGCATTTGGGGTGGCCAGCAGTGTATTTGACTGAAATGAAGAGTATTATGCTGCGCTGCAAATTTTGATGAAATATACTGCAGAGAACCCTTCATCATTAAGCTGAGAAAAGGTTACAGTTAACGCATCTGGATATGTGAAGGAGTCCAACGTTTTAATACGTGGTACATAACAGATAACAAAGAAGTTCCGTCTACGAGAGGACATTCTTCTGGGATACCATGAAAGTTCTAAAAGATGCAAAGTTTTAATTCCAGAAATATGCAGATTGTTGCAAGCAGAACTGTTAAATCTAAGGGAAGGGAAGGACTCAAAATTAATGGGAGTACATAAACAAAATAAAAATAAAAAAGGAGAATATACAAGAAAATACCACTGCAAAGAAAAAGGTCACTAATTAGAGAGAGGATGACTGACACACACAAAGCAAACAAAAGTACGAGTAAACCTTGCGTCCTACAAAAATAACAGAAGGAAAGCCACTGGAGTTTTTTGCCATGTGCAGCAGAAATAGAACGAGGTAAAGAACTACAAAACTTGAAAAGAATTCCAAACACGAAAAACCAAAGGAAGAAAGAGAATTGGCCTGAGATAAATGAAGAATTTGGTTCACTCAAGAAAAAAAGAAATTGAGAAGTGGTGAATCTTTCGTATGTAAAGGAAGAAACTGAAAACGAATGGATCCATTAGGTAAAACATAATGCAAAAAAAATGAGATTATCCTGAGAAGTGAACTTGTTGTATACAATGCAGAATGTAGTTCAATCATTTATGGCAACAACAGTTGGGTGTTAAGCAAAGGATTTTCTGGGGGGATAGAAAACGCGGACATGCGAATGGTAAAAGGAATATCTCGGGAAAATAGGTAATTTCAGTTGCAAACCAGAATTAGTAATGCTGACATTAGAACAGAGCTGGCTGGGTACTCCTTCGGCAAAAGAAAAGTTTAACGAGAACGTACTGAGAAAATGATACTGTGTTAGTATTTGTGTGCTGAATGAGAGAACAAAGATTACTTGAGCAGGTGTTCAATGTACCAGACCTCAGATCAAGAGGCAGACTAGAACAAGATAGATTCAAATTGTGAAATCAGCAAATCAGCCATTAGTGATTGAGGAAGCAGTATGGGAGAGACACAAAGGCAAGTACAAAAACAATCAGAACAAAACTTTTTAAGTAGTCTGTTCCAAAAGCACCCCAGACATTGTACTGATATCTTGGCGTAAAATGACGAACATGTTTAAAATGTGGAAGACACAAAAGACAGGCCTGCATTTGCAACGAGTATTTACGCCTGCTTTTAAAGCATATTATAATTCAAACAAACCGCTTCGCTATAAAAACTGCATTTCTGTATGGTAATTTAGAAGAAAGAAATTAAACTTTACCTTATGTATAGAATAGCCATAAAACATGAAACGAGTGCAATGAAATCAAGTATTAATGGTTTAAAGCAATCGTTTAAAAATTGCAAAGTATAACAGTGGTAGACTCCTTTAAGAGCCCAAAACTTTCGACAGTGCGAGGAAAATATATACATTTTCAGGAAAATACTGAGGATATACGCTTACATTAATTATAATTTACGTAGTGGACATTTTTGTTGCAAGTTATCACAGAGAAAAAAATCGACGAAATTAGAGAAATGCTTAAAAGCGTATTTTTAAGGTAGAAATCTTTTGAACGTGATCCACTATCTCTGCATTTAGATTTAGAGATCTTTTGAAGGTGATCTACTATCTCAGCAGATAGATTCAGATATATTTTGAAGGTGATGTACTATCTCGGCATTCAGATATCTTTCGAAGGCGCTATCTGTGTGAAGGTAGCAAAACAATAAATATGGAAATATACTTAGATATTAAAGAAAAGTTACACACCCGTGCATGTAGATTGGGAAATGAGCATATAAGAAAAAAATGCTTGCTGGTAGTGAAATATCATGAAGCAATGATAGTATTTTCCTATGAGATAATTCAAAATTATCATCCCGATTCCAGAAAAATATTTGAAGAGCTGAATGCGTACACCATTTTTCGGTCAGCAGAGGTATGAAAGATATTCCGGTCCATTCTGCACATTACGCAGAATATTAATATTCATTCTACCTACACCTTCGGACTTTGTTACAAGATATCGGCAATGGATGGCAGTGGTGGAACACAAAACACATTTCTGATGCAACATCAAATGATAAACTTCCAGGAGATGTAAGTAGGGTGAACGAGACGACCATGAAATAGGCTCTTTAGGCACGATCCAACGATTGGGTAATTTGTCATGAAGAAACGAGGTAACATCGCGACAGTAATGAAACGGCTCTGCATTTAGTTCAAAAAACGCCCGTTTAAAGTGGGGGCATCTACCACAATTGCTCATGCCGCTAATTGTATTTTTGTTCCACTGTTTTCTCACGTAATGGCCACAAAACGCTTTTACCTTTGGGATAACTTTGACGCATTGGAATGAGACTTTTTATTGCTCCATACACTTATGTTATGTCTCTTGAACTTAAGAAATTCTCTCATCACTAAAGTTTTAGACAACTGAGTGCCATCATTAACAACAGAGTTCATTATCACAATATAAAACGCATAGCGTGTAGCTACGTTATTCTTTGTTATTCGATGTAGTAGTTGCAATATGTGCAAACAGAGCTCTGGTGTGTAAAGGCGGCCACAGACGCACACGTTCGAATGATGCGTTTGAGTGTCACACGACCAAATGGGGGAGTTTTGTGCCCGAAGCGGCATGTAGCGTGGAGTGAAGAGGATTTCAGGCAGACGTTGAAGAGCTTCACTCCATGCTACATTCCGCCTCAAACACAAAACATCCCCATTTTCTGCCGTGATACTCAAACGTGTCATTCAAACATGTATGTCTGTGGCCGCCTTAAGACCTTCTCTAAGAATTCTCTACGCTGTAGAATCTGATAAATGAAAATCACGACAAGAACGATGTGCCGAATATTTGGACTAGGGGGAAAGGCACTTTTGAATGGGCTCAACGGTTGTCTTATTTTCGTTTACACATGCATTCCATCTCTTTAAATCATACGCGTATACATTGCTGGCCACCCAAAATGCAACACCAAGAAGGACACGAGATAGCAAAGCCAGATTTACTGGCCACATAACAACAGATACAAAGATGAAACGATTGAGCTCACAGGCCCGTGCGACTTGCGGAACACGCAGACATCAAAAGTTCGTGTGGCCCCATGGCTAGCAATAACGGCCGCTACACGCCGCGGCATCGAACGAAAGAGGCTTTGGATGTGGGCTTGCGGTTTCCACACGTTACCACAGTTCATCAAGCGTAGCCGTTGGTGATACTTGCCGGGCCACTCGGTTGCCGATCAGCGACCAGACGTGTTCGATGGGCGACATATCGGGAGAACAGGCGGGCCACGGCAGCAGTAATACCTGGTGGGCCACGGCAGCAGTGATACCTGGTGGGCCGTGAAGAATTGTTGCACGATGCGTGCCACGTGCGGGCGCGCATTGTCCTGTTGAAACGTGGCCGCTGGCTGGTACTGCAGGTAAGGGAGGACTACAGGCTCCAAAATGTCGGAGATGTAGCCGTGGCTGTTGAGTGTACCGGCAATGCGTACCAGAGGGGTGCGGGCGTCATATCCAATTGCGCCACAAACCATAACGCCAGGCGACGGACCGGTATGGCGATGCATAATGCAGGCGTCATACATTATCTCGCCGCGGTGCCGCCACACGGGAATCCAACCATCGTGGTGTTGCAAGCAGAAGCGGGATTCGTCGGAGAAGACAATGTCGTGCCATTCCGTAGTCCAGGTGCGGCGTTTAACGGCCCACTGCCGCCACACTCGCCGGTGGTGTAACGTCAATAGTAAGCGGAGCAATGGGCGCCGTGCGACAAGTCCCCGCTTCTGCAGACGACGTCCAACGGTACGTGCTGGCACAGGTTGTTGCGCAACACACCCTAATTCCTGCGCTACCGTTCGTGATGTGGCGGTGCGAGCCGTCAATGCCCGCCGCACAACATGCCGGTCCTCTCGTTCGGTGGTGGGCCGCGGCTGCGGCAATCGCTCACGTCGGTCCGTCCGTCCTCCTGCACCCACCGAATCCATACTTGCCTCACTGTGGCTGGATGTCGTCCCACACGGGCGCCGAAGTATCGATATCATGATCCGCTGTCGCGATAAGGCACTATTCGTCCTCTGTCGAACTCCGAAACGTGCTGGAATGACTGCCGTATTCTGCGACGAGGCATCACGAAGCTTCCCACGCACAGGTCCGGCAGCACAACACACTTCCACTACTTACACCCCGCCTTCTGTGCACCCTTCTTATAGTGCTTTTTGGTGGCGTGTCGGTCGCACATGATTTGCATATGCCCTGCAATGCTAATCGTTTGCATGTCCTCTCGCAGGCGACGGCGACGCATGCTGCGAATTTCAGGCCAATCGGATGCTTCCTTATTGGTGTTGCATTTTGGGTGGCCAGCAGTGTATATATATATATATATATATATATATATATATATATATAGTATATATATTAAACTCACAGATAAACTATTTGAGATTTAATGTTAATCTTCACAATGGATGTTTCTCATGTAAAAGTAAACACAGATGTTGTGCTTTATATGCAAGCCCATAAAAACGCTTCCGTGGTTTGAGAAGCCGTTTTGAAGTGTCAGATAGCTTGGAAACTGAAAACTGAACCGTTAGCACTATTTATAAGCTTAAACGGTTATTGAATTTGAAATAAAAAAAAGATTTCCAGTATTTTTGTTTTTCAAGTGTTTACTGTCTCTCAATTTTATTTTATAAAAATATTCTTAAAATCCATATCATTTTGAATCATTCTGTATGTCGGACACTCAGGTCCCACATCTGTTTTCATGCTTCACAGATAACAGCGGTTTTCATCCTTTTAACATCAAGACACAATCCCTTCTCTTAAAAGAAGTATGGTGAAACATTTATTCAGGGAAAGTCGAATATAATTGAGCCACGATTTCCACTTCTGTCGTGCCGTATCCTTAACATATATTCTTAGGGATGAATCATTATTGAAGAATAATATCGAAAAAAAAAAGTAGAAATGTGTGCTTTCGACAGTAGAATATTCCTTCTACATGTTTAGTATCGCAGTCATTTTATCACATAAATAAGCCTTTTCCAGTGTCAACAGATTACTGCTGAAAACCATTGTGCGATTCCTGTGAATATATGTGCAATTATGTTTGTCAGGTGGTCACATACGTGCAAGAAAAGCAATAAATCTGTAAATTATGCAACTCCCTCTATACCTCATAGCGACCATATTTAGAGGAAACTTGGGGAACTCATTTTCGCACGTTAGGCGCTATAAATTCAGTTTTCGTTTCATCGAAGCAAATAATTTCCAGTTCGTAAGTCATTTCACGTACTCCAACCGGTTAATGTGGTGCTATTTTTCTTAGTGCGCTTTTTAAACCCTCTCCTTTTCAACGATTCAACAGATGCATGGCATATGCATCCCGCTGAAGTTTAAGCCATGATGACCACTAATTTTTCTGAAGTTGCACAAATATTATTATTATTATTATTATTATTATTATTATTATTATTACACCAAAACGGACCGTCTCGGTCCAGTGTACAATCCTATGAATGTCCAAGTGTACAATCATTATATCATTCGGCAGGCTTATATCAAGTAAATCTTGTGACGTACCTGCCAGCAGGACGCACACGACATAAAGGCAGATAGGAATCAGAATGAACGTCTGCGTAGCTCAGTTGGTAGAGCGACTTGTTCCGGAATAAGCGGCCTCGGGTTCGAATCCCGGCGTAGACCAAAAATGACGGAGAAATTTACTTCGTTATAATGGCGCCCGAACTATCCGGATGACCCGACCGTTCAAAATCTCGCATTGGTGTGATGTTATTTCCACACCGCGAGATAGGAAAAATAAGAGAATTCCTTCTCCAGCGCTTCGAAAAATAAAAATGTGTGATGTTGCATTCCACACAGCAGATTGACTGGGAGTTCTCAAGTGCACGTTCTACAGTGGATGGCTGCCTGCAACGATTCATGGTCACGGCTGACCCGTGGGCCATGCCCCCGGCCCTCTTTCGGGGGGGGGGAGATGTGACGTACTTGCCAGCAGGACGCACACGACATAAAGGCAGATAGGAATCAGAATGAACGTCTGCGTAGCTCAGTTGGTAGAGCGACTTGTTCCGGAATAAGCGGCCTCGGGTTCGAATCCCGGCGTAGACCAAAAATGACGGAGAAATTTACTTCGTTATAATCTTTTTTCAAGACCTTCTTGACTGTTCCTGGTGTTACCATTTCATCTGACATGTCTTCGAATAACCATATCTCTTGCTGATACTGCATTAGAAAAAATATAATCTAGGAATTTACTTAGAAATTATACGATTTTTTCTTCTGTAACACTATATAAATCACAAGTGTATTCCATCCTAGCGTACTATTCTCACATCTGCAGTACTACTGCGTACACTTGCGAACTCTGAAATTTCTTAAGGCTATGCAGAAAAGGGCAGTTCTCCCGTAGCACGAACTGGAACTCACTAATACTCTTCTTCAGTTCATTCCCCGAAAGGCGGGCTGAGGTAGTTCCGTGTGCGTTTTACTGGAAGCATTAAGGACACCGTTGTACTGGAAGCATTAAGGACACTGCTTTTAAGATTTATTACTTCGCAATTTTGTGCCACATTACAAGAAATAAGTTCATATGGTATCGACTTGTGTCCTCTTAAGTTCTGCACTGATGGTTTGTATAACTTGTTCATTACCGATGTATCTAAATTAAGTTTCATTTCCTGAGTACAGCTCCTCAAAACATTGCAAGCGTCACCTGCTCAAATGAGAAGCTAATAAACTGCTTTGGGGTTTTCCATGTTTTAAAACAGGGGGAGGGGGCCGCATGCAGTACCTTTCTTGAACGCTTCTCTACAAAAACATGGTACGCTTCGGCAGCATTTCAACTTCAGTTCCAACTACTTGTACATTAAGTTTCTTGAAACTCAGTTTTAATTCCTTTTTGTTCACTTCAGTCATCTTTACAAACTTGATCATATGTAGAGGATTTTAGGATGGAAGTGTCTAACCCAAGGTCTTAAACAACCCTTATAAATAGGAAGCTAGAAGCTTTGGGCTAGAGTGCCCGATAGAAAAGTGACACGGAAGCGAAGTAGAAAAGGGGAGGAAGACGCCCTTATTTATTACCGGGGGCCAGTACCCGGGGTCCGACGGCTTAACGTGTCCATCCGACGCACGGCGGATATTTAGTGGATCGAACCTGGGTATTTAGTGGATCGAACCGAACGTTGTCCACAAGGCCACCCGCGGCCCTACAAACTTGTTTCCACTTTGCTATATAAGCTTATCATTGATCAGTTATTGATAATATACTGCAAATAAAAAAACTTGATAAGCCTGATTTTCATAAAAAAATTAGCATTCACTATAATAATAATTTATCTGATATTTTCAGGATCTAGTATCACCATACGTCCAAGGATATTATCGAGCTTTTTCAGTAGCAAAGAATAGACTTACAGAGACAAGTTTCATGAAAACAATTTCACGGAGAAAAGAACTGTCTAGCTTCATACTATACGCGGAATCTAAAGCTGACAAATGTTTTTCTTGGCATCGAATTGCAAGAAATACAGTGACCGAAATAGTTATGGCCTTTTATATTTTTGACAGATATAAATAGACGTGAAGAACAATTCCTGCGTTATATACCCCTTTGTAATATGCAAATTCGAAACGCATTCATTGGTGTCTATAAAGGTACCCTGCGCATGCGTGGCGAAGGCTGATAAGTGAAATCAGTCTTTAGAAAGCGAAGCAATTATGGCCCTGCTCAGTTGAACGTTTATCGATATGGGTACTCTTTGAGAGCAACAGGTGCTAGGGATTTGTACCAACAGCCCAAAGACAGAATTAATTAAATGACTTGTTGAAAGTGTTTGGTTTAAAAAAATAAGCATGCCGTCCGACTCTCGACTGTCTGACATCGAGGGGGGGATCAATGGCTTAAGAGCACAAACTGATATGAATGCTACAGTTATTGCCTTAGCTATCAATTGGAGCTCAAAGGTCGTCCGAAATTACCTGAAAGATCCAGCTGAGTACGATAAAAAACAGGCCATCCAAAATTACGAATAGGGACTTCGTCTTCTGAGGCGCAAAACATTAAATAGAATTGTAAAAGCTCGACAACTGCACGGCGAATTAAATGTGCCAGTCACTGTTCGACGAACACAACAGTTGCTGAATCAATCAGGACAATAAATAAACTTTGCCGTTGTTTACACGATAATTTTTTTTGGCGTGTATACGTCTTTAAAATCGGTACCATGGGAAAACTAAAAAACTTGACCGACGTAATTTCTTACGATTGATCAAATGCTTATAATTTCTAAATTGTAAAAAAATATCTAAAATCTAATAACTGACATAAAAAAGTAATAACCAATGATTCTGAAAATATCAACTTCAAAGTCATGCGCATGCGCGGGGAGAGGGGAGGGCGTCCGCCATTTTGGGGTCGAATACGCTGAGTCAAGCGCCTTGAAATCAGTATAACTTGAGATCGCGTAGAGGTAAGATCATGATATTGATCTCAAACGATTTGTCTGGATGAGATCTATCAAAAAACTAATAATTCATAAACGTTTAATAGGTACTTTATAAGTTATAAGTGATAAACGAAAAATAATTTGTGTGAAAATCAAAATGTCTAAATATTTGAAGCAAAAGTACGACTCAAAATACTACAAACATACATCAGAAGAAAGAAGAACTCGAAAGGAATAATCGAATAAGCCCAAAACGACTAATGCAGAACGATGTAGAACGTATAGACAGAAGAAGAAAGTCGAAGCGGCGCAACGCGTGGAGCCACAACCACGCACTTCTACAGTTAGTACATGTGAACCAATGGACTACTTGGCCGTGAGTGAAACATGGATGAATGATTCTAGTCCATACATTTTCCCGGTTTTGAATTGAAGGCTAAAAGAAATAGAGCAATAGCCCAACACAAACCATCCATTTCCAAACGTACTACTTCGCCCACAAAACGAACTGCGGGGGAGTTGCCATTTGCAGAAACATCAATAGTTTAACAGATTGCCAATCCGTAAATGTCTCAGTCAACAACATATTGAGAATTGAAGATGACTATGTGGGTGACATGTGTCTACTGGATGTGACAGTGTCTGCTCAAACTCGCTTCATACTTGGCTCGGTTTACATTCATTCCAACGGTTCACAAACATCACTAGAGGTATTCATGTTCCAGATGCTACGCGATTATTCTGAAAACATCAAGAAAATCATACCAAGTATGGCACCGGATACCCAAGTGCCTATCATTCTCACTGGTGACTTTAACATTGATGTGCAACAAAACATCAACTTACTCAAATTCATGAAAGACAATTTCGGCTTGACTTATATAAATTCTCCACCTTAGGCAATACTTGTATCGACTTAACCTTTGTACGAAATATAGATGTGAATTGTATGCCATATGATTGTTACTTCTCATATCATCGCCCTTTAATAAATAAAATTATAGTCTAACTGCATTTCTCTTTCATTTATCAACCGACTTCTACCTCAAACGCCTTACTGTCAAACACGTATATACGTAAATAAAACCTGCTGGTGTGTCTCGGACATAGCCTACGCACATTTTTTTTTATCGTGTAAAAAACGACAAAGTTTGTTTATAGTGACTTTAACACGATTGGTGATCCTCTTATCAATCAGGATTGTTAGAAAACTCCAGCAGAAGCCAGTGCTGTCTTCAGTCCACAAAGCCAATCGAAAAGAAAGCTCGCAGCCATGTGAGTTGGAGCTCGCAGTGGCGAAAAGTTATTTCATCCGACAAGAAAAAATTTAATCTGGTATGCACAGTTATTGGAAGGATGACAAACAAGAACAGCTAGTGTTTTCCATTAGACATCAGGGTGGTGGTTTGGTCATGATATGGGGCTAAATTGGCTAGGAAAAAGAAAAGCGATATTGCATTCGTGGATAGAAAAAGGAGCAGTTCTGGTTACCAGCAAATATTAAGCAAACAGTTTCCTCGAAATGTACTTAAAATGGCCGGTAGAAATTGTTTCAGTAGGACAACTGCAAAATTCAGGTGTCGAAAGCGTCCCAAATTTGCTTTAAATCGGAAAAATAAAATTACTCAAACCTTGGCCAGCAAAATCACCTGATCTGAATACAATAGGGAACGTGTGGTATATGCTGGCACAGAATGTGTATGAAAATGGCCGTTATTTAATGAATAAGAACAGTTTGAAAACAGCTATTTTTGAGTCATGGAATTCTATCAAATATGAAGTATATTCAGGACTTGTATGACAGCTTACCTAGTCGAATGGAAGCTTGCTACAATGCCAAAAGTGGGTGGACAAAATATTAAAATTGCCCAGCTTCTAAAAATGACACTCATGAATTAAACGCCCACAGGGCCGTACCCTCAGTCAACTAAAAAATCCCCCCTCCCCCCAGTCAACTAAAAAAATCCCGGGGTCGGGCTTGACTGGAAGGTTTATAACGAAGTAAATTTCTCCGTCATTTTTGGTCTACGCCGGGATTCGAACCCGAGGCCGCTTATTCCGGAACAAGTCGCTCTACCAACTGAGCTACGCAGACGATTATTCTGATTCCTATCTGCCTTTATGTCGTGTGCGTCCTGCTGGCAGGTACGTCACATCTCCCACACCCCCGAAAGAGGGCCGGGGCATGGCCCACGGGTCAGCCGTGACCATGAATCGTTGCAGGCAGCCATCCACTGTAGAACGTGCACTTGAGAACTCCCAGTCAATCTGCTGTGTGGAATGCAACATCACACATTTTTACTTTTCGAAGCGCTGGAGAAGGAATTCTCTGATTTTTCCTGTCTCGCGGTGTGGAAATAACATCACACCAATGCGAGATTTTGAACGGTCGGGTCATCCGGATAGTTCGGGCGCCATTATATCGAAGTAAATTTCTCCGTCATTTTTGGTCTACGCCGGGATTCGAACCCGAGGCCGCTTATTCCGGAACAAGTCGCTCTACCAACTGAGCTACGCAGACGATTATTCTGATTCCTATCTGCCTTTATGTCGTGTGCGTCCTGCTGGCAGGTACGTCATAGGTTCAACATTTTGTTCCTGCATTAAAAAATCTTGTCGTTTCACAAAACGAACACTGACTTGCTAAATAATGAGATGGCGTAGATCACTTACTGAAATCTGCCACCGGATGCATTGATTAATTACAGCTTAAACCGACGAGTCGAGCTGTAAGACGAGGGTCTAAAACAGGGCGGTTTATTTCTTTTAAGGCTGCAATCGAATTCCGTTTTCACGCTGTTGACTTTAGCGACTGAAAACGCGTTTCTTTTTATTTTTCCGAGAAATCCTCGAAACCAAAACCAAAACGAACTTCTGGCTCCATTTGTTGCTATAGCGGAGACGAGGAATTTCGAAGAATTTGTTTACATATTTGGGGATAGATGACTCCCTTGTTTGTATTTAAGTGCAGAAGAAAGAAAAGTATTTACATTTGTATCAGAAGTATGTATTTAGGCCGAAATCTCAAGTATGTGAGGAATTCCAACGAGAAATGGCACATCTTTCTGTGTGACATTCCCTCTGCAACTAAGATAGCTTTTTTTCAGTACAACGCATTTGTTTCCCTATAACCTGAGGGTTTTTAAATTTTTCTGAATCGCGGACACACAACATGGCAAAACGGAATAGGACTTGAGGGTCTTATGAAAAAGAAAAGTGAACGAGAAAGATGACACCGAATTTTCGGGTGTAATGAGCACGTTTTGAATCCGTTCTGATCCAAATTAAATTTATCAAAGCAATTCAAAGTCAGTGGAATCGGTATGGAAAACAATAGTATCTGACGGAAGAAAGAATTTTTTCAATCGGGTTTTTAATCCCGCAGAAATTTCTGAAAACGGAATCATGAGCTTAAGCCCTCTGGTGGCAGACTTGTGCATTAAGAAAGAAACATTTCACAGCGGAAACGCTCTCCAACAAAGAAAGAATTTTTCAAATCGGACTCCTCGCAGCAGAGATATGGACAAATATAAAATATGCATCTACACCCCCTGGCGGGAAAACCTTGCATTATTTCAGGAAGAAAGTATACTCAAAAGGTTTTTCGATGTGAGCAGTATCGGTCCAAGAAAAAAGTTTCAGTCGATTTTTAAGGAGCTCAGATTTTGGTGCAAATACATCAGAAGCAGAAATTAATACTTATGCCCCCTGGTGACCAAATCATTCTTTACCAAATATTAGAAATATATGAGAAACATTTTCCATCAGAAGCTGCATGCGATACAGGAAGAAGTTTTCAAATCAGAGTTTTAGAAGCAGAAATAACGCAAAACGCAATTTACCTTTGCGCCCTCCAGCAGAAAGTCTATAATTTACTTGAAAATTTTGAATTTGTATGAAAAACATTTCGCATCGGAAACACAATCCAACAAAGAATTTTTTTTTTCAAATCGGATTCTTAGAAGTAGAGATATTGACAAAAATAAAATAGAGGTCTGCACGGGCCCAGACCGGACCGGCGCGGCCCGCGGGTCGGGTCGGGCCTTTGCTCATTTCTAAGTTGGGAAAACGGGCTGGGCCGGGCCTTCAATATTTAATATAAAACAGACACGGGCCGAGCACGGTTTTTTTTTTTTTATGAGCAAAACAATCGCTGAACGATGCCTTTCTCGTTCGGAAAACTCGCAACATACAGCAGCAGGATAAGATTGAATAATTTTCACTGATGGAAAAAATAGAAGTTTTACGACATCCTCCCCTCCAACAAAACAATTGGAGTGGGTCAGCTCCCTTAGTTTTTCAATGTGAATGTGGTCCCTTCTCTCTCTCTCTCTCTCTCCCTAACTTCCACCCTCCTCTCATGCTTCAGGTCAGGCTGTTAACTGCAACATTTCTAAACCGAGCCACCCGCTCGGAGACCAGGGCAGTCGCAGACGATCTTTTTTATTGTTCTGGTCGGCAGCACTTTGTTCTCTAGATGTGTGAAGAGCATTTAAGTTATCTTAAATGGCACGGGAGAAATGGGCTGCGAGAAACTTACTTATGTGTATAAGTTTGTGCCGTATTTTCCCCATTTGTACTATCAGGCAGCCGAATTCAAAACTTCTGTGACACTGATTATCTGGGCAGTCTGTCGTTGTTTTCCCTTAGCATATGCTCAGTTCAGTGTTGCTGATAAACACTCTTCCATACTTATTATGAAGTTTCAGAAAGCGAAAGATTTTCGCAAAACAATCGCTTCTGGAGAATATATGCTTTTAGACAATGTAAAGGGGAAAAGCGATATTTGGAAATATTTTAAATTACTGTCCCGTTCTGAAATTAGTCGGCCGGTAAACGTTGTGCAGTGCACTAAATGCAAAAACTTTTTGAGTTACGATAGCACAAAGTTTGGAACATTGCATCTTAAGCGGCACAAATGTGTTCTCCACACACACACGAGAGACATATTGGGTTCCAGCGATATGATATGCCAGTAGAGATAGGTGCATTTTATAAAGCCATAAAATCTTCTCCCAGTAAAACGATCGGACTCATAATTCTGTATATTTCGTACTTTTCGAATTAACCCCCCACCCCACCCCACCCCACCCCCCACCCCCACCCCCATCCCCCGCCCCTCCGTATCCACAAGGATATTTCCGGGTTCGGCGGTAGGGAATGATAATTTGAAAACCCAGAAAATTTGAAAGGCATGGAAATTGTTCTTTTCATGCAATATTTTTGTGAATACAAGCCCCCCCCTCCCCGGACGCCAGGTGACTTATACAGAGTCTCAGAAATATTATGAATGGACGTTTATTGTAATAGAATACGTGTAGCAATTAAGAAAACGAAAATTCTTCAGAAGTAGAATGACCGAGTGCACCAGGTGTCAAATTCGTGTTTTGGTAATTGTTGAAATTTAACGGGCCGGCCTGGGCCTTGGAAACAGGAGAATTATACGGGCCGGGCCTTGGACGCGCAGGCTAGGGCCGGGCCGGGCTTTCCAAATTAAGGCCTGTGCAAACCTCTGAAATAAGATATACATCTACGAACCCTGGCGTAGAAACCATGCATTATTTTAAGAAGAAAATATTCCTAAGAGGTTTGTCGACGTTATTAGTATTGGTCCACAAACGATTATTTTTCAATCGAGATTTTAGAAGTTCAGATTTTGCTGCAAATACATCAGAAGCGGAAATTAAGTCTTACGCCCCCTGGTGGCCAAACCATTTTTTACCAAAATTAGAAATTATATGCAAAGGATTTTCCAAGCTGCATCCGGTGCAGAAAGAATTTTTCAAATCGGTGTTTTAGAAGCCGAGACATCGGAGGAAACGCAATTTACCTTATCGCCCCCTAGCGGGGAAAGTCTATGATTTACTTGAAAATTTTGAAATTATATGAAAACCATGTCACACTGGAAACTCTATCCAATAACGAAATATTTTTTTAAATCGGACCATTAGAAGCAGAGATATTGGCAAAAATAAGTTATACATCTACGCCCCCTGGCGGAGAAACCATACAATATTTTAAGAAGAAAATATTCCGAAAAAGTTTACCAACGCGAGGGGCATCGGTCCACGAAAGAATTTTTTCAATTGAAATTTTAGAAGCTCAGATTCTATTGCAAATACATGAGAAGCAAAAATTAACACTTACGCCCCCTGGTGGCTAAAGTATTCTTTACCAAAATTAAAAATTATATGCAAAATATTTTCCATCAGGAGCTTCATCCGCTGAAGAAAGCATTTTTCAAATCGGAATTTTAAAAGAAGAGATATCAGGGAAAACGTAATTTACTTTTACGCCCCCTAGCGGAAAATCTGTACGTCACTTGAAAAAATAACTATACTTAAAATACTCTTCACCATAAATGGAATCGAAAGATCAAAGATTTTTTTTTCAATCGGATACTTAGAAGCAAATATATGGTATAAAATGTATTTTGAATTCGACATCATCTGCATTTACGCCCTCTAGCGGCGAAATTGTTCATCGTAACAAAAAACGAAATGAAGGATCATCGTTCGCATATTTTAAGCTTCCCAATGCAGAGAGAATTTTTCAAATAGGACTAATCGTTGCAGAGATATGGTCTCTACAGATGGACGGACGGACAAACCGATAACATAAGCACGATCTGTTTTTACGCTTTCCAACCGTAGGTTGAAAAAGCGCATATGCTCCAGCTTTGTACGTCCGACCGCACGATAACTCGCGTAAAAATGGTTCGATTTCGATGAAATTTTAATATGTGGTAGGGGACTACCTGTGGACGAACCCTATTGAAAATTGGCGACATTTGTTCCAAGGTCAGGACATAGGAGCAGGGTCCATTCCATTGCCCTTATACGTTAAAACTTCCGTAAAAATGGTTAGATTTCGATAAAATTTTAGCATGTGGTAGGGAACTACCTGGGGACAAACCCTGTTGAAAATGGGCGAAATGGAGTCAAAGGTCAGGACATAGGAGCGGGATCTATTCCATCGCCTTTATGCGTTATAACTTGCGTAAAAATGCTTCGATTTCGACAAAACGTTATCATGTTGTTCTGGAACTATACTTAAACAGTTTACTTAAACGGTTTTGTTGAATATATATCATCGAAATGGGGTCAAAGGTCAGGGCATAGGTGCGAGATTTATTCTACTGCCATTATCCTCATAACTTGAGTAATGGTTTTTTTTTTTTTTTTTTTTTGATTGGAGGTTTAATGACCACCGTGAGCAACTCAATGGGCTATAAGCAGTCACCCGTCCCTAATTTAGGGTCACTGGTTCCAGGGAAGGGAGAGAGCCAGCGCCGCAAGACAAACACAACATCCATGCCTCACCGGGATTCGAACCCGGACTCCGTTCGGACGAATGATCAGAGGCCATCGCTTAGACCACTGCGCCACCGGGGCGGCAAATAATGATTTCTGGTATGTTGGAAAGCGTAGCATAATCAATGCGTTGCATGATTTTACTAACTTGTTTAAGCTTTCCAACCGTAGGTTGAAGAAGCGTATATGCTCCAGCTTTGTCCGTCGCTCTGTCTGTCTGTCCGTCTGTCCGCACGACAACTCGCGTAAAAATGGTTCGATTTCGATGAAAGTTTAGTATGTGGTAGGGGACCACCTGGAGACGAACTGCATTGAAAACTGGCGAAATGGGGTCAAAGGTCAGGACATAGGAGCAGGATCCATTTTATTGCCCTTACGCGTCATAACTTGCGTAAAAATGGTTCGATTTCGATGAAATTTTAGTATGCGGTAGAGGACCGTTTGGGGACAAACTCTGTTGAAAATGGGCGAAATGGGGTCAAAGGTCAGGGCGCCGGAGTGAGCTTTATTCCACAGCCACTATCCTCATAACTTGACTACGACAAAACTTCAGTATGTTGTTCCGGAGATATACTGAACCGGTTCTGTTGAATAAAACCGAAATGAGGTCAAAGTTCAGGTCACAGGAGTGAGATTTATTCCACAGCCATTATCCTCATAACTAGAGTAATGGTTTCCGGTATGTTGGAAAGCGAATCATAATCATTGCATTGCATGATTTTACTAACTTGTTTACAAAAGACGTGCTAAAAATGCATGTGTTTATTATGAATATCGATTATTTCAGACAGATTTTGAATCCTAAAACTTTACTTTCGGGAAAAAAACCGATTCGGTTAACATGTTATCTTTGTAGTCAGTAGATGCTACAGGCAGATGGGTGCCAAATTAACCATGCAAGTAGACATGCCTCGGGAAACTTGAAAGTTATATCGTCGTGGAACGGGAATCGAACCGCATCACCTTATTTACGTTCGAGTATGTTGCCGTTACACCACCCAGAACAAGGAACCTCCAAGCAACTGAGGATGTAATTGGGACTCAGCAGATGTAACGCTCGGCCGTGCGCAAATCGAAGAGAATGTGATTCATCATCTTATATGCGCGCGAGAGAGAGCGAATCCCCTGAAGAAATAACACTTCAGAATTAAAAGATAGTCAGTAGATGTTACAGTCAGATGGATGCCTAATTAATCATGCAAGTAGACATGCCTCAGGAAACTTAAATCGTCCTGGAATAAGAATCGAACCCGCATCTCCTGATTTACGTTCGAATATCGGGAGATGCGGGTTTGATTTCTGTTCCAGGACGATGTAACGTTCAAGTTTTCTGAGGCACGCCTACTTGCATTTATATCTATACGTTACAAAGAATTTCGAAACAGGTATCTCATACGCCAACATTTTTCAGTACTCTTTAAAAATGTGTGTGTGTGTGTGTGTGTGTGTGGATATTCATTTCTCCATATCTAAACTGTATTTCTTTCTATTTCAGAATTCCTTTTGTGAACAACGTCTCGTGGGCAGTAGCATAACTACCACCCCCGCAATCCCCGTAGCTGCGGGGGAGGGGGTGCCCAGGTAACTAAGGGGCGTACTGCAGCTGCCAGTTATAGTTTTATGAACATTTTCGAATACGCACAATAATTAACCCAAAGATTCATATTTTGCTTTAAGATATATTTAGCTTTGTCTAAATAAATGCCTAGTTTCACTTTTAAAACACTGAATGTTCTACAGATTGGAAGTGTTCGGCTCTTTGATTTCGGGTTGTAATACGATTGCTCTACAATGGGTTGTAAAACATAATAATATTGCTCTCCAATCGCCTTTTCTCAGCGCGGCTGAGGAAAAGCGCGTAGCCACAGTGGGATTCTCCGTGGAGGATGTAGGAAAACAGTCAGTTACCTAGGATTAAGTGCACGACAGGCGTTGAAATTTATTCACAGCAGCCGCAGACCTGCGATCCGTAAGAGGGTGATTTCTTCAAGTGATTTAGTTTAGTTTTGGACATAGCAATTATACGTATTGTCAAATCTATTACTTAAAAGGTTAAAAGTACAAGGCTCTAGGTACCTCCAATACTTTTGCAGACACTCTCCCTGACTTCATAACCCCTCCCCACCCCAACCACCACCACACACACACACACACACACACACACACACACACACACACACACCGTGAAAAATGCATCCTCCCTCGTGTTCGAAATCCTGGGAAAATTACTGTGCTTAGGGGTGCTGAAGTAAATCTTGTGGGGGCGCACGATGTGCTAGTTACGCCACTGCTCGTGGGTCATTAAAAAGTGTTCCGCGGACCACGTGTTGAAGACCCCTGCTTAGAAGAATTGTGTTGTTCACAATAACTGGCGGAGAAAGCTTGATGAAAGTATAAAACGTGTCAGGCCGGGCCGTAAACTGGATATACTGAGCCGGGCCGGGCATTCCAAATAATGTCCCGTGTGGACCTCTAATCAGTGTTAGTTTTCTCAGATTGTGAATCTCAATTTAGATCAAGGGAGAGGCAAAGAAATAGGAAAGCCAAATTCTGTAAATCTCTTCCAAATCATTACCTGGATCATACACTAGAAATCTGGCCGTCATATTTTGTTAAACAGCGTCGTACGAAAACGTTTCTCCATACTCTTAACTAAATAAATAATTTATACTGTTAACTAACAAGTTATCTATCCTGTATGTGTGCGCGGATCACCGACACGTCCCGATGATTCCTTTTTCACAAGTTAAAACTTCCCACTAGAAGGGGTTTTTTTCGGAGAAGAAGTTAACACGGTTACTTCCTGATTCGCCTATTCTTGTTTGGCCTATTCTTCTTACGTCGAAAGTTAATGGGTACCGCCATTTTAGGCGAAGAAAGAATTCTTGATTCGCCTATTGCCTAAAACTTTCACCTGCTAAAGTTGAGGGATTCACCTGGAGCAAACTTCTTGATTCGCCTATTCTTGTTTGGCCTATTCTTCTTACGTCGAAAGTCAATGGGTTCCGCCATTTTAAGCGAGGAAAGAATTCTTGATTCACCTATTCCAGTCTCGCCTAGAACTTTCACCTGCTAGAGGGGAGGGATTCACCTGGAGCACTAAATCTTCCGTGCGTTAAAAAAAAAAAGGACAATTTTTTCCATGAAAAAAAAAAAAGCTAGTTTTCATCCTTAGGTTCGAAGCTAGTTTTTGTTTCTTTAATCGAAAAAAGAAGCCAAGTGGAAAGCAAAGTTGGGCAAAACATTTATAATTTAAAGGGGGGAGTACCATTACATTATTTCGCAAAAGCTTTGACGGAGTAATTTAAAAAAAAGATACATCTTAACCTTCCATGAATTTTTAGCACGTCTTTTGTAAATAAAGATCATGCTTATGTTATCGGTTTGTCCGTCCGTCCGCCTGTAGACACCATATCTCTGCAACTATTAGTCCGATTTCAAAAATTCTTTTTGCACTGTGAAGCATGAAATATGCGAATGATGATCCTTTATTTCGTTTTTTTACGATGTACAGTTTCGCCGCAAGAGGGCGTAAATGCAGATGATATCGAATTCAAAATACATTTCATTCCATATATTTGCTTCTAAACGTACGATTAAAAAATTCTTTCACCTTTCGATTCTATTTATGTCGAAGAGTAATTTAAGTATACTCACTTTTTTCAAGTTACGCATAAATTTTCCGCTAGGGGACGTAAAAGTAAAGTGCGTTTCCCCGATATCTCTACTTCTGAAACGCCGATTTGAAAAATTCTTTCTTCAGCGGATACAGCTCCTCATGGGAAATGTTTCTCAGATAATTTCAAATTTTTCTTAACGCACAAGTCTGGAACCAGGATGCGTAAGTTCACGATTCCGTTTTCAATTTTTTTGTTCATAATGGAGGTAGTCTATGTTACTAATAAGTAGCGCACAAACAGATATGAATCCGATCTCAATCTACATCGGCCATTATAACGTCTGCCCAGTCAAACCTGCCACTACGTTCAAAGCAAAGCATTTTCCTCAGGCTCCTGGTACACTATAAGATCAGTAATAAATTGGAATTTATCGATTACTAGTTATCTGAACTAAAAAATAAAAACAGCTGGTATGAAATTCTGTGGGCAAAATCATTTGACTGCCTCGCGACATCGAAATCGAAATTTTCCTTCCCGACGTGAAAACAAGTTCAGTTTCATTGACCTCTAGAGTATAGAAAATAGACGTCTACTATTCCTACTTTCTCACTGCTCCCTCGTCCTATAAAACTCCTGTTATTCGCATGCAGAATACTATATACAATGACAAACCCCTGAGTACAGAAATCACCACCAACAACTAAGGTAGCCCATAGAATAGACTTGTTTCACCTGTCCGATGGCAGCCCATCAAGTAGATGATATAAGTATGAGCTTTTTAGAACCCATGATAAAGACTATATACGTTAGTTTGCATTTGGGGGTTAACGCCCCCTAAATTTAAACTTTTCGAAATTTTCAAGTGCGTTGTTCGTCTATTGATAGCGTTGTCTAATTACTTAATTTTGAGCTTTTTAGAACTCATGATAAAGACTATATATGTTAGTTTGCATTTCGGGGGTTAGCGTCCCCTAAATTTAAACTTTTCCAAATTTTCAAGTGTGTTGTTCGTCTATTGATAGCGTTGTCTTGTGATCTAAGTTTGAGCTTTTTGAACCCATAACAAAGGTAATATATATTACTTTAGGTTTGGTGGTAACACCCTTAAATTTCAACATTTCTAAAACAAAGTGCAATTTTTATATGGTCGGTAAATATTTATATGATCAGTTTTCCTAGACTAGACCGGAGGCGTCCTCCAACGTTACGTATTATATACAAATCATCCATATAGTGGGCAAGTGTTCGGGTGGGTAACTGTCCGATGGGCAAATGTCCGGGTGCTTTCACATTGAAAAACTAAGGGAGCTGACGCACTCTAATTGTTTTGTAGGAGGGGACCACATCTGAAAATGCCAGCAAATAAAATGACAGAGCCATCAGTCTTCCACAGATCACGTACCTTTGAATATAACAGGAAAACTACGTTCTTGAAACACCATGTTACACACCACCCCACTTTTTTTTTCGCATAGTCATTGACAATTATCTGCAACCTAGTTTCGCATCTTCAAAATTCGCCCAAAGGGCACGTTTAAAAAAAAAAAACAAAAAAACATGCTGTTTTGCTTGGTATTGAAAAACAAAACCTGAAACGCTTCATTAACATGCACTTTTGGGTCTACCAGATGGGCCAGTGTCCGGTGGACCTTAGTCCGGGCCCCGCATCAATAACCCTCTACCCTTTCTTTTTCTTTACCTTTTTATTATCCGCGCTTTCTTGAATTCTGCCTTACACCACATAGCCCCTCCCTCACCCCTCACTATAATTTCTCACGATTTTGTTTGGACGACACATTTAATACCTAAATCACGCTGACGACTACCTGTGAGGACTACCTTTTGTTTTTTTACTTTATACTCATCATTTGATATCTCCTACATTAATGCACGAAAAATTTAGTGTTTTTATTAAAAAAAAAATCACGGAGGGTTAAGATGAATATTTTTTTAAAATCACTCCGTTAAAGCTTACGCGAAATAATGTAATAGCATCCACCTTCCCTTTTTTTAAATTATAAATGTTTTGCACAACTTTGTTTTCTACTTGGCTTTTTTTTTCGATTAAAGAAATAAAACTAGTTTCAAACCCTAGCGATAAAACTAGCTTTTTTTTTTTCACGGGAAAAATTGTCATTTTTTTTTTGACACACGACAGATTTAGTGTTTCGATAAAAAAATTCACGGGAGGTAAAGATGTATCTTTTTTTAAAATCACTCCGTCAAAGCTTAAGCGAAATAATGTAATAGCATTTTCTCGCCCCATTAAATTTCGACGTAAGCGAATCAAGAAGTTTGCTCCAGGTGAATCCCTCTCCTCTAGCAGGTCAAAGTTTTACGCGAGGCAAGAATAGGCAAATCAAGAATTCTTTCCTCGCCTAAAATGGCGGAACCCATTAACTTTCGACGTACGAAGAAATAAACCAAACAAGAATAGGTGAATCAAGAAGTTTGCTCCAGGTGAATCCTCCCCTCTAGCAGGTGAAAGTTTTAGGCAAAACAACAATAGGCGAATCAAGAATTCTTTCCTCGCCTAAAATGGCGGAACCCATTAACTTTCGACGTACGAAGAAATAAACCAAACAAGAATAGGTGAATCAAGAAGTTTGCTCCAGGTGAATCCCTCTCCTCTAGCAGGTCAAAGTTTTACGCGAGGCAAGAATAGGCGAATCAAGAATTCTTTCCTCGCCTAAAATGACGGAACCTCGCCTAAAATGGCGGAACTTTCGACGTACGAAGAAATAGGCCAAACAAGAATAGGCGAATCAAGAAGTTTGCTCCAGGTGAATCCTCCCCTCTAGCAGGTGAAAGTTTTAGGCAAGACAAGAATAGGCGAATCAAGAATTCTTTCCTCGCCTAAAAATGGCGGAACCCATTAACTTTCGACGTACGAAGAAATAGGCCAAACAAGAATAGGTGAATCAAGAAGTTTGCTCCAGGTGAATCCCTCTCCTCTAGCAGGTCAAAGTTTTACGCGAGGCAAGAATAGGCGAATCAAGAATTCTTTCCTCGCCTAAAATGGCGGAACCCATTAACTTTCGACGTACGAAGAAATAGGCCAAACAAGAATAGGTGAATCAAGAAGTTTGCTCCAGGTGAATCCTCCCCTCTAGCAGGTGAAAGTTTTAGGCAAGACAAGAATAGGCGAATCAAGAATTCTTTCCTCGCCTAAAATGGCGGAACCCATTAACTTTCGACGTACGAAGAAATAGGCCAAACAAGAATAGGTGAATCAAGAAGTTTGCTCCAGGTGAATCCTCCCCTCTAGCAGGTGAAAGTTTTAGGCAAGACAAGAATAGGCGAATCAAGAATTCTTTCCTCGCCTAAAATGGCGGAACCCATTAACTTTCGACGTACGAAGAAATAGGCCGAACAAGAATAGGTGAATCAAGAAGTTTGCTCCAGGTGAATCCCTCTCCTCTAGCAGGTCAAAGTTTTACGCGAGGCAAGAATAGGCGAATCAAGAATTCTTTCCTCGCCTAAAATGACGGAACCTCGCCTAAAATGGCGGAACTTTCGACGTACGAAGAAATAGGCCAAACAAGAATAGGCGAATCAAGAAGTTTGCTCCAGGTGAATCCTCCCCTCTAGCAGGTGAAAGTTTTAGGCAAGACAAGAATAGGCGAATCAAGAATTCTTTCCTCGCCTAAAATGGCGGAACCCATTAACTTTCGACGTACGAAGAAATAGGCCAAACAAGAATAGGTGAATCAAGAAGTTTGCTCCAGGTGAATCCCTCTCCTCTAGCAGGTCAAAGTTTTACGCGAGGCAAGAATAGGCGAATCAAGAATTCTTTCCTCGCCTAAAATGGCGGAACCTCGCCTAAAATGGCGGAACTTTCGACGTACGAAGAAATAGGCCAAACAAGAATAGGCGAATCAAGAAGTTTGCTCCAGGTGAATCCTCCCCTCTAGCAGGTGAAAGTTTTAGGCAAGACAAGAATAGGCGAATCAAGAATTCTTTCCTCGCCTAAAATGGCGGAACCCATTAACTTTCGACGTAAGAAGAATAGGCCAAACAAGATTCGGCGAATCAAAAACAGACGAGTTAACACTACCGTGTCATATAAGACTAGCCCATAATTTATGCCACTGGCTACACGAAGAGGACATAACTAGCGCCGTGGGGTTGGAATATGTCCCAGAAGAATTCACTTCTCGCCACTCGGCCAACGAGATGGCCCACGAAGGTTAACTAAAGTAATTAAGAAATGTAAAAAATAGCAATGAACGAGATTACAACATACACCGATGAGCCATTATATTATGACCACCTACCTAAGAAGCTGTAGGACCCCCTTTAGGCGGCAAAACAACGGCCACTCAGCAAGGCGTCGATTCGACGAGGTGGCGATAGGTATCCTGGGGTATTTGGTACCATAATGTCAACAGCAGGTCCTCCACTTCCCGTGCATTTCGGGGTGGTAGTGATTTAGCGCGAACTCCACTTCTCCAAGTCGAACCACAAATGTTCGATTGGGTTCATGTCAGGTGAATTTGGAGGCCAGGGCATTAACAGAAAGTCACCGGCATATTCCTCCAGCCATACCTTGACGAATCTGACAGTGTGGCATGTCGCATTATCCTGTTGGTAATGGCCATCACCAACAGGGAACACAGGTGCTATGAATGGGTGAACTTGATTCGCAACGACATTCAGATACCTGACAGCTGTCAGGGATTGTGCTATTGGGATAATGGCGCCTAAAGTGTCCCAAGGAAACATCGACCACAGCATAACACTGCCGCCGTCGGTCTGGTTCCCCCCAACAGTACATCCAGGTGCCATAGCATCCGTTGATAATCGACGTATCCGCGCTCGGCCGTCTGCGTGATGCACCAGCAATGTTGATTCGTCACACCAGGCCACTTTCTTTCCTATCATCCACGGTCCAATCTCGATTATCTTGGGTCCATTTCATGCGTAGTTGGCGATGACGTGCAGTGGAGCATGGGGACCCAGCTGAGATTTCGGCTGCGCAGGCCCATGCGCAGAAGGCTGCGATAAACTGTGTGCTGTGACATATATTGCCCTGATCACCACTGCTGTAGCTGCGGGTGATTTGTCGCGCTCTGGCCCTGCGATCGCTGTGAACAATGCGTGACAGTCTCCGCTCACCTCTGGAATCAATGAGCTGCTGCCGACACACGGCTTGACGACGGTTCGTCGTTTGGCCATCTGTGCACCACTTTTGATATTGTTACACGGCACTAGCAGTGTTCCTGCCGAGTCGGCCGGTAACGGTGCTTGAGACCTGAAGTACAATTTAGTTGGCCGCGGCACCAGGTGAGAATCTCAGGTGCACTGCTGCACTCAAAGATTCACACCAGAACATAAAAAATGAAAAGTTGAAGAATGAGCCGAAGCACAAGGCTTGTGTGAATCCACCGTGTGAACAAAATAACAACAACAAATAAAAATAAAATAAACTAAAAAAACGATACTTTGGGATCAGAGTTGTGATGAGGTTCACCCGCAATCACCAATTCGTGACTGAGTGTAGTGGTCAGGATCTTACTCCGGTACATTCAATCCCCAACCAGCCAGTACAACACTCACTTTCGCAAATAACACATGATTCTCAAATACACAACACAACATTTAATAACGTTCTGCGAGATTTAAACAGATACGGCGCTCTCTAGGCGCATAGACAATTGCCCCTCATATGTGGGCAGCATACGGTGTCACACTTTACTGTCGGAAGACGCAGCCGACTGAGTCTCCACCGGACTATCTGAACAAGAGATACTACTCATTTACACACTAAATAGAGCTGTAGGTGATATTCATATACAATTGCTTAGAGAATGAAAAACAAATTATATGCAAACGATCACATTAAAAATACTCGCGACACAAAATACACAAGCACGTTAATTTGCGGTATAAGATTATAGGTGCGAAATACTGCCAAAGTTAATTAACTAAATCTAATAAGCATGCACATGCAGAACCCTGACCCGCTGACGTTGGTCCTGAACCAAAGTTAAAAGAAACTGTCCCGCCCAGCGGAATTTGTGGCCACACCCTCTCCCTTATTCATGTAAAAAAAATAATCAGGAAATGGGCCCTGTAAGAAATAAATCTGTATGTGCAGGTATTTCCTCTGAGGTTCAGTCACTCAGCATTACTGCATCTATGTCCCTGCAGCTTTGGGTGTCGGGATGGCACAAGTTCGCAGATGTGCGAAGAAAGAAAAGGAAATATTCATCTACTTACAGTTTCGTGACTTTGCTGTGCAAATCCGTTGTGCATGACATAATATCACACGACAAAAAAAACACGCACACACACACACACACTTGCACCATGTGGCAGCACCGATGATTCAACACTTCACTTTGACGCTTGATGTAAATGAAGCACACAATTAAAATGGTGATATCACGCCGCACTTTGTTGCGCTGATGCGAGTATACACGGATCCACCCTTGTGAAGATTTAAAGGTGGCCGTTAAACAAAATAGCCCCTCTCACATCTGCTGTTGCAGTTTCCGAGACTGATTTTCTGTGTTCCTGGGAAGTGATTTTTGTTGTCGTGAAGAAATAATTCTGAACGTCGACTGCTTGGAGAGTGGCACGCCCTCACTTCCGCTGCTGCTATAGTATATTCCGTCCGTTGCTACCTTCCGTCCTTTTTGACCGTTCATTCCCAATTCGGTCAGTTCCTTTCCGTTAGCATAACATCTACCCTGCCTGAGTACGCAGTTCAAATATGCCCCTCGCGGGTTTTGTTTCCATATTTTTTTTATCGAGTTGCGACCGCCAGCCCTGAGATTAATTTTCTCGGCCGAGCGAAATCAGACGTGCTTTTACCTTAAGCGTATATCGGCAACTGCCGACCGAAAACGACGCTCGAATTCACCCCCTATTCTTTTCGGCGATTCTAAACTCTTAATTGCCCATTGTCCCTCGCATACGTCAGTCAGAGTATCTTTCTCGCTGACAGAGTTATGTGTCTGCTGAGGGTCTCTTGGCCCACCCACTGAAGTAAACATACGGACCACAGCGTTAAGCTACAAGCGGAAAGAAGAAAAGAAAGAAAAGTGAAAAACCACTTCGAACATTGCTGCTTCCATCCGCATTCGAAAGCACATTTCCCTCGTTCGTTTTGCAGCCCCTCTAAGACACTTGAGATAGGAATTTTTATGTTTCACTTCAGGGCTATGTGTGAGGTCTAGCAATTCAAAATGGCAAAAATATTGCGTTTCTTGCCTTCAAAAGCATTGGAGCGACTTCCCAATTATCCCGCAATTTTGTTAATTAATTTAGAGAACAGCCGAAAGAAAAAACAACGTAAATGAGAAATAAATAAAAAAAAACTGAACTGTAAAAGAACATGTGAGCCTGCCGAACTGTGATTCCTAGCTGCCTCATACAATACGCGACATGGCTGACAAATTTTAAAGTTTTGTCCGCCATGTCCACTGTAACAATATGGGTGTCCACTGTAACAATATGCACTCACTACAGCGGCACGTGAACAACGCCGTCGTTTCCGATATCGAAGTTCCGAGGCTCCGTGCCATTACAATTTGTCCTTTATCAAACTCCGATAAATCGGCAGCTTTCCCCATTCTGACTCCGAACACTCTAGTAAACGAAGCCGGTCCTCGGGTTGTATATATACTGCTCTGTGAACTTCACCTTCGCCACCGTTCAGTCTCCAGGCGTGCTCATTTCTCTAGACTGGGAGTAGTCATAATGTAAGGGCTTATCGGCGTACATTTTGTGTGTGTTTCAGTATTTTTAATGCCTAGTCATTTTCCCCAGTTTTTCGCCTTACTCTTTATACTACCATAACATTTGAATTAGGTTTTTCGTTTATTAATTTCTTTTGGCACTTTTTTATTTATTTATTTTTTTATTATTATTTGATACAAGCATCACAATATATATTCCAGATTTCAAAGACTTTTTTTACTTTGTTGTTACATGACCTAAATCCGTAGCTCTTTCAGCTGCAGAAAAAAGCATAGGTTTTCGCTTACTACCACGATTTACAAAATCTTGTCCGCCTGAAAATGAATGATTAATGCTAACAGAACGCAAGATATTTCGCTGTCAGCTACGTCTTCAAGTGACAAGAAGCTTTCGTTGCGTTTCACAGTTTGATTACGAAAATGCACAGGAGACGATGTTATATTTTGCGTTTCGATCTGGGGGAAACTATCGCTTGTGCCTTCCATGACAACGCCAATAACATTTCAAGAATCACCCTTGCTCTAGTCTATGTCTGGTGAAGGAATCGTGACAGACGATGAGACTTCAACTGGTGGGAATTTGGCTTCACTTAAAAGTTTCATTTTCTTCGAGTGATTCTAAAGGATTTCAAGGTGTTTTATTCTTGTTTTCGGTTTATGTGTCTTTGGAGTTGCAGTTACGTCTCAGAACACTGCTTCTGAAACCTTTTTTCTGCGACATCCGAATTCTTATCGGCAAACACAGTATATACTTTATTTTTCACGTAAAAATTGCAGTATACATTTATTTACAATGCGATCGAGTCAAATTCACGGCTTCAGAAAAAAAAAAGTCTTAAATTTAGTGTATTACAATATTACGATTTCAATTTCATAGGTCTTTTATTGATTTATATATTTATTGATTGATTGATTTATTTTTCAAAAACGCAAACACTCGTAAGCCACCTAGGGAAAATTTATGCATAAGGAAAACCGGAAGAATGATTTGACTTACGGTTACAACTATCGAACGACAAAAAATCAAAATTTACAACCTTATTTCCAGAAATGGATGTATGGTTCGTAAAATACAAGTTTGTACATATGCACTTACGTCGTCGATTGGGGGAAAGCTCGTAGTTCTGCTGGTCACAGACCATAATGAAAAGTCGAAAGACGGCAGGTGGGAAAATATCATGCAAGAAATTATGCAGACATTTTTTCATTTCTCTTTGTGGAGATTCAAACAGCACCCCCCCCTCCCCCACCCCCACCCCCGCTCTATCCCCCACCCTCTAAATAAAAAGGATCAGGAGATCCTTGACCAAATCTGTTTGACCAGGAAGAACAACTTGACTCGGTTCCATCTCTCGCATCAACTGTAATACCACTTGTACCATCGTGATAGCCGATTCTGTCACGATGGTATACTATATTACAAGAGTTCTTACGTTGAGCAAGGAAGGTAATTCATTTGAACACTTTCCCATTTTCTGCTTTCTGACCATTCTGAAACGCTAAATTTCTCAGAACTGGCATCCAAAGGGCAATTTCACTGATGGCAGTATTTTAATTTTTATGTTCTTTTTGATGTACATTGTCAAGAACACAGGCCGTTCAGCGTTTGTACCAGACTTCGTCCCAACACCTGCGCGAAAGAGATTGAAGGGAGTTACTGAGTGCCTAGATGTTATGTTGCTAGTGTCTAGTAGTTATCAGGAGAACTGCTATTTTCTGCACAGGATTAAAAAGTACAGTGGTTGGACAGAATAATGTGAATACCACGCTCAGAGACGTGACTTTTCATGCAGCTGCGTACCTCGCATTACGCAAAGGTATGTACCACTTTTTGGTTGTAATAGCTTTGTTTAGAACCTGAATGTCATGTTTAATGCAAAGTGTCTTGTAAAATTTCTTTCAGGGCGAAGACGAAATGAGCGACCTAACGGACTTCGAAGGAGGGCTAATTGCTGGTGACCGGCTAGTCGGTGCCTCCGTGACAACAGTCGCCCGGGTAGTTGGGGTATCGAGAGCTTTTGTGTCTAGTGTCATGATAGCATACCGTGTTCGTGGCAAAACCTCGTCTGCGAAACGCAAGAGCGCCCGGAAAACGGCCCTGTCTGATAGAGACAGAAGAGCATTAAAGAGGATTGCTACCTGTAATTAGAATACCACAGCGCCGAAAATTAGTGCGGAGCTCAATCTGCATCTTCAGACCCCAGTATAATCAAAAACAGTGCGCAGGACACTGCACAAACAAGACATTGATAGCAGAGCTGATATTGCAAAACCTCTGGTGACCCAGGTAAATGCACAATGGCGACGGCAGTGGTGCCAAGAGCATACAACGCGAACTGCCGATGCACGGAAGCGTGTAATGTGGTCGGATGAATCCACATTCACACAATTCCCCACAGCAGGACGTTTTTAAGTGTGGAGTACACCGTCAGAGGCGTACAACCCATACTGTCTGTTCCCAACACTGCAGCATGGTGGTGGTTCTGTCATGCTCTGGGTAGTCATATCGTGGTTTTCAGCAGGTCTCCTGATCACCGTGAAAGAACGGATGACTGGCACTGCGTATGAAACCATTTTGGCCGACCAAGTCTATCAAATGGCTCAGGACTGTTTCCTGCTGGAAATGCAATTTCTAAAGATGATAACGCCCCAATTCACAGAGCTCAGAATGTCCAATCATGCTTTGAGGAACATAAGGATGAACTTTCACACCTTTCTCGGCCTCTCCAATCACCAGACGTAAACATCATCGAGCCACTGTGGTCTGTGTGGGAAAACAGAGTAAGATCCCGTTGTCCTCCTCCTGCATCTCTCAAGGACCTAGAGCAGGTTTTGCATGAACTATGGTGTAACATCCCACCAACCACCATCTAGGATTTGTATGCGTCAATTTCAAGGAGGATTCAGGTAGTTTTGAATGCCAAAGGTGGTCCCACACCCTATTAGGTACGTAAAACCTTTTTTTCCTAGGTGTTCACATTATTCTCTCCAACACCTGTATATTCTAACATTGGACGAACTTGTGTTTGCTAGAGTGTCAAAAGTTGTTCGAAGGAAGAGTATAGCTCAAGACAGAAATATCAGTTTGTTTTTTAAGCAGATTTAACAAAGGAAGAATCATGGTTATACCAAAGCAAGTTGTTGAAAATATTTAGACAGAGAGAAGACCGTGAAATGCCCTTAAATACTGGTGAAGAATTAATCTTCATAAATGTGTGACATTCATGAAAGTTCATTATTTTTGGCATAAAAATTAAGAATTAAATGTTGTCCAGACAGCCAATTCCTTAGAATGCTTGGGAATGCATTGTCCTGGGTGGTGTAAGGGTAGCCTGCGGAGACGGAATTTGCGATACGCAGGTTTGATTTAAGCTTCAAAACGACACAGTTTTCAAGCTTTTATGCAAAAAATGACGAAATTGAAGGCATTTTTATGAAATGGTTATCTGATATAGAAACAGGAGAAAACATTTGCTCTTTTCATGCCTACAGAAGAGAACTAGACTTCGCAAAAGTTTAACGCCACGAGGGTTACCTAAATATACAGTAAACTGCATATCGCAGTGCAAAGAGGGGTTAATGTTTACTGCGCGGTCGCTGATACTCATCAGAACCTTGTAAGCAACCCGTGACATAGGAAATATGAAGATTGATCTCATCAACAAGACTGTAAACAGGATCAGTTCTAACGGGAAGAAGGTGATTCTTTTGCAGCTTCAACAAGGTGTTGGTGCTCAATGCGTCAGAACATACAGCCTCAGTAAGACAATAGAAAAGAAGCTAGAGGGCCAGTGGCATAAAGCAGGATCAAAATCTTATGATTCAGAGATCACATCAGATCATACATAGAGGATTTTAGGAAGAGAGTGTCAGACCCCAGATCTTAAACAACCCTTGAAAATATGAATCTAAGAGATTTGGGCTAGAGTGCCCGATAGGAAAGTGACACGGAAACGAGATAGAAACGGGGAAGAAGACGCCCTTATTTATTACCGGGGGCCGGTACCCGGGGTGTGACTGCTTAATGAGCCCATCCGACGCACGGTGGATATTTACTGGTTCGAGCGTTCGTACCTGTCTGGGACCGAACCTGAGGTTTCTCCGTAAATCTTATGATTCGATTTATTTAGAAGGTTATAATGATTGGCTAAGTTTTCACAAGATGTATCAATTAAAGAAAGATTCTTGATTATTGGAACAATGCTACATAAAAAAGGGGATATTGAGGATCTTGGGGACTACAGACCCATCAGTCTCTTATCAGTTGTTTATAAAATCTTCACTAAGGTGATATCACATCGCTCGAAGGAAACACTGGACATGGCTCAACCCAGAGAACAATCTAGACTGGCTACAGCACTATACACCATATCCATGTACTGCGAGAACTAACGGAAAAAGCGAATGAGTATGAACTCCCATTAGCTTTTATTGATTACGAGAAACTTTTGATTCCGCGAAACCATCACCAGTTATAATATCTTTCAAGTCCTTCGGTAATAAAGATACATCCATTAACATTATTGACAGCTTGTGACGTACATATTTCAGCGGTGTCGCACATATCACTTCGTCGGTGCAGCTTAATCAGGAAAGGCTTCGGAGCAGAAGGATGCAGGTTCGAGCCAGGAACATACCTAGTGGTAAATTCTAGAGGAGGCTGGAATTTATACCTAGTGGTAAATTCTAGCGGAGGTTGAATCGTTGTAGCAGCTTGACTGCTATAACGATCTCATATAAAATGAGATTATTACTGGGAATCTGACCTTAGTCCGGGTCTTTGGATGTCATACAACACCTGCCTGTCGTTTCCGAAAGATGTTTATTTACGCAGAGTAAACGTCAAAACACGCAGTTCTAGGATTATGTAGACGCGAAATGTTTTTTTAAGAACTCCAAAGAAAATAATTCAAGGAAGACCGAAGACAACACACTGATTAATTTTTATACGATGAATAGCTGATCAGTAGCGTGCAGTCATTGTATGCAACGCATGCATTTCATGCTCTAATTGAATGCAAAAATTTGCTCTCTCAAAACAAAAGAATTACACGAAGAAAGCTTTGTACTGCCGTTTTTTTATCGGAAATTCGAACTAAGTACCTGGTTTAGAAGAGTTTTATTTAAAACCATTCACATATTTGTGTGTATTTTAGCCGGAACTGAAAAAAAACGTGCGAACGTGAACTTGACGCTGTATCAACGTTCCCGAACTCATGTGAGATAGTGCCGTGAAAATCTTCCAAATACGTGCAGACAATGTAAATAGACAAAGTCATCGCTCTTTCTAGTGCCGTGCTTGCCAGACACATACATCTGATGCAAAATTGGACGGTGCATTCAAGGATTGGGCAGTCAACCAATCAGGGAACTGGAGTCCATTTCCTCAGTCCCACTCTTTACTCCCACTAGGTTTGTGGCCATCCTTAACTGCCGTCGCAAAATACGAAAGAGAATGTTGCATCAGCCAATGGAAAGCTCGTTTTCTTTTGACGGTGAGTATCTGCTATCTAGTGCCCAGAGGGATCCTTCTTATTCAGTTGAAAAATTGTACGGCTATATCTTTGTATATTCCTTGCCTTTCTGAAGCAGTGAAATGCTTCAGGATAATTTACACAAACTGCAAAATGGGAATAAGAAAATGAATGATTAAAAATTAAAATGCTTTTTGATTCCCTAAATTTTACAGAAAAATCCAAATGCGTTAGCTATGAAACACCAACCTCAAACTTCAGTCGCTTAATATCGTCGATAAGTATGCAAGTTAACCCCTTTAGTGGCCGGAACGAGTTGACTCGGGGTTATTAGAATGGACTGAAGTCAACTCAGACAAATATATTCGCTGTCTAAGAAGTGGGTGAAATGTGGCTGGAACGAATTCCTTCCGGGTATGTTTAGTGGTATTAACGCCGCTCGAAGGAGTGACCCGAAAAACCAGAAGCTCAGAAAACGTTACTTTCCCCTTTGCTTTGTTATCCTTAGGAGTCCTTTAGAGGAGTGATTGACAATGATCCTTTCAGACTGATTAGATGCTGAAAGTGCCACAACAGTGCCGACGAATCTAAGAAAGGAAAGAGAAGATGTTTGAGTTCTTTTTCGATCTAGTGGCATAATATACGTGTTAGGGGGACTGGACCTTCCCCATCATGTCATGGAGCAAAGAATAAAGGGCCAAAAGAAAGCGTTTATCATCGGCACTGTTCAGATGACAAGATGAAAGGTATTGTGTTGCGTTAGCTTTCGTGAAATCGGTCGTTACGGAAACATCTCTGTTTGGAGAGAGCAGAATATTTTTGGCAAACTTTGGTTCAGGTACGTTAGTCACTTAAAGGGTTAAACATACAAAAATATATAAATCATAATCACCCCCTTAATTATTCTACATGAAAAGCTTATGCGCTAAAAAATTGTGATACAAAAAGCATCGGGTTTCCCGAAGTGAGCCTGAATACACTTAAAGAAACATATATCACTCTTGAAATCAGGGACTACAGTCTTGTGATGATTCATCATCATCATCATTGTCAACCATTATCAATCCACTGCTGGACGAAGGTCTCCCCAAGTTTCCTCCACAACGGTCTGTCTTGTGCCAGTCTCCTCCATGTCACTCCCGCATACTTTCGAATTTCATCCACCCATCTTCCATGTGGTCTTCTTCTGGGTCTTTTCCTGTCCCTTGGAATCCAATCTAAAATTTCGGCTGTCCATCGATGTTCTGTCCTTCTGGCAGTATATTCAGCCCATTGCCATTTCAGGGATTTTACTCTGATCATGATGTCTTCCACTCTTGTCATTTTTCGGATCCACGAGCTCCTCTCCTTATCTCTCCTGGTTACACGAAGCATGCACCTCTCCTTATCTCTCCTGGTTACACCAAGCATGCACCTCTCCATGCATTCGTTGAGTTGTCTGCAGCCTTTGTATGTCTCTTTTAGTTAAGGTCCACGTCTCTGCACCATACGCAAGCACTGGAAGGATGCATTGATCAAACACCTTTCTTTTAAGACATAATGGCATATTGCTCTTGAAAATTATGCTGTTTCTTCCAAAAGCTCTCCAGGCAAGTTTTGTACGCCGATTAATGTCTTCCTCAATGTGACCCTCACTTGATATCTGCTGTCCAAGATAAACATATGTGCCTGTTATCTCCAGCTTTTTTCCATCAATCGATAAATCTTCATTTCTTGTAAAAGCATTGAACATCACTTTTGTCTTCTGAAAGTTCATTTTTAATCCCACTTCTTTACTCTTGTCAGCAAGTTCCTGGATCATACTCTGCAGCTCTGATGGGGTAGTTGCAAAAATGACTACGTCATCAGCAAAACGAAGGTGGGTTAGATAATCTCCATTAATCTTTATCCCTTTGTTTTCCCAGTTCAGTGATTGAAAGATATTTTCCAATGTGGCATTAAAGAGCTTCGGAGATATGGTGTCACCTTGTCTCACTCCCTTTCCAATTTTTATGTGTGTTGTATTTTCAAACAGCCGAATCTTTGCACTTGCATTTTCATAGATGTTATTAATAATATTAATGTATGCATCTTCAATACCGCAGGATTTCAGAGCCATTGTAACTGCTGATGGTTTCACCGAATCAAAGGCTTTTTCATAATCGATAAAAGCCATGCATAATGGAAGTTCATATTCCCTCGCTCTTTCAATTAGTTCTCTCAGTACGTGGATATGATCTATTGTGCTGTAGCCACCCCTGAATCCAGCTTGTTCTCTCGGTTGAGCCATGTCCGGTGTTACCTTCAAGCGGTGTGAAAGAACTTTAGTGAAGATTTTATAAACCACTGATAAGAGGCTGATAGGTCTGTAGTTCCTTAGATCCGCAATGTCACCTTTTTTATGTAGATGGATCGTTGTAGCGTTGTTCAAATCCTCAGGAATCTTCCCTTCATTAAGGCAACGAGTGAAAATTTGGGCGAGTACTGTTTCGATTTCTCCACTTGCTTCTTGTATGATGTCTACAGTAATTCCATCTTCTCCTGGAGCTTTTCCCCGCTTCATGTTCTTGATTGCATGTGCAACTTCTGCTGGGAGGACTGGAAGAACTCTGGTACTGGTACTTTTCATAATGTCTGGAGTACATGTATCATCCCTTTCATATAATTTGGAGTAGAAATCTTTCACTCTTGTCAAAATTTCGCCTCTATTTCTTGTTACAGAACCATCTTCTTTTCTCAGTGCCATAATCTGTTTTCTTCCTTTACTGAGATGTCCCTTTGCTATCTTTAGGCTTTGGTTGTTTCCAATTGCTTTCCTTACTAGTTCACAGTTGAATTTCCTTACGTCTTCAGTGATACTTTTTCGTACTGCCTTGCATAGCTCTATATATTCCACTTTGGAAGTCACATCTTCTTTAGTTGTCCTCATCTCTCTTCGTTTTTGCATCAGCATTTTGGTTTTTCCTGATAATTTGTTCAATGCAACTTGTTCTTAGACTCAGCTAATTTCGTTGCTGTTTCCATAAGAGCTTTGGTTACTTTTCTGTTAACTTCAGAAATATCCACTTCTTCCGATGTTAGGCCTTCTAAAGCAGAGAATCTGTTCTTCAGTTCCAACTTGAAGGCATTATGGTGTTTTTTAAGGTTGGTTATGTCAATACATTTTGTTTGTCTTATGAGCTTGCCAAGTTCGAGTTTAGTGTTGAGGTGCATCTTACATCTCACCAATCTATGGTCACTACCAGTGTTGAACTTGTTTAGCACACTGCAGTCTTCTATGACGAATTTTTCGTTACACGTAATGAAATCAATTTCACTTGTCGTCCCATTTGGATATCTCCATGTCCATTTCCTGTGTGGTTTTTTCGTGAAAAAGGAGCTCAAGATGAAAAACCCTTCTGCCTCTGCAAACTGTACGAGAGTATTTCCACACTGGTTTATGTTGCCGTGACCGAATTTACCTACTGAAGTTTTATTCTGTTGCCGTTGCCCTATTTTTGCATTGAAATCTCCCATAATTATCTTCAAGTGCTGCTTACCTTTATTATTTAGATGACGAATTTCCTCATAAAATTCTTCAATTTCTTCTTCAGGATGACTTGTGGTGGTTGCATAAGTTTGAATAATCTGAGCCTGGTATCTCCTCGAGAGTTGGATAACGAGTCGTGCAGCTCTGTCAGAAGAACTTTCAACTTCTACAACTTTATCCTTCAGTTTCTTGTTTATTATAAATCCAACACCACTAGTTCGGCCAGTATCTGTCCCACGATAGTAGAAGAGATGTCCACTTTTCAGTTCAATGAGATCTTCTCCTTTTCTCCTTACCTCACTTAGCCCGACGATGCCCCACTTGATCCTTTGTAGTTCCTCTTCCAATTAAAGAAGCCTTTAGTCAGAAGATAGGGAGCGTCCATTATACGTAGCCAAGGTCAGCATCAGATGGTAGCCTAGTCCGGTCCTCCGGGGAATCTTAGCACCCTCTGCCTTCATGTCGCACTGGCCGCTGCCTTGGCCAGGAACATTCCAGCTGCCGGAGACTGAGGGCCAAGATTTAAGTTGTGGAGTCATTGGAGATGTTTGGCCATAACTCACCACGCTAGCCAAGCGGGTTGGTGAGTGTGGGATATATATATATATATATATATATACTAAAGAGCAAAACTGAAGACTAAGGAAAAAATTTTAGAATTTAAAACGAAGGGTGCAAAATAACCTGAAAATCAAAACGCGCAACGCAGCAGTTTTGAAAATTCAGAATTCACATTTTATAAAGAAGATACCTAAGCAAAAAAATACATATATAATTTTGACTCACACCTAGTACAACATAGAAAAGGTTATGTATCTACCTGTGTGATCAAAAGGAAAAAGATAAAAAAATAAAATAAAACAACTGAATGTAGAAGGTGTCGAGAATACTGAGCCTTGGCTTTATCAAGGACCAGCAAAAACTCTGCATTTTCTCACTTCCACAAAGACCTAGTTGGAAATGGGTTTCTGCAAGGCCATAGATGCAAGTAACATTCCCACCTAAAATAGTTTAAAAATATATATATATAAGTCATGTCCTCCTTAGAGTTGCATGACCTAGCACTAGTTAACAATTTCGCTTGCATCCATTAACCTTCCTGGCCCGACCATTCTACCAAGCAGTTAGAAAATCGGTTTAAGGCATTCTTCAAGAAACTTAAAATTCCACAAACTAGAAGATATGAGCCTGAATTTCCATTTCTTTTTGCAACGGTTAAGTTTCATAAGGATCCTGTGAAGTTCAGGTTCATAGCTAGTGGAGTAAGGAGTCATAAAAAGAAAATAGATCTTGCTTTTGAAGATGTCTTAAAGAAGGTTTTGAAACACATTAGAAACTGTTCTAACTTGATGTACAGAGATTTTTGGATAATTAATAATAATGCAGAAGTAATTTCTACTATACTCAAAGTTTGTCCCCTAGATATTAATAGTTATGATTTTGAAAACCTATATACTAATCTGCCTCTATCAGATATAATCACTACCTTTAAAGAGCTGTATGCAGAATTTAAACTTAACCAATTTGTTGATGTAGGAACTTGGAACTCTTATCTCAATTGCTGCATAATAAATAACCATATCTTATATAATAATACTCTCTATAAGCAAGTGAACGGTATTCCAATGGGAACATCAACGTCCACGCATATCGCTAATCTATTCCTGTTCTTTAAGGAATATAAATTCATTAAAAATCACCCCACCTGCTCAGATAACTACCTTTACACTTTTAGATATATTGATGATCTGCTGTGTATCAATAATTCAGAAGTTATAGAGAGTGATTTTGATAATATCTATCCTAGCTCTCTTAACTTATGTAAAACCAACCACAGTAATCAGGAACTTGAGTTCCTAGACTTAAGCATTAAGCTCAACAGAGGTAACCCATCTATTAGCCTCTATGATAAAGAGTTAATTTTCCTTTCAAAGTAATTAAATATCTACACTGGAATAATAACATTTCAACCAAAGTAATTGAGAATGTACTAATTTCTCAGGTCCTAAGAATTTCAAGAATTTGCAGCAACAATTTGGACTTCAATTACCACATTAATATACTATTAGAAAGTTTTCTAGAGAACGAAATTCCTTCTTCTTTCATCAAAAGAACTTTAAGAAAAATTATTCTGAATAATAGAGTAAGGTTGGCAGATCTGCTTTAATTTTCTACACAGTTAATAATATGATTCTGACCAATCAAAGCCGTAAGGAAGTTGGCTAGAGGATGCCTATTAACTACCTAAAGGAACCTTAGTGCTATGGATATGACGGTCCTATTAAAACAAAAAATTAAATAATATAAACAAAATCACAAAAAAAGTTTAAAAATCCGTTTATAAAAGAAAATAAAAACAAATAAAAAAAGAAAACTAGTTATTCATCACTAGGATAGCTATACTAAAAATAGTAAAACCAACATTAAAATTAATAAGATTCTGATTAATCTATAGAAGCTCACTAAGGTGATTTAATACATGCAAAGATTATTAAATAAACTGCTCGTGTATTTTATAATATTTCTCATGTATTCTGGAGAGTTAATTCTGCTCTTTCTGATCATACAGATCCACAGTCTTATGTTTATATATTTTTTCTCTGGTTAAAATCTCCGCGCGTTGGTTTCTTGCTGTATGAGGAGGCCATCAGCCCCACCCTCACTGCCCCCCAGCGTCTAGGAGTGGCAGAAGAGGTCAGCCATGTTCTTCTCTTGTGAGGAGAAAAGTTTTTGTAACACAAGAGGTAAGCTCTCTTCCTTGTTTTTGGGTTCTAGGTTTTATAAGTTCAATGTTTGTACTTCATGTACCTTTTCTCTGTCGTTTTTTAGCTTTTCAACTTTTTAGGCATTGGTTTGTCTGTTAACATTTTTTGCGGGTTTTAACTCTTTCTTTTCTTTGTAACTTTGAGCGTCTTTTGGGGTACCTAGGAACAGAAGATGGCTTAGCTTGTTCCTTTTCTATGCGCTGTCTATGCGCTGTTTTTTTCAAAGTAGTTAAGTTCTTAATAACTAATTAATTATGCACTTAAAGCACTGCTGAAATACTTTGTACATATTGCAACTAACTGTTTAAGGTATATAACTTTCACAAAGTTTTCTTTAGTTAATTATTATCTTTAACTTATTCTCGTTTTCGTGTTGTCATAAGTTGTAGAGTAGGGGTTTTAGACTCAAGTTTTCTTTCAAAAATCTGTTCGTTATAAATTAACATTTCCTTTTTTAATTGCAATGTAAAATTTGGATTTCTTTTGCATTGTTTTTCAGGTTTAAATTCTCTCTCAAACGAACTTGGAATTTCGTTATGGCTGAAAATCATTTCTAATTATTATGTCACTCTCACAGCTTGAGTTCTCTTTAATCTTCTTCTCTCTGTTTAATAGTAACAGATGAAGAGTATGGGCCAGGCCAGGAAGGTTAATGGATGCAAGCGAAATTGTTAACTAGTGCTAGGTCATGCAACTCTAAGGAGGACATGACTTATATATATATATTTTTTAAACTATTTTAGGTGGGAATGTTACTTGCATCTATGGCCTTGCAGAAACCCATTTCCAACTAGGTCTTTGTGGAAGTGAGAAAATGCAGAGTTTTTGCTGGTCCTTGATAAAGCCAAGGCTCAGTATTCTCGACACCTTCTACATTCAGTTGTTTTATTTTATTTTTTTATCTTTTTCCTTTTGATCACACAGGTAGATACATAACCTTTTCTATGTTGTACTAGGTGTGAGTCAAAATTATATATGTATTTTTTTGCTTAGGTATCTTCTTTATAATATATATATATATATATATATATATATATATTGTGACGTGCCTGCCCAGCAGGACGCGCACGACATAAAGGCAGATAGCAGCGATAACGAACGTCCGCGTAGCTCAATTGGTAGAGCGACTTATTCCGGAATGAGGGGAACCGGGTTCGAGTTCCGGCGTGGACAAAAATGACGGAAAAATTTACTTCGATATAATGGCGCCCGAATTCCCGGATGACCCGGCCGTTCAAGATCTCGCAATGGTGTGATGTTCTTTCCACACCGCGAGATAAGAAAAATAAGAGAATCCCTTCTCCAGCGCTTCGAAAAATAAATGTATGGGATGTTGCATGTTGCATTCCACACACCAGATTGACTGGGAGTTCTCAAGTGCACGTTTTACAGTGGATGGCTGCCTGCAACGATTCATGGTCACGGCTGACTCGTGGGCCATGCCTCCGGCCCTCTCTCCGCGAGGGGGTGACGTACCTACCCGGCAGCAGGACGCCCACGACATAAAGGCAGATAGCAGCGATACGAACGTCCGCGTAGCTCAATTGTTCGAGCGACTTATTCCGGAATGTGAGTACCCGGGTTCGAGCCTCGGCGTGGACAAAAATGACGGAGAAGTTTACTTCGTTATAATATATATTAAGAAAATACAACGTTTGTCACAAATATTTTTATTTATATTTGTATAAAATATTTCTTTTTCACACCTTGGTCGACTTGAAAAAATAAAATAATTGGAACAAACGTTGTATTTTCTCAATACATATTCACTCGCTTTGATTCCGTTCGATAAAAAATTGAATTAAGGGTTTTTTATTCTTACCTCTGGATTAAGCGGTAAAAGAATAAGAAAATTGTTCAAAGTTTCGCACGAACTTTGTTTCGATAAATACTTGAGGAAACGAATACGTTGTGCAATTAAATTGTGCGAATGAAAACCTATTCACGCAATATGCGCAAAGAAAAGACATGTCATCTAAAAAAATTAATAACAATTGAAAAAGTTCTGCTGAAGATTTTGATATCGAACCCTGTTTTAAGACAAAGTAACAGAAGCATTAAAAAATCGCAGGATGGAATTCCGCTTCAAATGATGTACGTTTTTTTTTGTTTTTTTCATGCCTAAACATAACGTTCATGGAACGCCACTGGAGTTAATTAACAATTAAATTAAAAATGCATTAACAGGAAGTAACCACCTAATTAAATTTATTCCAGAAAAACGTATTTTTGAGCTGATACAGGTGTTTGGAAATACAATATATATCCAAAAATGGTTTGTTTTGCATCACATTTCTGTTGCGTCTAAACTTGTAAAACAACAGCAGATTCTATTCCTTTCACACCATAACTATGTATAATTATATCAATGACATGTATTCGTTTCCCATTGCATAGTGCGACACAGCTTGAGATGTTTGACTTGCTTTTTAATGTTTGTGTTACTTTCCTTTGAATTTTTACGTTTTTGCGTCGACATTTTTTGGTGCCGAAACTTTCGCGATGGACCTCACTAAATGAGACGCATTTTAAAATTGAACAATCATAATATGTACGGGGGAATGGACGGGTATACGGTGTACGGTTGCAGCAGTTCATCATGTAAGCCAGAGTGACAAATTGATCAGCGAACTGCATTTCTGTGTCTTATAACTTACAAGCGTCTGTAAAACACTTCACTGTTTCAAAACTTCTAATTTCTATACTGATGGCTCGGTGGACATGATTTTTATCACATGATTTACGAGCTTTTTCCCTCCGTCAGACAGTTACATAGCACTGTAAATGTGATACTGAATTTTTTCTTGATAATTATTTTTTTTAAATATGGCATGTGCGAATTATCATTATGTTCGTTGATTATATCAGCTCTCCTAGCGTCCCCCAAGCTACAGACCCGGTTCGAGCCTTGCACAAGCAAATTTGTGTTTTCATATGAGCACCCGAACGTAAAATGAATTTCCTGGCCGTTGGGTTCTTCAAAAAATGTGTGATGTTCGTTCCACACATCGTCCGGAATTAGTCAGAATTCCTTCTTCTACAGTGATCTCTCCTTCAAGCGTGGTTTACCGGCTGACCCCGAAACCTACGATTTCGACCCAACCTTTCCCAAAGGGGATATACACTGAAGAGCAATTGAATTAGAGACAGCTGGCGTTATACAAATGTGGCGCTGTGGGGGGCCCTGTAAACGGAAACGACATGACGTATGCAGGGATTCGACAATATAAGGAGTGATGCGACGGGAATCAGTAAGAGTCGGACGCAGTATGGGTAAGACGAAGGATCTAAGCGCATTTGATCGTGCGCAAACTGTCGGGGCCCGACGAATGGGTCCCTCCATCTCGGATGTCGTGCAGGCACTGGGATTTTCACGAGCCACTTGTCACGGGTGCACCGTGAGTACATCGAAACCGGTAAAACCATCCCTGCAAGGGTCAACTGCCGTGGACAACAGCGTGTGGATGAGCGGGGTCATCGTCGTTTAGCTCGCATTGTAACAGTGGATAGACGGGCCACAGTGCAAGAAATCACTCGGCAATTTAACGCTGGTGCGCAAAAACGAGTAAGCAGTCACACCATCCAGAACCATCTCCTCGCTATGGAGCACAGAAGCCATCGTTCCACGAGGGTACCGCTGCTGACCCCACATCACAGGGTGCAAAGATTAGCACGGGCGCGGGAACATCACCACTGGACCCTAGACATGTAGAAAAATGTTGCCTGGACTGATGAGTCGAGATTCACGTTGGTACATGCGGATAGCAGGATGCGACTACGGCGCAAACTACATGAAGCGATGGATCTTTCTTGCCAGCGGGGTACCCTTCAAGCTGGTGGGGGTGGCATTCTCGTCTGGGGACTGTTTACGTGGATTGAAATGGGACCCCTGGTACGTGTGACATTGTCCCTCACGGGTCAACGTCACCGGGATATCCTGGACGATCATTTGCTCCCGTTTGTGCTTCTTCAACATCCCATTGGGGACCTCATCCTGCAACAAGACAATGCACCGTGTCATCGCTCCCGAATTGTATCCGAATGGTTGGATGAACACTCCACCGACATGACCTCGCTTCTTTGGCCAGCTAGGTCACCTGAAATCAATCCCATCGAGCACATCTGGGATGCCATCGAGAGAGATGTTCGAGGTACTGACCCCCTCCATCAAATCGTTATGAACTGTGGGAGCTTTTTCAGCGGTCGTGGATCCGTATGGCTTCCCAACGCTTCCGGTGTCTTGTCGAGTCAATGCCGAGACGAATCGCCGCCGTCATCAGGGCGCAAGGTTGTGCTACACGTTATTAGACAGGTATCTCTAATTCAATTGCTTTTAAGTGTATGTGGCGCACTTACCTCAGAGGTGAAGCACATGTCAAGACGGCAAAGTTGCAGTGACAAACATCGTCGGTTGTTTTTTAATCGGAAAAGTATTCGGCTCCAGAGTAGAAGGATGCGTATTGGAGTCTCTCTACCGAGAAATTTGTGTTTATGCTATAATCTATGAAAATGCAAAGGTTCTACTGTTCGAGGACACAGCACGTTGAAAAACTGAAAAGAGAGGAAGACACTGTGACATTATATCTCCCAAGTTCTTCAATGCCATATTGTTGAATGTTTTTTAGTCATTGAACTGGGAACACAAGAGGATAAGATCATATCATATGTAGAGGATTTTCGGAAGGGGCTGTCTGACCCCAGGTCTTAAACAGCCCTTAGAAATAGGACGCTAGGAGATTTGGGCTAGAGTGCCGGATAGAAAAGTGTCACGGGAGCGAGATAGAAAGAGGGAGGAAGACGCCCTCATTTATTACCGGGGCCCAGTACCCGGGGTCCGACACGTGCCCATCCGACGCACGGTGGATATTTATTTAGCGGTTCGAGTGTTCGTACCAGCCTGGGATGGAACCTGAGGTTCCTCCGTGGCAGTCACGAACGTTGACCACTAGGTCATCCGCTGCCCACAAAAGGATAAAAATTAAAGGAGAATATTTAACCCACCGTCATTTTGCGAACGACATAGTCATTTTTGCAAGTACCCTCTTACAGCTGTGGAGTATGGTCCAGGAATTTGCTGACATGGGCTGGGAAGAATTGACCATCGTTGGGCAACTACTTGAAGAAGTGGGATAGAAAAGGAACTTACCGAAAACAAAATTTATACACAATGCGTTTACATGAACTGAAGATTTAGCGATTGATGGAGCAAATCTAAAAGTAACCAATGACTGCAATTACCTTGGACAACAGATATCAAGCAAGGACCACATCGAAAACGAAATTAATAAGGGCATGGAACTTGGACAGCGTTTGGAAGAAATAGTACAATTTTCAAGAAGAATTTAACATTATGTCTCAAAAGAAAAGCATTTAATCAATGCGTTCTTCAAGTTCTTACTTATGAATCAGAGACGTTGAGCTTAACTAAAAAGGACATTCAGAGGTGTAAATTACTGAAAGAAGTATGGAGAGGCGCATTCTTGGTATAACCAGAAGGATAGGAAGATGAACTCATGGACCACGAAAATGAAGGGAGTCGATGGTATCAAGATCAAGATTAAACCCATGATATGGTAATGGGCTGGGAAGAACTGACCACCGTTAGACAGCAACGGATATTACTAAACTGGGTTCCAAGGGACAGAAAAAGACGACGAAGAAAGAAGGAGATGTGGGAGGTGGGTGGATGAAATTTGAAAGCATGTTGAAGTGACATGGAGTAGACTGACAGAAAGTTGTGGAAGAAACTTGGAGAGGCCTTCATCCACCAGTGAACTGATAGTGGCTGATGATGATGAATGACCTAAAGATTGAATTTGTTTACAGTATGATCTTCCCGGATTAACTCTGCAGTCACAGAGAAAGAATAGTAGGTATTGAGCCCCGTCGGAAAGTATTGAGAGTATTGAATCCCGTCTGAAGTTAAGGCTGCGGTCACAGAGAAAGGATAGTGTGTATTGAGCCTCGTCGGAAAGTTGAAATTACAAATCTCTGATCTTTTATTAGTTGTCGAGGTTTATGGAAACTCTCTCTGCTTTGGTATTACATTACAAGCATATATATCTTACCTTATTTATTTATGCACTGAATTATTACTTTAAGGAAAAGTTCAAATGACACAAAATAAACATAAGGGGACTCAAGTAGAATCAGTTGGAAGTGTTGTATCAGTAATTATTTGGTACATAGCCAATGGTGGTGTTGGTGCTAAGGGTTAGAAAATAAAAAGGAATAAGCGTCTTTTTTCCCTGAGAAACGCGAATTCTAAACAACATGAAAAAAAAACGCGGACTGTGGAATCAGAGCTGCGCTGAAGACAAAGTTTATCTCTTGGGAAGTCCCTACGAGACGCTAAGTTGCTGCTATAAAACTTTCAGAAAGTTAACTGCTCGTAAAAACGTGTTTACTCTTGTAGAAGCCTTTCAGGGAAAATTTGCATGTACCTGTTTTTATGTATGATGAAAAATAGTCTCTGTGCTTTTGCATTTGATGTACAGCTTCATTATTTGGTCTAGGAGAAGTCCTTCATTCACCAGTGAACTTGCAGTGGTTGATGGAGAAATCCGTTTACAAAGGTAGTTTGCTAAATCTTCGCAAACGAACTGTATATTACAATTAGTTTACGAAACCTCCAGTCGGGTCATATTCTTAAAAATAACTTTTACTTCAATCATTCAAATGTTACACCCGTCTTTGGCTATCCGTTACATACGTTATTTTGGCAATAAGAGTTACCTTTAGCTCAAATTTAAATTTTCCTCGTACTTAAACAAAATTTCACCCTGTGAAGTAAATTAATGAAAAGCGTAAAAAAACGACTAGTTGTATTTGTGCAGAAATATCATTGTTTAAAATTCTCAACCCACGTTCCTTCAACTAACGTCTGAGCTCCCCCTTGTCTTGTTGAGAACTATCAATGGACGACGAGTGTTAGCATGTTGCAGAAATCTTTCACCATTGCTTCTTACACCAGCAATTATTTCCGAAGAATGAAGAACTTTGGCCAAGATCTAAAAATGTATCGATTATACTTGTCTGGTCTCGGGCCAACAGATTTCTGTTTATTCTGCGTTTTGTCGCAATGCAGGAATGTAACTACTAATAGGGGGACAGGGAAAGTTGCTTTCCCAAAATGGCCATGCTAGGAGCGTAAAAAATAGAGATGCACAGCAGTGCTGCGACGGGCCAAGCCCGAAGTCGCCCCCAGGCTCGGGCCATATAATATTTACAGCGGCTCGGGCTCGGGCTCTGAGGGAGAAAGAGTTTTAGTCTTTTCTTTTTAAATGCAATTTTGAATGATTTAGCATATTCTTACACTTTCAAGTTAGTAATGAGAATTTCTTTTGGCTCCTGGGTCTGGATGAGGAGTGGGGACTCTGAAGGGCTATTTATTCTGGGATTGGATAGTACACTGGCGTGTAAAAATTACGGACGAGACGGTTTTTCGAATGTAACGTCGTGCAGAAGTGCTCCACATCGACTCAAATCATACCATAAGTTCCCCAAGATGTAAGAATATGGGACATGTGAACAAAACCGATCAAACAAAGAATCCAAAAGATACAAAGGCACTTTATTGAAAAGGTAGCTTCGAGCACAACTGGACAGAAGACAGAAACGCCCATGTGATAGGCGGCTGCCAAGAAAAATCCAGTCTTTAGTAGGGGATATGATCACCCCTGACTGCGTTGCAGGATTTACAACGTCTGTCCATGCTGAGGACGAGGTTGTCAAGGAGCTGTTGAGGCATCGCGGCCCATTCCTTTTGTAGCGCCAATCGCAGCTGCGGAATCGTTGCTGGCGGTTGGTGACGTGCTGCCAAGCGTCTCCCGAGAAAGTCCCAAACGTGTTCGATTGGATTTCGGTCCGGGGACCTTGCGGGCCAATCCATGCCTTGAATATCTTCACTACCCAACAGCTCTGCGACAGCCACTGTACGATGAGGTGTAGCGTTGTCGTCCATGAAGAGGAACTCAGGACCCACAGCACCTCTAAACAGACGCACGTGAGGCAGTAGAACCTCGGTACAATAGCGAACACCAGTGACTGAACCTCCTTGGAAGATGTGGAGGTCAGTACGGCTACCAAGCATGATACCGACCCAAACGAGAACTCCGCCACCTCCAAACCGGTCCCTTTCGATGATGTTGGAGGTGTGATTGCGTGTTCCCTGCTCTCTCCAGATGTGTATACGTCCAGAATCTCTCGTCACACTAAACCGGCTCTCATCCGTAAAGAGAACTCGACCCCATTGCTGATGTGTCCAGTTCTTGTGTTCCTGGCACCACAGACACCGACGTCTCCGATGAGCAGGCGTTAATGGCACACACCGTACTGGTCGTCGTGCAAATAGACCACCTTTGTGCAGCCACCTGGCCACGGTAAAACGCGATAACGGACGTCAGTTTGTCTGTTGCATGTGCCTTGCGATTTCTCCAGCTGTCAGCCGTCTGTCTTTTCTCGCCTGTTGTCCGCCGCCGTGGTTGCTCGTGGACGACCACTGCTAAACTCTCGGACAGCTGTTCCTGTCGTTTGAAATGTTCTCCAAGCTCGTGAAACGATGCTGTGAGCGATCCCGAACTCCTCGGCCACACTAGTCACACTTCGACCTTCTTCCAACTTCCCAATGACGCGACCTCGGGTAAAGTCATCCAGATGTCGTCTACTGGATTGCCTGTTGGCCACATCACACGGTAGCAGCAACTCGACGTCGTTCAAACCGATGTACACCGTGCAATAGCTTTCACCGAATTGCTGGGCGTACACCGCCCGTGTGCTTTATACCCTTCCGACACACACCCCCGCTCCCGCCTACGTCATGCTGCATATATATGCATGCCCTACCGTACCGGACCCTAGTCTATCTCCTGAGTGGTCTGTCGGTCCGTTCTGCCTGCTCGTTCCGCTGATATGCTAATTTCTCCTATTCGTCCTTAATTTTTGCACACCAGTGTAAATGCCATATACAGGGTATATAGGAAAGTCCTTAAACAGGGAAATAAGTTTTGAACACAAAATGCTAGAGTTGTTGAAGTAGTGTGTACATGTAGTAAAGTGATTATGTTCTTTCAGATGAGACCTATTGCAGCACCCCTAGCGGCTAATTTTGGAAGTTAGCAATCCTATCGCGAGAACCAAGGGAGATAGCGAAAAAAAGTCAATAGCAAACGTGTAGAGCGTCACCGATTTAGTATGAAATGACGCCCTACATTCACCAAAAACTCCAATAGAAGTCCGGAAATGCAGATCTCTTGGTATCCGATCACCGGCATAAATACGTCACTCATCGCGTGCAGAAGTGTGACATTATAAGGTGATGCAAATTTACTAATAAAACTAATACATGTACGTGTCAGCAAGGTACAATTTATTATGTACTGTACAGTAAAGTAGTAGGAAATGATACATCAGTAGGACATTATGAAGAAATAAAACACAAAATAATGTTCTAGAAATACAAAATGTCAGTACTAATACTTAAGCATTCGCGATGTGTCCACCATCAGCAGCAATACACATCTGTATTCGAGCTAGAACTTCTTGTTGAACGTTTTGCAGCATTTCAGGTGTTACGTTACTGCATGCTTGGATAATACGGGTTTATAGAACGTTAACATCGCAGGGCGGCGAGCTGAACCCCTGGTCCTTCACGTAACCCCACAAGAAGTCCAATGGGGTTAGGTCAGGTGACCTCGGTGGCCACTCTACATTACCTCCATAACCGATGATCCTGTGCACGAAAGTGTCCGACAAAAAGCTTCGCACTGACTCCAGCTGATGTGGTGGGGCGTCGTCATGCTGAAACCACACAGAACGCAGATGGATTACCGGCAAATCATCTAGGAAATCAGGTACTGTTGTTCGCAATAGCACCAGGTATCTTCGTTCCGTTAAGGTTCCATCGTAGAACACAGATCCTATGAGGCGAGTGTTCCAAATCCCGCACCAGCACCTGGTAACGAACTTCTTGTTGCCATGATGGGTTTTCAAGTGCCCAATAGTGCGCGTTGCGTCGGTTTAAGACCCGACTGTGATCGAATTTCGCCTCTTCCGTCCACAAAATGTTAGTAAAAAAATCCGGCTGTTCATCCAGTGTGTTCATCACGAAGTTGAACCAGTCGTAACGTCTCTGATAATCTCCTGGCAGCAATTCTTGCGTTTCTGTTGTACTGTACGGGTGAGCTCGAAATTCACGCAAAATTTGCCATACACGACCAAATGTATGGTCACACGTCTCACTGATGTCTCTCGTACTGCAGTGTGGGTGGGCTAGCGCATAGGCCAGGACGTCCACTGGCTGCACGCACGTGCACACATGCAAGTGTCGGCCTACCAGAACGGGAACGATTTGTAATGCTCCCGGTTTCTCTCAGCCGGCGAACGACATTGATGATAGTAGCCGCAGTAGGATGAGAACGATTAGGGAAACGTAATGCATATTGGCGTGCTGCCTCTCTTGCCCGACGACCGCGTTCCCCGTACAACATAACCATCTCGCAATACTCCTCGTTGGAATAACTAGCCATGTGTAGACTCGAAGATCCAGTCCACGCACTGTCTGACAAACCTTCCCTGACAGCCAATTTATGCTTCCCAATGAGGTATGACGTAGCGTTTCTATTTGCATACTTTCATCCATCCTTCGCTGTTTTGCAGGCAAAATTCGTTTACAGATTTTACGCTTTGCGATGTCATTCGTGACGTCTTTATGCCGGTGATCGAATACCGAGAAATCTGTATTTCCAGACTTCTATTGGAGTTTTTGGTGAATGTAGGACGTCATTTCATACAAAATCGGTGACGTTCTACACGTTTGCTATTGACTTTTTTCGCTATCTCTCTTGGTTCTCGCGATAGGATCGCTAACTTCCAAACTTCGCCGCTAGGAATGCTGCACTTGGTCTCGTCTGATAGAACATAAGCACTTTACTATATGTACACCCTACTTCCACAACTCTAGCATTTTGCGTTCAAAAGTTATTTCCCTGTTTAAGGACTTTCCTATACACCCTGTATGGGACACGCATTAGTGGATTTCCGAGACGTAGGAAAAGCTACTTCAAGAATTACAGACATTAGATAGCAGATAGCACCCTGACCAAATTTTGCCTCCCTGCTCATTCTATTAAGCAACGTGCGTAGATTGCAGAGCCACTTGATCTTTTCGGATTCCAATCACCCGAGTTTTCGGGATGCCCGGCGGCCCGAAGTACAAGTATTTCAAGGAGAAACGAATTGGTCAAAGAAAATGTCAGACTATACTACAGAAAGAGATAGATATCCCTTCCTCACTTTCCAGTTGAGAAAAACATCTGTTAATGGCAGGGGAAGACAAGGGGAAGTATGGAAGAGGAAGAATTTATTTTAATAAATGTCTAAACGCACACATACACACGGATTAGTCATAATTTTCGGGCTCGTTTGGGCCCGAGATCTGTCTTGCAACATAAAATTCGGGCTCGGGCGGGCTTGGACGGGCTTGGGCTCTTAAAATTGAGCTTGAACTCAGCAATGATGGAGAGAGTGTCAATAAATTTATTGAAAACCGACTGGGAAAAAAAGTTATATACATTAGTATTTTCTTCTTTAAAGACTTTGGTTATAGCAGCATACTGTGTAGCTAAAACCAGGAAAGGTTTCAGAATAGCCTACGCTGTCTATAGGGTGTGGACCCACATATGAACGAATGGAATTGTTCGAAATAGCAGAGATAGGCATATAGGACACTATTAGAATATGCCCAATCTTCATGTTCTTTCCGAACACACCGAAAGGATGATGAGCTAATTAGTCATCTGAGCTCCCAAAGCCCGCTGAGCCTTTAACCTTCAACGGAATTTTTCCAAGCCCTATCCCCAGAGCGTCTTTCTATATCTGTTACGTTCACTGCCTGATACTTATTCGTTCTGTACTGGTTCGTTTTTCCTTCTGCATTTCTGCGGAGTGCTGCGTTGTAGGTGTTCACATACCTTGTACGTTTTACTTGACTTTTGGGTTTTCACATTTTTATCGAAATAATAAAAACCTAAAATGCGTTTTTTGAACGATCATAATATTTTTCCATAGTGAAGGTGTGAGAAAGTAAAAACTGCGCACTATTTTGATGAGAGTACGAATCTTTTGAACTTGAAGGGGCTTAGTTCCAGGCGCCCCCCCATAAGAAAAGCTTGCTTCGGCCCAGCTACAATGGCCAAACTTTGTAGTAAGTATAAGGTGTATAACCGTTTTTTGGCCTTCAAATGAGAAAACGTAATCGAGCTGGAGTTGAAAATTCGTTTCCGAATTCAGTTAAAATTAAATTCAAGTGGGAAATACATTGTTCATGTTTTTTATTTACTTTTTTCTACCAGTTTAAAAGAGCAAGCGTTCACAGAGTGACCGTCACCTTGTCTAGACAAATCCAGGAGAAAAAAATTATTAGTTACAGTAGATGTAAAAAGGTGTTGCATTGGCATATCAAGGCAAGAACTTCGACAGGTGAGGGGAGGTTCTTCCCCTGCTTCGGAATATAGCGTCACGTCCTCCGCTGAAATGATGTTCTTATCTGCAGTCCCAGACAGGCGTGTGAGTCTCACCAGGTGATGATATTATTGTTTTCCGCTGTTAATGTGTGACAGAGAAGAACTCGTAGGTAACTGAAGTCAGAGTTCGGGGGGGGGGGGGGAACGGAGCGCCCACGAATAAGTGGTTTGCGTAGTGGTGGAAAGCACTTGCAATCCATCTTTCCTTTCGGGACATCCATGCCCCGAAGGAATACGGAGTTTTCTTGGACGCAGCCATCCTACATTAGCTACAGCCCTCAGTCGACAAGTTTCCCTTATCGGGAATCACTGTGTTTTCGTGCGACACATCGCGCGTCGAATAATAATTGTTTTACATGGAGAAATGGCTACGCCGTTTATCGAATTCATTAGCTCCTCATTAGCATATATATTAGCAGAGTGCCCCGGGATCTAAACTATGGAAAGCCTTATCGAAGTTAAACAAAAGATGACGTATAGAGGGAATAGGCGACGAGAGAAAGAGAAAGAGGGAAGCCCCCCCCAATCCAACCCTGTTTTACACGAGAAATGTTAGCGTAGTGGCTTCGGTAGCAAAACACACAAAAGTTTAAGAACAATTAATATCAATTTGCTGTTGGGCAACGGATGCGATCATCGCTGGGCTGGGACTGAAGAAATTTCCCCAGGAGGCTAAAAACGCGCAATAAATCATGAATTATGCTTTCTTTTAATGAAAAAACTTTTTTCTGTCGAGAAAGTCACGTAAAGAATGATAAATTAGGATTTTTACGGACCTTTCAATAATAGACTGTACATAATCTTATTATATCCTTTTCATTACATTGATTCGAATTTTGTAATTTATCTTTCCACCTTTCCCAAAATTACCGTTGTCTCCATTATGAAGGGGAAACATTAAGCTTAAGGTGGACGTCAAGTAATTTTGCTTCCTATACTTCCAATGGAAAAACTTCTGTACACATTTTCTTCACAATTACTGCGTTCCCAAGGATGAAAATTTGAACATCGATTAAAATAGCTTCATTTTATAACTTGGAATACTTAATATTTTCTAAAACATAACCATAATTATATTAAAAATCAGTAACTTTTCCTTTGGTGGTGTTGAAACCAGAAAAAAGATGGCGCGACCTGTACTTTGATGACGTCAGCAGACAGACAAATGTTGGATTACATAATTATGGTTATGTTTTAGAAAATATTAAGTATTCCAAGTTATAAAATGAAGGTATTTTAATCGATGTTCAAATTTTCATCCTCGGGAACGCATTAATTTTTAAGAAAATGTGTACAGAAGTTTTTCCATTGGAAGTATAGAAAGTAAAATTACTTGACGTCCACCTTAAGAGTTGCCACTCGTATTTGGCAAATATTTTTAGCCGTTAATAACAGTCAAATTTCCTTCCATAATTTTTGCAGTTGGACAAACGTGCTGGGAGTTTTAGTTGTTTTTTAAGAAGCAAGTCATGTTTGCTTGTCTTTTTTTTTAAACTAAGGGCTGCGCCTCTAGGCTCGCTACGCTCGTTTCCAGAGTGGCGCTCGGGCCCTGCAGCCCGATCTCCAAGTATATCACATGAAATAAAAACTGGAAAATTCATATAAATTTCACTTTTTATTGCATGTCTAAGCAAATAACGCTTGTTATTCTGAAATTTAAGAGTTTTTTTTTTACTGTCGTTAATTTTTGGAAGGTCGGACTTTTGTCGTTTGAACTTACAGCACTTACTACATTTACCACTAAAGAAAACAAAAGCGGTTCAAAAAGCATTTCGGTAAACCGTTAAGGTGGACGTCAAGTAATTTTGCCTTTTTTTTTTTTTTTTGGATTTGAGGTTTAACTACCACCGTGAGCAACTCAATGGGCTATAAGCAGTCGCCCGTCCCTAATTTAGGGTTACTGGTTCCAGGGAAGGGAGAGAGCCAGTGCCGTAAGACAAACACAACATCCATGCCTCACCGGGATTCGAACCCGGACCCCTTACGGACGAATGATCAGAGGCCATCGCTTAGACCACTGCGCCCCCGGGGCGGCGTAATTTTGCATCCTATACTTTCAATGGAAAAACTTTTCTACACATTTCCTTCACAATTAGCGTGTTCACAAAGATGAAAATTTGAACATCGATTCAAATAACTTCATATTATAACTTGGAATACTTAATATTTTCTAAAACATAACCGTAATTATATAAAAAATCAATAAATTTTCCTTTGGTGGTGTTGGAAACAGAAAAAAGATGGCGCGACCTGTACTTTGATGACGTCAGTAGACAAACAAATGTTGGATTGCATAATTATGGTTATGTTTTAGAAAATATAAGGTATTCCAAGTTATAAAATGAAGCTATTTTAATCGATGTTCAAATTTTCATCCTTGGGAACGCATTAATTGTGAAGAAAATGTGTACAGAAGTTTTTCCATTGGAAGTATAGGAAGCAAAATTACTTGACGTCCACCTTAAACAACTGAGATGGCTTTACCAACAAAACATATGCATAACAAATTATCTGCGTCACCATGGGAGCAGGTCACGGGATCAGAACGTTCCTCTGTGGTTATCGTGAAGACAGGCAAGCCGTTCGTTTCTTTCCTTTGCGTCTTTAAATAATGCTTAAAAATCAGAAAATGACTTTTTCTTAAGTTGTTTTTTGTAAAAAAAGTGATGATAGTTTTAAATTTATGCTGAAAAATGGCAATGCGTTATGATTTATAGCTTGCCATATATCCGTTTTTAAATGGATCCAATCGCGAAATAGAGAATTTTGTGAAATTTATAAATTTAATTTCTCGTAAACTAAATCGAAATTAAAAAAAAGGGCGACAAGGTGCAAATATTTGGTCATGGCATTACATACCTACAAAGTTTCGTGGTTCTGTTGCTGTTAGTGTGTCCCGAACGCGACCTGATAGCACTTTTTTGCTGACCTTAACTTTGAAACACAATAGCTCCTGAAGTATCGCCAGAAACGGTTTATTTCAGCGTGTTCTCCAAACAATTCTCTACAAACGATGTAAATTTCCTATTTTTGTGTTCAATACGTTTTGCGCTGCGAGCTAGGAAAGCAAGAGTGTCGCGAAATTTCTAAAACAGCGGCAGTTACTTTTTTTAGAATAGAGAGAAAGCTTTGCGCATTGGTAAACTTGAACTTATATTTAACTCATACAATTGGTTTTGGAAATTCATAAAAGTACATTTAATTAACAATTCCATTGCTATGCGATAACGTGCTCTAAGCGCTACGTCAATAGGAATGAGGAACTGGTTGGCTGCGATACAGAAGCCAATCTGCAAAGTTATTTTGCATCGCAGAAAGGAAGAGCACCACACATAGGATGATTCCAGAAATTGCGTTACCTGGTTAGTAGTTGTTCAAATACTGCAGACATAGGACTGTTTACTAGGGCTATTTTAACACTTTTCGGTTATTTCTCAATCCCTATATTCCGGGAATTTTCCGGTATTCAATTAGCCAAATACATTTGCACGTTAAACGGGAAAATTAGTGATATTTATAATAAGCAAATAATAAAACATTCTGGTCTAAAGTGTCTCCATAGAAATGCAAAACAAGTGGAAACACTTTACAAGAAAGAACTGGAGCTACGTAATAGCAATTTAAGTTTCCTGAAGAAGTTCAAAACTTTGCCATGCATTTTATTGAATTTGAGTAAAGGGAATTAATAACCATTGGCATGCTTCATTCTGTGAATTGCAAAATACTGTTTTCAGTCGTCAAGCGTGTATACGTACGCACTGGTGTTCTTTGTCGTTTATGCGCAGAAAGGAAAACAGCGCTGTTGTCAAAGTAAACGGTGGCTGAAAATGTAAAGCATACGTAGTTATCAGGGCTAACTACGTATGCTTCACATTTTCCAATCAATTTACTAACACAAATCCCATCTTCTACACATTACAACGCACGTGTACAAAGCACACTACTCCAAATATCTTAAGTGAAATAATTTAAAATGTATCATGTGTACAACTTCCTGAAACATTACAAAAAAGCGGCAATTTAGGGCACTTCACAGAGAAACGGTTTAAAGAAGGATAAACACTGATTAAATGCCACAGCTGCTGACATCATAATAAATATCGTCATTAAGTTTTGCTGTTAAAATCTGAAACAGGAGAAAACAGGCAAATGCCGATCAGGTGCTCTGAGTACGATAAAATTCGAGCAGACAGTTTGGCAGTCTATTATCTCCTTTGAAAGTGAATTCCCTAAATTTTAATAAACAGTTTAAGACATTAAGAAATGAATGAATGATCCTTAAATTCCAATTTACATTTCTACCTGGAATTTCCGAAATAAATGAAGCTCGCATCATGAAAAATACATACAAACTTTAACCTCTCCTTTTCCTGTTTCCTGGAAAATGCAATAAATTCCAGGGAAAATAAGTTGTTCTGTGGTGTTGCTGCGAACGACAATGATAAGACGACTTCTTGCTTAAAGAACATGGAATAACCAGATTGTTAAGTAAAAGTATTGCAATGAAGTAGCATGGCTAGTTCTCAGCAAGCCAAAAGCAATTAGCTTTTGTCATCATACACCATGGTATTAAAACAGATAAGACATCTCGGCCTTGTGTGACGTTCTACAGAGGTGAAGCACATGTCAAGACGGCAAAGTTGTAGCGATAAATTCCGTCGATGTAGCTTAATTGGGAAATCATTCGGCTCCGGAGCAGAAGAATGTGGGCTCGAGTCGCGTCACTGGCACAGTTGTGTTTTCACATTAGCGCACGAACGTTGAAATAGATCTACTGGGCGTGAGGTTCCTTCCACACATTGTCTGGAATGAATGAGAATTCCTTTTTCGCTTCGAAAAATGTTTCATGATTCTTCCACACATTGTCTGGAATTAATCCGAATTCCTTCTTCTTCAGCAAACTACTTCAAGGTTTACAAGCTGACCTGAAGACTAATGATTCCGTCTCAGCCCTTTCTCAATGGGGGGCGGTATATATGACGTACTACACAGATGAAGTACATGTCAAGACGGCAAAGTTGTGGTGATAAATTCCGTCGATGCAGCTTAATTGGGAAACCATTCGGCTACGGAGCGAAAATGCGAGTTCGAGCCCCGGCAAATTTGTGTTTTCACACTTGTGAGATGCAATTATTTCTTTCAGATCTTTATAAAATGTGAGTCTGACTTTGGACCAGAGTCAGATTATCTCTCTCTCTCTCTCTCTCTGTGTGACTCCTTTAAGCATACGTCGATCTGTTGCTGTTGAAAGCTTCTTAAGTAAACAGAAATACACTGATTTGTTTAGACCACATATTTGTTATTCAGAGACATCCACGAATACATAGTTGTCAGTTTTTGTTATTTTTCGGGATTTGAAATTAAACGAATCGAACGATTTGACTGTCGCTAGGGTCAAATCATTTATTTAAGGCTTAGATAAGTGAAAATATATTTTATTAAAATTTGGTTCATGCGGTGATTAATAAAGCCAGGGACTATTTTCTTTGAAACTGAATAAATTTAAAAACTAGAAAATGTATGAAACTTACTTGCCGTATTTGTGAAAAAAACATCGTAATTTACAATCCTGCATAGAATACCCCCTGCTGATGGTTGGGCCCTTCCCTTTCTGCCTTGGCTCCGGGACTTGGCAAGAGCCCTGTAGTGAAAAACGAAGTGTGAAAGCCCTTTGTAATTTAGGCACGACACAGTATCGTGATATAATCTCCAGGTAAATAAAATGCGCATGCTCAGAATGGCTTGTGCAAAGATTTTCGCGTATCCTATGTTTGTAAGACGAATGGACACAACTTATTTCTCAGGAGATACCTTAGCAAATCCGAGGAGATTGTGTTAGGAGATATGGACCATACAGAAAGCAGTTAATTTAGCCAGTAGGCATTGTTCCATCGGCCAGGGATGGAAAGTTATCTTTATCACACTTAGGAAGGCCATTGTCAACAATTCATCGATCACAAGGTCGTCTAAAAGGGATGAAATCAATCAATCAAAATATTGTCATTCATGAATGAAGCTTTCATTGGCCCGTTGTGTCTGTGTACAAAAGAAAAAAATGTTTCTGGTCTCAACAAGTTAACTAGGCATTCCGAACACAAAGACTTGTTCATCTCTAATCGGGCATTCCGATCAAGAAACAGGACTTATTCATTATAAAAAAAGAGGGGGGGATCTTTCGTTCTCCCTTTCTTTTCCTCTATTTTCCTTTCCAGTGCACATGGAGCTACTATGACGTGCCGAACTTTGAGCTAGTAAGCTCCCATACAGTTCACTCTGTTTTCTCACATTTGCCCCGACAAGAGAATGAACACCTTTTAATGCAAAACTAAAATACCGTCAAAATCATCCCGTCAACTTTCAGTCCCGTGATTTAAACCTAGTGTTCCAAGCAGCAAAATACGAAATATTTCGATATACTTAGCCATGTAATGGTCACTGACAAATACAGTGTAAAACTACAGAAACTGGAATGTGCTGATAGGATTCCTCACCATTTTCTCATCGGTTCGTTTAAGAAGGAATGAAAAAGAACAAGTTTTTCCCTACTAAATCCAGCAAACCCAACACAAAGGATTTGTGTTTTATCATTGTCATTTATCAAACTTTCAGTGTTTTGAGTCACAGGCGGTAAACATTTTAGGAATCTATTTGCGTGCATCTTCTTTTGAAACGCGATAAGAAAATTTCAAATTTGTATTTAACACAGTAAGATGGTATAGATGCGTCAGAGAAGAATTGTAATCCATGACTCGCCTACGAAGCATGGCAAATAATTTAAATTGGTTGTAAGAAAGTAGCGTTTGTTAGCGTAGTGGGACTGGTGCACGTAGGCGGGCGTCCGAACGTGTCGATCGGCGCATTCGATGGCAATCCGTAGAAGCCCTACAATCCACAGCAGATGACATTCGACGAGGTGTACAGGGCAGCTAGATGTGGACATCCTGCTATCCAGACGGACTATGCATCTCAGATTATCCGAGACAGGTTTGCGCTCTCTCCAGCCATTGCGACGACTACAGCTCACCGTAGTACATCGTGGCGCAAGGTTGCAGTAGTGCTGTTTTTTTTTTGTTTTTTTTTATTGGAGGTTTAACGACCCCCGTGAGCAACTCAATGGGCTACAAGTAGTCGCCCGTCCCTAATTTAGGGTCACTGGTTCCAGGGAAGGGAGAGAGCCAGTGCCGTAAGACAAACACAACATCCATGCCTCACCGGGATTCGAACCCGGACCCCAGATGGACGAATGATCAGAGCCCAGCGCCTTAGACCACTGCGCCACCGGGGCGGCCAGTAGTGCTGTACCAGACATGATTAGAAGGTCGAATGGAACCATGTAGTACCAGTCTGGGACTAATGTCAATTTCTGTTGTCATCCATTGTCCCTCAACTGGATTGATGTCGGAGGAATTTGGAGGCCACGGAAATATCTGGAAGTCTCTCTCATGTTCCGCGAGCCATTCTGGAACAGTCAGGGCAGTGTGGCATGGCACATTTTCTTGCTGAAAGAAGGCACTACCAGAGGGGAATACTGTTGCCATGAAATGATGTGCTGTTAAGTGGTTAGTTCCACTAAAAGTTGCATGTAGTGATCAAATGCTACGTTGTTAATAATGAGCAGCACGCTAAATATTCAAGAAATGGTTCTAATCTTTTTAAAACAAGTTATTCTTCTCATCTATTTCGGCGATGGTTGTCCACAGGCGATGGTTGTCCACCCTCTTGTCTTTTCCGCTTTTCCGCAAACAATATATTTCCCTTCCATAAGATACCTGTTATCTATGACTTTCTACGCCTTTCCTTCTCGCGGTCGGGAAAAACCTTACCCCCCGGCAAGCTTAAAGCGTCGTGCCCGAAAAACAAGGCACCCCTGGTCCCCTCAGCAACCTTTTTGCTCCTCTCTCCTCACGCTGACTGTTCCTTGCTCCTCTCTTCTCACGCTGACTGTTCCTTGCTCCTCTCTCCTCACGCTGAATGTTCATTGCTCCTGCTTTTCCCCCAGAGTGTGACCCCACATCTCCAACACTTCACCACAGAATCGCCTCGGATTTAAAAGCCGGCATCGCCTTCACAAAACCCCAAAGTTAATGTAAACTCGCCGTCCGAGTCCATTTCGAAAACTGCTGATCAAAGACAGCGAAAGGGTGCTAATTGCACTTTACCATACCAAATGAGGCTACGAAATGTACAAAAGCGATGTCTTCAAATGGCTCTCTGTATTGTGAAATCTTTGGAGACGAAACCCAAAAATGAGACTGAAAGGCGCCGTCAGTAAAATCTGATACATCCTGACTAGGGGAAATAAATACAATTTTCCCAGGCTCGACAACAAAGAAAAAAGAACTCGAGGCAACAGAAATGTTGGAAATGAGATTTAATATTTTTGCCAAAAATTCCTGTAGTAAGTCTCGGTAACAATACCTTGTCTGCAATGATGTTTAAGTATGTGGTAGAAGTCATAGTTTCTTATACGTGAATGACTGGACACGAGTTTCCCAGCAGAACATTGTTCAAAGCATTGCGTTTCCTCCACTGCTTGTTTTCGTCCCACGGCGCATACTAGTTAATAACATCTACGAACTTCCCGTGCCCGAGATTGTTCGGCGGTTTTAGCAGCTCTTGCTGCTGTACCATGCCCTCTTCGTCTTCCCAACCAACGGAGCTGAAACAGTTTTCTGAGACAGTTGTATAAACACGGATGGTGATTTCTCATTAAAGTTAGCAGCGAGACATCAAGGAACAACTCTTCGTTATGCTTAGCGTTCGAAAGAACCTCTAACCTTTGTGGAAAGGTGAGCTAGCCGAAGTGTGAAGCATCTACCTCTCAGACGGCAGTAAGAAAAAACGTGGAATAGATTCCCCTACTTGCTTTATTGTGGACTGTGGTCGGTTGCAGGGTGAGGAAGAGAAAGACTGTGGTCCATAGATCGCAAGACAGCGATGGATTCCATTTATTTTCATCGGGGATGATATACCTCTACATTTCCATGACATGCACAGCGGAGATTGAGAGTATCAAACAGGTGGCACCAAAGGGAGTTTTTTAAAGCCTCGTTTTGATGCAGCGTCTCAAACGTAGTGCAGTGTCACAAGTGCAGTGTAGTGTCACAAATGCAGTGCAGCGTCTCCAGGTACAGTTTGATAGATGAAGTATAGAAGATAATGCGGTAAAATTTTAAATTATCTTTGATCCGTTAATCTACCCATTTTTGCATGTCATGGAAATGTAGAGGTATATCATCCCCGATGAAAATAAATGGAATCCATCGCTGTCTTGCAATCTCTGGACCACAGTCTTTCTCTTCCTCACCCTGCAACCGACCACAGTCCACAACAAAGCAAGTAGGGGAATCTATTCCACGTTTATTTTCTTCCTACTGCCGTCTGAGAGGTAGATGCTTCACACTTCGGCTGCCTCACCTTTTCACAAAGGTTAGAGGTTCTTTCGAACGCTAAGCATAACGAAGGGTTGTTACTTGATGTCTCTCTGCTAACTTTAATGAGAAATCACCATCCGTGTTTATACAACAGTCTCAGAAAAATGTTTCAGCTCCGTTGGTTGGGAAGGCGAAGAGGGCATGGTCCAGCAGCAAGAGCTGCTAAAACCGCCGAACAATCTCGGGCACGGGAAGTTCGTAGATGTTATTACATCTGTGTCCAAGTACAGACTGCTCGCAGACTTTTGCAAGTTATCCAATTAAACGCGTCGACCGCACCCAAATGGCGCAACCTGATTGGTCGATCACCACATTCCTTCTAGAAAGATCATAAGGTTAGTTGCTTAAAAAAGATATAAGAAAAAGTATATCCGTTAGCGGAAAACTGAAATTTTGAACTTCACATTTTTACTAAAATAAAACTCATATCTCAAAACATATATGGGTCAAATATTTAATATGTTCATACACACTTTCATGTTCAACTGATGAATTTGTCTCATACCCCTTTCCTGTCTCTGATGGCGCAGTTTAGAATCGTTATGATTTTACACGAATTTTTCTTATCAAAAAACACGATATAATGCAGTAAAACATTCCTCGTAATTCGAGTTTTCAATCACGTGTTGATACAGTTGATCACCAGAAATTTAGGTAAACTGCTAGAATTATGCCATAGGAATTTATGTGATGTTTCAAAGTTATTTACTGAAGCATGTCGCCATTTTCTGCTATTACTCTACGCATGGAGTTAGGATGGCGTTCGTCGACGATAGCTACAACTACAACTTCACATGCTCTCTTATTCGTGGAAATACTGCCTGATCAACCATGTAGCTTTTTATTTGTTACCAAACATTATTTTTCTCAAAAGAAATATGTTTGGCGTAATGGCCTGGATAATATCCAGGACAGTTTCTTATACGTGAATGACTGGACACGAGTTTCCCAGCAGAACATTGTTCAAAGCATTGCGTTTCCTCCACTGCTTGTTTTCGTCCCACGGCGCATACTAGTGCCAATACTTCCCAGGTAAACGACGCACACGTACCCGGCTGTTCACACGGCGCAAGAGGAAACCAGATTCATCGTACCAGACGGCGTTCTTCCAATCATTCATGGTCCAATTTTGATGCTCGCCTGCCTGTCGTAGGCGCCTTCGACGGTAAACCGAAATTAGCAGGGTCACTCGGTGCGGTATGCGCCTACGCAGCTCCATTTTCAGCAGGGTTCGATGTACTGTGTGCTGGGACACATTACTCCCGCCATCAGCATTCAAATTACCGGAGAGTTGCGCCACAGTATCCCTTATGTTGGCTCGTACTACACGGGATAGCCGTAGCTCACCTCTCATCGATGAACTGTCGTCGACCCACATTTTGCCGGCGGCGGTTTGTGGCTTTCCCTTCCTAGAACCACTTCTTGAAGGTACACTGAATAACGATCACTGCTCGGACCGGGAGAAAGTGACCGTTGTTGGGAGGTGCCTGTTGTTCGAAGGTTATGCCTAAGTTAACAATGCTAAGTCGTTTCTTTTGTGCAAAAGCAGAATAAATAAATTCTTTTGCACAATAAAGAAAACCTTACAGTGCTTTTTCCGAACGCTGACTGGTGAATAAAACTGAATATAATAATTAAATAAATACAGTACTTCACGGTGTAGAGGATTTTAAGAAGGAAGTGTCTGACGTCTGGTGTTGAACAGCCCTTAGAAATAGCAAGCTAGGAGATTAGGTTTAGGGAACGCTAAAGGAAAGAAAAAAAGAAAAATATTAGATAGAAAAGCGTAACTTTACAGTTAGCTTCTCACGCGCCGTAAAGCAGGAACAGAGCCCACAAGGACCAAAAGAAGAGACATCGCCCAGAACAGACAAAATTCCATGCTAATCAACTTCCCCCGCGCCCCCTGGGGCGAATGAAACACATGAAAGCTGCAGTTCGTCTCATGTAGACCTAAACTTTTAACTCCTTAAGCATACAACTGTACCAGCCGTAATCCAACCCATTATGCTTTTACCAATAAATATTCTTTGTCCTTCTTTTATCATCTTCCTGAAGTGCCGAAGGAACTATGTAAAATCCAATGGACAGTGTCTGTTAGATCTTTTTCGGGACTGGGTGGGGTGGCCGTTGACCGCTGTTAAGAGGTTTCGTTGTTAGGAGGTTGTCGCCAATGTTAATCCTAAGAAGCCGTTCGATACCAACCAAAGCTTGCCGTTGCTGAGAGGTTACCGTTGTTCGGAGGTGTCCGTTCACGGAAGTTTCACTGTAGCTGCCGCGGTTGACCTCGGAAAGGCTCTGACCCAGTCGTCTGGCCATTACAATTTGGCCTTTGTCAAACTTGCTGAAGTCCGATGCCCTCCCTATCTGAAGAACAAGAATAACACTGATTAACGGAGCTCAGTATGAGGTGTTATTTATACCGCTTCATGACCTTCACATGCGCCGTCGTTTACTTGCAGTTGTTTCAATTTGCATAAAGACGCGCTAGTTATAATGTTTTAGCCCTTTGGCGTATGTGTTGCGAAGATTTTGAATCGGATTATTTTACTTTTGAGCCAAAAGACAGATTTTCCTGTTTAGATTATCACATCTATAGCATATCTGTTTTTAGCAAAGGCTCTTTAATGAACTGCAATTCATCCATCTTTTTTTCACTGCTTGGAAACTTTGATTTCTATCATACGCCAAGAAATTCGGATCACTAGTATAGTTTTACAACATACACTGTCGGAAAGTGAAAAAAGAACACCAAGAAGGAATTGGCGGACGATCATGAAATTTACATATGTTAATGGGGTCAAGTTGACGTAGGTGTGATGTTAATTTCGGGACCAACCGGTGAGCGCTTACGCCACAGCACGGCATAATATGCAAATCATCGTCGGTGGTATTTAAGGAGTACGGCGAAGTGAATGTAATCAGTCGTCGGCGTACGGACACGTGCGAAGACCCTGAAGAAGCTGCAATGCCTGGACATGGAAGACATGTACGATTTCTTTTTTTTTTTTTTTTTTTTTTTTTTTTGATTGGAGGTTTAACGACCACCGTGAGCAACTCAATGGGCTATAAGCAGTCGCCCGTCTCTAATTTAGGGTCCCTGGTTCCAGGGAAGGGAGAGAGCCAGTGCCGTAAGACAAACACAACATCCATGCCTGACCGGGATTCGAACCCGGACCCCTTACGGACGAATGATCAGAGGCCAACGCCTTAGACCACTGCGCCACCGGGGCGGCACATGTACGATTTCAGCAGTTATCGGACTTTGAGCGAGGTCGTCTAGTCGGACTCCGCGAGGCCGGGTGGTCGTATCGTTGTATTGCGGACCGAATTGGGCGGGAAGTATCGGTGGTGGTACGATGGTAGCGTCGATGGTCCGAGGAACATTCCCACACGAAAAGACGTGGAACCGGGAGTCACAGACGGACTGATGAGCGGACTGACAAACGCATAAGAAGAGCGGCGTTGTCAAGCAGAACATCCACTGCGACGCTAATCCGAGCTGCCGTTACACCTGAGGTGACTGTGCGAACAACCCGCAACCGTCTACTGGATGCAGGACTACGTGCACGTGTGCCTCTGGCATGTGTACCTCTGACTCCAGCCCACCGTCAGGAACGGCTGCAGTGGTGTCGCCAACGTCTGCACTGGAGAACGCAATGGCAATCTGTCGTGTTCAGCGATGAAAGCAGATTCTGCTTGGGAGCCTCCGATGGCCGTATGCGTGTTCGCAGACGCACAGGGGAGCGTCTTCACCCTTCTTGCATCCGCCAGCGACACACAGGGCCTACACCTGGTCTCCTGGTGTGGGGAGCGATGAGCTATCACTCCCGTACACAACTAGTGTTTGTACCGGGTACGTCAAACAGCACCTCCTACATCAACAACATCATTCAGCCCGTTGTTGTGCCATTTGTAAGGTCGGTCCATCGTGGTGTTTTCCAGCAAAATAACGCAGGCCCACACACGGCACGTGCAACGCAACATGCACTTCAGGGTGTGAGACAACTTCCATGGCCTGCACGTTCACCGGATTTGTCCCCCATTGAGCACGTGTGGGATTTTATGGGACAACGACTTATTCGGGCTCCACGGCCAGCCAGGACCATCCCCGATTTACGCGTCCAGGTTGAGGATGCTTGGAACTAAATACCCCAAACTTACATCCAACATCTGTGTGACAGACTCCATGCCAGAATTGCACAGTGTGACGCAGTTCATGGTGGTTCAACCTCGCACTAACCATGTTAGCTGGAAATGTTATTTTTCAGTTTACCAGCAAATACAGCTGTATTTTGCCATAATGTTTTGATCACGTTATCTCTGTATTCCGTTATTATGCTGTATAAATTTCGTTGGTATCAGACGTCTTCTTCTTGGTGTTCTTTTTTCACTTTCCGCCAGTGTATTTAAAAAAGATATTGCAGAGTGTTAGACGCTACTTCATGGTAGAGCTGAGGAATTCGTGTAAATAACTGCTATTGATAACTGTGCTATAAATAACAAAAAGGACTAAAAAGTTAAAATGTATATCAGGGGTATATATAGAAATATTTTTCGGGAGGCGGGGGTGGTTGACGAAAAATGAAAGATTTTGAAATCCGCCAGAACAAAATAAAAGTTAAGGAAGGATAGAAAAAAATTAAAGTATTTTTTTCTAATGTAAGTTGATACATTTTTATTAAATTGAAGCGGGTTTTTTTCTAATTTAAGTCGCATTTTAACCAAAAAAAAAAAAAAAAAACACTTTGGGGACAAGGCCCCTTACCCCCTCCCGCCCTTAATGATGCCTCTGAAGTACATATATGTGTACATCTGTGTGTGTGTTGCACACCCTCAAATGAAGGAGTGCTGAGATTTTTTATGGGGGAGTCTGAGATAATTGTGACGGGGGGGGGGGGGGTTGGAGGACTGTTGGGGTGTGTTTATAGAAATCTCTGCTAAGACAGATTTTAAAGTTATGTTTTTGCTCTACTTTTGAAAGAAAATTACAGCAAAACATCGCTGCTTTCCTTTCAACGACGCTCAGGTTACTGTAAGTGAATTTATTGAAAGCAGTTCTAGAAACAAGAGAATCGAGTTGAAAAAAAAAAAGAATTTGCCTAGTACCCTCGGTAAAAGAAAAAGATTTCTGATTTTCCCAGATTTTGCGGTGGGACGACATCTTTATGGTTCCACTGAGGCAATATGTACTTTTTTAGCCGGTGCAGCGTTCCAACGATTCCTCTCAAAAACAACCGTTGACATGTCCAAAATCTGTAATTATCGGCTCAAGGGTAATGTCGCGCGTCCCATGGGAGGCGTGGTTTAGGATGGAGTGACATAGCTTGGGAGGAACAGGGCGTTATCGTCGCCATGAGATGCGGTCACACACTACGTAGAAGCTTCTGATGAAGCTGATAGCCCACAGAGCTACACGAAGAGAAACCTTTAAAACCCTCTAATCCTGTAAAAGCAACAAAAACAGGGAACGGCGATTTTGTCGGAAAAACTCTATTACACTCAGGAAAACTATTTCTGTAAAATTCTGTGATCCTTTAAAATTCTGTGATCATTTTAATTGAATAATTAAAACTGGTGAAAAAGAATTGTTCAGTAATCAATTTTTGAGAGGGTGATTTGTTTGAAGAGATATACCCTTTTGTTGCAGGTCGATTTCTTTAGAAAGAAATACAATTTATTCTTCCAGCCGTTGCAAAATGGTGTTTCTTTAATCTTTTTTTCATTTCACATTAATTCAACGTCCTTTCTTAGTTTACTGAACTCAAACTCGGCAGAACCAATCAGGGGCGTACTGATAGCCCCTATAATTAATTCCCGCATTGCGGAGCGGGGTGTCTCAAGGCTGGGAGGGTCTTTAACCTCCGGGAAAAGATTTTACAGAATTTTTTGCGGAAACTCCATATGAATTTTTTACGGAACCTTTGAATGAAGTGTTAAAAATAAAAGAAAATTTCGGTATTTTTTCAATACATATGTAAAATATTTGGAAATCATTTTCGTGGTTTTGGTTTACAGAAACTGGATGACGAGAAAGCAGCTATTCCAGACGGCTTGAGGTATATTTTCACAGCCACAGTCATAGTCCATGCAGAGCTGTGGAGAGGGGGAAATGACTGAATGGTGGTAACCTTGGGTGTATTTGAAGGGAAAAATGGTAATATTTCATAATTTTTATTCTATGTAATTCACAGAACAACAGATATTTGGATGGTTGGTCCATTACTTGACTAGTATGCAGTTGATCTCTAAAGCAACTTTCGGGATGACTCTGCTGAAAACATTTGCTAGTATAACCCTGAAATTAATTAAGCCACTTCTTAAGCTTAACAAAAAAAATGAACCTATAAATTGTCAGTTGAGTACACTTTTTATTAAACTTCAGTTAGTTACATGTTCAGTCATGAAACGTTTACGAGACTTGGCAACCAAAAACACATCAACTATCTTCGACGTGTTCATTTCTCTCAGTAACTCATGCTCAATACTCATCAGAGAGTGGTGGTTCAGTTTTGTTTGGCCCACACCAGAGATAGAAACGGGTCACAGGTGCAACGGGTCGACAACTTCTTGAAGGAGCAACGGGTCGGGTCAAGGTGTTTCAGATCCGATTCTGACCCGGTTTTATTTCCGTTTTATTTTTTGAAAAGAGAAAAATATATTCCAAAGAAAAATGCGCGTTGTGGAGTTCTGTAGTCAACACGGAGTGAATAATGATTTTCCACGCAAAAATATTGTCGTCTCTTTCCTAAAGCAACGAAGATTTCCACCGACCGACGTCAAACACACCGACAACCGTATCGAAAAAAGATACTTCCTTTGCGTTCTTTTACAGTGAGATAGTCCAGGGCAAGGTAGAGGCAAACGCCATTCGCCTGCTTCTCAGCTGATTTACTCTCTTCGTGCGAAGTTCACTGTATGACTAAGAGTTACTTTTCACATCGCATCTTTTACATTGAGCATTCAGAGGTTTTCGATTGATGTGCTAACATGCCGTTCCCATGACATGTCATGTCAAAATTAACTCCTTATTTGTTAATATTGTTACGACTTTTGCCTCATTATTTTTTTAATATAATGTGCGTGGCTAATCAGACCGATTAATGATTTGATTAATTAATGCGTTGGTTCTGATTGGGTTTTGAACAAAGAAATGAGATGTTCCAAAGCGAAGCAGGAACCACCCAAGATGTTTTGCTACTGCGTTCGGAATCACGAAAGTAACGAAAACAGTCGTAATTCAGCCGAGCTGTCGGGGTTCTAGACTAAACAAGGGGGACAGGAACGCCATTAGGAGGGCAGATTTATGGGAGAGTTTGCAGTTTGGGTCAAGAAATTGTCGTATAAGTGTAATACTGAGGGACCGACGAAAGCATTTTTGAGTTCTCCTAATATTCTCGTGTCCTAGTGTGCATGTGGGGAACAGAAAAGCGAGGGGTTCTACCGAATGGCTGAAATCAACAGAAGAAAGAAATAAGAAGTTGTTTCCCGATACAGGAAAGAAAAAAGTAGCTGCACGCTTGGCTCCGATAAAAGACCTGATCAGAAGAAGTTTGCTTGATACAACAACAGGAAAAGTGGCGGATGGCAAACCTTAGCCTAACATCGCAAGACGTGGCGGGTCAACAAGTACAAACGATTTGCTAGTGTCCATGTTATAACGGAGCGACAAGTGACCAGGAGTCAAAAATCCTTCCCCGTTGCATCTGAAAGTTCCATGATTCGGCGAGTACCGGGTCGCGCCGAAGCTTCGTTCCTTTCGAAGAGAACAACACACGGGCGTCTTTAAAGATACCGCCACGCTTCAGCAGCCGGACCAGTGAAAGTGCATGTGCGTCTCTGTGTGTTTAAAGACTGCATAAAGCCGTTTCTTACTCCGTTTGATATCAAGTACGTATGTGGTGTCAGCTATTAAACTAGCCGGTACGAAGGTGCTTTGGATTATTATTATCAGAAGAAGACTAGTAACAGTTATTTGATTTTTAAGCGCCGCTTATTTGTCGCAGGGAACTTTGTTCTACCAAGATAGAAACATATATTCAATAGACCCGAAACAAGACGTTTGAGTGACTTTCTCGAAACCGCTCGATGAACAGTGCAATCTATTAAAAATCTGCCACGTTTGGTCGTAGTGACCTGTCAATAACCATAATTCGGCGTGATTCATCAGCATATATAAATTATGTAAATCATCATCATCTTAACTGTCAACCATTATCTATCCACTGCTGGAAGAAGGTCTCTCCAAGCCTCTTCCACAACGGTCTGTCTTGTGCCAGTCTCCTCCATGTTACTCCCGCATACTTTCGAATTTCATCCACCCATCTTCCATGTGGTCTTCTTCTGGGTCTTTTCCTGTCCCTTGGAATCCAATCTAAAATTTCGACTGTCCATCGATGGTCTGTTCTTCTGGCAGTATGTCCAGCCCATTGCCATTTCAGGGATTTAACTCTGATCATGATGTCTTCCACTCTTGTCATTTTTCTGATCCACGAGTTCCTATTCTTATCTCTCCTGGTTACACCAAGCATGCACCTCTCCATGCATTCGTTGAGTTGTCTGCAGCCTTTGTATGTCTCTTTTAGTTAAGGTCGACGTCTCTGCAGCATACGCAAGCACTGGAAGGATGCATTGATCAAAGACTTTTTTTTTAAGACATAATGGCATATTGCTCTTGAAAATTATGCTGTTTCTTCCAAAAGCTCTCCAGGCAAGTTTTATACGCCAGTTAATTTCTTCATCAATGTGACCCGCACTAGATATCTGCTGTCCAAGATAAACGTACTCATCTGTTATCTCCAGCTTTTTTCCATCAATCGATAAATCTTCATTTCTTGTAAAAGCCTTGTACATCACTTTTGTCTTCTGAAAGTTCATTTTTAATCCCACTTCTTTACTCTTGTCAGCAAGTCCCTGGATCATACTGTGCAGCTCTGATGGGGTAGTTGCAAAAATGACAACGTCATCAGCAAAACGAAGGTAAGTTAAATAATCTCCATTAATCTTCATCCCTTTGTTTTCCCAGTTCAGTGATTAAAAGATATTTTCCAATGTGGCATTAAAGAGCTTGGGAGATATGGTGTCACCTTGTCTCACTCCCTTTCCAACCTTTATGTGTGCTGTATTGTCAAACAGCCGAATCTTCGCACTTGATTTTTATAGATTTTATTAATAACATTAATGTATACATCTTCAATACCGCAGGATTTCAAAGCCATTGTAACTGCTGATGGTTTCACTGAATCAAAGGCCTTTTCATAATCGATAAAAGCCATGCATAATGAAAGTTCATATTCCCACGCTCTTTCAATTAGCCCTCTCAGTACGTGGATATGATCTATAATGCTGTAGCCACTCCTGAATCCAGCTTGTTCTCTCGGTTGAGTCATGTCTAGTGTTACCTTCAAGCGGTGTGAAAGAACTTTAGTGATTATGTAAATACGACTATCTAAATTAAGGTGTATTTGTGTGTTGAAAATCCTAACAGTTGATTCGTGGATGCTCTTGTAATAGTAAAAGTAAGTTTAAGTAAGTGCACGCCCCATTATAGCAATCTTCGCGAGAAAACGTGCTCAATCTTTTTATTTTGAAGAATAACCGCTCGAAATTCATTTACATATCAAGTAGTGGTCCTCGGAGGGACCACGGTTACAACATTGGTGGTCCGCGGTGGGATCGCGACCGCAACAATATGGATGGATTCAATACTCAGGAGGTTGAGAAAGGCGTCGAGGCCAACAAATACGTGCTTGTTGAAAACCACAAGGGGAAGAGTGAATGCTGGAAGTTGTTTAGTCTCATTAAGGAACCGGTGAATAATTCTGTGTTGTTTGGTCTTGTTTGTTGTTCAAAATGTGGAACGTATATAATTACAAAGAAAGATGTCGACGGTGTAATAAAAGATTATGGAACCAAAAATTTAACGGACCATATGAAAGTATACGCACTTCCATCAAAGTGTGGAGAGAGTGAACAATTTAAATACATTAAAAAAATACATTTGTGTAATCGTAAATAATGATTCCCATTTGTAATATACTCCATGGTCACGCTCATAGTCAGCCATTACTTCAGGATTGCGCAAAAAAATGGCACTAAAATTTAGCAAGTAACCAAATTGTATTATTAAAAAAAGGATTTCAGTTATTGGGATGAATATATATATAACGTTTATACATATATATCAATTGAGTTTCAAATTTATAGTTCAAAGCAGATTTGTCCGGGTCAGTTACGGGTGAGGGTCCGAAATTTTTGACCCGTTTCCAACTCTGGCCCACACTGGCTCTTACTTCGTTTTTGACCCGTTTCAGTTTCGAAAAAGAGAGTTCACCACTGCAGTTGGTAACCATCCGAGGGAGGTAAATCTTCAACGCAATCTCGATAATATACCTGTAGAAGAACAATTTCTAACAGCCAGTGTACACAATAGCGCTGGGCCCGTAGCACGAGCTACATGTGCTACTAGGTTGAGCCGGCCCTGAGTCCATGTACATGTATATTAACAAGAGAATGTGAAAGAAATATCAGTTCAGTTAAAGAATTTTTTATACCAATGAGGATAAAGGTGTTATGTATTACTGCTAATTGCACATAACTACGCATTCACCCTTCTGTGTCATTTTTTTATAACAGAGTCAAGAGAAAAAATATGTACTTTATGCAAAACATTGCAGCATTATGTTTTGTGTGTTTTATATACACAAGAGTAAATAATTTAAGTAGTTTTACTTTTCGTGTTCCATAATGTTTAATTGTTATTTAGTTATTTGCTTACTATGTTCTGTATTTTTGTATAAATCGGGAAAAGTCATTAGATACTGTTACACGACAGTTACGAGTTTTGTGTGTGTGATCGTGAGGCATTTCAGAGGCTGCCCTTAGTTTTCTAAAAGAATAAAATTGGCATGATATGACGAGCTTTGGCGTAAGTGTTTTTTTAATTTTGTAATGGTATAAAACTAAGACAATCACACATATACACACACAATTTTTAATTACAACACACGCGCATTTGTTTTACACGCAATAAAGTGCAACAATTTTGATTTTACAAAAAATACCTGAAAGTTCCTAAGAATTTGAATTATTAAAACGCCTACAAAACCTAGTTAATAACATGGAACTTAAAAATTTTAGTAACTGATAGCTAATAGATTTTCGCAAAAGAGCCTCTAAGATATTTTTTGAGGAGGGGGAAGGGGGGGCGTTTCTCTGGCACGCCACGGGACCCAAGCCGGTAAGCAAAGCGTCGTAGCCCCTTGTCTAGAGAAGCGCAATTAACAACGCAACTTTTATAAAATTTTAAATATTATGTAGACGTGGAAAAAAAAATAGTTCACAAAAGGGCGCCGAAAAGGAACTTTTCTCCCCAATGCAAAGTTCCTCTTCGGCGCCCTTTTTAGCACGTGACACTTAAACGAGGCACCAAAAAAAGGTGCCACGTTTAAGTGTCACGTACTAAGACGCATCAGCAAGATTTAAGCGATAATAGCTAAAAGAAAAAAAAATCCAAGTATTCAGGCCTTTTTATGGGGAACGCAGACTATTTTTACAGCAACGCTTAACATCCATACTCGAAGTTCATATAGTTCAAAAACCGTGAATGAGTCATGCTGGCAGGTTGCTTCTTGAAGCCCCGCACAATGCTGGGGATTCACCAAAGACGGTAAGCAGCGACTGAACAAGCAACTAGGAGGCGAAGGAATAATTAATGCACATAATTGACGTAGATTAGGAACATCAAACGGAAGTAATCGCTCTTTCCACTTTTACAAGTGAGTCATGAAAAAATTCTCATCGGGGGTCCAAGAAGCAACCTGCCATGTGGTTTGGCAGTTAATGTTTGTAAGTCTGGAGGAATTTGAGGCCGCTATGGTGCAGTGGGAGCATGTCCGGCGCGTAACTGGAAGACCCTGGGTTCGATTCCCGGTGGCGGCCGATGAGAATTTTTTCATGACTCACTTATAAACGTGGAAAGAGCGACCGTTTGATGTTCCTAATCCACGTCAATTGTGTGTATTAATTCATCCTCTCCGTTGACAAAGGCGAGGTCAGGAAATCGCAGGTTTCGGGTTCGTCGGCGAACCATAACTGAAGAAGCTCACTGTAGAAGGCATATTTTTTATAATTGTTTTAGAACCTCTTACGGCCAGGAGATTCATTTACATCCGGGTGCCAATGTGAAGAAAAGCCGTTTCCTGACGGTGGTGAGTTTCGAACCTACATCTTCCCACTCCGGAGTGGCTGTTCTACCGATTGAGCTACTCCGGAAAACCTGATCGCTGCAACTTACCATTTTGACTCTTGCGTCACCTCAGTGGTACTTCACAAGCGTTACCAATTCAGTTTTACTAAGTAAAGGAAACACTGAACTTAAGCCTGGATAGCAACACTAAACTTAATCGATAATTGGCTTATCTTGCCTTGTCCAGACAGCAGGTAACGATCCCCAGCAGCTTGTTCAGCAATTAACTTCGAATGGGATTTTTTTTTTCTTGGGGGTTTATTTTTATTTTACAACCAAGCTTGTTACAATGGTAGATACAGAACACATAGCGTAAGAACAACAAAAAAAAAGTTTAACAAAACTACATGCTGTGAATAAAACAACTCTTGATACAGAGGAAACTAGCGTTAAGCTAGGTACACAGATAGCTAAAACTAAATCACTATTTGTACATTATTATGAGAGGTACATTGCATACAATCAAGATAATGCAAACTCCATGCAAAAGAAAAAACGACAAAACACTACAATCTAAAATAACATAAAATAAGGACGCATAGCAGTAAAAGAAGTGACATCACTGGAAACCAGCAATAGGAACTCTAATATACAACAGCAAGATGGGGTCACATAGTTCAGATAAAAAGCGAAACCTCGGTATCCCGTACGTCAAACCAGTCATCATTTGGTGACTACATCGCAAAGAATCGTGGAACAGAATTTGTAAGTTGAGCATTCTTATTCTCCACCTGTAGTCCAGTCCGCAGACGGGTCACAAACTGCGCTTTAAGAGCCGACCACCGTGAGAAACTTTGAGGGCTATTAGTAGTCACCCGCGTTTAATCTAGGGCTACTGGTTCCAGGGAAGGGAGAGAGCCAATCTGAAAGCCAAACGCACCACCAATGCCTCACACAGGACTCAAACCAGGGGCCATCTCGGACGAATGCTTTCGTAACGATACTATGCATCTCCAATTCCAAGTCAGTGTCTACGAGGAAATAAAGTAAAAGGCGCGAGAAAGTTTCCAGTGGAGATAATGAATGACCAATAGCAAATAATGTTATACAACATTAGATCAATCACTGTCCTGCAGCTATTACTCTAGTTAATAAGAATACGTTGATAAAGAAAAGCATCATTGTACACATTATCTTGCGCGACATTTTACAGTAAGAGTGGATTTAACTCGGAAAAATGTGAAAGATCGGTGTTGGAAGAAGGCGGAGATCTGAAATGAGAAGCGGGCAGCAGAATGCCAACAGCATGGAACAACTGGACAAAAACATCGGGTGATTGTGTAACAGGAGGATGCCAATGAGGCTGAAAAGTCGAGTTTTGAAGGCTGCAATGCTGTAGAGTGCTGAGACTTAGCCAATGAAAGATATCTGGAGAATAAAATAAATGTTGCTGGAATGAAGTTGCTGGGAGAGAAGTGTGGTGTCACCAGAAAAGTATAATATCCAAAATGAGAGGATAAGTGCAACAGTTTAAGTGACAGAGGTTCTAAAGAAGCCTGTGACCTCTGACATTTCTTTTGAGTTCCTGTTCACTTATATGAATTAAGTTACTTCTTGGTTAAACGTTTTCTCAATGAACGACACATTACTTTACAAAACAGCTTTTATAATTTGGAAACACTGACGGTGAGTTACAGAAAGGTAAAACGACAGTAATGTAGCAGACTGAAATTGGTGGAGCTGTAGAGACATGTACGTGGAGTTGTAGAGATTACGAGTAAATTGTAAAACGTTGATATAGAGTTTAGTTAATAAGAATACGTGCATAAAGAAAAGCATCATTGTATATATGGAGATATATGTGATCGACTATTACTGTCGTTGGAATGAATTTTGTGTGAAAACATGAGAGTCACGTTGCATCACTGGATTTGACCTTTCAGTGGGTGAAAGAATAAATTGGTGGAATTACGTAACCGAAATGCTGATTTTTTTTTTCTGGCGTTAATTGCCGTATTTTTCAAAATATAAGAATCACGGTTTCAAAAAAAAAAAAAAAAAAAAAAAGTGTCATCCCTCTGCGTCTTATATATACATAAAAGTATATGCATGTACACCAATGAGCCATTATATAATGACCAACTACCTAATATGCTGTAGGACCCCCTTTAGCCGGCAAAACAGCGGCCACTCGGCAAGACATCGATTTCATGAGATGGCGATAGGTATCCTGGAGTATCTGGTACCATAATGTCAAGAGCAGGTCCTCCAGTTCCTGTACATTTCAGGGTGGTGGCGATTTAGCGTGAACCAGCTTTTCCAAGTCGAACTACAAAATGTGTGCGATTGGGTTCATGTCAGGTGAATTTGGAGACCAGGGCATAAACATAATGTCACCAGCATGTTCCTCGAACCACTCCTTGACGATTCTGGCAGTGTGGAATGGCGCATTATCAGGGGCGGATTTATGGGATCGCGCAAGTCGCAATCGCGGAAGGGCCCCCGATTCACTGTGAAAAGAGAAGTAAAGCAAGGAGGAAACAAAGAAAAAGAAAGAAGAAGGGAAAAGTTAGGTTGATGAATATAATATTTTGCGGATTCATAGAAAAGCAGTCGTGATTCAAACTTTCTATAGTGCTTGTTGTCTGTCCTCTACTTAATAAATATAAAGTTGGCTATCCTGCTTGACAAGAGGGTAAAATTTTGCTAACTAGAGTAATTTCATTTGTGGCGGGTGGCGACACTGATCACTGAAAACGTAGCAACATAGCTGAAAATATCGTCTGTAATCTGTATTTGTGTGTTGCCATTCGATCTGCACGTTGTGGTATTATTCAGTCTTACTTACTTAATATTGTGATTATTAACACCTAACCGTGCCCTTTAAATCCGCATCGTTACAGCTGTTGTTTCTGTTTCGTTTACATATACACTCACGGACAATGAAATTTGCTCACCTAGAAGAGAACATGCTACAACCGCGAAACTTTGCAGATAGCTAGAGTGCGTGCTGGTATGCAAATGATCTACGTTTTGTGCGAGTGCGCATGACCGCACAGCCTGTGGCGGCGCTGCAAGGACCAACCGGCAGCCTTGTAAACCAGCAGCGTGTAGTTTATGCCCCATGAAAGCGAAAAGCACCGGCCGACGCAAGCAAGAGTACAGAGTGACAAGAATGCCGGGAAGACACCAGAAACGTCGATTTACGGAACTTACGGACTTTGAGAGAGGGTGGTCGGCTCACCGCAGGGTGGTCGGCGCGGCGTATAGCCCGCCACGTGGATCGTTCTGACCACACCGTCCGACTGTGTTGAGAGCAGTGAACGCGTGACGGCACTGCCACACGGTGGAGCGGCTCCTGTGTGCCCACGAACCATTTCCCGACGCCGCGCGGAATCAAATCTGCGATCCCAGCGAACCTTACGTGTCCTGCCATTAACACCGAAATGTTGCCGGCTCCGTGTACAGTGGTGCAGGGCCAGAGCTACGTGGAACGCCACAGATTGGCGACGTGTGGTGTTTAGCGATGAGTGCCGCTTCGTTTTGAGGACAGATGATCATCGTGTCCGGGTGTAGAGGTCCCCGGTCAACGGAAAAAATCTCAACCTCGCTATCGGGCGCCACACCTCCCCCACTGCAGGCATTACGGTTTGGGGAGCCATAGCCTACGATAGCCCATCAGCTCTGGTAGTGGTACGTGGACTATTGACGGGCCAGCGGTATGTGGATGAGATCCTACGGCCCCATGTGCTCCCATTCCTGGCCGGGATTCCAGGAGCGCTATACCAGCAGGATAACGCCCGCCCTCACACGGCTCGGGTTGCCCAGACACTTCCATGGCCTGCCCGCTCCCCGCACATGTCCCCTATCGAGCATGTGTGGGACCAGTTGAAACGCCAGCTGCCGCCGTGCCGCACTATCCGGGATTTGGAGCACACCGTCTAACACGTGTGGGGCAGTCTACTGCAGGACAATATCAGGCGTCTGTTCGCCTCCATGCCGGATCGTATTGCAGCATGTATAGCCGCACGAGGCGGTGCCACGCACTATTGAAGATGACCGGACTGCGTGCCACAGATCCCTCTGTGATTGTCCTGTAGCTCCGTTTTTGCCATCATGTGAATAATTCATCTGTATCATTACGTCCATAAAATTTCAGTTCAATGCGATGCTTCCTTCTTGGTGCGCTAATAATTTTGTCCGTGAGTGTAGTTTATGTGACTGATTTTCTTGAAAATGAAGCCAGTGAAACGAAGTTATGATTCAGTTTATGAAAAGCAGAAGAAAAAAAAAGGGAAAGATGAATGTCTTCAAAAGCAAAAGGATAGTTTATTAGTATTCCTACAGAAGCCCGTACAGTCATACCGCTGATGAACTGATGAACGAATTGAGCAAAAGCCTCCGGATTCATGTGCTTCAAAAGAAAATGTGCAACTGGAACCAACGCAGGACCCATACCATTCAAGGTTAGACAACAAAGATGGTAAGGCTAGTTTAATTAATTAAAATCTTGACTCCAGCTACTTAGATTCATGTGAGAAACCATCCGATTTGCCACTGGATAATTTTAGTTGTCAGCCCTCAGAGCCAGGCCAAAATAATCAACCAAAAGCATGAACCAACAAATAAAGAGGAAGAGCATAGACCTACCTATTCAATGAATTCGTGCTATCCTACTGATATAGCTTTATGGCCTTCTAACCCCACCTCTGATACGATAGATTACTTTATTAGAAACAAACCAGAAAATAAAGGAGAACTAAAAAATCTGAGGAAAATATTTTCTGATTCTGGGAAAACGTATTTCAAGAACATAAATGAAAATCCCTTTTATAAGTTGAAGACAAATGGAGCAAAAGAAAGAAGAAACTGGTTAATTTTTTTCTGAAACTTCTAAGTGTATTTACTGTTATATGTGTAAACTTTTTCCCGACCATAGACAATCACATAGGGTTCTTGTTGTTGGATTTCCTGATTGGTCCCGTACAGAAAAAGTTTTAAAAAATCATGAAATCTCGAGGTCTCACTTGACAGCCATGGTCAATATGTCTACAAGGAGTAAATTATCCGGAAGAGTTGATTGCCAACTAATGACTCGGATTGAAAAAGAGAAGGGCTATTGGAGGCAAGTATACTACATGTATATCGAGTAATGGCCACTGTGAAACTATACGTGCAAAACTCGAACATCCGCTCAGAGGTCGCAGAGAAACTGAATGCTCTGAAAATGTAAATAAGGGTAATTTTGTAACTTGTATGGAGTATCTTGCAGAGTTTGATGACTTTCTGAAAGATCATTTTGAAAAGTATGAGCACTGTGGTTCAGGAAAAACAAACTTTTTTCTCACCAAACATATGATGAGATATTAACTGTAATGGTGGAAAAACGTGGGAAGGTTTTTTGTGAAGAGGTTAAAAAAATCACAGTACTTTTCAATTATCGCCGATTCTCCTCCTGACGTAAGTCATGTGGACCAACTGACTTTTGTTTTGAGGTAAGTAACAGTTGATGAAAAAACTGTTGAGCGATTATTTGGTTTCTTGCCCATAAAATCTCACAAAGCGGAGCATTTGAAATATACTGTCTTGAAGAAGATTTCAAATCTAGGGCTAGACATAAAAAACTGTGGAGGCCAATGCTATGACAATGCCTTGAACATGTCAGGTGTACATGCTGGCCTTCAAGTAAAAATAATTGAAAGAAATCCCACAGCATTTTATTTGCTGTGCTCAAGCTAATCTTTGGATTTAGTAGGCAATAATGCTGCAGATATGCTGAAGCTTACTTTGATTTTGTTCAAAAAGTATATACTTTTTTTCCGGCCTCCACTCATCGTTGAGAAATACTTAAATCCCATCTTCAACCACATCAACACATTGTGAAACAGTTGAATGATACTCGATGGTCAGCAAGAGATGCTGCTGTATCAGCCTTACGAGGATCTTATAGTGAAATTATAAAAGCATTAATTAAACTTTCTGAGCGTGAAACTGAGAAGCCTTTAGGCAAAATCATTGGCAAAAAAGTTTGACATATATGAAACTGCTTTCATGACTGTCTTGCCGGATCGGCTGTTGGAACGAATCGACAAAGTCAGCATACCGTGCAGAAAGAAGATGGAAACATGAAGATGGGAGTAGATCTACTTCAGTCTCTGAAACTCTTCTTTGAGGACGTATGTAACAACTATTCTGGCATTGACATGGAAGCCTCGTCTACATCTGTGGAGCAACCAGACAATGATGAGAGTTACAAAAGTAGAATAAAAAGAAAGAGCTTTGCTGATGAAAGTAGAAACAATGAAGTTCATCTGGACAGAAAAGATTCGAGTGGAGATACTGAATGCTATCTGTAACAACCTGGTAGTTGAGCTGAGGCGAAGAAAAGCAAAGTTAGGATATATATTCGACCTATTCAAAGGAGTTTTTGCTGATGAACATGTCCATTCTACGAAATGTGACCTCAGCAATATTTCCCAGGTATATTCAAATGACATGGATGGAAGGCTGTTTTGTGATGAACTGCAGCACTTCTATCGTTTTGTGAATCTCGTGGATCAAGATCAATCCTCATTCCGGCCGGAAGATTGCTACAAACTTTTTGTGGACAGTGACGGTTTGAAAGAAACATTTTCAAATGAGGAAAACATTCTGAAAATTTTCCTTACTTTACCAATATCTAACGCAAATGGTGAAAGATCATTTAGTGCTCTTAAAAGAGTTAAAAACTATCTACGATCAACACTTTCTCAAGAGAATTTAAATAGTTTTTCAATATTGTACATAGGGTGTAATGCGCTGAATCATACAAATCATGAAGTCATGGACACTTTTACTGCAATTAAAGCCAGGAAGAATTTCTGATAAGCATAATGCTGTGTTTGTAAGTAAATGAAATAGTGTTTCTCTTTTTTGCAATATAGAATAATAATCGAATTATTTGATGATGATGAAATTGATTATAGTCTATTTAAAAATTGTAGTAAATATACCCGGAACTCAGATGTGTCTCAAAACAAAGTGCCTCCAAAAGGTCAAGCAAGTTAAGCTACAACTAACTATCAGAAGCTTAAAATGCAACGAGCTTAAAGTCTGTAAGGCTTCAGGAGCAAGACTGGGCTGGAGCAATCATGGTTTTTGGTTTTCATGGTTTTAGCAATCATGGTCGTTAAAGGCCCAAACATGCAAAATCTTCGAAATGATTTTGTATGTTTGGGGTTTTAACGACCACCGTGAGCACCTCAATTGGCTATAAAGCTGTCGCCCAACCTGATTTAGGGCCAGTATTCCAAAGAAGTGAGAGAGCCAGTGCGGTAAGACAAACCCAATATCCATGCCTCACCCGGATTCGAACCCGGACCCATCTCGGACGAATGGTCAGAAGCCAGCGCTTAGACCAATGCGCCACCGGAACGGCGATCATGTTTTAAGAAGGGACATAAAATACGTGGGGCACAGAGTTACTGACATGGAGCTCCTTGGAAAGCGAACTGAGGGAGACGGAAGGACTGTCAACAATGACAAGAAGAAGAAATTGAAGATAACTTTAGCACAAGAATGGAGAAAGGGGATCCACAACGGAGATTTCTCCTAGACGTGATTTCTCCAAAAGGAACGAAAAACGATAAGCATCTGCGAAACGATTTTGCATGAACGTACGTGGGAGGGGGGAGGGACGGGCATCAAATAAATGATTTTGAATAAAAACGAACAGGAAAAAAAATCTTTGTTACAATGCTTTCCCAGTTATAGTTAAAGAAGAGAAACAGATCATTTGTATTGAATAAGCGACAGAAAACAAACGCCTTCCGTAAGGTTTGAACGCTGTTCATAAAACACAATAAAAAATCAAGCAAACCATTTGAGTGGAACAAAAATAAATCCATAAACGTCGAGAGTGCGGTTTTTTCTGGATGTAGTTTAAAGAACAAAACCAAACCAAACAAGCCATTTGGGTCATTTACGATGCAGTTTCTCAGAAAAACCAACGTCGTTCACCGTGACAATCATTAAACTGCCAACGCTAATGTCATCATCAGCCCTCAGCAGCTGCGTTGAGTATTGACGGACACATAGGAACGAAGAGAGAGATCCCCGAAGCATCCCGATGAGTCCATATCAATTCATCACATCGCAATCCTCTTGGTTGCACAGCGTGTCATTAGCCGATTGTGACGCAAGTGTTTTAATGAGGGGCATTTTGACGACGCACAAGCCGTTGCTGCTTGCCATCCCGGGGTCGTCTGTCGCATGGTTACTTCAGGTAAAACTGATCTGCGGATCCAAACTGACACAAAGCGAAAAATACTTCCGTTTTCAAAGAAGGGAGGGATCACAATCAAAAGGGGAAGTAGCATAAACTTCTTGTTTCGGACCAGGCTTTCAGCAATCATCCGCTAGGTGACTTCTGTCTTTTTCTCATGGAAACACACACCTGGATGATGGATTACCTTGTTAAATCTCATCAGAATATTACTAACCCTATTCTCATTGGTCCAGGGAAATCAATTGAGTATTCAACGCACACACACATACTCCTGCCTACCTGCTGTGTAACACCGCATTTAAGAAGCATAGGGTTACGTCTCAAAACAAAGAATTAATTAAAAATTGATTTATTAGTATTTGTGTGCACAACGGTGGGACCATGGGGTATTCCTGCGACATTTCTAAAGGTAAGTGATTCAAGAAAGAATACAATACGATGTGCGCAGAGTTTATAATTTCCTTTGACTGAAAACCTATCAGAAGCAGTTTTTGATCGTTGTGTGTTAACCGTTTGATTGCGTTGTAATGCTCCAGAGGTTCCGGTTTTTTTTTAAACACTTAGCGTTTTTAACCTTAATTTGGACTACTTTTGTGGCCATATGGCAACATCTTGTCCCTGCGCCATTAACCCCTAATGCCATTCGATCTTAAAATTGCAGCATAATACGTACATACACGAGATCAACCACACGACAGGAGGCCACTCTACATTTAGTTATATCATGAATATCTGGCGTGTGTGTGCGTGTGTGTGTGTGTGTGTGTGTGTGTGCGTGTGTGTGTGTGTGCGTGTGTGTTTCGGGGTATAACGACCACGAGTAACTCAGAGGGCTATAAACAGTCGCCGGTCCTAATTTAGGACTACTGATTCCATGTAGAAGGGACGGAGACATCTCCCGGACAAGCGCACCACCCATGCTTCACCCGGGATTAAAACCTGGTCCTATCTCGGACCAACGCTCAGAGGCCAATGCCTCAGACCGCTCGGAACCCGGAGCGACAGATCAGAATCATTGACAGCTCAATGATAATCCATACTCTTTGTTGATGTGCTTAGGAAAACATTGGCATCTCTGGGGAGGAAAAGAGTATCTTGTGCTTATATACTGTTGCTACGCCCCGGGGCGCCAGGTTATCGAATAAAAGAAAGCTTCAAGAATTTAGACGTCAGGATGTCAGGCAATGGCTGACCGCCCGGAGGTAAACATTAAAATTACGAATAATTATTTGTCAGCTCTTTTATCGCCGAAACCTTATGTACAGGTGAAAAGAATTTAGCCTGCAATTTCGTCAATCAAAACTAAGAAATTCTGACACTCATTAATTATTCATGCAACTTATAACGAAGTAAATTTCTCCGCCATTTTGGTCCACGCCGGGGATCAAACCCGAGTCCTCTTATTCCGGAACAACTCGCTCTACCAACTAAGCTACGCAGACGTTCGTTCTCGCTGCTATCTGCCTTTATGTCGTGCGCGTCCTGCGAGGCAGGCCCGTCATATCTCCCCCTCCCCTCGAAAGAGGGCCGGGGGTATAGCCCACGGGTCAGCCGGGACCATGCGTCACTGTACGCAGCCATCCGCTGAAGAACGTGCACTTGAGAACTCCCAGTCAACTGGTGTGTGGAATGCAACATCACACACATTTATTTTTCGAAGCACTGAAGAAGGAATTCTCTTATTTTTCCTGTCTCGCGGTGTGGAAAGAAGATCACACCATTGCGGGAACTTTAACGGCCGGGTGATCCGGGAAGTTTGGGAGCCATTATAACGAAGTAAATTTCTCCGTAATTTTTGGTCCACCGGGGATCGAACCCGTGTCCTCTTATTCCGGAACAAGTCGCTCTACCAACTGAGCTACCCAGACGTTCGTTTCGCTTCTATCTGCCTTTATGTCGTGTGCGTCCTGCGGGGCAGGCACGTCACAAACTTCAGGACTGGCACGGGTCAACAGACATTTAATCAATTAAAAAATAAACATGAAGACGTCAATATACTGAGTATTATTGTAAAGGAGGGCCGTCAAGTAGACTCGCCCCTTTCGGGATATCTCTGAGGCTGAATTTATCATTAAAGTTCAATGATTACTCATTGGCCTATACAGTCCGGCTTTAAAAACAGTTCTCAGCCAACGAGAGTCTATTGGCTGACCGGAGCCAGTTTATCCACAACTGGCATGCATACATAAATTCAGTACTTACAGATATGCAGTTTCCTCGGGTATCCATATATAGTGCACTCACTTTGTTATATGCACTCACTAGCATTTTATGTGTTTTCGAAGCGAACCTGTGTGGCGACACGCCCATTTCCACGCGCACTATGACCAGTGGAGAGGGGATTTGAACCCCGTCTCCCACTTTCTCTCGTGCACACACCTTTGTTGATTCACCTGCATGAAGCCAGAGACGCATTTATGCGCATCAATGTCGAGGTGGAACGAGGCCGCTGACGCCATAGGAGGATACGTCCGTCTGTTCGTCCCATCCACTCGGGGCTGCGGTTCCATTACCTCCTCTGATCTCCGCGATGCTGCTTGCTTTCTCGGTAGAAAAGTACATCCAGGATTTCGTGCAATCTAGCACCGAGAAAGAAGGTATCTTCCTCCCTCCTATTTTCCTCGCGGTGACGTCAACCGCCGGCATCTTCGGGCAGAAACTTTTCTATTCCTGCAAAAATACCGCGCTGCGGGATCTACTTGATCCCGCACGGGTCCAGCTCCCTTCACGAGCTTCTTTCAGACTAATCTTTTTCGCTTGTTCACATTTCGTCAACAAATTCTTTGCTCTGTCGTTAGGGGTCTGTTTTAACTCCCTTGTCAGCCTGATTGTTTCCTAAAAGCATTCGGCACGATGAAGAGGTAAGAAATGCACGTCTCTGCATTCGGAATATGTGGGCAAACACATAACTTAACTAACACTTCCTTGTCCTGCCAAGGTTCGGATTAGCAAACGACATAACTTTCCGATCTGGTGACACTCTTCCCAAACATATTGTACTTAAACGAACACCCAATTTGACCGCCGTGCGTAGGGGGGTCGACGCATTGCGTTTCCCACACCGAACGACGCAAGTTCCACTCGAGATTTCTCCCTTCCAAGAAAAGGGACTCTTATCTCTTTTCTTCTTTCACAACGAGGAAACCACTAGCTGTTAATTTTCAACCAACAATTAACGCTGTTCCCGCCTTTTGCGAAACCTGCTAATCAAATTAATTACCGTTCCCCAAAGTCGTAACAATACATTTATGTCAAACAGGGAATGAAAGGTGAACTGGAAACCAGAGATGGAAATGGGTCACGAGTCAACGTGTCGACAATTTCTCGCGGGTCCAACGGGTAGGGTCATGGTGTCCCTGCCCCGATTTTGACACGGTTTTATTCGCGTTTCATTTTTGAAAAGAGAAAAATATATTCCAAAGAAAAATGCGCGATGTGGAATTCTTGGGTCGATACTGGTGCCCACGGAGTAAATAATGATTTGCCATGCAAAAATATTGTCGTACCTTTCTTAAAGCAACGAAGAATTCCACCGACTGTCGTCAAACACACCGACACCATATCGTATAAAGATTTCTCCTTTGCGTCCTTTTACAGTGAGATAGACCAGGGCAAGGGAGAAGCAAACGCCATTCGCCTGCTTCTTAGCTGATTTACTCTCTTCGTACGAAGTTCACTGTATGACTAAGAGTTACTTTTCACATCGCATCTTTTACATTGAACATTCAGAGGTTTTCGATTGATGTGCTAACATCCCGTTCCCATGACATGTCATGTCGAAATTAACTCCTTATTTGTTAATATGGATGGATTTAATATTAAGGAGGTTGAGAAAGGCGTCGAGGCCAACAAATACGTGCTTGTTGAAAACCACAAGGGGAAGAGTGAATTCTAGAAATTGTTTCGTCTCATTAAGGAACCGGTGAATAATTCTGTGTTGTTTGGTCTTGCTTGTTGTTCAAAATCTGGAAAGTGTATATTACACTTTAGTGATAATCAAGTCTTCAATTTTGTCTAGGCTTACAATTAAATTTTTGATATTCTTAAAGATAGCTTTGGCATTGAATTTTTGTTGTTAATATTGATTTATTTTTTGCGGACAAAATACATTTGTGTAATCGTAAATGATGATTCCCATTTGTAATAAACTCTATGGTCACGGCCATAGTCAGCCATTACTTCAGGATTACGCAAAATAGTTGTACTAAAAGTGACACTAATATTTAGCAAGTAACCAAATTTTATTATTAAAAAAGGATTTCAGTTATTAAATATCAAGCAGTTATTGGGATCAATATATACACTGCTGGCCACCCAAAATGTAACACCAAGAAGGAAGCATCCGATTGGCCTGAAATTCGCAGCATGCGTCGCCCGCGAGAGGACATGCAAACGATTAGCATTGCAGGGCATATGCAAATGATGTGCGCTCGGCACGCCACCGAGAAGCACTATAAGAAGGGTGCACAGAAGGCGGGGTGTAAGTAGAGGAAGTGTGTTGTGCTGCCGGAACTGTGCGTGGGAAGCTTCGTGATGTCTCGTCGCAGAATACGGCAGTCATTCAAGCACGTTTCGGAGTTCGACAGAGGACGAATAGTGCCTTATCGCGACAGCGGTTCATCATATCGATACTTCGGCGCCCGTGTGGGACGACATCCAGCCACAGTGAGGCAAGTATGGATTCGGTAGGTGCAGGAGGACGGACGGACCGACGTGAGCGATTGCCGCAGCCGCGGCCTACCACCGAACGAGAGGACCGGCATGTTGTGCGGCGGGCATTGACGGCTCGCACCGCCACATCACGAACGGTAGCGCAGGAATTTGGGTGTGTTGCGCAACAACCTGTGCCAGCACGTACCGTTGGACGTCGTCTGCAGGAGCGGAGACTTGTCGCACGGCGCCCATTGCTCCGATTACTATTGACGTTACACCACCGGCGAGTGCGGCGGCAGTAGGCCGTTGAACGCCGCACCTGGACTACGGAATGACACGACATTGTCTTCTCCGACGAATCCCGCTTCTGCCTCTGCAAAACCACGAGGGTCGCATCCGCGTGTGGCGGCACCGCGGCGAGAGACTGTATGACGACTGCATTATGCATTGCCATACCGGACCGTCGCCTGGCGTTATGGTTTAAGGCGCAATTGGATATGACACCCGCACCAATCTCGTACGCATCGCTGGTACACTCAACAGCCACCGCACCATCTCCGACGTTTTGGAGCCCGTAGTCCTCCGTTACCTGCAGGACCTGCCAGCGGCCACGTTTCAACAGGACAATGCGCGCCCGCACGTGGCACGCATCGTGCAACAATTCTTCACGGCCCACCAGGTGTCACAGCTGTCGTGGCCCGCCTGTTCTCCCGATATGTTGCCCATCGAACACGTCTGGTCGCTGATTGGAAACCGAGTGGCCCAGCAAGCACCACCCGCGGCTACGCCTGATGAACTGTGGCAACGTGTAGAAGCATCCTGGACCGACATACTCCAAGCCCACATCCAAAGCCTGTTTCGTTCGATGCCGCGGCGTGTAGCAGCCGTTATTGCCAGCCATGGGGGCCACACGAACTTTTGATGTCTGCGTGTTCCGCAAGTCACACGGGCCTGTAAGCTCAATCGTTTTATCTTTGTATCTGTTGTTATGTGTCCAGTAAATCTGGCTTTGCTATCTCGTATCCTTCTTGGTGTTGCATTTTGGGTAGCCAGCAGTGTATATTACGTTTATATGTATACATATATAAATTGAGTTTCGAATTTGCAGTTTAAAGGAGATTTGTCCGGGTCAGTTACGGGTCCGGGTCGGGTATGGTCCAGTTATGGGACGTCCGGGTCCGAAATTTTTGACCCATTTCCAACTCTGCTGGGAACCAGTTAAAAACTATTGGAATGGCCAAAAAGTCATTGTGTTTTTAAACATAGATGGCGAAACATACACCGACGGAAAAAAAATCCCAACACCACGAAAAAATAGTTGTAGAGGAATGAAATGGCGGCAATACATTTGTATTGGTAACATATTTAATCGATTAAGGTTTCAAGATCACAGCTTATTGTAAGCGCGAGAAGAGCCATTTTAAATGTGAAATGCTGGTACATTAATAACCGGTGTAACCGCCAGAATGTTGAATGCAAGCACGCAAACGTTCATGCATTGTGTCGTACAGGTGCTAGATGTCAGTTTGTGGGATGGAGTTCCATGCCTGTTGCACTTGGTCGGTCAATACAGGGACGGTTAATGCTGGTTGGGGTTGACGCTGGAGTTATCGTCCAATGATGTCCCATACGTGCTCGATTGGTGAAGGATCTGGTGATCTAGAAGGCCACGGCAACATGTCGACACTCTGTAGAGCATGTTGGGTTACAACAGCGGTATGCGGGCGAGCGTTATCCTGTTGGAAAACACCCCCTGGAATGCTGTTCGTGAATGGCAGCACAACAGGTTGAATCATCAGACCGACGTACAAATGTGCCGTCAGGGTGCGTGGGATAACCACGAAAGTGCTCCTGCTGTCATAGGAAATTGCTCCCCAGACCATAACTCCAGGTGTAGGTCCAGTGTGTTTCGGCCGCAGACAGGTTGGTTGCAGGCGCTCACCTGGCCTACTTCTAACCAACACACGGCCATCAATGGCACCCAGGCAGAACCGGTTTTCATCAGAAAACACAACAGATCTCCACTCCGTCCTCCAATGAGCTCTAGCTTGACACCACTGACGTCGCAAACGGCAGTGGTTTGGAGTAAGTGGAATGCACGCTACAGGGCGTCTGGCTCGTAGCTGTCCTTCAAGTAACCGATTTGTAACAGTTAGTTGTATTCACTGTGGTGGCAACTGCAGCTCGAATTGCTGCCTCAGACGCGGTACGATGCGCCACGGCCATACGCCGTACACGGCGGTCTTCCCTCTCAGTAGTGCCACGTGGCCGGCCGGAACCCGGTCTTCTTGAGGCAGTACCTTCCTTTGACCACCGCTACCAACAATCATGCACAGTGGCTACATTCCTGCCAAGTCGTTCTGCAATATTGCGGAACGAAAATCCACCTTCTCGTAGCCCTATTACACGACCTCGTTCAAACTCCGTGAGCTGTTGATAATGGCTTCTTCGTCTTCTTAAAGGCATTCTTGACTAACATCAACACCCTACGTCGAATCTCAACGATAACTAACGCTCACGAACGTTACAGCGCGTATTTACAGCAAACCTGCTTTGCATGTTCCGAGGGGCGCTACTAGCGCCACACGTATGCGCCGAGCGCGAAATTTGCATAGACGTCATCTTACAGATATACTCTCACCACCTACCAACTGTCGTTTATCTAACACAACCCCTTCTTGGTGTTGGGATTTTTTTTTCCGTCAGTGTATGTTGAAATGTAACTAACGTCATTTGAAACCGCAAGTTCATTATTTAACGTGACAACAGACAGTTTCAGCTTGTTTCAAGAACAGAAAGTGCACGATTTCGTTAACAAGTGTTTGTTTGGCGTCGACTTCAAAATAGAAAATCAAAAGGAATATTTGCGTCATGTTTTGCTGTATTACTTCCGAAAATAAAAAAACGCTGTGCTAGCTCATAAAAAGTTATGTGATGTGTGTAGTGAAGATACCTTAAAACTACGGCAGTGTCAGAATTGGTTTGCAAAATTTCGGTCTATCGATTGTGATGTGAAAGATGCACCAACGCTCAGGAGTGTCAATCGACGTTGATGACGACAAAATAAAGGCATTTATCGAATCCAATCGGCGTTTAACGACATAAGAGATTGCTGAGAACCTGAACATATCGAAATCGAGCGTTGAAAACCATTTAAAGCAACTGGGATACGTTAGTCAGCTCGTTATCTGGATGCCACGTGAGCTCAAAGAAATTCATCTGACTAAGCGGGTTGACATCTGTGATTCACTCTTGAAACGTGAAGAAAACGATCCATTCTTGAAACGTATGATGACAGGCAATGAAAAATGGATCGTCTACAACAACGTCGAACGAAAACGATCGTGCAGCAAGCGTGGTGAACATGCTCAAAGCACTTCAAAAGCAGATATGCACCAAAGGAAGGTTATGTTGTCAGTCTGGTGGGATTTCAAAGGTATTTTGAATTGCTTCTAAGGAACCAAACCATTAATTCGGACGTGTACTGTCGCCAGCTGGATAAATTAAATGATGCAGTCAAACAGAAACGTCAAGAGTTGGTGAATCGCAAAGATGTGCTTCACCATGATAACGCAAGACCACATACAAGTTTGGTCACTCGTCAAAAATTGTTGCAGCTTGGATGGGATGTGTTACCACATCCACCATATTCGCCAGATCTGGCACCATCAAACTACCATCTATTTCGTTCGTTGCAAAACGCCTTGAATGGTAAAAACTCCACTGCTGATGAGGCTATCAAATCGTTCTTGGAACTGTTTTTTGCCGAAAAAAACAAAAACCTTTTTGAGCGTGTTATCATGAACTTGCCTGCGTGATGGCAAAAGGTCATCAAACAAAATGGACAATATATTGTTGACTAAAGTTTTTGTTTCCCATTCAAAAATCGCCTTTCATTTACACAGGAAAAAAACGCAATTACTTTTTGGTTAGCCCAATAATAATTTCTGACTTCCATCCCTGAAATCAGAATATATGTTAGCTGCTTCAAGACGATTTGAGAAATGCCTTCTCTAGCTCTGTCTACATGATTAAGTACTTCAGTTGTTTAAAAATTCACCATCGTTAGTGAGCTGCCCTGTCAGTAGTGTGGTCAGAAGAGTTGGTTTCTAACTAATCGTCAGAGCTGGGCCTAGGCTACAGCCCCGGGTGAGGCATGGACGGTGTTTCTGTCTCAAGGCTCCCCGCCCAGCCTACGGCGGCGCGAAATCGGTGACGGGTGTCTTCTTATAGCCCTCGTGGTGGTACCGAAATCTCGAAACAAAAGTAATCCTCAGTGGTGCAATAATACCTAGCGCACTTCGTCGCCGGTGGCCTAGCTGCCAGTACGCACGACCTCGGTTTGGAGGGGGCCCCTATTCGCGCCCAGGGAACGCCAAATAAGTCCCTGTCACGCTAAGCCATTTGTCTCAGAGTAGACTCTTCGCAATTAACAATTCCTCCCCCCCCCTTCCCTTCCTTCTAGGCTTCATCTAGGTCATTTGCCCATTGTTCAGCAATTCCCGGACTGGTGCTAAAAAGCATCCGACCAATTTATCATCGCTGAAAATTTATTTCTTCACAGGTATTTTCAAAACTGAAGGATTTGAAAGCTAACTACGGCAAAGTTTTTCATCTCCCATGAATTTTCTACAGCAAACTTCAGTCAACTAGCTGCTGAAAATCTGTGGATGTATCAACTCCCTTACATCATATCATGGTGATTTGTTTCTCCTTTAAGAGTTTGGCGGCTTTCTCTGCAACGCACCACATCACTGAGGACGAATTTCGCCCTCGTCCGCACCCCAGAGACTAAAATGTGCTGGTGCTGCTGTATATCTATTAATACATACAGCAGTATCTGTATCACTGAAAGCATTCGTATTAACAATCGGCAGACTCAAATTACTGATGTCGCTGTATATACTGTATATCTGAACTAAAGATGAAATGCTGCCTATACTTTTAATGAAAAAGCAAACTGATAAGCAAATTGATCGTTCTCTAGATCATCCGTTGATTCAGGTAATAACCTTCTGAAGATTCGAGCTGTCAGTTTCTTTAATTCCACTTGCTCCAGGATCCGCACTTGATCCTTGATCCATTAAATCCCAGAAACCAGATTAACTTTAATATCAAAATGCAATGTAAGCATTGTAAACTTCAATTTTTTTACATATTTTTAAAATTGAATGCGCTGCCAGGTACTTCTAAAAAACTGACACAGATAAATACTTAGTTTACCCCTAAAGATGTTATCATTCTTCTTTTCCATTAATATTAAGAGACCTAAAAGTGAGGACACTAGCTACACCTTAATTCTAGAGAACTTTCTAAATAAACATATTAAGAACAGAATGTCATAACAGTCATAGCGACATTTTCATGTAAATTCCTTTTATTTAATTGGTAACCAGCAGACAAAATGTAGAACTATTATCAGTGATGCACTCATGTAAGATCCCCAAGTGATGCACTCTGTAAGATATGATGATTTTAGGAAGTCATACACTCGGTGAGATTGATTACGTACCAGTTTATGTTTATAGAATAAAATTTATACCGTCTAGGCTCGTTAGAAATATTTTACTTTTCGCTAAAACACAATAGCGCTTTCGAAACTATTGTATCGTTTTATCATCAGGTGTACAAAATAAGATACAGATCCTTTCAAATACACACTACTCAAATATCCCGTTGAGGTTATAACGGCAAATATATTTACGTGATGGTTATAATCAGGAACACTGAGGTGCGTGTTTGATTTAAATATTAAATTTTTGTGGAAGTTAGCTATAAACAGCAGTTGCGGTTTTTGATGAAGATGAGATATTTAACATAGCAACATGTTATAGTTTTTGTTAAGAATTATTCCTCAGTTCAAGAAAAATAGTCTCTTCGTCAATAAGGTGTCTCCAAGGATGGGGTAGAATAATAGGGGATTCTTCATTACAGCAAGCGTTTGTAAATCTATGTATTACGACTGTTTCGCCCTATCGAAGAGACCAAACATTAGTGTATCCAGTTATAATGGATATGTCGTCCCATAACGGATAGAATTGTTCGTTTATGCAGGCTCTAACTAATGTTGTTGAGCGACATTTGTTAGTAATTGTTCGTTTGTGTTCCATGATTCTAGTACGTAAACGTCTCTTTGTACTTCCAATGTGCATGGTTCCTATGACTTTTGAGCTGGAATGTACATTTTTAGTCAATGCCACCAAGTGGATACCGGCAGATGTAAGAATACTTGGGGGTCTCTGTCATTTCTGATGTACATAAAAGATGTTCCTTGTGTTTAAACCAAGACACAGTGAATGTCTTTGACAAGTATATTGCAATAAATTGATGTCTGCTAGTATATATTGCATTGAACCGATAAACCTTTTAGGTTTCTTTTGAGATTTTAGAGATGTTTTGAAAAACAGGGATTGTTTGGCACATAATGTATCGACCAAGTTGGAATCATAACCATTGTCATGTGCTAATGTCCTAATTCGTTTTATTTCTTCCTCCCGATAAGTGTCATTAGATGTACAGATATACACTGAAGATCAATTGAATTAGAGACAGCTGGCGTTATGCAAATGTGGCGCTGTGAGCGGCCCTGTAAACGGAAATGACATGACGTATGCAGAGATCCGACAATATAAGGAGTGATGCGACGGGAATCGATAAGAGTCGGACGCAGTATGGGTAAGACGAAGGATATAAGCGCATTTGATCGTGGGCAAATTATCGGGGTCCAACGAATGGGTCACTCCATCTCGAAAGTCGTGCAGGCACTGGGATTTTCTCGAACCACTGTGTCACAGGTGCACCGTGAGTACATTAAATCCGGTAAAACCATCCCTGCAAGGGCCAACTGCCGTGGACAACAGCGTGTGGATGAGCGGGGTCGTCGTCGGCTAGCTCGCATTGTAACAGCGGATAGACGGGATACAGTGCGAGAAATCACTCAGCAATTTAACGCTGGTGCACAAAAACGTGTAAGCAGCCACACCATCCAGAACCATCTCCTCGCTATGGGGTACAGAAGCCATCGTCCCACGAGGGTACCGTTGCTGATCGCACATCACAGGGTGCAAAGATTAGCATGGGCGCGGGAATATCGCCACTGGACCCTAGGCATGTGGGAAAATGTTGCCTGGACTGATGAGTTGAGATTCACGTTGGTACATGCGGATGGCAGGATACGAGTACGGCGCAAACCACATGAAGCGATGAATCCTTCTTGCCAGCGGGGTACTCTTCAAGCTGGTGGGGGTGGCATTCTCGTCTGGGGACTGTTTACGTGGACTAAAATGGGACCCCTGGTACATGTGACATCGTCCTCACAGGTCAACGTTACCAGGATATCCTGGACGACCATTTGCTTCCATTTGTGCGTCTTCAACATCCCACTAGGGACCTCATCCTGCAACAAGACAATGCACCGTGGCATCGCTCCCGAATTGTATCCGAATGGTTGGATGAACACTCCACCGACGTGACCTCGCTTCCTTGGCCAGCTAGGTCACCTGACCTCAATCCCATCGAGCACATCTGGGATGCCATCGAGAGAGATGTTCGAGGCTCTAACCCCCCTCCATCAAATCTTCGTGAACTGTGGGAGCTTGTTCAGGGGTCGTGGATCCGTATGGCTTCCCAACGCTTCCGGTGTCTTGTCGAGTCCATGCCGAGACGAATCGCCGCCGTCATCAGGGCGAAAGGTGGTGCTACACGTTACTAGACAGGTATCTCTAATTCAATTGCTCTTCAGTGTACGCTCTTTCGATATAGGCATGAAAAGCTGTCATGTTTTGGTGGTACGGATGATGTGAGTCATTTGGAATGATGGAAGGTAGGTATTTTGGTTTTCTATATGATGGAGAAAGACAGCCTTTTGAGTTGCAGTATTTCTATGCAGTTCAAGATCTAAAAATGGTAATGTGCCATGGGATTCCAATTCATACACCTTATTGACGAAGAGGCTATTTTTCGTGAACTGACAAAACATTCTTAATAAAAACTACATATAACATGTTGCTATGTTAAATATCTCATCTTCATCAAAAACCGGAACTGCTCTTTATAGCTAACTTCCACAACAATTTAATGTTTAAATCAAACACGCGCCTCAGTGTTCCTGATCATAACCATCGCGTAAATATATTTGCCTTTATAACCTCAAGGGGATATTTGAATAGTGTGTATTTGAAAGGATCTGTATCTTATTTTGTACACCTGATGATGAAACGATATCATAGTTTCGAAAGCGCTAGTGCGTTAGCTAAAAATAAAATATTTCTAACGTGCCTAGACGGTATAAACTTCATTCTATAAAAATGCAGAATTTTTCCTCATTTTTTTTTTAATTTCATTTGTCGTCACCTTTAATGGAATCCGTGTAAGACAATTAAATCTGAAGTTTCTGTAAAAGCAGTCCTGCGCCGCTCCCTGTGACGCAGTGGTCGAAGCGATGGCTTCTGATCATTCGTCCGAGATGGGTCCGTGTTCGAATCCCGTGAGTCATGGGTGTTGCCTCTAAATTAGGGCTGGGAGACTGCTTATAGTCCACTGTGTTGCTCACGGTGGTCGTTAAATCCTCCAATTAAAAAAAAAAAAAAAAAAAAAAAGGCAGTCCTGTAATTGCAAAAATAAAGTAGAGCCCCCCCCCCCCAAAAAAAAAGACGAAGGAAATTTACGAAAATGTAACAGTCAGTTCTGGGTTTATGAGTTTTACTCATAATTAGTTTCAGAAATTTCTCCACACAACGCAACACTGAATTTGGTCTGTTCTGCCCGTAATCAAATAAGTCCCTCAGACAGCGGTAAGCAACACACAAGTTCTTGTTTTATTTAAACACTAATCTTTAATTTGACCCGCGCAACACACACACAAAGGCTTTCACCTTCTATTATTAAAATGTATTTTCATTATTTTCTGTATGAATCTGGGTCTCGAATCAAGACTAAAGTCTAGAATGTTAATTATCCTTGTCGAGATGTATCTAACATCAACAACTGCGGTATGAAGTTTTCACTCTGATTACAGATGCTGATTCAGCTTTATAACAGCACACTGTCCAACATATACACTGGAGTGCCAAAACGTCGTGGGATACGTACCTAGTACCGTGTAGGACCTCCTCTAGCCCGGCGAAGTGCAGCAACTCGACGTGGCATCGATTCCACAAAGGGCCTGAAGACTTCTGAAGAAATGTTGAGCCATGCCGTCTGGACACCCGCCCACAGTTGTTCCCTGGTATTTGTAGGGGCAAGATATTGGGTGCGAAAGGACCTTTTCACCACACCCCATAAGTGCTCTATTGGGTTTATGTCGAGCGAATGTGGTGGCCACACCATCCATCGGAACTGTCCAGAATGCTCCTCGAGCCAATTTTGGACAACTTGGGCCCGATGACATGTTTCATTGTCCGCATAGAAAATCCCATCGTTGTTGGGGTACATGAAGTCCATGAAAGGCAGCAAATGGACACCCAGCAGAGCAATAAAGCGAGTACCGGTTAATGACGTGTTCACGAGATTCAGAGGACCCAAACGATGCCGCGTAAAGACACCCTACACATGCATCATACCAACACCAACTTGCACAGTGCCATGTTGACAGCTAGGGTCCATAGCCTCATGGGGTCTGCCCTACACCCGAACCCTAACAACAGCTCGTAACAACTGGTAGTGTGACTCATCGTACCACACCACATGTTGCCAGTCTTCCAGGGTCCAATTACCGTGTTCACGAGCTCAGATGAGGTACTGTGTCAGATGTCGTGGTGCTAACAAAGGCATTCTGGTGGGTCTTCTGCTCCCATACCCCATTGACGCTAAATTACGCTGCACTGACCCAATGGATATGTCTCTGGTACCTCCTGCACTGAATGTGGATCTTATTTTAGCCAGTGTCGCTTGTCTGTTAGCATTGACAATCCTGGTCAGACGCTGTTGGTCACGGTCATTCAACACCCGCGGTCGTCCACTGCGCTGTCCACGGTGGGTGGTAATGTCTTCCATGAGGTATTCTTGGTACACACGGGACATCGTGGGTCGAGGAATGTTGAAGGTTCGCACAACTTCGGAAATTGAATGTCCCATCCGTCTGGCTCCCACTACCATGCGTCGTTCCAACTCCGATTTAACGTCGGCTTGCCATAATTCTACTGGCGGTTGTTCAACTTGACTCACGAGATTACACCTCGTAACTCATAACAATCGTGGCGTGCGTCGAAGCCTTTCTACGACGGCAGCGCCAGTTAAAAATTTACACGCTGCTGTCCCATGACTTTTGGCACTTCAGTGTAGTTTCTTTCCCAGGTCCAATTTTTTCTAGGTGGCACGAATTATTGCGGCTTGCGATATATTTAAAAGTAACGCTTCTTTGGAAAATAAAGAACTTTTCTGGCAGCAGAGACATTTCAATTGAATTATTTATAAAAATATATTTAACTCTGCTGAATGTAATGGTGCTACTAAAAATAGTTTTCCGATGAAATCAAGCATTGATATCGTTCTACTCAAAGTGTGTAACCAGTTTGGAAAAATCCTATAAGGCTGTATCAAGCTTTTGGCCCAGAAACTCACAGCCTGTTTAACTTCATCTGTATCCTCAAACGTTTACCGCGGAGACTGTCTTATGAGACCGAAAGGGTGAAAGTCAGATTGTGCCAAATCAGGGCTCTGTGGAGCATGTGGGATTACTATCCAGCCCGTTTTAGCAATGTATCGAGATGTTTCAAGTGAGGTGGGGCGTTGTCGTAATGTAAGAGGACAAAACGAAGAGACGTGTATGGTCTCTTCTTGCGGATGGCTTCCATGTGCTTCTTCAGTGTTTCAGTATAGCGAAAACTGTTAGCAGTGCTACTTTGTTCAAGAAAATTAACAAGAATAATGCCCCTGACATCCCACAAAATTATCACCACCACTTTTTAGTGAAAGCTGGGTTTTGAAGTTTTTAGGCCTAGGAGAGGTCTTGTGCTGCCATTTCATGGACTGCACCTTTGTCTTTGGATTATGACCACAATGCAGTGCATCACAGATCTTCCGGATGGTCACACGTCGATCACTCTGAATGAGTTCAGCAACTTGCCGCTGGTTCTCGTCGGTGGCTGCAGTTAAAAATAGTTTAAAAAAAAAATGTTTGTTTATCGGCCACTGAGGATTTCCCTGCTTGAAACCTCTTCATCTATCTTTATGACATTGCTGATATCAACTGTTGCATTTCCATAAGCCCTTTGCAGCCTCACGCGGATCTCAGACACCTTACAACCTTCCATTTCCCAAAACTCAAAAATAGTTATTTGCTTTAGGCGAATATCCATCCTTTGCGTTAAACACTCTAAACGCAAAAAGGTGTACATTTACTCACAAGGAGATCCTAAATTTTAACGAGCTTTGACGTAAATATTTCCAAAATTACAGGAGTTATAGTATTAGCAAAAATAAATTACTTTTAGGACAACCCTCATACCTACAAGTGTTGCAATGAGACGTTGTGTTGAACGATTTATACCAGGTTCTGTAGACTTTCAAATGACATCCATCATGCGACATGGTGCAAATTTTTGTTTCGATCGCCCCCTGTCTACGGCAGGGATATTTTCTGATTTCAATCAGTATGTCATGATACTGTTCGATATGTCGGCACCCTTGTTCTTACACATTACATCACTGCTGTCTAGCTACATCATCTTTCTTCAGAAAGTGCAGTTACGTAGCCTAGGAAAAATCTGTCAGCACGGAGAACCGTGAACTAGACTATGTAGCTCTTTACATTTATCATTAGTGCGAACTCCCAGGCTGTCTGGTTCCCAGCAGCGTACGTATTTAGTGTTCTCATTACACATGCGCCGGGATTGTTTCAGTAAGGCTGTATCACGCTCTGTACGAATGAATTAGTACCAACACAAAGATGAATACACAGACAAACATCGCTATAAGGAACCATGGTCATAACGATCCCCTGGTTACTACGATCCCTTTCACTGGTCCTAACAAAAAAATCTATTGAAATAATATTAATTCAGTTCATTTTTTTAATAATCCAATTTATAGAGAACACCTGGTTATAGCGATCGAATCCTCGAAGAGTAGAAAGTAAATTTATTCCCTTTATAACGATTTCCTTCTCAATTATATTTTTCGTCGAGCGTTCATAAAAACTGCTCAGAATTTGCCCAAACACTGGTTCACGAAAACCAGGCTGCGTCAACCCAATGAGAATAGTTGGGAGATCCAAACTGTCTTTCTTTCGCGAGAGTTGTATACAATGATGTAGCACAAACTACGACGTTCAAGGTTAAATGAAACGGGAAAATGCTGGGGCAGCACGGAAGATGGGAGATAAAGCATGACTTCATAGCTCTACTTCAGTTGGATGTGTCCAACCAATGGGTAATAAAGCTAAAGCCTAATACTGCTGAAGCTGGGATTAAACAGGCCGAGGTTTTCGACAGCTCTTCACAAATGAACTCGTATTGCCTCAGTTAATCGGAAAAAAAACGAAGTGGTGGTGATGAAAACTTTGACACAGATAAATATGATCTGCCCGTATCCGTCGCTGCTGCTTCTGTCAGTGAGACAGTAAAAGCCTTCAAGACTTTCTCTTTCTTACGATATAGATAAAAACCTTAGAAACTGTGTTATCTCTGCAGAAAAAGAAGTTGAAAAACTTTTCCTTTAAAACGACAGAGCCAAAAAATGTTTCTGTTGTTTTTCATGTTAGCAGTTGTACAATCAAATTTGCATACATGTGTTAGGGCAACATAGTATTTTCACGATCACAGTATGTACAAACTAATTTTTCTTCCGATCAAGGTATGTACAAACTAATTTTTCTTTCTTGTATTAACTACTCTATATACGTACAGTAACTTGAATTCAGCATTTTTAAGCAGGTACCTCCAAATCTTGACATAGAAATAATGAAATGTATGGATTTACTCTAATACATCCTGTTCTTGTGCAACAAGTGCATCTCACTGAAAATCCAAATCCAAAGGTTGAAAAAAGAAACTTAGACTGGTTATAATGAATCATAATTTACGTCCCCCTGAGATTTGTTATAGAGAGGTTTGACTGCATATCACTAGCAACAACCATTCTCAATCTACTACTAGATAAAGGTCTCCAAGTTTCTGCCACAACTCTGTGTTAAGTAATTCCCTTCCATGTCACTCAGGTATGCTTTCGAAATTCATTCACCCATTTTCTACGTGGTCGTCTTCTGGATGGGTTCCTGTTACTTGCTATCCAGTATACAATTTCAGGTGTCCAAAGTTGTGGCCAGTTCTAACAATATCTTCAGGCTATTGCCATTTGAGTGTCTTTGCTTTGAGCATGATGTCATCAACTTTTGGCATTTTTATGCCCCAAGGAAAGAAAATAACTTGATAGATCACAAATGATCATAGTAAAGACACTCAACGGTGCACAGACACTGAGAGGCCAAATTATTATGACCAGCAAATCATTTTATGCAAAGTGTCTATCCCGTAGATGCTGCTGACGTAAGATGGCTGAATCGGTATAAAAAGGGAATGCTGGAGGTATGCAGAGACTAATGGAGCACACTGCGCAAGAAATAATGGCTTAAAAACGCGATCTGACAGACTTAGAATGCAAAATGATCGTAGGTGTTCGAAGCATTGGTGCGAGCGTTAACAAAACGGCTGCACTTGTGAAATGTTCGAAGGCATCAGTCGTTAAGGCTTACAAAGAGTGGTGTACCATCAGTCAAAAAACAGGGTCTCCGCGCAAGGCGTGTGGTCGTCCACGCTACTGGATGCTCGAGCTGAGTGGAGAGTAGGTAGCCTTGCTCAGTCCAACAGTCGGGCAACAATTCATCAGATTACAGATAATCTGAACCAGGGACCACCGTCCGATGGCCTCTCAACGTACAGTTCGCCGTACATTACATCGGGTGGGCTACAAAAGCAAACAGCCTGTGCGTATGTCATTGCTACTTGCAGCAAACAAGAAGAAACGCCTTCCGTTCGCTCAGGAACACAAGAATTTTACAGTAAATGAGTGGGAAAGGGTAATGTGGTCCGACGAATCACGTTTTCAACTACACCATGCAGATGGAAGGGTGAAGATATGGAGACAGCAGCACGAAAGCATGAACCCATCTTGAATCGTCACTGCTCCCCATGCCGGCGGAAGCAACGTTGTGGTCTAAAGCATGTTTCTTTGGAAGTGTTTGAGCCCTTTGATGCGTGGAGCAACGTCTGACCACTCAAAGGCATTTAAATATCGTTGCCGACCAAATCCACACAGTTACGTTGATGGTTTATCCCAATGGAGATGAATACTTCCAGCAGGAAAATGCTCTATTTCATAATGCTCACATTGCACGCGAATAGTTTGAGGAGCATCACGGAGACTTTCCCCCGCTACGTTGGCCTTCTCACTCACTATATCTCAATCCAATGGAGCATTTCTGGGACGAAGTTGAAAGGGGCATCAAACAGCTGGATCTGCTACCATGAAGTCTTCTAGAGTTGGAGGGTGCAATTCATCGCATTTGGGCTAATATATCCCGCGCCACTTATCGACATTTATAGAGTGCACGCCAAGACAAATTCAAGCAGTATTAAGGGGAAAAGATGGTCCAACAACGTACTAATAAGGTTGTCATAATAATTTGGCCACTCAGTGTATGTGCACAAATGTATACAATAAATTTCAAGGTCTGTGGATAATAACTTTTGTTGCTGATAGTTTGTCTTCTTTTGGTGCATTTGACGGTGCACTCAGAAACATGCCGCACCGTTGGAACTCCATCGTTCTTGCAGTCCTAATTATTTTTGCAAAGTTACTCAGTGGGTAAACAGATTTTTTGTTACAAAGAAATCAAACTGTGCTCAGTCAAAACTACGCCTTACATCTCAAACTGACACGGTGCGCTCATGATCCATCATATTGCAATTATTGTCACAACTAAGTAAAAGTGGAGGAAACTTGCTAGCATCACGATATCCTAGAGAATATCCAATAGTACTGGGATACCGAGTAGCATGTCCAACACCAATTCGATATATAATGCGGAAATCTCAGCAGTTGCGGAATATAAGCGGAATGTCAAGTAATGACAAGATATCGAGCAGATTGTCAAGAATCGTCGATATAATGTTGAGAGCTCATTAGCATAGTAGTAACATGCAGGTTACCATACAGAATGCCCAGTGCCATCCATTGCTATCAAATATGATGATGGATCACAGGCCAGGATTTTTGGAGTGAGTATCAAACAAGTGGGTCAGAGGCAGTTATTCTCGAGCCGGTTATGTAGTTTTGTTTTTTAAATGAATGAAATCACTGAATACTTTCTAGCGTGGTGTAAGTCCAGTTAAACTGTTTCGTTGTTTCCCTTATGGTATGTGATCAAGCACAACTCCTTGGCCTACGCTATTTGATGCATCATCAAAATGTTGATCCACCTACACATGAAATATTAACTGAGTGTTCTGATATTTCTCAGTTCGTTTACTTAGACCATAAATAAAAAGGGTTCATTTAATACGTTCTGTTGTGAAATTCTGCAATTTAATTTGATAAACTAGTACAATTTACTACTTCAATGACTGCACGTCTGTTACTTTAGTAGATCAAAACTATTGCGTATCCGGAAAAGAAGCTGGTATGACTCCTATGTAATTCGGGTTGAGCATTACATTTTATAAAATAAAAATGAAATGATAGGGTTAATACATAATAGGAATTCAATGTTTTAAATCTGTAATAGAAGCATTAGATTACGTTATTCCACTAAGATTTGGCTGCGCAAATGTATGGTACGTAAAATCGCAATTTAACTGATAATATTGATAGATGAAAACAGAGTCGTTCGAATCCTTTTGCTGGAGGGACAGAGCAGCAGAAAGTAATGTACGGTCAAATCTGGTTCACAATATTTTGATTTTGTCACGGTACCATCTCTGCGGGAGCTGTTAAGGAAAATGTTCAGCACCGTTGTGGATAATTTTACTGCTAATACATCAGTCAAGAGAATTTTTTGGCACTTTAGAAAGGCACATTACTTTTAATGATTAGAAAACATTTCGTAAACAAGTTAGTAAAATCATGCAATGCCTTGATTATGATACGCTTTCCAACATACCAGAATCATTACTCAAGTTATGAGGATAATCGCTGTAGAATAAATCTCGCTCCTATGACCTGACCTTTGATCCTATTTCGATGATATTCAACAGAACCGGTAAAGTATACTTCTGGAACAACATGATAAAGTTTTGTCTCAATCGAAGCATTTTTAGGTAAGTTATAACGCATAAGGGCGATGGAATGGATCCCGATGCTATGTCCTGACGTTTGACCCCATTTCGCTCATTTTCAATAAGGTTCATCCCCAGGTGGTCTCCTACGACAAACTAAAATTTCATCGAAATCGAACCATATTTACGCAAGTCATGACGCATAAGGGCAATGGAATGCATCCCGCTCCTATGTCCTGACCTTTGACCCCACTTCACCCATTTTTCAATAGGGTTCGTTTCCAGGTGGTCCCCTACCACATACTAAAATTTCATTGAAATCGAACCATATTTACTCAAGTTATGGCGTATAGGGGCAATGGAATGGATCCCACTGCTATGCCGTGGCATTCAACCCCATTAACCCCATTTTCAAAAGGGATCGTCCCCAGGTGGTCTCCTAAGATAAACTACAATTTCATCGAAATCGAACTATATTTACGCAAGTTATGACGTGTAAGAGCAATGGAATGCATCCTTCTCCTATGTCCTTACCTTTGACCGCACTTCACCCATTTTCAATAGGGTTCGTCTCCAGGTAGTACCCTACCACACACTAAAATTTTATTGAAATCGAACCATGTTTACGCAAGTCATGACGCATAAAGGCAATTGAATGGATCCCGCTCCTATGTCGTGACCTTTGATCCCATTAACTCCATTTTTCAATAGGGTTCGTTACCAGGTGGTCCCCTACCACATACTACAATTTCATCGAAATCGAACCATTTTTACGCGATTTATCGTGCGGACAGACGGACAAAGCTGGAGCATATACGCTTCTTCAACCTATGGTTGGAAAGCGTAAAAAAGGATGACGAAAATTCAAAGAATTCTAAGTCATTTTTTTACAAGGTAGTAAAATCATGCAATGCATTGATTATAATACGCTTTCCAACATACCAGAAATCATTATTCAAGTTATTACTCAAGTTATGAGGATAATGGCTGTAGAATAAATCTCGCTCCTGTGCCCTGACCTTTGATCCCATTTCGATGATATTCAACAGAACCGGTTCAGTATAACTCCGAAATAACATGATAAAGTTTTGTCGCAATCGAAGCATTTTTACGTAAGTTATGATGCATAAGGGCTATGGAATAGATCCCGCTCCTGTGTCCTAACCTCCTAACCTTTGATCCCATTTCGCCCATTTTCAACAGAATTTTTTCCCAGGCAGGCCCCTACAACATACTAACATTTCATCCAAATCGAAGCATTTAACGTAAGTTATGACTCATAATGGCGATGGAAGTGATTCCGCTCCTATGTCCTGACCTTTGACCCCATTTCGCCCATTTTCAATAGGGTTTGTCCCCAGGTAGTCCCCTACCACATACTAAAATTTCATCTAAATCGAACCTTTTTTTACGTTCGTTATGACGCATAAAAGCAGTGGAATGGATCCCGCTCCTATGTCCTGACCTTTGACCCCATTTCATTCACTTTCAATAGGGTTCCTTCCCAGGTGGTCCCCTACCACATAGTAAACTTTCATCGAAATCGAACGATTGTTACGCGAGTTATTGTGCGGACGGGCATACGCACACAACGCGTGACGTAATGAGGCAGATCGGAATCGCGACCATCTGCTCGAAAGAGTGTGACGTCATAAAACTTTAATAGGATCCACACACAACGCGTGACGTAATGAGACAGATGGCGTGACCGCGCGCCAACATCTCAATCGCGAGCTTGTGACGTCATAAGATTTCTAAGCATGGGTAACATTAATGGAACGACGCCATGACACTGAAAACGTGATAGTTCGGGGTGGTTATATAACCCACTAAACAAATTTTCCTAAAGTCGAGATCAAGCTAAATTGATTTCTAGTACCAGAAAACGGTAGGTTAGCGACTTTCATCAAAATCCACAAAGCCGTTTTTAAATTAAAATCATCATAGATTCAAGAATTGCTCCTTTAAGGTGGACGTCAAGTAATATTGCTTCCTATACTTCCAATGGAAAAACTTCTGTACACATTTTCTTCACAATTAATGCGTTCCCAAGGATGAAAATTTGAACATCGATTAAAAAACTTCATTTTATAACTTGGAATACTTAATATTTTCTAAAACATAACCATAATTATGCAATCCAACATTTATTTGTCTACTGACGTCATCAAAGTACAGGTCGGGCTATCTTTTTTCTGGTTTCAGCACCACCAAAGGAAACGTTATTGTTTTTTATTAATATAATTATGGTTATGTTTTAGAAAATGTTAAGTATTTCAAGTTATAATATGAAGTTATTTTAATCGATGTTCAAATTTCCATCCTTGGGAACACACTAATTGTGAAAGAAATGTGTAGAAAAGTTTTTCCATTGGAAATATAGGAAGCAAAATTACTTGACGTCCACCTTAATAGTATGGGATAAGGGCGATGGAATGGACCCCGATCCTATGTCCTGACCTTAGACCCCATTTGTCCCATTTTCAATAGGGTTCCTCTCCAGGTGGTCCCCTACCACATACTAAAATTTCATCGAAATCGAACCATTTTTACGCACGTTATGACGCATAAGGGCAATGGAATGCATCCCGCTCCTATGTCCTGACCTTTGACCCCACTTCACCCATTTTTAACAGAGTTCGTCCCCATGCAGTCCCCTACCACATACTAAAATTTCATTGAAATCGAAACATATTTACGCAAGGTATGAGGCGTAAGGGCAATGGAATGGATCCCGCTCCTATGTCGTGACCTTTTACCCCATTTGTCCCATTTTCAATAGGGTTCGTTCTCAGGTGGTCCCCTACCACATACTAAAATTTCATTGAAATCGAACCATTTTTACGTGAGTTATCGTGCCGACAGACGGACGGACAGACGGACGGAAAAAGCCTTCTTCAACCTACGGTTGGAAAGCGTAAAAAAGCACAAAAGGCTGAAAGCCAATTGACTGAAGTGCAAAAGCTTGCAGTAGGATTACACACACACACACACACACACACAAATTGCTTTTTGGGTAATACACGCACAAAAATTCGCCCTAGAAAAACTGAAAAATAATGGAAAATTGTGGGTGGTACTAACAATCGAACACCAACATATTTCTAAAGTAAGACTTTTATATAAGCGCAGATACAGTGATACATGAAAATATATTCCAACTCCTATCCAGAGAAAATAGTGCATCCGAAAAAATCAGAAGCACATCGATAATACTGATCGAGTTTAGAACCTTCCAGAAGTATAGTCACGCGAAAAAATCGGTATTTATGCCACCTCACGAGAAAATGTTGGATCAGAAAAACTGGGGAAATGTACGCAAAATGGTGGGCACAGCTGTATAAAATGAACTTTTTAAATCGGTCTTTAAGACACGTTCGCTGCGGCGACGTTTTTCGGTGATTTTTTTGTAGTACGTTACGATCCACCGGTGGGGTCGTAACTGTTTCAATACAGTGCTGTATGACACACCGGTGGGTCGTTTAAAGATGTATACATAAAGTGACTGATATCCACTACAGATTTATGTACAGAACCGTTTTTTTTTCCTCCTCGTGGGCTGTAATGCAGCGAACGTGTTAAAAAGTGTAGATATATTTGAATGCTGATATATTTTTTTAATGCACTATTGTACAGTAAGGAGCCCTCTAATTGTACGATAGAGCATTTTAAAAAATGAAACAAGATGTGCATTATATTTTTCGTAATGAAAACTAGCGATACTAAAATATTTTTTCCGATGCGACACTTAGAAACGAAAATATCGGTGAACTAAGAACCTAAATTTACGCCAACTGGAGGAAATATTTTAATCAGACAAGGTTTGAAAGTGCGTGAAATGTCTTTTTTTCGTGACGAGTAGTAAGAGATTATTCCGAAAATGGCCCCTAAAAGTTGAGATACACTTCCTAATGCAAATATACAGTACATTCGCCTAATCTCTCAAAAACATACATTTGTACCAAACATCGCAGGAAGATACCCCAAAACTTCCGAACATACCTTCACCTATCAAACGCAGAAAAAATCTTTCCAATCCAACTTTCAGAAGCATGGGTATCGAGCAAAACATAAAAATACTTTTACATCACTAGCGTGAAAACCGCGTATCATAGAAAAGCGAAAGTGAATAAATCATATTGCAGTTGGCACTATCAGATGCAAATAAAAAGCCGTACAGTACAGTATGTGGACATATTCCACGGGTGTACGGACAAAGTTATTCTACAAGCCAGCGCTGTTTTTAAAAGTATGTCGTAAAAGGCGAAGGAAAAAGAAAAGCTATCTAGTGCCTATATAGTGGGACAGTATTAGATCCGGAGTGAATAAGAAACCAACGTAAAGGGATGATCGACAGAACATCACGAAATGTGTCGATGATACGTCCCAAACAGAAGAACCACGTGCCCCGCATCTGGCTTAACACGGTTATATGTGAAGAGCAAGACGAATTTAGTAACGCCAGCATTCTTTTACGCAAAGTTATAGCTGATATGAGTGATCTGACATGAATCATGTCTATGTTGATTGGTTTTGTAGAAAGCTGTGGGCCATTTATCCCTACTTTTCAGAAGTTCTGATCTAATCAAGCAGAGCTTCAAATTACGTCAAGTGTACCTTTATGGACTTACATTTTTTACCCAAGTAAATGTGCTTTTTAACTCATTAGAAGAGTAATAATTTTATAATTTGTAGCGTTGTTACTATAGCAATTACTGTTTTCGCATGATTAATCATGTTGAGGACAACCATTTAGAATTTCCGAATGCATTATCCTTTTAGACACATTGGAAACGCGCAAAAATTGCTCACTTAACTCCTATTGTCAAGTTAAAATTTAAGCGCTGAGATGCCGCAGCAACACAGCATATACAGTGTACCACGTGCACGTGATTGTTAGTAATTAAAAAACAAGACCAAGAAGGAGATTGTTCCCCTGAAAGCGCAGATCTTAATCTCGGCAACCTTCAAAAGAAGAAGACGAAATGAACAATTATCGGTAATAAAATCAGCCATTATTGTCTCTTGGGCTTTTGAATCTGCAGAGGTAACAGGAATCAATTGACGACATTTATCTTCGCTAACCTCCGTGTCTTTGACAGAGAAATTATTGCCTGTGTTCGAAGAGCCCCATTTTGGAAAACAATGCCTCCCATTAATCAGCGTCCTTCCTTCTGTTGCTCCCTCTCTCTCTCGTATGGATGGTTTACTTTCTTCTTCTGATTGGATAGGATTTTAGTTTTTCATTGAATGTCTCTGATGTTTAACTCAAAATAGCCGTGATGAAAAACGCTCAGCCATGTCCTTAATAAGAGCACGCTTGACTTCGTGGTCTCTGTTGATTATATCACCTTTTTGTTTTCCGCATGAGCCCCATGTGGCCTTTGGAAGATAATGCGAGGCGAATATTTTGTAACACCAGCACATCCGTGTAGTTTTTATGTGTGTAAAATTTATAAGTATGTCTACGAATCAGTAAAAGAAACATACATTCAACTAGTCCACTAATTTTTCAAATCCACAAAACTTCTGTAAGTGTAAACACAAGGTAAAAATGATTTACCGCTTGTTGAGATGGTCATATATTTTTAATAAGTCTAAGTGCAGTAGTTTGGTTTTTGTTACGTTTACACCGAAGTTATTTGAAATGTTTAGGTGCAATTTCGGAAGGATTCATTTTGTTTCGAATATCTCGTTAAGGTTGAATGAAGACTCCCGGTACTCTTTGCTAGGCATTACGAACGAAAACGATGGATACGCGGCCTTGGAATTTAGTGCACTGAGCGCATGAGTGAAGTTTGTGCGTATAACGCTAACCGAAATCGATAAATTTTCGAAACCGCGGATATCCAATAAAGGCAGAGATATTGACCTTGCTTAACACTATATTATCGTTCTTTTGCAGAATAAATAACAAGGCAAATGTATTTTTCTTTATCAGTTATCGGGCCGCGGGTGGCCTAGTGGTCAACGTTGATGACTGACACGGAGAAAACCTCAGGTTCGATCCCAGGTAGGTACGAACGCTCAAACCACTAAATATTCGCCGTGCGTCGGATGGGCATGTTAAGCCGTCGGACCCCTCTGTAATAAATAAGGGGGTCTCCTTCCCCCTTTCTACTTCGCTTCCACGCCACTTTCCTATCGGGCACTCTAGCCCATATCTCCTAGGTTGCTATTTCTAAGGGTTGTTTAAGACCTGGGGTCAGACACTCCCTTCCTAAAATCCTCTACATATGATCTGATCTGATCTGATCTTTATCAGTTATCGGGGTTCTAAAAGTTGATTTATTAAGACAGTCAGTAATATGAAGGCAGAATGGACGATGACTAAGTATTTTTCAAAAGAAGAAACTGTTCTGGGCAATATTCAAGAGCGTATGGTCAGAGCATACGGAGATAATGCACCATCCTAGAGCTCCCTTCACTGTATAAGTGATGCGAATTATTGGAAAATGTCTGAAAATAACGTGCAGTCAAGTTTCCGGTAGGTGTCCGTCATTTAACGAAATTTCTGTTTTAAAAGTTTCCGTTTTCTTTATCTTCAGTATTTTGACTGAATTTCCGTAGACAGTAATTCCATTTATTACAGAAAAATCCGTACTCAGGTCTTGCGTATTTTTACTGAAATTTCGCAAAATCTCTAGTTCAAACAGTTTCTTTCCCTGCGTAGTAAGTTAACGAGCACTTCTTTCTTCGCCCCTGAACCAGCGATCTTCTGAACGTGACACACGTGTCTTACCGCTGAGCCAGAAATTCTCGTTGGGACAGCTCGCGTGTAAGGCACAACTCTAATTGCTCGATGATTAATTTTTTTTTTTGTTATTAATGTGTGTGAATTATTCATTTTATTTTCTGCTGGAGCTTAAAAATTTTCTGAATACGTTTGTAATATTTTTTTTTCTGTAGGAGGACTTATAGTAAATTACGTATTTTCTTTTTTTTTTTTAAACTGACAATGACTTTCTATTATCTTTAAGAAAACGTCAAATGTACTACTTTATATTATGATTTTACAAAATTCTTAAATATAAAATTTACCCTTCATAGCTATAATAGCTTTTGTCTTAAGGGGTCTGCAGACTGATACAAAGACATCATACAACCAATTTAATAGTTAATCAAACCTCAAGTATTCCCGCGAATCGTTCTTATTGCCGAACTTTTCTCCTCATACATTACGTTCTGCACATGCAAGTCAACAGAAAAGTGCTAATTACTGTATATAAAAGTACAGATCTGTCCAAAATACAGTCGCCAGCGTTGGTCACGACCTGCTCCCATCGTCTTAACAGCTGTTGGATACCGTCACTGTAGAATTGTGGCGGCTTGGGCGTAAAGTGAGTAAGTGCGCGTTCGACATCGTCCCGGTCGCTGTCCGTTCAGGAAATGCTGCAACGACCGGAAAAGGTGGTAGTTGCTTGGGGCAATATCCGTGAAATAGGTTGGATGCGGCAGCAGCTCCCAGCATAGATTCCTGACCTTGTGACACGTCACCCATGCTGTGTGAGGTCTCGCTCCATCCTGCTGTAGGAGGACGTCCTTCTGATTCAGCAGTGCTTGTCGTTTCGACGTGAGCGATGCGCGCAGATCTTCTAGCTGACGGCAATACACATCAACGATGATAGTGGTGTTGTCCGACAGCACCTCAAAATCACAACGCACCGCATATCTCACCAGACATACAGCAAGACCTTACGTGGGTGTAAGCCAGCTTTGGGGGTTGGCTTAAGCTTCTGTTTTGGCTCCAACCACTGTTTCCGGGTGCTGACATTGTCATACAGGACCCGTTTCTCGTCACCTGTCAAAATGCGGTTCAAGAACGGTTCACCTTGGTCACATGTAAGCAGGAAACCACATGCACTCATGCGATTTGCTTCTTGCTCAACTGTGAGTTGATGGGGTAACAAAACTTCCTTCTTGTCCACTTTCCCAAGTTGACGCAGGTGGGTGATAATGCTCATGTAGATGGTCCCCAGCTGTTAGGCCAATTCCCGCGTGGTCACACCACTAAGGTCTTCAGTATCTCCACTAAGATCTTCAGTATGTCCATATTCACTGTTGCGGGTCTTCCGGCTATGGGATGGTCTGACAGGTAGAAATTTCCCCCTCGAAACCGTTCGAACCAACGACAGCACTAACGATATGATATTGCATTAGGGTACACACTGGTGATTTTTTTACAGCAGTTGCGGAGTCCTACCGTGACGAAACTCATACAGCATGCAATGGCTGGTGAGCTCCTTGTCCACTTCCATGAAGGTTGGCGCTTACACTCTTCGCCTTCTGACGGCTAACTGCCACTGACTTAAGCCACCTACATGCAGATGCCATGCTTGTGTGCTGCGTAATCTCAGTGGCCAATGTGTGCCGTGGCCGAGGGTTCGACTTCGGGTACTTCGTCATCGGACATTACTTTCTTTCCAACACAATAGATACGGAAAAAGTAAGAACAGAATTTTCCCTTAATATACGAAAGGAACCACGGAAAATAGCTCGTGAATTTCAGAATTTTTTTACAGTAGTCTCTGAAACCGTGGAACACGTTTCACACACAGTCATCGAAGGAAGAGAAACCACAGACGGAGACGATGATGATACCAGCGTATGGAGACCTTGCAGCATACCTACTCTATTGTGGACCTTTTCGTCGCATATTTTAAACATGCTTAAGCGGCGGTAAGTTTCAGCAAGCCCCAGAGGCCTGATTTACAGTACATGATAAAAAGTATGCGATTTTTTTCGGAATTTAACTACTTCTATGAGCTACTCGTAGGGCTATGACCAGTAGCCTCCTCGTAACTTAGAACCACTGGTTCCAGGAAGGGTGAGCACTAGCGCCGTAAGATAAGCTAACTGCCCATGTACAGGGTGTTTCACTCGTAGAAGGCCCCGAATTATCGTTTATTACAGACATAATATACAAGGTAGGCAAATGTAATTGTGGTAGTACATACCTTGAGAGATGTCCAACGTATCGCATCACAACACATGCTTAAAGTGGACGCCTACTTCCTGAAGGCACCTGGCAAACCGACGTTCCCTTTATGCGAATGCCTCCATTACCTGGGTGTGGCTGATGTCAATTGCAGCGGTGATGTTCTCTTTCAGTTGCTGGAGTGTGCTTGATTTATTGACGTAGACCTTTCTCTTCAATATGCCCTACAAGAAGTCTGGGGGACTGAGATCTGGAGACCTTGGTAGCATATTCCTTTGGAGATTATGCGATCTTCGAAGAAGCTGGTTACAACTGACACAGACTTTTTGTATGTGCGACAGGTCGTCCCGTCTTGTTGGAAGTAGCCATGTTGTAATTCAATGTCGTCCAACTGATTAACAAATGAGTCGACAATTTCGTCTGTGTTCACCGTCGTTTCAAAGAATATGGGCACTATGGGACTCGTGCCCCACATGGCACACTACACTCCAATCTTGAGGTCATGCAGGGGATGTTCATAAATCGGATGTAGATTCGCTTCGGCACACAAGCGCGTATTCTGCGAATTGACGTACCCAGACAGGTTGAACTACGCTTCGTCTGAGAAAAATGTTATGTCCATAAATAACAGTGGCGAAGCGTGGTTCTCTGTGTTGAGGAGACTAAAAAATGTTGTTTATAATTTTTTCAGGTAAACTAATGCATATATAGATAGCATGCTAACAAAGATGCATATTATATTAATGTCAATATTTTAGTACCAACATATTGTTTGCATTGTCATTGCTTGCTGTTCTGCATCTTTAAAAAACTGCTACATAAATGCAATTTTTTTCACAACTTGCGAAACTTAATCACAGATCAGACTGTTAGCAAATTAAACTATCGCCAAACCGATCCTGACAGCGAAACAAAAAAAGGTAATGATTTCCATTTCATACAACTCAAACTTAGTCCCACAAAGATTGGTATTTTTTTTACTGCTGATTGTGATATATTTCGGTATATTTTTATATTTACTTATTTAGACAAACTAATACTATGCAGATTTAACAAGGGTAAGCAGTACTTTGCCGCCCTGTTGGCGCAGTGGTATAAGCGATGGCTTCTGAACAGGGATCCGGGTTCGAATCCCCGTGAGGCATGCATGTTGTTTATCTTACGGCACTGGCTTTCTCTCTTCCCTGGAACCAGTGGCCATAAATTAGAGACGGGCGACTGCTCATAACCCATTGAGTTGCTCACGGTGGTCGTCAAACCTCCTTTCCAAAAAAAAAAAACAGTACTTTTGCGGGTTATTTTTGTTTTAAGGTCAAATGATTTGTCCCATATCCGTGTCCGTAAGGAAAGAAAGCCGTGCTGAATGCTAATATTTTTGTGAGGAAGAGGAGGGTAAAAACAGCTTTGAGATTTCTCGACGAGTCAGCTGGAATGCTTTATGGGCCTCACCTTTCCAAAATACAACTTTTAAGAACACATGAATTACTGCTCTGAACCCGAAAAATGCAGAATTTGATTGCACGCATGCACAATGAAAATTTTGTTAGCGTTTACCCAAACTTCTAAATATTTAGAGCACTAAACATCGTTTGAACACACACACCTGGCCCCTAATAGAAATATTAAGGTAGACAGCGGATTTTCCAGCAGATATTTAACTAAATCAGAAGAATCGTGAACTTCTTGTTCGGACATTGCTCGTTTAAAAAATAAAAGTTAAACACACAACACTGACAACACGCTCATTAGTCAGTCATAAGTTCCACTTTATAACAAAAACAAACCCGTGAGCAGTGATTACTGGCTTTCTCTGTTCTGTGGCCAAGAGTGGAGATTCCCGACCACAATGCACCGAGCAAGGAGCAGCCAATCAGCAGCATCCGCTTTCGTTTGAAACTAGTCTTTTCGCCTCCACAGACCGCCACAGAGCGCTAAAAATAACTTTCCCGCAGAAGCAGCTGTACTTGTATGTTGATCTGTGAGACTCATGATTTCGAGTCTCACTTTTCATTCCAAGATAATACCATTGAAAGGAAATATTGGACATAACGTAATTTTGCAAATTAATCGTCCAGCATTACATTAATTAGAGATTTCTTTCCATTGTACTAGGGGTGTTCAAATGAAAAGGTACGAAACGACACTGTGGGTATAAATGAAGACTTTTTTCAAAGTATAAACCATAGGCCGTAGCACAACGATCCCATTGATTAACGAGCCGAAGGATTCCTTGTTCCCAGAATTCCTGTGGCCGTGACGAGACCCAGTCCTGCACAGCGTCCTTGAGTTCGTCGTCCGAGTGGAAGCGGTTCTCTTTCAGATGTTTTTTCAGGGACCAAACACATGGAAATCGCAGGGCGACATGTCCGGGCTGTAGAGCGGATGGTCAAGCTGCTCCCACTGGAACTTGGCCAGTTCCGCGTGTGTGACCCTGGAGACGTGTGGACGCGCGTTATCATGGAGCAGAACCACACCCTCCGTGAGCAGCCCCGGTCTTTTGTTCTTGACGGACCTGCGTAGGCTTCGGAGTGTCTCACAGTACACATCGGAGTTAATGGTTCGTCTGTGCTGGAGGAATTCAACAAGTAGTCAATTGGACGGCGCTCTTTATAAGAGCCTCTGCTCTCTCCTGCGCATGCGGGCGCCCGCGCATGCTCCGATCCACGCCGGCAACTCTAATCGCATCCCTAGATGTGTCGCTACGTTCTCCCATAGCGGCATAGGCAAATATGTTAACGGTTACGTTCTTATGACGTTTCGTACCTTTTCATTTGAACACCCCTAGTATTTGTGAAAAACTAAATAAATATAATAAGTAATAACAAAATCAGTTTTGGCATTTTACTCTTGGGTAGACTTAGTCTCAAAGTCTACCCCGACGCTTCGCCCCTGGTCCATAATGTCATCGTTTTCAGCCACGAAGGTATGAAACCAGTTGCAGTATGATGCCCTTTGTACGAAATCGGGCCCCTGCAGTTCCTGCATTACGGACACTCCACACGGGCGAAGCTTCCTTTTTATGCTGCTCTGTGGCAAGTCGAAGGTGGTAAGCCGATTTCTAGGGACAATCGCCGTAAGGACTTGCTTGGTGAGTTCAGCAACCTGTTACGCACGTCCTGCACTGTTTCCTCGGTCATTGCGGGACGGCCGTCCCCGTGGACATTTACCAACGTAAGTATTGTCTACAGTTTTTTCACCATCTTCTGTATCGCACCTTTTGACAGTGCTGCAACATTAAACCGTTTTCTGAAATTCAAGCGCATAACCTTAAATAAACCCGTAGCCCAACATGATTTGACCAAGAACAGATTCTGCTCAGTCTTGTACATATTTACCGCACCGAGACTGGCAGTGCAACTGAGCTTATTAGGATGTGCGGAACTCAACGTCGGTAGTTGGCGACGGTTCCCATGGCGGCCGCGAAGCGGCGGCATGCAGGCGAGACATGCCGGAGTCGTGTTACATTTACACATGTTTCTATCCATGTCGGTACTCCCGTACACTGCAACCGTCTTGTTTGTATATTATCAGAGTTGGGTCCAGGTTCCAGTCCCGTCTGTATGTGTGTAGTAAACGATACCTCGGGGACTCCTACAAGTGGAACACCCTGTATCATCCGGGACTGGAGCCTGGGCCCAACTCGGGTGGATGATCCGAAGCCAACGCCTCAGTCTGCTAGGCCATCACGGCTGCCGTATCTTATTACCAAATACAGTTTAAGCAAAGATGTACTAAGAACATTGAAATTACTAGGGTCTACTCCGAAAAGTAATTGTTATATCATACTCTATACTTAATTTGGTCAGGGAAAGAGCGCATCGGCCCATCAACATTTTTCACTTTTTCCAATTTCATTTTTATTACTTTCAAATAATATATTTTTTAAAAACTACCTCGACTCACAACTTCATTAAGTTCAAATTGCAACGAAAATTTGCTTTCGAATCGCTTAAAAGTAAGTGTGTTTTTTTTTTTTTGTTTTTATCATAAAAAACCATTCACACATTAATCAAGAAACATGACATTAAATTTTCGGTTGTAATGAGCTCGTCTTTTGAATCCTTTCCGACGTGAATAAAATTTATCAAAGGTATATATATATATATATATATATATATATATATATATATATATATATATATATATATATATATATATATACTGTATAATCAATTTATTCGGTTTGAAAAAATCAGCGGGATTTTTACAATCGATGAAACATCCAAAAATAAAATCAGCTACTTACATCCACTAGCGTCTAAAAAGTATGTTACCAAAATTAACAAATGGTCAATAAAAGGTTTCTCTTAACAGAAGCATCAGAGACAAAGATTTTCAAGTCGGACAGGTTAAAGAAGAAATATAGAAAAAAAACATGCTGCAACTCTACGTCCCCTGGTGGATGAATTTTGCATGCTGCAAAAGTTGATAACATGCGAAAGGTATTCTTGATGGCAAAAGCTGTATTAAGAAAAAATAACTTTTCTAATACGACTCCCAGAAGCAAAGATAGCGAGAAAAAGGTTTTGATTTTTACTTACCCTAGAGGGAAGCAAGCTGTGCATTATTTAAAGAGGATAACATTCCCCATCTTTATTGTAGCGAAAGGCATACAGTGAAAAAGGAAATTCTTCAACACAGTTTTTAGAAGCTGACATACAGCTGCAAAAGAAGTACAGAAATACCCCCTAGCGACAGAATTGTGAACTACAAAAATCTCAAGTACAAACGTAACTGTTCCACAAGGTAAAAAAGAATTTTTGAAATCGGACATTTAAAAGCGGCGAAATCGAGAAAAACAGATTAAACATTAGCGCATCTAGCGGCGAAATTGTGCATTATTGGGGGGGGGATGCACACAAGATATTTTCACAGTTAATAGTATCTGACCGAAAAAGAATGTCTCAATCGGGATTTTAGTCCCACAGATATTGCTGTATACGCAAACGTGATCTGACGCCCTCTAGTGTCACACTTGTGCTTTAAGAAACATTTGAAATTATATGAGAAACATTTTGCGCTAAAAACGCTCTCCGATAAAGAATTTTTTTGAATAAGACTCTTAGAAAGAGAGATATCGACATACCATTCACAACGAGAAACGTTTTCAGAATACCTTGTGCTGAAAAAAATGCATTATTTTCCGCCAGGGGGCATGGATGCATATCGTATTTTAGTCGAAACCTCTGCTTCTGACAATCTGATCTGAAAAAATTCTTTGTAGGAGAGCGTTTTGGGTGCGAAATGTTTTGTATATAATTTCAAATTTTTCTTAACGCACAATTGTGCGACTAAGAGGACATAAGTTCATGTTTCCGTTTGCAGCAACATCTGCACGTCTAGAAACCGGATTGAGAAAATCCTTTTTCGGTCAAATACTACTAACTGCCAAAATATCTTGTGTATATTTACTGCCAAATATAGAGCACGATTTTTCCGTTATGGGCACAAATGTCTTATGGGTTTTGATAATATTTCTGCTTTCAAAAGTTAAATTCAAAAAATTCGTTGAACTCTGTATACTACACTGACATGCAAAAATTAAGGACGAGACGGTTTTTCGAATGTAACGTCGTGCAGAAGTGCTCCACATCGACTCAAATCATACCATAAGATACCCAAGATGTAAGAATATGGGACAAGTGAGCAAAACTGTCCAAACAATAAATCCAAAGGATACAAAGGCACTTTATTGAAAAGGTAGCTTCGAGCACAACTGGACAGAAGACAGAAACATCCATGTGACAGGCGGCTGCCAAGAAAAATCCAGTCTTTAATTGGGGATATGATCACCCCTGACTGCGTTGCAGGATTTACAACTTATGTCCATGCTGAAGACGAGGTTGTCAAGGAGCTGTTGAAGCATCGCGGCCCATTCCTCTTGTAGCGCCAATCGCAGCTGCGGAATCGTTGCAAGCGGCTGGTGACGTGCTGCCAAGCGTCTCCCAAGAAGGTCCCACACGTGTTTGATTGGATTTAGGTCCGGGAACCTTGCGGACCAATCCATGCGTTGCATATCTTCACTCTCCAACAGCTCTGCGACAGCCACTGTACGATGAGGTGTTGCGTTGTCGTCCATGAAAAGGAAATCAGGACCTACAACACCTCTAAACAGACGCACGTGAGGCAGGAGAACCTCGGTACAATAGCGGACACCAGTGACTGAACCTCCTTGGAAGATGTGGAGGTCAGTACGGCTACCAAGCATGATACCACCCCAAACGAGAACTCCGCCACCTCCAAACCGGTCCCTTTCGATGATGTCGGAGGTGTGACTGCTTGTTACCTGCTCTCTCTAGATGTGTATACGCACAGAATCGCTCGTCAGACTAAATCGGCTCTCATCCGTGAAGAGAACTCGACCCCATTGCTCATATGTCCAGTTCTTCTGCTCCTGGCACCACAGAAACCACTGTCTCCGATGAGCAGGCGTTAATGGCACACACCGTACTGGTCGTCGTGCAAATAGACCACCTTTGTGCAGCCTCCTGGCCACGGAAAAAGGTGATAACGGACGTCCAGTTGTCTGTTGCATGTGCCTTGCGATTTCTCCCGCTGTCTGCCGTCTGTCTCTTCTCGCCTGTAGGACAATATACTGCTCGTCCGCCACCGTGGTTGCTCGTGGAAGACCACTGCTAAACTCTCGGACAGCTGTTCCTGTCGTTTGAAATGCTCTCCAAACTCGTGAAACGATGCTGTGAGCGATCCCGAACTCCTCGGCCACAATAGTCACACTTCGACCTTCTTCCAACTTCCCAATGACGCGACCTCGGGTAAAATCATCCAGATGTCGTCTACTGGATTGCCTGTTGGTCATATCACACGGTGGCAGCAACTCGACGTCGTTCAAACCGATGTATACCGTGCAATAGCTTTCACCGAATTGCTGAGCGCACTCCGCCCGTGTGCTTTATACCCTTCCGACCCCCCCCCGCCTACGTCATGCTGCATATATGCGCATGCCCTACCGTACCGGACCCTAGTCTATCTCCTGACTGGTCTTTCGGTCCGTTCTGCCTGCTCGTTCCACTGTTATGCTAATTTCTCCTCTACGTCCTTAATTTTTGCACAATAATGTATTTACCTTGTGCAAAATGTTTCCTCTGTCGTGAGGTTTTGTAGTTCACAGTTCTGGCGCTTGGTGGTTTTAACGTGTTCTTGTGTTTGATGCTGTACCTCAGCTTCTGAAACTCCTTTTGAAATCACTTTTTTTTTTTTTTTTTTTTTTTTTTGCTGTATGTCGTTCATTAGAGTAAAGATGGGAAATATCTTCTTAAAATAGTGCGCAGGTTACCCGCTTGGGACAGAAACGTCAAACCCCTTTTCTCGCTATCTCTGCTTCCAAGAGACACATTTAAAAATCATTTTTCCTTAATATAGCTTTAGCTGTGAATGACACCTTTCTCATATTTTCTACTTTTCCGTTGTTCAAAATTCTTCAGGAACGGAGGGTTTAAAGTTAGATCATGTTTACCCCTATATCTGTTCTTCTAACTGTTTGATAAAAAAATATATAGCTGAAGGAACATAGAGACAAAGCTAAGAGAAAGTTTTTGAGCACAATGTTAATTTTCGTAACAGACTTTTCAACCACTAGTGGGGGAAAGTAACTGTTTGTTTCTAATTGTTTTATCGCTTGTAGAAATGTGGTTGATTTTTTTTTTTTTTTTTTTTTGATTTTTTGTAATGTGTTCCATTGACTGTACTGCTTTACAACATTTTATTCGTGTCGGAAAGATTCAAAAGATATGCTCATTACAACCGAACAAATTCTGTGTCATCTTTCTAATTATTTTTTTCAACAATGTCTTAATCTAAAAAAATATGTACTCATATATTTGTCTATAGATCAAATCCGTTTATAACAAACTTCAAGGGACTGCAAATTCTTTTCTGTTTTACTGAAGTTTCGTTACACTGAAACAGTAAAATTTAAATACATATTTTATTGAGATGTCAAAAATTGCTTGAAATTATTTCCAAGTAATCAATTTAAGTTTGATCCCTTTTTGCACATTCGTGGAACTAACTGGGATTCGTCTTGTCCGAACACCTTGAAAACGAAGAAAGCCGGCACTACCTGTGAAATGCCCTCAGATTTTACTTTCTCTGAGGTACTAAGGCTTTAAGAACTGTCTTCAATTTTAACGCGATCTTTTATCGCAAACAGTGTAGGAGCTATGCCAAATTCTTTTGCAACATCTTTCTAGATTTTGTTTTCTTTAGTTTTCCCAAATTTTCTTTTTCTTCCATTGTGAATTATTGCCGTGCCCCCCCCCCCTTATTCCTTCTTTGCGAAATAGATTCTCTATAATTAAAAAAACAAAACAATTTGCATACGACAGTCAATGAAATAATGATGCATGCGCTTCAGTGAGGCTGGAGAGTTTCCAACGTAAATCCGTAGGTCAGAGGAAAGCGTTTTTACCCATATGATCAAAAAAGAAGCAATTTAAGATGACTATACTCAGGAATTGTCATTATCGTAAACACTACCTTGGGTATTGAATGGATTCAGTACCCATTTGAGGAAGAGTTCTCATTCAAATGCAGTTTATATTTGACAGAGAGAGGGATACGTTTAGGGATGAATACTGCGCATTTATTGATAGTCCCGTTTGTTCATGTAGTTAGTTGCAGGTGGAGCCTGCATTTTCGCCTCTTTAAATAATGTTAAAAAGGCTCGCTACAAAGTAGAAAACCTGTGGAACAGCAATAGCTCCCGTTTCTTCACTGGTAAGCTATTTTTAAATAGTTGTTTTGTTATTGTTTTGTTATAGTACACTCAATAGACAAAACATTAGAGATACCTACCTAATAGCGGGTTAGTCCTCCCCTAGCTCGAATAACTGCATGTACACGCTGAAGCATTGACCCCACCAGATGCCAGAGGGTTTCAGGAGGTAATGCCAGCCATGTCTTTTGCAGCATTGTCCACTACTCCACCTGAGACGGCACTCTAGGATAGGATCCATAGATCTGATGTTTCGCTCCACGGTATCCCTGAGAGAGCTTCCACAGGGTTTCAATACAGGGACCTTAGGGTCCACTGGATGGTTCCAAAATCAGATGAGTGTTGCTTGAGCCATGGTTGTAAATGGGCCGCCCCACTGGTTGCGGCCCATTTACAACCTTGGACAATGCGCCTCCTCACTGGTTTCGGCCCAGTGGGGCGGCGCATTGTTCTTCTAAAGCAGACCATCGGCCGCAGGATGCGCGAAGGCCATTAACGCGTGTAGGTGATCAGCCAGGACATGCTAGTAGCGCACAGCGGTTAAGGACCTCTCTAGACACACTAAGGTATAATGAATAAAATTCTCCGACTGGACGTGTAGTACAGGAAAGCTTGCGTTAAGTCACGTTAGGGTTATTGAAAGGTTACTTGACGTAGCTAAAGTGTGCTTAATCTTCAAAGTGCTAGAGTTTGTTTAGGTAAGACACGCACGTGCAATAAATTCCAAGAATATGGAATTTATTTTTACTCAGCGTTCCTCATTATCTTGAATATCAGTAATATAACTTCGGTTTTAGTACATTAGTACCTTGAAGGCTCCTTATTAGAGCGGTAAACACAATATACCCTGAACTTAACGTAAACACTCAATGAAATAGACTTAACGGCCAGACAAAGGTCTGACAATAAAATGAACTAAGAAAACTTACTCACTTTTAACCTATTATTGGGGAACTCCTGGTATTACTTAAATACACACTCCAACAAAACTCAACTACTGATAGCCGAACTTTCGTACTATCGTAGATAAATCCCATAACAATAATTAGGAAGAACCTATCACATATAAAACGAAGCTCTTTGGTATACTTGAGCGCGCCTATATATACTGCATACCACCACGTCATGACTTACACTCGTTGCCACATATAATTCAGCGGGAGAAACAACATCTCGTTAAGTGAGAAGATAATTTGCATAGGAAAATAAAATAACAAGAGATAGTAAAATCAAAAAGAAACTGAATCTAGAGTATACGTTACAAAGGGACCTAATGTGTCCCATGAGAAAGCTCCCTAAACCATCAAGGAACTACCACCGCCTTTAAGAGAACCGACCTGACACGACAGAACCATGGCCTCATGCTGTCGACGTCACACCCACACCCTCCTGTCAGCTGGGTACAGGTGAAACCGGGATTCATCTGACTACACCACGCGGCGTCACTTTGCAGAGGTCCAGTTTTGATGTTCCCGGCACCAGGCGAGGCGTAGTTTCCGATGACGGCGAACAGTCAACAGTAGCACAGGAGTACTGCGTCGGCTCCCGTAGCCTAGTGTATGCAACGTGCGCCGTAAAGTTCGCTGTCTGACGCTATTTGAACCTCCGACCTTCAATCTGGATGTGATTTGCGCAGCCTCTGTTGCCAAGCGGTCAGTCTGTACGAACCTGGATAGTCTACGTCGACTTCGGTAATAAATCAATGGCGTGTTGTGGGCCACCGCTTTCTCGCTGGACGCGGGTATGTCCGTTCGAATGCACACTCGTGGTACACCCTTGGTACTGTTGCCCTTGCAAACTTTAGGGTTCTTACCACTTTGGCGATAGAATGACCCATCTGTCTACCGCCTGCAATGTGTCCACGATCAAAGTAGCTCAGATCACCACATTTACCCATGTTCGTCGATTGCAATAGACTTTTGGGAAGCCCTCTATCCACCTATTTATCGCTTTTGTTCGGTTTGGGTCTGTTCCACTTTTCCTTATACTTCGAAGACAAACTTTTCAACGTGATCTCCTTCAGACTTCGGGTACGCTACGTAGACGACATTTTCATTATCTGGGATGGTGAAATTTCAAAATTTCTCGAACTGTTACCAACGATCAACTCTCTAGACCCAAATATACAGTTTACTTATGAATTGGAGCAAGATGGTTCTTTTCCTTTTCTAGACGTACTAGTCACACGGTGCGAAAATTCATTCATTACCACTGTTTAACGGAAACCATTTGCTGTTAATTTACAACACCACGCAAAATCAAATCATCATTCCATCCAACATAAAGCCAATGCATTTTATACATATGTCTACCGAGCCTTAAAAGTCTGTTCTACAAAAGGTCTTGAGAAGGAACTAAATTACATCAGACACACTGCTGTCAACACAAGCTTCAAACATTCATTAGAGGATTGAGCTATTAAAAAAATTGTTAAACCTCAGTATAAATCAGCTTTGACCCCCATCGCTCCAAATTCTCAACAAAACTTGGCGGTTTTCCATTAATCCCTAAAATTTGTTTCCAAATTTCAAAAATCCTTAATCATCAAATTTCAAAGTTATCTTCACTTCTGTATCTAAGATGATTTACTCTGCGAAAAAAGACCTAATTTCTGATATCAATTCTAGGGGAATCTATCGCATCCAGTGTCAGTGTGGTCTGTCATACATAGGTCAGACACGCAGATCGCCTAAATCAGATTAAAAGAGCACCAATCATATATTAAAAATTGTGAAATAAAAAAATATTTCATAGCCCAACACTGTTGGGAAAATAACCACCAATTTCTGCTTAATGACGCCAAACTGTTAGATAGACTTAAATCAATATTTGACCTAGACTGTTTAGAAGCCTTTCATATGTTTCAAAACAGTAATAACATGGAAATGATTTATCTTCATATCCATTCCTATCACGCACTTGGAAAGCACTCAATCTGCAATCTGATGGCCGCATGAGGCGTTTGACACGTGAAACTGAAAACATCGTCAGAAGCAAGAAATGAAAACGCTTAGTCCTGACGAAGCTGAACCATAGCTTTCAGCGAAACTATAGCAGACTTTAAATTATGAAAATTGCATTCATAAGCGTTGGTTTTCTGAATTAAATGAAACATCTGATATGTTGTACCTAAAGACCACAGGGGCAGTGACCTGCAAGATTGTCGACACTTGGGCTTTCTTTACAAGGAAGTAATATAAAAGCGACAAGTGATAATTAACAACATATTCAGGATCTTATCCAAATAAAATTTAAGATAGCTGAGCAGACACTTACGTAAATTTTGAAGATTTCATCATTGAAAAATGTTGAAACAATCCAACATCAACAAAAAGTTAGACTTTGATCATCTTCGATGATAATGTATGAACACTTATTTATCGTCTGTTTAGTTTTAAATTTGAACTACAAACAGCATTATACTGAGTCTGACCGCACATTCAAAAACACGCAGAAAAGTCAAGTGATCAAAGTGTTTTCCAGGAAAATTGCGTGTGATCAGGGTTATGCAGATGACGTCTTTTTCCTCAAATGAGAAAAAGAAATTCCATGGAACCCAAGGAAAACTGGGTCAAACTAGATCATTGCACTGACATTTCACGATTTTGTGGTTTTTAACTAACCTATTCAGCACTCAAATGCTTAAACCTAACTTCAAACATAAATATTTTTGCATATCGGCGGTGATAGGGGTGTTGTACGGCAGCAGCTCAAAAAGCAGGACACCCCGCATATCCAGCCAAACAGACTGCAGGACCTTACGTGGGTGTTAGCCGGCTTTGAATGTCGGCATGGGCTTCTGTTTTGGCTCCAACCACTATTTCCGGGAGCTGACATCGTCATACAGGACCCATTTCTCATCAGCTGTTGCAATACGGTTCAAGAGCGCTTCAACTTGGTAAGTGCAAGCAGCGCATGCGAGATGGAGCCCCATTAGATGTGTCTCAGTTGCTGAGCCCATCTCTACGGATTTGTGAAGTCAGATGCTGACAGATAAACACACGTAGCGCCGTGGATTGTTGGCCACCGTAGCGTTAGGCGAACGCACTCGGCTAGTTATCGAGAGATCTCGGGTACGATCCCAGCGGTGTCCGATTAACAATTTTTCGTTTGCTGTGTGTTAATTAAAGAAAACGTGGAAAGAGCAATGACTTTGTCTATTCAGCGCATGCGATTTTCTTTCTGCTCAACTGTGAGTTGATAGGGTACCCAAACTCCCTTCTTGTGCACCTTCCTAAGTTGGCGCAGGTGCGTGATAATGCTTGTGTGGGTAGTCCCCATATGTTCGTCCAACTCCCGCATAGTCACACGTAGGTCAGTTTCCACTAACGTCTTCAGCATGTCCATACTGCTAATGTTCCTTATTGTACCTGCGAGGTGCTACCGCAAGAACCTCATACAGTATGCAGTGGTGAGTGTGCTCCTTGTCCACTTCCCTTTTGGCTGGCGCTTACACTGGCCGCCTTCTGACGGCTAACTGCCACTAACTTAAGCCTTCTGATGTCATACCGGTGTGTTGCGCAATCTGAGTGGCCAATGTGCGCTGTAGCCGGTGCTTTGACTATCGGGTTCCTCGTCATCGGACATTACTTTCTTTTGAACCCAGTACTGCGACCTGTTGATAACCGGAAGACAAATTTATACTGAAAAGCCATTTCATGGAATACAGATCTTGCAGTATGTCAATATTAAAGCGATTAGTGCGTGGAAGAATATACAGTGTCTGTTTAACTTCCTATAATCTATGACAAATTGTCAGTCATTCTTAGGAACAAGAAATTCTAATGTTTGCCAAGAAGGCTAGGAGATTAGGATTACTGTACGCAAAAGGGGAAAAATATAAAATCTTAGACAGTGAAATAGAACTGCATGGTTATTTGGCCAAGCGGAGGTAAACAGAAACAGAACCAACAGGAATCAAATCAAAAAATACCGCAGCCAACGGACAACATTCCAGAAACCAGGAAACATCCCCGGCGGGCGACTGAAACGTACGCGAAGCTGGAGCTCGTCTCACGTGGAACTAAATTTTAACTCCTTTGTTTTCTCTTAAACACACCATTGTACCAGCCGTAGTCCAACCCATCCTGCATGAGACATACTTCCTTTAACAATGATAGTCCATTAGATCTCTTTTAGGACTGACTGCGGTGTTCGTTGTCAAGAGGTTTCGTTTTTCGGAGGTTATCGTTTAATGTTCATCATACGACAGCTGTTCTGTACCAACTAAAACTTGCGGTTGCTCGGAGTTTACCGTTTTTTGGAAGTGTCCGTTACGGAGGTTTCGAGGTATATATATATACTGTATAACCTCATGTGATTGGAGGGTGCTAGAAATATTTGTACGCAAATCTAATCAATAGTCCCTGCAAAACACCAACCATGAGGTTTAGGCGTCAACAGTGGTGTATGTAGCAGAACATTGCTGTAATGGAAGAGGGTAGAATATAACTAGCATGAACAGTAATTGGGGACTTGGCTTTGCATGATGTACAGAACGGCGTAATTGGTTGTGAAACACAAATTTGTCCGCGACCCCCTCACTCCGGAGTAAGTTGTTCTCCCAATTAAGCTACACGGACGGAATGTATCACTGTAGATTTGTCTTCTTGACACGTGCTTTACCTCCGTAGTACGTCACATCATCTCCCTCTTATTTTTTTTTCTTTTCGAAGCAAAGAACGAAGTTTCATTAATTCTAGATGATGTGTGGAACAAATATCACACATTTTTTGAAGAACCCAACGGTCAGTACATCCATTTTTACGTTCGGGCGCCAATGTGAAAACACAAGCTTGTCCGAGACGGAGATTGAACCGCGCCCCTCACTCCGGAGTAAGTTGCTTTCCCAACTAAGCTACACGGGCCTAATGTATCGCTGCAGATTTGTCTTGACATGTGCTTTACCTCCCTAGCACGTCACATGGTTCCTAGGACGATAGTATTCAAGTGTACGCTACACTGTTTCGATCAGATAAGCGGCTGTGGTGTCTGGAGATTATTTGCTGTCCGGGTGCTTTGTACCAAATATTTCACAGCAGCTGGTGTGATGATTTGTTGATGTTTCGTATGGTATGGTCTCTGACTTCTGGTGGTTGTGCAGGAAGCAATGAATACGAAAACCTGCCTTAAATTTGTGGGATTTCATAATCCCTGTACTTTGGTAGTTCTTTGGTACAGACCTATATTTGTCTCAACAGAATAATGCTCCCTGTCACGGAACAAGTGCCTTTAAAATATTGGTTCATGGAGACTAATGTGCAAAAGTTGGATTGTCCTGAACAAAATCCCAATTTGAGTCCTATGGAACATCTATGGGATGAACTCAAAGACGTTCTAAGGGACAAAACAGCGCATCCCACATCGGTTGCTAAACGGCCTGTCTTTCTGCGTAACGAACATTTGACCACTTGAAGTCAATCGCTCGCTGGCGGAAACCTTACCCAAGAGGGCGCAGTATGTCATAGCAACCAAAGGGGGAATAGTATGCTTTTGAGTTAAGCGGCGGTGGCGTCAAAGTGAAACTCGTGTTTCCGGATAATTTTCAGAGGATAATATATTTTTGCAAATTGAAACAAATCTGGCAATTAAAGTTTCAATTACATGTGAGTACAGTATCATAAACAAGAACTTTTATTACAACTCGCGTAATTCCTTTTTCTGTGCTCAACTAAATTAATTAGCATCTACCAAGCCTCCATAAATACTAACAAACGTTTTACACTCTATTCTGTTTCTAAAGAGTGAAGAAATATTTGCTTTCCCTTAACCCAGAAAGTGATAGTACCAATAGATGTTTAACGTTTTATCATTTGTTATACACGTATACACACACACTCTTAGATAGTAGAGACAGAACAAAGTGTACTCGAAAATAAGGAACTTAATTCTGAATACAAGTACACAACAAAATGCGCGTAAATCTGGCAAAGCTGGCTGAAGATCCCGAGGGAACTTTCGGATTTCGTGTGAGCCACCTCCCTAAGTATGGAAATAATATAGTGCTCAGGACATGGAAGTGTTTTTAAGTCTCATTTAACTTTCTTCATGATGTCCACATTTGAACAGAACACCAAGAAAGCTATGTTTCTCTGAAAATTACGTCACGGAAACCGACTACATGACCACTCCTGTTTAGGGTTCAGTTTAGGACCATGTGTTTTTGGTTAGGCGTGCTTTAATTGGTCTCTAGAGTGCCATCAAAACTGAGGTCATAGCCAGTAATTTGCATGTTATTGATCTTTTATGTAAACTATGATAGTACTCATTTTCTGTGGCGTAGATGATTTTCCCTGAAAGAATTTGCAGGTAGTTTAACAGAGAATCAACAGGTCAAAATTTCATACACCATAGTTTGGTCGTTTAATTCTTGGAAGCAAGCTTTAGAGGGTAGTAAACAGTTAAGATCAAACTTTCAAAAAATGTGTCCTCTACCCTAAGAGGGATTAGCAGGCAGTCTCAGGTGAACTGTCGTATAAATAATTCCACATTACCTTTTGGTCGTTTTTCATATTAACATAGCGGTTACCACATGTGGTGGCGGACGTTTTCTCATTTATCTCATTTCTATCGAATGGTTGGCAAAGCTGTAACAATATATGACTAGGTAAAAAGGTGTTTAAAAAGATTTTATTTCTTATGCTGCTTAATCAGATTAAGAATTAGTTTTCTCACTAGAAGACGAGCGCACAGCAGAGGATATGACTGGAAGAAAGACCATACATGGTGAGCCAAACTTATATCCTCGATTACACGAATTCATTGGGAAGAAAATATAAACAACAAAAATTACACTTGTACAATTCGTTTGAGCAAATATTTTTTTTATCATACTTCATGAAAGTTCAGTAGGGGTTCCAAGTGCACTAGAGACGGGAAGGACGACCACCATGAGCAACTGTTTGGGCTACAAGCAGTCACTCGTCCATAGGTCGGGGCCACTGGTTCCGGAGAGATAAGAGAGTCAGCGTCGTAAGAAAGACGCAGCACGCATAGCTTATCCGGGACTCGAACCTAGGCCAAGCTCGGACGACTAGGCAGAAACCAGTACCTTTGACTACTTTGCCGTAGGATCGGCTTCCAAGTGTTGTCCTGAAGACATCCGAACAATAATCAGTCCGTTGAATTTGGCACAAGTTACTGGACTAGAAACAATTTATCTTGGGCGATTCCTTACACGTTCAAAGATCTCGTATGCGCGAAAGATTAAATGTCCATCCATCTCTGAAACAGGATGCCAATGGGAAATTTTCATAGTCATCAGAACGAACCATCTTGTTGCTTCGAAATTCGCAATGCAGGCTTTTTTCAGTTGTTGATATCACCTGCAATATGTAAGGCTCAACGTTCCTGACTTCCGAAAAATTTTTCAAGGTTGCAGTTTTCTGTAGTACATTAAACCAGTAGTTCCACTGACGCGCTGATCTGTGCGGACTTCACAGGAATGATTGCTAAACACGATCAACGAATTCCTCACTCATGCGCGACCGGCTTGAACTCTTTCTTTTCTTTTCTTTTCTTTTTTTTTTTTTTTTTTGATTGGGGGTTTAAAATACCTATTTATTGAACTTTCTTGACAGATACTGTACATTGACATACATATTGGACTTGGTTGACAGATATATACAGTAAGTTTACAGCATGCCAAATGATCAATTTACACAGAGGTAGCCATTGTTGATCAAGTAACACATTGTGGACAAGTACACATCAAACATGGTTTTTACATTATGCTAAATGACCAATGTACACGCAGAGCCAGTGTTGGACAAGTAACACACTGAGAGCCAATGCCGAAAGACAAACACAACATCCATGCCTCACCGGGATTCGAACCCTCACCCCTTTCGGATGAATGATCAGAAGCCATCTCTTAGACCACTGCGCCACGGCTGCAACCAGCTTTCGTAAGCATGAGATGTCGCTTTGGACTAGACTGCGCCATTGGCGGTGTCTTTTGATACTTTCTTCCCAATTCTCGCTGCATAGTTGTCACGGATTGTGTTAATTTGTTTGTTTTGTGGTTTACCGACCACAATGAACAGCTCGATGGGCTATAAGCAGTCGCCCGTACCTAATTTGGGGCCACTGTTTCCAGGGAAGGAAGAGAGCCAGTGCCGTTAGTCAAACACATCAATGCCTCGCCGGGATTCGAACGCGGATCTATCGCGAACGAATGGTCAGACGCAAGCGCTTAGACCACAGCACCACCAGGGCGCCTCGGACTGTGTTGAAAGGGGCATCAACACATAAAACCCATTTCTACTGAAAACTCTATTTGGCTTCTGCTAAATAGAGTAATGCTCTCTGCGTTCAAGCAGAGAGCATTACAAGAGAGTACTTCTGGATATCCCTACAACAGGATTCCATAAACATCTGTTGAGCACATTGTAAGTTCAGCTTCCATGTCCCTAATTCTTTCAAAAATAATCGCAGTCGTGCACATTGTTTTGACTTACCCTGCATTCCAAGATTTCTCCCTTTTTTTGTTTGCTTGTTTGGCTGGTTTAACGACCACCGTGAGCAACTCATTCAGCTATAAGCAGTCACCTGTCCCTAATTTATGGTCACTGGTTCCAAGGAAGGAGATAACCAGTGCCCTAAGACAAACACAGAACCCATGCCTCACGGGATTCGAACCGGGACCCATCTCGGAAGAATGCTCACTGCTTCACCACCGGGCGGCCAAAACTTTTTTAGCCACTTGTTGAAGACATGCAATTAATATCACATTAAGATGCCAGCATAATATCCTAACTGTATTCAAGTTATTGCACACATTCTGGATGTGAATATACCTACAACATTAACCATGTTTATCAGTGTAGAAAAAAGTCGGCTCCTTTATGTGATTCCCAGAAGTCGGTTAGGATTAAATCTAGTGAACGTATATTCCATTCAGTGGGTGCACTTTCTTTAGTTCAACTTATAGGTAAAGTTTAGCGAAAAACCTCAGTGAAGCAATGCTTTATATTTTTGTAAAATACCATGTTGACTGTATACGCTTACTTGTAAGATTGTACAGATTTCCCACATGCTGATACTCATGATTCTGTTTCCCGAGCAGGGGAATAGTTTAGTGACACTGGCGAGCGAACCGGAACTGGCACTTTCCGTTACATTCTAACGAGAGGGTTATCGTATCCCCTCACACAATAATTATGCCTGTTTAGGGTTTTAGAGGTGTAACACTGTTGCTTTATGAGAAAAGCATGTTCAGATTAACCATTATCTATCTTATGTAATCTAAGACAAGCAAATTCTGCGCTCGCTACGTGATTTTTCCATAAAAAGAATTATTTGGAAGTTCAGTTTGGAGTGCTTGTTTTAACATATTGTAAGCTGTATATTGAGTGACTATCAGCGTTCGACGGCTTGCTTCTCCGTGTTGTCTTTTTGAGGTTCTTATCATAGTCTTTTCTGGTGGCCTCCACCTTTGCGCAAGTTAATGCTGCAGCAGGGCTATACTAGTATTTCTCTATGCTGGGTTCGTCAAAATCCTCCAACTATCGAAAATCTCAATTTTCATGTACGTATTTCCTATTATTTTATCAGCCAGCTGTAAAAGAGACGCAGCCTTCAGTTGAAATCTTAACCACAGATGGGAACCCTCTGATAATTCCCCAGATTTAACTTGATGCGTACCGTGTTAGCGTACACGCGTATGCAAGTACCATCAGAGTTGAGTGAATGGTGTAAGCCAAAACTTTGATTCACTCAATATAGGATAAACATTGGTAATTTAATGGCATAGCTAAATTCGTGATAGATGGAAAGCGGCTATTCGTATAGTAACTATACTGTCTTAATTAGTTTCAACTTTTTATCATAAATGGCAGCAGATGTCCAGTTTCTAAAATCGGAAGGAAATTGTCAGTAAGTTATTTTGTTCGTATCACAGAAAAAGTTATTCAAAGTGTGCCGGGAAGTGAACAGTCTTTTATGCTGGTGTTTGGTATACAAGACAGAAGAGCTAATTTCAAGAAAGAAAATAAAGGTAAGCACACAATATTTAACCTACCCAGCAAAAACAGTCTTGCTGGGCCAGCACTGCCAGCAATGGCCCAGCACTATGTTGCCGCCGCCGAACCGTCAATAAAATGTCCGGGTGGTCAACAGCTGGCCAACAGTTGGCACCCCATCAGTTGTTATATGCCACAACAGGGCCATCAGTGGTCCATCACAGGCAGCAGCTGCCACAAATGGCCCTTCAGTGGCCCTGCAAGCACGTGCCAGAAATGATGGCTAGCATAATGTGGTCCGCTAGTGTGCCGTTAGTGGCAGCCAGCAACCACGTGACGTAACTGGTGGCTTGCCGAATCTTGTCTGCCAATTTCCCAGTAGTAGCCATAATAATAATAAAAAAAAAAAGCAAGGATAACCGCTGTTTCCCAAAGCTACAATTTTTTCACCCTTACGAAGCTTGTGAATTAACGCAGTGCGCTGGGGAAATTTTATCAACAGACCGGAAAAACGTCCGTTTGCATCTGATCCAGGGCCGTTGGTGTGGCAGCTGAGTTCTCTACCAACCGGACTAATTTGGCACGCTCGAGCATATGCTTAAATCTGTCTGTTTGGTATGCAATGTGTAATCGAATGCTTCCCTCTTTCATTTTACAATATTGCGAGGTATTTTTCATAAAAGTCAGTTTCATATAATTGATAAATTAATTTTTTCAACGTAACGATAGTTTTTTTTTTTTTTTTTTTTTTTTTTTACCTTAAGGGAACTTCACTCATTTTCAAGGCGTGTACATACTTAGAGCCGCCTTCCAAAGTTTTGTACTGTCCTTGTCTTGAAAAGAGATTGTTGAATAAATATATATTTACCTGGGTTCATGTCACATTCTCTTACATTTTTAACGTTGTGTCTTTCCTTTCCGTTGTCCGAAGCTACATTTGTTTTAAAGAGTAAAATATATTTTATTTTACTTCTCGTTATTTTTAGAAGCGAATTTATCCCAGTCTTGTGTATTCAACCCATGGATGAGTACACCACATAGCGTTGCTTTTTTTCTTTCAAATAATTAATAAATTTTGTACGCGTATAATTCTTTTTTTTTTCAACAAACGTTGTTTTAATGGTTTATCAGGATATTTGTTTCAAGCGGTTTCAAATTTTTTCTTGTTATTCATCCACTCCATTCCATGAATTGTTATTCATGAGAATGGAGTGGGTGTATTTCATGGCTGTAATCTAGTATTTCACGGCTTAATCTGATATCTTCGTCGACGTAAAATTTCATTAGGAAATTAATTCGCCTCTCCACATATGGATTTTTTTTCTTAACATCCACTAAAATAACACGATGGCGATAGCGTCGTCTTCAACTAACTGGCACCATTAGAGACACAGCAAGTGTTGCTTCTGCGCATGCGCAGTTCCGTTGCTTCCTCCTGCTGTTGGGGGTTGCATTGGTTGCCAGCAACGGGCCACTAGTGGCACTTGCTTAGAGGCCCACAATCCACGGCGATGCTGCAGGTCCATCAATGGCTCGCCAACTGATAGCGCTGCCACCAACGGACCACTACCGGGCCGTGAGCGGCAGATTTCAGCCAGCGGTGACCCATCACTGCCAGCTGGTTGCCAGCAGTTTCCCAGCACTTGTGTTTTTGCTGGGTAGTTATTGATTAGATTCCTGTCTAATTTAAAAATGCACTTGCAAGTCAATTATCAGCATTCTATAGCGTGTAGAGGCTTAGCCGCGGACTCATGATCCTTAGCTTCGGGGAGTAAACTTTCTCAGGCATTAATGTTGATTTAAAAAAAAAACTTTTAATAATAATGACTATAATATCTGATTTCTGAATCGTAATCATGATAGTTGGGGTTTAAATAGACACTTCAGTTCCAGTTTTTACGCTTTCCAACCGTAGGTTGAAGAAGCGTATATGCTTCAGCTTTGTCCGTCCGTCTGTCTGTTTGTCTGTACGCCTGTCCGTCCGCACGATAACATGCGTATAAATCGTTCGATTTCGATGAAATTTTAGTATGTGGTAGGGAACCACCTGGGGACAAACCCTATTTAAAATGGGCGAAATGGGGTCAAAGGTCAGGACATAGGAGCGGGGGTCCATTCCATTGCTCTTATGCGTCATAACTTGTGTACAAATGGTTCGATTTCAAAAACTTTTTGTATGTGGTAGGGAATCTCCTGGGAACGAACCCTATTGAAAATGGGTAAAATGGGGTAAAAGGTCAGGACATAGGAGCGGGGGCCATTCCATTGCCCTTATGCGTCATAACTCATGTAAAAATGGTTCGATTTCGATGAAATTTTAGTATGTGGTAGGAGACAACCTGGGAGGGAACCCTGTTGAAAATGGGAGAAATGGGGTCAAAGGTCAGGACATAGGAGCGGGATCAATTGCATCGCCTTATGCGTCATAACTTACGTAAAAATGCTTCGATTGCGACAAAGCTTTATCAAGCTGTTCCGGAGATATACTGAACCAGTTCTTTTGAATATCATCGAAATAGGGTCAACGTTCAGGCCACAGGAGCGAGATTTATTCCACAGCCATTATCCTCATAACTTGAGTAATGATTTCTGGTATGTTGGAAAGCGTATCATAATCAATGCATTGCATGATTTTACTAACTTGTTAATTAATTTCAGCCTGTCACGAATTAAGCAAGGTATCACGAATTTATCACCTATAGGTAGTAACTACGTGATACGTAATAGTTGATGTAATTAAAATTGAACAGGATATAGCTCATATGTACAGTTTTTATCAACAGGCCCATGCAAAGAGAAGATGATAACTGGAATGGCGAATTTTGTGGACACAACTATAACGAGGATGTCCAAAAAAAATAAAGTGGAGCTCAGAGGGTTCAATGTTGCTTTTGCATGAAATGGTACTACATGAAGTGCCAAAACTTTTACGGTGAAAATGAAGATGTGTTCATGTGCGACGATTGTGAACGATGCTAATAACGTCTGAAATTGAAATTCGAAAATGGCACTTTATGGGAAAAGAGAGCATTTTACTGATAAAAATATGTTTTTCTTCCATATTACGGACGGACGACTGCTTATAGCCCATTGAGTTGCTCAAACCTTCAATCAAAAAACAAATGGACAGCTTGTTCACTATCACGAACTTAGCAAGGTATTATCACTAAGTTACCAAATTATTATACTGTAGAATAACCACTGGTAAACGTTATGCGAAAATATGTGTTGTGGAACACAAACATACAGTCCTACTGTTCTCCAAGTTACTGGCATTATATATAAAATAGTTGCATGTGGGGTAATGGGGCTTTGATAAACATGGGCGATACATTTTGTGATCAAAATGGAAATTTCTGAAATTATCACGAAATTGCCACTGTTTACCCTTTCAGGGCAAACACACATATAACGTTTGAAAGACACACTCCTTCGTACTCTGGAAGGAATCACACCTAAAATATACACTGAAGTGCCAGCAAAACTGGTACACCAGTCTAATACTTGGTAGGTCCTCCACGGGGCGCAGGACTGCAGAAATACGACGGGGCATGGACTCCACTAGCTTCTGGAAATATGCTGTAGGTAATGCACACCATACTTCCTGCAGAGCGTCCCACAATTCGGGTGTATACCGAGGTATAGGATTCCTGTGTCCGATTGCGCGTTGCACGGCATCCCAAAGGTGTTCTATCACGTTCAGATCTGGGAACTTGGTCGGGATTGGCAACACCCCAAACTCATATGAATGTTCCTCTAACCATAATGTGGCGTCCCGACACTTGTGTGGAGGTGCATTGTCCTGTTGGTACAGGCCCAACCCATCAACATGAATGCAGGACATGAACGGGTGTATCTCGTCAGAAAGGATGCGCACATAGCGTTGACCGGTCGCAAACGTTTGTAGACGTACCAGAAGTCCCAGTGAAGTCCAGCTAAACACACCCCATACCATTACGGACCCCCCACCAGCTGGTACAGTGACCTGTTGACAGGCGGGATCCATGGTTTCATGAGGTTTGCGCCACACACGAATCCTTCCATCTGCCCGATACAGTTGGAAACGAGACCAGACCAGGCTACTTGTTTCCAGTCATTAAGTGTCCAGTGGCGGTGTTGCCGTGCCCAAGCAAGGAGAATAGCTCTGTGTCGGCACCCATCAAGGGGACTCGAGTTGGGAGGCGTCGGCTCCCAAAGCCCATATCTTGCAGGGTACGCTGCACAGTCCGGACGCTGACGTTTGTTGAGGCTCCATCATTGAATTCCAATGATACCTGCGAGAGCGTTGCACGCCTACCGCGTGAAACGATTCTTGGCAGCCGACAACGGTCACGTTCACCCAATGTCTTTTTACGGCCACACTGGTATCGTAGGTTGGAGGTTTGCCGGAATTCTTGTAGTCACGGTACACCCCTGCAATAGTCGTCCGTGAATATCCGAACTTCGTTTCTACCTCCGAAATACTATGGCCCATCTCACGAGCGCCAACTATGACACCGCGTTGAAAATCGCTTAAATCGTTATTACTTGTCATTCTCATGCCGAAAACAGCTCTGACAGCTGGCAAGGATGTCTATCGCTTTATACTGTATACGCACTGGCGGACACAACAAAGTACGCGCATAGGTGACGTTGCTATGTATTTCGCATAAGCTCGTCTGTACCAGTTTTTCTGGCACTTCAGTGTATGTGCTAATGCCTTTTCAGCATTCCAACGCGAGATGAATATTAAGAAATACAGGTAAAGTTTCAGGTCTTTTTCCTTTTTAAGTGTTCACAAAATTTTTACCCGTACAACTTTTGGGATACTGTACCTGAAGATTTCAAGTTAACTTGGTAACACGACATCTTGAGGAAACAGTCACGCAACACGAGATTTGAAGTTACATGGTACGAAACTGTAAGATGTAATAGGCACATGATACTATGACTTCACGGATTATAACGTCATACGATGGACTATGAAAATGATCACTAGTTTTAACGGGAACGCTGTATCGCACATTATAACAACCTTATGATAATGGTATCTGAATTTAAGTCAGCTTGGTGACACGAGATTTTAAGTAAACACTGAGAGCGAGATCTGTCATGTTTTTTGTCTCGCGACACTGTCTCCCTCCCTTCCCTGGAAATAGTGACCCTAAATTAGAGACGGGTGAGACTGCTTATAGCCCGTGGAGTTGCTCAGGGTGGTCGTTAAACTCATAAGCAAACAATCCGTCATGCTTTATGTCAAATTGTGAAGGCTCCGTTTTGATGGTTCGTGCAACGACAGAAAACTTCCTACTATACGTCTGCGAGCGTGTGATATAGAAGCAAGGGCTATCGAACTTAGCAAGGACAATCTCCTGGTATCATCTTTTCTAGTCTAACACTTCCTAGGAATTCAAGAGTAAGAAGTTTCCTGAGCAATAAATATTATCAATGCCATTAAAAGAGTTACAGGATAAGGCCTCTGTTAAAGCATGTATTTAAATCATAAAACATGTGTTAGTGTTTGGCAACTCCATGTATCACTTGAGGATGTCAATCGTTTGCTTCACTTAGTGTCCTAGAACCAAAGGCAAATAACGGATTCTTTATGTATGCAAATTATTTGAAAGAACAACTGTAAATTTAATATCTGCTAAACTGGCGGGTGCGCCTGCCCATGACTGACTGCTTACTAAACCAGATACCGGAATGCCATGCCACGCCGGATACTACAGCTACTAACTAAGAAAGTACATGACTGTAACGTACCAGAAGATGTGACGTACCTGCCAGAAGGACGCACACGACATAAAGGCAGATAGGAATCAGAATACATGTCCGCGTAGCTTAATTGGTAGAGCAACTCATTCCGGAATGAGGGGACCCCGGTTCGAACCCCGGCGCGGATAAAAATGACGGAGAAATTCACTTCGTTATAATGGCGCCCGAACTATCCGGATGACCCGACCGTTCACAATCTTGCAATGGTGTGATGTTATTTCCACACCGCGAGATAGGAAAAATAAGAGCAGCACTTCGAAAAAAAAAAAAAAATAAAATAAGGGGGAGATGATGTAACGTACCAGAAGATGTGACGTACCTGCCAGAAGGACGCACACGACATAAAGGCAGATAGGAATCAGAATACATGTCCGCGTAGCTTAATTGGTAGAGCAACTTATTCCGGAATGAGGGGACCCCGGTTCGAACCCCGGCGCGGATAAAAATGACGGAGAAATTTACTTCGTTATATGACGTCCAAGCTTGTAAACATTTTAAAATCATAAAAAAGCTCATTCTGTGGTGTATACTCTAATTTAACTTTCCTTTTTAGTTTCTTTCTCTATGCAAATTTGAGTTCGTTCTCCTTACAATTTTTTCAAACTTAGTTATCTTCTCTCTCGCGAGAGAGAAGAACGAATGACGTGTATGTCTGAGATAAGAACTGAACGATATACAGTATATAATGTTTTGAGAAGCAGCAGTGTATGTTGGTGGTGGAAGTTAATGCTATTTGTAAAAGAAATGTTGTTGAGTTAAAGTTGTATCTATTGAAAGGCTGCGTGTTGTATTGATATTTATATAGTTATCGTTAAGACTTTCTACCAGTTAACATTGTTTAGTTCTGACGTTTACTACTAATCGAATAAGTTTAACGTTCGACGATTAAGTGTTCTGTTCTGTTGGAGTGCTACTGTTCAAGTATCTGTTGACGGCAACAAAGGAATAGTTGTAAGTAACTACTTCTTGAACATTATTTGAGTGACTCCTGTTTCGCTGTAGGTGAAGTTTTAAGAACTGATTTGTGTAGTGTTTAAACAGTTATATTTCAAGAGCATTACAATTCAAATAGTTGTATTTTGTAACTCAGTGAAGGGATTGTCAATACTAAAAGCGGTGGATTAGTAACGTACAGTGGGCAAGAAAAGTTTTTGCACACATTCATTACTTTATATAAATAAACGTGGAAAGCAATTGTGAGAGTGCGAGTTCTCCATTGTAATACGGGTGAGGATTATAGCTCGTCATGTCTATGTTTTAAGTTATCGAGAAATTGGTAAGAAGTTAAAGTTGAACTTTTCTAGTGTTCAGTACGTAGTAAAGAAGGAAAAACATAGTAGTAGTACAGATAATAAATTGCGATATGGGCGCCCGAAGAAGCTAAATGAAATTAACTTTTGAAACCTAGGAAAAACAGATAATCGAAGAAGCTTTCGATTGTCTGTTTTTCCTAGGTTTCAAAAGTTAATTTAATGTGCATATATATTTATAAAAACTTTTTATGCATTATAGATGTAGTCTGTTGCCTTGATGTCCATGACTGAGGTTGTGTGTATGTTTTGCGTTATTTTTGGAAGGTTTGTTCGGATTGATTTTTTCATATATAATATGAGTATCTGTCATTGTTTGCTGCTTATACGCAATATGCAGAGTATCATATTTTTTATTTTATTTATTCATAGGTTTGGTTGTACAGTGCTTAGTTTTTCTTTTTAAGATTGATAGTTTGATACCCAGTTTTGAGTGGTTTCATTTTTATTTATAATATATATATTCAGATTAGTAAATAAAAAGAAACACGTGTGTGTGTATTTACATAAGAGTAATCCAATGGTTAAAAATATTTCGTTACAACTGCTTTCCACGCTTATTTTGCAAAGTAATGAATTCGTGCAAATACTTGTTTTGCCCACTGTACATACATTACTGAGTCAAACTGAAGAGATTCCGTAATGACTGTGCCATCCGAATGGACCAATACCTGGAGTATCAGTGAATCTTCTATGACTCAGATTTCTGACGTGATGCTTTGTACTACTGTGTCGGGAATTCCGTGGAAAGACAAGCATACAGTGGTTGGAATCCCTTGGGAAGACATGGATATAGTGTTAGTTGTTTCGGACCTGGTTCTTTTTATTCCCTCAAACCAGTGACCCCAAATTAGGGACAGGCGGCTGATTACATTGTACTTCCTACGGCTCAGAGATTTTTGAGTGGAGAAATGCAAAGTTAGGTAAAGCGGGACTAAACGCCCACATGGAATTGTAATTTTCCATGTCATCTTCTTCTGGGTCTTTTTCTGTCCCTTGGAATCCAGTCGAAAATTTCACTTGTCCATCTGTGGTTTGTTCTTCTGACAACACCCAGCCCATTGCCATTTCAGGGATTTTACTCTGATCAAGCTGTCTTTTACTCTTGTAACTTTCCTTATCCACGAGTTCCTCTTCTCTTTTCTGGTTACACCAAGTATGCATCTCTCCATGCTCCTTTCAGTTGTCTGCAGCCTTTGCATGTCTTTTTTAGTTAAGGTCCATGTCTCTGCTCCATATGTAAGCACTGGGAGAATACAATGTTTAAACACTTTCCTTTTAAGACATAATGGCACATTGCTCTTAAAAATTAAATTGTTTCTTCCAAAGGCTCTCCATCCAAGTTTTAACCCCTTCCTTACTCTTGTCAACATTCATAACCCCACTTCCTTACTCTTGTCAGCAAGTTCCTGGATCATACGCTGCAGTTCTGAAGAAGCAGTTGCGAAAATGACGACGTCATCAGCAAAACGAAGGTGAGTTAAATAATCTCCCTTAACCTTTATCTTTTTGTTTCCTAGTTCAACGATTGAAAGACATTTTCCAATGTGGCCTTAAAGAGTTTGGGAGATATAGTGTCACCTTGTCTCCTTCCTTTTCCAATTTTTATTGGTGCTGTACTCTCAAATAACCGAACCTGATATACACAGTCAGGTAACAATGTGACCACCTCCTACTTTTGACGTCAACAGCGCGTAGCCAATGAAAGATGGCACGTGATGTGAGCTGGCTTGGAGGGTATATAAGGTGTTCTGCAGGCATTCTGAAAAGCTATTACTCGTTGCTGTCACGGATAAAAAGTGCGATTTATTAGATTTGCAAAAAGGGATGATTATCGGTTTTTGGGCCAAGGGTGGCAGTATTTCTGAAACAGCGCAGTTTATGAACTGTTCGCGTGCTGCTGTGATTAAAGTGTATCGTGATTAGAGAAATGACACCATTGCGGATAAGCGACGTGGAAACTGCGGAGCACCACGTGCCATTGATGTGAGAGGTGAACGTCGGCTTCAAAATTGCGTGAGGATTGATCGACACGCTACAGTGGAGCAACTAACTGGCCGAATGAACCACGGAGCTACCAGAAATGTTTCTAAAACAACAGTTCAGCGAACTGTGCTGCGTGTAGGGCTCCAAGGCAGACGGATGGTCACTGCACCTATGTTAACGATGGGGTATCGGCGGAAAAGGTTTACATTTGCACGGCAGTATTGGAATTGGACCTCCTCTGATTGGCAAAAGATTGCCTTCTCCGATGAGTCATGTTTTCTGCTTCATCGAACGGATGGACGTTGGCGTATAAGGCGAGAAACATCGGAGAACAAACACTCTTCAGCCATTGCTGGAAGAACACAAGCTGGTGGGGGCAGCGTTATGGAGTGGGGAATGTTTTCGTTCTCTGGTCCACTCATACCTGTCGAAGGTACTATGGACCGATTTCGTTATGAATCCGTCATTTCAGACCACGTACACACATACATGCTGATTGTCTTCCCTGGAGCGGATGGGATCTTCCAGCACGATAGTGCGTGTCACACAGCTAGAAACGTCCGAGAGTGGTTGAAAGAGCACGATGAAGACTTCAAAGTACTTTCCTGGCCCTCTAATTCCCCAGACTCAAATCCATTAAGCAGCTGTAGGACCACCTCGATCGTGTTGTTTGCTCTATGGATCCTCCACCACGCATCCTCCAGAAGCTGTCAGATGCACTGCAGTCAGCATGGCTCCGCATACCTGTGAACACCTTCCAGCTCCTTATTAAGTCACTCCCAGCCAGTCTAGCTGCTGTTCGCGCTTCACACAGCGGTTATTCTGGATATTAGCTGGTGGTCACAATAATGTGACTCGATCGTGTATATGCACATATCATCATCGTCCACCATTGTCAATCCACTCTACTGCTGACATTTTCAATCCAGCAGTGGATTAATAATGGCTAATGGCTGCTGATTATATGTATATACACTACATTGATAAAAATCACCCGGCACCCCTTCAAAAGCAAATGAAATTATTCACTGCGTTTTTAAGATGCGCGGTAGAGCTGCAAACGGTGTAAAAACAAGCCTGCAGCTGTCCGCGATTATATCGCACTCTAAGGTTGAATGAAAATGTCGGCGAGAGAGAACTGACTTTGAGAAAGGAAGATTGTTGGGGGTTATATTAGTGGGTCGTCTATGAGAGAACCCGAGGGGTGTTGAAACATACCCAAGTCAACTGTTTTGGATGTACTGAATAAATAGAAGGCACATGGCGTGCCTGAAGCAGCAAAACGTACCGACAGACCAAAGAAAATCAGTGATAAAAGACGTTGAAGTCTCAGGAAAATCGTTACAGCTAATCGACGGAGCACTGCACAAGACCTCAGTGTACAGGCGAGTAAAAATGCTGGAACTTCGGTATGTACACGTACCATTAGCAGAGAACTTCATTCCATAGGTTACCGTGGTCTTGCGGCTGCTCATAAGCCTTTTATCTCCACTCGGAATACTACTCGTTGTTTAGCACGGTGTAAATAACATTTATCGTGGACCGTAGATCAACGGAAACTGGTTCTATGGACTGATGAATCCAGGTATACGATCCATCTGTCTGATGGTCATGTGTGCGTATGGCAGCAGCCGGCGAAACGCTATTTAGCACAGTGTCAAGTTTGGAGCTGACAGTGTACTCGTGTGTGGGGTGTTTTTCGTGGTATGGTCCCGGCCCATTGGTTATCGAGGACAAACCTGTTAACCAGCATGTCTACCTCGATATTCTGGACAATTATGCCCTACCAACTCTGTGGCAATACTATGGAAACGAGCCTTGTTGGTACCAGCAGGATAATGCACCGAGCCATAAAGCAAAGGACTGTTACGGCGTAGTTTGATCATAATTCCGTATAGTGTGAGGACTGGCCAGCACAGAGCCCTGATCTTAATCCCATAGAGCACCTATGGGATGAACTAGAGCGCCGCATAAGAAGTTTGGAACTAAGGCTTACTAGTAAGCAACAGTTAGCGGCGGCATTATGTACTGAATGGAATCGCATACCTATCGCTGTGTTCCAAAACTTTGTCGAAAGCATGTCTCGAAGGGTCAGTGCATGTATTAAGGCCAAAGGTGGACCGACACCGTACTAATGTATGTCAATAAATGCTATGTTGTGTTTCTAGGTGTCCGGTGACTTTTGTCAATATAATGTATATGGAATAGCGGAAAACTAACAAGGAGACAAAGGAATATCAAACATATTTATTCAAAGGATGAACATTTATATGAATAGAGAATTGAAGAACGTAGAAAACGTAAATTAGAAAACCAGGTTGCCTACGTCAGAAGAGCAGCATCAACCTGGGGGAGTGGCTCCTGATGAGGGCAGCCTTGTTTTCTAATTTAAGTTTTCTACGTTCTTCAATTTTCCATTCATATAAATCTTCGTACTTTGAATAATTATATTCGATATTCCTTTGTCTCCTTGTCAGTTTTACACTGTTCCATTTTTTCGTTAATTCTTTCTGTCTGCTGCATATTGCGCAACCAAGATATCGATTTCGTTTTTTCAGCTCTTTTTTCTGATATATCCTTACGGTTGTTGTATTTACTTCTGTTATATATATATATAATCACTGTCAACCATTATCAATCCACTGCTGGATGAAGATCATCCCAAACCTCTTCCACAATGGTTCTGAGCCATTTTTTTACGTCATACCAGCATGCTTTCCGAATTTCGTTCAGCCATCTCTCATCGGGTCTTTTCGTGTTCCTTGGTATCAAGTCTAGTATTTCAGTTGTTCAACGGTAGTCAGTTCTTTTTCTAGTATTATATCTAACCGATACCTATCCTTAATTTCAGGTGAAAGAGAGAAAGAACCTAGACTTCTCTCTCGAAATTATATTGTTGCGACCTTTTGGTCTTCAGATATCAGGAGGCCAACTTAATTCCGGACTGCGATTCGAATCACTGGATCCGCCAATACCTCGTTAGCCAATTAGCCGACACAGTACACCAATAAACCAATGGAGGCACAGTATAACAATTAAAACAGGGATTTAATAGATATATGCATAAATTACACCGGATACTTCATCTAATAATAAAAGCTATAACTTCCTGCCAGGTTTGGCCCTCTTCGGTGTTTCAGAAAAATATGTCCTAACGAAAAGTCTGTTCGTTCACAATGGACCGCAAAGAAAATACTGATAAAAGTACTTACATATGTCCTCGAGTATCTAAAGTATTGATGACACCAACAAACACAAACACTCACACGGGTAGTTTGTTCTTAACTTCCATTACTACCCTTTCTTTGCTGTGGCCAAAACGACGTCGTCCCTAGTCGCTGAACGCACGTACTCAGACACACGCACAAAAGTTCTCTCCCTCTTTGAACACGAAGAGGCTAGCGGTTACTTCAGACGCTCTATCTCTGCAGGGGGGGGGTTCCTCCGTTCCTGTGTCAGGCGTTTCTCCCCCCCCCCTCTCTCTCTCTGGATGAGCGAGGAGATTCCGTAATTATTTTGTCTCTCTCTGCATTTCACCTGAAATGACTCCTTACGGCAGGTATCGATGGTCAGACGAGGTGAAGAAATTTTCAGGTAAAGTTCGTGCTAGTTATTCATCAGCTTATGCTTTTAGCTGGTTTCCTTTCTTATGCTCAAAACGCAAAAGCACGGCAGCAGACGGCAAGCATTTGTTCTAGCGCGAGGAAAATAAAGGCCTAGTTCTCTCGGCTATTAAACGGATTCTGCTCCTCTCAACAACAATCTCCCGTCTCCAAAAGCTGGCAAGCGGTGAATTCTACCACTTGAAACCGCGACATATTTATTATATACCGCTCTTCAAATCCAAGAGCTTTCCCATTGTTTCGCGCGCGGCACAGACAAACGCTTCAAACGCTTTGCCGTCCAAACATTTTTGAGTCATGGGAAATAGCTTTTAAACTCTGACCCGTCCCATTTTCGTTTATGGGCTCTTTGTTCTCGTGGCAAACACCTGCAACTCGCTACTTGAATTCAAAGTGCTAGAAGATCTTTTCTTAATATACCGCCCCTCGCAAGTGTTTAAATTATAACTCTGTTAATTAAAACCCCCAATCAAGTTTCAATTACCGTTAATTAGCCACACCTCTCGCCAATTAATTATGCGAGGGGAAATCGTCACAATATCTTGACTGTGTTAGAAATTATGTTGTGTCTGTGTAAGAGACAGGGAGAAATGGGACGGTATTTTTATATATACTGTAAATTGCTGTAAGAAAGCAAAATGCATGCATATTTCATACCTCTTATGAATTATGTACAGAGATATTTTTGTGTATCGTGGATTAAAATTGAAATTATCAACAGAACCTCATGTCTGTACACTCATCGTCAAAAAATGGTTACACCCAGAAGGAAGCAACCGACAGGAATGAAACTTGGTGGGTAGGTTTGACATTGTGAGACATGAAGATTATTCAAGTATCACGCTCGGCAGCGCATGTGACGCAAGCAAGGAGAGGTCGTTGATCTGTGCCTCACCGGCTATCGTCCCGTTGCGGGTGCTTGCCATTCTGCCTCGTACTGTTGTCTTGGTGGCATTCTTTGCAAGTGAAGCATGCCTCGAAGAAAAGTTCGGAAGCAATTCGAGCAGTTGGAGGAGTTGGAGAGGGGCCGCATCGTCGGGCTCCGGGAAGCGGTATGGTCTTATTGCTGTATTGCGCGCCATACCGTTATGCAGATATCACCATAGCACGCTTTTGGGGCAGTGGATAGAACAAAGCATGCAGCAGCGACAGGAAGGGTCTGGGAGACTTAGACGAAACACGGAGAGAGATGACCGGCAGGTTGTCCGACATGCGCGGAGTGACCCAGCAGCCACGACTGCGGTTATTCAGCGAGCAGTGGTGCCCTCCATGCATCGTCCGATTAGTGCCAGCACCATTGGCAGACGGCTGTACGACGTAGGACTACACGCACGCCGACCGTTACAACGTCGGCCCTTAACACCATTGCATCGTCGCTAAAGACTGCAATGGTGTCGTGCCAGTCTGTCATGGAGCCACTCAGAATGATCTTGAGTGACGAGTTCTGCTTTTGTCTTGGAGGTGACGAAAGCTGGACTACAACGCTGACAACGACACAATTGTGGGGGCAACGCTGACTACGGTGCCTCCGTGTGCGGAGAGCACCATGGTCAGCGCCAAGATGAACGCTTTGTTGTCGAGCGTCACACGTCCAGAAGGCCTGGTGTCATGGTGTGAGGTGCAATTGCTTACGATGTCAGATCACCTTTGATGTTCATTACAGGTTCTTTGAGAGCCCAACGTTAGGTAAATGAGATCCTGCAACCAGTGGCCCTACCTTTTCTGAACGCTCACTCCGGTGCGATTTTCCAACAGGACAACGCTCGTCCGCATACTGCTGCTGTCTCGAGAGCTTGCCTTCAACGCACTGACACTCTGCCATTGCCAGCTGCAACGCCAGACCTTTCGCCGATTGAAAATGTGGGGATCCACATTCCACCCATATCGCACAATCTGCATGAACTGCCTGAGAAGATTCAAGCTCCATGGGATGGCTTATCGCACGACACAATTAAGAAGCTGTACAACTCCATGACGAGACGTCTGGCATGTTGTGTGAGCAAACATGGCTGCCTGACGCCATACTGAGCGACACTCCTTGTTGGCGTGTAGCTCAATAAATATTGCCCATATCAGTCTCTCTTTTTTTTTTTTTTTATTGGAGGTTTAACGACCACCGTGAGCAACTCAATGGGCTATAAGCAGTCGCCCGTCCCTAATTTAGAGTCACTGGTTCCAGGGAAGGGAGAGAGCCAGTGCCGTAAGACAAACACAACATCCATGCCTCACCGGGATTCGAACCCGGACCCCGTTCAGACGAATGATCAGAGGCCATCGCTTAGACCACTGCGCTACCGGGGCGGCCATATCAGTCTCAATGTTTAATCATTTATTTTTCCTGGTAACCTTTACCTTCCTTTCGAATAGCATTGCAATCCGACATGTTCTTCTGGGTGCAACTACTTTTTTGACGATGCGTGTTCATTTAGTCATTTAGAAGCTTTACCCGGACAACAGATGTGGTTATTCTTCTGCATTTTGTCAAACGTTAGGTAAGATTGGGGGTAGAAGAAAACTCCTTCATATGTATTTCTCCGATATTTTGATTTCTTTTGAAATAATACATGGGGGTATTTATTTATTTATTTATTTATTTATTTATCAGGATACTTATATATTCACTGTTTTAACATCGTAATTTTATTTACTGTGAAGCAATTTGCTTCACAGAATTCTTATATTCGTGCTGTCATTCCTGTAGAAGTAGTGGTACGTTTTTCGCAAAAATCTTGTTTCACTTTTTAATCACGATGAAATGATCGAACAAAGTCGCACACAGCAGTCACTTGTAAAAGTAAAACGATCGCTATTAAATTCGTATGGCTACACAAAAGGCCAGGTAATTTTGATTTTTTACCGATCCTAACATTCTCTGTTTAAAAATACTGACTACGAAACCGCTTCGTCTTCAAAATAATGATCGTGAAAATAATAATAAAAATAAAAAAGACGTCAAGTGGTCAAATAAATCCCAGAATCGTTTCTGTATTGGACGCGGAAGAAGTAAGAGCAAGAAGAAGGGCGAACTTTTCGGCTGTGATTTCTTCCTTTGTTGTAACAATCACCCATAAAATTCGCAGCCGAGAAGAAGCAGGAGAAATCCTGGATTCGGCGGCAACCGGATATGACTGTCTTCTGCAAGAAGGACACATCTGTTGCTATTGCTTGGGCGATTTCCGGTATCCATTCCCCACTACTGCTACCTCTTGCCTCTTTCTCCGCAGAAAGAGAACAGGAGAATGTTCCGAGGGTGAGATCGCCGAGAACAGGGAAGCACTCTAAAGCGGATATTAGTATGGATTGGGTGCTCCCCGAAATGGGCCGCAACGCTCTTGGCCGTCAACGTGTCCCGCATAGAGACAGTCGCATCGCATCCCTACGAACCCAACTTTGCCATCAAAATCGCCGCTGCCTCATCTTCAATTAATAACATATATTGGTTTCGATAATGGCCCGTGATTCGATTTTCGGGTTTGGGCTTAATGGAATGAAGACTCGTTTTTTTTTTTTTTTTTACCCCATTTCTCGACCAACTCTAATAAGAATCTTAGCCGTGTTTTACTCAATTTAGAACAAATGTTGCCAGCGTTGGTCAGATTTTTTTGTTTTAGATGTTTGCTTGGGGAAAAGGAAAAGTCGTAAATGATTTCTTTTGTAATCAGTCAAATGTATTTCTTTTAATTTGACGATTTTACACCGGAATACATGACACACAGAAAATCTGCGTTGCATTTTTAGGTAATCATGCAAATTTTGTCATTTTGGCTCATACTTTGGAGTGAATGTCAACTGTCTACGGTTATTTGACCCACACAGAAAAGAATTTGGAAGAAAAAAAAACATTGCCACTAAGAACTTTTCGTATTCAAGTTTTGTACGTATCAACACTTAAGGAATTGTTAACTAGATGAGGTTCCTGAATTCGCTATAATCATCATGGAAAGCACAAATGTGTCGTCTTATTTGCGTAAAGCAAACCACACATGAACATAAGTTACTTTCTTTTCTTTTTATGTTTGATTCGGGGTTTTGCGACCCCTCGTGAGCGTCTAGGGATATAGCGACCCAACCATACCTAATTTAGAGCCAGTGATTCCAGGGAAGCTACAAAGGCGACACCTATGACAAACAAAAGACACTATCATTCATGCCTCATATGGCAATGTAACCCAGAGTCCCGCGACCTAATGATATCATAAATACACTGTTTGTTAAAATTGCAACTCCAAGAAAGAATCCTGCCATTCAAATGAAATTTAGTCACAGATTCCTCATGTTACAAGCGATAACTCATTGCATTTGTAGAGCTATACAAGATTCTTTCGCTTCAAAACTCAGTATCGTCTGAAGCCACCTTGAACAACAATAACCTTATACACGTCGTGGCATGAACTGGATCAGGTTTTTCATATCGTCCTGGGGAATAACCTGCCAGGCTGCTTCTATGCGAGACCAGAGTTCATTTGCTGTGACTGGCGGAGGCGCTTGACAGGCCAGTCGCTAAGCTACCATGTCCCAGACATGTTCGAGAGGGAACATATCCGGCGAACGTGCAGTCCAAAGAAAAAGCTGTATCTGCCGTGCATGGAAAAAGTCTTGGACATTACGTACCACATGTAGCCGAGTACTGTGCAATATAGCGCCAGGACAACTCTGAAGGAAGGCTACCACCCCTGACACTAAAACATCCCTGATGTATCGCTGGGTGTTAGGAGTTCCCTCAATTCGTATCAGGAAAGATCACGAATTGAACCTAATGGCGCCCCAAAGCATGACACTTGGCGTTGGGCCGGTATGGCGTAGCAAGGTGCCGTCCACCACGATGTCTTCTAACACGTAGGCGACCATCATGGTGCATTAATCTGAATCGTGGCTCGTCAGAAAACACGACCTATTGCCAATCAGTGCGACAATGTCTGTGTTCGAGACCCCTTTGCAATCTGAGGTGTCTGCGGTTGAGGGTCAAAGGAATGCTCTGCAATGGGCTGCTAGCAACCAGTCCTCTGTCACGCAGATGACGTCGAATTATGTGGAGGGAAAAGCCTGATCTGTCGACGGGGCATAGTGAGACACAAGAAACACCCTTTCGATTCAATGTCGGCTCTTCACTGATTGCAACATCTCATTTGAGCCAGCTCTTTATACCTAAGACCGGACAGTTCAGAGGGCGCCGCCCCGAAACCGCATGCGCATTTTTACTAACATTTTAATGTCTCAACCAGTTTTACATATCCTGTAAGGTTCACGCTGATATCAGCAATCCTTCATAGTGCTGCAATTTTCATAAAGAGCATCCATCATTATCAAATGCATTGTGATTTTTGCGTAAAATTACCTCTTCATAATGCGTCCTCACTTTTAGGTGTAATCACAAGTGAACTATGCATTCATGTGAGCATATCTTTCTTATGTTCGTTAGTGAACGACTGAATCAGCTGAATTCATGTGAAACTGATATGCAGAAGAAGCAGAATGTTTAAAAATAAATTCTCACATCCGCTGAAGATGTTTGGAGTACTGTAACAGTTGGTCAAAGTTGATGCATGGTGGAACAGTGAGATTAAAGAAACTGTAAAGAGGGACGAGAAAGCACATACAGAATGCTGCAAGAAAAGGCTGAATATCGCTGCAAAAAGCATAAAACAGAAAAGGAGGCTCGCAGATAAAAAGTAGGAAAAATAAAGTGGACACGCAAGAATTGGGCTTTTGGAAAAACAGCAAATCGTTCCGGAAGTACATGAGAATTAGAAAAACGAGGAAAAATAAAGTTGTGAGAGTGGAACAATTCTGGAGAAGTGATCTGGAACCTAATGAGTTAAGAGTAAGGTGAATATTTCTGTGAGTTATTAGAACACGAAAGCAAAGATAGTGATCGAGTTGGAGCAGATGCAACAGAGAGAAAGAGAGAGAAGTAAACACAGCTGGGATCAAGAGAAGGAAATTTTTAAAGCTATAAAATCTCTTTTAAATGATAGGGCCCTTGGAGTAAATGGCATAACAGCTGAGATGTCGAAATATAGTTGTGACTCTGTCATTGACGATTTACCTGAAATTTATAAGCTGGTTGGGAGTAAGGAGTTGTCCCTCAAGACTGGAGGGACAATTCAGATTGAATGTAGGAACTATCATGGTGGCAGCCTACTGAGTGTGCTAGGAAAACTGTTTAGAAAAGTCACTAACGATAAGATAAGAGGCTTTACGTCAGAGTAAGTGTGGGGTACAGAGTGATTTTATGCTAGTAAGGGCTGCACTAACAACATTTTTGTATTAGGTATGATGATTGAACAGTATCTGTCTGTTGGTAAGAAAGTTTTTTCTGCCTCTTGTTGATTTGGAGAAAGTTTGTGACCCTGTAAACTACAAGCTAGTGTGGAATGTCTTGAATAATTATGGTGCAATTGGAAATTTGTATAAATGTGTGGAAGTTATGCATGCTGGCAGTAAGACGTGTGTATGCAGGAATGGTGTTTTATCGAATGAGTTTTCTATTGTTACAGGAGTCAGACATGGTTGTGTAGGGTTACCATGGCTGTTCAATATATTTATCGATGCATGCATGCGTGATGCCAAATTAGACGGTACTTGCTTTATGCCTTCGTAATTCCCGTGTGTGTGTTGCTACATGTTGATGGCAGTCCTGTTGACGGACAGCAAAAGCACGTTGCAGAATATGTTGCACAAAAAACGGATCATTTAAAAAGAGAAGGTCATGCGTTACTAAAAATATTTTCAGAGATAATGTCGAAAAAAATATTGTGAAGTGATCTCCGATAAGGTGAGAGAAAAGCTTCAACATAAAGTGTCAATATTTCTACGGGAAGAGCAGATAAACCAAAGGCAACAATCATTCACAAAGAGAACTGCTATACGTCACACACACACACACACACACACACACACACACACACACACACGTCTGCGCAAAGTGTAAATATTTTACGCATCAAACCGATAAGAAAGTAGAGGCAAAAAAAAAATCATTCCTAAAGGAAACTGCATTAAGTTACAAAAACAGTAAACATTTCAGCCAGAAACGCTTTGTGAGTGGAGCAGCGAAAACGAACCCTTAAGCAAGGTTAATTTAACCCCTCGGGTATCCAACAAAACATAACCAAAGTAAGAAATTCATACAGCAGTCCCGAATGTATAGCCATCACATTTATCAGGGAGTTTAAAAATTTAAACCTAACACGAGGACTTAACGTGAAAGATGCATATTTGAATAAATGGTATCATGAAATATGACCTTCACTGCCAGATTTATAAGATAGCTCACAAAACAGAATCTGCTAAATTTGAAGGCAATTCGGTAAGGCATTTTTAATTTTTCTAATTACCACCTGAAATGACGAGCACAGGCGCACACTCGGGCATATATTCAAGAAACATTAGCATTAAATTTGGCTTTGATTTGGGGATATGACAGAAAAACCTTCCTGGAATAAACAAAAATTACCAATTGTACGGATCGTAACCTTATTTTTTATTCTTCCTCTGAGCTCTACATGAAATATGAAGCATGCATAGAATATTATTCAAAACAACAAAGAGGAATCACGTACCTACGTAGAGACGTGTTTAGGAATGCTTCAGGAGCAGGGAAAAACTTCGCGATTTACGTGCTTGGTCTGTACTTTATTGTTTGAGGAAAAACACTCTTTTGCAAATCATACAGAACACGTTCTGCATTCCCTTGAATCACATTTCTGACTCCCCGAAGGAAGAAGCTTTCTTCATACATAACCAAAAATATATCAATGTATTCAATCTCAGAAGGACACCAGAAATTTAGTAAAAAAATATAGAGAGGGAGAGAGAAATGAGTAGAAGAACGAAGTGCTCAGGATACAACGGACAAAAGTAGTCTTATGGACTTATGCTTGAGTGCTGGTCATACCAGAACAGAGCCAATCTTTCGGAGTAGGCTATCCTTCGTAGAAACAATTCAGTAGCCTTTCCATGTCTTTGAAATCCCTGCAAACCATCGGCGCGGTCCCGCCCTTCTCTTTTTCAATTTTTTATGACCAATATTTTATAATGTCTTCCTGCCTTGCCTATTCAATTTCAGAGGGTCACTACTGGCATTGCTTCCACGAAGTACGTCACAGGCTACATACATTCATAAGGAACATTTATTATTTCACAACATCGTACATAATTGATAGTTAATGAACAATTTAAAATGCCTGCAATAGCTCTTCAATAAGGAGCATCGAAGTTTATTCTAATGTTTTGAAAACTGATGAATTGTAAAGAACTTCAGTTTCTAAAATCTGCGGAAGAAATGGAACGCAGAAAAGCAAGAGAAAGTTTAAAGGACTCTTAATTTTCTGTAATTAAGTGCTTCACAACTACAGATGCCGTGCCAGAAAAACACAAAGGGCGATTACAGCCAATTATTCGACTGCGATGATACACAGAAACAAATTACTTCAACAAAATGCTGGGCTCTCCTGACGAGACTCTTGTATGATATAAATAAATGTGCATGAATTTTTCCTACATTTAGAGGTCTCGTAAAGTAGAATATCATTAACCGTTTAATCAGCTGGAACGAATTAACTTGAGGTTAGCAAAGCAGGCTGAAAATTAGCTCGAGCGAATATAGTTTCCGTCTAACAAGTGGTCCGAATGCAGCTGGACTGAGTGCGTCTACGCATCAGAAAGTGTTGCTTTCGCTTAGTTTTGTTATTCACAGCTGTCATTACGAACATGATTGATACTAATCCTTTCTGACTTATCTACAAAAAGGGCTATAACAATGCCAGCAAACCTACGAAAGGAGAAAAAAGATGTTTGAGTTATTTCTTTTTACAGCGTGGCTTGATGTCTTTGTTAAGGTGCCCACACACACACTCTTGAGTGTCACGTTTGAATGTATAACGTAGTAAATTTCTCCGTCATTTTTGTCCACGCTAGGACTCGAACCCGGGTCCTCTCATTCCGGAATGAGTCACTCTACCAATTGAGCTACGCGGACGTTCGTTCTGACTGCTATCTGCCTTTACGTCGTGTGCGTCCTGCTGGACAGGCACGTCACATCCCCCCCCCCCGAAAGAGGGCCGGGGGCATGGCCGACGGGTTAGCCGTGACCACAAATCGTTGCAGGCAGCCATCCGCTGTAGAACGTGCACTTGAGAACTCCCAGTCAATCTGGTGTGTGGAATGCAACATCACACCCTTTAATTTTCGAAGCGCTGAAGAAGGGAATCTCTTATTTTTCCTATCTCGCGGTGTGGAAAGAAAATCACACCATTGCGAGATCTTGAACGGCCGGGTCATCCGGAAAGTTCGGGCGCCATTATAAAGAAGTAAATTTCTCCTTCATTTTTGTCCACGCCGGGGCTCGAACCCAGGTCCCCTCATTCCGGAATAAGTCACTCTACCAATTGAGCTACGCGGACGTTCGTTCTGACTGCTATCTGCTTTTATGTCGTGTGCGTCCTGCTGGGCAGGCACGTCACAAATGTCACGTCAGAAACCGGGGGAGGTTTGGTGCTCGAGGCTAAGTGTGAGGCGGAGTGAAGCTATTCAACACCTGCCTGAAATCTTGACCTTGAGAGGGAAAGAACTGCAGTTCTGAGCTTTTGTTCTACCCATTTTCAGATTTTCATTTATCAAAATAGTCATAGATGAAACTTTACCGTTTTTTTTTTTTTTGGTAAGAAATAATGCATTTTCCCTCTTTAAAAGATACGCAAATGAGACGTGTTCCACAGAAGTGTTACACAAGAGTGACGACCGTCTGTGGCCAAAACCGAGCCCCTTATGTGGTCAACGCTTAATCTCCCCGCCCTAGCGTGATACCCAAGTGTGTGTGTGTGTGTGTGTGTGTGTGTGTGTGTGTGTGTGTGTGTGTGTGTGTGTGTGTGGGAACTTTTCACGCCTTGTGTCATGGGGCCGATAATAAAGAACTAAAAGGAAGCGCTGATCACCTTTGACAGATTTATAGTCGGTACTGCTGAGATAAAAGAGAGGGAAAGGAAATGTTTTGCCGTAGCTTTCGTAAGACCCTGCAGACATGTAAACATTTTTGTCTGAGGAAACGCAGAAATTCTGGGGAACCATTTGGTTCTGGTGCATCGCCCGCTTAAAAAGTTAAAAAGTAGAATGCTTAAGTCTCTCAGTTCCACCGTATACCATTCTGGTCCAATTGATTTCTTGAGTAGATTTAGTTCCGACTTATCTCATCTCGTAGAGACTTTAGTCGGTGAAGTAGAAATACTGAGGAGAGGAATAGTCTGCCTTCAATGGAAAGCCCTAAAAGCAAAGCACCAAAGAATAAGAATTTCGGGATATACCTGGACCTGTATATGGGTCCATACAATATGGGTCTGTACTCCGAGACAATGGGCTTAACATGACTTCAGAACCATGGCTAGTGTTGGCGGCAGCGGCACACGAGCTACGAAAGTACAGTCCCCAAAACACGTATCCTAACCACCAGTTCTCTCAATCGTTAATCTGCTATCCTTTACTTTTACCAGGGTAAGTCAAAAGTTCGTCCCGTTTTGAGCTACACATAATGTTGGGCCTCCATTTCTGTGCAAAATGGGCACCACCTCTAACTGGGTACCACGATGGCGTGGAACACACAAAGCTGATGATGTGAATTTGGCACGGAGACACATTGCGTTATCAAGTGAGCAGAGGACGAAGGTTGATAAACGTATTGTTTGGATTCCTACACTATTTATGGAAAAGCGGGTTAAACGCGGCAGCAGCTACGAGAGACATTTGTGTAACTGAAGTAAAAAAAAACAGTGGACAGCAGCATTGCCTGAAAATTGTTCCGGCGTTTCAATGCTGCGGATACCAGTCTCAAAGAAAAGTCGAAGTTAAAACGTACAATGCCCACCAACACTGACACCCTGATCGAAGCTGTGATAGTAAACCACGGTACCAGTACACGACAATTGGCAGCTGAGGTGGAGTTTTCCCAGTCCACAATCGTTTGTCACCTGCACCAGCTTGATTTCTCCTCCAAGTGTCATCGAATGGTTTCGCATGAATTGACACTTCAGCAGGAGGAACAGCATGTTGCTCTCTGTCGGGGATTGCTATCAAATCCACTGGTCGATTGCTTTTGGTATCGTCATGTCACAGGTGAAGAAAAGTGGATACTCCTACGTTAACCTACTACTGGGAACTAATGGCTGAGACCACGCCAGGAAGCACAGCCCAAGGTGCAAAGAGGGCGGTTGAAGAAGAAAGTCATGCTGTACAGTTTGTGGAATTGTGAGGGTCCTTTGCGCTAGGAACTCGTGCTATATGGTCAGGCTGTTGACGCGGACCTCTATGCGAACAACTGCAGCGGGGCCATAATGCTCCACGCCAAAGTTACACAGCACTTAACAATATGAAGAGGGCGTTGCTGCATTGCATAATGCCCCACGTCACACCTCCAGAGTGGTCTGCCGAATACTGCAGGAATTAGAAGCTGTTGAAATCTTACCCCATCCTCCATACAGTCCGGACCTTGTCCGATCAGACTAGCACCTGCTTCGCTCCATGGCACATTACCCTCAAGGATGACACTTTACTTCAGTAGAGGGTGTGGAATCTGGCATCAGAGAGCTCCTATCCTCTAAACCTGCTGAGTGGCAACGCCGTAGGATCGTGGCTTTGGTGGAACGTTGGCAAAGGACTACAGTAAACAATGGCTCGTACTTTGCAGAATGGGGTATTCGTGCATGGCTTTCTTGCATCATTAAACTTTTTAGCTGGTAACGGGACGAACTTTAGATTTTGACTCACCCTGATATGACTTTCATGTTGACTTAGCCTGCGATGCATGATCACATGATCACCAGTGGCGACGCCATTAGCTTAGAACGGTGGGGGGCAGGAGACTAAATATCGTACGGGAGGGGACAAAAATCATGAAATGCTTGGCAAAAATTTTGCCAAAAAATTCCCTTTCTTATGTAGATTTTACACGATGTTGGCAATCTTATCCCCAGTAAAAAAGGAAATTCAAATACATAGTATCTATTCAAAGTACAGTATGTAGCACTGGGAACCATGGATATAAACCACCATGGCCTTTAACAAGTCACTATTTCTTCGCAATTTTAGCTTACTAAAGTCCTTTTTTTTTATCTTTGTTTAATATTTTTTTTTTTTTTTTTTTTTTTTGATTGGAGGTTTAACGACCACCGTGAGCAACTCAATGGGCTATAAGCAGTCGCCCGTCCCTAATTTAGGGTCACTGGTTCCAGGGAAGGGAGAGAGCCAGTGCCGTAAGACAAACACAACATCCATGCCTGACCGGGATTCGAACCCGGACCCCTTACGGACGAATGATCAGAGGCCAGCGCCTTAGACCACTGCGCCACCGGGGCGGCGTTTAATATTTGCTGTCATAAGGCTGTTTACGAATTTTAGTTTGTAACTTGACAAGTGATCTCTCTCTCTCTCTCTCTCTCTCTCTCTCTCATCTTTTTAAACTATATTTACGAAAAAGGTGTCTTTCCACTACCTGAATAGACATTCGTTCGGAGGACTCCATCCATTTCATAGAGTAGCACACCAGTAAATTTAACAAAGTATTCATTGTTTATCACAAAATTTCTGTGAATTTCAAAAACTCACGTACGTTTATTCAACTTCCCTATAACTTTAGGTAGCTGCACCCGCCATGTGTCCTAACTGCTTAAATATTTTTTTTATTTGGGGGGGGGGGGGGGGGGTGACTGTTACCTGTAGCGCCGAACCTGATGGTCACAGTAATCAAACGATTTTGACTTTAGTTCTAGTTCCTAGTCTTACATGGGTTTTCTGTTTATTCCTCAGTTCTGGCTCTCTGCTTTCCTTTGCTAGGAGGGATGAACTAGCCTTCATTGCTAATGGAAGTCATTCAGCTGCAAAAACAAATTACCGTAACGATTGTTAACCATCTTACTTCACACCTCACGATTTTTGCGGTCTCAGCAAATGTTGAAGACACTACGCATCCCTAAATACCCGCGGGTGATACTACACTATCTACCAACAAGTAATTGGACACCTGTCATAGCAAAGGAAAACGAAGTTTATTCACCTTCAATAGTTGGTTGAACCTCCACGAGCGGCGATTACAGCTGCGACCCTCCGGGGCATACTCTCAACCAGGCGTTGTACGACGGCTAGCGGTATTTTCTTCCACTCGGCTTGGAGAAGACTGGTCAGTTCCTTCACCGATTTCGGACGGTGGGGGCACCCCTTAATTCGACGCTCCAACTCGCCTCAGAGGTGCTCGATAGGGTTGACGTCCGGGCTCTGCGCAAGGCCAGTCCATTCGATTAACCCCATTGTCACCATACCAAGCCATGGTGGACCTCGCAACATGACAGGTGGCATTGTCATCCTGAAAGTAACATGGGTCCACCCCGTAAAAGTGCCACAGCGTAGGAAGCGCATGGTCATCCAAAATGGTGCAGTAGGTCTCGGCGTTGAGTCTACCAGGAATTGCGACCAAGGGTCCCGTGTCATACCAAGAGAAACACCCCCATGGCATAATTCCACCGCCGCCGAACTTCACAGTTGGCAAAATACATTTCGGCAGGAGGCGTTCTCCAGGCAGACGCCAAACCCAGACCCTGCCATCCAAACGGTAGAGGGTGAACCTTGATTCGTCGCTCCAGAGAACCTGTTTCCATTGTTCAACGGTCAACTGTCGACGTTATTTGCATCACGTTAGCCGAGCAGCGCTATTGGACTTGGTGATCAAAGGCTTGTGGGCGGCAGCACGTCCATGATAACCGAGCAGATGGGCTTCCTTACGGATGGTATTCATCGAAAGAACCCTCCCGGATGCCTGTTGAAACTCCTCGCGGATGTGGCCCATCGATTTGGTGCGGTTCTTCCGAGTTTCTCTGGCCAGCACCCGTCGGTCTCTAACTCCCAGTTTTGTGGGTCTGCCGGGTCGGGGCACATTCCGACAGTCACCTCTCATCTTCCACTTGCCAATCACGTAGGCCACTGTCGATTTTGAGTACTTCAACTAGCTGGATATGTCACGTATGGATCGGCCATTTCTGTGATATCCGACGATTACACCTTTCTCGAAATCAGAGAGCTCCGAACTGCGTATCATCTTGCATGCGACTGGTTGCGTTGTTGTTTCCCACACGATATTTAACGGCGGCGGCGGTGACGTGTATCAGGACCGCAGATATCGTCGATTGCAGGAGTGTCCAATTACTTGTTGGTAGATAGTGTATTTTCAGGTTAATTAACCTGAATTTCCGGCGTTTTTCCCCATTTTTGGTTAGAAATATTAGTAGATACATTCATTAGAATTTGGTTGCATTTTGTATTACTTAGCAGAGGTCTCCAGTGGCAATTTCCACATTTCTCGCCTAATAGTTTGCAGGCTATCTTACACGGGCACGCCTACGTTGAACTTTATTCTTTTTTTTTTTAAAGGCTTTGGCGTCTTTGCGATTTACGCCTCATTTTTCCAGCCATGTATCCCTAACTCGAAAAAGGGCACACGCCGACAAAGTAAAGTTTGCTATTCGTAGGAAGACGAAACCGGGGAGAAGGAAAGAAAGGAAAAGAAATAGGAATTTGGTGCGGAGAACGTGAACTTGGACCTTGCTTTAAACCATGTTTTGAAATGTATCACATCTTACGCTATGTGTCCCAAGTGTTCCGTTCACACTTGGACACATAGCCTAGCATGCAGACTCAGCTCCAGGTGAAAGAGGCACCAATGAGAAAAGACGCTAAGCAAGCTCAGCTTACCACATGGAGCTCTGCATAGTGGCTTTATCTAATATAATCTAACATGTATGACTTCCGTAGACTTGTGTTGGGCTAAAATGGGATTCAATTAAATCCCGATTTTCGGTACTTAAGAGTTTTAACTAATGCGATACAACGATGTGCTTGTCATGACTGGAATCTGTACTGTGATGAAAATAAGTCATGAAGCCTATGAGCTCCGCTCTGGTGGCAAAGTGGCTTGAAACTCTCACTTCTAACCATTGGTCCGAGATGAGCATGGGTGATGTGTTTGTCTTACGGTAGTGTGTTTTCCTCTCTCTCTAGAACCAGTAGCCCCAAACGCTGAGTAATCCCTTCCGCTCTTTGATGAGTAACAGAGCTGATGTCAAATAAGTTTAGAAACAGTTTTAGTTGCCTTTCATAGGTAGTCGTTGAAAAAAGAGACCTACTACTCTGCTTAGGATCTTTCGGTATAGGCCCTTTAGATTTACAACGCCAAAAAATGAACAATAAATTCTTTGGTCTTATTGTCTAAAATGTCTCAAAAGTTGGCACAATCATTTGGAAACACCTCTCCAATGTTGATAATTGAAAGCATTCAGTATAGTAGTAGCATTACTGATACATTTCCTCGTTTCCTTCCTTCCACGAAAAACCAAGTACACTGATATGCTCAAAAATACCAGGTTCGCCTTAAAAAGTATCTTCTGTGTCACTTGCTTTTATTAAACTAGAGATGGGAACATCACTTATTTGACTTGTCTCTGTAAAAGACACCTATGGACGAAAAACGGAATCTATTTTTCCAATTTTGAAATAGAATTTTTACATTCCTTTCTCTTCTTTCATTTTTAAGCACCACTTAAATAAAGTGATTTAAAGTGATTTTATAATAAACGCAAGTCAAACTCACTGCACCTGTGGTAAATACAAGTTGAACTCAACACTCACCTCACAGTTATCACGCTGAAGCATGGGGACTACTGCCTGCCTATAGGCTGCAACTTAACAGCTTGGGTAGTTTACAACACAACTGTAGGAGGAAACGAGTGGACTGGTCCTCGAGTGTTGGGAGAATCAACAACAGTCAGTTTGACTGAGAGAAAATAAAAAAAATTAAAGTTGAACGAGATAACTGAACAATGTTGTAGCTTAATCAAACTTTTCAATACTGATAAACGTATTCAACCACCTTAGTTGTCAATAATCAGCATATAGATAATTTAAAGTTTTCTTTCGCTATCCCGGGGGTTACACCAATGCTAGGTTTGAATAGAACGACCCATTTGGATCGACATATATAAAATCAAAAACCTACGTATTTAAGAAAGACGTCAGCCAAGAGCATAACTGAAATGTAATGAGCATAACTGAAATGTAGACCCGTCCTGTCTTAGGGCAACGAGAGTTGGATGCGAAGTACAACGATTTTAGCAGGTAAGAAGTTGCTGGTTTGAGATAAGTTAGAAGAATATCGGGGGAGGGGGAGTTAGTGCCACGGCTATGCAGATTTTAGAATTGCCCTGGATACTTTTTCAACAGAAGAAAAGCTCAGTGATAACATATTGACGTTATCTGGGCATGTATGTTGCATGTATAATGTTTCAATTGGTTAATGCAAATACACTGCTGGCCACCCAAAATGCAACACCAAGAAGGACACGAGAGAGCAAAGCCAGATTTACTGGACACATAACAACAGATACAAAGATGAAACGATTGAGCTTACAGGCCCGTGCGAATTGCGGAACACGCAGACATCAATAGCTCGTGTGGCCCCCATGGCTGGCAATAACGGCCGCTACACGCGGCATCGAACGAAGGAGGCTTTGGATGTAGGCTTGGGGTATGTCGGTCCAGGCTGCTTCCGCACGTTGCCACAGTTCATCAGGCGTAGCCGCGGGTGGTGCTTGCCGGGCCACTCGGTTGCCGATCAGCGACCAGACGTGTGATGGGCGACATATCGGGAGAACAGGCGGGCCACGGCAACAGTGACACCTGGTGGGTCGTGAAGAATTGTTGCACCATGCGTGCGACGAGCGGGCGCGCATTGTCCTGTTGAAACGTGGCCGCTGGCAGGTACTGCAGGTAAGGGAGGACTACAGGCTCCAAAACGTTGAAGATGTAGCGGTGGCTGTTGAGTGTACCGGCGATGCGTACCAGAGGGGTGCGGGTGTCATATCCAAATTGCGCCCCAAACCATAGCGCCAGGCGACGGACCAGTATGGCGATGCATAATGCAGGTGTCATACAGTCTCTCACCGCGGTGCCGCCCCACGCGGATCCGACCGTCGTGGTGTTGCAGGCAGAAGCGGGATTCGTCGGAGAAGACAATGTCGGGCCATTCCGTAGTCCAGGTCCGGCGTTCAACGGCCCACTGCCACCGCACTCGTCGGTGGTGCAACGTCAATCGTAATCAGAGCAATGGACGCCGTGCCACAAGTCGCCGCTCCTGCAGACGACGTCGAACGGTACGTACTGACACAGGTTGTTGCGCAACACACCCTAATTACTGCGCTAACGTTCGTGATGTGGCGGTGCGAGCCGTCAATGCCTGCTGCACAACATGCCGGTCCTCTTGTTCGATGGTGTGCCGCGGCTGCGCAATCACTCACGTCGGTCCGTCCGCCCCTCCTGCACCCACTCAATCTATACTCGCCTCACTGTGGCTGGATGTTCGTCCCACACGGGCGCCGATGTCTCGGTACGATAAACCGCTGTCGCGATAAGCTGTTATTCGTCCCCTGTCGAACTCCGAAACGTGCTGGAATGACTGCCGTGTTCTGCGACGAGGCATCAGGAAGCTTCCCACGCACAAATCCGGCAGCACAACACACTTCCACTACTTACACTTCGCCTTCTGTGCACCCTTCTTATAGTGCCTCTCCGTGGTGTGCCGGGCGCACATGATTTGCATATGCCCTGCAATGCTAATCGTTTGCATGTCGTCTTGCGGGCGACGTATGCTGCGAATTTCAGGCCAATCGGACGCTTCCTTCTTGGTGTAGCATTTTGGGTGGCCAGCAGTGTATCTCTGCACTATTGTTTTAACGTTAACTTCAGCTACATGTAAATCTTCAATGAAGACTTAAATTGCAATGTTAACTAACGGCTGAGTTTCAGTCGTAGTAGCTGAAAATTTAATTATGCATAATCAGAACGCTTTTGTAATAGACGTTTAGGGCTCGCAAATGAATCAACGTGACTTATTGTTCAGTCTTCTTCATTTAGTAGTCTTTCAGCACGTCAGAAAATCCAATAGTCACCATCAAATTATACGCTGATGATATAACAGAATGTCTCTTCACACAATTATCGCTCGTATTTTCCACCAACAAACACAGCTCAGTCGAAAACAAGATAGCAGTCTAAGCTCTTCTATAGTATATCGCAGTCGAAACAAGGAAGCTCAGAATGGTAAACAAGAATGTACACCTAACACTAAAAATCCGGGCGCTTAACTCTTGAGACTCCTTCGTATTTGAATTTTGACCTGCTGTCAGGTGTTGCCGAAGTTATATTCATGGAGAAGAAAAATGTGGCGTTCAGACAGATAAACGTTTAACGAGAATAAACCAAATTTACATACGACAGAAACTATAAAGGAAGGTAAAATTAGAAGGTACGTCACACATGGCAGATGAAGGACTGCCATAACAGAAGTTGCATCCGATGGTATTAGTGGCAGACCAAGGTGTAGACCTCTGGAGCAAGATGGGCCAAAGAAGGGAAATCAGCCATTAATGGTCGAAGAAGCAATGTGCTAGAGGCAGAAAATGTTGTCATTCATGTCGTACACCAACACATTCAGGATTAGTTGTTTTTAAATCTCCCCTACTTGTTATATTTCTGTTTCACCAAATCTTACACTTTGTGAGCTTTTTTGATCTTATGGAGAAGCAGGACCGTACCAAGCTTTTCTTATCTGGGAGGGTGAGTCTTGAAATTACGCCCCTTCGAGTTCCACTCAAGTAATACTTGTTTTTTACATTTTCACACAACACCGTTATAGGAAAGTATTATGATCGTTCAAAAACCGATCTTCAGGTTTTTGATATAATTTTATTAAAAATGTAAAAACTAGGTAAATACCCAAGAACCACAGGTTGCAAACACCAAGCAAAGCGTAAACGTTTTGTGAACTCCGACAACACAACGCTCCACAGAAATGTAGAATGAAAAACAAACCAGCGCAGAACGAATGAGCATCGGATAGTGAACGTAACAATAAGAAGAAGCTTTAGGATTAGGTTTTGGAAAAGTTCGGTTCAAGGTTAAACGCTCAGAGAACTTTCTGCGACAGAACACAAATGATTAATTAGCTCTTCATCTCAATAACATGTTCGGAAAGATCATGGAGGTTAAGGCATATCAGCATATTGTTTTTGCATGCCTCCATTCACTGTTTTGTAAAATTCCCTTCCTGCTTATGAGATGTTCACACCTCCTAGTGTATGTTACTATGAGTTGTATGGAATACTCTGTGAGACTAACTAAAGTCTTTAAAAAGAAAATACTCAAAGGTGTAACTTTCTTTTTACTTACGATTTCTATTTTTTACATCCCCAGAGCATGAATTTACGCCCCCTTGGAATGACCATTCTGGGAAGGCAACCTCCCTCCCGGTAGCCACAACCCTGACGATAAGTTTGACAGTCAGACAAATCATGGCGAAATTGAATTTCAAAAAGGACCGTGCTTTGTTAGATAACTGGTTAGGGAATTACATCGTTTCATACATGAGCTTAGTCTTTCCGTTTTCGAAGGTGTCTGGTGATAAGGAAATATATCGAATAAAGGATTCGATATCGATCCACTGTCTCAAGGTAAATTATTACTTTAAGTTTAGTTTTATGTCTGAGAGTATTACGTAATAAATGGTAGAAAGAGAAGCCGAAAATTTACAGTGAGATAGATTTTTTTTTCTTTTCTTTTTCGTAGTCTGTGTCAGAAGCATGCCCAAAGACGTCGGTGGATCTGAAGTTGTAACGATGATGAGTGTTATGTAAAAAAACACATATGTGTTTTAAAATAGAGGAAATGAGTAGTGAGAGAGAAAAGATTTCGCCAGATAAACGTGAATGAAAACAACAGTATCAAAATTACAGAGATCCTACGTCTGGAAAAAAATTTCGCCCGTATAACTTTTCTTTATTAACATGTTCTGCAACATTGCACCTTAAAAACGTTTCTCTCAGGGCCGAACTGTAGTCGATGGCTAAGAGAACCAATTACATGTGTTGAATTATGCATTATTGCAAGCACCGCGTGACATTATTTTCTTGTACAACATACGGAACCTTTATAAAACAAACCTAGGGTGCTTGCAGCAAAACCACAAGCGATAACCAAAAAATGACCTTAAACTCAGCATCAAAAACCGAATAAAAAACATGAATATGCTTAGAAACATCAAAGCCTATGCAAGCAGTGTATTATTTATTCGATTTTTTTCCGTAAGGATCAAATGCAAAAAAATATATATTTGTGAAAGATTGCAAAAAACAGTAAATTTGAAATTACCACTCAGCAAGGCCACCAAGTGCCTGGACGACAACTGATTACTGTAAATTTTATGTCGCTGCAGTTTTTAGCGAAGAGAAAAATTTAGAAACAACAGTCAGAACACACGTCATATAATATATTTTTCGAATTGTCAAAGGCTCGCTGTCCAAAGTGAGTCTTTTTTTTTTCTAGTAATCATATCGATAATATCCTCTGTCTTTCATCAGTTTTTCTTTTATTAACAATAATATTCCGAAATTTAGCATTTGTCTTAACTTAAAGTGTTTATACATAATGGCCCTATGCCGTCCAGGTAGCGCAGTAGTCTCAGCGCTGGCTTCTGACCATTCGTCTGAGATGGGCCCGAGTTCGAATCCCCGTCAGGCGTGGATGTTTTGTCTCTCTTGCGGTACTGGCTCTCTCCCTTCCCTAGAATCAATGGCCCTGAATTAGAGACGGACGACTGCTTATAACCCATTGAGTTCTTCACTGTGGTCTTTAAACTCCCTAAACAAAAAATAATAATAATGGCTCTATAGCATTTGAACCGTATTTATTTCAAAAGTTATATATACCCCAGTTAGTCAGAATCTTGGCCTTTTAAGAAGAATAGAGGGTTTCACAAATTCATCCCTTGATGGTAGCTTCCTATTTATGTAATATCACAGAAGGTCATTGTCGTATAAACATACACCTGCCAACAGGACTGAAAAAACATTATTTTCCCTTATTAGAAAATGCAGACCAGACATTGTGAAGATTCACTGTAATGTTGTCTTTAAAATCCACGGGTAGCTTTGTCAAAGCTTTTTGCTAAAGAAATCCTAATTTTGATTCTCATGAAGCATTCATGTCGGTTAATCGATTTGCACTGCTCGAAGTAGAAAACGCCACACCAAGAAGTATTTGTCGGAGAGACATTCAAATCAGTGGGTAACTGTCGACAGCTGGGTTATGAATCTGATTATAGCTGCAAACCAATCACGTGATAGGTGAGAGGTATAAATCGGTGCAAGTCTGTTAGGCGTAGCTATGTTTTGTCGTCCTCACCCGGGCTTGTGAACCACTACATCAGAGTAATCTCGGTGGCGTAAACACGCGTACGGAATAAAAATGCCTGGGCGACGTCTACCATCACACGAACACCTTTACTAGAGGCTTCTTCGTTGTGCTACGTAAGGATGGTTCATCCCTACGCGACATGGCGACAGAAACTCATTGGGATGCAACAAATGTCGGAAGAATATGGCGACAGTGATTGGAGAAAGATAACGTGCGTTGCTGTTGTAGGACTGGTCCACATAGGGAGACGGTCGAACGCCTCGATCGCCGTATTCTACGGCCATAACAGTCTCACAATCCATGTCGTATTCAGCGACGAGTCTCGGTTTTTTCTCATCGCCAATTGAAAGACTGTAGACTACATGGTCACTGTGCTAATCGTGCTGCTGTCCGGGAGCGTCATACATCTCCTCAGACTGGTGTCATGCTTTGGCACTCTATCAGATTCAACAGCCGTTTACCGCTTGTTTGCATAGTCGTTAAAAACACAGAACGACGATACGTTGATGAGGTGCTGCAACCCGTTTTGTTGCCGTATTTTCGTAGTATTCCTGATTCCCAGTTTCAGCAAGATAACGTTCGCACATACCAACGTCTACAAACCGTGACTACAATGCGCACAGATGCTTTCTTGGGCAGCGTGATACCCAGACTTCTCATTGAGAACGTGTGAGACGTTATTGGCAGACGACTTAATGTGTCTGTACGAGCTACTTGCAGTGTCGATGGATTGTGGATAAAGGTCAACGACGCAAGATCAGCAATACCTCAGAAAAACATCGAGAGACTTTTTCACCCGATGCCACGTCGGGTTGCTGAACGTATATACAGTATAGCCTAGCTGACTCAGGCCACATTATACTGTCTCATTGCGGCCATCGCATTCATATAGTCCTTCAGAAATTGTATCATTTCTTTCCCTCCTACCTTTCCACATGTCTGGTAAGTTACGTCTCATTTCGTACATTCTTCATGGTGTGGCATTTTCTATGTGGATCAATTTACGTCCATTCAACGTGTTACAGAGGAGGCTAGGCTACATAGGTCAGTCGTAATTTTCTTCCAATCAGTGATTATGCAGATATAAACCGAAATTAAAGCAAGGCTTGCCTAAGAAATCTATTAAGAAATCTGGATTTCCCACCAACACACACACACAGACACACAAAATGTGTTTTGTTTGTTGAAATCGTAAATTATGCAATGGATTGTATTTTCCATTTAGTTTTCACCAGAACCATGAACAACTCAGAGATATAAGCAGTCTCCCGTCCCTAATTTTGGGACCGCTGCTCCGGATAGGGTGGCAGAGGTAATGCCATACTATAAGCGCAACACTCATGCGTCATCTGGAACTCGAGCCCATTTAGGACGAATGATCAGAACACTCGAGCATATTTAGGAGGAGCGCCTCAGACCACTCGGGCACCGGAAAGGCTGGATTACTTTTCTGGAAACGTTGTCGTACAAGTGTTTCAAATGCGCATTGTGGTATACCTAACTTATCACATCGTGTATGCTGAAAGTATATAACTGCTGTTCTATAAAAGATGTCAGTTCTTGCGTAATGCAAATCTGAAAACGACATGGCATATGTCACTACTGATTTCTACACGTTCATTTTTCGTTGCCTTCTTTTGATTTTGTGGCAGAGTTAGGCGCACGAACAGCAAGTCAACAACACAAGCTTGTGGTCTTTTCAAAAACATACATCTGGGCCAGAAGACTTACTGAAAATGTTTGCGTTATGCATTTTATAACTTTGCAACTACCAAATATCAACAACTGTGTCTGCATGCACCAAATGAAAGTAACTGTGATTGGTCGATTCAAACGAATCCAGTTAAAGGAAAAAGTTAGTCACTTATAACACTCTCAATGAAAGAATTAATCAAGTTAATGAACAAATTCAAATTATTTCCTTACATAACCTGGCTAAATGCAGAGGTACGCAAACGTCACTTACGCAGGGCCGCGGGTGGCCTAGTGGGCAACGTTCGTGACTGCCACGGAACGGACCTCAGGTTCGATCCCAGGCAGGTACGAATGCTCGATCCACTAAATATCCGCCGTGCGTCGGATGGGCACGTTAAGCCGTCGGACCCCGGGTACTGGCCCCCGGTAGTAAATAAGAGCGTCTTCTACCTCGCTTCCGTGTGACTTTCCTATCAGGCACTCTAGCCCAAATCTCCTAGCTTCCTATTTCAAAGGGTTGTTTAAGACCTGTGGTCAGACACTCCCTTCCTAAAATCCTCTACATATGATCATTTGATCGACCGTCATTTACGCAGCGTATATGCATGACACGTGGCCACCTGTGTCACCATGTGATCTAGTCAACTATTTAAGAGAGCTGCTCGTAAAGAATCAACAGTAGTGTTGATCACAATAGAAAAACAAAGGATCGTTCGGAGTTTGATGAAGGGCTATTATGGGTGCTCGTCTCGCTGGAAAGTCGATTTTGAAAATAGCAGAGCTGACTGGTTTCACAAAAAGTGAAATATCCCGGGTCTTTAATCAGTAGAAAGATAACTCATTTCTTGTCTTAGAGGCGTAACTGTGGCGTGACGACAATCTGTCAGGAACGACACCGCCGTCGTTTGAGAAAGCTTTACGTAGAAACACGACTTCCTGTGTACAACAATTGGCCGAAGCCTTCAATGAAGGCTGTTTCAGACCCATATTTCAACGAACTATGCGCACAGAATCGAAGAGGATCGGTATTAGCAGTCGCATGCCTACACGGAAACCGTCGACTTCGGCGAGGAACCGGACAGTTCGTCTACAGTGGTTTCAGGAACACAGCGACTGGACACTAGAAGACTGGAGAATCGTCATGTGGTCCGATAAGTTGCGGTACAAATTTTTCTGTGCCGACAGTAGGCAGAAAGTTTGGGGGATACCCTTAGAAATGGATCCAGCTTTCTTGTAAACAACTAACGGTTCTGGAGGAGATTGACGCAATGAACTGAACTTTTTTTTCGCTTCGGGGTTTAACGACCACTATGAGCAACCTATAGAGCTATAAATTAGTTCCACTGAAGGAGCAGAAGCACCGCCCATGCCTCATCCGGGACTTGAACCCAGGCCCAACTCGGACGAATGGCCAGAAGCTTGCACCTCAGATCACTCAACCACCAGTGTAGCCCAGCAAAGATTTCTCGTATATCTCTTCAGTTCAATGTACAAGTGTTCAGTTCATTGCGTCAGTCCATTACATCTATATGTTGGACTCAAGTCATTCAATAGTAAACTCTTTTGTGTGACAGAGGGAAGCTGTTTTTTCAGAACAATCGTACTTGTTATGATTTTCCGGGGTTTAATCAGTGCCATGAGCATAGAAGCCTATAAAAACGATCTCATTCCTAACTTCGAACAACTGGTTCCAGGAAGGGTGTTAGATCCAGCGCAGTTGGACAAACAGTGTCCATGCATTATTCTGGATATGATTCATGGCCCAACTCGAATGATGCCTACTTTACCCCTAACGCAGAAGATAACTTTATCGTACGTACCTGAATTCTTGTGAAATGCAGCACGGAACTTTGAAGATTATTGAAACTATCTCTTTATCGAAAAATAAGCAACTTGTTAATTCTTTTTTACGAGTTCCTACCGTAGGTTAAAGAAGCTTATATGCTCCAGCTCTGTTCGTCTGTTTGTCTGTCTGCACGATAACTCGCGTAAAAATGGTTCGATTTCGATGAAATTTTAGTATGTGGTAGGGGACAGACAACCTGGGGACGAACCCTATTGAAAATGGGTGAAATGGGGTCAATTCAGGGCATAGGAGCGGGATCCATTCCATCGCCCTTATGCGTCAGAACTTAGGTAAAAATGCTTCGATTAAGACAAGACTTTACCATGTCAAGGTGTTCCGGAGGTATATTGAACCGGTTCTGTTGAATATCATCGAAATGGGATCAAAGGTCAGGGCACAGGGGGCGAGATTTATTCCACAGCCATTGTCCTCATAACATGCCTAAAAATGTTTCTATTGCGACAAAACTTTAGTATGTTGTTCCGTAGGTATACTGAACCGGTTCTGTTTAATACCATTGAAATGAGGTCAAAGGTCAGGGCACTGGAGCGAGATTTATTCAACAGCCATTATCCTCATAACTTGAGTAATAACTTGAGTAAAAATGCTCCTATTCCGACAAAACTTTAGCATGTTGTTCCGGAGGTATACTGAACGAATCAATAATAGGGAGGAGGGTTTGTCTGTGCGCGATTTCTGGTATGTTGGAAAGCGTATCATAATCAATGCATTGCATGATTTTACTAACTTGTTACATAAAGATTTTGCACTCTGAAAAGGAGATTTGAAAATTTTCTTTCCGTGTAATGCACACATTTTTGAAGCAAAGCTGTTGACTAATTTTGTTCAATTTTTGTCCGTTGTATTGAAGTTATTAGCAAAATAAGATCAGTTGACAGTAGTGTTTTTAATCACCATTGTGAAGATTAATGAATATTCACATTAATCGGAGTGAGAGCTACAAAAACAAATAATGTTGGCTTCCTTGAAATGACTTCAACGATAGTTCTTTCACGTTGGAGAAACGTATATACACTGCTGGCCACCCAAAATGCAACACCAAGAAGGACACAAGATAGCAAAGCCACATTTACTGGACACATAACAACAGATACAAATACGAAACGATTGAGCTTACAGGCCCGTGCGACTTGCGGAACACGCAAACATCAATAGTTCGTATGACCCCCATGGCTGGCAATAACGGCCGCTACCCGCTGCGGCATCGAACGAAAGAGGCTTTGGATGTGGGCTTGGGGTATGTCGGTCCAGGCTGCTTCCACACGTTGTCACAGTTCAACAGGCGTAGCCGCGGTTGGTGCTTGCCGGGCCACTCGGTTGCCGATCAGCGACCAGACGTGTTCGATGGCCGACATATCAGGAGAACAGGCGGGCCACGGCAGCAGTGACACCTGGTGGACCGTGATGAATTGTTGCACGATGCGTGCCACGGGCGGGCGCGCATTGTCCTGTTGAAACTTCGCCACTGGCAGGTCCTGCAGGTAAGGGAGGACTACAGGATCCAAAACGTCGGAGATGGTGCGGTGGCTGTTGAGTGTACCGGCGATGCGTACCAGAGGGGTGCGGGTGTCGTATACAATATGCGCCCCAAACCATAACGCCAGGCGACGGACCGGTACTGCGATGCATAGTGCAGGTGTGATACGGTCTCTCGCCGCGGTACCCCCACACGAAGATCCGACCATCGTGGTTTTGCAGGCACAAGCGGGATTCGTCGGAGAAGACAATGTCGTGCCATTCCGTAGTCCAGGTGCGGCGTTCAACGGCGCACTGCCGCCGCACTCGCCGGTGGTGCAACGTCAATGGTAATCAGAGCAATGGACGCCGTGCGACAAGTCGCCGCTCCTGCAGACGACGTCGAACGGTATGTGCTGCACAGGTTGTTGCGCAATACACCCTAATTCCTGCGCTAACGTTCATGATGTGGCGGTGCGAGCCGTCAATGCCCGCCGCACAACATGCCGGTCCTCTCGTTCGGTGGTGTGCCGCGGCTGCGGGAATCGCTCGCGTCGGTCCGTCCGTCCCTCCTGCATCCATCGAATCCATGCTCGCGTCACTGTGGCAGGATGTCGTCCCACACGGGCGCCGATGTCTCGGTGCGATAAACCGCTGTCACGATACGCTACTATTCGTCCTCTGCCGAACTCCGAAACGTGCTGGAATGACTGCCGTATTCTGCGACGAGGCATCAGGAAGCTTCCCACGCACAGGTCCGGCAACACAACACACTTCCACTACTTACACCCCGCCTTCTGTGCACCCTTTTTATAGTGGTTCTTGGTGGCGTACCGGGCGCATATGATTTGCATATGCCCTGCAATGCTAATCGTTTTCATGTCCTCTCGCGGGCGACGCATGCTGCGAATTTCAGGCCAATCGGATGCTTCCTTTTTGGTCTTGCATTTTGTGTGGCCAGCAATGTAATTGGATGGTGATGATACTGTCATCGAATTTGTATTCTAAGTATCCCATATCAACAAAACGCACGAAAAGCTCTCCACACAAGAATTAAACTCTTACTAAGCCTTCGGAGCTGTATCAACGCAAACTTTTTCTTCGGTTCTTCTACTACATAATTTAACTTTTCCTTGTTTCAAAATGTTTGGCTTATTTAAAAACAAATATCAGGCTCATAACAAAAGTTCTGCACACGTTAATCTAAAACGGAAGCGGATGATGTAATCGGGAAAATGATTGGGCCATGTCATGGCTAGACTCTCAGCAACGCAGTGGTGTCAGAACGACGCGCTATCATTTGCTGTGTGGACGTTGGAGGGTTTGGAAATGGAAGATTGCAGCTCCTCAGGTCGAGTCACGGGGGTTAGACCAGCGCTCGTACGTGAAAATAGAAACTCTGCGGGGAAATACTCCGACACAGATCCACACTGCCTTGCAAGAAGTTTGTGGGGAAAGAACTCTTGATCGAAACACAATTTCTCGCTGGGCATCGTGCTTTCGGGAGGGCCGAAACAGCATCGAAGATGATCACCGCTCAGGCAGACCTCAAACGGCGACAAACAAAACATTTGTCGCCATTGTTGCAACGCTTCTTGAAGAGCATCGCCGTTTGACAATCGAGGAGATTGCTCATCAGAAAAATTTGTCCACCATGGCTCACTGGGAAAAAGAAAAATCGCCGCGCGCTGGGTGTCCCATCTACTCACGCCCCGAGCTGAAGGCAGCCAGAGTGAGAATCGCACAGGATCACCTCCACAAGTTCGAAAGAGAGGGCGACACCTTCCTGAACAGAATTGTCGTAATTGAGACTTGGACTCGTGATGTTGAGCCGGAAATGAAGTCACAAACAGTGGAATGGAGGCATCCAAATTCCCCACGCCCCTCAAAGTGTCGTCGGCAACAATCCAAAGTGAAGCAAATGATGATTTTTGCGTACGATGCCTATGGTGTTGTGGTCTGTGGTCGAGTGCCGGTAGGGTAAAATGTCAACGCACAATATTATCGTGACTTTCTGAGGACAGAGTTGAGACCGAAAATTCGTCAAAATCGCCCCAACTTGTTGGAAGAGCGATCTCGGTGCAGCGTCAATACGGGTACTTTTGTCAACTCTGATCTCAGTGCACTCGACTTTGATGTCTTCCCAAAGTTAAAAATCGGCTCCGTGGCATCCGCTACGAATCTTTGGACCAGCTGTCAATGACGTGACCCGAGTAATACGACAGCTGAAAAAGATGGCTTACTACGGGGCATCCAGGATCTACCTCACCGCTGTCAAGCTGTCATTAGGAGCGGAGGGGAGTACATTGAACGGCAATAAGGTAAGTTTTCTCCGTTACTTCACACTTTTCTCAAAAATGGACAGTGTGCAGAACTTTTGTTAGGACCCCAGTATTTTACCTTAAAACAGAGCTTCTGTAAGAATAGCTGATAGTCAACAGTGATCTACAAGAGAATCAGCTTAAAATTCAAGCATCATTCACGCATGATGATCTATTGACCAGCTTTCCTTTATCCATTTCTCCAGACTTTTCTTCGTGTTTCGGAGTAAAGTTTTAACTGAAAATGGAAGCGACACTTTCAATCTATGTGTACGTCATGTAGCAGTAGAACGAAGTTTGCTAAATCGGCATACTATATAAAGTTAATTTAAACTCTTTGAAACGAACTCTAACTTTCGCTAACAACTTTTAGAAAATCCCATTACTTAAAAGATATCTGATTAAACAATAATGAGACTAATTACATATCTTTGACAAATCAACAACATCAAGAACTCATGGCTTTCTTCTTGCTTGAAAAGGCAAATGCGGAAACACAAGTTATCTGTCCCCGTACACTCTTTTTTACGGGATACTTTAATTTCGGAGTTCAATCACCCCGTGAGGATCTAAGAACATATAGTCACATTTCTCAATTTTAGAGTCTCAAAGAGGTGTAAAATTGCCTTACTAAAGAAATGGAGAAAGAAATTTAGCTTATTGATTAAGGAAGTTCAAGGTCCTCATAAGGTCTCAAAAAACAATTGCGAAGTGTTTGGTCTCAAGTAAGGTGCAATTCTTTTTGACGTAGAACTACGTTTTATGGCACGATACACATTAGGTGGAAGCGACATAATTGTGTGACCGATTTCAATTCGCAATAACTCCCGGGTTATCGGAGGCTTGGCAACGGCGCTAGTATCGTTTGACAGCACATAGATCACATTTAGGGACAATTATAAGTGGTGTGGCCGACGGATCAATGGCAGTTCGTGACAGCGCGACGAGGTGGATAGCCATTTTCGTGCTCTGCGCCGCGAGTATACTTTTGTTTTTGTTTTCAATACTTCTGAACTAAAGGTGATAGAACATTGATTTTGGTATGTAATTAATGTTAACATAGTGGACTAGTCGTGTGAATTGAAAAAATTGCAACTGTTAACTATAAGAGTAGATGGTAATGTAACTGTATTTTATTATTACTTTTTTCGCAGATTTGTAGAATTAGAGGGAAAAAACATCAAAATGCCACGAAAATGCGAAGTTGAGCGCAGAAAGGAGCTGCGAAAACTAAAAAGACTGGCAGAACAGGAAATTTATGGACCCAAGAAACCCTGAACTACCAATGCCGAGCGCTGCAAAGGCTATCGCGATGCCAAACGAGAGCGTCAAAGTGAGCCTGTTGCGAGACGGCGATACATGTGCGATACGAGCCAACACAAAGGGGAAGGAATGCTCGATCGTCAATCTATACTTGTCGCCACAGATCACATCCAAGCGAGCACGACAGTTCATGCTGCAAAACTTGGCTTGTTACACACGCAAGTTTGCACAGATGTTCAGCGACTTCGACGAGTCACGTTTGTGGAACCTACCGATCATTTTTACTGAAGATTTCAATATAGACATCAGCAAATCGGACAACCATTGGTTTCCCGACTTTATACACTCAGAGTTCCAAATGAACCTGGCGGCTGATCCGGCAGAACACACAGCGCTGGTCAGCAAGACTATCGATACGATATTCATACGCGGCATACAGCTGTTCCGTATAGTCAACTATGTCTCTTACTTCTCGTATCATCGACCACGGTTTGCCACAACATGCAGCTCATCGACTTCAAGCTCAGCAACATCGACTTCAGGCACAGCAGCAACTGCAGATAATAACATAAGCATTGCGGATAGAGATTCTAACGATGATTCCGACCTACACATGTAATACAACCGACAAAACAAATAAACAACGTTACCAACACCCACTGTGTATTTTATTCACGATCTTATCATATACAAAAGACAGGGGGGTCTGGTTCACTTCGTCGACAACTCATTTCGTCGACACTATACACAGTGCGTCAAATAATTTTTAAGACAGGGTCTGTAAAATAAAATAGAAACAAAAAATTATAATTTGTTTTGGTTGGTTATTCAAAATAAGTCCCCCCGGCTTCAATACACTTGTTACAGCGATTTAATAATGATTCGAATGTATGTTCCAGTTCACTTTGCGGAATTGCCTCCAAAGCATGTGTCGAAGCTGTTTGTATGGTCGAAATATCATCAAAATAACACCCTTTTAACGTCATTTTAAGTTTTGGGAACAAAGAAAAGTCGCAGGATGCTAAATCAGGCGAATACGGTGGATGATTCAACACACGGAAGTTATTTGGCGACAAAAATCTACGAACAAGAACTGAAGTGTGACTGGGTGCATTATCGTGCAACAAACACCAACTGTTTTCATCTCGATATTCTGGACGAATGCGCCAAATTCTGCCCATCAAACGCCTCAAAACATTTAAATAAAACTCACCAGTAATTGTTTGTCCACTTGGAACAAATTCTTTGTGGATAATACCCTTAATATCGAAGAATGTAATGAGCATTGTTTTGATTTTCGATGGAACTTTTCTTGTTTTTTGGCTTGTGGCGAGTTTTTTTACTTCCATTTCGCACTTTGTCGCTTTGTTTTAGGATCATATTGAAAACACCATGTTTCATCACCAGTAACAATCGATTTTAAGAAGTTTGGATCATTTTCAGCGGCTGAAATGATGTCTCTGCAATTGTGCACTTCTCCTTGATTTTTGTTCATTGGTTAACGTGTGTGGAACAAATGTATCACAGACTTTTGTTTTGCCCAAATCTTCATGCAGGATGGTTCGAATCGTTTCTTTGTTGATGTTTAAAGACTCTTCCATCATTCTTAGTGACGCACATTGATTGTTTGCCACGAAATCACGCACTTTTTCAATAATCTTAGGTGTCCTAGATGAACTTGGTATTCCGGTATGCTTATCTTCTAGCGTCTCTCTTCCGTCCAAAAACGCTTGTGCCACAGGAAAACATTTGATCTACTTAAATAAAACTCACCGTAAACTTGTTTCATCATTTGGTACGTTTCCGAGGCACTTTTACCAAGTTTTGCGTTAAATTTGATAACAGCCCTTTGTTCCATCTTAATAATTCAACATGAAAAAAATTTTACTTCTCTAATGAACGCCCGTTTCGTTTGAGTTACTTTAACAACTCCGCAGTACTTTTGGCAGAAAGCAAGCAGATGGCCACGGTTTATAACACATTTGCGCTTACACTGGTGGCGCCACCGTAGGCTGAAATCTAGCGCCAGTCTTAAAAATTCTTTGACGCACTGTGTATATGCAAAGAGTCGATTCTTAAAAAACCGAAAAAAAGTTCAGAACAACCAAATTCGGTATGTTATGTCATGGTACTCTCTTAGACTGTACATAGTTTTGGGAAGGGGTCGGGGCTCGGGGCCAAGGGGCCGCATACAAAATTTCCGTAAAATCTACAGTTTTCAATTTAGAACCACCAAATTTGGTATACTATCTCATTGTACTCTTACACCAACTTGCACCATAGGCGGAACGGGTCGGGGCCCGGGGTCAAGGGGGCTCCATACAAAATTATCGTAAAATCTACAGTTTTCAATTTAGAACCACCAAATTTGGTATACTATCTCATTGTACTCTTACATCAACTTGCACCATAGGCGGAAGGGGTCGGGGCCCGGGGTCAAGGGGTCTCCATACAGAATTATCGTAAAATCTACAGTTTTAAATTTAGAACCACCAAATTTGGTATACTATCTCATTGTACTCTTACACCAACTTGCACCATAGACGGAAGGGCTCGGGGTCAAGGGGGCTCCATACAAAATTTTCGTAAAATCTACAGTTTTCTATTTAGAACCACCAAATTTGGTATACTATCTCATTGTACTCTTACATCAACTTGCACCATAGGCGGAAGGGGTCGGGGCCCGGGGTCAAGGGGGCTCCATACAAAATTTTCGTAAAATCTACAGTTTTCAATTTAGAACCACAAAATTTGGTATACTATGTCATGGTACTCTAGCTTAGACCGTACACGGTTTTTGGAAGGGATAGGGTCCCGGGGTAAACTGAGCCACATACAAAATTTTCTCAAAAATTTCCATTTTTTACTTCAGAACTGCAACACAATTCTGCACTCCAATACCCTATCTACGGTCTAAGTTAGAGTTCTATGTGTTTGTTCGAATATTATGGAATATCATAAGCCATTTTTGTTTAAGATGCTTTTGATTCTATCCAATACCTCGATGGCATCTCCCGTGTTTAAGTATGCATGTGAGCTCATGCAAATTTCGTTTAAGTGTCTCTAATAACCTGTCCGAAATTAGTTTAAAGTAAACCGATCATCAAGAGAGCAGAACTATCTGTTCACATGTACGTGATAGTAGCCAGCATTTTTTTTCAGTGTTATGTCACTTGTATGACTCTCTGACTGAAGCGTTACAAAAACAACCTGCGGCTCCTTGAGATGCTGATTGTGGCCGGAAAAGCCAAGCGTAAATATGAAAACATTCTCTAATTCGTCACGCATGACAAACGAGGGTTAAATTTTTCTCACAAATCATATCCACACAGTTGTACGTGATGACATAGTTGTAAATCTCGGTAATAATAACGCCTTCAGCAAAATAAATAGTGCCAGTATGCGATAGTTCTTGTTCTTTTTCGCTGACCCAAGACTATCCCGTGACCTTTCGTTGCAATGACAATTTGCAGTCACATAGCAGATTGCGATATAAGGGAAGCGTTTAGATCCGCCTTTGTAAATACCACCGTAATAACCACGATGTTTACAGTTAACCCTGAAAAGTTGTGCATTGCTTACAATGCAATAAAATACGAAAGCATTACTTCCCTCTCGTTTCGCATCAAAAACTTGCTGCTTCAACAGTAGTAATTTCTGCTCTTTTATGAACATTATAGCAGCTGCATAGTTCACGAACTCTTATACTGATGATCTTATGCATACATATCGACAAAATTGGGTGAAAATATTTTTGAACGCAGCAAATGATTCAAACATACATATCATTAAGCTGTTCACTGCAATTCCGAGGTCAGTATCCCCAGTTAAAAATAGCCAGATAAATTTTCACTAATGTTTCATCAAACGCCTCTTCCTTAATCTCCCTTTGGTTTTCTTTCATCTCATTTATTATGAATAAATACTTTTAGTTAACACACACACACACATATAGTGATTGTGTGGATATCATACTGTGTACTGTTCGTAGAAATATAGCTGTATGAACACTACATAGATCAGTCTCACAACTTCATCTACAGTGAAACAAGACTCATTCAAGTACTTCAGAAAGCGTTGCTTACGATTAGTCTTTATTCAGCTAAATATCCTTTACGACAACTCAGTCTTCAACAGTGTTAGTGAACTAATCCAATTTACTTGTGAGGAAACGTTTACCGAAAAATAAAAACACCAACACTAAATATATAATACACAGACGTCAAGAGATCACAACTTCAAGTAACTCAGTTTCGCAACTACTATTATATCGTCATACCACCAACATCTCCACATATTGCTGCTGCTCAAATATTATATATCGTCCAGTTCTCATCTGACACATACACACGTCATACGTTCTTACCTCAATGTGTTGCCAACCATACTCTTGCGAGAGAGAAGATATCACCTTAAGTTTGAAAAACGCGAAGGAAAACGAACTCAAATTTACATAGAGAAAGAAACTAAAAAGGAAAATTAAATTAGAATATACGTGAAAATCCTCCAAATACGTGACGTCAGTAAATAAACAAATATATCGCTCTTTCCACGTTCGAAACACATAGCAACCGAAAAATTGTTATTCGGTCACCGCCGGGGAATTGAACCCACGGATCTCTGGAACGTGGAAAGAGCGGTGCATTTGTTTATTTATTTATTTATTCACGATTTTCTGGAACGTGGAAAAAGCAATGTATTTGTTTATTTACTGGCGCCACGTATTTGGAGGATTTTCACTTCGGATCTCGCCCTTTGGATTTAACTGCTATAATTAATATATAGCCAGTGCCGTTAATGCTCGCCAGATGGAGACGTCTCAGTAGCTGAGCCCATATTACGGATTTATGATGTCAGAAGCTGACTTAAATACACACATAGCACCGTGAATTGTTGGTCACCGTGGTGTAACTCTAACGCGCTCGGCTAGATATCGAGAGATCCGTGGTTTTAATTCCCCGGCGATGACCGAATAACCTTTTTTTCGGTTGCTATGTGTTTCTGGAACGTGGAAAGAGCGATGTATTTGTTTATTTATAGAATATACGTCACAACTGCACAAGCGTAAAGCACCATTTATATTATTCTTAGTTATTAACTATGTGTGAACAGTCAGCTTCCCTATAACGTAATTACATGAACAAGAATAACTTTGACTGAAACGTTCCGTAGCTTTCACGGATAGCTAAATACAAATACTTCTTAATTACACGTTTATTGACTAAACGGCCTGGCAATAAGTCAGCACTTACTTAAACTTCAATGTCATTATTATCATCCAAAAACTGGTCATATTAACGATTAGCACTATTTGTGATATCACTGGCAGCGTGAAAAACTCTTAAAGTATAAAAAAACAACTTAATGACAGGTTAATGCTTAAGCTCGAAGCAATACGTATAACACATAATGTTCGTGGAAATATGGTTGTCGGAACACTACACAAATCAGTTCTTAATAACTCCACTTTTAAACGAATCAGGAGTCACTCAAATAACTTCAGGAAAGGTTACTTACTATTAGTCTTTATCATCAAAAGCGTCTTTATCTCGACTCAGGCTTCAACAACATCAGTAACAATAATCCAAAGAATGTAACTCTTTGTTAAGAAAAACACAACACCAACACTGAAGTAGAACACCCAGTCGTCAAATAACCCAAGCTTCAATTTAACGTACGTCTCTCAATTAGTGTAATAGTTTCCACCATCTAAACACAGCTGCTTCTCGAAACAATATACACTGACGGAAAAAAAATCCCAACACCAAGAAGGGGTTGTGTTAGATAAAGGTCAGTTGGTAGGCGGTGAGAGTACATCTGTAAGATGACGTCTATGCAAATTTCGCGCTCGGCGCATACGTGTGGCGCTAGTAGCGCCTCGGAACATGCAAAGCAGGTTTGCTGTAAATACGCGCTGTAACGTTCGTGAGCATTAGTTATCGATGAGATTCGACGTAGGGTGTTGATGTTAGTCAAGAATGCCTTTAAAAAGACGAAGAAGCCATTATCAACAGCTCACGGAGTTTGAACAAGTTCGTGTAATGTGGCTACGACACGGTCGATTTTCGTTCCGCAATATTGCAGAACGACTTGGCAGGAATGTAGCCACTATGCATGGTTGTTGGCAACGGTGGTCAAGGGAAGGTACTGCCTCAAGAAAACCGGGTTCCGGCCGGCCACATGGCACTACTAAGAGGGAAGACCGCCGTGTACGGCGTATGGCCGTGGCGCATCGTACCGCGTCTGCGGCAGCAATTCGAGCTGCAGTTGCCAACACAGTGACACAACGAACTGTTACAAATCGGTTACTTGAAGGAAAGTTCCGAGCCAGACGCCCTGTAGCGTGCATTCCACTTACTCCAAACCACTGCCGTTTGCGACGTCAGTGGTGTCCAGCTAGAGCTCATTGGAGGACGGAGTGCAGATCTGTTGTGTTTTCTGATGAAAGCCGGTTCTGCATGGGTGCCAGTGATGGCCGTGTGTTGGTTAGAAGAAGGCCAGGTGAGCGCCTGCAACCAACCTGTCTGCAGCCGAGACACACTAGACCTACACCTAGAGTTATAGTCTGGGGAGCAATTACCTATGACAGCAGGAGCACTCTCGTGGTTATCCCACGCACCCTGACGGCACAGTTGTACATCGGTCTAGTGATTCAACATGTTGTGCTGCCATTCATGAACAGCATTCCATGGGATGTTTTCCAACAGGATAACGCTCGCCCGCATACCGCTGTTGTAACCCAACATGCTCTACAGAGGGTCGACATGTTGCCGTGGCCTGCTAGATCATCAGATCTTTCACCAATCGAGCACGTATGGGACATCATTGGACGACAACTCCAGCGTCACCCCCAACCAGCATTAACCGTCCCTGTATTGACCGACCAAGTGCAACAGGCATGGAACTCCATCCCACAAACTGACATGCAGCACCTGTACGACACAATGCATGAACGTTTGCGTGCTTGCATTCAACATTCTGACGGTTACACCGGTTATTAATGTACCAGCATTTCACATTTGAAATGGCTCTTCTCGCGCTCACATTAAGCTATGATCTTGAAACCTTAATCGATTAAATATGTTACCTATACAAATGTATTGCCGCCATTTCATTCCTCTACAACTATTTTTTCGGGGTGTTGGGATATTTTTTTCCGTCAGTGTATATAAACTCACGGACAATGAAATTTGCGCACCTAGAAGAAAATATGCTACAAACGCGAAACTTTGCAGATACCTAGAGTGCTTCCTGGTATGCAAATGATCCACGTTTCGTGCTAGTGCGCATGACCGCACACCCTGGGGTGGCGCTGCAAGCACGAACCGATAGCCTTATAAATCGGCGTGTAGTCGATGCCCCATGAAAGCGAAAAGCACCGACCGACGCAAGCAAGAGTCCAGAGTAACAAGAATGCCGGGTAGACGCCAGAGACGTCGATTTACGCAACTTATGGACTTTGAGAGAGGCCTGATCATCGGGTTGAAAACCACAGAGTAGTCGGCGCGCCGTATAACCCGCCACGTGGATCGTTCTCACCATACCGTCCGACTGGGTTGGGATCAGTGGACACGTGACGGCACTGGCACACGGAGCAGCGGCTCCGGACGGACCAGGAGGACCACCGGTAGAAAGGATCAACGGATCGTGCTCCAGGCACGAATGGATCCCACTGGGATCCGGCCCAATATACAGGCAGATGTAGCGGCTCCTGTGAGCCCACGAACCATTTCCCGACGCCTCGCTGAAGAGAATCTGCCGGGTGGAGCAGTGGTCTGTCTAAGCGATGGCCTCAGATCATTCGTCCGAAAGGGGACCGAGTTCGAATCCCGTGAGGCATGGATGTTTTGTTTGTCTTACGGCAATGGCTCTCTCCTTTCCCTGGAACCAGTGACCCTAAATTAGGGACGGGCGATTGCTTATAGCCCATTGAGTTGCTCACGGTGGTCGTTAAATCTCCAATAAAAAAAGCGAATCTGCGATCCCAGCGTCCCTTACGCGTGTTGAAATTAAAAACGGAACATCATCGGCTCCGTGTGTAGTAGTGCCAGGCCAGAGCGACGTGCAACGCCACAGACTGGCGACGTGTGCTGTTTAGCGATGAGTGCCGTTTTGTTTTGTGGAAAGATTATCATCGTGTCCAGGTGTGGAAATCCCCGTCTCAACGGCACAATCCCAACCTCGCTATCGAGCGCCACACCTCCCTCCCCCCTGCAGGCATTATGGTCTGGGGAGCCTTAGCCTACGATAGCCGATCAGCTCTAGTAGTGGTACGTGGATCATTGATGGGCCAGTGATAAGTGGATAAGATCCTACGGCCCCATGTACTCTTATTCCTGGCCGGAATTCCAGGTTCGCTATGCCAGCAGGATAATGCTCGCCCGCACACTGCTCGGGTTGCCCAGGACTACCTACGTCATGTCTAGGCAATTCGATGGCCTGACCGTTCCCCGGACATGCCCCCTATCGAGAATGCGTGGGACCAGTTGAAACTCCAGCTGACGCCGTGCCGCACTATCCGGGATTTCGAGCAGAACGTCGAACACGTGTGGGCCAGTCTGCCGCAGGATAACATCAGACGTCTGTTTACCTTCATGCCGGACCATATTGCAGCATGTATCGCCGCACGAGACGGTTCGCCGCGCTACTAAAGATGACCGGACTGCGTGCCACAGATCCCTTGGTAATTTGTCCTGCAGCTCTGTTTTTGCCATCATGTGTATCTTTCATCTGTATCATTACGTCCATAAAATTTCAGTTCAATCCGATGCTCCGTTATTGTTGCGCAAATTTCATTGTCCGTGAGTATATATACACCGATGATCCATTACATTATGACCACCTACCTAATAAGCTGTATGACCCCCTTTCGCACAAAAAACAGCGGCCACTCGATGAGGCATCAAATCGAGGAGGTGGTAATAGGTATCCTGGGGTATCTGGTACCATAATGTCCACAGCAGGTCCTCCAGTTCCCGTACATTTCGGGGTGGCGGTGATTTAGCGTGAACCCACTTTTCCAAGTCGAACCACAAATGTTCGATTGGGTTCAAGTCAGGTGAATTTGGAGGCCAGGGCATTAACAGAAAGTCACCGGCATATTCCTCCAGCCATACCTTGACGAATCTGACAGTGTGGCATGTCGCATTATCCTGTTGGTACTGGCCATCACCAGCAGGGAACACAGTTGCCATGAATGGGTGAACTTGGTCCGCAACGATGACCTGACAGCTGTCAGGGATTGTGCTATTGAGATAATGGGGTCTAAAGTGTGCCAAGAAAACATCGGTCACAACATAAGACCGTCGCTTCCGGCCTGTTTCCGCCCAACAGTGCATCCAGGTGCCATATCCTCCGTTGGTAATCAGCGTATCCGCGCTCGACCGTCTACGTGATGCATCAGGAATCTGGATTCGTCAGACCAGGCCACTTTCTTCCAGTCATCCACGGTCCAATCTCGATCATCTTGGGTCCATTACATGCATTGTTGGTGATGACGTGCAGTGAGCATGGGGCCCCGGCCGGGTCTTCGGTTACGCAGGCCCATGCACAGAAGGCTGTGATGAACTGTGTGCTGTGACACATTCCCTGATCACCACTGTTGTAGCTGCGGGTGATTTGCCGCACAGCCGCTGTGAACAATGCGCGACAGTCTCCTCTCCCTCTGGCATCAATGAGCTGCGGACGACGGTTCGTCGTTTGTCCATCTGCGCACCACTTTTGATACGTACTCCCTACAGCGGCACATGAACAACTTACAAGCCGTGCCGTCTCCGAGATCGTAGTTCCGAGGCGCCGTGCGATCACAATTTGTCCTTTATCAAACTCGATAAATCGGCAGCTTTTCCCATTCTTACCCTGAACACTCTATTAACCGAAAGCTGATCCTCAGGTTGTATGTATAGTGCTCTGTGAACTTCGCCTGCGCCACCGTTCGGTCTCCATGCGCGCTTATTTCTCAAGGCTGGGGCAGACATAATGTAATGGCTCATCGGTGTACAAGTATATCATTTAGTTCTCATCTCAGACATCCACATGTCATTCGTTCCGACCTCAGGGGTGTTGCCAACCATTCTCTTGCGAGAGAGAAGATATCACGTTAAGTTTGAAAATGCTAAGGAGAACGAACTCAAATTTACGTGGGGAAATAAAATAACAAAGAAAATTAAATTAGAGCATACGTCACAAACAATCAACTTCTAATAAACTTGAGCCTCACACTGAGAGACTCAAAATATCTGATTATTAACTCAAAACATTTAACGTGAAACAGCATAAATCATTCGACAAGAAACAACACTTTGATGGAAATTAACTAGAAAGCATCTTTTCAAAATCAGCTAGAACGCCACCCATCTCGACAGCCAATCAACATGCATTGTAAATATCGTTCTTATCTCTTTTGAATTCATACGTCATTCTACCTCTGACCTCAGTTCCGGTCGTCACAAGAGAAAAATGTGGCGTTTTAATTTAGAGATTATTTAAAGGAGAACGAACCAAAATTTACATAGATACAGGAACTGAAAGGGAAAGTTATATTAGAGCATACATTACACTTTATCCTGTTCCGTTGGCTCAGTGTCGAAGGAGCAGGCTTCTGACCAGTCGCCAGAGCTGGACCAGGGTTCGAGTGCATAATAGGCTTAAGGGACGCGCTTGTCCTGCTCTCTCCCTTCCCTAGAACCAGTGACCCTAAATTAGGGACGGGCGACTGCTTATAGCCCATTGAGTTGCTCACGGTGGTCGTTAAAAAAAATAATAACATGTTGTGATTCCCTTGGCCATCAAAAAACCTCTGTTGGATGTGGCATGGATACAACGAGGTGCTGATAACGTTCTGTAAGTATGTTCATCCGAGCGGATGTGATGGCGCCCGTCAATTGCCGAATGTTCGCTGAAGGAGGATCTATGTTACGAATGGCCCTCTCAATCTTATCCGACGGGTGTTCAATTGGGTTAAATTCTGGGGACTGTGGGGGCCATTTTAGTACTTTAAAGTCGGTTGTACTTCCGAATCAGAACGCTTTCGCGTAGTCTCGATAAACGTTTTTCGTGTTTTTTAGAATTTTGCTATAATAGCCGCCTTAACGGCTATTTTTATTTTTAAATATAGAGAGAGGGCTTTTAAATGTATATATTTACAAATAAAAATAGCCGTTAGGGCTGCTATTATAGTAAAATTCTAATAAACACGAAAAACGTTTATCGGAAACTACTTGAAAGCGTTCTGATTTGGAAGTACAGCCTAAAGCCACTGCTGTGCTCATGGAACCATTGTGTGATGTTCCGAGCCTTGTGGTATGATGCATTATCCTTCTGGAAATAGCCCTCTCCATCGGGAAACACACTGCACCTAAGATACTTTGTGGCATCCAAATGCTACTCCAAAAGTATTAAAAAGCCCAATTCCTGACCTGAAAACAGACCTCAGACCATTACATCGTCTCCGCCAACTTGTACAGTTAACGCTAGGAAGCTGAGCTCCATCGATTTGTGCTGCTGACGCCATATTCTAGCCCGTCCGTCGGCGTGTATTAGATGAAAATGTGATTCATCGGACCAGACAACCTTTTTTCCAGTCTTCAAATCAAGTTTTGGCACTTCCTTGTCTACTGTAGACGAAGTGTCGGTGTTTAGCAGATACGAGTGGTACACGAAGGAGACGTGTGCTGTAATAGTCTATTCGCGGCAATTTGCAGAGGGCCTTGTATGCTGAAAATTTCCTCTCAATGCCGCTTCTGTACCGAGCTGTTATTTGACTCAATGGAGCTCGTCTATTACCTCGTACAACCATCTCCAGCAAAAGTTGCCCTCGAACATCAACTTGTTGTTTTCGCCGAAGGAAGACCGCTGACTTCTTGTTTTGTTGTTTTTTCACCACTCATTGTACACCCTCGATACAGTTGCTCTTGCATAGCCGAGAAAGTCTGTCGTTTCTAAGATGCTTGCACCGACCTGCCTGGCGCCCATTATCATAGCTCTTTCGAAGTCACTTGAATCCCTAATCTTTTCCATATTGCAACTATCTACTCTTCGAACACGTCTGAAAGCTTTGCAGTGAGCGGTTTACAAAACCATCTCGACGTTACAGTTGAGTACGAAAGTGGGAATGGCAGGTGTCTGATTGCTATCGGGTGCCCCCAATTACTTGCTACTTCACTGTATTTGAGTTTGGCGAGCCTGATTTGTGCCTCAACACTCAAAATCTAATGATGGTCACATTTGCTTCAATACAGATGGTGCACCTGCTCATTATACCTGAACAATCCGTGGGCATCTGAGCAACGTCATCCTTGAATGCTGGACTGGATGGTGCTCAGTGTCGCTTCCTGTAGCATTGGAATCGCTCTAGGGAAGTCTTGGTTTGTCAACACGCGACAACATTTCATGTGTTTTCAATGAAAGGTAGCGTTGCTCCGAAACTTCAAAATATCAATTGAAGGTAATAGAGGTTCAGGCTGTTGTTCAAGTTAAGCCGCCAAAGCTGAATGAACGTCACAAAGGACGCGGAGACGTATATTTACATCGGTGTCCAAAATTAAAGTCCGGAAGGCGTTCGCACGTATAAAAAGGAAAACACGTAACAGCAGATACAGACGTTTGCCATATAACGAGACACAATCATAAGAGTAATAACCCTCCATCAAACTCACGATAGAATTTGAACATAATTTTGTGTTACCTTATCTAGATTTTCAAATTACTCGTAACTCTTCTGACAATTCCCTGTCTTTTGCCGTTTATCGAAAACCCACTTCCACACCCACTCTAATTCCGTACAATTCTGCCCACACTTTTCAGCATAAAATTTCTGCTCTGCACTTCCTATTTAGAAGAGCATATTCACATTCTTCTAGCCATTTTGCGAGAGCTCAAGAACTACAATGGATATCATCCTTTGCTAAAAACCATGGTTACCCGGGCAACGTTGTTAAGGGGGTGCACAATAAAGTACGGTTTTCTATGTCAACTGCTTTAATTAGTAAACAAGTGCCTAAAAAGTATGTTGGATCTGTTGATTTTAATCCACATATTGTAAACCTTCTTACCAACATATGTTCCCGTCATAAAATACAATTTTGAATACGATCATGCAATCTATATTCCATTATCCGCAACGATCGTGACAAAATTAACAAAGGGAAAAAATGGGGCGTGTATCTTATTCCTATGCTCGACACTATTTCTGGTGAACTAAATAATCATTATGTGGGTTCAACCAAAAGAAATTTGGATTTGAGATTAAATGAACACAAATATGATTTAATAATGAATCACCAAAGCACCTCTTTTGCAAGAACTGTAAGTGCTGGAAATTCCATCCCAGACTGGGACAACGCTAAGATTATAAACACACCTAACTCTGTTTATCCCTTGTTATTTACAGAAAGCCTCTATATTTCGGCTTATAATACACGTTGCTGTAATGACTATTATCCTTGTGTTTGACCTGAACCCTGGAGCAATCTTATTGGGAAGGACAGCACAATAACTATTGTTTCTGTTGAGTAATTTTCATTGGCTAATTATGATTTTTTGACTGTCTTGTTATCTGGTATATCATGTGACACTGACATTACCTTTCCCATGATGCCTCTGCTCCACGTACTTAAGACCAGCATGTATCCACATGGTGAAATCACATCTGATGAAGGTGTTACTGTGACACCGAAAGTGCTCATGTGTTTTTTAACCTGTACATAGATTTCGATTTTTAGCTGAATAAATATCATCGTGCAACAAAACCGATTTCTTTTAATACCAAACATTTTATAACAACAGAAAAATATGTGCACATTTAGGTCATACAAGGACACATTCGCCGATGTCACCAAGGTGAGATGTAGGATTGTGACCTAAATATGTCTTAATAAGGATTGCGAACACCTCGTACTGACAGACAACTTTCATAAGATGATACATACCATCACCAGGTTGTTGATGAACTCTAGAGCTAAAGAATTCCATTCCTCACAGGTTCTGCGAAGCTCCGGAAGGGTTCTGGGAGAGGCTGAGGAGATGCTACGTTTCATTCCAGAACATTCCAGGCCGTTCTATAGGGTTCAGGTCCGGAGACCCGGCGCAGGTCCTAAACCCTATAGTTCCGGTCCGGAGACCCAGCGCAGGTCCTAAACCCTATAGTTCCGGTCCGGAGACCCGGCGGAACATCTTCGCTCTGCAGGAAATCATCGACAAACTGAGCCCTGTGCGGACGAGTGTTATTAATGTAAAAGAACTGAGGGCCAACAACAACCCGTAAAAGTCTTACACAGGACTCAAAGATCTCGTTTCTATATCGTTCAGCCTTGACATTGCCTCCTGCGAACCCGTGGAGTGGTGTACGGCCGTTGAACATAATGTAACCCCACACAATCGGACCACAGCCTCCAAATCAATCTCGTTCGCGGACGTGTGCAGGATCATTTGGGTTCCCTGTTCCCTCCAGATGAAATGCCGTCAAGAATCCGTTTGTAGACTAAATCTCAACTCATCTGTAAAAAGAACACCCGCCCACTCAATCGACTCCAAGAACGATGTTGCCTGCACCAATTCATACGAGCTCTACTGTGAGATGCTGTTATTGAGTTTCCTGACATAAAAGCCAATTGCATTAAGACTTCAATATATCGTTTACCTTGATACCTTAGTCCTAGTGGTAACGGGGAGCTTTGAAGACAATTCCCGGGCTGTATAGGGCCTATGACGACGTGTGGTGAAAGTGACATAACAGTTCTCACGACGTGTCGTACTCCTTGGACGACCTTAGCCAGGCCTTTGTGACATCCCACCGGTGCTGCTGAATTGCTGCGGTAAAGATGAAACCATTATGGGGTGGATATTTAAGTCCCTTGTGGCCAGAGACTGGCTTGCTTCTAGTCGTCCTATCCCTCGCCACCTTACAGCGTCGAATACACGTGTATGAGGCACGAGGAAAGCATTTGCAGCCGCAGGGACGCTTCTTACACGCGCTGTCAACGAGAAAGGCCGCTGCCGTTCCCTGTTGGTTTTAAGTATGTAACTCAATTGACTCACTTATATTCAAATTTCATTTTGCTCACTTATATACAAATTTCACTGCGGGCATTTGTTTCTCTGTCCTGTGAACACAGTTACAATTCATTGAGCGCTTTGGAATATTTACCCGCTATTGCCTTCCGGACTTTAGTTTTGGACACCAGTATGTACAAGATCTTGATGGGATGCAAGTCGACACGCAAAACTAGGTACGTATTTCATAACAATCATTATTAATCTTTTTGGTTGTAATTGGTAAAGTGACTTTTGACACACCATGCATCATTCATCCAAGTTTTGTGAAAATCAGTAACTCATAAATATAAGGTTATGGAATAATTTATTAGTCTGAGGTCAGTTAATGATTTAGTAAATGTATGTGAATAATTCATAGGTCAAAAGCAAATAAATTGTTTCAAAACATTCGAAGACTTTATCAGTCGACGAACATCTGCTTTTGCAATGCATTTAAACGCGTGGTGGGTGTATGCAAAACAGAACGATATTAAGAAACAAAAAACAGCTGCTAACCTACCAGTCAATGAGAAACCAATTGCTTTCCATCCTTTTCGCTGTTTGACTGCTGTTGGCTCAAATAAGACAGGGAGAATAAAATTTTCATTTACGATACTAAAATAAGTGAGTAATGTTATATTAACAAAAGAAACAAATGCGCCTTCATTTCACTTGTTCATATCAGAATGCCAAACGTTTATTATCTTTTAGTATACCTTTTGACAATAAATGTACACCGATGAGCCTTTACATTGTGACCACCCCCAGCCTAGAGAAATCAGAGCGCCTGGAGACTGAACGGTGGCGCAGGTGAAGTTCACAGAGCAGTATACATACAACCCGAGGACTACCTTTCGGTTAGTAGATTGTTCGGAGGCAGAATGGGAAAAACTGCGAATTATCAGATTTGATAAAGAACAAATTGTGATGGCACGGCGCATCGGAACTACGATCTCGGAAACAACGCGGCTTGTGGATTGTTCACGTGTCACTGTAGTGAGTACGCATCAAAGGTGGTGCACAGATGGCCAAACGACCACCCGTCGTCCAGCCGTCTGTTGTCCGCAGCTGTTTGATGCCAGAGGTGAGAGAAGACTAACGCGCATCGTTCACGTCGACTGCAGGGCCGCAGTGCGACAAATCACCCGCAGCTACAACAGTGGTGATCAAGGCAATGTGTCCCAGCACACAGTTCATCGCAGCCTTCTGCGCATGGACCTGCGTAGCCGAAGACCCAGCCGAGTCCCCATGCTCCCTGCACGTCATCGCCAACAACGCATGAAATGGACCCAAGATCATCGAGATTGGGCCGTGAATGACTGGAAGAAAGTGGCCTGGTCTGACGAATCAAGATTCCTGGTGCATCACGTAGACGGCCGAGCGTGGATACGCCGATTACCAACGAAGGCTACGGCACCTGGATGCAGTGTTAAGCGGACACAGGCCTGCGGCGGCGGTGTTATGCGGTGGGCCGTGTTTTCTTGGGACACTTTAGGCCCCTTTATCTCAATAGCACAATCCCTGACAGCTGTCAGGTATCTGAATATCGCTGCGGACCAAGTTCACCCATTCATGCAACTGTGTTTCCTGCTGGTGATGGCCATTACAAACAGAATAATGCACCTCGCCACACTGCCAGAATCGTCAAGGAGGGGTTCGAGAAACATGCAGGTGACTTTCTGTTAATGCCCTGGCCACCAAATTCACCTGACATGAACCCAATTGAACATTTGTGGTTCGACTTGGAAAAGCGGGTTCGCGCTAAATCATCGCCACCCTGAAATGTGCGGGAACTGGAGGAGTTCAACAATATATTCAGAAAATGATGATACAAGCGCACCTCGGGCGATGAAAACATAAAAAAGAACAATGAATGACAATATCTACAGATGAATGCATGTAACAAGATAAAACCACTGATGCAGATATAGAACAGAAAATGACATACGTACAAAACTGGCCCGAAGACGATCCGGGATAAATTACATACAATGACATACTATAAAGTCCGATAAGGAAGGAAAGGAAAGTCCAGAGAAGCTGTAAAAACGCAGGACTAGTCCAGGAGCAAGTAATAAGTCAGGAAAAGTCCTACTCATCAGCAGGGGAATGACGAACAAATGAAGCAGAAAGTTGAGCCGTGTCCTCCATTTCACAGAGCCGTTCATAACAAGAAAGTAACGTACAGTCAGTCTTGCAAACAGCCTCAAGGTCAGCTCTTATACACGTCAGCCGACGATGAACATCATCCGGAGGAAAAGTGGAGTGAGAAAGGTAAGAGGCCATATCAAACGATGGATCCCGGAAGAGCGAAAATAGGCGAAACAGTTGTCTATGGGTAAAGGGTCGAGTGAGCACAACGGTATCTTGACAAAACTGTTCAAATTGCGCTTGGAGCGCAACCTCTGCGAGTTCCTCCGGATTTTCCGTAAGGCTACACCCCTGGGGGACGCTGGAGGAGAACGAGTGCTAGAAGATAAGCGAGAGCGATACACTCGTGGAGGTCCACGTTTAGCTGGAGCAGTAGGAGCTTTGAAGACAGTGCGTTTTGCGTATAGGCCACTGGAATCAGCAACAGTCTCATCAGTAATGGCCAAGTCATCCACACTGGTCCACACTGGTGGGATCTGCAGTAGGAGTAATAGGAAGATGAAACAGTCCAGGAGTGTCCGGAGCAGTCATTAAAGCATCGCGGTAATCATCAAGATCAGTTGCCGATGAATCAGTGGTAACCATGGCCACCTCCGTAGAGGAAGCCTCACCAGGAGAAGTAGAAAGCACCACCTGAGCAGAGGCGTCCTGCTCAGAAATCGAGCAAGGAGGTGAAAACGGTTCAGGTTAAGTTGAAGAACCAAGGAGAGGAGGAAAGTGAGCTTCAGTAAAATCAGGAGCGCGCAAGTCAGGCGCTGCACGAGAACCAGACGGAGGCGTATCAACAGGCACTGATGTAGACAACAATCCAGAAGAGGGTCCAGAAGAAGAGGAAGGTCCAGGACACTCTTTGTAAAAATGCCCTAGGCCTTTACACTTGCTGCAGTGGAACTCAGTTAAGAGATCGATGTGTCTCCGTTGACCGTGACAATGGACAGTAAGTTGTGTGGGTAAAGTTGCAATATCGTCCTGAGAAGAAAAATGACAGGCACCATGCGACGAGCACCATAAATATGGCGATCAGCAAAGTCGTTGGGCGCTGCCGAGTAGGTCACGACGTCCCCGGCAACGCGACCAAGAGATGAGATAACTGAAAGGAGCATGACATTTGTGACTTCAGGTGGCACCGGGTAAAACGACACGTTAACCGGGCGCTGTATCACAGGTTTGGGCATCAAGAGGTTATTATTAATAGTAATACCTTTCTGCAAAAGAGAGGTCACATGGTCAGGTTGAGAAAGATAAACAACAATAGTCCGGGCCTGACGATAGAGATGAGTAATAGCAGACGGAGATAAAAGCTGCTTAACTGCCGTAGCATAAACTTTCAACTTGGTATCAGGAAGGGCTTTAAAAAACTCCTAAAGCCATATGCGAGGAGAACTTTTGAGCTTGAACAGATGACGCCGGAATATGAAGATGAATAGAGTTACCGGTGCGACGAACATGAGGTTTCAAAGCATCGACTTGCTGTAACACAATCGAGGATTGACGATCAGATTCAGAGGTCGCTGCAGCAGAATAAGACGATGGCAATCGAACTGCTGTGGAAGGTGGAGGAGTGACGTCATCGTGAGTATGCATTGCATCAGTAAAAGTCACAGTAGAAGCTGAATCAGAGGAGCCGTCTGACTGGGCAGCAGCAGAAGAAGAGGTGCCGAATGACGCATCGGAAGAGGGCAGTTGAACAGCGCCATGAGGAGAAATCAGCGTAGCGTCGCCGGTTACAGCAAGAGTGGAAGTAGGGCTACCGAACATGACATCTCCACCGGAAGCCGTCATTATTAATGGCGGCGCCCATCAGTTCTTCTGGCCAGCTCAACCAGAAGGTAAATAAAGCTTGGAATGAAGAAAATATCGTACTTACGAATCGGAAAGTAGAACAAAACGATGCACTAGACCATAAGATACACGAAAAACACAAAATTAGAACTGGGAGGGCACTATAAACGGAACTTTAGACTCGAAAATATCAGAGCTGATGCCGAGCACGGGAGGACCTGCTCTTGACATTATGATACCAGATACCCCAGAATACCTATCGCCACCTCATCAAATCGATGCCTCGCCGAGTGACAGCTGTTTTGCGGGCTAAAGAGGGTCCTACAGCTTATTAGGTAGATGGTCATAATGTAATTGCTCGTCGGTGTACTTTGCTTGTAGCGTAACTTTGTCCGTCCGTTTGTAGACACGATATTCTCTCATCTGTAAGTAAGATTCAAAAATTCCTTCTGCATCGGATGTCTCTAACTATGAGAAGGATGACTCACGTACTTTCAAACTTTTGTGGCGCAATTTTCCGACAGATGAATGTTTGCAATCCTAGAAAACGTACCGGTAAGGTTCTTTTTGCACCAAATAGCGGAAGCTATTTATGATGCATACATTTTCATGTATGTTCCGCTATGTAAGATGCATGGTTGTGTCGCTATGTTGCTCAAAAGTTCCATGAACATGCATTTGCATTTTGTTACGTGAGTATGTATTTGCATGTGGTTACGCAAATGTATGTTTGCATTTATTTGGCAATAAATCTCTAATTCTCACAGGCGAGTTTTATAAAATTATTTTTAGGAAAAGTGTTTCATGCATTTTAAAACCACTTTTTGCTACAGAAGAGTGTTTCATGCGTTTTAGAACCATGTTTTGTTGCAAATTATTCCTGCCAGGTGGCGAAAATTAAGATTGATTACCTGTTCAGCGATGTCTCCTTTTTTAAGTGGAAGAAAAAAGCTCTTTTGACATCGGGATGCTTTTATCGTGATCAGTATACTATGCATGCTTTTGGATTTTCCAGACGCGCTATTTTCCTGCTACGGGGGTTATAAAATATTAGCTTTGCATACTACACTGAAAAGACAATTTTTTTTTTCATTAATATTAAAAGGATGACTTCGCACAATACGTTAAATGAAATGAGAAACTCACCGTCTATGTACGATATTTAAAAAAATACGAAAGCTATTTACAGTTAAAATACCCCACTAGCACTTTCGGGGTAACATTTACCCCATCATCAGGTGGAACAGAGGCAATGTAGTTTTTTTTTTTTTTTTTTTATTGGAGGTTTAACGACCACCGTGAGCAACTCAATGGGCTATAAGCAGTCGCCCGTCCCTAATTTTAGGGTCACTGGTTCCAGGGAATGGAGAGAGCCAGTGCCGTAAGACAAACACAACATCCATGCCTCACCGGGATTCGAACCCGGACCCCGTTCGGACGAATGATCAGATGCCATCGCTTAGACCACTGCGCCACCGGGGCGGCAGGCAATGTAGTACTCCTTTATATAGTTGTGCAACGATGCATTGTGGGTATAAGTCATCACGCGTCGCCGCCCCGGTGGCGCAGTGGTCTAAGCGATGGCCTCTGATCATTCGTCCGAACGGGGTCCGGGTTCGAATCCCGGTGAGGCATGGATGTTGTGTTTGTCTTACGGCACTGGCTCTCTCCCTTCCCTGGAACCAGTGACCCTAAATTAGGGACCGACGACTGCTTATAGCCCATTCAGTTGCTCACGGTGGTCGTTAAAAACCTCCAATCAAAAAAGAAAAAAATCACACGTCGCATGGGTCGTGACCGTTGCCATTATAACAGCGTAAAGAGTATAATTTCATAAGTTATTGGTTTTAACATATCAGTACAAGGATTCGTTACAAATACAAAGTTATGATCAATTTTATATATTGTTGGAATTATAAATATATATTACTATAATTTAAAGTTCAGGTTAGTAATACGCTCTTTCCAAATTCTTGATATGTTCACAGACAAGTAGTCAGCATTTGTCCCCTAAAGCTTCGATGTACATACTTTCAACAAAATGCAGCGAATGTATATATGCTGGAGTGTCCAGTAGCCTAATATTTTCCCAGTCTGGTTGTAAAATTTCGTTTACCACATTCCTAGATAAAGCTGTGTTATTGCTGTTGGTTCGGATATCGTATTTGTGTTCCTGGACATGGATACCCAAACTTCTTCGTGTCGAGCCTACGTAGTCGCTAACATGTTCTAATGTTGAGGGGTCTAGCAGTGGAATATTATACACACCCCATTTGTTCATAATATCTGTTGTTGCTCGATCCTTTTTAACTGATGATAGGAGGTTCTTCGAGCGGGTGCTGAATTGTATACTATGTTTTGAACAGATACGAGATAGTGTGTTAGTGATATGGGGGTGCTGGTCCAATGCTCCTACGAATCGTTTATTAGGCCTTGTATCTGGCTTCAGATTAATAGTTCGTTCACTGGATATTCTAGTGTATAACCTATTAATCATCGTCTTGGGGTATCCATGTTTATCCGCTAATTTAAGAATGAACTGTATCTCAGACTGCAAATGACTATCATTTGAAAAAATGCGTGAAGGCTCTTCTAAAAAGAAAATTGATAGCAGAAAATTTTTGTGGAGTTGGATGTGAAGAATTAAACGGGATAAGGCTGTTACAATCAGTAGACTTTCGATAGACACAAAAGGACAGTGAGTTAGTATTTGAATCACGAAATAAACGAAAATCCAAAAAAGCAGAGAGAAATTAGATTCAAGTTCTATCGTGAGCCCGATAGCAGGAAATACTGACGATAGTGCGTCGGCGAATTGTTTTAAATCATCCTTTGAGTGAGGCCAGAACACAAGAATGTCGTCGACGTACCTAAGATATAAACTGGGAACTAAAGGGAATTCATTGAGAACTTTGTTCTCAATGTATTGTAGCTGAATTTCTGCTAAAACTGCGGAAAGTGGGGATCCCATGGGGGAACCCTCGGTTTGTAAATAGATTCTGTCAAGAAATTTGAAATACAAACGCCGTTTGACTAAACGAAGTTCATTCATAATAGCTGAGATTTCAGTAGTGGGAACATTAATTTCAGCAAGTTTGGCCTCTATGATATGATGAGTGGCGTCCACAGGTACATTAGGGTACAGTGAAACTACATCTAGAGAGGCTAAAATGAAAGGGCCAGCATGCGCGGCTGAATCATTCTGATCCTTTCATTATTGAATCTGGCTGAATCATTATTGCATGTGGCTGAATCATTCTGATCCTTTTTTCATTATTATTATTTATTTATTTACTTATTTTGGCGAGGTGGGTTTAACGATCACCGTGAGCAACTCAGTACGCTATAAGTAATCGCCCGTCTCTGATTTGGGGCTACTGGTTCTAGGGAAGGGAAAAATCGAGTGCCGAAGGATAAACACAACATTCCATGCCTCACCGGGATTCGACCCGGACCCAGCTCGGACGAATGGACAGAAGCTATCGCTTAGACCACGGCGCAACTGGGGCGGCTGGATAATTTGCTTTATACACCCACTTTATGACATGTTCACCCACAACAGCAGCAGAATGTCGTGACATGGATTTTTCCAGGTGTTAAAAGCGTTCAAGTGGTACTGCGGCCCGTGATTCTCCAGGACAGCCGTCCCTAAAGAGTGGGGAGTTTGACGTGATGGGTTTCGGGTTAGAACTGATCACACCACTTCGTCCCATAGATGCTCAATTGGGTTCAAATTCTGAGAGTGAGAGGGCCATTCAAGAATGGCTGACACACTGGAATGTTCCTCCAAACAATCCTTTGCCAAACGAAAGCGATGAGGCCGGACGTTGTCTTGTTGAAAGAAGGCATCCTGCTGTAGGAAATGGATGACTATGAACGACTGCAGGTTGTCGACGAATACATCAAAATGTCCTTGTGCGCTGATGGTGGTTTCAACAGATACAAGACACCCCAAGGTTCCCCACGTAAATACGGCTTACAACATTACACCGCCTCCACCAGACTATAATACTCCGACTGGGCAGGTGGAATCCATAGCCTGGCGTGGTCTATCCACACGTAACCTCCCGTCGCGTCGGTGTGTTGTAATTGGAACTTCGATTCGTCCGGAGTTTCCAGTCTTCCAAAAAAAAGTGGCGATGTTTCTTCGGCCAATGCAGCCTCATAACCTGGTGATGTGCTGTTAACAAGGGCACTAAATGTGGGTATCCGCTACCATAGTCCAGTCGTGTGCCATCGTACTTCGAACGATCTTTGCACAAACCTTAGTAGGAGTCCCATCATTGAATACCGACATTATCCTCGTCACCGTGGCCATTTTTTCGACGTTACGATACGGGAGAGGCGAAGCTCACCTCGAACATCAACAGCCCGTTTACGGCCACATTTCCCCGGCGGCTGCGGGTTTTGATGTAGTCGTGGTATACACGTGCGGCGATCGCACGCAGAAATCCTAGACGTTCTGATGTCGCGGAATGTTTAGAGCTTAACCACACTCTTTGAGGGGCCAAACTAGTCATTTAAATTTTAGTTAATTATGATGTATCAAATATCATTTTCAGCGATCTTGGCGCACATCTCGAGCTTCAGACACACTTCGGAAGAGTTATCTTGTGATTCGCGCTCATGATATGTGTTCTGTCTTTTTACGCCTTCCATGAATTGATCCTACCACGATTTTCAGATCTCCCCTTAATTTTATTTCTAATAATTTCGGATGAACAAATATTTTAGTAAATAATGCAGCATTCATCCTTTTAGCATATCACAACTGCCACAACACCTTAGTTTGTATTTTTCTAACGGTATTTTGTTTAATGTTACAGCATTTGCATAAAATCTAGATTTAACATAAGTCCCACACGAGTCTTGTCACAAATACCTCGTTCGAAACTTATCTCTCCACATGACGGCCGACTCTTTCGCTTTCTCTGCAATTCTTAAGCGTACATCACAAGGACAATTACGTTTTCATACACTGTCGTTCGAGATCTTTTTAACGACCCATCAATTCTGTGAAACACCGATAAAGCAAAATTGACTTTCAAAACTACACTCAGTCGCCGCCTAATTTTACTATTATTTTGGTTTTCCCTATGTATGTTTGCTTTATATTTTGTACACGTTCATTCATTTTGGTTAGAATGCTCATTAGTTAATTTTCACAATCAGACAAAAGCTGTGTTATCAGCACATAACGACTTGCATATTCACAGAAATATCCAAGAAGCAAACCAGAACTATCAGTTTTTTTTTTTGGTGTTGTTGCTGTTTGCATCACGCATGCATGCATCCATGAGGATGTTGAATAACCATGGTAATATAACGCAACCTTATCTAACACCTGCACCATTAGTTACTAATTTGACAGATGGCCATTGGTGTTTACAAAGCTCTGCATCACGAATTCGTTGCTAACTTTATCACATAACCTTCCACAATTTCCTGCAGAACACTCTGTTTACTCTACCATAATAAATCTTCTCTAAATCCAAAAATGCGGCAAAAACCTTTTCTCAGTGTATGGAATACCAAAACTCTGGATTTAAATATAATTTCCATGAAATTGCAAGTGTGTGAGTTTTGAAAGATATTTGGAGAAGAGTTTCGAGATGAAATCGTTAACCACGCACGATTCAAAGTTGTTCCACTTAAGCGTGATGAAGACTAAATGAATTGAGTCAAACATGAAAAAAAGATATTTATAACCTATTGACAAGGAATAAGATCCCTATGGTTTTTGAACGAAATCGGCCACTGTTCATCGTAAAACTTAATCAAATTTACATATGCCAGCGAGAAATATCGAAATAAAATCTGTAAACTTCGTAATTATTATTTAACATAAAAAAAGAATTTCATTGGATTGTGAAGCGGAATTCCGGTTAAAATTGAATCATGTTTTGACTGAGTAGAAAACTTACAATTTAGTATCCACTGTTAAGTATTAATGGAAAATCAGCTTTATATTTCAATACTACATAACATCTAAATAATTTATGATGAATATCTGAAACTTGAAATTTAAGCCTACTTAAAAAAAAAAAAAAAGATGCTGGTTTTTAAAATGATCAGAATAAGGGAATCGATTTCAAAAGAAACTGATACATTCCGAAAATGAGTGTTCCTATACTGTAATATTCCAGAATTCCTTTTCAGTGTTATCATACAATAAACCAGTTAAATCTGAACGAGATCGGATAATAAGAATTCCCTATAGGGAAAACCGGTTGTATGTAATATTCCTAAAATTCAAATCAAACAAGTGGATATATTCTACAATAACATTAGGCTTTCTCTACATTAAAAAAGTTAAGGGAAAATAACTGTTTTGCCGAAATCAGTAAAAAAAATCGACTTCAACTAGAAACTTCGGAACTTGTATTTAGATCTCAAAAAACAATTAATTGAAAAAACATATGCTAAGTGCAACACTCAGGAAACAAAGTGCATAGAATTCAATATGCCACTTGTTTTGTGCTTTATAAATTATGCCGAAGTGTTTGACTGTGTACAGTAGGTCAAGTTACACCAAAAAACGCGAATTCGAAATTTCCCGTGGTTTGTTGGTTTGACGGTATTCGTAGTAAAACGGACAAGTTCCAACATACTGTGCAGAAGCAAAATAACTTAGAAAAATTGGAAGTTTTTTGCAGTTGACAGCTTTTTCCATTCACTTGGATTCCAGTGAATGGAACTGAATGAACGATACGTCTCTACAGTGACCAAGGATTGAGGAATGTACAAAGGTCTGAAATCTGAAAGAGAAGTTTTGCGAGGAATCGATGATGACGTGGCTTTAAATATTTGCTCTAAAACTGTTAAGGAATTAAGGGTAAGAAAGTTTGTGGAGTAAATAAGGAAAACTTTTTGGTTTTTGAATTTAAAGTAGATCGTTCTCTTAAGATTAGAATTAAAAAAAAATGATCGGGAACTAAAACAGTTGGGGATTCTGATTGTTAACCATCAAGGATCAGTAGCAGTGACATTTCCTCAACTGACATAAAGAGAAAACAGGCTTGTTTACACGGCAGTCAGAATAGATCGAATTGTCTATTTTACTGTTCAACGTGTAATATCATTTCAGAAAACTTAAAATTGACATCCCCCTGCTGCGGGAATCGAACCCGTATCCCTCGATTTTCGTTCGAGCATGAAGATAAGGAATTTGATCAACTTCGAGCTCGAACGGAATTCAAGTATCAGACAACGAGGAATCTGATCAACTTCAGGTTCTGGTCAGTCAAAGCAATTCAATTCTTACTCGTAGCGTAATAAATCACCAGTATCTCAGATATGGAAATTATGGGTATATTCTTCCCAAATACAATATATAAAAAAATGTATTCTTCCCAAATACAATATATAAAAAAATGTATTCTTCCCAAATACAATATATAAAAAAATGTATTCTTCCCAAATACAATATATAAAAAAATGTATTCTTCCCAAATAAAATACATAAAAAAATGTATTCTTCTCAAATACAATATATAAAAAAATGTATTCTTCCCAAATACAATATATAAAAAAATGTATTCTTCCCAAATACAATATATAAAAAAATGTATTCTTCTCAAATACATGAAAGACCTACAGGATTATTAACACGGCTATCAGAATATCCTGAATTGCCTAGTTTAATCTTAAACATGTAAATTATTTCAGAAAACCTAAAAATGACATTCCGAGCAGGTATGGAACCCGCATTTACCGCTTTTCGTTCGACCATGGTTATCCGTTACCATACAGTACACGAAGTTTCGAGTTTTCTGAAAAAATGAAATGATGGTACATGTTCAAAAGTAAACTAGGCAATTCAGGCTATTCTGATTGCCGTGTTAATAATCCTGTAGTTGCTCCATGTATTTAAGAAGAATTTTTCTTCCATAATTTCCATATCTGACAGGTGATTTATCACGCTACGAGGAAGCATCGGATCGCTTCGACTGGCAAAAATATGAAGTTGTTCAGATTCCTCATCTTCAGATACTTGGAACTTCGTTGTCCTGGGTAGTGTAACGGATAGCGTGCTTGAACGGAAATCCGGCGGAGCGGATTCGTGTCTCACTCCAAGGCGATGTCGTTTTCTGAAATGATGTCACATGTTGAACAGTAAACTAGGCTATTCTGATTGCCGTGTTAATAATCCTGTATATTAGGTTAAAAGAATCACGTTCGAAGCATTTGTGAAGAAGATTTCTTCCATAATTTCCGAATCCGAGAAGACAAGTAATCGTCAAGATCATTACTACTCTCGTTTTCCTAAATGGAGGAAATCTTCGGGTGGAATCTAAAATAAAACTGACAAAAATGTAGACACGTTTGAAATGTGACGTGGCTGAAGGATGTTCCACAGTTTTTTCCTAAGGCAAAATACCATCGGCTATAAATTTTAAGGAAACCTGAAACATTTTTATCGAGGGTTAATAATAAAAAAACATCATATATTTTGATTATGTTGATAAAAGTGAGATTTTTTTATTAAAATAACTGTTAAAAGAAATATTAGGTTAAAAGAATCACGCTAGGACAGTAACAAGGCTGGATTTTGGAATCAATGATTTCCCAAACACGAGATCTTCTAATGCCACTAGCAAAGTACAAATCCTCGGAAGTGGGAGAAGTTTTGGCATCGTCATGATCACTAAGCTGTGCGACAGAAAAAGGGCACTTATTCAATAATTTCGAACTGATATTAATTACAAAGAATAAAGTTTGATTGTTTTTTAGGATTTTGTGGCACCGCGTCCAAAAGTGGTCAAAATGCGTCAATAAAGAAAAAGGAAGTAATATGACGATTAAAATACTATTCTTTTTAACTGATAAAATTCAGCAATTTTCTTTCAAAATCAGTAAATTTCTCTCTTCATGCCAGGGTCGTAGCTACTGCTAAATTCTAAGGAAGGCTAGAGATAATGCAGAGGAATCTAGAAAATTTTAGGTACTTTCATAAATTAATTTTAACCAATATTATAGGTTAAAATATTATATTATACTATATTATGTTATATTATAGCAGTATTTATTGAAAAATTAATGAGCACGGCAATACTGTTCCAAGAATATATGAGAGTATGTACTATATGTCTCCTCCTTTAATGCTCTTATTATGGCTGCAAACGTATAGGCACCTTCCAGATTGATTTATTTTTTTACTTTTTTTCTGTTTGTTTAAGAATGAATTCACATAAAAATTGTTTAACAGATAAAGACGAAATTTTATATTTCCAAGCTTTATTTAAAAAATGTTTATGGTCTATTTGTTGAAACTGGGCCAAAGTATCCTTTATACAACGGCCTTTCCATACAAACTTATGAAAAAATATAGGTGTAACAAAATATATGTTATTCTTGATCAAAGTATTTTCCCTCGGATGATATGCAACGGTCTCATCATTCAGTCCACTTTCCAAAACATGTGGCAAAGGAATTTTGTGGAAGCTACTTGAGAGACCCTTGGTACAGCTTGAATAATGTCAGCATCTTTGTTGAATGTTCGTCACGGAACTTCTCCTTCATTGTTGGAAACAACCAAAAATCGCACGGGGCAAGGTCAGGATTGTAGGCAGGCTGTGGCATGAGTTCAATACCGCATTTCTTAACAAACTGTTATACACAAGCAGCCACATGTGGGCGGGCGTTATCATGGTGTAGGGTTCACTTGCCCACCAGTTCCGGTCGCTTAATCGATGTGTGCCTTCGCAGATGCTTCAAGACTGAAATGTAATACTTAGAATTGACAGTAATTTGTGGAGGAACGGCATGCTGGTAGGCTATACCTTTATGGTCAAAGAAAATTATCATCATCACCTTCCCAGCTGATATGGTTTGGCGGACGTTTTTCGGAGGAGGCGAGCCTGTACGTTTCCAGGCACTCGTTGCACGCTTCGTGAGGGGGTCGAAATAGTGCACTCATGTTTCATCGGCAGATATTACTGTGTTTAAAAGGTTTAGATCCTTGGCAATAATTTGTTTTCACTCATGACACACCAGAACTCTGGCTAACAATTGTTATCTCGTCGGGTGATGAGGTACCCATCTGGAACACACACTATGAAACAGTATTCCGTCGCGTAAAATGCGGAATGCCTACGTTTTTGAAATATTAGTTGACGCCGCTATGTCTTCACACGTCATTCGTCGATCTTTTTGCAGGATTACCCAAAACAGTGTTAACAATACGCTCCGTAACAACACTTTCAGGTCGACCAGGCATAGGAGCGAGTTCTGCCGACAAACTCCCTTTTTTAAAATCATGGTGCCATCTAAAAATCATAGACTCAACCAAACATTTATCTTTGTGAGTTTTTTTCATTAAATCAACTGTTTCTGGAGCCGTTTTACCCAAACGACAGCAAAATTTATCGCACAACACATCTCACTTCTTAACTCCGAATCACTCACCTCCATAGTAGTATGACGAAATGCAGATTTGCCTAAAACAACTGCTCAATAACAAAACTAGAATAGTCTGCCACGGCTAATAACTGTTGCCATTGATACTTCCTTAATTCAGTTAGTCGCCTGCGTGGTTATTTTCCCCTTTGCATTGTTGCTAACTCAAAAACTACTCTCAGTTTTTATGGAACGGGCTTTGTATAATGCGAAACAGTTGTTCGTTTCACCTAGGCTAGGCGACGTTTTTTTTTAAATATCGGACGAAATGATTTTAAAACTCTATCAATAAAATTCATGCTGCATGTATTAGTATTAACGACTTCCGTCTAGTTGCACGATAAAATAAGTTAAAAGTACATTGAAAGTTAAAACTTTATTAAAAGCATTGACACACATTTTGGAGACCCTGCACATTTACAATTTGGGCGATTCCTGTTGTAATGACGGCTCCCCTCGTCAAATTCCAGGGCCCTGGCAACATCTCTTCCACCTAGTCACTTAATTGAGAACTGGAGACTTTTTTACCGTGACCATTATGTCAAGACTGATATGTAAATTTTCTTTTAATTTTGGCCTCTTACCTGTTACCTATATATTCTTGGATGGACGGTCTAATTTTACCATCTGCAGATGGGCGTATAGTAATGCCCGAAAGGCCTAATGTGTGTCAATGCTTTTAATAAAGTTTTAACTTTCAATGTTGTTTTAACTAATTTTATGGTGCAACTAGACGGAAGTCGTTAATACTAATACTAATGCTTTTAAGAACAAGGGAAAATCATTCAAGGACGGCCGAAGATAACATACTGATAAATTTTTATAGGATGAATATTTATTAACTCTAACTGAAAGCTGTATTAACCGGAAACTCTACATAATCTAATTTATAACGGAGAAACGTGTTTCTGAGTTGATACAAGGGGGTCTACAAATACCATGCTTATCAAATAATGGCATGTTTTGCATTACGTTTCTGTTATGTCTAAACTTTTTAGACATGTAGATTCTCCTCCTTTAACGCCATGAATGCATAATTACACCGATTGCATATATTGGTTTCCCATTCCGTAGTGTGACTCATTTGGAAGTGTTTGACTCGCTTTTCAATGTTCGTGTCCCTTTGATCCGTATGTTTGCGTTTTAACGTCGGTATTTATTTGGCCCCAAACTTTTCCAATGGATCTCACTGAATGCAAAGCGTTTCAAAATTCAGTAATCGTATTAAGTACAAAGGCCGTTCCATAAAAACTGAGAGTAATTTTTTTGAGTTGGCAACAGTGCGAAGGGGGAAAATAACCACGCAGACGACTAACTGAATTAAAGAAGTATCTATGGCAACAGATATATTAGCCGCGGCAGACGATTCTGGTTTTGTTATTACGCAGTTGTTTAAGGTATATCTGCATTTCGCCATACAGCTATGGAGGTGAATGATTCAGAGTTTAGAAGTGAAATGCATTGTGCCATAAAATTTTGCTATCGTTTGGGTAAAACGGCGCCAGAAACAGTTGATTTATTGAAGAAAGCTTACAAAGATTAATGTTTGGGTGAGTCAACGATTTTTAGATGGCACCATGATTTCAAAATAGGGTGATTGTCGGCAGAACACGCTCCTAGGCCTGGTCGACCTGAAAGTTTTGTTACGGAGCATTATTGTTAACACTGTTTTGAGCAATCCTACAAGAAGATCGAAGAATGACGTGTGAATCCATGGCGACGTCAACTAATATTTCACAAACGTCGGCATTCCGCATTCTACGCGACAAATTACCGCTGCATCCTGTGGGTTCCAGATGAGTACCTCATCACCCGGCGAGATAACAATTGTTAGCCAGAGTTCAGGTGTGTCATGAGTGGAAACAAATGTTTGCCAAGGATCCAAACTTTCTAAACATAGTAATAACTGCCGATGAAACATGGATCCACAATTTCGACTCCCTCATGAAGCGCGCAACGAGTGTCTGGAAATACACCGGCTCGCCTCCTCTGAAAAAAGTTCGCCAAACCAAGCAGCTGAGAAGGTGATAATGATAATTTTCCTTGATCATAAAAGTGTAGTCTACCATCATGTCGTTCCTCCACAAATTGCTGTCAATGCTGAGTATTACATTTCAGTCTTGAAGCGTCTGCGACGACACATATCGATTCAGCGGCTGGTGGGTAAGCGGACACTACACTGATAACCCCCGCCCACATGTGGCTTTTTGTGTTCAACAGTTTCTTGCGAAATGCAGTATTGAAATCCTACCACAGCCTGCCTACAATCCTGACCTCGCTCCGTGCGATTTCTGTTGTTTCCAACAATGAAGGAGAAGTTCCATGACGCAACATTCAATACAGATGCTGACGTTATTCATGATATACAGGAGTCGGTAAAGCAGCTTCCACGAAATGCCTTCGCCATATGCTTTGAAAAGTGAACTAAACGATAGGACCGTTGCATATCATCCGAAGATACTTTGAGAAAGAATAACATATATTTTGCTGTACCTACATTTCTTTATTTTATGTGATTTTAATCTGAGTTTTTATGGAACTACCGTTTTGTAATAAGTATACGTAGAATAGACTGGCATGCCCTGTACGATTGCAACAGTTTACACAAGAACAAATTGATCTGGGAATTGTATTGTTGTACATTAAACAAGCTTCTATAAGTACATGACCTTGAATCAGCTGATTTACAGTCTTTCCTCTGAGTCAGATCGATTATAGTGCTATACCATCCATCGCTCAAACATATCTTTTTCTTTGATATCCACTATAGTAATTGAGTTGTCCAATAGTGATCAGTTTTTAAATGTGATACTGAAATTCTTTTCGTTATTATTAGGTTGGTGCGAATGAAATGTCCGGCAAAGGACCAGTACACGTGGACAGCGCGAACGGCGAAGTAAGACAACTTACCTAGGCAAAATAATCTCCCTCGGCATCGACACATAATGGCCATCTTTCCGGCAAGGCCATAATCCCGGAACGAAAAAATTCTTGTGGCTGGGACCCGAAGAAGTCATCAACTGCAAGTTGAACCTCGTTGTCTGTCGTGAACTGTTTCCGGGACAGGAAGTGATCCAGGCGACGAAACAGATTATAGTCTGTCGGAGACAAGTCCGGGTAATAGTCAGGATGAGGCAGTGCTTCATAGCCCAAGGCACTTAGTGTCAGCATTATTCGTTCAGCGACTTGAGGGCGAACGTTGTCCTGGAGCAGAAGAACAACATGTCTGTAGACCAAAGCCGGTTGTTTCTGCACCAATTTCCGGTGCATCTGGTGTAATTCAGCACAATAACGTTCTGCAGTGATGGTTTGGCCTTTTGCCAAGAAACTCCAATGAATTATTCCGGCTGTGGACCACCAGACAAGGAGCATCATCTTCTTGGTGTGTAGGGGTGGCTTAGGATGCCGTCCAGCAGGCTGCGCGTTGCTACACCATTGTGCAGATCGTTTCCGATTATCATAAAGGACCCACTTCTCGTCGTAGGTGACGATTCGATGCAACAGAGGTTTCTGTTTCTTCCTGGCAAGCAGCGATGTGCAGACTTCCAAACGCCTAGTCTTGTTTGCAGTTGTCAACTCATGCGACAGCCACATGTCCAGCTTTTTGAACTTACCCAGCGCAGCCAGACGCCGAACTACTGTCGTGTGGTGGACACCTACCTCTGCCTCTATCTCACGACAAGTTTTTCGGGGTCCGCTTCAACCACACTTAACAGAACATCGTCAGAAACAGCAACAGGTCGGTGACCACGTGTCTCGCTTTACAGGTCGGTGACCACGTGTCTCGCTTTACAGGTCCGTACCTCCGCTTCAAAATTTCACAAACCATCGCTGAATGGTTCGTTCGTTGGCTGTGTTCTCGCCAAACGCTTTGTTAACGTTTTGAGAGGCAATTCCTGTAGAATGGCCCAGTTTGAGTTCATACAGCAAGATGACTCTCGAATCAGGCGTCTGCATGTTTCCTTTGCAAGCCACGTTACGTCCAAACAAACCACGCCTGAACCTTGTTCTTCCCATACATGCTAGCTATTTATAGTAACTCTGTGACGTAATGCCCTGCAACACCTTTGGGTGGGCCTGTTTCCACTGCTCGTTCGCGCCGGACATTTCGCTCGCACCGACCCAATATTTGTTTCTAAATATGGCATGTGCTATTTCATTATTATTACATTTGAAGAGTTTTTCGTAGGGGAGGCTGAGCCTCCCATAGCGCTCCCCAAGCTACAGCCCTGCTCTATGCTTTGGCAAAATTCAAAGCCATCCCGTCAGCCCATTGGTCTGGAGTGCTGGCCTCTAACAGTTCTTAAGAGATGGGCTCGGATGAGCATGGTTGCTCTGTCCATTCTCTGTCGCTGGCTCTGTCCCTTCTCTGAATCCAGTAACCCTAAATTATGGGCTGGCGACCGCTCATGATCCGAAGGTGTGTTGATGGTGGTTGTTAAAAACCAAAACAAAGAAAAAATTCAAAAATTTGAGTTCATAATTTTACCTTAGAATCACTGTGACTGTTTCTTTTTCACTAGGGCCATAAACAAATATTCCTTTTGCTTGACAACCTTAAATGTGTAGCGTTTGTTACCACTGGTACCGCTCCGGTGGTGCAGTGGTCCAAGCGATGGATTCTGATCATTCGCCCGAGATGGGTCCTGGTTCGAATCCCGGTGAAGCATGGATGTTGTGTTTGTCTTACGGCGCTGGCTCTCTCCCTTCCCTGTACCCAGTGGCCCTAAATATGGGATGGGCTTATAGCCCACTGAGTTGCTCACAGTGGTCGTTAAACCTCAAATCGAAAACAAAAAAACAAAAAATAATTACCACTGGTACAATATCCGTCCGTAGGTGGGTAATTTCGAATGCGGGACTTTTGTTACGGATGCGGAAAAATATTTCCCTTCAGGTGGACAACCCGAAATGCATGACCTTTATTGAGATTGGTGCTACGGAACATCTTTCTTGAGGTGGACAATCTACGGAACATCTTTCTTGAGGTGAACAATCTACGGAGACCTTTCTTAAGGAACATCTCCTCAGATGTTCCTTCTAGGCAATGCGAATTGAGAAACGTTATCGAGCTGGCCACTGAGGCAGGATACGCCCCGAACCTGGTACATCGCTACATTGAGAAGACACGAACCAGTCGTACTAATCTTTCTATGCCGCAGCCACGCTACCTGGGATCAATTCCCTATATACCAAATGCTTCCTATCAGCTCAAGAACGCGCTCAAGAAGATGAACCTCGGTGTTGGCATCAGATCTCCGACTTCTTTATATACCATGCTTAAGGGAAACACTTAGAAGTCCCCACCTTCCAATGAAGCAGGTGTTTATGCCATACCTCTACCTTCCAATGGTCCGGACGGATCCGCGCGATACTACATTGGAATGACTAAACGTGCATTTAGAATTAGAGTTAACGAGCATGAAAGGGACATAAAAAACGGCAAAGTAACCACTGCCCTATCCAGAGAAGTCAAGTTCAAGTTCTCTGCTCCTATGTGGGATGACGTAAAGAAAGTAGCTTCCTACTCCACCCCAAAATCTACTGCCATTCGCGAAACTTTGGAAATCATAACCAACAGCGAGTCGTGCAATGATAGCGTCTCACTGGAGTTGCCACGAGTTTGGAGCCAGTTCTTCAAATAGTGATTGCCTTTTGGTTTTCCTTCCATGATTCCGCGTGCCAAAACGAGCATAGCCGCCCCGGTGGTGCAGTGGTCAAAGGCGCTGGCCTCTGATCATTCGTCCGTAAGGGGTCCGGGTTTGAATCCCGTCAGGCATGGATATTGTGTTTGTCTTACAGCACTGGCTCTCTCCCTTCCCTGGAACCAGTGACCCTAAATTAGGGACGGGCGACTGCTTATAGCCCATTGAGTTGCTCACGGTGGTCGTTAAACCTCCAATAAAAAAAAACAGAAAAAAACGAGTATAACGCCTCGTGTCTTTGAATACTTGATTACGTTCGCATCTGTTCGTTATTGTCAAGTCAAGTCACCACGTTCAAATTGTTGAACCGTTTTATTATTCATTTTGTAGTTAGCTGTCTACCTTCCTTGAGGAAGCCATCTGGTTGATGCGAAAGCTTGGAAACTTTTATTTCTATTCTACGCCAAGAAATTTCGGATCACTAGTATAGTTATACTATTTAAGTAGAGTTCGTGTATTGTTCCTTGTTATTAGTTTATTAGTTAATCAGGAATGTGTGGCAGTTAACTGAAAAACCAGGCAAATTGATTAATAATTATCTGCAACTAATGTCCAGCATCGTTTTCTGCTAGTTTTATGGCTTGGATGTCTCACCAGGAGTTTAAAGTCTATTCAGATATCTTCAGCTCAAAAGGCTGCTGCCGTAAACTCTCGTCCGTGCGGTTCTACTGGTAGGAGGAGGGGAGGGGGCTCATGAAGAAAAGAGACGCCATGCAGCCCCTTCCTCGCGTTCACAGACAGACATACACAGATAATGACGAAACACACACACACAAAAACAGAGTATAATATGCTTAGTAGCCGTTTCTTATATCACCTTTCTGAACGTATTATTGAAGCAACTTAATGAATATTTTATATTATAATAGCTGTTCAACTGGCTTTGCACTTGTGAGGAGGAAATCTGAAATAGAAACGACTGTCGGACATGCCGTGGCTTTTAAATTAGCGATGATTCGGAAACAAATTAAGGTAGCAAGCACGCAAATAATTAGAACGCAAAGTCTACAAGGAAGCTATCAATATTCTTTGATTTTAATGAATATTCATACGGCTGAACAATTTTCAAAGTTCCAAACTACTTTTGAGAACTGCTTCCTTGAATAAGCGAACAATCAAATGCCTTCGACAGGAATCTCCAAACTGAGTACTTTCCAGCAACCGATGCAATATTCAACAGTTGTCGCCTCTCACTTAGAAGTCATTAAAAGATTCTTCGTCCCGTAAATGCTTTTAGTATGGCATCAACAATTTAGATGAGAAACCATTAGATTATGCCCTGTACAGCTAAGCCCATCATCCCCTGGGAGTTTATATTTAGGAACTGTATCAAAATGCTACAACAATTTTCGCTCGAACCACGACTATTTGCGAATCTTAATCGCCAAAGAATTATAATCACTTTCCTGTGAATAATAGAAAGAATCATTCGAAATGCTACGTTTCGGCGAAAACTCCAATATACTCACGTGCAGAACACCAACATTGTGACAAATAACTATTGCCATTCTAAATGCAATTGATTAATCAAGTACTTTAAAATCGGCCTTTATAAATCTGAAAGCTATAGGAAGTTCCTTTCATAAATCATTTTATTCTTTGAAACTCATAGTTATCAAATAATCTGTTGGAACATTCCCAATTTCTCAAAGGATATGATTAACTCCAAAATGCTCTGTGACCATTGTTTAAAATTTGAAATTTTTAAAGGAGAATGATTCATAACGTTAAATTACATCACACAAGAGAATTAAAGATGAAGAGATTTCCGTATTTGTGCAAAACCTGGACAGTTTTTTCGGTTGGAGGTTTAACGTCCACAATGAGCAACTCAATGGGCTATGAGCAATCACCCGCCCCTAATTCAGGGTCACGGGCTCCAGGGAAGGGAGAGAAATCTAGTGCCATAAGACAAACACAACATCCAAGCCTTACCGGGATTCGAACCCATCTCGAACGAATGGTCAGAAGCCAGCGCTTAGACCACTTCTGCCACCTGGCGGCAAAGCTGGACGTGAATTAGTCACATAAGAAAAGAGCTATGTACAGGCACTCTTAATAAGTAATAATTAAATAAAATTCTTTCGACTTTTGCCCTTCAAAAACAAATTCCATTGTCAACAACTATGAAATGCACGGGATTTTAGGAACGTAGGTTTTCAAAGACGCAAAAAGTTAAAAGATTTCCATAAAAGATAGTATGATTCATTAGAATCCGACATTTACTTCGATATTACCAGTATTGTGACACAACACATATAATTTTTTAGTTTAAATGATGGCTGTAGGTTTAAATTTAAATGTTTAAGTGCTTACATGCCGCATTGCTTAGCTATATGTCTCTTTGCTGCAGTTTATAAAGAACTTCGTGAACATACAGTGTAAACTGTGTTGGCGGACACTTGCATTCCTCAGGCACCTGCTAAAGCGGACAGTTTTTTTCTAGCACGGATGTTATTACCAACAGAACCAATGCAAAAGATACCTCTATTTGGCGGCCTCCTGCAGGACGCAGCCACGGGCAGCCCCATGGGCGGCGGAAGGTAGGGAACGCGGGGGTCCGGACCCCTCCGAAATTTCTTGGTCCCCCTCACTGAGGGGGTCCACACTGGAAACGTTCTAAAAATATGTGGTTCATATATAAGTTATAGTTGCTGTTTTTTTGTTGTTTTTTTTTTTACGAATTCCTGGATATCTTCACCATGTTTCGCAGTTTTCTGGAAAACTCTTCAATTTTGAAAATTGATTTCGCACAAATATCCTGAAAAGTTAGTTCAGCGCTCCGGTTTTCTGCTTAAAAATGATAGTTAAAATATTATTTAAATTTCCTGAAAGCAATTACCAGGGCTGAGAAGAGGTCGCTTTCCTTCCCTCTGTGCGCTCCTTTTTTTTTTTTTTTTTTCTTGAAATTCCAAATTCTAATGTGTCATACTCGAGATCAGAAAACCCATACATACATCTGTGAAATAAATAGCTGAACAAATGAAATCGAACTCAAACTAAGCAGTCAGTTTACTACTTGTCGTGTACAGAGTACATGCCTTTCTTGCTGTTTTGTCACATGGAAGATAAACGATCCAGGACGAATATGCGTGCTTTTGCTGCGGGACAACTATTGTCGAAATAATGGTATCGAAATCTCTTGCCGCTCACACTCTGTGGCGTTCTTAATGGTGTATTTGCCGAGGGTAGAAACAATCTATCGGCGTTTTCTTGAAGTTTGTGTTTTCACCCGTCTTCTTTATGCACAATGCCTGTATGTGGTAGAGAAAAACTCAAGAGATTTATTTAGGCACTGGGCTTGATGTGAATTTCAAAGCGCCGAGTAAGAACTGTCTCCTGCCAATTCAACAACAGACTTGCCCGTTTAACCCAAGAGATAGGTAACTGCAATACTAAATGGCTGTTGTCATCGCAGGTATAATTAGGTGTTCATATATAACTATAGCTTATCAGATCTTGATTCTTATTAGGTGCAGTAAACATCCGAAAAATTCAGACAACATTTTAAATTCATGTATGACATTTACTGACAGTCGGATAATGAAAGGATTTCGGCGTGCTTTACAACTTTACACGTTTCATATTTCACAGGATGGAACGAGGGTGGAAGGGATTTCCCAATTGCCGCATCTCTTTAACTCTTTAAGCCTTTAGCCTCCTATTGCGTCCGGCGCCTGCAATTTACCGGGAAGATGCTACAAGGCAAAGAATTGGTTTTGGAATGCACTCCCTTCTGGATATCAGTTGACAGGTGGTAGCACATTTTCAGTTGCGCCCAACATTTTCTAATATTTGCTTTAAGTCTAGCTGTTCAGGTTGGGTACGAATTTTTGTCAGAAAATGAAAGATCTGCTCAGGGGCGAAACAGGAATTATTTTATGGGCGCGGCCCAAAATATTGAAGATGCAAATAAAATAACTTAGGGAAAACGTCACCTAAAGTATTGGGGGGCTATAAACAAAAAATCTCCGCTATTTAGAATAAGTTTACAATGATTCGTAAAATATGTATTTAAAATACACTGCTGGCCACCCAAAATGCAACACCAAGAAGGAAGCATCCGATTGGCCTGAAATTCGCAGGATGTGTCGCCCGCGAAAGGACATGCAAACGATTAGCATTGCAGGGCATATGCAAATCATGTGCGCCCGGCACGCCACCTAGAATCACTATAAGAAGGGTGCACAGTAGGTGGGGTGTAAGTAGTGGAACTGTGTTGTGCTGCCGGACCTGTGCGTGGGAAGCTTCCTGACGCCTCGTCGCAGAATACGGCAGTCATTCCAGCACGTTTCGGAGTTCGACAGAGGACGAATAGTGGCTTACCGCGACAGCGGTTTATCGTACCGAGACATCGGCGCCCGTGGACATGCAAACGATTAGCATTGCAGGGCATATGCAAATCATGTGCGCCCGGCACGCCACCTAGAATCACTATAAGAAGGGTGCACAGTAGGTGGGGTGTAAGTAGTGGAACTGTGTTGTGCTGCCGGACCTGTGCGTGGGAAGCTTCCTGACGCCTCGTCGCAGAATACGGCAGTCATTCCAGCACGTTTCGGAGTTCGACAGAGGACGAATAGTGGCTTACCGCGACAGCGGTTTATCGTACCGAGACATCGGCGCCCGTGTGGGACGACATCCAGCCATAGTGAGGCGAATACGGATTCGGTGGGTGCAGGAGGGACGGACGGACCGACGTGAGCTACTGCCGCAGCCGCGGCACACCACCGAACAAGAGGACTGGCATGTTCTGCGGCGGGCATTGACTGCAATGCGGCGGGACCTGTGCGTGGGAAGCTTCCTGACGCCTCGTCGCAGAATACGGCAGTCATTCCAGCACGTTTCGGAGTTCGACAGAGGACGAATAGTGGCTTACCGCGCCAGCGGTTTATCGTACCGAGACATCGGCGCCCGTGTGGGACGACATCCAGCCATAGTGAGGCGAATACGGATTCGGTGGGTGCAGGAGGGACGGACGGACCGACGTGAGCTACTGCCGCAGCCGCGGCACACCACCGAACAAGAGGACTGGCATGTTCTGCGGCGGGCATTGACGGCTTGCACCGTCACATCAGGAACGTTAGCGCAGGAATTAGGGTGTGTTGCGCAACAACCTGTGTCAGCACGTACCGCTCGACGTGGTCTGCAGGAGCGGGGACTTGTCGCACGGCACCCATTGCTCCGAATACCATTGACGTTACACCACCGGCGAGTGCGGCGACAGTGGGCCGTTGAACGGCCCACTGTTTCCTCCCGCTTCTGCCTGCAGCACCACGATGGTCGGATCCGCGTGTGGCGGTACCGCGGCGGGAGACTGTATGCCGCCTGAATTATGCATCGCCATACCGGTCCTTCGCCTGTCGTTATGGTTTGGGGGCAATTGGAAATGACACCCGCACATCTCTGGTACGCATCGCCGGTACACTCAACAGCCACCGCTACATCTCCAACATTTTGGAGCCTGTAGTCCTCCCTTACCTGCAGGACCTGCTAGCGGCCGCGTTTCAACAGGACAATGCGCACCCGCACGTGGCAAGCATCGGTCAACAATTCTTCACGGCCCACCAGGTGTCACGGCTGCCGTGGCCCGCCTGTTCTCCCGATATGTCGCCCATCGAACACGTCTGGTCGCTGATCGGCAACCGAGTGGCCCGGCAAGCACCACCCGCGGTTACGCCTGATGAACTGTGGCAACGTGTGGAAGTAGCCTGGACCGACATACCCCAAGCCTACATCCAAAGCCTCTTACGTTTGATTCCGCGGCGTGTAGTGGCCGTTATTGCCAGCCATAGGGGCCACACGCACTATTAATGTATGCGTGTTCCGCAAGTCGCACAGGCCTGTAAGCTCAATCGTTTCATCTTTGTATCTGTTGTTATGTGTCCAGTAAATCTGGCTTTGCTATCTCGTGTCCTTCTTGGTGTTGCATTCTGGGTGGCCAGCAGTGTATATACAAATATATTTTAAAATAAGTAACAAATGATAAACAACTAAGCACGAAGGACCAAGCGGCACTTTATGGGGAGGGCCCGGTCCCCCCCCCTTCCCACACATACCGAGTGCGTCACTGGGTCTACTAGTATTTTGGACTTTTCTCCGAGAAACGTACATAAGCCTGGAACTCGTGAAACGGACGCTGACACTGCAAAACGGGTAAGGTTTGTAGATGTTAATTTATTCTCTAATTACATACACCGATGAGCTATTATTGGGTTGTCGGAAAAGTCATGACGTATTTTGGCACCCGATGGCGGTTGGGCGGTTTTGGAAGTACTAGAGGCATGCGCAGCTCTGTTATCTCTATGACATTCGACAGGTGCTAGTTCTAGCTGCAGTCTTAAAGAAATAGTGAGCGATTTGGTTGATTTTCGGAGATTTGACCTCAAGCTGAAGATGGAAGACCAAACTGTGCATTTTCGCCATATTTTACTCTTTTACTTCCGTAAAGGGAAGAACTCGCGTCAAGCTTGTGAACAGTTGCGTAAAGTGTACGGTAATAATGTTCTACAAGAACGTCAGTGCCAGCGGTGGTTCGCAAAATTCCGTGCTGGTGATTTTGACCTCAACGATGCTCCTCGGTCCGGGAGGCCAACCGAGGTTGATGACGACCAAATCAAGGCATTGATCGAGTCAAACCCACGTTACACAACACGAGAGATTGTAGACACACGTTGCACATCCATCATTCAAGCGTTCACGACCACCTGAAGAAGCTGGGATACGTAAGCAAGCTCGATGTGTGGATTCCTCATGAACTCAAAGAAGCTCAATTTACGGCGCGTATAAACATCTGCGATATGCTCATTGAACGTGAGGAAAACGATACTGTTTTGAAGCAACTGATAACTGTGACAAAAAGTGGATTGTGTACAACAATGTGCTGCGCAAACGGTCTTGGTCCCGACGTGCTGCTTCGCCTCAAACGACATCCAAAGCAGACATTCATCAGCGGAAGGTTCTGGTCTCAGTGTGGTGGGATTTTAAAGGTGTGGTGTTTTTCGAGCTCCTACTACGGAACCAAACAATCAATTCGAATGTGTACTGTAGGCAATTGGACAGTTTGAACGAATACATCATCCAGAAACGTCCAGAGCTCGCTCATCGTAAAGGTGTTGTGTTCCTTCACGACAACGCGAGACCACGCGCAACTTTGATCACCCGCAAAAATTATTGGAGCTTGGGTGGGATGTGTTGTCACATCCAGCATACTCGCCTGACTTTGCGCCGTCAGACTTCCACTTGTTTTGCTCTTTTCAACAGTCCTTGCATGGTATAATGTTCAATTCAGATGAGGCTGTAAATCAGCACCTTGTATAGTTTTTCGCCACGAAAGACAGGTCCATCTATGAACGAGGCATTCTGCAGCTCACTGAAAGATGGCAAAAGGTTATCGAACAAAACGGGCAGTATATCAATGACTGATCTTTGTTCTTTCTATCAATAAATGACCTTTGCAAAACATGGCTAAAATACGTCATGATGAGGTGCCGATAGATATCCTAGGGTATCTGGTACCATAATGTCAACAGCAGGTCCTTCAGTTCCTGCAGATTTCGGGGTGATGGTGATTTAGCGCGTACCCGTCTTTCCAAGTCGAACCACAAATGCTCGATTGGGTTCTTGTCAGATGCATTTGGAGGACAGGGCATTAGCAGAAAGTCACTAACATGTTCCTCGAACCACTCCTTGACGATTCTGGCATGGCGCATTATCCTGTTGGTAATGGCCATCACCGGCAGGGAACACAGTTGCCATGAAAGGGCGAACTTGGTCCGCAACGACGTTCAGATACCTGATAGCTGTCAGGGATTGTACTATTGGGATAATGGGGCCTGAAGTGTCTCAGGAAAGCATCGCCTACAGCATAACACCGCCACTGCCGGCCTGTCTCCGCCCACCAGTGCATCCAGGTGCCATAGCCTCTGTTGGTAATCGGCGCATCCGCGCTCGGTCGTCTACGTGATGCACCAAGAACCTTGATTCGTCAGACAACGCCACTTTATTCCAATCTTGATGATCTTGGGCGAATTTCATGCGTTGTTGGCGATGACGTGCGGTGAGCATGGGAACCGGGCTGGGTTTTCGGCTACGCAGGCTCATGCGCAGAAGGTAACGATGAACTGCGTTCAGTGACACATTGCCCTTGACCACCACTGTTGTAGCTGCGGGTGATTTGTCGCACTGTGATCCTGCGGTCGCTGTGAACAATGCGCGACAGTCTCCGCACCCCTCCGGCATCAATGAGCTGCAGACGACACACGGCTGGACGACGGTTCGTCGTTCGGCCATATGTGCACCACTTTTGATACGTACTCACTACAGCTGCACGTGAACAACCCACAAGCCGCGCCGTTTCCGAGATCGTAGTTCCGAGGTGCCGTGCCATCACAATTTGCCTTTTATGAAACTACGATAAATCAGCAGCTTTTCCCATTCAGACTTCGAACACTCTACTAACCGAAAAGCGATCCTCGGGGTTTGATATGTTTCGATTGGAGGTTTAACGACCACCGTGAGCAACTCAATGGGCTATAAGCAGTCGCCCGTCCCTAATTTAGGACCACTGGTTCCAGGGAAGGGAGAGAGCCAGTGCCGTAAGACAAACACAACAACCGTGCTTCACCGGGATTCGAAACCGGACCCTTTCCGACAAACGAACAGTAGCCATCGCTTAGACCACTGAGCCACCGGGGCGGCTCCTCGGGTTGTATACTGCTTCGTGAACTTCACCTGCACGATCGCTTGGCCTTCAGGCGCTTTCATTTTTCTAGGCTTGTAATGGTCATGATGTAATATGGCTTATGGCTCATTGGCATGGTTTACTCTCATAATTGTGCATTTCCGCTTACGAGAAACGCATAGTTACTACACAAAGCCTGTGCTACAAAAATAAATACACCGATAAACGGAAAGAAGTAATGAAAGTTTTATGAAATAAATAATAAGAAATGCTAGTGAGATTCATTGTTTGATAAATCCTTTCTGTGTAATTTCGTTAAATATCGGAAATAATAACTGAAGCCTGTAATCAATGATGTAGGTCTAATAGGAAAAGTACATGAGCGGTGAAGGGATTAGGTAAAAACACCCCACGAGGAATTCCCTTTCCTACAGCGAGCTACTTCAGATTTGGGGCGGATTCTAAACCTGCGACTTCGCCCCTCTCCCAATCTTTCTCATGGATTTGGGTGGTATATATGATGTAACACTGTGGTGACGCAAGAGCCAGAATGGCAAGTTACAGCGATAAGCCAAGGTCGGTGTAGTTCAGTTGTGAGAATAACTGGCTCCGGAGAGAGTATATTTGTGGATTTGAATTCCACCACCGGCAAAAAGGGCTTATTTTCACAACGTTCTGTATTTGTTAGTAATGAACAGTATTCTGTTATCCACACCGATACTAACATATGCACTGCAGATAAAAATGTGAACCTTTAATTTAATTTTACTATTACACGTAAATAACTGGAGCAATATGTGTCTTCATTTTGTCTTATCTAGCAGTGCCATGCAGATTTTTACTATCAAAAATTTTTTAAGAGCTCCGAAGCTGTTTTCACTTTAATTTAATTGCTAGTTCTGTACTTAAATTTAAATTGCGAGTAATGAAACCTTTTGCCAATGGTGATTTTTTTCTCTTGATGATCTCTTCTTAAATGAACACAATAATCTTTTAAATGGGGGAAAAGGAATCAACATATAATATGCTACCATACATCAAATTTTATTAAAATATTAAATTTACAGTACAACCTACTGTTCTCAACTTATTACCATTTTTGAAAGTGTTTAGTCTGTCCCTCAACTTTGTGCTAAAAAATTGTCAAACTGCTTTTCCCTAAAAATTTGAATTTGCTGGGAAAAATGATATATTTTTTTATTTTTTTATTCTCTGAGCTTGATTGCAATATGTATATTCTGCCAACACACATATATATATATGTACAGGGGTTTATCAAAATAATGTAAACACCGACTACGACTGAAGTACATGCAATGCGCTGTATGCAATCAGGGAGATGACGTCACCCGGTGCCATAGTTGCAGGAGAAATAGCTGTCGTAGATTATCGACAACGCCAGATCTCAGTGACCTCTGTAACGTATACTCTAGATTTACTTTCCTTTTGATTTTTACTATCTCTGGTTATTTTATTTTACTATGTAAATTATCTTCTTACTGAACGAGATGTTATTTCTCCCGCTGAATGAGATCTGGCAATGAGTGTGTGTCATGACGTGGTGGTAGCCAGTATAAATAAGCGCGTTCAACGATACCTAGGAGAGCTTTTGTGTTACGTGAGAGAGCTTTTTGTTTCATGTGTAAAGAGATCTTCGTTATATGCGTAAGGAGAGCTTCGTTTATGTGAGTAGAGCTTCGTTCATGTGCAAGGTGCTACGTTTTATTGAGTAGCTGTGTGTCCGGTGAAGTGTATGTTGGATCATATCAAGAGTTTCCCTAATAAAAAGTTGTTCTAGTAAGTACGTTTTTCTCAGTTCATAGTTTTGTCAGATCTCTGTATGGCTGTTAGGTTTATTTCATTAGTTGTTATTATTAACAACCAGCATTAAGACTTTATTCATCTTAATTACTCCTACAACATTACTAGCAGTTAAAAGCTTGTTCATTATTATTACTACACTACTAGCAGGAAAGTTTATTCATGATATAATTAACAACACAACAACCATTATTAGAAGCATTGTATTCATTATACCTCAAAAAAGGCATGATCATTGGTGCGCTCCTTGCAGGGGTTTTACTAACCAGAACGGTAGAAACAGTAATGTAACACGAGGAATTGTATCGAAGATTCTGAATACCTATTAAAAAGAATATGGGGTTGCCTCCGAACGTGCAAACTGTGGACGTTATACGAAGATGTCAGATAGGGATAGGCGAACGTTGTCACGGATTGTACAACAGAAGCACAAACCACGGCAATGCAAATAACAGCAGAATTAAACACCCATCGGAATTATCCCGTTTTCATCACAACACTTCGTCGGGAACTCCATCGTGCAGGTATTTATGGCGTTCTGCAATCCACACTCTCTGATTATCAACATCGATGCAACAAAACATGTAAGATGGTAAAAAGCACATAAACATCGGGATGCTAAAGACTGGCAACGTGTCATCTGTTCTGGTGAATCGTTCTTAACGTTGTTTCCTACCATTGGTAGAGTGTACGTCAGGCAAAAACCTACAGAAGCGTACCAACCAGATTGTTTGATTCCCACTGTGAAGCACAGATGTGGATCCCTGATGCTGTTGTATGCCATATCATGGTATTTTAGTGCCATTGGTTGTTCCGCAGGGTCGTGTAACATCTGCAATGTACTAATCCATTCTTGGGGAGCACCTGCACCCAATGTTGCAGGCCTGGTTCCCTAATGGCCATCACTAATTTCAAGCAGATAATACACTCATGCATTGTGCGTAACGTGTCAAGTTGTGGTTTGCAGAGCATAAAGATGACGTAAAACAGCTATTCCAGACCTCAATATTATTATTGAACATTTGTGGGATCAAACGTTCAGTCCATTCCACTTTCCACTTCCAATTTCACTGGCACAGTTGGGATATATTTTACAGGAAGAATGGTCCCAAAATCCATTATCCTATGTACATGACTTGTATAAGCCTATTCCAAGTCGAATTGCTTCTGTTCTGAAATCCCGAGCTGGGCATATAGCTTATAAATTAAAAATTATCCGCAAACAGCAAGTGTTTCCATTATTTTGATAAACCCTGTACATATATATGAGTTCTTCCCCGTTTCATGTTCTTAACTGCATGCGCAACTTCTGCCAGTAGTCCCTGCAATCCTTCCGGCACATGCCATTAAGAGCATAAGATGTGGAAGAACACCAGAAGAGGATGGAATTTCCATGGGTATTGTGCATGAAGCCAATGGAAAAACAAACTACACTCGCTGAAATTCTCATTAAATATCTCAAAGAAGGAAAGATTCCTGATGACTGGAGCAATGCTTCTTTGATCCTGCCACATAAAGAATTGGATCTTGATGACCTCAGGAACGGCAGACCCATCAGTCTTATATCAGTTGTTCACTACATTTTCAGGAAGGCATGCACTGTCAAATCACTTGAAGAAAAAATTGGACTTGGCTTAACTAAAAGAACAAGCTGGATTCAGGAACGGCAATTGCACTATTAATCATGTACACGTACTGAGAGAACTAATTAAAGAAAGAATGAACATGAAATCCTGGCTTTTACTGATTATGAAAAGGCTTTTGATTCTGTGAAATCATCAGTACTTTTTATGTCTTTGAAATCCTGCGGTATTGAAGATGAATACATAACCATTTTTAATAGCATCTATGAGAATATAAGCACAAATATTCGACTTTCTGAGGACACGGCATTTGTGAAAATTTTAAAGGGAGTGAGAAAAAGTCACAGGATATCTCCTAAACTCTTCAATGTCATATGTGCATGATGTGTTTCAACCATTGAACTGGGAAGACAAGGGGGAAAAGATTAATGTAGATTATTTAACCCACCCTCGCTTTGCTGACGACATAGTCATTTTTGGGAGTAGCCGCTCAGAGCTGAGTGTATGATGCAGGAACTTGCTGGCAAAAGCAAAGAAGGGGTTTACAAATGAACTTACATTTGACAAATTCATCTACAATGCATTTACAAAAACTGAAGTTTAGGAAGTTCATTGGGCAAATCTGGATGTGAACGATACCTACATTTACCTTGAACAACAGATATGAAGCAAGGTCTACATAAAGAAGAAATGCGAAGGTGAGTCAAAAGTTCGTTCCGTTTGCAACTAAAAATGTGAATGATGCAGGATAGCCATACACGCTCACCTCATTCTCTAAAGTACAAGGTATTGTTTCCTACAGTTCTTTGCCAACGTTCCACCAGACCCGTATCCTAACGGCGGTACCACTCGTCAGGTTTCGAGGAGAGAAACTATCTGATCTCAGATTCCACTTTCACCAATGAAGCGAAGTGCCTTCCTCGTAGGAAATAGTTCACGGAGCAACACAGGAGGCATTCGAATGGGTCCAAGTCAGAGCTGTATGGAAGATGGGGTAGTATCACAACCCCTTACAATTCCTGTAGTTTCAGGCAGACCATTCTGTAGGTGTAACTTGGGGGTATTGTCCACGGCCGCTTTCTATTGATGGGTTCTGGGTAGCCGCGGTTGTTTAGTATAGAGATTTTGTCCGGAACCTGAATATCTGGTACAAGTTGCCAGTGTAGAGGACCCTCACAATTCCACCAAATGCACACCATGGTTTTTAACTCGAGGTTCCCTCTTTGTGCCATCGGTTGTGCTTCTTAGTGTGTCCTCAGCCAGTGGTTCCCAGTGGTAGGATAACGTAGGATTATACACTTTTCATCGTCTGTACCGACATGACGCCAAAACCTATCGTCCTGTAGATTAGACAGCAATCTTCGACAGAGAGAAACACCTTATTTCGCCTTCTTGGGTGTTAATGCATGGAGAACCATTCGATGGCACCTAGAGGAGAAAACAAGCCTGTGCATGTGACGAAAAAATGGATTGGGAAGACACCACCTCAGCTGCCATTTGTCGTGTATCGGTACCAGGGCTCGCTGTCACAGCTTCCGCCATGGTGTCGGTACTGGTGATCGTTGGACTTCCTGACCTCGACTTGCGTTCGAGACTGATGTCTGCAGCATTGAACGCTGGAACCATCCGTTTTCGTGCAGTGCTGCTGTCCACTGTTTTCTCTCCTATGGGTTAACTGCTGCCGCGTTTAACCCATTTTTCCAATAACGGCGTAAGTGCTCTCAAACAGTACGTTTATCGACCTCCATCATCTGCTCACCTGATAATGCAATATGGTTTCGTTCCAAAAGCACGTCATTAGATTTTTGTGTTACACGTCATCCCTTTACGCAGTCGACGGCGGAATGCGTTTCGCACAGGAATGGAGGCCCAACATTATGTGGAGCTCAAAATGGGACAAACTTTTGAGTACAAAACTTAGTTGAAAAGCCTTTGAAAGAAATAGTACATTTTTCAAGAGCAGATTACCATAATGTCTTAAAAGAAAAGCGTTTAACCAATGCATCCTTCCAGTTCTTACATATGGAACAGAGACGTTAATATTAACTGAAAAATACATACAGAACAACCCAGAAAATATGGAAAGGTGCATGCTTGGTGTAATAAAGAAAGATAGAAAGAGGAACACATGGATCAGGGAAAGGAAACAAGTTGATGATGTCATGGTCAAAGTAACATGCTGAAGTGACAATCGACTGGGCATATTGCTAGAAAAACTGGCGGTGCTTGAGCAACTGAAATACCAGATACAATACCAAGGGGCAGGAAAAGACCCAGTACAAGACCACGTGGAAGATGGGTGGATAAAATACGAAAGCCTGCTAAAGTGACTTGGAAGACACATGTTTAAGACAGAAAGTTGCGGAAGGTACTTGGGGAGACCTTAACCCAGCAGTGGATTGACAATGGTTGATGATGATGATGATGATATCTACGAGTTTATACTCATCTACCCTACTTTGCTTTATTTCTCTCTCGCCATCCAAACCCCTCCCTCTCCCCTCCTTAATTTTTTTTAAATTGTTTTCGCTCTCGGAGAAGTTGCCCCCCCCTACCCACCTGAAAATATTAGGTTCCGCCGCCCATGAGCAGCCCTATTTGTAATGCATAAAAGAATACTCTTGCATTTCGCTGTTACCAACGTGCGGACCTTATAGAAAAATTTTGTTTAAAGAAGTTTAAGAAAGATACCGAAAAGGCTTTGTGTTTAAAAACATGAAATACGTTTTCCTTTTTCTATCACCACCCTTCACGAGATTGTAAATGGTGGGTGGTCCTTGTGATCTGTCAAGCTCTTAGAATTTTGTTTGCACACGGCATGGTTTTCTGTTAATTAGGGTACGCATGTTCAATCTTCAACTGTCCTAAATGAGAGCGTGGAGCTCACGAAGGAGAGTTCATCGCCCTCATCCCAACGAACCTAACCTTCTGACATAGCTGCCGTAATGTTTCAGCAAGCTTGCTGGTTTGCTCCAGATGGTAACATAAAACATCGCTGATTTTAAGAAAGAAGGAGGAAGAATATGGAATGCTTTCAAAGCTCAACCTCAGTAGTGCTACTATTACGTTTGATATCTCATTACCTTCCATTTTCTCCGGTGCAACACGTAGTAGGAGCTCCCGATTCGGGAAAACCTACATAGATTTCTAACACCTTACCCCATTCCTCAGACTTACTTCTGGCTCTTAGTGAAAGATTTAGTGAACAACATTCCTAAGAAACAAAATGGCAGGGTAGAAAGAAAGTACAAGCCTTTCACACAGGCTGTATTAAAAATGGTACGTATTTTTAATTTTATTTTCAAGTGGGGAGATTAGATACTTTGGCAAAATTTAACTACTGTTCGGCGGTCACCTGTCAAGACGATCAGTTTTTCACAAAATCGTGTATGACCTTGCTAGGCGGGCTTTACTGTGCTTCAAAATATGAAGATAAACTCTTGTCAGAATGAGAACTCGCTGTTCTCAGTTCAGAGTTCAGACCATAATCTCAATGTAATTATTGTATTTGTTCTAACAACAACTCTATTACATTAATCTTCGCCCATATAATTCGCTATAACTCTGGGTAACATTCGTTCAACAAATCTGTCTGCGTATTCGCAACATGCTTCTCCAACAAGCTTCTCAACTTGCATACACATTCAGTGTTTTATCTGTTATTCCGGCTCACTGTCGGTGATACCAAACTGGAAAAGCTCTTCTAGGAAACCAATGTGTCTTTCAGGCCGAAAACGGCTGACGAAAAGAAGCTAAATTTACATAAGAACACAAAAACTCAAAAGAAAAGTTAAATAAGAAGTTATACGTCACACACAAAAAAGAGGGAACCCCCGCCCCGCCGTATTAAGATTTTGTGTCGCCCGATTAGTAGTTTGAATGAACAGTTAAGTTATGTGGATGTCATCAAACTAGAAGTCAGATTCGTTCACTAAAACCAAGAATCGCACGGTTAAAAATTTTGCCACAAAGAGACAGTCTCATGATGTTTATTTTTAACAAATATAGAACCTGTAAAATGATATATGAGCAACTGTAAAACAATTTTGTAAAAAAAAATGTAAGATCGTTTATGCGACGCGGTAAATTAACATTAAAAGGGATGCATGCTTGTTATAATCAATAAAGCTAAGAGCTCATGGATCAGGAAAATGAGAAGTATGGATGACATCATGATCAAAGTAAAGACCCTCACATGGCAATGGGATGGACATATTGCAAGAAGAACTAACCACCGTTGGGCAACTGAAATACTACGATGGATACAAGGGACAGGAACAGATCCAAAAGAAGACCAAGTGGGAGTAAAGACCCTCACATGGCAATGGGATGGACATATTGCAAGAAGAAGTAACCACCGTTGGGCAACTGAAATACTAGGATGGATATAAAAGACAAGAACACATCCAAAAGAAGACCAAGTGGGAGATTGTTGGATGAAATTGGAAAGCTTGCCGGAATGACATGGAAGAGAATTGCTCAAGACAGGGCGTTAAGGAAAAGACTTGGGAGACCTTTATCCTGCAGTAGATTGAGAATGGTTGTTAATCATGAGTGTATTCCAATGAGCCACCTGAATATCTAAGGATATAAAAGGAGAAATCCATCTCAAATTTAGAGCCACTATCTCCAGGAAAACGGGAAAAGCAGCTAAGGAAAAACAAACACAACATCTATGGCATGATGTAGTGTACATTCTTTCTGCGTAATGCGAGAAATCACAAGCCCGTGCCTTAGAACCACTGTACTTGTGTATGGGTGAATTCATACTTTTCATGCATTCAGCGCATTCAACTGTCTGCTGACACCAAACAATAAATTGGCTCTTTTAAAATTGTCTGCGGGAGATCCCATTGGAAGCTGAGTAACGTGGAGCAAAACCTTCCGTAAAGGAAACTGCATTCAAATCAAACTGAACTTAAGAAAGTTAGCTGTATGAACGCAACCAACGGAAGCCAGTGCTTCCGAAAAAGTAATTTTCACATTCGAACAAAAAACAAAGTCGGAGATTTGGGGGAAATCATAGCATGGCTTGGTGGTCAATTTTTAAATTCGAATAGTGGATGATAAGCGTAAGAGCTTTCACATCGATTTCAACTTCTCAGAGAGTGTTTTTTTAATTACTGAATTTTTCATGTGATTTCCTGCGGACGTATATGTGTGACACCGTGTAACTTTTAAACGTCTTTGACAGAAAATTTTCAAAAGTTGTTCTCGTGTTTTGAACATCATTGGGCAAAAGATGTTCAAGATTTCCTGAAGTTACGGGGAAGTTCCTTGACAGAAGGTTGGACACTAAGCAATATTACTTTTAATTTGAAACTTTTTTTATATTGTTATAAATGAAAGGAAATGTTTGATTTTACCAAAGTAGGCGTGGCAGAAGAAAATGAGAAAAAATTTACGTCCTGTCCAAACCGTGCTTATTCTATTTTAATCCCTTTCCATGTTGCTGGCAGCAAATTTTGTTCTTTCACTCCATCTCTCATATGTTCAGTGACTGTGTTGTGAATTGCTCTAAGCAAACAACTGATGTCTTGCCTCACTTTGTCTAAAATCTCTGCGTTGTATGATGTAGAAAAAACTATCTATATGCACTTCCAAATCTTTATACCCCCAGGCTTCTCGTTGCGTTCCTCCATTGCAAAATGCGTAGAATACTCCAGAATCTTAAAACCAGTAAGGCCTGTGGTACAGAGAGGGTATCCACTTTTTGTTCTGAAATCTTGTGCACTAGATTTTCAACCTGTTTCACGTCTTCTATTCCGGCTATCGTTTTGATTTTTAATCTTTCCAACAAATTGGAGACTTGTTCGAGATCAAGCTGTTCCAAACGAAGTGGCTCATGTTGTTCCTCAGATTTTTCTTTCTTCTGCAGGACGATTAATCCCACATCTACGTGGGATAGCAGCTACGGATTCTCCTACTCCACTATTTTCTTTCTTGCGTAAACACGCTCTTCAATTTATTCTCTTTCATATCAGTGTTGACACAGTCCTTCTATCACACTCTAGGACTTCCTCTAGTTTGCTGTCCAGGTAGCTCTAGTACGCTAATGTTTATGAAAAGTGCAAAACCAAGAAAGCATCGCGCTATTCAAATGATATTTTTATCACAGATTCCTCATGTTACAGGAGATAACTGATTACATTTGTAGAGCTGTACATGATTTTTTCACTTCAAAACTCAGTATCTTGTGAAGCCATCTATAAAGCAACAATAACAGCCCCTACACGGTGTGGTATTGAATGGAAGAGGTTTTTGATATCGTCCTGAGAAATAGCCTGTCAGGCTGCTTCTATGCGAGACCACAGTTCATTTGTGGTGATTTGCGGACGCGCTTGACGGGCCAGTCGCTCAGCTACCATGTCCCAGACATGTTCTATCGGGGATATATCCGGCGAACGTGCAGGCCAGGGAAGAATAGGTATCTGCCGTGCATGGAAGAGGTTTTGGATATTCCCGTTCACGTGCGGCCGAGCATCGTTCTGCTGAAATATAGAGCCAGGGCAACTCTGAACGAAGGGTATCACCTCTGCCTCTAAAACATCCCTGATGTATCGCTATCTGTTGAAGAGTTCCCTCAATTCGTATCGGGTCAGATCGCGAATTAAATCCAATGGCGTACTAAACCATGACGCTTGGCGTACGGCCGCTACGACGCTGCAAAGTGCCGTTCACGACGATGTCCTTCGAACACGTATGTGACCATCATGGTGCATCACGTTGAAGCGTGACTCGTCAGAAAACACGACCTGTTGCCAATCAGCGGCCCAGTGTCTGTGTTCGAGACCCGATTGTAGGCTGAGGTGTCTGTGGTTGAGGGTCAAAGGAATGCGCAGAGATGGGCTGCTAGCGACCAGTCCTTTGTCATGCAGATGACGTCGAAAAGTGCTGGCGGACAAAGCCTGACCTGTGACAGTGCTCCACTACTGTACTAACGTCGTGGATGTCGCTGTGCGATGGGTTACTGCCATGTGGTAAAGGTGTACGTCATCCCATGCGGTCCATTTCGGGGATTTCAGTGCATCCAAACCTCATCTGTCCACTGAAACCACGTTTGCATCACTGTACTGACCTTTTGTTTTGTACGAGTGTCAATTTCACGGTAGGAAAATCTAGCTCTTCTCATCCCAATTATTCTTCCTCGCTCAAATTCCGTCATAATGTTCGTTCATAATGCCACTTTTTTCTGCGACGGGGCATAGTGAGACACAAGAAACACCCTTTCGACTCAATGTCGGCTTTTCATTAATGGCAACATCTCGTTTGAGCCAGCTTTTTGTACCTAAAACTGGACTGTTCTCAGGGCGCTGCTGCCCCCATGCGCATTTTCACTGACAAAAAATTATTAGCATGTCCAACCTGTTGTACATATACTGTAAGTTTCAATGTAAAACCAGCAGTCTTTCATCGGCTTGCATTTTTCACAAATAGCAGTTTTCAGCAGAATTTAGCGTATTCTAGAAGCATCTTGTCATTGGCCAAATATCAGCACCGTACAGTACTACTAGTTTTACTACAACCGTGAAAACCCGACTTTTCAGCCTCACTGACATTCTTCTTTCACAGAGTACACGAGCTGTTTTTCTTCAGTTATTCCCATATACTTGCATTCTGCTGTTCATTTCTCCCTTCAGATCTCCATTTATCTCGAACAATGATTCCAGGTATTTGAATCCTCTCTCTATCTCTCTCTCTCTGAACCACTCCTTTCTAATAATTAACCCTCTTTTATTTTTTACTTTTTTATTGCAGCACTTTTTTCGACAGTTTGTTCTGCTTCTCTTTTACCCCTAGCACAAAAAAACACTTCATCATTAAAAAAGTTTCCTGCTATGCTACACCCGTCGCTGCTATTGACACATATAAAGTAGTATCAAATAAGAATGAGTTTAATGGCCATATTTGGTGTGCGTATTCCAATTCTCACATTAAATTTCTTGTCTGTCCTACGCTGCTTTTGACACCTGTACGAGAATCTGTGTACATTTTCTTTATCAGTTGTCCCTCGTGCTATCGTCCTGTGCCTTTGACATCTGCTTTGGCCCGAGTTATGAAGAAGACAATTAACAGCTACGATCTTATCTGGAGTCTTCTAGCTTGATTAATGACCATCTGAGTATCTTGGATTTAAATCGATCAACAGGAGATATTTCATGAGTTTAAACAAACCCTTAATAAGAATTATTTGTAAAAAAACACCAGTCAAACTCAGGATGTGGCATTTGATAGTACAATTGATTTTGAAAAATCTTGCATCAAAACCTTGTACATTGGTGTCCAAAATTAACATGATGAACACAAAATCATGAATAATGCAAAATCCACACGACAGAGTTTAATGATAGTTGGAACGGACATACATATATCGATAACGCAGCAATGCACAACACAAAAGGAATGCCATCACCGAATGAGGAGGAAACGTGCATGAGAGCATGGCAGCCCAAAAGTAATGCAGCAAATGGCACAAATTTCGAGGGGCTAATAAGAAGTGTAATTATCCGGAACAGCGATACAACTCGTACAAGCCCTCGTGTTGTTTATAAGGCTGTGAACGAGAGTTTGGGGCAATACACGTCACTCCTTCACTAAGGCGCATCGGAGTGCTGCTGAAGTTCTGAGAGGGGGCTTCCGGCTTGTAATTTTTTTTTCCCAGGCATCCCATACATGCTGGTTCGGGTTCAGAGATCTCACGGGCCACTCCATCCAGTGAATATCCTCACTCTCCAGTATCCGTCGACTAACCGAGCGCTATGGGGATAGGTGTTGTCGTTCAAAAGGAATTGGGGGCCAACAGCTGCCCTGAAAAGCAGTACATAGGGCTTTAAGATGTCATTCCTGTAGCTTGCAGCAGTCGGGTGCTTCCTGGAAACATGTGCAATGGCGTGTGTTCATTCAACATGATGCTAATCTAAACCAGGAGTCCTTCGCCACCGTAGTGGTCAATTTTGCTGTTGCGGAAAGTATTTCGGTTTCCCGCTTCTTCAAATGGTACACACGTCGAAAATCTGTGATTAGGATGTACTGAGTCTCGTCAGTGAAGAGAACACAAGGACATTGATCAGGGGTCCAGGAGTGATGCTGTCGGGCCCAATTCAAACGGACGCTTCTGTGAAATATGCCGAGTGAGATACAGACCACTGGCCTTGCATAGAGACCTCTCTCGTGGAGTCTTCCGTAAATTGTTTGCCTCGATATCGCTGTACCCGTAGCAGAGGAGAGTTCTTGCGATAGTTTCCTGGCAGTTGACTCCCTGTGGGGCGAGCTGTTAGAGACAAATACCGGTCTTCTTGACTTGTTGTTATGGCTCGTGGGCGTCCTTGTCCCGGCCTTCTGGTTATTGTTCCGGTTTCCTAGAACTGTCTCCACAGATTTGAAACCACTTTTTTGACATGTTCAGCTATCTTGCTGCTTTAGCTTGCGATTGCCCTTCTAATCTACAGATCGCTCTCCATCGTAAAGAGTCTTTAAAGCGATGGTGCGGATCCATTCATCCACTAGCAGTCCAACTCAAGCTTCAGTTGCCGCATCCTGCTCAGAACAACGTTTATCAAGGTCACGTGCCTGCCAGTTAGATGGCGTACTGTCGTCATTTGCATATTTCTATAGGAGCTGCCACAATGGTGCTTGGGTGCGTCGACTTAGTGTTTCCCCTCACACATGTCTCTGAAAAATCTATACAATCGGTCGTCACGTTTTGGACATATTCTCGAATTTGCATTTCCCACGTTAATTTTGGACACCAGTTTAGATAAACTCCTTTCATGGGTTCCTCATTTCCTTTATGGTCTTGGCCCTCTATCTTTCTTTCTGGCCATAGTGTACCTGTGATTGTCGAAGTCACATGTTCCAATGCATTTTTCTTAATGCAGGTATGCCTCAGGGATCTCTTCCAGGAATATTTTTTCGTGTGCCATTGAATTTCATAACAGATCATTCTTTTTGAGCTGACTATGGTGATCTCCAAGGATCTTATGCATCAGATGGTTCATGAATAAACAAAGACTCTCCCATGAATAAACAAAGCTCTTTCCACGTTTTGTTTATTCACTGACGGCACGCCACGTATTTGGAGGATTTTCAGATGGTTCATGTGTTAGTAACGAATATCATCGACTGCGCTGCAATTTTCCTTCCTCCTTGAACTACGAAGTTCAAAATGTGTTTTTGCTGGAATGAGGACAATTTCCCTGGCAAAACCCAATATTTGAGAACTTAAAGTGATCAGGAGTTTCCTTCCGTTCTCACGTGAGGTAACCCTTACACAACAAGCAATTTTTTCTCTATTGTAGGTCTGAACATTTCCACTGACTTAACTTGATATACACACAGTTCTTCCATAGCTAATTCTGTTTTTAAAAAGCTATGGTTCCTCTTTAGAGCCAGACGATATTTTGTTTCTAAACATCTTTTGAAAATGCCTATGAGCATTTCAACTTCATCCAAACCTAAAGCATTATACACGGTAGAGTCACATTATTGTGACCACCAGCTAATATTCAGAGTAATCGCAGTGTGCAGCGCGGACAGCAGCTAGACGGCTGGGAGTGACTCAATAAGGTGCTGGAAGGTGTTCAAGGTATGTGGAGCCATGCTGACTGCAGTGCATCTGACAGTTGTTGAAGGGTGTGTGGTGGAGAATCTATAGAGCGAACAACACGATCATGGTGGTCCCACAGATGCTCAATTGTATTTAAGGCTGGGGAATTAGGGGGGCCAGGGAAGTACTTTGAAGTCTTCATCGTGCTCTTTCAACCACTCTCGGGCATTTCTAGCTGTGTGACACGTCGCATTGTCGTTCTGGAAGATCCCATCCGCCCAGGGAAGACAATCATCATGTATTGGCGTACGTGGTCTGCAAGGATGGATTCATAACGAATTCAGTCCATAGTGCCTTCCACCTATATGAGTGGACCCAGGGAATGCCACGAAAACATTCCCCAGACCATAACGCTGCCCCCACCAGCTTGTGTTCTTCTAGCAATGGTTAAAAAATGTTTGTTCTCCGATGTTTCTCGCCTTATACGGTTCTCCGAGCAGAACCATGGCATGGGTATTGTTTTCATGGACATTACAACGTCCCTTTATCTCCGTTGAACATGCTCTCATCTCCAGATCCTACCTTAGATTTTTTTAGGAACAAATGTTGCCTCACACAGTGACCATGTATCTGGATGGTACTGGACTATTTCAAGAAGACAACCCCTTGTCACAAGGTCCGCATTGTTCAGGGATGGTTCGAGGGTCATGTCCAAGCATTTCGTATAATCCCTGGCCACCAAATTCCTCCGAACTGAATACCATTGTGCATTTGTGAGATGCGGTAGAATGCAGCATCCATTCCACCGCATTCCACAAATGCCCAATGGTATGTCTCGCTTCGTCGCAGAACTCCGGAATGTGATTTTTGCAAGCCAGTCTAGAATATGTGAGGGCATGTTTCGCGGCCTAATGGAGTTGATTCCACCACAGATGCGAGCAGTTATGGCGGCAGAAGGCGGCACGACACGCCGATTGGGTAAGTGGTCATTATTTCCCATGATGTATATAATATGGGAATGGGTTAAAGCTGGAGAGGCTCCTGGATCTATGTGTTGGTGGTAGTAATATCCTCCTTAGCATCTGGGTTAATTTCTGTGAAAAAGTTTCCATTATTGGTCATATGGCTAGTAGCGCCTGAATCTATTGACCATTTTCTAATTTCAACCTTGGCTAGTGTTGTTTTAAATATGGACTCTTCTGCTGGAAGCCACAGATGAAGAACCACTAAAGAAGAGTTACACACCAATGTCTACAGACTTTGGAAAACAGTCACGAAGAGGAAACACTCGCGGATAATTCCATATACCGTGAAGTAGTTGGAGCCTTGCTGTACATTTTCACTGTTCGCACCGCGTCCGACACCTCAATCCCATGTTTATCCACTGAGGGGTGTTTCCCTGATTCAGAAACCTCGTTCACCCGTATAAGATCGAAAGAGTGCCTTTGAGAATGAAAACTAATACAAAAAAAGTAATAGTATAAGGCCAACTGCCTTACTGAACTGGGCACTTATTTAAATAACTTTTCAGGGATGAGGGAAGAAATAGTGTTTTGGTTAGCCAGCCAAACACATGGCTGAAGCAACCGCCTAGAATATTGCCAATGGGTGTAAGAAACTCCAGACTCCGCGTTGTACACTGAGTACTGCTGAAGAAATTATACCTAACGTTTTTCTCCTTCACGTACATCCTGTGATGGACTGAACCCAACGTTGACAACGGACCCTTATTTTTCTGTTTCCTTCCTTTCTCATTGTCATCCGGTAGCTTGGGAATATCATAGTTTTCTTAAAACATTGTATCCAGCTATTCCTTGGTCTTCCTGTCTCCGGACTTTTTATCCGGGCTCCACTGCGTGCTACTAACGGATAGTTTGTTGTGAGATGTGTAACATGATCGAACTATGTATGTGTGTGGTGTTACCGGTCTGTTTCGTTGCAGTAAGATGCTAACCCATTTCTTATTTAACTATATGTTTAATGCTTTGACCGGATTTCATATCAAAATTCCAGTTTCTCGTTTTAACTTTTGTTCATTTTGTTTTTCTAGCTCGATGAGTTGCTGTCAGAATAAAGGTATTGTAGTAGAGTCCGATTTTTTTTTCTGAAAATCTTTCATTGTACTATGTATTTACGATTCGACCATGTTATTCGTTTTCTGTGTTTAATAGGTTCTGCGTCGCTCAAAACATCTGCCACCACAGACCAGTTTGGTTACTTGCTTCACTGGTTTCCTTTGTCGTGTTGCAGTAAAAGTTTCCTATTCTCATACATTCAGTCTTTTTTGTATTAGTTTTCATTTCGTGGTTTCAGCATTCTGCATTGATCTTCAACATTAAGCTCTTTGTGTTCAGAAATTGATATGACGTAGCTTGAATATTTTATATGGTTGGTTGCCTGGTTATTTAAAATCCCACCTGGCTCTTTATGTAGTTATCCTGTTACTTTATCTAAATGTATATTAAATGAATAGGGAGCCGATGAAATGCGTAATTTTATTTGACATCGTGTTCGTCAGTGAAAATAATATCAAACTTCACAAAAACTTTTCTGTTCCTGTATTCTGCAAAATTTGCGAGCAAAAATGAGGTATTATACAATCGTTTATTAATAATTAAGAATCACGACCTGATTAGGCGAATTTTTTTAAATTTGCAACACGATCAGCCTGGCATCTCGTTGCTCTTACATTTCAGTCTGACGTACAGTTTAAGCATTTTGCTGTGTAAAGAACGACCTATAACGAAGTAAATTTATCCGTCATTTTTGGTCTACGCCGGGATTCGAACCCGAGGCCGCTTATTCCGGAACAAGTCGCTCTACCAACTGAGCTACGCAGACGATTATTCTGATTCCTATCAGCCTTTATGTCGTGTGCGTCCTGCTGGCCTCACCGACCCACAGTCCGGTACATACTGAGTAATATTAAATCATAACAACTATGACGCACTTGGACCGCAGGACGCACATGATATAAAGGCAGATAGCAGTGAGAGCACATGCCCGTATAGGTCACTTGACAGAGCGACTTACTCCGAAGTGAGGGGACTCGGTTTGATGCCCGGCGCGGACAAACCTGTACGTTATAAAACAACCAATAAGGTTTACTGATTCCTGATATTAAGCGGTACTTAAGTAGGTTGATTAAGAAAATGTATTGTCGTAAAACCAACGAAAGAAGATATGTGAGTCATAAAAGTAAATATTTAGTACACTAAGGCGGCGGCAATAGTAAGTAAACCTTTAGATATGACGTTAGTTTCTCAAAAACAACAAAATTCATAATCAGAATAATATTTGCTAATTGTTATATATTATTCAGATTTAGACAAACGTAAGAAACGACCCTGACGCTGATGAAATGTGATGTAGCGACGAAAGTCCATGTGCACATGCGCAAGCTAAAATATGATCTCAAGATAGAAAGAAAAGCTGCATCGCAAGTGTGACAGTGACAGCGATTGAAAACTTTAAGTCTAGGATATCTACGCGTTACACCATCTTACAAACATAATTTTAAAGCTCTCGTCAATAGCAATGCCCCCCCTCCTCCCCCGGGGCGTCGAGAGGAAGCCAAATTTCGCTATGGCTCACAGTTTCCATAGCATCAAAAATGCATTTTTACCTTGGCTTTTTTCCCATTTAACATCAGATTCTCGTAATTTACGTAGATTGCAATTAGATGTTACGTTTATGTAAAGCGTGATGTAATAATTGTGACGTACCTGCCAGCAGGACGCACACGACATAAAGGCAAATAGGAATCAGAATAATCGTCTGCGTAGCTCAGTTGGTAGAGCGACTTGTTCCGGATTAAGCGGCCTCGGGTTCGAATCCCGGCGTAGACCAAAAATGACGGAGAAATTTACTTCGTTATAATGGCGCCCGAACTATCCGGATGACCCGACCGTTCAAAATCTCGCATTGGTGTGATGTTATTTCCACACCGCGAGATAGGAAAAATCAGAGAATCCCTTCTCCAGCGCTTCGCAAAATAAATGTGTGTGACGTTGCATTCCACACACCAGATTGACTGGGAGTTCTCAAGTGCACGTTCTACAGTGGATGGCTGCCTGCAACGATTCATGGTCACGGCTGACCCGTGGGCCATGCCCCCGGACCTCTTTCGGGGGGGAGATGTGACGTACCTGCCAGCAGGACGCACACGACATAAAGGCAGATAGGAATCAGAATAATCGTCTGCGTAGCTCAGTTGGTAGAGCGACTTGTTCCGGAATAAGCGGCCTCGGGTTCGAATCCCGGCGTAGACCAAAAATGACGGAGAAATTTATTTCGTTATATAATGTTCAGCCACAGTTCGTAAAATATATTATAGAGTTACAGTGAAATTGATTACCGTTGCGTCACTTCATGGGACAGCAAGCGGCGCGATCAGATTTCAACAATGATTTTTATAATGACACATCGTTGCCCAATTTCGTTACATCGAAATTTTTTATTTGGGATTTACTTTACTACTCTCGGGAAAGATGCATAGCAGCAAAAATAGTTCACAAAAATAAAGGAAATTTAGGAACAAAGAGGGTTTTGACGAATAAAATTCGAGTAAATTTTCCTTAAACCATAGAAGTGAAGTAAAAAGAAAAGGAGACGATCTCATAGTATTGAAAAGCAGACACCCCTTCCACTACCGCGGAATAAATACTGGCAGAACTAGTGGTGTTGGATTAATAATCAACAAAAAACTGAAGAACAATGTTGTTAAGGCCAAATGTTCTTCACACAGAGCTGCACGACTCTTTATCCAACTATCTTAAAGATACCATATTCAGATCATTCAAGCTTACGCATTCACCGCAAGTCATCCTGATGAAGAAATCGAAGAGTTTTGTAAGGAAAATCGACTTCTAAATTACAAAGATAAGCAGCGTCTGCCGATCATTATGGGGGATTTCAGTGCAAAAATTGGGCAACAGCAAAAGAGTGAAATTTTGGTAGGAAAATTCGCTCACAGAACGGGAACAAGCGTGGAAGTACCTTTGTAGAGTTTGTAGAGGTGGAAAAGTTTTTCATCATGAACTTCTTTCTCAGAAAAAAGCAACGAAAGAAATCGACATGCAAGATCCCAAATGGGATTACAAGTTAAATTGATTTTATTATGTGTAGCAACAAATTCGTCATCGAAGGCCAGTGTGCTTCACAGGTTTAAAACAGGAAGTCACCTTAGGATGGTGAGATTTAAGATGTATCTTATCACTAAACTTCAACGTCACAAGCTCATAAAACAGATGAAAAATATTGACTTGACAAACTTTACTTTCAAACTGGAGCTGAGAAACCGATTCTCTGTACTAGAAGGTCTAACAACAGAAGAATCAGATATATCCGTAGTTAACAAAAAATTACCAAGGCTCCAAGGAAAAAGCAACCGAGGTACACAACTGTCAGTTGAAATTTCAGGACCAAGAAAAACCTGAGATGTTGAAGTAAGATTTATAGGGTACATTATGATACAAGATATAAGTGATCATAAGTATACACCTGCAAGTCACGTGGAACACACAATACTCAGTACCTCGTGTACACTCAACAAGCGATAACAGCTCGTACACGGCGTGGAAACGACTGCAAGAGGTTCTGGATGTGGCACTGCGGAAGATCATTCCATGTTGTCGCGTTCCATACACAAAGTTCATCATGGGTACTTGGCAGCGGAGCCTGAAGGGCCAGACGTCGAGGGACCATGACTCACACTTGTTAAATGGGTGACAAATCAGGTGAATGCTCTGGCCAAGAAAGATGTGGCACTTGTCGGGCATCCATGAGCTGCAAGGCATTCCGCGCTACATGTGGTCGGGTATTGTCTAGTTGAAAGATGTCAGCAGTAATGGCAGCACTTCAGCCTCCTCAATTTCCGAGGTGTACCGCTGACTGGTGATGGTTCCTGCAATGTGTAGGAGGCGGAAACGTGATTGCAATCCAACAGCTCCTCACAGCAGAATGCCCAGTGTCGGATCCGTATGACGCTGTATAATGCTTTCTTCCAACAGCCATTCACCATGGTGTCGCCGAACAAGGATACGTGCATCGTGGTCCATTAGTTTGAGCCGTGACTCGTCGAAAAATACTATGCGCTGCCATTCATTACGCCAGTGTCTGCGTTCTTGGCCCCATTGCAGCCATTGACGCCTATGGTTTAAGGTCAAGTGGAGTCGAAGCAACGCCCAGCGAACGACGAGGCCTCTTTAAAGCAAAAGGTGTTCGACAGAGCTTGCAGATAATTCTAGATGTGATACAGACTTCCACTGCTGTGCTGACCCTCGGGACGTTTCTGTTCGGTCCAATAACCCTTACAGTAGAAAATATGGTCTTTCCGTGCGTTCAGTTCATCCATCGCTGGGCTCCAGTCCCGTCACGTCGGTGCGTCAGACCTTCCTCTTCTCACTGACGCCATATTCGCAACACTGGGCTTACGTTTCGTCCAGAATGATCGGCGTTACCGCGGAAAGAAAGCCTTCCTTCCCGCAGTCCAACACATCGGCCTCGCTCAAAGTCCGTGAGCTGTACGTACGGGTTTCGTCTGCTGAGGCGGGGCATACTCAGTTGCTTCCACTACCTTACTGCCACGATTCTCACGAATCGACCATGAAAACTTGCCCTGTTCGTCCTGCTTTCATATCTCCTGCGGGACAGCTAAGAGGGAGTGTAACTGTTTTTGTTTTGTTTTTTGGATTGAAGGTTAAACGACCACCGTGAGCAACTCAATGGGCTATAAGCAGTCGCCCGTCCCTAATTTAGGGACACTGGTTCCAGGAAAGGGAGAGAGCCAGTGCCGTAAGACAAACACAACATCCATGCCTCACGGGATTCGAACTCGGACCCCTTTCGGACGAATGAACAGAAGCCATTGCTTAGACCACTGTGCCACCGGGGCGGCAGGAGTGTAGCTGTCCTGCAGGAGATATGAAAACAAATTGTCACAAATCAGTTGCATCTCCTCACGTGTCCTACTTATCCTGTGAGTTTCAGTCATATCGCACGCGTTTTTCCAGGTGTTGTATTTTCAACAAACAGCAGTGTATGTGGTACTAAGAACAAAAACCACTTGAGAAAAGAAAAATATAACAAACAAAAATGCAGATACAAAAAAAAAAGAAAAAAAGTGAGATGAAGGTAAAGAAATCTAACTTCCAAAGTCGAATATGTAGAACCACACAGGACATTGCGAAAACGTATCACTGAAGACAAGGAAATTCAGCTGTGAACTAATTCAAAAAACAACTGAGAACATACAAGGCTTGACGAAAACAAAGGATCGTCTCAGTTGTAGAAGCAAATAAATTGACACTCAGAAAAAAAATTTACTAAAACAAGAAATAAAAGCAAAATTTTGAGAGCTTAAGAGTTCAATACAAAACTGTAAAAACCAGATGTACCTCTATTACAGACACAGAGAAATGTGAACGAATTGATATCCTCCTGTCCTGTCATCAGAATCTGCCTATGCAATTTAAGAACATGAAACAGGAATGAGCCCCAGGGGAAAATGGAATTGCCTTGGACATGGCAAAAGATGCCATTGAAAAAATATAAAATTCACTCGCCTAAGTTTTCGTTAGATTCCTCAATAATGGAACGATTCCTGACGACGGGAACAATGCTACTGTGATCCTGTTACATAGAAAAGGGGACCACGAGGTTCTCAGGAACTACATACTCATCAACCTCCTACTAGTTGTTTAAAAAATTTGTCACGACACAACACAGAACAACGTACACGTGGAAACGGTTGGTAAGATGGGTGGGTTACTCTGCGATCCCCGTTTTTGCGCTTTCTTTCTCCGTGAATGCTCCTAGACAACCAGGAAAGGATGAGCTCCGCGGTCATCTATCGCTCTCCCGTGTCCTAATTCGCGCCCTAATAGACATTCGTTATAAACGAAATCTCAAGTAGTACTTTACCGTTGAATCTGCGGATTACTGCAAGCGTCCGTATCGTTAGTTTACGACACGGAGGATATAGCCAGACCCTCTCTTACCGGTCACAGGACAGCAACTAATCCTCTCCTTTTTTGACCATTCCAGCACACACGAGGTACTTGAGAAGCACACTCTCCGCCATACACCAGAACACAGGGATACTTACTTGAGTTTCCCATTCTTTCATGCTTTTCAGTGACACCAATTACGAGCTTCTTTGGCCCAAGCTGCATTCTTTCCCATAAATCGTTCTGCAAGCTGCGCCTCGAAAGCTCTGTTTAGTCTACGTATTGTCGTACTTGAATCTGAATTAGAATAACGCCTTGACATTCGGCCACACACACAGCGAACAAAGCCTATTTGGATAGTACCGTTTCATTTGACGATATCTTTTCCTCGCCCTGAAACCCAATCAGAGCCCGTGAATTAATTAATCCGCTTGCTTGGCCATTCCAATTAGATCTTAAAAAAAGGGATCTAAATTCACAACATTGTTAATTCGCGCCCTCATGCGAGAGAATCCCTCTGTAGTTTCAGAAACCTTCCCGATTCACCCATATGGGTTGCAGTCTTGTACAGATTTAATTAACCTTCTTCAACTTTATTCAATCACAAAATAGTTTCCCTACAAGCGCATTATTTCCCTCCAGGTAAGTCTTGCACCCCTTTGCGCACTTTATGCACTGAAGCTTGGAATCCTAATTTGAAGTATTCTACATATTCATTAAAACGGTGCAGAGCGTGATGTTTTAGATCCTTACATGATTAATCAATAACAACGGTATAGAATGGTAAACTAAGCAAACATTCTCAAAATCGTCGTTCAGTCTTCATCAGAAGTCTTGATTCTTTCATTAAAGCATAGAACAGAGGCCAAAGACGCTAACACTTATTTGCCAAATAGCAAAATAAAACGTTTGAGGTAAATTAAGTAAAACATTCATTAAGAAAGATTACTCCTATGTATGTCATTCATATGAATAAAGACTGCTTGCCGATGACTATTAGCTACTTTTCTTAAGGAATATTTTCAGTATCTTTTAATCTGTTTTAAAAATTTTATGCTTGACCGTTTTTCAGTAAAGATTAAATAGTTGTTTCATCGGAACATGTTCAGAGATTTTTCCAACAAATGTTTTTGTTCAAATTAAGAATCATTGACAAACTTTTACCGTATTATTAAAAACTGAGTTCAGCATCTTTGTTTGATATTTCCGCCACTTTGCGCATCTGGGTCTCGTGCATAAATTGCAGTCAAAAGCTGTTGACCAATAGCGTGTGGGAACCACATTTTTCAGAGTATGAAATAATGAGAAAAGTTAGTATTCTAATCATAAATTATGTCCTACATTGTAATTTATTATGCATTTTCATTTTCCTGTTCGTTTTAGCAAAGTCCTTAATCGTTCGATCGTAAAAGAATGACGAGTACATGCTCTCTGGTGAATGCTGACGAATGACGCTCAACAGGGAGCAGCTCACTCCTCCTATTCCTGAAGGTTTTATGACAGGTGCTCCAATCTAGGAAGAACATAAAGCATCCTTTCTGGATACTTATATACCTTTCTACTTATTGTTAGTCATATAGCGTCGTTTTGACTCTAAGCACAGGAATGTTTTATTCGTGACTTTCCGTTTGATTTTCGCAGGCTGTTTATGCAAATACAAATTCATTAAGTAAGCTTTTGGCTTTGAAATGAACCTGTGACAAGTGAAATGCAGTGTAATTAGCCTCCCTCTTCGGCTGCGGCTCGTGCAGCTTTTTCCAAAAGTTTCACCAAAAACAATTAAAAATGAAAACGACGACACACAAATCTCTATGAACATGAGCAGAAAGTGAAAGAACACTGTTAAAAATTTTGTGGCAGGTTGCACCAAAAAGTGGTGCTACACCAGCTGCACCACTTTCTTAGAAAATGTACACCATTCTGTGGCGCGAAATAAATCCAACAACATGGTGCAACGTTGCGTGCAATCTTGTACCATAACGTGATGAAAAGTTTAACCACGTTGTTGGGTTTTGTTTGCAAAATACGATGGTGTATCTTTTCTCAGAAAGGGATGCAACTGGAGTAGCACCACATTTTGGTGCAACCTACCTCAAAAGTTTTAACAGTGAAGCCCCATTTCTACACAATGCTTCACCATTGTCATAACCTATTAAGTTTTTATTTCGTATTTGTCCGGGAATTCGTATTTATAGCACGTCTTTTGTAAAAAAAGATCGTGCTTATGTTACCGGTTTGTCCGTCCGTCTCTACCCACGATATCTCTGCAACTATTAGTCCGATTTGAAAAATTCTTTTTGCATTGGGAAGCTTGAAATATGCGAATGATCTTTCATTTCGTTTTATTTTTACGATGTACAATTTCGCCGCTACAGGGCATAATTGCAGATGATGCCGAATTCAAAAATACGTTTTATTCCACATATTTGCTTCTAAACATCCGCTTGAAAAAAATTATTTTATCTTTCGATTCCATTTATGTCCAAGAGTATTTTAGATATAGTTACTTTTTTCAAATTACGCATAGATTTTCCGCTAGGGGGCGTAAAATAAAATTCCATTTTTTCCGATAACTCTTCCTCTAAAACTCCGATTTGAAACAAAGTTTCTTCAGCGGATACACCTCCTCATGGAAAATCGTTTGCATATAATTTCAAATTTTTGGTAAAAAATGCTTTCGCCACCCGGGGGCGTAAGTGTCAACTTTTGCTTCTGATGTATTTGCCATAAAATCGAAGCTTCTAAAATATCGATTGAAAACATTCCTCCGTGGACTGATGCCACTCACATCGATAAACCTTTTCGGAATATTTTCTTCCTAAAATATCCCACAGTTTCTCCGCCAGGGAGCGTAGATGTATATCTTATTTTTGTCAATATCTCTACATGTAGGGATCCGATTTGGTAAAATCCTTCTTTGTTGAATAGCGTTTTCAGTGTGACATGTTTTTTTATAACTTCAAAATTTTTCAAGTAATTCATAGACTTTCCGCTAGGGGGCGTAGAGGTAAATTGCATTTCCCCCTATATCTCTGCTTCTAAATCTCCGATTTGAAAAATTCTTTCTGCACCGGATACAGCTCCTGATGGGAAATCGTTTGCACATAATTTCCAATTTTTGTAAAAAATAGTTTGGCCACCAGGGGGCGTAAATCTTAATTTCCGCTTCTGTTGTATTTGCAGCAAAATATGAGCTTCTAAATTCTCGATTGAAAAAAACGTCGTTCGTTGACCGATACTACTCATGTCAACAAACCTTTTAGAAACATTTTCTTCTTAAAATAGTGCAGGGTTTCTACGCCAGGGGCGTAGATGTACATCTTATTTTTGTCAATATCTCTACTTCTAGGAGTCCGATTTAAAAATTCCTTCTTTGTTGGATAGTGTTTTCCGTGTGACATGTTCTTCATATAATTTCAAATTTTCAAGTAATTCATAGACTTTCCGCTAGGGGGCATAGCGGCAAATTGCGTTTCCCCCTATATCTCTGCTTCTAAATCTCCGATTTGAAAAATTCTTTCTGCACCGGATACAGCTCCTGGTGGGAAATCGTTTTCACATAATTTCTAATTTTTGTAAAAAAAATAGTTTGGCCTCCAGGGGGCGTAAATCCTAATTTCCGCTTCTGTTGTATTTGCAGCAAAATATGAGCTTCTAAATTCTCGATTGAAAAAAACGTCGTTTGTTGTCCGATACTACTCATGTCGACAAACCTTTTAGGGACATTTTCTTCTTGAAAAAATCCATGGTTTCTACGCCAGGGGCGTAGATGTATATCTTATTTTTGTCAATATCTCTACTTCTAAGATTACGATTTGAAAAATTCCTTCTTTGTTGGATAGTGTTTCCGATGCGAAATGTTTTTCCTATAAATTCAAAATTTTCATGTAAATCATAGACTTTCCGCTAGGGGGCACAAAGGTAAATTGTGTTTTCTGTGTTATTTCTTCTTCTAATATTTCGATTTGAAGAATTCTTCCTGTATCGCATACAAGACCTGATGGAAAATATTTTTCACATAATTTCTAATGTTTGGTAAAGTATGGTTTGGCCACCAGGGGCATAAGTGTTAATTTCTGCTTCTGATGTATTTGTAGCAAAATCTGGGCTCCTGAAAACTCGACTAATTTATTTATTTTTTCTTGAACCGATACCGCTCATATGGAAAAACCTTTTGAGAATACTTTCTCCCTAAAATAATGCATGGTTTTCCCACCAGGGGACGTTAAGTCACATCTTATTTTTGTCGATATCTCTGTTTCTAATAGTCAGATTTGAAAAATTCTTTTTGTGTTGGTGAGCGTTTAAGTCAAATCCTATTTTTGTCGATATCTCTGTTTCTAAGAGTCAGATTTGAAAAATTATTTTTGTGTTGGAGAGCGTTTCCGGTGCGAAATGTTTCTCATATAAATTCATGTTTTTCTTAACGCACAAGTCTGCAACCACTGGGCGTAAGCTCACAATTCCGTTTACAACAATATCTGAGAGTTTAAAAACCCGATTGAAAAACTTCTTTCTTCCGGTAGATACTATTGTTTTCCATACCGGTTCCATTGACTTTGAATAGCTTTGATAAATTTAATTTGCGTCAGAACGGATTCAAAATACGTGCTTATTACACCCGAAAATTCGGAGTTATATTTCTTGTTTTATTTTTTAATCGAACGCTTGTGTTTTGTCGTCAGATCTTGCAAGAAAACGTACAACTGCATCAGCAAGAACACCTATATTTGTCCAACGTATCCAAAATTACTTCTGCCAACGACGAGATATACTAATCACCTAAAACATTAAAAAACCCTCTGCGTTATGCAAATAAGCGCGCGTGCAGCCAATCAGCGTCACGTGCCAAAGTCGCGAATAATATATATACACCGATGAGCCATTATATTATGACCACCCCAAGCCAAGAGAAATGACCGCGCCTGGAGACGGAACGGTGGCGCAGGTGAAGTTCACAGAGCAGTATATATACAACCCGAGGACCCGCTTTCGGTTAGTAGAGTTTTTGGAGTCAGAATGTGAAAAGCTGCCGATTTATCGGAGTTTGATAAAGGACAAATTGTGATCGCACGGCGCCTCGGAACTACGATCTCAGAAACGCCGCGGCTTGTGGGCTGTTCACGTTCCGCTGTAGTGAGTACGTATCAAAAGTGGTGCACAGTTGGCCAAACGAAGAACCGTCGTCCAGCCATGTGTCATCCGCAGCTTTCTGATATTAGAGGGGAGCGGAGACTGTCGCGCATTGTTCACAGCGACCGCAGGACCACAGTGCGACAAATCATCTGCAGCTAAAAAAGTGGTGATCAGGGCAATGTGTCACAGCACACACTTCATCGCAGCCTTTTGCGCATGGGCCTGCGAAGCCGAAGACCCAGCCGGGTCCCCATGCTCACTGCATGTCATCGCCCACAACGCGTGAGATGGGTCCAAGATCATCGAGATTTTTTTTTTTTTTTTTTGATTGGAGGTTTTACGACCACCGTGAGCAACTCAATGGGCTATAAGCAGTCGCCCGTCCCTAATTTAGGGTCACTGGTTCCAGGGAAGGGAGAGAGCCAGCGCCGTAAGACAAACACAACATCCATGCCTGACCGGGATTCGAACCCGGACCCCTTACGGACGAATGATCAGAGGCCAGCGCCTTAGACCACTGCGCCACCGGGGCGGCTCATCGAGATTGCACCGTGGATGATTGGAAGAAAGTGGCATGGTCTGACGAATTAAGATTCCTAGTGCATCACATAGACGATCGAGCGCGGATACCCCGATTACCAACGGAGGCTATAGCACCTTGATGCACTGTCTGGCGGAAACAGGCCGGCGGTGGCCGTGTTATGCTGTGGGCGATGTTTTGTGTGAACACTTTAGGCCCCATTATCGTAATAGCACAATCCCTGACAGCTGTCAGGTATCTGAACATCGATGCGGACCAAGTTCACCCATTCACGACAACAGTGTTCCCTGCTGATGATAACCATCACCAACAGGATAATGCGCCATGCCACACTGCCAGAATCGTCAAAGAGTGGTTCGAGGAACATGCTGGTGACTTTCTGTTAACGCCCTGGCCTCCAAATTCACCTGACATGAGCCCTATTGAACATTTGTGGTTTGACTTGGAAAAGCGGGTTCGGGCTAAATCACCACCACCCCGAAATGTACGGGAACTGAAGGACATACTGTTGACATTATGTTACCAGATACCTCAAGATACCTATCGCCACTTCATCGAATCGATGCCTTGCCTAGTGGCCGCTGTTTTGCGGGCTAAAAGGGGTCCTACAACTTGTTAGGTAGGTGGTCATATTGCAATGGCTCATCGGTGTATAACACCTGGGTCAGTCAGTATTTCGTTGTCTCAACATGGGAAAAGCAAAGGATTTATCTGATTTCGACAAAGGCCAGATCGTGATAGCAGGACGCCTTGGTAAGAGCATCTCCGAAACAGCGACCCTGGTAGGTTGCTCACGCAATGAAGTAGTTAATATCTATCAAAGATGGTTCGAAACAGGTGACACTTCAAGCCGTCGAAAAGTCGCGGGAAGGCCACGTGTCATTTATGCCAGTGGTCAGCGCAGGCTATCTCGTCTTGTGCGCAGCAACATGGGGGCTACTGTATCTGCCATTACTTATGATTTTAATTGTGGTGAAGGGCTCAATGTGTCCGAACACTTTGTTCACCGTACGCTCTTGGATATGGGTCTCCGCAGCCGTAGACCCATTCGTGTGTCTATGCTCACAGCGGTTCACCTTCGTCAATGCTTGCAGTGGACACATAATCATTGATATTGAACCATAGAAGACTAGAAGAGAGTCTCGTGGTCAGACGAATCTCGTTTTCTGTTACATCATATCGACGGACGAGCTCGTGTGCGACGCTCACCTAAGTAAGCCTTCTCACCTGGATGCACTGTGGGACGGATCCAGGAGGCTGGAGAGTGTGTGATGATCTGGGCAATCTTTTCTATGGGAACACTTGGACCCCATTATCCCTGTAGAGCGAACTCTGATAGCTGTTACGTACCTGATCATTGTGGCTGACCAAGTACACCCATCCATGGCAACTGTATTACCTAGCCGAGATGGCGTCTTTTCAGCAAGACGATGTTCCATGCCACACTGCAAAGAAGGTTCAGGAATGGTTCCAAGAATATGAAGACGAATTTCATCTAGTGCCATGGCTCCCGGACATGAATCCTATCCAGCATATGTGGTTTCAGTTAGAGAAATGGGTATGAGCAGCATCACCCCAACCACGTAATTTACGTGAACTGCGGGATCTTCTGTCCAAATATAAAAGGACATCTACCAACATCTCGATGATGTTGGTAGATGTCCTTTTGTACCAAATATGAAATACATCTACCAACATCTCGATGAATCTCCATGGTACCAAATATAAAAAGACATCTGCCAACATCTCGATGAATCTATGCCTCATCATGTGAGAGCTCATTTGGCGGCGACAGAAGGACCTAAATCATATTAGGTAGGTGACTTTAATGTTTTTACTGATCGGTGTATGTCATTGTCCAATATCTCGCCGACAAAAAATGGAACGTTTAAGCCAACAGACAGGCAAATTTGGTTTCCAGTCTTTTTCTATGGCTTTTAAAATATTTGATGAAATATACCTCCTTCCAAAATGTTTGCAATGTTTTAATGTTGCAATCACACGTTATTTGCCAATATTGTCCGTACAATGCGTGATAAATCACACCTGGGACAAGTTATCGTTGGCTGGAGGTTAGCTAAAGGAAAGAACGATGTTTTTCTTCTGCTAACGAATCAGTCCTGACGTTACAATGAGAAAACGTGGCGCCGACCTTGACGCAAATGCTATTATAATCACTAATAAAAGAAATCGCTGATCTGGTTATTCAACAGAATTCGGGAAGGGACTGATGCGTCATAAAACGGAACACGATCTTACAGTGTTTTTGTTCGGGTTTTTTTTTCGAGGTTCAACAACCACCACGAGCAATTATTATGGCTATAAGCTGTCGCCGTTCTACAATTTAGGGCCACTGTTTCCAGGCAAGGCAGAGGTCCAGAGCTGTGGGACAGGCACACCACAAATGGCTGATCTGAAACTCGAATCTGAGCCCAGCTCCGACGACAAGCCATAAACCAGTGCTCAGGCCACTTGGCAATCGGGGAGGCTACAGGAAATGATGTGCGCCGCCCCGGTGACGCAGTGGTCTAAGCGATGGCTTCTGATGATTCGTCCGATATGGGTCCGGGTTCGAATCCCGGTGAGGTATGGATGTTGTGTTCGTCTTACGGCACTGGATCTCTCCCTTTCCTGGAACCAGTGGCCCTAAATTAGGGACGGGCGACTGCTTATAGCCCACTGAGTTGCTCATCATCAAATAGAAGTCATTGCTCTTTCCACGTTTATAACTGAGTCGCGGAAAAATTCTCATCGTCCGCCACCGGAAATCGAGCCCAGGGTCTTCCAGTTACGCGTCGGACATGCTACCACTGCACCACAGCGGCCTCGAAATTCTCCAGACTCACATTCGACAAACTGCCAACCACCAGGCAGGTTGCTTTCTTTGGAGCCCCGCACAATGCTGGGGATTCACCAAAGATGAACAGTAGCAACTGAACAAATAACTAGAAAGTGGTACATTGGAAGCATGTCCGGCGCGTAACTGGAAGACCCTGGGTTCGATTCCCGGTGGCGGCCGATGAGAATTTTTCCGTGGCTCACTTATAGACGTAAAAAGAGCGATGATTTCTATTTGATGTTCCTGATCGACGTCAACAGTGTATTTATTATCCATTCACCTTCTAGTTATTTATTCCGTTGCTACTGTTCATCTTTGGTGAATCCCCAGCATTGTGCGGGGATCCCAAGAAAGCAACCTGCCTGGTAGTTGGCAGTTTGTCGTATGTGAGTCTGGAGAATTTCGAAGATGCTGTGGTGCAGTGGAAACATGTCCGGCGCGTAACTGGAAGACCCTGGGTTCGATTCCCGGTGGCGGCCGATGATAATTTTTCCGTGACTCACTTATAAACGTCGAAAGAGCGATGACTTCTATTTGATTCTCCTAATCCACGTCAAATGTGTATTTATTAAGTTGCTCATGGTGGTCGTTAAATCCCCCAATAAAAAAAGATGTACCATAACCTTTAACGTTGCCTCTTCAGCATTCTTACTGATTTTGGATAGCATTTGTACCTAGATTGATTACGTTTCATATGCATTAAACTCTTCTGACGTTCCCTCATAGCAAATTGTGATGATAGCATTTAATCAAAGTAATCATACGCCTAGAGTTCTGCAACCACGAGCTGCACGATATGCTTCCGTCAGTGAACAAATTTTAGGAAGTATACGTCTTTACTTTTTCCAGCCTTACGAATCACAAATTATAAAGATAATAAAATCCTGTGAATTCAGCATTTCTTGAAAAGGTATCTGTGTGTTCAAGCAATGAAAGGAAACGCACAAATAGAGCGGTTGCAAGCACATCTAAAAAGCACGGAGCGCCGAGGCGTTCATATGATGTTACCAAAAAGTCCACACAATGGTTCTTACATACTCTTAAATTCTGCAACAAAACAGCCGCCAAATTTATAAAGATATCCCAGTCGACTGTCTACATTATCATCCGGGACAATCAATGCTGTAAGCAAAGATTCCTCCGTAGAAGCCTTGTGTCCATGAGTTGCTGCCTCGCCACACAAAGGAACAGCGTAGCAGTTGCATCAAAGTGCATTATATGGACAAAAGTTATTGGACACTGTAAGTAATAGAAAAGCATTATTGTATTTGCATAGGTAGTAGGTAGCTCCTTCATTTGCAGAGATTACCGCAGCCATCCATCGAGGTAAACTGTCCACAAGTCTATGGAGTACAGAGAGCGAGATGTTCCTCCATTCCGCCTTGAGTGCATCGACCAACTCTGTCAGTGAAGAAGGTCGTGTTGGTCTAGACCGCTCTCGTCCTTCAAATTCATCCCATAGGTGCTCAGTGAGATTAAGGTCCGGGCTTGGAGCAAGCCAGTCCATCCCCGAGACCTGACTTTCTTCATGCCACTCTATAGTAGCCCTGAAATCATGACAAGTGGCATTGTCGTCCTGGAGAAACAATCGTAGTGTCCGTAGAACTGCCACAACGTTAGGAGCATTGAGTTATCTACGATATCTCTAGCTATACAGCACAGAGTTCATGCTGCCACGAATAACAACCAGTGTACCCACATCGTACCAGCTAAAACAGCCCCATAACCATAACTCTACCGCCTCCGTGTTTCATAGTCGGCACTGTACACTCCGGAAACAGACGTTCTCCGGGTAACCGTCAAACCCAGACACGTCCATTCGATCGGAATAATGTGAAGTGGGATTCTTCGCTCCATAATACCATTGCCACCATTGCTCTAATGTCCATTTTTTATGCTGCTGACACCATCGTAGCCGCGTGTATTTATTGGTCTTTGTGATGAGAGGTTCATGGGCGGCTGCTTGGCCATGATAACCGAGTGCATGGGCCTCTCTTCGAAGTGTCTTGGTGGAGACCATAACACCTGTGGCCATCTGGAACTCCTGTGCTATGACGTGCATTGGTCGGCACCTGGTTTTCCGTATCTCCCTCTGCAGCATCCTCCAATCCCAGGGTTGTAGTTTCGTGGGTCTTCCAGGGTGAGGTGAATTCCTGCAAAGTCCCGTCTTCTTCCACTTGTTGATGACAAAGGCCTCATTCGATTTAGCGACCTGTCTGACATCAACAACGCTTTTTATGATCATACCTAAAATTGAGCAGCCTATTATAACGCCTTTTTCAAACACCGAGAGCTCTTTCCTGCGAGCGAGCCATTTTATCAGCGATTGATCTAAGCCTGCTCCTGTTGCCGTTTTTATACCTTATCGACCACGTATCTGCTGCGAGAGCACAACATTGCGCCTGTGTGGGGGTACCCAATCACTTTTGTCCACATAGTGTATATGTGCAGTACCTGGAGGGCAGCAAGAAGAAACATCAGGCTACATTAGAAGAGGGATATGTTTATTTAAACGACTGCAACAAATTTGGGTCAATGTATTACCTGCCAACTAACTTTCTACAAGTGAATATGCTGAAAGTTTTTCTAAAGGTATTGTCGTCATTTCTAGGAACAGCTATTATGGAAAGTTGTGAAACCGAAACTATGAAAGAAAAGTGCGCCGAAATAAATTCCCGCTATTATCAGACAAGCGTCCTAAAAGCAATAAGCTGAGACGAATTACCTATCTTGTGTGGAACGGACGGCAATACCGTATGGTTGCATCAAGAAGCAGCTTCGAGTCACACATCGGTGTTTACGCGCAGATGTCTTCAGTATACAAACTTTTGCGCGTTGGGCTGTTGAAACGATTTTTACGTAAAAGTCGACAGTTGTTAAATTATGCAAAGCTTGTTAAGAGGAATAAGACCGGCTGGATATGACAGTGCTTCACGGAAGTCTACCGCACTGAAAAGTACACTGTATAGCAAACGTAGCACAAGAAAAAACAGATCGAGAATTACCAATATGGTGTAAAGGTATATGATGTTCTCTTGGCCCTTGAACAGCGCCATGTAAAGTAATCGTTCATAGTATACCTTGAGTTTTCTGAAACAAAAGCGTTGTTAATCCCGGCCCTTGAACAGCGCCTTGTAAAGTAATCGTTCATAGTATTCCTTGAGTTTTCTGAAACAAAAGCGTTGTTACTCCCGACCCATGACCACTAATCTAATACGTAGCGTGTTGAACGAGCCTTTTCAGCTTTCACCATTAGAGGCATCGACTCCGCTTAATCACGAAAGGCGTCCTCGGGTATTCTGTATCTAGTGAATAGAATAATGCCCCAGAGTTCGGCGATGGAGAAATGCAGTGACGTGGACTGGCGAATGCAGCGTGCCACTGCATCTGACAAATGTTTGATGAGATTCAAATAGGAGGAATTTGATTGTCAGGGAAGCACATGAAATGCTTGGACATGATTCTTGAATCATCGCTGCACAATGCAGGGCTTGAAACACGGGGCGTTGTTTTTATGTAATAGTCGAGTACCATACGGATACACGCTCATCATGTAAGTCAATACTTGGTCCTAAACAATGCTAGGTAAGATCTGGTGGTGAGAGTGTATTCAACGGGGACGATGGGACGTAGGGATGTCCATGGAAACAATTCACATACCATGGTTCTGCCGCTGCCGGTCAGTTTCCGTCCAACCTTGCAGTCTGTTTGCAGCTCTTCACCAACGCGGCGTCGAATGTTGAACCGTCCATCAGCATGTTTGAGATAGAACCTGAGCTCATCTAACCAAGCGACTCTTCCAGTCGTCCAATAGTCAGTCGGGTTGTTCCCATGCCCACTGCAGGTGGGGCCATAGATTCGTTTGGTCAACATAGACACATGAACGGGCAGTTGACTCCTTAGGTCCATCCGCAAGAGTGTCTGCTAAATTGTGTGCTCGAAAATTGCTCTCTGTACCATGCCAACCAGTATTCAGTTCGACCGCCAAACCCTGGCGGTCTCCCCTTTCCGGCACGTTGAGTGGATATGTATCCCTCTTTGGACTATTCTCGCCACATCTGTATTACGGCGACCCTTGAGCAGCCAACAATGCCTGCGGTTGTTGAGATGGTGATACCCACCTTTTCCTTCGCCAATCTTCATTTCCCGTACAGACTCAGACGGATGTTTCCATTTCCACATTGCACAGGCTTCGTGTTACCGAACATACCACCTCTTCCCGTGCCGTTTATATACATTCCGCGCCTCGGGAACGTCGCTGATATGTTGTGTGAATAGCTCCCTCTCGTGGAGACAGGGGCAACAGTCATAGTGATTCAGCTCATGAGTGTAACTCACCTTGTTATTTTGTTTTTCGTAAATTTTTGCCAGAAAGACCAGAAGGACTTCTAGGCGCCAGGTGTGTCTCTGCCAAGGGTGCAAATAAGGTGCATTGCATGCACACAGCTTTAGTTCTGCTTATGTTCAATCTTCTACCTTCTAATGCCGTTCCCCAACTTTCAAGTTTTTCTTCTATTCTTTTCTACGTTTTCACCGAAGCACTGTATCACTACTAAAATAAATTCATAATTAAACATTCTGTAATTTAAATACACTAATTTTTAAATCTGTCTCACCCACAAAATCTGGAATCCGTTTCAATGATTCAAAGCCGCAACGAAAGCATACCTGCAGAACAACAACTGAAAAAGAATGTGCAATCTCTGCACGTGTATCTCAGTAATGCGTTTCTTTCTTCCACTGTTTGATTTCCCATAGAAAAGAACACATTGGTATATTTTTTATTTTTATATTACTTTAATTTTTTTCACTGACAAAGCCATTTGCTGGCCGTCTTACGAAATATCGGAAATTTTCTTTATAATGTGAAAATATAAACTTTCAACTTTCCTAATGTAACGGAGCAAATCAGAGATCTTCGGAGGTGGTTACACTGAAAATTGATAAGAAGACAATAATTATTAGCCTAGTTTGCCTGCATATTCTTCCGTTTCCCCAAAAGGTTTGATAACAAAATACCTAACTTTCTCAAAAAGTTTTCCTTTGCCTCTAGAATCGATAAAAAGGTACCTGTAGCACTTAACTACAACTTAAAAACTGCTCCCGGATACAAAAACAAAAGAAGAAATAGGTATATATTGTTACAAACAACTTTTATAACTTAGAAAATTCGAAGTTCTGTTCGGAACAAAAAAAGCTATAGACCCGCGCGAAACTGAATGAGAGCTACAAAATTGTGCATTGGAACTTGGAATAATTCTGAAAAAAGTTTACTTTTGCTGTAACCTCAATTTCCATCTTTGATTCTGCTGTAACAGCAATCCTTTGCATACCTATAAAAGAACAAACAGGTGAAAAGAGATCTTCGTAAAACCATTCTTCAGTTTTCAATCAAAACAAGGGACGCAGATAACACACAGGATATAAGGTATCATGAAGAGGCTTAGTTTGCACCACCGAGTGTCTCAAAGCCGTCTAAAAAGTGCGAAGTGTCTTTTCGTAGAGGTGAAAGAGTAGATTGGCGAGTGAGCATGACATCGCGCGTTTTTAAGGGGGGAACATGAGGGTGGCGGCAAGTCGCTGTTGTTTGGTACTCTACTACATACAGTAAGTTGTTCGCCGTCATCATGAAGTTCTTCTCCATCCCTAAGTCGCTAGCTGATCGCAGCATGCTGGCTTAGATGGTGAGTGAGCAACGGTAGCAATTATGCGAGAGTGAATCTGCGATGGGCTCTTGGAAAGGGATCACGTACACGGTGCGGTGAATAATGCAGAAGAAACATTCCCCCGTTTGGTGTTTTGCTGCCGAGCAGACGGCTATTTTATGACATGGTGATAAGGCATCACTGCACTTGCCAGTCTCTTCCTTTGGATGTCTTCTTTTATGGAGGAATCATCTGACCACTTCTCTCCTACTCTTCTCCTTCTTTTATTTCTTTCTTTCTACCCTCTTTTCTTTCTCTTTCCCCTCCTTCGCCTTTCCTCGGCTGTTTTGGTTGTTTTGTTCAGTTTGTAGATTATGTACTTCACGCTCAACACTTTGTAAACTGTCTTTCAGCTCTTCTGAGAGCTGCGTGTGAGAGAGCTCTTCTTTTTTACCTCTGACATTGAAATATGTGCCTTTAAATGCAAACCCGTGCAAATATTGCAGTCGCAAAAGATTTGGGATCTTAAAATGTTGGAATCTTCTTTTAGGTATGTCAAAGATAGAAATAACCTGCTTCCAATTAAAGGCATGAGAATTGGAAAAAGAATCTGAAAAGAACGTAAAACATAGTTTTATAAGTTATAAAAGCAGCACTCTTTAAACAGCTTTCGTCTAAGTTCAGTCTCAGATAACTAAGTTGTTGCACGCTGAAAAGTAACAAAAGATACTTTATGGGTGAGTAATAAGTCAGGGCATAAACTGTGATTTGAAAACGAAAATTGTGAGACACTCACTCAAAACAGGTACCACAGAAAGTATTGTATTTCCATTATGACTTCAAAAAAAATAGAAAGAAAAGATGAAAATCGTGTTGAAAACTGACACAATGCACAACTTCGGGTATCGTTTTTATTATCTCTTTGTTCTTCATTAAAACTCGAAAGGAAAAGAAATGGAATCATAGATATAACACTACGGCTCCACTCCTCTTAGAACTGAGCTACATTCGTAGTGCAATGTACGTAGTTCCTTAGACACTGGATGACTGTGGAAAGTTTTCAGAATTTCATAAACCTTTGAAGGTACATAATACAGTAGAACCTCGTTTATACGTTTCTCACTTATACGTTTTTCTCATTTATAAGCAAAATGTCGCTGATCCAAAAATTCTGAATTGCCCCTAATGTTTAACTTTCCCTGTTTCGCTTATGCGTTATTCTCAAATATACGTTCATTTTATTTGGTCCCTTGAAAACCGTACAAACAAGGTTTCACTGTATTTACATAATGTACTTCGCATCTAGGAAATGCGATGAAGATAAAGGGTAGGCACCCATACTGCCGGCTGTCTCGGTGGTCGAGTGGTACGAAGCGCTGGCTTCTGATCATTCCTCCGAGATGGCTGCGGGTTCTAATCCCAAGTGAGGTATGGGTAGTGTGTTTGTCTTACAGCATTAACTCTCTTCCCTACATGGAACTGGTGGCCCTAAATTATAGATGGGCCACTTCTTATAGCTAGTTGAGTTGTTCATTGTGGTTGTTAAATCCCCAAACAAATATCACCGTTATAGCGGAATAAAATCTGGAATATCCCTGGTAAGTCATGAATGTATAACGTACAAGTTTTTCCGCGCCGGGCATCGAACTCGGGTCCCTTCACTCCGGAGTAAGTCGCTTTTACAACTGCGCTACGCGCACATGTTTTCATAATCTTTTTATTCAGAGCAAATGAAGGGAATTTGGATACAGATGGCACGGACAATACAGTGCCAGAAAAGTAGACAAAAGATGTAAAATGTACAATGAGATCGTAATATGTTAGTTAGTTAGTTAATTGATTTTAGTGGCGCAAGGGCCAGGCTTGGCCAAAGAGCGCCAGACACAGAACTATCAGCGAAAGATCGTAATATGTACGAGAAGCCTATGTACAATATATACAAGGTGGTACAACAATAAATAGAACAGCTCATGGCTGGAGCATGTGCAACAAATGATAAATACACTATCTACCAACAAGTAAGACACCCCTGCAATTGACGATATCTGCGGTTCTGATACACGTCACGGCCGCCGCCGTTAAATATCGTGTGAGAAACAACAACACAACCAGTCGCATGCAAGATGCCACGCAGTTCGATGCTCTCTGATTTCGAGAAAGGTGTAATCGTCAGGTATCACAGAAATGGCCGATCCATACGTGACATATCCAGCTAGTTGAAGTACCCAAAATCGACAGTGGCCTACGTGATTGGCAAGTGGAAGATGAGAGGTGACTGTCGGAATGTGCCCCGACCCGGCAGACCCACAAAACTAAGAGTTAGAGACCGACGGGTGCTGGTCAGAGAAATTCGGAAGAACCGCACCAAATCGATGGGCCACATCCGCGAAAAGTTTCAACAGGCATCCGGGAGTGTTCTTTAGATGAATACCATCCGTAAGGAAGCCCATCTGCTCGGTTATCATGGACGTGCTGCCGCCCACAAGCCTTTGATCAAGTCCAATAGCGCTGCTCGGCTAACGTAGTGCAAAGAACGTCGACAGTGGACCGTTGAACAGTGGACACAGGTTCTCTGGAGCGACGAATCAAGGTTCACCCTCTATCTTTCGGATGGCAGAGTCTGGGTTTGGCGTCTGCCTGGAGAACGCCTCCTGCCGGAATGTATTGTTCCAACTGTGAAGTTCGGCGGCGGTGGAATTATGCTATGGGGGTGTTTCTCCTGGTATGGCACGGGACCCTTGGTCGCAATTCCTGGTAGACTCAACGCCGAGACTTACTGCACCATTTTGGATCACCATGCGCTTCCTACGTTGTGGCAGTTTTACGGGGTGGACCCATGTTACTTTCAGGATGACAATGCCACCTGTCATGTTGTGAGGTCCACCATGGTTTGGTATAGTGACAATGGGGTTAATCGAATGGACTGACCTGCGCAGAGCTCGGACCTTAACCCTATCGAGCACCTCTGGGACGAGTTGGAGCGTCGACTTAAGGGGTGCCCCCACCGTCCGAAATCGGTGAAGGAACTGACCCGTCTTCTCCAAGCCGAGTGGAAGAAAATACCGCTAGCCGTCGTACAACGCCTGGTTGAGAGTATGCCCCGGAGGGTCGCTGCTGTAATCGCCGCTCGTGGAGGCTCCACCAACTATTGAAGGTGAATAAACTTCGTTTTCCTTTGCTATCACAGGTATCCAATTACTTGTTGGTAGATAGTGTATGTACAGATATTCCAAGCGACGTGATATTTAGAAGATGTATATGTACAAGAATCAAAGCTAATAAGAATAACAATAGTAACAATAAGAAAACAAAAGGACGAAGATGCGTCAAAGACTACTCTGAGGACATAGTGTACATGATACAACATTGCAATGTATACATATATAGTGAAAAACAAGAGATGTATGGAAGATATATGCACAGATATATGGTAAATAATATGATGAACAGCGAAAACAGTGCATAACCAGAATATGCGCCGAAAATACATAATATCGTGCAGGATTACAAAGAGGGTGTATTATATACAAGCTGCATATGTACAATCCAATATAGGCGTAATAACATGAGCAGAAAAAAATCGGATAAGAAAATATTGCATGAGTATCAAGTAATGCTGGCAACAATAATAATCATGATAATAGTAATGATAACACAACTAGCAGCAGGAAGATATAACGAAAACTACAAGGATCCAAGAAATATGCACAGGTCAAAAGAAGTGCAAAAGTACAGTGAAAGCATGCAATGTGCAAAATAAGTATGTATAAATATATGACAAATTATATAATGTACATCAAAGAGCATTGCAGAGCTAGTGCATGACCTTAAAAACATAATATCATGCAAGAATACGAACAGGATGAATATACACAAGATGCAAGTGTACAAAATCCTATGAAAGCGTAATAACATGTGCTGAAAAACATGAGAAGAAAGAAATGCATTGGTACAAAATAATGCTGACAACAATAATAATAATAACAAGTAATCTGCAGAAACACATAAAGAACTGACATGATTCTAAGATCAGGTATGTATGAGGAGGCAAAGTCAGATTGACGATGAAATCTGCCAGGTCGGCAAGGAGTGAAGGGATGTGTTGGTGGAGGAAGAGTCCAGTGCGCAGGAGATGGCAATGAACCAGATAGTCACGGAGAAAGGCACAAGAAAAGTCCCGACGATGCCACGATGATCAAAGCAAGAGGCGCAAGTCGTCTGAAGGATCGGTGAACCACCTCCGACATGGAGACCAGACGGACATGAGCTCGGGCGGAAGCAAACGCTAGACGTAGGCGGGCGAGTAGGCGGTTTCGGAATTGACAACAGAGTTCGTCCCCCGCCTGTAACAGAGATGGCAGAAGAGCGACGGATCGAAGCTGTAGATAGCTGTGTTGAGGGAGTGGATGTCTTCATGTACAAGAGAATTTGCCAACGGGGTACAAAAGCCCGACTATTCAGTGCTGCTACCTTGAAGAGATATATCTGATGGTGGTTGGATGAGATTATCAGCAGCCTGCCGAAGCCTGTCAAGACGGTTGCGGGTGGTCTTGGCCCAAGAAGAGTCCCCAAAGGTCGTGGGGTTCATTTCTTGGGCCAAGACCATCCGCAGCCGTCTTGACAAGCATTTGCGTCATCGTCTCAGCAAGGTGGTACTGGTACGGTGCTAAGAATTTACGAGACATCTTGTTCTGTCGTGGACCAATAAGAAAAGCGTATAACGCTTTTCCAGGAACTGGTGTCTGAGGGAGGAAGGAACCTTCCAGGAGACACAGAAAATCTTTAGGAGACGGTGGAGGAACAGAGCAAACTTCTGATTCAGATTCAACAGAACCATCAGAGGTGTTTGGAAGATTATTTGAGCGATCACGACCACTCTAGAAGGTGGGCCATATTTTAATCTTCTTCGTGCGATTTCGAGGAGCACGGCAACGCTTCGTGCAGTTATGGGTCTGAGCCGAGACCGATGAAGAAATATCCGGCACTTTAAAAGTCATAGAAGAAGGGGGCAGTGTAATCAGGCACAGATGCGAGTGGAGGATCTTCCGCTAAAAGCCGAGTAGAAGGCAGAGGGCCTGCAGCAGGTAGAACACCAGACTGTTGTTGCGCTGGAAGCATAGAAGTGGAACAAGAAGACGTAGGTTGAGCCGAAGACATCGGTCGACCAACAGCTTTAGTACGACTTTCTTCATAAGTCGACCCCTGCTGATCGGATGCACAGGAAGCAGATGTTTTAGGAGGAAGTGAAGGATAAGGAGGTCGTCCTGTTGACTTGGGGGCTGACGACGCATTATGAGAGCAAAGGGCGCGAGGGTGCCCTGTACCCTTGCAAATCGGGCAGATGGAGCCCACAGTGATGATTATTTGACGAAGATGCGTGCTACAACGAACACGAAGTACAGTTGGAACACGAAGCATATGTTCATCCGATGGAAAGACCATTCGAATGTTACGACGGAAGCCCAACAGGTACCTGTCTTCAGGCACATCAGGAAATGAGGAATAGGTATGAACTGGACCCACAATTCGACAGTAGGGACTCAGAGCAGCAATCAGTAGATCATTAGACACCTCTGGTGGTACAGGTGAAAAGCTAACGAGGACTGGGATCTGGGAGATAGGATATGCCTAAAGGTGACGGTCTCCAATGGAAATCCCATTAGTCAGAACCTTGAGAGTATATTCATCAGTGGTGGAATGTGGAATGACTTTGCCGGGCTTTCTGCTCACGTGAGTGATGGCAGTAGGAGGAACAGTCTTGCGAAGGGCGGCACTGTAAGCAGTGAGTTTAGTATTCTGTAGGCTTGGAAAAACGACTCCGCGCTCCCCAGTACTAACGAAATCGTGACCATTAGGAGAGTCCACCGGGAGATCAACATCAATGGAGTGAGCATCACGCGTCATCCGAATTGGGCATGTAAAAGAAGAAGAAGAAGAAAAAGAAGAAGACGAAGGCTGAGAAGAAAGTCGAGACTTAGCCGAGGTGCCATCAGCGTAAGTGAGGATAGTAGTACGCTGCGATGAAGGTGGATCGACAACGGGGTGCGAGACATCCATTGCGCCATCTGCTGATTTCGGAGAGGACAGCAAATCGCTTCTTGGTACTCCGAAATAAGAACACTAACAGCTGGGAGGGCAGCAGAAAAACGCTGAGAACAGGAGTGGCCTAGCGAGAGCTGCTAATCAGTGGTGGATGAACCAATGGGAGCTGTGCAAAGGAGCGGATCAGTTCCGGAAGCCAGGGCGGGGACTTCACTCTTGCCGGAAGCCGCCATTTGCAATGGCAATAAGAATTCCCTGCCCTGGTCGACTTGGCAAGGCAATAAAGTGATGATTGTTAAATAAATTATGCACTTACCGGCTTGGTAGGCACACAGAAAAGGACACGAAAGCTTAACGGACGACACACACTCAAAATAACGAGCTAGAAATCCAGGATAGGGCACTAACCAATCGATGAAAGACGAGTTCGAAAATCAGCAGTACTGCCGCGCACATGTGCTCGCACTGCTATCTCCCTTTATCTCATGAGCGTCCTGCGTGGCAGGCACGTCACATCTTCCCCCTCCCCTCTCGAAAGAGGGCCGGGGCATGGCCCACGGGTTATCAAGGACCATGTGTATCTATAAGCAGTCTTCCCATGAAGAACGTGTATTTGAGAAATCCCAGACAATTTGATGTGTGGAACGTAGCATCACACTGATTTATTTTTTCGAAGCACTGAAGAAGGGATTCTCACTTTTCCTGTCTCGCCGCGTGGAAAGAACATTGCATCACTGCAAGGAACTTAACAGCCGGGTCATCCTGGAAGTTTGGGCGCCAGTATAACTCACAAGTTTGTCCACGCTAGGCATTGAAACCGGGTACCCTCCCTCCGGAGTAAGTCGCTCTCCCAACTGAGCTACGCGGACATGTGCTCTCACTGCTATCTCCCTTTATCTCATGTGCGTCCTGCGGGGCAGGCACGTCACAAATGCTATGCTCGTGATCAGCTTCAGTACCGAAGGCCAGAAGTAACTGAGTCTCCCTAATTTTGAGCCACTGTTTCCAGGGAAGGGAGAGAGCAAGATCCGTAGGGCAAGCACAAAACCCATGCCACATCCTGAGTTTTCACTTACAGTGGTCCTATTTGAGGAACATGTGCTTCCTTGTACCCTTAAATGCAACTTGCAGTCGTAAAACGCTATACAAAATCGGACTTACAAACGCATTGTGAATTATGGGCAACTCTGGAAGCATCTGGCGTGAATTTTATCATTATTTCAACAAATACTAAGACAAAAACAAAGTATACTACCAAAACATAAAGTCGAAAATGCATGCCAAATCTTTACACAACGGTGCTGTGGTTCCGAAACTGCTTCTTTTTCTTTCTCAAACTACGTTTGCAGAGAAAGTTTATTTGCCGCCCCGGTGGCGCAGTGGTCTAAGCGATGGCCTCTGATCATTTGTCTGAAAGGGGCCTGGGTTCGAATCCCGGGGAGACATGGATATTGTGTTTGTTTTACGGCACTGGCTCTCTCCCTTCCCTGGAACCAGTGGCCCTAAATTAGGAACGGGCGACTGCTTATATCCCATTGATTTGTTCACGGTGGTCGTTTAACCTCCAATAAAAAAAAATTATCATTATTTCAACAACCACCAAGACAAAAATAAACTACACTACCAAGACATAAAGTTAAAAATGGATGCCGAATCTTTACACAACGGTGCTGTGGTTTCGAAACTTCTTTTTCTTTCACAAACTACATTTGAAGAGAAAGTTTATTTGCCGCCCCGGTGGTGCAGTGGTCTAAGGCGCTGGCTTATGACTATTCGTCCGTGAAGTGTTTGGGTTCGAGTCCTGGTGGGGCATGGATGTTGTGTTTGTCTTACGGCACTGGTTTTCTCCCTTCTCTGGAAACAGTGACCCTAACTTAGGGGCGGGCGACTGCTTACAGCCCATTGAGTTGCTCACGGTGGTCGTTAAACCCCCAATAAAAAAATGATAAATTTAAATCCATTTAACCATCACATCACAGTGAAGAAGGTAATAACGGCAGAATATTTTTGACAATGTCGCATCGAAAAGTAACGGACGGTAAAACCAGCCAATCTTCCCGTGCGGGTAGTTTTGCAAATGTTAATGCCTACAGAATATGCTGTTGGTATTTGTATTCGTTGAGAGGAGACAGCGCCGTAACTAGCTTTTCAAGTGCCCTGTGCAAGCTTTTATTTTTGGACCCCTTAACTTTTTTCGGAGGGAGGAGAGGAGGTAATAGTAATAAAACAAATACAAAAAAACAATTATTTACAAATATTTTTTGGGTACACAAGAAACGTGCAAGTTCATTCATATGTACTTATAAATGAAAATAATTATTCTAACTGCACTTTTCTGTCTTTCATTTCAGCAAATTCACTGATTATATCATCAAAATTAATGTTTTTAACGATATTATATTCAATCTAAATTATGGAAAGATTGGACAATTGGTCTAGCCCGATAGTCGATCTTAAATCATTCTTAATTTTAACTTGCTAAAACTTCTCTCACTCGAAGCAGTAGAAACGGTAAGAGTAGAGAAATATTCGGAGAGCAACACTGATATTCGGATAAGACTCAATTAATCAAAAGTCATGAAGAGCCTTTAGAATATCAAGAAGAACTGCAGATTTAATGTTTTGTATTAGTGTCGAAGCTTCAAACTTATAGCTTTGAATTTCACATGTGAGCACGTACAATATTTAAATCTTCGCTATACTTAATAGCGAGATCTGCAGCCACTATTAAAACTCAAACAGAGTTTGCTGATCCAACCAGAGTATTAACGACTTTAGTATATACCAACTTTTACATTGCGGCTCTAACTGGTCGATGATTGTGCATGCACAGCTAGTTCATCGACGTAATCCTTGTGCTTCCCCTGCTCAGAGACGTCACAGGTACGGATGCTGAACCATAAAACCACATAAAATAGCTGACAAAGCGAAGAGGTGCGTACGCGCCTAAAGATCACTTCTTCACTAGCCTTGACAGGAGCTCTGGTCACGTGAGGAAGGGAGAAATTTGATCTTTGGATGATCCCTGTCTTACTCATGTGACCGGATGCACGTCTTTAAAAGGAAGCTTTAAGCATAATTTTAAAAAGATGCTTTTCTAATCATGACTGACTAACATAAGACTACTTAATAGCAAATATTTTTAACTGGACGCAATTTAGAAAAGGTTTTTATTTCATCCAGTTACCTAAGCATCCCGTTACTTAAGCATTTTCATTAGACAGTTTTTTCTTGTCAGTTCCATTTTTCTTGTCAGTTCCATCTCTTCGTCCTTGGCCCTGTGCCTGTGCACCTGTTGCACTTGCCTAGTTACAGCACTGAGAGGAGGTATGATTGCTAAGGAGCATGGTACAGGCGAATGAGTTTGAGGAAAAGTTAATCATTCATTGCCAACTGCGTGTAATCCAAAAGTGAGACTGTATTACACTGCTGGCCACCCAAAGTGCAACACCAAGAAGGACACGAGATAGCAAAGGCAGATTTACTGGACACATAGCAGCAGATACAAAGATGAAACGATTGAGCTCATAGGCCCGTGCGACTTGCGGAACACGCAGACATCAATAGTTCGTGTGGCCCCCGTGGCTTGCAATAACGGCCGCTACGCGCCGCGGCATCAAACGAAAGAGGCTTTGGATGTGGGCTTGCGGTATGTCGGTCCAGGCTGCTTCACCACGTTGCCACAGTTCATCAGGCGTAGCCGCGGGTAGTGCTTGCCGGGCCACTCGGTTGCCGATTAGCGACCAGACGTGCTCGTTGGGCAACATATCGGGTGAACAGGCGGGCCACGGCAGCAGTGACACCTGGTGGGCCGGCAAGAATTGTTGCACGATGCGTGCCACGTGCGGGCGCGCATTGTCCTGTTGAAACGTGGCCGCTGGCAGGTCCTGCAGGTAAGGGAGGACTACAGGCTCCAAAACGTCGGAGATGGTGCGGTGTCTGTTGAGTGTACCGGCGATGCGTACCAGAGGGGTGCGGGTGTCATGTCCAATTGCGCCCCAAACCATAACGCCAGGCGACGGACCGGTACGGCGATGCATAACGCAGGCGTCATACGGTCTCTCGCCGTGGTGCCGCCACACGCGGATCCGTCCATCGTCGTGTTGCAGGCAGAAGCGGGATTCGTCGGAGCAGACAATGTCGTGCCATTCCGTAGTCCAGGTGCGGCGTTCAACGGCCCACTTCCGCCGCACTCGCCAGTGGTGTAACGTCAATGGTAATCGGAGCAATGGGCGCCGTGCGACAAGTCCCCGCTCCTGCAGACGACGTCGAACGGTACGTGCTGACACAGGTTGTTGCGCAACACACCCTAATGCCTGCGCTAACGTTCGTGATGTGGCGGTGCGAGCCGTCAATGCCCGCCGCACAACATGCCGGTCCTCTCGTTCGGTGGTGGGCCGCGGCTGCGTTAATCGCTCACGTCGGTCCGTCTGTCCCTCCTACACCCACCGAATCCATACTCACCTCACTGTGGCTGGATGTCGTCCCACACGGGCGCCGATGTCTCGGTACGATAAACCGCTGTCGCGATAAGCAACTATTCATCCTCTGTCGAACTCCGAAACGTGCTGGAATGACTGCCGTATTCTGCGAGGAGGCATCAGGAAGCTTCCCACGCACAGGTCCGGCAGCACAACACACTTCCACTAGTTACACCCCGCCTTCATCAATCAAAGATCTTCGCTCTTTCCACGTTTATAAGTGAGTCACGGAAAAATTTTCATTGGCTGCCACCGGGAATAGAACCCAGGGTCTTCCAGTTACGCGCCGGAAATGCTTCCGCTACACCACAGTGGCCTCGAATTCCTCCAGACTCACACACGCTAACTGCCAAGCCAATTTGGCAGGTTGCTTCTTGGAGCCCCGCACAATGCTGGTGTTTAACCAAAGATGATAAGCAGCAACTGAAGAAATAATTAGAAGGCGAATGAATAATTAATACAGACCCCGCCTTCTGTGCACCCTTCTTATAGTGCTTCTCGGTGGCGTGCCGGGCGCACATGATTTGCATATACCCTTCAATGCTAATCGTTTGAATGTTCTCTCGTGGGCGACGCATGGTGCGATTTTCTGGCCAATCGAATGTTTGCTTTTTGGTGTTGCATTTTGGGTGGCCAGCAGTGTATATTAAAAATCAATCATTTTCTTTGAGTAATGTTCAGACTGTTAATAGATGGCGCGACCTGTACATTGATGACGTAAGTAGTCAAACAAATGTTGAAAAAACGTCAGTAGACAAAAAAATGTTGAAAAAACGTCAGTAGACAAAAAAAATGGTTATGTTTTAGCAAGTATTGAGTATCCCATGCTATAACTTAAAGTTAGTTTTATCGATGTGCTAATTTTCATCCTTGAGAATACATTAGTTGCTTAGAACATATGTAAAGAAGTTTTACCATTGGAAGCATAAGGCAGAGATTTTAGGTGGAACCACCTTAATATGTTTGCATAATCAGTTGTTTGTCCTTCATAATTGCCCGAATAGATGATTTATTCATGCTGTATGACGCGTGTCGTTCGCGATCTTCTATCCAGCTTCGCCTTTCGTTAACGATTTGCATTTTCGTCTCCATCGTGGTGCTTTGTCTCTTTTTTTTTTTTTTTGAATGGAGGTTTAACGAACACCGTGAGCAACTCAATGGGCTATAAGCAGTCGCCCGTCCCTAATTTAGGGTCACTGGTTCCAGGGAAGGGAGAGAGCCAGTGCCGTAAGACAAACACAACATCCATGCCTGACCGGGATTCGAACCCGGACCCCTTACGGACGAATGATCAGAGGCCAACGCCTTAGACCACTGCGCTACCGGGGCGGCGCTTTGTCTCTTCTTATCGGTACTTCCATCTCCACTAACGCTATTGCGCTTCTCAAACAGTTTTCTAGGTGATAGTGACCCAAGTTAAGAAAAATCACTGGATGACAAGAATTATATGTAACCAAATCAACAGCAGGAACACAACTGGTGAGAGGAGAGTCGTAACAGTTGCATACGTGCCGTAACGCAATCTGTTGGGTGTTTGCGAAGAAGTTATCTCTAGCTGTTTGCGAAAAAGTTCTTATCTCTGAAAGTTTCCATGCAAAAAGTTCGTAAGCACGACAAGAGACGTACAACAGTGATATCAGCCAGTGGATTCTGGGAAGTGTTACATAAAGATCAATCTCCCAGTGATACATAAAACAGAAGGATGACGTCGAATTCCCGGCTGTAATGAAAACTCTCAAACATCATATTCAAAACGTATTTCAAGGTATTTTATTTTTCGTTTTTAAATGTGCAATCACCAGTTGCATCAGAAAGACTGGAACGTTTTGCATCAGAAAGACTTGAAAGTCGTGGTGGAGGTTACAGCAATCAGAGGAGGGAACAAGAGAAGTTTAGAAACGCAGATCTAATGACAAATGCAGTTAAGTTATTGAATCCCTAGAGATAAAATTGTGCGTTTGCGAATTCAGAAGCCGTGTATAGCCAATATTAAAGAATCACTTTGAGTTCAACTTATAGAAGCTTTCGTTTAACGGAGAATCTTCACGCCACCTAGTGAGTCAATGTTTCAAAAAATAAGTTTGATAAAGCATAGAAAATTGTGGTCATTGCTGCAGTAATCAGGTGCACTAAGAAGTGTCATAATGAAAATTTAGAAGCACAGATATTAATTACTACAATATATATATATATATATATATATATATATTGAAGATGCATACGTTAATATTATTAATAACATCTATGAAAATGCAAGTGCAAAGATTCGGCTATTTGAGAATACAGCACCCATAAAAATTGGAAAGGGAGTGAGACAAGGTGACACTATATCTCCCAAACTCTTTAATGCCACATTGGAAAATGTCTTTCAGTCATTGAACTGGGAAAACAAAGGGATAAAGATTAATGGAGATTATCTAACTTACCTTCGTTTTGCTGATGACGTAGTCATTTTTGCAACTACCCCATCACAGCTGCAGAGTATGATCCAGGAACTTGCTGACAAGAGTAAAGAAGTGGGATTAAAAATGAACTTTCAGAAGACAAAAGTGATGTACAATGCTTTTACAAGAAATGAAGATTTATAGATTGATGCGGGAAAGCTGGAGATAACCAATACTTGCATTTATCTTGGACAGCAGATATCAAGTGAGGGCCACATTGATGAAGAAATTAATCGGCGTACAAAACTTGCTTGGAGAGCTTTTGGAAGAAACAGCGTAATTTTCAAGAGCAATATGCCATTATGTCTTAAAAGAAAAGTGTTTGATCAGTGCATCTTTCCAGTGCTTACATATGGTGCAGAGACGTGGACCTTAACTAAAAGAGACATACAAAGACTGCATACAACTCAAAGAAGCATGCAGAGGTGCATGCTTGGTGTAACCAGGAGAGATAAGAAGAGGAATTCGTTATTCCGAAAAATGACAAGAGTGGAAGACATCATGATCAGAGTTAAATCGCTTGAATGGCAATGGGCTGGACATATTGCCAGAAGGACGGACCATAGATGGACAGCTGAAATTTTAGACTGGATTCCAAGGGACAGGAAAAGACCCAGAAGAAGGCTACATGGGACACGGTTGGATGAAATTCGAAAGTATGCGGGAGTAACATGGAGGAGACTGGCACAAGACAGACCGTTGTGGAAGAAACTTGGGTAGACCTTCGTCCAGCAGTGGATTCATAATAGTTGACAATGATGATATATATATATATATATATATATATGGTTCTGTAACAAGAAATAGAGGCGACATTTTGACAAGAGTGAAAGATTTCTACTCCAAATTATATGAAAGGGATGATACATGCACTCCAGACATCATGAAAGATACCAGTACCAGAGTTCCTCCAGTCCTTCCAGCAGAAGTTGCACATGCAATCAAGAACATGAAGCGGGGAAAAGCTCCAGGAGAAGATGGAATTACTGTAGACATCATACAAGAAGCAAGTGGAGAAATCGAAACAGTACTCGCCCAAATTTTCACTCAATGCCTTAATGAAGGAAAGATTCCTGAGGATTGGAACACCGCTACAATGATCCTGCTACATAAGGAAGGTGACATTGTGGATCTCGGAAACTACAGACCTATCAGCCTCCTATCAGTAGTTTATAAAATCTTCACTAAAGTTCTTTCACACCGCTTGAAGGTAACACTGGACATGGCTCAACCGAGAGAACAAGCTGGATTCAGGAGTGGCTACAGCACAATAGATCATATCCATGTGCTGAGAGAACTAATTGAAAGAGCGAGGGAATATGAACTTCCATTGTGCATGGCTTTTATCGATTATGAAAAAGCCTTTGATTCGGTGAAACCATCAGCAGTTACAATGGCTCTGAAAACCTGCGGTATTGAAGATGCATACATTAATATTATTAATAACATCTATGAAAATGCAAGTGCAAAGATTAGGCTGTTTGAAAATACAACACACATAAAAATTGGAAAGGGAGTGAGACAAGGTGACACCATATCTCCGAAGCTCTTTAATGCCACATTGGAGGGTGTTTTTCAGTCACTGAGCTGGGAAACCAAGGGGATAAAGATTAATGGAGATTATCTAACCCACCTTCGTTTTGCTGATGACGTAGTCATTTTTGCAACTAGCCCATCAGAGCTGCAGAGTATGATCCAGGAACTTGCTGACAAGAGTAAAGAAGTGGGATTAAAAATGAACTTTCAGAAGACAAAAGTGATGTTCAATGCTTTTACAAGAAATGAAGATTTATCGATTGATGGAGAAAAACTGGAGATAACAGATACGTATGTTTATCGTGGACAGCAGATATCAAGTGAGGGTCACATTGATGAAGAAATTAATCGGCGTACAAAACTTGCCTGGAGAGCTTTTGGAAGAAACAGCATAATTTTCAAGAGCAATATGCCATTATGTCTTAAAAGAAAAGTGTTTGATCAATGCATCCTTCCAGTGCTTACGTATGGTGCAGAGACGTGGACCTTAACTAAAAGAGACATACAAAGGCTGCAGACAACTCAAAGCAGCATGGAGAGCTGCATGCTTGGTATAACCAGGAGAGATAAGAAGAGGAACTCGTGGATCCGAAAAATGACGAGAGTGGAAGACATCATGATCAGAGTTAAATCCCTGAAATGGCAATGGGCTGGACATACTGCCAGAAGGACAGACCATAGATGGACAGCCGAAATTTTAGATTGGATTCCAAGGGACAGGAAAAGACCCAGAAAAAGACCACATGGGAGATGGGTGGATGAAATTCGTAAATATGCGGGAGTGACATGGAGGAGACTGGCACAAGACAGACCGTTGTGGAGGAAACTTGGGGAGACCTTCGTCCAGCAGTGGATTGATAATGGTTGACAATGATGATGATGATTTACGAATTTCAACCACCCATCTCCCATGTGGTCTTTTTCTGGGTCTTTTCCTGTCCCTTGGAATCCAATCTAAAATTTCGGCTGTCCATCTATGGTCTGTCCTTCTGGCAGTATGTCCAGCCCATTGCCATTTCAGGGATTTAACTCTGATCATGATGTCTTCCACTCTCGTCATTTTTCGGATCCACGAGTTCCTCTTCTTATCTCTCCTGGTTACACCAAGCATGCACCTCTCCATGCTTCTTTGAGTTGTCTGCAGCCTTTGTATGTCTCTTTTAGCTAAGGTCCACGTCTCTGCACCATACGTAAGCACTGGAAGGATGCATTGATCAAACACTTTTCTTTTAAGACATAATGGCATATTGCTCTTGAAAATTATGCTGTTTCTTCCAAAAACTCTCCAGGCAAGTTTTGTACGCCGATTAATTTCTTCACCAATGTGACCCTCACTTGATATCTGCTGTCCAAGATAAACGTACGTGTCTGTTATCTCCAGCTTTTCTCCATCAATCGATAAATCTTCATTTCTTGTAAAAGCATTGTACATCACTTTTGTCTTCTGAAAGTTCATTTTTAATCCCACTTTTTTACTCTTGTCAGCAATAACATCTATAAAAATGCAAGTGCAAAGATTCGGCTGTTTGAAAATACAACACACATAAAAATTGGAAAAGGAGTGAGACAAGGTGACACCATATCTTCGAAGCTCTTTAATGCCATATTGGAAAATGTCTTTCAATCACTGAACTGGGAAAACAAAGGGATAAAGGTTAATGGAGATTAATGGAGATATATATATACACTGGCGGAAAGTGAAAAAAGAACACCAAGAAGGAGATGTCTGATACCAACGAAATTTATACAGCATAATAACGGAATACAGAGGATAACGTGATCAAAACATTATGGCAAAATACAGCTGTATTTGCTGGTAAACTGAAAAATGACATTTCCATGTAATATGGTTAGTACGAGGTTGAACTGCCATGAACTGCGTCACACTGTGCAATTCTGGCATGGAGTGTGTCGTGCAGATGTTGGATGTAAGTTTGGGGTATTGAGTTCCAAGCATCCCCCTCAACCTGGACGCGTAAATCGGGGATGGTTGTGGCTGGCCGTGGAGACCGGATAAGTCGTTGTCCCATAAAATCCCACACGTGCTCAATGGGGGACAAATCCGGTGAACGTGCAGGCTATGGAAATTGTCTCACACCCTGAAGTGAATGTTGCGTTGCACGTGCCGTGTGTGGGCGTGCGTTACCTTGCTGGAAAACACCACGATGGACCGACCTTACAAATGGCCCAACAACGGGCTGAATGATGTTGTTGATGTAGGAGGTGCTGTTTAACGTACCCGGTACAAACACTAGTTGTGTACGGGAGTGATACCTGATCGCTCCCCACACCAGGAGACCAGGTGCAGGCTCTGTGTGTCGCTGGCGGGTGCAAGGAGGCTGGAGACGCTCCCCTGTGCGTCTGCAAATACGCATACGGCCATCGGAAGCTCCCAAGCAGAATCTGCTTTTATCGCTGAACACGACAGATCACCATTGCGTTCTCCAGTGCAGACGTTGGCAACACCACTGCAGCCGTTCCTGACGGTGGGCTGGAGTCAGAGCTACACATGCCAGAGTCACACTGCCACCCCGGTGGCGCAGTGGTCTAAGCGATGGCCTCCGATCATTTGTCCGAACGGGATCCGGGTTCGAATCCCGGTGAGGCATGGATGTTGTGTTTGTCTTATGGCACTGGCTCTCTCCCTTCCCTGGAACCAGTGACCCTAAATTAGGGACGAGCGACTGCTTATAGCCCATTGAGTTGCTCACGGTAGTCGTTAAAAATCCAATAAAAAAAAAAAAAAAGTCACACTTGCACGTAGTCCTGCATCCAGTAGACCGTTGCGGATTGTTCGCACAGTCACCTCAGGTGCAACGGAAGCTCGGATTTGCGTCGCAGTGGATGTTCTGCTTGACAACGCCGCTCTTCTTATGCGTCAATCGGTCCGCTTATCAGTCCGTCTGTGACTCCCGGTTCCGCGTCTTCTCGTGTGGGAATGTTCCCCCGGACCATCTACGCCACCATCGTACCGCCACCGATACTTCCCGTCCAATTCGCTCCGCAACGCGACGATACGACCACCCGGCCTCCCGTAGTCCGACTAGACGACCTCGCTCAAAGTCCGATAACTGCTGAAATCGTACACGTCTTCCATGTCCAGGCATTGCAGCTTCTTCAGGGTCTTCTACGCACGTGTCCGTACGCCGACGGCTGATTACATTCACTTCGCCGTACTCCTTAAATACCACCGACGATAATTTGCATATTATGCCGTGCTGAGGCGTAAGCGCTCACCGGTTGGTCCCGAAATTAACATCACACCTACGTAAACTCGACCCCATTAACATATGTAAATTTCATGATCGTCCGCTAATTCCTTCTTGGTGTTCTTTTTTTCACTTTCCGCCAGGGTATATAGCAAAAAAACAACAAGAAGTGAAAACTAAAAAAACTTTGAAATTCTAAAGCGCCCAGGGCTGCATAAAAGAAAGATCAAACCACGATACTACAAAAAGCAAAACTCTAAGAACACTTTTTTTTTTCAAATAAAAATAAACAAGAAAGTTGACAGCGAATTTTCGGGTGTAATAAGCACGTCCTTTGAATCCGTTCTGACGCAAATTAAATTTATCAAAGCTATTCAAAATCAATGGAACCGGTATGGAAAACAATAGATCTGACCAAAGAAAGAAGATTTTTAATCGGGTTTTTAATCCCTCAGATATTGCTGTAAACGGAATCGTGAGCTTACGAACTCTTAGAAACAGAGATATCGACAAAAATAAGATGTGACTTTACGTCCCCTAGTGGGAAAACCATGCATTATTTTAGGAAGAAAGTATTCTCAAAAGGTTTATCCGTATAAGCGGTATCGGTCGAAGAAAAAAAAATTAGTCGAGTTTTCAGGAGCCCAGATTTTGCAACAAATATTTCAGAAGCAGAAATTAACACATATGACCCTGGTGGCTAAACCATTCTTTACCAAACATTAGAAATTATGTGAAAAATATTTTCCATCAGGTCTTGTATGCGATACAGTAAGAATTTTTCAAATCAGAGCTTTAGGAGCAGAAATAAAGCAGAAAACGCAATTTACCTTTGTGCCCCCTAGCGGAAAGTGCATGATTCACTTCAAAATTTTGAATTTATAGGAAAAACATTTCGCATCGGAAATACTATCCAACAAAGAAGGAATTTTTTAAATCGTAATCTTAGAAGTAGAGATATTGACAAAAATAAGATATACATCTACGCCACCTGGCGTAGAAACCATGGATTTTTTCAAGAAGAAAAATTTTCCTAAAAGGTTTGTCGACATGAGTAGTATCGGTCAACAAACGACGTTTTTTTCAATCGAGAATTTAGAAGCTCATATTTTGCTGCAAATACAACAGAAGCGGAAATTAAGATTTACGCCCCCTGGTGGCCAAACATTTTTTACAAAAATTAGAAATTATGTGCAAACGATTTCCCATCAGGAGCTGTATCCGGTGCAGAAAGAATTTTTCAAATCGGAGATTTAGAAGCAGATATATAGGGGGAAACGCAATTTACCACTACGCCCCCTAGCGGAAAGTCTATGAATTACTTGAAAATTTTGAAATTATATGAAAAACATGTCACACGGAAAACAATATCCAACAAAGAAGGAATTTTTCAAATCGGACTCCTAGAAGTAGAGATATTGACAAAAATAAGATGTACATCTACGCCCCCTGGCGGAGAAACTGTGGAATATTTTAAGAAGAAAATATTCCGAAAAGGTTTATCTATGTGAGTGGCATCAGTCCACGAAGGAATTTTTTAATTGGTATTTCAGAAGCTACGATTTTATGGCAAATACATCAGAAGCAAAAATTAACACTTACGCCCCCTGGTGGCCAAAGTATTCTTTACCAAAAATTTGAAATTATATTTTTTTCAAATCGGAGTTTTAGAAGAAGAGTTATCGGGGAAAAATGTAATTTACATTTACGCCCCCTAGCGGAAAATCTATGCGTAATTTGAAAAAGTAACTACATCTAAAATACTCTTCGTTTTTTTTTTTTTTTGATTGGAATTTTAACGACCACCGTGAGCAACTCAATGGGCTATAAGCAGTCGCCCGTCCCTAATTTAGGGTCACTGGTTCCAGGGAAGGGAGAGAGCCAGTGCCGTAAGACAAACACAACATCCATGCCTCACCGGGATTCGAACCCGGACCCCTTACGGACGAATGATCAGATGCCATCGCTTAGACCACTGCGCCACCGGGGCGGCAATACTCTTCGTCGGAAATGGAATCGAAATATATAATTTTTTTTTCAATCGGATGTTTAGAAGCAAATATGTGGAATAAAACGTATTTTTGAATTCGACAGCATTCTGCATTTACGCCTTCTACCGGCGAAATTGTACATCGTAAAACAAAACGAAATAAAGGATCATCATTTGCATATTTCAAGCTTCCCAATGCAAAAAAAAAATTTCAAATCGGACTATTAGTTGCTGAGATATCGTGGGTACAGGCGGACGGACGGACGGACGGACGGACGGACGGACAAACCGATAACAGAAGCACGATCTTTTTTTACAAAAGACGTGCTGAAAACGGGAGGAAAACAAAACAAACAACTCCCGAGCACGAGCAAACGAAAAGCTCTAATTACCCCAATCATCCGCGGCAACCGCGCTCCAAACGAGAGCAAACAAATGAACAGACAAATGCAGGAAGGCAGATCGATGACTGATTCTCCAACGGCTTCGTCGAGGGCAAGCATTAAGAAAATCACTCATTTATCTACTAAGACCATGGAAGTGTGGGTTTCTGCTATTTTACAGTAATTTGCTATAAGGACAATTTAAGTTTATTGTTAAAATTTACCAAATTTTAATTTTGTCAATGTTAATAGGGACTCCCAAACCAAAAACCCGCAAACTAAAACACATTGCCCGACCTCACACAGACGATCGAGAAAATCTCAGCAATAAACTCTAAAGAAGTATGACGAATACCCAAAAAAATAATAATAATCGCAAAGAGAAGAAATACTGAAAGAGTGTAAGAACTGACCCAATGAAGAGGTGATGAAAAAGAGTAACCAATTTTTTTCACATGAAAAATTGAATAAAAAAATTAATTAATACTAAATTTAAACAAAGATCAAATATTGTCTTTTAAAATTGCGAATTTAAAACAAAAGATTTAAGAAACGAATTAGCAAACAGTGTATTTTTACCACTGCACAGCTGAAGCATAACAGATTGAACTCAAAAAGTCAAAATCCTAGCCACATATAATCAAGGGAAATGCCGAAGACACCACAAAATTATTTCAAAAGTTTGGTTCAGAACACACCAATTAGTAACGAAAATTTCTTTTACCAAAAACGCAAACACAACATAACAATAAAAATAAGAAATTATATTATAGTTAATTAAAATTCGCAATTTTAAAAGATAATATTTGATCTTTGTTTAAATTTAGTATTAATTAATTTTTTTATTCAGTTTTTCATGCGAAAAAATCGGTTACTGTATTTCATCACCTCTTCATTGGGTCGGTTCTTACACACTTTCAGTATTTCTTCTCTTTTGGATTATTATTTTGGGGGGGTTGGGTTCGTCATACTTCTTTAGAGTTTATTGCTGAGATTTTCTCGATCGTCTGTGTGAGGTCGGGCAATGTGTTTTAGTATGCGGGTTTTTGGTTTGGTAGTCCCTATTATCTCTGACAAAATTAAAATTTGGTAAATTTTAACAATAAACGTAATTTGTCCTTATAGCAAACTAAAATAGCAGAAACCCACACTTCCATGGTCTCAGTAGATAAATGAGTGATTTTCTTAATGCTTGCCCTCGACGAAGCCGTTGGAGAATCAGTCATTGATCTACTTCCCTGCATTTGTCTGTTCATTTGTTTGCTCTCGTTTGGAGCGCGGTTGCCTCGATGATTGGGGTAATTAGAGCTTTTCGTTTGCTCGTGCTCGAGAGTTGTTTGTTTTGTTTTCCTCCCGTTTTTTATTTTTATTTAAAAAAAAAAAGTTTTCTCAGAGTTTTGCTTTTTGTGGTATATACACTGAGTGGCCACTTTATTATGACCACCCTTCAGTACTTCGTTGGGCCACCTTTTGCCTTTAATACTGCGTCGATTCTTCGTGGCATGGACTCCACGAGATGTTAATAGGTGGTTTGTGGGATCTGAGACCATGCTTGATGAATATCACTTTCCAGGAGTGTGAAATTGCAGGGTTGTGGATCCAGCTGTCTGATGGCTCATTCAACTTCATCCCACAAATTCTCAATGGGGTTGAGATCTGGAGATTGTGGGAGCCACCTAAGCAAAGTAAACTCACCGGCATGTTCCTGAAACCAATCCTGTACAATACGAGCACTATGGCAGGACGCATTATCTTGTTGAAAGTAGCCATCGCTATTGGGATACACCATCCACATGACAGGATGCACTTGGTCCGCTACGATGTTTAAATATGATGTGCCAGTCAGACGTTGATCAACACAAATTAAAGGGCCCAAAGCATGCCAGGAAAACATTCCCCAAACCATAACGTTGTCTCCACCAGTTTGAAGGGTTGTAGCAATGCATTCGGGGTCTATGCTTTCGTGCTGTTTCAGCCAAATTCTCACTCGGCCATCGGCATGGTGCAACTGAAAACGTGATTCATCGAACCACATAATTTGTTTTCAGTTATCGACTGTCCAATCCTTGTGCTCCTGTGCGAACTGGAGACGTTTTCTCATGTTAACTGCAGACAGCAAAGGTGTTCGAACAGGCCTTCGGCTGCCATTTCCCATCCGATGAAGTGTACGGCGAACAGTACGTGCAGAGATCACTTGAGGGGATCCTTGATTAAGATGGTCTGTAATTTGCTGCACTGTTGCGCTACTGTTGTCTGTTACCAGTCTGGACACTCTCCGTTCCGCCCGAGCAGTCACTAGTCGATGACGACCACACATTGCACCTAGAGACCCAGTTTTTGGCTGATAGTCCAGTCTTTAAACACTTTAACAACAGCTGCTCTGGAACATTTCACGAATGCGGCGGCTCCGAGCTCTTACAATCATACTCGCTCCATGGCTCCGAGCTCCTACAATTATCCCACGTTGAAAGTCCGTCAAATCGCATTTTTTACCCATCTCGTCACCCAAAAATCACTTCTACTACTGTCGCAAACACTAAGCTTTCCCTTTTTATACTAGCCTCGCCCTCTGGCGGCAACAGCGTGCAGCCATAGCTCATTTGCTTAAAACTGTCAGGCGGTCATAATAAAGTAATAAAGGGGCCACTTGCTTAGGTATCTTCTTAATAGAATGTGAATTCTGAATTTTCAAAACTGCTGCGTTGCGCGTTTTGATCTTCAGGTTTTTTTGCAACTTTCGTTTTAAATTCTAAAGTTTTTCCTTAGTCTTCAGTTTTGCTCTTCAGTATATATATATATATATATATATATCATCATCATCATCATTGTCAACCATTATCAATCCACTGCTGGACGAAGGTCTCCCCAAGTTTCCTCCACAACGGTCTGTCTTGTGCCAGTCTCCTCCATGTCACTCCTGCATACTTTCGAATTTCATCCACCCATCGTCCATGTGGTCTTTTTCTGGGTCTTTTCCTGTCCCTTGGAATCCAATCTAAAATTTCGGCTGTCCATCGATGATCTGTCCTTCTGGCAGTATGTCCAGCCCATTGCCATTTCAGGGATTTAACTCTGATCATGATGTCTTCCACTCTTGTCATTTTTCGGATCCACGAGTTCCTCTTCTTATCTCTCCTGGTTACACCAAGTATGCACCTCTCCATGCTTCTTTGAGTTGTCTGCAGCCTTTGTATGTCTCTTTTAGTTAAGGTCCACGTCTCTGCACCATACGTAAGCACTGGAAGGATGCATTGATCAAACACTTTTCTTTTAAGACATAATGGCATATTGCTCTTGAAAATTATGCTGTTTCTTCCAAAAAGCTCTCCAGGCAAGTTTTGTACGCCGATTAATTTCTTCATCAATGTGACCCTCACTTGATATCTGCTGTCCAAGATAAACGTACGTGTCTGTTATCTCCAGCTTTTCTCCATCAATCGATAAATCTTCATTTCTTGTAAAAGCATTGAACATCACTTTTGTCTTCTGAAAGTTCATTTTTAATCCCACTTCTTTACTCTTGTCAGCAAGTTCCTGGATCATACTCTGCAGCTCTGATGGGGTAGTTGCAAAAATGACTACGTCATCAGCAAAACGAAGGTGGGTTAGATAATCTCCATTAATCTTTATCCCCTTGTTTTCCCAGCTCAGCGACTGAAAAACACCCTCCAATGTGGCATTAAAGAGCTTCGGAGATATGGTGTCACCTTGTCTCACTCCCTTTCCAATTTTTACGTGTGTTGTATTTTCAAACAGCCGAATCTTTGCACTTGCATTTTCATAGATGTTATCAATAATATTAATGTATGCATCTTCAATACCGCAGGTTTTCAGAGCCATTGTAACTGCTGATGGTTTCACCGAATCAAAGGCTTTTTCATAATCGATAAAAGCTATGCACAATGGAAGTTCATATTCCCTCGCTCTTTCAATTAGTTCTCTCAGTACGTGGATATGATCTATTGTGCTGTAGCCACTCCTGAATCCAGCTTGTTCTCTCGGTTGAGCCATGTCCAGTGTTACCTTCAAGCGGTGTGAAAGAACTTTAGTGAAGATTTTATAAACTACTTATAGGAGGCTGATAGGTCTGTAGTTTCAGAGATCCTCAATGTCACCTTTCTTATGTAGCAGGATCATTGTAGCGGTGTTCCAATCCTCAGGAATCTTTCCTTCATTAAGGCATCGAGTGAAAATTTGGGCAGTACTGTTTCGATTTCTCCACTTGCTTCTTGTATGATGTCTACAGTAATTCCATCTTCTCCTGGAGCTTTTCCCCGCTTCATGTTCTTGATTGCATGTGCAACTTCTGCTGGAAGGACTGGAGGAACTCTGGTACTGGTATCTTTCATGATGTCTGGAGTGCATGTATCATCCCTTTCATATAATTTGGAGTAGAAATCTTTCACTCTTGTCAAAATTTCGCCTCTATTTCTTGTTACAGAACCATCTTCTTTTCTCAGTGCCATAATCTGTTTTCTTCCCTTACTGAGATGTCCCTTTGCTATCTTTAGGCTTTGGTTGTTTTCAATTGCTTTCCTTACTAGTTCACAGTTGAATTTTTCTTACGTCTTCAGTGATACTTTTCCTTACTGTCTTGCATAGCTCTATATATTCCACTTTGGAAGTCACATCTTCTTTAGTTGTCCTCATCTCTCTTCTTTTTTGCATCAACATTTTCGTTTTTCCTGATAATTTGTTTACATGCAACTTGTTCTTAGACCCAGCTAATTTTGTTGCTGTTTCCATAAGAGCTTTGGTTACTTTTCTGTTAACTTCAGAGATGTCCACTTCTTCCGATGTTAGGCCTTCCAAAGCAGAGAACCTGTTCTTCAGTTCCAACTTGAAGGTATTATGGTGTTTTTTAAGGTTGGTTATGTCAATAGGTTTTGTTTGTCTTATGAGCTTGCCACGTTCAAGTTTAGTGTTGAGGTGCATCTTACATCTCACCAATCTATGGTCACTACCTGTGTTGAACTTGTTTAGCACACTGCAGTCTTCTATGACGAATTTTTTGTTACACATAATAAAATCAATTTCACTTGTCGTCCCATTTGGATGTCTCCATGTCCATTTCCTGTGTGGCTTTTTCTTGAAGAAGGAGTTCAAGATGAAAAACCCTTCTGCCTCTGCAAACTCAACGAGAGTATTTCCACGCTGGTTTCTGTTGCCGTGACCGAATTTACCTACTGAAGTTTCATTCTGTTGCCGTTGCCCTATTTTTGCATTGAAATCTCCCATAATTATTTTCAAGTGCTGCTTACCTTTATTATTTAGATGACAAATTTCCTCATAAAATTCTTCAATTTCTTCTTCAGGATGACTTGTGGTGGGTGCATAAGTTTGAATAATCTGAGCCTGGTATCTTTTCGAGAGTTGGATAACAAGTCGTGCAGCTCTGTCAGAGGAACTTTCAACTTCTACAACTTTATCCTTCAGTTTCTTGTTTATTATAAATCCAACACCACTAGTTCTGCCAGTATCTGTCCCACGATAGTAGAAGAGATGTCCACTTTTCAGTTCGATGAGATCTTCTCCTTTTTCTCCTTACCTCACTTAGCCCCACGATGTCCCACTTGATCCTTTGTAATTCCTCTTCCAATTCAAGAAGCCTTGAATCAGAAGATAGGGAGCGTCCATTGTAAGTAGCCAAGGTCAGCATCAGATGGCAGCCTAGTCCGGTCCTCCGGGGATTCTTAGCACCCTCTGCCTTCATGTCGCACTGGTCGCTGCCTTGGCCAGGTACATTCCAGCTGCCGGAGACTGAGGGCCAAGATTTAAGTTGTGGAATCATTTTGGAGGGGTTTGGCCATAACTCACCACGCTGGCCAAGCGGGTTGGTGAGTGTGGGATAGAATTTCCTCTAATCCCGATGGTATAGTTATACCGCTATTGGCGGTCGTCAGAGCCCCTTTAGTGGGAACAGGATGCACCACGAGAAGGCGGGGTTGACATTTGTCAAGGAGAGGCTGTGATGTTACGCATCACCTGACCTTACATCCTTATATATATATATATATATATATATAAACTATAAAGATACCTAAGCAAAAAAATACATATATAATTTTGACTCACACCTAGTACAACATAGAAAAGGTTATGTATCTACCTGTGTGAGTAAAAGGGAGAAAATAAAAAAATAAAATAAAACAACTGAATGTAGAAGTTGTCGAGAATACTGAGCCTTGGCTTTATCAAGGACCAGCAAAAACTCTGCATTTTCTCACTTCCACAAAGACCTAGTTGGAAATGGGTTTCTGCAAGGCCATAGATGCAAGTAACATTCCCACCTAAAATAGTTTAAAAAATATATATATAAGTCATGTCCTCCGTAGAGTAGCATGACCTAGCACTAGTTAAAAATTTCGCTTGCATCCATTAACCTTCATATATATATATGTCGCAACGCACCAAGCAGGAAAACAGTGCATCTGTAAAATTAGATACTATGTGCAGCGTGTTGATCATGGCTAACATTAACCATGTTAAACGTATTTTTGTTTCAATGACAGTTATAAACAAAGATATCGTTGAACTCAGAATCTTAATTTACGATACTAGCCGGAAAATTTTCATTAGAAAACGTTCAAAAAAAATGTAAATTATGTAGCTCATAATTGGTTACAAAGTGAATTTTCAAAAAAATAACTTTAGAAACGGAGATTGGTGTATTTAGCACAACTCTAGCTATTGAATGCAAAAATAGTTTTACCATCTGATTTCTGGAAATGTAGATATCGTGCAAAACATGAAAGCAATTTTTCCCGATTAATAGCAAAATTGTGAATATGAGAAATTTAAAAAAGCACACATTATCATTCTCATCGTTAGCTATATCCGGACAAACAAGAATTTTTCGAATCCTACTAATAGATTTGGGAATATCATGTCTATAGAGGGGCAAACTAAGTGATATTATAAGCACGTACTTATTTCAAAAGATGTAATAAAATATCAAAAAAATCTCTGCAAAAGTGAACATGGCAAAGCATGTCGCGTGTCATCCTTCAGAATGATATTGCTCTACTGCATTCTGTTTCATATGTAGAGAATGCCTGTGCAGTACGAAAATTGTTCATGAGTTGCCTTACGACAACTCGCATGCATCGAAAAATAGTAGCATTTCACATAAGTTTCTTATCTAGTAAAGGCATATGACAGAATGTCCAAGCATGAAATATACAGTACAATTGCCTGCGATAGAAATAGGTGACGGTAAAAAAGTCATGTACAGTTGATAAAGGAAATATACAGGAATTTCCGCAAAAGTCGTCGATTTAGCATAGGGCAAATAAAGCAGATAATGCAAGGGTTGAAAGGCACCAAGTATCAGCATTAATCCCATTTTTAATTGTCAGTGTTGTGGATATGATAACAGCAGGAATGATGGAAACAGCACCGCGGAATCTATTGTTTGTTAAAGACGTTGTGCTCTGCCCTAAGACTAAAAGAAAAGGCAGAAGAAAACCTATAAACCTGGACAAGAGCATTAGGATTCAGACTGCTGAAGACAAATAGACCGAAAGCAGAGTACATTGGCTAGAGCTAAAAAAATGAAGAGCATGGTCGAATTGATGGCGTTAATATCCAATAAGTAATGAAAAAAAAAAAAGAAATAGATACCTACGCTTAGTGTTGGAGGAAGATGGTATGAAAAGTATCAGAGTGCAGGTATGTTGAAATAACTGGAGGAAAATCATCAGCTGTTGTCTATGATAAAGAGAAGCCAGCGAGGCCGAGAGCCTAGCCTCACTGGCATTCCTATCAGTGCTCGCCCATAGGAAGTTATTGAAGCAAATCATTGAGTGCCTAGCTGTTAATAACAGAAACCGCTGTTTTCTACAAATCATTGAGTGCCTAGCTGTTAATAACAGAAACCGCTGTTTTCTACAAATCATTGAGTGACTAGCTGTTAATAACAGAAACCGCTGTTTTCTACAAATCATTGAGTGCCTAGCTGTTAATAACAGAAACCGCTGTTTACTACAAATCATTGAGTGCCAAGCTGTTAATAACAGAAACCGCTGTTTTCTACAAATCATTGAGTGCCAAGCTGTTAATAACAGAAACCGCTGTTTTCTACAAATCATCGCAACGTTTTAAAGCTGAACGTTCTACTAGAAATTGTAGGTAAACGAGTAGATGGAAATAATAACATAAACTTGGTTTTGTGAAGGAAAGTGGCAATATATTTCACAGCTTTCGAGGCTCATCCATTTCATTCAGCAAAGCACTATTGACAGAAAGAACATATATACGTATGAATGCGAAAGAAACAGTCAGTTTCAGTATTGTGTAATAAGCTCGTGTCCGTATCGCTTATAAACACATCATTGCTGACATAATGAAGCCATGTCTCCCGCAGGCGAAAAGGATGAATGAGTCTGGAAGAATCATTAGCACTATTAATTTCTTGGTATTATCTTCCTCACGCAAGCCGAGGACTGTGAAGGTCATACGCTTTGCATAGACTATTGGAGTCTTAATAGTCAGATAATACAAAGAAGATCAGGTGTAACACTTCTTTTTCTGTTGCGAACTTCCGAACAATGAGCGGGGTGTAACAAAACGTTTGTCATTTTGCGAAAGTCCATCTGCACTGTGTGTCTCATTGAAATAATTATAAGTCAGACCAACTAACTCCCTGTGTGGCACGAAAGCAATTGTTTGCCCTTCCGGAACTACTTGGTCGGGAATGATTCTTTTAATGTCGCGGAACGTAATAACCATTGACGTCACATCAAACATGTGTAGCTGGCATTTCATTGCTTGCAGTGATACTGCTGCACACCACAAAAACATCTGTACTTCTCCGTTTAGACAATAAAGATATTATTACGTTTTTATTCAGCAGTGAGTTTGATAAATTAGAAGGACTGTCAGGGCGGAAAAATAACGCAGTAGCAGCAAACGAAAATGAAAGACGCCTTAGCAAGCTATTTGCAATAACTCTTAAATTATAATCACTATAAAAATACAGTCTTTGCCAAAAAAAACAAAAAAAAAACACGAAGCACCCAAAAGCAATCATCCAATGGAGATGAAAATTGGGATGGGCAGTATACATGTATAAAAAAGGAAATGATTGCAATTCTAGAGCATTTGGGCCATTTATTCGGATAAAACAGCTACACCAGTGGAGCAAGTCAGTACGTTGTAGCGTCACCTCTGGCTGGGATACAAGCAGTTACCCGGCGTGGCATAGACATACACAGTTCACGGATACTGTCCTGAGGTATAGCATGCCAGATGGTGTCCAAATTGCGGGCTAGTTCGCCAAAATTCCGGGATGGGCGTAGGTGGCGTCCCATTATGTCCCAAGCATGTTTCGATCGGTGAGAGGGCAATCGGGCTGACCATGGAAAGGTGTCAACATTAAGGAGGCAGGCCTGGGAGAACCGTGCCGTGTGTGGCCGGGCATTATCCTTCTGAAAAATTGCTCGGTGATGCTGTAACAGGAATGGCAACGCAAGAGATCGTAGAATTTCGTCGACGTACCGTTGAGCCGCGAGTGTGGTACGGAGGACTACCAAGGATGGCGGGCTATCGAAGGAAATTGCTCCCCAGACAGTCACTCCCGGTGTGCGAGTCGTGGGTCGATTCGCGGTAAATTTAGGCCCAATGCGCTTGCCAGACACGTATGCGCTGGTCGTCGGCGCAAAGTGCGAAGCGTGATTCATCATTAAAGACAAAACGACGCCACTGGACACTACCCCACGTTGATCGGGCTCGACACCACTGCAACTGGTGTCGGCGATGCTAGCTGGTCAGTGGTAGGCGGCTAAGTGGCCTCCTCGAATGTAGTCCCCGTGCCGCAAGTCGTCTGGCAACGGTCCGGATGACCACTTCCGTACCTGTAGACTACGCAACATGGCCACGGATGGTTGAGAGCGATGGATTCGGTTCTGTTAGTGCGGCTCTCACGATCGCTCGATCCTCGTGCCCTGTTGTTGCCCCCACCAGTCCACTGTCCGCGTGTTGCTGGGCTGTGTCCTCCTTGACCCATTGGCGCCAACATCGTCCGACTACCGTTTCGCTCCGACCCAAATGTCTAGCGATACGGTGACTTGACCAACCGGCCCCTCTCAGCCGAATTATACGTACTCTCATAAACTCGCTCAACTGCTCGTATCGTGCACGGATCCGACGTCGAGGAATCCTCACAGTCCGTGGAGGTTAATGCAACTGCAATACTCTGTCGCAATTGTTCCTGCGTTCTAGCTTTGCTGTTCGTATACCCTCCTCGATGCGCGGTTCCCATGCGCTGTGGGGGACCACTATTTAGTCATTGGTAGTTATTTTTTAATTATTTGCATATTCGGCCCTGAGGTACTTGCACGCGGAGTTTCATCAGGATCGAACGACTTTCTGGGGGTGCTTCGTTTTTTTTTTTTTTGTTTTTTTTTGTTGTTGTTGTTGTTTTGCAAAGAGTGTAATTATGCTGCTATACAGTAGATAATTGTACTTCTTCTTCAATGGCTCATATCCCAGCTCTTTAGTTTTACCGGTATTCACCCAGTTCGGGGACAATTACAGTTTTTCAAAAATCAGTCCGAAACAGCACAAATTCTACCAACATACGCTCAATTTCAGGCTTCATATTTAAAGGGCAAACGCAGTCATCTACTTTCACGGGAAATCCGGAGTCAACTGAAAAGCCAGATCCAAGAAGATCTAGAAGAATTAAGAACCTTCCGCCGGAACTTTGTCATAGTATCCAAAAAAGAACAAGAAGAAGATTGGTAGGTAAAAAACTTTCTTATTCTGTGCCTCAGAAAATTCTAGGCACGTCATCTGACAAAAAAGTTGTCGATGACTCTTGTATGTCTGTGCCAATTCCAGACATAATATCTGATAAAATATCAGATATGAAAAAAACACCGGTGAGATGCCCGGGCGATGGGATTTCTGAAAAAATTACAAATATCATTAAAACACCGAAGAGATGCTCGGGCGATGGGATATCTGATAAAATCTCAGATATCATTAAAACACCGGAGAGATGCCCGGGCGATGGGATATTTGTAAAATTTTCAGATTTCAATAAAACACCGGTGGGATGCCCGGGCGATGGAATATCTGAGAAAATACCAGATATGATTTATGAAAAGTCCGAGAAAATTCCGGACAACCTTACCCAAGAGGAAGGTTTTATAGAAAACAGACCTGAGACAGCTTCGGCGTCAGGCTTTTGCAATGAAAAAAAAAAAAAAAAAAAGGCCCTTTTTGGGGCCGAGTACTTTTTCAATAAAGTTACTGTGCAAATACAAAACACAAAAAGGGTTGAAATAAAAGAACAACCTCAGTCATCTTATGAGCATAAGTTAAGCTCAAAAATAAAGAATGCTGTAAATGACACAGAATTAATGAAAAATGACACAAATAAATACCTGCGTAATATTAATTTATTACACAGAGAAAAAAAAAAAGAGTTGTCCCTAAAAGCAATGTACAGAACTCTGTGCTAAAAGAAAGGATTGAAAAACATCGCAAAAATTTCCACAACACAAATGTGACAGAGAAATTGATTGCCGATGTTGACAAATATCTAGGCGAGAAAAAAAAAAAAAAAAAAGGCCCTTTTAAGGGCCTGATACAGAATTCTGTGCCCCAAGAAGAAATAAAAAAATATCGCAAAAAAAAATTCCAAAACACAAAAGTGATAGAGAAATTAATTGTTGATGTTGATAAAAATATAGATGAAAATGCTACGCATAAGCAAAAAAAACTGGTTACTCCAACCGTGGAAAAACCAAAATATTTCGCTGGCAGGCTTAGCAAAGAAATTAAAGAGGCAGAAAAAAATAACTAATGAAGAGGCTCAATTGCAGTATGCTAATAACAACGATGAAGAAAAAAACAACGGCATATTTAGGGACCGTTCATTTTCCTCTTTCTCTGAGGAAGGGGGAAAAAAACAACGGCATTTTTAAGGGCCGTTCATTTTCCTCCTTCTCTGAGGAAGGGGGAAAAAAAACAACGGCATTTTTAAGGGCCGTTCATTTTCCTCCTTCTCTGAGGAAGAAAAACGCCCTCTTAGTGAAACCTTTCCCTCATTCTCTGAGGAAGAAAGCAAATTTGACCTATTAATTAAAAAAGTTAAAGGAATGTCCACGAGTGAGAAACTTACGGAAAAAAAAATAAATGGAGAAACCGATAAAAAACAAAAAAATGTTGAATGGACCATCAATCAAATAGCAGAATTAGCTGCCAAACTGGTCAAAAGCAAGGAAGCAATCAATTGCAATTCTGACCAAGTTATCGAAATTAACAGCAATATAAATAAAATTGATACAGTAAAAAATGATGAAAAAAAAACCGAGGACGAATTTCTTTCCTCTGAAACAAATGGACTTAACATATTAATTTGGAATGCGCAAGGCATCAAAAGGCAGCATAGAGAATTCTTAGCCTACCTAAAATACAAAAAAATTGATATTGCGCTAATTAATGAATCCTGGCTAACGGACAGAATTAAATTCAAAATTCCCAACTACAAGGTTTACAGAAGAGACAAAACCTCCCAAAGTGGGGGAATTTTGATCGCAGTGAAAGATAAACTAGAGCAAAGTGAAGCGATATGCAACACAGAGGATGGCATGGAAGCGCACTCGGTTATTATTCAAACAAAAAATAACCCGATTAAATTTACGGCACTATACAATCATCCCAAACACACTATTACCAGGGAAGCTCTAGATAAGCTTTTCGAAGAAAATATTCCTACGGTCATTGCGGGAGATTTTAATAGTAAACACCGCTATTGGCACTGCCCAAGAGCTAATAAAAGTAGGGAACAATATTTTCAGATATCTTTTAAACCAAAACATTGACTTGGGGGCGCCTTCTGAACCCACACGAACGGCGCTCAGAGGAACTAGCAATATACTAGATTTTGCACTCCTGAAGAATAATAAATATTACTTTGAAATTCATACTGAGGCGGCACTCTCCTCTGACCACAATCCAGTTCACCTCCAGCTTTATACTGACAAAACTGTGAAGGTAGCACCCAAAATGGTCACTAACTTCAAGCAATTTGAAGGGAAAATTAAACTAGTGCCACCCCCAGTAATTGGAGACTGTAATAGCAAAGAAGAAACTGACACAGCTATTAAACTCTTTAACCTCTCCATTAAAAAAATTATGGAAGAATGTCAAACTCCTGCTAAAGAAGAAAAAAAATCCGTACTATTTACCCAAAGAAATTTTGGAACTTATAAAAAGAAAAAAATAGGTACCGAAGCAAGTGGCAAAGAACAAGAAATAAAACGTTCTATGACCTTTATTGCTGCATAAATAGACAAATTAAAAGAGAAATCAGAAAATTCGAGAATGGGTCATGGGGTCAAGTATTAGAGGAGGCTCATATTGACTACTCTGAAAATTCGGATAAAAAAAACAAAATGACTCTATGGAATCTCACGTCGAGCTTGCAAAATAAAAATGTCAAATTACTCCCACCCCTTCAAAAAGAAGATGGGACGGTAGTTAGAACTGACGAAGAAAAAGCAGAAATTTTTGCAAACTCACTAGAAAAACAGTTTAAAATAAATGACATCCCTGACACTGATGTAGCCATTAAAATGAAAAAGGCCCTGAATACTTATTTTAGACACGCGGAGGATGTAGAAAATTCTAGAGTCATCGCCCAAAGTGCACAACTCTATGAAGAATTTACTAGTAAAAAAAAACCTGTATTAACATCCCCAATTAAAAGCAAACAGAAAGTCTCTTTTAAAAAAAATAGAAGCACAAGGCAAAGAAAACAACAGCCAAAAAGTACAAAATGCTACGGCCTCTTTTACGTCCGATAGACAAGTTAAAGGTGCTACGACCTCTCGCGGGTCCGGAACGCCAGAAACTGAAAAGATAAGAAATAAAAAAAGGCCTTTTAAGGGCCAAAAAAAAATTTTTGTTCCTCCTGACTTTGAAAAACCACTACCCATCAGTGAAAGGGAAGTTAGGTTTCATATTAATAATCTTAAAAATAAAAAGGCACCAGGCAATGATGGCATAAATAATAAAATTATGAAAACATTACCGGAAGAATATGTGCAAACCCTTACTAAAATATACAATTGTGCCATTAAAATAAACTACTTCCCTGATATTTGGAAGACAGCAGAGGTAATACTTTTACCCAAGCCAGGCAAAAACCCGGCAATTCCTGAAAATCACAGACCGATTTCGTTGCTCCCAACCATGGGAAAAATCTTTGAAAAAATAATTCTTATTAGAATGCAACAATTCTGTGAGGAATTCCCAGTAATTCCATTTACTCAAGGAGGTTTTAGAGATAAACACTCCACGGTGCACCAACTCTCTAGAATAACTGAAAAATGTGCTGAAGGAATTATAAAAAAGGAACACACAGCAGCCATATTTCTGGATGTGGCAAAAGCATTCGATAAATGCCCACATGAGGCAATTATCTACAAGCTAATAGCACATGATTTCCCACCCTGGATTATACACATAATCAAATCATACCTCACTAACAGAACATTCTGTGTAAAAATCAATGGGAAAAAATCGTTAAAAAAAAATCGAAGCTGGTGTACCTCAAGGCAGTGTACTCGCACCAACGCTGTATTCTATCTTTACGTCAGACTTTCCCAACTATAATAACAGGAATCTGACTACAGCTCTCTATGCTGATGACACTGCACTCGCTTATACTTCCAAAAATAAAAATCAAGCAACTTTCATGTTGCAACATTATGTTGAAAAACTTGAGAAATATTTCTTAGATTGGAAAATTAAAATCAATACCGAAAAAACTCAAGCAATTCTATTTTCTAGGATTAAATGCAATCACAATCCAGACTTTGAAATAGAAATGTATAAAAAAAAAATACCTTGGGTAAATGATGTTAAATATTTAGGACTTTTTATGGACCACAACCTAAACTGGAACAAGCATATTAAAGAAACTGTGTCCAAATCCCTTAAGATCAGAGGAAGTCTCCAGCCAATAATAAAAAATAAAAGGCTTAGCAGGAAAAACAAAACTTTGATATGGAAAGCCTGTATCAGCCCTGTTATTACTTATGCCTGTCCTATCTGGGGTAACTGCAACAAACAGCAGAAAAAATAAGATTACCTCATTTCAAAATAAAACCCTACGATATATGGTTGGACTTGATGGAAGAACTTCAAACCATGCTATCCGAAGCATGCTAAATATTAATTCCATCCATTACACGATGTATGACTTAGCTTACAGATACTATGAAAAAGCTAAGATTCATCCTAATCCTCTGGTCAGAGCGGCCATTAACTATACTGTCAATGAAACTGACAGTTATAAAAGGCCAAAAACTATCTTAAATAAAGTTCCAGAAATGAACCCAATTCACAGCTACCCAAGCAAAAAAAATAACAATAATTGGGACTAGGTTTAGAGGTTATTTCTCACCTATGAAGAATTTCTGATAAAAAAAAAAAAAAAAAAAAAAAAGGCTCTTTTAAGGGCCGACAAAATGTTGCATACTCTAAACGAGTATCTTAAACCTCGATCGGTGTAATTTTGTGATCACACCACCCCAAGCTATGGTTACTCTGTTTGTGATCACACCACCCCAAGCTATGGTTACTCTGTTTGTGATCACACCACCCCAAGCTATGGTTACTCTGACATGCCTGTCAAGAAGCAACAAAAGTAAACCTGTGAAAAAATTCTGTAAACCAATTCACAGAATTTTTTAACCCAATTCATAGCTACCCTAGCAAAAAAAATAACAATAACTGGGACTAGGTTTAGAGGTTATTTCTCACCTATATGAAGAATTTCTGATAAAAAAAAAAAAAAAAAAGGCTCTTTTAAGGGCCTTACTCTGATTGCAAATTTACTTCACACATGTGAATTAATCTCGTTAAATAAAAAAAAAAAAAAAAAGGGGGGGTGGGATCCTCTAAGAGCCGTACTCTGTTTTGAAAACATACTTCACCCATGTGAAGAAACCTAGTTAAATTAAAATGAGAAAAAAAAAAAAAAAAAAAAGGGCTTTTTTAAGGGCCGAGCAAAATGTTGCATAAAAGATTTATCTTTTTTGTACTAAATATCTCTGCCCTTAAAAAAAACAAGGTATTGTTGGTCTTGCCTTTTATGTTAAAATTTGTTGTTGTTTTTCCTTAATTAAAAAAACAAAACAAAACAAAAAAAAAAAAAAAAAAAAGGCCCTTTTAAGAGCCGAGCAAAATGTTGCATCTGAAACCTTGATCGGTGTAACTTTGTGATCACACCACCTCAGCTATGGTTAATCTGACATGCCTGTCAAGAATCAACAAAAGTAAACCAGTGAAAAAAATTCTGTAAACCAATGGGGAAAAATCTTTTCTCTCATTGGCTGGCGAACAACACTGAGCAAATGGCCTGTTTTGTCTTACCCGGAGTTCAAAGACGATTCTTCTCTGGGAAAGATGTTCTGTGTGTGATAATTTTTTTTTCCAGGTTCCCCTCTCCCGTGTCCTTTCCTTCCTTTCCCCTGTGCTCTTCTGTGGCACAGATGTACCAGGCATTTTTCTGCGGAGAGAAATAGCACTTGAAATGGCTTGTTGTTACAGGTAAGTATGTAGGGCAGCTTACAGCACTTCTTAACGGGTAACCGTCTACTCCCTCTCCTCTAATATTTCCATACTTTTCTTTCGTACTATTCTATCAGGGAAATCTGTTCCCAAACATCTAATATTTCTCTTTTTCACCTGACAAAAGGCGCAGAGCGCTGAGGGTTCAGGTCTCTCAACCTCAGATAGGAAATATCTCTCTCTGCTTGCGTCTGTTATAGATAGCTTTCTCTATCTTTCCTCCGGACACAAAAGCCAAAGCATGTGTTCCCGCATGGTTTGAAGTAATTTATCTCTCATTGGTTACTCAGCAATATATCACCAATCGTGTTATTTCGTACTTGATGTAAAACTCAAGGTGTGATGTCTGGTTTGAGGGTTTAACGACCCCTGTGAGCAACTGGTTGAGGTGAAAGCGGTCGCCAGTCCATAATGTAGGGCCACTGGCTCCAGGGAAGGGAGAGAGCCAAGGCCGTAAGGCAAACACAACATCAGTACCTCACCAGGATCCGAACCCGGACCCAATCTCGGACGAATGATCAGCGTCGACATAGACCTGGACATTCAAATTACCCTTAGTGACTATGAGAGATGACCGCCCGTAGTAAGAAGACGAAGCTCCACATTTGGATCCCAGCAGTGGACACTCTATGGTACACGATGTGGAAGCTCTTACGCCGCGCCTGTACGTCGTGATGAGTTTTCTGTCCAAGATAAGAGCGAGTCTCATTCCTAAAGACGATATTTCGCCATTCGTCACGCCAATCAGCTCGTTGTTACACCTTTGCAATCTGGAATGTCTGTGGTTTCAACAGAGCGGTATGCACAGAACACGGCGCTTCTCTTGCATACAAACTTCACGCAGGTGTCGAAGAATGGTACTGACAGATATCAAGCGTTCGCTATTATTTATTCTGTCACTGTTTACCTCTCGTGCAGTAGCGTTTCTGGTACTGACAGCCATCCGGGGAATATGCTGATCATTAAGACATGTTGTCAATTGCAGCGAAGCCGGATCCTAAATGGCAACATGAAGCACCTCCCCATGTCGATTTATGTCAGCACCGACTAACTTTTGCAGCATCACGACCCAAATGCGTTTTGATTTGCAGCTCAGACCTAAGATCCGACCTCTCTGAGTTGACTAAACTTCCGTCTTCGAAGAACAAACAGCTTTAACCTTAGATGTAAACCAGATTTGCAAGTCAGGTTCGAAATCTTTAATCTATACTGTCCCTTTTTACCTAAGGACAAGCTTCTCTACAAAAAAACAGAAACTATGCCATTCGGCGTAGTTTAAATGTAGCCAGACCTGCGATTTTCCCCCTTCAACAGTGTGTATCACTGTCCCTCACTTCCGCACTAATTTGCGTAAACGTGGCTATACTGCTTCCGGGTGGGGATTTTCTTTTTTTATGAGTGTACTGTAGTTGTTCACATTCCTTTGCTTCAAAGGCGAACACAGGGAGACTGAAGCTATGTCAGGTCTGTGTTTGGCCTTTTCCTTTGGCTTCCTAGCTGTTTCTATTAATAATTGTAATAATGTCAATTTATGTTAAATGCATTTGTATTCATCATCATCATCATTGTCAACCATTATCAATCCACTGCTGGACGAAGGTCTCCCCAAGTTTCCTCCACAACGGTCTGTCTTGTGCCAGTCTCCTCCATGTCACTCCCGCATATTTACGAATTTCATCCACCCATCTCCCATGTGGTCTTTTTCTGGGTCTTTTCCTGTCCCTTGGAATCCAATCTAAAATTTCGGCTGTCCATCTATGGTCTGTCCTTCTGGCAGTATGTCCAGCCCATTGCCATTTCAGGGATTTAACTCTGATCATGATGTCTTCCACTCTCGTCATTTTTCGGATCCACGAGTTCCTCTTCTTATCTCTCCTGGTTATACCAAGCATGCAGCTCTCCATGCTGCTTTGAGTTGTCTGCAGCCTTTGTATGTCTCTTTTAGTTAAGGTCCACGTCTCTGCACCATACGTAAGCACTGGAAGGATGCATTGATCAAACACTTTTCTTTTAAGACATAATGGCATATTGCTCTTGAAAATTATGCTGTTTCTTCCAAAAGCTCTCCAGGCAAGTTTTGTACGCCGATTAATTTCTTCATCAATGTGACCCTCACTTGATATCTGCTGTCCAAGATAAACATACGTATCTGTTATCTCCAGTTTTTCTCCATCAATCGATAAATCTTCATTTCTTGTAAAAGCATTGAACATCATTTTTGTCTTCTGAAAGTTCATTTTTAATCCCACTTCTTTACTCTTGTCAGCAAGTTCCTGGATCATACTCTGCAGCTCTGATGGGGTAGTTGCAAAAATGACTACGTCATCAGCAAAACGAAGGTGGGTTAGATAATCTCCATTAATCTTTATCCCTTTGTTTTCCCAGTTCAGTGATTGAAAGACATTTTCCAATGTGGCATTAAAGAGCTTCGGAGATATGGTGTCACCTTGTCTCACTCCCTTTCCAATTTTTATGTGTGTTGTATTTTCAAACAACCGAATCTTTGCACTTGCATTTTCATAGATGTTATTAATAATATTAATGTATGCATCTTCAATACCGCAGGATTTCAGAGCCGTAGTAACTGCTGATGGTTTCACCGAATCAAAGGCTTTTTCATAATCGATAAAAGCCATGCACAATGGAAGTTCATATTCCCTCGCTCTTTCAATTAGTTCTCTCAGTACGTGGATATGATCTATTGTGCTGTAGCCACTCCTGAATCCAGCTTGTTCTCTCGGTTGAGCCATGTCCAGTGTTACCTTCAAGCTGTGTGAAAGAACTTTAGTGAAGATTTTATAAACCACTGATAGGAGGCTGATAGGTCTGTAGTTCCTGAGATCCTCAATGTCACCTTTTTTATGTAGCAGGATCATTGTAGCATTGTTCCAATCCTCAGGAATCTTCCCTTCATTAAGGCATCGAGTGAAAATTTGGGCGAGTATTGTTTCAATTTCTCCACTTGCTTCTTGTATGATGTCTATAGTAATTCCATCTTCTCCTGGAGCTTTCCCCCGCTTCATGTTCTTGATCGCATGAGCAACTTCTGCTGGGAGGACTGGAAGAACTCTGGTACCTTTCATGATGTCTGGAGAACATGTATCATCCCTTTCATATAATTTGGAGTAGAAATCTTTCACTCTTGTCAAAATTTCGCCTCTATTTCTTGTTATAGAACCATCTTCTTTTCTCAGAGCCATAATCTGTTTTCTTCACTTACTGAGATGTCCCTTTGCTATCTTAAGGCTTTGGTTGTTTTCAATTGCTTTCCTCACTAGCTCACAGTTGAATTTCCTTACGTCTTCAGTGATACTTTTTCGTGTTGTCTTGCATAGCTCTATATATTCCACTTTGGAAGTCACATCTTCTTTAGTTGTCCTCATCTCTCTTCTTTTTTGCATCAACATTTTGGTTTTTCCTGATAATTTGTTCACATGCAACTTGTTCTTAGACCCAGCTAATTTTGTTGCTGTTTCCATTAGAGCTTTGGTTACTTTTCTGTTAACTTCCGAAATATCCACTTCTTCCGATGTTAGGCCTTCTAAAGCAGAGAATCTGTTCTTCAGTTCCAACTTGAAAGTATTATGGTGTTTTTTAAGGTTGGTTATGTCAATACATTTTGTTTGTCTTATGAGCTTGCCACGTTCCAGTTTAGTGTTGAGGTGCATCTTACATCTCACCAATCTATGGTCACTACCTGTGTTGAACTTGTTCAGCACACTGCAGTCTTCGATGACGAATTTTTTGTTACACATAATAAAATCAATTTCACTTGTCGTCCCAATTGGATGTCTCCATGTCCATTTCCTGTGTGGCTTTTTCTTGAAAAAGGAGTTCAAGATGAAAAATCCTTCTGCCTCTGCAAACTCAACGAGAGTATTTCCACGCTGGTTTCTGTTGCCGTGACCGAATTTACCTACTGAAGTTTCATTCTGTTGCCGTTGCCCTATTTTTGCATTGAAATCTCCCATAATTATTTTCAAGTGCTGCTTACCTTTATTATTTAGATGACAAATTTCCTCATAAAATTCTTCAATTTCTTCTTCAGGATGACTTGTGGTGGGTGCATAAGTTTGAATAATCTGAACCTGGTATCTTCTCGAAAGTTGGATAACGAGTCGTGCAGCTCTGTCACCGGAACTTTCAACTTGTACCACTTTATCCTTCAGTTTCTTGTTTATTATAAATCCAACACCACTAGTTCTGCCAGTATCTGTCCCACGATAGTAGAAGAGATGTCCACTTTTCAGTTCAATGAGATCTTCTCCTTTTCTCCTTACCTCACTTAGCCCGACGATGTCCCACTTGATCCTTTGTAGTTCCTCTTCCAATTCAAGAAGCCTTGAATCAGAAGATAGGGAGCGTCCGTTATACGTAGCCAGGGTCAGCATCAAATGGCAGCCTAGTCCGGTCCTCCGGGGATTCTTAGCACCCTCTGCCTTCATGTCGCACTGGCCGCTGCCTTGGCCAGGTACATTCCAGCTGCCGGAGACTGAGGGCCAAGATTTAAGTTGTAGAGTCATTTTGGAGGTGTTTGGCCATAACTCACCACGCTGGCCAAGCGGGTTGGTGAGTGTGGGATAGCATTTCCTCTGATCCCGATGGTATAGTTATACCGCTATTGGCGGTCGTCAGAGCCCCTTTAGTGGGAACAGGATGCACCACGAGAAGGCGGGGTTGACATTTGTCAAGGAGAGGCTGTGGTGTTACGCATCACCTGACCTTACATCCCGCATTTGTATTAAAACAGCTGAAATCAAATAAATAAATAAACACTGAAATTACTTAATCACAGTGCAACTGTGAAATGATGCGCTGTCGCGCTACTCCTATGCATCGATATGCTGTTAGTGTCAAAATGCATTTCAATGAACTTAATCATGTTGCTCGATGGGAAGTTTTTGACGTGTTGCCAGGGAATGATACCGCGAAAAAATTTAGTTTTTATTTGCGGCATGTGTTCAGACTAAGCTATCGAAGTATAAAGTGTTTCTCAGTGAACAACTTTGCAGAATTTTTGTTTCTTGTTATTTGGATGTTTATTTATGTAGACTGCCAAGAACTAACACCAGTCGTGACTACTTAATTATGTATAATAGAGAGTATGAGCAACTAGCTACTCTGACTAACGTTTATTAGCAATAATTATAACACACAAAACAACGCTAAACAGAGAAATACTTGATCTCAAAAATTATGTGCTACATATTTTCTCTGCTCCGTAAGCAACTAAATCAAATTGTGCACTGCAGAGCGTCTAAAGACACATGACTGTACTACCCAGCAAAAGGCCAGCACTGCCAGCAATGGCCCAGCACTATGTTGCCGCTGCCGAACCGTCAATAAAATTTCCAAACGGCCAACAGAAGGGCCAGCAGTTCAGGCCAACATTTGGCGACCCCATTAGTTGTCATATGCCACAACAGGGCCATCAGTTATCCATCACAGGCAGTAGCTGCCACAAGTGGCCCTTCAACGGCACTGCAAGCACGTGCCATACATGATGGCTAGCCTAATGTGGTCCTCTAGTTTCCCGGCAGTGGCAGCCGGCAATCACGTGACGTAACTGATGGCTTGCCGGAAACTTAGTCTCTTTCCTGCAGAATGTGTAATCGAATGCTTCTCTCTTTAATTTTACAATATTGCGAGGTATTTTTCATAAATGTCAATTTCATATAACTCATAAACTTATTTTTGCAACGCAACGATAGTTTTTTTTTTTTTTTTTTTTTTTTATCTTAAGGGAACTTCACTCATTTTCAAGGAGTTTGCCAACTTAAATGCGCTTTCCAACAAAGTTATGTGCTGTCATTGTCGTCTTGAAAGGCGATTGTTGAATTAATATAATTACCCGTTCATGTCACATTCTGTTACATTTTTAACGTTGTATCTTTCCTTTCCGTTGTCCGAAGCTACATTTGTTTTAAAAAGGAAAGATATTTTATTTTACTTCTCGTTATTTTTAGAAGCGAATTCCTCCAGTCTTGCGTATTCAACCCATGGATGAGTACATTATATCCACATAGCGTTATTTTGTGCGCGTATAATTCTTTTTTTCCATCAAACATTTGTTTTATGTTTCTCCAGGACTGTTGTTTCAAGCGGTTTCAAATTATTTCTTGTTATTCATGGGAATGGAGTGGGTGTATTTCACGGCTGTAATCTAGTATTTCATGGCTTAATCTGATATCTTCGTCGACGTGGCATTTCATTAGGAAATTAATTCGCCTCTCTACACATGGATTTTTTTTTCTTAACATCCACTAAAATAACACGATGGCGATAGCGTCGTCTTCAACTAACTGGTACCAGGAGAAACACAGCACGTGTTGCTTCTGCGCATGCGCAGTCCCGTTGCTTCCACCTGGTGTTGGGGTTGCATCGGTTGCCAGCTACGGGCCGCTAGTGGCACTTGCTTGGAGGCCCTCAATTCACGGCGATGCTGCAGGGCCATCAATGGCTCGCCAACTGATGGCGCTGCCACCAACGGACCGCTATCGGGCCGCGAGCGACAGATTTCAGCCAGCAGTGACCCATCACTGAGAGCTGGTGGCCAGCAGTGACCCATCACTGACAGCTGGTGGCCAGCAGTTTCCCAACACTTGTGTTTTTGATGGGTAATGTAGAGCCACTGCTTCCAGCAAAGCAAAAGCACTATAGTCCAAGACGATCAAAGGTGTACTATTGTGGAATATAGAGTAGCCAGTTCAAAGCCTCTCATTGGAACGCGGTATTAAACCGCGTCACTCTCCATTCATGCGCTTGCCGTCAAGAATTACTTTCTCACTGCTGCGTCCCCCTCCCCTCCTCACATTTTCGGCTTTATGACCTAACCGAAGCTCATTGCATCGTCCTCTCTCTCTCTCTCTCTCTCTCTCTCCCTACTGCTGCTTAAGTACACCCCCTGTCGTATTTCCCGATTGTCAATTTATAGTCTCTGTGTTTTGAAAGTTAGGAGAAGACTTGTCTTGTATCCTTTCCAACGAAGTATCTTTCACCAACAGAGTTTGCAACATGCCATTATCTCTTACCTTTCCTCTTCATGAAAATCCCTGCCATAACAACCAGCAGAAAGGTGATCACTTTCATGTTTGCGTTTGCCGTGTAACACATACGCGTTATACTGAGAAAAGTTTAAAAGGTGAGATGAATTATCTTTACAAGTAAGGTGAAACCGAATTATCGAACGTAATGAGCACATTTCCTAAATCACAAAGATGTGCGATAATATAAACCGAAATAACCGGCGAACATTTACTCGCACCCACGAAGTCTAATAAATAAGAATTATTATAACAAATAGCCTATGTCTGAGGTTTAAAAAAATTAAAACGGTCTTTTAGAAGAAAAAAAAACGGTTGCAAATAGAAACATCCATTTTCACTTAGTTGCCATGAAAACTTAAAATACACGGAAAACGTTACTCACAAAGAAATTTATCTCAAGCTGAAAATTTTTTTGTTGGACTTTCAGAAAAGAAAATTTGGTCTCAAATGGAAATAAATACTTGCGTCCCGAGTAGTAAAAATGTGCAGTAGCAGGTAAAGCACTGCTTGGCATAGAAAATTCCACATCATGAAAGAAGGCACAAAATGAGACGAAACTTACCACACATATAGACAAGTAGGTGAGAAAAACGTAATTTAACTTCTGTAACGTACCAGGAGATGTGACGTACCTGCCAGAAGGACGCACACGACATAAAGGCAGATAGGAATCAAAATAAAATGTCCGCGTAGCTTAATTGGTAGAGCAACTTATTCCGGAATGAGTGGGCCCGGGTTCGAATCCTGGCGTAGACCAAAAATGACGGGGAAATGCACTTCGTTATAATGGCGCCCGAACTATCCGGATGACCCGCCCGTTCAAAATCTCGCATTGGTGTGATGTTATTTCCACACCGCGAGATAGGAAAAATATGAGCAGCACTTCGAAAGAAAAATAAGGGGGAGATGATGTAACGTACCAGGAGATGTGACGTACCTGCCAGAAGGACGCACACGACATAAAGGCAGATAGGAATCAAAATAAAATGTCCGCGTAGCTTAATTGGTAGAGCAACTTATTCCGGAATGAGTGGGCCCGGGTTCGAATCCTGGCGTAGACCAAAAATGACGGAGAAATGTACTTCGTTATACTTCTTTTTAGAAGAAAAGAAACCAGTGATTTTTCGTTTTTACTGATTTTCTGGTGGAAAACCATGGATTGTTTAAAATGCACAATGTGCACAGTGTTCTTCATGGTGAATCGTACCAGGTAAAATACTTTTTTCAACTAAATATTTAAATTTTATAACGCATTTGCAAGCATAAATAGGAACTTACGCCTACTAGCGGCAGATATGTGCATTATGAAAAATCAAAAATTGTACGCAAAATATTCTTCATGGCGGAAATTATCGGAAGCAAAACGAATTTTTCGAATCGGGCATTCAGCATTAGAGAGAGGAAAGCCTAATATTAATTCACGTCCAGTAGTGGAAAAACTGTATATTATTCTAAAAGGAAAATGGACCAAAATGTTCTTGACATTCAAGGGTACTTGACCCACAAATGATTTTTTTTTCAGTCGAATCGTTATTTTACTCGTTATAGATCGTTACTTAATCATTACTCGTTAGCACCAATACTTTTGCAAATTAAAATATGCACTGACCCCCCTAAGGGTAGAACCGTGCAGTGCAAAAAAATAGACAATATAAGCAAAATATGTAAGGGGTCCGGGTTCGAATCCCGGTCAGGCATGGATGTTGTGTTTGTCTTTCGGCACTGGCTCTCTCCCTTCCCTGGAACCAGTGACCCTAAATTAGGGACGGGCGACTGCTTATAGCCCATTTGAGTTGCTCACGGTGGTCGTTAAACCTCCAATCAAAAAAAAAAAAAAAAAAAAAAATTAGTAAAATATTCTTCGTAATAGCAGCTACGCTTTAGAGAAAAGATTTTTTTAAGCAAATAGTCGAACCATGGTTTCGTATTCCTTAACGGAATGTTTATATGAGGACTGAAAGCAGACTGTGCAAATGAAACCAATGAAGGATTACGAAGGGTTTCGCAGCGCCTTCGGAAGTATTGGGGGAAATGTCTATCCCAACGCCTGTTCCACGATTAACACTACGAAAGAAGAAGACAGCAAAACCATTACAAACAGAATCTACCAATTAATGTACTGTTACGGAGAAGAAGTACAATGTAATGGAACAACGCACAAAAGGTTTTATATCCTAGTAAATAAATTCCGCGTTCTTCTTAGGAACTGCTCATCCTGCATAATATTTTAACTCAAGTTTGATCTTTCATTATTTTGAATATAATGTTCTAAAACATTACATCTTTTTTAATTTAAATTATGATTTTACAGTTTGCTGCTTGCCTAATAAACTAATACACTCACCGACAATGAAATTTGCGCACCAAGAATTTAGCATCGGATTGAACTGAAATTTTATGGACATAATGATACAGACGAATGATACACATGATGGCAAAAATAGAGCTGCAGGACAACTACAGAGGGATCTGTGGCACGCAGTCCAGTCATATTCAATAGCGCGTCGCACCGCCTCGTGCGGTGATACATGCTGCAATACGGTCCGGCATGGAGGCGAACAGACGCCTGATGTTATCCTGCGGCAGACTGGTCCACACGTGTTGGACGGTGGGCTCCAAATCCCGGATAGGGCGGCACGGCGGTAGCCGGTGTTTCAACTGGTCCCACACATGCTCGATAGGGGACATGTCCGGGGAGAGGACTGGCCATGGAAGTGTCTGGACATGATGTAGGCAGTCCTGAGCAAACCGAGCCGTGTTCGGGCGGGCATTATCCTGCTGGTATAGCGCACCTGTAATCCCGGCAAGGAATGGGAGCACATGGGGCCGTAGGGTCCCATCCACATACGGCTGGCCCGTCAATGATACACGTACCACTACTAGAGCTGATCGGCTATCGTAAGCAATGGCTCTTTAGACCCTAATGCCTACAGTGGGGGAGCTTTGGCGCTCGATAGCGAGGTTGTGATTGTGCCGTTGACCCGGGGACCTACACAGCAGGACACAATGGTAATCTGTCCCCAAAACGAAGTGGCACTCATCGCTAAACACCACACGTCACCAGTCTGTGGCGTTCCACATCGCTCTGGCCTGACACGACTGCACACGGAGCAGGTGATGTTCCGGTGTTAATGACAGCACACGTAAGGGGCCCTGGGATCGCAGATTCCCTTCCGCGAGGCGTCGGGAAATGGTACATCTGCCTGTATAGTGGACCGGGTTCTTGTGGGATCCGTTCGTGCCTGTCGCACGATCCGCCGATCCTTTCTACCGGTGGTCCTCCTAGTCCGTCCGGGGCAGCTCCGCCATGTAGCAGTGCCGTCACGTGTCCACTGCTCCCAACACAGTCGGACGGTATGGTCGGAACGAACCACGTGGCAAGCTATACGGCGCGCCGGCCACCCTGCGATTTTCATCCCAATGATCGGGCCTTTCTCAAAGTCTGTAAGTTGCGTAAATCGACGTCTCTGGCGTCTATCTGGCATTCTTGTCACTCTGTACTCTTGCTTGCGTCGGCCAGTGCTTTTCGCTTTCATGGGGCATCGACTACACGCCGGTTTATAAGGCTTGCTTGAAGTGCCACCACAGGGTGTGCGATCATGCGCAATCGCACCAAACGTGGATCAATTGCATACAAGCACGCACTCTAGCTTTTTGCAAAGTTTCGCGGTTGTAGCATGTTTCCTTCTAGGTGCGCAAATTTCATTGTCCGTGAGTGTATTTACGAAACTTTTTTTCAAAATGTTCATGTCTTTCAATCATTTGAATAATTGGGGAGTATTGTAATAAGCAAATGCTGACGCCTGCATTGCTGTTAGGAGTGACCACACTCCCAAAGCTACTTTGACTAGTTCGTTTGACACCTTAGTTTTTACCTGGTTTTGTATGTGGTTGTTTTTGTAAGAATTCGTGTGTGTGTGTGTGTGTGTGTGTGTGTGTGTGTGTGTGTGTATGTGTGTGTGTGTTTCTTACGAAATGTTTTAGGGTCTTTCTCTAACGTACGATATGATTCATGTTTTCATCACATTTCATGGCATTTCATCTTGCATTTTTTGAATTATGATTTTTCTCGGGGGATAGTTTTCCTTAATTTATCGAAACCAGAGTGTATGAAATACATATACACACATATCATTGTGGACATACAGATGCCGCACGTTTTATTACTTTCCATATTGATATTATTCAGAAAACGTCAAAATTTCATCGTTTTGTGAAGATTGCCGGGGAAAAATTGCATCGTCGTGGAACGATTCCCGTTCCAGGACGATGTAAATAATTTTCAAGTTTTCTAAATGATGGGTGAAACAATAAAATGCCCAGCACCTATATGCCAACAACGGCGTGAATTTGTGAAGAATTAATCCTTCGGGGATGAGCTTCACACTGGTTTCTGTGATCTGAAGCAATGGAGATATAATGACCTTTAACCTTATATGGATGAGAAACTATCGTTGATGCTATTGTAAAGCAGGGATTGCTTGTATCATAAGTGACCGGATATTTCGGTGAATATGTTAAAGAACAGTACGCGAATGCATGGGATTTTTTTATTTTGTGCGTCCTAATCATAACATTAAATATACTGTCATGAAATACAGGCCTTACAACCTCACATTTGATCAAGAAAACGTACCTTATAACCTTAACGTACTACGTGACATAAAGCAGATGACGTACTACTGACGTGACGTATGAGGATAAGCCTGACGGCGTATTTCAGTTTGAAGAACAGCCGCTCTGGAGTAGGGAGACGCAGCTTCTAATCCCATCACCGGTAAAGGTGATGGGGTTCGAAGCTGCGTCTCCATGTTATACTGGCCTTAGAACGAAAGTGAATCTCCTGGCATTTAGGTGTGAAAAATTTGTGTGACAATTCTTCCACACAATGTACGTATGAATAAAAATTAATTCTACAATGAGGTGGTCTTTCGAGCATGATTGTCGGCTGACCAGAAATATGCGATTTCGTGTGCCTGCCTTTCTCAAGGTGAGGGGAAGGGATGATGTAACGCATTACGTGACATGACGTAGATGATGTGCTACTGAGGTGACGCATGAGTCAAATCGACTGCCGCAGCGATAACCCTGCCGTCGTAGTTCAGTTGAGAGAGCAGCCGCTCTGGGACGTGGGTTCGAATCCCATCACTGGCAAAAAAAGGTTATTTATATTTATAACCTTCAAAATAATAGCTCTGCCGCTCAGAAAATCTATCGTTCAATCGATTCCTCATCGCCAACCAAACGCTTTTTTATGATTTTGGCACCAGTTGGCATATGACTAAAGAGACTGCCGATTTTTCTTTGAAGATACCACAAGACGTAATGGCTACACATTTCGTCAAGAAACTTAGAAATTAAGCATACAAAATAATGCTGATTTTTATGTTAATAAATTACCTACTAAAACAGTGCTTGTACCGTACTGTTATTTAGGTTAGGTAAATCAAATTGTCGTAAAAATATTTCTGTCAATAACATTTCTTCGTTCCCGATAACTGCACATTCCTATTTTACAACTGGGTGGACAATTAAATTCTCTTCTTTATAGATTTTTTTTCAACCGACTTAAAAGCGAAATAAAACTTGTATATTGGAAAATGCTCGAGCTGTAACTAACTGACAAGAAAGACACTTAAAAACAAGAAATTGGGAAAGTATTTTATGATCTCTCGCTGTGGTATCACCACTCTGTCGTTTCAGGAGTCGCTGTGATGTCTGTAGACGTCGTCTGATCATAAATCATTGCACAGATGTCTATCAAAACCGACAAAGAAAGAGAAGGCAAAACAGACGACTGCAGGAAATCAACTGCCCGTCCCTTAATGAAGAGAGATAAAAACCCTCCCTGCATTAGGTAACTCCTATCCTAAAAGGAAAGAACTGAACGATAAAGGGCGACTAAGGACTCAGTCGGGTTCGTAAATTCAGCCTTATCTCCGGCAACCACTGGGACAGGTGAACGTGGAATGGGGTCTGTATACCCCTCGAGGGCACTTGGCCTCAACGCAAACTACCTAACTTTATGGAGTTGCAAGATTTTTCTTTTCTTTCTAAATACTTCAGATAATAATTCGTGACTTCGGGTACTTGAAAATGCTGAATCTACTTCTTTTTTTTTTTCTTTTTTTTTTTTTGTCTGAATTTAATTTTTGCCTAGATTGGCATTTCATTACCAAACAAAAAAAATAGTTCGTTTATTTCTAGATTCAAACATACAAAAAAACTTTATCTTGCAGTATTTTGACTTTTGGTTGACCACGTCATTTCTTACTGACTGAATTATCTGTTGTCCTTCTAATGTGATAGACGGTGAGCTCTTTTTTTCTCCGAGTAAAGCATTCCATCCAGCACTGGCATGAAGATATCAGTCCACCAAGAAATTACTGTGCAAAATTATTGTGAAATACCAAATTAAACCAGAAAAAAGAAAGTAAATTCATTCTCAAACGCCACAAGTCAATATTTCATTCCAAATGGAACTTTTATATTTTAATCTATTCCTCTGCCATCTGTGGTCAGCCTACTTAATACATAACTTTTATTGGTATTTAACAGCATTTTTAAAAGTTATCCCTAAAATTTTCAGCTCCAACAAGAAATTAAAAAATATGAAATCAATTGAAGTTAAACCTTTTGTGTTCAAGGCAATAAAAGACCGTGTGTGTGTATTTATTTTCTTCAGACGCTACTTTCCTTAACCTTTTTGTTTGCTCAATCAAACCTTTACTTTTCATTTTTGATTTTTCAAACGATCGCTTTTCTTTCGTGTTTTATTTTTTGGTTTATTTTCAAATGAGCATAACGAAACCTTTTATTCGCTGATGAAAAATTTTGCGCTTTCTGAGCTTCCTTTCCTTTCCTAATTTTTCTAATAAGAGGTTCTTTAGGAACTTTCTGGTTAAAGGATTAAAGTTTTCCTTCGACAGCTTGACAGTGAATCCTGCTTTTCTTCTTGAATTCTGTTGTGAGATGTTCTGTATTCCCTTCTTCCTTAACGGGCACGTAAAACAATACTTCGAGCACATCCATTTCTCATCCTAAAACAAAGCAGGAAGGAATCTTAAGATCCTTTTTTTTTGGGGGGGGGGGGTTTAACGGCCACCGTGAGCAACTCATTTGGCTATAAGCAGTCGCCCTTCCCTAATTTAGGGACGCTGACTCCAGGGAAGGGAGAGAGCTAGTTTCGTAAGACAAACACAACATCCACGCCTCACCGGGATTCGAACTCGTACCCTTCTTGGAAGAATAGTCAGAAGCCATCGCTTAGACCGCTGCGCTACTATGACGGCCTCTTAAGATCCAGCATAGTTTTCCTCGTTGTATTTGAGGAAGGATGTGTTTCCCTTATTCAACGAGAAAAGTCAATGCTCTTCTACAGCTTGTATGGTAGATGAATTCTTGCAGTGCTGTAACGTACCAGGAGATGTGACGTACCTGCCAGAAGGACGCACACGACATAAAAGCAGATAGGAATCAGAATAAAATGTCCGCGTAGCTCAGTTGGTAGAGCAACTTATTCCGGAGTGAGTGGACCCGGGTTCGAATCCCGGCGTAGACCAAAAAAATGACGGAGAAACGAAAAAAAAAAAAAATAATAAGGGGGAGATGATGTAACGTACCAGGAGATGTGACGTACCTGCCAGAAGGACGCACACGACATAAAGGCAGATAGGAATCAGAATAAAATGTCCGCGTAGCTCAACTGGTAGAGTGACTTATTCCGGAATGAGGGGATCCGGGTTCGAATCCTGGCGCGGATAAAAATGACGGTGAAATTCACTTCGTTATAATGGCGCCCGAACTATCCGGATGACCCGACCGTTCACAATCTCGCAATGGTGTGATGCTATTTCCACACCGCGAGATAGGAAAAATATAAGCAGCACTTCGACAAAAAAAAAAATAAATAAATAAGGGGGAGATGATGTAACGTACCAGGAGATGTGACGTACCTGCCAGAAGGACGCACACGACATAAAGGCAGATAGGAATCAGAATAAAATGTCCGCGTAGCTCAGTTGGTAGAGCAACTTATTCCGGAGTGAGTGGACCCGGGTTCGAATCCTGGCGCGGATAAAAATGACGGAGAAATTCACTTCGTTATAGTGCGTGGAACAGATGATGTGCATAAAAGTCGCTGTGCACGTAAAAAGTTGAAAAAACAAAACAATAGTAAGACAATTTGACGATAATCATTAGCACTGAATGACATAAATCGCTCACCCCTAATTTATTGTCATTGATTCTTTCTATGGATAGGTAAAAACAGAACCAGAACCATGTGACAAACACAACACACACGTCCCGCCGGCTAGTTAAACTAGGATTCCACTAAGAGCTGTGTTTAAATGTTTAAGGTTTTTGCATAGCAAGTAAAACATGAATCTTTTTCATGCAGTTTGTTCAGCAGTTTAGCTCTAATTATTTGCTCAGTTCTCTAGAAAAAGGAAAGGAAATCCAGAAATGCAAGTCTCACATCAACAATCGTGGAGATACGAATGAATTGATAGTAATTTCTCATAAGTACACCCATTTTCTTGGTGTGTAAGATTAATTATTGCATCGCATTTATGAAACCAAGAAGCCAACGGAGCTCTCGTCATCTAAAAAACAATTGCGTAGCCATTATCCCCGGTAAAACGGGAGAAACCTGTCCAATGCATTGCATGCGCATCTGAAATAGCGCATCCTAGCAACATGATTTTTCTACATGATTATCCAGCAAGTACAATCTATACCAATATTGGATAATTCCCATACTAAAGCAGTGTACACGCCAACATACGGCAAGGTATTATCGCACAGAGATGATGGATGTTGTTTTTTAAGAAGTGAGGCTCTGGTCTGCTACGGAAACAATACTACGGAGCAATAGAAATGAGCAGGTCAAGACAATGAGTAGTCTACGTGTTTCAAAAAAATCCGAGGCTTAGTATTCAGTGCATGCTCTGATGCCCAAAGTCCCCTTAGATACCAAAACAGTGTAGTACAAAAAAATGCACGACATCATTGGAGTAACGACCTGCAGTCACAGAACCTTCCATACGCACTTAAATGCAGTGTTCACGCTGAAAATTTATGGCATCAAACCATAGAACGGTATGGAAAGTGCCTGTGTGACATTTTCAAACATACTCTGGGTTCGCACTTTCATGAATCTGTAGCATGTTTGAGTCGGTGCTGGTCAGAATATACGACATCCAAAACACCAGCAGGACAAAATACCGACAGAAAAATCACCTAAAGGGTAACGCGTTAACAGAACAAAACATCGAAAGGATTAAAAACGTCGCAGAACGTAATATCGACAGGACGAAACACTGTCTTGTCGTTTCGTTGCTGCTGCGCCAGAAGTCGGCGCTGCATGTCAAGGCACAAATAATCGAGAACTATGTGCGTCTAATACATCACTAATATTGGATTTGCTTTCTTTTCGCCGTTCGGTGGGGACCGTTTGATTGCCTTCGCACTTTGTAGCACGCAGTTCGGAAATAGCAGTAAAAAGGATTATGTCAGCAATTATATGATATGGAATAAAAAATCTGCGAGCGTATATTAAAAGTATAGTAGTCCCTTTCAATTATGCCTTCGCAGTTTCATTTTATTTTACTATTATTATTATTATTATTTTATCCGCCATGATCATCTGTGAGCAAAGTTTTCTGGCAAGATAAAATACAATAATAAATCCTTCGTGTGAGTGTAGGGTGAACTAATTCTACTAAAATTTGAAGAATTGTAGTTTTTTCAAGTTCAACTGCTTTTTTTCAGCTGTGTGTAAGTCTACTAATCAACGTTCGTTTTTTAACGCCCACAGAAGCCCATATACGATGATACAGGATTTAAATGGGAGAAAGGGCGTCGTGCCCTTCAGAATAATGCGAAAACGGATGTTAAAAATTTTCTTAATTATGTGTTCCCCTCTATCATTCACTTGAAATCGGCGTCATGTAAATGCTATGGTAGATGAACCAAAGTGATTCTTTAAATTGAAGGAACACACATATACACCGAAAAGCCAAAATATTATGATCAGAGCGTCTTTATGCAAATTGAACCACTTGCATGTAAAACGAAGGCACGTGTGAAGGTCGTGAAACGGTATAAACAACACCTGATACTGAGCTGTCTTAATCAGTGTTATTCTTGTTCTTCAGATGGGAAAGGCACAGGACTTAGCGAGTTTGACAAAGGCCAAATTGGAATGGCCAGACGACTGTGTGAGATCATTTCCGAGACATCAAGGCTTGTGGGGTGCTCACGGTCAGCCATGGTTAGTACCTCAAAAAGTGGTTCGAGGAGGTAAAAACCACGAACCGTCGGCAAGGTGTGAGTCGAACACCGCTCATCGATGCTAGAGGTTAGCGAAGACTATGCTGTATGGTAGGAGCCAACACACGGGATGCTGTAGCGCAACTCGTAGGTAATTTGAATGCTGGTGACGAGAGAAATGTGCCACAGCACACATTACATCGAACCCTGCTGAAAATGGGGCTGCGTAGCCGCAGGCCGCTCCAAGTGCCCATGCTAACCTCGGTTCACGATCGAAGAGCCCACAATGGGCACGCGAGCATCAAAAATGGACATTGAATGATTGGAAGAAAGTCGTCTGGTTCTATGAACCTCGTTGTTTTCTGTTGCACCATGTGAACGGCCAGGTACGCATGCGTCGTTTAGAAGTGTTGGCACCGGGATGCACCGTAAGACAGAAAACACGCGAGTGGAAAAAGTGTAATACTTTAGCCAATGTTCTGCTGAGAAGTCCTGGGTCTAGTTATTCATATGCAGGAAACCTACGAAGTCTACCACCTATCTAAACATCATTGCAGACCATGTACGTCCTTTCATGACTACGATATTATCCTCTTGTAGTGTCTTATTTCAGAAGAATAATGCGCTATGCCACACTGCCCGGAGGGTTCGAGAATAGTTCGTGGAACGTGAGGAAGACTTCCAGGTATTGCCCTGTTCTCCAAATTCCGCGGACATCAATCCCATCGAGCATCTGTGGTTTGTCTTGGAACAGGAAATCCGATCTGCGGCTGCTCCACTACGTAATTTTCAAGAGCTAAAGGATCTGCTGCTAACATGTTGGTACCAGATACCACAAGACACCTTTAGAAATCTTAAAGTGTCCGTGACTTGCTAAGTAAGAGCTGTTTTGGCAGCATGTGGAGGACCAACATCATAATAGGCAGGTGGTCATAATTTTTGGCTCTTCGGTGTATATCCACTGCGTTAACGGAAATTATGTATGAGGCGCGTGATTAACTTACAATCACCGACTATTTTCACTGCAACAAAATACAAAATTTTGAGTTTACAGCGTTGCAGCGAAAAATAATAAAGACGCAGACGATATATCAGTATTTTGTGCTGCCGGTGTTCTGGTTGCAGCTTTTTTGTTCTCGGAATTGTGTTCATCGTTTTTTGCCCTGTCCGTGTTTTGAAGGTCGGTATTTTGACTGAGACCTTGTTCGAGTAATCTCAGAGTGGGCAATTTCATGCATTTGTTTGGCGATGTAACGAAACTTTCAATACTGTTATTCATACTCTCGCGTGTAATCACCAAATGCGAGAATAATTGGTAGGTAAGGTGCAAGATAATAGTTGTGTCTCTGTAATTAAATCTTAGTGCACAAAACCCGATATTTCATTAACTGCATCCTACATGTGTCACAGTTTCTCAAGTACATATTTCGACGACCTATATTTTTCAATTCGCAATCGCTGAGTCTTCGAAATATTAGGTTATTGTCATTCAGAGGCGTAACTATTTCTGCGCCCGGGGCAAACCACAAAATATTGCGCCCCCACCCCCTTATTATATATATATTATCAACCCGTAACAGTCCACTGCTGGATGGAAGTTTCCCAAAATTTCTTCCATAACATTTTCCCTTCCATGTCAGAGTGACGGTTTCTACGGCTTTTTTCAATTGTTCCGGCCTTCGTACCTTCAGTACCACATTACACGAACCGAGTGCAGCTGGAAGTCGTGGCTCGTAGTCGCAGTAATGATAAAATAGCCCCCAGAGAATCTTCAACATTATGTGACCGACATTCTTCTCTTGCAACGGACCTTAAACCGCACCTTCATTTTTGACTGTGAGTAACTAATCTCCCTTGAACATGTTGAGAAATAAACATTAATTTTAATTTGCCAATGTACCCGAAACTGGCAGAAAGCAAACGTCTCAGTTTTAATCAGATTGTAAGCGGTGGCTTTTGCGCCCTCTTGAGCAGCGCCCGGTGCATCCGACCCGCCTGCCCCGTCCTAGTTACGCCTCAGTTGCCATTCTTATTTATACTGTTTCTTCCTTTTTCTTAACCTTTTCTTTTTTTCTTCCTTTTTCTTAACCTTTTCTTTTTTTCTTCCTTTTTCTTAACCTTTTCTTTTTTTCTTCCTTTTTTTAACCTTTTCTTTTTTCTTCCTTTTTTTAACCTTTTCTTTTTTTAACTATGAAAGTGGTGGAGCAAACAGTGTGCCAACACAAAATTTTAAGAAAATATTCCGATAAGAACGTATAAAAATTAATGCGAATGCGCATACGTCACATTATACACTGTTTTATTGGGTTTATATTACACATACGCTATTTGCGAGTTCTCCTCTTACGTGCGCTGAATCTACATCGTCAGCCGATTCTTAACATGGTTTAGTGAAAGCTCTCCCGTACGTAGTATATTTGTGATATAAACGCAGTAAAATAGTGTGAAATTTGGTGTACGCATATTTCTTGGCTGTTATACGTTGTCCTTATCAGTATACATCTTTTTTTATTTTTATTTTCACCTTGATACACGTAAACCTTACCACACGTGCTAGAGAAAAGACAAATTTCGTAACTATATACATGACCTAATTTCAAAGAAAAAAAGAAAAGAAAATAATTTACTATAAAATGAGTACCACACCAAATCAGAAAAAAAACGTTTTTTCGGAAGGAGCCTTTCTACTTATTTGGTCTCTTCCAAAAACTTTAGTGTCAAAACCCTCCTGCGTCTGATATACCGAAGGTCATTATTATTGCCATGAATAGTACATACGTAAATATGCTGCTATAAAAGACCGCTAAATGATTTTAAAATCTTAGCGCTTCATTTTAGGTACAGTAATTCATATTCTTCTGCACTTTTTTCTTCAATGTCATTGTATCGTGAGTGCTTCTATACACTACATTATTATGTTTATCCACTGTTAACTATGTATGTGTGTTCTTATAGGTTGTGGCGTACTACAGAGGTGAAGCACGTGTCAAGACGACAAATCTCTCCGGAGCGCGGAGACACTGCTTCAATCTCTGTCACCGACAAATTCCTGTTTTCACAAGGCTTGTATTTGTGCCCGTGTCCATACCTGTGCGTTCGTGAGCTAAAGATGTAAAATATAGTTTAAAGACATACCACATATGTTGTACATAGCAATATGGAGCACACTAAGGACTATCACAGTTCCTTCAAAAAAGCGAAGTGATAGAAAAAGAAAAGGAAAGAGACCCATTTCGGGAAGAAACATCACAACAGAAGCTTAACGTATACATCAGCAAACTAGGGGTGCAAACGCATTTGTACCGGAATCAGTATTTCTGCTGCAAATTTTTCGGTTTATTCAGTACTTTCGTAGACAAAACGCAAAAATCTTATTCATTCATAGTCAAGCGCGGACTGCGCCGCCGTTTTCTAGGCCGGCAAGCCCCGTGCTAAACCACTAAAAAAATTTTAGATTGCTTTGTGCTATGCTGGTACAGAAGAAATTAAGTTATGCTGAAAGCGTTAAGGCATTAAGGTTCACCTATGCAAAGTTTCTGGGATGATTAATGTATACAGTATATACACTGGCGAAAAGTGGAAAAAGAACACCAAGAAGGAATTGACGGACGATCATGAAATTTAGATATGTTAATTGGGTAGAGTTTACGTAGGTGTGATGTTAATTTCGGGACCAACCGGTGAGCGCTTACGCCACAGCACGGCACACTGCATAATATGCAAATTATCGTCGGTGGTATGTAAGGAGTACGGCAAAGTGAATATAATCAGTCGTCGGCGTACGGACACGTGCGAAGACCCTGAAGAAGCTGCAATGCCAGGACATGGAAGACGTGTACGATTTCAGCAGTTATCGGACTTTGAGCGATGTCGTCTAGTCGGACTCCGCGAGGCCGGATGGTCGTATCGTCGTATTGCGGAGCGAATTGGACGGGAAGTATCGGTGGTGGTACGATGGTGGCGTAGATGGTCCGAGGAACATTCCCACACGAGAAGACGTGGAACCGGGAGTCACAGACGGGCTGATGAGCGGACTGGTCTACGCATAAGAAGCAGAACATCCACTGCGACGCAAATCCGAGCTGCCGTTGCACCTGAGGTGACTGTGCGAACAATTCGCAACCGTCTACTGGATGCAGGACTACGTGCACGTGTGCCTCTGGCATGTGTACCTCTGACTCCAGCCCACCGTCAGGAACGGCTGCAGTGGTGTCGCCAACGTCTGCACTGGAGAACGCAATGGCGATCTGTCGTGTTCAGCGATGAAAGCAGATTCTGCTTGGTAGCCTCCGATGGCCGTATGCGTGTTCGCAGACGCACAGGGAAGCGTCTCCATCCCTCTTGCATCCGCCAGCGACACACAGGGCCTACACCTGGTCCCCTGGTGTGGGAAGCGATCAGCTATCACTCCCGTACACAACTAGTGTTTGTACCGGATACGTTAAACAGCACCTCCTACATCAACAACATCATTCAGCCCGTTGTTGTGCCATTTGTAAGGTCGGTCCATCGTGGTGTTTTCCAGCAAAATAACGCAGGCCCACACACGGCACGTGCAACGCAACATGCACTTCAAGGTGTGAGACAACTTCCATGGCCTGCACGTTCACCGGATTTGTCCCCCATTGACCACGTGTGGGATTTTATGGGACAACGACTTATCCGGTCTCCACGGCCAGCCACGACCATTCCCGATTTACGCGTCCAGGTTGAGGATGCTTGGAACTCAATACCCCAAACTTACATCCAACATCTGTACGACAGATTCCATGCCAGAATTGCACAGTGTGACGCAGTTCATGGCGGTTCAACCTCGTACTAACCATGTTACATGGAAATGTTATTTTTCAGTTTACCAGCAAATACACCTGTATTTTGCCATAATGTTCTGATCACGTTATCCTCTGTATTTTGCCATAATGTTCTGATCACGTTATCCTCTGTATTTTGCCATAATATTCTGATCACGTTATCCTCTGTATTCCGTTATTATGCTGTATAAATTTCGTTGGTATCAGACATCTCCTTCTTGGTGTTCTTTTTTTACTTTCCGCCAGTGTATGTGCGTCCTTAGTGGATCTGCATCTCATTTGCTGCTTTTCGGGTTTTAGAGTGGCACAAATTCTTTAACTGCAGTTGTAAAAAGTCTGTTTCAACTGCAGCAAGAGCGGGGGTTTTTTTTATTTTTTTTTGTCCATTTTGAAGTAATTAAATAGACAATAGTTTTTACACTCTTGAATATCTGTCATTTCGTAAACAAATTGTTTATGAAATTCTTGTAATTTTTAAAAATTTTCAATTTGTAGAGTTTTTTCGAAATTATTTTGTTTATGATTTGAAAAATCTTAATTTCGGCTCATTTTGATTTCCTTTTTTCACTGAAAACGAAGATACTTTCACAATCCTAAACCCTACTGCATCAACGAAATGCTTAAGAGTGGAATGAAATCTTCTACAATCTGATTTAGAGAAGGTAGCATGTCCATACTACAGCAGCGAAAGTAATATATTTTTTAATATCAAGTTTTACTAGGAATACCCATACCTACCAACATTGGCAAGAGCCTTGTCAGTAGTATCTGGTATCATTGCTCGGCATACATAGACGCTTTTTAACGGAACGATCCATTTCTTTGTGAAAAAGAAATATGCGCCACAACAAAATTTTACAACAAACAAGGACAATAATGAAACAAACTTAACACCTGCGAAACACAAAGTTGATTCCCTTCGGCGAGAGCACGATAGGTAACACTACGAGATTTAAGTTCGAAACTTCCACCAGTAAAAATCATTCAGATGCGTTCAGAATTCCAAAACGCTTGACAGGCAGGAAATCCAAGCCAGTGAACCCGCAGTGCACGAACCTTCTCTTACCATGTGATAACACTGCCACTAAAGTTGCAGTTTATGACAACATGAGACCAAAGCAGGGGGAAAAGCTGAACGTTTTAACTTGGTGAAAAATCAAAACACACAGCAAGAATGCGAACTACTGTCAGTTTGTCTTTTGTTGACTCTGCAGCTGCACAGCATCCACTGCATAATTTCTCTCCCTCCTCTCTCTCTCTCTCCCCGCCCCCTCTTTCTTCATGGTCGTTTTTCTTTCTTTCTTTTCTTCTTTTTTAATGCCCTCTGTTAATAATAATTTCATCCATCATGCTGAAAGAACTTTCAGCCTAAGAACCAGGAGCACATGATATCAAAGCTTTAACTATTTTAGATAAATGTGTGTAACTTTAAAAATATTAATACTTTTGAACCCCGTGCATCAATTTCTACAAATTTTCCGACTTCGTCACTTCCGTTTTAGAGAATCCCCCCTTATCAAGCTTAAATGCAAAAACTTATGGGATGAGGGATATTTAACAACACAGTAGAGTGGGAACATCGCGGGGCTGGGGAGGGGGGGGACGATTTCGGAAGAAATCTTTACACCGTCCGACTTCTGGATTTGGAAATTCCCCCTATTTTCAAGCTGAAATGCAAATATTTATGCAATAAAATGTTATTTAACAATAATACTGGACAAAGACAGCATCGTGAGAAAAAAGAAATCACAATTACGGAAAAAATCTGAATTCCGTCGGCCTGCCGTTTTCAAAAGTTTCATAAAGATGGAATTCCGTCCTTTGTCGAACATCGACCCCCCCCCAAATTCTGTTCAATTATGCATCGATCTCGTGAATCACCAAAATAATAAAGAAAAGGGCAGAATTCCTCGAATTCGCGAAAGAATCCTAGGCCTGAGGATTACGGGGAAATTTTCGCGGCGTCAAACTTCCGTTTTCGCAAATTGTTGCCTATGGTTTCAAGCTGAAATGCAAGCACTTGTGCAATGAAATGATATTTAACAATAATACTGGACACAGAGGCAACATCGGGAGAAAGAAATTACGATTACGGCAAAATGTTTGCTCCGTTTAAGTACCGTTTTCGAAAGTTTTGAAACACGAAATACCGTCCCTAGACGAAAAACGACCTCCACCCTTCCACACACACACACACCCAAATTCTCTTCAGTTTTGCATCGATCTTGAAAATGATCTAAATGATGACAAGAAGAGTGGAATTCCGCGAACACGCCTAAGAATCTCACGTGTGGTCATAAAATAATAACAAAATAAAAAACAAATAAAAAAATGAAAATTCGTAGAATCCGTCGTTTCGGCAGTGAGTTCCGTAGACAGACAACTAAATCCGTAGAAACTACGGACATTCCGTAGTACTTGGCAGTTATGGATACTAATACTGCACTAGAAAAATCGGTAAGATATAATTTACTGATTATTGTTAACACAAACACTACAAGCCGCCCCCCGGTGGAGCATTGGTATAAGCAATGGTTTCTGATCATTCGTCCAGAAGGAGTGTGGGCTCGAATCCCGGTGAGACATGGATGTTGTGTTTGTCTTACGGCACCGGCTCTAACCCTTCCCTGGAACCAGTGGCCCTAAATTAGGGACGAGCGATTGCTTAAAGGTCATTGAGTTGCTCACGGTGGTTGTTAAACCTTCAATAAAAAAAAACAGAAAAAAGATAAAGCAATTCTTAGAACTGTATTTAAAAGACGTTTAAACATGAAATGGTGATGGTGATATATTGCTATTGAGACAGAATACCGAAATAATTCGTTGAAAATCGTGGCCTCAAAAAAATCGCTTCCAGGGCTGTTTATGATAGAAATTGCAACACCATGAAGAAATGCTCGGATTTTCACGACATTTGCAGGGTGGATAGGGCACCATGGGAGATTCAAATTATTACAATTGCAGCGCACATGCGATGTGAGGCTCGCGCAACGCTATTGGAAACGTCACACCAGGAGGTATAAAAGAAGACGTACAGAGAGCAGGTTTCAAACTTGGTATCGCTAAACTCCACCGTACGCAGTTGTTAATATGTAAACATGCCGTGTAGGAGGACGAGACGACCATGCGAACAATTGACGGAGTTTGAAAGAGGTAGAATCGTTGGACTCAGAGAAGGTTTATCATACCGTGATATTGCCGCACGCGTTAGGTGTAACGCAACTACTGTTATGCGTACATGGCGTCAAGTGAAAGAAGAAGGTTCTATGCATCGTCGTGCTGGGTCTGGAGCCCGAAATCGCACGACCGAGCGGGAAGACAGGCACTTGTACCGTATGGCAGTGACATCGGGCACAACACCATCCACGACACTTGCGTAGCAATGGAGGATGGTCACACATCGTCCATTGTCTGCAAACACTGTTCGTCACCGATTCTTGAAGAGAGGCCTCGTTGCTCGCCGTCCATTGCTACGACTTACCTTGACTCTGAAACATAGGCGCCAGCGATTGCAGTGGTGCCGAGAACGTCGAAACTGGAGTGCTGAATGGAAGCATATTGTGTTTTCGGACGAGTCCAGATTCAATCTAATGCATCACAACGGGCGAATCCTTGTTCGCAGATACCGTGGTGAACGGCACCTGGAAGGCTGCACTGTGCAGCGCCATACCGGTCCCACGCCGAGCGTGATGGTCTAGGACGCTATTGCGTTTCATTCACGCACTCGCCTACTACGAATCACAGGCGCATTGAACAGCCAACGCTACATCACTGAAGTGTTGGAAGCTGAACTTCTACCCTTCCTTCAGACGATCCCGCGAGCCATCTTCCAACAAGACAATACCCGATCCCATGTTGCTCGTACTGTCCAGGACGTACTCTGTGCGCATCAAGTCGCTCGTCTTTCCTGGCGTGCTCGCTTGCCAGATTTGTCACCTGTCGAGAACATCTGGGGTGTCATCGAGCAACGACTGGCTCTCATGGCCTCGCTGCCTGTCACAACCAACGAATTGTAGAAGCGTGTAAATGCAGAAGGGAATGTAATACCGCAGACGACCATCCAGATTCTGTTTCATTGGATCCCACGGCGTGTGGAGTCGGTTATCACCGCCCATAGTGGGTTTACATATTACTAATTTTTTGGCCTTCCTCATCACGAACCGGTATGTAATTGTGATCGTTTGCAACAGGTACCGTAACTAATCACTCCCATACATTTCATTGTGATTGCTCGTTTCTTTCTTGGTGTTGCAATTTCTATTAACAGCAGTGTAGTTGACCAGTCCGCCACTGTTCGCAGAAACATAAATACTGTGAAGTCGTAATTTTCGGAAAAATCCAATCATCAAGAGTGCAAATTTGGCTTGAACTTTAACTGGTGGGAACGTACTCCAACAATGTGAAGTGTTTTGCCTGTTCGCTTCTTTGACGATATTTTTTGCTTCAAACGGTTCTTGGGAAAGCTTTAGTTTAAAAAAAAGGCAATTCCCGTTCCCAGTAATTGTTTATATTCTATAGAATACCGAGAGACTTCGACCAAGGCTGGTTTGCTTCGACACATCAGCCATACCGCGAGGATGACCATCCGAACCCATAACAAAGGGCATTGGCTGTACGAAGGTGTGACATCACGAGCAAATACTGCAACGCATGTATGCCATGGGCTGAACAGCGTGTCTCTAAGTTGTCTTCATCAGTAGTATCGCACATTGCTAATTTCGTAAATCGCAAGGATTTGATAACTATGAGTTATCAAATCCTTGCGATTTACGAAATTGTTATTTTACGCATGAAGTTTTTTTTTTTTCTTAATGAAATCTTTACAATCCCATTTTTTTTAGTTTTTCCTCAAAACACAAGAGGGCGTCTCATATTCCGAAAAATACAGTACTTTACGAAACCTGCACCAGTTCAAGCAATCAATGAGCATGCGCAGTTTCCCTTTCCGTACCTGTTGATGACTAGTTCGTGTAGCCAATCCCATAACCGTAAATTCTACAGTTGCAAACTGTTAATATGAATACGGCATTTTAATGTAGCGAATGTAGTAATTTTCAGCAAAAACTACGTTTTTTTTTACACTGCAGGTATGAAACAGGGAACCACTCACTTGAACATTTCGGTTAAACGTTCACTACAAATAAAAGAATAACGAATTGACAAAAAATCTTTATTGTGAGGCATCTTTCGTTTGTTATTAAAACTTACACATTTAATGCCTTTTCCTGTTCTGTTGATAGTCATTATACATATAAGATAGTGGCAGACTATCCAGTTTTATTTAATCTAAAATCCCAAGAATCAATTTCGCCTGAAATCGTCAAATGTTTTGAAACAAACAGGGATTTTAAGCAGTATCTCAATTTTGAGAAGTTGCGTGATGCTTCGCTACAGGAAACAGAAAACGTTTTTCACTCTGATGATGTTGAGCGCACTTTTGTGCACAAATTGTCATATACTGTAATCCACCGTTTTGTACCACACCAGTCACTTTCCAGACATATACTGTATGTACACGTGTATAAACGCGTATGGTGTCATTTGCGTTTTTGAAATTAGTAAAATTGAAAGATAAAAGAATCTATAATAAGTTTTGTTTCAAACACATGGAATTTTACAAACCGCCTTTAACGAAAACGTTTTGTCGAAAGAACCACAGCACAAGTGGTTTTAGTTGTTCGCAAACAGTGAAAGGCAAAGGGAGTCATAAAGGATCATCAAAGTTTAGACAATTTATTTTCACTGCAAAACGGCAAGGAATTTTAGACGGCTCATCCCTTGGAAGTTTCTTTACTGCGATAGTTTTCAGTGTAACGGTAAAACATTTTCAATATTGCAGTGAAATCAGATTTTCGACATTCTAGGGCTTCAGAAAAGATTACACTGTTTTGAATGGGGAATTTCTAGCATTCTTTCAATATTAAGCCCAAATTAGTTATCTTGAACTAATTTTGCTAAGTTAAGCGAAATTGAGAATTTCATTACTTTTGGAGATGACATCATGTAGATCACATAGCATTTGGCAAATTTTGATCCATCAGCTCTGTTTTTAACAGATGTTGAAATCAACAGCACTTTTTGGTATCATATCTCAAGAAGTTTAAGGAAAAAAGACTCTGATGCCCTTATTTCCCATGCTGACGCAATGCAGACTGGTTCGCCAACTTCTTTTGTACCAGTCTTCTTTTGCCCCCACCGCCCCCAAAAGGAAAAATCCTCTCAGCCTGAATACCTGAACGTTAAAATCAAATCTGAGGCAGCTTCATCTGTGGACGAACGACGTAAATTAACAACCGTTGGACATTTGTCATTACTGAATGGCTTGACAAACGTATAATTATCACCATGTACCCAATTTTGAAGCTCACCCATTCGAACGGCGCAAGGCATCCATTTTGCTCTCTGTAATGGTTGTTATGACGGCTCCGGAATTAATACAAGACTCATTTCGACACATTATCAACTATTTATCTACTTATTTTTTCTTCATATTTTCAGCAAGGCATGTAGTGACTTGCTGGCCTATTTTCTTTTAATGCTCGCAGACCGAATAAGTGTGATATCGCGACATCTATATTAAGTAGATATATTAAGCCTGAAGTGATTTAAATGAAATGAATTAAGGCTTAAGTAATAGAAAAAAGCGGCAGCTGTCACTCCTCTAGTCGAATTTCATATATCACGATGAATACCGAACTGCATGGTCGGTTAGAGACAAAAGGTATTATTTGTTAAATTTTGCCTTCAATGTCAGATAATATTTTATTTATTCAATTTCATTACTGCAGCTGCATAGAGTGCCTGATTTGCTCGTGTTTTTACAGTCACTGAAAAAATACAAAACTGAACAATGTAATAGCAGCCATTTGCAGTTACAGTGGTGTGCACCTGCAAAAACCGTTAATTTAGAAATTTAACTCTTTTTTAACTAATTAATTTTCATAGTTACTTCCCCACTTATATGTCATTAGATGTGAAATTTAATGGAGATTTCAAAACTGACTTAGTTTAGTTTTTTCCTGTAGCTACTTCTGTTCTTAAGATACATTACAAATATCATGACCAAGTCCAAATTATTATGAAAAGGATCATTTATCCAATTCTTAGGGCCGCCCCGGTGGCGCAGTGGTCTAAGCGATGGCCTCTGATCATTCGTCCGAACGGGGTCCGGGTTCGAATCCCGGTGAGGCATGGATGTTGTGTTTGTCTTACGGCACTGGCTCTCTCCCTTCCCTGGAACCAGTGACCCTAAATTAGGGACGGGCGACTGCTTATAGCCCATTGAGTTGCTCACGGAGGTCGTTAAACCTCAAAAAAAAAAAAAAATTCTTAGGTTTACAGCAATAAATCGTTTTTGTAATTCAAAAGGAATGAAATAAGATTTTAAATACAGAAATATAATGAAGCAAAATTACGAAATGTACCTAATATTTTGTTTCCCAGCTTTTAGCTTTAATCGCAGCTTTGCATCTTGCTGGCATACTGTGAACAAGGTTTTGTAAAAGATATGGTTGAACAATACGATTCAAGATTTGAAATACATGTTCAGTGAGATGAAGTTTGGTTGCATTTTATTTATTCATTTTATTTTTTTAATAGTTCATCAGACACTTTGAATCACAAATTTTTGATCGGGTTCAAGTCCGATGACTGTGGTGGTCAATCAAGATGCTGAACATTTGTTTGCCTGTAACCACTTTTTCACTACTTTAGCACGATGAAAGGGAGCATTGTCATCTTGAAAAATAAAATTGCCGTCGTAAAGTCTTCTAGATGATGGTAGCATCTTGTTTTCTAATATCCAGATGTATTTCTGGGCATTTACCTTACCATCGACAATATGGAGGTTCCCAACGCCATGTGCACACATGCAGCTCCAAACCATGACCTTCACCGGATGCTTAACAGTAGTCACTAAGCAGCTTGGATATAATTCTTCATGCTTGAATCTCCTTACATAGACACTACTCTGATTCTCATTAAGGCAAAATTCTTAATCATCACTGAAAAGAATATTTCCCATTGCTTGGTTGTCCATGAGACATACTGTTTTGCCAATTAAAGTCTACGCTGTCTTTGATTTGCAGTTAACAGAGATTTACGCCTGCCTTTGCAGCCACGTAGGTCATAGTGAAGCAGCCTCCTCCTAACAGTAGATGTACTAACAGCAACATCAGTCACTTCAGACCTTTTTTGAAGCAATTCAGGTGAATTGAGCCTCCTGTCTGCCAAGCTTAGCTCTCTGAGCACTCTGTCCTACCTGGTTGTAGTGGATCTGGGACTTCCACTGCGACGCATATTTTTAATATCACCTATGTCTTTTACCTTCTTTAGTAGCCTAAGAACTGCAGATTGATTACAGCTCACTCTTTCAGCGATTTGCCTTGAAGAATATCCCTCTTCATGCAGAACAACTATTTTTACTCTGTCCGCTGTGGACAATTCCTCAGATTTAACCATTACTGAGAATGTACACAAATTATACCCTAATAACAAAAAGAAGCGACCATTACAATGCTCTTGTAGCTCTGCGTCAACCCTTATAAAGGCTGGAGAAGGATTAGGTGAACATTAGAGAGCAGCCAGTCGGGTAAAAGAATGTCTACAATTGGCTATAACAACTGATACGCAGCTAACATGAATTTCAATGTGTTTGTCTTTTCTTAAGATATTTTATGTCATATCTTAAGAAAAGAAGTACCTACAAGAAGAACTTTTTGAAATCTCCATTAAACGATGAAATAACTATGAAAATTAGTTAGTTAAAAAAAAGAGTTAAACTTAAAAATTCACGCTTTTTGCAGGGGATGCAATACTTTTGCACACCACTGTATAATGAATTAAAATTAGTATTGTCTATCAAATTATGACTGTTAGTAACCAAAGAGCGTTTTTATACACTTGCTAGAAGTTCTGTACATTTTAATGGGGTCATACATACTTTTTTCTTTCAAAATTATATGGAAAAAACATACGGGTTCGTTTCTATACTTTTTTACTTCAGTCACAGGAGAGCCACTTCAGTAGCAATCATATTGTTTAAAATCCTGCATGCAGCTCACCCTTTATTCCATTTAGTTTCAAATACATTTTCAAAATTGAACCTACGGAAATATTCCTACGTTGATTGTTTGCGTTTGTACTGTTTTTAATTGGGGGTTTAACGACTATCGTGAAAAACAACTCAATGGGCTATGGGTAGTCCGTCCCTAATTTGGGGCCACCGGTTCCAGGGAAGTGAGAGAGCCCACTGCCGTAAGACAAACACACCATCCATTCCTCACCCGGGATTTGAACCCAGACCCATCTCGGATGAATGGCCTGAAGCTAGCGCTTCGACTGGGACGGCCTTGTACTTTTCCAAGCTTTTCACTGAAAACCAGAGATTCCATCACCTGTAAGTGTCTTTAAGAGGATACCATTAAGTTTAGAACAAAATCATTTTAGATATTGCTAATGCCCTTCAAAGGTGTTTCTCAGAAGCTCGTCTCAAAAGAAGGAAGGATGAATTGGGTGAATTCTGATGTAAGCTAGTTTTACCCCTTTGCAATTGTAAGTACTATTAATATTACAAAGGTAGAGAAATAAGCACCAGCATAATTCAAAATATTCAAAAATGAAGTTTTATTAAACGCACAGTTCAAAGGGGCGAATGGATTTCAACTCCGAAGTTATTAACAACGGGTACGAAGTTTTAAAATAAATAAAATTAATAAACCGAAATGCCATCACACCTTTAGTTCAAGTTTGTTCACCCATCTATATATCTATCTATCCATGGATATACTTTCATTGAGTTCTAGAAAATGCTTTCCACCCAAGAAGCTGAACGTTTCAGTGAAGTACACTTCTCGCAGCTGCGAGAATATGTTCTAATCTTCAGATGTCCTCAGTGACGTGTGATTCAAGTAATGAATTTTCAAAGAGCAAGATTTCTTTAAGAACAAAGCAAGATAGGAAACCTCGATAACTATTAAGAACACTTCTAGTTAGTTGTCACTCAATTCTGGGGTACGAATCTTTAATTATGATTTGTCCAGGGACAGTGACTACAGTTTCATGGTAGTCTGTGTTCGTTGTAAATGCAAGACCAATGTTTCATGCATGGGTTCGATCTCATAATCTGTTGTTTACCGTGTCCACAACTTTTGCAGGATTTATCCGTGGACAACTACATAAATACGAGGTAAATTCCTTAATGAAATCTATCTATTTATTCTTAGGGTTCATATTTCTCTTTTGCTAAACAAATGATTCGGTTTCTGGCTTTCTTGGCCAGCGCTGTTAAATAATTACATGCCCCGGAAAGGAAATTTCTTTGACACTGGAAGAGCAGGAGGTCTCTTTTGAACATATAATCTCACACTCAGACCATAGATGGAACTCTTGCGTAATCGATACTGCCACAAGAGAAGCAAAGGCTGCTCTGTATAAGAGAGGTCTTATTGGGCCAGTACGGGTCGTACTACAAATCTACGCACCCCTTTTACTCGTGGATAAGCCGACCCCGAAATTTAAGAGCTGTAAAAAGTTGGGCTCGCGTAAAAGCCGACCAGCAGGTTTTGAGAGTTTGGGAAACGTAACTTTTATCGAAAACGGCAGAAATGCGTCGTCGTGTGTTTAATGAATTTTCCCAGTGAAATGCACGTTTATCCATTTCTCTCAGTCGCATATTGCTATATCGATGTAACGAGCATTCTTTTAAAGAGAAATTAAATTTCGAAATCGGTATTTTTTCTGTCCATGTTACAGCCGGCGCAATATTTCCTGACCTATAAACTTATTTTCACAGCATAGTTACAAAGGCAGTACCAATTTTGGCGATGTAATTTCTGTTAAAATACATTATTTACGGTCTCTTCTTGCTACGACACTCAACACAGCAAACATTTTCCGCACTTTCTTAAGCGAAATACAAAATTGGTATATCTGCCAAGAAAAGAACTTTACGAGCACGAAAGACTGAGTCGTGCAAGGGAAGTATCGATCCTGAACTTCCGGTTGTAAACAAAAGGAGTAGTTGGAGGAAATGCTTGTTTCTTTGATTAATATAGCGAGAAGCGAGGGTGAGAAATCGTCGAGAAACACGCAATTTATTAGGAAAATTCATGGAAAAATATTACGAAGGCTCTCTTCTGAATTACTAGCATTTACTTCTTTTTAAAGAACTAGTACATACCGACCCCCTCTTCTTTTCTTCAAACATTTGAAATTTTTCGGCACTACGCGAATATAAATATCAGTCAAATTTTAACAATGTTTAACACGAAAGAAATATAGACTATCTACCAACAAGTAATTGGACACCCCTGCAATCGACGATATCTGCGGTCCTGATACACGCCACGGCCGCCGCCTTTAAATATCGTGTGGGAAACAACAACGCAACCAGTCGCATGCAAGATGTCACGCATTTCGGAGCTCTCTGATTTCGAGAAAGGTGTAATCGTCGGGTATCACAGAAATGGCCGATCCATACGGGACATATCCAGCGAGTTGAAGTACCCAAAATCGACAGTGGCCTACGTGATTGGCAAGTGGAAGATGATAGGTGACTGTCGGAATGTGCCCCGACCTGGCAGACCCACAAAACTGGGAGTTAGAGACCGACGGGTGCTGGTCAGAGAAATTCGGAAGAACCGCACCAAATCGATGGGCCACATCCGCGAAAAGTTTCAACAGGCATCCGGGAGTGTTCTTTAGATGAATACCATCCGTAAGGAAGCCCATCTGCTCGGTTATCATGGACGTGCTGCCGCCCACAAGCCTTTGATCACCAAGTCCAATAGCGCTGCTCCGCTAATGTGGTGCAAAGAACGTCGACAGTGGACCATTGAACAGTGGAAACAGGTTCTCTGGAGCGACGAATCAAGGTTCACCCTCTACCGTTCAGATGGCAGGGTCTGGGTTTGGTGTCAGCTTGGAGAATGCCTCCTGCCGGAATGTATTGTTCCAACTGTGAAGTTCGGCGGCGGTGGAATTATGCTATGGGGGTGTTTCTCCTGGTATGGCACGGGACCATTGGTCGCAATTCCTGGTAGACTCAACGCCGAGACCTACTGCACCATTTTGGATGACCATGCGCTTCCTACGTTGTGGCAGTTTTACGGGGTGGACCCATGTTACTTTCAGGATGACAATGCCACCTGTCATGTTGCGAGGTCCACCATGGTTTGGTATGGTGACAATAGAGTTAATCGAATAGACTGGCCTGCGCAGAGACCGGACCTGAACCCTATCGAGCACCTCTGGGACGAGTTGGAGCGTCAACTTAAGGGGTGCCCCCACCGTCCGAAATCGGTGAAGGAACTGATCTGTCTTCTCCAAGCCGAGTGGGAGAAAATACCGCTAGCCGTCGTACAACGCCTGGTTGAGTGTATGCCCCGGAGGGTCGCAGCTGTAATCGCCGCTCGTGGAGGCTCCACCAACTATTGAAGGTGAATAAACTTCGTTTTCCTTTACTATCACAGGTGTCCAATTACTTGTTAGTAGATAGTGTATTTTCCTTTTGATTCAACTAATATTACAAATACCATAACGAAAAATAATATCTAAGAAAGTCCTGTAAAATAATCGTATAAGAGCGTTGATGGAATATTTCCTTTCACTATAAAATGAGAAGCCAAAATACGAGCATAGCGACAGCGCGTCTTTATGCAAATCGAAACAACTGCAGTTAAACGATGGCACCTGTGAAGGTTATGAAACGGCATAAATAACACCTGATACTGAGCTCTGTTAATCAGTGTTATTTCTGTTCTAAAGATAGGAAAGGCAGAGGACTTAGCGAGTTTGACAAATGCCAAATTGTAATGGCCAGACGACTGATTCAGAGCATTTCCGAGACGGTATGGTTGTGGGGTGCTCACGGTCAGCCGTGGTTAGTACCTTTAAAACGTGGTCCAACGTCCTTATGTACGAACCGTCTGCAAGGTGTGGGCTGACCACCTCTCATCGATGCTAGAAGTGAGCGAAGTCTATTGCGTATGCTCCAAACCAACAGAAGGTATACTGTGGCGCTACTCGCCGGTATGATTGGAATGCTGGTGGCTTGAGTAATATATAACAACGCACAATACATCGAACCCTGCTGAACATGGGGCTGGCAGGCCGCTCCGAGTGCCCATGCTGACACCGTCTCCGAGTGCCCATGCTTCGCCGTCTAAATCACCTACGAGCATCAAAATTAGACCTTGCGATAGGAAGAAGGTCGTCGTTTACCTGGGGAAGTGTTGGCATCACGATACAGCTTGGGACGAAAACAAGTCGGTGGAGGAAGTGTGATGCTTTGGGAAATGTTCTGCTAGGAAACCCTTGTCCAGTTATTCATATGCAGGAAACCTACGACGTCTACCACCTACCTAAACGTCATTGTAGACTAAGTACGTCCTTTCATGGCTGCGGTATTCCCCTCTTGTAGTGCCTTCTTTCAGCAAAATAATGCGCCATGCTACACTACCCGGAAGGTTTGAGAATGGTTCATGGAGCAGAAGGAAGACCTCTCTGGCCCTCCGAATTCTCCAGTCATTAATCTAATCGAGAAGTTGTGGTTTGTGTTGGAACAGCAAATCTGGTCTGCAGCAGCCCAACCACGTAACTTACAAGAGTTAAAGGATCTGCTGGTAATGTGTTGGTACCAGATACCACAAGACATCTTTAGAAATCTTGTAGCTTCCATTCCTCGCCGGGTAAAAGCTATTTTTGGCGTCCAAATTAGGACCAACATCATAGTAGGCAGGTGGTCATAATGTTTTGGGTCTTCGGTGTGTAACATTTTCCGTTACATATCAATTTCTTAGCTTGCATTAAGTACCATCTGCTGTTTCTTCTTCAAAGATTAGGGAAGGTGCCTGTGCCGGCTTCATTGGTCTTTCCATCTTCTTCGTGGTCACATTCATCTCGCTTTCTTAGGATTTATAGAGGAAGTACTGTAGCTCTCGGATATCTTTCTTCTATCATTCTTTTTAAATGTTCTTTCAATTTCTTTCTATAATTATCAATTTTATCAACTAAAGCAAAGATATTTAATTCTTTTCTGATGACTTTATTTCTTATTCGGTCAAATTTAGTGCATCCTTTAGCTGACCTTAAGTATTTCATTTCAGCTTCTTGGATTCCGCTCGCGTCCTTTTTTCCCACAGTCCAAGTCTTGGCTTCATACAGCAAAGAAGGCAATTCTGTAACTTCTTAAAATTTTAATAAATCCTTCCTTACTTTCCTCTTGAATATTCTTCTTAGACTTCGGCGCACTATTAAAAATTTCGTAGTAAGTTGCACCAAAAAGTGGTGCTACACCAGCTGCGCCACTTTCCGAGAAAAGATACACCATTGTGTGATGCAAACAAAACCCAACAACATGGTTCAACTTTTCACAGTGTTATAGTACAAGGCTGCATCACATTATGGTGCAAGTTTGCACTATGTTCTTGGGTTTTGTGTGCACCGCACAATGGCGCGCATCTTTTCTCGGAAAGTGGTGCAGCTGGTGTAGCACCACTTTTTGGTGCAACCTACCACACAATTTTTAACAGTGCAGATACTTTGGAATCAGGGTAATTTTTTATCTAAGTCATTAACAATGTCGAGGAAAATATCACAGCCGAGGTAGGAAAAATGAGATTCCTACTCTATGACCTAGTTATCCGTTGTAATTTTTGTTCTAATTGAATATTTTCCTTTCAATATGATTGTTTTAGAAATCGATATTTTTATATTATGTTCATTGCAAATTTGTTGTACTTTAAAAGTAGATCTTTGGGATTCATCTTCAGTAGTTTAAACAATATTACACTGCTGGACAATTGCTAAGGATGGATCATAAACGGCTATATAGCGCATAAAAAAGCAAGTGTGGTTGGATGCCAAGTGAAATAAAATAATGTCAGAATGCCAGGACATTACAAGAAAGACAATTTATTGTGCTCTGAAATCCAGAAGGCTTTGGAACGTGTTCAAGGGACAAACAGGCCTATTTTGTGCAGGATACGTAAACGTGAAAAAAATGCAATTACCGTCCGCAGGCGTTCCGGCGTAAGATGTCAATACGGGATATGGCCACCATGGAGGGCGATGCAAGATTCCACACGTCGTGTCATGCTTTGCACAACATTATCAAGCAGCTGTTGGGGTAATTTATCCCATTCCTCTGTCAGTGCACGGATGAGGGTGTCCTTGTTTATTGGAGGGCAGTGGCGACCAGCAAGACTCCTCCCCAAAGCATCCCACACATTTTCAATGGGATTCAGATCTGGAGAACGTGCTGGCCATACGAGGCGTTGAATATCCTCGCTCTCAAGACACTCCTGGACAGCGACTGTTCGATGACATGTTGCGTTGTCGTCCATGAAAATGAATCTATCACCGACAGCACCACGGAACATGCGAACATGAGGTAGCAGAACATCATTAATGTATCGTTGGCCAGTCATAGTCCCTCCCACTTGGAAGCACATAGAGGGACGTACGGCCATTGATCATGATGCCAGCCCATACCATGACACTACATGTCGGATATCGGTCCCTTTCCTGTATGTTTGCTGGACAATATGCAGTACCACTATCACGCCAGATCAGTTGTCGTCGACAATCAGACGATAGACTGTATCTACTCTCATCTGAGAAGAGGACAGCAGACCAGTCGTTATCAGTCCAATTGCGATGTTGATGGCACCATTGCAAACGGGCGGTACGGTGACGTCTGGACAATGGGATGCACACAACAGGACGGCGGACGTATAGTCCTCCTTCATGCAAACGTCTGGCGACAGTTTTTCGGGAGATCCGCTTGCCAGTAGCAGCCATAAACTGATTTGCTACCTCACTAGCTGTGCTGCGCCGGTGTCTTTTTGTTGATAGCACTATGTACCGATCTTCTGCAGGTGTCGTACTACGAACACGACCTCCCCGTGACGTTTGCTACACTCTCCATTTGTTTGAAATGATTTCCAAAGCCTTGAAACAACACTGTGGCTGACGTCGAACTCCCTGGCAACATCTGTTGTTTTTCGCCCTTCTTCAATCTTGCCAATAATACGGCCACGCGTAAAATCATCTAGGTCATGTCGGGAAGACATACTGAAAATTGCAAGTTCGTCAATTGATTCTTTCCCTTTCAACTTTGCGTTTGAACAACAACGGTCAATACGCGTCGAATCCTTTATATCTCTTATCAGCGCTATGACATCACGAACAAGTTCGGCAATCCAAAATTTGCATATGCACAACACGTCTTACTGTATCCCGCACTTATGCTAATTTCCACATTTTCCTGCCTTCCATTTTATGGTTGCTATCATTGCTATTGTCATCCGTCCTTAGCAATTGTCCGGCAGTGTACTTGGTCGCCTGCCGAAAGCATGGTGTTAATATACGTTCTGTCGTTCAGTCGTATGTATGCCAGGCTGTACGATGTTTTTCCATGAACGAAGAACAACATCAATATACACTGCTGGCCACCCAAAATGCAACACCAAGAAGTAAGCATCCGATGGGCCTGAAATTCGCAGCATGCGTCGCCCGCGAGAGGACATGCAAACGATTAGCATTGCAGGGAATATGCAAATCATGTGCGCCCGGCACGCCACCGAGAAGCACTATAACAAGGGTGCACAGAGGCGGGGTGTAAGTAGTGGAAGTGTGTTGTGCAGCCGAACCTGTGCGTGGGAAGCTTCCTGATGCCTCGTCGCAGAATACGGCAGTCATTCCAGCACGTTTCGGAGTTCGACAGAGGACGAATAGGGGCTTATCGCGACAGCGGTTTATCGTAAGGAGACATCGGCGCCCGTGTGGGACGACATCCAGCCACAGTGAGGCGAGTATGGATTCGGTGGGTGCAGGAGGGACGGACGGACCGATGCGATCGATTGCCGCGGCCGCGGCACACCACCGAACGAGAGGACCGGCACGTTGTGCGGCGGGCATTGACGGCTCGCACCGCCACATCACGAACGTTAGCGCAGGAATTAGGGTGTGTTGCGCAACAACCTGTGTCAGCACGTACCGTTCGACGTCATCTGCGGGAGCGGGGACTTGTCGCACGGCACCCATTGCTCCGATTACCATTGACGTTACACCACCGGCGATTGCGGCGGCAGTGCGCCGTTGAACGCCGCACCTGGACTACGGAATGGCACGACATTGTCTGCTCCGACAAATCCCGCTTCTGCCTGCAACACCACGATGGTCGGATCCGCGTATGGCGGCACCGCGGCGAGAAACTGTATGACGCCTGCATTATGCATCGCCATACTGATTCGTTGCCTGGCGTTATGGTTTGGGGCGCAATTGGATATGACACCCGCACCCCTCTGGTACGCATCGCCGGTACACTCAACAGCCACCGCACCATCTCCGACGTTTTGGAGCCTGTAGTCCTCCCTTACATGCAGCACCTGCCAGCGGCCACGTTTCAACAGGACAATGCACGCCCGCACGTGGCACGCATCGTGCAACAATTCTTCACGGCCCACCAGGTGTCACTGCTGCCGTGGCCCGCCTGTTCTCTCGATATGTTGTCCAATCGAACACGTCTGTTCGCTGATCGGCAACTGAGTGGCCCGGCAAGCACCACCCGTGGCTACGCCTAATGAACTGTGGCAACGTCTGGAAGAAGCCTGGACCGACATACCCCAAGCCCACATTCAAAGCCTCTTTGGTTCGATGCCGCGGCGTATAGCGGCCATTATTGCCAGCCATGGAGGCCACACGAACGATTGATGTCTGCGTGTTCCGCAAGTCGCACGGGCCTGTAAGCTCAATCGTTTCATCTTTGTATCTGTTGTTATGTGTCCAGTAAATCTGGCTTTGCTATCTCGTGTCCTTCTTGGTGTTGCATTTTGGGTGGCCAGCAGTGTATATATTAAACAGGTTTGGTGATAAGCTACAGCCCTGCATTAAGTATTTGGACAAAATAATGCCATCCCACGCTCACGTTTGTCTACGAATAGATGGAAAGGAAAAGAAAATTTAATCCAGTCAGATAAATGGCCATTGTTTTCAAAGCATTTTTCGTCTTGAAATTAATTTTCGATTCTTCTGTTGCAGATTTGAAACAATCACTGACGTAAATCTGGTGCATCGGGAAAAGCTTCAAACAAATGCATCTATAATTACACTTAAATACACTTCAATGAGATTCTGACGACGTACCAGAATGCGGAAACAAGACTTTCTTGACCTTCACTTGCATTTCTTCAATGTTAAATCGTATAACTTACCTTTGCATACAAAACAAGAAAGGTGACACCGAATTTTTAGTTGTACTGAGCACGTATTTTGAATCCCTTCTGACGCAAATTAAATTCAGCAAAGTTTTCAAAGTCAATGCAATCGGTTAGAAAAAAATTAACCGGATTTCTACAATTGACAAAACGTCCAGAAATGGAAACAGCTACTTACTTCCACCAGCGGCTGAAGAGTATGCTACGAAAATCAACAAATGACGCACAAAGTTTGTCATAGCAGATATTGGAGACAAACAGTTTTTCAAATTTAACAGTTAAAAGAAGAAATGTAGAAGGAATAATGATATAACTGTAAGACTTTCAGCGGAAAAATTTTGCAAAATGGGGAAGTTGAAAATAGGCGAAAAATGTACTTCACGGAAAAAGCTATGCTAAGGAAACCTTTAGAACTTCTCAAATACTTCTCCCGGAAGCAGATATACAGAGAAAAAGGTATTGACCTTTACGCCGCCTAGGAGAAATCTGTACTTTAATCAACAGAAGTACACAAACACCACCTAGCGACAGAACTGTGAACTATAAAACTCCTCAAATACTAACCTAAAGTGTTCCACAAGGTTAATCGCATCCGGTGTTGAAAGAATTTTTTTTAATTTTTTTAAATCGCACATTTAGAAGCAGAGATATTAAGATAATAAGATTAAATATTGGGCACCCCTAGAGGCGAAATTGCGCATTATTTTGGGAAGAAAATATACACAGTGTTTTCATAGTTAGTATAGTATCTGACCGAAAAAGAATTTGTTTTATATCATCATCATCATCATCATTGTCAACAATTATCAATCCACTGCTGGACAAAGGTGTCCCCAAGTTTTTTCCACAACGATCTGTCTTGTGCCAGTCTCCTCCATGTCCCTCCCGCATAATTTTGAATTTCATCCACCCATCTCCCATGTGGTCTTCTTCTGGGTCTTTTCCTGTCCCTTGGAATCCAATCTAAAATTTCGGCTGTTCATCGATGGTCTGTCCTTCTGGCAGTATGTCCAGCCCATTCCCATTTCAGGGATTTAACTCTGATCATGATGTCTTCCACTCTTGTCATTTTTCGGATCCACGAGTTCCTCTTGTTATCTCTCCTGGTTACACCAAGCATGCACCTCTCCATTCTTCTTTGAGTTGTATGTCTCTTTTAGTTAAAGTCCACGTCTCTGCACCATACGTAAGTACTGGAAGGATGCATTGATCAAACACTTTTCTTTTAAGACTTAATGGCACATTGCTCTTGAAAATTACGCTGCTTCTTCCAAAAGCTCTCCAGGCAAGTTTTGTATGCCGATTAATTTCTTCATCAATGTGATCCTCACTTGATATCTGCTGTACAAGATAAAGGTACGTGTCTGTTATCTCCAGCTTTTCTCCATCAATCGATAAATCTTCATTTCTTGTAAAAGCATTGAACATCACTTTTGCCTTCTGAAAGTTCATTTTTAATCCCACTTCTTTACTCTTTTCAGCAAGTTCTTGGATCATACTCTGCAGCTCTGATGGGATAGTTGCAAAAATGACTACGTCATCAGCGAAACGAAGGTGGGTTAGATAATCTCCATTAATCTTTATCCTTTTGTTTTCCCAGCTCAGTGATTGAAAGACATTTTGCAATGTGGCATTAAAGAGCTTCGGAGATATGGTGTCATCTTGTCTCACTCCCTTTCCAATTTTTATGTGTGTTGTATTTTCAAACAGCCGAATCTTTGCACTTGCATTTTCATAGATGTTATTAATAATATTAATGTATGCATCTTCAATACCGCAGGATTTCAGAGCCATTGTAACTGCTGATGGTTTCACCGAATCAAAGGCTTTTTCATAATCGATAAAAGCCATGCACAATGGAAGTTCATATTCCCTCGCTCTTTCAATTAGTTCTCTCAGTACGTGGATATGATCTATTGTGCTGTATCCACTCCTGAATCCAGCTTGTTCTCTCGATTGAGCCATGTCCAGTGTTACCTTCAAGCGGTGTGAAAGAACTTTAGTGAAGATTTTATAAACCACTGATAGGAGGCTGATAGGTCTGTAGTTCCTGAGATCCACAATGTCACCTTTTTTATGTAGCAGGTTCATTGTAGCGTTGTTCTAATCCTCAGGAATCTTCCCTTCATTAAGGCATCGAGTGAAAATTTGGGCGAGTACTGTTTCGATTTCTCCACTTGCTTCTTGTATGATGTCTACAGTAATTCCATCTTCTCCTGGAGCTTCTCCCCGCTTCATGTTCGTGATTGCATGTGCAACTTCGCTGGGAGGACTGGAAGAACTCTGGTACTGGTACCTTTCATGATTCTGGAGTACATGTATCATCCCTTTCATATAATTTGGAGTAGAAATCTTTCACTCTTGTCAAAATTTCGGGGTTTTAGTCCCGCAGATCTTGCTGTCAACGGAAACGTGAACTTACTCCTTCTAGTGGAAAAGCTATGCATCAAGAAAAAAATTTTAAATTATGTGAAAAACATTTCGTGCTGGAAAAGCTATAGAGCAAAGAAGGAATTTTTCAAATAAGACTCATAAGCAAATATATTGACAAAAATAAGATATACATTTACGCCCCATGGCGGAAACTCTATGCAATATTTTACGAAGAAAGTATTCTATAAAGATTTCCCGAGGTGAGCGGTATCGATGCGCGAAAGAATTTTTCAGTCGAGTTTTTAGAAGCTTAGATTTTGCTGCAAATACATCAGAAGAAGAAATAAACCCTTGCGCCCTTGGTGGCCAAACCATTCTTTATCAAAAATTAGAAATTCTATGGAAAACATTTCCCACGAGGAGCTGTTTCCGACGCTAGGAGAATTTTTCAAATCGGACTTTTAGAACCGAAGATATCGAGGGAAACGCAATTTACCTTTACCCCCTAGCGGAAAATCTATGCATTGCTTGAAAAGGAAACTGAGCTTAAAATAGTCTTCGTTATAAATGACATCAAAACGAAGAAAGAATTTTTCGATCGGATATTTGGAAGCTAATATATGGAATAAAATGTATTTTGAATTCGATATCATCTACATTTACGCCCTCTAGCGGCAAAGTTGTGCATCGAAAAAAAAAAAAAACCAGGAATGCATTCTGACATTTCAAGCTTCCCAATGCAAAACGAATTTTTCGAATCGGACTAATAGTTGCAGAGATGTGGTGATCACAGAGACGGACGGACGGACACACCGATAACATAAGCACGATGGTTTTTGTTTACAAAAGAAGATCTAAAAAGAAACACTGTTATCTGTGGCAACGATTCTGAACTTTTTGATGCGTGGAACGCATTTTTATATGTACCTAATTCTTGTCAATGTTAACATACCACAAAAAATAAAATATTTCAAGCGCTATGTTTTGTTTTTTGTTTTTTTTTTCCTAATTGTAAATTATTAATAGCCTATGTGGAAAGCAATTATTTTTATTCATTAACTCGACTAAATGGTCTTCATTACGACACTTTAATTTCATTCTTTGTGTACAAATTTACGGAACTGGAATGATTTCAAATTGTCATCCATTTTATAAAAGAGAATTTGAGGATAATTTTATCGGCACTTAAAAATCAAGAGGGTTTACCAAGTAAATTTTTCATTTAAATCGAAACAAGAACAGATGAAACAAGAAAGATGAAACCGAATTTTTGGTTGTAATGCGTCTTTTGAATCCTTTCGGACACGAATAAAATATTTCAAAGTTATTCATAGTCAATGGAATCCATTACAACGGTAATAATAATAATAATAATAATAATAATAATAACAATAATAAATCACCAGCATTTCAAGAATCTATAAAATATCTAAAACATCTAGAAGTAGAAACAGTTACTTTCTCCCACTAGCGGCTGAAGAATATATTATGAAAATTAACAAATTTTGCGCAAGAAATTTCTCCTAGCTGAACGAATATATCAGTGACAAAAGGATTTTCAAATCAAACTGTTAGAAGAAGAGATACAGAGGAAAACGTGATAAAACTTTACTACCCCTAACAGAAGAATTTTGAATAATAGAAAAGCAGAAAATATGTAAAAATAATTCTTCATAGAAAAGTTATGCTAAGAATTTTTTTGTATCCAATAAATCTCCAGGAAGCAGAGATACTAAGAAAAAGGTTGGCATTTCTTTCCCCTAGAGGGGAAACTATGAATTCTGTAAAGAAGATAATATTCCTCATCTTGACTGTAGCGAATGGCATAGAGTAAAGAAAGAAATTTTTCAGGGGCATTTTTAAAAGCTGAGATACAGCTGCAAACAGAAATACGCGCTGACAAAACCTAGCGCCAAAACTGTGAGATGAAAAAAAAACCCCAAGAGTACAGATAAGCTGTTCCACAAGATAAATGGTATCAGGTGTTAAAAGATTTTCATTAATCGGACTTCCAGAAGCACAGATATTGACAAAAACACATTCGACATTTGCACCAGCTATCGGGGAAATTGCACACTATTTTTGGCCTTAAATGTACACCAATTACCTTGCCAGATAGTAAGTACTATCAGTCCGAAAAAGGATTTTTCAGCCCGGTTTTAGACTCACACAAATCGCCCCTAATATGTTGCAAACGGAAACGTGAACTTATGCCCTCTAGTGACACACTTGTGCGTCAAGAAAAATTTGAAATTATATGTAAAACATTTCGCACCAGAAACGCTTTCCGACAAAGGAAGAATTTTCCAAATCAGGCTATTAGAAGCAGAGATATCGACAAATATGCGATACACATCTATGCCTCTGGCGGAAAAATTACGCACTATTTTAAGCAGAAGGTATTCTTGAAAGGTTTGTCGTTTTGAGCTGTATCTTCCCGCGAAAGAATATTTTTAATCGAGTTCTCAAAAGCGAAGTTATTGTTGCAAATACATTAGAAATAAAAAATATACATTTACGACCACTAGTGGCCAAACCATTCTTTACAAAAAAAAAAAAAATTACGTGCAGAGCATTTCAAACCAGGAGCTCTATCCGATGCAAAAAAAGTTTTTCAAATCAGACTTTCCGAAGCAGAGATATCGGGGAAATGACAATTTAAATTTACGCCCCTAGCAGGAAAACTATACACTACTTGAAAAAGAAAGTGTACCCAAAATAGCCTTCGTTATTACTGGTATCGAATGGATAAAGAATTGTTTCAATCGGATATTCGCCGCCCCGGTGGCGCAGTGGTCTAAGGCGCTGGCATTCGTCCATAAGGGGTCCGGGTTCAAATCCCGGTCAGGCATGGATGTTGTGTTTGTCTTACGGCACTGGCTCTCTCCCTTCCCTGGAACCAGTGACCCTAAATTAGGGACGGGCGACTGCTTATAGCCCATTGAGTTGCTCACGGTGGTCGTTAAACCTCCAATCAAAAAAATAAAATCGGATATTCAAAAGCAATTATATGGAATAAAATATATTTCGAATTCGATAGTATAAGGGTCGCCCAAATGAAACTGAGACTGTCGGTTCTTTGCCGTAAGCGTTTACAGGTTGGAATATGTGAACATACAGGAAGTAAGAGCGATACACGGGATACATACCCGCTACACATAGTTGCCTTGTCGGTACAAGCAAGTGCCCCGGCGCAGCACGAGATTGTGGGTAACCTGAGCGAAGAACGTCCGTGGTTATCTACGGAACCAGTCTTCAACGGCGTCCCGAACCTCAGCATCGTTAGCGAACTGGCAGCCCTTGAAAGCTTTTTTCAGTAGCCCGAAGATGTGGTAGTCGCAAGGCGACAGTCGGGGCTATAGCGGTGGTGGTCGAGTACCTCCCAGCGGAAGCTCCGCAGCAAATCTTGGCACACTGTCGCCACATGCGGGAGAGCGTGGTTGTACAGCAGAATAATCCCATTTGATAACATACCGGATCGCTTACGAACGATGGCCGTTTTGAGGTTGCGTAACGTATTGCAGTATGTGGTTGCCTTGACAGTACTGCCTGCGTCCAGCCAATCCAACAGCAATGGGCCATTCTCATCGAAGAAAACCGTGAGCATCACTTTTCCAGCTCTTAAGAAGGACTGAGCTTTTTGGAGGCGTGGATAGCTGGGATGCTGCTATTCTATACTCATCCATTTTGTTGCCGGATCGAAGTGGTGGCACCAGTTTCATCTGCGGCCACAATCTTGGAAAGCAACTGCCCCCCCTCCTCTGCGTGTTAACGATGCAGATGCTGCAGGCAAGCACCATTCGCCGAGTCTCCTGCTCCTCCTGGAGATGCTTGGGGACCCATTGTGCGCAAACCTTGCTGTATCCCAAACGGCGATGGAGAATGGTGTTAACAATTCCCTTACTCACGGACAATGTTGCCGCAAACTCGCGGGTGGTGATTCGGCGATTCTCTTTCACAAGGCAGCAATCGATTCCACGGTGATGACCACGTGTGCTTGCCCAGATCTCGGCATGTCATCGGTGCTCACACGTCTTTTACGAAATTCACTACACCAGAGGAGCACTGCACACCGGGACTGACAGTCATTCCCGTACACATCCTTCATACGACGATAAACTTCGGCTCCACTAACTAACACCTTCTACCGTCGAAAATTTCATAACTGCCCGCTGCGCCTGTTTGGATGAATCCATATCACGACCCTACGTAATCAATTTACCTCCGCACGTGCAAACAGCACACTGACACGTGTCGCCGATAAACATGACACTCCATCTACCGGCTCAAATGCACGGTTCTGTGTAATTACACAACGACGCTATTACACGAGTCTCACTTTTATCTGGGTGACCCTCAAATCTGCATTTACGCCCTCTAGTTCGCAGTTAGTGCGTCGTTAAAAAAATCGGAGAGCAAGGATCATCGTCCTCACATTTCAAGCTTCCAATGTAAAAAAAAAAAAATTCAAATCATACAAATAGTTGCAGAGATGTGGTGTCCACAGACGGACGGACGGACAAAATGATACCATAAGCACGCAGTTTTTTTTTTACAAGACTTGCTAAAAATTGGTGAATGAAGAATTTTTGAAGTAAGAAGCAACAAAGTTTTTGTGCAATATTTTTATTTCGTTTAATGTTACCCATTTCGAAGGAACTGTGCACCACTTATTTTGATAATTGATTTACGCAATATAAATCGAAGATAGAACACCTGTGTCAAGAATGAGAGATAAAGCAAAAGAATTTAAACATTGAGACGACGCAAGACAAAACGGACTGAAGAAAAAAGATCTGCAACAAAACGACGGCACCTAGATCTGTGACTAATGATTCAGAAGAAGCAGAGACTGGATGATAGGCACCAAACATTGCATGAAGTTCTTCTTAACCAACAGAAAGTGAGATGACATCCCGGGTCTTGAATCAGTGGAAAAATAATATACATTGCTTGTCTAAGAGGTGTAACTAGGGCGTGATGACAGTCTATTAGGAACAAGATCGCCGTCGTCCGAGAAGGATTACGGAGAATTAGGACAACCTATTTGCAGCAATTGGTAGAAGCATTCAATGAAGGTTGTTATCGACCCTTATAACAGCGAACTGTGCGCAGGGAGCTGAAGGATCGGTATTGGCAGTCGCTTGCCTATACGGAAACCACTAATTTCTGCGAAGGACCGGAAAGTTCATCTACAGTGGTGTCAGGAACACCGTGACAGGACACTGGAAAAAAGTCATGTGGCGGTACACCTTGTTCTGTGCCGACGGTAGGCAGAGAGTTTGGTCGAAGCTCCAGGAAGCAATGGGCCCAGCTTGTCTTACAAACACGACTCAAGGTTCGGGAGGTAGTGCCATGGTGTGGGGCATGTTCTGTTCGTATGGAATCGGTCCGCTGATACTGCTGAAAGGTCCGATGTTCTCCAAAGATTATCTAAACATTATTGCCGATCAAGTCCATCCTGCAATGTTGACTTTTTATCCAGTAGGTGATGGCTGTTTTATGGACGACAATGCTACTGTCCATCGCATAGGATATTTTCAGCAGTAGTATAGTGGCTAGAAGAGATAGTTTGCCACGCGATAATACCTCACTGTTTAAATTTCAGTTCCCTCTTTTCATGAAACCGCTAGATGGCGCTCCTGCGAGCTTCGATGCTATGATTTCGAAACGTTAGCATGCTTTTCTATGGCGTGTTTGGTGGATAGCGAGTGAAAAAGTAATTTATTTGTTAGATCGATCATGAAAAGAAGTAATAATAAGAGTGTAACGTTGAGGACGTGTTTTGTACCTGGATGTAACAGTGGTTACAGATCTTGCAAACAAAAAGTAACTCTGTTTTCCGTGCCGAAAGATGAGGCAAGGCGGGAGGAATGGAGCAATGCAATTCCTTGAGGTGGCAAACAGCTAGTACAGAAGCGTGTCGTATATGTACGTCATTTTGATGAACGTTTTTTGTAAAGAAATTTTAAAACGCTTATAAATGTTGAAATAACATTAACGCCCAGAGCTCGGGCAGTACATTTAGATAATGCTGTACCCACAATTTTCCGTAATCTCCCTGCATGTTTAACCAAATGCTTACCAAAACAACGAAAAATTAAGATTAATTAAAATTTTATTAAACAACGTAAAATTACGATTCCGCTAGTGTTGAGATCGGCAATAGATCAACGTGATTCAGCAACTGCTGAGATTTTATTCAATAATTTCTTTTTGGCGTATTTCACGTCGTTGTGGGTTTCTCTGTGGTTCGTATCAGGGCCGTATATAAAAATATTTTCGGGGGGAGAGAAAGAGGGGAAGTTTTAAATCCACCAGTACAAAATAAAAATGAAAAAAAAAACATTTTTTTTATCTTATATAAGTTGGTGAGAATATGTTTGTTATTTCATGTTAAAATCCTCCAAATACGTGGCGTCAGTAAATAAATAAATACATCGCTACTGTCACTAAAGTGACATATACTTGACAGTTTTATTACATTTATGTATGGATTTTGTTTTGGCCAGAAATATAATTATCTCTAAAATCGTTTTGAACAAGTTACCGATAGTATTATTTGATCCAGGGTTTAATAAAATCGAATCTCAAACAATGTTTTTTATGTTTCAATTTACCAATAAAATTTTGTTTTTGGATTTCAGTGAATTTCATTACTTTTATCTTTATATCGTCAGCGAGATACGAACGGGGCAGCAATTTAAAACCTTTACTGAGAGAGAGAGGTTTCCTGGAATGCTCATGAACGATCGAGCGTTTTAAGGGGCATATAAATGTTAACAGTTCACGGAAAAGTCACGTAAATTTAAGTGTTTAATTAGACATATAATTACGGGAAAATGTGTGTCCAATAATGTATTTGTACTTATCAGCCTTGTAATTCAATGCGAGATTACGCATTAAGCGATTAAAGTTGACGAAGCTTCCCCAAAACCCCCATTTGGAAGAATATTCACTTGTATTTGTCCATGCATGATATTAATAACTATTAGTATAACTGCAGGATAACAAAAAAGATACTTTTTTCGGTAAAATTTTAGTGAAATTACTATACTGCGCGGAACGAGAATCACGTATATCTATGAGCGTAGTTCACAGCAATAGCATCGAAGCTGTCTTCAGTGCCTTCTGTGATTTCATGAAAACGTTTGCAGAAGCGCACGGCACACTATCTCTTCTAGCCACTATAGCAGTAGTTCAGCGAGAATGACAGCAACTTCCACCATCTTCCCGTGCTACTACAAACCCGGATGTGAACCCCATTGAGAAAGTATGGGACATGTTAGAAAAACAGACCCTAGAGCAAGTCGTCTTCCATCAAATCTGAGCCAGTGAAAAGACTGTCTGGTGAACGTCTGGTATGCTGTAGACGTAGATGCACTCCAACACCTTATGAAATATTTGCCAAACCGCATACATTGGCTAAAGGAGGTCCAACCCCGTATTAAATAAAAGTTTCTAATTAAGGGGCCGGTATCAGAGCTGAGTTCGGGCTCAATTTTAAGAGCCCGAGCCCGAATTTTATATCGCAAGATAGAGCCCTGGCCCGAACGAGCCCGAAAAGTATGACGAACCTGTTTAGGTATTGATAATAAAAAAAATCTCTTCCATACTTCCAGTCTTTTCCCCCTGCATTTAACCGATGTCTTTCTTAACTGGGAAGTGAGGGAGAGTGTTCAGTGTCTTTCTATAGTATAGTTGCACGACTTTTTTTTTCACTATTCGTTTCTACCTGAAATGTTTCGGGCGCCCGGGTATCCGGAAAGATCAGAAGGCATTAAAAACTACGTACTTCGCGCAATAGAATAAATAAGGAGCAGCTGCGCGGAGAAGGGGGCAAAATTTTGTCCGCGTGCTATCTACTATCTGATATCTAAGATGCTTTTCTTTCTCCGCAGAAACTCACTAACACGTGGCTTGTGGCATTTTTTCTTTTTTTACCCATGCCCAGATTAAATAGCCCTCCCAAGTTCCCACTCCCGCCCAGACCCTGTTGCCAAAGAATTCTCTTTATTAACTAGAAAGCGTAAGAAAGGTCTCGTATGTTAAAACATACAAAAATTATATTAAAAAAAATATCTTTCTCTATTTCTCTCTGTCTCCGAGCCCGAGCCCGCCTGAGCCCGAACCGTATTAAATATTATGCAGCCCTAGCCCGGTTCGGGCCTGGGCTCCGCTTCGGGCTTTCGAGCTCGGGATCGGCCCGTCTCAGCACTGGCTGGTATGTGTAATTATTCCACGTTTGAAAATAATTCCTTTCTGATTTTTTAGCATTTCAACCGACAAATGTACCATACAAGAATGAAACAAGTAAGATGGCACTGTGAATGATATCTCTGGTGCAATGAGAAAGTATTTTGAATTCTTTACGACACGAAAAGAATTTTTCAAAGTAGGTTTTTAGAAAAAGATATAATGCATCTTTTGCACCTCATAGTGGAAAAACTGCTCATAATTTAAGATACCCAAAGCAAGCAATTGTCTTCATAATAAATGGAACCAGTTAAAAAAAATCAACTGGATTTCTACGTTTGGTAAGACATCCGCAAATAGGAAGAGGTACTTGCGCCCTCTAGCGGCGGAAATGTGTGCTACGAAAACTCAGTCACACAGAAAAAAGTTCTTCATAGCGGAAGATTCAAACTAAAGAATTTGATGGAGGAATGCGGAGAAAACCGCCATATAATTTTAAGTCTCCCAGCGGGAAAGCTATACGTTATTTAAGAAAGCAAATGGGTAACCTTCCAAGAAAAGATTTTTTCAATGGATTTTTAGAATCGGAGATACTCTTTGAAATAAAAATATACGCTGACCCTCCGTGTCTGTGCAATTGTGAATTATTAAAAAGGGAGCAAATAAGCTCAAAATATTTGGTACTGCAAAAGCTATTCAATGGAAAAAGAATTTTCAGTTACGACTTCTAGAAGCAGAGATAGCAAGACAGAAAGTTTTTACACACAGTTCAAACAGTATTTCTTCAGTAGGATTTTTATAAGCAGAGATACAGCTGCAAATAGAAATACGCACGAACGACACCTAGCAGTGGCGTAGCCAGGAATTTCTTAAGAGGGGAGGGGAGGGGTCCATGGATTTGGTTCATTGTGAAAGCCTCATTATCATCATCATCATTGTCAACCATTATCAATCCACTGCTGGACGAAGGTCTCCCCAAGTTTCCTCCACAACGGTCTGTCTTGTTCCAGTCTCCTCCATGTCACTCTCGCATACTTTCGAATTTCATCCACCCATCTTCCATGTGGTCTTCTTCTGAGTCTTTTCCTGTCCCTTGGAATCCAATCTAAAATTTCGGCTGTCCATCGATGGTCTGTCCTTATCGCTTTAAATTCGTACTCAATCCACCCTCAAGGAGGGAGTCCGGACCTGAGGACCCCCGCCCCTGGCTACGCCTCTGCCACCTAGCATCGTAACTGTGTACCATAAAAATCTAAGAATATATGTAATACGTTCTACAGAGTCAATGGTATCCGGTATTAAAAGAATTTTTCAGATCGAACATTTAGATGAAGAGATATCGAGAGAAATATATTGTACATTTGCTTCTCGAAGTGATTAAATTTGTGTTTCATTTTGGAGAGGAAACAGGCATAAAATGTTTCCGCTGGGAGCGTTATATAAGCGAAATGGAATTTTTCCAATTGGGCTTTTAGATGCACCGATAAGGCTGAAAATATGTTACTAACAGAAATATAAACTTCCACCTTCTAGTGACAAAATCGTACGTTTAGAAAAATTTTAAATTTTATGGAAAATGATCCTCACCAGGAATTGTGTCCGACAAAAAAGTCAAAGAAATAATTTTTCAAGTCGGTCTGCCAAAAGCAGTGATATTGAGAAAAATAGAATATATTACATCTACGTCCTTTGGCGGGAAAACGGCACGTTATGCAAGAAATATGCGCATAAAGTTTACTATTGTAAGCAGTATCTGACCGGAAAATAATTTTCTTCAGTCGAGTTTTTTTTTTTTTTTTTTTTTTTTTTTCCGAGGTTTGACGACCACCGTGAGAAATTCGATGGGTCCAACCCTAATTTATGGTCACAGGTTCCAGAGAAGGGACAGCCAGTGCCGTAAGACCAACACAACATTCATGCCTCACCAGAATTTGAACCCGGACATTTCTCGGACGAATGGTCCAGCGCTCAGACCACAGCGCCACCGGAGCGTCAAGGAGAGGATTCCATAGAACTGAAAAGTGGACATCTCTTCTAACTGTACTAAGGAACACATACTGGCAGAACTAACGGTGTTGGATTTATAATTAGAAAAAAATGAAGCACAATGCTCTTGATATCAAAGGTTCCCTCAGACTAAGCAGAAAGACACCTTATCCAACTCTCCAAAAGGTGCCAGATTCGAATCATTCAAGCCTATGCACCAACCACAAGTCATCCTGGTGAAGACATCGAGGAGTTTTACAAGAAAATCAAGCTTCTAAACAGACAACAAGTGCAAGTAGCACTTGAAGGTGATCATGGGTAATTTCAAAATGAAAATGGGGCAAGAGCAACAGAACGAAACTTTCATACGTAAATTCTATCACAGCAAGAGGAATGAATGTGGAAATATACTTGTTGAGTTTGCAGAGAGGGAAAAGTTTTTTCACCTTGCACTCCTTTTTCAGAAAAAGAAAGCCGCATAGGAAATGGAGCACCCAAATGGTGTGACAAATGAAATTGATTTTATTAATTGTAACAAGAAATTTGCCATCGAAGACAGCAGTGTGCTTCACACACGTTCAACACAGGAAGTCACCATAGAATGGAAGATATACAAAGCAACTCATGATAAAACTTGAAAAACGCACGATCTACAGCAAATGGAGAGTGTTGGCATGACAAATCTTAAAAAAAAAAAAAAATCATAAAACTTTCAAATTGAAACTGAAGAATTTAGACATCTCGAAAGTTAACAGAAAAATTACCAAGGTTCTTATGGAAATAGCAACGAAAATAAGTAGTACTAAGAGCAAAAACCACATGAAGGGAAAATACCAGATTAAGCAAAAATGCTCATGCAAAAAACAAGAGATGAAGATAAATGAAGAAAATCGAACTTCAAAAGTGGAATATATATAGAACTGTGCAAAGGCAATGCAAAAACATATTACCGAAACTACAAGGAAATTCAATTTTGAGCTAGCGAAAAATGCGATTGCGAACAACCAAACCCTGAAGAAAGTATGGTCATTTCAATAAAAGAAGGACAGGTTTTGTGACTCAGAAAAGAAGATCGTACAGTAACAAGAAATAAAGATGAAATTTTGAAGAGTTAAAAGAGTTCTACACAAAACTACACTGTTAAAAATTTTGAGGTAGATTGCAACAAGAAGTGGTACTACTCCAGCTGCACCACTTTCTGAGAAAAGATACACCATTGTATGGTGCAGACAAAACAAACAACATGGTGTAACCTTGCACCATAGTGTGGCGCAAAGTTGCACCTCGTTGTTTTTTTTTTTTTTTTTTTTGCTCCACACAGCTGCACCACTTTCTCAGAAAGTGGTGCAGCTGTTATAGTACCACTTTTTGGTGCAACCTATCCCAAAAATATTAACAGTGTATATGAAAGAGATGATAAATCTATTGCAGACATAAGAAATATACAAGCACTGAAATTGCTCCAGTCCTCCCGGCTAAAGTTGACTATGAAATGGAAACATATTGGGTTGTCGGAAAAGTCATGACGTATTTTAGCCATGTTTTGCAAAGGTCATTTATTGATAGAAAGAACAAAGATCAATCAATGATATAATGCCCGTTTTGTTCGATAACCTTTTGCGATCTTTCAGTGAGCTGCAGAATGCCTCGTTCATAGAAGGACCTGTCTTTCGTGGCGAAAAACTGTACAAGGTGCTGATTTACAGCCTCGTCTGAATTGAACGTTATACCATGCAAGGACTGTTGAAGAGAGCGAAAAAAGAGGAAGTCTGACGGCGCAAGGTCAGGCGAGTATGCTGGGTGTGGCAACACATCCCACCCAAGCTCCAATAATTTTTGGCGGGTGATCAAACTTGTGTGTGGTCTCGCGTTGTCGTGATAGAACACAACACTTTTACGATGAACGAGCTCTGGACGTTTCTGGATGATGGATTCGTTCAAACTGTCCAATTGCCGACAGTACACATTAGAATTGATTGTTTGGTTCCGTGGTAGTAGCTCGAAAAACACGACACCTTTAAAATCCCACCACACTGAGACCAGAACCTTCCGCTGATGAATGTCTGCTTTGCATGTCGGGATCAAAACCGTTTGCGCAGCACATTGTTGTACACAATCCACTTTTCGTCGCCAGTTATCAGTCGCTTCAAAAAAGGATCGTTTTCCTCACGTTTAATGAGCATATCGCAGATGTTTATACGCGCCGTCAATTGAGCTTCTTTGAGTTCATGAGGAACCCACACATCGAGCTTGCTTACGTATCCCAGCTTCTTCAGGTGGTCGTGAACGCTTGAATGATGGATGTGCAATGTGTCTGCAACTCTTGGGTCGTGTAACGTGGGTTTGACTCGATCAATGTCTTGATTTGGTCGTCATCAACCTCGGTGGGCCTCCCTGACCGAGAAGCATCATTGAGGTCAAAATCACCAGCACGGAATTTTGCGAACCACCGCTGGCACTGACGTTCTTGTAGAGCATTATCACCGTACACTTTACGCAACTTTCTACAAGCTTGACGCGCATTCTTCCCTTTACGGAAGTAAAACAGTAAAATATGGCGAAAATGCACAGTTTGGTCTTGATGTCAAATCTCCGCAAATCAACCAAATCGCTCACTATTCCTTTTAGACTGCAGCTAGAATTGTCACCTGCCGAATGCCATAGCGATAACAGAGCTGCGCATGCCTCTAGTACTTCCAAAACCGCCCAACCGCCATCGGGTGCCAAAATACATCATGACTTTTCCGACAACCCAATAAAATGGGGAAGAGCTCCCGGGGAAGATGTCACCGTAGATATTGTACAGAAAGCCTGTGAAGAAATATAAATTACACTCGCCCATTACACTCGTCCAAATTCTTTTTAGACCGCAATGAAGGAAATGTTCTAGATGACTTGAACAATGGTTCTGCTACATATAAAAGGAGACCTAGAAGATTCCAGGAACTACAGACCTATCAGCCTGCAAAATCTTCACTAAAGAACTGTCACATCGCTTAAAGGAATAATTGGACATAGCGCAACCAAGACAGCACGATAAATTCAGGAGCAGTTACAGCACTACTGATCATATTCATATACCGTGAAATCTAACTGAAAGAGCGAATGAATATGAACGCCCACTGTATATGACTTTTACTGATCATAAAAACGCTTTTGATTCCGTGAAACCACCAGCAGTTACAATATCTTTGAAATCACCCGGTATTAAGTACGTATGCGTTAGTATTATTAATAACGCTTACGAAACTGCAACTGCAAAGGTTCAACTGCTTTAGAACACAGCAAGGATAACATTTGGAAAGGGAGCAAGGCAAACTAACACCACATCTCCGCAGTTCTTCAATGACACATTGCAGAATGTCTTTCAATCAGTGAACTGGAAAGACAAAGAAATAAAGATGAATGTCGATTATTTTACCAACCTCCGTTTTTCTGACGATACTGTTATTTTAGTAAGTACCCCTAATAGTGTAGTGTATGATCCAGGAACTTACTGACGAGTGTAAGGAAGTGGGATTGAAGATGAACTCATAAAGAAAAGAAAATTGATATGCAATTCTTTTACAAGAACTGAAGATTTCGAGGTAGATGGGGCAAATCTGGAAGTAACTGATGTCTACATATGCCTTGGACAACAGATACCAAACGAGAGCCACATCTAAGATGAAACTATTTGGCGTATGAAAGTTGGCTAGAGAGCATTTAGAAGAAACAGTACAGTTTTCAAGAGAGATTTATCATTATATCTTAAAAGGAAAGTGTTAAATCTGTGCATCCTTCCAGTTCTTACTAATGGATCAGAGACAAGGACCTTAAGTAGAAAAAGAAGACATACAGAGGCTGCTGACATCTGAAAGAAGCATGGAACAACGCATTCTTAGTGTGACCAAGAAAGATAGGAACTCATGGTTTAGGAAGATGACATCTTGGTCAAAGTAAAAACCTTCAAGTGGCAATGGGCTAGACATACTGCTAGAAGAACTGTGACCACCATTTTATGTCTCTTGGCATCCGGTCAAACTGATGCGTTAGGCCGGGTGCCAAGGGACATAAAAAGACCTAGAAGAAGACCACGTGAGAGATGTATTGATGAAACTCGAAAGCATGCTGGAGTGACGTGGATAAGACTAGAGCAAGACTGAAAGTTGTGGAAAAGACTTGGGGAGACCTTCATTCAGCAGAGGACTGAGAATTTTTGATCATGATGATTCATTAAAGGAACCACAAAATACTAGAAAAGAGAGAAGGGATTTTTTTACGATTGCAATAGTTTCTTCACCTTTCTGCAAACAGGAGACGAGAAAGTAAAAGCGAAACCTCAGTGGTAGATATTAACTTTTAAAAACAATTATGGACAAAAATACTTATTGAAATACCTTTTGCTGAGGGGGAGCATAAAACAATTACGGACAATTGATACTTATTGAAATACTTTTTGCTGAGGGGGAACAACATTTGAGTAAGTACAGACGTTAACTGCTTTTCCACCGGGACAATAATTGGAGACACCAGATGTAATAGGATATACAGTCAAGTGTATACAGCGGGAAACACTGTCTTATTACTTCTTGGCCTCATAAAAACAATGCACATTTTTGTTCCACGTGTGTTAGACCTCGGTATTAAAAGTTCTTACAGTTTCCTGAAAACTACATCTCCCACTATGCTTTCCTGCAGCTCTTTCTTCATTTCCTGCCCGTGAAATATCGTTCCGAGTTTAGGATAATAAGATGAAGAGCTCCAGGAAGTCATAAGACAGTGCACAATTTCCATACAATCTAACCATACTCTCGGCTTGCCATCGTCTCCCTTTATCGTTTCCTAGAACTATATCTTCATGACATGCTCTGAAACGTTGTCTAGCACTTAAGAAACTGCGATGGAGAACGCCACGATGTCATAGAATGATGAGGAATATCCACAGGCTGAATGTTGCCAGGCGCATCTCCTTTAGCTAAAAATTCCTTCACTTCCGGGTACTTCACATTTACAGCTACTACGTTACTAACTCATGCAACAAATTGACTTGCTCAGAGATACGAGCTTCTGGCTAACCGTCCAAGTCAGGTTCCGGTTCGAGTAGGGGACGACGCATGGGTGGCGTGTATACGCTGCAGTGCTAGATCTCACCCTTCGCTGGAACGAGTGTCTGAAGATGCGAACGAGAAGAGTCCTTGTAGCCTTTCACGCTCAGAGTGGTACTCAAACTCTCATGAAAAAAAAAGTGCCGTACTCCAGCAACCAATATCCAGTGGCTGCCATATCTGTTGTATGCCCTCAAAGGGGATTGTGTCCGTCAGCGTTGTGCAGTTGGGCAAAGCACGTGGCAAGAGGCGAGCTGGATTTTAAAGTCCCGCGTACATATACACAGTCTAGTCACATTATTGTGACCACCTTCTATTATTGACGTCAACAGCGCGTAGCCAATGAAAGAAGGCACGTGCCATGAGCTGGCTTGGAGGGTATTTAAGGTGTGTTGTAGGCATTCTGAAAATATATCTCACTCGTTGCTGCCATGGATAAAAGGAGCGATTTACCAGATTTGCAAAAAGGGATGATTATCGACTTTCGGGAAGAGGATGACAGTATTTCTGAAACAGCGCAGTTTGTGAACTGTTCGCGTGCTTCTGTGGTTAAAATGTATCGTGATTGGAGATATGGCACCATTGCGAATAAGCGACGTCGAAACTGCTGAGCACCACGTGCCATTGATGTGACAGGTGAACGTCGGCTGCGAAGACACGTGAGAGCCGATCGACAAGCTGCAGTGGAGCAATTCACTGGCCGAATGAACCAGGGGGCTACTGGAAGTGTGTCTAAAACGACAGTTCGGCGAAACCTGCTGCGTATGGCGCACTGCACTGCACTTATGCTAACGAAGGTGCATCGGCAGAAAAGCCTTACATTTGCACGGCAGTATCGGAATTGGACCTTCGCTGTTTGGTAGAGGACTGCATTCTCCGATGAGTCACGTTTTCTGCTTGATCGAGCGGATAGACGTTGGCGTATAAAGCGAGAAACATTGGAGAACACTCTTCAACCATTGCTGGAAGAACACAAAATGGTGTGGGCAGCGTTATTATGGTCTAGGGAATGCTTTCGTGGCATTCTCTGGGTCCACTCATATCTGTGGATGGCACTATGGACCGAATTCGTTATGAATCCATCCTTGCAGACCACGTACACCCATACATGCCGATTGTCTTCCCTGGGGCGGATGGGATCTTCCAGCACGACAATGCGACGTGTCACACAGCTAGAAATGTCCGAGAGTGGTTGGAAGAGCACGATGAAGATTTCAAAGTACTTCCCTGGCCCCCTAATTTTCCAGACTTAAACCCAGTTGAGCATCTGTGGCACCACCTCGATCGTGTTGTTCGCTCTGTGGATCCTTGACCACGCACCCTCCGCCAGCTGTCAGATACACTGCAGTCAGCAGGGCTCCACATACCTATGAACACCTTCCAGCACCTTATTGAGTCACTCTCAGCCCGTCTAGCTGCTGTCCGCGCTGCACACGGCGGTTACTCTGGATATTAGCTGCTGGTCAGAATAATATGACTCGACCGTTTATATATTGTACAATTTTACTTGCATTGATTGCAATATAATTTGAATTTCTCCTGAATTTTAATGAAGTACCCCAAAAAGTGCACGTGAATAATCATTAAGAAAAATTTGGTTTCTGATGATTTACATCACCTTGCAATTACTTAAAAAATTCTTCTCATCAGAATCGTAGCGATGGAGACGGACCCCCGGAGACACGACCTGTAATTTGCGCCCTTGGAAACAAAAACACTATATAAGAGCATTATTCTAAACATTTCGGCGCCCACATGTCTCTCCCTGGTAGCTGTCTCTTCTCCCTGCGCTCTCCACACCTCTGCTTTTAACAGCCCTTTTTCTTTTCTTTTCTTTTCTTTTTCTTTCTTTTTTTTTTTTTTTTACGGGAATACTGTTTCAAAAAACAAAACTCAAGGGAGTAATAAAAATCAACATTATTTGAAGAATTAAATATTAAATTTTCCCTGTTCACAAAATATCACACTACTTGTATAAAACCAAAGAAAACAATTTCATTGCGTGTGCATGCGCATAAGTCTAACAACATGTGCAAAGTTCGCCTTCATAGAAAAACACTTGTCTAAGAAAATTTAAAAACAACGTAAACGCTTGCTGAGAGCATTTAAAAACAGAAAAATCACTAGTAGATTGTGTAACTGGAGTTGAATTCTGAAAAAAATTGTCTCGCCTTTTCGCTCCCTCGCTTTTTACCTCCGTCAGCACTGAATTGTAAATGAGTTAACTGGACGATTGATTATTACTGGTCTTATTCATTGCAGATAGACTTACCTCACAGTAACAGATCTCTTTTCGCGCGTTCACACAAACCAATAAAGCCAGATTCCATGATTCACAAAAACGGAACGAATGTCATCCAAAAGCATGGAAAGCACGACGCGACAAACTCCGAAGGCATCCAAACTCTCGAGAAAAAAAAATATTCCTCTTACACTGTATTATTATTTTTCCCCCTGGTGTAGCTGCTCAGGGAGTTATCAGGAGCGCTGACGAATACCTTTTGCACGGGCTGTTCGTGCGTCAATCAAACAGGCACGCCCACTAAGTCAACGGCCATATGAGCACGTGTGATCATAAAGCACTGCGTCCACTTGCCCATTGGAAGACATCTCGCGAATGGGCTCCACCCACGTGAGAACGCGGTCCTGATTTATGGACAGGTAGAGGACTACGTTTTTCTGTCTTTTCTTCAAGCCACCTCTTGGACGGATCAATATGCAGTTGTGACCGGCAGCGGAAATACCCGGGGCTCCCTACGCGTGTGTACTGCCATTTTAAATACTTCACTCCGCTACAAAGCTCACGGTTTTTATACGTTTTCCCCGTGCTTCCCAGAGAACGTCAGAAAAGCGTCCCTCGCAGCTCAGTTCGTAACAGGTCTTTTTGACTCTATAAAATAAAAACTCTGAAAAAAAAAAAGTTTTGTCAGCTCACAAAAATGGGGTATATAAAATAAATGAAGAATTGTTTCCCCAAAAATTACATAAAAAATTTTCTACCAAACGCTGAATGCATACTTTTTGAAGGTTTCTTTTATTTCTCGAAAATGAAGTATGACAAAATTAATTGAAAGAAAATTTTCCGTTACATATGGACTTTCGTTAATACGACTTGAGTGTTTAGCTAATTCCTTAGAAAAATCACGTTGACAAAGTTCTAATATACGGAAATTCAGAAGTCAACATATTTGACGATATTTTCGGGCGGCGAACTTGCGGTTACACACACACACACACACACACAGTCAGCTATATAACCCACATATTTTAGGTCATGTTGTGTCAGTAAATCGGAAAATTCTTTCTGATGAAGTAGAAGTCTAACTAGGGCAGTGCAGGAAGGGCGGCTTCCCCGGGCGCAACTCAAAATAGGCAAAAAAATCATTGCTTACAATTCGATTAAAATTGGATTTGAAACTTCATATAATATGTATATATGAGACGGAAAAAGTGATACTATAAGCACTTACATTTTTTAACTGCAAACAAACTCTTTCTTAATATATATGTATATCATCATCATCATCATCATCATCATTTTCAACCATTATCAACACTGCTGGATGAAGATCTCCTCAAAGTTCTTCCAGAACTGTTTGTCGTGAGCCACTCTCCTCCATGTTACTCCGACATGCTTTCAAATTTCATCCATCCATCTCTCATGTAGTCTGGTCTTTTTCTGTCCCTTGGTATCCAGTCTAAAATTTCGGTTGTCGATTGGTGGTCCGTTCTTCTGGTACCATGTCCAGCCTATTGCCATTTCAGGGATTTTACTCTGATCGTGATGTCTTTCACTTTTGTGGTTTTCCTTATCCACGAGTTCCTCTTTTTATCTTTAATGGTTACATCAAGCATGCATTTTCTCCATGCTTCTTCCAGTTGTCTACAGCCTTTGGATGTCTTTATTTAGTTAAGATCGATGTCTCTGCTTCATTAAGAAAGAAACGGAAGGATGCATTGATTAAACACTTTTCTTTTAAGACATAATGGCATACTGCTCTTGATAACTGAACTGCTTCTTCCAAAAGCTCTCCAGCCAAGTTTCATACGCCGATTAATTTCTTCATCAATGTGACCCTTGCTTGATATCTGTTGTCCACGGTAAATGTAGGTAGGTATTGATTACTTCGAGATTTTTCCCATCAATCGCAAAATCTTCATTTCTTGTAAAAGCATTCTACGTCAGTTTTGTCTTGTGAAATTTCACTTTTAATTCCACTTCTTTACTCTTGTCAGCAAGTTCCTGGATGATACTCTGCAGCTCTGAAGGGCTAATTGCAAAATTGATTACGTCATCCGCAAAACGCAGGCGAGTTAAATAATATCCATTAATCTTTATTCCCATATTTTCCCAGTTCAATGATTGAAAGACACCTTTCAGTGTGGCACTAAAGAGTTTGAGAGATATGGTGTCACCTTGTCTCACTCCCTTTCCAATTTTTATTGGTGCTGTATCTTCAAATCGCCGAACTTTTGCACTTGCATTTTCATAGATGTTATTAATAATACTAATGTAAGCATCTTCAATACCGCAGGATTTCAAAGCCATTGTAACTGCTGATGGTTTCACGGAATCAAAGGCCTTTTCATAATCAATAAAAGTCATGCATAATGGGAGTTCATATTCCGTCCTCTTTCAGTTAATTCTCACAGAACATGGATATGATCTATGGTGCTGTAGCCAGTCCTGAACCCAGTTTGTTCCTTCGGTTGAGCCATGTCCAGCGTTATCTTCAAGAGATGTGAAAGAACCTTAAAGAAGATTTTGAAAACCACTGATAGGAGGTTGATGGGCTTGTAGTTCCTGAGATCCTCAATGTCATCCTTTTTATGTAGCATGATAATATTGAGAAAGAGTTTTATTTTTTTGCACGTCTTTTTTTTTTTTAAAGTATGTGCTTATAGTATCACTTTGTCCGTCTGTATGTCCGTCTATGGACACCATATCTCTGCAACTATTAGTCCGATTTGAAAGCACAAACTATGAGAACGATAATACTTGCTTTCCGGGGTTTTTTTTTTTGGTTTTTTTTTCCGACGCACAACTTTGCCACTAGAGGGCATAAATGCGGATGCTATCAAATTCAGAATGACACTTTATCCCATATCATTACTTCTAAACATCCTATGTTTTATTTACAACGAAGGCTATTTTGGATACAGTTTCTTTTTCAAGTAGGGCATGGCGTTTCCGCTAGGGGGCGTAAAAGTGAATTTCTATTTCCCCGATACATCTGTTTCTAAATGGTTGATTTGAAAAAAATATATACATCAGATATAGCTCCTGGAGCAAATGTTCTGCATGTAATTAATAATTTTTGGTAAAGAACGGTTTTGCCGCTAGAGGGCGTAAGAGTATATTTCTGTTTCTGATGTATCAGCAGCAGTATCTGCGCTTCTGAAAACTCGATTGAGAAAATTCTTTTGTGGTCAAATACCGCTCACTACGAAAAACCTTTCCAAAATATCTTTGCTGCCCTGGTGGCGCAGTGGTCTGAACAATGGCTTCTGATCATTCGTCCGTATGGGTTCCGGGTTCGAATCCCAGTGAGGCATGGATGTTGTGTTTGTCTTACGGCACTGGCTGCTTCCCTCCAAGGAACCAGTGGCCCTAAAATAGGAACGGGCTACTGCTTATAGCGCACTGATTTGCTCACGGTGGTCGTTAAACCACCAATAAAAAAAGAATATCTTCTGCTTAAAATACTGCATAGTTTTGCGCCAGGAGGCGAGGATGTATGTGTATCTTATTTAGTCGAAATCTCTGCTTCTAACAGTCCGATTTGAAAAATTCTTTCTTTGTCTATGAGAGTTTCTGGTGCGAAATGTTCTTCATTTAACTTTTAATTTTTCTTAACGCACAAGTTTGCCACCAGACGGCATAAGTTCGCTTTCGTGTTTACAGCATATTTAGAGCAATATCTGCACGTCTAAAAAGCCGATTGAAAAAATCCTTTTTATGTCAGATACTACGTACTAACTAGAACAATATTTGTGGGCATTTCCTTACCGAAATAATGCACAATTTTCCCGCTAGGGGACGCAGAAGTTTGAAGCTTTCTTGCCAAGGGTGGCAGTATTTCTGAAATAGCGCAGACTGTTCGCGTGCTGCTGTGGTTAAAGTGTATCGTGATTGGGGAAATTACACCATTGCGAATAAGCGACGTGCAAACTGCGGAGCACCACGTGCCATTGTTGTGAGAGGCGAACGTCGGCTGCGAAGGTACGTGAGGGCTAATCGACACGCTACAGTGAAGCAACTCACTGGCCGAATGAAATAGGGGGCTACTGGAAGTGTGTCTAAAACGACAGTTCTAAATCCTGCTGCGTATGGGGCTCCGATACACACAGATGGTCACTGCACCTATGCTAACGAAGGTGCATCGGCAGAAAAGCCTTACATTTGCACGGCAGTATCGGAATTGGACTTCGCTGATTGGCAGAGGATTGCCTTCTCCGATGAGTAAAGTTTTCTGCTTCTTCTAACGGATGGACGTGAGGGCCGATCGACAAGCTACAGTGGAGCACTTCACTGGCCGAATGAACCAGGGGGCTACTAGAAGTGTGTCTAAAACGACAGTTCGGCGAAACCTGCTGCGTATGGCGCACTGCACTGCACTTATGCAAACGAAGGTGCATCGGCAGAAAAGCCTTACATTTGCACGGCAGTATCGGAATTGGACCTTCGCTGTTTGGTAGAGGACTGCATTCTCCGATGAGTCACGTTTTCTGCTTGATCGAACGGATAGACGTTGGCGTATAAAGCGAGAAACATTGGAGAACACTCTTCAACCGTTGCTGGAAGAACACAAAATGGTGTGGGCAGCGTTATTATGGTCTAGGGAATGTCTTCGTGGCATTCTCTGGGTCCACTCATATCTGTGGATGGCACTATGGACCGAATTCGCTATGAATCCATCCTTGCAGACCACGTACACCCATACATGCTGATTCTCTTCCCTGGGGCGGATGGGATCTTCCAGCACGACAATGCGACGTGTCACACAGCTAGAAATGTCCGAGAGTGGTTGGAAGAGCACGATGAAAATTTCAAAGTACTTCCGTGGCTCCCTAATTCCCCAGACTTAAACCCAATTGAACATCTGTGAGACCACCTCGATCGTGTTGTTCGCTCTATAGATCTTCCACCACAAACCCTCCAGTAGCTGTCAGATGCACTGCAGTCAGCATGGCTTCACATACCTGTGAACACCTTCCATCACCTTATTGAGTCACTCTCAGCCCGTCTAGCTGCTGTCTGCTCTGCACACGGCGGTCACTCTGGATATTAGCTGGTGGTCAGAATAATGTGACTCGACAGTGTATATATATATATATATATATACTATAAAGATACCTAAGCAAAAAAATACATATATAATTTTGACTCACACCTAGTACAACATAGAAAAGGTTATGTATCTACCTGTGTGAGTAAAAGGAGAAAAGAAAAAAATAAAATAAAACAACTGAATGTAGAAGGTGTCGAGAATACTGAGCCTTGGCTTTATCAAGGACCAGCAAAAACTCTGCATTTTCTCACTTCCACAAAGACCTAGTTGGAAATGGGTTTCTGCAAGGCCATAGATGCAAGTAACATTCCCACCTAAAATAGTTTAAAAAATATATATATAAGTCATGTCCTCCGTAGAGTAGCATGACCTAGCACTAGTTAACAATTTCGCTTGCATCCATTAACCTTCATGGCCCGACCCATGCTCTTTCTCTGCACCCTTCGTTTTAAATTCTAAAATTTTTTCCTTAGTCTTCAGTTTTGCTCTTAAGTATATATATATATATATATATATACACTATATTGAGAAAATTAACCGGACACTTAGAAGAGAAACACAATATAGCATTTATCGACATACATTAGTACGGTGTCGATCCATCTTTGGCCTTAATGCATGCACTGACCCTTCGAGACAGGCTTTCGGCAAGGTTTTGGAACATAGCGATAAGTATGCGATTCCATTCAGTACATAATCTCCCGCTAACCGTTGCTTAGTTGTAGGCCTTGGCTCAAAACTTCTTATGGGGCGCTCTAATTCATCCCATAGGTACTCTATCGGATTAAGATCAGGGCTCTGTTCTGGCCAGTCCACACACGATACAGAATTATTATCAAACCACGCCGTAACAGTCCTTACTTTATGGCTCGGTGCATTATCCTGTTGATACCAACAAGGCTCGGTTCCATAGTATTGTGACAGAGCTGGTAGGGCATAATTGTCCAGCATATCAAGGTAGACGTGCTGGTTAACAGGTTTGTCCACGATAACCAATGGGCCGCGACCATACCACAAAAACCTCCCCCACACGAGTACACTGCCAGCTCCAAACTTGAAAGTAGGAACAGTACACTGTGGTAAATAGCGTTTCCCCGGCTTCCGCCATACTCACACACGGCCATCAGACTTATGGATCGTGTATCTGGATTCATCAGTCCATAGGACCCGTACTCATTGTTCTACCGTCCACGGTAAATGTTCTTGACACCATGCTAAACGACGAGTAGCATTCCGAGTGGAGATGAAAGTCTTATGAGCAGCAGCACGACCACGGTAACCCATGGAATGAAGTTCTCTGCGAATGGTACGTGTACATACCGAGGTTCCAGCATTTTTATTCACCTGTACACTGAGGTCTTGTGCAGTACTCCGTCGATTAGCTATAACGACTCTTCTGAGGCTTCGACGTGCTCTATCACTGATTTTCTTTGGTCTGCTGGTACATTTTGCTGCTTCAGGCGCGCCATGTATCTTCCATTTATTCAGTACATCCAAAACAGTTGACTTGGGTATGTTTAAACGCCTCTCGGTTTCTTTTATAGACAAAGTCAGTTCTCTCCCGCCGCGACATTTTCACTCAACCTCACAGTGCAATATGATCGCGGTCAGGTGCAGGCCTGTTTTTATACCATTTGCAGCTGTACCGCGCATTTTAACAACGCAGCGGATCCGTTCCTTTGCTTTTGAAGGGGTGTCTCGTGACTTTCGTCAATATAGTGTATATACACACACACAAGTACAGGAGTGGCTTGGTAGGGACAGGTTCATAGCAGAAAGTTGTGGAAAAGACTTGAGTGACCTTCATCGAGCAGTTGCTGATAATGAATGATGATATATTAGGTCCCGTATAAAATAGAAAAAGTAAACGGGGGTGTAGTATTTTGTGGTTTGCCCCGGGCGCAGAAATGCCTGTTACTCCTTTGGATGAAGAGCTCTAAATCATGTGAATTTCACCACAGGACTGGTTCACTCAGTAGAGGAACAAACTGACATTTTCCCCATAATTAATGGGCCGGCTCTTCGGCCTGTTAGGTGTAAAAAAAAATGAAACTTAATTTTTCTTTCGTTGAACAGCGTGCTCCCTTTTCCTTGTTGTAGGGGTTAGGTTATGTGATTCGTGTCTCCATCGGGATGCTCTGTTCTGTGAATGCGATGCACTTAACGTGATGTGGCATCTCACCGTAAAGGAAGAAGGCAGTTCTTCAGAAAAGAGAATTTGCTGGTTTCTTAACACAAAATGAATTCATTTTTATAAAAATGCCTCGCGTCTTTCTCCCTCTCATTTTTGGTGGAAGCGTCCTTTTCTCTCTCATGTTTTTTTTACAAACAGCACATTACCCATAGAACGGTACGGTTTTCTTCGATAAACCTAAATGGTATTTGGTCTTCTTCCGCGACCTAGAAACACCTTTAAAGTTCCAAATCACCTGCTTTCAGTCGCTATTCTGAGCTCACCATCTAATTTTCCCTTCTGGTGCAGAGATCCATGTACACAGTCGTATCAGAATAAAATGACCATCCCCGAAATCACAGTGTACCCGCCCAGGCGTGTCACAGAGTGCACGTGACAAGGTCTACCACGCAGAGATAAAAGCGGCCGGCCAGAACAGATGAGCCGTAGTGCGTAACGTGAGCACAATGGGCAGAAGTAGTGATTTGACGGACATTCAAAAAGGAATGATCATCGGCTACTGCGCCAAGGGTGAAAGCATCTCAGAAACAGTAGACTTCGTGAGCTGTTCGCGAGATGCTGTTGTAAGGGTGTACTAAGAATGTACTGCTGGCACACCGAGTACCTCCCGACGTTATAACTATACAGCTCCAAAGGCCATGGACCTCAGAGGAGAATGTCGCCTCCGTCGACTTTTAAAGGGCAATCAAAGCGCAACAGTGCAGCAATTGACCACGAAAATGAACGCTGGGGCACCCAGGTACGTGTCCCCGATATCAGTACAGCGACTCCTGTTACGCATGGGTCTCCGGAGTCGACGCTGCGTCAAGGAGCCCATGTTAACCCAGGTCCATCGGCAACAACGCCTGCAGTTCGCCTGGGACTACCGTCATTGGACAGTGGAAGAGTGGAAAAAGGTTGCCAACGACGACGAATCGAGGTTTCTACTCCACAGAAGTGACGGGCGGTGGAGGATACCGCGTCATACATACGAGAACCAACAACCGGACACGCTTGTCGGTCAAGAACAGGCTGGCGGTGGCAGTGTGCATGTCTGGGGGATGTTTTCCTGGTATGACCAGGGACCGCTGGTACCACTGGATGAGTCCCTGAACGCCAATGGCTACCTGTCCATCCTCGCTGACCACATGCATCCCTTCATGTTCGACGTTTATCCTGGTGGTGATGGTGTCTACCAACAGGACAACGCGCCGTGCCCCGTCGCTAAGGGGATGTGTGACTGGTTCCAGGAACACGACAGCGATGTCTCAGTTCTTCCTAGACCGGCGAAATCGCCTGACTTCAATTCCATTAAGTACTTATGCGACAGGTTCGACGTGGGGGTCCGGGTTCGAATCCCGGTGAGGCATGGATGTTGTGTTTGTCTTACGGCACTGGCTCTCTCCCTTCCCTGGAGCAAGTGACCCTAAATTAGGGACGAGCGACTGCTTATAGCCCATTGAGTTGCTCGCGGTGGTCGTTAAACCTTCAATCACACACACACACACACACACACACACACACACACACACACACACACACACACACACACACACAGGTTCGACGTGCCAACCCACAACCACGTCATTTCCGGGACCTTCGTGCTCTGCTGCAGTCCGAATGGGCACGGGGCCTCCGACAACCTTCCAGGGCTTCATTACGTCCATGCCACGCCGTTTCGCCGCTGTCATCCGGGCCAAGGGTGATTATTCCCGTCATTAGGTAGGTGGTTATACAGTATTATTCTGATATGATCGTATATAGTATGTGCTAGCGCCTGTCTTGAGTCCGCTATATTTAAACTCTATTTTTTTATTAATTATTATTGTTGGGGATTTTAAAAGGATTCTTTTAGGAGGAGAGAACTCAGAAGAGCCTTTTTTCTCTATTTTTATGTTAAGTCAGTTAACTAATTCAGTCATTCATTTGAGTCTCTAAATTACTGTGTAAGTGTTATCAGCTCAAACTTATTACGCTGGTTGTCCCGGAATTGTCTTAGTTATTTATTTCTTAAAGCTTTCAGTCCTCTTTCTACTCATTGTGTTCCTTATTTACTCGCTCTTCTGTACTAACTCCTGTACCTTATCACTCTTTCTCTCGCCTTTCATATGGAGAGACGTCTACAAATTTCGCTGTCTGCTAACCTTTGTCCGACCTTTCGTGTCCGACTCGTTACCTCTTGTAACCCCCTGGGGTTGTTTTTCAACTCCCCTTTTTCCGCGTTTAGAATGTTTCCCTTAAGAAAAGCATTCTGTCGCTTTAAAGAGTAATAAACCCATTACATAGTGGGTGGACGCTATTCTATCACAAGGTAAAAAAAATACTTAACCAACATAGTAAATTCGATTCTTGGGAAATGATGTTTGACAACTCGACTAATGACAGTTGCCGATAAACATCTTCTTGAAAGCTTCGTCGAAGTTTCCCACTGCTAACTGCTAAAGAGCTCATTGACAAAGAAAGACCTATTGCTGAATATTCCCTGCTATTCCTGGAAACGAATGAATTCTAAAATCTTCTAAAATCTCCGTAACACGTACGGAAGCATGAAACTCACATATGACGAATAGTATTGCCGCAGTTCATCAGTTTTTGAGCGATATCGTGAGCAAAAAACGCACATACAGTTCAAAGTAAGGACGGAACCATATTCACCACTTTCTTTTTTATCATGAAGGTGCGTGCACCATCACCGTGCTTGGAGCCAGTGTCACCAACACTTTTACTTACAACCCCCGAGACGTCTCTGTCGTGTACGACATCATGAACATCCGGAAAAAAAGTAGAAATCCTGCACGCAGTAACAATAGAAAGCGGAAGTAAAACGTTCAACCGAGAGTGGTTCCATGTCAGTATAGCTCCAGGCTCGAGATCAACAGCACGTAAAGTAGCCGTATGCGTTAATTATGAACAACATTGGATGCTGAACAAAAAAACAGACATGAAATGGTCACACAAAAGGTGAAACATGGTACTTTCGGCCTTCAAACGAGAAAACACCTCATCTACTCGGAAGTAATGAAAAGCAGCTGTGGCTTCCCTTGGCCAGTCAGCATATTGTGACACCTCCTTCATTGTCCACAACAGCTTGGCACCTCCGTGACATGCTATAAATGAAATGATAAAGATGATATCGGAGTAGTGACTACCAAACGCGAAGTTAAAGGTCAAAAATTTTGAAAGACTCATAAAAGCATGGTGATGCATTTCCAAGCTCCTTTCCAGTGCATACCAGACGTGTTCAGTGGGATTAAAATCGTAGGGGAGGAGACTTTGGAAGTAGAGCCAAACATAGAATACTTGGATCTTTGAGCTCGCTAACCACGATGAGAGCTGGATGCGGTCGTGCATTATCATCCACAAAAAGGACACTGTTACCTATCGCACAGTGGGAAAATGTCATAGTACTCCTGATGATGTCTCAGTGCGTGTTGTCGTTCATGTGCCCTCGACAAACATTTAGATATGTGTGGACATGGAAGCAGATACAATGAATGTGTCGCTATGGAAAGGATGCACAGATTGGCACAAAGCTGACTTCCGCTTGATACCGATGTTCTTCCAGACACGAAGATGGCAACAATCGGAATTTAGGCGAAATCGGGACTCATCGCAGGACAGGACATTTTGCTACTCTTCCTGCCACAATAGGTGTTGTTGCGCCGACGCGCATCCTTTTTCCGAAGACGCCCCAGTGAGTAGCATTGAGTGCAATGGACGTTTCAACCATAGTCCTGGGTCGATTACAGACCATGTGATCACTTAGCGAGACGATAGTGGCACTTCTCCGAGTATCTGAGGTGCGGTGGCTGGACATTATGTGGTTTTTTCGAGGGTTTATTGAGAGTTATACCGATCTTGCTGGACCGTAGTTTCTCTCGGATGACCACTTCTCTGTCGTTCTGCGATATTGTTTTGCTTCCCACAAAGCGCATGGAGTCGACTTATCACACTTTGGGATACTTGAAGATCTGCTGCAGCATGTTTGTCTAAGCTCGATGTATTATATTGCTATGATGATATTGCCTCATTGTTGCGTTCTCCGAAAGTCAAATGGCTCCACGAGTTCTTCGCAGTATGACAGTAGCGTTCACAAACGCATACCGTTATGACACATTTCAACACATTGACTGCTTCGAAGTATAATTATCTCTTGTATACCTTTCTTGGGCCCGCGCATACGTGACAGCAACGCGGAACCCGAAATATAAATACCATTGCTTTCGTACTCTCCCAGTTACCATCCTGACAGGACGGTATTTGCATAAACACGCGCCTGGGGTTCAAAATCGTAATATCCCTAACTTCTTTCTATCAGTTTATTTTATATTTCCACTATATTACAAAAAAAGAATCAAATGTATGTAATTTAATCAAAATTTAGAGTTAGACCAACAAAAGTTTTGTACTTTATTATTAATGGAAAATTCACTGTTCCAGCAGATACTATCCTCTTCCCTCCATATTTGTTTCTCTACTGGATGCCACTTTTAATAACTTCACAAAATAATTTTGCGTTTGCCTCAGGAAAATTCGTGCTACCCAGACTACGCGTGACAACATCATACGATACCACACCTACCAGTTTTTCAGAAATTTCTTTTTTTTTCTTTTCTTTTCCCTTCCTAATACGAAATTCGGCAAGCTCAACATGAATGTCTGTTGTCAGATATGGTGAAAACAATCGAACAAAATGCAGCGGCAGTGGAAGGAAATCTGAAATAAACACGTTTTCGTGTAAAAGAGTCCTATTTTGGACGAGAATTACTCTGTTGGAAAGGAACTATTCATAGCTTCTTATTTTGCTGTTGTTTATTCGGAGGTTTAACGACCACCATGAGCAATTCTTTGGGCTTTAAGCAAGCGCCCGTCCCCAATATCGGGCCACTGGTTCCAGGGACAGGACAAAGCCAACGCCGTAAGACAAGCACAACACTTATGCCTTATCCGGGACTCGAGCCGGGGCCCATATCGAGCGAATTATCCGAAGTCAGAGCCGTAGACACCGGGGCGGCAATCACAGCTTCACTACGAGAACATTTTCCTCAGTCTCCGCTTACAAAACGAGATGAAACTGGCGTTTTAGGTCAATAACAACCGGCACCGTCCTGTACAAATGTTTTGCATCGATTTACCATTAATTATTTTCTTTCTGAGGGGCTGGAATTCAACAACCCCTTGAGAATCTAGCGCTCTAAGGAGCCCCGCCCCTCTAGCTCAGTGGTGGAGTGGATCTCGCAGTCGTGGATTTTGAAGACGAAAAGGGGCCAGCAGTGAAATTTGCTAACACTGGTAGATCCCCCAGATCAAAAACGCGCCAACGAGGGTCAGAGTTCTAATATTAACTTTAAAACCTTTCTCTGAAAGAAAATGGGAAAGTAAGATCGATGCTGTAAAGGTTATGAGGTATAACTTTGATGCGTCCTATGATGTATTATATTGCCTCATTGACGATACTTCTAGAGATAGTGATAAAAGAAATTAATAATTTATTTCACTCCTAAAACTAAAACCATATGAATTTATATGTTCCATAGGGACTTGATGTAATATTTAAAAATAATAATCATTAATGTAAAAATCTGAAATAATTACACCAACCATAATGGAAATGTAGAAAGTGATTATTTAAAAAAATATGAAACGACTAACGGTTCTAAAGGCATGCTAGCCGAAGCTAAAACAAACGTCAACTCTGTAATACTTCAACCCCTCTTCCTGTCCTCAAATTCCACAGCTCGCCCCTCTTGGTCCGCAAAATCCAAGGAACCTATTTCAGCGTCATTGGTTGCAGAGGTTGAACAAAACCAGCCCTGTGGAACAAGCCCAAATCTAATTATTGGGCAGATACCCGCGCTTCTGACTGTTCGACCACTCCCTACCCCGTATCTGGTTTACTAGATTTTCCACCCCTACGAATCAGAAAAAAAAAACTGGAAAAACCAAGGACAGGTTTAGCCAAATTCGTTTATTTCCGTCTCACTGCAGGCGCACGAAAGCTGCCTGCAGTTTAACTCACAAGGCTGCGTTGAGCTCGGGAAAAGAAGCTAACTTCTGGAGATGTGTTCTGTCTTTAGGTGCTGCAATCAAACACGAGCAGATGATACGGAATCTTTCCTGGAAGGACATAATTTACTCCCACCTGCAGAGATGGATGCTGGCAGGATGGTGGGCGTATTAAATTAATTAAAATGGTAATCAGATTTAAATAACGGTAAGTTAAAATGCAGAACGTGTGCCGTTTGTTTATTCAAGGAACAACGATCAGGACATATAAATGAAAAGGAGACAACGGTTCTTTCGGATAGATCGTAAGTTTCCGAACTGATTATCTAAGAGGACAAACGTCCGCTATTAATTATTCATAATTAGCCGGGTACATTGTCATACAAATAATCGTTAAATTATGAGCGCACGGACATGACAAGAAACCAGCGTGAAACCTAATCTCGCAAACTTCAACAGCTGCTACGGTATTTTCGTTGAATTCGTAATGAGAACTTGATCATTTGTTTACAGCTACTACTGCATCTTCTTAACCAGCGTCATGTTGCATCCACAAAACAATTGTTTCCCCATTGAACAAAGCAAATAAAGAAGCACCTATTCGAAGAAAAAAATTATAGATACAACCCTATGTGTAATTAACTCTTTACGCAGTGGTATTGTATTAAATGTTGCAATAGCTTTTCATTTTTATTTCTTTCCTGTAAGAATAAAGCAAGGAAAGTTCTAACCAGTTTCGAGTAAGATGAGAATGTCTTTTAACAACAACAATAGAAAATAAGGAGGACAAAAATGAGAAATAAAGCAATATTGTAGAAACACGTGGAACTTTCCTAGAAATTACAAGGTGAATAAGATATCGTCTCCCCATACACAATCAACTTGATAAACAGAGTTAAAAAATGTACTTCCTATCCGAGGGAAAACGAATATTTAAAAGTTTTGCTTATTATAAAAATGTCTTTCCCTATAAGGAAATTTAATTACAGGAAAAACTCCAAAATTTTGGTCATAGAACCTAAAAACCTGCATTTAGGGCAAACAACACTTGCCATAAATGCAGATTGTTTTGTATCAAATACAAATGAATATTTGGGTCCCTTAAGTGGTAAATTGTGCATCTAGATAAGATCAAAAATATAAGAGAAATTCTACAAGACTTAACTTCAACAGTATATACGAGTATCTGCAAAAGAGAATTTGATTTTTGGAATTTCTTCTAAAAATCAAATTATCGCATATACAACTGTAACTTGTGCAGCGCACAAGTTACTGTGTGCAACTGGAAACGCTCAAAAATGCATGGGTAGTCTAAGTGTAACTAACCACTATACGATTTTCAATACATCTTCCAGAAACTAAAATATCGTTACAAATATATGTAGGAACACGTTTACTCTACCTAGCTACACAATTTTACTTTAGAAAAAAACGGTGAAATATTTGGGAAATGTTGGGAGGGCCGCGCCGTCGCGAAGGCATTTCCGTGCCCAGTTTGAGATAACTGGGACCGCGTTTTTAACAGTACATATACACTGAATGATCAAAAGTATCCGGACACCTGTTTTGGGTAGTGGATTTGCCCATATGCGTAACAATCATAGCCTATACAGGTATAAAAAGACGCTCGTGGACTAGAAAACATCATAGCCAAGCATGGACAGTACAATCGGCCCTACGGTAGAGCTTCGTGACTTTCAGCATGGCACGGTCATAGAATGCCGTCTCAGCAATAAGTCAGTTGGAGAAACTTCTGTCCTGCTGCAACTGCCCCAATCAACTGTAAATGGTGTTATTGTAAATTGAAAGAACCTAAGATCAACAGCAGCGCAATCACGACTTGGTAGGCCATTTAAGAAGACAGAGCTGGGCCGCCGGGTGCTGAAGCGGGTGTTGCAACAAAATCGCCTGCCCTCTATTACGACCCTCACCACCGAGTCCAAAAATACCTATGGAAGCAACGTCAGCACCATAACGTTTCGTCGAGAGCTGAAGAAAATGGGCGTCCATGGCCGAGAAGCCACACAGAAGCTTAACGTCAACAAGATCAACGCCAAGCGTCAATTGGTGTGGTGTAAAGCTCGGCGCCAGAAGACTCTGGAGCAGTAGACACGCGTTTTCTGAAGTGATGAATCAAGTTTCATGATCTTCCAGTCCGATGGACGAATCTGGATGTGGAGGATGCCAGGTAAACACTACCTGCCTGACTGTGTTGTGACAACTGTGAAGTTTGGAGGAGAAGGTATCATGCGCTGGGACTGTTTTGCATGGTTTGGGCTGAGCCCCTTATAGTTTCAGTGCCACGTAATCTTAACGCTGCGGCTTATAATAACATGCCCGACAATTCTGTGTTTCCATCATTATGGCAACAGTTTAGCGAAAGCCTCTTTCCTTTACCAAAAGAGCAATGCTCCAGTCCAGAAAGCGTGGTCCGTGCAGGAATGGGTCTCGCAATGAAATGGGTGTAGATGAACTTGACTAGCGTATACAGAGTCCCGATCTCAACCCTATGGAACACCTTTGGGATATATTGGAACTCGGACTGCGAGCCAGGTCGTACCGCCCGACATCGGTGACCGACCTGACTAATGAATTCTCTTGTGGTAGAATGGAAGCAACGTACCAAAATCTCTTGGAAAGCCTTTCCAACAGAGTGGAGGCCGTGATAGCAGAAAAGGCTGGACTAACTCGACATTTTTTTTTATTTTACAGGAAGTTTTCTGGATATGCAAGTGTCCAGATACGTTTGATTAGATAGTGTATAATAAATTACAACGTAAGAACTCGTTGAAGAATTGGAGTATGGTCAGGGCCGTAGCCAGGGAAGGGGTTTTGAGGGTTTAAACCCTCCCTGAAATGCCGTATTTAAATAAAGAGAGGCTAGATAGATCTATATGCTTGTGTAAGCAGTATAGCATGTAAGTCCGTATTTGAAAAATGGGGAGTATTAGATAAAAGAATTTCATGTGCAGGTAAAATGTGACAGAGCAAAATTTAACATAAGTGTAACGTAAAGTGAAAATTAATTTTCAAATTCAGAAACTCTACCCAAAAATTCTTTCAGGCTACGGCCCTGGGTATAGTAAATGCATAGGTGATTCCAGCCATTGTTAAAGTAAGAATTTTACACTTCGTTTCAAAAACAACATTTATAATCCGGAATTTTTTCGAGGTTTTACGTCTTTCTTTGATGTCACACAAATTATCTCTCTTTCTTAAAAAGTTGGTAAGTCTTAAATTGCATAATCCATGTTTAAATTCACTCACATCGCAGCAGCTATAACAGGGAGGGAGAGGAATTATCTGTAAAATTATTCTGCCGATCAAAAGGGCTGGTCAATTTGTTGGCTAAAGGAGCGAAAAATATAAAGGCTTCTTTCATAAAAACTTTCTTCGGAACACTTCGGAAATACTTCGACAATTTCCTTATGAACATGTGTGATATTATAATAATTATATTCTGAGAGTACACCAAAATCCCAATTTAAAAATGGCAAAAATCTTATTCAAAAAGTTTTATTCAGACAATTTTCAACATAAGTTTCACATATGTTATTCCGTTTAGAAGTTTGATTGCCTTTAATGTTCTTTAATTTTCTTTGTATTATCATTATTACTATTAATGTTTTAAAGAATGTTTATGTCTCGTTACAAGCTTAAATTTCCTTGATTTACTGCTGCCCCTCCATACTGGGTTTCACTCTCATGTGGCCCCGCGGGTATCATTGGAACCGAAATTGGAGTGACAGACCTGAATGTTGGGAATGCTGGCTGACATCAACCCAATACACAGAGAATTTTCCAGTAGGAATTCTCAACAAATTCATTTTTGTATAGAAAGAAATTTCTTACCATGAATATGAAAAGAACAAAAAATTATCAGAAATCGTACTGATATAAAATAATGTTCCTAGATTAACAGAATTGTGTGTGTGGCCACAGACGAACAGATGAAGCAAATTTTAGAATCACAATTATGCGTGTGTTTTCTCCAACAGTGCTTCTCAAATTGGAAGTGCGCGGATCAGTGCCGGTCTGCAAGCCATTAGTCTTCCACAGTCGGCTGTCAGGAAAGAAGGAATTGTTTCCAAAAGCATAGTGATGTACCAAAACGGCACAGTTCGTACGTTCCAATACTTGGGAGTGTCCCCGGTGGCCGAGTGGTAAGAGACATAGATTTCTGGTTAGACGTTCGAGTTAGTCCCGGCTGAGGCAAAAATGGTGTGCTTGTCTTACGGTGCTGGCTGTCTACCTTCCCTAGAACTAGTGACCCAAATTCAGAGATTGCAACTGCATATAGCTCTTAATTTACTCATGATGGTCGCTAAACCTCGAAACAACAACACTCCAGGTGGCACCTTGCCGCGCTGGGTGCCACTTGGAGTGTTGTTGTATATGTATGTATACCTAGTTCTTTGAGGTAACAAGCTGCCAAAAGAATCTTGAGGCGCATGCGCGGCCAAACGGTCTCGAAAGCAGAGTTTCCTTGGCCGGCCTGGTGGCGCAGTGGTCTAAGCGCTGGGTTCTGACCTATCGTCCGAGTGGACCCTAGTCCCAAATGCTACATGGATGATGCGCTTCTCTTATGGCACTGGCTCTTTCCCTTCCCTAGAACCAGCTGCCCTAAATTAGGGACTGCTTATAGCCCACTGATTTGCTCACGGTGATCGTTACCCCCCCCCTCTCCCCAAAAAAGCAGTTTCATTGCGGTAGGTATACATGCCGAAGTTTCTACCAGTTGAGCCCGTGACCTGTGTTATGTACGCGAAGCAATCCTTATTCGCTCACAGTTTTGAAATTTGTCATTTCCATCGAAAGAAAACAAACATCCATTCACAGTCAGCCTACTATCCGATCTGAGCATAGACAGCAAAATGAACCGCTCGGATCCGGTCGATTTTGGAGGATTTTTTTAAACGTGTGCATGGTTGTCATCGTGGAGTCATTTTTCGTGCGAGTGTGCTAAGTAAAATATATAACTTAGAAGATGGCATACATTTCTGAGATATTTCGGAAGACCCGCTCAAACTTCTCTGATGCTGTAAAACGCTCATGCTTAGACTTTTCCAAATCAGATTGGAGCAGAGCTCAAGTACCAGGACCGTAAATAGCATCAAACATCTGCTTCAGGGCCCTGGAAACTCAGGGGCCACGTGGTCTTTCGTCGATGTCCTAATTGCGTATTAGCTTCATAACATCCTTACTTTTCAACCTCGACCTGATGATTTCTAAGAAATAGGCAGAGGACAACGTGAGTGTTTTAAGTGTGGTCATACTACGAAAGAAGCATAAAACACTACCACCAACATTTTTCCTCGCACTTAGTTTTAGTATTCACAGTTTTGTAGAAAGCTAAAAGAGAAACGGTAAAGTTTTCAAAAACAATTTACCACTGACTTAAAAGTGTTATCAATACGTTTTTTTTTTCATTTTTACTTATGCGTCAGAGACGTGCACCTTAGTTAAAAAAAGTTTACAAATTCTGTGAACAACTTTAAGAAGCAACGAAATATTCATTTTTGGTGTAACCAGGAAAGATGGGAAGAGCAACTCACGGATCAGGAAAATGAGAAGAGTTCAAGGCATCGCGATCAAAGTAAAAACCCTCAAGCGGCAATAGACCGCACTCATTCCCAGAAAAATCACTGGACAACTGAAATATTAAAGAGTGGCATTCAATATTCTAAGCCTGACTTTAAAAGCATTGGTTAGCGGCTCACGTAAGTATTGCATCTTCCTTCAGTTATATAACATTTGCGCCACGTCGCTCTGTCAACATTTGAGACGGCGCCACAGTGCATCGAAGTCTATAAGGTGACAATGGATCAGTTACAGATAGAATTGCAGAAGTGAGTAGTGACTGAATTTTTGACGAAGGAAGGTCAAACGCCACGTAATATTCATGCACGGACAGTCCGTGTGTACATCGATGGGACGCCTTCATGTGCCACAGTCAAATGATGAACTGCTCTCTTTAAACGGGGAAGAGACGCGTTGGAAGACGGCCGTCGCGACAGATGCTCAGTAGGGGTGACCACAGATGAAATGTGCCAGGTAGTGCAGGACCTGTTGATGTCAAACCGACGAATCCGTATCGTACAGATTGCTGAGGAACTGAAGTTAAATACCGTCAGTGTTTGGACAATTTTGTATGAGAGATTAGGGATATCAGAGGTCTGTGCCAGTGTAACCGGGGCTTCCATATTTATCAGAAGCAAAATTCTGTAGCCATTTTTAGATATAGTGAATTGTAGTCATTTTCTTTTAATTCCCGCCATTTGGATGGGATGGGCAGCGAACAGGCAAAGTACCTTTTTCCCCACGCGACGCAGCAGAGGGGGTGTTAGACTTATAGTTTCGTCGACGTGAGAAGAATGAAACTAGACATTATTGCTTTTCAGTTGTCCCAAGCAAAGCGGCGAAGCGAGTAGAGGGGGCCAGCGAGCCAATTAATGAATCTTGCGTTTTTCGAAGAGGAGGCATCTTAGGGTATGACTTTGCTTAGGAGGAATTCGTCGGACTTCACACGGGAGAGAGTTTTCGTTTGGGGATCAGCTATCGGAGAAAGAAAGAGCAGAGAGAGAACTCGGGGGCAGAAGGTCGACGAAACGGGAGATCTTTAGCGGGGTGCAGTATCTTCGGGACAAAGGGAAGTAGGAAGAAATAAGGCCAATGATGAGAGAGAGACGGAAGGAGATTATGAGGGGTTAATATGTAGAAAAAACGGAGATCAGGACAAGGCTTAAAGACATTCCCCGTAACATCTGAATAAAAGTCTTCCTCGCTGCAAAATTTAGCCTCAGTCGATTCACTTTTCTATACTTTGTATTGTATTTATCAGCTCCAGTTGGGAGAATTACGGATTATACCACTGATACCGAACTTACTGCAAAGGAAGCATCAAACAAACCCTCCACACAGGGCGCTGTAATAGAACTCAGCACCAAGCCCTGTAACACCAGATTGGTTCCTCGAATGTTAAAACCTGAGATGAAGATTGATCGTGTTGAAGCAAGTCGGGTTCAACTCGACTGCATTAACCGCAATCCAGATGATTCCTGTTCCTACATTGCGACTGGTGATGAGACCTGGCTTCACCATTGGAACCCTGATACTAAACAAGAAAGCATGCAGTGGAAACATCATGGATAACCACCATCAAAAAGTTCAAAACACAATAATTAATTAATATTGTTTTGAACAGGGAAGATTATCTGCAGGAGAGATTATGCCCATCATTTTTTTTTTTTTTGGGGGGGGGGGGGATTCAGAAGGGTTGCTGTTAATTGATTACTTGCCACCTCATAAAGGGACTGTGAATGCTGCTTATTTTGCCGCGCTACTGCGTCAATTACGTGAAACCATCAAGAGTAAACGGCGAGGAAAATTGCGACGGGGTATTTTGCTTCTTCAGAACAATGCCGCAATCCACACCACCGGTGTTTCGAAGCAAACTATGATAGAATGTGGCTTCCAGCTGCTTTCCTACCCACCGTAGTCACCTGATCTCGCTCCTAGTGATTTCTTCCTCTTTAACAATCTAAAACAAGATCTACTGCGTAGGCGTTTTGCGGATGATTCTGAATTGAAGGAGGCAACGAAGTGCTGGTTTGAGGAGAAAGATAAAAAGTTTTTTGCAACAGGGATTCGCCAACTCTATGATCGGTACAACAAGTGTATATACATGTAAGTCAAGGGAGACTATGTGGAAAAATAAGAGTGCGTTTTTGAAAAAAAATTGTCTTTGTAGGTTAGGCTTAAAACTTATTGAACGCTCTACGTAGATAGCAAGAGCCAAGAGGTAGGAAAAGACCCAGAAAAAGATCAAGTGGAAGATGGTGAATGAAATTCTAAAGCATAGCTGAATGACATGAAACAGAATTGCTCAAGACAGAAAAATGTGGAACAGACTTACGGAGACCTTCATCCAACGATGGACTGAGAATCGTTTATGAAGACGATATTCATTAAGTATAATTTGAGTATAAATATGTAACAAAATTCAAGAATTAAGTGGCTATTGATATTTATATGTCTGATCAAAACCGCCAGTATATTGCACATTACAGTACATACAGTATACTGCACCAATAGTGATTAAAAAGTGAATGTAGCATTTGAATACTTGGGACAGGTTTTCGGTTTCCAATTTAAATAATAATTTGGGGAGATTTTACAGTTCTTAGCATTTCTAACATACCACGTGACATGACGTGGATGAAGTACTGGTGAGCTGAAGCATGAATCAAATCAACAATAGTCGCTCCGGTGGCGCAGTGGTCGAAGCGCTGGTTCATGACCATTTGTCCGAGATGGGTCCGGGTTCGAACCCTGGTGAACCATGGATGTTGTGTTTGTCTTACGGCACTGGCTCTTTCCCTTCTCTGGAACCAGTGGCCCTAAATTAGGGACGGGCGACTGCTTATAGCCCATTGAGTTGCTCACGATGGTAGTTAAACCCCCAATAAAAAAAAAAAAAGAAGCAGCGATAAGCCTGCCGGCGTAGTTCGGCTGGGAGAACAGCCACTCCGGATATGTGGTTTCAAATATCACCACCGACAAAAGCTTTCATGTTAGACTGGCGCCCGAACGAAGGTGAATCGCCTGGCGGTCAATTTGAAAAGTTTGTGTGATGAGTCCTCCACACAACACACGTATTTAATAAATATTATTTCTTCTACAATGCGATGGTCCTTCAAGCAAGGTTGTCGGCTGACCCGAAGCCTGCGGTTCTGTGGCCCCACCTTTCTCAAGAGGTGGTGATGTAACGTACTACTGAATTGACGCATGAGTCAAATCGACTGTGAAGCAGAGATAAGTCTGCAGCCGTAGTTCAGTTGGAAGAACAGCCGCTCCGAAACCGGAAGACGTAGGTTCGGATTCCACCATCGTCGAAAGGTTATATGTTATACATTACAAACTGTTTGTTCAGCTACTTTACCAATAGTTGTTAAATTAATACTTAGTATTTTACTATTAAGTTTCCATGTTTTAACTTTCTCGTCTTTTAAGAATCAGAGGCCCCAGTTCAAGCTCCTGGCTCTCGCCCAAAATCTGAAGTTATTCTCGTGTCAAATACTTACATTTTTTTTACCCCATTCGCGTAGGCTATACGTCGCATCCTTGACCTTCATTTGCTTGACTTTTCTGGCAGCTCAATTTTTGCATTGTAACTCTAGTCTCTCGTATCCTTCATTTCTTTCTAATGCATACCGGAACTGATACACATATGCTTTTTGGCCTTCTTTGGAACCTCCATCACCTCAACCTTTGTTCTTCTGTCCTTCCTGATATCATTGGACATCCAGTTCGGCATCTTCGTTTATTCACCATTTAGCTTATCCTCTACATATCTTGTTATTGGCGAAATGTTAGCACTGCACAGCACAGTCTTACAAACTTTCTTTTTAACCTCACTAACATAATACTACCCCAGAGTGCACTAGACGTTTTCCTTTTAGTGTTCCCATTCTGCCCGCACTTCGTCTACGTTTCTCGTTTTTCTCCTTTGACATTCCTGTCTTCCAACCTCAGAATTATATGTCTTTCCAGTTCTTACTGGATTTCAATACCTTGAATTGAAATGTCTACTTCTTCGTTGAGAAACCTACGAGGGTGATAACAAAAGTTCTGCACACGTTAATCTAAAACGGAAGCGGATGATGCAATCGGGAAAATGATTGCGTCATGTCAAGGTCCGACTCTCAGCAGCACAGTGGTGTCAGAACGACGCGCTATCATTTGCAATGTGGACATGGGAGGGTTTGGAAATGGAAGCGTGCAGCTCCTCAGGTCGAGTCACGGCGTTTGACCAGCGCCGGTTCGTGAAAATAGAAATTCTGCGGAGGAAAACTCCGACACAGATCCACACTGCCTCGCAACAAGTTTGTGGGGAAGGAACTCTTAATCGAAGCACAATTTCTTTCTGAGGACAAAGTTGAGACCGAAATTTCGTGAAAATCGCCCCAACTTGTTGGAGGCGACAGAGATTTTGCTGCATGAGAACGCATCGTGTCACGGTGCAGCGTCGAACGGGGACTTTTGTCGAAATATGGCTGGTAAATTTTATCCCATCCACCATACAGCCATGATCTCAGTCTACCCGACTTTGATCTTTTCGCAAAGTTAACAAAAAGGTGAAACCGAATTTTCGGGTGTAATAAGCACGTCTTTTGAATCCGTTCTGACGGAAATTAAATTTATCAAAGCTATTCAAAGTCAATGGAACCGGTATGGAAAACAATAGTATCTGACGGAAGATAGAAGTTTTCAATCGGGTTTTTAATCCCTCAGATATTGCTGTAAACGAAATCGTGAGCTTACGTCCTCTGGTTGCAGACTTGTGCGTTAAGAAAAACATGAATTCATATGAGAAACATTTTGCACCGGAAAAGCTCTCCAACACCGAAGGAATTTTTCAAATCGGACTCTTAGAAACAAAGATATCGACAAAAATAAGATGTGACTTTACGTCCCCTGGTGGGAAACCCTTGCATTATTTTAGGAAGAAAGTATTCTCAAAAGGTTTTTTCATATGAGCGGTATCGGTCCAAGAAAAAAATTTTGTCGAGTTTTCAGGAGCCCAGATTTTGCTACAAATACATCAGAAGCAGAAATTAACACTTATGCCCACTGGTGGCCAAACCATTCTTTACCAAACATTAGAAATTATGTGAAAAATATTTCCCATCAGGTCTTGTATGCGATACAGGAAGAATTTTTCAAATCGGAGTATTAGAAGCAGAAATAACGCAGAAAACGCAATTTGCCTTTGTGTCTGTCCCCTAGCGGAAAGTCTATGATTTACTCGAAAATTTTGAAATTATAGGAAAAACATTTCGCATCGGAAACACTATCCAACAAAGAAGGAATTTTTCAAATTGGACACCTATAGAAGTAGAGATATTGACAAAATAAGATATACATCTACGCCCCCTGGCGTAGAAACCATGCATTATTTTAAGAAGGAAATGTTTCTAAAAGGTTTGTCGACATGAGTAGTATCGGTCTACAAACGACGTTTTTTTCAAACGAGAATTAGAAGCTCATATTTTGCTGCAAATACATCAGAAGCGGAAATTAAGATTTACGCCCCCTGGTGGCCAAACCATTTTTTTACAAAAATTAGAAATTATGTGCAAACGATTTCTTATCCGAAGCTGTCTGTACCTGGTGCAGAAAGAATTTTTCAAATCGGAGATTTAGAAGCAGAGATATAGGGGGAAACGCAATTTACCTCTACGCCCCCTTGCGGAAAGTCTATGAATTACTTGAAAATTTTGAAATTATGTGAAAAACATGTCACACTGAAAACACTATCCAACAAAGAAGGAATTTTTCAAATCGGACTCCTAGAAGTAGAGATATTGACAAAAATAAGATATACACTACGCCCCTGGCGGAGAAAGTGTGAAATATTTTAAGAAGAAAATATTCCGAAAAGGTTTATCGTTGTGAGTGGCATCAGTCCACGAAATAATTTTTTCAATCGATATTTTAGAAGCTCCGATTTTATGGCAAATACTTCAGAAGCAAAAATTAACACTTACGCCCCCTGGTGGCTAAAGTATTCTTTACCAAAAATTTGAAATTATATGCAAACGATTTTCCATCAGGAGGTGTATCCGCTGAAGAAAAATCGGAGTTTTAGAAGAAGAGTTATCGGGAAAAATGCAATTTATTTTTATGCCCCCTAGCGGAAAATCGATGCGTAATTTGAAAAAGTAACTATATCTAAACACTCTTCGACATAAATAGAATCGAAAGATAAAAGAATTTTTTCAATCGGATGTTTAGAAGCAAATATGTGGACTAAAACGTATTTTTGAATTCGACATCATCTGCATTTACGCCCTCTAGTGGCGAAATTGTACATCGTAAAAAAAACAAAATAAAGGATCGTCATTCGCATATTTCAAGCTTTCCAATGCAAAAAGAATTTTTCAAATCGGACTAATAGTTGCAGAGATATCGTGGGTACAGACGGACGGACGGACAAACCAGTAACATAAGCACGATCTTTTTTTACAAAAGACGTGCTAAAAAATCGGCTCCGTGGCTTCCGAGACCGCGGGTTGCCTAGCGGGCAACGTTCGTGATTGCCACGGGGACGACCTCAGGTTCGATCCCAGGCAAGTACAAACGCTCGATCCACTAAATATCCGCCGTGCGTCGGATGGGCACGTTAAGCCGTCGGACCCCGGGTAACACCCCCCCGGTAATAAGTAAAGGCGTCTTCTACCTCGCGTCTGTGTGTTTTTCCTATCGGCCCAAATCTCCTAGCTTCCTATTTCTAAGGGTTGTTTAAGACCTGGGGTCAGACACTCCCTTCCTAAAATCCTCTGCATATGATCGTTTGATCCGTGGCATCCGCTGCGAATCGCTGGACGAACTGTCATTGGACCTGGCCCGAGTAATACAACAGCTGAACGAAGATGGCGTACAACGGGGCATCCAGGACCTACCTCATCGCTGGGAAGCTGTCATTAGCAGCGGAGTGGAGTACGTTGAAGGGCAATAAGGTAAGTTTTCTCCGTCACTTCACACTTTTCTGAAAACTGGACAGTGTGTGGAACTTTTGTTAGGACCCCCGTATGCACTGTTTTGATTCTACTTACCTTCAACAGGCTGTCTTCTGACTGTCTTGTCCAGAGACAGTCAGAAGACAGTACAAGAATTATAATGAATTAGCTTTGTTTATCTTTTTGCTAAGCTAATTATTATGAATGAATAATGCTCTAAGCTTCAAAATAATGAATTCCCAAAAGGGTGTTGTTACTCGTTAATTATGAACTTAAACAAAGTCTCAACGCTGGTTATTTATATTAAGTAATCAAAGTCATAAACCTAACAGCCAGACAGAGGTCTGACAAAACTAAGAATTGAAAAAGACTGAACTTACAGAACAACTTGTTTATTATGATGACTCCTGGTCAACTAAGGCACTCATATATCACTACTACATAACAACACACTGCAACGCAACGCAACACACCACCAACAACACCAACCACCCTCAACTCCAACGCAACAACACACTACAACGCAACAACACAACTACAACGCAACAACACAACCCCCACTCGTCTCGATGAACGCGCCTATATACGAGCTACCACCACGTCATGACTTACACTCATTGCCAGATCTCATTCAGCGGGTGAAATAATATTCCGTTCAGTAGGAAGATAATTTACATAGTAAAATAAAATAACCAGAGATAGTAAAATCAAAAGGAAAGTGAATATAGAGTATACGTTACAGAATATGCACTCGTAAAATATAATCAGAGAGGCCAGAACAATTTGCTATGGTCTCAACATCATGAATTATTCTGTTAGAACATTTTTCTTTGAACATCATGAAAGTCATTCATATTAAATATCGGAGAATATTAGCACAGTGTGCAGTGTCCAAACGGTAGATGCTGCCCCACTGACGCAGTGGTCCAAACGCCAGCTTCTGACCGTTCGTCTGAATGTACGTGTCTTACAGCACTCGCTCTATCCCTTATCTCTGGAACTAACGCCCCTAATTTAGAGATGGGCGACTGGTTTACAGCCCACTGAGTTGCTCACGGTGGTCGTAAAACCCCAACCGAAATTTAAGAAAAATACAACAGATCAGTTATCGCCTCATGTCTTGTGATTTTAATTTATGGGACAATAGGTTGTCGCGCCTACGTTGGCCTAGCGGATAGGCCCCAGAGCGCGTCAAGTTCTAGCTTCTGTTTCTGCGGAAACCAGGATTTAGTTTCTGGATCAGAATTCTTCGTCCTTTCTTTCTTTTTTTTTTTTCTTTTTTTTCAGCTATGCAATTACAGTTGCTAACAGACTTTCGAACAGACCGGTTTTCTTTTCTACCGAGGGAAAAACTAGGGAAAATAGCAGCGCTTTTGTGTAAGAGACAATTGAACAAAATCGCAGAATCCTTTTATCTCGTTTTCCAAAAAAAAAAAAAAAGTTTCTTCTTTCAGTCCAGTAAAACATTTCGTTCACTATAAATTTTTCTTTGAGGAGCTCAGCCGCGCACGGCTGGACTTCCATAGCAAAGATCAATGCTGTTCTTTTATGCATTTATAGAATTCTACGGTGAAATTCTATATATTCTCCTGTTCTAGGAAAACAGTTCCTTCCTGTAAGGTAGCAAGGTCTGCTGTGGCTCAGTTGAGGATAACAACGGGCCTCTAACGGACTAGCCCCAATCTAAACCCGATTGAACATTTGTCTTATGAATTGCAGCGTCGCTTAAGGAATTCTCCCTTAAGGCGTACATCATTGGTAGAATTCAAGAGAGCCCCACGTGAAGAACGGAGGCATAATTCATCGTAAAACTTGTCATAAGTACGTGAAAAGTTTATCAAGTAGATAAATACTGCTATACAGAACAAACGTAGGTCGCACCTTATTAAAAAGCTAATATTTTGATTGTTGTCTATATTTCTATGATGTCGCAATACTTTTGACGACAACGTATATACCATCTGGTTCACTAACACACATGTAACACCATAAATTTTCTCGAATAATGATTCTCAGTGTCAAATTTCAAGAATTAATATTGACATAAATCATTTCTGTGTGTATACGTGGGAGTTATTTCCTTGACCCTTAGCAGAAGGAACGAATGTGTATGCGAGATAACAATGACTAACATCTGCCAAGACTAGACGGCACGTTGCTTGTTTCGAATTCCATAAAAGTTAGTTTTATCTTTTCGACGAACAGCTGATTTTTTTCTATCTTCCTTTTAATGTCCGAAAGCATATCGCATATGAATATTAATGTGCGCTGATAAATAAATTTATTGGTTCCCTTCTCAGGAAATGCTTTTCAAGCATTTTCGCTGTCATTTCACGAACAACCTACGAGCATTCTGCTTACTCGTCGTTGAAGCAGCAATCTGAAATATTGAAAGCTGCTGGCAAGACGGCGATTTAACATGGAGATTATTGTCAGGCGGAGATCTCATTTGCGGATTGATAAGCCTGTATAACAGACGTGAGTGGAATATGGGAGCTTATATTCTAATAACGATATGTTGCTACCATATCAGAACACAGACTTTTCATGAAAACAGCTTTGACGTAATCAGCTGTTGATTTCTGGTGTCCTTCTTTTCTGCTTAATTTGTTTTTTTCATTTAAGAAAAGGTCTTAGTGCAACTCTTTGATCACCACAAAAGCATTAAAGTTCGAAATTTTAGAATTTAAAATCCATGTATACATAATAGAACGTCTGTCTGTATGTTCCGTATGAACTCCTAAACCCTGACCAACCTGGACCAAATTTTGCAATAGTTACTCTCTAGGACTTATAACGAAGTAAATTTCTCAGTCATTTTTATCCGCGCCAGGATTCGAACCCGGGTCCCCTCATTCCGGAATAAGTTGCTCTACCGATTGAGCTACGCGGACGTTTTATTCTGATTCCTATCTGCCTCTATGTCGTGTGCGTCCTTCTGGCAGGTACGTCACATCTCCTGGTACGTTACATCATCTCCCCCTTATTTTTATTTATTTTTTTTTTTGTCGAAGTGCTGGAGAAGGGATTCTCTTATGTTTCCTATCTCGCGGTGTGGAAATAACATCACACCATTGCGAGATTTTAAACGGTCGGGTCATCCGGATAGTTCGGGCGCCATTATAACGAAGTAAATTTCTCCGTCATTTTTGGTCTACGCCGGGATTCGAACCCGAGTCCGCTTATTCCGGAACAAGTCGCTCTACCAACTGAACTACGCAGACGTTTTATTCTGATTCCTATCTGCCTTTATGTCGCGTGCGTCCTTCTGGCAGGTACGTCACATCTCCTGGTACGTTACATCATCTCCCTCTTATTTTTTTTTCGAAGTGCTGGAGAAAGGATCCTCTTATTTTTCCTATCTCGCGGTGTGGAAATAACATCACACCAATGCGAGATTTTGAACGGTCGGGTCATCCGGATAGTTCGGGCGCCATTATAACGAAGTAAATTTCTCCGTCATTTCTGTCCACGCCAGGATTCGAACCCGGATCCCCTCATTCCGGAATAAGTTGCTCTACCAATTGAGCTACGCGGACATTTTATTCTGATTCCTATCTGCCTTTATGTCGTGTGCGTCCTTCTGGCAGGTACGTCACATCTCCTGGTACGTTACAGACTCTGCGGAAAAGTATAGGCTACATGAAACCTGCGAACACCTCACACCCTTCCCCTGATTTCATCCCCTTGACACTTTGTGTCTAAACCCCTCAACCGATCTGGACCAAATTTTGCATAGTTACTCACTAAGACCCTGCGGAAAATACTGACAACCACGAAACCTGTACACCCCACTCCCTCCTCCTGATTTTCCCCTATTGACACTTTGTGGTAATTCATGTTTAGTGCATGAAGACGCCAGTTAATTTTAAAATATTATATTTTGATATAATTGCTGCATAAGGGAACAAATAGGATTTTTCTAACAACCAAAAGAATTTCAGTTAATTATTATAAACTTCTGTGCTTTTTACGTAATTTTAACGTAAATCGAAAAAGCGAAAATCTATTGGACAAATCAATTCAAAATCCAAGAAAGTAAAATTATTAAGAGAAACTGACACCGCTCAACAGCGTGAATCCCAGAATGCCCCCAAAAAGCGAAAATCCATTGGACAAATCAATCCAAAATACAAGAAAAATGTTCGGAAAATGCTGGGCTCAGAAGTTGATTCGTGTATTTTTTGTTAAACCTGGGCAGCGTCGGGTATCTCCGCTGGTAGTAAGCCTACTATAAAATACAATTTGGATCTTTGACTGTTCTGCATGAGCGCGAATTTTACAGAAACCATTTAAATGTACCAAAACACCTTGCTCAAATTTAATGAAGGGAGTTAAAAAGATTTGAATTGCTTACTTTTAGGCATAAGACAAAACATATCAATAGGAAACTAGTCCCCCCCTCCCCCTAAAGAAAAAAATCTTCACAATTACAGGGAAGACACATGCAAATGTCATTATTAGTATTCCACCGTTTCTCAGGTAGCCATCTCTTCAGGGTGATGCAGTTTTCAATTTTTCGGAAGAGATGGCGTTAACTTAACCTTCCTTATAGAAGTTCTGTTTTTATGTAAATTGTTTTTTTTTTTTTTTCTGAACGTGAACGTCACTTTCCCGAAATTTCTTATACTTTTTTGGCAACAACTGACAGTGATTCGAAGGTAAATAAAAAATCCCACACAAAGTATAAAGGTCTGTGGGGATGGTACGAAGAAAGACTATCGACTGATTGTAATTTGACTTATGTTATCTTGATAATTCATAAGCTGAGTGAGTTTTATCTCTCAGATTGATGTTGTGATTAAGTCAACGAAGCTCTGTTAGTTGTTCAAAGAGAAATTCCGATTACGAACTGTGTGTCGACAACCAGGCAGCGAATAAAGAAGTCGTAAGTTCCATTTCTTGATATACTGTATACATTATATCGACCGCAAGTGTTTTGTTAAGCATTTAATATTATCTCTACCCACAAAAATAAAGATAATTTAAAAACAATCAAAACATTACAACGGATACATGGGAAACAGTGAAAAAACGGCATCTATGTACCAATAATGACCCAAGACAAAATGGTTCTTAATATTCCTTATTCGTCAAAGTGTGCTGATTAAGCGGAATATCCCATAAACTGCTTTTCCTTTCACATAATGAAATCAAGACTATCATTCTACCCTATAATGAAACACTCTCCTTCGTTTACTTTGGGGGGGGGGGGGTTATCGACTAAGAAAAAAAGTCAAGTCGTTAACCGGGGTGGAGTTAACGACTTGATTTTTCTATTTTTTGAGGGGGGTGGGATTAACGACTCTATGGGCTATATATAATCAATCGCTCGTCCCTAATTTGGGGCCACTGTTTCCAGGAAGGGGGAGGGCCAGCGCCATAAAGCATGCCTCTTCTGAAACTCGGGCACCTGCTCGAACGCCTGTCTAGAAACCCATGCCTCTGACAACTCGCCCAACGGAACGGGATTTTTTTCCCTATTTCTTCCTTCATATCATGATATAAGAACTTCTTTCATGATTTCAATCTTAATGGAACAAAAAGTTTCTGTTATTGCCGCTTTACGTATATCTTGATACAGATCTCGTGTAAATATCACTGGTTGATCTTGGAATATGTTTCTGGTTCTTATAAAACTCTGATTTTATTTGTTAAACGCGTTTTCTAAACAAAAAAAGAACAATAGCATTATCCTGGAAGATTATTAGTGTTTTCTTTTCTAGGGATTAATTTGAACCGTATTGGGACGGTTTGTGATGAAGAAGAAAAGAAAATATCGCTTTAAGTTTGCGTACTTCCTAAAAACTCTCTTCTTCTCTGGTATTTTACCTTTCTATACGAACTCTAGTTCAGCTTATCCTGCTCAATGTAAGGTCTCCCCAATTCGTTTGTTCAAAAAATACTAATTGGTCAGCGCTTTGAGAAGAGGTAAGAACATTGCACATTAAGGATTAATTATCGTATCACACGTGTATACTCAAAATTGGGTATTCCGGTTGATAGCACACATATATTGAATTGGGTAGCATATATTGAAATGCATATATTGAAATTGGGTAGCACCACATGTTAATATTATAGAGAGTATGAAAATGAAAAAAAAAAAAGTTAATGCCGACTACCTAAAAAGTTTCTCCATCTCTCTCGTTCTTTTTCTGTTCTTAATAAAACCAGTCCCTGTATCACTGACGGACAATTTTGCACCATTGATCTAACTACAGTAGTTCTAGGACTTTCTCTTTATCTCTGACCAGCTGTTTTGGAATGTAATACCTGCCACGAAAATATTTCCTTTTCCATACAACACACATACCCAAATCACACGAATCTTCTACAGAGAAAATACCCAACTCGATCTAATATATCCATACTAATCAGTTACGCCACTCAATCCATCTATTTTCTTAATATTCCTTTTACCACTCTCATATCGCCCACATCTTAAACGCTTAATGAGACCCTAATTATGCAGCCAATTCTCACCGTAATACTAAATATTGCAGTGTAAACAACCAGCTTTGTTCCTTGGCTAAGCTCCTTCTTAGGGGAAATAGCCTCCTACACATCTGATGGGAAATATTCCCTGCTTTTCAAATTCTATTGCCCAATTGTTTATCAAGCTTTCTTTTCTCCTAATTTGCTGGACCGAATTGAAGCACCGTCTCCTAAACTGCCCAGTTAAAAACTTTAGCAGTTCGATTTAAAAACATAGATTTAGACTTCTCCAAATTTATCCTCATGCCAAACTCTTCACAAGTCTTACTCAACTGATTGAGAATATTCTGTATTGACACTCTGAGATTAACACCAAATCGGCAGCATGCAACATCAGCATTGGTACCAGATTTGCCTATGTCAGAATCTGTCACAAAGTTACTTTCTTTAGCAAGTTTATCCACATAAATAAAAAATTGAAGTGGACACAACTGACACCCTTGCCACACCCCTGAATTAATCTCAAGTTACTGACCACTGTTTTCCTCAAGCGTGACAGATGAAAGACTTTTCGGTGTGAAGGCTTTTGGCATCGTAACACCGAGTAGGTAATTTCTATGGACCCTGTCAAATGATATTTTAAAGTCAATAAGCACCACATACAGAGATCTTTGTTCGTCTCACGAAACTTTTCAAAGAGCTAAATATTGTAACAACCAGGATAGTTCGACTTTCGAAATTGGGGATGAAGTTTTTGATAGAATCTACACGGTCGAGTCACATTATTGTGACCACCAGCTAATATCCAGAGTAACCGCCGTGTGCAGCGCGGACAGCAGCTAAACGAGCTGAGAGTGACTCAGTAAGGTTCTGGAAGGTGTTCACAAGTATGTGGAGCCATGCTGACTGCAGTGCATCTGCCAGCTGCTGGAGGGTGCGTGGTGGAGGATCCATAGAGCGAGCAACACGATCGAGGTGGTCCCACAGATGCCCAGTTGGGTTTACGTCTGGGGAATTAGGGGTCCAGGGAAGTACTTTGAAGTCTTCATAGTGCTCTTCTAGCCACTGCCAGACATTTCTAGCTGTGTGACACGTCGTATTGTCGTGCTGGAAGATCCCATCCGCCCCAGGGAAGACAATCAGCACGTATGGGTGTACGTGGTCTGCAAGGATGGATTCATAGCGACTTCGGTCCATAGTGCCTTCCACAGGTATGAGTAAACCCACAGAATACCACGAAAACATTCCCCATACCATAACGCTGCCCCCACCAGCTTGTGTTCTGCCAGCAATGGTTGAAGAATGTTTGTTCCCCGATGTTTCTCGCCTTATACGCCAACGTCCATCCGTTCGATGAAGCAGAAAGCGTGACTCATCGGAGAAGACAATCCTTTGCCAATCAGCGGAGGTCCAATTTCGATACTGCAGTGCAAATGTAAGCCTTTTTCTTCGACTGCACCTTCGTTATCACAGGTGCAGTGACCACCCGTCTGCATCGAAGCGCCATACGCAGCAGGTTTTGCTGAACTGTCGTTTTAGACACACTTCCGGTAGCCCCCTAGTTCATTCGGCCAGTGAATTGCTCCACTGTAGCGTGTCGATCGGCCCTCGTGCATATTCGAAGCCGATGTTCGCCTCTCATATCAATGGCACGTGGTGCGCCGCAGTTTCGATGTCGCTTATTCGCAATGGTGCCATTTCTCCCATCACGATACACTGTAACCACAGCAGCACGCGAACAGTTCACAAACAGCGCTGTTTCAGAAATGCTGCCACCGTTGGCCCGAAAGCCGATAATCATCCCTTTTTGCAGATCTGATAAATCTCTCCTTTTATCCATGATTGCAACGAGTGTTATGCTCTCAGATCATGATCATATGTAGAGGATTTTAGGAAGAGAGTGTCTGACCCCAGGTCTTAAACAGCCCTTAGAAACAGGGAACTAGGAGATTTGGGCTAGAGCGCCCGATAAGAAAGTGACACGGAAGCGAAGTAGAAAGGGGGAGGAAAACGCCCTTATTTATTACCGGGGGCCAGTACCCGAGGTCCGACGGCTTAACGTGCCCATCCGACGCACGGCGGGTATTTAGTGGATCGAGCGTTCGTACCTGCCTGGGATCGAACCTGAGGTCCTTTCCGCGGCAGTCACGAACGTTGCCCACTCGGCCACCCGCGAATGCCTACAGCACACCTTATATACCCTCCAAGCTAGCTCACGACACGTGCTTTCTTTCATTGGCGAACCGCTGTTGACGTCAAAAGTAGGAGGTGGTCACAATAATGTGACTAGACTGTGTAAATGGAAAGATTTAAACGAAGAAAATGCATACAGAGGAGAAGTTTCTCCATTTGGGCTCTTTGTTTCAGCGAGAAAAGGCAAAAGAGGTCTGTTGAAAGCCCAAATCAAAAACAAACCATTATAATGTTTGGGTCAGAGAAAGGAATTTCAGAATTAGTCATAACAGACACGCGAAAAAAAAAAAAAAAAAAAAGAGTCAAGAGTTATTTTCTTTTTTTTTCTTTTTTGATTGGAGGTTTAACGACCACCGTGAGCAACTCAATGGGCAATAAGCAGTCGTCCGTCCCTAATTTAGGGTCACTGGTTCCAGGTAAGGGAGAGAGCCAATGCCGTAAGACAAACACAACATCCATGCCTCACCGGGATTCGAACCCGGACCCCGTTCGGACGAATGATCAGATGCCATCGCTTAGACCACTGCGCCACCGGGGCGGCTCAAGAGTTCTGGTGTAACAGAAAGTTAGTTGCAATGTAACATCTGAAGGGATTAGAGCACATCGAAAGAATGGGCAAAGCTAGTCTTTGCAGGAAATGCAACTCGGGAAATCAGGGGCTCGTGAGCAGCGAAAGGCCCGAAAAGTAATAGGAAGATTGCTAGCTTAAAGCACGCGAAAAAGAAACGGCTTTCCATTCCTAGACACCTTAAGAGGTTTCCGTATGCATGCCTTAGCATTGAATTTTATGACAAAAGACGGAAATTAGCGTAAGTCACCGCAGATATGCAGGTATAATATCAACTGACAGAGTCGGGTCTGTTCCGCCGAAATGAATCTAAGCCAAAAATTTCGAGCACGAATTGTCTTGATCACGGTGGCGAAAGCACGCTAAGACGGAAAGACCACGGTGGCGAAAGCACGCTGAGATGGACGTGAAAGCAGAGCGATTCCCAAGGAGAAAAAGTGGAGCTGAATTCACCCTTCCTTCTCCAGGACAGCAGCGGTGCAGCGAAGGCTAACCACGTCATCGGAACCTTGGAGAGTATGATAGTTTGCTGGAGTTCGAGCATCAGCCGTCGGATAATGCGCGACTCCACCTAAGTAGAGAGGCATTTCTCCTGCTGCCTGAGCGATCTGTATGCGTGTGTTTGAGTGGGCGCGTTTGTGTACACCTGTGTGTACTAGGAAATAAGGTATGTGTGCACCCTCTTCTTTTGAGATACATAAATTAGAATACTACATTGTCAATTGTGGTACTGTAATGGATTATTGCTGCGCGCTTTCAACCCTTAAAGTAACTACTTTGTTTACTGTATTTTTTATAATAGTAGGTTTAACGACCACCGTGAGCAACTCAATGGGCTATAGCAGTCACCCGTCCCTAATTTAGGGTCACTGGTTCCAGGGAAGGGAGAGAGCCAGTGCCGTAAGACAAACACAACATCCATGTCTCACCGGGATTCGAACCCAGGCCCCTTTCGGACGAATGATCAGAGGCCATCGCTTAGCCCACTGCGCCACCGGGGCGGCGTTTATTGTATTGGACTACATGTCCAAAAGTGCCTGCTCCTAGCAAACCAACGTTGCGACTTGCGTTCACTAATCATGCCTATCCCACACATGCTGAATTGCGAGTTGCCTCCAATGCACGGTGTGCCCAAGTTATTACTCATATGACAAAATGACACGAATTTGGCTCTGATCTATCGTCCTCTTCACTGTAGCACAGTTTCCTTGGAACTCATGCCACTGACAAAATGACCAGTGCTTTACAGACAGCAGCTTTGACGCTTTAAATTTTCATATCACGAGTCACATCGCGCGATTGGTTAATTCCTAAATTACCTGCTAATTGCACGAGTCTGCAGAATCCGACATTTCACCTGCAACAACCTAATGCAACAAGGTAACTGAAAACGTAATTCTAAGTTGCTGTTGTGAAACTACCAGGAAGTTAATTGCCCGTAAAGAAGTATTTACTCATAATCGGGAGCCGCCCCGGTGGCGCAGTGGTCTAAGCGCCGGCTTCTGATCATTCGTCCGAGTTGGGTTCGGGTTTGAAGCCCGGTGAGGAATGGATGTTGTGTTTGTCTTGCTGCCCTGGCTCTCTCCCTTCCCTGGAGCCAGTGACCCTAAATTAGGGACGGGGAACTGCTTATAGCCCATTGAGTTGCTCACGGTGGTCGTTAAACCTCCAATAAAAAAACTGATAATCGAGAGTTAAGAGATTTTTAAAGAAACTTTATAGTTCTCATTTTCATTCGTAAACAAAAGTAGTCTCTGTGCTCCAGCATTTGCCTGCTCAGGTTACTTTATACAAGGGAACCCGGTTTCCAAAGCTAGTTTACAAAGCTTTGCAGGTACGTATTTCACAAAACTTTCAATCACATAAAAATTTGTAAGAAGAATTTTTATTTCAATAATTTTTAATGCTTTATCTTTGATTTTTGCACCAAACGCGTCACTTCCAGAAACCAAGTTACTTAGGTAAATCCAAATTGAAACTTCGTCCTGCGGGGATGTGTAGATTTTTGTTTTTCTTCATTCTTGTGTTTACGATTTTTTTTTTTTTTTTGATTGGAGGTTTAACGACTACCGTGAGCAACTCAACGAGCTATACGCAGTCACCCGTCCCTAATTTAAGGCCACTGACTCCAGGGAAGGGAGAGAGCCAGTGCCGTTAGTCAAACACAACATCCATGCCTCATCAGGATTCGGACCCGGACCCTTCTCGGACGAATAGTCAGAAGCCAGCGCTTAGACCACTGCGCCACCATGGCTTACGAAATTTTATTTTGGTGAAATACATTAACAAACAACGAAAGAGAAACATTACTTGGTGTATTTTAACAGGGAAAAAATTCTAGTTTACCATTTTACACCGAGTGTTCTCCTCAACTGCGGGTTGAACTTCAGCTGTTTCTGAGACCTAGGGACGGACCTGAATGAACTCCTTGCAAATCGGGGTCAGAACCGTACTAACTCAGCATCCTTGTTTCTTGCCAGCTGCTTGAAATCAGGTTCAACCAAGAAAGGCCATTACATTAGAGAGATGAGATCCCTCTCTTAGTGACGTCACGAAGAAACCAAAGCTTCCGATTGGTTTCCAATGCTGTCCTGTGTGACGTCAAACACAAAACTGACGTATCAGTCTGTGTAGCGTGAGAATGACGTCACAAACGGAGAGAACTTATCTCTCTAAAGTCATGGCCTTGTGTTTTGTAGACGGTTTTGGTTCAGCGTTACGAGTCGGAAACTGACATCTTTACCACTCGATCAGCAGGGGACATATCCTGTTTCCACTGCCATTCGGAACACAAACAACAGATTGTGGTCCTTGTTTCCCACTGAGTTCCATAACCATCCTCTTTAAAGAAGCCCAGGCAGATCTACAGCTAAGGATTAAACATTGTTCGAAGCTCGTTAGATCCATGATTTCCCTACGCCGTGCTTGTTGGTGCACCTTGTGCTGCTGTTTTGGCATTTAGGGGATTGCGCGATCACTGCGTCACATAGGCAGTAACACCGCCGGGGGAAAATCAGTAATTTTGAACGCCTTTTTCCTTTATTCTCTAAATGTAAAAGACGACTAAAAATAGCACAACTTAACAGAATGTACGTTTCACAACTAAGACGTGCATAATCAAATTATAGGTACTTACACGGTCGAGTCACATTATTGTGACCACCAGCTAATACAGTAATGGGCAAAGTACGGCCCGCGACAGGATTCTAAATGCTATAATTTTTGTATTGTTTTTAATCAGGAAAAACGGGAGAAAAATGCATTTCGTACTCGATTGCTCACTAATTAATGCGCTAACCATCCATGAAAGTTGCATTAACAGATTAACTGTTAATCATGAACAGTGTTAATGTATAATAACTTGAAAGGATGTTTTGCTATCAAAATCGTTACTCTCAACCCAATGTTACCTACAGTTGGTTGAGAGTAACGATTTTGATAGCAAGCCCTGGCAGCCGACATTTACTGTTGTAGTCTGCTTCAAGTTTTAAAACTGGCAACTACGCTAGTTTAGGTTGTGAAACTGGCAACTTTAACTACGCCCAACCTCACTTCCATTTGCTGTTAGCTGTGGGTGGGCGAGTATGCAATAGCTCTCAGTCCGAACATCCCGTGTCTAACTCGTCAGTTTATTATTATTTGCTAGTTACTGTGAATGCTTGTGAAACGTTTCTGAGTTCACAAGATGACAACTAAAAAACGCAAAATTGATTCAGAATGCCGTGTTTTCAAAGAGGAATGGGCTTGGAAGTACTTTTTCACAACTTTTAAAGGTAAGCCATTGTGTCTTATTTGTAATGAAAATGTGGCAGTCTACAAAGAATTCAACATTTCCCGGCACTTTACCACTAAGCATAGCGCTGCTAGTTATGCAGCCATGACCGAAGCTGAAAGGAAACATAAAGCAGAAGATCTACAAAAAAAATTGTCACGCAAACAAAATATTTTTAGGAAACAAAATAATTCTCAAAAAGCAGCTACACATGCAAGCTATGTTGTAGCGTACAATATTGCTAAAAGTAACAAATCTCTCTCTGGTGGGGAGTTCGTGAAAGACTGCATGCTTTGTGTTTGTGATATTTTGTGTCCTGACAACAGAAAGGATTTTGAAACTGTAAGTTTGTCACGAAAAACAATTACTACTAGAATCGAAGCTATAGATGAGAACCTAACATCACAGCTACAATCCAGAATTGAACAGTTCAAATTTTATTCTATTACTATGGACGAAAGCACTGACGTTAGCGATACTGCTCAATTACTAATTTTTATAAGAGGTGTTGACGAAAACTTTTCTATTACTGAAGAACTGGCTTGCATGCGACCATTAAAGGGAACTACAAAAGGGTCAGACATTTTTCGTGAATTTCAGCAAAGCCTCTCAGCTTTAAAAGTTCCCACTTCCAGTATATTCAATATTATGACAGACGGAGCACCAAATATGATAGGGAAAAAATCTGGGTTCGTCGGGGTATTTAACCAAGAATATCCTGACAACGATGTTGTATTTTTACATTGTATCATACCATCAAGACGCTCTGCGTAATTCTTCCCTAGACATGAAGCATGTGCTTGTCATTCTTGTTAATGCTATTCGATCGCGAGGGCTTGCTCACAGACAATTTCAAGAGTTTCTTGACTCAGTGCGAGTTGAATACTCTGATGTACTATACGAAAGTAAGGTGGCTCAGCGCAGGGCGCGTTTTTAAACGAGTTTGGGAGCTGAAAGAAGAAATAGTCTCATTCAAGCGTGAAAAACATATGTTTGAAGAGTATGAAATGTTGGAAGATACAGCGTGGCTTTCGGATTTAGCGTTTTTCACTGATCTTCTTTGCTACATGAACAAATTAAATGTGAAGTTGCAAGGAAGAAATCAATTTGTGGATGATATTTGGGGTCACCTGAGAGGGTTTAAAATGCAACTTGTGCTCTTTGCTAATTACCTAGCAAAGAATGAATTGTCCCACTTCCAGAGGCTGAAATCAATCGCCCCAGTGGCAGAATACAAACGTGTGAGCTATAAGGCTAGCGTGAGAAGACTCCATGGTGAATTTGAACGGAGGTTTCAAGATTTCAAAAGCATTGAACAAGACTTGGATATTTTCAGTATTCCGTTTAGTGTGGACTGCGAAACAGTAAAACCGGACATTCATCTAGATTTAATTGAGTTGCAATGTAACACTCAATTGAAGCAGTTGTTTATCAACGTCCCAAAACTTGACTTCTACAAGTCCTTACCGAAATCAAATTTCCCAAATTTTATTTCTCATGCCCAGAAAGTTATCGCCATGTTTGCATCTTCATATGCCTGTGAGCAAGCGTTTTCTACTTTGAAACTTCGAAAAAGTGGTATTCGAAACAGAAAAACTGACAGACATTTGACTTCATTCCTGAGGGTCACCTCGTCTCAGTTGCAAACATACTATGAAAAGATGTTAAAAGCACAGTCACAGTTCCACTCATCCCACACTCCTTCATATACACTACCTACAGTGCGTAAATAACAGGCAAATATCTGTTAATATAACAATAGTTCTGTAAAATTTACCATTTTAGCATTTCAATGAAAAAAAAAATATGTTGGCCCGCCTCATGTATTTGTTCTTTTCTTTTGGCCCGCTCCCATAGAAGTTTGCCCACCACTGAGCTAATATCCAGAGTAACCGCCGTGTGCAGCGCGGACAGAAGCTAGACAGGCTGGAAGTGACTCAATAAGGTTCTGGAAGGTGTTCACAGGTATGTGGAGCCATGCTGACAGCAGTGCATCTGACAGCTGCTGGAGGGTGCGTGGTGGAGGATCCATAGAACGAACAATACGATCGAGGTGGTCCCACAGATGCTCAGTTGGGTTTAAGTCTGGGGAATTAGGGGACCAGGTGTGACAGCGCTCGCGACCGCGAGGCTGCATGCACATCCAGGTGGAAAACCAATTTCGAATTTATTTATTTATTTATTTTTTAATCTGGGTAATGAATTTTTGTGGAAGGAGTACGTTTTATCTATATATTTTTCTTTCTTTTTTTTTTTAATTTGCCATTTGCCCCCACGTCGTCAGTAAAGATTTCCAGAGCTGAACAAGCCCCAATTTCGGATGATTATTTTTCTCTCTTGCTCTCGCCCAGCCGTCCCTTCGTAGAGCGAGCAATGGTGGGAAGAGCGCGTTGACCGACAGGTCGAATCCGCCGTACAGCGGCATTGGGTAGTTAGGTAACGCTATGGGACCTCGCGTGAGCGTCGCCTTGTGTAAGAAAAAAGGGAAAGTGACGGTGTTGGCGTCATTGGCATGGAGCAACTTTGTGAGGGTGTTTTATGGCGGTCATCAATGTGTCAGCTAGTCTGTTCATCTACAAAGAGTTTGAGCAGCTAGCAGACCCAGTGGAGTCGAAAGTAACACTTCTATAGAACTAGCATTTAGGACATCGTACTTTATGTCATACGGACTAACGCAACTTAATAGCTTTTTCCCAACGTCGGCGATTGGTTGGGATGGGAGCACTGGATCGGACACCTATTTTTCGCCTCCTAGCAAATAGATGGACTCCATGTTAATTTTCCGGCCAGTAAAAATTAGACTTAAAGGATTTATTCAGGGAGGTCTGCGTTCCCCGGCGCGGGATTGGAGATGGCATAATTTTGAGGTATAGAGGGTGGATCCCGGGAAAGTTGTCGAAAATTTCGAGAAGAGAAGAGGACCACTTCTTACTACATACTTTTTTCTTGAATTTGGTCACTGTCACTTGTCACTGCACTTTATCACAGCCATGTAAGCGCTTCAGCTTGGATATAACTCAATCGGCAAGGCACTTAGAAGTTAGCTCTCGGAGTCTTCCGATGGGTTCGTACCACCATTTTATCCGGTCAGAAAGGGAGGCATGTGAAGTCTCCAAGCCTACGGATGTTTCCTCGTGCCGTAGCTGGAAACTATAGCAGGAGGTTGCTCCACACCGAAACTGCCAACGTGCGACCTGACACTGAGGAGCGTGATGGGCAGACGAGATGTAATGATGCTAAGGATCCCGGTGCCTTTGTGTAAAAAAAACTGTAGTGTTCTGTGGACTCTTAGATAATTTTGGAGGTCAAGAATACCGGACTTTCCATATTGTTCCATGTTTCGTGTGGTGCGGGAGCAGCAGCACGGTCTCCAGTCCAGATGGATGTTAAATTAGGAATTCCATCCTATTCTTTCTTTTTGATGTCCCCTCAAAATATCAGCGTATTAGCGATCAATGCATACTGAAGTTTTCTGCTAAAATTAAACAGGTAAATAAGCGAGTAGTCAATGAGCACGTGGTGGTTCCTGTAAGAAAAGTCGGTATTATTATTGCTATTATCGTACGTTTTTTTTTTTTTTTAGCGAAGTGTTAATAATATATAATCAACAGGGGACTGCAAGTTTAATATATATATGACAACTTACATTCTCACATTCTTAAGGTTATGAGCAAAAGGGTCCTAATCTACTATGTTTGTTTTCCTCATTAATTGTCTAAACAAAACCAATAAACTGTTTTACATGTTAATTTATCTAATATATTCTCATGAGTGTTTCTATAGTTGCAAATTGTGTACTGAACCCTGGATATGCGGTATTTTCTACGGCAGGGACCCGACAATTCTTTATCATACGTTTAAAATTCTAGACGGTCTAAAATTATTGCGCAACACGGCAGACCCTTTCACTCCCAAAGGAAAATCTACTGTGTGAATCACAACGCCCCGTCAGTGGATCCTGAAGCTGCGTCAGCCCTCAATTAGGGAATCGCAGAATCACAATCTACTCGACACCCCCCCCCTTCCTTGGATACCAATATTACGTCGGGTGAACCCATATAGGATCCCGCGCGATAATACAGGGAAGTACTTTGAAGTCTTCATCGTGCTCTTCCAACAACTCTCTGACATTTCTAGCTGTGTGACACATCGCATTGTCGTGCTGGAAGATCCCATCCGCCCCAGGGAAGACAATCAGCACGTATGGGTGTACGTGGTCTGCAAGGATGTATTCATAATGAATTCGGTCCATAGTGCCTTCCACAGGTATGAGTGGACCCAAGGAATGCCACGGAAACATTCCCCAGACCATAATGCTGCCCCCACCAGCTTGTGTTCTGCCAGCAATGGTTGAAGAGTGTTTGTTCTCCAATGTTTCTCGTCTTATACGCCAACGTCCATCCGTTCGATGAAGCATAAAACATGACTCATCGGAGAAGGCAATACTTTGCCAGTCAGCGGAGGTCTAATTCCGATACTGCCGTGCAAATGTAAGTCTTTTCTGTCGATGCACCTTCGTTAGCATAGGTGCAGTGCAATGCGCCATACGCAGCAGGGTTCGCCGAACTGTCGTTTTAGACACACATCCGGTAGCCCCCTGGCTCATTCGGCCAGTGAGTTGCTTCACTGTAGGTGTCGATCGGCCCTCACGCACCTTCGTAGCCGACGTTCACCTCTCACATCAATGGCATGTGGTGCTCCGCAGTTTCGACGTCGCTGATTCGCAATGGTGCCATTTCTCCAATCACGATAAACTTTAACCACAGCAGCACGCGAACGGTTCACGAACTGCGCTGTTTCAGAAATACTGCCACCCTTGTCCCGAAAGCCGATAATCATCCCTTTTTGCAAATCTGATAAATCGCTCCTTTTATCCATGACAGCAACGAGTGATATGTTTTCAGAATACCTACAACACACCTTATATACCCTCCAAGCTAGCTCACGGCACGTGTCTTCTTTCATTCGCTACCCGCTGTTGTCGTCAAAAGTAGGAGGTGGTCACAATAATGTGTCTCGACTGTGTATCCAGGAAGAAGTAGTAAAGAGCAAGAAGATGTGAAACAGTGTTTAAGTAAGAAGGAGACATGCAAAGAAAAGTGAACATCGAAGTGTAACGGAGAACTGAAAATTTAAATAAAGATGCTAAGATGGGTATGCGGTGTCACCAAGAACAAAATTAGAAATGAGACGATAAGAGCAGCAGTTAAAGTTTTGTTTTTTTTTTTTGTTTTTTTTTATTTGTTTAACTGTTACAATAGAATCATTGAATAAATTAGTTTACAGAGTAACTTAAAGTTTGTAACAGTATGGGAAGCCTAAGAAAAGGCCTCTTTCAAGAGTCCTGACATAGCTCAGGCTTCCCAGTAATCGTTTGATAACAGTCAAGTCAATTGTATAATTATACAGTGTTAAATTCTCTGCATGCTCATATAATATTTTAATCTGAAAATCAATTTTCTTATTGTTGAAGTATATATGATTTTAGTTTTTTCTTAAATAATTTGAAATTGTTAATATTGGTTAATTCGTTTGGGAGTGCATTCCAGTACATTGGACCACTATATGTAATATTTTGCTGTGCCACTTGTGTTCTTGGTGTAAATATTTGTAAAGATACTTTTGATCTTGTGTGATATAGATGCAATATTGGTGCTATTTTAATTATTTCAGTAAGATTGTAATTATCTGATTTTATACGTTTAAACATAATTTTTCCGAGATTGAAGTTATACAATTGTTTAATATTTAATATTTTATATTTTTGTGGGTATACCTTAGAGTACCTAAAATTATTTATTTGTATAATATTATCCTTGTTATTATTAATTTTAAGATCAATTAGTCTGATGTATTTGTTTTGTAGTATTTGAAGTTTTTTGAGGTTAGTATTCATTGTCTGGCCGTTGTCTAAATACTGTTTTTGAAAAACGAAGGTTACGAAGAAATCCCAAGAAGTTGGGCAGGGTTGGTGATTTTTTTTTCTTATTTTTTGGTAATACTTTTGATGCTATGCGGCTTTCTCGATAGCAGTAAAGCAAATCCCAAGTAAAACAAAAATTCGATGTAACGAAAATGAGTAACGGAAGCAGTCAAAACCATTCTTGAAATCCGATTTTTGAATGCTGTCCATTGCCGTCCCGGTAGCGCAGTGGTCTAAGTGCTGGCCTCTAACCACTCGTCCGAGATTTGTCCGAGTTCGAATCCCGGAGAGGCATAGAATTAGAGGCCCTAAATTACGAATGAGCTACTGCTTATAGCCCACTGACTAGCTCACGTTGATCGTTAACAAAGAAAACAAAAAGAAGTCTGTCCCATGAAGCGACGCAGCAATAGTTCGTTTCAGTGTTACACAATGTATTTTACTAAACTATCGCCGATCATTATTTTATCACGTTTTACATAAACGTAACAACATCTCATTACAATCTGCGTAAATTACAAGAATGTCATGTAAAATGTGATAAAAGCCATTACAAAAATGCATTTTTGATGTAACGAAAACGATGTGTTGTAGTGAAATTTGTCTTCCTCCCGACCCCCAACCCCAACATGGGTTACCTGTTATTCATCAGAGTTTTAAAATGTTGTATAACACGATGGGGGTGTTACCTGTAGATATCCTAGACCAAACTTTACTACTCCCTCTCACTAACACACTTACGATTCAGCTTTTCTTTCTCTCTTGAGGTCAGATTTTAGCTTGCGCGTGCTCAGATGGACTTTCGTAGGTACATCACATCTCACCTCATCGGTGTCAGTGTCATTTCTTACGTTCTTCTAAATCTGAATAATATATAATAATAACAATAATAAATACTGTTTTTGAAAAACTAAACAGTGCTTACTATTGCCGCCACCATAATTTAATGAATAAATGCTTTTATGACTCACATATCTTCTTTCATTGGTTTTACAACAATAACATTAATTAATCCACCAACTTAAACACCGCTCAATGTCGCGAATTAGTAAACCTTATTGTTCGTTGTTAGGATTTAATCCCACTTAGTATGTACCGGGTTGTGACTGCGTGTGATCGTGAGTGACGCTAATAAATGCAATGTGTTGTACGTAAATAAATGTATACTCTCGAATCACTCGTTTTATTTCACACCCATAAACATCTTAGCATGCGAAAGATGCATAGCATAAATTATCTACAAAGAGTATTAAGGTACTATCTCAATTTTTTTTTTTTTTTTTTTGAGGTAACGAAGACTACGAACTGCCCAAGAAGAAAGGCCGAAGTGATATTAGGAGGCGAGTAAATCTCGTTTGGGAAATATATTTCTGTGGATTTCTGGTATGGGCATAGAGCTAACCCTTAATCACACACATGGAAAAAAAATGAATTCTTAAAAACATTTGTCGTGTGGGACCGACTAGACCCTACGTGTTTGGTTAAGGGTTCAAAGGAACGAAGGGTACTATGAAGTTGCCAGGAAAGTCGAGCCACTGAAAACGTACAATGAAATGAAAATACTGTTTTAGAAGCGCCACGAAATAAATAAATTTACAGAGTAGTATAAACAGTACAAAACTGAGTGGAGATGCAAAACCTGCGACAGCGATTCCACTTAACTAATGCGGCAAGTGAAAACATGTTTTGGGGTATTACCTGTATAAAAATACGTTTTAACATATTTAAACCGTTTTAGAACGTTAGTTTATACCCTGTTATCATCTTATTTATACCAATCAACGTAAAAACGTTATCTCATAGAGAAAACTAACTCCTCAAGAAATTTCTAACAACAGAAATCCACCGAAATATAGTTCCCAAGCGAGATTTATTCGTCTCCAAATATTACTTCCCCTGCAGCTTTTTGTCATTTCCCTAAGTTAGGTGGTCTCACTCTTTAAATTCTCCACTTTCAAGTCACAGTCCCTCCATCTCGTCCAATTTTACAGTACTATTCTCACATTTAGGGCAGTTTACCCGAAACAACACTAGACGTTTTTGATGCTATGCGCAAAAGTCCATTTTGTCTGATCAGCAGCCCTGTACTCACTTAATTTTTCTGGTCCGTTCACAAGAGATATAGTGGCCCTATCTTTTACGGGATCCTACTTCCATAGTTATTCCACTAGAAAGCTGCCGCGGCTTGCAGCCCTTCAGCTTTTAGCGGTATTTCACGAAACAGTATTTAAGTATTCTGTATTTAAATCAGATAAGAAGAGTCCCATATTTTAAAAAAGCTGGTCGTGGCTCTGTGCTTCAGTCCTATTGCGCCTTTCATTATCAGTTATCTCCATAAGTGAGTAAACTTCCGTAGATTTTTTCTATTAAATCTTTACAGCACAGATCTTTGGATTCATAAGCTCCTCATAAAAAAAATGAGTTTTCTCGTGTGGCAATTTATTTCAATTTATAACGCTTACATTATTTGCTTCAGGTGGTCTTCAAATGACGAACAAAAAGTTCCCTTAAACATACATCACGATTGCATATCGGTTTTTTTTAATGTCAGCAGAATTTTGCGGAATTCCCTCATGCATAAAAGGACGGCATTCATCCAGCTTCATGACCGTGGGAACGAAAAGAAAGAAATATGATTTACCCGTCGTTATCTTGTCCAGCCAGACAAAGATGTTGTATTCTACGAGATAAAATCAATAAATTAGCTAGAGCCTGTTCATCGTAGACTCCCTTGAAAACCGTTTCAGATATTTCTATATACGAAGTCATCTACTGTTCATGTAAAGCAACAGCGAATAATAAAATAAAATCCTTGATTTATTTCCTTTATGCAGTGTTTTTTCTCATACAAAATGCCAATAAATAAAGCAGTGATGGGCGGATCTGCATCATTTTGGGTGCCGTTATTTTGAACGGCTTGTGAAAATAATAAAAAATTCTGTGCAGTAAGTGAGCAGCAGCTGCATGATGTCCTTCTAGGCGGGGTTCCGTCACGCTTCGTCAAGAGCCACGTACCTCCTCCCAGTTTACCGAACAATGACAGGAAACCATAATAATGATGATGAACAACTACAACAGTGTTCAGCTACTGGGCTTCGTCGTTATAATTGCTGCTGTACTTGGCTCATTGGAAGCTTAAAGGGGACGTGCAGGAAGTTGTTCTACGCCTCCTGTGGTGCTCCTAAAGACTCTCTCCACAGTTTCTCCCAGTGTTCTTTTCTTTAAATATTATTAAAACCTTGTTCGACTGAGTAATTTCACTATCTTGTACATTGTAGCAGAAAATGTACATGCATTGTGTTCGTGATTTCGATAAGATCAGAGTCAGCTAGGCAATTGGTTTCTAGGGAGGGCAGGATTGGAGGATGAAGACACTTTTGATCGTTCCATTAATCTGCATCCAAAAGGGCGTTCCCTTTGCTGTCAGATTGTCCGTACTATGCAAATAAATGCGCAGCAACGCAAAAAGGTGTGTCCATCGTGCTTTGGAAATTTCTAAATTATCACTGCCTTGAATTTTCGAGTTCACGACAAAAGTGCCAAGCAATGTACAGTTTCAGTCTTGCAAAATTCAGTCCTGTGTTTAAGTAAAAGAAGAGGTCAAAATTTTCCATCTGTTTCCTTCCAGGTGACCCTTTAAAAAGAAGCATTTCTTGGTCTAAATAATTTTCCAAACTTCGTTGCCCACATCTTCTCCATTACTAAGTCAGCTTCGAAAAAGTTAGAATTCCTCTTTCTAGCTAAATTATGTTTTCATCTAAATAACTTACTGATTTCTCATTTACGGTAGTACATAGACATAAAACTTCATTCTGTGTTGACATCAGCAGTTTCACTTATTAGCAACTGGGTTCCACTATTGCCCTTCATTCTTTTCTCACAGCTGGACAGTCATATATTTTACAGCACCTTCAGGGGCATTGCTTTCATGAGCTGCTAGCACTTGCCCAACACCAATTTCTCATCCTACTACAGCATCACTCGTTCAATATCCAGTTAGATTTCACGCCAAATGTTTTGCCAACACATTTATTCTTACTCCTGAACGCTGGAGCATTCAGACATTTAAATTAAGTGAACATAAAATATTGTTAAGTAGTTTTCTGATGAGGGAAAATAAAGCTGAAAGCAAATGCATGCGCTATAGCTTTTGCTTCTCATGATCAACTCTCAATAAAAAGAACATGTTTCTTAATTCATACGGCAGTATGTTCTAAAAACTTGTACAGTGGTGTTTCTTGTCACCCTGGGTCTCTCTCACTAAGCTAACAGCAGCAAAGGTATGCACTTCCAAGTTGCACACTTCCAAATTTTTTTTAAGAATTTCCGTACCTTACCGCTTCGATCCAGTTCCCAACCCGTCTCTCTGCATATCAGATTTCATGTCACTACTGCCGTGAGATTAGCAAAACAGAAGCATTACACTTCACTAAGACCTCCTTCAAAACGGGTTCTATAAATTCTCATCGTACATTTACTTTCATTAGACGAGGTACTACAGTTACTGCTACTCTGTTAAAGTGAGAAAAAATTAAGAAATACTGAAAGCAAACTTTTAAATGCAATTTTTTTTTTTTTTTTTTTTTGAGAAGTAGGATGTCTGCAAAAAAAATTATGGCGACTAGCAATTTTATGACGAGAACAGAAATTGAAAGTTAAATATCGAACAAATTTTAAAAGCATCTGCGAGAAAGAAAACAAAAATTCAAAATATGAGCAATAATCACCCGTTCGATACAGAGAGAAACACAGCGCTCATTAATTAATATTTCATCATCGCAAGCACAGGTAATTAAATGATAATGAATTTTTGAAACAAAAATGTAATCAGCAACTCATATTTTTCTGGAGAATTCCTTAGAAATCTTAAAATTCATATCACTGTATCCAGGAAATCGATCATTAAGGTAGACGTCAAGTAATTTTGCTTCCTATACTTCCAAAGCAAAAACTTTTGTGCACATTTTCTTCACAATTAGTGTGTTCCCAAGGATGAAAATTTGAACATCGATTAAATTAACTTCATATTATAACTTGGAATACTTAATATTTTCTAAAACGTAACCATAATTATATTAAAAATCAATAACTTTTCCTTTGGTGGTGTTGAAACCAGAAAAAAGATGGCGCGACCTGTACTTTGATGACGTCAGTAGACAGACAAATGTTGGATTACATAATTATGGTTATGTTTTAGAAAATATTAAGTATTCCAAGTTATAAAATGAAGCTACTTTAATCGATGTTCAAATTTTCATCCTTGGGGGAACGCATTAATTGTGAAGAACATGTGTACAGGAGTTTTTCCATTGGAAGTATAGGAAGCAAAATTATACTTGACGTCCACCTGAATCTCCCATGAGATTTCGAGTTTTCTCAGCACTTTTTTACGTGTATAACAGCTGCTGACTGAATTACTGGTTCGAGATATAATGCCAGTAATTTGAAGGGGGTCATTGATGCTAGAAAGTTTCTAGAAAGATCATCATACATAATTAAAGTACTAGAAATATCATCTTTAATAATTTTAATACTACAAACATTATCTCAGATAATTTAGTAGTACTAGGCGTGTTCAATAAGTAATGCCTCCCCGCAAGTGTCTCGCGCAAGACTTGTTGCCTAGCAACCGTCAGCCGGCAAACGATTCTTTGTGTCATTTGCTTCACTTTACTGCGTAATAGAACTCCATACATCTAATAGATCGTGTTTAATTGTGTTTAGAATGGATGATTTTTTCACAGCTGTGTCGACGGATGTCAAACAACGATCAGTTATAAAGTTTTTAACTCATGAAAATGTACCTCCCAAAGGAATTAACTTTAGATTAGTGGCAGTTTATCGTTCTGGAACTTTGAGCATAAGCACTGTTCGTCGTTGGGTAAGAAAAACAAAGGTCAGTGCAGGAATGTTGACCGTAAAGGATCAGCCACGGAGTGTGAGGCCCGTAATCGCAACTTGCGATTTTAAGCGGCAAAAAGTCGATGAGCTCATCAGGGAAAATGGAAGAATAACTCAGAGAACCATAGCAGGTAAGCTGAACATTAATAGTTTAAGTAGTACCAATGATATTGTTAACGTTTTAGGACACAACAAAGTGTATGTTCGTTGGGTACCGCGTCTCCTAACAACTGAAATGAAAAAACCAAGACTTGAAACATGCCAAAGGTTACTTACTCGCTATGAAAAATATGGAAGTGATTTTTCCAAAGCATTATGACTGGTGATAAGAGTTGGGTTCACCATTATGACCCAGAAATGAAAACTGAATCGCTGGAATATCGATACCCATCTTCTCCTCGAGCGAAAAAATTCAAAACTCAAATTTCTGCTGGTAAGTGCATGCTCACTGTGTTTTGGGACTACAGAGTCATTATTCATCAGGAGTACATAGTCCAAGGTACGACTATCAACTCTGAGAGCTATGTGCATACATCTAAAAAGTTAAAGCAAAGAATAAATCGCGTTCGCGGGAGGGAAAAAGCCAATGATTCTGCAAAACGACAACGCCAAACCCCACGCCAGTACTTTCACTTCAGAAGCTATACAGAAAATCGGGTTTGAAGTTCTTGAACATCTTACTACAGCCCAGATTTGGAGCCGTCCGACTTCTGGTTGTTTTCTGCTCTCAAGAGACGTCTGAAAGGAATTTATTTCACCTGTGACGAAGATGTTCAAGCCGCTACGAGGAAATGATTCCGAGAACAACCTGAAAACTTTTACAGAGACGGGTTTTAAAAAACTTGTTAAACGCCACTGAGTAGAAACAAATGACTCAAACATCTTTTTTTCTTCCTTAGGCTTGTCGCCATTGTTATAGCTTTTTTAGAAGCTAATTAGTCAAAATGGATTGGCGTCAGTCATACCCCTACATGACCATTTTGCATATTAAGGGAAAGCAAAGTTTTCTGATGCGCAGGTTTACTCGCTCGAGTATCGTTCGGCCCACTTCTTAGACTGCTAATATATTCTTTCGAGCTGGCCTCACCCCATTTTGCTAACCTCGAGTTAATTCGTTACAGCCGGTTAAAAGGTTAATATATCGGATATATAAATTAAAAATCATATAGGTCCATTTAGCATGGATCACTGAAATATCCCATAATTTATCTGCTTACTCAAATTCGCATCACAGACACCCTGGCTAAAAAAATTGCGAATCTTTATGGTAAAACAGTCACAGACAATGAACGCTAATATACGCAAATATAATAATCACATGGACTGATGATGTTTTGCTTTGTCTTTTATAAAGAGCATACAGATTATTCGGCTGTAGTAACTCATGAAAATATGGGGAAATCCAGGTGGCAGATTGATCTGAGGCGCCAGTTCGGCCCATTGGTCATAAATGGACTTAGGTTCAAGTACCGGATCAAGCATGAGTGGCGTGTTTGTCTGACGACGCTTGTTCTATCGCTTCCCTGGAGCCAGTGGTCATAAATAAGGGATAGACAACTACCGATAGCTCTAGAGTTCCTCACGGTGGCCTTTACGCCCCAAAGGGAAAAAAGGACCAGAATCTGTCGGAATTCGAAAGAGGTCTACCCTAAGCTCACGTTCAGATGGAGCCACAATAAAAAAGGAATCTGATTTTTGAAAAGCAACCATTCCAAAGGTGTTTAGCGACTGGAAGGAAAGCGGATCTTCCATAACAAAAGTCATAAATGTGGCCGAAAAAACAGACTTAAAGAGCATGGCCGTCGTGCTGTGAAGAGGATTACACGGAAGAACAGGTCTCCTAATGTGAAGCAGCTGACTAATAAATTCAACCAAGGCCAGGAGCAGCCCGTTTCTATCCAAACCGTGCATAGCGAGTTAAAGAAATTGAGTCTTGGAACTCTTGTGCCCATTCGGAAGCCATTTGCCTCTGCAAAAAACAGAAAAATTCGCTTACCGTGGTGCCGGTAACGCCGTGAATATTCAGCATAGCTATGAAACAAAGTGGCGTGGTCATATGAATCCCGGTACATTGGTTTGCACTGATGATTGGCAGGAAGTCCGCGAAGAACTCATGAAGCGATGGACCCGGCATGTCTTGTGAACACAGTCCAGGTCTCTAGAAGTGGCACCATGCTATGAGTAATGTTCTGTTGTTACGGACTGGGTCCGCTGGTACCAATGGGAGGTAAGATGGCATCCACGAAATACCTGAGTGCTGTAGCGAACCAAGTGCACCGTGCCATATTACACATGCTTCCTACATGCGATGGCATCTTTATGTACTGTATATCAATGCGATAACACATCGTACCAGAGTCGTGGAAGAATAGTTTGATTAGCACGAGGAGAACTTCGGTTATCTATCCTGTTGGAGTCCTGATCTCAATCCTATAAATTTGTGTGGGGCATGCTGAAAAGAGCTGTTCGGCATCGATGTCCTCTTCCATCAACATTGACAGAGTTACGCAATATTTTGCTGCAATAATGGCAATCTTTGGACCGAAATGGACTCAAGCACGTGATAGAATCACGCTTGCTGCAACAAAGGTGGCCCTACTCCTACTCGTTACTAAATAAAGGTTCGTATGTTGTTGCCAAAAGTAATTGGGCACCTATACTTGTAGTTGCAACAAACGCTTTTATTTCAAAATCTTAATACATAGAAGAGCCACTTCCAGCTTTAATGACAGTGGCAACCCTTCTGAGCATGCTCTCAGCTAAATTCCGGTAAGGAGTCTAGACAGGAAAATTCATCTACTCTTCCTGCAAAACTACTACCAAAGCTGATTTGAAGGAAGGCCGCTACGGCCGATATGTGATTTGGCGTTCCAAAGCGTCTCAAAGGCGCTCCATTGGGTTGAGGTCCTGACTTTGAGCTGGCCAATCCAACATTTCAACGTTATTCTCCGTAAATCCGTCTTTTACACACCGCAGAATGTCGAGATAAAGGTTGAACTACTTACTGGTTGTGACGTATACTTCTAATTTAACATACCTTTTCAGTTTCTGTTTTCTTACGCACATTAAGTTTAAGTTTTTATCACTGAACGGCACATTACTTCCCCAAACAGCTTGTGCGTTTTGGCAACGCTGACTGTGAGTCAAAAGATAATAGTATACATCCAATGTAATATGTATGGAGTGGAGTAAGGGAGAGCTTGTTGTAGATGAATAACACGTTATAATTATATGGTGATTTCTATGTGTATATGTCCGATTGATATTAAGAGTCCTTTTGATGAATAACGACCTGAGAGTATCCCACTGAAGTGTATGGGATACTGAAACCTCACTTCGTGGAGAATAAAGAGCCAGTTGGTATTACGTGGGTTTGCTGATTCTTTTCGCCCTGGCCGTTTATTCACTTAGTCATTTCTAGTGTTCAACGAACTTAGTTAAGGCAAAATTTTCAACTAAAAACTATTACTAGTAACTAAAAACACAACAAGGTGCAATAGCCAATAGGCCGTTCCACCCACCTGAAAGAGCCTCAAAGCCGCCACCAAACCTGAGAGTTGGAAAGAAGCAAGGGGATAAAACTGTCTCTATCACTATTCTATGGTCCAGGAATGGCGGGCAAGAAAACGTCGTGGGTCATTTATAGAAGTGATGTTAGGCTTATGCGCCGCAGCAGTAATATGGAAACCTAGGTAATGTATCTCTCTTAAAACAATTTCAAGCTTGGTAGAGAGGTCTGCTGAAAAGATCACGTGAGTGATTTTCAGATTTCTTCGAATCCCATCCGTGAGTTTGCTCTGTCCCACTGCGTTGTATTGTTTGTGTGTTTTCTTTATTTATTTATTCCCCAGTAATAAAGTTGGTCTTTTTTTATCGAATTTCATTAGCTATAGTAGAATTTAGTATACTAAGGCCTCTTTCACACGGAGCGGGTGCTGCCAGCGCCCGCATATAGTGCGGACCTGAAGGATTTTTAACTGATGGTTTTAGTGAAGGCTTTCACACAAAGCGGTTGCAAGTGCAAAAGGGGGCGGTCCTGGAGAGCGCCCGTCGATGGGTTTTTTTTTATTGAAGGTTTTACGACCACCGTGAGCAACCCAACGGGCTATAAGCAGTCGTCCGTCCCGAATTTATGGTCACTGGTTCCAGGGCAAGAGAGAGCCAGTGCCGTAAGACAAACACAACATCCATGCCTTCCTCGATTCGAACCGAGACCCTTCTCGGACAAATGGTCATAAACCAGCGCTTAGACCATTGCGCCACCGGGAAGGCGCGCCCGTCGATGTTAAAACTTTGCTGCGGGCACGCACAAGCTCTTATTCGTTTTTTATCATTGAACAAAATACAGGTCTTCACATTGCGCGGATGCGAACGGCCTCTGCCCGCAACTTTTCAGCCTCTGTCAAGTGTTTGAACGGTGTGGTTGCTTTCTTTCTTTTTTTTTTTTCTGTGTTGCTGTTCAAAAAGTTGTGGGGTATATTAAAGATCAGATAAAAGTTTACTGAATGTTATGAACTTAATTTTTTTTAATTAAAAATTTAATTCATCTATTTATTAAATGTGAATTTTGAATGAATAACTTTTTTCTCGTTAATTAATAACACAACTATAAAAACCGGTTTTATTTTTCTTCACAAACGTTTTTATTTTCTTTTTCAGAAACACTGACACAAAAATACCAGGTGTTCACGAGCTTGGCCGACAAAACATGTTTTAATATGCGGGCAGAACTTTGTTGCGGGCCGCTCATGTGAAAGCAAAGTCCCGGGAACCAGCACCCGCTCCGTGTAAAAGAGGCCTAAGACGGTTTATAATGTCGCATAAAGAAAGGTTACTTATGTGGCTCCCAACCACCATCCGGCTTGAAAACCTGTTGTACGTGACATCTTGATTTCCAATACATGGCTACTTCTCCAGCGAATCCATGCTTTTGATGCAGGGCTTCTTCCACAGACATATACTGTACTGTATATGGGAATCAAGAATTTGCATGATCAATCAGGTATCTGAATACTTTTGGCAGTATAGTAGATATATCAAGATGATTCCGATCACATTACAAGAGCAGTTGTGGGAAGCATTCTGTTGCTCTTGTGTCAGAAATGTAATTACAACATATGTTTCGTAATTGAGATTTGGATTTTTGACTTATGGCACCAGAAGCTCGCTCCTTACCACCAGGCTACCCTTTATCGTTTTTATCTCCGTCAAACTGTATTGCAAGAATAGTACCTTATTATACTGTATAACACCAATGTATTTTAGAACATTATGCATTAACACTTAAAACTTTGAATTTAATCAGCAACGGAAAATAAAACTTTTGCATTTTTCCGTAAAAGTTATGGCGTAGTACAGGTGAAGGGACCAGAACAAGTGAAAAATTCTAATTATCTGAGCATGATTATCGATAAGACCCGAACGCTTGACAAGAAACTGGGCAACCGAATAAGTAACGCAGGGGAGGTATCTTACCAGATGAAAAAGAATATTTTCACGAAGGAAGGAGAGAGAGAGAGAGAGAGGTTAGCCAAAGAACTAAACTTGCTCTGTACAATACAGCGTTTAGATCAACCCTCTTTTATGGCAACAACTGTTGCGTGTAAACTAAAGGTCTCCATGGGATGTGAAAAGCTACAAACGTGAGAGTGAAAAGTACATTTTAAAAAATGGCGAATCAATGGCAGAGCAGGATTATTAGTAATATAGGCTGGGTAAATCTTCAGTAGAAGGAAAAGCTAATGAGAACATATTGAGATAGGTCGTACAGGTGTTGAATAGGAGATGAAAGGCAGCATAAACAAGTGTTAAATTCTGTAGCACCAGGTCGTAGTCTAAAAGGTAGACCCAGCATAACGCTGACTAAATGTATAAAATCTGTATTTGCGACCGAAGAAGAAATGTGATGGCAACACCATCATCATTGTCAACCCATTATCATCCACTGCTGTATTAAGGGCTCCCCAAGTTTCTTCCACAATTGTCAGCCTTGAGCCAGTCTCCTCCATGTCACTTCGGCATGCTTTCGAATTTGATCCACACATTTCCCATGTGGTCTTCTTCTCTAGGTCTTTTCCCCTGTCCCTTCGTATCCAATCTAATATTTCAGTTGCCCATTGGTGGTCCGTTCTTATAGCAATATGTCCGGCCTATTGCCATTTCAGGGATTTTACTTTGATCATGACGTCCTCCACTCTTGTCCTTCTCCTGGTCTATGAGTTCCACTTCTTATCTTTTCTGGTTACACCAAGCATGCATCTCTCCAGGCTTCTTCTAGTTGCCTGCAGCCTTTGTGTCTCTTTTTTTCAATTAAGTTCCATGTCTCTGCTCCATACAAAAGAACTGGAAGGATGCATTGATCAAACACTTCGAAACACCTGGAAGGATGCATTGATTAAACATTAAGTTCTTCAGCTTTTATCTGTATATGTGTTTTTTGTGTAAATAAACGTCAATTTTAACTACCGCATATGTGTTAGAAGAAAGTTTTTAGTGGATCGTGCTGAGTCACAGGTGACTTATTATTGAAAAAACTTTTCTTTTAAGACATACTGGTATATTGCTCTTGAAATTTGTACTGTTTCTTCCAAATGCTCTCCAACCAAGTTTTATAAGTCGATTAATTTCTTCGTCAATGTGGCCCTCGCTTGATATCTGTTGTCCATGGTAAATATAGGTATCGGTGTTACTTCGAGATTTCCCCATCAATTAATAAATCTTCGTTTCTTGTAAAAGCATTCTACATCAATTTTTTTCTGAAAGTTCATTTTTAATCCCACTTTTTTACGCTTGGCAGCAACATAAAACACTTTAATTGACAGAACTAGAGAAAACCCATTGCAAATAAAGAATTGCATCGTTGCACAACTATATAAAGGAATACTACATTGCCTCTGTTCCACCTGATGATGGTGTAAATGTTACCCCGAAAGTACTAGTGGGGTATTTTAACTGTAAATAGCTTTCGTATTTTATTAAATATCGTACATAGACGGTGAGTTTCTCATTTCATTTGGCGTATTGTACGAAGTCATCCTTTTATTGTTAAGAATTGATATTCTTAAGTGATCTGTGCCAGGTATATACGTGTGAACACTGTACTAGGACAGAGGTATGAAAAGATAATAGCAAGCAATGTCGTTCAGTGCCCGAGTGGTATAGAGAGCGGGCTTGTCACTTCTCGTGAAGCTTTTCTGGTTGTGTGGTACAAACACAACGTCCATATTTGTGTTTTTTCTTCCAATGCTGGTTCTCCCCCTTCCTTGGAACAGCCGGCTCTAAATTAGGGATGGGCGATTTCTTATACGAGCGTTAGATACTCATGAGGAACGTTAAATTCCGAAACAGAAAAATAAAAATAATATGGAGCAATATTATGGTTAAAAATAAAAATTAAAATTGAGTTCCAAAGTATCTCATCAGTGAAGACTACGGGTGATCTAGGGGTTAGCAAGCGTGACTTTGGAACGGAAGTTCTCCAGATTTGTATGCCGCTGCCATGCCACGGTTCGTAAGTCATCCGTTGACTCCTTGTTATAAAAGCAAATCTATGCATTTTCCTTAAAAAAAAATAGAAAAAGCTTTAATTCTTCCGTACTTTGTACTCAACAATTTCCAATCAAGATGGCGTATCTCGCATCTCATTATTTCCATTTATGAGACCACAAAATCTTCATGAAACGAAACAGATTGCATCCATTCCTATGATCAATAACATAGCATGAATTAAACTATCCCAGGGATTCAGTCCCTAACAGCCTTCATCCTCCATTTGGTCAATAAGACCAATAAACGAACGCAGGGAATCAATCCCTAATAGCCTACATCCCTCCGTTTGATCAATAACACAAAATGAAACAGCACAGGGAACTAATCCTTAACAGCCTGCATCCACCCGTTTGATTAATAACAAGAATAACCTAACCCAAGGAATCAATCCGTAACTGCCTGCATTCCTTCGTTTGATCATAAAGACGACTTTGTAGGAGTGCATCTTGTACAAAGACGACTTTGTAAGTGTGCATCTTGTACAAAGACGACTTTGTAGGTGTGCATCTTGTACAATTTACTTCAACAGATGCCAGCTATAATAGTTGCACGATATTTATTTTTCAGTTCATGAAGGGATAAAAAATGCAGTCGCAACCACATACAACGAATTCGCATAATACGAAGTTCAGCATAAGTCGACGTTTTAAAAATGCCTTGAAATTCGTAATATTTGCTCTTGTTATTTTAACTGCATATTACGAAAAACGAGTTTTGGAGAAACCGTATGTGTCGAAGTTCAGCAGGTTCATCAAAAGAAAAAAGAAAGTGGTCTTCGTCCAGTTTTTACCCTTTCTCTTTCAACTGAAAACCACAGATTACGGGCTATTTACAACTCCCCGTTGTTTCCCTTGCAGGCAGGTCAGTTTTCATGAAGAGAAGAATTTTCATTGAATTTCCTCCGGTTCCCCTTTCTGCCACATAGACATCTACTGGGAACAAACGCTGTCTTTTATCTCCTCCCCTCTTCACTTTTTAACAGTTACTTCGGGGATGGGTCAAATATACTTGAACAACATCCGCTTTCCAATGTGTGTTGTTCAAGTAAACTCACCTAGGAAGAAAATAACTTTGGTTACATTCGATTAATTTAGTTGGACTTTGAATGGTCAGTTGTCTGTGCAGTGTGCTAAAGAAAACCGAAAAATCATGGCTTTAAACAAATGCAAAACTTTACTTCTCGGTGAGAAAATCGAAGCAATCAGTTTGCGGGTAAAAGAGATTTTACGAAGTTTGAAGCAGCAAACAGTTTGGTGTTCCAACAGATTCTCTGTCTACAATTTAGAAAACAAAACAAAAAAAAACAAGGATGAACTGAAGCCAAAGTTAAGTGTTGGTTCGTCGAGTGTTAGAAGAAAACGTTTTCGAGAGGGAATTCACACTGATGTGGAAGCTACTCTTTTCAAGAGGTTTGAAGGATTCAGAAGAAAAAATGCTTCAGCAACTGAGACTGCTAAAGAACAAAAAGCATAGATTTCGCCAAGTTTTTATGAAAAGAGGATTTTCAACAAAGCAAAGAATGGTAGTAGCGTTACAAAGATCATAACGGTACTGTATTCACATCTGTTTGTGGTGAAAGTGCTTTAGTAGACGACTGAACCATTAAAAAAAGGTTTAAATCCAGCAAGAGCCTCATTTCTCAGTATTAACCCTGTGATGTGTATAACGCTGACAAGGCTGAAATATTTTACCAGTAATTGCCACTGAAAGTTTTAGCTTTTAAAGGAGGAAAATGTAGCAGTAGCAAATATCCTAAAAACTGATTGACTGTGATGTTGTTAGCTAATGTGGATTGTTCAGAACAAATAAAGCTTGTCGTCAGCAGAAAATCCAAAATTCCACATTGTTTCACAAAAGATGTAAAACAATACTATCTGTCGATTTTTACAGAATGGTCCATTTTTACATATTTTTGCACAATAGATTGAAGTAATTGACGCTGAAATGAACAGAAAAAGCGAAATATTGTTGTCGCAGACAACTGTACGGTGCGCACAACTGACGTGGTTTTAAAATCGACAACTGTTCAGCGTCTTTCCCCTAAAACTAAAAGCAAGTAACAAAAAATGGAAACACTAAAAGGGTCTAACAAAAAATGTGAAGGTTCTTTACAAAAAGAAGTGTACTTCGGAAAGTTCTAATTAATTTAGGAAAAGATGAAGAATTAGTAATTGACTTGTGATGTGCAAAAGTGTGTTTAGAAAGCTGTTCAAAAAATACAATTAAAAACTGCTGGAAACATGCCGGTTTAGGAAAAGGCTTTCTGGTGAACGATGAAGACGCATCTGCAAGCGAGATCAAAGACAAAGGAAATGAAAGGGATAAAGACGATGAAACTTCATGTGATAAGACGATGAGTCATTTGATGAGGAAAAACGTCATCTCTTATTTGTTTCTTTTCAAAATTATATTAACACTGATGAGGAGCTCTCGGTGGAATAACTAAACATCTATATGTCAACATAGTGAAGCACATTCATAGAAACGATTATGATCCATCAACCGTGAATAAGAAATCACTATAGAAAAGTAAACAATTTCAAATAGACCTGCTATTGAAAGTTTAGTTTAAAAAAACTTAAAATCTGTTTTACATCACGAAACCATTTCAACCACTGCGTTAGAGGAAGCTGAAAAACAATTAACAGCTGCTTCACAACAAGCGCAAAACAAACAATAATTGACTCATATTTCCGACGTCACGTGTTAACAACAAAACAAATGTTAACAAATTAAATTTCAATTTTTTTATAGTTCCTTAAATTTTTACATTAATTAAAAGTTTTGCATATTGCATATCTCTTTCAAATTTTTATTTTTAGCTACAGTTTTTAATTTGTAACAGGAATTATTCACCTTTGATTAATTGATAAACAGTTGATGAATGACTGGTTATAACCAAGATTATGTAATATGCCAAAAACAGCCCTTTTTTATCTGTTCTGTTGTAACGAATTTCACACATCGAATGTTTTTAATTCTCCCCTCAACTTCCTTATATACCTGTTCGACTATGTTAAAATGACAACAATTTAATACATATTAAATCCCACCTGAATGTACTGTTTCATTGGAAGATCGAATATGACAGCAAGCTGTAATGTTCGAGAATTTTTTCTGAGGGTTCCGTGCATGCCAGCATAGATACGCAAACAGTTAATTGCAGACAACCCGGACACAGCACGACACTCTCATTCTCCTGCTGTGCCTATATATCCGAACAGGATTAATAGTCAGGACGAAGGCTAGAATCAGGAAGTCGAAGGAATCCAGAAGTCCGACTACTACTGCAGTAGAGCCTGAAAGTGCGTCCAAGGCCAACTCTTTAAGGGATTCTTTCGTATTCAACTGAGTGCCTACATAAAAGCCTGAAAAGATTGAACAGTCTATAACCTACACGAGGCTAATTTAAATACGTGCCACACATTTCCGCCATAAAAAAAGTGATAGTAAACAGGTGACTCAGATACAAAAATGAGAAGTAATATTTTAAAAGTATCACAACTTTACAATTAAGCAAACCGAACGAACTGCACGAAACTTCGCATTTTCTATAGCCATGATGAAACTTTGTATTTCTCTCTGATCCCCAGAAAATATTCATTGCATCCTCCCACCGCCAGAGGAAATGTTACGAAATTAGACAAGCTGAATGAGTTGCTGTACTTAGGAAGCATGTTTGAGAGGGAAAACAGCTCATTAGATGGTGAAATTTAACGGTGAATGGATTCGGCTTTGAAAAACATAGCTACAGTGGTGTTCAAAAGTATTGCATCACCTGTAAAAACCGTGAATTTTTAAGTTTAACTCTTTTTTAACTAACTACTTTTAATAGCTATTTCATCATTTATACGTCCTTAGATGCGAAATTTAATGGAGATTTCAAAACTGTGTTAGATTTTTCCTGTAGCTACTTCTGTTCTTAAGATACATTACAAAAATCATGACCGAGTCCAAATTATTATGAAAAGGATCATTTATCCAATACTTGGGTTCACAGCAATAAATCGTTTTTGTAATTCCAAAGGAATGAAATAACATTTAAATACAGAAATTTAATGAAGCAAATATATAAAATGCACCTAATATTTTGTTGCCCAGCCTTTAGCTGTAATCACAGCTTTGCATCTTGCTGGCATACTGCGAATAAGGTTTTGTAAAAGATTATGTTGAACAATACGATTCCAAATTTGAATTACATCTTCAATGAGTTGAAGTTTGGTTGTTGGCTTTTTTTTTTTTTTTTTTTGGTGGTTCATATGACACTTTGAACCACAAATTTCCGATCGGGTTTAAGTCCGGTGACTCTGGTGGACAATCAAGATGCTGAACATTTTTTTCTGAAACCACTTTTTTACTACTTTAGAAGGATGGCAGGGAGAATTGCCATCTTGAAAAATAAAATTGCCGTCGTAAAGTCTTCTAGATGATGGTAACATTTTGTTTTCTAATATCCAGATGTATTTCTGGGTATTTACCGTACCATCGACAATATGATGGTTCCCAATGCCATGTGCACACATGAAGCTCCAAACCATGACGTTCACCGGATGTTTCAGAGTAGTCACTAAGCAACTTGGATGGAATTCCTCATGCTTGAATCTCCTTACATAGGCACTACTTTGATTCCTATTAAGGCAAAATTCTGATTCATCACTGAAAAGAACATTTTCCCATTGCTTGGTTGTCCATGAGATAAGTTGTTTTGCCCACTGAAATCTTCGCTGTCTTTTGATTTGCAGTTAATAGTGGTTTACGCCTGCCTTTGCAGCCACGTAAGTCACAGTGAAGCAGACTCCTCCTAACAGTAGATGTACTAACAGTAACATCAGTCACTTCAGACCATCTTTGAAGCAATTCAGATGAATTGAGCCTCTTGTATGCCAAGCTTAGCTTTCTGAGCACTCTGTCCTGCTTGGTTGTAGTGGATCTGGGCCTTCCACTGCGACGCATATTTTTAATATCAGCAGTATTGTAACGTACCAGGAGATGTGACGTACCTGCCCGAAGGACGCACACGACATAAAGGCAGATAGGAATCAGAATAAAACGTCCGCGTAGCTCAATTGGTAGAGCAACTTATTCCTGAATGAGGGGACCCGGGTTCGAATCCTGCCGCGGATAAAAATGACGGAGAAATTTACTTCGTTGTAATGGCGCCCGAACTATCCGGATGACCCGACCGTTCAAAATCTCGCAATGGTGTGATGTTATTTCCACACCGCGAGATAGGAAAAATAAGAGAATCCCTTCTCCAGCACTTCGAAAAAAAAATAAATAAATAAATAAGGGGGAGATGATGTAACGTACCAGGAGATGTGACGTACCTGCCCGAAGGACGCACACGACATAAAGGCAGATAGGAATCAGAATAAAACGTCCGCGTAGCTCAATTGGTAGAGCAACTTATTCCGGAATGAGGGGACCCGGGTTCGAATCCTGGCGCGGATAAAAATGACGGAGAAATTTACTTCGTTGTAGTATCTTTTACTTTCTTCAGTATCCTAAGAACTGTAGATTGATTACAGCCCACTATTTCAGCGAGTTGCCTTGAAGAATATCCCCCTTCATTCAGAACAACTACAGTATTTTTACTCTGTCCAATGTGGACAGTTCTACAGTTTTAATCATTATTGAGAATGTACACAAATTATACCCAAATAACAACAAGCGACCACTACAGTGCTGTAGTAGCTCTGCATTAACTCTTATAAAGGCTGGAGTTGGATTAGGATAGCATTAGGAAGCAGACAAACAGGTAAAAGAATGTCTACGATTGGTTTTAACAACTGCTACGCAGGTAACGTGAATTTCAATATGTTTGTCAAACCGATATATTAAAACAACTTTTGAAACTATAAGAACTTTTGTTCTTAAGATATGACATAAACCTCATATTTATGTCATAAACCTCATATTTATGTCATATCTTAAGAACAAAAGTATCTACATGAAAATATAAGACATTTTTGAAATCTTCATTAAATTTCATATCTAATGGTATACAATTGATGAAATAACTATGAAAATTAGTTAGTTAAAAAAAGAGTTAAACTTAAAAATTCACTGTTTTTGCAGGTGATGCAATACTTTTGCACACCACTGTACATAGAAGGATTTCGCAGGACTGATGAGTTGTCAAAAAGATTTCGAATTTCTGTATATGAAAGTGAAGTTGTTCCAATTTTGATCTATGGTAGTAAAGCCTCGGTACTCCAGAGGAGACACAGCAGTCGTTAATGTGCTGAAGAAGAATACGATTTTCGGGGGTGCTGGTCGCAAAAGTGTCCTTCTGAACATATGCCGAACGAAGATGTACTGTAAATGTGCAGTGTGAAGCAAAATGATGTTAGTACGGTGGAGACAAATATTTTGAGATGGTTTTGATCATGTCGAAAGAACAGGTGATGAGGTGCTAAGAGAATTTATTCAGCCCAATCGGTACGAAAGAAAGGTAGAAGAAACCGAGGAAATCATCGGAGGACCAGATTCTAGAATGCCTGCAAGAGAAAAAGATAATGAGTATGAAGTACAAAAGTTCTTGTGTGAGACGTTGTGATGGAAGCTCGAGTTGTGTGCCAAGATCATGGGCGCCCATATAGGTAGGCAGGAGTGTCTCCCCGAAAATCAGACCATGCCCTTCCTGTTCTTGGAAAGTACTACCGGCACTAATTCTGATTGCTAATTTTTCTGTAGAACTTCTGCATGCGTATGTACATAGTATGTATGCAGTAAAAATAGGAAAAATGTTGGAACTTTCCTGTGGAAAAAAGGGGGAATTTTCAGTATAAAGTGATAGATTTCTCATTTTATGCTGGAGAACGGTGTACATCCTACAAATTGTATGAAAACGTATGAAAAGCGGAGAAATGAAAAATATATCATGCCATGCGGTAGCTATTCACTGCTGGACAGAGATTTCTCGAACTTTTCTCCAGAAATTTGTCTTGAGGGTATTTCTTCATTTTTCATGACCAATTGATTGATATTTGGGGTTACGTGGACATGCAAAACGAAAGGATCAAAGAACGACAAAGAAACTTTTTATTGTCCTCACATGCTAACTAATTTCATTTATCCATCTTTTGCTTTTGTTTTTGGGTCTTCTGCTTTCTACACTGCTGGCCACCCAAAAATGCAACACCAAGAAGGACACGGATAGCAAAGCCAGATTTACTGGACACATAACAACAGATACAAAGATGAAACGATTGAGCTTACAGGCCCGTGCGACACGCAGACATCAATATTTCGTGTGGCCCCCATGGCTGGCAATAACGGCCACTACACGCCGCGGCATCGAACGAAAGAGGCTTTGGATGTGGGCTTGGGGTAGGTCGGTCCAGGCTGCTTCCACACGTTGCCACAGTTCATCAGGCGTAGCCGCGGGTGGTGCATGCCGGGCCACACGGTTGCCGATCAGCAACCAGACGTGTTCGATGGGCGACATATCGGGAGAACAGGCGGGCCACGGCAGCAGTGACACCTGGTGGGCCGTGAAGAATTGTTGCACGATGCGTGCCACGTGCGGGCGCATTGTCCTGTGAAACGTTGCCGCTGGCAGGTCCTGCAGGTAAGAGAGGACTACAGGCTCCAAAACGTCGGAGATGGTGCGGTGGCTGTTGAGTGTACCGGCGATGAGTACCAGAGGGTGCGGGTGACATATCCAATTACGCCCCAAACCATAACGCCAGGCGACGGACCGGTATGGCGATGCATAATGCAGGCGTCATACAGTCTCTCGCCGCGGTGCCGACACACGCGGATCCGACCATCGTGGTGTTGCAGGCAGAAGCGGGATTCCTCGGAGAAGACAATGTCGTGCCATTCCGTAGTCCGGATGCGGCGTTCAACGGCCCACTGCCGCCGCACTCGCCGGTGGTGTAACGTCAATGGTAATCGGAGCAATGGGCGCCGTGCGACAAGTCCTCGCTCCTGCAGACGACGTCAAACGGTACGTGCTGCACAGGTTGTTGCGCAACACACCTTAATCCCTGCGCTAACGTTCGTGATGTGGCGGTGCGAGCCGTAAATGCTCGCCGCACAACATGCTGGTCCTCTCGTTGGATGGTGTGCCGCGGCTGCGGCAATCGCTCACGTCAGTCCGTCCGTTCTTCCTGCACCCACCGAATCCATACTCGCCTCACTGTGGCTGGATGTCGTCCCACACGGGCGCCGATGTCTCGGTACGATAAACCGCTGTCGCGATAAGCCGCTATTCGTCCTCTGTCGAACTCCGAAACGTGCTGGAATGACTGCCGTATTCTGCGACGAGGCATCAGCAAGCTTTCCACGCACAGGTCCGGCAGCACAACACACTTCCACTACTTCTGTGCACCCTTTTTATAGTGATTCTAGGTGGCGTGCCGGGCGCATATGATTTGCATATGCCCTGCAATGCTAATCGTTTGCATGTCCTCTCGCGGGCGACGCATGCTGCGAATTTCAGGCCAATCGGATTCTTCCTTCTTGGTGTTGCATTTTGGGTGGCCAGCAGTGTAATTAAATTTACGAGTTGATAGTGTGGAAAAAACGTTTATATAACGAGAACGTACAGTGGAAATTTGAATGTGATGTTTGTATATGTTATTCTTAGTAACAATTTCTCTTGCTCCCTCCTGAAAACTAAGCTATGGACACCCATGGCCAAGACCGTTGTAAATGGTGATGCTTGATACATCAACCGTAAGTAGAGTCTAACATCATCAGCAGCTTTGCTTTGGGCTGCTGATCTTTCTTTGAGGAGTTAACTTCTAAATCTCGGAGAACAACTTGTAGTAATGTGTATGCAAAGTTGGTAGATGACAAGGTTATGCTCGTCCTGCGCTTCTGGTAATTGCTTTGTGACGTCACTGTCTAAATCGTCATCGCAAGGCTACCTAATCGCCACGTTTCTTTGTATTTGCACCATAGCAGCGTGTCGGAATTATTCGTAAACCAGCTGGAATAATCTTCATAATTTCTACCAGATTTTTTAATGCATAATGTTTTCAATTTTTAATTTAAAAAAATTGGGGAATGTTGCAGAGATGCTTTTCCTATTCCTCATAAAAAAAGTATTTATCATATGACAATATGTCCTGCTATGCGTTTTTCCTTCTAAATTTATAAAAAAACTGCAAAAGTTCCCCTTGTAACTAAATTAACATTGAAAAGCATAACCAAAAATGTGCGGGAGGTATTTTTGAAATCTCCGTTACTAAAATATTCACATGACTGTGAATTTCTTCTGTATTTAATGTAAATGTGTTTTTGCATAAGCTTTTGTTCTGTGTTTGAGTTATGAAAATTGCTGACAAGACATTTTCCTCCACAGGTACAGTTCGGATCTACGATGCACATGTTAGGACGGTGACGTCACGATTATTCGTCTGCGAGGAATGCGGCATGAGCAAACCTTACTGTCTATTAACGTTGATGTGTATGTACAGGTATGTACCACTGCTCAGCATAAGGTTTATGCAAAGTGCGTTTTTAGTTACCTGTTTCCGAATAATGTTTTTTATATAATACTGTACTTCTCTGTGCCAAGAATAAAAATAGAAAATCTAGAAAACTGGAAAAAAAAAACACCGGTTGTTAGATGGATGTAGATAAGTAGCACCAAAGTACAGTATCTCGCACTCGTGAAACAACGAAGAAGGGTGAAATCGTACTGTTAGCCACAAAAGATGGAGATACGAATACCCAGAAGTAGTGCAGTGAGTAACATACACCTACAGTATTTAGATTGGTGTTGGAAAGAGATGAAGAAACAAAAGGTAAAGCAGGTAGTGAGGTGCATGCAGAGCAGAATAACCTGAGTAAAATAACAAGTGTGCCATGTAATTGAAAGCTGAAAAGAAACAGATATTCCTAAACTGTGCTGTGAGTAAAATCTAAGCTGATGATAGTAGAGTGACGAGACATCATATGGAGAACAAGTTAAGCGTTGCAGAAATGAAGGTGCTGAAATGGGTGCACAGTGTCGCCAGAATGGATAGAATTAGGAATAATAGCAAACGTTAAAGTGAAGAAGGCTATGAAGAAAACCTAATAAAGGAGTAAGTCAGATCTGGTATGGAAATGTGCTGGGAAGGAACGAAGGGTATGTAGGACATACACTCGTCTGCCAGATCATTAAGACCATTCCTGCCTTCATGAGCAGTTTATCTTATATCTCGTAGCAATGGTCACTAACAGGCTCGGAATATACACGGACGACATGGGCAGGGTATGTCAATTTGCCAGTAATAAGCTCGTGAAATAGGGAAAGGAAAGGACTTCTCGAAGTATGAAAGGAGAATTATTTTTTGGCGGGAGGAAAGCGGAGAGAGCATCTCAGCAACAGCAGAAATTGTTGACTGTTCGAAAGCCACCATAGTGAAGGTGTTCAAGGAATGGTCCGAAGAGGGACACACATCCACCGAATGTGCTGAAAAGGAAAGATTCGCACTGGTTGACCGTCGAGGTGCACGCCTGGGCTGTATGAGGCAACAGACAATTCGCGACCCCACAATTAACGACAAACTACAACCAAGGCGCAGCAGAGGTACGTTTCCGAGCAGATAATCCAGCGGACACTTTTGTGGATGTGTTTAAGGAGTCGGTGGACGTTTATGTGCTTATGTTGGCCAACCGTCATCGACAGATTTGCCTGGAATGGCTACGGGAGCAAAGTTTCTGGACATTGGACGATTAATAAAAAGTTCAGTCCAGATGTCAGCGCTAATATGCTGATACACCAGTCCGTATTCGACAACGTCCGGATGAACAGCTGCATCCAATGCACAGTTAAACGGAAGCAGACTGGTTGCGGCAGTTTTATGGTATAGGGATTAATCTCATGGACATCGCTGGGTCCTCTCTTCCCGGTTGAACACACCCTCACCACCTGATTCAGCCGCACGTGGCTCACATGTTATGTGAGCCACGTGTGGCTGAAAGGCTCCTTACGATGAACGAATCTTTACACAACTAGAAAGCTAGATCTTCTAAAGAGGAATGTCTAGTTTTACAGTCACCTAGACACTATTTTGGACAAAGTGTTGTCCGGCATGCTGAACATGTATTTGAATGGTACTGGACTTTTTTGAAAGGCAACGCCGCGTGTCACAAGGATCTCATCGTTCAAGAATGATTCGGGAATCAAGACAAAGCATTCCGTATGCTCCGTTTGCCACTACATTCTCTCAACTTGAAAAATTTCAAACATTTGGGATGCAGTGGACCTTGCAATTTGCCCACTTGTTCTAAAGTGGCAGTAAAAGAGAATAAAAGTGGACTCATATCAGTTGTTTTAGTTGATTAATTATCATGGCCCTAGCGATTTATATGTTTATAAGTGTTTTATTTTTATGTTCACAAGTTCAGATACAAAGTTCATAGACTAAACAACGTAAGCAATTAAGCACGTAAACCTTACAACTATTACAATCTTAAATCAACAATTAAAAACCTTTAAAACTTTGCAGAGGACCTGTTTACATTGGCTATATATTAGCCCTTACTGTCCTACCTATGCCCTCGATCTCGGGCCCAATTCTGATGGTTGGCCAGAAGACCACGCCTCGAATGATCACTCGGACACTAATAACTTAAAGAAACTGAAGCAGTATAACTAAAGCTAAGGCTAAGGACATCGCGTGGTAAGTCTACGCATTTGCACAAATGCCCTCGGAAAAACCTGAGGGAAAGAAAGACAGCTACAGGTCTCGAATACATCACCGATTCTCGGGTCAAAGGGAAATAACGCGATTTGTTTGTTTTCATTGATTGTTTACACGCATATTTGTCGCGCATCCTTCAATCATGTGACGGAGAATTTGATATTTAAACACCAGTTCCATTAGTTTGTAGTTCCCCATCTGAGGATGAGCTCGTAGCGAGCTTGAAAGGTCTTATGGTTTTACACTACGATATTATTATATCTTTTAATTGTAAATTAAATATTTTAGTAAGTCAGTGGTTTTAAATAATGTCTTATTGAATATCGTGCAAAAACGGAAGTTGATTTGTTCAGATTATACACATCGGCACGAAAAAATACAGATTTTCCTGTAACTAATATTTCGTTTTTGTTTTTCTATACTTGGCACCAGTGGCGGCGGAACCACCCAGGCCACCAGGGCCCGGGCCCGGTCAATAATTTCAGCCAAGATTTTTTATTTTTATTTGTATTATTTTTTTATTTGACATATGTGCGATTGTTGTGATGTGCCTTAGAAAGTTCCTCTAGGTAAGTGGTTGGGTGGTCCTAATTCCCAACAAAGCTCCTTAGGCACAGTAGCGCACCCAGAAATTTCCCAAGGGAGGAGCCCGTGCGCCCTGGCACACAGAATTTTCCCAAGGTGGGGGTGACCCCCTTAATTTACCGGGAAAAGTAGTCAGGTGCTGTAACAATTAAGGAGGTTGACTTTTGTGCATTTATTCTTATCCAGTTACTACTAATGTTACAGTACAAGAAAGTTAAATGATAAGAAGAAGCAGTGAAATTGTTTTCCTTCTTAGATTTTTCTAAATTTATTTAACAGAACTACTCCCTGATAATTATTATATGTTATAATTATACGGTACATGATTAAGAAGTATATGTAGATCGAGTATTGTGACTTTTTGTTTCAAACTTTGACATAATAATTTTCCATTCTATCAGCCGGGGAGGGGGGGGCTCGGCCACTCCTGTGGGTGTGCCACTGCATAGACATTGTTTTTCTTCTGTTTGTTCCGGGAAGGTAGAGGGCCCACCACGATTCGAAATTTCGTGCCCGGTCAACGAATTTCACTTTCCGCCGCGCCCCTGCGTGGCACTTCATTGATTTGCGGATAAATGTCACTTAAGACATGTGAGCCACGTGTGGCTGAAAGGCTCCTTACGATGAACGAATCTTTACACAACTAGAAAGCTAGATCTTCTAAAGAGGAATGTCTAGTTTTACAGTTATTTGTCACAATCCACTCCTTTGAAAATAATCCAAAATAGTGATGTGTCAATAAAAATTTGATCATGATAGTAACATTTCGAAATTTTATTCAACACAATTAACGTGTCTGAAAAATTCTAACACAAAAGTGGTGATCGCAAGCACTAATATCTATAGGAAATAACTGAGAAAGCTTTTCAGCAGCTCCGGAATTTGGAGAACTTTGCTCAAAGAGACCTGGAGTTTACCAGATTTTAGGAACATAAGAATGTTCTGAAATATTTTAGAACAGTTTTATACTATGTATTCAAAAACTTCAATACGTCTGTGAAATAATATTGTCCAAATTTTTAGCACATTTTGTTTTGCATACATCGCTTTGTCTCCATAATTCAGTAGAATTTAAATACATAAAGAATTGGTAAATAGTGAAAAAATGTAAATCCAAAAATCAGGAAAGTATGAAATTGGCGCCTCCACGAATCTTCTCGGTCGCTTCGTATATAATTCTAGTTGTTTTTTTGCGGATTTTTAGCGCATATCAGACGTCCGTTACTTTTTCCCGTTTTTGGATTGTTTTAAAAAGGATTGTGTGCTTTCTCACTTTATCAGTTTAAAAATTTGTTTGAAGAGACATTCAGAAGTCCCCTGTGCTTCGGGGAAGGAAGAGAACCAACGGCACAAGACAAATCCACCACCCATGCCTTTGACCCCGAGACGACTGGCCAGTAGACCGCGCCTCTGATGACCTCTCGGCCAACCGGAAGGCTACACGTTTTCAGATATGATGAAGAGATTCAGAACGACAAAGAAGTGCACAGAATCTCTGTAGACTGCTTAAAAATTGAACCACTACACTGTAAAAAATAACTGGTGTGAATTCACGGAAAATTTCTGAAAATAACGTGCAGCAAAGTAACCGGTAAGTGTCTGTCTTTTAACGAAATTTCCGTTTTTAACAATGCCCATTTTTTTAACTTTCGTATTCTCACAGATTTTCCGTAGTCAGTAATTCCGTTTATACCAGAAAAGTCCATTTCAAGTATTTCCGTATTTATACAGAAATTTCGCAAAATCGAAAACACTTAATTTTTCAGCAATTACCCCAGATAATCCTTTTGTGCCGGTCAAACCGAGGTAGATTGGGTTGGGTCTACACAAGCCGCGCGTCTGAACCACTGAGCCAGAAAGTCTTAGAAGTTGCACGCACGTTCAAGGTAAAACTAGCTGCGCGATGATGATTTTTTCTTCATTAATGCGAGTTATTTAATCATTTCATGTTCTGTTGGAGCTTATTATTTTTTAATACGTTTGTAATAATTTTATTTTTTCTGTAGGAGGACTTATCACAAATTAAGTATTGTTTTTCCAACAAGATATTTCGAAGCAACAGAATGCTTTGGAACTTGAGAAATTTTTTTAACTGACAATAACTTTCAATTGACTTTAAGAAAAGGTGAAATGTACTGTTCTATAGTATTATTTCACAAAACTTCTAAATAAAAATTTACTCTTGATAGCTGTAATAGCTTTTGGTTTAAGGATTCAATAGACTGATACACAGACATCGTACATACACCTGTCAAATAATTTAAACACCCTGTTTCTTAAGGTAGCACAATATATAATAGCTGGTGCACAAAATGCGGGAAAGGAGAAGAAATATCCTGTGCCACAATAACCAAATTTCATGCTATCCGCAATATGCGATCTCGCTACAGAACTTCAAAATCAATTCCTTTGATAGACGATTGAAATTTAACAGTGAATAAAACTTCAAGTATTCCCGGGAATCTGTCCTATTACCGGAATGTTTTCATCACATAGATAGGGAAAAGTGAGAATGGAATTGTTCCGTTAAAACACAAAAGGAATTGTGGAAAGTTTTCTGAAAATTCAGAACTTACTCCGTGAAATTCAGTTTCTTTCCGACATTTCACGGAAAAGTTTGTATCAGAAATAGGAATCATGGAAAGTGGCTCGTGAATTTCAGAATTTTTTTACAGAGTATCTAAGATGTCTCACGCCTACAGTTTTACCTGCCATTACTTTTAAAAGTAACAAAACTACTCGCCGCACCCCAACAACTGATGTTCGTTGTTTTTATGTTGCTAAAGGATGATGCAATATTGAGAAGCACTCTCAAAAGTAGATTGTTATTACATCACAGCTGGACTTAGAACTTACTCAACGTCATCTGTAAGACTTGGTAAAAAGGAGGACTCGGTGTAAATATTATATCAGCGTTTCTGTTGGATGTTAGCGCCCTTTGCTCGTTTCTTTTTTTTTTTTTTTTTTTTTTTGTCATCGGACACCTGCTGCAAGTTTGTTTACGATTTGCGAGTTTCAGTTGCGAGGATGCAGAACAGAACAATCAGCGGTGTGTTGCAAAGAATTATGGGATCACGACCCTGGACAATTGTTGAGAAGGAGAGAAGAGTAGATAGCGTCCCTTCGCTGTGTGTGTGTGTGTGTACATGCTGTATTTGTTGTTCTTACAAAAACTACTCTAAAAGAGTATTATCATTACCTAAAAGAATTCTCGAGGGATTATACAAAGTGTTTTCCGTAAACTCCTAAGAGGAATATTAATCATGGTAAGACTGCTTAAAACAGACGAAATAACCTTAAAGCACGGTGTCATCATTGTTAATAACTCATTCGCTCTATGTTTATTATATATCCGTCAACTTTCGTTAGCGTGTTAGTTGTGTGTTTAATCAAGAATAAACAACAAAAAAAAACTTAAATCAGGAGTCTGTCGATTATGAACATAGTTACCGTTGCAAATCATTTCTTAGTTTTTAACTTACACCATCATTATTTTTGATTATGAGACTGAAAACTAGTTTCACATCGCAGCTTCGGAATTAAGTGAAAAGAAAAGGTACAAGTACTAAGTACAAGGCAAAACAGTCAGCAAAATGGCGATGTCGAAAGAATATGTTCACATAGAAAAACTGACAGAAACTAACTATGCAACGTGGAAATTTAGGATGGAAATGTTGTTAATCAGAGAAAACCTAAGTGATGTAGTGTTTGAACCCAAACCATAAACTGTAGATGAAACATGGGTTAAAAAGGATAGGCATTGCAGAGCATTAATTTGTTTGTATATCGGTGATTCACAATTGTATCACGTGTTACACGAAACCAGTGCAAAGGATACCTGGAACAAACTCAGACGAGTACATGAAAGAACCAATTTATCCAGTAAACTGTATTTGTTAAGAAAATTGTACAGTATAAATTACACTGAATCGATTCCAATGCAATCGCACATTAAAGAAGTAAGCGAACTGGGAGAGAAGTTAAACAATATTGGGGAACAAATAAAAGAAACCCATATGGTAGCAATTTTGCTGTGTAGTATGCCACAAAGTTATAGTACATTGATAACTGCGCTGGAAAGCAAAAATGAAGAGGAACTATCACTGGATTATGTGAAATATAAATTAATTGACGAGCATGAGAGAAGAATGCATATTAAGGAGGGGTCAGTTACATACTCTGAAATACAATTTTCAGTTTACAAAACAAAGAACACTTTTTCTGTTCCTAATTTTAAAGCCAAAAGATATTGTACTTATTGTCACAAGTCAAATCATTTTAGAAATGAGTGTTGGCATCTGAATGCTAATAAATAAGCATATAAGATATTAACAAAAGTAAAACAAAATTTACTCCTAAGCATCCGATTTATAACAGTAAAGTACAAAGTAATAACAACCTGTCACACAAGTTGAACATATGTAGCAAAAATGAAAATGTGGAGAACGATTTTTGTGCTAGCATTACAAGCAAAGATGCAAAACTTGATATAACAAAGAATGATGCACAAGGAGCATTAGTATCACAAAACAATTCAATGTCTTGGATTGTAAATTCAGGAGCAACTAGCCATATGTGTAGTGACATAAATTTCTTTTATAGAATTACAGAAAAATCAAATGAAAATGTAACCATAGCAAATAGTCATATGTTGAAATCAAAAGGTTTTGGAGAAGGTAAGGTACTAGTGGAAACTCTAGAAGGAGATATACACACCCTTAGTCTATCAAATGTTTTGTATGTCCCAGACCTAGTTGAAAATCTATTATCAGTTAAAGTGCTTGCTAGTAAAGGCTTTACAGTACTATTTGAAGAAAATACTTGCACTATAAACAAAGGTCAAACCATAGTTGTAAATGCCATTGCCACAGAAGGTTTATTTGAACTCATCGTTGTTAAAGATAAAGATAAACAAGTTACAAACTGCGTAACACAGTTGGAAAATAATATGTGTAAAAATGAAAACTGCATTTATAAATGGCATCTCAGACTAGGACACAAAAGTATTGAAGCAATTAAAGAAATGGCAAATCAAAATTTAGCTAAAGGTATGAAAATAAATAATTGTAAGCATAGTCTTTATTGCGATTCATGCATTAGAGCGAAACTTACAGAGAAACCATACCCGAAGCAGGCATCTTACAGAGCGAAAGAACCGTTGGAACTAATACACTCAGATGTATGTGGGCGTTTTGAAGTTGGATGCTTGGGAAGAAAAAGATATTTTTTGTCTTTTATAGAAGATTTCAGTAGATATGCAACAGTATATGTAATAAGTAGAAAAGATGAAGTATTGGCAAAGTTGAAAGAATTTGTTAGTTCTATTACAAATAAATTTAATAGAAAAGTAAAAGTTTTGAGAACAGATAATGGCCTAGAATACTGCAGTAAAGAAGTTGAAGAGTATTTAACAAAAGAAGGTATTGTTCATCAAACTTCTATAGTGTATTCATCAGCTCAAAATGGAGTAGCCGAAAGAAAAAATCGATCGTTAGTTGAAATGTGCAAAACAATGCTAATTAATACAAATTTACCAAAACCATATTGGGGAGAAGCAGTGCTAACAGCGACGTATTTGCAAAATAGATTAGTCACTAAAGCAAGTAACAAAACTCCGTATGAGTTGTGGAATGGAGTCAGACCAAATATCAATCATTTAAAAGTTTTGGATGTAAAGTCTACTACTACATTCATAAACAGAAAAGAAGGAAATTAGATGACAAAGCAGTTGAAGGTACATTCATCGGTTATGATTTTAGATCGAAAGGATATCGAGTTTACGTTGAAGGAAGAAACGTAGTCGTGTCAAGATCGGTAAAATTCTTTGAAAATCAATTTAGCAAGGAAAAAGAAGAAACTGAAGAACAAGGAGATTTTTATCTCGTACAATTAGGAAGTCTGAATTATTCAGAAAGTGCTGATGTTGAAAATGAAATACAGAAGACTCAACAAGAGGAAAGCACTGAAAAATTTTCAGAAGAGCAAGAAACTGAAGAAGGTATAAACATTAATTTACCGAGAGTTTCTGAGCGTTTAAATAAAGGAGTTCCACTAGAACGACTTGGATTTAAAGCAAAAACAAACCAAACTTCTAACTCAGATCCAAAATCTCTGAGTGTTATACAAGATCTTCCAGAAAGAAAGAGAACAAAATGACAAAATGCAATGAAAGAAGAAATAAAATCTCTAAAAGCAAATAATACTTGGTCACTAACAGAGTTACCAAATGGAAAGAAAGCTATAGGAAGCAAATGAATCTTCAAGACAAAATGTAATGATAAACGTCAAGTAACAAAGTATAAGGCCAGATTAGTAGCAAAAGGATATGACTAAAACTATGGGTCAGACTACGATGAAACTTTTGCACCAGTGGTCAAGCACACCACAACAAGATCTTTTCTTACTACAGAGGCATATAAACAAATGCAGGTACACCATATTGATATTAAATCTGCGTATTTGAATGCAAAATTAAATGAAGAAATATATATGAAGCAACCAGAAGGTTTTTGAAGTGAAAAGGCGAAGAACACAAAGTTTGCAAATTGGACAAATCTATATATGGTTTAAAGCAAGCAGCAAAAGCGTGGAATAACTCAATAGAACAAACGTTGGAAAGTCTTGGATTTACTAAAAGCAGGGCCGATTCTTGTCTATTTTTCAAGACAGAAAAAGAAAATCCTGTGTATTTAATTCTGCACGTAGACGACATTTTGATCAGCGCTAAAAATGTTGCAGAAATAAAAAAGTGTAATAGAAGAATTGCAGAAAAGGTGCGAAGTGACAAATTTAGGTGAAGTACAGTACTACTTAGGAATTGAAATGCAGAAAAACGAATATGAAAATTTTTATTCAAGCCAAAGGAACAAAATTCAAGAAATTGTTGAAAATTTTGGATTACAGGAAGCACAAGCAAGTAACACTCTTATGAAATACTGTGCGTCGCAAGACAACTTTTCAGACCTCATGACAAAACCACTTCCACATCCAGCATTTACAAAATTCAGAAAGGAACTTGGAATTAACTAGCGCGGAGGCAGGAGGGGTTTGGTTGGATGTTAGCGTTCTTTGCTCATTTATTTTTATTTTTCATCGGACACCTGCTGCAAGTTTGTTTACGATTTGCGAGTTTCAGTTGCGAGGATGCAGAACAGAACAATCAGCGATGTGTTGCAAAGAATTATGGGATCACGACCCTGGACAATTGTTGAGGAGAGAAGAGTAGATAGCGTTCCTTCGCTGTGTGTGTGTGAACATGCTGTATTTGTTGTTTTTACAAAAACTGCTCTAAAAGAGTATTATCATTACCTAAAAAGATTCTCGAGGGATTATACAAAGTGTTTTTCCGTAAACTCCTAAAAGGAATATTAATCATGGTAAGACTGCTTAAAACAGACGAAATAACCTTAAAGCACGGTGTCATTATTGTTAATAATAACTCATTCGTACATACATTCATATCACTAAGCTGTTCTCTGAGATTCAGAGGTTAGCTCCAAAAAGAAATACAAACTTCCAGATATTTTTACTTATTGTTGTCGTATCAAACTTCGCCATTTACAGCGATCTTGACATACAACTCGTGCTTCACTGATATCCATTACACGCCGTACACAAGATCTTTTATACTTCATACTCATAATCTTTTTCTCATGCCGGCACTCCTGAATCTGATCCACCCATGTCTTCCTTGGCCTTCCTCTGCCTTTCCTTCCTGCCACTTGGGCTGAAAATATTTTCTTAGTAAGCATTTCATCACTCATTCTTTCAACATGGCCAAACCACCGAAGCATATTGGTCTCCACCTTGCTAACAACATTTTGCTTTACATCACACAACTGCAATACATCTTCATTCCTCACACAATCAGATCGTGTCTTGCCACAAACCCCATGTAAGTAACGCATTTCTCCAGCACACAAACGACTCCTATGTTTCTTCTGCAGTACCCAGGTTTCACTGCCGTACATCAGAGTAGGAACAATTACTGTTTCATACACAGCCATGCGGGACTCTCTAGAGAACCCATCATTCCTGTGAAAACCTCCCAGAGCAGCTATGACTTTGAAAGAAGAATTCACTCGCCTACTGATTTCACCATCCAACTTGTTCTCTCTGTCAAACATGCTTCCTAAATACACAAACTCACTCACCTGGTCAATCACAGTGCCATTTATGCTTGCATTACATTCAGTGCTACCCGTTCCTCTCTCAAACACCATAACTTTGGTTTTTCCCTTATTTATAATCAGTTTGAATTTCATGCAAACTTCGTGCATCCGAGTCCACATACTCTGCAACTCACTTTTGCTTTCTGCCAACAGGACAGTGTCATCCGCATACAGCAATCTGCACACACGGATATCACCAAGACATAAACCACTATTTTTTACTTTAATATGGCCGAGATACACTATCTACCAACAAGTAATTGGACACCTGTGATAGCAAAGGAAAACGAAGTTTATTCACCTTCAATAGTTGGTGGAGCCTCCACGAGAGGCGATTACAGCTGCGACCCTCCGGGCCATACTCTCAACCAGGCGTTGTACGACGGCTAGCGGTATTTTCTTCCACTCGGCTTGGAGAATACAGGTCAGTTCCTTCACCGATTTCGGACGGTGGGGGCACCCCTTAAGTCGACGCTCCAACTCCTCCCAGAGGTGCTCGATAGAGTTCAGGTCCGGGCTCTGCGCAGGCCAGTCCATTCGATTAACCCCATTGTCACCATACCAAGCCGTGGTGGACCTCGCAACATGACAGGTGGCATTGTCATCCTGAAAGTAACATGGGTCCACCCCGTAAAACTGCCACAACGTAGGAAGCGCATGGTCATCCAAAATGGTGTAGTAGGTTTCGGCGTTGAGTCTACCAGGAATTGCGACCAAGGGTCCCGTGCCATACCAGGAGAAACACCCCCATAGCATAATTCCACCGCCGCCGAACTTTACAGTTGGCACAATACATTCCGGCCGGAGGCGTTCTGCAGGCAGACGCCAAACCCAGACCCTGCCATCCGAACGGTAGAGTGTGAACCTTGATTCGTCGCTCCAGAGAACCTGTTTCCACTGTTCAACGGTCCACTGTTGACGTTCTTTGCACCACGTTAGCCGAGCAGCGCTATTGGACTTGGTGATTAAAGGCTTGTGGGCCGCCCCGGTGGCGCAGTGGTCTAAGCGATGGCCTCTGATCATTCGTCCGAACGGGGTCTGGGTTCGAATCCCGGTGAGGCATGGATGTTGTGTTTGTCTTACGGCACTGGCTCTCTCCCTTCCCTGGAACCAGTGACCCTATATTAGGGACGGGCGACTGCTTATAGCCCATTGAGTTGCTCACGGTGGTCGTTAAATCTCCAATCAAAAAAAAAAAAAAAAAAAAAAAAAGGCTTGTGGGCGGCAGCACGTCCATGATAACCGAGCAGATGGGCTTTCTTACGGATGGTATTCATCAAAAGAACACTCCCGGATGCCTGTTGTAACTCCTCGCGGATGTGGCCCATCGATTTGGTGCGGTGCTTCCAAATTTCTCTGGCCAGCACCCGTCGGTCTCTAACTCCCAGTTTTGTGGGTCTGCCGGGTCTGGGCACATTCCGACAGTCACCTCTCATCTTCCACTTGCCAATCACGTAGGCCACTGTCGATTTTGGGTACTTCAACTCGCTGGATATGTCACGTATGGATCGGCCATTTCTGTGATACCCGACGATTACACCTTTCTCGAAATTAGAGAGCTCCGAACAGCGTGGCATCTTGCATGCGACTGGTTGCGTTGTTGTTTCCCACACGATATTTAACGGCGGCGGCCGTGACGTGTATCAGGACCGCAGATATCGTCGATTGCAAGGGTGTCCAATTACTTGTTGGTAGATAATGTATATCCGTCAACTTTCGTTAGCGTGTTAGTTGTGTGTTTAATCAAAAATATTTAACGAAAAACTTAAATCAGGAGTCTGTCGATTATGAACATAGTTACCGTTGCAAATCAATTCTTAGTTTTTAACTTACACCATCAGTTTCTTTAGTAATACCACAAACAAAGCATCTCAGCATAATGAAGCTAATGTTCACAGGTGAGCTCTGCGGAGATATAATCATTACAACGTTTCAGAAAGACACAAAGCTGACATCACTAGTCTGTAACAAAGGAAAACTAAATTTAATTTACAAATGAGTGTGTGGCTGCGCAGGCAGATGAATTGTTTATTTCTTCACAACAACAACAAGGCTGGGAATGGTTCTGAAGGCTCCATCTGCTAACTTATGCTTTGCATTCAGAGAAAGAGGAGATTTCCTTCCTAGTGATCGAGTAGTTAAAGCGCAGGCTTCTGGATTATCGTCCGAATTAGTCGCGGGTGAAGCATGAGTGTTGTGTTTGTCTCATGGCATTGGCTCTCTCCCTTCCCTCGACCCAGTGACCAAAAATTTCGGACGGACAACTTCTTACACTCATAAATGCTCTAGAAGATCATTGAACCCTGAAAATCGACAAAAATAAAAAGCTTGTGGCTTTAACAGAGAAATACGTTGTCTTCAGCTAAAATTTGTAGCAGTGAAACCTCTGAATAACGGCCATCGCTCAAACCGCGAAAAGTGACCGCAATTGGGAGGCGGCCGTTGTTCGGCGGTTAGGCCTAAATTAATATTGTACGTCAATTCCATTTGGGCCGAGCAAATCCTGGAAGTCAATGCCAAATTAGAGGCAGATGTGGTCAGCGACTGTAGCGAAGCGGAGATCAGAATAATGTTAGCTTACAGAAAATTGAGCTTAATTCAAGAGCAAAAATAATCAGATTTAGAACAGTAAGTACAACTCACCGTGTACAGCTGAATTTTTGAAACAGCAAAGTGAATAATGACAAGCATGACTTTAGCAGTTTAAATTCAAGAATTTTTCCCGTTATCTTTACCTATTGATCACTAGAATTGGCTGACCTCTAGCTAAACTTCAACAATCAATCACGGTGTAGTGGATTTCAGAAAAGCAGTGTCTGACTCCTAATTAAACATCCCTTGGAAATAGTAAGTTTGGAGATTAGGGTTAGGATACACTACTGGAAAGAAAATCAGAACAATTTTAGAGACAGTGAAGTGTAAGTGCACAGTTAGGCGGCAACGACCAGGAAAGCTGGGACAAACCCCACAGGAACTAAACCAAGAGACAACATCGCCAGCAGCCAGTATTCTAGGAACCAGCACTCACCACCGTTAGCCTCGGTAGCAGACTGAAACAAACACGGAAGCTGGAGCTTGTCTCAAGTAATTACCGTCTTAAGTTGAACTAAACTCTAACCCCTTTCTTTTCACTTAAGTACCCCGCCGTAATGCAACCCATTCTGCCCGAGGCACAGTTGCTTCAACAGCATTCTTTGTCCTCATCTTACTCACCCACCGAAGTACTGAAGCAGCTAAGTAAAATTCTAAGGGATGTGATATATACCTTTAATTTAACCTTCCTTTTGAGTTCCTGTATTCTTATGTAAATTTCGTTTATTCTCGTTACATATTTTCTGACTTAACGCCACGAAGTTCCGTCCGATTAATTTCAAGTTGGCAACACCTGACAGCAGGTCAAAGTGCAGTTAGACTCAAGAGATAAGAGCGTGTGTGTGCAATATTTCTCAGGCAATCTTTGCGTAATTATCAAAAGCCTAGATGTTAGAGGAACGACTCATGTTATCAGATGTATGAAAGCTTTCACGCACACTTTTTGTATAATTTTACATGCTAGAAGAGAGTAGAGTGCTACGATTTATTATACTAAGAAAGCTTTCACAATTGTTGTGACTCAAGTGTTACTTGTTGCGATATGAACAAGCTTGTGAACGATTAAGTATCGACGTGCTCATTGAGATTAATAAAATATTTGGACTCGTAAGTAACCTTGTTTTTCTGAAACCTACCCATATTTTTGAAGTAAAACATATGTATATTAAGTCTTTCTGCTGCTACGACTGAGAAAAAATCCGAAGTTTCAAAGTGAAGCCAATTCACTAAGTTAAACCATTACACTAAGTTAAGTTAGCGGAGCTTTTTGTGTTCTACAGAAAAGTAAACTTAACGATAAAGTTTCACTTAAGTATTTCGATTTTAACAACTAAAATTTTAGAGAAAAAGTGTCCGTTAGACTCCTGTTGGATCGACATGGGTGTCCATTAACCGCTGTTAAGAAGTTCCGTGGTTCGTAGGTTATTGCTAATGTTAATCCTACCGTAGCTGTTCTGTTAACTTGCTGTTGTTTGGAGGACACAGTTACTCGGACGCGTGCCTTAATTGGAAGTTTCACTGTATATCTCGGAGTAAAGAAAAAAACTCCTTTCGCGGCAGATTTTGTAAGGGAAATCTACGGCTGTTCTACAATTGGAAAGAAATATAGAGTTTATGAAATCAGAGAAATGAAATTTTTATCAAAGTATTAGTTGATAGGGAATGAGGAGGGATGTTTAAGGGGACAAGTGTTTCTAAAATTTAAGCGTAGAGAAATTATATAAACAGCCACAGTTTTAGTCTGACATTTAATAAAAAATTATAATAGAAATTCCTGCTCACAGAAGTTTCGACTTCCATTCCATGCAGGCAATCTAAAATATGCATACTCTGCAAGAATAAAGAAAGACTAACACCCAATCTCTGATTGATCATGGTAGTTCTGCCTACTCAATTTTTTCTGATTCTTATTAAAATTTAATGAATTGTGAATAAAACGATCAATCACTACAGCTGTCTGATCGATTAAGGGTGCCAACTTCATTTACTCAGTAGTTTCAACTTTTTTTTTTCTTTTTGAAACTAGGAAACTGCTGAGTTAGCAACTGATATCGTTCGCGCGTGCAAATCGTTCAGACAGGGAAAAAAATAAAACCTCATTTGGTAAACACATTGAAAGCGCTTCCAATTTCTATTTTTTTTAATATTAATATTTTCTGGTTAGAAGGGATAATTACAAAAATTTAAAAATTCTTAAAACAATAATTAAGATCCTGCATACATGAACGGTTCTATACTTGCAATATCCTGAAAATGAAAAATCGCATCAGGTCGAGATTTTGCTCAGATTCTCTCTTTTAATTTCGTACAAATCAAGAAATCCATATGGGAGCTGGCAATACTTTAGCGGATAAATTACAATAACGTTACTTTAGTTCGTCATCATATAAAAATGAACTTGTGTTCCTTGTTTTTTTCCCATAGTTTTGACGAATTGAAAAACGGAAAGGATGACATCGAATTTTCGGGAGTAGTGATTAAGTTATTTACCAAAGTCTCAAAATTGCTACATGAAAGGGATTTCAACGGGATTTTTTTTTCTGTGTTATTACCTAAATTACCCTATCGAAAAAAAATATTGTCTGTTGGGTATGTACAGAAGGAGATCTCGTTGAAAATAAAGACATGATCTTACCTGCTTTAACCCTTTAACCGGCTGGAACAAATTAACTCGGGGTTAGCAAAATGGGCTGATATCAGTTCGAACGAATATATTCGCTGTTTGAAAAGTGGATGAAAGGGGCTGGAAAGAGTGAACCTACGCATGAGAAGGCGTTGCTTTCCCCTTAGCTTTTGTTACTCAAAGTTGTCATTTAGTTTTTTTCAGGTAATCAGGCTTTCTGACTGGTTACCAGCTAAAAGGTCCATAACAAAAGAGATAAACCTAAGAAAGGAGAGAGATGTTTGATAACTTGTTTCTACCCAGTGAGATTATGTTCTTGTCAGGGGGACTAGCCCTTCCTCATGCTGCGTTAAATCATGGAGCAAATGATACAGAACTAGAAGCGTGAGCTTATCACGAGTGCCAGGTTAATGGTCGGTACAGCTGAAATGAGAGGAACTGTTTTGCCATATCCTTCGCTAAACCCTGCAGCTATGCGGACATTTCCGTTTGGGGAGAGCAAAAATTTTGCGCACCGTTTGGTTCAAATACATCGGTTAAAGTAGAACTGTACGTGGCTTAAAAAAGGGGGGAAAGAAAAGAAAATGTATGCAAAATCTTCCTTATAGTGGAAATTATCAGACGAAAATAGAATTCGGAACCGGATTTCTAGGTTACAACTTAAATACACATTCACATCCCTTAGCTAAGAAATTGTGCACTGCCAAAACTGGAAAACGTTTTTAAATGCTCGTCAGAGACAATACATTCCGTTGTAAAAATGATATCTTCAGCTGGTTTTCAAAAGCGTAGACACGGTAGCAAAAGGAAATATGCGCCCCTATAGCGGGAAACTGAAAATTACTAGAAGTAGGAAATTCATGAAAAATGTTCGTCAAAAATTCTTATTACGTCGAATTGCGGAATATTTTGCGCCGTTCTTCGACGCAACAAGATTTTTTGCAGTCGGACCTTTAAAAGCAAAGATACGGTTTCAAATAGACAACCGCGCCACTAGTGGAAAATTTTCCTTCCCCTAGCCGAAGCAAAAAATGTACGTATCATTGTCGCAGCTATTTGCTGAAAGAAAAATAATTTTTCTCAATGAGCTTCAGATAGAAATGCGTCCCTAACAACAGTATTGTGCACTATATGGAAGAACAGAAAATGTACACGAAATGTTTCTCGTAGTGTAAGAAGATACCCGAATCGATTTTTTCTTTGTATCAGACTTTCAGATGCGAAGATAATTTGGAATATACATTTGCTCCCAGCAGCAGGAAAATTGTGCATTATTTAAAGCAAATAATGTGATCAAATGTTCTTCATGTGGAATGGTATCGAATGAAAAAAGAACTTGAACTTTTATTAGTCGGTATTTCGGAAAAGGAAATACGATTGCAAAGACAAATATTCGCTTACACCCCGAAGAAAAAAACTGTGCACTATCAAAAAGTAGAAAAATGTCCAAAATGTTTCTCTTAGTAGAAATTATCAGAGAAAACAACTATGTTTCAAATCTGACTTTAGAAAAAGCGATAGCGACGGAAACATAATGTAAATTTTGGCCCTTAACAGAAAAACTGTTCATTATTTCAAATAAAAATGTGTGCAAAACGTTTGTCACAGTGAAAGATAACCGACGAAAAATGTTGTTTTTCAATCGAATTTTTAGAAGCAGTGATATGCAATAAAATAAACATTCGGGTAAATAACCATGGGCGTTAAGTCCGCTAGAGGCAAGACGACGCATTAATTTTCAACAAAATTATAGATTATCGCTCTCATGGCTCATGTTACACAAACGATAGATTTTTCAAATTGCAGATTCAGAGTATTGGTGTCCACAGCCAGACAGACGGGTTGACATATTGACACTAATGGTAAAAATGTTTTCAAACTTCGTATATTAAACGATGTGCTTCTTACTTTTTCTTGCTTTTTTTTCTTACTTTTGGAAGTTTAATGATTTTGCAATTTCTTGTCGGAGCAAATGACACAACACAGAATGAAAGTTCAAGCATTTATGAAAAAAGAGGACAAACAGTGGTATGCGAAAAATGATTTCAATAAAAACCTCATATTTATTTTCGAATGCTAGGAATATCTGGTAGCTCTGCTTCTGTCTGTGAATCATGAATCCAACAAGAATTTCGGTCTTAATCAGTCAAGTAACTCTAATCTAGGAACCAAAATCCAGAAATGAATTTGTCTCCTCTCAAATTTAGGTATGGTTAAATTATGTTGTACCTACATTTATTTCAAAATACGTACTTTTTGCTACAGTTTGGGCAATGTTTTTCAAGTTAGCTGTGGTTATTTCAACTGAATTCGAACATACAGCATCTCACATGTTCAACATTTTTTCTTTGATCATTGCACTTTTTATATGTATGTATTGACCTCTCATCTTTCTCTCTCTTTGTACTCGTGCAAGAACACGGTTGCAGTAGTGAAAACACAAATTTGTCGGTGACAAGATCGAAATCGCGCCTCCTCGCTCCGGAACCAGATGTTCTACCCGACTAAACTACACCGACGGTATGTATCGCTGCAGATTTGTCGTCTTGACACGTGTTTCTTCACCTTTGTAGTATGTCACACAGTAGGGACTGTAAAATATCACCAGACAAAGTTAATCTGCTGCCTCACTTAGAGCCTTATTTTGAAAATCTGTATTACGTACAATAGCAAATTCATATCCTATATGGTGTGAGAAATGGAAATGGAAACAGACACCAGAAAAAATAATACTCGCCGACGTTACTATAGCTCTTGTTATCCGTGAACAAGAATTGTACCCAAATATTTAGGGGCTGTTAAAAGTTCTGAGTTAGTTCCCAGTCTGAATAACAAATAAGCGATCCTTTTCGATGGTGAAGAGAGTTAAATAAGTTATAAGGAACAAAACTGGACAGCAATGACTAAATGATCTGAGTCTTCTTTCAGTGCATTCAAATGTTCCTCTTAGCGCAGACGAATTCTTAGATGTATACAATATCTTTCCACCTAAGGTGTCTCCCTTTTGCTCTCCAATATAATATTTCTATTGTGATAAAATGTTCCCAAATAATAATTACAGGGTTAAACATTTTTTTTTTTGATTGGAGGTTTAACGACCGCCGTGAGCAATTAAATGGGCTATAAGCAGTCGTCCGTCCCTAATTTAGGGTCACTGGTTCCAGGGAAGGGAGAGAGCCAGTGCCGTAAGACAAACACAACATCCATGCCTGACCGGGATTCGAACCCGGACCCCTTACGGACGAATGATCAGAGGCCAACGCCTTAGACCACTGCGCCACCGGGGCTGCAGGGTTAAACATGAAATGCGTACGTGTTATGGGATGTACCCATAGAACAAATTACAGAACTTCAGTTACTTCTGGTAAGTTAAGTTAATATTTATGTATACTAATTGCATTTAAATATATAAATTTTAATTGAACTTAAATTTATTAAAAAGAAATGTACATAAATACATATAATATATACACTAAGAGTGTGAAATACATGTATGATCTTGGATACCCCCGAAACGAAATCCTCGTACGTCACTGCGTAAAGGTACTGCAGCGTTGGTGGCCAGTACATGCGCGGACGCATCGACCTTCCGGTTGAACCTACCACGAATTTATGGCGGTTCACAATTTCCCAGCTTCCAGCGACCGATTCCCGGATGAACAGCAGCTTGTACAGAATACCGAAACTGCATGTTCACCAACCATATTAACAGCTAATTAGCTAATTAAGTGACTTCGAGAGTAGGACGGATTATTGGACTTCCACAGGGAAGCAGGACGACTCGCCGTATAATGAACCTGTAGACCCCGGCCGTACCACATTCCGTCATTGCTGTCGACAGTTGTTTCATAGATAAAAAATAATGACTTTGAGAGCAGCAGGTATTACTGGACTTCCACAGGGAGGCTGGTCGACTCGCCGTATAATGAGCACGTGGTCCACGACCCTGCCACATTCCATCAATGCTGTCGACAGTGTTTTCGAGAAGGCACGCACTCCGTCGAATTTGGACTGGTGCAAACTGGACAACAACGCCACGAAAGGATCAGCTGAGCCGGCGAAAGGCTTACATCGCTTTGCATATACCCTAGGTACTATCAACACAGCAGTGAAGCTGATCATCAGTCACACTAACAATAACTTTTCTTTTCTGTGTTGTACTGCTACTGTGCGAAACAGGAATCAAGTCCACCGTACTGGATATATATGCCTTCTTGTCTACATTTTGTTCATATCGCTATTCCATATTCCGAAGAACCACTTTGTGCTTGTACGTGTACACGGGTTTTCACTATCGCGTTTCATCAAAACCTGCCAGTGATCTATGTCATGAACAAAGGAACAAATCAAACAGCTTCGTTAGGCTTCCTACCCTTAATAATAGCACGCACGCTTCGCGATGTAAATTTCGCGAAGGAACTATGTAGTGTATATCCCGAAAATTGTATCTTGATTCATCCGAAATACAGTCTCCATATAAAGTACACTCAAGGACCAGATTATTATTACCACCCCTGCCTTCCGCATTAAATGCTTCCCATACCGTGTGTGTAGCGGTAACGGCATCATTTATAGACCACTTTAGTAGGACGTGACAGTTCGCCAGTAAGACGATCGCGCAGTGGGAACAGGAAAGGGCTAGTCAGAACAGTGACGTACATTCGAGGCTAGCTAAGCTAGCCGCGAAGTCCAGAGAATGCACAAATAAAACTGAATTAAATATACACAAATAAAACTGAATTAAATATACACAAATAAAACTGAATTAAATATACACAAATAAAAGTCAATTATCAACGGTATTAAAATATGTCGATGATTTCGCTGCGATAAAAAAAAACTTGCGAATTCGCTTCTTTGACTCAGTCCGGCGAGCGAAAACCAACGGCATAACGCAAGCAGCTCTTCCAGAGTCTTCGCAGTTCTGATGCGAAAACCTTCCGTACCATCGCCTGCTAGTGTTTCCATGACAACATGAATCAGCTGATACAGGGGAATGGGCCATTGCTTTGGGAAACGGTTCACTCAGAATATAGAAGTCTTAGACTATCTCAGGCGCTCGTACACTACCGCCCATAAGAGTGTTTCGTGAGAGTTGTTTCAGTTTTTGTGAAGTGTCAATGAATTAAAATCAGAGATATTATATCTTAAATTAGTGGCTTTGTTGAATTCGAACTGTTTTGATAAATTTTGTGAAAGCTTCCCTGAACATCTACTGTCAGAACTTAAAGAACTCTATGCTTCAAATTTTGATATAGCTCGACTAAAAAATGAACTGTAGGTGTTTTATTCCCTTGATGAATACAAAAACAAATCAGTAAGAGACATTACGTGTTACATAAAGTTGAATAAATTGGACATAGTGTTTAGTGAGGTGTACAAATTAGCAGACCTCATATTAAAGTTTCCATCAACAACTGCAACTGCCGAAAGAAGTTTTTCCGCGTTAAAAAGAATCAAGATATATCTTAGAGAGACACAAGGACATGCACATTCGAAAAACTTGGCTGTTTTGTCAGTAGAGAAAAGCATTCTTTCTAAGTATGAAAAAGCACTCGGAAGAACCATTTTATGAAAACGTAACACTCAAGTTCACAGAAAAGGAAAGAACAATGGAGTTCATGTACAAATAAAGTACTCAGAAGAAAAATGGAGCTCATGTACAAATAAGTGTTCAAATCCTAATCTTCATAATTATTTGGTATCATGTTAGCAATGGCATGTACCTAAAATTTCGAAAAAAAAAGTTACTTCTATTACTTAACAATTAAAAATTAAACTTCGCAATTTAAAAAAAACAGTACTGGGGGAGGGGGCGTTGAGATAGCCCAGGTCTTGGACCCAAGATACGCCACTGAGTCAGATGTTGAACGGGAATCATAAGTGCAGAGAAGGTTGGGCTAGCTTCTCTGCAACCGCAGGCAATTTTGGCTGACTGTTCGAAGCCGACATAGTAAAGGTGTGTCAATAATTGTCCGAAGAGGAGCACACATCCACCCAACGTAATGGGGAAGATTACCATTGTTTGAAAGTCGAAGTGAACACCTGCTGGCATATATTGTCCGAGTCAAAAGACGGCTCACGACCCCTCAGTTAGCATCAGACTACAACCATAGATAAATGTTTCCAAGCATACAATCCAGCGGATGCTCTTGTTGATGGACTTAAGGAGTTTGCGGCCCATTCATGTGTCCATGTTGACCGATTGTCGTTGTCAGTACTGCCTGCATTAGTCAACGGTGCACAGTGACTGAACATTGGACAGCTGGAAAAGAATCGCCTCGTCCGACGAGTCCAGGTTTCAGTTCCAAAATGCAGATCGACGGGTCCGTATTTGACATCGCGCGGGTGAACAGCTGAAACCAGTTTGCAGGAATGGAGGCAGATAGGTCGGCGGCGGCGATATCAGAGTATGGGGATTATTTTAATTACATCACTGGATCTCATCATTCCGTTGAACGCATCCTCGCAACCAGATCCTACCTAAACATTGTTTCGGACCAGGAGTAGCCCTGCATAGTGACTGTGTGTCCAGATGGCACTGGAATATTTCAGCAGGACAACGCCCAGGGTGACAAAGCCCGCACTGTACAAGAATGGCTTCAGGATCATGTCCAAGTACTCCCCTGGTACACAAATTCCTCCAGCTTAATATACCCCTGAATACTTGTGGAATACAGTGGAACGTAGTATTTGCCAGTCCATGCCAGAGCCTCGCTCCGTCGCTGATTTTCGGGACGTCATTCTGTTGAGATGGCACAGAATACCTGAGGGCGTCTTCCGCGGTCCAAATGGGGTCGATGCCACGTAGGGTGCAAGCGGTTACAGCGACGAAAGGTGGCTCAACATGTTGTTGGGAAGGTGATAATATGTATGGCTCATCAGCGTAAAATGTGCATCCTACTTCCTTCTTTCAAATAAACAGTAATGAAACAGGGAAGGTTTTTAACATAGGTTAATGTGCCTGTTGTTCAACTAACTGGGTTTTACGACCCAGACCAATTACAGCCAAAAGAGATGCACGTACATGACGTCACGGAAGATAAATATTGAATAATAAACAAGACATTGAAGGCGTCATGGGATCAGGTCACTGAGGTATCGCTTCTCAAAGAACTAAAAACCTGGATTTCTGGAAGCGTTCTAAGAACATTGTTTTCTGATCCTTGCAGAAAATAGTAGCGTAATCTTGCATTCATCTTCTTTCTGCTGCATACGTTTTAAATTTTCTATTAAACACTACATACTGATCCCAGAAATCCTTGTCCGCAAGAAAACACCTCGTTCCCGAGTGTTTTTTTTAAAGGAAAGTCTCAATGTTCTAAGCTGATCATGTCAGTAATAATCTTGCTTAGCGTTTCTTAAATGTCTCATAAAATTTTCTACGTGCAAAAGCATTTTTCACGCCTGGGAATGAAACCGAAGGAAATGTGGAAGCAAAATTTGCCACGAGAAATAGGGTTATTTCTATGCATTGGTTGTTCAAAAGACGCTTCTAGTAGTCGAGTTCTCTAGTGCGCAGGCTTCTGACTTCTCGTACTAAAGCGGCTGGGTTTGAATCCTACAGTATGGCATCGTTGTTGTCCCTACCCTTCTGGCGTTGACTCCTTCTCGTCCCAAAAGTCGGTAGACTTAAATTTGGGATGGGCAGCTCATCGGTGCTAGAGATAAACGTTAAACCAAAAAAATGAATATTAAAGAGATATGCTTTCGCTTAGGAGACACCTATTCCACTACCAGAGACAAAAGAAGAAGTCCCGTTTCAAGAAGACAACATACACATCTTGCAGGAATCCGTTCAGATGTAATAATATAATCAGTTAGAATAGTAATTTGTTCACTTATAATACACAGAACGGCCTTTTTTATTCTACACACCCACCCATCAACAAACCTGCCCTACTTTTCCACAATAATGCAGTTCGCAAAATCCTCTGTGGGCTATAAATAGGTCAGATACCTAGCTGCTAAATAGCGTACCCACGACTTCGATGATGAGCCCATAGTCGGTATGAAGAAGATGGGGTTCTGCATCTCCGCAACTGCAGAATATCTGGGCCTTCTGCTTGCGACCGTTGCACTTGTGTACCAGGGCTACACAAAAACCGGTAGTTGCCAGGTAAAATGTGGCCCTAAATTGGCCGTTGATGTTCGAAGTGAGCACCGCCTCTCCATATAGGGACGGGATGGGCCCACAATGGAGAGAATAATGTCTGCATTCAACAACGAAGCATCATTCGACGTAAGATTGCAAATTTGTGCAATGGCAGCCGATGCCCACATCAAGTACACTTGTTAACAGCACATTACCAGGCTATTAGGCTGCAGTGAGTGAAAGAACATCGGCATGGGATGAAACTAATAGATTAGTCCAACAGCTGTCAAGTCATAGTGTTACTAGCCGGTGGAGGCGGTGTAATGTTCTGGACCATGTTTTGCGTTGGGCTCCGTGCAGACGCTTTAGCATAATAAGACCACCATCACTGTACAAGACTACGTTGACGTTCTCCCCGTCCTTCTTCACCCATTCATTGCCATATATTTCCACAGCAGGATGCATTCTTTCAATAAAAAACGCCCCGTGTATCCAGGGCCGTAGCTACCGAGAGGGCAGAGAGGGCGGTTGCCCTCCCAGGATGGCCAAACCAGGGGCGTAATTTTATATTTTCAAGAGTGTAAAAAATGGAAATTAACACAGTGTGAATAAATTTGCCGACACTTTAACCTCAAAACAAAATTATACACTTGAGTATCTTCTTTTGTAAATACTTTGGTTATCAGCACACACTATTACGCGCAGCTAACCAACGTACAGAATAACTTACACTGTGAGTTGTGGACCCCCTCATAGGGATGAATGGAATTGTCCGAAACAGTGGATAGAGGTACGCAACACAATATACGGATATGCCTAACCTCCGTGACCTTACCGAATACGTCGTAAGGATGAAGAACTAGTTAGTCATGTGCTCTGTCGCCGAAAGTTCCTCTGAGCGTTTAACCTTGAACGGAAATTTTCCAAGCCCTACTCCGAAAGAATCTTCATATTTTTACGTTTATTATCTAACACTCACTCATTCTGTGCTAATTTGTTTTCATTTTTCTGCACGTGATGTCTGTAGGCGTTTACATACCTTTTACGTTTTACTTGATATTTACAACCGTTGGTTCTTGAGTATTCACCTAATTTTTAAATGTTGAGTCAAAAATTGGAAGTGGGATTTTTGAACTATCATAATACATGTACTTACCTATAACAGAGGTGTAAGAAAGTAAAAACTGCTTACTATTTGAGTGGATGTAAAGAACTTTTGAACTCAAAGGGGAGTAATTTCAAGTCTCGCCCTCCCAGATAAGAAACACTTGCTCCGTTCCTGCGTGTATCGCTCCCGTTTGGCGAAGGACTAGTTGGAGGAACATTCCAATGAGTTAGCCACCCTCAAATAACCCGCTCACTCTCCAAATTTCAACAAAACTGAGCATCTATGGGACGGAGCGAAACGATACGGGGTTTTGTTTTGGGAAGGGGTAGGTTAACGACCGCGCGAGCGCGTGAGCCACTCAATAGGCAATAAGCAGTCGCTCATCCATAATTTAGGGTCACTGGTTCTAGGGAAAGGAGACAGCCAGTGCCGTTTACGGCACTGGCTGTCTCCACACTATCCATGCCTCACACCCGGAATTCGAACCCCCACCAATCTCAGACGAATGGTTAGAAGTCATAGCATGGGCGGCAACGATACGTTGGGGCCGCAACGATACGTTGAAGCCCAAATTCCATCTCCGGCAACTCTCGGCACTTTACGAACTTCTGTCCTAGAATCGTGGACAGCAATTTCAGCTGAAAGTTGCTAACACCTGGTAGGGTCCACGCCGCGACGTGTTGCTGCTGTTGTGAGGGGGAAAATGCGGGCCCACACATTATTAGGTGGGCGTGTATAATAAAATGTCTCTTCAGTGTAGTACTTGTACAATCTAACAACGGCCGCCCCGGTGGCGCAGTGGTCTAAGCGATGACCTCTGATCATTCGTCCGAAAGGGGTCCGGGTTCGAATCCCGGTGAGGCATGGATGTTGTGTTTGTTTGTCTTACAGCACTGGCTCTCTCCCTTCCCTGGAACCAGTGACCCTAAATTAAGGACGGGCGACTGCTTATAGCCCATTGAGTTGCACACGGTGGATAAAAAAAATCAATCTAACAACGGCAGGATAAATTGGTCAACAAAAAAATCAATCTAATAACGGCAGGATAAATTGGTCAACAAAAAAATCAATCTAATAACGGCAGGATAAATTGGTCAACAAAATAAAAAAATAAAAAAACGTACCAATCCAGCAAAAGCCAGTTCTCAATGTTAAGAAAGATGACTTATGTGATTCATTACATCACCCATACAAGATTCCGAACTGATGCAAATAAGTCTTCTTTCGGCAAGGAGAACTTGATTTTCAGCACTAATTCCACGGAGCAGCTTGATTCTCAGTATAAAAATCATTCGGTATCCATAAACACGGAAAAATACAATCTACTCTTTCTGGTTCGCAAGATGGTGTAGTAAGATATGTATAGTGGTATTGTAAATGTGTGTAAAAATTAATAGAAATAATAGTAAATAAAATAATATGTCAGTGTTAAGGCGTATTACCAAGAGATTTTCTCTTTTATGAATCTAAAACTCTAGCTTCTACTTTCCGTGTTGTGAATTAACCGAAGTGCTCAAAATAAGTGATTTTCTGTTTTACGAGTTCAGGATTAACTAAGGTTCTCAAACGAGGATTTGTCAGGTCCGAGTTGGAATTTAATCGGTGTGCCCGAAGTAAATATTCGAAATTTTCCGAACTGAGAATTCATTGGGATGCCCCAAATGAAAAACGGCGCCCCTGATAAAGGCCCTGATTTCTAGCTAGTCATCCGAGCTGACGCAGGGACCAAGATGGACGGCTCGCCCGCCCCAAGAAACCAGAGACCCTAAATTAAGGACAGGTAACTAATTTTATAGCTCTTTTGAACTGCTCATGGTTTTCATTAATCCCTAAACAATAATAATATAGTTTTGCCAAGAGTGCAAAACATCGGACTGCGTGATCTGCTTTCTCCAGAACGGTTCTGGTGAAAAGCAGTTGTCCTATAGAGGGTGTAGCTATCTATTTAAGGAAGTTGGTTATTTACTGGACTTTTGGAAGAGGTCTGTCCCTCTGAACACAATGTCAAGTAGCACATTTTTTCGGGAGGGGGGTTGATGGCAACTGCGGGCAACTCAAAGGGCTACAAGCAGCAGTCGCCCATCCCTGATTTAGCGTCACTTCCAGAAAAGGGAGGGAAGCAGTGCCGTAAAATAAACACAACACGCATTCCTTACCCGAGACTCGAACCGGGACCCACTCGATTAGAGAAGGCAGCGCTTATATCACTGCGCAACAGGGACGTCGTGGAACTTTTGTTCAAGATATTTGTAAGAGTTTGGTTCGTTTTTGCGAGGCTCTACGAAGAGAAGCAAAATCTGCCACAGCTAACGCAGTGTTGCAACAGAGTTCAAGCCAATTCGAAAGAAAAAAAGAGTGGAGCGAAGGATATACCATGGGTGTGATCACATGTTCGTCTCGAGTCGTGTATGACGTTATTCCAAATCACTTGGGTAGAAGTAATCAATCATTTTACACGCTTCTCTTTTCTTACGTGTTAACTCGGCGTAACCCTTCGATGAATATGGATGTCATGACTAAATTAAAAAAAAATAATAATCAGTTAAACAACCTCGCCCTCTCGAAGTAATTTCTTTTCATGAACTGTAAGCACACTCTGATTGGCCATTTCCTCATTGCTGTTATTAAAATACTTGATGAAAACCCATATTCTACCGAGAGTTTGCCTTGGAATTTTTGCACGAACGCAATAAACGTAGAACAGCGAGCGAGAGCGTTGTCAGTACAGAAGAACTGTGGGAAAAGAAACAAAATAAAAAGATAACAAAAATATGAGAAAGGATAAGAGAGGTATCTGTCTAGGAAGAAAGTTCCTAGGATGCTTTCAGAATGTTGCACTTTTTAAACAACTACTCTTTGAGTGATACCATTAATTACAAGTAATATACGCGGTCATCTTAACCGGCGGAAGATTTTAATTGATTTAATCACAATGATTATGTAAACGACGCTCATTTTTAACAGAAAGACCCTTGACTTTCCGGCTAAAGAGACACTACAGTAAGAGCTAAACGGTTGTTTCTGGTTCCTCGTCTGAAAACGCCGCCAGCGGAGAAAAGATAAAAAGAGGAGGGGGAGGGGAGCAAAGAAGCATGATTGATCTCGTTCTAGGCGGCAGCTGTCCGTTTTGTCAGGCAGACAGAAAATCATCTGCTGTTGAGTTTGGCTGTAGGCAGTGCCATTATCTTTATTAATAGACATCGTTTTAATTGGACGGTATCAGCTTTCAATTAATTTTTTACTCTTAAGGAAAACCTGAAAGAAACAGTCAGGTGTGTTTTTTTCATGTTTCCAAACGTTGTTTGGACTCTTTATCGCGAAGAAAAAGGGAAGATATATTTCATTATCCCGTGATTAGACAGTTTACTTTCATGTAGCGGAAGTTAACACATCGTTTTTTGACACTATCTACGTTTGATGGGGTGTGGACTAGCAATAAGTTATTTTTAATTCCATCACTTACATGCCGTTACCAAATTTTGGGTTCGAGGGAAGTCAGCTGTGTAGCGCTTCGAAGGTGTTAGGCTAATCTAGGAAAAGAGAGAACGCGAGTACTAACCAATACTTCAACATCGAGCGAAAGAGTCGGATAGAATTTGCGAATGAACTCCCTGCAAAATATCCAAATCAAAAGGTCTGACTGGTCTCAAGAACAAAATTTCAAACGTCTTCAGACGATGCGTAGGTTAACAGAAAGTGCATTCACCCTTTTTCGGAGACAACTCGTTTCCGTACTTCGTTGTGATTACAGCCTATGACCAATGAGCCCTATGGTAGTCCTCCAACTATAAACCATATCTTTTAGCTTCATATACAGTCTCTGCTCGTAGAAAACTAGTTCCAGTTAATATCAGTAATCTAAGGAATATATCCAGAAAAAAATCTAAAAGTTCATGTATTAATATTTACAATTCAACGGGCGTCCAAAGCCGTATTCACTTTCAGTAGCCCACAGTGTTGAGAATAAAACATACGAAAATGCATTACAGCTACTTTGTGATACTTCTGTTGCGCACTTCTTTTCATGTGCTTACTCTTCGCCATCCTTAAGCGCGGTTCTATTTATTTAGGGGAGGGGTTTAGTGACTGTTATTTTCAGGTATTGTCCTGGCTTCCAAATTCTCCAAACATCAATTCAACGAACATCTGTGGTTTCTGTTGTACCACGGAACTTATGAGTTAAAGGATCTGCTGGTAACGTTTTCGTACCAGATACCATAAGACATTTTCAGGAATGCTGTAACGTCCACCCTCGCCGGTTAAGAGCTGTTTTGTGGCACGCGGAGGACCAATATCATAATACGCAGGTGGTCATAATGTTTGGCTGTTCGATGTATCACCTTATTTTTCAGTAGACACTAAAATATTGTAACTGAATTTTCAATGCAAATAACACTGGTCATTCTCTATGAGAAAATGGTTAAGCCAAAGGCAGAAAAAAATTACTACGCTTCTTACGCACACGTATATATGTGTGTAATACTACTGTTGGTGCGGACGCCTGTGAGCAATGCCCGACAGTCTCCGTTCTCCTCTGGCATAAATGAGCTGCGGACGACACACGGCTAGACGACGGTTCGTCGTTTGTGCACCACTTTTGATACGCACTCTGTACAGCGGCACGTGAACAACCGACAAGCTGCGTCGTTTCCGAGATCGTAGTTCCGAGGCGCCGAGCCATCACAATTTGTCTTTTAGCAAACTTAATGTAGAATTGTAGCAGCAGCGTTGTGTAAAGTTACAAATATACCAAATACACACCTACTCCATTCATTGAGGAAACCTGTGTATCAAGATTAGAGTGAATGCACATGGATGGTGATGCTTGCAGCTATCTGATCAAATAGAAATTTTCCAACCACAAGGGGAGACAGACATACACTCAGTAGACAAAACAATAGAGATCAGGCTGATACGCATTTCACCTGCGCATCGCCCGCGCAGAGTGAAATGAACCCAAACCGAACGCAGGTGATAAATAGGCGGACAACAGGGATTCCCAACAGTGCATCGCAATCGCCGACCATGGGTAAACGTGATGATCTGAGAGACTTTGATCGTGGACGCATTGTCGGCGCAAGACAGGTGGCTCATTCTATAGCCCCAATGGTTAGAAACCTAGGGTAGCCGACGGCAACCGTATCAAAGGTGTAGCGCGAGTATACCATCAACAGACGTACCAGCGCCCAGAGAACAAGCGGTGGCCGACCACGCGTCATTGATGACCGGGGTCGACGTAGACAATCCAGTCTCGTACAGACCGACCTTTTAGCACCTGCCGCGCAAATCACACATAGGTTAAATGTCGGAGGCCCAAGCAGCGTCAGTGAATGAACGGTATGGAGCACAATGCATACCATGGGCTACGGGTGCCGACGCCCTACTCCTGTGCCACTGTTGACTGCTTGTCATCGGACATTGTGCCGAAATCACATCCAGGTTAAATGTCGGACGCTCAAGCAGCGTCAGTGAATGAACGGTATGGCGCACAATGCGTACCATGGGCTACGGGAGCCGACGCCCTACTCGTGTGCCACTGTTGACTGCTCGTCATGGGACATTGTGCCGAAATCACATCCAGGTTAAATGTCGGACGCTCAAGCAGCGTCAGTGAATGACCGGTATGGCGCACAATGCGTACCATGGGCTACGGGAGCCGACGCCCTACTCGTGTGCCACTGTTGACTGCTCGTCATGGGACATTGTGCCGAAATCACATCCAGGTTAAATGTCGGACGCTCAAGCAGCGTCAGTGAATGACCGGTATGGCGCACAATGCGTACCATGGGCTACGGGAGCCGACGCCCTACTCGTGTGCCACTGTTGACTGCTCGTCATGGGACATTGTGCCGAAATCACATCCAGGTTAAATGTCGGACGCTCAAGCAGCGTCAGTGAATGACCGGTATGGCGCACAATGCGTACCATGGGCTACGGGAGCCGACGCCCTACTCGTGTGCCACTGTTGACTGCTCGTCATGGGACATTGTGCCGAAATCACATCCAGGTTAAATGTCGGACGCTCAAGCAGCGTCAGTGAATGAACGGTATGGCGCACAATGCGTACCATGGGCTACGGGAGCCGACGCCCTACTCGTGTGCCACTGTTGACTGCTCGTCATGGGACATTGTGCCGAAATCACATCCAGGTTAAATGTCGGACGCTCAAGCAGCGTCAGTGAATGAACGGTATGGCGCACAATGCGTACCATGGGCTACGGGAGCCGACGCCCTACTCGTGTGCCACTGTTGACTGCTCGTCATGGGACATTGTGCCGAAATCACATCCAGGTTAAATGTCGGACGCTCAAGCAGCGTCAGTGAATGACCGGTATGGCGCACAATGCGTACCATGGGCTACGGGAGCCGACGCCCTACTCGTGTGCCACTGTTGACTGCTCGTCATGGGACATTGTGCCGAAATCACATCCAGGTTAAATGTCGGACGCTCAAGCAGCGTCAGTGAATGAACGGTATGGCGCACAATGCGTACCATGGGCTACGGGAGCCGACGCCCTACTCGTGTGCCACTGTTGACTGCTCGTCATGGGACATTGTGCCGAAATCACATCCAGGTTAAATGTCGGACGCTCAAGCAGCGTCAGTGAATGAACGGTATGGCGCACAATGCGTACCATGGGCTACGGGAGCCGACGCCCTACTCGTGTGCCACTGTTGACTGCTCGTCATGGGACATTGTGCCGAAATCACATCCAGGTTAAATGTCGGACGCTCAAGCAGCGTCAGTGAATGAACGGTATGGCGCACAATGCATACCATGGGCTACGGGAGCCGACGCCCTACTCGTGTGCCACTGTTGACTGCTCGTTTCCGACATTCTCTCGTCTGGTGCCCGGAACATCAAAACTGGACTTCTTAAGAGTGGCGCCGAATCGTGTGGTCAGATGAAACCCATTTCCAGCTGTACCGACCTGACGGGAGGGTGCGAATGTGGCGTCGACTACATGAGGTCATGTAGCCGTCGTGATAGGTTGGATCTGTTCAATGCGGTGGTGGCTCTGTGATAGTTAGGGGAGCCTTCTCATGGCACACATAAGAGAGAGGTCCTTAACCGCTGTGCGCTGCCAGCATGCGCTGGCTGATCACCTATACGTTTTCATGGTCTTCGCGCATCTTGCGGCCGATGGTCTGTTCCAGCAGGACAATTCGCCGCCCCACCGGGCCGCAACTACCCAGGCGTGCCTCGGGGAACATTCATCTGAGTTTTGAAACATCCAGTGGCCCCAGGGTCGCCGGATTTAAACTCTGAGGAAACTCTCTGTGATGCTGTGGAGCAGAACATCAGGTCCATGGATCGTGAACTGATGTTTCAGGGGGAGTTGTGGATAATGCTGCAACAGGCATGGCTGGCACTACCTCCGTAAAATCTCCGGCATCTGGTGAAGTCGATGCCTTGTCGTGTAGAGGCTGTTATTTGCGCTAGAGTAGGACAAACACACTATTACAGTAAGTAGGTATCTCTAATGTTTTGTCCATTGAGTGTAATGCTTAGTTAAAATATGTATTGCCCTTTTGTAGCGGTTGAATTACATATCAAATAACGCCGGAAAATACACTCATGGACAATGAAATTTGCGCACAAAAAAGGAAGCATCGGATTGAACTGAAATTTTATAGACGTAACGATACAGATGAATGATACACATGATGGCAAAAACAGAGCTGCATGACAATTACCGAGAGGTCTGGGACACGCAGTCCGGTCATCTTCAATACCGCGTCGCTCCGCCTCGTGCGGCGATACATGCTGCAATACGATCCGGCATGGAGGCGAACAGGCGCCTGATGTTGCCCTGCTGCAGACTAGCCCATACGTGTTGGACAGTGGGCTCCAAATCCCGGATAATGCGGTAGAGCGGTAGCCGGTGTTTCAACTGGTCCCACACATGCTCGATAGGGGGAGCGAGCAGGCCATGGAAGTTTCTGGACATGACGTAGGCAGTCCTGGGCAACCCGAGCCGTGTGCAAGCGGGCATTATCCTGCTTGTGTAGCGCACCTGGAATCTCGGCCAGGAATGGTAGCCCATGGGGCCGTAGGATCTCATTCACATACTGCTGGCCCGTCAATGATCCACATACCACTATACTAGAGCTGATCGGCTATCGTACGCAACGACTCCCCGGATCATAATGTCTGCAGTGGGGAAGGTGTGTGCTCGATAGCGAGGTTGGGATTGTGCCGTTGACCGGGGGACCTCCACACCCGGACACGATGATCATCTGTCCCCAAAACGAAGCAGCACTCATCGCTAAACACCACACGTAGCCAGTCTGTGGCGTCCCACGTCGCTCTGGCCTGGCATCACTGCACACGGAGCCGGCGATGTTCCGGTGTTATTTGCAACACACGTAAGGGGCGGTGGGATCGCCGATTAGCTTCCGCGAGGCGTCGGGAAATGGTTCGTGGGCACACAGGAGCCGCGACATCTGCTTGTGTAGTGGACCGAGTCCCCATGGGATCCGTTCGTGCCTGGCGCACGATCTATTGATCCTTTACCAGTGGTCCTCCTGGTCCGTCCGGAGCCGCTACGCCGTGTGGTAGTGCCTTCACATGTCCAGTGCTTGCAACTCAGTCGGGAGATACAGCGCGCCGACCGCCCTGTGGTTTTCAGCCCGATGATCCCTCTGTACTCTTGCTTGTGTCGGCCGGTGCTTTTCGCTTTCATAGGGCATCGACTACATGCCAGTTTGTAAGGCTACCGGTTCGTGCTTGCAGGGCCACCACAGGGTGTGCGGTCATGCGCACACGCACCAAACGTGGATCATTTGCATACCAGCACGCACTTTAGCTATTTACAAAGTTTCGCAGTTGTAGCATGCTTTCTTCTAGGTGCGCACATTTCATTGTCCGTGAGTGTTTATTGATGATATCGACCATGGTATAAGGCACCTGCTGCACAGAATTTTTCCAGTCCAGTATTTACAATCAATGACAAATATGCTGGAGGAAACAGCAGAAAAATAATATAGCACTGCATTAGGAAAAAAAACTCACTGGGGATTAATACACACTGATTGTAAGTCCGTATTACAGAAAATGAATAAGAGTAATCAACATCAGATGCTTCTTCTATAGGCGTCAGTAGCTCAGATAGATTATAGGGTCTCATAGCCATTTCAGTTTCCATGATTCTGTAGGTATAGATTCGCACTGAACAAGTTTACATAAAAGATCTCATCGCTTATATAAAAAATGCACATGTTTATCGCTCTTCTGTCGAACTACATTTACCATTAAATTTTAAAATATTTCCCTTGTTCTGCTAAAAAAAAAAATACTAATGCACACACGGTTCTCTCAGTGTTTTGAATGTGATGGCTTTTCTTCGCACACACAAAGATGGCGACCACGAGGAAGCTCTTTCATAGCAGCCGGTAATGGGTTTTCGCAATTCGGAAAGCAGAGGAGCGTGACATATATAAGCCCCCCCCATCACACACACACCTCTTTCACTTTCCCTGGTGGGGCCGCGGATGGTCTAGTGGTCAGTGTTCGTGACTGCCACGGTGAAATCTCAAGTTCCATCCCAGGCAGGTACGAACGCTCGAACCACTTAATATCCCCCGAGCGTCGGATGGGCTTGTTAAGCCTTCGGACCCCGGTTACTGCGCCCTCCCCCTTTCTAACTCACTTCTGTGTTACTTTCCTGTTGGGCACTCTAGCCCAAATCTCCTAGCTTCCTATTTCTAAGAGTTGTTTAAAGCCTAGGTCAGACTCTCCCTTCCTAAAATCCTGTACGCATGATTTGATATGATCTCTTTCCCTGGTTGTGTTATCGAGCAGAGTTGGGAAATCTCAGAAAAAAGACTCTGAAAACCAAAAGGACGCCGATAAATTACAATAATGAGCCATTCCCTTATGACCACCCCAGCCTATAGAAATGAGCGCACCTGGAGACCGAACGGTGGCGCATGTGAAGTTCACAGAGCAGTATATATACAACCCGAGGACCGGCTTTCAGTTAGTAGAGTGTTCGGAGTCAGAATGGGAAAAGCTGCCGATTTATCAGAGTTTGATAAAGGACAAATTGTGATAGCACGGAGCCTCGGAACTACGATCTTGGAAACGGCGCGGCTTGTGGGTTGTTCACGTGCCGCTATAATGAGTACGCATTACATGTGGTGCACAGATGGGCAAACGACGCACCGTCGTCCAGCCATGTGTCGTCCGCAGCTCATTGATGCCAGAGGGGAGCGGAGACTGTCGCGCATTAGTCACAGCCACCGCAGGGCCACAGTGCGACAAATCACCCGGAGCTACAACAGTGGCGATCAGGGCAATGTGTCACAGCACACAGTTCATCGCAGCCTTCTGCGCATGGACCTGCGTAGCCGAAGACCCAGCCGCGTCCCCATGCCAACTGCACGTCATAGCCAACAATGCATGAAATAGGCCCAAGATCTTCGAGATTGAACCGTGAAAGATAGGAAGAAAGTGGCCTGGTCTGACGAATCAAGATTCCTAGTGCATCACGTAGACGGCTAAGCGCGGATACACCGATTACCAACGGAGGCTATGGCACCTGAATGCAATGTTAGGCGGAAACAGGTCGGCGGCGGCGGCGGTGTTATGCTGTGGGCGATGTTTTCTTGGGACACTTTAGGCCCCATTATCCCAATAGCACAATCCCTGACAGCTGTCAGGTATCTCAGCATCGTTGCGGACCAAGTTAACCTATTCATGGCAACTGTGTTCCCTGCTGGTGATGGCTATTGCCAACAGGATAATACGACATGCCACACTGCCCGAATCGTCAAGGAGTGGTTCGTGGAACATGCTGGTGACTTTCTGTTAATGCCCTGGCCTCCAAATTCGCCTGATATGAACACAATCGAACATTTCTGGTTCGAGTTGAAAAAGCGGGTTCGCGTTAAATCACCACCACCCTGAAATGTACGGGAACTGGTGGACCTTCTGTTGACATTATGGTACCAGATACCCCAGGATACCTATCGCCACCTCATCGAGACGATGCCTCGGCGAGTGGACGCGTTTTGCGGGCTAAACAGGGAACGCCACCCAGTGAGAAAAATGTTCACCTGGAAAATCGTCAATATTCGATAACACTGGTAATGGTTACAGCCATCAGGTTTTGAAAGAGCTTTTCTAGTTCGATCCGCAAATTGTACGAAATAGAAATTTTAAGCTCCAAATGTTTTGCATCAGAAAAAACTGGAAAATTCGTAGAAAATTTTTATCACTGATTCAACTGTCCAAATTTGCTTTTCTGTATGAATTTCACAAATTTCAGATGTTGATTTTGCTATTCTGCAGGCGTCAAGCACCGAAAAGGAACTTACTTCCTTTTCGGTACTTCGAAAAGGAACTTACTTCCTTTTCGGTGCTTGACACCGTACTTCCTTAGTTTAGGGTACAGCGGTGAACAGGTCCCACGATATGGATGCTAGACAGGTCCATTTCACCAGCCCCCCCCCCCTCCCCCTCGCAAATTTTGAAATTTAAACAGCCTAATTGCTTGTGCTACGTTCGTGCTCGAATGAACCGCAAAAATTTTCGTCTACCGCAACAGTTAGATTTAAAAATAACCACAACCGTTTTTTCGTTATCCGCGAAACAAAGGGGGGGGGTGTAGAAACGACAGCCCCCCAACTCGAAAATTCCGCAATTTCAACATACCATTCGTTTGTGCTCGAATGAACCGCAAAACTTTTCGTTTGTACCACACCGTTTTTCTGTTATCCGGGAAACAAAGTGGGAGGGGGGCTGTGGAAACGGTAGATGATAACAAAGATGGACATAACTTCATAACATCGTTCGTATAACTGCTGGAAGTTCTTTTACCATAATTTCCAGCAGTTATACGAACAATGCCAAAAGCCTATAACATCTGGAAGGAGGGGGTGATATTTTTGAAAAGAGCAGTAAGGTATTTTTTCTTAAATATTACCTGTTCATTTTTTATCGTGTATTCACGAAACTTTAATTGACACACCTTGCATAAACGGCCAATGTCAACTTAATATTGAAACTTATTTAGAAACCGCTATAGAACTTTTGAAATCGTCACTGAGCAAAAATTCAGTGCTTCAAAGTTATTTTAAGGTAAGGCACAAGCAAGGGGGGACTCCTGGTTTTTTACGGCGTGGAGGATGTAAAGCGACGGAGCGTGGGGTTTTGGAGAAAAATATATGAAAATCTTCTCGAAAAATAAATACTATATATCCTAAACCTAAACGCACAGAAACCTAACAATAAGAACAATAAAACATAATAGATAGCAACATAACAATAAAAAGAAAGAAAGAATCTACCTTTCTGACCGCCATCAGTTGTGTATGTCTCAGGCACAGATATTGCTGACTGTATCATACAAGTTGTGGCAATTTTTCGGCACCTTGAATAATGTTTTCTGTATATATATTGAAGCTAATCCATTGAAACGATCTTCAGCTGCTAAATTTCGACAGTAATTATTCATACGTTTCAGTGAAGAGAAGCTCTTTTGTGGTGAGGCATTAGAAGCAGAGATTGTCAAAATTAAATTCACAAGTTTAGATACTTCCGTTAGAGTCTCACCAAGATGTTTTGACACTAAGTGGCCATTCAATTTCACGTTTTTTCTATATTTTCCTTTTTAGGCAGAGTTTTCTGTTTCATTGTGACCACGGAAAGACAATTATTGAATTGCTAAAAAGCATGTTATGCTAATCAACACTTCATTAAGTACCGATTTCTTTTCGCCATGGCATTGTGTATTTCTATATTTGCTCCATAAGCTTTTGCTTAGACAGAACTCTATTCTTTGTTTAAGAATTTTCAAATTCTTTGAGAGAAATTGCTGTGGCAGTGTGTTCTTTAGTTTGCTGATGAGGTTTTCTTAAAATATTTCTTGAATTTTTAAGTCAACAACTCTTTCACTGTTCCATTCTTTTGTACACAAAACAATAAACACAACCAACAACGTAATTTGTTTAGTTTTTTTATCTCTGCATATTTACAATCTAAGAAACTCAGTTTTACTAGTTTACCTCACGTCTTATAAAACTGGATTAGGTTAGGTATGACAGAAGTAGGGTGACTTTTTGATACAAGTTATTTTTTCTTGCTATGACTAAGTGTGCTAAACACCTTTTGGAAAAGTTCAATAATATTATAGTCACAAAATTACTTACGTCGACGTATTTTGGACAACTTTGAGCGGGATTACCTGCCATTTTTTCGGATTTGGTAGCACGGCATAATTGTAAATGTACTTGTAATAAAACACAAGGTACTGAACACACGTTGAAACTTCTTTCTCCTTTGCCAGGGGCACAAAGACTTCTTTCCTCTTAGCACAGAGTTCAGTGGACATCACGTGACAACAGCTTCTTGCCGAGTGTTTCAGGAGAGGGTCCATCGAACATGGGTACGAGAGTAAGAAACGTGTAGCACCTGGTTGTATGTATGGCTCGAGACGTCCTCAGCATACCGTTCAGTTCTGTGATCTTCTGCTCTACATATCCTCGGCCCAGCCATCTGTGCACTCAAAAGACATTAAGCTCGTGAGAAAGGACGGTTGGTGGAAATCCTCGCTCTCTCTCTTCGTAGCTTCTACAGACGACCATCATGCACCGCTCTTTACAAATGTAAATACCTCAGGACAGCAGCTATGACTCATTTTCGTTTTTGCTTTCATGTTTGTAAAATGAAATAACATCTGAGTTTGCTTTGGGATTGTAGAACGAGATAGAAAACAGTATTTAACCGATGTTTGAGAATTTTCGAAATTTGCGTGATTCGGTTGTCACGGGAAAAAAATATTAAAAGTTTTTTTTTTTGATTGGAGGTTTAACGACCACCGTGAGCAACTCAATGGGCTATAAGCAGTCGCCCGTCCCTAATTTAGGGTTACGGGTTCCAGGGAAGGGAGAGAGCCAGTGCCGTAAGACAAACACAACATCCATGCCTAACCGGGATACGAACCCGGACCCCTTACGGACGAATGATCAGAGGCCAGCGCCTTAGACCACTGCGCCACCGGGGCAGCAAATTAAAAGTTACTGATTGGTCTCGGCGATGATACTTTAGTGCCACAACCTCACGAACTGCTATGCAATTTAAAGCCAAGATAAGGACTGAAATGAATGTTTTTTTCTTTTTTTATTGGATGTTTAACGACCACCGTGAGCAACTCAATAGGCTATAAGCAGTCACCCGACCCTAATTTAGGGTTACTGGTTCCAGGGAAAGGAGAGAGCCAGTGCCATAAGACAAACACAACATCCATGCCTCACCGGGATTCGAACCCGGACCCCTTTCGGACGAATGATCAGAGGCCATCGCTTAGACCACTGCGCCACCGGGGCGGCAAATGAATGGTTGACCCATGGGGTGATTTTTACCCGTGATACCGTATTTCGTTGGGGGGGTGTCATCGACTCCGGGTTGTTCCCACTGCGGGCAGCCTGAATGATTATTCCATAGGTTCGTGGAATGTGATATTGCGCGCAATATTTGGCAAATTATTTTAAGTGGATAAATGCTAACTTTTACAATTTTCAACTTATTATATTTAAGCACCTGCTACTTGTTTCAAGTCAGCGTGCTTATAGTCTCAAAGTGATTCTTGCTACAACCGTTGCAGTTTTGAATGACACAACTGTATCAGATCGCATAGGACTCTATGCAAATAGGCCTGATGTGGTGGTGGTCGCTTTATTTGCAAAGATCAGACTGCGGGAACGTGTCATTGCGGACTTCCATCACTGGCGGGAAGATGTATTCAGTGGTTTTGTTGGACTAGATTTGTTTCTCTTCGAAATGCTACAATATTTTTTTTATTGGAGGTTTAACGACCACCGTAAGCAACTCAGTGGGCTATAAGCAGTCGCCCGTCCCTAATTTAGGGCCACTGGTTCCAGGGAAGGGAGAGAGCCAGTGCCGTAAGACAAAACACAACATCCATGCCTCACCGGAATTCGAACCCGGACTCCATCGCGGACGAAAGATCAGAAGTCATCGCTTAGACCGTTGTGCCACCGAGGCGGCCAACAAATTTTAGACTTTAAACTTTGTTCTCTGGTGGAGCATGCCCTACGACAAAAAACCGCTGTTCCCATCGTCGCAAAATTTTTAAGCTCATTTTAGTTTGCAATGAAAGACAGCAGTGCCGTCCCAATGGCGCAGTGGTCTAAGCGATGGCTTATGATCATTCGTTCGAGATGGGTCCGGGTTCTAATCCCGGTGAGGCACGGATGTTGTGTTTGTCTTACGGCACTGGCTCTCTCCCTTTTCTGGAACCAGTGGCCCTAAATTAGGAATGTGCGACTGCTTATGGCCCGCACTCAGTTGCTCACGGTGGTCGTTAAACCTCCAATAAAAAAAGACCGTAGTAAAAATTATGACAAATGAAAGATCCCATTGTCATGATTTTTACTACTATGTTAGTACCCTGATGTATTATATGCTTGAAATGATTTCCAAATCTGTTAACACCTTCATATGTTTGTTGTTGTTGTTTTCTTTTTCGAATTTGTATGAGCTTTTTTTTTTTTTTTCGAATTTGTACGATTTTTTCTGTCAGTCGTCTGTAGTTAGTTCCTTACCTCTGGGACGACAGCGCAGACCATTTTTTGCGTTTTTGTCATGCTTCTCAGGCGAGGAGGGGTGTGACAAATGGCATTTTTCATGCAGTTTTGTTTTTCTCTCTTTCCTTCCCATGTCACCCTAGTTTTCTTTTCTTTTTGATGGGTGGAAGGTGCTTGGATATAGGTCTTTCTTCCCGTTTTTGTTTGTTTCTTTTTTTTCTGTGAGCACTTCCACCCTGATTCCAGTGATACTTCTACCCTTGAAGGATTCGCCACATTCAAAAATTGTCGCACGTAAGGTGTTTCTTTTCCTTTTCTGTTGTGTGCGTGTGTGTACGTGCGAGCGGTTGTGTCTGTGGCGCCGGAGATGACGATAATGTATTGGCTGACCGTATTATGGGTTACAGCGGAACAGTGTGCGGCCTCGTGCTGAACAGAAGTTCACTAACTGATCCGAGATGAAAGAACTATTCCTGTTGAGCTAACCTTGGTAGCCGTGTGATAAGAGCTCAGGATTCTGGCCAATTGTCCGTGCTGATTCCGGGCTCCAATTCCAAACGAGGCACTTGTGATGTGGCTGCCCCACGTCCCCTCCCCTCATACACACACACACACACACACACAACCTCACCCCGAGAACCAGTAGCCCCAAATTAGAGACAGGCAAATCCCCATAGCCTTCAGATGCTCAGAACGGTAGTTAAATCCTGAAAATAATAATACAGTGAAACCTCAGAGTATGTCCATAACAAGCATTTTTTATCTGGGAGGGCGAGACTTGAAATTACGCCCCTTCGAGTTCAAAATTACGCCCCACTTCGAGTTCAAAATTACGCCTCTTCGAGTTCCACTCAAATAATATGTGGTTTTTACTTTCTCACACACCGCGGCTATAGGAAAGTACTACGATCGTTCAAAAATCGTATTTCAGGTTTTTTACATTATTTTATTAAAAAGGTAAAAACTAGGTAAATACCGAAGAACCGCAGGTTGTAGATACCAAGTAAAGCGTAAATGTTATTGGAACGCCGATAACACAACACTCCACAGAAAGGCAGAACAAAAAACAAACCAGCGCAGAACGAATGAGTATCGGATAGTGAACATAACAATAGGAAGAAGCTTTAGGGGTAGGGCTTGGAAAAATTCCGTTCAAGACTAAACACTCAGAGAACGTTCTGTGACAAAGCACAAATGATTAATCAGCTCTCCATTCCAATGACATGTTCGGGAAGGTCATGGAGGTTAGGCATGTCAGCATATTGTTTTTATGCCTCCATTCACTGTTGTGGAAAATTCCCTTCATGGATATGAGATGTTCACACCTTATATAGTGTATGTTACTCTGTACCCTGGTTAACTGTATGGAATATTGTGTGAGACTAACCAAAGTCTTTAAAAATAACTATACTAAAGGGTGTAACTGTCTTTTTAGTTAGTTTCTATTTTTACATCCCGCAGAGCATGAATTTACGCCCCTAGAATGACCATTCTGGGAGGGCAACCGCCCTCCCTCCTCCCGGTAGCTACGGCCCTGCCTCTGAATAACGGTCACCGATTGGACCGGAAAAAGGTGACCGTTGTTGGGGGTGCCGTTATTCAGGGGTTAGGCCTACGTTAATACTGTTTGTCAGTTGCTTTTGTATAAAAGCAGAGTAAGTGTATGAAACTGAAGCACGTAGAAAATGGTTACAGTGCTTTTTCCAAATGCTGAAAAAAAGAGCATATTATATTAGAATTACTGTGATGTATAAATACCAGGGTTGAAAGGAAAGTAATGCAAAAGTGGGCATAACTTTTTTATTAACTGGCAGAGGTCGTTCAAATTGCACATGTTGGTGGAGTAACTCTTTCCCTATACAAAGATACCACTCAACATAGTCCCCATCACAAGCAATGCATTTGCGCAATTGTTGAACCCAACTCTCAAATCCTCTGAAAAAATTCAGGTGTGGACTGTTGTACCCACTTCTTCACAGCCACTTTCACCTCGTCTGTGTCATCAGATCGTTGTCCCAGGAGACTGTCCTTCATTGGACCGAACAGGTGGAAGTCGGAGGCCGCCAGATCTGGGCTGTACGGTGGACGGTGAACCACCGACCAGCCTAATTTGCTGATCGCCTGATTTGTTGCCAAAGATGTGTGTGGTCTCACATTGTCATGGTGAATGTAGATCCTTTTCACATTCTTGTTCGGTCTCTTCCTCCTTATGGCTTTTCTAAGCTTCTTGAGTGTCTCAATGTATCGCTTGCTGCTCACGGTACGACCACGTTCCAGAAAGTCGAGGATAATGACACCCCTGCCATCTCAAAAAGAAGTCACCATGACTTTCTGTGCTGATCGCTGGCTCTTGAACTTCTTAGGCCTTGGTAAAGAGGTGTGACGCCATTCCATGGATTGATTCTTTGTTTTCAGATCGTAAAGATATGCCCACGTTTCATCCCCTGTCATCAGATCGAAAAGAAAACGTGTCTTCGTTGGCTTCAAACGCTTCCAGCAGACCAGAGCAGACTTCCAACCTTCTGTCCTTCAAATCGGGTGTCAACTGCCGAGGTACCCACTTTGCACACATTTTCCCGTACCCTAAGTCTTCCAACATCTTCTGTATGGCATTGTGACCACAGTCCAGCTGTGCAACAAGCTCACAGATTGTGACTCGTCTCTTCGCAAGAATCAATTCATCCACTCGCTGACGTCCGTGTTAGTGGTCGCAGATGATGGTTTGTCACTGCGTGGTTAGTCTTCAATGCTGGTTTCCCCTTCTTTAAACTTATTCATTCATGTGTGCACATTGCTCTTGTCAATGATGTCATCTCCGTAAACATTCTGTAGCTTTCTGTGGATGTCGGACAGCCTGCACCCTTCCTTCGTCAAGACCTCAATGTCGGCACGTTGCCTCTGCTTAGAATCCATTATTTATCTGCAATGAAGAAGAAGAGTTACTATAGAGGAAGAGTTATTCTAACAACATGTGCAATTTGAACGACATCTGTCAGTTAAAAAAACGTTATGCCCACTTTTGCATTACTTTCGGTACAACCCTTGTATATGTAACTACACTGCTGGCATGTAACATCACAGACCACCGGTAACAACACAGAACATTTATTACTTTACTATTTCACACAAAAACATAAACTGAAATACACTCCACGGTACAAACAGAATTTTTTTTTCCAAAACGCTTGCTTTAGAAGTCATATTTGATTCAGAACAAACATATTAAATGAAGTATTGCGTAATGATGAAAAGTACTGAAGGTACGAAGTTCTAGTTTCTAAGACGGATACGATTGTGATGAACAGACATCCAACCAGCAGAAGTCTTCCACGTGGAATGAAAATTCGAAAGTTCAGCAGTTTTACGTGTCATTGTAAGTTCGAGGTGTAATCTGGATATGAATTGAATGCGGAATTAAAGAAGTAGTAGTTTTCTTGCGGTACGAAGTGGTAGAGGTGGATTATCTTTGACATGATTAAGAAAGAAATTATAAATTGCACATTTGGTGAGAATAAAGAAAAATGTGCATAATGGGCTTCGGCATGTAGATAATTATAGGGTCATGGGCAGGTAGAAGCATGTAGTCACGAAGATTGTGTGCTGTAGTACAGACGGATGAAGTGATGCTAAACATGAAATTGAAGAATGGCGAGAGTACACTGTTAAAAATTTTGTGGCAGGTTGCACCACTTTCTGAGAAAACAGACCATTCTGTGGTGCCGACAAAACCCAACAACATGGTGAAACCTTGCTCCATAATGTGGTACCACATTGTACCATAACATGGTGCACAGTTGCACCATGTTGTTGTATTTTGTTTGCAAGACACAGTGGTGTACCTTTTCTCAGAAAGTGGTGCAGCTGGTGTAGCACCACTTTTTGGTGCAACCTATCACACAATTTTTAACAGTGTAGAGAACATTGAAAGTATAGAACATTGAGAGTAGAGATGAATGGTTGAGCCAGTGGTATTGCAGTATGAACAAATATCTGTTGTTAAAATCTGTGTTTGGTGAAGTCGTAAAGGTGAAAGAAGACGATTATGAAGAAAAAGCCATTGGCGGTCGATATCTTTGGGTGATGAAAGTGGGTTACATGCGGCTTTCCAAGTACGTTGAAATGAAAGATCGGGTAAGTCAAAAATTGGAGCAGGTCGAATATCTAACGTCAGCATGAAGAGGTAAAGATCTTTTCTAGTGAGGCAAGAAACGCAGATGATTGTTTTATTGAAATGTAAATAGAAAGGAAGAGGTAGTGACGCAGATGGAAGGTGAGTTAATCCAGTAGTCGAAACAATGTCCGGGAAGCTATTCATGGTGGATTCTTGTAGCAGTTGAAGTTTTAGTTGATTAGCAGCTGTGTTAGGAATGGAGCCAGAGAAGTCTGTAATAGATTTCCATGATACATCTGGTTGGATAAGATGTTGAACTTGGAGAATTCCAGCACGAGACCAAGATGGAAAGAAAAAATTAGTACAAGTAGATGAGTGAAAGAAGGAATTGTAAAAAATAGGGTCCTGCAATAAGTCTAGAGTGGAAGTTGGATAAAGACGTCGGAGAGGGAGTGAACGAAAAAGAGAAATACTTTCGAGGCAAACTGAAGGAAGACAATGTGGAAGGAGCGGATATTTATCCATGCGAAGAAGAATGTTGAATGAAAGAGTAGAATTATATGGATTGACGAAGAAGTTCATGACATCGCACTTAAAGGAGAAGGTGTAACCAGAAAGTTGACGTATTAGCTGCATAATACGGAAGACTTTGTAGCGAAGAGTGATCAATGGAAGGTTAACACCTCCGAATGAAGGTGGGTATGTAAGTATATTTGCACGAACATGATGCATGCTAGACCATATGAAGTTGATGAATGAAATTTGTAAGTTGTTGGTGAAGAGTAGATGATCCAATCATCCAAGCCTGGTAAAGTGACGGCATAATGAAAGTATTAAGAAGAGCTGCTTTTTGTGAATAAGAGATGAATGGAGAGAAGCGATTCCAGGTACCTATAGAGCGTTGAAGTCGTTGAAGCATAGGATGCTAAGTTTTGTTGGTCACATGAATATATTTTCCAAACCAGACGCCAAGAAATTTTAAAGACTCCGAAGTCCAGGCAGCACCCCATAGAAGTTCTTCCTTCCCAAATACCTAACCAGAAGCCTGAGCTTTTCGAGATGTTGAGAGATGCTCCTGATATTGAAGAGTATTCTTTGTAAGTATTTGCAATGATATTGAAATCCGAATCATTTCGGCTGATGATAGTAACATCATCAGCATACGCAGTTAGAATTGTAGAGTGATGACGGGTTGTCGGATTGAGATGGAAAGGGCTAGGAGTGAGTCGACGATGAAGCATAATTAGAAACGGTTCAAAAGCGATGGCAAAAAGTTGACCTGACAGCGGACAGCGCTGACGAACCCCAATGTTGAAAGGAATAGCAGCAGTTATAAAAGAATTACGAACATGAAAAACAGCGCCGATGTAGAAATTGAGAACAGCTTGACAGAAAAATGAAGGAAAGCCGAAGTTTGAGAGGGTAATTTAAAGCTAAGAATGATTAACACGATCGAACGCTTGGCGCTGATCAAGATTGGAAAAAAGCAAATGGCTCGTGAAAGTGTTGAGCGATAGATTGAAGGTTAGAGAGGAGAGTAAGATTCTGACTGATTGAGCGGTTAGTGATAGAGTAGGTTTGATTCGGATGGATCACATTCGAGAGAACATGACTCAGCCGGAGAGAAAGAACAGTGGAATAAAGTCTGTAGTCAGTACTAAGAATGGAAATCGGACGCCAATTAGTAAGTAGTTGGAATTTTCCAGATTTACGTAAGTGACGAAGAAGAGTGATCGTGAAATTAGAAGGAAGAGTTGATAAAGTGAAAAGAGCATTGAAAAGAATAGTAAATATAGGCAAAAGCTGATATTTAAATGTAGTGTAGAAGGAAGTAGGAAGGCCGTCTACTCCCGGAGCAGAGCGACGGTTAAGGCGAGCAAGAGCAGTAGATATTTCTGAAGAGGTGATGGTACTGAGAAGAAGTGAATGATGAGAAATTGGAACCTGTGGAAGATTTTGGAGAAGAGGAAAATTCTGAACCGTTGGAAGATTCGACGGGTTAAAACGTTCCGATAAGTATTGAAATGTATGATGACACATAATTTCAGGATCAGAAGTAATAGAGTTATTATCAAGTAAAAGATGAGTGATGCTTCGAGAGCGGCGACGGGATTTTTTTAAATCTAAAAGTACTTTTGCTGGTAGGTTTGAAGAATTTAGGCATTGGAATTTTAGTCGATTCAGAGAGTCTTTTGCAGCTGGAAGAAGTTGTCGGTGAAATATCGGGCTCGGCTGACGTGCCAAAAACCCTGAGATAAAAAACAGACACAGAAACAGGTGGCTTTGGGACCAGAAACACGCAGAGAAGCGAAGTCAATTAAGTAAACACTTAACACAATGGCGAACAAGGGAGAGTAGAAATTCGGTCACGGCACGTGCCTCGCGAAGCAGTCAGCAGCAGGTGCGTAAGAAATGCATACCCAGGAGCTCGACACAAATGCGACTTCGTCGGGCAGCCAACTGAAAGCAGCCTGAAGAGATGCATGCTTGGTGTAACCAGGAAAGATAAGAAGAGGAACTCACATGGATAAGGAAAATGACAAGAGTATCCGACATCATGATCAGAGTAAAATCGTTCAAATGGCAAAGGGCTGGACATGTTGCAAGAAGAACGGACCACCGTTGAACAACCGAAAGCTCAAGACACTGTTGTGGAAGAAAACTGGGGGCACTTCATCCAGCAGTGCATTGATAATGGTTGAAAATAATGATGATGATAATATACACTGCTGGCCACCCAAAATGCAACACCAAGAAGGACACGAGATAGCAAAGCCAGATTTATTAGAAACATAACAACAGATACAAAGATGAAACGATTGAGCTTACAGGCCCTTGTGACTAGTGGAACAGGCAGAAATCAGTAGTATGTGTGGCCCCCATGACTGACAATAACGGCAGCTACACGCCGCGGCATAGAACGAAAGAGGCTTTAGATGTGGGCTTGAGGTAGGTCTGTCCAGTCTGCTTCCACACGTTGCCATAGTTCATCAGGCGTAGCAGCGGGCGGTGCTTGTCGGGCCACTCGGTTGCCTATCAGCGGCCAGACGTGTTCGATGGGCGACATATCGGGAGAAAAGGCGGGCCACGGCAGCAGTGACACCTGGTGGGCCGTGAAGAATTGTTCCATATACCCTGCAATGCTAATCGTTTGCATGTCTTCTGGCGGGCGACGCATGCTGCGAATTTCAGGCCAATCGGATGCTTCCTTCTTGGTGTTGCATTTTGGGTGGCCAGCAGTGTATATATAGGAACACTAATAAGAAAGCTAAAGCACTTCAATACAAAACATAATTATTATTTGCCCATATACGTATATACAGGGTGTCCGAGAATTATTGGGCACATTACAAAATTATGTACAAAAAAACTATGAGCATTGTCTGTTTTTCTATGTCACGTATTACTAACACGGTTTCTATATTTTTGTTTTGCAGAATTGTTATTCCCAGAATCCAATAGATGGCGCTAGGTGTGGCCTGATGAGGAATGTATGAGAAATGCGCAATCAGTAGTCATGTCATCCGTAGAGCAGAAGGCGATGTGTGTGTTATGGCTTGCGGAATTAAAGTCTGTCATTAAAGTTAAAAGACGGTACCGTTTAGAGTATGGTTGTAATCCTCCCTCAACGAATCCAACTAAGCGGTGGATGAGACGGTTGACCAAGTTAATGAAAGTTTCCAACGAAAGCCCCAGGAAATCCTTTCGTATAAAGCAAGAAGAAAACTGTGCATTCCGAAATCGACAGTTCACGATATCTTGCACAAAAAATTAAAGTTTCATGCTTATAAAATTGAAATAGTGCAAAAGATGCATGCAAATGATCAAACTCTGCGATACGATTTCGCTGTGGATATGCTGAATCGAGTGGAAAACGACGAAACCTTTCTCAGTACTGTAATTTTTAGTGATGAATCCACATTTCATGTATCAGGTATTGTAAATCGTCACAACTGTAGGATATGGGGCAGTGAACCGCCTCATGCTGCTATTGAACTGGAACGTGATTCTCCAAATGTTAATGAGTGTTGCGCCGTATCAAAAACAGAAGTGATTGGCCCTTTCTTCTTCTGCGAAAAAAACATAAATGGTGACATTTACTTGGATATGCTAGAAAATTTCGCTATACCCCAGATCAAAAGATATGACAACGTCGTTTTCCAACAAGACGGCTCGCCTACGCATTGGTCAACGTGTGCACGTAAGTGCCTAAATGAGCATTTCCCCAATAGATGGATTGGGCGTGGTGGTCCCATTCCGTGGCCTCCTCGCTCTCCAGATCTAACTCCATTGGATTATTTCATGTGGGTTATGTGAAGGATCGTGTCTATAAGACACCTTGTACTGATTTGCAGGAACTGAAGCAGCGTATCACAGCTGCTATTGATTCCATAGCTCCTCAGATGCTTGCCAATACATGGCATGAAATCGCGTATCGCTTGGACGTACTACGAGCAACCAATCGATATCACATCGAAATTTATTAACTTGTGCAGTTACATTGTAAGTTAGTACAGTCAGTTTTTTTTCTATCTGTTTAATGTTTTGTTTTATATAATTTTGTAATGTATCCAATAATTCTCGGACACCCTGTATATATATATCATCATCATCATCATCATTGTCAACCATTATCAATCCACTGCTGGACGAAGGTCTCCCCAAGTTTCCTCCACAACGGTCTGTCTTGTGCCAGTCTCCTCCATGTCACCCCTGCATACTTTCGAATTTCATCCACCCATCTCCCATGTGGTCTTCTTCTGGGTCTTTTCCTGTCCCTTGGAATCCAATCTAAAATTTCGGCTGTCCATCGATGATCTGTCCTTCTGGCAGTATGTCCAGCCCATTGCCATTTCAAGGATTTAACTCTGATCATGATGTCTTCCACTCTTGTCATTTTTCGGATCCACGAGTTCCTCTTCTTATCTCTCCTGGTTACACCAAGTATGCACCTCTCCATGCTTCTTTGAGTTGTCTGCAGCCTTTGTATGTCTCTTTTAGTTAAGGTCCACGTCTCTGCACCATACGTAAGCACTGGAAGGATGCATTGATCAAACACTTTTCTTTTAAGACATAATGGCATATTGCTCTTGAAAATTATGCTGTTTCTTCCAAAAGCTCTCCAGGCAAGTTTTGTACGCCGATTAATTTCTTCATCAATGTGACCCTCACTTGATATCTGCTGTCCAAGATAAACGTACGTGTCTGTTATCTCCAGCTTTTCTCCATCAATTGATAAATCTTCATTTCTTGTAAAAGCATTGAACATCACTTTTGTCTTCTGAAAGTTCATTTTTAATCCCACTTCTTTACTCTTGTCAGCAAGTTCCTGGATCATAATACGTACTTGTACATATTCCTTTCGTAATCAACTCTTCATTAAAAATGAATTCTGTCAAGCACACTTACCTAAAATCTTAATAAATGTTAGTCCCAAACCAAATTTGAATGCATTATTGTCTGCTAACATTTGAGGCTGTTTGAGTAGCCTCAATAAATTAGAAACAAAGCTGACTTTCAGTTTGAAGATGATTGTCTGAAAATGAAGGTTTGGCCGCACGTAATCCTGAAAACACACTTAATTTACTCACCACAAGATGCAAGTTGTTACAAATGCCTCTTGCCAATACATCATACGGCCTGAAAACAGATCTGTATCATATTAAGGGGTCATAAGAATCGGGTTAAATAGTTGCAGTGACTTGCGTCTGTTTCCGAACGATATTCATTGCAATTTTTTCATCGCTGAAACAATGTAAGGACATTTAACTCCATGAGGTTGCAGATATTTATCGAAGAAATTAATGATAAATATCATTCTTCACTGTAGCAAATATCAGTCAGTCACTGTCTTCTCTCGGCTACGAAACGCAAGTTTTTATGTTATTCTATTGTTTCCGAGAAGAGGAGAACATATGTTGATGAAACATCTGGCTCAGCAGGTGTGAAAGTTAGGGAACAGCGGAAAATGATGTTTTCTTAAGAAACTGGTAAGCGAAATAGCATTTCCCCTGATAAAATACTGAATATGCGATGAAGAAATTAAAAGGAAAAAAATACACTGCTGGCCACCCAAAATGCAACACCAAGAAGGGCACGAGATAGCAAAGCCAGATTTACTGGACACATAACAACAGATACAAAGATGAAACGATTGAGCTTATACAGGCCCGTGCGACTTGCGGAACACGCAGACATCTATAGTTCGTGTGGCCCCCATGGCTGGCAATAACGGCCGCTACACGCCGCGGCATCGAACGAAAAAGGCTTTGGATGTGGGCTTGGGGTATGTCGGTCCAGGCTGCTTCCACACGTTGCCACAGTTCATCAGGCGTAGCCGCGGGTGTTGCTTGCCGGGCCACTCGGTTGCCGATCAGCGACCAGACGTGTTCGATGGGCGACATATCGGAAGAACAGGCGGGCCACGGCAGCAGTGACACCTGGTGTGCCGAGAAGAATTGTTGCACGATGCGTGCCACGTGCGAGCGCGCATTGTCCTGTTGAAACGTGGCCGCTGGCAGGTCCTGAAGGTAAAGGAGGACTACAGGCTCCAAAATGTCGGAGATGTAGCGATGGCTGTTGAGTGTACTGGCGATACGTACCAGAGGGGTGCGGGTGTCATATCCAATTGCGCCCCAAACCATAACGCCAGGAGACGGACCGGTATGGCGATGCATAATGATGAAGGCGTCATACAGTCTCTCGCCACGGTGCCGCCACAAGCGGATGCGACCATCGTGGTGTTGCAGGCAGAAGCGGGATTCGTCGGAGAAGACAATGTCGCGCCATTCCGTAGTCCAGGTGCGGCGTTCAACGGCCCACTGCCGCCGCACTCGCCGGTGGTGTAACGTCAATGGTAATCGGAGCAATGGGCGCCGTGCGACAAGTCCCCGCTCCTGCAGACGACGTCGAACGGTACGTACTGACACAGGTTATTGCGCAACACACCCTAATTCCTGCGCTAACGTTCCTGATGTGGCGGTGCGAGCCGTCAATATCCGCCGCACAACATGCCGGTCCTCTCGTTCGGTGGTATGCCGCGGGTGCGGCAATCAGTCACGTCAGTCCGTCCGTCCCTCCTGCACCCACCGAATCCATACTCACCTTACTGTGGCTGGATGTCATCCCACACGGGCGCCGATGTCTCGGTATGATAAACCGCTGTCGCGATAAGCCACTATTCGTCCTCTGTCGAACTCCGAAACGTGCTGGAATGACTGCCGTATTCTGTGACGAGGAATCAGGAAGCTTCCTACGCACAGGCTCGGCAGCACAACACACTTCCATTACTTACACTCCGCCTTCTGTGCACCCTTCTTATAGTGCTTCTCGGTGGCGTGCCGGGCGCACATGATTTGCATATGCCCTGCAATGCTAATTGTTTGCATGTCCTCTCGCGGGCGACGCATGCTGCGAATTTCAGGCCAATCGGATGCTTCCTTCTTGGTGTTGCATTTTGCGTGGCCAGCAGTGTATGCACAACTGGAATTACACCGAGGGGAGAAATTTTGCTTTTCTGATTTTAGTTATTAGAGTCTCATGTGCCGTGAGTCACGTCTCCCCTGCTTGTTTTTTTTTACGGCATTGCTTTGTTCTAACGTGTGTAAAACTTTTCGTCCCATTTGTCACGTCGAAAAAAATTGATTAACGAATTTGCATCAGATTTTGTCAAAAACTTGCAAAAAATACACTTATGTTGTTGTGTTTTTGTTGTTTTTTATTGAAGGTTTGACGACCACCATGAGTAACTCAATGGGCTATAAGCAGTCTCCCGTACCTAATTTAGGGTCACTGGTTCCAAGGAAGGGAGAGAGCCAGTGCCGTAAGACAAACACAACATCCATGGCCGATGGGATTCGAACCCGGACCCTTCTCAGACGAATGATCATAAGCCAGCGCTTAGACCACTGCGCCACTGGAGCAGCATACTTATGGTTGCGGAATTTCTGTGGGGAGGATTGTATGAGTTGGCACAAGTTTATGAGGGGTATAAATGTTTTAAAAATGGTCGTGAAAATGTTGAGAGTGATAAACGGTCTGGGAGGCCGGCAACCGACAGAAGTAAAAACAATGTCGAACTTGTGCGCACAGCTGTGCGGGAAAATCGCCGAATCACTATTCGTGAGTTATATGAAGACTTCAATATTAGTCTCTGTTCAGTTCAGTGGATTCTTACGGACTATTTGGGTATGAGACGCGTCTCAGCCAAATTTGTGCCATAACTGCTCTCAGCTCGGCAAAAACAGACCCGTGTTTCAGCTGCTAATGACGTGCTTGAGTGCGTCATAAGCTTTTTAAAAACTATCATAACTGGTGATGAATAGTGGGTTTATGGGTATGACCCCGAAACTAAGCCTCAGTCTTCACAGTGGAAGACCCGAAATTCTCCCAGATTCAAAAAAGCACGACAGAACAGCAGCAATGTCAAGACGATGCTGACTGTTTTTTCCTCAATCATGAGGGGATTGTGCATCATGAATACGCTCTATCAGGCCAGACAGCAACAAGGAGTACTGCTCTCAAGTTTTACGGCGTTTGAGGGACGCATTTCGTCGCAAAAGGCTGACACTGAACGAGACTGGCGTGTGACAACTCCACCATGACAACGCGCCTGCCAATGCATCGCAACTTGTGTAGCAGTTTCTTGCTAAGCACAGCATTGCACAGATCCGACAGCCACCCTATTTGCCAGATCTCACTCCCTCTGACTTTTCTCCGCCAGGAGGCGTAGATGCATATCTTATTTTTGTCAATATCTCTACTTCTAAGAGTCCGATATCTCCTTTATCAAGGCATTTATCATGGACTATCATGGTAATGGCGATCAAAACCTACTCCGTATGTCCTACTAAAAGAAGAAACCCCTCCATTACGGAGGTCTTTCGTGGCAGGGATGATTGCAACTTGCTCCATGTGCCCTGATAAAAGAAAATGATCCTTTTCCACTGTAAACTACAATGGCAGTGGTGAATGCAACCTGTTTCGCATGTCTTTCCAAAAGAAGAAAATCCTCACCCACGGTTGATTGTCATGGAAGTGAGGACTTTCTTCTGCTCCAAATGCTCTCTAAATAAAGATTACTCGATTCTTCGGTGAGCTGTCACGGAAGTGAAAATTTCACCGTCCTTCGTATGGCTCTTAAAAGTAAGAGTCTTTCTTGGTGGTAATTCATTCCCTCGGTGATCTGTCATGGCGCAGAGAAGAAATGTTCTTCACCGATTAAGAATGTTTCCTTTTCTTGTTTCCTTCTTTTTTTTTTTTTTTTTTTCTCTGTGATAATCTTCCACCGAAGAACAACTTCTTAGTTGTTTGCACTCTGTTTCGTATACCTTGCACAAAGAAGATTTTCTTTCTCGATGAGCTGTCATCAGCGATGGAATCATGTAAAAATATCTGGCCGGAACCGTATGCTGCTTTAATCATACTAAGCTTGGCTAGACCTGGACTAGCTAGATTTGAGATGTAAACACCATTGGCTGGATTAAAACAAAACGTAAATTGTCCATACACAAGCCATTGCTTTAATGGATTAGAATGGCTTACTAATTCTATTGCACACTGAACGTATAATTTCCAAGAACCTTAGCTGTATACGTAAAATGTAGTATTCAATGCAGCTAACAGAGGTATTATATCAACATTTATTCTTGGTACGACATTAACGCAGTGATGAACTATAATCAAACTGTACAAGTAAACAAGCAGATTATGGAATACCACGAGATGTCATATTAAACAGACTTATCTATATAAATTTAATAAACGATTATTTCATAAGCGCTATACAAAATTTCATAAAAGCCTTTCATAAATGATTTTTTATTATCAAAATACAGAATTATCTTATTTATTTATATGCAGATGGAATGGTGGTTTTATGATGTTATCAACTAAATGGAATGACTGGGAAATTGCGTTTGTTCCCATACCACAAGGAAACCGTCGAAAGAGAGAGCGCATATCAACATTGTGCAAGAAATAAAGCAGAGGGTCGATATTTTTCTTTATAGAGATTCTATTTATTTGAAAAACTAATTGTGACTCGAAACTGTTCGAAACACAAGGAAATATACGGCGCACTTCGCAGTAGTCGAAGCGTAAAAGTCCGCACAAGCGAGGAAGAGAAAGAATTGTTTAGAAATTCTCGTTGCATTGAGCGCGTGGCAAATCACGTGAACTCTCATACGCTAAGTGGCAACCGAACAGAGAAGGTGTTCTTCAACAGCTGCAATGCTTTAATGCAAGCTATAAAATGAATCTTCAATATGTTCTGTGTATAGTGCTCCTATTGCGTTATTTTATTAAATAGTTTTTTTCTTATCAAAGGATTTTATTATTCAAGGTGAGTTCGTTCATGCATGCTATAATTCTTCTTTTTTGAAGTTTTAAATCTGCCATTGGAGCATTACGCTGCTAGCTTCCGAAAGGCATCAACGATAAAGTGTAGATAGATAAACATTATGTTTTATATATCACACATAATTATCACACAACCAATAGAAACCACGGTAAAACTGAGCTATAAAACTGAATTCCGTTTCGTGTTGACTTTGTATATTAAGTAGATCACTGCCGTCTGAACACGATATTATGGAGTAAAAACTTTAATGTAAAATCACTATAGTTAAAAACATTTACATTTAAAATTACACTAGCACTTTCAAATCCGCTTCGGATTCTTCATCAGGTGTGAGACTGATTGACGAGAGATATCACATAATTTGTCATTTTCATGTAGGACTTCCGTCCACAGGGAGTAGAGTTTAGGTCCCAGCCACCTACAGCGAGATCGCCTTTTGGGCAGGACACAGAAACGGAAGGAATGAGAGCAAGTCTAGCGACTTTTGACAGAACAGTTTGTAGTGAGATTAGAGTACAGTAGATTGCGCCACCGTACAAGTACGATATTGCACATAGATGGGTTAGAGAGTTTCAGGGGAGGCATAGGAAAGGATACCCATTTAACCAGTGGGTCCAGTCACTTTACGTGCTCGTCCGATAGTAAATCACACCATCTCTGAAAGATCAGACCAGGCTAGAACCTGGGGACTCAGCATCGATAGTCTGAAACACTAACCACTAAGCCATCCGCGGCTTGTGAGACTGATTATGTGAACTGTGGGTTATATACATCGAGAAGAGGGTGTGATGTGTGTTATGTAGAAGGGCATGCGCACAGATGATGAGTCATGATCTCAGTTCGTAAGTAAGAATAGCAATGCCGTCAGTTAGGGTCCAGTTTAAGTGAGTCACTCTGGAGTAAGTGTTTCCAGGGGTTTGATACTACACACAGAAAGTCATCGTTGCAACACTTTTGTTGATTGGCTTTACATCAACACTTTTGTTGATTGATATGTAGACTTTCGGTGACAATAGAGAGTTGTCACAATAGAGTCTTGCCTTCCCGGTTCGATTGCTTTCAGTGGAATTCTGTAGACAGCGTGTTTATCCATGTCCTGGATTTGGTCCCTATCATTTTCCAATTTGAAAGTGTTAGTGTAATTTTAAATGAAAATGTTTTTAACTATGGTGATTTTACATTAAAGTGTTTACTCCATAATATCGTGTTCAGACGGCAGTGATCTACTTAATATATATGAGCTACAAAACTTTTAGTCCGAACTGTTTGAACCGTTGACATATGACTATATCACGGTAAGGAGCATTGCACTCTGGTGTGCGTCTCCTAGAAAAGAAATTAAATTATTTTCCTCTGTGGGCTGTCATAAAGACTGCTCCCTGCGGCGTGTGTCCTGCCACGGTACGCCTTTTTTCCCGGGGGTTGTCACAATAGAGAAAACTGCATCCTGCTTTGTACGTCGCATAAAATAAACAAGTCAGGGAAATCATGCAATGCATTGATTATGATACGCTTTCCAACATACCAGAAATCATTACTCAAGTTATGAGGATAATATCTGTAGAATAAATCTCGCTCCTCTGACCCGACCTTTGACCCCATTTCGATGATATAAAAGTAATACGTAATACACACACAGCGCGTGACGTAATGAGGCAGATGGTCGTGAGAGTGTGACATCATAAAACTTTAATAGGATCCACAAACAACGCGTGGCGTAATAAGTCAGATGGCGTGAACGCGCGCCAACATCTCAATCGCAAGTCGATCGCGAGAGTGTGACGTCATAAGATTTCTAAGAATGGGAAACATTAATAGGACGACGCCATGACACTAAAAACGTGTTAACTCGGGGTGGTTATTTAACACACTAAACAAATTTTTCCAAAGTCGAGATCAAGCTAAATCGATTTCTAGTACCAGAAAACGGTAGGTTAACCGCTTTCATCAAAATCCTTAGAGCCGTTTTCAAAATAAAATTTCCATATATACAAGAATTGCTCCTTTAATAAGATGTTATGAAATGCATCCAGCTCCTATGTCCTGACCTTTGACTCCACTTCACCCATTTTCAACACGGTTCGTCCGCAGGTGGTCCTCTACGACATACTAAAATTTCATCGAAATCGAACCATATTTACGCAAGTTATGACACATAAGGGCAATGGAATGCATGCCGCTCCTATGTCCTGACCTTTGGCCCCACTTCACCCATTTTCAATAGGGTTCGTCCGCAGGGGGTCCCCTACCACATGCTAAAATTTCATTGAAATCGAACCTTTCTTACGCGAGTTATCGTGCGGACAGACAGACAGACGGACAAAGCTGGAGCATAAACGCTTCTTCAACCTACGGTTGGAAAGCGTAAAAAATATTTCTTCTGTAGGCTGCCACGACCGTTCTAACGAAAAGAAGTATTTCCTTCTTAGGTGGGTTACATTGGCTGAAGGAAACACAAAAATAACAAATTGTCACTCGAAGTTGTAAACGCTTTGCATACAGAAGATATGAAAAAAAAGATTGCTTTTCATTATTACGAAACGTCTGAATTTAAGCAGAATGAGGCTCATGATCCAAATCAAACGATTTTGCGAAATTAGTTAGCATAGCTCATACTGTTTATTATCCCATAGGTAAGCTCAGTTTAAATAGATTTAAGAAAACTTTTCTGCTGGAAGTTTGATCGTCAAGGGAAAACTTGCCTGCTTCCAAAGAGGTACTTAAAAGACACGTGTTGAGAAAACCAACACTACCGAAGGGAATGTCGTTTTCATTCTTTAATGAAGAAGTGAGAGTAAAGTAACTTCTCAAAGTTATTAAAACTCCCAGAATATATATACTTTTTGTTGAGAAAATGTTGCGCACGAATCATGTGGAGGGAGGGAGGAAGCGATGTACGATTTTAGAGAGTGGATCTACTAATTCACGGTTCGTCACCAGGCATCCCTATACAGGAGATGGGAGAGTGGTGCAGGCTCTCCCACGGAATAACAAGCAGGCCGTCAAAACATTGACCATTCCCTGGAAAGAAGGAAAAAAACTTTTTTAAAAGTCCTTCAGGGGTTTGCAGGGTAGGGTCAGGGGAGACCTTTGCAGTTCTTGTGCTTCCACCGGCGGTTCCCGTGGCGATTTAAGACCCTATTACGTATTTTGGAAAGGGAGTTCAGCTGGCTCTGTTTCGCCGTGGTCCTAGTGAAGATGTCCGTCTTGGGAGATCTCCCCAAACTATGTAATAGAGTCACGCGAGCAGGATCTTCGGCGTGACCACAACGCTTACAGAGAAAGATCTCTCGAGGCCTTTAATCAATCGCCTTCTGCCTCTGCATGGCTGCCTTTCCCAAGTCTCGAGTCCATCAAACTCAAGCAATTCTTCTTTCGGACAGCCTTGGAAGTCTGGGTAAAAATTAAGTGGCCGTCTGGGAGTCTGGCTCCTATATTTCTTAATGGCGTTGAAAAACTTATAAATATATATATATATATATATATATATATTTTACTTGAAACTAAAATTAATCTTAGCTTCTGTTGGCGTTAACGGAAATCGTGTAAAAAGATTCAACGCAATTCAGACTAATACATATGAATGAAATTATCTGAACACACACACATGCATGTAGAACACGTCAGCCTCAAGAAAACAGCGAAGTTTAGACTGTATTCCGTTGGGAGAATTTTTTTCTTTATCAGAATGGGAACACATCAGTGTTAATCTCATAAAGCTTCTCATGTCATGGCACCGACATGACATAAAAAAATACACATAAACGGTGATATCTCGCACCTGAATTCTTACTGTAAGCCAAATGGAATTAAATATTTTGTACTTCAAATGAGACAGCATCTAAAATCTTTACCCACCTTCAGGTTAAAACATATTTTTATTATGGTAGTAAGCAATTGATATTTTCCTCTGCAAAATTATCACATATAATCGAAGGAAAAAAAACCCCTTCTTCATTCAACAGAAAATTAACAATTTTCGGGTATAATTAACATATTGGATTCAAACGAAAGTGCTGTAATGTAAAGTGGAATAATCATTAAAAATTTAATATCGTATGAAACACAACAACCAAAGGCTTATGACAGCAAGCAAAATTTCCGCCGCCAGAATGGACCCTGAAGCAAAAATATTATTTTTAATCGGCTTTTTAGGGAGGACATACAGTCATAAACAGAAATTGCGTTTCCTAGAAAGAAACTATGCATAACAAGAAAATATACATAAAATATTTATCATAGAGAAAGGTATCCAACGCAAAAAGTATGCTTTCAGTCGAACTTTCAGAAACGGAGATATGGTCGTAAATAAAAACATATGTTTACGCCCTTAAGTTAAAAACTGCATAATCGAAAATGTATACAAATGTTTATGATAGTGACTGATATCTGATACAAGTTATTTTTTAAATCATCATTTTAAAAGCAAAGCAGTTGATTGAATGCATTTCCACCCCATATCGGCACAACTACACTATAAAAAATTTCCTGAAATTTACGAGCGATTTTCCAGGGCTCCTGTCTTGAATTTACGAAGCGTATTCCCGATTCAACCTTTTCCGTGAAACGAAGGAAATAAGACCCTGAGTTTGCAGGATTCTTCATACGTGAATTGGCAGAAACACTCTTCTTCATCTTTCTCAGGTTAATAACGGAAAATTACTCGCTTTTAAGAGGTGTTCACGGGATATCCTGAATATACAGGGAACATTTCCATGATTCCGTTCGTATATTAACAATAAAATTCTGTTCTCACTTTTTCCGTATCTATATGAAAGGTTTGATTACCTAATAAATTTAAAAAGATTGCTGGAGGACCTGATTTTGAGGTTCTGTAGCGAGACCGGATATTGTGGATAGAATATCGCATGCTGTCAAGGTTGTTATTGTGGCAACTGATCCCCCCCCCGTTCCCAGTTGGTGCTCCTGCTATTGTAAACTTTGTGCTGCCACCCTAGGGGCCTAATTGCTGGCTTCTGACCATTCGTCCAAGATGGGTCCGGATTCGAATTCCGGTGACACATGGATGTTGTGTTTGTCTTACGATACTGGCTCTCTCTCTCTCTTCCCTGGAACCAGTGGCCCTAAATTAGGAACGGGCCACTGCTTATAGCCCATCGAGTTGCTCAAGGTGGCCGTTCAACCCCCAAACAAACAAACAAACCTTTGTTTTACCGTAAGAAACCGAATATTCAAGTGTCGTACGAGTGACTGTATGATGTCTATGTATCAGTCAATGAACCCTTTAACACAGAAGCTATTACAACTATAATTTTACATTTAGGAGTTTTGTGAAATAATATTATGAAGTAGTAACTCTCACCTTTTCTTAAACATAAATGAAAGTCGTTGTCAGTTTTAAAAAATCTCGAGTTTCAAAACATTCACTTGCTTTGACAAATCCTCATAAAAAAACGTAATTGAAAAAATAAAATCATTATATTTCTATTCAGAAAAATAATAAGCTCCTAAAGAAAAGAAAATAATTAATTAACCCACATTCATAAGGTCATCATCACGCCACTCCAGTCTTCTTGGTTTCTACTTTAAACGTGATATGGTGGTGTCTTTCTAGCTCAGTCGGTAGCGTTTTTACTAGAATGTAAACCATCGCGGGCTCGATCCCTGCCTCGGACAAGGGGAAGGATTCTTTCTCCTCGCACCGCAGGTGCTCAACAATGCGACCGAAACATTTAGGATTACAGAGAAAGGTGGGAACGGAAGTATTTTCTGTATAAGGATCGAAAAATTCCAAGTTGAAGTTCTTGAAAACTGAGGAAATTTCTGTGTAAAAACGGAGAAACCCAAAACTGACATTTTTGTTAAAAACAAAACAAAAGCAACAATCGGAATTAGTGACAACGGAAAATCTATAAAAATACTGAAGTTTCCGTTACAAGAAAGGGAAATTTCGTTAAAAGTCGGAGACCTACGGACAACTTTGCTGTACGTTATTTTCGGGAATGTTCCGTGAATTCACACCACTTATTTTTCACACATTTTTAACTTCATAGAAAAAGTGATAAATGTGTATGAAATGCTTCTCAAAGCGGCAGTTGTCTGGCTCCAAAAGGATTCCTCAAATCGGGCTTTAGAAATGGAGATATTCAGAAATATAGAATATACACTCATAAGCCATAAAATTATGACCACCTACTTAATATCAAATTGGAAAGCCTTTCACTGAGATAACCGTTTCTACACGGCGGAGCATCGACTCCAACAGACTGCGGAAGGTGTCCTCGGGTATTCCTTGCCAGTTGGACGCAATAATGTCCCAGAGTTTCTTAATGGAGCGAGGCACTGTCGTGGAACGGAGAGTGGTGCGTTCCACTGCATGCACAAATGTTCAATGAAATTCAAGTCGGGGGATTTTGGCGGCCAGGAGAGCACATAAAATGCTTGCACATTATTTCCGAAATATTCCTGTACACTGTGGGCCATGATACACAGGGTGTAGTCGTTCTGAGAGTCCAATACCATTCGAATGCACGGTCATCATGTAGGGCAACACTTTGTCCAAAATAATGACTACGTAGGATCTGACGGTAGTCTGGTGTTCAGCAGGGTTTATCCCCACGTCATGATGCAGCCGCAGCCGTCCTGTTTCTCTCTAATCGTGGTGGCTGCTTACAGTTGTTCATCCACGCTGCGTCGAACATGGCCATCAGCATGTTGGAGCTGAAACCAGACGTTATCGGATAAGGCAACAGAAATGTTGAGACGGGGACAAAAAGGGGCAATTTCCCCGGGTGCCGAAAAAGTTGGACAGTAGCTTAAGTCGGAAATTAATCTTATAGTACGAAACCATACATACACTTTTCATATGATGACGTATACCTCTAATTTAATTTTCCTTTTGAGTCTGTGTTGTCGTGTAAAAATGTTTTTTCCTCGTTAAACGTTTTTTTAGGAAACGGAGAGAGCCAGTGCCGTAAGATAAACACAATATTCATGCCTCACCGGGATTCGAACCCGGACCCATCTCAGACGCGCGAAGGAGATAATGTTCAAAATGGAAAAAGCCTAAAAAACAAGTAGCAGATGAAGAAATGAGCCAAACGCATTTCTCGGGCAACTGCTCTCGTTTATATATAATTAAAAAAAAAACAGGTAAACACACACATCCAAAGAATTAAGAATCTCTCATCTGCTTTAAGTACCTAAAACTGTCACTGCTGAAATACGGTGGTCAACGGAAGAAAATGCCACTCTTCAAGAAGCCCACGTGCCTCACATGTTTACTAGACTTCCTGGGAGTTCGCTTCCAATAAAAAATTCGCGACACGTAGTACGCCCGCCACTGTTATTTCCCCCGCCCCCTTCCTTTTTAAAGACTGTCAAATTGTAGAAACATTTTCCTTCAGGCAACCTTCACGTTGGAATTGACCGAAACACTTCAAAGAGTATTTACAGCTATGAAAATACGCATACGTAGTACAGCAGACGATCGTCCAAATCTTAAATCCAATAGCAAACATTGATACACCTCAACTTTACTCTTCGTACACTTGTAAAAGGAACCGTGAGTAGATATAAACGTTTAGTCCTTTTCCTTGATCTTCAGAATTACTTAACAAAATAAAATTCTTAACGTTTATAAATTTTTCAGTTTACTACTTAATGTTGAACATAACACTTAAAAAAATCTTTGAAAACGTGAACCATCGCATAAGGATGTGCTTAATTTCTAGATGACTACCTTCAGGCACGTATTCAGGGGAAAGGACCTGGGTGTCCGGACCGCCCCCCTCTAAAAATAATCTCTATGACCGACGTGGTTTTTATCAATGGCGCAGAAGAGCCTCAACAGAGGGGCTAAGGAACTTTGCGTGGTTAACTGAAAAGAAAAGCAAGGCATCTTTTTTTGTTGTGGGGATGTCATGTATACAAAAAAAGTTGCCTCCTCTGCCTACTTATCGAACCATAGGGAAAGAATTTTAAGAAATTTGGTAAAAAGAGCAATTACGCATTCATCAAACAAACAAAAAAGCTATAGAAGATTGGATGAAATTTATGTTCAGGCGCACTTGTATCTTAACCGAATGTTCGTATTACAAGGATGAGACTATACTACATTTGGATCACGTAACTGGGCGTCTCACGAACAAAAGTGTTCTATGGTAAAGAGAACATGAACTCCCTTATCAAGATGACAGTAAAAAAAAAGAAGATTTATAAAAGGTGGCTCCTGCTTAGGTTGCACAACTAGGAAAGAAATCAACACAGAAAAATTAAACAGCCATGTAAGGCAGGGTAACGTGTTTTATAGTTGAGAAAAGCGTTTCTACTAAACTCGCCACCGCATCTAACAAAAGTGGTCCCTCAAGTCCATTCTCTAACGACGTTCCGGTCGGCGAGTGGTCCGAGGCGTTGGCTTCTGGCTAATCGCTCGAGCTGGGCCCATGCCCCGGATGAGGCTTGGGCGCTTCTCTCCCCCAACCTTCCTCCACCTCCTTACCAGTGACCCCAAAACAGGGATGGCCACTGCCTTTGGCCTTAGATGGTAACGGTGGTTGTTAAACCCCGAAAGAAACAAAACACAAAGCAATAGATATCCTCTACTCCCACCCCATACTCTTAGCAAAAGTGGCCCCTAAGTCACATATATTCAGCGTGACTGATTCGTATTATCCACTGAATATTTGGAATCGTATTTAATGGCAGAGCAATATTTAAAGAAAAAAATAACTTCTTAGCATTTGAATACCACGTAACATTCTTTCTTTCATTTCAAATTGCCCGAATTAAGCAACTTTGATAAAAACTGATAAATACAATTAGTAATAAAGGCTGAACGATAAAAGACAACAAATCAGATTTTAAATCACTTTTGAATATTTTGAGGGTTTTCTTTCCGCGTTTGTTTTACCTAATCCGTACACTGCTAAGGCACTGATTTTCCTAGAACTGCATCGCTGATTTTTATCAAAATGACTTTCATGAATACGCACACTGGTCTACAGAAAAATGTGCTGTACAGTGTTTTCAAACAAAAGCATTTAGAAATTAACGAAATATGAAATTTATAAAAACATTTGTAACACATAGGCATGGTTCGATACTTCCGTCAATTTAGTGTTGCGACCAGGTTTGAAATTCGAATTTTAGTCTTGCTAATCAGAATGCTAGGCGAAAAGTTTTCATGCTTATTAAAATATCGTTATACAAAAACAATTGTTGTTTTTTAACTGAGCCTCGCTACTTTAGGTGTCACATAGGAAGTTCATTATTTTTCCTTTTACGAGGGTCATAAGAAAAGTTCTCCACACGTTAATCTAAAACGGAAACGGTGATGCAATCGGGAAAATGATTGCGTCATATCAAGGTCAAACTCTCAGCAACGCAGTGGTGTCAGAACGACGCGCTATCATTTGCTGTGTCGACGTGGTATTGTTTGGAAATGAAAGCTTGCAGCTCCTCAGGTCGAGTCACAGGGTTAGACCAGCGCTCGTACGTGAAAATAGAAACTCTGCGGGGGAAAAACTCCGACACAGATCCACACTGCCTTGCAAGAAGTTTGTGGGGAAGGAACTCTTGATCGAAGCACAATTTCTCGCTGGGCATCGAGCTTTCTGGAAGTCTGAAGCAGCATCGAAGATGATCACCGCTCAGGGAGGACCTCAAACGACGACAGACAAAACATCTGTCACCATTGTAGCAACGCTTCTGAAGAGAATCGCCGTTTGACAGTCGAAGAGACGGCTCATCAGGCAAATTTTTGCACCACCATGTCTGTTCACCGGATTTTGACCAACTCACTCGGAAGAAAGAAATACGCCGCGCGCCCCATCAACTCACCCCCGAGCAGAAGGCAGCAGCCAGAGTGAGTATCGCACAGGATCACCTCCACAGGTTTGAAAGGGAGGGCGACACTTTCCTGAACAGAATTGTCGCAGTTGATGAGACTTGGACCGGAGGCGTCTTAACGCAATCGGAGGCCCTGGTCCCGATCATTTTGGGGGCTCTTTTCACACTAACTTTTAAATCTCCAAATTTTTTCCATAAGAAAAAACATGTTGCTTTGACAAACGATAATCTGTTGATAAAAGCAAACTCAGAAAAGAAATAAGGAACGAAATTTAAATTTAATAATGCAACTACCAACTGAAACTGCCGCCCCGGTGGCGCAGTGGTCTAAGCGATGGCCTCTGATCATTCGTCCGAAAGGGGTCCGGGTTCGAATCCCGGTGAGGCATGGATGTTGTGTTTGTCTTACGGCACTGGCTCTCTCCCTTCCCTGGAACCAGTGACCCTAAATTAGGGACGGGCGACTGCTTATAGCCCATTGAGTTGCTCACGGTGGTCGTTAAACCTCCAATAAAAAAAACAAACTAAAATTAGCATTTTCGCGCATAATAAGAAGCGTTATATCGTAATCAAATCAACAAAGAAATTTGTTTCCTAAAGCTAAGCGTCAGTGCTCAGTGATAGGGCGTCGAAGTATCAATAAAAATCGAAAAATTAAGAATATGAATATACTGGATTTTCTGCTTCTCACACTTGTCTCCTCATTTAAATGTTTTCTTTTCTTGATTTGAGAGCGACGAATTCTTTAATCACACCGGAAAAGCCTAACTAATTCTTGCGTTATTTCATTTGCGATGGGCAATAACGATAGATAGTCAAATCTTGATTCTGTCACGGAATTTTGAAGCGATGATTTAATTAATTTGAGTTTGGAGAAAGATTGTTCACCAGGCCAGTTAGTGATCATCATCGAAAGGAACATGCGCATAGCTATTTCAATATTTGGCAAAGTTGAGTGTAAACTATACAGGGACCGGCAAAAAAACCTCGATGTTTTGCCACCGATGATCGATGTTGCAGAAGCTGATACTTCGAAAAGCCATCGAGGTTTCGTGACCGATGTTTGAAACTGGTAAAGAATATCTTCTGCGAAAAGTAAATGCATTTGCTATGTTACATTCAAGGAGGTTAGAATAATACTTCTGGAGATGCCCTGAGTCTCTTAATCGTGAAGCCCCAAGGTGTGGGAATTTGACGTTGTTTATATGATTTCTATGTGATTTCAACCGCGTGTAGTTTGGAATTGCGAGGTTTGGGGTTGCAGAAACCGTGTTAATATCAAACCGGAATGAATTATACTTCTTACACGAGTGAAGTTTTCAATTTTAACTTTATGTTTTGTTTAGAATTCGCACTAACGTTCGTGTATTTCAATTTAAAATTAAAATGGAAGGAGCCTCAAAGTAATTAAGAATTTTATAAGTTCAGCATTTTTTCACACATCGACAGCAATTTACGATGCAAAATTGGAAACATTTGCGACAAAAAAGACGGCGATTCGGCTAACACAAAATGCATTGCAATAGCCTTGAAAACCACCAGCTTTCCCACACTTTAAAGGCCATTGCTCGCGGTTACAAGCTTCATGCAAAGTGGTATTGCTCCATTAACAAGGGCATCTCCATATATCTTATTCTAACCTCCTTGGTTACATTCTTATAAAGAGGAAAGAAATATCACCTTTCTATTTGCTGTTTTAGTCGATTCGTTGGCGAAAACCGAGATCTTTTCTTGAAGGTACGGTAGCCCATGCATCGAAAAAACATCGGGCTTTTTTTTTATTTAAGGTTTAACGACCACCATGAGCAACTCAATAGGCTATACAAGCAGTCGCCCGTCCCTAATTTTGGGCCACTTGTTCCAGGGAAGGAAGAGAGCCAGGACCATAGGACAAGCACAACATCCAAGCCTCACCGGAATTCGAACCCTGACCCATCACGGACGAATGGTCACAAGCCAGCGCTTAGACCGCTGCGCCACCGGGGCTGGGCGGCTCGGGCGTTTTAAGAAATATCATTAGTTACTTGGGGTTGAATTGGTGAGCAATCACCACTATATTGAACAGAGATTTTACCCACAGATATGCCCATTCGCTACTGCAGATGAAAAAGTGTGAAAACTTCGGCTTGTTAACAAGACATCGTGGTTCTGTGTTTTTTTTTTTTTTTTTGATTGGAGGTTTAACGACTACCGTGAGCAACTCAATGGGCTATAAGCAGTCGCCCGTCCCTAATTTAGGGTCACTGGTTCCAGGGAAGGGAGAGAGCCAGTGCCGTAAGATAAACACAAATCCATGCCTCACCGGGATTCGAACCCGGACCCCTCACGGACGAATGATCAGAGGCCAGCGCCTTAGAACACTGCGCCACCGGGGCGGCCATCGTGGTTCACACCGATACATCGGGCGTTTAAACAAATATTACGTTACTAGATGTTGCATTGGTGAGTATCACTGTTACACTGAACAGAGATTTTACAAATCGATTGCCCATTTATTGCTGCAGATGGAAAAGTGCGAATTCTTCAGTTTATTAGCAAAACATCGAGGTTCCCACCGATGCGTCGAAGTAACATCGAGGTTTTCACGATGCATCGAGCGTTTTAACAAATATTATGTTACTGGATGTTGATTGGTGAGTAAAACTTATGTTAAAGATAGATTTTGCAAATCGTTTGCCCATTTACTGGTCCAGGTGGGAAAATGCGAATTCTTCAGTTTATTAGCAAACCATACAAAAAATTGAGGTTTCTAAAATATACATCGAGCATTTTAATAAACCATATATAAAACAGGGTTTTTTTGTTTTTTTTTTGATTGGAGGTTTAACGACCACCGTGAGCAACTCAATGGGCTATAAGCAGTCGCCCGTCCCTAATTTAGGGTCACTGGTTCCAGGGAAGGGTAAGAGCCAGTGCCGTAAGACAAACACAACATCCATGCCTAACCGGGATTCGAACCCGGACCCCTTACGGACGAATGATCAGAGGCCAACGCCTTAGACCACTGCGCCACCGGGGCGGCAAAAAAAAAACAGGGGTTTCTACTAATACATCGAGCATTTTAATAAATATTATTATTAGTTACCCGATGTGAGAGTAATCACTGTTATATTGAACAGAGGTTTTGCCGCCCCGGTGGCGCAGTGGTCTAAGGCGTTGGCTTCTGATCATTCGTCCGTAAGGGGTCCGGGTTCGAATCCCGGTCAGACATGGATGTTGTGTTTGTCTTACGGCACTGGCTCTCTCCCTTCCCTGGAACCAGTGACCCTAAATTAGGGACGGGCGACTGCTTATAGCCCATTGAGTTGCTCACGGCGGTCGTTAAACCTCCAATAAAAAAAAAAACAGAGGTTTTGCACATCTATTGCACATTTACTGCTGCAGAATAAAACAACGAATTTTTCGGATTGGTAGCAAAAACATCGAGGTTTTCACCGATACATCGAAAATTTCCACGATACTATCGATGTTTCGGGAATGAGTAACCATCGATGTTACAGACCGATATGCCCATCCCTAGTGTTAAGTCTTTTTTTAATCGACGAAAGAAACTCCGAAAATGAATGAGAATTAGCGTTTGCAGTCGTTAAATAATGCTTGATCATAGGACCGATTTATTGAAAGGAAACCACTTGAGTCTGGACACAGTGCGAGACATGATTTCTTGCAAAATTAGAAATGCTTAAAATGAAGTGACTTAATAAATTATTTCTATTAATAAATTTTAACGCGTCCTGATTGTTCTGTGTTATGCACTGCTTAATTTTTAACCTCCAAACTTCGAAGTAAAAAAAAATCACACACATAGACACACAAAAATATCATAAATAAACAAATTTTGCCACCAATTTAGGGGCCCTGGCCCACCCGTTAAGACGCCACTGACTTGGACCCGTGATTTTGAGCCTATACTGAAGTCACAATCAGCGGAATGGAGGCATCCAAGTCCCCCCACGCCCCTCAAACTGTCGTCGGCAACAATCCAGAATGAAGCAAATGATTTTTTCGTACGATGCCCATGGCGTTGTGGTCTCTCATCGAGTGCCGGTAGGGCAAAATGTCAACGCACAATATAATTGCGACTTTCTGAGGACAAAGTAGAGCCCGAAAATTCGTCAAAATCGCCCCAACTTGTTGGAAGCGGGTCCGATCTTGCAGCATGACAACGCATCGTGTCATGGTGCAGCGCCGGTACGGGGGCTTTTGTCGAAATATAGATGGGGAACTTTATCCCACCCATTATACAACCCTGGTCTCAGTCCACCCGATTTTGATCTTTTCCGAAGGTTAAAAAATCGGCTCCGTGGCATCCGCTACGAATCGCTGGACGAACTGTCATTGGGCGTGACCCGAGTAATACAACTGAACAAAAATGGCGTACTATGGGGCATCCAGGACGTACCTCACCGCTGGCAAGCTGTCATTAGCAGCGGAGGGGAATACATTGAACGGCAATAAGGTACGTTTTTTCTGTTGCTTCACACTTTTCTCAAAAATGGACAGTGTACAGAACTTTTGTTAGAACCCCCGTACTGTAAATATAATAGTTATCTTATATAGGTATTTTTCTTGATCTAATTTTTGCACACAGGCCAACATGTAAACGAGAATCCAGCCTACCTCATGACCAAACACAAAGATTCAAACTTTATTCTTCCCTTAGAAGTTCACACTTTAAAACAATTACATTTCAGTTTTTTCTTGGGATAATGTGACGTATTTCTCGGGAAGCTTTTTCAAGAAAAGTGCGGGTTTTTTTTTTGATTGGAGGTTTAACGACCACCGTGAGCAACTCAATGGGCTATAAGCAGTCGCCCGTCCCTAATTTAGGGTAACTGGTTCCAGGGAAGGGAGAGAGCCAGTGCCGTAAGACAAACACAACATCCATGCCTGACGGGATTCGAACCCGGACCCCTTACGGACGAATGATCAGAGGCCAACGCCTTAGACCACTGCGCCACCGGGGCGGCCGTGCGAGGGTTCAATAACCCCATATGCATTACGAAGAAATGCCCATTATCCCAAATTTGTGGCTACTATTTCCATGGAAGGCATAGAACCAGTGCATGGATCAAAGCCCTAGCCCTGCTTTTTTTTTTTTTTTTTTTTTTTTTTTTTTTTTGGATTGGAGGTTTAACGACCACCGTGAGCAACTCAATGGGCTATAAGCAGTCGCCCGTCCCTAATTTATCTTATATGGTTCCAGGGAAGGGAGGGAGCCAGTGCCGTAAGACAAACACAACATCCATGCCTGACCGGGATTCGAACCCGGACCCTTTACGGACGAATGATCAGAAGCCAACGCCTTAGACCACTGCGCCACCGGGGCGGCGCCCTGCTTTTGGAGCCATATGCAATATAGCAGCGGCTTAAAAACTACACTCAGACGCCCCGCTGGCGCAGTGGTATAAGCGATGGCTTCTGATCATTCGTCCTGGTTCGTGTTTGTCATACGGCGCTGGCTCTCTCCCTTCCCTGGAACCTGTAGCCCTAGTTGCTCACGGTAGTTGTTAAACCTCCAATTAAAAAAAAAAACAAAAAAAAAACTACACTCATGTTCATAAAAAACAGAACCCCTGAAAGGAGTCGAGCTACGACTTTGATTTTTACAGGATATGTTCATTAGGCAATACAGAACAAACCATTACATCTTTGTGTCATACATACCAGGTGCGTCGATGTAGCTAATAATCGCTGTAGCCACATCTGAATTGTATAACCTGCTGTACACGCTGAAGCACCGAATCAAAAAATGTGTGAATGGTGTCGTGTGGAATATCCATCCAGACTACATTGACCCGCGTCCAAAGTCCATCAAGAGTTGCTGGCAGAGAGTCGTACCGCTGCACCTGTCGTTTGAGTATGTCCCAGAGATTTCCTATGGGTGCTAAATCTAGCGATCTAGCCGGGAACGGCAGAAGTGGAACGTTGTTATCTCTGAAGGCTTACGTTTTGTCACTGCGACATGCGGTGTAGCATTATCCTGCTGAAATATTGCCCCGGGGACGTCCTGCAGGTACAGAAGAGCGATAGGCTGTAGAATGTCATTGACGTAACGGACACTTGGAATGGTGGGATGGATTCTCACGAGAGGGGATCTGTTTTCGTACCCGATAGCACACTAGACTATAATGCGTCGTATTGGAGCGGTTTGCCTGGTGCAAATACACTCTTCCCGACGCCTCTCCCCCTGTCGTCATCGAGCACAAATGCGGCCATCATTTTCGCCTATACAGAAGCACGTTTCGTCTGAGAACAAGGTACTGTTCCATTCGGCACGCCACTCCCTTCGTTGTATTCACCATTGAAGCCTGGCAGTTAATTGCTGCGGTGTCAAATGTAGCCTGAGTAGGGGACAGCGAGCCTGCAGTACGAATTGTAATAACCAGCGATGTACTATTACAGCTGACATGGGAGAATGAGTCACAGTTCGCCACTGCTGCAGAATGGTCACTCAAAGACATCCTCATGAGATGACGGTTGTCCCTCGGCGTTACCTGTGTGCGACGTCCAGAACCTTCTCCTTGTGTCCTACGCCCCACACGACCGGCAATCTCTCGGAGGGAAGCATTGCTGTCTCTCATGTCGATAATACGACCTCTGTCGAACTCGCTGATGTGACTGTACGACTGTCTTACACGACGACGAGGCATCCTTACCTACCGCTGACCAAGCACCGACATGCTGAATGAGCCACACGGCGCTTATAACAGACAAACGGCAGGTTTCCGGTACGTAACGTTGCGCGATTTGACTTGCCTGGATGCGATAAGCATGCACCTATGACACCGAAATGCTAATCATTTCTGCGATATTGCCTGATTAGCACATGCTGTAGAAATCAAGAGTCGTAGCTAGACTCCTTTCAGGTGTTGTTTTTTATGAACATGGGTGTATTAAGCGCGGTTAAGCGATGCTTAGGGGCCCGAGACTTTACGAATACACTTGCGCGGGCCAAACCGGATATCTCCGGCTTTTCGGAGTGAAATGTTTTGGGCTCGGGCCGAGCCTGTACTAGAAGTTTTAGCAATTTTGCTCCTGGATTTAAAAAAATCGCGTCTAGGCAAATGAGATTCCACCGGATGAATTAATTGCAGCTGAAATCGACAAGCCTGGCTGTAAGACGACAGCCTCAAATGGGATGATTTATTTCTTTAAAGGTTGAAATCGCATTCCGTTTTCACTTTGTTGGCTTTAGCGACTAAAGAATTGGCGTTTTTTTCTTTTCGAGAAATGCTTACATAAACAGTTTTCAGGTTCACGAAACCAAAACAAGCTTCTGGCGCGATTTGTTGCTACAACGGAGATTAAGAAGCTCGAAATATGTGTTTACATATTTGGGGATCGAGAGCTACCTTGTTTATAATTAAGCGTAAAAGAAAAGCCTTTAAATTCTCAACAGAAGTATGTAGTCAGGTCTAAACCTCATGTGTGGGAGGAATTCCTACGAGAAATTGCACGTCTCTCTGCGTAGTTCAGTTCATAGAACAGCTTTGTTTTTCTAGAGCAGGGGGACTTCAAATTTTCTGAACTGAGGACAACATGACAAAATGAAACAGGACTCGCGGGCCACATCAAAAAGTGAAAATGCATGTGCTTATTATGAATATCGATTATTTCTGAGAGGTTTTGAATCCTGAAACTTAACTTTCAGTAAAAGAAACGATGCAGTTAACATGATATTTATGGTACAAAGAATTCCGAAGTAGGTACCTGATATGTTGTTAGAAATTTTTAGTTGTCTTTAAAAATTTTAATTATATAATTTATCGCAGTATAACTTATAACAGATTTTAGAATTCAAAGTCCATGTACCCAAGGTACCTGGATATTCATTTCGAAAATGTATTTTTTTTTCACTGTAGAATTTCATTTGTGGACGTCTCATGGGCCACTAGAAAGTGTTCTGCTGGCTAAGGGTTGAAGACTCCTGCTAGTAGAGGAAGCCTTGCATTTTGGGGGTGGGGATGGGGGGGGTTAACAACCACTGTGACCAACTTGATGGGCTATAAGAAGTCGCCCGTTCCTAATTTAGGGCCACTGACTCCAGGAAAGGGACAGAGTCAGCGCCATAAGGCAAAAACAACATCCCTGCTTCACCAGGACTCTAAACCGGACCCATCGTCGACGAATACTCAGAAGCCAGTACTCAAACCACTGTGCCACCTGAGCAGCTTTGCGTTATTTGCAATCAGTAGCAGAGAAAGCTTGATGAAAGTCTGCAACGGGTCTGGCAGGGCCGTACACTGGAAGTTCTGAGCCAGGTGCCTAAAGTTCGGGCCCGTGCGACCTCTAGTTAGAAAGCCCAAAGAGGATTAAGGAAATGAAATTTTTAACTCAGATCGAGAAGATGAGAACTGCAAGGAAGGGGGCATAACTGCAAACAGCAAGCCAGAGGAAGAGACACCTTTTCAGTTTGCTCATTTGCTATGACATCAGCAGTGCAGGGGACGTCATTGGCATGATGCCAAACATTGTATTACAGATTTAAAAAAGCTGAAGACGAATTCATGGCAAATTTGTTTTACAGAACTTTAGACATATTTACACTGCTGGCCATCCAAAATGCAACACCAAGAAGGACACGAGATAGCAAAGCCAGATTTACTGGACACATAACAACAGATACAAAGATGAAACGATTGAGCTTACAGGACCGTGCGACTTACGGAACACGCAGACATCAATATTTCGTGTGGCCCCCATGGCTGGCAATAACGACCGCTACACGTCGCGGCATCGAACGAAAGAGGCTTTAGATGTAGGCTTGGGGTATGTCGGTCCAGGCTGCTTCTACACGTTGCCACAGTTCATCAGGCGGGTGCTGCTTGCCGGGACACTCGGTTGCCGATCAGCGACCAGACGTATTCGATGGGCGACATATCGAAAAAGGCGGGCCACGGCAGTCGTGACACCTGATGGGCCGTGAAGAATTGTTGCACGATGCGTGCCGTGTGCGGACGCGCATTGTCCTGTTGAAACGTGGCCGCTGGCTGGTCCTGCAGGTAAGGGAGGACTACAGGCTCCAAAACGTCGAAGATGTAGCGATAGCTGTTGAGTGTACCGGCGATGCGTACCAGAGGGATGCGGGTGTCATATCCAATTGCGCCCCAAACCATAACGCCAGGCGCCGGACCGGTATGCCGATGCATAATGCAGGCGTCATACAGTCTCTCACCGCGGTGCCGCCACACGCGGATCCGACCATCGTGGTGTTGCAGGTAGAAGCGGAATTCGTCGGATAAGACAATGTCGTGCCATTCCGTAGTCCAGATGCGGCGTTCAACGGCCCACTGCCACCGCACTCGCCGGTGGTGTAACGTCAATGGTAATCGGAGCAATGGGCTCCGTGCGACAAGTCCTTGTTCCTGTAGACGACGTCGAGCGGTACGTGCTGACACAGGTTGTTGCGCAACACACCCTAATTCCTGCGCTAACGTTCGTGATGTGGTGGTGCGAGCCGTCAATGCCCGCCGCACAACATGCCGGTCCTCTCGTTCGGTGGTGTACCGCGGCTGCGGCAATCGCTCACGTCAATCCGTCCGTCCCTCCTGCACCCACCGAATCCATACTCGCCTCACTGTGGCTGGATGTCGTCCCACACGGGCGCCGATGTCTCGGTACGATAAACCGTTGTCGCGATAAGCCACTATTCGTCCTCTGTCGAACTCCAAAACGTGCTGGAATGACTGCCGTATTCTACGACGAGGCATCAGGAAGCTTCCTACGCACAGGCCCGGCAGCAGAACACACTTCCACTACTTATACCCCGCCTTCTGTGCACCCTTCTTATAGTGCTTCTCGGTGGCGTGCGGGGCGCACATGATTTGCATATGCCCTGTAATGCTAATCGTTTGCATGTCCTCTCGCGGGCGACGCATGCTGCGAATTTCAGGACAATCGGATGCTTCCTTTTTGGTGTTGCATTTTGGGTGGCCAGCAGTGTATAACACAAATTAGAGCAGGATTTATTGGTATACAAAGAATTGTCAATAATTTTGCACTTTTTGGAGCCTCAGAACTTGCTTACACAAACTGAAAAAGTGACATTTTAAAATATGCAGACAATTTGAAAAAAATATATGAAGCTCTAAGTAAAAATCTCTCTATTCAACTTGTGCAAATAAATTCAAATAGCTTTATAAACGAAGAAATAACTGAAAAAAATTTTAATAAAAAATTTCGATTTTTAACTTGAAATTTACTACAATACATTTATTCTGTTTTCAATACGTTATTTGTATCGCCTTCACCAGGAATGATAACATGGATTCCAAGGAATAAAACCTAAATTTCTGATCATTTTTATAAAACGTTTTAATCAACCTTTGATTATTAGAATTGACGACACGTTTATAAATGCCCGGAAATTTTGTGAACGACTTGTATCTAAGTCAGTTCTTGAAATCTGGCCTTTAAGCTTTCGCTAGAAACATTGCGAGGAAGTTGTACTTTCATGGCTTTGCATTTAGGCAAAGTTGTTTTTGTTGTAAAAGTGCTACTTTTTTCTTTTACTGAAAATAAAAGATAACTCAGAAACCCTAGATAGCCTTCTCAATGAACTGTGTAATGTCTACTGTGCTGTCATTTTTACATTGCATTGGTGTCTTTCAGTTTGTGTAGTTCAGCATCTCTATGTTGGCTCTAACAGTTTCATGTGCTCACGTTATTTTGTAGAGTTTTGATGTTGAATATTTGTTTTCATAATCAACTATTGTGCTTGAAACTCTCTGGTCAGCTGAGGCCTTAGATCCACTGAATTTCAATAAACAACCATCCAACCAGATGACTATATGCTTTTCCTTCATTTTTTGAGCTATTTTCTTAAAACGCATTCAGGAGTTTTACTCGCTGTTTTCATATTATACACATGATCGAGTTAGCCAAACCAAACTCACAACGAACATCGGGCTTTTTAACTGTTCTCTAATGAGTATAAAATTTTACCTTTATCCTCCAAAAGTCAACATTTTTTTTTCTGTTACATCTAACCATGTGCATAAAAAATAACTTCAGCGTTTTACAGATTAAACGATCTAAGCTCTGAAGCCAACATAATAAATGACACGCTTCACTGCTTACCTATCCAAAGTAATAAAACATGCTTCACTACTTACTTAGTCTAATTAGTACAAGCAGAACACACAGCATACTCGTACAAAACTAAAGATGAGATGACTGAATCATCGAACAGATAGAAAAGCTTTTGCCTAACACACTGCAGAGTAAAGAGACATCATTTCCACCCAATCCAACCCTGAAGCAGCAAAAGAATGATTGCTCATCCACTTCCAGATCATTGCGAAAGTGCGACACAGGAAGTCTTCATTTATGTATTACTTAAAAAGTCAGAACTTGCTTTGCAAATAATAAAAAGTGAAAAGAACACAATGAATGATGTTGAAACTGAAGCTGGCATTTTTAGCATCATCACAAGCAAGGTTGCCAAGTATCACATAAACCTAATAGCAAATTTCTCAGGATTGAAATGTTGGGTTGGTGTAGATGACACATCCGAAATGAGAGTGCCACCGGCAAACCCTCATAAGAAACTGCTACCCACTTAGTCAAAGTTGTTCCCTTCTGTACTGACACACATTGGCAGACAGGTTGCAACACTGTGCATGCCACTGCAATAACACTCTGGAGTCTGAAAGGCAAAGACAGTGACCACTGCCTGACACACAGCTTGGTCATTTGGGGAGGTCTTTTCCACTAGAAAATAGTCCAGATGCCGGAGAGGTGATAATCTGTGGGAGCTTGGTCTGGGGAATATGCAAGGTGTTGTAGAGTTTCATAATCCAACTGGTGGATTTAGGAGACGTGTGAGCGCATGTTCTTTAACAGAAAGATGCCACGACTGATGTTCAAAACTGGCTGCTTGGTATGGAGCTTTTTGGGCATCTGCTGCATTTCGGCACAATAGCGATACGAATTAATGGTCTCACCTGGTCAAAGAAATGAATGATGGATCAAGCTGGCAGAGTACCATATGAGAACCAGAATTTTCTGAGGGAGTATAGGTGGCTTTGTGGTATCCAACCACTGTGCTGATTGCTTAAAAGAACAGTAAACTTTAAAAAAAATCCTCAAAAATACGAATTTCTACTGTTATGTTATGCGGGTGACGCTCATAGAGCCAAAATTTGTTTCCCTATGGCCATTGGGAGCTGAGTACACAGCCGACAAAGTTTCTGGTGATGGCGTCACACTAGACAAGCGGCCAGTCAGACCACTTCTCGCACCAGCGGCATCTGTGTACTCGGTGCGGTAGGAGTTGTGAGGGAAAGTACGAGGTAATTAGGGTCAGGAATTTCTCTCCTTGTGTTTGTTGCCCGTGTCCTGTTCGTTAGTCATCAAACTTTCTGCTGCAATTTACACAACTGGAATGAAGTAGTTTACGGATTTCGCAGAAATTCTTTGTTTACAATCACTCAGCACTACTTTTTACAAAGGGGTGAAATTTTTAGTTGGGCCAATAATCAACTTTACGTGGCACAGTATGAAAAAACAAATTACTGATGATTTAAAATTATGCAACTCCGAAATTTGGGTGAGCGGAGATGGACAGTTTGATTCGCCAGGTTTTTGCACCAAATACTGTACATATTCCATTATGGATATTCGCAAGGGATATATTGTTTGTATTGTCGTCCAAATGGGTGTTTTTGACGGGGACTTAGAATAGAATGCGTGAGATTTATTACTCTCAGGCCTCTATGAAGAAATAAAGATATCAGTTGTTTTTATCAGATAGACATTGAAACATTCATGCCCTCATGAAGAGAAAATACCCCCAAATTGATCATCAGTTTGATGTGTGACACGTGGCCAAAAGTTTGACTAAAAATCTAAAAGCTGCTGAAAAGAAAGCTCCTTTACTAGAAGCATGGCGGTCCAGTATAACCAACCATTTATGGTGGTCAGCTCAACCGTGTAAAGGAGATGCTGAACTGCTGGTAGAAAAATTTCTATCTGTGACTAACCTGCCATACAGTAATAACAGTAGAAATAACAGTTAGATAAACTGCCTTTTATCTAACTGTTATTTCTACTATTGCAGTATTTTATTTTCGGGGGAGGGGGGGTCATTAGTGACTTTGCACTTGGGCTACCAGAAATACTCATAAAGTTGTTTCTCCCATGACAATAAGAGAAACAAAAAAAAAATCAATAAAATATGCACTTTGTTCAATGGAAAATGTCTTTATATACTCGTATATAGACAGCAGCTGACAAAACTTTAGTGACAGCGGAAATTAAACGAAATAGTCTGGGTCATTTCCAGGGCAACAAACAAAACCTGAATACTGTTCATTAGATTCAGGAAAACATTCTCTAATTTTACTCACAGCACAGTTAGGGATTATTTTTCTGATTTTTCGCCCTACAGGTATCCAGGCATTCACCCCAATATATGAATTGTTTGTAAGCAACGTGTCTCCATAGTTTGTTACATACAAGTTCATAATTTGTTTTCTCGTTTTTTTCTGCCCGAAGAATTATTTGATAAAGACTAGCCTGTAAGGTGTGGAAGTTTAAAACAACACTGTCAAATGATTCGTGGTTTATTATACATTGGGCACTAACTTTTATTTTCATCATCTGATTACACTCGTTGCAACACAAACACTCAGCGTCTGTTGACATTCTCTCGCAGTTATCACATTGGCACCAGTCAAGATTACTTTTTCTACCCTCGAATTTGTTTTCACGTTCCTTGTTAAACATTCGTACTGTACCGGCAGAATATCGTGGTACAAATGAATAAGAATTTACACTAGCCGTTTTCAGGGGTGTTAGTGCCCCTACCATGTTTCGGAGCAATTCTTGGAGCGGGAAAATATGCAATTTGGAGCAGAAACGTTGGGTTTTGGAGCGAGAAAATTTGCATCCTGGAGGAGAACTCAGGTTTTGGAGCAGCTAATGATAGTATTTTTAAATATTAAGTCCATGCTGCGCTTTAAGTTATGTTTATAATACTGAATTACCATTATTTTATGAACTATGAAAAAATGTTATATTTCAGGTTTGTTGACATTTTACTGCTTCTCTTACGACTGTTAATTAGCATTTCTGTCATTCCTACAGTGAGATAAATGGGGAAACAATTATTATACTACCCACGATTTATTGAAAACTACATGACCTGCAATATTTTAAGCGTAACACATCATTAATATCAGGGATTTTCTTGTGAATGCATTTGTTTCGCTGTAACATGAATAGGATGATGCCGCGTTCAAGAACTGTTGCTATCGTTACTGAATGCTTGCGAATATACACTTAGGAAAAATAAATAATATGTAATTACTGTTTGTTCTTTGGTTGGTTTTTAGCAGCTTATTTTTGGAGATTCATGGCATTCAGATGAAATACATTATTTCTGAAACCAACCAACTGGCAAGCCACACACGTATATGGTTTGCGTGTGCATCACAAACTCCTAAGGTTTTCTGAAGGAAAGTGTACCTTCAATATAAAAGGAAAACTAATGTAACATTTAATAAACAAATTGTAAAATCACCTTTCAGCAGTTGCACCATGATAGTCTTCATACAATTTCTTTCATCCAGTAATTATCAATGTCAAATTTTCGTTATTGCTGTGAACAATTACAACTGGAACCAAAACTATAAGATAAAACAATGAGATTAAGTAGAGTTGGTTGGATAAAAGCTGCTTCCATCACTTGCGCAGTGACATTTTGGCGCAGGATTGCCCCCCCCCCTTCTTCAGTAGTAGTAGAATCAGTTTATGACTTTTTTGTTCTTGCCGTCTGAAAGAGCCACTGCTCTTGCATACGAGGGATCCTGTATATGTATGGACATGGACATTAAGCAGGGAATTGCGAGTTAGTAAGTGGTTCAACGCACCTTCCATCTGGAAAAAGAAAAGTGTGAGGGTGAAGATGTTCCCCAAGGTAGATCAAAATGAGAAAAAGAAAACCTCCGAAAAATTCTGCTCCCTGAACATACGGGGCAAAATTCAGACTAAGTAAGAACCAAAAGATTAGTATTCCTGATAATTGATTACAAGTGATGTGATATAAACAATCCTTTCATTTATCCATAGCGCTCGTGAGTGATTTTAATTAACATGCACGAGACTGACGAAGAAAAAAAACAAAGCTGTGCTTTTAAATTTGGTGAAAAAGACTGCGCAGTGAGAAAGTGTGAATATTACGCAGCATGAACAAAACTGAATCGTTCACTGTAATTTATTTATGAAAATATTTAACTAGATCACACCACTGCATTCACAATTATAAAATTACTGGGAAAAATCATCAAACCGTTTTTTTTTGTTTTTTGTTTTTTTTTTCCTGGTTTTGTTCTTGTATTTGCTAGAACATTAGCTCTGGTTTCCTCTTGCGAGCAAACCCTACTTTCTTCTCAGCAAGTTCCACGGCCATATTTGTCTTTTGTTGACTCTGCCACTGCACAGCATCCACTGTTTACTTTTTTTTTTTTTTTGCTGATAGTTTTCCCTTACCATTTTTCTTTACTTTTCTTTCTTCTTTCACTTTTTTTATTTCCTCAGATGACAATTTTATCCATCATGCTTAAAGAACTTTCAGCCAGAGAATCATGAATTCTGATATAATTGATTTCATATATATTTTAGATTCCCCATTTTAGATAGATAAATGGTGTAATTTGCAGAGAATGAATACTTTTTTTTTTTTTTTTTTTTTTTGAACACCATGCATTAATTCTTACAAATTTCCAAACTTCGTCACTTCCGTTTTTGGAAATTTTCATTTATGAGGGTGATGACATTTAACAACTACATAGGAGTGGGAACATCGCGGAGGAGGGGGGGGTGACAATTACGAAAGAAATCTTCGCTCCGAGCGTCAGACTTCCGTTTTCGGAAATTTATCCAACATTTTCAAGCTGAAATACAAATATTTAGGGAATAAAATGATTTCTAACAATACTGGGTAGAGGAAACATCGGGAGAAAAAAAAATTACGATTACGAGAGAAATCTTACCTCCGTCTACTTTCCGTTTTCGAAGGAGAAATTCCGTCCTCCGACGAAGAAAACGATTCCCCACACCACCACCACCGATCCTTCCAAAATTTCAATTCAGTTGTGCATCGATCTCATAATGGGTCCAAATGATAACAAAAAAGACGGAATTCCTCGAATCAGCGTAAGAATCTCGTGACCGAAGATTACGGGGAAATTTTAGGGCTGCCTAACTTCCGTTTTCGGAAATCGTCGCCTACAATTTCAAGCTGAAATTATGCAATGAAATTATATTTAACAACAATACTGAACAGAAACAACAACGCGAGAGAAAAAAAATACGATTACGGGGGAAATTTGCACTCCGTTTAACTTCAGTTTCCGAACGTTTAAAAAGACAAAACAACGTCCCCAGACGGAATACGACCCCCCCCCCTAACTAATACCCCGAAAATTTCTCCACTTATGCATCGACAAACAAAAAAAGAGACGAGACTATGCGAATCCGCGGAAGAATCTCACGTATGAATGAACCGTTGAACCGATTTCGAATGTCGTAAGATTACGCTAAAACATCGATGACCGGCAAATTTTAACTTTTAGCGCAAAATTGGTGCAGTTTTCGTCAAAATTGCGATTTTTTTTAGCAGAATGGCGCAAGAACAACGTTTTGGTGCGGGCTGGCAGCCTTGCATTTTACAGATTAATGGGATCGACTGCGCTGCACAGAACGGCAAACAGCACCGACTGGAGCCCTCCGCACGCTGAGCGTCCGATCTCGTCTAGTGCGACGTCATTGCTGGTTTTAAAAAACGCTCTAGCGGGAGAACTAATTACGATAAAGCATTTCTGATTGCGCCATTTTTCATGTCTCTTTCGACATTACATTTTCGCCCGGAAAAAAAAAAAATGCCCGAAATGAGTTTACTGTTCCTTTAAGGTTGTTGTGGAGGACCCAGGTTTTATCGCAGGTGATGACCCAATGCAGGAATCTCTACTGTCTGCACCAGCAAGGGGAAAAAAATGCACACCTCTGGACAACATGTCTTATTGGCTGTTGTCAATTCATGTGGCAGCCACACATCCAGGTTTTTCGCCTTCCCCAGGGCTGGCAGGAGCCACACAACCATCAAGTGATGTGCATCAGAGCTGAGCCCGAGCCCAAATCGGGCTCGGGCTGTAGAATATTTACTGTGGTTCGGGCTCGGGCCTTTAGAGAGAGGGAGAGAGAAACAACTGGTTCTGGTTGGCGAGCGGACATTCGAGATGGCTATTTATTCCAGGCTTGGGCAGAAAATGCCATTGTCCGCGCATTAGTGTGTTTCTGCAGAGAAGAAAAAGCTTGTTCAAGAACTGTGGATGTTTGATAGCATGCCGATGACAATTTGCCCCGTATCTCCACGCAGTAGCTCCCTGCTAATTCTATTTAGCAACGTACATATTGCAGCGCATTATGGCGCGATAATATTAGCATTTTTTGAGCAACATACAATTGCAGCACCGCCCGATTATTTTGGATGCTCGGCAGCCCGAAGCACTTCAGGTGGAAATGAACGTTTAAAGAAAATTGTACAGTTACACTGTAAAAATAGAACGAGGTCCCTTCCCCATTTGAGAAATACATTGGTTAATTGCAGGAGGAGATAGTGGAAGTGTGGAAAAAGAGATGTTTTTTTATTAGTGGTTGAACAGGTTAGCCACTTTTGGGGCTCGTTCGGGCCCGGGCTCATATACAAAGGGCTCCGAAAATTGAGCTCGAACTCAGCTCTAATGTGCACGAACCTTTGCCGAGGTCTCGCCGACACTTTGCCATGGATCAGCTCCCATGATATTCTCCAGCTCCCCATCTGTTACAGTCACTGGTGGATGACTATGAGATGCATTTGTAAGGTGAACGTCTCCTGCTTGAAATTTTGTGAACTGCATTCATTCACAGTATCCTGCCCAAATGCCTCATTGTTTTGGGCTACTATACCAATGGAATGCCCGAGATTGAACTCACATAAAAATTACATGTAATTGACTGACTTATATAGTAAAATTTAACAGAAACCTGTGTCTCGTAGTTGAACATTGTGACGAAATGAGGAACTCAACTCTTGCACCAAATATATACTGACCTTGTGATATTGCTGGATGGCATGATTCCATTGGAAAAATCAAACATGTTGATCCACTGAAAGCAGACATGTCATCTACACTGACCCAATATTTATTACGTAGGCCAATCAGAAAAAAAGCTTACAGGTCATATTATTGAAGTCACTGATGACGATGAAATCTCAAATGCTGTTGATGTATTTGGTCAATAGCTCTAGTGTGCAGTATCATGCTGGGGAAATCCTATCTATGCCCAGCAGGAGCTGCACTGTACCCATTGTTTTCCAAAAGACATGTGACCTGCCTGGAAAACTGGTTTTGCATCGAAGTGAGAGGAGTGATACGCTTTTTGTGGGCAAAGAAAGTGTCGGTAGCAGATATCCATCGACAGCTCATTAAAGTGTATAGCAACAGGTTGACTGGTACCGTGTACTTGAATCAGGCAGAGAAAATGTGACAACAATCTGCATCATTGTGGCTGACACCACTACTTGACAACAGAGGTGAACATACTATACTACATGCATCAAGGAGCTTATTAAGAGGTCAGGCTGGAAACTTTGTGGAATAAGGCACCCAACCTAGGATTTTCCTAAGGCACTGTTCAGTACATCATGTTCAATGTGTTAGAGTATGAAAGGGCCTGCGATTGCTGGGTGCCTTATGTATGCATTAACAGACCAACAAAGTGGCATGAATGATGAAATGTTTGAGTTTATTGCAGAGGTATGAAGTGTGTTGAGTCATCATTAGTGGACACCTGATTCCATCACTTCATTCCCATAACTAAGCGATCAAGAGCCTTAAGTGGAAACACCTTGCCTCACTGAGGAAGATTTTTAAAGTGACATCCTCTGCTGGAAAAGTGATGACCACTCTCTTCTGGGACTCATTGGCTGTGTTACTGGTGGACTTCCTTATAGCATTGACAAACTGTAGACAATGGTAAGGTACTGTGCCATTTTGAAATAATTGCACAGGCCATCAGGAGAAAGCATCACTGCCTTCTTAGCAACAGTGTGATTCTCTTCCAGGACAATGTCAGATTACACACAGCACAGCAAACACCAAACTTCCTGCAGATTTCCTTTGGGAACTGTTGGCACATCCATTTTACAGTACAGATTTGGCCCCCAGCAACTTTTAGCTGTTTCTAGCCTTAAAGGAGCACTTGTCTAAACATCGTTTCATGTGAAAGAATTAATTTCAAACCACTAACCAGTATTTCCTTCCATCTAAACTGTTGTAAAGTTTTTGGTGTACAGGCTTGTGATTGATCTCAATAGCTTACCCCCTGTCTATTTTCTTCTATATTGGTAAGACTGATATCAGCCAGTCCTCAAGTACTCTCAGGGTGACTCAAAAGTTCATCTCATTTGTAGCTTAAAAGTTTAATGATGCATGAAAGCCATACGCACTCACCTCATTCTCCAAAGTACAGGCCATCGTTTTTTATAGCCCCCTTTACCAACGTTCCACCAGAGCCACAATCCCTCGGTGGTATTACCCAGCAGGTTCCGAGGACAAACTATCTGATGCCAGATTCCACATCCACCACTGAAACGAAGGGCTGTCCTTGTAGGAAATGGGCCACAGAGCAAAACAGGTGATAATCAGATGGGGGAAAGGTGCAGAGTGTATGAAGGACAGGGAAGGATCTCAACCCTTTCTAATCTGTGTAGTTTTTGGCACATCACTCTGAAGGTGAGACTTGGGGCATTATCCTCTTGCAGCAACACCTGCTTACTACTGATGAGCATTGGGTAGCATTGGCACAGAGCATCATTGACCCACTGCAGTTGTTCGACACAGAGGTTCCTGTTCACAACCTGCCCATCTGGCCCAAGTACCCAGTGCTGGTTGGTTGGTTGGTTGTTGGATTTTATTGGCGCAAGGGCCAGGTTTGGCCAAAGAGCGCCAGACAAAGAACGATCAGCCACAGATTTTTAAAAAACGTGGAAAATGATTAAGAGCAGACAGGCTTGGTAAAAGTTGAAAAAGAGTATGAAGAAAGCAGTGAAGAAAAGGTAGTTAATGAAGTTTATTAAAATTAATAAATTTACTAATGGAAAAGGACGAACCGTCACTCTCCTCCCCCCACACTCCTCTGCAATGCTGGCAGAGGGCGGGGACGAACTGTCACTCTCCTCCCCCCATGTTCCTCTGCAATGCTGGTAGAGGCTGGGGACGAACTGTCACTCTCCTCCCCCCGTGTTCTTCTATAATGTTGGGTGAGGCCGAGACAGTTTGATGGACACCGCACACCTTTGCGGATTGAGGGCCGGGTCTTCCGCACGTGCAGGCTGTCTGCTGGGAACCGGAAGAGGCGGGCGTCTTCAAAAGAGAAGGCGAAGACGCAGCTGGTCGAATAAGCTGGAGCTCGGTGAAATCCACCTGTGTCGCTTGTTCAGCTGTAGATCGCTTGGCAAGTGCGGCGAGAGCTACAGGGCGCGGAACAAAAGGCTGCACGGGTTGTGGCTGAGACTGAACAACTGCGGCAAAAGTACGCTGTCGGTTGTTGGGAATACCCAACTTGGCCTTGGCAGCAGGGTACGAGAGGCCCTCCAGGGTCTTGAGGCGCTGGATCGCCTTCTCGTCGTTCCACTTAGAACAGGACCTGGCATAAGCAGCGTGGGAGTCACCACAGTTTACACAGCAGGGCTCTGAAGTGCATCCAGTCCCTTCGTGGTCGCGGGAACCACAATTGGGGCACCTCGCAACACTGTTACAGGACCGCTGGGAATGTCCATACCTCTGGCACTTAAAACAGCGTAGAGGATTTGGTATATAAGGACGAACTGCACATAACAAGTAACCAGCCTTGATTTCAGTAGGTACCTTCGGGCTGTTAAAAGTCAAAATAACATTTCGTGATTTGATCAGCGCGCCATCGCGCCGGAAAGTCATGCGTCTGGCAGCTATGACACCCTGATCAGCAAGTTCACACACAAGTTCATCTTCATCGCAGACCAACAAGTCGGGCTCAGAAATGACTCCCTTGGAGGTGTTGAGATACGGATGTGCCGTCACTTGAACTGGAATATCCTGAAGTCTGGTCAACTGCAGAAGAGATTTGCTCTGAGAGAGAGTGCAAGTTTCCACAAGCAGATCTCCAGAGCGTAGCTTCTTCACTGACTTCAAAGAGCCAGCAACACCCGCAAGTGCCTTCGAGATGAAAAAGGGAGACTTGGAGGAAAGTTTCAACATCTGGTCAGTAGAAGAAATGACGAGAAAAGTAGCGTGAGGTATCGAATCTGCAAGTGTAATGCGACGTTTCTGAGCTGACGGCTCAACACCTGGATCTAAAGATACGTCGCGGTGATGTCGTTTTTCAACGAAAGTTCTCTTCAGTGTGTTATGTGTGGGAGGTGGTTGAGGCAAATTTGGCGCCTGATCAATCACCATATCCTGTTTTTTGTTAAATTTTGAGGAGGGTTTATGTTTCCCCATGGGAGTAAGAAAGAATTCATCTGCAACGTACTCCGCCCACAATCGAGCCCAACAGGGGAGAACTGGAGGTCCGCAAGCCAAACACATGACGCAAGACACAGTTCTAGAGCTTAGTTGCAAATATAGTCCGTTGGCTGTGATCACACGCACTCGGCGGACACTTCGGCCTCCAGGTACCGTCATGCCAACGCCTTTGGCATGATCCCACAGCCCCCGGGCTCACCCTGCCGTGCAATACGACAAAAAGCCGCTAAAGCCCTGCACACAACTTGGTACAAGACTTCTGACCAGAGGTGGGTTAGGCTCTAGCCTCCCGTTTACAGCGAAGCCGGGGTCGAAGAGGAATGTTAGTACACAGGAGGCACTTAACCGGTCTCCTGCGACCTCAGCCGCCAGACATCCCATTTCCGCCTCACGGGTCTCCGCACGCGGCAAACATGCAGGTAGGTCTAGCACCCAAACCAGCTAAAAGGAAAAAAAGAAATCCAAAGAAGACAAATCCTGGCTGGGAACCTAAACGGAATCTCAGCAACCTACGAACTGAGCGGTTAATATAAATCAGTTAGTATTGGAGGGTAACAAAACCACAAGACCGGGGTGTTAGTACATAACGTGGTAGCAATTAGGTAGAATACAACACGGGCAACTAGCCAGTGGAGAAAATAAAGAAAAACAAAAAAGCGAGACACAAGACCAGCTCGGGATCGTGGGGCCGCGACTCCCCAACAGCTGGATGAACAGCCGTCCCTGCAAACACCAATAGCACCAAAATAAAAATCAAGCGGTGGCATGACATCAGATGTTGACCAGTCACAAGGTCAGCTCGGGCCGTGGGGGCGCCGCTCCCCAAATAACTGGAAAACCAGTTATCCCCGTGCGGGGGTACCCAGTGCACAGAACCCTCACAATTCCACCAAATGCACAGCATGACTTTACTTTTGAGCGACCATTCTTGTACCAGTAGCTGTGCTTCCTGACATGACCCCAGCCACTGGGTTCCCAGTGGTAGAATAACAAAGGAATATCCACTTTTCATTACCTGTGACAATATGATGCCAAAAACTATCGCCCTGTGGATTTGACAGCAATTTACGACATGTTGTTCATCCTGCTGGAGTGTCAATTCATGGAGAACCATTTGATGGCACCCAGCTAGTGGTTGTTTGGTTAGTTGGTTGGGTGTTTAACGACCACCAAGAGCAACTCAATGGGCTATGAGCAGTCGCCCATCCCTAATTCAGGGTCACTGGTTCCAGGGAAGGGAGAGAGCCAGTGCCGTAAGACAAACACAATTTTTTTATTTTTTTTTGTGCATTTTTTGTCTTAAAATGTTCTTTCAGATCATGTAAGCCTGATGCTACAACTTTAACGTCTGCTGCATATTTTACGAAAAGCATAGGTAGATTCAATCTTGGATGCATCAACAACGTCAAGGAATAGTTTAATCCATTCAGCATGAAACTTGCCATGGCCTTGGTTTCTGTCTTCAAAGTTATGTTTCTTTTAGTTCTCAGCCATTTGATGGGTCAGATATTCAAATTAAGCTGAGAAAAAATCATTTGGGCTTACACAAATCCTTATACTACACTAGTTTTCCCCAAACTTGTAATTCCGGCTAAATAATTCCTACAAAAAACTTGTAATTCCAGTGAAAAACATCTGCTGAATTAGCACAAAATTTACAAAAACATATTGTCACTATTTTCACAACACAACTCTCGTGAGAATTTGTGAATATAGTTACGTTGAGGTAGCTTGCCAACATTCAGTATGAAGCAAGAAAAGCATGGATTTTGATTGGCTGTAGGGATGGGCAAAACCCTAGATACTTTTGAACATAGATATTTTGCCACCTATAATTGATGTTTTAACCTCAATGTTGGAGAACCCGATATGTCGAAAAAACATCGAGGTTTCATGACCAACGTTTGAAACTGGTAAAGAATACTTTCAACGAAAAGTAAACTAATTTATTTTTGTTGCAGGGGTGTTAGTGCCCCTACCATGTTTCAGAGCAATTCTTGGAATGAGAAAATTTACATTTTGGAGCAGAACTCAGGTTTTGGAGCAGCAAATGATAGCATTTTTAATTGTTTAAAGTCCATGCCGTGTTTTAAGTTATGTTTACATACGTACTGAATTACCATTATTTTATGAACTATGAAAAAATGTTATATTTCAGGTTTGTTGACATTTTACTGCTTTTCTTATGACTGTTAATTAGCATTTCTGTAGTTCCTACAGTGAGATAAATGGAAAAACAATTATACTACCCACGATTTATTGAAAACTACATGACCTGCAATATTTTAAGTGTAACACATTAATATCAAGGATTTTTTTTCTGAATGCATTTGTTTCGCTGTAACACGAATAGGATGATGCTGCGTCCAAGAACTGTTGCTATTGTTACTGAATGCTTGTGAATATACACTTAGGAAGAATAAATAATATGTAATTACTGTTTGTTCTTTGGTTGGTTTTTAGCAGCATATTTTTCGAGATTCATGGCATTCAGATGAAAATACATTATTTCTGAAACCAACCAAATGGCAAGCCACACGTATGTGGTTTGCGTGTGCATCACAAACTCCTAAGGTTTTCTGAAGGAAAGCGTACCTTCGATATAAAAAGAAAACTAATGCAACATTTAATAATCAAATTGTAAAATCACCTTTCAGCAGTTGCGCCATGATACTTTTCGCACAATGTTTTTCATCCAGTAATTATCGATGTCAAACTTTTGTTATTGCTGTGAACAATTACAACTGGAACCAAAACTATAAGATAACAGTGAGATTTAGTAACGTTGGTTAGATAAAAGCTGTTTCCATCTCTTAACACTTGCGCAGTGACATTTTGGCGCAGGATTGCACCCCCCCCCCCCCCCTCTTCCTCCTTCTTCATAGTAGTAGAATCAGTTTATGACTTTTTTGTTGTTGCTGTCTGAAAGAGCCACTGCTCTTGCATACATGGGATCTTGTATGCAGCGGTGGAAATGGGAATTTTTCGCTGCCGGAATGCAACGCACAACTTGTAGTGTTGTTGCCAAAACCTGTCAAAATGACGTCGCAACGTTTTGTCTATTTCTGACTCCATAGTCAGAATTCGTCAAAAAGGCTTAACGCAGTTTTGACGGGTTTTGGCAACAACACTACAACAGTACAAGTGAATGCATTAAAAATTTAATATTCAGAAACCCATTTGCTGTACACATAAAACCATATAAGGAAATTTCGTTATTAAACTTTAAAATGAAATAGTCACATTTAGCTAAAGTCAGAGCTGTTTTCTTTATTCAGAAGTACGTTTCTTATTAGAAAGACCAGGCGAATGTGTGCTGGTGCAATTAAAGGTATCACCCTTTTTGGAGGCATCCTCAAATAACAAACATTGGAGAAAAAACGCCAGCTCGTATTTGAGGCAGAGATATTTAAGTAACTACTGTATATGGGGTGGCAAAGTACAGAAATTCGACTTTGTCTGAAATATCCATTTATTTAGCTGCAATACCTATATTATAACTTCGATTTGAAAAAAAAATTATCTCCTAAAATAATCTCCAAAGTTTTTATTTCAACAAGTCTTCTTGCATCTTTTTTCTTCACGTTCTGTGCAAGCCAAAAAATCTGCATTTCTCCTTCCGTCACTCAACCAGTTCCGTAACTACGGCTCGGGATTGAAGATCTTTGAAGGAGGTCCGTTTATTTTTATGAACATAAGGTTGCTGACGTGTGTAACATTTAAAGCGTTTCTGAAATCAGTTATTATCAAATTCATGGTGCTAAAACCTCTTTCACACTCAGCTGTTGATATAGCAACCGCAGCAACAGATTTTAATAAGACTTTTAAATGATGTGAAACTTTTTTGGTTTCCTTGAAATGCCTGAACTCTTCAATGATTTTCCTTTCTTCCTCCAATCCGAATATTCGGTATAAACTTAGAACCTCTCCTTCTCCATATAAAATGTCTATGTCGGTCGGCCAAAAAGACGGATACAAAACCTGAATTTGTTTTACAATGTCCTCGCTGCTGAATAATCTGGCAGATAAATTGTTGGCAACACTCCAAAAAAACTGAACATGGTTTATTTTCCCGTCAGATTTATATCCCTTTGAATGTAAGTTCACCCCTTTGAACACCATATTTTTTACGGCATCTGATGCTACTAAATAAAACTCGTCAAAACCACCATCAGCTAAACCCTGGTAAACTTTCACTGTAAGGGAAATATGCGAATGTGCTTCTGGTAACGATACAGAATTTCCTTGAAGACGCAGTGACAATGAACTAAGTTTCTTTAAGGCGGTTTTCATGAGTGCCAAATTTTCCAGGAAGCATGCGCTCGTAAGTCTTTTCAGTAAGCCAGAAAACATGCTTCTTTCTTTACTATCCCTTGAAGCATCAACAGATGCAGCTTTAAAATGCAAAGCCAAGGCTGGAAACATATTCCAAACAGCAGATATACTGTTCGCTCACTAGATGCGACCCATCTTGTTCCAAGAACTCTTCCGATTGAAGAAAACAGAACTGCAATTTCTTCAGCACAGTGATGCAACTCACGGGCGCTCTTTGGTGAAGCGTGATACAAAGAGTATAATTTATCGCAAAACGATTTAAAACTCTGTACGCCGTAAACCTCTTTAATTACGTCCCCGACAGCAAGTTCTAATTTATGATTTTCACAGTGCCATATAATAAGTTCGGGAATTTTTTTTTTAAGCTGTTGAGCCACACTAGATATGGAACCTGCGAAGTTTGCAGCTCCGTCGGAAGTGAAAGATATCAGATTATTTTTAATAAGCTCTATTGGAAAGTACTTCAGCAAGCAGTTCATAATTGATTCAGTTATTGCTGTTGCTTTCAAATCGTGTAATTCAACCAAGTCAAAAAAATAGAGTTTGGGCATTTACATCATCCGGGATCTATGGACATTCTTATGCAGATTATGAGTACTGAGAGTCGGCTTACAGTTGTACACTCATCAAGCAAGATACCGAATTTTATATTTTGGGAGACGATTTCTTCACAGAGCTTTTTACGCATGTCATTTCCCATAGAATCGCAAATATCCGTACATGTCTTCCTAGACTGCAATATCCTCCCCATCTCAGTGCCGTTTTTCTTTTGAAGATCAATCAAACCAGGAAAATTGGCAAAAGTTCTATTGCTCTTCGCAATGAAATATGCGGTATTGAATATTTTGTACGTATTGTCCATTTTATTTTTATTTATTTTTTCAACAAAATTTTTTTCAAAGACGCCTTCAGAAAGTTTTGCGTTCATTTAAGAAGCTTCTATAGGAGCTTGACTTGTTCTGTGCTCCTTTATTTTTCCCCTTAGAGCCGTATTTTGCTTCTCCTTATCGTCACCCGTAGATCTAACTTTGCACTCTATCCACTCCTTAGAAAGCCTTGCACCAGTTAAAAATTCCGAAACGTTCATATTCCCGGCGGTTTTACAGACGGCACATCCTAAACACCCATTTTTTAAAACAAGCCAAAAGCACTCTTTCAAAAAATATTTACTTTGATCCTCAGTCCAACACTCGGGTTTACCATTTGTTGAGCTTTGCCGAGATTCAGATTCTTCTAATGAACTTCCTGATGCAGTGATTTCCTTTGACTGTTGTATTTTCGGCGATTTTCTTGGTGATACTTCACACGGAGTCCGAGCTTGAACAGGGGGAGAAGGTTTCCAAATTCCCGAGTTCTGTTTTTTTCCTTTTGACTCATCTTTTTTCCCAAAGAAATCTTTTAGTGTTCTTTTCATTATTTTCAGTTGTTTTCTTTTCTCACACAAGAACAAATTAAAACTTACAACAACGACTACAATATCAGTCAAAAAGTCACGTCCTACCACGACAGGAGCTGGAGTTGAAGTGACAGCATGTGTAGAGAGTAGTAATTAAGCTCGTTGCCAGGTTACAGGAACTGCGAAGTCATTTTATGCCAAGAGCGGAGAGAGGTTGCAAGGTCATCGAGCAATCAGCTCCTGTCATGACCTTCGCTCTCACGCTAACACTTCGCACTCATCGTGGAATTAAGCGGCGTTGCAGTCATCACCATGGCGGGAAATCGCAAAGGAAGGACGCCAGACAGCGAAGAGAAAATATTTTGAGAGCTACAACTAGAACTTCGGTAGTACCTACACAAATGGCGAGTGAACTTTATTAGAGGAAAATAAAAAAATAAAAATTTTGAAACGACGAATAATTAATACAAGATGGTGTCATTAATTGAAATGTATAATGCATTACGAAATGTTTTATGAAAATTAAATGCTCCCTTTCTTTTAGCGTCGATAACGGAACGCCGGAACGCAGGGTTTTGCTTCCGGAACGCGCGGTTTCGCTCTCGGATCAGCGTTCCGGCCCATTTCCACCACTGCTTGTATGTATGGACATTAAGCAGACGATTGCGAGTTAGTAAGTGGTTCAACACACCTTCCATCTGGAAAAAGAAAAGTGTGAGGGTGAAGATGTTCCCCAAGGTAGATCAAAATGAGAAACAGAAAACCTCCTAAAAATTCTGCTCCCTGAACGTATGGGGCAAAATTCAGACTTTAAGTAAGAACCAAAAGATCAGTACTCCTGATAATTGATTACAAGTTATGCGATATAAATAATCCTTTCATTTATCCATAGTGCTCATGAGTGATTTTAATTAACATACATGAGACTGACCAAGAAAAAAATAAAGCTGTACTTTTTAATTTGGTGAAAAATCAGACTGTGCGGTGAGAAAGTGTGAATATTACACAGCATGAACAAAATTGAATCGTTCACTGTAATTTATTTATGAAAATATTTAACTAGATCACACCACTGTATTCAGAAAATTAGCTCTAGTTTCCTCTTGCGAGCAAACCCTACTTTCTTCTCAGCAAGTTCCACGGCCATATTTGTCTTTGTTGACTCTGCCACTGCACAGCATCCACGGTTTACTTTTTTTCTGCTGATTTCCCTTACCATTTTTCTTTGTTACTTTTCTTTCTTTTTTCGTTTTTTTCTTTATTCCCTCATGCTTAAAGAACTTTCAGCGTGAGAACCATGAATTCTGATATCAGAGCTTTCACTATTTTAGAAAAATGGTGTAATTTTCAGATAATGAATACTTTTTTTTTAACACCATGCATCAATTCTTCTTACAAGTTTCCAAACTTCGTCACTTCCGTTTTTGGAAATTTCCCCCACCCTTATCAAGCTAAAATGCACACACATTTATGAGGGTGATGACATTTAACAACTACATAGGAGTGGGAACATCGTCTAGGAATACAATTACGGAAGAAATCTTCGCTTGGTCCGACTTCCATTTTCGAAAATTTATCCAACAGTTTCAAGCAGAAATACAAATATTTATGGAATGAAATGATATCTAACAATACTGGGTAAAGAAAACATCGCGAGAAAAAAATTTACGATTACAAGAGAAATCTTACCTTCGTCTACTTTCCGTTTCTGAAGGATGAAATTCCGTCCTCCAACGAAGAAAACGATTCCCCACACCACCAATCCGCCCAAAATTTCAATTCAGTTATGCATCAATCTCGTAAATGGTCCAAATGATAACAAAAAAGACGTAATTCCTCGAATCAGCGCAAGAACCTCGTGGCCGAAGATTACGGGAAATTTTCGGGTGGCTTAACTTCCATTTTCGGAAATCGTTGCCTACAATTTCAAGCTGAAATTATATTTAACAACAATACTGAACAGAAGCAACATCGCAAGAGAGAAAAAATACAATTACGGTAAAAATCTGCACTCCGTTTAACTTCCGTTTCCAAACGTTTAAAAAAACAAATGAACGTCCCCAGACAGACTACGAACCCCCCCCCCAAACTAATAACCCGAAAATTTCTTCACTTTTGCATCGATCTCGAAAATGAAAAAAAAAAAAAAAAAAAAAGGGAATACCGCGAATCCGCAGAAGAATCTCACGTACGAATTAAACGCTGAATCGATTTCGAAGTCGCAAAATTACACTACAATATCGATGACCGGTAAATTTGAACTTTTGTCACAAAATTGGCGCAGATTTCATCAAAATCACGATTTTTTAGCAGGATGGCACAAGAACAACGTTTTGGCATGTGCTGGCGCAATTGGCGCAGGTCTGGCAAGCCCTGTAATTTTGCATTCTTATAAAGAGGAAGAGGTCCGATGCATCGATGTTTCGGGAACAAGTAACCACCAATGTTTCTCACCGATGTACCCATCCCTACTACCAAGGGCCCGCCTCCAAGAGGGTGGGACAACATCTGGACCCTACGCTCGTGCTCTAGGTCATCATCTCACGATATCCCATTCCCAGCTGCTCTTATTCTCACCTACACACATTCCCCTACACACAACTGTGACTGGTGTTTTCGGGACCCCATGACAATCCTACTGCCACATCAAACCTTGTGGCATTCAGCAACCATAAAATCTTTAGAAAAAAGTGAAAAACATCTTCATATATAAAATAAATAACTAATAGCAGCTTAAGGACAGCAGTTTTGGAAAATAAAAGTTTTAAGAATCAACAACACTACATGTAGTCGGTATCACGTTTGTTCTGTTACATTGCATACTTAACAATACGTCATAATACGTCACAGTTGAAATTGTCTGATCATCGTAAGGACGCACATTATTCCCCATCATTTTTGCTAATTCTGTTTTGTTTTCTTGTGTGATGTTTCTGAATCAGTGGCGATTTGGCGAATTTTTAGCAAGAGCCATGGAATAAACACAAAACATTTGACATTACATAAGTTTTCAGAGGGCCAGTTAATGTAAAAAATTAACAAAACAAATTTTTATCACAGATAAAAAAAAAACATACAAAACATTTGCATGGGCATACACAAGCGAAAATGTAAAAAAAAAAAATGTACAAAGTACAGGTAAACGCTACAGGCCTTCTAGACATTACCACTTACATCACTGCCATCAATTCTTACTGGTCCTCTTGTGCCTGAATTTTCATACAACAGGCCTTAACAATATATTTTTTTTTATTGTAGGTTTAACGACCACCGTGAGCAACTCAATGGGCTATAAGCAGTCGCCCGTCCCTAATTTAGGGCCACTGGTACCAGGGAAGGAAGAGAGCCAGCGCCGTCAGACAAATACAACATCCATGCCTAACCAGAATTCAAACCCAGACCCTTCTCAGATGAATGATCAGAAGCCATCGCTTAGACCACTGCGCCACCGGGGTAGCTTGCAATATTCACTGCATATATATTATCATCATCATCATCATTGTCAACCATTATCAATCCACTGCTGGACGAAGGTCTCCCCAAGTTTCCTCCACAACGGTCTGTCTTGTGCCAGTCTCCTCCATGTCACCCCTGCATACTTTCGAATTTCATCCACCCATCTCCTATGTGGTCTTCTTCTGGGTCTTTTCCTGTCCCTTGGAATCCAATCTAAAATTTCGGCTGTCCATCGATGATCTGTCCTTCTGGCAGTATGTCCAGCCCATTGCCATTTCAGGGATTTAACTTTGATCATGATGTCTTCCACTCTTGTCATTTTTCGGATCCACGAGTTCCTCTTCTTATCTCTCCTGGTTACACCAAGCATGCACCTCTCCATGCTTCTTTGAGTTGTCTGCAGCCTTTGTATGTCTCTTTTAGTTAAGGTCCACGTCTCTGCACCATACGTAAGCACTGGAAGGATGCATTGATCAAACACTTTTCTTTTAAGACATAATGGCATATTGCTCTTGAAAATTATGCTGTTTCTTCCAAAAGCTCTCCAGGCAAGTTTTGTACGCCGATTAATTTCTTCATCAATGTGACCCTCACTTGATATCTGCTGTCCAAGATAAACGTACGTGTCTGTTATCTCCAGCTTTTCTCCATCAATCGATAAATCTTCATTTCTTGTAAAAGCATTGAACATCACTTTTGTCTTCTGAAAGTTCATTTTTAATCCCACTTCTTTACTCTTGTCAGCAAGTTCCTGGATCATACTCTGCAGCTCTGATGAGGTAGTTGCAAAAATGACTACGTCATCAGCAAAACGAAGGTGGGTTAGATAATCTCCATTAATCTTTATCCCCTTGTTTTCCCAGCTCAGCGACTGAAAAACACCCTCCAATGTGGCATTAAAGAGCTTCGGAGATATGGTGTCACCTTGTCTCACTCCCTTTCCAATTTTTACGTGTGTTGTATTTTCAAACAGCCTAATCTTTGCACTTGCATTTTCATAGATGTTATTAATAATATTAATGTATGCATCTTCAATACCGCAGTTTTCAGAGCCATTGTAACTGCTGATGGTTTCACCGAATCAAAGGCTTTTTCATAATCGATAAAAGCCATGCACAATGGAAGTTCATATTCTCTCGCTCTTTCAATTAGTTCTCTCAGCACGTGGATATGATCTATTGTGCTGTAGCCACTCCTGAATCCAGCTTGTTCTCTCGGTTGAGCCATGTCTAGTGCTACCTTCAAGCGGTGTGAAAGAACTTTAGTGAAGATTTTATAAACTACTGATAGGAGGCTGATAGGTCTGTAGTTTCCGAGATCCTCAATGTCACCTTTCTTATGTAGCAGGATCATTGTAGCGGTGTTCCAATCCTCAGGAATCTTTCCTTCATTAAGGCATCGAGTGAAAATTTGGGCGAGTACTGTTTCGATTTCTCCACTTGCTTCTTGTATGATGTCTACAGTAATTCCATCTTCTCCTGGAGCTTTTCCTCGCTTCATGTTCTTGATTGCATGTGCAACTTCTGCTGGAAGGACTGGAGGAACTCTGGTACTGGTATCTTTCATGATGTCTGGAGTGCATATATCATCCCTTTCATATAATTTGGAGTAGAAATCTTTCACTCTTGTCAAAATTTCGCCTCTATTTCTTGTTACAGAACCATCTTCTTTTCTCAGTGCCATAATCTGTTTTCTTCCCTTACTGAGATGTCCCTTTGCTATCTTTAGGCTTTGGTTGCTTTCAATTGCTTTCCTCACTAGTTCACAGTTGAATTTCCTTACGTCTTCAATGATACTTTTTCTTACTGTCTTGCATAGCTCTATATATTCCACTTTGGAAGTCACATCTTCTTTAGTTGTCCTCATCTCTCTTCTTTTTGCATCAACATTTTGGTTTTTCCTGATAATTTGTTCACATGCAACTTGTTCTTAGACCCAGCTAATTTTGTTGCTGTTTCCATAAGAGCTTTGGTTACTTTTCTGTTAACTTCAGAGATGTCCACTTCTTCCGATGTTAGGCCTTCTAAAGCAGAGAACCTGTTCTTCAGTTCTAACTTGAAGGTATTATGGTGTTTTTTAAGGTTGGTTATGTCAATAGATTTTGTTTGTCTTATGAGCTTGCCACGTTCAAGTTTAGTGTTGAGGTGCATCTTACATCTCACCAATCTATGGTCACTACCTGTGTTGAACTTGTTTAGCACACTGCAGTCTTCTATGACGAATTTTTGTTACACATAATAAAATCAATTTCACTTGTCGTCCCATTTGGATGTCTCCATGTCCATTTCCTGTGTGGCTTTTCTTGACCTTACATCCCATATTATATATATATATATATATACATACACTGAAGAGCAATTGAATTAGAGACAGCTGGCGTTGTGCAAATGTGGCGCTGTGGGCGGCCCTGTAAACGGAAACAACATGACGTATGCAGCGATCCAACAATATAAAGTAAGAGTCGGACGCAGTATGGGTAAGACGAAGGATCTAAGCGCATTTGATCGTGGGCAAATTGGCGGGGCCCGGCGAATGGGTCACTCCATCTCGGAAGTCGTGCAGGCGCTGGGATTTTCACGAGACACTGTGTCACGGGTGCACCGTGAGTACATCAAATCCAGTAAAATCATCCCTGCAAGGGCCAACTGCCGTGGACAACACCGTGTGGATGAGCGGGGTCATCGTCGGCTAGCTTGCATTGTAACAGCGGATAGATGGGCCACAGTGCAAGAAATCACTTGGCAATTTAACGATGGTGCATAAAAACGTGTAAGCAGCTACACCATCCAGAACCATCTCCTCGCTATGGGGTACAGAAGCCATCATCCCACGAGGGTACCGCTGCTGACCCCACATCACAGGGTGCAAAGATTAGCACGGGAGTGGGAACGTCGCCACTGGACCTTAGACATGTGGGAAAATGTTGCCTGGACCGATGATTCTAGATTCACGTTGGTACATGCGGATGGCAGGATACGAGTACGGCGCAAACCACATGAAGCGATGGATCCTTCTTGCCAGCAGGGTACTCTTTAAGCTGGTGGGGGTGGCATTCTCGTCTGGGTACTGTTTACGTGGACTGAAATGGGACCCCTGGTACGTGTGACATCGTCCCTCACAGGTCAACATTACCGGGATATCCTGGACGACCATTTGCTCCCGTTTGTGTGTCTTCAACATTCCACTGGGGACCTCATCCTGCAACAAGACAATGCACCGTGCCATCACTCCCGAATTGTATCCGGATGGTTGGATGAACACTCCACCGACGTGACCTTGCTTCCTTTGCCAGCTAGGTCACCTGACCTCAATCCCATCGAGCACATCTGGGACGCCATCGAGAGAGATGTTTGAGGCTCTGACCCTCCTCCATTAAATCTTCGTGAACTGTGGGAGCTTGTTCAGGGGTCGTGGATCCGTATGGCTTCCCAACGCTTCCGGTGTCTTGTCGAGTCCATGCCGAGACGAATCGCCGCCGTCATCAGGGCGAAAGGTGGTGCTACACGTTACTAGACAGGTATCTCTAATTCAATTGCTCTTCAGTGTATATATCTCCAATATACTTATTTTCCTCTAACATAAGGAGCTGTCCATCTTAGTCAAGTAATCCCAGGGTATAATAGACTTTCCACCTTTTCTCACACACTTAACTCCAGAACAAATTTTACAGCAGTTTGGGACATCTCTTTCAAAAAAATTCTTCTGATCTACAGATGCCTTTCTGCATCCCCCCCCCCCCAATACCTTTTGATAAGTAATTTTACAATCCTTCATATTAATCTGTGACAATTCAGGTAAAATGTAACCAAGAAAGGAACACCCAAGTTTTGATGCAGCAAAAATGAATCAGGACATCAAAAAAAAAAAAAAAAGCAAAGAGCAACTGGTTCAGCACTTAGCTGCACTCAAAATGGGGGCTATATAGCCTTGTATCATCTAATGTGGTAGAATGCTCCAGGAAAAGGGCTGAAAGCTCTTCAAACAGTGCACATTACAATACCATACATGAGACTGACCAAGGAACAAAAAAGCTGAATTTTTTAATCGGGCGAAAAAAAATCAGAACATGCGACAAGAAAGTATGAATGTAAAGCAGCACGAGCAAGATGGAATTGTTCACTGTATTCACAATATAAAATTGCTGAATTCAAAACAAAAAGTGATTTTAAAAGACACTGCTTCAAACACATTTTTTTTTTTTTTTTGTACTTTCTAGAACATCAGCTCAATTTTCCTCTTGTGTTGCTTTCTTCTCAGCAAGTTCCATGGCCACATTTGTCTTTTGTTGACTCTGCAGCTGCACAGCAATCTTTGCTTAGTTTTTCTTTCTGTTGATATAATTCCCTTCCTATTTCTTCACCACTTTTCTTTCCTCCTCCTCTTTTATTCCCTCAGATGACAATAATTCATTTATTCATCATGCTGAAAGAACTTTCAGCCTGAGGACCTCAAACGCATGATATCAAAGCTTTCGCTACTTTAGATAAATGGTGTGACTTTCAGAATATGAATACTTTTGAACACCATGCATCAATTCTGACAAATTTTCTAACTCAGTCACTTCCGTGTTTGGGAAATTTCCCGTCCCTTATCAAGCTGAAGTGCAGACATTTATGGGAGAAAGTAACACTTAACAACAATACAGGATACTGAGAACATTGCAAGAAGAAAAAAAATGTACTTTCGGGAGAAATCTTCGCTTCGAACGACTTACGTTTTCGGAAACTTCTTCCTCCATTTTTAGGTTGAGGTGCAGTACTCGTGGAATAAAAGGATATTTAAGAACAATACTGGGCAGAAAGAACATCGCGGGAGAAACAACAAGATTACGGGAGAAATCTTCGCTGTATCTAACTTCTGTTTTCGAAAGTTTAATAAGACAGAATCCCGCCGTTAAACCAACCCCCCACCACCACCACCACCATTACCCTCCCAAATTTCTGTTCAGTTGTGCATTGATATCGAGAATGCCCAAAATTATAACAGAAATGGCACAATTCTTCGAATCTACGGAAGAATCTTTGCCTGAAGACTAGAGGGAAATCTTCGCACCGTCATAACTTCCATTTTTGGAAATCGTTGCCCACAGTTTCATGCTGAAATACAAACATTTATACAATAAAATGACATTTAATAACAATATTGGAAACAAGCAGCATCGTGAGAAAAAAGAAATTACGATTACCAGAAAAATCATCACTTCATTTAACTTCAGTTTTCGAAAGTTTTGAAAGACAAAATACCATCCCCAGACAGAAAACGACCCCCCCCCCCCATTTCTCTTCGGTTCTGCATCGATCTCAAGAATGAACCAAATGATGATTAAAAAAAAAAAAAAAAAGGAATTCCTCGAATCTGCGGAAGAATCTCATGTATGCAATACCTGTGAAATATATTCAGTGCTTCAACTGCACTCCATAATTGTCAGAATGCAATTGGAAAAAAAAATTGGATCGCACAGAGTTGTTAATCAGACTAAAAGCTGCTTTCTACTCAGCATGAAATTTAAGAGTTGATTTGGGTGCACTCCAATGCTAAAAGAACAAGTAACATCTAAGTTCTCTGCCCAAGTAGAACAATTCAATAATACAATGTTGACAATACTTGTCAGTGTTTTACCATTGTGCAACAGTACAAGCACAAAGTGGCAGCCACTGGATATCAGTGACTGCAGTTCAGTTAAGACAGTTTGCTGTGTCAATTGGAAATATCAGGGTAGCTTGCAAACGTGCAGCACTAGGCAGTAATTGAACTTTTAACACACAAAGGAACTGCACAGTCCAAGACTCTTGAGTGTATGGTTGAATTTAAGGATCAATTAAGGCTCCATAAGATTGTCCTCACTCTACTGAAAAATAGCCTTGATATTTCACTTCAAAGATGAACAATATCGCAGTGCAATCACTTCAGTTTATTACCACTATGTGAATGCAAGATGTTAGATGCATTAAAGATTCTGTCACAAATGAAACTATGAACTGGATGAAGATGAGAGGAGAATAAGGACATTAACATGTCACTGGACAGAAAGAACACGACAGAATGACCTCCTAAAGTACGTATATCCGCATTAAAGAAAAATGCATCTCAGCATACTCCCTCCAAATTATTAGATATGCAACAATCACGAAGCTAGAAAATCAGTGACACAAAGAAGTATCAGAAACACATGACTGCCATTTATTTTTAAATTTTTGGTGCCAGACCTCATCAAAAGTTTTTGAGGCATCACGCTTTACGAAGTTAATTTCATAAAGCTTTTCCACAGCCAATTTCAAAACATGGTTAAGATAGGCCAAAACCTCACATGTTCCTCAATTTGAATGAAACATCAGCTGTTGATCTATTTGAATGAAAGCTATTCTGATAATCATTAATGAGCTGGTATAATAATAAAGTAAGAATTCTGAAATAAAAAGCAGAAACTGCCCCCCCTGTAATTTGCTATAAATAATGAGAGGTTGCAATTTCAGGGGTGTTAGTGCCCCTACCTTGTTTCGGAGCAATTCTTGGAGCGGGAAATTATGCAATTTGGAGCAGAAACGTTGGGTTTTGGAGCGAGAAAATTTGCATTTTGGAGCAACTAATGATAGTATTTTTAATTGTTTTAAATCCATGCTGTGCTTTAAGTTATGTTTATATACTGATTACCATTATTTTATGAACTATGAAAAAATGTTATATTTCAGGTTTGTTGACATTTTACTGCTTTTCTTACGACTGTTAATTAGCATTTCTGTTGTTCCTACAGTGAGATAAATGGGAAAACAATTATACTACCCACGATTTATTGAAAACTACATGACCTGCAATATTTTAAGCGTAACACGTCAATATCAGGAATTTTCTTCTGAATGCATTTGTTTCTTTGTAACACGAATAGGATGCTGCCGTGTCCAAGAACTGTTGCTATTGCTACTGAGCGCTTGCGAATATACACTTAGGAAGAATAAATAATATGTAATTACTGTTTGTTGTTTGGTTGGTTTTTAGCAGCTTACTTTTGGAGATTCATGGCATTCAGATGAACATGCATTATTTCTGAAACCAACCAACTGGCAAGCCACGTATAGGTGGTTTGTGTGTGCATCACAAACTCTTAAGGTTTTCTGAAGGAAAGCGTACCTTCGATATAAAAGGAAAACTAATGTAACATTTAATAATCAAATTGTAAAATCACCTTTCAGCAGTTGCGCTATGATACTCTTCATACAATGTTTTTCATTCAGTAATTACCAATGTCAAACTTTCGTTATTGCTGTGAACAATTACAACTGGAACCAAAATTATAAGATAACAGTGAGATTTAGTAAAGTTGGTTAGGTAAAAGCAGCTTCCATCGCTTAACGCTTGCGCAGTGATATTTTGGCACAAAATTGGCGCAGATTTCATCAAAATTGCGATTTTTTTAGCTGAATGGCGCAAGAACATTTTGGCACGGGCTGGCGCAGTTGGCTCAGGTCTGGCGGCTCTACAATTTGCTTTGGCAACCTCTCATTATTGGGAAGTGTCATGTTGAAAGCTTTACCATGATTGCCTAGACAAGGTAGCAGATCATGCTGACAACCTAGACTCACTCCCCCCAATATCATACTGCAAGAGACCCCTCAACATTATTGTAAAAATCAATACTACCATACTGAGAGATGGGTTTGCCTTCACAGGGCACTCTGCTGGGCAACAAGGTCCTCTATGAATCTGACACAAAATTAAGCTTTGATATAAATATTGTTGAGGTACCAGCTAGTTCTGTGTGACATTGGCCAAAAAACTTCAACTTACAGAACTCTTAGGTGGAATGACCAACAGGAACCATCAGGTGTTGACTACTTCCACCCCTGCAGTTATGTACTAGTATGATTTTTCAAGACTCAAAGAAAGAACTTAAAGGACTAAAAAAGTGTGGGATATGGTGAACCCACCCCACTTGAAAAAGCTGGTCCACCATGGAATCAACCTGGAACTAATAAACAGCATATGAGAGAGAGATTTTGGCTGAATGAGTGTAAGATTGGTGTACAGAACACTAGAGGCATGAATGGAAAGATGAATGAGCTGACTGAAGAAATTAATAAGTACAGATTGGGTGTGCTGTGTGTGCAAGGGAAACTAAAAAGAAAGAAATTGGGACAGAAGAAGCAAATGGAACAGTTAGTGTGTGGTCTAGAGTGTTGGATAATGTAACAGGAAAAGCTGGAGTAAGTGTGATTTTAAATGAAAAGATAAAGAACAATTTGATTCATTATAGCTTCCTAAGTGAGATAATAATGTTTGAAAGTGAAGCTTCATTGATTGTTGTAATGTATGCTCCTTGTGACTTGGAACTTTCTGATAGGAAGGGCAATTTCTAGAATGAGCTGAATGCTGTTTTAATCCAGTTGGGTGCTAAAGAGGAACTTATTATAGCAGGGGATTTCAATTCTAGAGTAGGTATTCAAAATGAGATTTCTGATAACATTTTGGGCAAGTTTAATGATCCCAGTGCAAATGACAATGGCAAACGTCTGTAGATTGCTGTATGCTTGATGACATCATGTGTGTGTATATTGCTGCAATCTTGATGACACAGTCCTGTCGGCAGGGAGCAAAATGAGTTGGAGAATATGTACAAAGTTTGTATGAAATTCAAACTGGGTATAAATTACGGAAAACCTAAAGTTAAGATTTTTGAGCAAAGAATTGTTAGTACTGGATGCAAGATCAGTCTAAATGGCACACAAATAGACCAGATCAATGAACTTGTACATTTAGGAAACATATTTGACAGAGAGAACAAATTAGACAGTGAAATTAGTAAGTGAATTCATCTTTGAAAGTCATAGTTGCTTTAGGAAAATTTTACAAGAATGATGCAGTTCTCAAAAAAGTCCCAAATGACTCTGTAGGAAAGTGTAAATGTTCCTACTCTGATGTATAGCAAAGAAACCTAGATATTGCAGAAGAAACATAGGGGTCATTTGTGTGTTGAAGAGATGCATTACTTGTGTGTGGGGGGTTGTAGAAAGACACGTCCTGATCATGCGAGGAATGAAGATGTGTTGCAGATTTGTAATGTGTAGCAAAATATTGTTAGTAAGGTGGAGACAAATGTTATGAGGTGGTTTGGTCATGTTGAAAGAATGAGTGGTGGGATGCTAAGAGGATTTATTTAGCCCAAGTGGCAGGAAAGAAAGGTAGAGGAAGGCCAAGGAAATCATGGGAGGATTAGATTCAGCAATGTCTGTATGAGAAAAAAGAGGAGGATGAAGTACAAGAGGTTGTGTGTGAGATGTGTAATCCTGGATATCAGTGAAGCTCGAGTTGCATGCCAAGATTGCTGCAAATGGAGATGTTTGTTACATCAATAAAATTTAGTTTCATCAGTTTTAAACTTTAATCTGGCAGATGAGCTTTCCTTGAGGAGCTAACCTCTGAATCGCAGAGAATCACTTAGTGATATGTATGCATGTATGTATTATGATTGTGCTTGGCAGAATGTTGCAGTAGGTTGTCATTTCTTTCTGCAGGTTGCAATACTGGTTGCTGACTTCATTAACTGTCCTCTGCCTACAGGTTGGATAATCCACGTTATTTCCCTAGTGACACCATTGCCACTTTAGCTATTTTCAAAACTCTTCCTCGATTCTTACAGCTATTACAGTGGCTCAGAAAAAAATGACTACCCACTGCATTTCTGCTCGAAAAGCAGCCCTTCATTTCTCATTGCTTGCCACCATATGACAAAGAGGCTGGACTTGGAGAGTTAGACTGCTTTGTATCAACACAAAACTAAGCAAGCAACACCACCATTTTCACACAATGTAGATGTTAACACTTTTATTTCCTGATTCAGAGTACAGTGTGAATAAATTATAAAATAAATGTCTTTGGTTGATACAATACAATGTCAATACAAAGTATAAAAATGAAAATTACTAACAAAAAAGTGCATATTGGTCTATGTTTCACTGTAACAGTTATTCGAAAGACTGAAATCATGTGGAAACAAATATCCTAACTCACTTAAGAACCACATTTTACTTGCAAATTTGGACCACTTACATTAAAAAAAAAAAAAGCAAGAAATCAAGATGAGAAATGGATTTAATTGTTTTACAGTACATTTGAATGACTAGATGAATTACTAACAATAAAATTTAATGCTGGAGGAGTTAACACAATGACTTTTAACTATGATATACTTTGCATAAATTAAAAGTCAGGTAAAACTTTAAGAAAAAAATAACCTATGCAGTTTTAAATTCACACATGATCAGTCCATGATCATATACTATACCTAACATAATTTGATTTAAAGTGAGAACTCAAGAAAATGCTCTTTAAGTAAGCAACAAAAAATGAATACATGAGCAAAGTAATTCTCTCTTTCAAATATGAAAAGTTTTGCTCATTGTGAGACACATGATTTGGAAAAAAAAAACAAAAAAAAACTGAGCACCATTTTGAACAGATTTTGAACTGGCCATCCAGTTTCTCCTACGTAACACAACATAACTAGTTTAGATTATATATATATATATATATATATATTAATACATAAAAAGATGACAAACAAAATTCACAACTGAAGTACTCCCGAAGGATACAAACCATGTAAAATGCATATAAAGTCTATCACACTACAAAAAATTATGCAAACCACACAATGGATTTCAAATACATGTAACTGCAGTAACAGAAGTTTATGTAAATTGTTCACAATTTCAAGGGGGAGTAAAATGCTCACCATGTTTGAAAGAGGCACGAGTACCAGTTACGTGCTCTGATATATTTATAAAAATGCTAAGCAAGCATTATTAGCAAATAGGAGTACACACAAAACATTATCCTCATAAAGGTTTAAAGCTTGTCTTTAATCCAAGAAATCTATAAAACTGATGACCAAATTTAAGTCTGTATCACACAAACCTCCTACATAATTTATCAGAGAAAAATTTTCACTTGACCAAATATCTGAATAGCATTAAAAGACACTGCTTTCTAAATTTTACTACAACAGGAAAAAAATTGTGACCAAAAATAAAGAAACAAAACAAACATAAAATAACAGGATTTGAGAACATTTTCATTTCAAGCAAAATGACGATACAAAGCATAGCTTTCACTCTGGATGCCATCCACATTATCTAGAGTGATTGAAAGGATCCTAACATACAAATAACTCAAACTTACAGAAAACTTCTTTCATTTGCCATCATCAAGCTTGTAAAATTAAAAAAAAAACAAAAAGAAAAAAAAGGAGCCCCACACCAGAAAATGTAGTCACAGCCAAAAAAAGTTTAGACAGAAAATGAAGTCGCAAGTGAGGCAAATCTCAAAATGGAGAAATATCTGCAACACAACAAAAATATTTTACAATCAGCATTATTTGCAAATATAAACACTTCCGACTTTTAAGTAGAAAATGGACGCTAGAATGAATGACCAAACTGTGCAAATACAAATGCAACGAAGAAATAATTTTTCAGGTAAACCTTGTAAATAGAGAACTTTGTTCTGCTGTAAATATCAGTTTATAATAAATATGACAAGACTAAAGTAAACTAAATGTTCTAAAGTTACACCAAAAGCTGCAGTGTAGCACATCACAGAAAAACAATACATGTAACACACATTTTTTTTTTTTTTTTTTTTTTTTTTGCTGCATTATGTACAGTTTGAGAAGTATTGCAAAACTCAGTCTTCTAATTCCCCGTCCTCCTTTTCCCCCTCCCCGCATTTTGGCATCATAAATAGACCCAGTGCATTTTGTAGTTCAGGAAGACTTTTTGTAAACTGAAAAAGCAAATTACTGATGAATATATTTCACACAATATCTTTGAAACAGAATGGATGGTTTCATGTTTTAAACACACACATATATATATGTATGCATGCGTTTGTCTAAATTTTTCATCATTTAAATGAGAAAAATCATAACATGCTAGTAACATGAAGAAACACACCACAAACACTGGTGGAATGTCAAGTACTGCATTTAGACTTCAGCATACAGACTTATACATAAAATGGGGAGCATACTGGTACTAAAATTCTGTGAAGTCGTTAAACATCTAACTAGTTTCCCAAATATTAAAACGGAAAAAAAAAAAAAAAAAAAAAAAAACCTAATGGAGTAACAAATCTTCAGATGCTGCAGTACACATATTTATGCAGCTGGCCAATTCAGATCCATAAAAATTGTTTGGCACTAGACAAAGTATGTGATGGTAAAACAAACCTGTTTTAAAAACACTAACCCTGATTTTAAATTCGTGCTTTACTCCTTTTCTTCAAGGAACGATACAGAAAAATATTAAAGTCTTATGCTACAAGTGCAGGCACTTTGTATGACATAAAAGGCTATCTGTAATACATCTCTTTTTTTACTTGTATATATATATATTATTAAAAAATTACTTCCAAAATCACATATTCTTAAACAGAGGATTCATAATGCATCAACAGAGGATACATAATGTATCAAGTGCATGGTGTTTCATGTCTCTAACTGCTGGCAGCTTTAAAGTTTTTAAGTACAGCCTATTCCACTAAGTAATATGGAAATGCAACATAAGTCAATAACCTTAACCAACATTTACATCACTGATAACTTCTTCATACCAATGGATGTACTGGCTCAAGTAGTATCTGTGAAGATGAGTCATATCATTATGAAAGTGGCACCACATCATCAAGGCACCAAATGGAGTAATGTCAATGTTTTATGTTATGAAAAGTAAGGAGGTCTTTTGTTGCTGCAATGCAAAGGTGAGCAGCATCAAAATGTTTTGTTTTTTTGTTTTTTTAATGCGGTATTAAATAAGTGGGTAGTGAAACACTGATGTAATGTAGACTAATCAAGAACTAATGAAAATTTTCACTTTATCATCATTCTACTCAAATGCCACTAAAAATATCAAATAATAGTTTCTTGAATATTAATCTGCAAATCTGAAAAAATTCAGTTAACTCCACAGAAAAGGGATTCAACATAAACACACACAAATCAATTAAAACACTGCTTGCAAAATCACAGCAGTAAGAAAAACTAATGAAACACCATACACTATCAACATTTCCAAAATTGACTTTCATGATAGTCAAAAAACAATTTAACTTCTTGTAATGATATCTGCCAATATTTAACATGGGGTGTTAAATTACATGTGAAGGTGAATGTTAGGTGATTGATTAGATCCATGAGATATCTACAAAGGCCACTATAACAACAAGATAAAATTTCCACTGTTTTGTACTAGGAAAACTTCAGTGAGTGGTTAAATTCGGTGGCATATTGAAACAATATCAATGAATAAGTAGATCGATGGCACCATTTGATACTCTTGTGTCATGCTTTACGTACAAGTGCTGCTACGTGCAATTTCGGTGGCTATGCGGTATCTTCACCTCACAACACGTTTTAATCAATGCAGACAACCACAGGGCTACAATTTTCAATTCATGGCTGATCATCATGTCTATTTACAAAAGTCTACAGTATTTGGCTAAACAGCAACATCTCTGTTATGGTAAATAAGTGTACTTAATTTTACTCCCCAGAAAGAGGGTAGGTTTACATATTCCTAGGCTTAGGTCTCAGCCAAAACCCCAAAAGTCTACTAAAAAAGAAACACAAATTACAAAACTGTCAGATGTTTTATAATAACACATGATTAAATTTAAAGAATCACTTTCAGTGACATGTAACTGATCTGATTTATTTCTGAGTAGCAGGACACTAATAAAAACTCTGATAAATGCTGAATTCAGAGTGCACACTGATATGAGAATATATATACTGAATGAATCAGAATCCTCATGTATCTTATTTATTTCTCACAGAATTTAACAATGTAAGGCAAGGAAAAAAAGCTTTATCATTCAAATGAATTCAAGGTCACATATTTTAAGAAAACTCCTAAAAATGCATTAGTTTTACCAACATGGGTAACTAATATAAGATTTTAAAAAAAAAACGCAAATCCAAAATATGTTTAAAAAAAAAAAAGAAAAAAAAAAGAAACCTGCAGTAAGGGATAAGTACTTTGAATCTATAGTGCAGCTTTCCCTCACTTTTAACCTAACATGTATGGGTAATCCTTTAAATTAAACACTGAGAGTTTAATTTTTTTTTTTTTTTTTTTTTTTTGTGTGTGTCTTCTTTAAAACTATAATTTTCAAACCACAGAATTTCCAAACAGATTTTATTTATCATGGAAGTTAGTCCACTGTATTTCACAATTGTATGGAAAACTTCACAACAGCTATTTAAGGTTCAGCACTGCCTCTAGCAACTGTGATCCAAGTGAAATTGTTTTCTCTACGAATTTAAAATTTTTCTTGTACTTCTACGTAGTTGTCAAAAAATAATGAGACAATACACCAAAATACATCGAGCACATTGCACCATAAAATAATTTGTGATTTCACCAGAAGACAGAAGTAAATGTTACATGTTGAATGTAAAAACATGTTTAGGGTTTCAGCAGGATCTAAGATTTGATCTGATACAAACTGTGGTGTCACTCATCAGAGGAACTTCAATTAGAAGACTCAAGTGTGAGTACAAGATAACACAGCCTTACTGCAAAAGATTTAAGAAGACACAAGGGGCCACTTCTTCAAAGATGAACAGTGGAACAGTGTGTGTTTTTTCTATATTGTTTATTGGTATGGATTACAGCTTCTTAAGGTTTAAATACACCATATATGGCATTCCATAGATGTAACACACTACAGTTCATAAACCTCAACAAATCCATACATTAATAGCTTGTTAGCTTACACAGTGTTTATTTTTCCACTGGGGGGAGATGGCAACTATTTTGTTATTCACATTCTTACAAATGATGAAACTCCTGAAGCTGTTTATTTTACTATTTTGATATTTGTTTATTTTACACTGATGTAAACTATTCACATCTGAATTAAACTTTTAAACTCTCCTACACATCAGACTTTAATGTATAAGCACCCAGAAGCCATCATAAATTTGTATGTCCAAGTTTTTAACTTCCCTGCATGAAATTATTTTCAAAAGAATGGATCCTTCACTTTCCAATCCATAATTAATGGCCATTTTGCAAATAATTTTTTAATCCTTTATTACTTGTTTGTATTTTTGAGATTCAATTGTTGTTTTTTTTTGTTTTGTTTTTTAGTTTATTTCCACCTTTACCTAATACTCTTTTTTAATTTTTAACTTGTAATCAAGCAAAGAAAGAAACACAGAATTGTGTGTTCCAAAAGTTAAATCTTTTCACAGAACACTTTTTTACATCTATTACCACACTGTTGATAGTCCTTATTAATTATCACATTGCTGATAGTCTCTATCAATTGCCCAACTATCATTAAAAGTTAAAATAGCACTTAAAGACATCAACTACTGAATTTAAACAGCACACATGGAAAGAAATTATGTGCTTAGAAATACTTTCCTTCAAAATACACATGGCCCTGTACATAGAAGGGAAGATTCTGCTGAAAGTCAGCTATACTGAGTTATATAGCTACCCAAAATACACAGAGTGCTCAGTGACTTATGACACCCCTATCAAAAGTGGAAGGATGAGGCCTGTTGACCACGATTTCCGAGAGAGTGTGATTAGTTGACCGATGTAGCATATATAAGGTGTGAGTGGAGCAGTAGGTAGCAAAACTCAGAGCATGATGAGTAAGCGGAAGGATTTATCAGACTTCGAGAAAGGACAGGTTGTGGGAGTTCAGAGTGCGGGTGCCTCGATTTCCCAAACGGCTGAACTGGAGGGTTCTCTGTGAGCCGCCATAGTTAAAAAGTGCATCAGGACCGGCATGAAAATGGTCAACCAACGACCCGGAGGCAAAACTGCACAGTACAGTGAAAGGTTGACGTGAGAGGTGAGCTGCAGGTCCAACAACTTGTTCAGGCCAGCAGATGCAGCACTGTTCAACAGTTTACTACCCAATACAACAGAGATCAACTTGGAACAGTATTTATCATGACCATGCGCTGTACGCTTACATGTATGGGCTATAAACAGCAGACGACACTGACGACATCCTCTCCTATCCACTGTTCATCGGTGCAAAGATCACACAAGTTGGATATTGGATGACTGGAAAAAAAAAGTGTGCTGGTCTGACGAGTTGCATTTTTTTTTTACTCCACTCCATGGATGGTCATGTACGTATTTGATGCAAACAACATGAGGCACTCGATCCATCCTGCACGGTATAAACAGTGCAAGCCAGTGGAGGTGGTTGTATGGTATAGGATATGTTTACCTGGCAGGAAATTGGACCCTTGGTGCATGTGGAATGATGCACGACTGGTGCCCACTACCGTGAATTGCTTCCTGACTCTGTACACCCAGTAATGTTGCACTTTTCCCTGAATGGTGACAGCGTCTTCCAAGATGACAATGCGCCAAGCCATAGTTGTGCAGAAATGGTTTGAGGAACACAGCTCAGACTTCCAACATATTGACTGGCCTCCAAATTTTCCCCCGATATCAATCCCACAGAGCACTTGTGGAACACTATGGAATGGCCGGACACCAATTGCCTCCATTGAAGGCCCCATTACATGCAGCTTGGTTGGCCATACCTCCCAACTTCTTCCGGCATCTTATTGAATAAATGCCACATCGGATAGCTGTTGTACTGAGGGCAAAAGGAGGACCTATGAAGTATTAGGTAAATGGTCATAATTCAGTGATCACTCAATGTATATGAATTAATTCTAATCAAATCGTGGAAAGGCTTTCCACATCCTTAAAAAAAAAAAAAAAAACTAAAATTACAACAAAATTGGGTATTCACACAATTTTTTATTATATAAATTACAGGAACAAAGCACTATATTAGTTTTAACTAGATACTAGCCTTGATTACACTGAGAATGGAGTAAGGACTACAGAGTTCATGTGGTTGACACACGAGATTTCCAAACAACAGGGATATTGCCACGTGTGTTTGAATTTCACGAGTTAAAAATATTGTCCCTTTTACAAATAACATAGCAGCATTAAACACATTGGCTCCCTTTGTAAATATAATGTCCTTCACAATCTACCCCCCCCCAAATAAACAGAAATTTCTATTCACTCCAACACATATTTCTATCATTAAACATCAGTTGCAGAAACAAGAAAATGCTTTTTTTACTGTGTTCAAGATGAGTGCCTAGCCAAAAGTTTCATACATTTTGTCTCTATACTTTACACTCTAAAAATAATTTCAGTGTGAATACAGTTTTGTCATTTTTTTAAAAAATCACTCAGTATACATGAATCTGACAAGATCAATATTTCTTAAATCTCAATCAGCCATGAAAAATGTACAATGCAACTAAACACACACAAGGAGAAATTATTAAATAAAAAATGCTTCTTAAAAAGCACAGCAATGAATCATTCCACTGAAGAAAAAAACTGGGAAAATGTTAATTGGCAACTTTCTGTACCATGATGCATGTATAACATGCAAAATCTTCATTAGTAGTTGTTAAACTACTCCACCACAACTTCATTCTGACTAGGAAGGAAGTTCATAAATGATTTATTATTCTGCAGATGTATTTCCTCAAAACAAAATCATAACAAAGTCTCTTGTTCTACAAGAGAAAAAAAAAATCCCACTTGAATGGATATCAAGGGAAATAGTTCTGCAAAAACCTACACAGTTCAGATTTATTTAGATTTATATGAAATTATTTCGTTCTGCTTCATAGCATGACTTGATATAATGTATGTATTCCCAACACACTATTTTGGGGTGGAAAATGTTAATATATCTTTCTTTTTTTCAAGTGCACAAGCAGTTAAACAAGTGTGCATGTATACCATCTGATTCTCATTAGACTTCTCTTACAAAGAAATTCATGATCTTATAAATATCTACAGATGACGACAAAATAATCTAAAAATCACCAATTATCTGCACCATAGCATTTTCTTCCTAGGTGGATTCCAAGTAAACATTTTGCCCCACAAAATCTTGTTTAATATGTTCAAACTTCAATAATTCAAAAATTAGAAGTTTCCTAATCTGCAAGCATTACTGAGAATTTCTGCATAGCAATGCCACAATTAGCTATCAGATAAACTTTTAGACCTTTTTACCTTAGATTAGATACCAGTTGGGTAGTATGATATGCACACATTCCTATGCAAACCATTGCTATCTTTCAACTAAGAAAATCAATATTAAGGACATTTAGCATGGCATATTTGAGATGACAACTATCAATCTACATGCTACTGAGACAGTTCTCTATACAGATTTCACATCTCCTGCAGCACATTAACCAATTCCTCAAGGCTTTTTCTACATTATAAGGTACCTCACCATTTCAAACCCCAAGTTCAAATTCCAGTGAGGAAGTTTCCTTCCAGATTCATTTGGATCCTTATCTTTCTTTTACTTTTCTGATATGCACAACCACAAATATTTGTATCTGTCACCTCATACACATAACTTTTCATGCTTTCAATGCCTGATTTTTTTTTTTTTTTGCAACCTGATAAAATACAGCCAAGAACCTACTGAAGCCAAGTATCAATTTAGCACAAAATAATGTGGAAATGTTAAAAGTACATTTCTAAAAAAAGGAAAAAAAGGAAAAAAAAAAACTTCAAAAAAGGATTTCTGATTTGAAACAACACCTCTGATAAGTATTCAGAAAAAAAGTTTAATAACAATTATTCCAATTTTCTGTTTCAAAAAAAGTAAACAAACTACTATTTCTCTGGTTCATTCTTAACAGCAAACAATATATAAATCAGTACCTAAAAATAAATACTAACTGATATCTGACATAAATAAAGCATAAGTTATGTTTAGTATTGCATGATTGAGGGTAAAAAAAAACAAAAAAAAAACAGCACTTTATGCTGCATGTAAAATATCAAAACTGTGGAATATGCAAGATTGAACACCACAGTTAAGTGGATAAAATGTCTTCATCTTGAAGAAAAAATTGCCAATTTTATGTGAGTACATATACTCTATCCAAACCTCCTGAATGATCTCCTCTTCTGAATACACAGTGCAAAGTACTGTACTGCTTCAACAGCATGTACTCATTCACTGAAGTGATGCTTCTCAGGTGCATTCTTAAGTGTATTTCCAAAAAAGCTTTAGACAGGTGGTGGGCCATGTATATAACGAAGCTGTGGCCAGAAGTCAAAGCTCAGGTTGTTAATGTTGTCACAACAGTGGGGCTCCAAGAGACATGCCATGCAATAAAGCATCACTAAGGCGACCTGAATAGGTACAGCAGCACGGATCGTTCTCCACAATCTTGAACGAGTTTTCTTCATACGGACACATTTATCATCTTTGGCACCTGGGACGGTGTTACAATCATCATATCTGCATAAAAAAATTAACAATACCCATTCAAATATTCATCTAATTCAAACAGTTCTTCATCATGGTGCACTAAAAACCAACACAAAAATTTTACAACACACACACCTCTGAAGGATCTTTAAAATGGATTTCTCATATGCACCTGATTTTTTTACATATATACACTCATCGTCAAACAAATAGTTGCACTGAGAAGGATGTATTGAATTGCAATGCTATTCGGGATGAAAGTAAAAGTTACCAGGAACAATAAATGATTAAACATTGAGACTGACATGGGCAATATTTATCGAGCTGCATGCCAATAAGCAAAGTGTCCGGCCACCATGTTTGCTCACACAGCATGCCCCCCCCCTCTCTCTCTCCATGGTTTGTCCAGGTCTCCCAGACCCTTCCTGTCGCTGCTGCATGCTTTATTCTTGCCACTGCCGCCAACAGCATGCTATGGTGATATTTGCAAGACCGGTATGGCGCACAATATGGTGATAAGACCAGCAAAGGATGCAACTAAACACAACAGCATGAGTCAGAATGGCAAGCGTGCCACAGGACGACCTTATATAGCCGGTCAGGCAAAGTACCATGACTCCTTCTTGCTTGCGTCACATGGGCGGCTGAGCGTGATACTTGAATCATTTGCATGCCTCACGATGTCAAACCTACCCACCAAGTTTCATTCCTGTGGGTTTCTTCCTTCTGGGTGCAACTATTTTTTATTTTTTTTTTTTTTTTTTTTTGTCAATGAGTGTAAATGGGACCAGGGGTGGGGGTGGTTATTCACAAGTTACAAATGAAACACATTACACACAGCAATGAACTGACAGAAGTGATGATCACAAGTGCACACATATTATTATAAACTCTGAAGACACTAAATCTAACTGTGGTTTCGGACTTAAGTATGCACTGTGACAGCAGACAGACCAATGATATAGTATTATTGCCAATCAAAATACCATAGCTATTCAATCTTATCAAATGTATGTCATTTTCAGAAGGGGACAAAAAAAATTCTGCCTTGTTCCAAAAGTCCCAGACACTTATGACTGGTAAAGACTTGCATGCTTCTGAGAATAAAGTATCAGGAATATCATTTATATGCTCTTCACATTGAATATCTTCTATATGCAAGGAAGGCATTTAACTCTGCCAGTTATCAACATAGGTAACATAAAAATATGCATTAACACATTACAAATGTGCTACATTTATTTTACATAGTTCTGCAGCAAAACATAGGAAACCAGCTACATTGATTAATTTAAAAAGTAAAAATATTGTTCAAGGCCTCATATTTGTACTAAACAATTCTGTAAATGTTTCTGCAGCAGTTGACCAAGTTTTGTATGATGATATTTTCCAACTGGTGGTTGATCAACCCAGTTTATATAAGAGACAAATAAAAATAAATAAATAAGTTGTTAGCAAGGTGGAGACTAATACAGGGATCATAGCATACTTCTGGAAAATTTTAGGTTAGAATTTTAGGAATTTTAGGAATTTTTAGAAAAATTTTAGGAAAATTTTAGGAGTGTATTTCAATAAAAACTAGATGTATATTTGTATACATCTAGTAAAACAACTTTGTATACATTGTAAAGAGTTTGCTTCACACCCTTCAACAATATATACTGATAGACTGCGCATGACATCAAAATTTCTGGCTCCAACATAAAATCACATGACAACAATCAAAAAGATGGGTTACTCCTGCTGTGCTTATGGTTGCTCTGACCGATATAGTAAAGAAAGTTCTATGATTTTTCATGGGTAAGAAACGAATTAAATACCTAAGTCAATAAAGTTCAATTACTTAACCAGAAACTTGCAGCTATTGATATAAAAAATATAGTAACTTAAGAAAAAATGGAATGCATGTTCCAAATTCTTCGCAAATGTTCATCACATTATAAATCACAAAATGTAAACAACACGATCATGCATGTATATAGCTCATAAGTAAACTTACCTGAAGAGTTTTCATTATATATGAGGTGCATTCACATAATACACCGAAAACACTGAAGTTCTGCAGCGTGAATTAGTAATCATAACAGAATTTGTACACGAAATTTGGAGTCTGATGATGACGTGCCCAATGTTTGAGCCATGGCGGCTTTGATGCAGCTATTGCCAATGCGCAGTCCATTAGTATATATGGTCGAAGTTCACACCCAAATTTTTTGCATAACGTCTAATGTCTAAAGTTTAAGTATGATTTACTTCTAATGTTCAGTTCTTATCTTTTCACGTGTTATTATCATATTCAAGTATATTTACCACATTCAAGTTTCACTTTGAACATTAATATGCTGTTGAACCAGAAGCAATTCACGATTTTCACAGTAAAGTTTTCAGGTTTCACATTAAACTATAATATCCTAAAAAGGTAATTGAAAACCAAGAACTATGTACAATTGTTCACTGAATTACTTTTCATATTATTGTTTTAACCTTTTCCTGATTAGCCTATCTTTTTCTGCTTCCACCACAACTAATTTACTTTCAGTTTTCTTTATTTCAGCTGAACCTTGGATGATCAAGTTAGAGGCAACTGCTATTTCAACAGTATTTTGTTTTTCTACAGCTTTTCTCATTCTTTCTGTTCCCTCTTGAATTACTGCTAGGGAGGCTTCTTTATCGTTTTTAAGTCTATTTATTTCTGCATCATTTTCTTTTATTTTGTCATCAAACTCAGCTTTTCTTTTTTTCTCTAGCTGCTTTTCCTTATTTTCCCTCTCTTTCTGCTTCCTTTCTTTTACCTTTTTTGATTCTTCTTCCTTCAGCTTATCAACATACTCTTTATAAAATTTATGTGAATCACAAACACTATTTAACAAATTTCTTGTTATGGGAACTTTACTTACACATCCATAGTGTTTAATGGCCCCTTTAACTATTCTTAATGATGTTATAGTTGAGTCTTTTAAGTTAGCCTTGTCCTTCCTTAACAGAGCAGTGTTAACCGAAAATCCCCTTTCTGCATCAGCATTACCATGAGGTAAAACTAAAATTGACTTTTATGAGTTTAGCAAGATTTGAGTATTTTCTTTTCCGCTAGAGTCTTTAATACTAAATATATTACGCCAGTAATGATCAATCCGCACTGGAATATGCCCTTCCTCTGAAAATTTCACTAGTTCATCTAGAGTTGGCTTATCGCAATTTAAAAGTTTCCACTCTTCTCTTACTCTATCAATTTGTTCCTCAGAAAGATGCAAAACACTTGAAATTCTGGTTATTTCCGAAAGTCCTTCAGTGACTGAAAGTTGAGTTGACTCTTTCTTTGGTTCTTTTACCTTTAAAACTTCTATGTCTCTTAGCTTTTGATTGCAGAATGGCAAATTTGACTTTAAATATTTTGTGGTTGCAATTAGTGATGATCTTACATCTAAGAGAAATAATTTCTGCCTGGTCTCCTGAACATTCCTGAGGAGATTTTTTGTCTTCATACTAACTTCTAACTCCCCTAGTTTTTTCCATGAATTTTTGTTTTCAAAATCTACATTCTTTAGGTCTTCTCCAAATTTCCCTGCTATAACATCATCTTGGATAAACTGAGCCATAACATTCCTCATTAAAGTATTTAAATCAGAATATAACTGGTGTATTTTTGGTTCTTCACTCTGATAACATAATGAAAACTTTTCAAAATTTTGGTGTGAAAATGAAATTAATGCTAAATAGCAAGGAGTAAGCTCATTTTTCAGGAAACAGTGAATTCTTTTATACCTTGCCGAATTGCGCAGTTGTTTTTCAAATATTTTTTGAGATGGCAAGAAGTTTAAAAAATATTCTGTAATATTTAGCCATTGATCCAAGAGCCTCTGGGCTACAGAACCAACGGTTAACCATCTGTTGCTGACATGACGCAAAAGAAATTTGGCAGTGACCAATGTTATATCCTCGACAGATTTATAATCCTCTCGTCTTGCAGCACTACTCTTTAAAAAGTAATGCATATCAGTAGCAAATTCGTCAAAATCTATATTTAAGCTTGTCAAAAAAATTTTAAATGCATTACTAACAACATGCAGGTTGCAAAAACCTAGTTCCAAAGATTTCTGGCCTGTTTCTTGTTTTACAACTTCATTGAATTTGCGTAAAAGCACTTATTTACATTTGGGCTGTCCATGGATACACAAATAATTCTGTTCAACGAAATATTGAAGGATGATAACACATCAAGAATTTCTTTTAGCAAAATATCTGCTGTTGCATGACCCAGAAAAACGCTTGTTAGGTATCGGCAAGAAACTGAATTTATTTCTGAAGACCAGTACCTGAGATACACATCCAACTGCCGTTTCACTTGTGTATTTGTAGTTTCATCAAATGCTATAGTAACCTTTCCTGGGCTACTAGATGCAATGTCTTTTTCAAATCCTCTTCAAAATATTTTGACAATCCATGTGATATCACATAAGCAACTTTTTTTCTTTAAGTTGCATTTTGGCTGCAATAGCAGAATCAGGAAACATTTCTTTGAAAAGTTCAACTGTTTCAGTGCATGAAACAAAAGACATATTGTCCTTAGCAACTTTCATGGCCCATAATGCTTCGGCTTTAGCCAACTGTAAATCATGACTCAGTACTTCACTAATATTTGTTTTGGGCTGAAGATCCCGTCCTCCAAAGGCTTTCACGATGGACTTATTTTGAAATTTACTTTGAAATTTCTGCAAATGTTTTTTCCTTTATGATGCGCTTTTACTTGTGAAAAGCCACTATTAGAAATGTTGAAAATTTCTGAACACAATATACACTTAGCAGAAAATATTGTTTCAGTTGCAGAACACCATTCTTTCAACTTCACTCCGTCCAATTCTTTGGCGAGCCACGCATCTTGAAATTTCGTTTTGGATTTAGGCATCTTAAACACTTGTATTACTAACCAGAAAATGAAAGGGAAGTACAAAAACACGTTCCAATATTGCAAAACCAGACAACTTCCCGAAATTTGGCTGCAAGGATGTCAGAAGATATGAAAAAAAAAAAAAAAAAAAAAAAAAAAGCAGGTCACCACTAGAGAACTGAACCTGCACACAGCACAGAGAACACCATAAAAGACGTAAAACCAGAAACTATCATACGCATCTCACGCAAGTTCAGTCAAAGCGAGTCGGAGCCGAGATATATTGCGCATCGAAGGTCGCTGTCGCCGACGCATGATCGAAGGTCAATGATCACGTGCTCTACTGCCTGCCAAGATAATACTCAGCTACCATCCCATCGTCATTACCGGAGGTTACGGAAGGAGACCACATGTTTCCTCTTTGCTTCCACCCACCTGCGGTTTACAATAACAAAACATCAGCAGAAAGAGGAGGTTCCACAAGGCATGTACAAAAATAAAGTACGATCTTCTGCGTGCCACGGAGTTCGTCTGCAAAGCGCAAACCAGGGTTGAAAATGACCCCTCCCTTTCCACCCCGAAGCAAGTGCATCTCGATGGCGTCATTTTTCCCTCCCTTCAGCAGCACAGCATATAGGCTGTGTTTCTACAATAACAGGTCTTTTTACCTTACCGTAATGGTAAATTTATTGGCGTTAATAACGGTTGTGTTTTTAATAAAAATAAGCTTACGAAAATTTTAGGATGAATAGCAAATTTTAGGTCTAATTTTAGGAATTTAAGGAGGGTCACAAAATATTAGGAATTTTAGGAATTTTAGGAGGAATGCGATCCCTGCTAATATGCTTTGGTGGTTTGGCCATGCTGAAAGAATGAGTGATGAGATGTTTACTAAGAACATCTTTTCAGCCCAAGTGGCAGGAAGGAAAGGCAGAGAAAGGCCAAGGAAGTCATGGGAGGATCAGATTCAGGAGTGTCTGCATGAGAAAAAGATTATGAGTTTGAAGTATAGTGAAGTATAGAAGATCTTGTGTATGGCATGTGATGGATGTCAGTGAAGCCCGAGTTGTATGTCAAGATCGCTGTAAATGGAGAAGTTTGAAACTACAACAGTAAGTAAAAATTATCTGGTAGTTTGTATTTCTTTGTGGAGCTAACCTCTGAATCTCAGAGAACAGTTCAGGGAATATTTAATTTTATTAAACATAAAAATATGAATATTAAACATAAAAATATGCAATAACACATTACAAATGTGCTACATTTATTTTACATAGTTCTGCAGCAAAACATAGGAGACCAGCTATGTTGATTAATCTAAAATGTAAAAATTTTGTTTCAAGGTTTCATGTTTGTACCAAATAATTCTGCAAATGTTTCTGCAGCAGTTGACTAAGTTTTGGTATGATGATCTTTTCCACCTGGTGGTTGATCGACCCAGTTTATATGAGACAAAATTTGCATAAATATAAGACATCTCCGAAATGGGATCAGGGTGAGAAAAAGTTCCCCTCCAAAACCTTGTAAAGTTTGTGCTGTACATTAAACACATATACATCCATCACCATCAACAATAGCAACAGCAATGACTCTCAATCCACCGTAGGAAGGTCTCCCAAAGTCTCTTCCATGTCGCTCTGGCAATACCTGTGAATTTCATCCACGCATCTCTCATGTAGTCTTCTTCTGGGTATTTTCCTGTCCCTTGGAATCTAGTTGAGTATATCATTTGTCCCATGGTGGACAGTTCTTCTAGCTATCTGTCCATCCATTGCCACTTGAGGGTCTTTATTTTGATTATGAAGTAATCATCTCATCAGTTTCTTGAATCATGAGTTCCTTTTCTTATCTTTCTTAGTTACACCAAGCATGCATCTCTCCATGCGTCACAGAGTTGTCCACAACTTCTGTATATTTTTTAGTTAAGCTCCATGTTTCTGATCCATGAGTAAGAACTAGAAGGATGTACTGGTTTTGATTAAACACTTTTCTTTTAAGACACAATGGTAAGCACTGCTCTAGAAATCTGCACTGTTTCTTCCAAATGCACCCCAGCCAAGATTTATATGACAATTAATTTCTTCTTTGATGTAGCCTTCACTTGATATCTGTTGTCCACTGCAGATGTAGACACCAGTTACTTTTAAATTTGCCTCATCAATCTGTTAATCTTCAGTTCTTGTAAAAGCATAGTACATCAATATTGTTTTCCCTAAGTTCATCTTTAAGCCCACTATTTTACTCTTGTCACTAAGTTCCTAGATCATGCTCCATAACTCTGAGGGGGAAAAAATGACAATGTAGTCAGCAAAACAAAAGTGGGTTAAACAATCTCCTTTAATCATCCCCTTGTCTTCTCAGTTCAATGATTGAAAGATATTCCACAATGTGTGTGTGTGTGTGTGTGTGTGTGTGTGTGTGTGTGTGTGTGTGTGTGTGTGTGTGTGTGTGTGTGAGTGTGTGTGTGTGTGTGTGTGTGTGTGTGTGTGTGTGCGTGCGTGCATGCATAAAATACACTGTGTTCTGCAATGTGGTATTGAACAGTTTGGGAGATATGGCATCCCCTTGTCTCACAGCACCAATAAAAATTGGACAGGGATTAAGATAAGGTGACACCGTATCTCCCAAACTCTTCAATGCCACATTGCAGAATGTCTTTTCAGTCATTGAACTGGGAAGACACTGGGATACAGATTAATGGAAATTATTTAACTCACGTATGTTTTGCTGGTAACACAGGCATTTTCGCAACTACCCCTTCAGAGCTGCAGAGTATGACAAAGAAGTGAGATTAAAACTGAACTTACAGGGAAAAAGTGACATAAAATGCTTTTTCAAGAACTAAAGAATTATGATTTATGGGGAAGCTCAAGAAGTAACAGATGCCTAAATTTACCTTGGATAACAGATACCAAGCAAGGGCCACATTGATGAATAATTGATTATATAAAACTTGGTTAGAGAGCCCTTGGAAGAAACAGTACAATTTTCAATAGCAATTTAACATTATGTCTTAAAACAAAAGTGCTTAAGCAATGCATCCTTCCAGTTCTTACACAAGCAGCAGAGACATGGACCTTAACTAAAAAAAGATATGCTGAGGGTGCAGACAACTGAAAGAAACATGGAGAGGTGTATGCGTGGTGTAACTGGGAAAAATATGAAGAGGAACTCATGGTTTAGAAAAATGAGAAGAGTGAAAGACATCACGATCAAAGTAAAATCCCTGAAATTACAATGGGCTGGACATATTGCTAGAACTAACCACCCATAGACAACTGAAATATTAGACTGCATACCAAAGGACAGAAAAAGACCCAGAAGCCGATGACATGGAAGATGGGTAGATGAAATTCGAAAGCATGCTGGAGTGCCGTGGAGGAGACTGGCTCAAGACAGACAGTTGTGGAAGAAATTTGGGTAGACCTCAGGTAATTTCAGGTAATTTGGTGAGCATTTACACCACATTTTTTAAAATCTATTCATACTTAAATAACACAAACAGTGAAGACTTCATTTCAAACATAGTATTTTCATTTAATCACTGTTACCTCATGGGTACAACATTGTTCACTCTTTACAATATTCTTTGCCAATGTTTTGTTACTCACTGTGTTGTGTTGTTATAAGCACTTCAGAATATACAAATAAATATAGTGGAATGCATGTATCCAGAAAATATGCTTAGTAATAATGTACCAACTTTCAGTTTAGATGTTGTATGCTGTCACAGCATTAAAACAAGGAATTTCTTTTGTCAATCCTTACACAGAGAAACAATGAAGTATTTTGCACTTTTTGTTGTCACAGAACTTCTAAAAGAGAAGGGAGGCAGTAGGTGTGTGTGAGATATGTGATGCGTAACATCACAGCCTCTCCTAGACAAATGTCAACCCCGCCTTCTCGTGGTGCATCCTGTTCCCACTAAAGGGGCTCTGACGACCGCCAATAGCGGTATAACTATACCATCGGGATTAGAGGAAATTCTATCCCACACTCACCAACCCGCTTGACCAGCGTGGTGAGTTATGGCCAAACCCCTCCAAAATGATTCCACAACTTAAATCTTGGCCCTCAGTCTCCGGCAGCTGGAATGTACCTGGCCAAGGCAGCGGCCAGTGCGACATGAAGGCAGAGGGTGCTAAGAATCCCCGGAGGACCAGACTAGGCTGCCATCTGATGCTGAACTTGGCTACTTACAATGGACGCTCCCTATCTTCTGATTCAAGGCTTCTTGAATTGGAAGAGGAACTACAAAGGATCAAGTGGGACATCGTCGGGCTAAGTGAGGTAAGGAGAAAAGGAGAAGATCTCATCGAACTGAAAAGTGGACATCTCTTCTACTATCGTGGGACAGATACTGGCAGAACTAGTGGTGTTGGATTTATAATAAACAAGAAACTGAAGGATAAAGTTGCAGAAGTTGAAAGTTCCTCTGACTGAGCTGCACGACTTGTTATCCAACTCTCGAAAAGATACCAGGCTCAGATTATTCAAACTTATGCACCCACCACAAGTCATCCTGAAGAAGAAATTGAAGAATTTTATGAGGAAATTTGTCATCTAAATAATAAAGGTAAGCAGCACTTGAAAATAATTATGGGAGATTTCAATGCAAAAATAGGGCAACGGCAACAGAAAGAAACTTCAGTAGGTAAATTCGGTCACGGCAACAGAAACCAGCGTGGAAATACTCTCGTTGAGTTTGCAGAGGCAGAAGGGTTTTTCATCTTGAACTCCTTCTTCAAGAAAAAGCCACACAGGAAATGGACATGCAGACATCCAAATGGGACGACAAGTGAAATAGATTTTATTATGTGTAACAAAAAAATTCGTCATAGAAGACTGCAGTGTGCTAAACAAGTTCAACACAGGTAGTGACCATAGATTGGTGAGATGTAAGATGCACCTCAACACTAAACTTGAACGTGGCAAGCTCATAAGACAAACAAAATCTATTGACATAACCAACCTTAAAAAACACCATAATACCTTCAAGTTAGAACTGAAGAACAGGTTCTCTGCTTTAGAAGGCCTAACATCGGAAGAAGTGGACATCTCTGAAGTTAACAGAAAAGTAACCAAAGCTCTTATGGAAACAGCAACAAAATTAGCTGGGTCTAAGAACAAGTTGCATGTGAACAAATTATCAGGAAAAACCAAAATGTTGATGCAAAAAAGAAGAGAGATGAGGACAACTAAAGAAGATGTGACTTCCAAAGTGGAATATATAGAGCTATGCAAGACAGTAAGAAAAAGTATCACTGAAGACGTAAGAAAATTCAACTGTGAACTAGTGAGGAAAGCAATTGAAAACAACCAAAGCCTAAAGATAGCAAAGGGACATCTCAGTAAGGGAAGAAAACAGATTATGGCACTGAGAAAAGAAGATGGTTCTGTAACAAGAAATAGAGGCAGAAATTTTGACAAGAGTGAAAGATTTCTACTCCAAATTATATGAAAGGGATGATATATGCACTCCAGACATCATGAAAGATACCAGTACCAGAGTTCCTCCAGTCCTTCCAGCAGAAGTTGCACATGCAATCAAGAACATGAAGCGAGGAAAAGCTCCAGGAGAAGATGGAATTACTGTAGACATCATACAAGAAGCAAGTGGAGAAATCGAAACAGTACTCGCCCAAATTTTCACTCGATGCCTTAATGAAGGAAAGATTCCTGAGGATTGGAACACTGCTACAATGATCTTGCTACATAAGAAAGGTGACATTGAGGACCTCGGAAACTACAGACCTATCAGCCTCCTATCAGTAGTTTATAAAATCTTCACTAAAGTTCTTTCACACCGCTTGAAGGTAACACTGGACATGGCTCAACCAAGAGAACAAGCTGGATTCAGGAGTGGCTACAGCACAATAGATCATATCCACGTGCTGAGAGAACTAATTGAAAGAGCGAGGGAATATGAACTTCCATTGTGCATGGCTTTTATCGATTATGAAAAAGCCTTTGATTCAGTGAAACCATCAGCAGTTACAATGGCTCTGAAAACCTGCGGTATTGAAGATGCATACATTAATATTATTAATAACATCTATGAAAATGCAAGTGCAAAGATTAGGCTGTTTGAAAATACAACACACGTAAAAATTGGAAAGGGAGTGAGACAAGGTGACACCATATCTCCGAAGCTCTTTAATGCCACATTGGAGGGTGTCTTTCAGTCGCTGAGCTGGGAAAACAAGGGGATAAAGATTAATGGAGATTATCTAACCCACCTTCGTTTTGCTGATGACGTAGTCATTTTTGCAACTACCCCATCAGAGCTGCAGAGTATGATCCAGGAACTTGCTGACAAGAGTAAAGAAGTGGGATTAAAAATGAACTTTCAGAAGACAAAAGTGATGTTCAATGCTTTTACAAGAAATGAAGATTTATCGATTGATGGAGGAAAGCTGGAGATAACAGACACGTACGTTTATCTTGGACAGCAGATATCAAGTGAGGGTCACATTGATGAAGAAATTAATCGGCGTACGAAACTTGCCTGGAGAGCTTTTGGAAGAAACAGCATAATTTTCAAGAGCAATATGCCATTATGTCTTAAAAGAAAAGTGTTTAATCAATGCATCCTTCCAGTGCTTACGTATGGTGCAGAGACGTGGACCTTAACTAAAAGAGACATACAAAGGCTGCAGACAACTCAAAGAAGCATGGAGAGGTGCATACTTGGTGTAACCAGGAGAGATAAGAAGAGGAACTCGTGGATCCGAAAAATGACAAGAGTGGAAGACATCATGATCAGAGTTAAATCCCTGAAATGGCAATGGGCTGGACATACTGCCAGAAGGACAGATCATCGATGGACAGCCGAAATTTCAGATTGGATTCCAAGGGACAGGAAAAGACCCAGAAGAAGACCACATAGGAGATGGGTGGATGAAATTCGAAAGTATGCAGGGGTGACATGGAGGAGACTGGCACAAGACAGACCGTTGTGGAGGAAACTTGGGGAGACCTTCGTCCAGCAGTGGATTGATAATGGTTGACAATGATGATGATGATGATATTAAGGTATCCATCCCCAATTAGACCAACTACTCTTTTTACTCTTTTTTACATAGCATTCAAGAAGTTTTACAGTTGATCTAGGTGAACTACTCCATGGGTAAAGTGCTCCAAGCTTGGATGAACAGTTTGCATGGTTATATACTTGTCAAATTTCAACAGTCTTAATCCTAATGACCTATTTCCAGAAGATCAGTTCCATAGCACAACTGAGTACTACAGCAACCAATGCTTACTTGTTGCCATGTTCAGGGATATTAGGTGATGAGCTTGGAAAGCAAAATTTACACATATCTAAAATAGTGTATCTATGAAGGAGAATTCTAAGATTCCTAAATATGATATTTAGTTAGTTGCATCAAATAAGAAATAGCTTCTTTTGCCAGCTTACAATGAAACAACTATGCAAATATTACAGGTAACAGAAAAAGTTAGGCAAAAATCTTTATAACACACTCTGCAACACTACATAGAACTGAAGAATAATGAATACTTTGATCAGTTTAATCACCCCCCCTCCTCCTCCTACTGGTATGAGGTATGTGATGCCAGAACTGACACATATTTTAAGACACCTTTGTCATTCAAATCTGTATATACGAAAATTGTAGCTTAAAAAAAAAAAAGATAAGTCACCAAAAATCAAAGCTGGTTTCCTACAAACTTGATCCATCATTGTCATTCCTCTTCAAAGATCTTCTACCACTGATTTATTGCTATACCTACTGCAGATGGCAATTTTACATCTTCAGTTCAACTTATTAAAGGCTTCGCCTTAAGTCTTTGGCCTGTAATCTCAGGATGTAACAGGTAATCTTCATCTCCCACATATCTCCAAACACTGAGTACATATGGGAGCTATGGAAAAAATATTCTTCACTTATGGAAGAAATATTTTCAAGTTTTCTGACATGATGTTATGTTACATGTAGAATAGTAAAACTATGCATTCTGATTGCTGGGTTAATAATTCTGTAGTTGTTCCACGTATTTGTCAAGAATATTTCTTCCACTACTCCCATTTCCGAGATACTGGTGATTTACTTGATTATACTACGAGGAAGCATAATGGCTATAACTGGCAAAAATCTGAAGTTGATGCAGATCCTTCATCCTGATACTTGGAACTTCGTTGTTCTGGGTGGTGTAATGGATAGCATGCTGAAACGGAAATCAGGAGATGTAGGTTCAACTCCTATTCCAGGGTGATGTGATTTTAGAGTTTCCTGATGTGATGTGATGTTATGTTAAATGTAGAACAGCAAAACTGGCTAATTCAGGCATTCTAGTTGCTGAGTTAATAATGGCTGAAGCAAGTATTAATTGACTTTATCTTCAACAGATGTATGCAATTCAGATCTCATATCAGCATTACTAATCCTGTTGTGACACTGATTTTACACTCCCTCCCCTCTCTTCAATATTCTAATCCCCACTCTCTTGTCAGTCACTTCCAACCTCTTGATGAGGTCTCTTTACATGTCACTAATTTCATAAGTACATAGGTCTAAATGATGAATTGCATACAAAATGTTCATTGTCCATTCCCTTTCTTAAAGAGCCCTGTGAAGCTGATACAGATTTTGCTATGCTTTGCTTATGAGGTGCTTCCGTGTTTGAGCTAGCTTGCTGTTCTGCTTTCTATCATGCCTCGTCAATTATTGTACTTGCTCTGGTACATTTCGCCCTCAACCAGTCACTTACTATCTGGCTCTGTGTTGACATTAGTTGTATGTTGCAAGCCACCTGCTACATGTTTAATCTTTTATAATATCAAACAGTAGTAACAAGTCAGCCTTTACTCCCCACTCTGTAAAATATGTAGTTCAAGACCTTGCTTAAGACAACTCAGTTGAAAGAAGCACTCATATCAAAGCCACCAAGCACAAAAAATTACCACTCATATAAAACTTAGAGAAAAAAAAACTGACTCTTATGTCACACATGCCATGTGTTGTTTTATATGTATAGTATAATATTCTAATAAAAGAAAAGTCTTAAAGACATGTACAGAAGTTTGTAATAATACACACCTTTCATACCACTTGAAAAGCCAAAGCGTTTTAAAAACCAGAAAAGTAGCAAACTCATATACTCTATATTTATGTACAACTGTTAGATTTGGCAATGCTGAAAACTTTTGAATTACGATGTTCCTTATGTGGCTCATAAAGATTAACAGCATAGTAATCTGCTATTCGTGCAAGAGTGCATTAGCAAAATATGTGGAATGAGACTGAAATTTACAGCAGTTGTACCAAAAGAATAAGAGAAATGGTCAAAAATGTGATTTATAAGAATGGATTCACACATTGCAGAATAGATGCTCTGAAACTGAATGTTAACTTGACAGCAACAATTTCTTGAAATAAGACTGAGCAGCAGCTTTTAAGAATTTAGTATTTTCACACTATTAAACTATGCAATACCTCACCAGTAGCAGTATACTTCCTGTCAGTTTTGTGTACACTGCAAAATGAGATAAAAAATCTATTAGCATACTGTACATGCTTATGGAACCATATGAACTTTTGTTCCACATTTAAGTAATTATTTGCTTTCATGACTATTTGGTTTTATGTGTGTGTTCAAGTCTATTTAAAGATGATCTGATCACCCACCATAGATATAAAGAGATATAACATTTTAACCAACGGATAAAAAATTGACATCTTCAAAAAACTTCTAAAGTAAATAATTAAGAAAACTATTTATACTTGGGAATAAAGTTTGCCTGCCACTAATTTACAATTTATCAGGTCATTTGGAAAACAATGGCCGATTTTCTGTGGTGCTACTTTCAACTCTCCCACAATGCTTGCAGACCAACCTGCTCACAGCGCCATTCATACGAGTTGAAGAGCAACTCAGACACCACATGTATGCCTTAATTGGTTGAGCTGCACTCATTGCTACTCATGTGAGAGTGGTCTGTACAACATGATAGGAAGAAGTGAGTTGCGGGTGATTCAGCTTCACGAGTTTAAATTGGGTCATAATGCGGCACAAACCTACTGTAATATGGTTGAGGCATGGGGTGAGGAGACAACATCTGAACATACTGTTCATCGGTGGTTTGAAAAGTTTCATTCCAGTGACACAAGCCTACAAGATGAGGTGAGCCAAGGACGATATCCAGTCATTGAAAATGACGCTCTGAAGGCAAATGTGGAGGCAAATCCTTACGTCACAGTCAGAGAACTCCCCAAACAGTACAATGTGTTGATGTCGACCATTTCCAAACATCTCCACCAAATTGGTAAGGTCAAGAAGCTCGACATGTGGTCCCACATGAACTAACAAAGCATCAGAACAACAACAATTTGAGATGTGAAAATCCTCCAAATATGTGGTGTCAGTGAATAAACAAAGACGTCACTCTTTCCACGTTTTATCAACACATAGATAAAACATGGAAAGAGCGATGAATTTAATGCTAGTTAGTTTGCATTTAGCTAATATAATTAATATATACATAGCCAGTGCCGTTAATGCCCACCGGATGGAGACGGCTCAGTAGCTGAGCCCATCTTACGGATTTATAATGTCAGAAGCTGACAGAAAAACACACATAGCACCATTGATTGTTGGCCACTGTACCGTAAGGCTAACACGCTCGGCTAGAAATTGAGATATCTGGGATTCAGATCCCCAGCGGTGACCGGACAACAATTTTTCGGTTGCTATGTGTTGATAAAACATGGAAAGAGTGATGTCTTTGTTTAGTTTGAGATGCGCAGTAACCTTCTGCTTTGCAACAAAAAGGAGCCCCTGCTTGATCGCATTGTAACCTGTGATGAAACGTGGGTGCTATACAACAACAACCATAAGTGATCTGGACAATGGCTGAACAATGGAGAAACACTGAAACAACATCCTAAACCTAAGTTAATGTCAAAGAAGGTTTTGTTGACAGTGTGGTGGATTGTTCACAGTGTCATACACCACAGGTTCTTGAATGTTGGTGAAAACATTACCTCAGTCACATACTGTGAAGAAATTGACTGAATGCATCAGAATTTGTGTTCCAAACAGCCATCTTTGATGAACAGGAACTCCTCATGATAACGCGAGACCACGCATCACAAATGACGGAACAGAAACTCGCCTGACTTAGCACCTACTGATTTCCACCTGTTTGTGAATTTTAGCAATTACTTCAAGGACAGGACCTTCAGAAACCAAGAGGAAGCCGAAATTGCATAGCGAGACTTTCTTGCATCCAGGGAGCCAGATTTCTTCCAGACTGGCATTGAAGAATTTGCCACTAGCTGACAGAAGTGTGTAGCTGCTGAAGGTACCTATTTTGAATAAAACAAGGTTGTGTGCTATGAAGTGTCTCTCATTCATACTCTCCAAATCGGCCATTATTTTCCGAACGACCTGGTATTACACTCACAATAGGGATTCAGTGGTACAGCAGGATTTATAATGCAGATATGAAATGTGATTTACATATTTTTGTAAATGACAAAGTTAATGAAGATATTATGGTGGTTTTGATATGTGTCACGTGGGAGATAAAAGATTATTTAGATAAATGCTGCACTCCAACACAGGATGTCTCAGGCCTATAAAAAAGGGCACAGAAAGTACAAAACTAGCCAGTAGTAATGCAGGTAGCAGCACAAAATTACACAATGCAAGAAATGAAATATCCCTTGCAGTAATACATTTTGAGATTTTCTGCTGCTGACATAAGCTACTTCTGTCACTAGTGTTAAACATGATCTGGGTATGATGTTAAAAAAAACTGAACACTTACATTTGGCTGTGCTTTTGTACTGCTTTGTTCAAAGCTTCATGAAAACAAATAGAAAAACTGTAAGACAGCAAATTAATGCAGATGTTTTCTTACAGAACAAAAAAAATGCTAAAAAAAACAAAGCACACAACAATCTATTTTTCCGGAAGGTAGGCATAGTTAAACAACTCCAGAGTGTACTGAATACTACAAGTTACCCATTCCTAATTTATAGTTACTGGCTCCAAGGCCAGAGCCACAGAACAAATACAACACCCACATTTCACCCAGGACTCAAACCTAAACCTCTGCCACCAAAAGCTAGCATCATAATTGCTAGGACAGTTGGTGGCAGTGCCTGTTTTTTCTTTCCAAGGTCCAAAAGTAAACTGTTTAGAAATGAGTCTCACTTTTAAAAAAAACAAAAAAAAATCACATTTCTGCAGAAATCATAGGACAAGCTTTATGTCACAATTTTGTGTGTGTGTGTGTGTGTGTGTGTGTGTGTGTGTGTGTGTGTGTGTGTGTGTGTGTGTGTATGTGTGTGTGCGCGCGCTGAGCATTAAGAGAGTGTTAAGGGAAGGGGAGGGAGGGGAGGGCATAGTGTACATCACTGATTATTTTCACACCTCTGTTCCTCCAATTTCATCATTCACTTTTGCTGACAGAAGCTCATGGCTAAAACTTTTTTTCTTTTTTGATTGGGGATTCAACAACCACTATGAGCAACCCAATGGGCTATAAGCAGTCGTGCATCCCTAATTTAGGGCCACTGGTTCCAGGGAAGGGAGAGAGAGAGAGAGAGCCAGAGCCTTAAGACAAACATGACATCCATGCCTCACCGGTATTCAAACCCAGACCCACCATAAGCCAGCGCTAAGACCACTGGGCTACTGGGGCGGCTCTCCAACTTTCCAGGACAACAAATTGTCAATTCCATTGTCATATTCTTATTTATAAAGGAAACACTGAAATATTTTTTATACAACAACCAATTTAATTCACCTGGCATATGAAAACAAATGAAATCAAATTTCTAATCCTGCATCCATATGGTTTACGTAATCACAACAAATGTTGAAACTGGTCACTTATCTGTCCAGAAAGCATGTTTTCAGATAATCTGGGCAAAATGGCAACACTGACTGTTGTCATTTCACACTGGAAATTTCCTTCCAATTCCAAAATTTCATGGATTTTATTCAATAAATACCCACAAAAAAGAAAAAAAGAAGGCTAAGGCAGTCATATCAGGCAACCTGGAAGGTTATTAACAAATCTCCAAAAAGCAAAATTACCTGCACTATATAGAGTTTTATTGCTGAATTGTGGTGGAAATGAGCCTCACAAGGTTCACCACAGTTCAGCTTATCAATTCATTAAGTAATGCCCAACACAAAATGCATACATATCCTTTGAACACATAACCTACATGAAACCTACCATCGTTCTAAAATAACAATGCCTTAGTGAAAAGAAAGTGCAGAACTTGCAGTTGGTTGCACCAGTATATTTCACAGGTTGTTTCATACAAATGGAAATAAATTGTGTAAGAACTTCATAGGCAGCTTTGTTTTAATACATATTTTGACAAAAATAAGTACACACTCTGTATGGTCTATTTACTTGAATTATGCCAGTGATAATTTCTGAAGTACTCATAAAAATCATGCGTGTCATGAGAGCTAGCCTATAACTAACAACATTTTTTTTTTTTTAGTTCAAATTACACACAAAGGTGTAGAACTTACTTATGTGGCTATGATATGTTATTTAGCTATCAACCTATAAGATGACAAGCAAGTATACTGTTTCTCCCGTTGTGGAATATTTGAAAGTTTCCACAGGAGTATAATGTACAATAGTATCTTATAAAAAAAAAATGTATGCAATGATGTTATATATATAAAAAAACATATGTAATCTCGAACTTACCATACTTAGGCAACATAACTCCACGCTCATCAAGACAACAAGAGATGATGAGCATGGAGTTATGTTGACTAACTCAGGGTTCGTACTCTTTTTGGGGGAAAAAATTCAAGGACTTTCCAGGCCTTTTCCAGGCCATATACAAAAAATTCAGGATGATTACTACGCTTTACAGTATCATGCTCAAATTAGTTTTTAAAAGCAATTTCAGTTTTAAGTAATAAAAATGATGAAAGATGCAAATGGATTAGGGATGATAGGGGGAAGGGAATAGAACTGTCCATAATTAGCATGTTCTCGTTGCGCTAGGCGCTTAAGCACTGCTGAATTCAGTCAGACCCCCAATGGTCAAATGATTGAAATGTGCTGATGTTCATGGAATGAAATGGTTGATCAGCTATGATAACCGCATAAAAGTTCGAAGGGGGCCGATTTCTTTTTTACGTTATGCAACATTCTACATTACTCCAGTATTTATCTTGTCATCATCAACAATAGCAATGTAACTACCACTTACGATCGCGGATATCGGCCAACTGAAAATCTGCCATACAACTAAGGGATACAACACAAAGGTATAATGTTACAGTGTATTGTAATTGAAAAAAAAAAAGATTTCAGAAATTAAAATCGAAAAAAAAAAAAACTTTCAGAAATTAATATCATCAAGTCATGGTGTTTCAAAAATCCGCTTTCCTTTATAATGTTTAAAAACATGTAATGTTTTTTTCTTTTTTTACCTGTCGTGTATAATAAAATGGGTTGATTTTTTTATGGAATCAGACGTCCATATGTCCAATTGTCTTCGTCTGAGTTCACACGTTAGCTACTGTGTACAAGTAGACATATTTTTTCAGCTCAAAAATATGTAGTTTTGTATGTATTCACAGTATAACTCATTCCGTATTCCCACAGAACAAAATTCAGCAGATACAAATGAAGAACATCAAGACCCAACCAACACCATGTTTCCGATTGTCTGCTGTTTATATTCAAGAAATGCGAATATGGATCATTGGTGAATGCAGCAACTATGGTTTTTATTTATTACCAAGAAAAAAAAAAGGAGCCTGAAAGCTGTAAAGCTGAAACGGATATTTCTCCCCCTCCCGAAAACATTCCGATTAAGTTCAAACAGCAGGAGCACGCGTCCACGCACACTCAACCTCTGGAATGTCCTGATGGAACGGCTTCTTTTCATTTGGCACATCGCCATAAATCACCACCTGCAGCTCACTGAAGTGTCTTCCTCCTTCACCCTAACTATAGGAGAAAACGCAAAAAAAAAATGCTGCCCAATTTTCGCCAAAATGACCAAATTTACGTCATAACGTTGCAATTTACTAAAATACGTTTATCTGCTGAATTTCGCCTAAATCCATTGAAAACTTTTTAATTAGATTTTTTTATTAAAACAGTAACTCAGACATCTGAATAAAAATGTATGATTGTAATTAAAATAGAGTCCATATCATCACAGAAACAAAATTTAAGGATCACTCTGTTTAAATAAACCATGGCATCTAAAAAAAAATAATTTGCTTGCTTTTCCCGTAATTTATAATTGCCGTTTCTTTTTTGAATCCGATTTTGCAACGGAAGATTTTTTTTTTTTTTTTTTTTTTTGCATCTGCTAAAGTTTCAAACGGAATTCGGCGAAATTTGCACTAGAACTTTATTGTGATGTATTTTAACCACTGTAAAAATTTTACTCTGTTATTTTCAAAATTCCGGAAAATGGATTTCTGAAAATATCTCTTAGTCCTTTTGAGCCGTGGAAGTGATAAACAGGTGTTTGCTTTCTTCCCAACCAAGGGCTTCGGATCAGCGCTCCCAGCTGTCAATCAACCGTTGCTATGGTAACACCCTTTCTGCTCAAGGCTCACTGTCTAAAGAGGCACACATAATAAAAATTTCCAATGCTAACTTTTTAAGTTTTAAACCGATTCAAATGGAATTTTGGGAGTGAGCTTCTGTAATCCAATTATAGTAAATGTAAAAATTTCAGCCACTTTTGTGAAAAATTCGCAAAGATAGTTTTCTTATTTTTTATCATAAGTAGCCGAAGTCTCTTGAGGGGTGGGCCGGAAGTAAGCGTCTTAATGCAATAAACAAGGAGCAGATGAATGTGTTGTTCAGACATACTCTTCACTGGTGGATGCCAGCTGACTTGGTAAACACGCGACCCCCTTGCAAATGCTAAATGTCTCTTCTTTCCCCTTCTGTTGTTCTCAGTAGTTGTCGGACGGACATCAAGCTCAGGGCTAGAGAATGCATCAAGCTCCCCTTCCCTAACAGACCTGCTAGTAATCATCCAATTTTATTGCACTGGAAGTAGTGCTCCCCCCCCCAGCCAAATTAGGATTTGGGCACATCCGAAACACCACTGTAGCCGGCGGTTTCTTTGAGAACAGAGGAGAGGAACTTAAAAAAATTAAGGGGTAACAGTCAGTAACACGATTTCCTAAAAGGGCATTTTTTTTAAGCACTAATTTCAAATTTCAAGGCTTTTCAAGACAGCATTAAAAAAATACCGTTTTCCAGGATATTCCAGGCCTTGAAAACGTAATCATGATTTTCCAGGACTTTCCAGGTTTTCAAGCACGCGTGCGCACCCTGCTAACTAAATATGGTAAGTTTGAGATTACCTGTGTTTTTTTATATATGTCATCATTGCACAGAATTTTTTTTATAAGATACTATCTATTGTACATTGCTCCTGTGGAAACTGAAATATTCCACAACATGAGAAACAGTATGCATGCTTGTCAACTTATAGGTTGATAGATAGCTAAAGATAACAAGAATTATATTTTGATAAAAGCATGCCTATAGAGCAGAGATGGGATAATTCCGTGAACTGTGTCAGTTATATTTCACAACAAACTGTATTTACAAAGTTGGGCAAAATAAACAAATAAAAACAGATACAAAAACATTTACAAGTACCTGCTGTGCCTCTGTCCTCTGGAATGAAATTTCAATGTCGGAGGAAATAAATGAAGTAAAGGTAGTTCAATGCTTTCGGTATCTTCTTGTGCAACAGTACATTTTGCAGACACCTTGTTAGGCTGTTCATTAATTTCTGTGACTGAGTCATGATGACCTGGCTCAAGAACTTCCGCACCAGCAACAGGTAACTTTATCTCTCGAGAAACCTAAAAAGGAGACTCTTGAATTGATTTCACCATGGAATGAAAACGTTTAATTACTTTCACTTATAAAACTAAGCATTTAAGACTGCAAAATGTAACAATTTGCAATAAAGGATAATGTTTATCTATGAGTGAATATCATTTTTTAAAAACCAATGAACTTAAGATTCTAAACTCATCCCATATACAAGGGTGGACTAAAAAGTAATGCCTGTTTTGTTAATAAAAATTCTCTTAATGGGAGATATAATTGGGGGGGGGGGGGTTAATGACCACCATGAGCAACTCAATGATCTATTAGCAGTTGCCCATTCCTAATTTAGGATCACTGGCTCCAGAGAAGGAAAAGAGCCAGTGCCGTAAGACAAACACAACATCTATGCCTAAATGGGATTCAAACGCAGACCCCCATCTCAGATGAATGGTCACAAGCCAGCGCTTAGACCACTTTACCACTGGAGCAGCAAGATATAAATTTGAAAAAACTTTGTTTGTGCCAGCACAAATTCATAATAAAATCCCATTCCCTCTCGTGCACAATCAGAACTCATTGAAAATAAAACTGTGATCAAGAAGTAACGAGTTAAAAACTATTTAATTAAAACTATTTACAAATGGTTAGATCTTTCGGCTTCACTCTGAAGCCATCTTCAGCCCCACAGTGCGTATTGAGCACCAGTGTGTAGATTAAGTACTTTCCAAAGGAAGTACGGTGACAGTTATCAGAATCATGTAAGGGGTGTTGCCACCATTGGTGTTAAAAAACCTTTTCCAAAAGTAAAAGTAAGATGTTGTCCCTCTGAAATGGGTTCATAAATGGAACACACTATTTCACTTTTTACACATACAAAACATTGTATCACATGGTATATGATAGTTTTTCAAAAAAACAATAAGATATGAAAGTCCCAAGAATGTCAAAAAGTTAGCATGGAGAGATCTTCACTTACATGCGATTGTTGTTCTGTTTTCGCCCTCTTCACCTACAAGAAGCATCTTCCATGGGTTGGCAATTTCAAAAGATGCTTCTTGCTGGTCAAGAGGACGAAAACAGAATCTAACAATTATTATAGTTAGGCCTAAGGATCCGTACAAAGCGCAGACATTCCCTAGTATTTGGCATTACCGAAAAATTGAAGAACAAACAAAAGCCTTAACTAACCCGATTGACGTAACAAAACTAACATATCTGATTTGCGAAGTGATTATGCTACCGAGAAGGTAACAATCACGTGCTGTCAGTAGCTCGGCTGACTGTTCTTTACCCAAAGAATTGAAGTCAACAGAAATACGCATGCGCAGTCTGCTGTCTGCTTCGGCATCAGCTTGGATGTTGGCTTCTGTGCACTGCATTTTAACTCTTAAGATATAGTGGCGCTAGTTACGTCTCGTCGAGCCTTAACTTCTCAGTTAGATATTCTTTGCTGCTAGTATCAAGTAGAGAGCAGTAAAGGTAATAGCTGGAGAAGAGATGGTACCACTTGCACATTATGCAAATGATAACAGTGAAGGAGAGCAACAAGTCATTAGTAACCATAAGAATAAGACAGGAAGGTTTTGATCTTTCTACTTATTTTCCAATTTTCCTGCAGTGTTTGCAAGTGCAAACTGTTCATGCAATGATGTGTGTGCAGGCTTGTGTGTGAGAGAGAGAGTTTGTGTGTTATTGCAAAGGAACCCAGCATATATTGTAAAAGAACTTCTAACCTAAATGTTGACTGTTTTATCTCATCTGATGACTTTGGTGAGTGGCCACTGCTACAAGCATAATCGTTAGTCATACTTTATACCCATTTACAAATGCATTCTAACATGATTTTCATCTCGTGGTTTCAATAATTAACTTAATCCACATACTTTTTATCACACAGTGATCTCTTTAGGATTCAAATCAAATTCTTTTCCATTATTATTTTTTTTTTTTGCACTGAAGTGCCATTATCAAAAGCCATCCATGTGGCAAACCTTTCAAAAAACCTAAAAACTGCATTTTGCTAAGATAAAAATCAAACCTACTTCTCCCAATTTCCGCTAGAGTTGGTTAGCTGCTACACCAACCAAGAGACTGTTTTTTCAAGTATCTGAAGTGTCTAAAGTTGAATCAACAGCAAAAAGAAAGGATGGCTGGTGTAATTCTACAAAGGGAGGCAGCACCTAAACCAGCACACACTGTGCATGGATGTTGATTCAGTAGTTTGAGAATGCATTGAAAATAAAGGTATATTCCTGCCAAAAGGACATTTATTTTTTGTTGTTTTTCTTAGGGAGTTAAACACATGGATGAAGCAGTTGTTGATAGCATTTTTTTGCCAAAAAATAATGTGATGATCTTACTCATAATTACTCACTGCTTTGGAAATCACTCAAATCAAATCAAATCAAATCAAATCAAATCAAATCAAATCAAATCAAATCAAATCAAATCAAATCAAATCAAATCAAATCAAATCAAATCACCAATCACCAATCACCAATCAAATCAAATCAAATCAAATCACCAATCAAATCAAATCAAATCAAATCAAATCAAATCAAATCAAATCAAATCAAATCAAATCAAATCAAATCAAATCAAATCAAATCAAATCAAATCAAATCAAATCAAATCAAATCAAATCAAATCAAATCAAATCAAATCAAATCAAATCAAATCAAATCAAATCAAATCAAATCAAATCAAATCAAATCAAATCAAATCAAATCAAATCAAATCAAATCAAATCAAATCAAATCAAATCAAATCAAATCAAATCAAATCAAATCAAATCAAATCAAATCAAATCAAATCAAATCAAATCACTCACTCACTCACTCACTCACTCACTCACTCACTCACTCTCTCTCTCTCTCTCTCTCTCTCTCTCTCTCTCTCTCTCTCTCTCTCTCTCTCTCAACAAATTCCACATGCTGTGAAAACTGAAAGTTTGACAAGTAAATTGCATTGAAATCTCATCAAAACATAATTTCAAGAACTAATTACTTAAATCCATGAATTAATTGTATGAAAATGTGAAATAATTTTGAACAATGTTATACTGACCTGAGACTGTGGTAGGGAGCTTCCTACTTGAACTGGTTGCCACTGAACTACTGTTTCTAACTCTTTGTTGGCGTCATTTACTTGTGACTGATTCCATCCTGATCGCAAAGTTTGTAGTTTGGTAAGCTGTGAGCCACTCCTGCAACAAAAGTATTATAATTCCTCAACCAGTGCAATAAGAAATCACACTACAATAATAACTACATCACAAAAATTAAAAGTAAAAATCACAATCACACCTATGGCAAATCAAACTGATGAGCATTGCAAGGAAACTTTATATGCCAGAGGTGAAGCCTAGTTTGATGTGAGACTGGAGTATTTGCAAAATTAATATAAAACAAAACAGATTCATAGCAAGAATAGTGAAAATCTTGACTAGAAGAATTTCAAAGAAGGGACAAGCTACTGCTAAAATATTTATCACTAATTAAGTAAGAGTTATGAACAGACAGCTTTTACTAAAACACCTGGCATTTAATTTCAGGGTTTGTACACATTGGAAGAAAAAAATTCAAGGTTTTTCAAGGACATTGAAGTACAAAAATTAAGGCCCTAACTCGCAGCATACGAAATTTGAATAACTAACTAACTAACTTGGCGATGAATGATTTGTTTGCTTCCTTTTACAGGACTTGCACAGTCAGGGTGTTTTAAAAAAGATGTGTGGCATCTTTTCTTAGCACGACTATTTTTAAAAAGGAACATTTTTTAGTAACATATATGCTGCCCTAAAAATTTTCCCAGCTATTTTTTTTTAATTATTGGTTTCCTAAAATAAATGACATTATGAATATTCACCAAAGAAGAAAAAGTAGTTGCTAGGATAATTACCAAGCCTTTACATATAAATTACAAATTTAATAATTTATTCACAATTGGGTGAAAATCTGAATACAAATATAAAAAAAAAAAAAAAATAACCACTGCAATATACAAAAAAATTAAAATATATAAAAGTCAAACTCATCACTCAGTCAACTGTCTGAAAATTGCCATAGCAGTTACAATATCCCCCCCCCCCTCCCCCTTCAGTTTTTGGTAGCTTTGATGTGATGCTTTAGTAAAAGTCAATCAGAATTGTATAAATATTATTTGGGTGACACTTTTCTGACTTACATATATACACAGGTTTTGTAGCTATACAGAATTTAGAAATAATTATGGATCGTACGCAATACATTTTTCGTCACATTATATTATATACTCTAAGCAACATCCAATTTTGAACTAAGTTCACCTTCAATTTCGTTGAGGAGAGCTTTTTTTCCATGAGCAGTTTTACGAAAACTGTTAAGATTTTATAATTAAGGTGAAGTTCTGTTCAGTTTCTAATGCTAGTTCATCTGCAGACTTCAGCAATGAAAAAACTTCACTCTCAACCCGTTTTTCCTTCTTCTTTAGTTGTTCAACTTCGTCTTGCACAGCTTTTCATTTTAGTAATAATGCAATTTCCTTTTCTCTTGATTCTGCTCATCCAAATATGTCACATATTTTTGCCCGACACTGCTGACACAAAGTAAAAGGGCCTTCGATAGCTTTACATTTTCCACACCTTCAGCATTGGATATATGGTCATAAATCTGCCTCTGAGCAATGATGGAATTTTCACACAGATTTTCAACAATTAGTTGCTTGTTGATGGAAAATCTTCTTTCAACTGATGCTTGCCCATGGGACAACAACAAAAGTAGTTTAACAACCTTCCACAGCTCCTTATAAGGTACACTGGAAGACATGTGTTCGTGCAGCAATACATCTACCCTGCACTGTTCACTGGAAGGATCAAAATCCTTGAAGCTGGATTCCACTTTAGCCACACTGGTGATAAAATCCTGAAACTGCCACAGGACTGTGTTACATTGGTCAGGCTCAACCCTGTGTGTGTCAACTAGAAGTTTCAAAATACACTTCAAATCTGTAACACACACCTCACCAGCAAAAGACATGAGAAATGGATCTAGACATTCATGTGGCGAACGAGCGAGTAATTCAGTGGATTATTTTCTATTAATTTAGACACTAAATTTTGCAAAAAGGCCCTGCACTGCATTTGAAATTCTATTACTTGTCGTTCACTAACGTGACTTAAGTTACTGATAACCTTTTCAGCTTGAAAGCTGATGTCAATTTTCTTAGGATGGCAGCACTGATTGACATCCCTAACATCAACAAGAAGTAGCTTCACACAGGATGTAGCCACTTCTAGGACATCTTTCTTTACAAAGCGGCTCAGTACACTTCTTAACATTTTTTCTAGATCTCTGGCAATGAATGAGAGCATGGGTTTATCGCTTTGATAGCCTCTTAAAAAAAAAAAAAAAAGACAGTTGTTTGGCCACAGAGTTAAAGAACTGCAGTTTTGCATCGGTAAAGGGGTCCTTCAAATAACGTTTCCCATTGTCAAACGATGTTGTACCTGGGTCTTTTAGCTTTTTTCCCCATAACTTGGTGATGATATAATATTTGATATGTGGCAAAATTTCCAAAGTGCGCTCACATACAGATGAGTTTTTCAGCCACCTGTGGAGACAAAATTTTAAGGGAATTTTTGCTTCAGGAGCTATTTCGGCAAATGTTTCTCTCCTGGCTGGTGTGTCTTTGAAGATTCGATACAGACTTACCAACAGTTTTCCCAGTTCCCACTCAGTGGCTGTAGCCCCATGCCTAAAAGCATTATTAATTATGTGCAGACCACAACTTCCTGTGTTCAAAACTGAAATGTTGTGATCACCAGATTTTTTTTTTTTTTTTGTAACATACCAAAAAATTTCCAGTTGACACTGGGACCATCCATTAAAACTTGAACAATATTAAACAAAGGCAAAGGTTTGATGCCTTCCAGGAATTCGGTCATCATTACCTCCGCCGTTGAGTGTCCCAAAAACATGGACGAAAAGTACTTCGTCAGTACCTTGCTGCCTTCCCACACCCTTACATGTACACCCATTTGCTTTGACTGAGTGAATTTGTTCAAGCTTTCATCAAATAAATCCACAAAGTTTTGGTTTTCAAATCTCACTTCTTGTACCAGAAGTGACATAAAATGTGGAGCTAAACTGAAGCAGCAGATGTAAGCAGTTTTTTTCCCTGCACAAGAAAAATTGGTCGCGATGATGCTGTCGGGAAACATCAGCCGAAATAGGGCATCTATACCCGCACATGACCGATACAAAAAATGTGATTTAATAACTTTCAACGGCCATAAAGTTTCCGCTTTAATAATGGCGCTATTCTGCAGAATTTTTAAAGTTGGCGATTTTACAGATGTGGCATTAATCCTAACTGACATCATTTCATTTACAGCCATGTTCCTTGAAGTACTTTGAGAAAGTGAAATATGTTTTTTGCTCTTCATGTGGCTCTTTAACATGCATCCGCCCATACTTGAAACATCCACATTTTTGCAACACTAAACACACTTTGCAACGCAGTTATTACTGCTTCCTTTCGCTATCCACTTCGAATACAATGGGTTTTTCAGCCAAAGTTCCTAAAATGAAGACTTACCCATAGTAATCCCGTAAAAAATCAGAAGATTTTTGTAAAACTAAAACTTTTCTGCAGATTGCTCTGCGCTGCGTGAACAATCGTTATCACACATGCTGCTACAAAGCCACGCGCAGATGAGTAGCCAGAAGAAGAGGGACAGCTCCAAGTGATGCTAATACCCGTAATAAAAAAAAGCACAAGTTCCGAGGCTCAGTAACATTTCCTCCTTACTTCCTCTCACTCCAAGAAAGCTCCTACCGGCCGGTAAAACGCACGAACAAACATACTTATGCAGTAAAGCTGGAGGAGCAACACGGCACAGACACTGCAGATGCACACCCAGGCGCGCATGCGTAACTATAAACAGCACGAAACGCAGAGCTGAACCAGAAAACAAGTTCCCTGCTCCAATCCAAGGCCAGCGCCTACTCAAATCGACAGTTGCCATTTGACCTCGTATGACGGGACGGGAAGTATTCACCCAACAAGGTAGAAAAACGCAGCTGACCTAAAAAATAATTTGCGTTTAACAAAAAAAAAGTTCACTGCGAATTCTGTTTCTCAGATAAAAGAAACAGAATAAATTTTAATTTCAGCTTTTTTTTTTTTTTTTTTTTAACCAGATAAACCAATGAAAAATTTTGGATTCCGATTTTCAAAGATTTTCACCAACATTTATTGGAAAACGTCAAGAATTCCCGAATATTAAAGACCTTGAAACAAAATTTTGAAATTCAAGGTTTTCCAGGCCGCGTGCACACCCTGTAATTTAACTCATTTATGGATACAAAAAACACGAAGACATGTGCATGATGCATTGGGAAATGGCATTCAAAACTAAGGTTCACCATCAGATCAACAGTAATTAAACTGCTGACCCATAGCCAGGTGAACTGCATCAAATCACAGATGTATGGAATCAAATGTCAGTGAGCTAATAACATGGAAAAACACTGGAAAAATGCAGTACAACATGATGATCAGTCACAGGTCCATTTTCCGGCAATGAGGGAATCACCCCCAACACAATTTAAAAAAAGAAAACGTGAACCCATTATGAGAAAGTGCAGCTACATCACTAGTGACCAAGACAGAACAAGTTACTTAAAACCAGAAATAACACACAGACTGCTCAAGGCCAAACCAACTCAATATGCTTAATCTGTGCCTGGACACCAGAGTTGCAGAATGAAAAAACCATGAGGAATAATCACTCACCATAAAGATCATGGTAACCTCCAATGGACCAAACACTTCCAACACGTCAATTCATCGTGATGTAACTGGGCTTCCACAGGTTTACAGACCTCTTGCTTACGCTTCTTATTTTCGGGTGTGAAACATCGTTTTTTTCCTTTGCCTTATAGTATGTTACTATAATGCTTGTCAATTCGATAAAAATCATACATACAACTCATTCATACAATTCAAGTAAAAACTATGTACATAAACCTTACATTCACAGGTGATTAAACCTTAGTCAACTCTAATTATGGAACTCCTCCTTCTTCTTATTTTACAGAAGCGTAAGCAAGAGGTTTACAGACCTCTTGCTTACGCTTCTGTAAAATAAGAAGCGTAAGCAAGAGGTCTGTAAACCTGTGGAAGCCCAGTTACATCACGATGAATTGACGTGTTGGAAGTGTTTGGTCCATTGGAGGTTACCATGATCTTTATGGCGAGTGATTATTCCTCATGGTTTTTTCATTTATGAATTGCACGTAAACTATGCGCACTTTGCAAGAGGTTAATACCTTAAAAGTGCAAATATAATAAGAGTTGCAGAAGTCAGAAACAGCAAAGGTGACAGAAGTGAAGATTGTTGTTTAACTATGCCAAATGCCAATAGGATTCTAGATTCTAAATAATTAAATAGTACTCATAACATCTAACATGCATGCCAACTTTTCAAAATAAAAATTACTGAGGGGAAAAATAATTTAAAACGTGTGACATCAATTTTAACAAAAACCAATCAGAATACCATTCACTAATCAAGTGCATTATAAAACTGAATAGAAAGCATACGTAAATGGGATGAAAAAATCAGAAAAATGTAGCAAATATAAAGCTAAATTAAAGCTTAAATGCCCATTACTTACAAATCTTTACAAGGGGAAATGAAATTTATTTGGCTTTCCATTCCCTCAAATATTTAATTCACTGTAGAAACTGTTAGTAAACTGATTCAGTCCATTTCAGGCAATACCCAGAGTACTCAAAAATATATATTTTTACACATACACACGCGTGCAACTCTGGGTTACCTAGAAGAGCAATTCTTCAAAGCTGCAGTAGCTTACTTTGCATTTTTTTTTTTTTTTTTCCCCCCTAAGGTGAAGCTCTGATTATAACAAACACCGATTTTGAGCTTCAGCACTGAAAATAATTCTGTTGTCTTGCCAGACAAATGATCTGCATTCTGTTATATTTTTTAATAATCCTACACACTCATTCACACTCAGCATCGCTACATGGTCTCACAAGTACAGCCAGCATAATCTATGAAATTCTGTCATATTTCAAACCTCCATCCAGCCCTCAAATTATTGCTAATCTAGCCTATTTCATGCCATCACTATCCTTTGATGAGAATACAGCAGCAAACATCAAGCTGTATGTAAACTGGTCATACACTTCATCAAATGCCTAGGAAATTGTTTCACTGTTCTTAACAAAACAGAAAAAAAGGAAACAAATCTACAAAAAAAAAAAAAAAAAGAAAGAAACTGATGAGAATTTAGCATTTACCAGACTGCCAATTCTGCCTACTTTCACACACCTAAGCTCTTCATCTTTCACAGGGAATTTATTTATGATGTAATCACAAGCAGTTTCAAAATATCCTCTTACGGCTAAAAAAAAAAAAGTTATTTTGTCATTATCCTGAAGTACATTCACAAATTTCTCAGTCTGGTTACTAACAACAATGCTATTATCACTTTTCTGGTTAAAAATAGAGTAATAATATACTTCCAAAAGTGAACATTCATTTAGTACACCTGATTTCAAAAATTTAGCAAACAACGTATCAGTAAATTCTCCAGCAATTCTCTTAAAACATGTATATGTGGTGGTGATGCCTAAAAGATTGTGTTTGTTCGCTCAAATACTGGAATGACACTCAAAAAGAATGTGCAGAATGCTTTATAAATTATTTGACAAAAACATGAATAACATATCTTTCCAACTAAGTACTGGGTTTTTATTTGTTAATACTAGCTTTTCATCGAGAGATGCAGCTGTCATTTTGTTGCTAGTTTTAAACCCATCTTCAGAATCTAATGTTCTCTTCTTCAATTATTTTATTGGCTTCCTTTACCAGAATTTGCAAAATAATTCTGCGCAATATTTAGAATTTTGTAAAACCTGAAAAATGATGGTACTGGGTTTTCATTTAAAACAGCTCAACAATGGTTCCCATAGACTAGTCAATCTGGACAGGCTTTTACAATGAGAAAGCCATCTGGTACATATATGCTTCAATACCTTCCTAGCATCTTTGTTGTGGAATTCCTGGAATATTTGTAGTTTTTCTTTTCTCTTTGCTCTTAAAAAAAAAAAAATAATAATAATAATAATAATAATAATATATGCCAACAAGAATGTAATCCAATTTTGCTTGGTAATTTAGAGCAGCTTTTTTCTGCTGTTAAATTAACAAGAAGACACAGACAGCCAATCACAATAACATTCTCTTGTTTTGTCCTGAACTTAGCTGTTACCCAATTCTTTTTTCCTACCATTACAGGTACATTATGTGCACCATTAGATCTACAGTGTTCCACTAGTACCTTACTGCATTCCAATTCAGAAAACATAATTCCAGCAATATTAGTTCCAGTACAGAATCACCTACTAATACTGGCACCAAAATGGAGTGCACTTACAACTTTACACACTTTGTCATCACAAAATGTTATGATGAGTGGATAATGTTTTGAGTTCATATCATTGCTGCCATCAGTTGCTATAGAATATGGTTTTCACTTTGCAAGCACTACACAATATCTTTTGTTACAGTTGATGCCATTTCAGTCAAAATCATGGTAGACTAGTCTAACTACACACACATTTTTTTTTTGCTACTTCCACTTTAGGAAACATTTTCCTAAGAAGTAGCCCATCATGATTTGCAACATTCACTGGAGGGTTATGTTAAACTAAGAAGGTTATGAAATAACATTCTGCTCTTTGTAACATAAATATCATTTCCACTGACTTGAAAATAATTGTTAATGTTTGATATTTTTTTTTATTTATTTTTTTTTTATTTTTTTTTGCAAGTCATTTCTCATTTGAAGTATGTTTGGTACTTTTAATGTAAAATGTCCCTTCCCTCACCATGTGATAAATTAATATTGTGCCAGTAAACACATCAAAATGCAAACTTAATCCGGATCTCTGTTTTGCCAGATTTTTAAAATCCAGCAAAACTGGATTCAGCTCAGATTATCTTTGTTCATTCCATGGCTGAAGAGGGTAGAAGTCACTGCTGAAACTTCCTAATTAAATAACCTCTTTTTGCATAGTGTAAGCATTGTTTCTTTAGGAATACTTTAATGCTTCTGTCAATTGTTATTGTGTTATGTGGATTTCTGCCTTTCTTCTCTCTCTGTTCATTACACTCATTAACTTAGATCAAATAAGTGCAGCATGCACAAGGGTGGATTCCTCCTTCCCCCAGTTTTACTTACAACTTATTTGCTTGCTGCGATAGTATATCGACACCCCCCCCCCCTCTTTACTAGGCAGGTTATGTTTACATTGTTGTGTTGTGTTGTGGTGTGTATGTGTTCATTTGCTCTGACAGCATCTCAAAAAGGTTGCTCTTCCCAAACACTCAATACAACCTCTTTACCTTTTATCTTTCAATATGACCCCTTCACCCTTACCTTCAAACTTTATAGAACAGTGGGAAATATCCAATAAAAGAAAGATAGCAAATAAAAAAAAAGCTGGCAAAAATTCAGGGTCTGTTTTTAAAAAGTGAATGTAATGCAAAACTCTTTAGCTTTTCAGCACTGCCATTAATCCAAAAATTCCTAGAAAATACAGACAATCAATAAATTCATAAGAAACACAACATTTTCATATATTTTATAGATAAATTGCAAAAGCCGGCAGGTATGATATGGCATCCAAACATTCCTACTAAAAAAAATCACACAAATCTGGAGGATAAAAATTAATAGATGCTGTTCTGGAAGTTTTCCAGCTTCTGAAAAGTTTCACAATCTGAATCAAGATGCACTACAGTAACACCTGGCAACTACAGTATAAGTAGTCCTTGCACTACAGTGGTGAATGTTATCCACGTGAGATGCATAACTCACCTTCAACTAGCTAGCTGAGGGCAAGGATGAAGTAAAACAGCCTTCAAACAGTCAAACTAATGAAAAAAAGATCCCAGCAGTAAAAGATACATTTAGTGGTGGCAACTCCTTTGATACCCCACTAAATGCTCAACATAATCTTCCATTAGTACAGCTCACATTTGGCTTGTGTGAGTGTTAAAGTTATCTGCACCTCCACTTACATTAAGAGCTGACACAAAAGACCTACTTTTCAATATCATTATCCTATGCAGCTGTCCTTCAGAAAACTTGAAACAGGAATTGAACCAGAATTTCACAATTTATGCTACCATCACACTACCCAAGATAATGAAGTTCCAAGCTACCAAAACTAGGCAGATGTAGCTAAAGAATTCAGATGTATGCGAGTGGAAGCAATTAAATGCCCCATCATAGCACCGGCGACCATTTTTCTTATTCATGTATGGATATATGTCACATATCTCCAGTGTTTCAGATCATGTATCTCTATGGGAAGCAAATTCCCTGAAGAAATAATTTTTCGTAATGACATGAAAGGCATACACAAATATCATTATCAGCAAATAGGTTACATATTTTCTTCTGTTCCCCATGCAGCCATCCTTCAGAAAACTTGAAAATTAATATTTTTTATGTAATTGTGAAGAATTATTTCTTACGGAGATATGCTTCCTATTGATATCCATGATCTGAAACACTGGAGATATGTGACCTATATACGTACATAGATAAGTAAATGGTCATCGGCACTACGAAGAAACATTGGATTACTTCAACTATCACAGATCTGAAATAATGTTCAGATTCCTAAGCTAAATCTGCTTAGCTTCAGTTACTTGGAATTTCATTGCCCTGGGTAGTGTAACAGTAGCAAGCTCAAACATAAATTGGGAGATGTAGATTTAGTTCCTGTTCCAGGTGATGTAATTTCCAAGTTTTCTGAACGGTGGCTACATGGATTTTCTGAAGGGTGGCTACATGGGAAATAATAGAAAATACACCTCCTATGTGCAATAATGACGTATGCAAGAGCCTTCCATGCAATTGTGAAGAATTACTTATTTGTGGAACTTGCTTCCCACTGATATCTATGACTTACTTCTCATTCTTGAGAACAATGCAGTCCAAAAATTACTCATTGCACTGATGGCTTTCAAACAAAAGGCAAATGTTAAAATTATTGCATGTGGTTTTATGATGACAGTTCATGTGAAGCACATAGATTAAAGTTGAACCCTTTTCTATTGACAAAAGATGATGTTGGATGGTTGAATTAGTTAATTAAGTGGCAGACCATTTCTTCCATTGATCAGCTGGCATTTGTTTCCATAATGCCGTACAGCATGTTTTACTAAAGCCTTGATGACCTACCAGGAAGTTCCTTCTATTAGTGGCTGGAGTTGTGATCAGGGGATTTTTCAAACTAGTTGCAGCACATTCCTTCCAATGAACTGGTTTCTCCATAGATGTTGGTGATATTTCTCCAGGCCTGCACAGAATTTATCTCTTTTTAAACTTGTATACCATAACATGGCAGATATGGATTTTAGTGGCTTCCATCTTTCACTGTGCAAGTGCTTTCATACACTAAGGGTGTGATTGTGTTTATGACCATACACAGTAACAGCACTTGGATTTCACACATACAAATATTACTTCACATGTGTCACACTAAGGCAAAATAGCAAACTCAGCACCAATTGGCAATACCTAAGGGAATAACCAATGTGAATGAAAAATGCTGGAATTTCAAAATAGATGGCCAAAATGACACAACCAGAAACTGAGACATGACAATTTAGTCTATCCAGTGACAACCACTTTGAGCATTAAATCACATTTTTCCAGTTTCTCTGAAGAACAGTTAAAATGCCATATGAAACTCTGCCTTTTCCTAATATTTTTATTCAATTTCTTTTTGTCATCAGTCACCTTGATTATTAACTGCAAATCATCAGCTTACTTAAAATGCATTTGCAAAGATAAAGAACACAACTTACAATTCATAAACATCTTCCCACTGTTGATACAATTTGATAGCATTATCCCTCAGAGGATGAACACTTGGCCCTCCACCTTCAGCAGCAAGTCTAACAATCCTAGCACTAACTGATAGCACTGTTTCTTTCATCTCCTGAAGAGTAGCAAGGCCCATCTGCAAATAAATGTCAAATTTTCAATAAAATAACTTATAAACAATAACCTAAAAAAAACTGGTAAGAAAAAAACACTGAAGAGATTATTTCAGAAATATTACAGGAATTAATTAATATATGATTTTTCTCAGACACATAGTAATTTGTAAGTTCATTCTTTCTGACTTGGAGATGCACTCAGCAAAAACTTAAGAAACTGTGATCCATTTGGGTACTTTTTAAGAAACTTTGAAAACTGCCTGTCCCAAAACAGGGAAGTCCACATCTCCCAAATTTCCATCTAAGTGTGATACAAAAGGTTATTAGATTTCTAATTAATTGAAGTATCATATGTTGACTTAACATGGGTAAGATGCTAGTGAAGGCACTACACATCTCTGTGACACCACCATCTTCTACAGCTGATCTGGTATGTCAGCATTAGTGCCCTAATGCATTCTGGATCACTAATGCATTCTGGTTGAAGAGAACTTAAATTACCTTAGCTGATTGGAAATACACAGTCCCCAAGGATGCAATGATTGCAATAGCTGCCAACTTTTTAACAACAGAAAATTCTGCAATATAGTAGATTTTAGTACAGCAGCAATTCCCTCCAAGATTATGTTGCAAAATCTTCTTTTTTTTTTTTTTTTTTTATCTTAACAATAAGAGGGGAAACCTCCCAACAAATGCTTAGCAAATAGTTTTTCACAAAGAAACTTTTACGAGAAAAAAAGAAAGAAAACTAAGTTCCTCTCAGTGTACACAGGACAAGCTAGTCCACTTGAAGAGTCTTTCCTTATTATGCTCATATGCCCCCACCCTGTATTGCTCGGAAGACAGGTCGCAATAAGAAAGCTCCAAACCTCTTCTGTGCCACTATTGCCATAGAAATTCCAAACCCCATGTATTCTCATACTTCTCTCCTTTCACCATGCACACACATTTATCTCCTTTCTCCTATACCTATGGGTTCACATAGCATTCCAATTAAGAATATTCAAGAACTTTTCAACTACAAAAACTCATGGAGGCTTGAGGAAACCATCAAGAAATATGAAAAATTGAGGACTTTCCAAGCCTGAAAAAAAAAAAAAAAAATTGAATTTCAGCACTTTCCCAGAATTTTAGGGGCCGTGTGAACCCTATTTGCATCTTGAAATTAATATAAATAAATCAGAGTGGGGATCAGTCCACAGTTGACAGTTCCAGATAGTCATTCTACCTAAAGATTCCAGGACAAAACCCAGAGAACTGGTGTCTCTCTTTTCCAATGATACACAGGACAAGCTAGTATGTTCAAGAGTACGTAGAATAAAACTTAATTTTTTTTCACAAATTCATAGGGGCACCTGTTGTTGTAGGACAGCTAAATAAAAATATAAATCAACTTTTAAAAACATATTTTTTCCACTATGGAAACTTTGGATGTGGTATCCATGTGTACAAATACAGATTTTGGATTTCACCAGTGAATTTTTGTCAGGTGGATCAACAAGCCTGGTGTTTTTATGAAATATTATGCAAGCATGAATTGCTTCTTTTCTCACTGGTTAGAAAACAAGTATGTACAGAAATCTTGGCCATCTATGAGGCCACTACCTTCATCTATGTTATCAAATTATAATGTATGTATATCAGTACATCATAATTGTTATTATGCATGGAACAGCCTCTTCTTTACTGCTAAGGGGCCGTTCATAAAGTATGTCCGTGATATTTTTTCTATTTTATTAGACACCCCCCCCCATCACATTTTGTCCGACTGTTGACACACACCCCCTAAAAAGTACGTCCTAATTCCCCCAACCCCCTTTATTTTTGACAACTGCTTTTAAAAGTCCATTGAGAAACAGAAAGAAAACATGTAATCATTTAAAGGAATTTTCCATATATTTACACTTTTTATTCAGAAAATATTTATTATTTTGGCATTAATTTATTCCTAAATGCTACCCGAACTTTATCGCTCTGAAATAAAGATCTACAAATGAACGCACGCATTCAAGGTTGCAACACTCCCGATCATACCATCTACAAAACACGATAGATTTAGTAGTACAAATAAGAGAACTTAATATTCTAATATAGCTAAATATCATCAGAAATCTGAAATATTTCATACCTTTTTTAACTAATTATTAAAAGAAAAAAAGAGAAAACGAAACGAAGACGTACCATCCACTATAATTTTGCAGCTGGACGTCCGAATTGCTCAACCCTCCCCCATGTCACATTTGATCTGGTTGTCAGAGCCCCCACTAGATCTCTTACTACTATGCTACTTAAAACTATTCACTTCATAGCAAATCCTAAAAGCGGGGGCATCTCTCCCATTGAAAGTATACCAATCACTAATACCTTTCTATAATCATTCATAAAATCTCCCACCAATCCCCCTCCTCCCCATGATCTTGGATGTACTTTATGGATGGCCCCTAAAGGAAAAATTTTTACCAGGAAAACATTCTTGAAAGCTTCACTTATTTGGACAGTACATTGAAGTTAATTCAATATGAAGAAAAAAGAGCTGTTCAGACTAGACTGTTTATATATAAGATGATAAAATTCTTACAACTCATATGTAACATGTTAATTTATTAAAAAAATTGGCTCAAATAAAGACCAGCATTTTTTTTAAGTTTTACACAAAATTGTCTAACAAAAAATATTAAAAACTATTTCTAAGAAAAAGGAAAAATTAAATGCCTACCTAAAAGTAGAGTAAAACTCACCAGAAAAATTACTTGCAATAATATTTTTTCGTTTAAAAAATTAGCAGACAAGACATTATCTTAAAAATAAGATGCAAGAAAAAATCCCTACAGAGTAAATAATACAAAAATATCTTATTTAAATATGGAATTATCTAGACAACAATGGATTGCAGCTGGCTTCCATAAATACGAAAGAGGCTGGTCAACAATTAAAATATACAATACATACATACCATTAAGCTATTCGCTGGGATTCAGAAGTTAGCTCCTCAAAGAAAGACCACCTGCCGAGTAAACGTTTAACTCTGATGGAACTAGATTTTACTTACTGTTGGTGTATCAAATGGGATGTAAGGTCAGGTGATGCGTAACATCACAGCCTCTCCTTGACAAATGTCAACCCCGCCTTCTCGTGGTGCATCCTGTTCCCACTAAAGGGGCTCTGACGACCGCCAATAGCGGTATAACTATACCATCGGGATCAGAGGAAATGCTATCCCACACTCACCAACCCGCTTGGCCAGCGTGGTGAGTTATGGCCAAACACCTCCAAAATGACTCTACAACTTAAATCTTGGCCCTCAGTCTCCGGCAGCTGGAATGTACCTGGCCAAGGCAGCGGCCAGTGCGACATGAAGGCAGAGGGTGCTAAGAATCCCCGGAGGACCGGACTAGGCTGCCATTTGATGCTGACCTTGGCTACCTATAACGGACGCTCCCTATCTTCTGATTCAAGGCTTCTTGAATTGGAAGAGGAACTACAAAGGATCAGGTGGGACATCGTCGGGCTAAGTGAGGTAAGGAGAAAAGGAGAAGATCTCATTGAACTGAAAAGTGGACATCTCTTCTATTATCGTGGGACAGATACTGGCAGAACTAGTGGTGTTGGATTTATAATAAACAAGAAACTGAAGGATAAAGTGGTAGAAGTTGAAAGTTCCTCTGACAGAGCTGCACGACTCGTTATCCAACTATCGAGAAGATACCAGGCTCAGATTATTCAAACTTATGCACCCACCACAAGTCATCCTGAAGAAGAAATTGAAGAATTTTATGAGGAAATTCGTCATCTAAATAATAAAGGTAAGCAGCACTTGAAGATAATTATGGGAGATTTCAATGCAAAAATAGGGCACCGGCAACAGAATGAAACTTCAGTAGGTAAATTCGGTCACGGCAACAGAAACCAGCGTGGAAATACTCTCGTTGAGTTTGCAGAGGCAGAAGGATTTTTTTCATCTTGAACTCCTTTTTCAAGAAAAAGCCACACAGGAAATGGACATGGAGACATCCAATTGGGACGACAAGTGAAATTGATTTTATTATGTGTAACAAAAAATTCGTCATCGAAGACTGCAGTGTGCTGAACAAGTTCAACACAGGTAGTGACCATAGATTGGTGAGATGTAAGATGCACCTCAACACTAAACTGGAACGTGGCAAGCTCATAAGACAAACAAAATGTATTGACATAACCAACCTTAAAAAACACCATAATACTTTCAAGTTGGAACTGAAGAACAGATTCTCTGCTTTAGAAGGCCTAACATCGGAAGAAGTGGATATTTCGGAAGTTAACAGAAAAGTAACCAAAGCTCTAATGGAAACAGCAACAAAATTAGCTGGGTCTAAGAACAAGTTGCATGGGAACAAATTATCAGGAAAAACCAAAATGTTGATGCAAAAAAGAAGAGAGATGAGGACAACTAAAGAAGATGTGACTTCCAAAGTGGAATATATAGAGCTATGCAAGACAACACGAAAAAGTATCACTGAAGACGTAAGGAAATTCAACTGTGAGCTAGTGAGGAAAGCAATTGAAAACAACCAAAGCCTGAAGATAGCAAAGGGACATCTCAGTAAAGGGAAGAAAACAGATTATGGCTCTGCGAAAAGAAGATGGTTCTATAACAAGAAATAGAGGCGAAATTTTGACAAGAGTGAAAGATTTCTACTCCAAAATTATATGAAAGGGATGATACATGTACTCCAGACATCATGAAAGGTACCAGAGTTCTTCCAGTCCTCCCAGCAGAAGTTGCTCATGCAATCAAGAACATGAAGCGGGGGAAAGCTCCAGGAGAAGATGGAATTACTATAGACATCATACAAGAAGCAAGTGGAGAAATTGAAACAGTACTCGCCCAAATTTTCACTCGATGCCTTAATGAAGGGAAGATTCCTGAGGATTGGAACAATGCTACAATGATCCTGCTACATAAAAAAGGTGACATTGAGGATCTCAGGAACTACAGACCTATCAGCCTCCTATCAGTGGTTTATAAAATCTTCACTAAAGTTCTTTCACACCGCTTGAAGGTAACACTGGACATGGCTCAACCGAGAGAACAAGCCGGATTCAGGAGTGGCTACAGCACAATAGATCATATCCACGTACTGAGAGAACTAATTGAAAGAGCGAGGGAATATGAACTTCCATTGTGCATGGCTTTTATCGATTATGAAAAAGCCTTTGATTCGGTGAAACCATCAGCAGTTACCACGGCTCTGAAATCCTGCGGTATTGAAGATGCATACATTAATATTATTAATAACATCTATGAAAATGCAAGTGCAAAGATTCGGCTGTTTGAAAATACAACACACATAAAAATTGGAAAGGGAGTGAGACAAGGTGACACCATATCTCCAAAGCTCTTTAATGCCACATTGGAAAATGTCTTTCAATCACTGAACTGGGAAAACAAAGGGATAAAGATTAATGGAGATTATCTAACCCACCTTCGTTTTGCTGATGACATAGTCATTTTTGCAACTACCCCATCTGAGCTGCAGAGTATGATCCAGGAACTTGCTGACAAGAGTAAAGAAGTGGGATTAAAAATGAACTTTCAGAAGACAAAAGTGATGTTCAATGCTTTTACAAGAAATGAAGATTTATCGATTGATGGAGAAAAACTGGAGATAACAGATACGTATGTTTATCTTGGACAGCAGGTATCAAGTGAGGGTCACATTGATGAAGAAATTAATCGGCGTACAAAACTTGCCTGGAGAGCTTTTGGAAGAAACAGCATAATTTTCAAGAGCAATATGCCATTATGTCTTAAAAGAAAAGTGTTTGATCAATGCATCCTTCCAGTGCTTACGTATGGTGCAGAGACGTGGACCTTAACTAAAAGAGACATACAAAGGCTGCAGACAACTCAAAGAGGCATGGAGAGGTGCATGCTTGGTATAACCAGGAGAGATAAGAAGAGGAACTCGTGGATCCGAAAAATGACGAGAGTGGAAGACATCATGATCAGAGTTAAATCCCTGAAATGGCAATGGGCTGGACATACTGCCAGAAGGACAGACCATAGATGGACAGCCGAAATTTTAGATTGGATTCCAAGGGACAGGAAAAGACCCAGAAGAAGACCACATGGGAGATGGGTGGATGAAATTCGAAAGTATGCAGGGTGACATGGAGGAGACTGGCACAAGACAGACCGTTGTGGAGGAAACTTGGGGAGACCTTCGTCCAGCAGTGGATTGATAATGGTTGACAATGATGATGATGATGATGGTGTATCAAATATCTCCGTTTACAACTATCTCGACACACAGCTTGAGCTTCATTGATATCTATCACATGTCGCACACAAGACCTTTTGTACTTCATAGTCATAATCTTTTTCTCAAGCAGACATTTCTGAATCTGGTCCTCCTATGATTTCCTTGGCTTTCCTCTACCTTTTTTTCCTGCCACTTGGGATCAAAAAAATCTTAGTCAGCACCTCATCACTCATTCTTTCAACATGGCCAAACCACCTAAGAATATCAGTCTCCACCTTACTATCATTTTGCTTCATATTACACATCTGCAACACATTTTTATTCCTCATATGGTCAAAGAGTGTCTTGCCACGAACTCTCCGTAAGTAACACATCTCTCTAGCAAACAAATTATTCCTAAGCCTTTTCTCCAGTACCCAGGTTTCACTGCCATACATCAGAGTAGGAACAATTACACTTTCATATACAGTCATTCCGGACTTTCTTGAGAACCCATCATTCCTGTGAAATCCTCCTAAGGCAGCTATGACTTTCAAAGAAGAATTCCCTCACCTATTAATTTTGCCATCTAATTTGTTCTGCCTGTCAAACATGCTTCATGAATATACAAAATCATTCACCTGGTTGATCTTTGTGCCATCTACTTGCATTCAGTACTAACAGTTCCTCACTCAAAAACCATAACTTTGGTTAAATCCATTAAAAAAAAAAAAAAAAAACGAAATCCATAAAAAAAAATCATTGATATATTCGTTGAAAATTTTAATCGATATATTCAATTAAATTACTTGTCGCACATATTAATTAAATGTACCGATTAAAAAACGATGCTACCTAAATCAAGTATCAACTTTTAATTGATATGACTACAGATGTTTGAATTTATCGGCACATTTATTTTGATTAAAATAGAATCTATTCATAATTTCTCATTACTATGCTATCATTATGATCTATAAAGAGATAAACATTTATTTTTATGGAAGTTTGCATCTAAAGGGTAGGATGTCCCACCCTTTGACTCTCCAAATCCAATAGGATCGTATCCCACACCATCACGGAACAAACTAAAATGTTTTAAAAAATGAACCATTTTCATGCTAGGTTTATCTTACAGAGAGACGGACGATGAGACAGTCAAATAAAAAATGAAATAAATGAGTGACTGAGGGACACTAATTGGTAAATTATGCTCAACTAAAAAACGAAGTGAACAAACATTTTGCACGAATCGCATCCAGTTCATTGTAACTTTTAACAAAGGAAGTTAATTTCATATTCTTTTCCCACACAGTCAAAATTAAATTTATGCTTGGCACTAAAAAATATGATTAGTAATATCATTCCTTCCACCGGGGAAACGCTGAAATTACATCAACACGTAGTGCAAAATGCATATTTTTCATTTTTTGAAAATTTTGTAATACACCGCAGAATATGCATCACGGAATGTTTGACAGTACTCCCCCACCCCCTTTTTATATTGCTGCTCATAGCGAATCACTAATACTAAATTTATTGACACTTGAAAAAAATGCTAGTAAAACTCCTGGTAACTAAAACAGTAACAGATTAAAGAGATGTAATTTGCAGAGGAAGAAATAGTACCCCAACATATTAATTTCATTGAATCAAGCCAAGAAATTTTTATGAACGTTATCGAGCGACGAACAAAGCACGGTTGGAAAGTGTAGAAAACTTACTAACGGTCCAGTAAAATCAATCATTGCTGGAGAAGCATTGGCTAGAATGAACATCGTTTTTTTTTTTTTTTTTTTTTTTTAACTTCCTCTTACTTCGTTACGTCAAATTTATTGCCAGAAAAGAAGTTACAAAACCATGCCCCAATGCATTTTTAATTTCACAAAACTGGCAGCTTTTGCTTAATTACGTCATGTTTGGTATCGACGTGAGCTTAAAAATTCCACAGATTTAAAATCCGTTTGAATTTTTTTCTACGATAACTACGTAACTACGTTCAGAGATAGCATTTCGAACTGGTAGTAACAAAGACACGTGCTCCAATGCAAGACGCACCCTACGCTGGCCTACTGAGAAGTTGCGACCCAGGGGACGAACAACGTATTATCTGAAGGGGGGGGCAAAGTGCGCAAGAGAGAGAGCCAAGCCCAAGGTTAAACAAAACCAGCTGATTGGAGCAGTTCAGTTTACATGTGGTGCAAGTTTTAGTGTTTGAAATAACGCAAAATAATAAACCTAAAACGCAGGAAAACTGTGGCAAATGTTCCCACATAAACACATGTAACTGAAAAGTAACTCGTAACTTACATAGCCGCTTTACTTTGAATGGATTAGGTTAAGTAAAAAAAGTTTTAATAGTGGGTGCAAAATAATTAGAAAAAAAAAATCTCGGAGAATCGCCAAATCCGTAAAATTAACATTGTACCTGTAAAACCAGTCACATTTCAATAAATTTTACGGGTGAATCGTAAAACCTGGCAGGCATGCTTATTTATACTCAGTTTGAATTTCATAGAAAACCATTCGTACATCTGGGACAACATACTCTGCAACTCACTTTTGCTCTCTGCCAACAGGACTGTGTCATCAGCATAGAGCAATCTGCACACATGGATATTACCTAGACATACTGTAAACCCGTACAATCCATTTTGGTATCATGCATGCACACATCCATAAATATATTAAACAGCCAGGGTGACATCACACAACATTGTCTGACTCCTGCACCAATAGAAAACCATTTTAAAAAAACACCATTCACTCATACACATGCTCTATTGCCAGCATACACATGGCTTTCACACTATTAAGTAGATTCCCAGTAATACCATATTTGTTCAGTACCTTCCACAGAAGTATCCTATTTACTCTGTCATAAGCTTTCTCTAAATCTATGGAGGCAGCAAAAACTTTACCAACAGACAGATACTTTTCAATCATTATGCGTAATACAAAAATTTGGTTAGTGCAGCCCTTATCAGGCATAAAACCACTCTGTACATTCCACACTTTCTCTGATGCAAGACCTCATATCTTATCAATAATGACTTTTCCAAACACTTTCCCTGGCACACTCAGCAAACTGATACCATGATAGTTCTTGCATTCAGTCAGAGCACTTTTTCCCTTATACAAGGGAACAATGACAGCATCTCTCTAATCCTGAGGGACCATTCCTAAACTCCTGGCACAGCTGGCAAATTTCAGTTAACCAGTTAATCACAGAGTCACTGCCATGTTTTAATATCTCAGCAGTTATGCCATCTACTTCCGAAGCCCTACCATGCTAAAGATATTTTAGAGCTTTACACATCTCTTGAGATCCCACCTGTACTTCCATCTATCAATGTGACATCATCTGCTTCTGCCTTAGAATTGCCTTTGCCTTCATGATCTAATAAATCATAGTATTCACCCCATTTTTCACTTAGCTCATTGGGCTCCCCTATCATTTCTCCGACCTATTCTCCACACAACTTAGAATTTTATTTCCTCTCTTTTTCCTATGTACTTCCAGAATGTTTTTCTATCTTTCCAAAAAGCCAATTCATGCATTTCCACCTTTTCCTTCCATCTTTTGCCTTACTCTGGCAAACCAGCTTTGCTGCCTCATGCTTCTTACAGAGATATTCCTCAGAAACTCTACTTTTGCAACATCCCCAAGTATGCTTCCTTCTTTCTCTTTACTGATTCTTCAATCTCACTGTTCCACCAAGCATCACCTTCAAAGTTACCCACCATTGCAGTACCACAGACCTCTTCAGCGGCAGTGATAACACAGTTCCTAAAACCTGCCCACTTCTTTTCTACATTCCTCTCACATGCCTTCAACTCATTTAAATGTTCACTAAGTAAATCAGAGTAACACTGATGTTGTTCTGAGAGCCTTTCAATCTTTATTCTTAACATTACACAAATTATAAATCAGTCATTATAAACATGCTGATAAAATTAGATTCAACAGACACATAAAATAAACTGGTCACAAAATGAACTAGAATTCATCAATCATCATATCATAAAAAATTAAAAAAAGTTAAAAGAAGGACTCCATCAATTTTCAAATGGGCTGGTCGCTACTAGAAGAATGGCCCCATGAGGTTAACAGTAACCATTACGGTACAATGTGTTTTGGTGGTGAGGGCCTGATGAAGATGGTTTGTCTTTTAAAATCTGTCCACAAATAACACTACATTAAAAATTAAAAAAAAAAAAACATAAAAGCACATGCATCTCTGTTTTAAAGTTACCACCTTTCGTTTTAGATTCCCTACAAGATCTGAAGAGATAGCTGATGAAACTGAAAAACAGGGAGGTTCCTACAAAAAACAGTACAGCTGGCAACTATAGATAGTATACTTGAATGGAAATCAAATAGCTGCAGGTTCACTTTCTCCTTTAGGATGCTGCAATTTCCAAATATTTAAAAGATGTTCACATGGAAGACATGCCTTGCTGAGTGCACTTTTATACCAGTAACAGTAACCAAAATATGAGTTTCTTTTCAAGAACATGCTTTAACAATGCTATGAGATGTTATTTAAGAAAATAAAATGCATGCAAAAAATATTATTTACATGTAATGAACAGTGTTTTTAGTTACCTGTAACTTTATGATTTTGGTTTCAAGTTCCTTCAAGCAAGAAAAAGCATCAAGTGCTTTCAAAGCATTACTGCTCATGTTACTAAGCTTCTCCTTTACAGTGGCCATTATGCTGCACACCTCTATAATTGCTGCTTCCACTTCTTCACTACTTTGTCTGACATCAGCATCTTTACATGGAAAGCTGAGCAACTTCAGTTGTAATACTTCCCATTTTTTAATCAAGTCTGAAAAGAGAAAGGAAAAACTCCATTTAAAAAAAAAAAAAAAAAAAACAGATGAAAATCTATAAACCTAAACACACAGGGAAACAAACAGTAACCAACATCAATCCATGTGGTAAAGCAGTATACTTTTAGTCTTTCGCAGACAACAGAAAAAAATCAGAAAATTTAACATGTGGTACTAACTGCAGAGTTTCAGCATATAAGTACTATTACCTCTACACACTTCCAGAAAAAAAAATGGATGTACAGGAATATGTATGAAATATACACATCAAATAACTGTATATTTCATGGGGCTTTACTGGATGCTAATTTTCTGATTTGCACTCACCATTCTTGAACTTCATTTTACTGATCATACAAATGCAAGTGATTATCTACTTAAGGAACTATTTTATCACTGATGTTTGCTGACGCATATGTACTACTTACTTTCCTACTTCAGTTCGTAACTGTGATGTCATTAAAAAAAAAAGTTTTAATGATATCCATTAGCAATGAAGGTTAGAAAAGATCACCAATACTGAAATTTAGAGTTATCGATTCCAGGGAAACGAGAGTAAATTGCAGAAACTGTAAATCAAGAATTCAGTTGCCTCTCTGAATTTAAAAAAAAATGGATTATTTTAATACTTAGTAAGACACAAATATAATCTACAACAGTCTTAATCTGTAAAACAAAAGGGTTTTTTGGATAAATAAGAAATCCCAGATAAAAATTCCCTGGTTTTTATGAAAAAATGCAGTTTTCCCTGAGTTTTTTCTGATTTTTGGAACCATTTTTAAATTCCCAGAGAATTCCAGATTTTCTAGGTTGTGTGGGAACCCTCTTATATTTGCATTTATATTTTATGTTTATACAAGAGTGGATCAAAAAGTAACGCACACTATTTGGGGGGGGGGGGGGCAACAGTTTAACAGATAGGCACAACAAAACATATTTCTTAGCTATTTTTCAACATAAGAACTGAGATTCTCCAAACATTTATTCTAGTATGGCACCAGTTTTGGTACACCTTGTTCGTAAAACTCCGTTTTCTGGACGTATAGCCATCTGCGAACAACCAATTTGACTTCGTCAGCCGAATCAAAAAGTTGGCCGCCCAGGAATCTTTTCAAGGGACCAAACAGATGAAAGTCCGAAGGAGCCCGGTCCAGACTGTACGGTGGGTGCTGGAGCACCTCCCAGCCAAATTGCGCAATTTTGTCACGAACGTGTTGTGCAACATGAAGACAAGCGTTGTCATGAAACAGTCTGACATTTGCAGCGTCTCTGTTGGGTCTTTTGTCACGAAGGGCAAGATGCAATTTTGTCAACGTGTTAGCGTGGGTTTTGGCATTCACGGAGGCCCCCGTTGGATGAGGATGAAACTCTACCAGGAGAACACCAGGCATGTCCCAGAATACTGCTACGAGGACTTTTTGTGCAGATTGAGTTACTCCGAATGTTTTGGTAGCAGGAAGTTGGAATGTTTCCACAGCATACTGGCCTTCTTTGTTTCGGGAGTATAGCGTAGTAGTACGCCCAGGACTCATCGCCTATCACTACACCTGCCAGAAATTCATGTCCTTCTGCGTAATGCATCAAATGGTCCAAGGACGACATCATTCTATATCCCTTCTGGCCATCTGTCAAGTCTTGGGCACCCACGTGCACTGACCTTGAGAAATTGCAATTTGTCATGCACAATAATGTATGCTATACTGTAAGAAATATTGAACTTCTGTGCCAATGTGCACAAATGGATCCGCTGGTTACTCAGAATTGTCTGTCCAATGCCACTCACAGTGGCAGGTGTGACGCGGTTACAGGTCGAGCAAAACGTGGCGAATCAGTAAGGTTGCCATGGATCTCTGCAAAGAAACTGCACCATCTGGAGATGTTGCTGCAGTCCAGGCAATTACCACCATACACTTCGACCATTTCTTTGTGAATTTCCGCTGGAGTTTTCCATTTAACCCACAAAAATCGGACTACACCACGTTGCTCTTCATTCTTAGATGATGCTAACAAACACAATATCTTTATGCTGTCGTTCACACTGTCTTCCACCACAGTGACACCTGATCCAGCCAAATCGGTCTGTAGCGTGATATTCAAACTCACTGTCTGCCAAACTGAAACCCATTACTTGCAACCTGCAAAGAAAAAAAAATTGCTGTGCGTTACTTTTCAATCCTCGCTCGTATCTGGGTCCCCTGAGAAGGAGAGCATAAAATTTGTTCACTTTTATATACTTGTTCCTTTTTCCCCCCACACAACTGAAATAAAAAAAAATTCACTGCACAATATGTAAAACATATTTGCAGGGACCTCCCACAATTTCCATCTGTTTTTTTGGTTTGTTTTGCACTAAAAATCATGTATATAATTTCCAAATACAAAAATAAATTTTATTTTCACCACAATTTAACACCCACCTCAAAATTTTACAAACTTATACATAAATAACCCTGTATTTGCCACCATAGAATTACAGTAAAACCTCTTTTAGCAGATGCTATTTTATCTGGAAATCTGTTAACCAACACTTCCCATGTTAAAACGTTATATTTTAGTTTTGCAATTTTCCGCCCAAGCTCCGCATGTCGTCAAGGTTACATACTGTTCTCATTTGCTTACCTCCCTCTTCACCCAATCAGAAGTCAGAAAGACAAAAAAAAAAAAAAAAAAACACCCACCACAGTAAGAAGAATCCAACAAACCCTCAGCTCACTGTGTCTAATTACTGTTGGTTTCACATTAGATAGAGAGATTCCCTGCCAGTTATAACATTTCTCAAATCATAAAAATTCATATACCTCAATATTGTTTATGCTCCTGTACACTGAATTCCTGCATTCAGTCATCTAACATTGTGACCACAGCTGATGTATGTATGAAAGATCTTACTGTGGCTTGAGAATTCTTTGTACATAATATTTAGCATGAATCTATAATTTGTTCTTTTCATTTATCACTTTAGGAATATAAATTGTAATATAAAAATATTACCACACATTATTCATTTCATCTGTCATTTTCACACTTCTTCACTTACTTCAGTTGTTTAAAAGCTATGCAGAAGTATTTTCTGATATTGTTAATATTGGATATAATCAAATTTTGTTCCTGGTACACAATACTACATAATTTTACAATAAAAACTTAGTGGGGTCTTATAATACTAAAATAATACTACAAATATGAAAAAAAAAATTTGCTAACATATATATATACAGTGAAACGTCGGTTATATGTTTTCCATTTATACGTTGTTTTTTAAATTTTATACATAATTCTGCGCTTGTTCCAATATTTTAGTGTAGTTTCTACCATTTTGTTCAATTTATTTATATGCTTTTGGCAATTTTACTGACATTAAATTTTGAATTTCAGATTATTCAAACTCCATGGTTCTTTGATTCTTTTATATGTAACCTGGTATGTCACAACTTTGAGAGAACTGAGACAGCATTTATTAGCAGCCATAAAAAATAAGATGGTGAAAAAAAAAATTACTAAAAAACATTCACAGTTCTCTTTTTTCTCTGAATCTGAGAAACATGAAACAAGTAAAGATTGGTGAATCTTTTCTTGGCACTAATGCTAACTCAACTAGTGGACAAACTGCTTTGAAAAGAGTGATGCTTATAAATAAAGAAGGTGTAATAGGGGTATTGAATATAAAATAAAATCGTATTTGGATTTACTACCTATTTTTTTAAGGGTAAGGTTTTTCTCTTTTTTTCATGGACTTTTAAAATATGAAATTGTGCAGAATTTCTTAATCTAGTTTTTATGATGAAAAAGTTGATAAAAAAGATATCAACTATGATAAAAAAAAAAGTATGATACAAAAGTCAAAACAGACATAGGCTTAAGGTAGCACACAAAGTGCTCATGCACGTACGTCTTACATTATATAATTAGGGTAATCTAAAATTGCGAGTTTGTTTTTTTTTTAATCATTTGTTTCCTTTTTTGTAGGCATTCAAAATTTTACAGTAGTATTTCACATTTGGAAAAATTTCTTTTACACATTTTTTAAGGCCATCCCCTAGAAAAATGCATAACTGAGGTTGCGCTGTGCGCATACAGAGTTCTTTTTCATTTTTAAATTACATACTAAACTAACCATCAGGGAAACATCATGAAAAACAGTTATGATTTTATTGAAATTAGTTAAAAAAATAAAAAAATAAAAAACACCTGAAAACCTACGTCAGCTAACACACTCTAAGGGTACAAAGAATATGTATAAATCTTAGGGAGATAATATGTACCTCATGATACAAGAATATGACCATAATATATATATATTCCATATTTTACCTGCCATTAATTATTTATTGAACTAATTAAAAGGAACTGAAACTTTGTTACCAATGTTCATAAATAAAATTATTATTCTTACTCTAAACATTATTTAGCATCATAATGATGAAAAACAAAGTTTACGTAAGAATTTATTAGTGTAAAATAACATAATACTAAAAGCATGATTAATAATAATCTATTATGTGTTCAATTACTTAATGCAAAAGAAAATATTCAAATGTGTTGTTTAGAGGAATAACTTTATCTTTTAGTGTGCAATGCCCATTTCTTATTCCACTGAGGTGAAACTTTAAATTATGAATAAACTTTGCAATTCAAATACTTACATAGTTGAAATGAATTATGAGGTTTAAGAAATTTTAAAAACAACTGAAAAATAATATATTATGGAATCATATCTTAGTTTAGATTAGAGATTGTTCTTTTGTTTTCTGTGGATTCCTTAAGGAATACAAGATAACCAAAATATATAACTCTAAATACACCAGTATCAAATAACCAACCTTAAGAAACATAAGGATCATATTTTAATCACGGCTTTTCACATGCATCATATTAATGGATGCTTGTTTCATATACACTGAAAACATTCAAGAAAAACTCAGCACAGTTTTTATCCAGTTTACATTGCAGCAGGTTAAAAGATAAAGTAACAGTAACTGATAAAATATTCTGAGCCTCCATATGGCATTAACTTGCTGATAACGTATAAGAGTTCTAGATAAGGCAACAGTGTACATTCCTTTAATTTCTATCTATTACTGAGAATGGACAAAGAAACACATGTAAACTATGGAAATTACACAAAAAAAAGGAAGACATAATAATGTTCCTACATAATCAAAAACAATGCAATAAATTATTACCTTGACAAACTATCTAAGTCTTACATGACTGAAAAGAGCAATCATTGAGTAGCATTTGCTAATTTATAAAATATGGCCACCAAAATCCATATAAATGCACTAAAAACATTTCACTTTTTTTTTTTTCAAGTTATGGAAGGAAAAAAATATTACAATACTGGTAAGTTGCAACTCAATGCTAATCTTGTCCTGCCCTACCCAATGGTATACAAGGGGCATTCAAAAAGTTCATGTTTTAACCTACTTCTAGTGAATATGAACATGCAGTATTTTTGCTGCAGGTAGTGCATATTCTTCTGCATCACTGTTCTAACTTCCAATGCTGAACCCCCCCCCCAGGTGATTTTGTGAAACCATACATTACAAAATGAAGAGAAAAAAACTACAGATGCTGATAAAATACCTGTCTTTGAAATGCATGTCCTTACAGGAGACTTATTATGATATAGTGTAGCCATCAGGGATAACATACCTACAATACTTTACAGTGGTCAAATGGCACAGAGAAATTTGTCGCGGCAGGGAATCTTGTGATGATGCAAATCATTTTAAACGACGCTTCACATTCACCTTTCGGGAAAATATCAATCGTGTGCATGACCTCATGACGCAATGAAGGTGGTCACATTCACAGCTGCGATCACCTTCTATTCTGAGGTGGTTGTAGCTGTGGGGTGTGTGGTTGGAAGGCCAAAGACCAAATCCCCACCACCACTGGGATCAAGGCACTAGAACATCCGTGGGAGAAATAGCAGTTCAGTGTACAGCCGAGTCTGTAGGCATTTTGGTCGGCAGTGTCGGTTCAATCCTGACAAATTCTTTGAAGATGAAAAAGGTCAACCACGATGCATTCCTTAGATGTTGAGCGATGAGTAAAAGATACAGCAAGAGGAACACATGAACAATGGTTCACACTGTTTAGTTGCAATGGACAAGACCAGGTTTGACAACTGCTGAAAGAACTGTTCTCCCAGGACTGTATTGGCCAAACTGTTGAGCCAGGTGGTGGTTCTCCAATGGTATGAAGGTTGTTTCAGCTGGATAGGGCAGTGCACTGGTTGTTGTGCTTGCAACTATGTAGTCCAACCTTTACTTGCATACTCTAGAAAATCCCACACTGCATACACTGATGCAATAGTTTGATATGGACTATTGTTTGTTTCAGCATGACTACACTTCATACCACAAAAAATGTGCACAAGGCTGGTTTGTGGTGAACAACACTGAAATGTTGGACTGGCCAGCTCCAAGTCTAGACCTCAACCTAACACCACCTTTGAGGTGCATTGTACAAACATGAGATTGATGAAGAAAAAAGAAAGCTGAACTTTTCAACTGGGTGAAAAATCAGAATGCATAGCAGAGCAGTGTGAATAAAACACAGCATGAACAAGACAAAATTGTTCATGTTAATTTAATTATGTAAATATTACACTGGACCACACCGTTCTACTCAAAATATAAAATTATTTACATTTAACAACACAGGATAGAGTAAATATCACGTGGAGAGAGGGGAATAACAATTACTGGAGAAATCTTGGTTCCGTCAGACTTTCGTTTTCGAAAAATTTTCCATCATTTTAAGCTGAAATGCACATATCTATTCAATAAAATATTTAACAACAATGCTGAGCAGAAGGATATTTCAAGAAAGAAAAAAATTATGATTACGGAAGAAATCTTCACTCCATCTAACTTCCGATTTTGAAAGTCGTAATTCCGTCCTCCGAAGGAAAACTATCCTCCCTCAAATTAAATTCAGTTCTGTATTGATCTCGAGAATCACACAAACGATGATGGAAAAGGCGATATACCTTGAATCCCCTGAACAATCTCGTGCCCGAAGATTACAGAGAAATTTCCGCGGCGCCTAACTTACATGTTCGGGAAATTTTCCTTCGTTTTTAAGCTGAAATACAAATATTTATGAAATAAAATGATAAAAAACAATACTGGGCAGAAGAAACGTCACAAGTAAAGGGCATTACGATAACGGGAAAAACCTTCACTACGTTTAACGGCTGTTTTTGAAAGTTTTAAAAGATGAAATATCGTATCCTGATATCAATACCCCCCAAAATTAAATTTTTCTTCAGTTTTTCATTGATCTCAAGAATTACCCAAACGATGACCAAAAAAGCAGAATTCTACGAATCCACGGAAAAATCACGTGCATAATTGGAAGGCCAACTCAGATCTCGACCACAGCAACTGTTTTCCAGATCAGCGCTGGAGGAATATTACAGTAGAGAGTTACTGGAATTTAGTAGGAAGTGTGTGCAGATGGGGGATTGCTGTGTCATTAAAGCTAGAGGTGGTTCTTCTGTGTAGTTCAGATTTTGAAATAAAAGCATTTGTTGCAACTACGGGTAGGTGTGTGAATAACTTTGGCACCATATTATGCTTCACATAATCCCCACTATGTGTCTTACATTGGAAAGAAGGGGAGCAGACGTCAATCATTTACATGAATCACACAGCGATGTACCCACTTTCATATTTATACAACAAAATTTTATGAATCAAAGAAAATCATGCATGGACAATCAAGAGCATACTGTACATAAGCTTCATGGAATAAGAAAAAAAGGGGAGGGCTGATTTGCTAATTCCTTCCACTAAAACCATCATTTTAGAAACCTACAACAGGATTCATTTTAATTCTCTTTTCTCTGAAAAAAAAATGCAACCTTAAAATGTAAATATAAAAAACAAAACAAAAAAAAACTACTATTTTTTTTACCATGTAGCTTAGCAAGATCTTCATCAGAGAGCGTAGTTAAATCATGTCCTGTGTCAAGTTCATCCCGTATGGCATATAGATGGCACAAATTTGTTTGACAGGTGGCCACCAGTTCTGCCTAAAAGTTAAAAAAAAAAAAAACTGTTACAGAAGTATTTTCCTATATCTTTACAAATTATTTTGCTTAACATGAAACCAAGAACTCAAAATTACTGGGTAAAAAAATATATGAATGACAAATTATCAATGTAAACACTTTGTAAAACTGTTGTTGGGCATGGTGTGTGCTAATAATTTTATGTCTGTGCTGGTGCACATGCCAAACCCAACAATTTTATTTACTACATAACAGTAGTTACAAAAGCATAACACAGTTCCAATGGATGATTTTAAAATCCCTTTAACTTTTTTTTGACAATGAAGTATGTAATTCTCTGATCATAATAGTGGTCATCCTGAATCAGCAGAGAATGTGTAAAAAAATTGATGATGAAGTTAAATGTTGGGAAGACAATTTTTTGTTTGTTTTGGGGTTTAACAACCATGAGCATCTACAGCAATATGCAATCACCTGTCCCTAATTTTTTTTTTTTTTAAGCCACCTGAAATCCATTTTTACTAGTAAGAAAGTTTGCAATGCTTAATATTTTAACAAATTTAAATAAGGTTCATTCTTACTGCTCTATTCAGAGTGAAAAAAAAAACAAAAAAACTTCTGTTCGAGTCTCTTTCTGAAATTACAGTTTGGGTTTTTTTTCTTTTTCCTTAGAAAATTAGTTTCAGGTTTTGTCTGTTTTTCTCTGAAGCAACCAATCAGCTTTTCAGGAAAGGAAAAAATGCAGGAAGGAAAATAATCAGGAAGAGGGGGGAATGCAGCTTGGTCAGGTGTTTTTATTTATATGTATATTTCTTAATTTATTTATGAAAAGTATTTTTCAAAGTGAATTGTCCATAACTAATTTGTTGTTTAATTATGTTAGACAAATATTGCTCCAATTTATAAAGAGGTCCACCTTTTATGGTGACTAATGGTCTTAGTGGCATACCATCTCAACCTGGTAATTATGTTAGAGATTTTCCTGTTGCAGAATTTTTCATTTTGGAAATACTTTTATGTACACAGTGAATGCATAAGGGTAAGTAAATATATATATATATATATATATATATATATATATATATATATATAAATATATATATGAGAGATATATATCATCATCATCATCATCATTGTCAACCATTATCAATCCACTGCTGGACGAAGGTCTCCCCAAGTTTCCTCCACAACGGTCTGTCTTGTGCCAGTCTCCTCCATGTCACTCCCGCATATTTACGAATTTCATCCACCCATCTCCCATGTGGTCTTTTTCTGGGTCTTTTCCTGTCCCTTGGTATCCAATCTAAAATTTCGGCTGTCCATCTATGGTCTGTCCTTCTGGCAGTATGTCCAGCCCATTGCCATTTCAGGGATTTAACCCTGATCATGATGTCTTCCACTCTCGTCATTTTTCGGATCCACGAGTTCCTCTTCTTATCTCTCCTGGTTATACCAAGCATGCAGCTCTCCATGCTGCTTTGAGTTGTCTGCAGCCTTTGTATGTCTCTTTTAGTTAAGGTCCACGTCTCTGCACCATACGTAAGCACTGGAAGGATGCATTGATCAAACACTTTTCTTTTAAGACATAATGGCATATTGCTCTTGAAAATTATGCTGTTTCTTCCAAAAGCTCTCCAGGCAATATATATATATATATATATTCACAGGGTTGTCACAAATATTTGGAACTCCATTTACGGACTGATAATTAACACAGCAATCAGACATCACCAAATTGACTGTAATTACTGTTTCACACATGAATTAAATCACATCAGAAAACTTGAAAATATCATTGCCATGGAGCGGCGATTACAGAGTTTTCTGGGAGTCCCGACAATGACTGCTTAGTCACTTCTTGCTATATTAACAGATAGAAAGAGCAAGCACTTTTCCTTTTGTTTAGAAAAATATTAAAGTTCAGAATCTGAACTTCAACTCTCCACCGCAGTCTCTTGTTCTTCGCAAAGTCGTTTTTTCTGCACAGTTGGCATGCAGCAGCATTTTTTAACATTGATTTCACTTTAAACAAAAGAAAAAATGTTTGCTCTGCCCCTTGATATAACAAGAAATAACTAAGGAATGGGAAAATGTACATTTTAAGCCAAATTAAAGACCAAAAATCATTACTGCATTTATTCACTCTGCCATGAAAACAATTTTACAGGACACTGAAATGAATCAGATTCCATCACAGACAGATTAAGCAGGATTTTGAAATTTAATTTCACTTTAAAAAGGGAAATTAATTTCAAAATCGGTACTAAATTCTTAAAAACAACAAAGTTGGGGTTTTTTCACTATTACCAAAGATATTGAAAACAAGGAACATGATCAGAAAAATACATAAAAATAAGCATCTAATCAGGAAGGGTGGGGGGGGATGCAGCTTGGTCAGAAAAATTAGAAATTCTGAAAATCACAGAACATTCTCATCCCTGCCGGAACAATACTTTTCAATGGTTCCAAACATTTTTGTCCAGCAGATGACATGAAAACATCAAGCATTGTGATATTAAGAACATCCAATGCAGTGTGTGGGTCTTCTCCAAAGCAATGCCAGCCAATCATGCCTGTTGCTCATGCCATCAGCAGGAACCAAGTGCATATAAGTTGGGAAAGGTGAACTCAAAATAGCTAAATAGCTTCCAGGAGACAAAGAAAAATCGTAAATTTCAACAAGGTTTCCTCCTACTCACTAAAAGAGCAGCAACACATGGCATCGAAAATATCCAAAGTACAATAATTTCCAGGAGTTATAATTAAATCGTAATTGACCAGGTGAATGAGTTTGTGTATTTTAGAAGCATGTTTGATAGAGAGAACAAATTATCCGGATGGTGAAATTGGTAGGCGAGTGAATTCTTCATTAAAAGTCATAGCTGCTTTGGGAGGTTTTCACAGGAATGATGGGTTCTCAAGAGAATCCCACATGGCTGTGTATGAAAGTGTAATTGTTCCTACTTTGATGTATGGCAGTGAAACAATGGTACTAGAGAAGAAAACATAGGAGTCTGTGTGCTGGACAAATACATTACTTACGGGTGTTTGTGGCAAGACACGTTCTGATCGTGTAAGGAATGAAGATGTGTTGCAGTTGTGTAATGTGAAGCAAAATGTTGTTAGCAAGGTGGAGACTAATATGCTTCGGTGGTTTGGACATGTTGAAAGAATGAGTGACTAGATTGCTTACTAAGAAAAAAAAATTTGCCCAAGTGGCAAAAAAGAAAGGCAGAGGAAGGCCAAGGAAGTCATGGGATGATCAGATTCAGGAGTGTCTGCATGAGAAAAAGATTATGAGTATGAAGTATAGAAGGTCTTGTGTACATCATATGATGGATGTCAGTGAAGCCTGAGTTGAGTTGTGTGTCAAATCGCTGTAAATGGAAAAGTTTGATATGGCAACAGTAAGTAAATAATCAGTTAAAAATTTATCTGGTGGTTTGTATTTCTTTGTGGAGCTAACCTCTGTGAATCTCAGAAAACAGCTTAGTGATATGTATGATGTATAACTAAATCACAATGAATTTTCATGAGGCCCAAACTAGTAAGCTAGCTGTAATATCCATCCTTTAATCTCTCTGCACTTAACAGAGAGCTTCTGCCCTGAAGTCTGCATGTGGGTTGCCTTTGACTTTGTTTTTCTATCACCCTTTTGCTCTGTAAAAGGGCAACAGATCTATATTAATATCATTATCTTGACAACTTCTGCAGAGAGCTATGCAAACACACACAAAAAAAGCATGTTATCAGTAATACGGATTAGGAATACACAGTCTAAGTTGTTAATATATCTGTTAGCCTCTCACCATGCACATGTCAAATCCTTTGACTAACAACATTTGTTCTGGATATTTAAAGGTCTAATTTTAAAATAGATCTATTTTAAAATCCTGAATTTTGAGAAACTTCATAACAATTTATTATTTTCAACTACTACCAAACAGAAAAATTTCAACTTCATAAAAAAAATGTAAACTTTCAGATTTCTTTGCAAATATTTTGGTTTATACTGTACTTACAAATTCTGAAGAACAAGAATTGTTCTTTGAGGGATCATCTCTCGGACTCCTGTACACAGATTCCACGAACTGCAGAGCATGGTGACTTGTAGTTAAAATGTTATGGAAGTCTTCGGTATCCGAGTCTGATGGTGAATCGAACGCATCTCCGGAGTGAAACACATCTGTTGGGTGATCTCCACCATCCTGAAAGTATTTTGAACAATTTACATACAAAATACAAAGAAGTAAAATCTTAAAGAAACAATGATGTTAAAGCTGATTACCTGAGCTTCTAACTCCTGAATGCAGAATTTCTGGGAACTATGCTACTTTAAAAACTGGCATTCCTTTTAAATCTTATCATTTAATTCAACCTGCTTTTTAGCTTTAGAATATGTGGTTATTTTTTTACATGCACTACTTAAAATTTTACAACATACTGTTTATATTATGATAACCACTCTCAAATAATCACATATCATTCACCCAAAAATCACTCTTATTCTAAAGCTAAAAACTCCTATATAAGAATTTCCTAGCATTCTGAATTGTATACCATACTGTCATCAAGGGTCTTTTTTTATTATTATTATTATTATTGGAGGTTTAACGACCACTGTGAGCAACTCAATGGGCTATAAGCAGTCGCCCGTCCCTAATTTAGGGTCACTGGTTCCAGGGAAGGGAGAGAGCCAGTGCCGTAAGACAAACACAACATCCATGCCTGACCGGGATTCGAACCCGGACCCCTTATGGACGAATGATCAGAGGCCAGCGCCTTAGACCACTGCGCCACCGGGGCGGCTCATCAAGGGTCCTTCTAATAACAAGCCATAAATTACAAACACAAGAAAAAAACACTGTTCTATATAGGAAGTGTGCAAAATACAAGAAATGGAAAATGACTAGAGGGGGTATCACTAGTTCCATCTGTTAACAAGAAAATGCAACCAAAATCTTATGAATACATTGCATTGCTAAGTTATGACTAAGTATATAAAGAAATCAATACAGATAAGCAGCACACAATGATATAAAAAAAAGTGGGCCCCACAAACCATAGGAATTCAAAAATTAACTTTGACAGCTTTAAATTGTGCATTACACTAAAAAAGAAAAAAAAAAGACAACAAACAGAATGAAGTCAGAAATGGTATCTGTTAAAAAGAAACAACAGGTAAAGCATATATTCAAATAAAGTTTCTTACCGTGTTGGTCGAAAATGGCCTACCACGTGACCTGCCTTGAAATTTTCTGCAATAGAACTCTGCATTTATTGAAGAAGCATCAGAGTGACTACCAAGAACTGTACGATAATCATCTCCAAAATTTATTAGTTTCTGCACCTGATCCTCATCCACAGTTTGTTCAGAATAGGGTTCACTCAAATAAGGAGGATCCTACAGTGAAAATTCAAAATGATCATGTTTAAAAGGGAGGGAAAGCACAGTTCAGGGTTTTTTTTTTTTTTTTTTTTTTGAGAGCTGCATTAAGAAGTGTACATGTTCAACACCATGAAAAAAAAAAAAAAAGTGCACATTAGTAATCTTTCATGTGATCTTATATAATCAGATAGCACAAAATCTGAAACACACACACACACACACACACACACACACACACACACACACGGGCCGCTGAATTACAAACTTTTATTCAATACTGAGTTTAACCCGAATTACTGACTGCGGTTTGGCATAGATTCCACAAGGTGTTGAACTGTACCTACATATACAGCATACCAAGCTCTCACCAGACAGTCATCTAAATAGCTCAGATTTTCCAGAAGAGGACTTCACTCACAGATCTGCTTTTCTAACATGTCCCACACATTCTCAACGGGGTTAAAATCTAGGCTTTGTGGTGATCAGGGAAGATGGCGGAAGTCACTGTCGTGCTCGCTGAACCACTGCTGAACACATACATCTTGTGTGATTTATAGAAGTATTGTTGTTCATGAAACAGCTGTCACTTGCAGGATAAAATGTAAACATTGCAGGATGGATTTGATTAGCAAAAATGTTCAGATAATCCTTGGAGGACACTCGACCTTCCAGCAATATCAAGGGACCCATTGCACACCAACAGAACATGCCCCTGACCATGACACCACCTTCAGAATTTTGAGTTATGTTTACAAGAAAAGCTGGGTTCACTGCTTCATGGCGCTCCCACCAAACTCTCTCTGCTACCATCGGTACAGAAAAAGGTGTACCACAACTCACCGAAACTGCATGACTTTTTCCAGTCACAGTGTTTCTGACACCATTATAGACAAAATTTTCAGTTCTTCACAGAAATCAGTGGTTTCCATATAGGCATGCGACTACCAATGCTGATCCAATTCAATTCCTTGCACATACATAGTTCACTGAGATGTGGGTCAGGAACAGCCTTCATTGAATACTTTGGTCAACTGCTGCATACAGGAAGTTCTGTTTCAATGTACAAGCCATCTCAAACAACAGCGATCTTGTTCCTGACAGACTATCATCATGCAACAATTATCCACTGATTAAAGACCTGGGATATTTCACCTTTTGAGAAACCAGTCGCTCTGCTGTTTTCACCCACAATGAGCCCTTTATTGAACTCCAAACTATCCTCTGTTTTTCCCATTGTGATCAACATTACTGAAGAGCAACAGTCTCCCTAGATCATGTGGTGATGCACATGACCACTCATAAACTCTGTGTAAGTGACGTTTACATATATCTGCATAAAGGTATCTAATTCAGAGGTCAATGTGTGTACATATTGCTATGTTGTTCTCCAAGATTCAAAGGTTAACTTCTCAAAGAACAATCACCTGCCAAATCAACATTACTGATGTTAGATTTTCCTTAATGTTTATGTATCAAATGTCTCCAACTACAATGCCCTTGACATGGAACTTGAGCTTCACATAACACACAAGACCTTTTGTATCTCACACTGCGTGCATGTCTTTTGCAGGCAACTCCTAAAGCTGGTACTCCCACAATTTCCTCGGCCTTTCTCTACCCCTCTTTCCTGATACTTGGGCTGAATAAATTCCCTTAATTACTTAGTTAGCACCTAATCACTCATTCTTTCACCATGCCCAAACCAATTAAAATATTTGTCTCTACTTGACCAAAAACATTTTGCTTCATATTACACATCGTTGTTTCTCTCATGATCAAAGCATGTGTTGCAATACACCTCCTGTAAGTAATGCATATTTCTTCTGCAGTATGCAGTATCCAGGTTTCACTACCATATGCCAGAGCAGGGGTTTATCCAGAAATTTTTAATTGGAGGTGTTTAGGAAAAAGTTAGGGGGTGTGGACAGAAGCAAATTTTTTTAAAGGCTGAAAATTTTTATGGTGAAATATTTAGGTTTTAAGCATAGGATTAACTTCAAAAAATGGAGGTCTGTTGAACTGTTAATAGTTAAGAATGGTTATAACCAGGAGTTTTTCTTTTTTTTTTTCTAAGCTAACATGCACAGTTATTTTGTTTTTGTGCTATTGTTTGTTTGTTTTTATCTCTCATGTCTAAATGCTTCCTTAAACAAGGTAAAAGCGACTAAATTAAATATTGATGCTTTCATAAATCTTGTGCATTCTAAAATGATTCAAAAGAATTCGTTGTTTGAAAAGTCGCAGTGTTACTATAACCATTCAACAGTTTACGTGCCTACAATTACTTTAATGAGAGTAATAAGAATCTTACCTTTGCTAGAAGGTCTGTTCTTTCTCTGCACGTTTCCCCCCCCTTTTTTTGAGTTCTACAGTTGGTTTGGGCTTCTGATGCAGCGGTTTTATGTTGTCTTCAGCTCCTTTTTATTTGACAGAATGAGTACTTCTTTTATCCATACTGTGGCAATGATATGTGGTCCAAGAACCTCTATTTGACTTAAAAACCTATTATCTCACTGACATCTATATAACCCTAACCTGTAGTTTAATTGACTTATAAAACTCACTATTCCGTAAAACCTCGTGCGTGAACATTCACTAACAAAAACTAACTTCTTATTTACAAACACCAAAACATCTAACTAAAAAATTTAAAAACTAATATACAATTATTTACACAAACTCATCTCATTGCCCTCTATACCATTCTTTCATTCCTCAGAACAAAATTCCACCTCATTCATACACCACACCTCTGCCATTCCCAACGTAGATTGCCTATAGCAGCTTTCTACCCAGCCAGGGTCGTCCTCAGGAGGCTCTTAGGTGGTATCAGCCCTGCTATCACAGTGCTAATGAGTGAGAGAAGCGATTATCAGCGCCAGCCCATCTGCTACATCATATTGAAAACTTAGCCACCGTGGCTCCATCTGTTAGGAACTGTAGTTAATATTTTATTTTCTTCTGCAGTATTTTTTTTGTTCTATTTTTATTAGTTCTTTCCAATTTTCGTTAAGTATATTTGGGTCATTATGATTACATGCTCGATCCCTATTTTTTTCTATCAGCACAGATTCTGTAATGCGCAAATGTCTTTCATTGTTACATGATTAAATTATTTTGATGTCTTCAAATTTCGGGTATCTTTGATTGTCTAAGCAATACTGTATCAATGCCGTTTTTGCTTCTTTATTTTGCCAATTTTTTATGTGTTGCTGCAGACGATGTTTCAAATGGTTTTGGTTTTTAGTACCCCCTATGTACGATATTGGAGGGATGCCTGTTATAGGTATTTCATAAACGCCAGCTTTTTCCAAGATACTGCTATTTTCTGTAAAAATTGGCAAAAAAAAAAAAAAAAAAAAAAAAAGCAAAAACGGCATTGATACAGTATTGCTTAGACAATCAAAGATATCCAAAATTTGAAGACATCAAAATAATTAAATCATGTAACAGTGAAAGACATTTGCGCATTACAGAATCTGTGCTGATAGAAAAAAATAGGGATCTAGTATGTAATCATAATGACCCAAATATACTTAACAAAAAATGGAAAGAACTAATAAAAATAGAACAAAAAAAAAATACTGCAGAAGAAAAGAAAATATTAACTACAGTTCCTAACAGATGGAGCCACGGTGGCAAAGTTTTCAATATGACGTAGGAGATCGGCTGGCGCTGATAATCGCTTCTCTCACTCATTAGCACTGTGATAGCAGGGCTGATACCACCTAAGAGCCTCCTGAGGACGACCCTGGCTGGGTAGAAAGCTGCTATAGGCAATCTACGTTGGGAATGGCAGAGGTGTGGTGTATGAATGAGGTGGAAATTTGTTTTGAGGAATGGAAGAATGGTATAGAGGGCAATGAGATGAGTTTGTGTAAATAATTGTATATTAGTTTTTAAATTTTTTAGTTAGATGTTTTGGTGTTTGTAAATAAGAAGTTAGTTTATGTTAGTGAATGTTCACGCACGAGGTTTTACGGAATAGTGAGTTTTATAAGTCAATTAAACTACAGGTTAGGGTTAATTGACGTCAGTGAGATAATAGGTTTTTAAGTAAAATAGAGGTTCTTGGATCACATATCATTGCCGCAGTATGGATAAAAGAAGTACTCATTCTGTCAAATAAAGAAGGAGCGGAAGACAACATAAAACCGCCGCACCAGAAGCCCAAAGCAACTGTAGAACTCAAAAAAGGGAGAAAAAAACGTGCAGAGAAATGTATATTTTTCAAATGAGAAAAGACCTTTTAGCAAAGGTAAGATTCTTATTACTCTCATTAAAGATTCAAAAGAATATCTGCAAAATTTGTAAAAGACTGAAATGAAAAGATATGTACATACACATTTTGTGGTTGCAGTGACTGACTTTTAAAACAACTGCAGAAATTAATGTGTTGCAGCAATTCATTACCTATAAAATCAGCTTGTCGGAAACCTCATAAAGCTGAAATTTATGGCAGAGTTGCTATTGCCAAACCAGTAGTTACTAATACTAATACAAAAAGGAGGATGCAATGTTATCACAAGCATAAAACCCCAGAATTAGATTATTGTAAACATATTATTTAGTCTGATGAATCACCATTCACATTTTTTTCCCAACTTCAAGGAGAGTATAGATTCGGCATACAAGGAAAGCAGCACATAAACCTGTCTGCCGTGTACCAACTGTCCTGTCAAGAATTTTCATTTTCGTAAATCTTGGGGAAACTGATCACTTCGCTGAGATTTACGAAAAATAAAAATAGAAAATAAATAAATAAATAAAATACATAGATTGAAAATTTTCTACAGTCCCACGTTTCAAAATTTTGTTTGTAAGGAGGAGAGAGATGAGGGAATAGTGGCCATGTTCGCTCATTTCTCAGCCCTGACCAAACAAACAAAATTTCTTAAAAGAAATGGGAATAACAGGCATTAAGCTTCCTTTTTTTCTCTCTCTCTCTCTTTTGGATTAATTTACTTTAGTAAGTTAAAAAAAAAAAAAAAAGGCAAGCAAAAGAAGTCACCATCAACCCTATTAGAAAACAAAATTATTTGTAGGAATCACGGAATGAAGGGAAAGCATTTTTTATAAAATTAGTGCAAAAGAAAAGAAAATCTTTCTCTCTTTCTTTGACAAACCTCTTTCAGTCCTCCATTTTAGGCAGGGGTTTAGGTGCCCTGAAAAGTGTTGCAGAAATGCTCATGTAGGCCAGTGACAAATCTATTTTTAGCTACAGCGTTCCCCCCCCCCCCTGCTTTAAGTCATAGGTTACCCTGCCTGGCATGTGGAGAGGGCCATGTGTCAAGCAACAGAGTTTTGGCGCGAACCTGTTAGCCAATGGCCAGCAAAGCCGTTGGTTACTAGGGGGAAATTTTAGCCAATGAGGGGTCAGCAGTTTCAAGCATCCCAGCTTGAGTTGAAAAAATTGTCACTCTACTCTTGACTGCCTTTGGTTGCTGACCACGATGTAACATCTAGGAGAAACGGGGCTCCATTAAGGGGCATCCCGCCGCCGTGATGGGATGTTGGCCTGGCTGGCCGTAAGAATGGTGGTGCAGCCACTCGAAAATATGTAATGCTGGCGTGGGTACGTGCCTTTTTTTTGTACCTCCAATTATGCCAGTAAGTTAATACATTCAGTGATCTGAATGCCTGAGCTGCAAAGTTTCTTCCTATATGCCCTTCAAATCCAAGAGGGAATTCGCCATTAACCCCCGAGACCAGAAGCCCATTGATGACCAGCCAGTCGCTGTGATGACCCATACAAGAAGAGACCACCCCAGCTGCCCACCATGAGAATAAACCAACGCCATCCCTGGCACTAAAATCTGAACTTGCTCAGCCACTGAAAAAATTTTGTTCCTCTTCAGGATGCCCCGTCTAGGCTAGAGATCCATGGAACCTGGTGAGAAAGTACCCTTGCGAACTGTTTGTTGAAGTCACTCGTTCGTCGGGTATGCGATATGAAGATCTAATGAGGCAGTGTGCTAATTATACACACATACACACATATATATATATATATATATATATATATATATAAGAGCAAAACTGAAGACTAAGGACGGTCCTATTAAAACAAAAAAATTAAATAATATAAACAAAATCACAAAAAAAGCTTAAAAATATGTTTATAAAAGAAAATAAAAACAAATAAAAAAGAAAACTAGTTATTCATCACTAGGATAGCTATACTAAAAATAGTAAAACCAACATTAAAATTAATAAGATTCTGATTAATCTATAGAAGCTCACTAAGGTGATTTAATACATGCAAAGATTATTAAATAAACTGCTCGTGTATTTTATAATATTTCTCATGTATTCTGGAGAGTTAATTCTGCTCATTCTGATCATACAGATCCACAGTCTTAAGTTTATATATTTTTTTCTCTGGTTAAAATCTCCGCGCGTTGTTTTCTTGCTGTATGAGGAGGCCATCAGCCCCACCCTCACTGCCCCCCAGCGTCTAGGGAGTGGCGGAAGGGGTCAGCCATGTTCTCCTCTTGTGTGGAGAAAAGTTTTGTTACACAAGAGGTAAGCTCTCTTCCTTGTTTTTGGGTTCTAGGTTTTATAAGTTCAATGTTTGTACTTTATGTACCTTTTCTCTGTCGTTTTTTAGCTTTTCAGCTTTTAAGCATTGGTTTGTCTGTTAACATTTTTGCGGGTTTTAACTCTTACTTTTCTTTGTAACTTTGAGCGTCTTTTGAGGTACCCAGGAACAGAAGAAGGCTAAGCCTGTTCCTTTTCTATGCGCTGTCTATGTGCTGTTTTTTCAAAGTAGTTAAGTTCTTAATAACTAATTAATTATGCACCTAAAGCACTGCTGAAATACTTTGTACATATTGCAACTAACTGTTTAAGGTATATAACTTTCACAAAGTTTTCTTTAGTTAATATTTATCTTTAACTTATTCTCGTTTTCGTGCTGTCATAAGTTGTAGAGTAGGGGGTTTTAGACTCAAGTTTTTTCTTTCAAAAATCTGTTCGTTATAAATTAACATTTCCTTTTTTTTAATTGCAATGTAAAATTTGGATTTCTTTTGCATTATTTTTCAGGTTTAAATTCTCTCTCAAACGAACTTGGAATTTCGTTATAGCTGAAAATCATTTCCATTTATTATGTCACTCTCACAGCTTGAGTTCTCTTTAATCTTCTTCTCTCTGTTTAATAGTAACAGATGAAGAGCATGGGTCGGGCCATGAAGGTTAATGGATGCAAGCGAAATTGTTAACTAGTGCTAGGTCATGCTACTCTACGGAGGACATGACTTATATATATATATTTTTTAACTATTTTAGGTGGGAATGTTACTTGCATCTATGGCCTTGCAGAAACCCATTTCCAACTAGGTCTTTGTGGAAGTGAGAAAATGCAGAGTTTTTGCTGGTCCTTGATAAAGCCAAGGCTCAGTATTTTCGACACCTTCTACATTCAGTTGTTTTATTTTATTTTTTTATCTTTTCTCCTTTTACTCACACAGGTAGATACATAACCTTTTCTATGTTGTATTAGGTGTGAGTCAAAATTATATATGTATTTTTTTGCTTAGGTATCTTCTTTATAGAATATATATATATATATATATATATATATATATATATATATATATATATATATATATAAGAGCTGCTCTAGAGGTAATAGAGGACAGAGGTTATTTCGCACATCAAGCATAGTTGATTTTGCTAACTTGCTAAAAACTCTGGAAAGCTTTAAAACTGGCACTAATTTTGTTAAAAATACTTACAAAATTCTCAAGTCCTTCAAGCACTCTGTCCTTAAAAGTTTTTTCAAATTCTGGAATGAAACTGCTGACCATGTTGATAAGCATGTTTTTGCTTTGGTTCTGGACATTCTTAAACATATTCTTAAAGATAAAATTTCTCTTAAAGAATTTTCCAGTAATTTTGTTACCATCAGGTTTCTAAATAAAGCCTACGATAATCTCAATGTAAGGAAGCTGTTCTACAATAATGCAATTTTTTTTCCCATCCACAGGCACCAGTCTATTGTAAGTTTTAAATATGTTAAGACCTTAGGGTCAATAGTTAAAAACTACAAACTTAACTCTTCGAGCTACATTCCTGTAATTACTACATGTTCTTGTGATGAACATAAAGAAACAGTTCACTATGATAAGAATTACAACCATATTATCACCGGAAACTTGAGTTTTGTTGAAAATGAAAAGCTTAGGAATTTATTAGAGTATGGCTCTAAATTCAGACCTTCCTTCACAATTTCCAAAGAAAGGATTCTTGAGAGCTTCACTCAAGATGTTAATAGGTACATAGTAAAAACCAGTTTAACGTACAATCAGCCTATTGAGGCCTTCGCAGAATGGAAATATAATATAATCAATAGCTTCACCGGTGAGTTGGCAGGTCTGGACTTTTGTTTCGACAGAAATCTCTTTTTCTCTGGAGAAGCTAAAAGGTCACTCTCCAAACTACAAGACCAATTTATTTTTACCACTACGGATAAAGCTAGCAATAATTTTGCAATTATCTGTAAGAAGTTCTATTTTGAATTGTTAACTATGGAACTCAATAATAGAGTAACATACGAGCCCGTAAGTTATTCTACCAAGCAGTTAGAAAATCGGTTTAAGGCATTCTTCAAGAAACTTAAAATTCCACAAACTAGAAGATATGAGCCTGAATTTCCATTTCTTTTTGCAACGGTTAAGTTTCATAAGGATCCTGTGAAGTTCAGGTTCATAGCTAGTGGAGTAAGGAGTCATAAAAAGAAAATAGATCTTGCTTTTGAAGATGTCTTAAAGAAGGTTTTGAAACACATTAGAAACTGTTCTAACTTGATGTACAGAGATTTTTGGATAATTAATAATAATGCAGAAGTAATTTCTACTATACTCAAAGTTTGTCCCCTAGATATTAATAGTTATGATTTTGAAAACCTATATACTAATCTGCCTCTATCAGATATAATCACTACCTTTAAAGAGCTGTATGCAGAATTTAAACTTAACCAATTTGTTAATGTAGGAACTTGGAACTCTTATCTCAATTGCTGCATAGAAAATAACCATATCTTATATAATAATACTCTCTATAAGCAAGTGAACGGTATTCCCATGGGAACATCAACGTCCACGAATATCGCTAATCTATTCCTGTTCTTTAAGGAATATAAATTCATTAAAAATCACCCCACCTGCTCAGATAACTACCTTTACACTTTTAGATATATTGATGATCTGCTGTGTATCAATAATTCAGAAGTTATAGAGAGTGATTATGATAATATCTATCCTAGCTCTCTTAACTTATGTAAAACCAACCACAGTAATCAGGAACTTGAGTTCCTAGACTTAAGCATTAAGCTCAACAGAGGTAACCCATCTATTAGCCTCTTTGATAAAAGAGTTAATTTTCCTTTCAAAGTAATTAAATATCTACACTGGAATAATAACATTTCAACCAAAGTAATTGAGAATGTACTAATTTCTCAGGTCCTAAGAATTTCAAGAATTTGCAGCAACAATTTGGACTTCAATTACCACATTAATATACTATTAGAAAGTTTTCTAGAGAACGAAATTCCTTCTTCTTTTATCAAAAGAACTTTAAGAAAAATTATTCTGAATAATAGAGTAAGGTTGGCAGATCTGCTTTAATTTTCTACACAGTTAATAATATGATTCTGACCAATCAAAGCCGTAAGGAAGTTGGCTAGAGGATGCCTATTAACTACCTAAAGGAACCTTAGTGCTATGGATATGACGGTCCTATTAAAACAAAAAATTAAATAATATAAACAAAATCACAAAAAAAGCTTAAAAATCTGTTTATAAAAGAAAATAAAAACAAATAAAAAAGAAAACTAGTTATTCATCACTAGGATAGCTATACTAAAAATAGTAAAACCAACATTAAAATTAATAAGATTCTGATTAATCTATAGAAGCTCACTAAGGTGATTTAATACATGCAAAGATTATTAAATACACTGCTCGTGTATTTTATAATATTTCTCATGTATTCTGGAGAGTTAATTCTGCTCTTTCTGATCATACAGATCCACAGTCTTAAGTTTATATATATTTTTTTCTCTGGTTAAAATATCCGCGCGTTGGTTTCTTGCTGTATGAGGAGGCCATCAGCCCCACCCTCACTGCCCCCCAGCAACTAGGAGTGGCGGAAGAGGTCAGCCATGTTCTTCTCTTGTGAGGAGAAAAGTTTTTGTCACACAAGAGGTAAGCTCTCTTCCTTGTTTTTGGGTTCTAGGTTTTATAAGTTCAATGTTTGTACTTCATGTACTTTTTCTCTGTTGTTTTTTAGCTTTTCAGCTTTTAGGCATTGGTTTGTCTGTTAACATTTTTGCGGGTTTTAACTCTTTCTTTTCTTTGTAACTTTGAGCGTCTTTTGGGGTACCTAGGAACAGAAGATGGCTAAGCTTGTTCCTTTTCTATGCGCTGTTTTTTCAAAGTAGTTAAGTTCTTAATAACTAATTAATTATGCACTTAAAGCACTGCCGAAATACTTTGTACATATTGCAACTAACTGTTTAAGGTATATAACTTTCACAAAGTTTTCTTTAGTTAATTATTATCTTTAACTTATTCTCGTTTTCGTGCTGTCATAAGTTGTAGAGTAGGGGGTTTTAGACTCAAGTTTTCTTTCAAAAATCTGTTCGTTAAAAATTAATATTTCCTTTTTTAATTGCAATGTAAAAAATTTGGATTTCTTTGCATTGATTTTCAGGTTTAAATTCTCTCTCAAACGAACTTGGCATTTCGTTATGGCTGAAAATCATTTCTAATTATTATGTCACTCTCACAGCTTGAGTTCTCTTTAATCTTCTTCTCTCTGTTTAATAGTAACAGATGAAGAGCATGGGTCGGGCCAGGAAGGTTAATGGATGCAAGCGAAATTGTTAACTAGTGCTAGGTCATGCAACTCTACGGAGGACATGACATATATATATATTTTAAACTATTTTAGGTGGGAATGTTACTTGCATCTATGGCCTTGCAGAAACCCATTTCCAACTAGGTCTTTGTGGAAGTGAGAAAATGCAGAGTTTTTGCTGGTCCTTGATAAAGCCAAGGCTCAGTATTCTCGACACCTTCTACATTCAGTAGTTTTATTTTATTTTTTTATCTTTTCTCCTTTTACTCACACAGGTAGATGCATAACCTTTTCTATGTTGTACTAGGTGTGAGTCAAAATTTTATATGTATTTTTTTGCTTAGGTATCTTCTTTATAGAATATATATATATATATATATATCCTGTTATGTACTAAGACGATAGGAGCTCTTGCTTTGAGCTATGCATAGAAAAAAATTATTCGTCACTGGGCGTGGCTGTTTAGAATGAGTTTATAAAAAGTAAATTGTTTTTATTCTCGGGAATTCAACTCAGGAAGGGCCCTATTTTTTGGATGTAACAGTAGTATTTTGTGAACGCTCAATTTTGTACATTCTGTGCTAAAGTAAATGGTTTTGTTTGGCATTAATTTTTTTTCGAATATTGTAGAAGTTAAGTTAAAATTATTTTTCCAGTGGAGCAGTACATTTTTTTTTTTTTTTTTTTTTTTTTTGAGGCTAGCTGGGTGTGAAAAGGTTGTCAATATCATTTTGTCAGGTCTTGTATGTGTGGTCAAGTAATAGCTGGCCTGGAAACTTCCTGTCAGTGTTTTCTTTTGAGTTAAATTAGAAAGAAGTGTAATTTTACATAGGTTAAGCCAGCGGTACTTTATCTCTTGTAGTTTTTTTGGAGCTTTTGTGTGGAATGTTATAAAGTTCAGTGATTAAGTATTATTTTTTGTGAAAAAAAAGCTTCATACTAAATTTTATACTCAGAGGGGACAGATTGAGAAAAAGGAGATGTTATAAATGTAGTAGCAGTAGGGGTTATAGGATTTCATAATTGTGTTATAAGCTATTTTGATGAACAACCTCTCCGACCAGTATTTCTATTAAGTAAAATTTAACTCTTTTTGTGCTCAGTGATTTTTGTATTTGTGAAATAGAATTTGTATTTATGAGCTTAGTGCAGGTGCCATGTAGTTGGGAATTTTTCTTGTAGGCTAGTTATTATTATGGTTTGGTGTTTCAGTAAATTTAAGTGCAAAAATTACTCTTTAAAATTTTTCTTGTAGCAGTGAGGACTAATTTCTAGTTTCAGCCCGTGGATTAGAAAAACTGATTTTTTTGGGGGAAAGAATATAGAAATGGGCATACAAGGCAGAATAAGGGGCATGTGTATAGTGTGACTGAGAAAATCCAAATAGCTGTTGTGTTTCTTCAAGAAGTGATGATTTTTCTAGAAATAGGTGATTTTGAGATATGATGATTTATGGAGTTTTCTGGAAATAAAGTGAGGTTTGGTACAGTGTGTTTTCTGGGAAATGAGTAGTACAGTGTGTTTTCTGGGAGATAATGAGTTGTAGTATGTTCCTGGGAAATAAAGATATGGAGTGATTTTCTGGGAAAAAAGGTGATTTATTGAGTTTTCTGGAAATAAGGATGTTGGGTTAGTTTTCTGGAAATAATGATGTTGGGTGAGTTTTCTGGAAAATAGGGAATGAGATATTTTGGGGGCAAGAGAACTCTTGTGGGATACTTTTCCCTATGTGGATATGCCTCGGGTCTCAAAGGGTGCATGAAACAAATTGGGGGATTTGTTTTCTGCCCGAGTAAGCTCGTTGGCTCATAGGAGGTGGTTCCTACCAAGGAGTGGTGTGAGTTGTCCCAAAATCAGTGTGAAGAAACAGTACAGGGTATTAGGACATGCTTTGCTCCACTACACTGTATAGGCTGGGAATGGATTCACGACCCATTCTCACCTTCAGACCCAAACTTTGTTGTTCCTTCAGTGAAATCGAGCTTTTCTAGAGAAGTGGGACTCGTTGAGTGAGATGTTTGTTTGGCCTTTCTGCCCGAGTTGATTACTACATGGGTGCTTGTAGATTGGGAAAACTTATAGTGTGAAAATTTAAAAAGTTGGATTAAGCTGTTTATAAATTGTCTGTCAGGACCAGTTATGTAAACTAAAGTTTTGATGAACAGTAGGAGTGTACATAAATAAGTCCAGGAGTGTTGGAAATCGGTGTATGTTTTTGCCTACATTATAACATTTTGAGTACTCAGAACAAGCTTGTGTGGTAAGGATTTTTGGATTTTCATGATGATAGTGTGAATTTAGATTCTTTGTCAGTGTAGCAATTTAATGATAACTTTTGAGTGAATTGAGTAAGATATTTAGTGTATTAGGTTTTGTATGGTGTCTAGAATTGGTTCAGTATCAGGTAATGCTAGATTGTTGTGTTATGTTGATTTTAAGGCAAATTTTCCTGGAAGTGTAGAACCTTGTATTAAAGTAACTTTTCATTATGCGTAAAATTTTGGCTCAGTTGTTGTGGTATTTAAAATTAAAATGGATTCAGAAAACTGGTCTGGGAAGGTTTGTTCGAAGGAGTTAGTCAGAGCAACATAGTGTACACATATTCTTATAATTTTTTTTTACTACGAGAGCGAGATATTTGCATTTCATCCACTTAATTTACACACCATGTAAATTGCATTCATGTGTTGATTTTGATCAGTAATGTACCTGGTTCTATAGTTTCACTGAAAGCAACTAAGCTGTGTGTCAGCTGATTATTTTTATTGGGCCCAGTGGCCAGGTTTAAATTTTGTGACCAAAAATTAGCTTGTTAAGTTTTACAAAATAAATATAGGCCAAGTGGCCTTTCAAAAACCCAAACCTTAGTGCAGTGAAGTATTAAGTGTCTCAGTTGAATTTTCATCACATGGTTCAAATGTATCCCCCTCAGCAGTGACTGAGGTGAGAAACGAAATCAGGAGTAATTGTGTGTTAAAATCAATGTTTTTGTCCTAACTATTATATTCGACTTCACCGCCTCCAAAAGTTATTTACACGTGTACATAACTACTAATAAACTACTAGTTATACAAATTTGGTACACATGTAAACAATAGTTACTTTTCTTCCACTTTCAAGGTTTATCTACTCATCTAACGCAAACAACGCAATATTTTGGGGAGTTTCCAAATTCAGTGTTGCATTTTATTTTCCTATTTATGTTTCATGGCCTTAATCAAAATTTCAGTTTTGTTTCGAAATGCATCTACCAATCTCCCAAATTTTAATTTTCTGTAATTTCCATATAAATTGCAACATTAGCATAAACTATCTTTTTTAAATACCCATAATCTTCAACGTTTCACAACCATCAAACATGGTGGTGGTGGGGGAGGGGGTCAAGAATGGTTTGGGCAGTGATCTCTTAGTATTCTTTAGGTCCTATCATCACCCTGAACAGGCAACTTACTCCATGAAGTTCATCTCATGGTGCAAACTTTGTTTCTTGCCAATGAAGTCACATTTTAACATAATAATGCTTTAATATACACAGCCAAATGTGTCCAATCTTGGTTTGAGGAACATGAAACTGAAGTTAAACATCTTGTATGGCATGACATGCACTATCACCACACTTAAACATTATGGTGCCCCTATGGGTAGAATTGGAGAGCAGAGTAAGAAGCAAATTTCCTCCACTACTGTCAATCAAAGAATTTTTAGGCTTTCCTTCATGAGGAATGGGGTCCAATATTTCTGAAAACTGTCCACAATTTATTTTCATCTACTCCATGTCGAACACGCTGTTGTAAAAGCAAAAGGCGGGCCAACACCCTATGAACACATACCTGTAGCTCTTCTCACAAGTGCTTCCATTTCCTTTTTCTCTCTCTCTCTTTTTTTTAATACATTCCTGTACTTGTACTTGAGAAACATATTTGATACACACAACCCATTTTCAATACAAACTTCAATTAACACGTTCGCTGCCGCCATACTATATCAGCGGCAAGCACGCTGTGCCGGTATGAAACCTGTGCAAATCTCCCACGACGCCAAAAGGCATCACCATGATTGAGCTTTAATGTGTTTGGACCAACCAGCCGTGTGTTCGCATCTCATAGCTTTGCATGACTTAGCAATTCTAAAAACAAGAAAATTCATCCATAACTGATATTCGCAATTATAATTCTGCCAGCAATTAAATACTATTCCGATACTGAAGTAGATTAGACATTTACTAGATACATATTTCAAACATTGTTGCATACAAAACAAGAGAAATAATGCTTACAAATGCCAAAGGATTCTATAAATAGTGCCATGATGCATAACTAGATAAATACAAAATCCATACATTTTGATTTGGGTAGGGAAAAAAATCCCACACACACAAACATGCAGTTCGACTTGGAACATACTTTTTTTAGCAAAATGGGAAGACAAAATATTTATCCCTTATCTACGATGATATAATTCGAAGCCTGGCTGAAAGCACAGTGCAGGATTTTCTGGGCACTGGGCGCAGTAATAGAGAGTGTCCCTGCGAATCCCTTTAGCAGAGCACTTTTTGCATTATCTCCTCAAAAAACGTCCCGTTTTGTTTGGGTTTTTTTTTTGTTTTTTGTTTTTTTACTGGAAGATGGCCACATACTTTTAATGATTTAGATATCTTCACTCGAGAAGTTGATGGCTCTTGATTCAAATGTTGACGTACAATGGATAGCCTAAAATCGTAGAGGCTATCTTTTTCCCTGAGAATTTATTATACAAGTTGTGGGAAGTGATTATCATCATATTAAATATATGTATTCCTAGTTTCTTGTACCATCTTATGGTTTTCCTTTCACAAGGATAGTACGCTAGCATTTGATCTTGACGATCTACCCCTGACAAATTTATTATAGTTGAAAAATAGCACTATTCAGTCTTTGGTTTTTCTTTTATCTGTCCCCTTTTATTTACAGTTTGAACTAAATCGTCCTCAAACTGCGTGGTAATGAAGAGAACATCCCTTTTATCTTTCCATTTGCACACTGCAACAGCATTAGAATATTGGCATTTTCGTTCCCCCTTCAAAAGTTTAGCTTTCGTGACATCCTTAGGAAGATCTCGTCGGTCTGCACAGAGAGTTCCAGTGCAATAAGTGTCATTGTTCAACAACTGCAATGCAAGATTGTAACTATTATAAAAAGTATCCATATAAATAGCATGACCAACATTTAGATTCCCTTCCATCAATTTTAAAACTACATTAGCAGCATGACCCCCCCCCCCCCCCCGTGTTCAGTTGCCCTGTGTAAACCAAAGCTTTTAGAATCATACCATTTGGTTTCGTTAGCATATAAAGTTTCACCCCATATTTATCACATTTTCCTTTCATGTACTGTTTGAAAATCAAACGCCCCTCCATAAAACCATTGATTCATCAATCGTAAGTTCTTTGCCAGGGTAGTATATGTATGCTCTCTGTGGTATCATTGGATGCAAAATAGACTTTAGGTCGCTGTGCTGGGTCATTGTACCCCCCCCTCCCCATTGTTACAATGGTATCATTAAATAAATCCAGTAAAGGCATTATTTTTGCAGGGCGGTTGGTAATTGTAATCACTTCGCCAAAGTGAGGATTTCTTGCAAAATGAAAGCACCGCATGATCAGAAGGAAACGATTCCTGCTCATATTTGAAGAAAAGCAGTCCATTTTGAATAATGTATCTGTTTTCCAGTAATCTTGGAGATGGGGCATTTGTACAATGCCCATATGAAACAGAAGGCCAGAAAAACTTTCATCTCATCTACCGACACATCCTTCCATTCATTTATTCGTGAACCTACAGTAACTCCCGAGATAAACAGTTCTACAGCATATGCATTACTTTCCCTAACTGATAGATCATAAAATTCCTCATTTGCAAAAAGATTTTAAAAATCGATTGGCTCAGTACCTATCATATTAATTTTCAGTCCTGGTACACTAGTGAACAGAATTTATTCTCATGATGTCGGGACCATCACACCAATGTGAATAGCCAAAATCCGTTGAGGCGGAGTATGAGAAAGAACGCGGCATTCTTCATTCTCACTTTCACTGCTGGTTGTACTACAGCTAAGTAAAAGAATAAGTTTCTGTACTTGACAGATTATCGGCATCATCTCCTATTTTCACAGAAGAATGTGCCCGCCGAGGAACTTTTGGTTTAGAGGGACCGGCGATAACGCGTTTGAATATATCCATTGTTTCCGCAAAACTAAGTATTGAAGTGAATATGGTTTTCTTTGAAACCCCTTTAGCCTTCTCAATAAGCCTCCCTGTGACGTATAAACTCTAAGTAGAAAATGCGTTTTATTGCCACTCAAGCATCTATTTATTGATAATTCCCTTCACCGCAAAACCAGTGACGTTCAAAGGAAAATAAACATTGCAGTGAAAAGCGCGCGCTGTGTTAAGTCTATGGGAAGTCAACTTACTTTCCCTTTCCTAAACCGTGTGGGAAAAAATCCGCTATCCCAAAACCGCGGTCACTTTTAGACAGTTGGAGACTCATTTTCAGTGCCAGTAACAAAATAGATAACTCTCTTCAAGTGCCGAAGGTTTTAGGAAGCAAAATATGAAGTCATTATTACGACGCCGTTCGGCGGCGTTGGCACCTGGGCTAAGTATTGTATGACGCCGTTCAGCCCTGAAAGTGGTAAACTATAATTAGTGTCATTCACACTGGGATCATTATATATATAAACAGATTTAAGCTCATTTCAAAAACCATCCTTTCAATTTACATTCGGATAATAATTAGCACAGCAATCAGATATCACCGAATTGATTGTAATTACTGTTTCACGCATGAATTAAATCACATCAGAAAATTTTTTAATTTCATCGCCGTGGAGCGGAAATCGAACCTGCATCTCGAACGGTAATCGGGAGATGCGGGTTCGATTCCTGCTCCACAGCGATGAAATTTTCAAGTTTTCTGATGTGATTTAATTAACATGTGAAACAGTAATTACAATCAAATCAGCGATGTCTGATTGCTGTGTTAATTATCATGACGTATTTACCACGTTTTATGAGAACAATATATCTTCAACTCTCAATACCTAAACAAACTGAGATTTACTTAGCAACGTTAGATGGCAGCAGAATCTGCATTGAATAAGTATGCGGTTGGAGAATATTCAGATGCTCTTAACACACAGATACTTGCAAATTCGCCATTGTGGGTGGTGCAACGGATAGCGCGCTCAAACGGTAATCGGGAGATGCGGGTTCGATTCCCACTCCACGGCGATGAAATTTTCAAGTTTTCTGAAGTGATTTAATTCATGTGTGAAACAGTAATTACAGTCAATTCGGCAATGTCCGATTGCTGTGTTAATTATCATGACGTATTTAACACATTATGAGAAGAATATATCTTCAACTCTGAATGCATTCCGATAGTTCGTATAACGAGCTTATCGAACCCTAACTGCGTGGCTTATGTTACTTTACGATAGCTGTCAACAATATAATTGTGACGTTCATAATACTGTTTCACACATTATTCATGAACATGTTGACTACCTACAGCAGAATTAGCCTTATCCCGAGCCTTTTCTTCTAAATTTATTACATATCTTTGCCTAGCACATCCGACATTACTCAGAAGCAATTTTGAAAACTCGACCTTTTCCATGCCACCAATGTTACTTAGATGGTCATATAATATTCTTTGAATCCATTTTTTTTATTCACTAAATCCATTTTTTTCTTGAGTTCAGAATCTATTTCTTTTATCAATGATTGTTTGTCTTGAGCTGTCTTTCTAAAGCTATTTGATTTAACAATGCAGTTAAAATTATGAGTGCAGCTATTTGATTTAACAATGCAGTTAAAATTATAACAATGCAGTTAAAATTATGATGCTTTTGTTACCAAGTCATCAGCTGATTTTAATAAATCTAATACTTCATTTTCTACACATGTTTTTCTTTTTTTCATACTTTCTATTTCATCCAGTATTTGGTTTCTCTTTTGGGCTACAGCAGAATTAGCCTTGTCCCGAGCTTTTTCTTCTAAATTTATTACATATATTTGCCTAGCACATCCGACATTACTCGGAAGCAATTTTGAAAACTCGACCTTTTCCATGCCACCAATGTTACTTAGATGGTCATATATTATTCTTTGTGAAACAATAGTTTTCTTTCATATTGTCAATTGTTAGTTCCTTATTAAAGGAGAATCCTCTCTCCACTGATGCCTGTCCAAGTGAGAGCAACAGCAGCTTTTCAGTTACTTCCCACAACAGATCATAGTTTTTACTTGAGGATAAATGTTTATAAAATAACATTTATTCTCAATTCCTCATAATTGTTATCAAAAAGTTTAAAATCTGAAGTTACTGCTGCAACACTATTTATAAAATCCTTTAACTGCAACATAATAGTGTCAACAACACCAGCTTTCAGATGATTTGCATCCACGAGAATTTCTAGAATAAGCTCGAAACTTTTTAAGCAAAATTCCTTCTCAGCACTCATTAATTTAGGATCTAAACACTTCATGTGCCGCACAAGAGCATATTGCAGTGGGCATTTAGTGAGCAATTTTTTGACAAGGTTTTGCAAAATTGATTTGCATTTTATACGAAATTCCATTATCTGCTTTTCACGGATCCAATCTTGACCTACTTAACTCCCCGTCAGACTGCAGTGCACCCTTTCTCCCAGTGACACAGCTGCTTTGAAGTTTACTCTTTTTGACTTCCGATGTCAATGGGGGACTGCAGGAAAAAAGTGAAAAATAACAAAAGAAAAAAGATCGGAAATTCCGATCGAAATTTTTCAGCTGTGGGATTTTAAAATTCAAGGACATTCCAGGCTAATTAAAGAAATTCAAGGGCATTCCAGGCCTTGAAAATTTTTTTTTGAAATTCAAGGACTTTCCAGGTTTTCAAGGACGCGTGGGCACTGGGCACCCTGTGTTAAGTCGTACCTTCTGTAAATACAACCAATTGGTCAGTCATGAGAATTCATCTTTGACTGATTTTACAGTCATTTCTTATATAACCTTGTTTTCGTGAATTCCTTCTTGTTTCATGGAATTTTTTTCATTTCGTGGAAATATATGTTTGTTCCAGTGCTGCCCACAGTGGCAACCAGTTCAAGGTTTTACTTCACGCTACTCATCGTACGAATCTTCATATTTTCAACATGTACAACCTTTGGCCAAGAAAAGAAGACTAATATCGAGCACTGCGGTAATAACCCTATTGGAATATACAACCGAACTGAAGCCTGGTGAGTACTCCTTGATAACATTGAATAATTCCATAATCAAATGCATATTGTTTTATGTACTATGTTGCATATGACATGCTCCCACGGGTAGTCAACATGTTCACGAATAACGTGTGAAACAGTATTACGAACGTCACAATTATATTGTTGACACAGCTATCGTAAACGAACCATCTTTTCAATCAGAAGGTTCAGAATCACATTGTACTGCATTACTATTCACTGAAGTTTCACTTGCAAATGCACTAACAGAATTTTCTCACTTCTGTAACTACAATGAATCAAGTTGTTCATCTTTTTTCACTTAAAATCACAACTATACCAGCTTGTTCTCATATATCATCAAACACTCCAGATCATGCACTCACCATTCCATTCACTTCTTCTATTCCAATTCTTTTCTTTTTACTTTCACTTACACACAGCACATCCAATCCATACTTACACATTTCTTCAACAACCTCATTCATAATTCTATTTATTCTTCTAACATTCCATACTCCAATTATACACTCACACTGCCAAGATCTCTTTCTTGTACGCTATTATTATTATTAGTTCCAAATCACTTCCGTGATGGACCAGTCTTCTCAAGTATGGGTAGGTCCACCATATCACACACTTTAATAACCTGAACAAACTAAAGTGTATCAATACATGAAACAGGAAATCTGAAAAAGTGTGATTATACACAAAGACATTTTCAAATAGTGAGCCCAAAATATTGAAAACAATACTGTCAGACAAAATATTCTGATAACATTCTTGATAGCTTGGCCTGGCTGTCTAAGCTTATAACACAAGGGGGGAAATGTGGAAAAGTACCAACAAACAGCAAAAGTACAGTCAAACTATTTTACAGATTCATAAATGCACTCACAAAGACAAAAGCAAAACACAAACAAACACACACACACACACACACACACACACACACACACACACACACACACACACACACACACACACACAAGTATAAAATATTAAGCTGTTACTGAAATTCAGAGGTTAGCTCCCTGAAGCAAGACAGTCTACCACACTTCATTACTGCTGATCTATCAAACATTTCTATCAAAAGAATGATATTGACAAATAAGCATTAGCTTCACATACATCATGCATGAATGGACTATTTTAGTGGGAGATAAAGAACGACTGAAGGAGCTGAGGTCTGGTGATAGGGATGTAGAAAAGAATTGGGAATGTTTTAAGAACTGAGTTGTCACTGCTGCTGAAGAGGTCTGTGGCACTACAATAGTGGGTAACAATAGAGGTGATGCTTGGTGAAACAATGAGATTGAAAAAGCAGTAAAGAGAAAGAAGGAAGCCTATTATTTGGGGATGTTGCAAGGTAGAGTTTCTGTGGATGAATATCAATGTAAGAAGAATGAAGCAGCTGAGCTGGTTAGCCAGATTAAGGCAAAAGATAGGAAGAAGAAGAAGGTGGAAAGGCAAGAACTGGCTTTTTGGAAAAATAAGAAAAACTTTCTGGAAGTACATGAGACACAGGAAAAATAGGGGAAATGAAGTTTCAAGTTATGTGATGAATAGGATCGGAGAAATGATATGGAAGTCCCATGAGTTAAGTGAAAGATGGGGTGAGTTACTATAGTATATCAAGAAAGCAAAGGTGATTTTGATTCACAAGCAGATGATGTCGCAGTGAGAGATGGAAGCACAGGAGAGATCTCAAGAGAAGAGGTGTGTAAAGCTCTAAAATCTCTTCAAAACGATAAGGCTCTGGGAGTTGATGGCATAACTGCTAAGATGTTGAAATATGGTGGTGACTCTGTAATTGACTTGTTAACTGCTCACTTGAGCTGTGGTGGGCAGGTGAGACACATCTGCCTCCTGATGATGACAGAAGCCTGTTGGAAGCGCTAGAGGATTGTGTATGACGGGCTGAATGGGGTTGGCACTTGCAGTAGGGTTAGCACGGAGTTTGAAATGGATAGAGCACTTTTTTAATCACAGTTGACAAAGGTTTAACTGCCTGGGAATGTAAATAGTATAATTATGTACATAGTGTTTTTAACTGAATGTATGAATGAGTGGTATGGTGTGTATGTTTGTGAGGTTTTTATGGAGATGAGCTATGTTTACGTCTCATATGGCAGAAAGAAACCTACGTTTTTTGTCCAGTAAAAAAAAAAAAAAAAAAAGGAAAATACGATGTTTCATGCCTGGAAGAATGAATCTCATAGGCAAGGAGTCTTTCAACCTTTGAAGGCCAACAACATTACATGATGACGATTGACGTGCTTGAAGTATTAAAGGAAAAAAGTTACCATTATCTTTCGGGTAAGTGATTGGTTATTTTAATAATATATCATTAATGAATTGCACGTAAATATGCGCACTTTGCTGGTGTGTAATACCTTAAAAGTGCAAATATTATGATTTATGATGAAATTTGCCAGTTGTGCTGGGAGTTGGGTATGGTCCCTCAGGATTGGAAGGATGCTATCATTGTTCCCTCGTATAAGAGAAAAGGTGATCAGACAGAATGCAAGAACTATCGTGGTATTAGACTACTGAGTGTGCCAGGGAAAGTGTTTGGTAAGGTCATCACTGAAAATGTACAAGGTCTTACAACAGAGAAAGTGTGGAATGTTCAGAGTGGTTTTATGCCTGGTAAAGGCTGCATTAACCAAATTTTTGCATTACGCATGATGAATGAAAAGTATCTGGCTGTTGGTAAAAAAGTTTTTGCTGCCTTCATAAATTTAGAGAAAGCTTACGATTGAGTAAATAGGACACTTTTGTGGAAGGCATTGAATAAATATGGTGTTACTAGAAATCTACTTAATAGTGTAAAAGTCATGTATGCTGGCAGTAGAGCTTTTGTATGAGTGAATGGTGTTTTATCAAATTGGGATTTTTGTTGGTGCAGGAGTCATACAAGGTTGTGTAATGTCACCATGGCTGTTTAATATATTTATGGATGTGTGCAGGCATGATGCCAAAATAGATTATACTGGTTTATGTCTTGGTGATATCCATGTGTGCAGATTGCTGTATGCTGATGACACTGTCCTGTTGGAAGAGAGCAAAAGTGAGTTGCAGAGTATGTTGTCTCGGATGTACGAAGTTTGCCTGAAATTCAAACTGAGTATAAATAAGGGAAAAACCAAAGTTATGGTTTTTGAGAGAGGAGCTGGTGGTATGGAATGTAATATATGTCTAAATGGCACTGTGATTGACCAGGTGAGTGAGTTCGTGTATTTAGGAAGCATGTTTGACAGAGAGAACAAATTGGATGGTGAAATTAGTAGGCGGGTGAATTCTTCATTGAAAGTCATAGCTGCTCTGGGAGGTTTTCACTCACAGGAATGATGGGTTTTCTGGAGAGTCCTGCATGGCCGTGTATGAAAGTGTAATTGTTCCTACTCTGATGTATGGCAGTGAAACCAGGGTACTACAGAAGAAACATAGGAGTTGTTTGTGTGCTGGAGAAATGCGCTACTTACAGGGGGGGGGGCAAGACATGTTCTGATTGTGTGAGAAATGAAGATGTGTTGCAATTGTGTAATGTGAAGCAAAATTGCAATTGTGTAATGTGATGCATTGAAATACACACACACGCATGCAAAGATTTTAGTTTTCAAATAGATCAAAAAATTGGTATCCATAGCAGGATTCTATTATTAATCATTTATTTTACAAAAAATGTTTAATTTTTCACTGCTTTTCTCAATATTTAATTGCTCACTTCTATTCCTTTCTAATTTTTTAAGATAGTTATTTTTGTTTTGCTTCTTTTAATAGTATCTGTCCACTTTCTATTGCACTCATGTCCTCTTTTTTTATGCCACATTCACTGTTCATCTCAGCATTGTTTTAACATTTTATGAGGCAATCCCCCTGCTGCAAATGTTCAGCTTCTTCCCATTTCAAATCACCTTGTGAACATTCAATTTTCTTCTCTTTTTTGCTGGTTTTGCTGCATTTTTCCAGCACTAATCTGCTCTTGATATTTTTTTTCCAGGATTCTTTATAAGCTGTCAGAAGTTTTTTGGTTACATTAATTTTACTCACATCTCCATTTAATCTTTTGACATGATCTTTGTGCTTCTTGCTCTCCCCATGATGCCTACAATCATTGCGGCCACCTTGCGACAGGATAAAATCGCAGCCACATGGCTTATAAAACATGATTCAGCAAAACTTTAGATGCTTCATAAAAAAGGCCATTCTTTACTATACATACCGCAATACACTTGATGAAAAGTTTTATCTGACTTCATTCTTTCTGTTGTCATAGCTGTTTCACTGCTACGTTTTGTTTCGTTTTAATCTAAATCAACCCTTTCCACTCAAATAACTTTTCACCCATACTCACACAGAACTCGCATTTTTTTTTTTTCTTTTCTGCAGTAGAAGCCACAACTTAGCAGTGAAAGCTCAGCTTTAGCTCTCCAGCCCCGACATACGAGCTATAGAGGCATCATCAGCGTGGCAGCTGACACCCGACCTATTCGGCAAAAAGAAATGTCTCGCGAGCGTCGATATGCGAGCTACAGAGGAGTCATCGGCATGGAGGGTGCCACCCGACACATGCAATATTCGGCGAAAAAGATGCCTCCCAAGCCCCGACCCACGAGCTATAGAGGCATAATGAGCACAGAGGATGACACCCAACACGCAAGCTATTCGGCGAAAAAGAAATGTCTCGCGAGCGCCAACATGCGAGCTATAGAGGCATCATTGACATGGAGGGTGACACCCGACATATTCGGACGAAAAAGCAATGTCTCGCAAGCCCCGACATACGAGCTATAGAGGCGTCATAGACGTGGTGAATGACACCCGACCTATTCAGCGAAAAAGAAATTCCTTCCGAGCGTCGACATCCGAGCTACAGAGGCATTATAGGCGTGGCAGATAACACCCGACACACAGATGACGTTTCTTTTTCTTTATCCGGTGAAAAAGAAACGTCTCGCGAGCCCCGACATGCGAGCTATAGGGGCGTCATCGGCGTGGCGAGTGACACCCGACCTATTCAACGAAAAAGATATGTCTCACGACCACCGACATGCGAGCTATAGAGGCGTCATCGACATGGAGGGTGCCGCCCGACACGTGCGATATACGGCGATAAAGAAATGTCTCGTGAGCCACAACGCACGAGCTATAGAGGCGTAATGAGCGCGGCGGATGACACCCGACACGCAAGCTATTCGGCGAAAAAGAAATGTCTCGCGAGCGCCAACATGCGAGATATAGAGGCATCATTGGCACGGAGGGTGACACCCGACATTTTCGGCGAAAAAGAAATGTCTCGCAAGCCCCGACATACGAGCTATAGAGGCATCATAGACGTGGCGGTTGACACCTGACCTATTCCGCAAAAAAAAATTCCTCGCGAGCGCTGACATCCGAGCTATGAGGCGCTGCGGATAACACGCGAGCTATTCGGTGAAACCGAAATTCCTTGTGAGCGCTGACATGCGGGCCATAGAGGCGTCATCGGCATGGCGGGTGACACCCGGCACCACAGATGACGTTCTTTTTCTTTATCCGGTGAAAAAGAAACGTTTTGCGAGCCCAGACATGCGAGCTATAGGGACGTCATCGGCGTGGCGAGTGACAGCCGACCTATTCAACGAAACAGAAATGTCTCGCGACCACCGACATGCGAGCTATAGAGGCATCATCTGAGTGGCGGATGAGCTATTCGGCGATTTCGTAATGTCGGGTGTCGCCCGACAGTCAAGTGGAAAGGGTTAAAACATTTGCACCGAAATTTTTACAAGCACAAAGCCACATGCAACCAATGTAAAGAGTTGGCAAAAGGCACTGAGCTGAGTTCCCTCTCGATTTTTGTGCACGGTACTCTCAAATGGCTGTATGGGGAATCACGTGACAAACTCCGCCTACGTTGGCGGGGTAAGTCAGAACATCAAAGACGCATAAGGGACTATCTGTAAGTGCGTTTTTTTTTTACCAAAAGACGGTAAAAAAATAGAAATCGCGTGCAGGGATCTTGCGAGGGCTTTTCCGTAGCTTTTTTGGGTGATTTCCGTAAAACCGTAAGATGGAGTGAAAATCCGTAAAAAGTTGGCATCTCTGAATAACTATGAAACCTTTAGAAACAGAACCATTGTATCCTGCCACGGGAGAGCCATTTTCAGTCATCCTCCACGTCAACGAAATAGCTAATGACTGACCTTACGCATATTTACGTAATCGCGCACCTCGCCCGGAATGAAATAACTGCGCTATCCGAAAGAGCAGGGAAAGACATATAAACAATCTCAATTGCACAGCACTTCGAAAGACCACCAAACTATCAGTAAACAATCTTCATCAGGATTTCATAACGTACAGCATCGTTTCTCCTACATCCACGTGATTACAACAAAACACCTTCTCCATAAGCGAAAACAATTTAATTTCTTACATCGCGAAGATCGTTGTTTTTCGTCACTTTTGCCGAAAAAACAACGAATTAGAAGGTAGGTGAAAAACATTCTGAAATTTTGGGATTGGCGATATGGTACATGTTGATTATGCGTCGTTTTCACCAAATTACGCGTATGCCTTAAAAAAAAAAACGTCATTCGATTCGACGTTTAAAACGGCATTTTTTGCCGTGAAAGCATTTTTTTCGCTGCCATTTTTTGCTGCGGATTGCCGTTTCGGCGCAAATATTAATTTTTTTCGTAATTTGTAGCAGTTTGGCGCAAGATAATGAAATTGGCGCAGTTCGGCACAAACTTTCCATCACTGTATTATGTATTTCTTATGGAGCTAACCTCTGAATCTCAGAACAGCTTAGTGATATGTGTGTATTAAGTTTTGTCTCCAAGATTTACCTGCAGGTATCAAAACCATACAACTGACTAAAGAAGCCTCTATAAATTTAAGAAGCTGAGGTATATATTAAAATTCTGCAACCATACTGTTGAGGTACCAGCTAGCCCTGTGTAAAAATGACTTCAGCTCATTGTATTTTGTTAAAGAAAGTTCAGTTGGAATGGCCAACTGGAATGATCAGCTGTCACTTAGTCCCCAACATGCAGACAACGATGCACATCTATGATTTTCATGACTCAAAGCAACTACACTAGCTACATCCAAATTTACGTTGTCCACTCCTTTACAGGCCCATGCAAACCCATAATTCCTTATAAGATTACAAAGTAACTGTTCTGTAACTTTTTGCTTATACCAGATGGTTATAGATGTCAATAAGGAATAAGTATTTACATACATCACATTCATACAAGCATATCATTTTTTGGCATAGAACTACATAACCATCTCCTCAGTAAACTTGAAAATTCAAATTATTGAGGAAAAATAATATATATTTATGAACTCAGAATCCATAGCATGCTTGAACATTCAAATTTACTGAGAAGATGGCTACATGATAACAATTAAGCATGTTCAGGTGTCGAAACAATGTTTCTTGCCTACTTATTATTCCCAGACTACTGGAATGAGAAATCACTAGTCCCAACTTACTTTGACCTAGCCCCATACAAATAAGGATAAACTAAAAGCTCTAATTTTGGAAATGTATATTAAACAAATTATGACATGCAGACAAAACCCTCTTCATCTGCTTTCCCAACAGAGCTCACCCACTTTTAATCTCAGGGTCTTTCTTTTTTTCTTTTTCCACTACGTCAATTCATTAACACTGAAAAAAGCAGGCAACCTTAATCAACATTCTTTCTCCTGATGCCCCCTCCCCCATGATACTCACTCTCCACATCGCAACAGAAAAAATTCCTCAAAAACAAATGACACAACAAAAAGTGCAAGTTTCAACATTTGCTGATGCATACCTTTGCATGCATCAGCAAATGTAAGTATTTTTATTAAAATTAGAACTGTAAAAGCCTATTTGTTTTATTCTTGAATTCTATTTAACGTACACAATTTTATTTAGCCAATGCATTGTGCTTGTATATTCATATGTAAATATAGCAAACAATAGAACTGCAGAGTGTCCAGCAGCAAATGTAAAAAGTAAAGGACATCTGAAAAGTACCGGTGGTCCGTCCCGCCCCCTCTCCCGATTTGAGGCAAAACTTTTGCATTTGAATTACAGGTTCCTGTTTTCAGCTGAAATCTGTTTTAAACATGTTAAAAAAAGAAAGAATTTTTATTTTTCAAAATGGCCTCCTCTTCACCCCTTATAGCCATTCCGTTCCTCCCACAGTTATAAATCAATTTTCACATTTAAAAAAATTTATTGTCTACACTTATAATTGATTGTACATAAAATAATATACATTGACGTAGGTACAGGTATACGAAATACATATAAATTGAATACATTTTATAAAAAAAGTTCCAGCAACTTAATATTTCTAATGTACAACCTTTTTTTCCCAAATAAAAATAAGTACAACATCACATACCAGTATGAAAAAGAGTGAACAATATAATGTGCAAGTGCCTAGTGGGTTAAAATTGGAAAATGTTACACAAATACCTTTTAAATATCATAACTTCACAAAAACTGAAAGTAACTGCTATATTTCAAACACACAAAACAAAACTATGTAATATTTCCCTTATTCTTACTCATGCCTTTTCCTGCAAAAAAAAAAAAAAAAAACCCACTCCACACCTTTAATGTTTTTCCTGAACAAAAACAAAAGAGGATAAGACATTTTGTTTAATATTGGCTTTATCTTTCTGTATTTTCGTCATCTCCTTTTCAGCTTCTTTTTCCAAATTATCAGCCTCATTCAGTGATTTTTGTACTTTGGCCATTAAATCTTTGACAATTTGTCTTTGATGATTTAAGTCTCTTCTTATCCGCTTTCTTTTCTCGCTCTTTTATTTGAAGTTTTTCTACCTTCTTTCTTAATTCCTCAGCTTGTTTGTGGAGAGCTGCCTCTTGATCTTTCATGGCCTGTTTCTTCTGTTCTTCTTCCAATCGTATATGTTTCTCTTCAGCTAGATGTTCAGCAAACATTTTGTGAGCATCCACACATGCTCTTTTAAGAGGTGGCGTAACTTCGATTTCATTACAAACAGTTTTTGTCCTCTTCATATGAGACTTAAGGCTTTTCAAAGAAGTCACAGTTTTATCATGTAGTTGAGTTCTTTTACAAGTCAAAATGTCTCAGTCAACTGAAAAACTTCGCTCCACATCAGTTACCACGATGTATGGTCAAACATGCCATGATCAAGCCTTGAAGGGTTGCATATCTCTGAGGGTTCTTTTTGAAAATTTCTGCCCAATATTCATCAATGCGCTTTTTGCCATCAACATTCTCCAGCTTGCACAAATCCCATTCTGTGGACAATTCATCTAGCTTTAGGTTTGGAACAACATTAGGAAGGCTTTTAGCAATGTTCATAAGTGAAGCAACACTTTTTGGGCTGTTCTTTTGGTCTGGCTGCAGTACACGCAAGTCTCTTAATATTTTGTTCTGCAATGGAAGATAGTGCAGCAACTTTTTAATTAACACATTGTAGAATTTTTTCCACTGTAAAAATAGCATTTTTTTCTTTGTCGCTGTTAGAGACTTCATTGCACTCCTTTGTCAAAACACCAATAGCCATCCTTTCCAAAGGTTTCGAATGTTGACTGACATCTAAATCTGCAAGTTTATGGCCTGGAGTGTTATCAACAACTTCATCTACCATAGCTCTTTTCATTACCATCTTTACTAATGAAGTCATTTCATAATAAAGAAGATGAATCAGAGGTTCTTCTTTCTGAAAAAATAACTGAAATATATTCACAATGCTAAACACACCATGCATAAACTGATAGTGGATGAAAATGTCACCTTGTTTCAATGCAGAAATTATTCTGTGCAACTTTTCACTGGTTTTCAGTTTTTTGGAACGATGTGCAGGTACAAAGGATAAGAAGTAGTGAATCAAGGCATCTTTTTGCTCCAATAAACGATCAAATACTGGTCCAATAGTTAAAAATCTAGCTTTAACAGGTCTCATAAATACATGTTTTGGAGCACCTACATGTTCCTGACTCTTGCCATAATCAGCTGATCTTACTCTATTGCCATGAAAATAGTATAATACATCCACTGCAAATTCAGAAAGTGAAGAATCAAATTCTTTTACAGCCTTTTTTTACAGCATTCATGACATGATGTAATGAACATCGACCTACATCAAAAGCAAGTGGGGATTTTCTTGCTTTAAAAGAGTTAGCATGCCTTTTTTACAGCCTACCATAACTTGTGGACTATCAGTCATAATGCATATTACCTTAGATATATTAATGCCAAACATTTGTAAAACAGAAATCAATTTTTCTTTCATGGGAAGTGCTTCTGGCAAATACACAATTTCAAGAAAATCTATTACAATTCGCTGTTGCACATCATCAAAATATTGTACGATTATTTCAAGCTCTTTTTTATTATGCACACCACTGTCATTGCTTTCAACTAGTCCAATTGACACATATTTTCCTTTCAAACTTTCCTTTAAAATGGTTTCATATGTTTGCCCAAAACCATATCTAACTAGGTAAGACATTTTTGTTTGGTGCATTGAAAATGATTCAGCAATTTTAGAGTCAGGAAACATTCTCTGAAACAACTGTGTTGAATGAACACAAAACCTGAATGGAATATTGTGTTCAACAAGTGCAGAGGCCCACAAAACTTCAGCAGTAGTAACCTGATTACTAATTATTGTTTGACTTTTGAAACTTTTTGTCAAGTCCTTAGACTTTGTTACAGCTTCTCTATTTTTCTTGTGATTTTCACTTCTTGAATGTTGTAAAACTGCTTGAACACCCATTGTAGACACAGAAAATTCTTTTGAGCACCACACACATGAAGCTTGAGTATTCTTTTTCCTGGTCTGCACCATTTGCCAATTTCATCATCATTATTGTCTTTTTGACAACAAGAGGACCAATCACTTTGATAGTGGCACTGTCGTTTAGACATGTTGAACTAGAAATCTGTGGAGTAAAGATAAAAATTAGTCTTCATTTCATCATTAAAAAAGCTACAAAACAAACTCAATTAAAAAAAAATAATGTGGTAAACCAAAGGTTCATATAAGAAATGAAGCATCACCACAGAGATATCCAGAGTCATATGCTACTTTAATACTTCAGAACTTCGTTAAAACAAAATAATAAAAGTAGCAGCAATGTTAAGAAATAAGGGCTCAGTATTATAGTTCATCATTGCCCTTACAAACAAAAAATATAAAGACAAAATGAATTAGGTAAATTTAAAATAAAATGCATTTTTCTTACTTACCCTTAATATTTTTGTAGATAGTTGATGTTCTCAACTCACTTAAAATAAAAGACAGTACTGAAAATAAAGGACAAATAAAGGACTTTATCAGTAGTCACAGTTTTAAAGGACAGTCCTTTAAAAAAAGGACATTTGGACACACTGGAACTGTAAATTTGGCTAATCTGCATAGCATTTTGCTACAACTTTAGCTGACAAAATTGCCAAATTAGTACAAGAGAAAAAAATTCAGCTTAAATACTGGGCATCATCATCAAGGTAAAACCCCTGAATGGCAATGGACTGGAGATATTGCTAGAAGAACTAACCATCACTGGACAACTGAAATAATGGACTGGATTCCAAATTCCAAGGGGACACGAAAAGACCCAGAAGATGACGGACCCCCCCCCCCCCGGTTGAAGATGGATGAAATTCAAAAGGCTACTGGAGTAACATGGAGGAGACTGGCCTCAAGGCAGAAAGTTGTGTATAGGCCTTAGGGAGGCCTCCATCCAGCAGTGGATTCATAATGATTAATTTCATATATATACACATATAATCAAAATGTCTCTCCATTCTACAAATAGTGTTGTTAATAAAACTGCACTTCCATCATACAAGATTTACAAACTCACGCTGTTTCAAATCTGTGTTAGAATAACAATCCTTTTTTTTTTTTTTTTTTTTTTTTTTTAAATCATTCCTAAACAATTTATCCATAACACCCAGTACACAAAATTTGGCAGTAAAAATAAGCATGAAATGAAACAATATTAAATACATTTTTACCTGATATGCATCCCAAACTTGATCAGAAACTGAACTATGATCTTCAACATTTGATGTTGGATGGTCACAATTTGAAGAAGATGCAGGTGAAGCTAAAATATCAGTATGGCGAATTTTTCTGTCTGGAACTGCTTCCTCACACTTTGGTCCACTTTTCTCAGGAACCTAAGAACACAATATATATATAATTTTCAGCTAAAATTATGACAATAACAAATTCATGGCAGCAGTCAGATGTGTGACAGCCGGTTACTAATATGTATATTATTAGCACACATGAGCTATGTATCAAAATTTAAACTAACAGAATCAATAAGGAACACAAAGCCAACATGATATTTGAAAGTAGTAAAATAAGACTAAATAAGAAGTACATGATTGCAGGTGGTTTCAAGTCTATGGTATTTTCACTTGATTTACTACCTTTGAACATATATTGAATTTGGCAGTACTCTATGATATATTGTGGATGTTATATCAATACCAAATATCAAAGACACATATCGATATTTCACTTCATCAACATCTTGCCCAAGCACTTGCAGTTCAGTTGCTGAAACAAAATTTTTGTCCAAATAAAAGTTTTTCAGTCATTTTTAAATGAAAATACTGCATTTATCATCCATTCCATTATTTTAGACTTGTTTGATTTATTTCATATATGACAATTCTTGGTTTTTACATTGAAAAATGTATAATCATTACCCTTCTTTTAAGTGAATTATGATTTGCAAATTTATGCAACTTTAACTCAGTAACGAACAGAGAACTTAAGAAAGAAAGTCTGGATTTTTACATCTATCTACGCAGAAGAGCATTTGGTGAAATTTTCAGATTTTTTATACCTTCCCCTTTTTGGATACAGAGCTTCAAATTGTGCATTTTTTTTTCTTTAAACTGGCAACTTCAGACCCTTTTTTTAACATGAAGGGATTATATAAGCCAGTAGTAATTTGTTTCAGCTTAAAGTAAGTAGACTAAAAATAAGCCAAAGACCATTTTTTTTTTATCCCTTATAAGAACCATAACGGATTAAAAACTTTAAAAAATTGACTTTGATCTTTAATTCGATTTAAGGATTTCTCCTCATTATGTTAATTTTTAGTAAATACACTCTTTTCCAAAAAAACGAAGCACTCAAAAGGAAGCTAGTAGGAAAAGAATGCAGAAATTTCAAGATTGCTAGCCATGGCTTTTTCAAGGGCCATGGATAACATTCTCTCATTTCTACAAAGACCTAGTGAAATTGGGTTTCTGCTACGACATGCTTTTATTACCTGACGATCACAGATGATGTTAGTAAGGCTAAGCATGGAGTTAGAAAAAATGTTATCGATTATTTTCTGGTAGATCTGGTAATTTAAATGAATGAGTATATCTCGCAGATGTCATCTTGTCTGTCTGGTTTTTTTTTTATTATTTCAGTTGTATATTTAAAGATTATGCGTCAGGTAGGAGCTCACGAAACCCTCAAGAGCTCATATGACAACGAAACGCACCACAGCACCCTAAAATAAGGAAAACACCGTTTAACCGTTAGTGGTGTCCCCCTAAAATAGGAAAATACAGTTTGATGGTTAGAGTGAGCAAAAAATTTTATACCTCCTAATCACATCCCGGTGTCCGAGTGGTAGTAATTGGATTTCTTTCTTTCTTTTCTTTTTGACTAATCATGCCACTAAATTTAGAAATAATGGGAAGCATGAACAGACCTCGAATGTATGAGTACGTTTTCATTAAAGTAATACCCAACGCACTGCAATTATTGATTACCAATATATTTAAAACAAGTATGGAGTGTTACTTACTATTTAGCTATTGTAATTTGTCCACTCTGTTTTATGTGCTTCTGTTCCACCTTATCCATATCAATGCAGTTTTTGCCCTCATATTGACAAGTTACTTTAGCTATCTCTTGAATTAGTTTCTTTTCTTTCTTTCTTTTTTTTCTTTTTAACGCATTACGTCACAGTGCACAAAGATGCTGAAAAATTAGGCAGCAACTTTCAAATCGCAAGAGAATAAAAGAGAGCTGAAAAAATACATTGCAGAGTTTTCCACTTGCTGTGAGCTCAAGCCATTGTTTGCTAGAGGTTGTAAATTAGGATCTGAGGGAGTAATTCGAGGTCTGGGGCCGTAGTCGGTTAAGTCTAAGAAAAGTTATCAAGAGTTATACATCAGACAGACATGTCACTGAATATTCACTGTTGATACTGGGTAGCTTTGCTTTTTCCCCACCTCCTGACTGGGATGTTAAATCCTGACAACTGCCATTCATGACCAAAATCCTTACATTGCAGTCATTTGTTTACTCTTAAAAAAAAAAAAATTGGAAGCAAGCATGTCGGACATAAGACAGATAAAAAAGTAAATCGTCTTAAAGAAAAATGAACAGTTCTACATCTGTGGTGAACAGAAAGCATTATACCATAATGGCAAATAAATTAACAAATGCAGTGACAGTGGTAATACCAGCCACTCACATCTGGGTGGGCTATTAGGCAGGCAAAACATGATGGGTGGGGGGGGTGCAAATTTTGAAGTGTTTGGCAGAAATTTTGGCAAAAAATTCTGTTCACATACATTTTATTCGATGCCGATAATGTTATCCCTAAAAAAGTAAAAAGTTTTCAAGTGAATACTGAACGTAGTATTTATTCAGTGTATGTAGAATGGGAACCATGGATAAGAATCTCTATGGCAAGTTACTATTTCTTCGCAATTTTAGGTTACTTTGTTTTGTTTTTCTTTCATAAGGCTGATTATGAATTTTAGTTTGTAACCTGACAAGGAATATCTATTTCTATCTATCTATCTATCTCTCTCTCTCTCTGTGTTTTAACACTTTCACTGCCGCGTGATGTCGAATGGCGTCATACAATACTTAGCCCAGGTGCCACCGCCGCTGAACGGCGTCATAATTGTGGCTTCATATTTCCCTTCCAAAAACCTTCGGCACTTGAAGAGAGGTATCTGTTTTGTTACTGGAACTGAGAATGAGTATCCAACTGTTTAAAAATGACTGCGGTTTTGGGATAGCGGATTTTTTTCCACATGGTTCAGAGAAGGGGAAATTAAGTTGACTCCCCATAGACTTACACAGCATGCGCTTTTCGCTGCAATGTTTATTTTCCTTTGAACATCACTGGTTTTGCGGTGAAGGGAACTATCAATAAATAAATGCTTGAGCGTCAATAAAAAGCATTTGCTGCTTAGAGTTCATACGTATGAGTGTGGTCTATTGAGGACGCTAAAGGGATTTCAAGGAAACTCATATTGACTTTAATGCTTAGTTTTGGGGAAACAACTGATATATTCAGACAGGCTATCTCCGGTCCCTCTCAACCAAAAGTTCATCGATGGGTACATCCTGCCGTGGAAATAGGTGACCCCGATAATTTGTCATCATATGCAGAAACGTATTCTTTTAGTAGCTGTAGTACGACCAGCAGTGAAAGTGAAAATGAAGAATGCGATGTTCTCTCTCATACTCCGCCAAAACAGATTTTTGCTACACATCGGCAAGATGTTTCTGACGCACGAGAATAATTCTGTTCACTAGTGTACTAGGACTGAAAATTAATATGACAGGTATTGAACCAATCCAATATAACAGAAACAGGTGGAGAAAACTAACATCTATGCGGAATGCCATTTTTTTTTCTTGAGAGGCTACAATTCATAAACTTCCAAAAGCCGAAAGTTTAAAACTGATTGGTTTACATCAGTGACACGAACATTAGTATTGAACTTTTCTCGCAGGTCAAATTTAGTTTCCACACTACAGAAAAAACGTCAAATTACTTGCACAGAAAATAATCAGAAGAAATTTTGCATGCACATGTGAGCATAAAATCCTCCTAACACTTTTTTGGCCAAGATCATTTTTTATCCTGAGGCGAGTGGCATATTTTAAACTTAACAATATCTTTATGAGGAGCAAAAAATTTGCGGGATGTTGATCAAGCAAAGTGCGAAAAAGGTCTGGAGCCCAGTCGGATCATTTGCAGTACATTCCACAATCATCATCCAAAAAGGAGAGGCTTAATTTCATCACCAGCATAACAAATCTGAAACCAAAAAAGTATGAAGGAACTTTTTACCCATGTATATATATACACATACATACTTACCAGAATTTTTAAAAAAATGGGTTAAAAAATACAAGATGATCCCCAAAATTAGCAAATGAAATTTTGCCATACAACAGAGTGAGAGAGGTTCGTCGAAAGGGCAGGAGAAATGTATCAAAATCTAGAAATGTTCGTTTTAAAATCTAGAAATCTAGATTCGTTGAAAGGGCAGGAGAAATGTCTCATCTAGAGCAAAAGCATTGGCGGTGGTATGCTATGCACACATTACTTACTTCCTTAACTCAAGGTCCCTTTTCAAAGCCCAGATTCTAAGCAATGATTTTTTTTTTTTGTAGAACGAACCCACACATCACACACACACCCTTCCCCAAATAACTTTGCTTTTGCATTGAATTAAAGAAATGATCTAGATGCTGACAATAAAACACAGGAAAAATCTTGCATACAATGTAAAACCTTTAGATTTAAATTTTATGGTAATTGCTAAATTCGTGGGTTTAACAATACATGTGTCTGCGCGGCATGAACGCTTCTTGAATATGGAAGGGATGACGTTCTTCTTCCGGTACCACGTCTCCGCACAGCCATGGCCAGGCCACTGCATGCTTCACCAACTGCAATTTCACTGTGGTGATGCACTGACCATTCACCATGTTTAAAAATTATTTTCTTAGTGCTCAGGCAAAAGCTCAAGGTTGTTGTGTTTTTTCTTCATTTAATAGATTAAACCTTTCTTTGCAAAGAATAGTAACTGCAGCTTTCTAAGTGCTTTACTACATTGCCTTTTTAAGCAATGAAAAAAGCTCTCTCATTGTCCATAACTCAAAAACTAAAGCAGATAGAAACTCATGTATTGCACCAATGAATTCCTTGGTAAAATATTAAGAATGATGATTTACGTATTTCTTTTTATTCTGAATAACGGCAATATTTGCGTTTTTACGCAGAACATGTCCCACCATGCACCAAAAATTTTTAAAATAATATCTTCAATCTATCGGAAATAAAAAATTGAAATTTCCAGGGATTTTATAAGTTGGGAGTAGCTAGCTACCCATTGAAAAAAAATCGTAAGAATCAGAGATATGTTGGTGGAAAATTATTTCAAAATCCGATGATTTAGCATGGAATGACCCTTCTGCATTTTTAATAATAGCCTAGTGTCTTGTTTTAACAATTTAAGCGGCCGAAGTATTGCTGAACCACATAGTGCTCAAAATTTTCTGCACTTTCCAAACAGAAATGTTCACAAAACGGCCAGGTTTTACAAAAACTACAGCAAAATGATTCCTTTCCCCCTCTATCTCAGCGGTACGAACCATAAACCTGTATTTGTGAGAAGGTATCCCCTTTAGTCTTATATTCCGTGCTTCATGACCCAAGGCATGATGGGGAAAAGATAGTCCCTCTGCCATGGAAATCATGCCACTGGGAGAAACAAGTGACTGAAGCATCTCTCTTTCTCTCTCCTTTTGTAGGTTCATCACCATTGTTATAGCCCTTTTAGTAGGTAATCAGTCAGAAAGGATTACTGTCAATCATCCCTGTAAATGACCATTGTTTTTGAACAACAAAGTTAGGGGGAAAGTAGCATTTTCTGATGCGCAGGTTCTCTTGTTGCAGTCTCTTTTTAGACAGCAAATATATTCGTTGGAGCTGATTTTAGCCCGTTTTGCTAACCTCGAGTTAATTCATTCTGGCCAGTTAAAGGGCTAATGCAAAGAATAAAAGTGGAAGTTCTGTTTTGTAAATGCTAACAGCTGTGCCAGGAAAGCCAGCGAGTTGCCCAGTGTCCTGAGCTATGCAGGGGGGCATGAAATTTCGGGGCCAATCGTAGAATATAGAACAAAGAGCATGCACATGAAACATCAAGGTGGGGAAGGGGGATGTCATGGCAGGATTGGGGAATGCAAGAAGTTGATGGAGATGATAGTCTTGTTGCTGAGGAGAGGAATGCCAAAATCTCTGACTAGGGATATTTTCTGCTGACTGGCGGACAAGTATATTTTTTGACCCCTGCATGTACACGCGCACGTGCACACTCGATAGTTATCTAAACAACTGCTGTTATCTGAACACCTGGGATAACTGCAGTAATATATAGCTCATATGACAATTAAAAAAAAAAAGGAAGAAAAATAGTGAGAGAATGTTTATACCCTTTGCACAGAAGACTTTGATCTCCTTTTACGGTGAGAACTGCATGCACTTCCTTTTGAACAGGTAGATGCACTGGACCGTTGGCGAGCTGATGATGATGAATGTAGAACGTCATTGGTACATTCTGATGCAGATGTTAGAGATGATTGCAGCTGCTCTAATGGGGTTGCAGAAGAGTGCTGGGAACTGTCTAAACTAGATGGCTTATTGCTATAAAAGCTAAGCTTTCTCTTAAAGGAAAGGCATCCATCTGAACCAGTATCTGAATGACGACTGGTACAATGAAGACTTCCTCTGCTTCGAGTTCTCCTTGAATGGTGACAGCAGGATGAACGAGTGACATCTGGAAGTGATGATTTTTCATGCCCTAAGGACAACTTTTTGTAACTAAAATTTTAAAAAAATGGAAAAATCAACAAAAAATCATTTTATCACATTGCAATTAAAAAAAAACTTACATGCACTTCAAAAGTGGTACGTATTTTCATAGATATTCCTTAAACCATCTACTTTCAGATAAATATTAACCTAGATTTGCAGTTTATTAAGAGGCACTTTAATCAACCAAATAACACATGTTAACAAAAAAAGAAACAATGTAAATATTTAGAGCAATATTGATGAACTTATTCTTCTGGGGATAACAATACCTTAAAAAATACAGCTTTTTTTTCTTGCTTTTTTTTTTTTTTTTTTTTAAGAACAGAAAAAGTAATACAGCATCATAAGTGGACCACATCATCAACACAAATGTAAAAATTTACATGGCAGTGCAAATCTCTCATTCAGGAAAAAACACATGTTAATATTTTCATATTGAAACTCAAGGACACAGAGGAATTTACCAAGAACATTACTAAATGTTAAACCTTGAAGCTCTATATTAAGTGATGGGGATCATTAAATTCTGGCTCAAATACAGAGAGCAATGGAAAAAATGCTTTCAGCAATGTAGGTGGGCAGATGTTTAATTTCGCTGTCTGGCAGTACATCACAACACTATCAAAATCATAATGTGGACACATTCAACTTTGGATTTCTGGACATATCCATATGGTACTGTTAGTTATATCACCTTCTACAGCATTTCCATTTAGATCACAATACAATCAAAATGCCTTTTCAGTCAGTTGGCCTGACTGAAAAGAAAATGGCACAAAAGCTGTTTTCCTGATTTTGATACAATAACTTATTTGCTTGTTACAACTAAAGGAAACTGATGGACAAGGGAAATTGGGTTCTTTTGTCCAACTACCACCAAATTAAACTATTTGTGAAAAATAAAGTTGATAAGAATTTTTAGGTTCAAAGATCAAAGTGATGTGAGATTATTCACAAGTTTAGAATTTGATAGAATTTTATAAAACATGTTTCAGAAAGGGGGCAGCAGCCCTAAAATGTTTCAAATCTGCTGATGTGTTATGTGTTTCATTAAAGCATATTGCACTTGAACCCTAGTGACAAAAAAGGGGGAGGGGGGGGGGTAATGAAGATCAACCTATTAAAAAAGCCAGCGAGGAAATTCTGAAAGACTTTTGTCTTCACTGAAACCAATATACTCTGAACACGTGGAAATGTCACATATAAGAATGGTTGAATGAATAAAAACACACAAAAAAGAGCTCATTGACAATTATATAACAAAGCTCATAAATTGAGGTAATAATTATGATACTGGAACTCACAATACAGACAGAATGAGTTATGCTAGGGAACAAAGACTCTGGAGACTATGCTTGATTATGCTGAGCAACACATGGCTATAGATATACAAGTTTTACATCCAAAAACCTTGCATAAAGAAAGAAAATGTGAAAAACAAATCCCACTAACTCATTACTTTCTAAAAAATGATCTGCTTTATTCAAAAAATCACTACAAATTAACTTTTTATCTGCGATATTATTTTGTATTTGATGAAAATGCCGTGTTTACACTGAAATAAGTGACAAAAAAGTTGGTACACATGTGAATCGCCGTTTTTGTTACCACTCAATGCTATCCAGCATTTCTGTTACATGACCATTTTCTAGTTCTGTCAAAGTCAGGGCATTGGTGCTCTACTCCATGTTTTCTTACACAGAATGTTTTAAATCTAAATTATGATTTTAGCATTCTCATGACAATCTCCAAAATAAGCCTTCTTTTAAATATAAGTGTTTATCTTTTATATTCTACATTACAGAAGAAAAATATTTAAATTTGATCCAATCTTTATACTTTTTATATGATCAAATTCACAACTTTTTAGCTGTTTCTTTTTTTTTTTTTACATTTGAAATTTTGATTAATTACACTTAGCAAAACAAAAGTGCAAAAATATGACAGAGCTTTTGATAAACCTCTTAGGAACAAGTAGTTTAGTACATTAAAAAGCTGCACAGCACAAAATAAGTTATTGAGGTCAATTAAAAGCCTTCACTCTGAAAATTTTTGTGAGAGTCAAAACTGATAAAACTGCTGGTAACAGATTCAGATTAATTTTACAGTACAGCAGGGGTACAAATTATCTTATATTTTCATTTTGATAATAAGTGGACAAAGTTGGTTAACAGAGCTAACCTAGCAGTTGGTGTTGAAGTGGGGTAGTTCTATTGATGGACAGTACATTCACTGTCAGTTGCTGATTTGGTGTTCATGACTTGCAGAAATCAGGGAGATAACAGTCTAGATCAGGGTTTGGGAGCTGTTTTCACAAAGCCAATACCTCAAAAAACAAACAAAAACTCAAATTAAAGGAGCATAGTTTTGTACAAAAATAAAGCCTCACAACTTACAAGAGTTATTTTTAGTATGCATATTCAAACCAATTTAACAAATACGTACTTTAAGAACTATTCTTTGGTCTAAATTTTTCTTAAAATGCTTGTAACAAAGAAAAACTTCTTCCTGACTCATTTCAAACCTCCATATTCCTATTTCATATCATTTTTAAGGTTTGGAAAACAAAGAAGCATATCATGAGTTCTAAGTTAAACTACAAGACATTAATCACACAATCAAAGACAGATCATAGAGCAGGTGTTAATTTTTTTATGATTGAAAAATACCATATAAATGCTTCTTTATAAGGCAAAAGTTTTAGGATGAAATTCATAAAGTGAAGAGGCTGCTTATACGTGAAACAGCTAAGAAGATAAATAATGGAACATTTTTGCTCCCAGCATACCACATAAAGAAATGAACAATCTGCAAGTCTTTCAGGAATACATGTCACTACCATGAAAAGTGCAAAACCTAATCCTGTTTTTAAGCGAGACTGAGGAATTTCATACTCATAAAAAGGAACTAATTCCCTCATTATTTCCCTTGCAAGACTTTGAGCATGTCGCCCTGCCTTTGGACACCATGAGTCAGTTGGACACCAGATAAATCACATCACCACTGCAGAGGGACAAGACAATGGGGCATCCCTGAAGTTTTCACAGCAAACATGGGCATCTCTTCTGGTGACTACCAGCTGTGTCAATCTTGCAGAAATGTAAAATCATGATCATTTAAAAAAAAAAAAAAAAACTGCATAAATAATGTCAAAGGTGGTATAGAAGATGATTTGTGTTTATTATTCAGATGAGGAAGAAAACAGCCACCACTCGATGTTTTTTATACTGATGGCAGAACTTCAACAAAAATGAACTTACAGGAACTATTTCGAAACTGCAATAATGTGTTGGACTTGGAAGGTTTTTCAAGATAAGTTTTGAAATTTGCATAATTTTATTTCAATAAAGATGATGATTTGGTTATGATTCAGATGAAACAGCCACCACGAACTAAACACTAGGAATTTAAGATTGGCTTATATGCAGATCATAGTTTTTTCCCCAATTTTTAATTGTTGAACTAGGGTGATCAGCTTATACAAGAGTATATACAGTAATTAACCAACATTCTACATTTTTTATGGTATACCACTAATTTACCTGAGGTTCTGAAAATAGATGGATTTAAAATAAATGCAAAATCCATAACGTGCGTGGATATTAAATCTAAGAAACACACATTTATCTGTTAATAAAGAAGCTCATAATATTCAGGTGGTTTTGCTATGTAAGTGCCATATGTAAAAAAAGCATGACTCCTTCAACAGATACTACTTTATAACATAACAAGTCACAAACAGACAACAGAAGGCATTCTGCAACATGAGGTATTATTACATGAATTTAGGAGATTTTAAAGGATTTTAGTATTAAATAATTTCCAAGCAAGGAATATTGCAAACCTGCCAACATTGGCAAGAGCCTTGTCAGTAATAACTAGTATTATTTCACGGCACACACTTTTTTTTTAAATGATCCATATCTTTGTGAAAAAGAAATATGGGCCACAACAAAATGTTACAACAAACAAGGACACTAATGAAACAAACTTAACATGTGCAAAACACAAAGTTGCTTTCCCTGGTGAGGGCACAACAGGTAACATTGCGATATTTAAGATCAAAACTTGCACCAGTAAAAATCAGTCACATGCGTTTAGAATTCCAAAATGCTTGACAGATGGGAAATCTGAAATTTGTAAAGAATGCAACAAATTTTCCAAATTCGACACTTACATTTTCGGAAATTTCCCCCACCCTTATCAAGCTTAAATGCAAAAACTTACAAGACAGGAGATATTTAACAATGCAGTAGAATGAGGACGCGCAGGAGGGGGGAGGAGGAGGTGCAATCACAGGAGAAAACTTTGCTCAGTCCAACTTCTGGTTTGGGAAATTTTCTCCCTATTTTCAAGCTGAAATAAAAATATTTATACAGTAAAATATTTCTTAACAATACTGGGCAGAGGCAACATCACGAGAAAAGAAATTATCATTACAATTTTTCATTTTAGAAAATTTCGTAAAGATGGAATTCTGTCTTCAGACAAACATTTCCTGTCGCCCCTAATTTCAGTTCACTTGTGCATCAATCTCGTGAATAACCAAAATAATAACGAAAATGGCAGAATTCCTCGAATTCGTGGAAGAATTCCTCGAATTCGTGGAAGAATCTTATGCCTGAAGATCATGGGGAAATTTTTGAGGCATCTAACTTCCATTTTTGCAAATTATTGCCTACAGTTTCAAGTGTAAATGCAGACATTTATGCAACAAAATGATATTTAGCAAGAATACTGGACACAAAGGCAACATCGTGAGAAAAAAATTACGACTACAGAATTCTTTTTACTCTGTTTAACTACCGTTTTCGAAAGTTTTGAAACACGAAATTGAGAATGATTTGAATGATGACAAAAATGTAGTGGTTGGCAGGTATGATTAAGAATAACGCTAATAAAAGCTTTTAATTGTGAATAAACGTTGATAATTTATTCTTAATCAATATCACAAGCGTGTAGTCTTGAATTATATGGCAGGTATGATATTGTAGCAGTAAATTCGAAAGGAATTATATACTGCGGCAATCAGTAATTAGAAGTTGTAGAAACAGTATTCACAGGCAACGTTTCTTTTGCATGGAAGAGTGGTTTCAGAAAACTAAGTATGTTAATAGTTTTATTAGCCTATGCATCTATCATGTGCGTTGCCGTCCGCAAAGCACATTTGGGATGAATTAATTGTTTTATTGCATCAGAGGCGTCGGACGCTGTCTCCTTGGAGCTAGAGGGAGTAGAACACACCCCAGAGGTCAAGCTGAGAAGTCTAAAAAAAAAAGAGTTCACGGAAGTCCAAATATAGCCGGTGAAATGATTTGAAGAACAAGACTGTTTGGCAGCTCTCAAGATGATGACGAGCAAAAGAGAACGGAAAGTTAATAATTATGTAGCACAGAAATTAGGTAGAACGTGCACATAACTAGTGGAAAGTAATCCTAATTGATTCTGTAGACGGCAACCAAATAAAAAATTTAAACAGGAATAAAGATCAGATTTAATACCCCAACTGATTTCAATACTTTTCGTGAGATACAATTCTTTCGTAGCATCCACAATGAGTTGCATCCAGGCATAAACATTGAACCTGAGAGTGCAGTATACATGGCAAGTTGCTATTAGCAATTACAAACAGAGGCAATAATTTATTAAAGGTAGGAAATGTTTATTGAAAGAGAAGAACCAAGTTCCTCTATAAGATGTGTAAAAGAAAACTATAACACATGGAAACACACGAAATGCAATTTTTATTTATTTATTTATTTTTTTTTGTGGCAAACAAAAAACAATGTGCAGACCACTGTGGGGCATCATATTAAATTCTGAATCTGAAACATGGAATAAAGACTTAATAGTAAGAAAAAGTACCATAATGTATGGAAACACAGGAAATGTTAAAGTTTTTTTGTCTCTTTTTTTATTTGTGACAAGTGGCAACAAGAATGTGCAAACATCATACTGAATTCTGAACCTGATACATGAAATACAAAATAAAGACTTAATAAGAAAAGTTATTACATTAAAAAGTATAAGTAAATAAGTAATTGAAGGAATCAAGGGGGGATGACCACCATGAGCAACTCGATGGGCTATAAGCAGTCACCCATCCCTAATTTAGGGCCACTGGCTCCAGGGAACAACATTCATACCTCGTGGGGATTCCAACCTGGACCCATCTTGGAAGAATAGTTAAAAGCATCAATCTATTAAATGAGCCCACTAAATATCCTAAGCATTTGCCTTCAATAAGATGTTCAATACAAAACCAATAAAAATCAAATTATACAAGCTATGTTAATTGGCAACTAACAACTTGAAAAAAAATTGATTGTATAAACTGCATCAAGTAGAGAGAGAAGTAATTGGCAAACCAAAATTTCTCTTGCAGAAAAAACACTAGCATCCCTTGAGGTGGTCACTTATTAGAATTACTTAAACACTGATATGAATTAGAAGTTTTCAGAGTTTCAAATTTTTGCGTCATTGACAATTACTCAGAATTAAAGCTCTCATTAAATATGCGAGGGGAGGAGGGTTGAAAAGGAATTAGATATGATTTGCAAAATTATTAAAAACATACCTAGTTATAATTACTTTCTTGAAGATCAAACTTTTTTCTTTTGGTTGTTCTATTCTTCCAGATATAATTGGAAATATGACTTCTTTTTTTTAATAAATTTGCTTAACGAGTGAACATTTTTCATATCCCTTATAGTACCTGTTTCCTGCACCCATCACAAGAGTAGTCATTTTTTCTTCTTTTTCATTTTTATATTACAACTAGCGACCCGGCCCGGCTTCGCACAGTAGCAGTTTAGAATTTACGGTGAAATGTTTTTTTCATCAAGGTGTTATAAAGATTTCCTTGTAGACAACATTTGTCGCTTTTCCTCCAGACGTGAGCACGAAAAGGTTTCATTTTGCCGTGACATGCGAAAGAGCCACGTAAAGTTGTCCATGAGTAAAACATTCTTCACTTAGGTCAACGCCAGCCACGTTCAGTGTCTGACCCTGTGCTTTATTTATTGTCATGGCAAAGCAGATTGTTACAGGGAATTGGATTCATTTGAAATGAAATGGCAAATCTGATGGAATCATTGGGATTCTCGGTATTAAAACTGTTTCTGCAGTGCCACAGCCAGTTAAAATGGTAGCTTCAATCAAAAAGTTTTTTGAAGTTTTTATTTGCAATCACGTCCCATTGCATAACTTCGGTGGGTTTAGGTTATGTAACAATACAATAGGAGCCCCCACTTTCAAAATCAGTTTGTGCGCTGGCATGCTGGAAGGATGTAAAGAATTTAGAAATTCTGTTGGGTAATGAATGGCCTTTTTAGTGTCCGCTACCGTGTCTACTGAGTAATAAACTTGAGTTTGGGCATTGAATTTGGAGAGCACCAAGTCGTTAGATTTCCGAACCTGTGCATTTGTCGGCGATAAAATTGCTCTTTCTTTAAACCATGAAAGCTACTTATTTGAAAGGTCGTGGATTTCGGGATAAACATTAGTAATCAATTCTTGAATGTTGCTGACTAAAACGCATAAATCATAACTGAGGTTAATTTTACCTTCATTCATAGATAAAAAATCTACATTCCCAACTTCAAGTAACATTTCAGCAAAAAAACCATTATCTTCTGAAGATAAGAGTACTCTGTTAGTTTTGAGTGATAATTTAGTTACATCCGGCCAAATGTAAGATCTTTTTAAAGAAGTGTTCACCTCGTCAGCTCTCCTCTTGTCACAACTGATAAGATTTGACGAAAATCTCCGGAGGACAGAATTGTGCATCCATCCCCAAATGTCTGTTCCTATTCCTGAGATCACGCATGGTCCTCCTGTCTAGGACTTCGACTGAAGCCGATAAACCAATTCTCTGTCAGTGTACGACGTAACTACGCATTTAGTCTGTGGCCTTGCATGCTGCCAGACCGGCCGCCTTGCGTCTTTTTCCAACGGACGCCGCGCATTCACCTTGCATCTTTTTCCCAATGGGCAAAAATGTTTTGTAAATTGGTCACAGCACATCGTTGTTTAGGCAGTGGAAGCCACAAAAGAATGCAAACAGCAGTTTTTTTTTTCTTTAACTTGTCACAAAAATCGTTACTGCTCGGCTCCCTTTTGTCACAGAACAATGTTTCATACACTTAAACCTTCCTTAACAAATGCTCTATGGAATAGTGAAAACTGCATCAAAATCCGTCCAGCGATTCTCGAGATTAGCCCGAACAAACAGGCAGACGCCTACCGGGCGCTTTATTTTATACGATGTATAGATTCAAGTAGGATGTAAGGTCAGGTGATGCGTAACATCACAGCCTCTCCTTGACAAATGTCAACCCCGCCTTCTCGTGGTGCATCCTGTTCCCACTAAAGGGGCTCTGACGACCGCCAATAGCGGTATAACTATACCATCGGGATCAGAGGAAATGCTATCCCACACTCACCAACCCGCTTGGCCAGCGTGGTGAGTTATGGCCAAACACCTCCAAAATGACTCTACAACTTAAATCTTGGCCCTCAGTCTCCGGCAGCTGGAATGTACCTGGCCAAGGCAGCGGCCAGTGCGACATGAAGGCAGAGGGTGCTAAGAATCCCCGGAGGACCGGACTAGGCTGCCATTTGATGCTGACCTTGGCTACCTATAACGGACGCTCCCTATCTTCTGATTCAAGGCTTCTTGAATTGGAAGAGGAACTACAAAGGATCAAGTGGGACATCGTCGGGCTAAGTGAGGTAAGGAGAAAAGGAGAAGATCTCATTGAACTGAAAAGTGGACATCTCTTCTATTATCGTGGGACAGATACTGGCAGAACTAGTGGTGTTGGATTTATAATAAACAAGAAACTGAAGGATAAAGTGGTAGAAGTTGAAAGTTCCTCTGACAGAGCTGCACGACTCGTTATCCAACTATCGAGAAGATACCAGGCTCAGATTATTCAAACTTATGCACCCACCACAAGTCATCCTGAAGAAGAAATTGAAGAATTTTATGAGGAAATTCGTCATCTAAATAATAAAGGTAAGCAGCACTTAAAGATAATTATGGGAGATTTCAATGCAAAAATAGGGCAACGGCAACAGAATGAAACTTCAGTAGGTAAATTCGGTCACGGCAACAGAAACCAGCGTGGAAATACTCTAGTTGAGTTTGCAGAGGCAGAAGGATTTTTCATCTTGAACTCCTTTTTCAAGAAAAAGCCACACAGGAAATGGACATGGAGACATCCAATTGGGACGACAAGTGAAATTGATTTTATTATGTGTAACAAAAAATTCGTCATCGAAGACTGCAGTGTGCTGAACAAGTTCAACACAGGTAGTGACCATAGATTGGTGAGATGTAAGATGCACCTCAACACTAAACTGGAACGTGGCAAACTCATAAGACAAACAAAATGTATTGACATAACCAACCTTAAAAAACACCATAATACTTTCAAGTTGGAACTGAAGAACAGATTCTCTGCTTTAGAAGGCCTAACATCGGAAGAAGTGGATATTTCGGAAGTTAACAGAAAAGTAACCAAAGCTCTAATGGAAACAGCAACAAAATTAGCTGGGTCTAAGAACAAGTTACATGTGAACAAATTATCAGGAAAAACCAAAATGTTGATGCAAAAAAGAAAGAGAGATGAGGACAACTAAAGAAGATGTGACTTCCAAAGTGGAATATATAGAGCTATGCAAGACAACACGAAAAAGTATCACTGAAGACGTAAGGAAATTCAACTGTGAGCTAGTGAGGAAAGCAATTGAAAACAACCAAAGCCTTAAGATAGCAAAGGGACATCTCAGTAAGGGAAGAAAACAGATTATGGCTCTGAGAAAAGAAGATGGTTCTATAACAAGAAATAGAGGCGAAATTTTGACAAGAGTGAAAGATTTCTACTCCAAATTATATGAAAGGGATGATACATGTACTCCAGACATCATGAAAGGTACCAGAGTTCTTCCAGTCCTCCCAGCAGAAGTTGCTCATGCAATCAAGAACATGAAGCGGGGGAAAGCTCCAGGAGAAGATGGAATTACTATAGACATCATACAAGAAGCAAGTGGAGAAATTGAAACAGTACTCGCCCAAATTTTCACTCGATGCCTTAATGAAGGGAAGATTCCTGAGGATTGGAACAATGCTACAATGATCCTGCTACATAAAGGTGACATTGAGGATCTCAGGAACTACAGACCTATCAGCCTCCTATCAGTGGTTTATAAAATCTTCACTAAAGTTCTTTCACACCGCTTGAAGGTAACACTGGACATGGCTCAACCGAGAGAACAAGCTGGATTCAGGAGTGGCTACAGCACAATAGATCATATCCACGTACTGAGAGAACTAATTGAAAGAAGCGAGGGAATATGAACTTCCATTGTGCATGGCTTTTATCGATTATGAAAAAGCCTTTGATTCGGTGAAACCATCAGCAGTTACCACGGCTCTGAAATCCTGCGGTATTGAAGATGCATACATTAATATTATTAATAACATCTATGAAAATGCAAGTGCAAAGATTCGGCTGTTTGAAAATACAACACACATAAAAATTGGAAAGGGGAGTGAGACAAGGTGACACCATATCTCGAAGCTCTTTAATGCCACATTGGAAAATGTTTTTCAATCACTGAACTGGGAAAACAAAGGGATAAAGATTAATGGAGATTATCTAACCCACCTTCGTTTTGCTGATGACGTAGTCATTTTTGCAACTACCCCATCAGAGCTGCAGAGTATGATCCAGGAACTTGCTGACAAGAGTAAAGAAGTGGGATTAAAAATGAACTTTCAGAAGACAAAGTGATGTTCAATGCTTTTACAAGAAATGAAGATTTATCGATTGATGGAGAAAAACTGGAGATAACAGATACGTATGTTTATCTTGGACAGCAGATATCAAGTGAGGGTCACATTGATGAAGAAATTAATCGGCGTACAAAACTTGCCTGGAGAGCTTTTGGAAGAAACAGCATAATTTTCAAGAGCAATATGCCATTATGTCTTAAAAGAAAAGTGTTTGATCAATGCATCCTTCCAGTGCTTACGTATGGTGCAGAGACGTGGACCTTAACTAAAAGAGACATACAAAGGCTGCAGACAACTCAAAGAAGCATGGAGAGGTGCATGCTTGGTATAACCAGGAGAGATAAGAAGAGGAACTCGTGGATCCGAAAAATGACGAGAGTGGAAGACATCATGATCAGAGTTAAATCCCTGAAATGGCAATGGGCTGGACATACTGCCAGAAGGACAGACCATAGATGGACAGCTGAAATTTTAGATTGGATTCCAAGGGACAGGAAAAGACCCAGAAGAAGACCACATGGGAGATGGGTGGATGAAATTCGTAAATATGCGGGAGTGACATGGAGGAGACTGGCACAAGACAGACCGTTGTGGAGGAAACTTGGGGAGACCTTCGTCCAGCAGTGGATTGATAATGGTTGACAATGATGATGATGATGATGATAGATTCAAGTTGAAAATCATTACTTATCCTGTAAATGCTAGAAACACCCCTACTTGGAAGACTCATACAGCTGTTTTCACAGCAGAGTGAGGAGCAGCGTTTTGCATTTTAAACTTTAATTTTGCTGAAAATGAATTTTTTTCCCGTTTATTAGTCACTGTTGAAGAAGAAAAAGGTATGAGCATTCTTCCTTTTGTTTGAAGAGAAATTAAAGTTCAAAATTGGAGCTTTAACTGTCTGTCGCTGTCTATCATGATACGCAAAGCTGTTTCCTCAGCAGAATGAGTAGGAAGTGGCATTTCTGAACTTGAGTTTTGTTAAGCAAATGGAGAAAATGGCTGCTCTGTTCCTTGATATAGCAAGAAGTGACTACATGCACTCTATTACGTGAAATTAATTCCAAAAACCGTTACTGCTGTAGCTCACTCTGCTGTGAAAACAATTTTACGGTTCCCAAAAATGGCAGAGATTCCATCACTGACAAATTAAAAACCAAGTTTGAAATTTAAAAATTTCATTTCACTTTGAAAACTTTTGGGCGAGGGTAAAAGGAAAACATGCATTTCATCAAAAAAAAATCTTTAAAAAATACCAAGTCACTCTTTTGCACCATTACAAAAAAATAAGAAGTGAAAGTTAGCAGAAAACATCACTCAGGAAGGGAAATAATAAAAAATATACAAAACAAAATACAGAATTTAGTCAGAAACATTCAAAATGTGGAAAATAAGGGAATATTTTTATTTCCACTACAAGAAGCATTTTCGCCAAGACCAAAGAATTTTGGCCAGCAGGCACACATCTCACGAACATCCAGAAATGCAATGAAATCTGGTAAAAAGCTTTTTTGAAAGGAAGACAACAGAAAAATCCGGAAAACTTCTTGGCAGGTAGGTATGCAATTGCATCAAATTTGTTTAAACATTTTGAAAACTTTTCTTAAAAAACATTTGGTGCAACTCCACAATTTCAGCAATTGCAGAAATTCGCTTTTGCATAATTTTCAAAGGGAAATAAAAGGGGGAATAGTGTTTTAAAATAATCTGACAATCATGACAGTTTTACAAAATTTTCAAAAGACAAAAGAATGCCAGCCATGAACACTGGATTTGTCTATGGAAAAAAAAATGCTGGCCCACAAATTCTTTCAATAATTATTGTGACATTATATCCAAAAAGAATATTCAACTTAAAAAAAAATACTTGTTACCTCCAAAACATCCTAATTTCTAAACACCTTTGAGCTGATTGTCACAGATTCTAATATCCGAGGAATTACACTCCACAAATATGAAAAGGGATTTATGAGCAATCAGATACTAAATCACTTACCCTTATTTATTTTTAATTGAACAATTCTAATCAAAATCAAGAAAATAATCATCAAATTCTGTACTGAATCAATATACTTTTTATTGATTCTGTACTGAATCAATATATTTTTGGTCAGATCACTTATTCCTTACCCCATCCTAAATCTCCACTGGCCTATCTCCTTACTCCACCCCTAACTTTTAAATCTTTATAAGTCAAATCTCCTATCTTTCATTCATCACCATATTACATCATATACCTAAAAAGTGAGTCATATTGGTGAAGAAGAAAAAAAGTTAAAACAAAAATTAATTCTGATTATCTACAATCTCTCTCTCTCTCTCTCACTCTCTCTCTCTCCACTACATGGTTCCTGCCTCAGACAAATCATTACTTACATCACTAATAGCCAATTTTACACCATCAATCCACTTTGTTATAGGTCATAACTGCTGATTTAGAATGTAACTCCTGCTGTGCAAATCTTTCTTTTTCCATACAGCACATGTACCAAAACCACCTACGTGCATTTTCATTAACTTTGTCTTCTACAGCAGACCTAAAAATACACATTACTAACACAGCCACATCGCTATAATAGCCATAAACAAAATGCTCAAGAAGTTAGAAGAGTGAACTGCCTTGCAAACAAGCAGATTTCACAGAATAGGAAGAATTCAATGTGCCATGTTCTGTTTTATAGATCATACAAAGCATCTGACTGTGTGGGGAACAAGTTACAAGACACTATAGCAAAACAAATATTTCCATTGAATCACGGTTCGTACACATTAATAGAAAATAAATTCCAGGACTTTTCCAAGGGTACTTCCAGAAGTTTATGAAAAAATTCCAGGAGCTTAAATATTTGCTATAATCATTGTTTTATTTTATATTTTGCAAACTGGGGTGAAATTTATTATGCATTTAGAATTCATAGGGAGACTCACTAAAGAACACTGTTACAGAGCTTCAGTGAGTCTTACATCTTTGATGAAGTTGCAAAATTTCCCTGTATAAAAATTGCTCTAGTATATAAACTTATATGAAGCAATCTGAAACTTAACACAACGGTATAACAAAAAAATCTTGCTATGGCACTGAAGATGTAACAAGTGCGCAAGTATATACAATAAGAGAAACTCGTGCAACTCTGGAAGAGCTTCGAGACATGTTTCATATATGGGTCATGCATTCTGTCAAATCAACACAGATAAATAAAATTTTCAACCTGACCCCTTTGGATTTTTATGAAACTTTATAGATTCATTGATAAACACAAGAAATAAATGTGTGCCAATTTTTAGCACAATAGCTTTTAAATTTCCTGAGATATGAGGTCATAACATTCAAGTAATTTGCCAAATTTCAGTATTTTGTGTGTCATAAAAGTACTTATAACTCGTTCTTTTTAACACAGTGATGAGGTTTTTTTTAAAAAAAACAAACTCTTTTCACTGGTTTTAAAATGATATATTACTTAATGCATAATTTAAAAAAATGTATTTCAAGGTCACACACAATTTAAAATTTGACCTTGAATTTCTCGAAAACTTACATTTTGATTTTTTTTTAAGTTAGGTGTGAAATTACATGACATTGCAATAATGTGTTGTAAATTTGAGGGTGGCAATTGAAGGGTATCAATAGTTATGAAGAACTGTTAAATTTACATGCTTGGTAAATTTACCATATGACTAAAATATTCATGTTCCACTGATCAATAGAGAAGCTTTATAATCTAGCCAACCAGCAAAATAAAAAGGAATGCATATGCACTACATTTGGTGATGGGGTTATTCTTGTTTATAAATCATTTTATGCAATATTTATAAAAAATATGAAAATTTTCATATTAATAGCAGTTCAGCTTTAAACAAGGGTACATGTTATTAGCTGAAAAGAGTTTACTTAATGCATTTGAACTTGACACTGATACCTAATTTTAAAATCTTCAAAAATTCATTTTGGTCAGTGATGATAATTTTATATTGTAACCACTGAAGAAACTATTTCGATGTAAAATAAAGAGCTAAGTTTGCATCAAGCGCATCACATGAAAATGGTATTTTTGAGCGATGCTTTGTTATTTTGCACTTAGACTGCTCATTTCAAACTGAGAAACAATTGCACTCTAATGTAAATGCCATAATCAGCATAAGTTTTCTCTGTATGTTTTCTCTTTTTTCATTTCAAAATGTGGCTGTAATAGTTCTTTTTCAGCTTCATACAGACTTTCACTGAGGTACTTAGAATCGCAACCTGGCATGTGTTTGGTTGTAGAGTTATATAATGCAAAGGGTGTCATAATCTGCATTATTATATGGCCTTTGTAAACTTCCTTTAGCTGTAAGACTTAAAATTACCACCAACACAAGTATTATTGCCGTGGGATGTTGCATAAAAGTTCCACTGAGCAACTCTTCCAAAATCAATTAATTTTAGCAGAAATTGATCAATTTTTTTCTGTTCTGATATTGTGCTGCAATCTCTTCAAAATTATGCCATAATTTGTGCATTCAGTTTTCCCTGATTTTTTGTAATATGCAACAAATGGGTGAATTGTGGTTTGAAAATTATTCCAATGGACTCCTTGAGCAGGATCTTGCAACAGAAATTAACAATTGGGGGGGGGAGAGAAAGAGAGATCACATATTATCATAAAGTTTGCCAACTTGCAAATTTGCTTTTAGTTCATTATGAAAAGCTACCTACTATTTAGCTATAAGATGAAGTCTTAGATGAACAATAAATTTTTCAATAAAAAACAAACAAAAGAATAGAATCATCAATGATTTTTGTTAGTGTTGAACAATTTGTGGATATTCACTGTTTATAAGTTATATCATCTGTTACATTAGAATGAAACAAATCATTAAAATTAGTTTCAAATTTTTCAGTTCCTGGGCATTTATTTTTATTCACCTAAATTAGCATGCTGGTGAAGGTGATTCACACTGTGTAGTCTTTACATGTTCACATTTTTGACTTGCATGACTCTTGGCAGATAACTCTTCCATTTTGTTATCTAATTAGCATTAATTTGACATTTTGTTGAATAATAGTACACACTACACAAATAATATGAGTGCCACTTGTGCCAGCAAGAGCAATTTTTTGGCATTCATTCACAAAACTTTGAAAACCCAATTTCAGGGTGGGATATTTTGTGTTGCAAAATAATATGTATGCTTCCTGCAAATTGAAGTAATGCAAAAAATGGAAGTTTTCGAAATCCACCAGAACAAAATAAAAGTTGATGGAAAATAGAAGAAAAAATTTAAAAAAAATTTTTTTTTCAATGTCAGTTGATGCACTTTTATTAAATTAAAGCACTGTTCTATTGTTTACGTTTGAAAAAATGCAACTTACAAGTCCCATTTTAACAACAACAAAACAAAACAAAAAAAAACTTTGGGGTGGGGGATGCCCTTTAAATATATCCCTGAACAGCTCTAAGTTCCTGATTTTTAAATCCAAACTGTAACATTACACTAAGAACAAATCAGATTGGCTTTTAGAAGGAAAGACCACTGTCACATTGGCTAAAGCAGAGTTTATTTGTTGTAAATAATAAAGCAATAATAAGGAATCTTATTTAACCATTATCAGGATATAAAGCATTAAAAAGGTATCTTATATTGGTAAACATTGACACCCCCACCACCACCACCACCCCCCACCCAAATGTTACACAATAAACTTTAATCCATGCTGTGTAATTTAAAAAAAAATACAGGTAGGAATAGATGCGATACATTCTGAAACTTAACTTATTGAAAACAAAATTTCTTTGTAACTCTAGAAGTTGTTAGATTGCCACACCCAAAATTTTATGATATGTCAAGGATATCAAGCAGTTCAACTCCTAATTTTTTGGAAAAAATTAAAACGTCACTTTTTGAAAAAGTCTTTAAAATTATTTTTTTAAATTGAAAGGGAAATTTTATAATGAAATTTTTATTATGTTAAAGCTTGTTTAATAAGCTTTCTATGGATACCAGAATCAACTCGATAACATATTTTTATCTCAAGATATTAAAATTAAATGGTTACGAATTTTCAAAAAATGCACAGAAATTCAAAATTTACCTTTTTTTATTTTCAAAACAATCCGAAGGAAAATTCCAAAAAAAATTATTTTTACTTTACTACGTAAGGACTACCTTCTCGCTAATTTTCGTTAAAATCGGAGATGTCAAGGTTGAGTGCTGTGTTGATTCAACATGGAATAACCCATACGCAAGTAAATTCAGATGCGTTTTTTCCTCTCCAGTGTACTAACTGTATTGGTCACTTTCTATCAAAAATTTATACAATCACTGTATAATGGCACATCCGACAGGCAGAATTGCATATAAAAAAATTAAAATTGTATGTGCGTATATATATCCATCAAAACACAAGACTTGCTGCTAAGTGCGAATCATGAAACAACATAATAAGTTCGCCTTTTGGCGATTCAGTGGGGGCTTTTTGTCACAAAATTACCATCTTTATCACAATTTGGCAAAAATGTGAGCGACTGCTTTAATACTGGTGAAGCATGATTCATCACTCCAGAGAATGAGTTTCCGCTGCTCCAGAGTCCACTGGTGCTGAGTGTAACACAGCTCCAGAGTCCACTGGTGCTGAGTGTAACACAGCTCCAACCAACACTTTGCATTGATCTTGCTGAAGTTGCTTGTGAGCGGCTGTTTGGCCATGAAAAGCCATTCCCTTCAGCTCTCAACGAAACATTATGGTGAAACTACAGGCCTTTTTGGAATTATGTGGTGAGTGTTGCAACCGAGAATAAACAATTTTGTCACACCACCTGCTTCAGCACTTAGTTGGTCATACTTAGAACATTGATGGGCCACCTACTGCATAAGCCCACTCCAAAAGATGGCCACTAAAAGTGGCTAAAAAGCTTGGGATATAGTTAATACAAATTATTGAACTAGAACTAATCTACTGACTGCATTTTTTTTTTTTTTTTTTTTACATATGCAAGAGAATACTCAATAAATCTGCATTTTCAAATGCAACAGCTACATTTTAACACTGAGGAAGAAACGAGTTTCAACAGAAGTTCATTCTGAAGACTGTTTTATGACTATCAACTAATGACAAACACATTTTCCAGTGAGACTAGCTCCAATTAATTTTCTATAAGTATGGGAGTCTGAAACCACTTGGAAATACAGTTTAACATTGAAGATAAAATATTTCTACTTATCAAATGATGAACAAGTGCAAAAATTTTAAAATTTAAAGCATTACCTTAATAAATTCTTTCTGGTATCATGAGATGAGTTAAGAAGCCTGTCCAAAGCACTCTCTGAAGTGGAATGAGAGAAGTGTGCAGTAGGCTGGCAGTGAGTCTGATGAACTTCAGTGACACTCCAAGGTCTGTCTCTGTTCAATCTTTTTTTCCTTCTTAGTACCACAGGAGATGGCTCAGTTCCCTCAGCACAGTCTCCATTGATAGGAGTAATTTCTTCAGTAAGAACAGGCACCACTGTCTCAACTGAACCAGTAAAAGACTGTGTCAAGGACAAACTATTGTTAACATCATCAGAGGCAGCAGACCTTTCACAATCTGATTCAGTCGTAGTGTACTCACCACTGGCATCACAGGAACTGTCAACAAGTAGTTTTCTCGACCAATCAGGCTTCACACACTCCACCGTTTCTGATGTATTATCTGAAACACCATCTTCTCCAGAATGGCATGTATTCAGCCACTCACAAACTCGGGCACATCGCTTGTTCTTCACATTAAGAGGCAGTGGTTTAGGAACAGATTTTGGTGGAAATGATTTCTGAGCCCTTTTTCCCAATTTCACAGCTGAACTGGATACACAGGGAGGTTCTAAATCTGAATTGTTTACACTAGAACTGTGAGGTTGTGGTTTCTTTTTGTGGGAGTCTTCAACAATTATTTTATTTTCTGGCAAACAATTCACAGCTAAATCACAAGCTTTGGCATTAACTGAAGTATTGGCAGTTTCTGTCATTCCATCACTTATGCTGTCAGAGTCATTAACTAATGTTGTTTCATGAGCATCATCAAATGTGTCTGCATCTACTGAAGTCATCTTATAAAATGAATCAGGAACTGCAGAACACTGACTGTGTTTTAGTTTACACAGCAAGTCATCATTTGACAAGAATTGCCACCCTCTGAGGTTGAAAGCAGGATACTTATCAGGAGGAAGATATGGTCTTAATGCAATGTTGCTGGCAGTGGCTTGTGCTTTGGAATTTTGTTCTTCAGAAGAATCATTTTTTTCAGGCAGGACGGTTTTTGTGCAACTTGAAGTTTGAATGGAAGAGTTCTGCAAGTCGGAAGTTTCGGCAGGTTCATCATTAGAAAAATGAGCAGAGGTTTCACTGGAATATCCTACATCTTGCACTATCTCAAATTCACCAACTCGTCCATTGCTATCAGCTTTCATTTTTGCAATAGAGGTAGGGCCAACCATTATACCTTTATCATTGGTCTGAGGAACACTAGGTTTCACAGCACAGGTGATGCCAATTTCTCTCCGGTTACTGTGCTGAACCCATTTATGGTACTTTTTCACACTGTCTTGATCAAACACTTCATCATCACCGGGCTCAGCTGTGGTGTCCATTTGGCAATCCCATTCATTTTCATGAAGCAAAAGGTCATCCCATTCACCACTAAGCCTAGGATACTTCTTCAATGGCTCTTCACTGAAACTCAAGTCATGCTTTGTATCATTGTTGCCCTAAAATATACAAAATGCATACTACAATTACTTGAAAAAATAATAATGGTAATGTGATTTTACACTATATATCATGCATACTTTACAAAGAAGCATATACTATTAGAATTTGTAGGCTTGTGAGTGGAGATTTAAACATTTCCAAAGTTGTGCCAACAGTGAAAATTGTGCATTAGGATGAAATTACTTTCTTTTATTATATTTTCTTTTAAGAATGACACAGAGAAAAAAGCTGCCTATAAAGCTTTTAAATAATCAAGCTTTCTTTTTTTCTATTTAATGTTGCAGTATCTAAGGATTCCAGGAAGATCCTGAATATCCATGATTAAATAGCTTAAGGTAAATCAGAAAAGGTTTAGTTAAAATCACTTTAGCAGAGTTGCCAGTAAATCTTTACAAAGCATAGTTTTTTGTTTTTTTTGTTTGTTTGTTTGTGTGTTTGTTTGCTTTTCAAATGTTTAAAGTACAACTGTGAACCCCTGAATATTCTTTATTAATATGTTGCTTGGAAATTTTTTTCCTGGTGATTATAGATACCTGACGTTTGAACAAGCAACTGTAACCACTAACTGGCACTTCATATCCTCAGTGATTCCACCTTTAATTCTATTTAGTCATAAATTTCTAAGCAATTTTAGATAAAATTGACTTCAGAAAAAAAAAGAAGGAAAATGAAGCATCTGGAAACAGGAGATTCAGACATTTTTTTAAATTTTGTGACGACAATGAAAATACCAGCTTGCATGGAACTTTATAAATTGTTGAATCTTAAAAAAAACATTCCGGAGCACAAAAGAAATTCCAGCTCCATGCAACAACAGAAATTTCAGTAGAACTTTTACGGGAGTGGGGGTACTGCAAAAAACAAAAATTCAGACAGTAAAACCTTGAACTGTTTATTAATTCTTTTGCAAATGTGAGCACCAGTAACTAACCTGATAAATATGACACTCAAACCTTTTCAAAGGAAGAGATGTGGGAAATACTTGAGCATAAAAAAGCCTGGGATGACTTTAAGCTATTGTTTGAATTCTCTGGGTCAGGATGAGTCAGAATATTTTGTCTCCTACTCCCCACGAATTTATTGATGACTGCACAATTATTTCTGAAAGTTAGTGGTTTGCAGAACATTCTAAATCAACTGAGCATGAAAGTGCAATTGCAGAAAGCAAAATGTAAATAAGTTCCACTCAAAATATTATTCTGCTTTACTTTTACAGAGTAAAATTAACCAGAAAATGTAAATACACCATTTTGTTCCGAAAGAAAATTTATCAGACTAAAACTATTTTACTTTTTCACAGAAGACTGCATATTTGATATTAGATGCTCAAACTATATTTATTTCTATATAGCATATTGTGTGTATTTGATAACCTTGGATATCATTATTTCTTGAAGATTCATACAGTAGTGAAGTCTTTTCTTGTATAATAATTAAAATTTATGCTATCCACTCAAGTCCACAAAACCATTTAATATTACAGTTTCATTTAAAAAATAATTAATTAAATGGATTCTAAAAAATAAAACGTGCATTTAGTTTAACAAAACCAAACAAAAATATCTTTGTGATAACATTGCATACTGCACAACCAGTGTCTACCAATTAGCCTAATCATTAATCACTACTTTGAAATTACCTGGGGAGTCTATTTATAGGTTCTGACTCATCAAAAGCAGTGGTGAAAGTAGATGCTTTGTTTTGGGGGAATGCAATTATATATTAGTGTTTATATATATATATATATATATCTCACTCGCACACACGCATTTTATGACTTATTTTTTATGTACATAAATAAAAAAAATGTTACAATGAATAAAAACTAAACTCTTATAAATTTATAATTTGGCTACACATGTCTACATTACAAATAGCAAGTTACGCATCAGCTGAAGGAGTTTGGTTTTTCTGAATCACACAGCTGAAAAACAGTGAAAACATCTGGAATTTGCCAATTGTTTTCTTACCTAATTGTACATAGTAATTATAATAATAAATTAGCATATTCAGTTCATCGACATTATGCAGGCTCACAAGGACAAAAACTACACACCTTGGTAATTTAAACTTAAAGAGGAACACCTCAGAGAGCATTCATTTCTAAATTTAAGTTCCGAAAGAAACCACTGCTGTCAGATGTCACTTTAAACAATTAGAAGATCCAATCTCTTCTTGAAGCCAGTGCAGTCTTGGTCAGCTGCTATGTACCGAATTGTCACTGTGAATGAATCTGAGTTTGGTATTCTAAAGACAAGGTTATTCGACTCTATTAACCTTGTTCTAAATCAAGCCTGCAACATAGTTACTAGTTCAACATTCTGCCTAGCGGGATAACATACTAAATGATACGAAAGCAAAACAGTCAAATGTGAGCATCCCATACTCTGGCTATGAGCCTTTAGCTAAGAGTACGAAGGACAAAATTTATTGCCTTGGGTCAAAAACTCTGAAAATGGCAAAATCAAAAACAAAATTTTCAAACATAAAAATTTTACACAAATTACAAATAGAATTCATAGATATAAATAAACCGCGAGCTAAAATTTTATCGGCGTAGTTCTGCAGCACTTTTTTTTTTTCCCCCAAATATTGTGTACTTTAATTCACCACTATTTAGGGAAACACCGTTTCCCTTACCAAAATATTAAGGGATTTTTTTATTATTCCATTCCCCAATCTTTCCTGCCAACTTTCACAAATGATCAAAAGTAACACAATTCTTGAGGACTCTATATACTAGCTGTCTTTCACAATCTCATACGTATACTCTTTAGCTTCATATTTATTCACGGTTTTTAAGATGCTGAAATTGGTATGAAATGGTATGATGATGAAGTTGGTATTTGCGAAATTTAGTGATTCTGCCATGTTCTTTTTGTTGAAGTTTTCACCCTTTGCCACTAAACACAAGAGGCTAGTTCCATCAGAGGCATGCATCCTGTCACTGACTATAAACATTTAGAGAAAAATTACAGGCTACACTTTAGACTTCGGCCCCGTCGTCTGCTTCAGCTATCGTGCCAATGGAATGCCGGGAGAAACGTGGCGCTATGTTTCGCAGGTCATCCAATGAGTTTGCGAGTGAATATGTGTCATCGTTTAGGACAATTCAGGTGTAGGAAGAATCACGTTACAGGGAAAAGTGAGCAGTGTTTCCGTTTACTTGGGATGTGGTTTGAAGCTGCTTGTATTCCTCTTGATAAGGTGATGACTCTTTTGTATTGTTTCGCCAAAGGATTGTCCTACGATGATGCAATTGGTTGGTTGGTTGGTTGGTTTATTGATTTTTATGGCGCAAGGGCCATGTTTGGCCAAAGAGCGCCAGACACATGACAAACAAACAGTATTAAAAAAAAAAAAATGTGGTATCAAGCTTAAAATCTGGCTGATCAAGTAAAACTGAATAATGAGAATTATGGAACAGCTAAAAAGACAATGAAACGAACCGTATTAAAAACGTGGTACAATGATTAAAAACTAGTTGATTCAGTTAAAACTGAGAAATGAGAATGAAGATGAGGCTAAAATCTAGATACGTTTAAAATAGTCAATTTGTTTAAAAAATGAAAAGACAGCAACAATATCGCAGTGGTCATTGAGGAGCGCTGCAGTGTAGCGGCGTCCTCGGTCAACAAATGAGAATGAAAGACATGAAAACGAACATCACGAAAACAAACACAACTACACAAAAGATGAGTGACAGTGAGTCGGCAATTGCACGTCTCACACATCGCCGCAGTGTCGCCACACAGCAAAAAGCGGTGAGTGAAACGACAATGCCCAATGCGGAGACGCGCAAGCACCACTTCCTCTCTACGGTTCCGGACTTCAAGATTAGGTTTAATACGATGCAGTTTATTTTCTACCTCCTGGTCCCACAGACCCTGCCACGTTCGCTTGATATGCTCGTTAAGAAGAAAGCAGAAATCCCGGTGAAACAGTGTCAAGGGTGTGACGACCAAAGAGGAAGCAGATCTAGCAGCCGCATCAGCACACTCATTACCCGAAATTCCAACATGCCCACGAATCCAGCAAAACTGAATCTGAAAACCGGCCTCGAGCAAGCAACGAAGCAACCGTCTCACATCCGAGAGAAAAGGATGGTCACGGCAATCTGCAGATGACAAGAACTACAAGACACTTAAAGAATCCGTATAGACCATAGCACAATGATGAGAACTCGACTGAACATGGAGAAGGGCGAGATACACAGCATGCATCTCCGCCGAAAACACCGTGGACTCAGCTGGGATCCGCGCTACTGAAATGTCATCTACACAGACAGCCGCGGATCTAACGACTCCATGCATCTTGGAGCCATCAGTAAAAATAGGAGTGTAGTCAGAATTGAGGTCACGGTGCTCAGCGAAGAGCTGCTGGTACACTGACACGGGTTGAGGATTTGTCGAAAGATGTAAAGGTGGTATCAACCATGACACCAAGTGGGTGCCATGGAGGATCCCCAAAGCCCCTGGTCGCTGCAACAAGTGACAAGTCGAGCCCTGCATCACGAGCTACGGCCGCCATACGAAGACCGAAGGTTGGAATGCACGAGGGCCGGTTCTCAAATAAACGAGCATGCTGAGGATGGAAAACTGCACTGTACAAAGGATGGTCTGGAAGAGACCGAAGTTTTAAGTAAAAGTGAACAGACAGCTGCAGATGGCGTAATTCAAGCGATGGTTCGTTTGCATCAGCATAAAGGCTGGGAATCGGAGATGTTCGAAATGCTCCCATACAAAGACGCAGCGCCTGAGGGTGAACAACGTCCAAAGGCCGGAGAACAGAAGGACGAGCCGAGCCATACACGATACAGCCATAACCCAGTTTCGACCGAATTAAGGAGTGGTAAATGCGAAACAAAGAGATAATGTCTGCGCTCCACGAAACTCTCGAAAGGATTTTTAGAATAGAAAGAGCACGCAGACAGGAAATCTTGAGCCCCCGAACGTGCGCACGGAACGTAAGCGCACGGTCGACGGTCAGTCCAAGGAACTTGGTCTCCAGCAAAACTGGAATGGCTGCACGGTCTAGATACAGCTCGGGGTCAGGATGGAGGCCACGCCTCCGGCAGAAATGGACACACGCTGTCTTGTCGGGAGAAAGAACGAAACCATTGCTATTCCGCACTTTAAAAATCTGATTAATTGCAGACTGCAACTGCCTTTCAATAAAACGCATGCTCGATGACGAGCAGAAGATGTGCAAGTCATCGACATACACAGTAGCCGAAACCGCAGGACGAAGATTTGTAAGGAGACAATTAATGCGCAGCATGAACAATGTGACAGATAAAATGCAACCTTGAGGAACACCCTGTGCTGAATGAAATGTTGCCGATAGCGTCGTAACCAGGCGCACCTGGAACACCCGATTGCGAAGAAAATTAACGATGAATGTCGGAAGATTTCCTCGCAATCCGCATGCGTGGAGGTCACGGATAATCCCGTGCCGCCACGCACGATCATAGGCTTTCTCGATGTCAAAGAATACAGAAACCAGGTGCTGCCTATGCAGGAACGCCTCACACACAGATGTCTCAAGGTGCAGGAGATGATCGTGAGGAGAACGATGACGCCGAAAACCGCTTTGTGATGGTGAAAGTAATTGATGATGTTCTAAAAAATGAATTAATTGTGAGTTAACCATGCGTTCGAGAACTTTACACAGACAGCTAGTGAGAGCAATTGGGCGATAACTAGAGGGAGACTTAGGATCCTTGCCAGGCTTCGGAAAAGGTAGAACAAAAGCTTTTCGCCAAGACTCTGGGAAACTGTGTTCCAACCAGATGCGATTGTATAAGATTAAAATGTTCTCGAGAGGCGACTGCGAGAGATGACGGAGCATGTCGTAGTGGATATCATCGGGACCGACAGAAGTAGCGCCGGACCGATGCAGAGCCACCTGAAGTTCACACATGCTGAAGGGGGAGTTATAACTAGCATCAGTATATGGCGCAAAGAGATTCTCTGGCGTTCCGCGGTGGATTTAATCCTATGAAAGGAGGACGGATACGCCAGATCACTCGAAACGGAGGCAAACGCCTCCCCAAACAATCTGCAATCTCCCCGACTTCAGCATATGTGCAGCTGTTACTCTCGAGAATGGCAATCTGGTGTGAACTGTAGTTACCCCGGATCTTACGAATCCTTTCCCACACAGTTTTCGAATTGGCACATGAGGCAAGAGATTATACATACTGGAACCAAGACTCCCTCTTGCTACGTCGACGCACCAACCGAGCATAGGATTTAGCTCGTTTAAAAACAACGAGATTAGCCTTGGTTGGATAACGCCGAAAAGTAGACCAGGCCTTATGTTGAGCTTTCCTAAACCGCTGCGCATTCAGGGTTCCACCAAGGTTTCGGAATTCTGGGGAGCTTCGCAGATGTTTTTCGAATAGAAAGATCAGCTGCCTGAAGAAAACAAGTTGTGACTTCCAAGTACAGCTGCGTCGATTGACTCTTGGGTCACCATGTCAGAAGATATCACCGCGGACGATGTGAAGACCTCCCATCTGGTACGATCCATCCTCCATCGAGGTGGGCGGGAGGCAGAAGATGGCACGTTTGCATGGTGCCAGAGGACGATGGGGAAGTGGTCGCTCCCGTGGAGATCTTTACACACCGTCCACAACCAGTCAGCAATAATTGATGGTGAACCCAAGGTCAAATCGATCGCACTGAAGGATCTTGTCGGCTCATGGAAGTAAGTGTCAGCAACGGTGTTTAAAAGGCACACAGAGACTATGCGACGACCTCTCGCGCTGGTGCTGACACTGCCCCACAAAGGATGATGAGCATTAAAGTCACCCAAAAGAAGGAAGGGTGAAGACAGCTGATCAATCAAGCTCTCCAGAACAGAGATGCTAACATCCTCATCCGGTGGCAGATAGACACTGCAAACAGTAAGAGGCACAGGCATAGAAATACGAACCGCCATGGCCTGCGCAGCTGTGGAAACCGTGACGGAAGATACCGGAACCCTGTGAGGGACGAGAATAGCGACTCCCCCACAGGCTATATTTCCAGACGAGTTATCTGTCCGAAATGCACTGTAGCCGCGAACTGAAAGCAGGTCTGATGGTTTAAGCTTTGTCTCCTGGAGACCAAGGCACACCGGAGAGTACAAAGAAAGCAGATGTTTCACGTCATCAAAACTGGTGCAAAAACCTCGGCAGTTCCACTGAATTATTGAACCCATGGGTAAAAATAAAATGAAAAAGGAAATGGTTAAACTTGGTCAGCCTCCATTTCCTCTGATGAGTGTTCCCCCAGATTTGGGGGGGTGACCAGGGGCCAAGATTGGGGAATGCTTTGTCCCAAGTGTCTTAGCGGGATTCGCTCGCCGTTGAGTGTTGGGCTGAGACTTTGGAGGAGAAGAAACGCTCTTCTTATCCTTGGCTTTGGTGTTGATGTTTTTGCCAGAAGAAGTGGCCTGAGTTCCCTTGCTGGTGTTGGGGTGAGTCTGCTTTGGTGAAGTCGCGGGTGCCACTTTCAGACCCCTAGCTCACGACTGGAGTGCCTCCAATCCGGCTGCGATGATTTTGTCTACATTGTATGGACATTTAGGGGGATCTGAATGTTGGTCTGAATGGCAACCGTAGATTTGGCAACCACCACTGAAGCATATGTTCACCAATCAGATGTAACAGGAACCACTCTTCTGGCCTCAGGATAGGAAATATTTTCCACCGTTTTGAGCCTTTGGATTTCCTTCTCCTCCTTCCACTTGGGACAATCTTTGGCTGATGCTGGGTGTGAACCCTTGCAGTTCACACAAAACTCGGCCTCGGCCACACATTCTGAAAGTAGATGCTCTGTGGCACCACAGCGTCCACACCTAGGAGTACTCCTACATGACTGCTGAGAGTGGGCGTACGACTGGCACCTAAAACATCTCAATGGGTTAGGAATGTACTGTCATACCTCGAGGTGGAGATACCCTGCCTTGATGGATGTAGGCAGGGAAGGGTTGTTGAATGTCAAGATAATGTTCCAGGATGGGACAAACTGCCCATTCCTCCTGAAAGAAATAAGCCGCACACCCGTAGCATGTTGGCTCCTCAGTTCTTCGAGAAGTTCATCCTCAGTACATTCAATAAGATCCCGAGAGGAGACAACACCTCGAGATGAATTTAGGTAACCGTGTGGTGTTATTTTGACCAGAGTCTCAAGCAGCATGCTGGTGTTGATAAGTGTGGAACTGTAGGCCACAGTAGACATCTCAACAAGATCTCCAGACTGGAGCTTCTTGACAGTCTTAGGAGAGCTTGCGATTGATTGAAGTGCTCTGTTAATCCAAAATGGACTTTTGGCACTCAAAGGCTTTGAAGGGTCCAATGAGCGCACAACGAGCATTTGAACAATCAGGAACATGTTTTTTAGTGGAAAGGGATGAGCCTTCCTCATTACCTCTTTTGATTTTAGGTTCGTGGGAAATATCATTGAGAGCCATGAAAAAAAGAAAGATTTTGTCCGCCGACTTCCCCACCCACAATCGAGCCCAACGAGGGTGAACCGGAGGCCCGCAAGCCCAAGTGGACGCAGGACACGGCTCTAGGGATAGGAAGCGGATATAGCAAGTTGATAGGGCAGACATGCACTCGTCGTGTACCCAGACTTTCCCATGCCTGGGGAACACCCCTTCGGCATGCCCACCCTATCCCCAGACTCACCCTGTCGTACGAGACAAGCCGTTAGAGGTCTGGACACCACTCGGCCACAGAACTCATTGACTAGGAGTGGGTTAGTTTCTAGCCGCCCATTTAGGATGAAACAAGGGGCAAAGAGGAGTGTTGGTTACTGGCGACACAACACCCAGGCCACCAGAAACCTCAGCCTCCAGCATCCCCTTTTCCACCTTACGGATCACCGCACACGGCAAACGTGCAGGTAGGTCTAGCTAACTAGCTCGAAAAAAACAAAGAAAGGAACAGAAAACTAAGATGACAGAAAAGAAAAAGAGAAACTAAAATCCAGAGCTGGCGCATAATCACAACCTCAGCAACCTACAACTGAGGTGGGAGCGTGTCAAGTGAAAAAAAACAAAAAACATAAAAAATGTGAAAATCATCACATAGCACATGTCGGCTCGGGCCGTGGGGACGCCATCCCCCAGCAGCTGGATGAACAGCTGTCCCTTCGGTTACATAATCGTTCAAGACGAAATGATAAATTGATCCGTCACTGGGTCAGCTCGGGCCGTGGGGGCGCCGCTCCCCAAATAACTGGAAAACCAGTTACCCCCGTGCGGGGATGATGCAATTGAGGAATCTTCCCAGGGTGGGGTTTCCACATCCTCTGCGACAGTCAGTGACTATTATCAGTCTTGAAGAGAACTAGATGCAGAGTTTATGGTAGCTTATGAACAACACGAAGGACAGCTTGGAGGCCCTGGTGTCATCGTAGAAGTGGATGAGGCGAAGGTTGGGAAGCCGAAGTATAATCGTGGTCGTCTTGTTGGGAGCACCTGGATCCTTGGCATCTTTGAACGAGATTCGAAACGATTCAGGGTTGAGATCTGCACGCAGAATAACCGCTCTGCTCACACATTGTGCCGCTCATCCAGAAACATGTTCAACCTGGAAGTACTGTAATGACGGATCAGTGGGCTGCGTACTGCAATCTCCCATGCTGTGGTTTCCAACATCTGTCAGTAAACCACTCACTCAATTTCGGCGATCCGACTACTGGGGCGCATACGCAAGGTGTTGAGAGCAATTGGCAGCCCCTCAAACGCACACTGTCTAATGGAATTCACAAAGACCACTTGGCTGACCACATTCTGGAATATTTATTCCAACGAAATTGTAGTCTTTCCTCTGAACACTGTTTTGAGGTGATGATTGCTATCATCAGACAGTTCTTTCCTAGTATGTAATGTTTTCCACTTAAATATTCGCACTAGATACATAGGTTCTCAATGAGGAGGAAACACTTCTTTTCTGTCATTATAAATATTTAACAACACCTGAACTACTCACATTCCATAAAGCCATATTACCAAATAAACCCCTTCCTTTCAAAAAATACACCCCCCCCTCCCCTGGCAAACGAAACCTTGTGAAGTTTCATCGTAGCACATAATGCCTTGTGTGGGCAAGAAAAATAAAAAAGTCTGAAGAAAACAAAAACAAATAATTATTTAGTTTCTAATGGAGACTCACCGTGTTATTACATAAAAACTAATAAATAAGCATGGTGCACATAAAAGTGACAGCCCATGCCAGATGATTAATAGTTTGTTGCACATTCCCCACACAACAAGAAAAAGTTGGTAAGATAACAATGTCCAATACCAAGATGTGTCAAGTATGACTTCCTCGCCATGATTTTTCTAGAACTGGAATGCTCAAGTCAAGACCAATACCTGACTTCAGAAACACAGTACAACATATTTATAATCTCTGCTGACTTCATATGGATTACAATTACTACAGACACTTTCACAAAAGTAAAGACAGTGTTCTCAAAAATACAATAAATCAGTAACCCTTCAGGAAACAGAACTGGCCAAAATATGTACCAGCTCATTTCCTGTAATCCCCAAAAATTACCAAGAATCAAATAAAACCAGACCAGGAATCCAGCTTCAGTTATTACTTGAAACAAATGTCTATCTAATGGAAATCCCAAAGAATTATCACCCTTCAGTAATGAAAACACATGAAGAATGCTTAGGAAGTACAGGTATTTGATGAAGATTCAATTGTAGGTGAAATAAAGTAAGGTGTACACCATGTATCTCAACTGTCCACCATCTCTAGAGTGAAATTCAGTCAGCAAATGTGCAATGTAGAACACACAAATGTAAATTTCACATCACTGGATCTTAAGCCGTTAGCGATGGCTGAAATGAAATCAGGATGGATATTATGGTGTTCGGTACGAAGCTGCTGACACATACACAGGGGTTGAAGCTTTTGGCTAGGCACTGAGAAAGTAATCTGCATCATCTTATACAAGCAGTCAAGGCAGCTCATCAAATCCCCTGTAATAAATCAGCCTAAGAATATAGTGTGGAAGAAATATTCTTCTTGTGAGAACAGTAAATACAGTCAATTCAAAGACGTCTGATTGCTGTGTTAATTATCATTATGTCAGCCTCAGTATCCTTACGGAGGAAATTTCTATCTTAAATTTATAAGGTAACACCCACAAAGTAATTACTAAATAGATATATAAACTGCAGCCTAAAGATTGATATGTGCAATAGATGATCAGGCAAAGCTTGTGCTGCACAGAAGATTAAGGAACCTGGCACTTTAAACATACAGCAATGGTTTATGGAACTCAACATACTATAAACTGAAGAATTATAAAGAGTTCCACACAAGATGGCTTAAATATTGAATAGAATCCAACATCTAGAAGATGAAATTTTAAACCAATCCACAAATCACACAGCAATACTTCATCTCTGATTATATGAGATCATCATAAATGTGAAGCATCAAATGTTTGTCCCCTACTCAGGATGTGCAGGATAGCACCTTTTAGATATTAAATGTTTTTCAACAGGTTGCACAGCAAATCTGCAAAACATCCACTTTCATAATGCCATAAATCACTTGAGGAAGACAATTTTAAATTTTGTCTTTATGGACAATAAATCAGCTGACGGATTTAGCAGAAATTTGAGGAATGTCCTACTCATACATGTGTTAAACAACACACATATTTTCATCCAAACCCAGACTATTACATGCACATGAAAAATAACTAAAACTAACATGCACATGAAATATAACTGTGGAGAAAGCCAGTAATGAGAAAATAGGTAGATTATCTTGAGTATCCCCACAGTCATATAAGTATGCTGGTATCACAGTATACAACATCTTCACATGAAGTCATAAGCCTTTTCTGAATGTAAAAGTCTGAAAAATAAATACCTTCATGCTTGATGACTTAAGGCAAATATGATTATCAGTGGTACAATGCAAGTCCAGAACCACACTAAAAAATGGGTGAATACATCTAAAAATTTTATTTGATGAAAAATTGCAATATTTTCTAAAACTCTCTAATGGCAACAAACTATGCAGTAGATCATATGGTTATGTGGGTTGTACGGGGACTAACCAGGTTTGGGTATCAATATTACGGATTCCAAGTCATAACAGGAGAAGCAAATTGGGAGGAGGGAGGAGAGTATACATGATCAATATAATTATTTAAAAAAAAAGTTCTGATTGAGCAGGTATCCAAAAGGAGGTAGAGATAGCTGTTTAACCATCTCAAAACAGATATCTGGCATGACCAATGTGCAACCAGAGCAGGAGGAGACAAACTTCGGCCCCAACTGCAGTCAGTGAGCTAGTTACACTATTCATCTCACGTAAATGGCAAAACTGTCATCAGCCATTTCTCCAGTTGCAGTATTTGGTAGCTGGAATGATGACAGGTAATTACTGCAGCTGGATACTAAAGCAAATATTTTACCCCACAACAATACTTTTTAAATCATCACATATGTATGGCATCATCATTCTTCAGAATCAATACTTGATGAGAAGTGTGCTTCCACTAATATTGTGAAGCCTACTCCAAATGATCTTGTTTGCTATAACATCAACCAGACTTCTGACTCTGAAGTCAAACCACAACTGCTCAAGATTTTCCCTTCTTGAAAGTATTAAGTTGACCTTAGTTTGACAGGGTCAAAACCTACCCCATACCTTATTTTGGGCTTTTTTTCTTTATTATTTGCCTAGGAGTTTGAATTCCACCAAGGCTGAGAAATCTGGAAATTCGAGTTGAGGTCTTAGGTACTGAAATATTGCTGCCAAACAAACAATGTGATCAGTCAATGCCATAACAGCATCACCAACTAATTATCCCTTAGGTAATTACAAGTATTAGATTTGATTGCAAAAGTAATAAAGACATCCTATTTGGTACAATTAAGTTTCCATTTAACACACTGGATGTGACCTAAGTACCTGACACCAGCTAACATGATAAATACTGGAAAATGATCACTGCAAAGGAGGTAACCCAACATCTCTACACTACTAATATGGGTACAAAATTGTGAACTCATTGAAAAGCCAATGGCTGAATATGAGTGGATCAATAAATAAATTCATCGCTCTTTCCACGTTAAGCACTCAATTCGGGGTTCGATTCCCCGGCGGCGGCTAAAAAATGATTTTTCGGTTGCTGTGCGTTGCTTAACGTAGAAAGAGCGATGGATTTATTTATTCAACTGATGCCACGTATTTAGATGATTTTCACCTTGGATCTCACCCTTTGGATTATTGCTATAATTATATATAGCCAGTGCCGTTAATGCCCACCAGATGGAGACGTCTCAGTAGCTGAGCCCATCTTATGGACTTATGATGTCAGATACTGACTGAAAAAGAAAAACATGCATAGCGCCATGAATTGTTGGCTACTGTGGTGTAAGGCTAACACGCTCGGGTGGATATCGAGAGATTCGGGATTTGATTCCCCGACGGCGGCTGAAAAACAATTTTTCGGTTGCTGTGCGTTGCTTAACGTGGAAAGAGCGATGGATTGATTTATTCAACTGACACCACGTATTTAGATGATTTCACCACGAGTGGATCAGCTGATGAAAATTTGCATGTCTCCCAGTATTAAGGACACAGAAAAGAAAAAAAGACTTGCAGTTGGTGTTCAACCCTGCATCCTGGGGAATCTCTAACCCAATAATGGATTCAGAAAACACCAAGAATATAGATAGGAAATGGCAGCTTATTGAACAGACTTCCAGATCAAAAGAAACTCTTACATTCATTTAAACACAACACATGGTGAACAACATGCCCACAGTGACCCAAACAGCCACAGAAGTATAAGCAATGTGACTGCTGTATAGTGAACATCATGGCAGAAAAAGATAGCTGCCCGACCACAAGCTCCATCATTATGGCTGTGATCTTTCCAGAACATGCATTGGTGCAGCACCAAAAGAGTATCTGAAGGTTAAAGTTTCATTTCATGAAAGTACAGGCACACACCAATAAGTGGGGGAAATGCAAACCTTTCACTATATCGAATCTTGAGCTGAATTTCTGATGATTCCCACTGTAATAACAGTAACTCCCATGAAAGAAAAGAGAACTGAAGAAAAAACACAAGGAAATCTAAAGCATAAAACAGGGTTAGTATCAGTAATATTATCTGAACATCATTTCTTCCTGCACTGCAGTTAACTGATTTAGTAGAAACTACATAAATCTGTGTTCTTATTTCAAGACCACTATCCTTAGGAAAGACTTGAACACATTCTAGAGTCAGTTTTGACACTGCCACCACTGGTACTGAAGAGGTGCTTTTTGTATTGACTGCAGCTTTGGGAAAAGAATGAAATGAAGCAGCAGAAACATGCTTGTATTGAAAAGCTTTATGCTACAGAGTACAAAAGGTAGACCAGAAATTTCACTATCAGAGCTGCAGAAGTTGAGACTGCATACAAATAATAAAGTTTTGCAGGTCATAGGAGACACCATTTTTCTACACGCTGCAAAATAACTGAGATATTCTAACGTTTTCACTCTTTAGATCTACTCATCACACCTGAAAATTTTATAGGAGGATGCCACATGGTTCCTCACAGCACACAGTAAAACTAAAACATGACAAGGGCCTAATCCTTAAAGAAAGATGTGATGATGACAGTCATCTTTCAGAATACAATATAATGTACTGGAAAAATCTGACATCCATAATGTAAGGAGCTTTGAACCACACAAGAAGGTTATTACAGCACTGCTAGCTGTCAAACTTTTCCAAAGCATCATGATGTTTAATATGTACATCACTTTTGCTTCCCAAGTCAAACTCAAAGTCCACTTCAACCATAATTTGAAGTTATTGGCAATACAAGATCAAAGTAGCTGACACAACCACAGCAGTCATAAGCATACACACAGCATTTCAAAGACCCACGATAAGAAATGTAGTGACAAAATTGGCATGTAGTGCTTCATGTAGGTAATATAACACTGAAGATCAACCACATTCAGCAAGACCTGTTGCACTGAAACTTCAGAATTATGAAGAGACAGACCTATGAAGAATATGAGAGTCTACACTGGTGCACAGTTAATCCATCAACTTTAGATTCTTAAATTAATAACAAGAAACTGTATACCAACTATGCATGAAATAGTAATCTGATTTATTGGAAGGCAAACAGGAAACTGCTAAAAAAGCCATCTGGTTGATGTGCAAAATAACCCACTGATTTATATTTTTACACCAATAAATCAGATTACTAATATAATTTCACTATTTTATTAAGACTCATAATTCAATTAACAGTGAATGGAAAATTTTACCATTTTTAAAGTGCTTTCCACATGCGTGTCCATCCACATCCTTACTCATCAACCAAACACATGGGGGGGGCTTCAAAAATCAATGTAATTGTGATCATTTTGTATAATAAAAGTGCTGGTCACCAAAAACTATGAACACTGTTCCTTAATAAACAGTTGGCTATGAACAGCAAAATCTATAATCCATTGCATAGTTAAAACATGGAACTACTCAAAAGCAGTTTGCTTCAGATTAAAATATCGTAAGATTATAATGTTCAGGTGAATGTTGCAAAGTAAGAAATTCCCAAGTTTTGATGTAGCAGGAAATGAATTGGAGTATTGGACGATTCTACCACTTCTCATGCAGTGAGGAAGTAGGAGATAGGACAAAATCTTTGGAAACAAAAGCTCAGAAAATCAAAGTCCATGACAGTAATGTAAAAAAAAAAAAAAGGTTGCTATTGGATATCCAGAGAGCTAAGAAGGATGGGTAAGCACCAGACTGTTAATCAGAAAAGTTTCACAGTTGACTATGGTGCAATGTTCCAACTGTGTGAACAATATTCTGGGTTTGGATGAATTTGCATCAAAAGTTTTTCAGAGGAAAAGTATCTAACCTGAAAGTGAAATTCTCATTTTGTTAAAGATCAAGCAACAGAAGAAATGAGGCACTATGTGAAGATAAGTTGGGGGAAATATTTAGGCCAAGTGCACACAGAAAAGTACTGCTTGGCTAATACCTCATGTGCAAACAGTACTGCTTACAACAAAGACTAGTTTTCACAAGAATGGAACTAAACAAAATTATCCTCATACTGCCATTGACAAGGGTGACTTCAAAATACTGCCATTCAAGGGTGATGCTACATTATGACACAGTTCTTTATATTAGTTTGCACATGCAATCAACCAAAAACATAAGACATATGGAGAGCACAATCATCAGTAAAAGGTAGCACAGCTCAGCTGTACCAAAGGGATACCTAAACCAGTTTATCATTTTATCAAGGAGAGCACTGAAATGCAAAGGTAAAAAAATAGATAATAGAACCAGTTCTTGAGGTATATCTGCATCATGGGAAAATTCATCAGACATAACAAGCAACCTCAATAATGACACATATACTAAGGTTAGAAAGTATGTCATGGAAACGGATATAATGTAGCAATGTAGGCTCAAAGCCATAATATGACTGTAGGAACTTCAATACCAGACCCTTCTGAAACTTCTGTACATAAAGTACCACAACTTGAGCTTCATCAAGCTTTTCCATTATGTATGGTTAATACAAGATAGAATACCAGCTGTTGACTGAGTAGACTGAAAGCTCTATCAACATTACATGAAAGAAACTTTGAAGGTACCAAATTAGGGAGTAGTTGCTAATTAATTGCCTTACTTTGGATAAAAAATAAGTCAGAGAAATATCACAATAGTCTAACAGACAGAATGAGTTTGGGTTTTTTTTAAGAACAGGTTGCACCTACTCATTTTTCTAACCTGTTTAAACAATACCTGTAAAAAATTCAGCTGGGATAGATGACCAAAAATGGATGACAGCTTTCACAACAATAGGAGGTATGACATCTGGACCAAAAGCGAAGTTATTCTCAAGAGTTTGGAGTATTCCATTCATCTTCAGATAGTGGAACACAGGCATGGTGTTAAGAAGTACCTAGGAACTACAGGGAGTGAACTTCTTTGTATCCTTCCAAGTTAAGTTCTCGGCTATAACAGTTTGTTTGTTGTTTTTATTATGAAAAATAACAACAGAACCATTTAAACAAATTAGAGGGAAGCAGAATGACAGACCTGCAAACATTGTATCAAAATAACTCTGCCAAGTGATTAAAATCAAAGACCACCTTTTGAACAAAATATGAGCTGTTTACATTTCCTTTTACTGAATTTGGCTTTTATTTCTATTTCTGACCTTTTAATTTTGTTTTAACTGCCATATACCAATTTGTCCAAATGTTCTGCAAGTTTGGAGCTAGAGCCCTAAATATAACATTATCTCATTATACAAATTTAGCATGTTATATCATTTATATTAATTTTACCTAATGGAAGTAACAGCTGCTTTAACCCACACACATGTGCACACGGTAAAAACTAACCTTTGGAAATCATGTGTAGAATCAGACAGGCCATGCAGCAAGTGTTTTACTCTACTTGGCCATAAGTTGTTGGCCAAAGCTTTTTGTCTGGTTCTGAAAGACTTATAAAGGGAGGGACACCATACCAATGTTCTAGCTGACTGGTCTTAAAATACCCCCTTTGGCCAATTCTTATACTGCAAATGGTAATTGACATTAGAGCTGGAAGGCAATCTACATACTGACCTATGACAAGAATGTGCAGAACCAACCTGGCCTATAAATTAGCAATCTACCTATTCCTCTACAGAGTGCAGACTGGAAGCACTCTGCTGAATGCACAGATTCCTAATGCAAGGACTCATTGCTTACCTCAGCAGTTGATAGATTGTTCACCTGACACAATACTACCACCTATTATCTATGAAATTCCTGAAGTGTTAACTTTTTTGCAGATTTTAACCCTTTCTTTTCTTGGTAACTTTGCACGTTTTTTAGGGCACTAAGTCTAAGCAGCCGGCCGTTCCATTGTTCTTGTAGTCTACGATGTGTTTTCAATGTAGTTAAGGTCTTAATAACTACTTAATTATGCACTTAAAGCACTTCTGAAATACTTTGTACATATTGCAACTAATTGTTTATGTCATATAACCTTCACAACCCATTTTTTTAGTTTATTATTGTCTTTCTTTTATTCTCGTTTTTGTGTTGTCAGAAGTTGTGGAGTAGGGGGTTTTTATAACCCAGTTTTCTTTCAAGAATCTGTGCTTTAGAAAAAAATTAATATTTCCTTTTTTATTGCAATGTTTAAGAATTTGTAGTACTTTAGTATTGCTATTCAGGTTTAAATTCTCTCTTAGGCGACTAGGTAACTTGGCAATTTGTTATTGCTGAACATTAATTCTGATTCATTATGTCACTCTTACAACTTGAGTTTTCTATAATCATCTTCTTTCTGTTTATTAGTAACAGATGAAGAGCATGGGTCGGGCCAGGAAGGTTATGGATGCAAGCTAAATTGTTAACTAAAGCTTGATCATACAACTCTGTGGAGGTTATGACATATATATATTTTTTTAATTTTTTTGGTGGGCTTATTACTTGCATCTATGGCTTTGCAGAAACCCATTTCCAAATAGGTCTTTGTGGAAGTGAGAAAATGCAGAGTTTTTGCTGGTTCTTGATAAAGCCAAGGCTCAGTATTCTCCACACTTTCTACATTCAGTTTTTCTATATTTTTCTCTTTTTACTCACACCGGTCAATACATAACCTTTTCTATGTTGTACTTGGTATGAGTCAAAAAAAATTTTTGCTTCAGTCTCTTCTTAATAGAATATATATATATATATATATATATATATATATATATATATATATATATATATACACTGCCAGACAATTGCTAAGGACGGATGACAATAGCAACGATAGCAACCATAAAATGGAAGGCACGAAAATGTGGAAATTAGCATAAGTGCGGGATACAGTAAGACGTGTTGTGCATATGCAAATTTTGGATTGCCGAACTTGTTCGTGATGTCATAGCGCTGATAAGAGATATAAAGGATTTGACGCATATTGACCGTTGTTGTTCAAATGCAAAGTTGAAAGGGAAATAATCAATTGACAAACTTGCAATTTTCAGTATGTCTTCCCGACATAACCTAGATGATTTTACGCGTGGCTGTATTATTGGCAAGATTGAAGAAGGGCGAAAAATAACAGATGTTGCCAGGGAGTTCAATGTCAGCCACAGTGTTGTTTCAAGGCTTTGGAAATCATTTCAAACAAATGGAGAGTGTAACAAACGTCACACGGGAGGTCGTGTTCGCAGTACGACACCTGCAGAAGATCGGTACATAGTGCTATCATCAAAAAAGACACTGGCGCAGCACAGCTAGTGAGGTAGCAAATCATTTTATCGCTGCTACTGGCAAGCGGATCTCCCGAAAAACTGTCGCCAGACGTTTGCATGAAGGAGTACTATACGCCCGCCGTCCTGTTGTGTGCATCCCATTGTCCAGACGTCACCGTACCGCCCGTTTGCAATGGTGCCATCAACATCACAATTGGACTGATAACGACTGGTCTGCTGTCCTCTTCTCAGATGAGAGTAGGTACAGTCTATCGTCTGATTGTCGAAGACAACTGATCTGGCGTGATAGTGGTACTGCATATTGTCCAGCAAACATATAAGAAAGGGACCGATATCCGACATGTAGTGTCATGGTGTGGGCTGGCATCATGATCAAGGGCCGTACGTCCCTCTATATGCTTCCAACTGGGACTATGACTGGCCAACGATACATTAATGATGTTCCGCTACCTCATGTTCGCATGTTCCGCGGTGCTGTCGGTGATAGATTCATTTTCATGGACGACAACGCAACATGTCATCGAACAGTCGCTGTCCAGGAGTGTCTTGAGAGCGAGGATATTCAACGCCTCTTATGGCCAGCACGTTCTCCAGATCTGAATCCCATTGAAAATGTGTGGGATGCTTTGGGGAGGAGTCTTGCTGGTCGCCAATGCCCTCCAATAAACAAGGACAACCTCATCCGTGCACTGACAGAGGAATGGGATAAATTACCCCAACAGCTGCTTGATAATGTTGTGCAAAGCATGACACGACGTGTGGAATCTTGCATCGCCCTCCATGGTGGCCATATCTCGTATTGACATCTTACGCCGGAACGCCTGCGGACGGTAATTGCATTTTTTTCACGTTTACGTATTCTGCACAAAATGGCTTGTTTGTCCCTTGAACACGTTCCAAAGCCTTCTGGATTTCAGAGCATAATAAATTGTCTTTCTTGTAATGTCCTGGCATTCTGACATTATTTTATTTCACTTGGCATCCAACCACACTTACTTTTTTATGCGCTATATAGCCGTTTATGATATGTCCTTAGCAATTGTCCAGCAGTGTACATACACCTGGATTTCCAGATGAGTTTCCCAGCTTTGTTGTTCAGTTTGCTGCCCTACAGGACAACCACTGCTTTACTCACAAAGCTGAGATTAGAGGGTATGGAAAGTAAGTGTTTCAGTCTTCTTGTTGCTGGTGAGTGGTTTAAATCTATGTAAACACTTCCAGGGGCTACCACATCAAACGGCAGCGGTTGCTCTGGCTTTAAGTTATCACCAACCCATTCGCCAAATTCACACAATTTTATTTCGCTAAAGTATTAAGATAATACAAAAACATAATCAATATTTTCAGCAAAATGTTTTTTCCATCACCAAAATGATTTTTCTTTCACAAATTGCGAAGAATGCGATTGGCAGCATGACCCCTGAAGTCATAAGCGCTGACTTAAAAAATTATTGGGGTTCCAGAAATTTTTAATCGAATTACCCATATATTTTTCAAAGGATTTAAGTCTAATTTAAATTTCATTCAGTCAAATTATCTGGAACAATATGATGCCTGAAATGCTAAAATGAAACAAATTATGGTTAATTACAGAAAAATATTTTTTTCTAGATAATTATTTATTTCATTTATTTTTCTTTTGTGGGCATATTATTATATGCGATACATAAATACTGTGTGAATTTCCAACTCAATTGTCTTTATAAAAGTAACAAAAACATGCAAAATTTATTTTTAGGTGTCTTTACCAATTTTAAAAATGCCAACAATTTTTTTTTAAAATGATTTCTGAGTTAAAATGGGAGGTTAGAAGGAAGAGGACATGGCATCAGCTGCACGCTCGTGTTTTCCGTGGGCTCCACTTCGTATCAGCTGTGTATACCCAACATGCCCAACTTGGGCTGCTTCTGTACTTGTCTATGGGGAAATCGTCGACTTTGAAGAGGTTTTAGAGGTACTTGTTCAGCATGTACAGTCAAAAAAAAAAAAAAAAAAAAAAAAAAAAAAAGAGACTGAAATATATATGCACATAACTAAAAATTAAAAAAAAAAAAAGAAAATACTATTTAGTATTTTCTAAAAAAAGAATCAAACAAACTTATGATTCGTAGAGCGGACGTGCATATTGTGCATCAGCCAACCACGGCCTTCCTAAAGCTGTGGGAGCCTCATTGACCTTACTGCAGAGAGTAAGAGACGGCCGCTATCAACCTGTGCTCCAGCACAGGTCTTCAGGAAGTGAAGTCACGTCATTGAACCCTCCCCACCCAGAGGGTTCAAGAAAGAAAAGATCAGATTTGGCTTCATCATTGGCGGCTGATACCATCTCTTCTCTCTTCTAATCTCCATGGTCCCCGACTGTCGGAAGATAGGGTGGGCCAACTGACTGTACAACATATTTCCGCCTTTATCACTATGACCTCGAATAGGTTCTCGTGTCTGTATGCAGAGCTAGACTTTTTGTATTTTGTGGGAACCCAGGCAAACTGAAGAATTTTCTTTTATAAAGGAGGCAGTTCTAAATGCTCTTAAACAACATAATTTGTCTGTTGCGTCAAATTTGACGAACACAAACAAAAACTAATTCTTTTTTGAAGCACAACAAACAGTCTGAGGGGTAAATTTCTATACACACATTCTACATATGTATACATAGGTAGTAAACGGGGAATGAACAATAAAAAAACTTGTGAATTGATAACAAAAAACAGAATTTATGCATTAGATGTGTACATGTATTTTCCCCATGAAATACACAAAAAAAATATGAGGGGTTCGAGGAACCCACAATAAAATCATTGGGGATTTAAAAAGTGTCTCGAACCCACGAAGTTGGCGCCTATGCCTGAAGTGATATATAATTTTGTAATTTCAACTCTGCCCGATCATGCCTGGATGAAGAAATGCATGAAGTACTGGTAATAAAGGGAAACTGTTGAACACACAGTGACGTGGAAAAAATGACCTGTGCACACAATGAGTATAAAGATTCAGATTTCTTTTTTTTTTTCTTTTTTTTTTTTTATTGGAGGTTTAACGACCACCGTGAGCAACTCAATGGGCTATAAGCAGTCGCCCTATAACGAAGTAAATTTCTCCGTCATTTTTGGTCTACGCCGGGATTCGAACCCAAGGCCGCTTATTCCGGAACAAGTCGCTCTACCAACTGAGCTACGCAGACATTTATTCTGATTCCTATCTGCCTTTATGTCGTGTGCGTCCTGCTGGCAGGTACGTCACATCCCCCCGAAAGAGGGCCGGGGGCATGGCCCACGGGTCAGCCGTGACCATGAATCGTTGCAGGCAGCCATCCACTGTAGAACGTGCACTTGAGAACTCCCAGTCAATCTGCTGTGTGGAATGCAACATCACACATTTTTATTTTTCCAAGCGCTGGAGAAGGAATTCTCTGATTTTTCCTGTCTCGCGGTGTGGAAATAACATCACACTAATGCGAGATTTTGAACGGTCGGGTCATCCGGATAGTTCGGGCGCCATTATAACGAAGTAAATTTCTCCGTCATTTTTGGTCTACGCCGGGATTCGAACCCGAGGCCGCTTATTCCGGAACAAGTCGCTCTACCAACTGAGCTACGCAGACATTTATTCTGATTCCTATCTGCCTTTATGTCGTGTGCGTCCTGCTGGCAGGTACGTCACAGCCCGTCCCTAATTTAGGGTCACTGGTTCCAGGGAAGGGAGAGAGCCAGTGCCGTAAGACAAACACAACATCCATGCCTCACCGGGATTCGAACCCAGACCCCGTTCGGACGAATGATCAGAGGCCATCGCTTAGACCACTGCGCCACCGGGACGGCAATTCAGATTTCAAACTTCATACATTTCACCATCTCTCCAGAATTGCAGCTTTTACCGCAGTATTGAAAACAAGAGAAAATGAATCCAGGTAAAATATAGCAGCAAGTTTAAAATACCAACCATTTTCACACTTCTATATCAACGTCCAACATTTTGATACCAATTTCAGTGTTGCCTACAAAACCTTGAAATGACAATGCCACCCATGCCCCTTATTGCAATATAGCCACATCACCATCATACATCTGTTGCATCCTGGTAACATGTTTCACTGAAACATTAATTACAAAAGGGATGTGTGTGTACATTCATTAGATCAGATATTTATTCCATGTTACCAAAGTATTTAATAAAAACACAACTACTTTTATCTAATGTGGCTCAAATCACTTTACTAAAACTCAATCAAATCCAACTTACTTTGCCTCTACCTTCCTCTAATTATGCAATTATGATAACTATAACCTGTTTGAATTCTTATACTGCAAATGGTAATTAACATTAGACGTGGAAGGCAATCTACATGCTGACCCTATGGGAACAATATGAAGAACCAGCCTGGCCTATTAACCTAATGGCTGAATTTTCACTCAAAATGTTGATATACTGATTCTTTTTTTTTTTTTTAATAAGCAAAGGTGGTAATAATTTTCTTTGAGATTTCAGTTTGCATAATGCAGACAGGCTTTCTCATTGTGCTTAAATCTTTTCATAAGCTAGCAAATGTTTTACCATACCCAATGAATTACCTCAACTGGTTGACAAACCAATGTGGTTTTCACACACTTGCTTGTACTTATAAAATCCTTATATTTCTTATGTTTCTTTCACTAATAAACCTTTCAATTATTAACGTTCTACTGTTTCAATGTTTAGTTCACCTTATTGTTCTGTTTTTATGGCATCTGTATTTCCCTGCCAGCTGAGCTGTAAAGTTAACATCCATTATCACTATAATCATTTTAGTAAAAACACAGAGCAGAAAAGAAGAATAAACAAATTAATATATCAGGCAAAGATGGCACAAAAATTCAGCTAGATCAATTTCTAAAAGAAAAATTAGAAAAAAATAATAATAACTAGAGATACTGAAGTGATTCTGCTTAGTTTTGTTCAGTTTTCAAATGCTTCAAGGATAATTCAGTTGAATACATTTAATTTAAATTCATTCACTCTTAACCTAATCAAATTAAATTCATTTTTAATGGGAAATTGATTACTCCAGGTAGAGAGCCCATAAGCTATAAAACAATGAAACAGATTGTTTTGTTAGGGAAATAAATCAGTTTTCTTTTTTACAAGATTAACTTTAATTTTAAGAACATAACATAAACAGGTGTGTATTAAAAAAAACAGATTGAAATCAACTACAAAATAAAGGAAGTAACATCAAAATCAAAGTTACGACATGAAAATTGTACCATTCAACTTAGGACAAAATTTAGACATAAAATTAAGAAAAACTTATACCATCAAACTGCAATAACGTAGTTAGTTAGAATGTTACATAGCATGTCCGACTGAAAAAAAAATTAATAAACACAAATACAGTATGAAATTATGAATTATAATCTCAACCATCACATAAAGAAAGTCTAACACTGCAAAATTTTAATTATTTAAATTTTGTATTTTAAGTTAATGGAAAGCACTGGAAGTTGAATTTTTGGAAGTGAATACTTATGTACAAAGGTTTATAGGTAAGCTTTTAAGATGCATCACTGAAGTTTCATTCATGAGTTCAGACACAACTGGGCTGTTTCCTATGTTGAAGTTTAGCGCATTAAATGCTTAAATACTCACACACAGGAACCCAAGGCCAAAACAGTGAATGCTCTGCAAAATTCCTCCCACATGCTTTTTAAATACATTAAAAGGTACTTTCAACATCAGTAACATTTCAGCTACAAATAACGTTCTTAAATTCATGCAGTTATCACTTTCTAGATCCCAACAACAAATAAATTCAGGAGGCTGCTAAATGATTTCTGCACATCTTTCATTCAAATCAATAAAATTATCACAGAACTTAGTCACTTGGAACATTTTATCTTAACATTTCCATTAAACACTAAATTTAAGCCCTACACGAAAAATTAGGTGTGTGGGTGTGTGGGTGTGTCCTACATATATCAATTCATTTGATGTGTACATCAAGATCTATATATAAAGGACAAAAGAAACAACACTTACCAATTTGCACTTGTTGATTAATTCTTCAATGCGATACTGACGTTCCAAGGAACGCAACCAAATAGAGTGCCACCGGTGTTCTAAATTATTTGCAACTCTGCGAACACGTTCAGCATCCCAAGTAAGAAACGGAGGTTGGAGAAAAGTTACATTTCCTTCTAAACACGCACACAATTTCAGCAATGAGGACACATACTTTCCTTTGGCTTCTATTTCTACTTGCAGCAACTATATAAATTAGAAAATTACATTATGTTCTACATCACTTTTCAATACAAATGTTAAGTACTAAAACAGCAAACGAGAGAGAGAGAGAGAGAGAGAGAGAGAGAGAGAGAGAGAGAGAGAGAGAGAGAGAGAGAGAGAGAGAGAGAGAGAGAGAACATGAACGCTAACAGCTTCAATGTACATCATAAATTAAAATTAACATGAGGATAGTTGAAAGGTTACACAAACATATATTTGCTAATTTCTTTTCCCCCACAGCAACGAAACCAACTTAAATGTCCTGCAAATTCATACTTACCTTGTGTCATTTCTCAAACTTAATTGGTTGCATTTCCATACATTACACCAAAAGACTTGGTTGACTAACTAATGGATAACACCTCTACTTTTGTTAATGCAAAACATTACTCATAATACAACAGGAGAGACTAGTAACACTTGAAAATAAATAACTAAATGAAATCAGGGTTCACAAGCAGAAAATGTTTAACATCTCCTACATATCCGACAGACAGAATTAAATAGGATGTGATGTGAGTAGTGGAGGGGGGGCTGTTTATGCAATAAAATTATAATATATACACCTACTACATAAGTTTCTCTCAACTTCTTTTAAATTTCTGAAATGTTTAATATTTGTTTACCAACAAATTGAGTATTTAGCAAATTTTTGTACCAAAAAATTTATTAAAATTTGCAAATATAACAAAAAATGTATTCAGCTGCAGTTATTCACATACACTATACCAACTATACACTAAATTGCTCTTATATTAATAAGGCACACAATAAATTTGGTTAAGTTTCGTAGAAGCATGTGTGTACATGTTAGTCATAGTTTTTTACTTTTTGCGCATTATCTCCTCTGCTGCTACTTGTCCCGTTCGTCATATCTAAATTAAAAGGGAAACTTGCATTATAAACATATTGTACTTTGAATAAACTGTACAAAAAAATGTGTTTACCTGTCTCAATGTCATTCATTATCCATTTAATAAAAAATAATTAATGAACTTTGCCACATTTTAACTGGTGTACCTCGTTTAAATTCTTTACTTCGTGCCATAGCCATTCACTGTTTTTTATTTGTGTCCTTGACTTTGAACTATCAGTCCAGATAAGATTCATTGAGAACTGCATCTTGACCAAATTTAAAATTCAACTGCATCTCGACAACTTTTAATTTAACTGCATCTTGACCGACCATCTTCCACAGCGCCTGTCAGCTAACATGGAAGAAAATTTTTATTAAATGGATAACGAATGACATTGAGACAGGTAAACACATTTTTTTGTACAGTTTATTCAAAGTACAATATGTTTTTAATGCAAGTTTCCCATTTTAATTTAGATATGACGAACAGGACAGGTAGCAGCAGAGGAGATAATGCGCAAAAAGTTTTAAAAAATATAGAACATGTACACACATGCTTCTACAACACTATAACAACTATTAATTAATAAACATTAGAAACTGAAACTCACAGTTCGAAGCATATCTAAAGCAGAACCCAGATGCAAAATTACATGAAAATCCAATACCAAACATGCCAACCTTCAAAATCTGAAAATCGGGAGATTTTTTACAGCTCATAAAATCACACGAGTGGTATTTTTTATCGACATTTATTTTTTGATTGATGGCTTAACTACCACCGTGAGCAACTCAATGGGCTATAAGCAGTCGCCCATCCTTAATTTAGGGCCACTAGTTCCAGAGATGAGAGATTACCAGTGCCTTAAGAGAAACACAACATCCATGCCTCACCGGGATTCGAACCCGAACCGTTCACGGATGAATGGTCATGAGCCAACACTTAGACCATTGTGCCACCAATATTTTACAGATGGACGTAGGAACAATTTTCCAGATGTGGTATCTACTGGTCCACTAAAAGTTCTGGAGAGAAAAAAACCAGTCTCCCGCCTAAATCCGGAGAGTTGGCACGTCTGCAATACTAACCCAGATCAGCTCTGATAAAGCAAATATGCCATACAAAACTGATTACAACTGCATTCATTTTCATAATTAAAAAATGTTAATGAAATAACTCGAAGCAGCATTTTTCTCCTCTTTTACGTATAAAATGTGGCACCTCATCACTGCATGATATTTACCCAATGTATGTTCTTCATTAGCCCATTTCCTAAGAAAAGGATTTTCATTACTTCATCTGTGAGTGACAGAGAATATTTACCATTTTTTAAAATTTTTTCTCCAAAATTGATTCTATGTCTATTCTTAAAACAAAATTATTTTTTACATTTTTAATATTTCACTTACTTTAATAAATTTCCATTGGGAATACTAAAATTTATAAAACTACAGAACTCAACTGGTTTATGGAATTACACTATCTACCAACAAGTAATTGGACACCTGTGATAGCAAAGGAAAACGAAGTTTATTCACCTTTAATAGTTGGTGGAGCCTCCACGAGCGGCGATTACAGCTGCAACCCTCCGGGACATACTCTCAACCAGGCGTTGTACGACGGCTAGCAGTATTTTCTTCGACTCGGCTTGGAGAAGACAGGTCAGTTCCTTCACCGATTTCGGAAGGTGGGGGCACCCCTTAAGTCGACGCTCCAACTCGTCCCAGAGGTACTCGATAGGGTTAAGGTCCGGGCTCTGCGCAAGCCAGTCCATTCGATTAACCCAGATTGTCACCATACCAAGATATGGTGGACCTCGCAACATGACAGGTGGCATTGTCATTCTGAAAGTAACATGGGTTCACCCCGTAAAACTGCCACAACGTAGGAAGCGCATGGTCATCCAAAATAGTGCAGTAGGTCTCGGCGTTGAGTCTACCAGGAATTGCGACCAAGGGTCCCATGCCATACCAGGAGAAACACCCCCATAGCATACTTCCACCGCCGCCGAACTTCACAGTTGGCACAATACATTCCGGCAGAAGGCATTCTCCAGGCAGACGCCAAACCCAGACCCTGCCATCCGAACGGTAGAGGGTGAACCTTGATTCGTCGCTCCAGAGAACCTGTTTCCACTGTTCAACAGTCCACTGTCGATGTTCTTTGCACCACGTTAGCAGAGCAGCGCTATTGGACTTGGTGAGCAAAGGCTTGTGGGCGGCAGCACGTCCATGATAACCGAACAGATGGGCTTCCTTACGGATGGTATTCATCGAAAGAACACTCCTGGATGCCTGTTGAAACTCCTCGTGGATGTGGCCTATCGATTTGGTGCAGTTCTTCCGAATTTCTCTGGCCAGCACCCGTCGGTCTCCAACTCCCAGTTTTGTGGGTCTGCCGGATCAGGGCACATTCCGACAGTCACCTTTCATTTTCCACTTGCCAATCACGTAGGCCATTGTCGATTTTGGGTACTTCAACTCGCTGGATATGTCACGTATGGATCAGCCATTTCTGTGATATCCGACGATTACACCTTTCTCGCAATCAGAGAGCTCCGAACTGCGTGGCATCTTGCATACGACTGGTTGCGTTGTTTCCCACACGATATTTAATGGCGGCGGCCGTGACGTGTATCAGGACCGCAGATATAGTCGATTGCAGGGGTGTCCAATTACTTTTTGGTAGATAGTGTATATACTTCACTACAATAAACTATTTTTGTGTTTGATATATATTGAAACATATTCTGCTAGAGCATGCTTATCATTTCTAAAAAAGATGGAAATAATAAGCATGCTCTGTGAAAAGGTTTTTCCGTGACCAAAATTCCTTTTTCATGCAAGTCCTTAATAGAATTAATTAATAATCCACTTATTTACTAATTGATCAGTCAACTTCCTGCCAGAGATACTGAAAACTGAAGAAATTTAAGACCATTACATCAATGGTTTGAAAAAGATTACTACTGTTACGAAATTTGTCCTTCATGGGATAGACTTTCCAGCACTACAAATAAAATACCTCCCTAACAGGAAGTGTGGAATATTACAACTACAAATACTCCAACCTTAAGAAACTTCAAATTAGATTTGTGCAACAAACATTTTACCAGAGTAAAACTTTCTTCATTTAAACACACATCCACCACCTACTTACTTTATTTCCCCCTTTTACGCCCATGCCCGAGTACATTCAGACAGCAAAATGACTTCTGTTGCTCTAGACTCAAGTTATTTCAATATTCATCCATTGTACTGAGGCATATATAGTACACACCAAAGTTTAAAAACAACATGTTGTTTTTAGCACATCTTTTGTAAAAAAAGATCGTGCTTCTGTTATCGGTTTGTCCGTCCGTCTGTACCCACGGTATCTCTGCAACTATTACTCCGATTTGAAAAATTCTTCTTGCATTGGGAAGCTTGAAATATGCAAATCATGATCCTTCATTTCGTTTTTTTTTTTTTTTTTTACGATGTACAATTTCGCCGGTAAAGGGCGTAAATGCAGATGATGTTGAATTCAAAAATACATTTTATTCCACATATTTGCTTCTAAACATCAGATTGAAAAAATTTGTTTATCTTTCGATTCCATTTGTGTCGAAGAGTATTTTAGATATAGTTACTTTTTCAAATTACGCATAGATTTTCCGCTAGGGGCGTAGAAGTAAATTACATTTTCCCGAATAACTCTTCTTCTAAAACTCCGATTTGAATTTTTTTTCTTCAGCGGATATATCTCCTGACGGAAAATCTTTTGCATATAATTTCAAATTATTGATAAGGAAAAATTCGGCCACCAGGGAGCGTAAGCATGATTTTTTGCTTCTGATGTATTTGCCATAAAATCGGAGCTTCTAAAATATCGATTGAAAAAATTATTTCGTGGACTGATGCCACTCACATCGATAAACCTTTTCGGAATATTTTTTTCTTAAAATATTCCACAGTTTCTCCGCCAGGGGGTAGATGTACATCTTATTTTTGTCAATATCTCTACTTCTAGGAGTCCGATTTGAAAAATTCCTTCTTTGTTGGATAGTGTTTTCTGTGTGACATGTTTTTCATATAGTTTCAAAATTTTCAAATAATTCATAGACTTTCCGCTAGGGGGAGTAGCGGTAAATAAAATTGTGTTCCCCCCTATATCTCTGCTTCTAAATCTCACATTTGAAAAATTCTTCCTGCACCGGATACAGCTCCCGATGGGAAATCGTTTGCACATAATTTCTAATTTTTGTAAAAAAATAACTTGGCCACCAGGGGGCATAAATCTTAATTTCCGCTTCTGTTGTATTTGCAGCAAAATATGAGCTTCTAAATTCTCGATTGAAAAAACGTCGTTTGCTGACCGATACTACTCATGTCGACAAACCTTTTAGAAGCATTTTCATCTCAAAATAGTGCATGGTTTCTACGCCCTGGCGTAGATGTATATCTTATTTTTGTCAATATCTCTACTTTTAGGAATCCGATTTGAAAAATTACTCCTTTGTTGGATAGTGTTTCTAGTGTGACATGTGGTTCATATAATTTCAAAATTTTCAAGTAATTCATAGACTTTCCACTAGGGGGCGTAAATGTAAATTGTGTTTCCCCTTATATCTCTGCTTCTAAATATCCGATTTGAAAAATTCTTTCTGCACCGCATACAGCTCCGGATGGGAAATCGCTTGCACATATTTTCTAATTTTTGTAAGAAATGGTTTGGCCACCAGGTGGCGTAAGTCTTAATTTCCTGCTTCTGTTGTATTTGCAGCAAAATATGAGCTTCTAAAATCTTGATTGAAAAAAAAGTTGTTGACCGATACTACTCATATCGACAAACCTTTTAGGAAACTTTTCTTCTTGAAAAAATGCATGGTTCCTACGCCAGGGGCATAGACGTATCTTATTTTTGTGAATATCTCTACTTCTAAAAGTCTGATTTGAAAAATTCCTTCTTTGTTGGATAGTGTTTCCGATGCGAAATGTTTTTCCTATAAATTATTTTCAAGTAAATCATAAGACTTTCCGCTAGGGGGCACAAAGGTAAATTGCGTTTTCGGCGTTATTTTTGCTCCGAAAGCTCTGATTTGAAAAATTCTTCCTGTATCGCATTCGAGACCTGATGGAAAATATTTTTCAAATAATTTCTAATGTTTGGTAAAGAATGGTTTAGCCACCAGGGGTCAAAGTGTTAATTTCTGCTTGTGAAGTATTTTTGTTGCAAAATCTGGGCTCCTGAAAACTCGACTAATTTTTTTCTTGGGCCGATACCGCTTATATGGATAATACTTTTGAGAATACTTTCTTCCTAAAATAATGCATGGTTTTCCCACCACGGGGCGTAAAGTCACATCTTATTTTTGTCTATATTTCTGTTTCTAAGAGTTCGTAAGCTCACGATTCCGTTTACAGCAATATCTGAGGGATTAAAAAAACGATTGAAAATCTTCTTTCTTTCGTCAGATCTATTGTTTTCCACACGGGTTCCATTGACTTTAAATTGCTTTGATAAATTTAAGTTGCGTCAGAACGGATTCAAAAGATGTGCTTATTACACCCGAAAATTTGGTGTCATCTTTCTTGTTTTAAATTAGATTTATTTGATTTAAATCAGTTTTTTTTCTGTTTTTTTTTTTTTTGCGGGCGGTTGTAGTGAGCAATGGGTTTGCCTCCTCGAGGCGCTCCGTGGTAACAATGGTACACAACACAATTGCAACTAGGGCCTCTGTGAATCTTGGAGAGGTGCCAGCTAGTTCTGTGCGACATTGGTGAAAAGACCCCAACTCACTGGGTTTTGTTCCAGAATCCTTGGGTTGAATGACCAACTGGGACCCTCAGCTGTGGGCTAATCCCTCACACTGCTGTACTTACCTGATTAAAAAGACAAAAAGAAATATTAAGAATGACTCAAGTGTGGGATATGGTGGACCTACCACACTTGAGAAGGATGGTCCACCACGGAATCGACCTGGACTTTCTAAATGACGTATGAGAAAGAGATCTCGGCTGAGTGAATGTAAGATTGGTGTATGGAATACTAGAGGTATAAATAGCAAGATGAGTGAGGTGATTGAGGAAATGAATAAGTATAGACTGGATGTGCTGTGTGTAAGTGAAACCAAAAAGAAGGAAATTGGGGTAGAAGAAGTGAACGGCACTGTCAGTGTGTGGTCAGGAGTATTGGATAATGTTAGAGGGCAGGCTGGTGTAGGTGTGATTTTAAGTGAAAAGATGAAGAACAACTTGATTCACTATAGTTGCGTAAGTGAGAGAATTCTCTGGATTCGTTTGAAAGTGAAACTTCAGAGAATTGTAATTGTTGTAGTGTATGCTCCTTGTGACTCGGAACCTTCTGATAAGAAAGAAGATTTCTGGAATGAACTAAAAGCTGTTTTGAGCCAGTTTCGTGCTAAAGAAAAACTTATAATAGCAGGGGATTAGGTGTGCAGAATGCAATTTCTGACAATGTTCTGGGCAAGTTTAATGATCCTTGTGTGAATGATAATGGTGAAAGATTAATTGAACTCTGCATTGAGAATGGTTTGTGTGTATCTAATACATTTTTCAACCACAAGTATATCCACACATATACTTGGGAAAATCGTACTCTTGGTCAAAAGAGTGCGATAGATTTTGTTGTCTACGATCAGCATCTGAAACACTTAGTTGTTGACACCCGTGTGATGAGAGGTGCAGATGTTGGTTCTGATCATTAATTGGTAGTGTCACGAGTGAAACTTAATGTTGGTTGGAAGAAAAGGAATAGGAAGAGACCCAGGATAGAAAGAATAAAGGCTGATAGGCTAATTGGAGATCATCAGCATTATTCTGACTTACTCAGAAAACAACTGAAGGAGCTGAAGTCTGGTGAGAGGGATGTAGAAAAACAGTGGGAATGCTTTAAGAACTGTGTTGTCACTGCTGCTAAAGAGGTCTGTGGCACCACAATAGTGGGTAACAATAGAGGTGATGCTTGGTGGAATAGTGAGATTGAAAAGGCAGTAAAGAGAAAGAAGGAAGCCTATTTGGGGAGGTTGCCAGATAGAGTGTCTGTGGATGAATATTGCTGCAAGAAGCGTGAAGCTGCTAAGTTGGTTCGCCAGAGTGAGGCAAAAGAGAGGAAGGAGAAGATGGAAAGGCATGAACTGGCTTTTCGGAGAGATAGGAAGTCCTTCTGGAAGTACACGAGACTTAGGAAAAATAGGGGAAACAAAGTTGTAAGTTGTGTGAAGAATGAGATCAGGGAAATGAAATGGGAGCCCAATGAGTTAAGTGAAAGATGGGGTGAATACTTCTGTTAGTTATTAGATCAGGAAAGCAAAGATGATTCTGAGACAGACGCAGATGACGTCACAATGAGGGATGAAAGCACAGGAGGGATCTCAAGAGATTGGTTGGTTGGTTAATTTATTTTAATGGCGCAAGGGCCATGGTTGGCCAAAGAGCGCCAAAACAAAAGACATCAAAACAAAACTAAAGCAATAAAAACGTACACAAGGTTAAAAACAGGCTGATGCGGTAAAAAATGAAATATGATAGTGAACAAGGTAAAATCTAGATAAGTTTAAAAAAGTCAATATCCTGTAAAAACGAAAACACTGCTTTCATGTCGCAGGCTTCGCCAATAATTGTCTGCAGCGTAGCTGCTCCTTCGTCCAACAGATGAGAGTGAAAATGACGAAAACGATGATCACAAAATTGAACACAAGTACACAAAACATGAAGGACAGTGAGACGACAGTCGCACGCCTCACACACCGGGACACTCGCCACACAGCAAAAAGCGGTGAGTAAAACGACAGTGCCCAATGCGGAGACGTGCAAGAACAACTTCCTCACGACGGTTCTTCCGCAAACTAGACTTCCATAGTCCGATCTGTGGTTTAATAGAATGCAGCTTATTGCTGCCCTGCTGAGACCACAGGGACTGCCACTCATCCATAACAAATTTCCGGATCAACGGCCGATAATCTCGGAAAGACAGTGGCAGCCGAGCTGGCGACATGGAGGAAACAGACCTGGCAGAGAGATCTGCCAGCTCGTTACCCCGGATCCCAACATGGCCAGGAACCCAACAGAATCGGACCAGGAAGCCATCACCCTCCAAAGTTCCAAGAAGACGACGGACATCACGGATGACAGGTGAGTCCGTGTCCTCTGGAGAAGGTAAAACATGGATGACGGACTGGGAATCAGAGCAAACCATAGCGCGACGAAGTGATCGAGACTGTATGTGGCACAAAGCGAGGTGCACCGCATGCATCTCCGCCGAAAAGACGGATTCAGGCGGAAGCCTCTCAGCATGTGAGGCTTCGCCACACACAAAAGCGGATCCAACGACATCCCCGGACTTCGAGCCATCGGTGAATACAGGCACGAAATCCGGGTAGACTGACAGTTTTTCAGCAAAGAGCTGCTGGTACACCAGAGCAGGAGTGGAAGACTTTGGCCACACACAAAGAGAAAGGTCAGCCGTTGCTTGAACCGGCTGCCAAGGCGGTTCAAGCCTTGGCAGCCGGTTCAAGGGAAAAGGTAATCAGACTGAATGCAAGAAATATCGTGGTATTAGCCTACTAAGTGTGCTAGGGAAAGTGTTTGGTAAAGTTGTTATTGAAAAAGTATGGGGTCTTACATCAGAGAAAGTGTGGGATGTTCAGAGTGGTTTTATGCCTGGTAAAGGCTGCACTAACCAGATTTTTGCATTATGCATGATGATTGAAAAGTATCTGGCTGTTGGGAAGAAAGTTTTTACTGCCTTCATAGATTTAGAGAAAGCTTACGACCGAGTGAATAGGACCCGTTTGAGGAAGGTATTGAATGAATATGGCGTTACTGAGAATCTACTTAATAGTGTAAAAGTCATGCATGCTAGTAAGTAGAGCTTGTGTATGAGTGAATGGTGTTTTATCAAAATGGTTTTCTATTGGTGCAGGAGTTAGACAAGTTGTGTAATGTCACCATGACTGTTTAATATATTTATGGATGCATGCATGCGTGATGCCAAAATAGATAATAGTGGTTTATGTCTTGGTGATATCCTTGTGTGCAGATTGATGTATGCTGATGGCACTGTCCTGTTGGCAGAGAGCAAAAGTGAGTTGCAGGGTATGTTGTCCCAGATGTACGAAAATAGGATGAAATTTAAACTGAGTATAAATAAGGGAAAGACCAAAGTTATGGTTTTTGAGAGAGGAATTTGTAGTACTAAATGTAATGTAAGTCTAAAGCACAGTGATTGACCAGGTGAATGAGTTTGTGTATTTAGGAAGAAACGTTTGACAGAGAGAACAAATTGGATGGTGAAATTAGTAGGAGAGTGAATTCTTCTTTGACGGTCATGAATGGTCTGGGAGGTTTTCACAGGAATGATGGGCTCTCTAGAGTTCGGCATGGCGATGTATGAAACTGTAACTGTTCCTACTCTGATGTGTGGCAGTGAAACCTGGGTATTGCAGAAGAAACATAGGAGTTGTTTGTGTGCTGGAGAAATGCGTTACTTACGTGGGTTTGTGGTAAGACACGGTCCGATTGTGTGAGGAATGAAGATGTGTTGCAATTGTGTGATGTGAAGCAAAATATTGTTAGGAAGGTGGAGACCAATATGCTTCAGTGGTTTTGCCATGTTGAAAGAATGAGTGATGAGATGCTTACTAAGAAAATCTTTTTAGCCTAAGTGGCAGGAAGGAAAGGCAGAGGTAAGCCTAGGAAGACATGGGTGGATCAGATTCAGGAGTGTCTGCATGAGAAAAAGATTACGAGTATGAAGTATAAAAGATCTTGTGTACGGCGTGTAATGAATATCAGTAAAGCCCGAGTTGTATGTCAAGATCGCTGTAAATGGAGAGTTTGATACGACAACAGTAAGTAAAAATATCTGGTAGTTTGTATTTCTTTTTGGAGCTAACCTCTGAATCTCAGAGAACAGCTTAGTGATATGTATGTATGTATGTATGTAAATCAGTTTTTTTTTAATTTAAATCAGATTTATTTTATTTAAAGTACTGTTGTGTTTCAGTTCAACTTTAAAATATCTCTTTATTCTTCAATGTAAACATGAAACATAACCTTTTTCTCCACGATTGACTTAATGGTATATATTTTTAAAATTTACGTGACACTGCATAACAGATAATGAATGAGAATGTAATAATGAGCAAATGGTATTTCTGAATGTCATGCATTATTTTCACAGTACTGATTTGTGTCTACTAAACTTCTTAATAATTACTGATATGCAACTCATATTTTGTATTCAAAAAACCTTTATTTTTCATACATTTAAAAATAAATCAAGAGAGGGGGGTTCTTATGTGAATTCTGTGGAAGGAATATTCTTCTCATAACATGTGGAAATAAGTCTACGAGGAAGAAATATTCTCATAATACATGGAAGCAGGTCTTCGGCCGATGTAATTTTCAAGTTTTCTGATGTGATTAATGTTATGTGACGAACAGTTAATGCAGGCAAATCAGAGATGTCTGATTGCTGTGTTAATAATTCTGATAAATCTGAATGTGCACAATATGCATAAAACAAAAAGTGTTAGTCATTATATTACTGGTGTAGTTTTAAAAAATCTACAACTTATCCATTAAATGAAATGCATAATTCAAAAGAACAAAGAATTCACATCTAGTTTTGTTTCAACTTTGATAAAACAGCTTCATAAACATAAGGAATGCTATGAACTACTTTCAGAGAAGGTGACCTATCAAAAGCACAAAGGTGAGCATGAATTTTATGATTTAAAGGTGTCCAAATTTGCAACCAGAGTAGCATAATGTAGACATATGCATGTACGCAGAGTTTTCAAATTATTAGCAGATTTTGCAGATAGTTTTTGCTTGTAGATTTAACAAATTGTTATTTACTGTAATTAAAGCACTTACTCAAGGCTTTACTCAGATTAATATCCTTAATTCTATTTTAACTTGAAGAACATTCAATTACTATTTGCATCTTCTGAGTTCTTTTATTTTTATAGACACATCTCTAGATTTTATCAAAGCCCATTCTCAATGTATAGGAACTCTATCAAAAGTTTCGTTTACACAAAAAGAATTAAAATTTTATTGCCAGGTTCCTCTTGCAGTTGCCAGTTATTAAATTAAACTTTTTTCCTTATGTATTTTGTAAGTCTACTATTTTTGAATTCAGTTGTTGAAAATGCTATTTATAATTTTTGAAGGTTCATTAATGGAACTGTTTTTCTGGATATAAAACTTTTCTTTAATTAGTCCCCTTAGAAACAGCTTTACTCCACTAATGTTCTGTATTGCAGTATACAGTGTTTTCAATGCTGCAGGGAAATCAAACTTTTGCTCAACATTCTGAAGACTGGGGAAAAATTGCAAAAGCTACTTGACACTGTCACAGAGGTAGCAGTATTTATGGCTTGCTTCCAGTGGTAAAAAAATTTTTCTTTAAGAATGTCCATTTCTTAAAAATTTACCATGCAAATTTAGAGCTACAAATGAGTTAAATTAGCATATAGTTGCAATAATATGAAGTGAATTGAAGTTTGAGTTATTACAAATCTGCACTTGAGCAAGGCTCATCTTATCAGCTTGCATGGAAGAAACACAAAAAGGGTCTTTTGTTACACTTCCCACAGCCAGATATTCCTGTATGCAGTTATAGCATGTAATTAGTGTTGTAACAATGTCTTTGTATTGCCTCGCCAAGGAAGTGAATACACAAGCAAAAGCTGTTTGTTTTCTACAAGAGAAGGGAATTTTGCATCGAGAAATAACATGTGCTAACAGCCACAAAATGACATTATTATTACATGTATGAAGTGACCAGTTGTGATTAAGCAACATGAAAGTTCAGAAATTGGACTTAGTAAAGTTATGTGGCTTGAAAGTTCTAAATTACCATTCACAAAATTGTGCTTTTTATGTAATGAATAAACAAATACATCACTCTTTCCACGTTTTACCAACACACAGCAACCGAAAAATTGTCATCCTGTCACCGCCGGAGAATTGAACCCCGGATCTCTCGATATACTGCCGAGCGTGTTAGCCTTACACCACGGTGGCCAACAATCCACAGCGCTATGTGTGTTTTTCAGTCAGCTTCTGACATCATATATTCGTAAGATATAGGCTCAGCTACTGAGACCTCTCCATCTGGTGAACATTAACGGCACTGGCTATATATTAATTACAGTAGTTAAATCCAAAGGGCGAGATCCAAAGTGAAAATCCTCTAAATACGTGGAGTCAGTGAATAAACAAATACATCACTCTATCCACGTTTTAATAACACACAGCAACCGAAAAATTTTATTCGGTCACCGCCGGGGAATTGAATCACGGATCTCTCGATATCTAGCCGAGCGCGTTTGACTTGAAATGGGTTAGGTGACAGTTACAGATTGAAAATACTTTTTGAGACAAGTATGTGCCAATGTCGTTTTCAAAAACTCTATAAAAATAGGTGGACAAAGTTGTATAGTACAGATTAAGGAGTCTTATTTTTCCCAAGAGAGTATATTGTTGGGAGAGTATATCTGCAACAGTGGGTGTTTGGAGGCATCTGTTGAGAGACAAAAGAATGTTTCCTTTATGTTATTCCAGACATGTCAGTACAAACAATGAAACACACAATAATAAACACCATTCAACCGGGATGCTATAATTATATCGACTGTATTCCTGATACGCAATAATGGCACCTTACCCTAAATCCCTCTACGAATTTCACAGATCCGAATTCCAGCATACACACACAAAGAACTAAATCCTTGGGTGGTAATGTGCAAAACTTCAAAACAGGAACAAGTGTAAAATGTACACAGAAATGCTGAATTCTTGTTTATGCAAGTTTGTCTGGAGTCACTGAAATAAAAAGACATATACGAACGAGTACGTCATGCATGATATTGTGATATTGGATGGAGGTAGATAAACAAGCCGTTTGGGTGCTCCTACCATATTATTTAAAAATGGGTTAAATGTGGCAACCGCAGCAAGAGAAATTTGTGTAGTTGAAGATGAAGAAAAGGTGGACAGCAGCACTGTGCAAAAATGGTTTCTACATTTCAATGCTGGGGACACCAGTCAGGAACACAAGCCAAGGACAGAACGTCCAACGGCCACCAACACTGAAACCCTGGTCAAAGCTGTGGCAATGAACTACAGTACCAGTACATGGGAATTGTGTGGCAGTTGAGATGGGTTCTTTCCAATCTACCATCAGATTGCTATCAAATCCACAAGACAAGAGGTTTTGGTATCGTATCATCACAGGTGATGAAAAGTGGATATTCCAAAGTTACCCTACAACTGGTAACCAGTGGCTGAGGCCATGCTAGGAAGCACAACCAGTGGTCCATAGAGGGTGGTTCAAGAGGTAAGTTATGCTGTGCATTTGGTAGAATTGTGAAAGTCCTTTGCACTGGGAACTTGTGCCAGAATCTCAGGCTGTGGCCAGAAACCTCTATGCCAAACAATTGCAGTGGGTCCTGCACCAATGTTACCCAGCATTCATCAATAAAAAAATACATTGTTGCACAAGAGGATACACCTCCAGAGTGGTATGCCAAAAACTACAGGAATTGAAAGGAGTGAGATCCTACCCCATCCTCCATATATTCTAGACCTTACCCCATCTCACTACTACCTGTTTCGCTTCATGGCCCATTTTCTACAAGGACAGCACTTTGCTGTAGTGGTGGATGTGGAATCTGGCTTCAGATAGTTTCTGTGCTCGAAACCTGCTGAGTGGTACTACAGTGGGATCATGGCTCTGGTGAAACATTGTCAAAGAATTACAGAAAACAGCCTGTAGTTTGCACAATGATGTAAGCATGTATGGCTTTTTTTGTATCATTAAACTTTGTAGCTGCAAAAGGGACAAACTTTTGACTCACCCTTATACTTTCCAGAGAGCAGTTCAGCCCCTAATAATTCCAAATCCTCAATTTTCACTGCTCCTCTTGAATTGACTACAAACCTGCATTTTTGCTCATCAAATCTCTCACTCACTCACTCACTCACTCACTCATTCACACACACACACACACACACACACACACACACACACACACACACTCACTCACTCACACACACAGGTCAATCCAGGTTTTTAAAGATGATACCCATTTTTTTGTGAAATTCTGTCCATTTTTGTGTTTAGAACAATTTTGCTAAAATTTTTGTTAAAAGATGCAATCAAAAGAACACAAAGGCTCAAAGTGGTGAGGATTCATAGATAGAATCATCATTATCAGTTCAGTACTTGCAAAATGTGATTGCCCAGATGCAAAGATCATCAAAATGATTGGTCTGGGCATGAAAATGAGAAATCCTGTTGCTTGGCCATGTATGTAAAATAAAATCAACACCAATGCCCAGTTTTGCTCTAACAGCAAAATAATCAGTCTGAACACCCCCACCCCCACACCCCGCAAGTTAGTTAAAAAAAAAACACTATTCAAAATCAAAAGATGCCTCTTACTCTTAAATATTTTCTAAACAGAATTTTACTGAAAATATTGTGAAGATAACATTACAGTTCAAAATATTTTTGTGAAGATACTTTTTCAGCTAAAAATATTTTTCTGAAACTACCGCCCAACGGTGCCTGGATCAACCACCATATGTATAAAAATACATATATTTGCATTTTAGAAGTGTAACAGTTAATAGTAATTTTTTAAGAAATGCATGGACATTCAGATTAAGACCTGATAGAAATACTGCTATGCTGTATGTACCAATGTCTAAGAACCTTATTTCAAAAAGCACATTATGACCAATAGGGTAGCTTGAAAGAAATATGGCTTTTTAACAGATTACAATTACTTTTAAGACTGCACATATATGAACTATCATATTACAAGTCAAAATAATATGTGAGTTAGATGGCAAATTTCTTACTAGAAGCACTAAAAGATCCAAAGACAAGCAAAGTCAATTGCTGTTTTAATCAACTATCAATTGTGTTGCATTCCAAATTTCTTTCTTATACATCGAATTAGCTTTGCATTAGGAAACCCCCATTTTACATATTCGGAACAATAACGAAGTACCATGTGTTATCAAGGTCATGTGCAGCTGCTATAAATTGTGCACATCTATCCTCTGTACATAATCGATAAACATTTGCCAATAATGGGGAAACATGGTGCACTTAAGCCAATTAGACTGTGGCCAGATAGTTGGGGCTCGAAAAACAGGTGCCAATGCTTCAGAAACAGCCGCACTTGCTGGCTGCTCCCATACTACTGCATCAAGGGTGTACTAGTACTGGATTAACCATACACAGATATCCAGCAGAAGGGCTCACATTGGTCAGCCATGTGCAGTTGATCCTAAAGGTGAATGCCAGGTGTCATGAATGGTATCTCAGCAACGATATGCAACACAGTCACCCAGCTCACCAACCAGTACAACAGCAGTGCAGTTTGACCTATTTCCACATGCACTATGTGCCATAATTTGCTTTGCCTGGGGTTCCACAGCCAGAGACCAATGGGGGTACCCAGGATAGCAACCAGTTATCGCAGACAACACTTGCATGGGCCAAGGAACATCAGCAATGGACCCTTGACAGATGGTCCATTGCTAAAGTGATGAGAAAGTGACGAGTCCCATTTCCTGCTGCACCATGCTGATGAGCTGGTTCATATTATGGAGTAAATAGCATGAAGTTCCATCCCCTGGTTGCACAGTTGGGGTTCAACATGTTGGTGGAGGTGGTGTTCTGGTCAGGGAAGCCATTTCCTGGTCAGCCCTAGGTTTATTGGTTATCATTCCACAAACACTGAATGATGGTTAGAGGAACCTGTTAGCTGACCCATCCATATATGCAGGAGGTTTACCTGGACCACAGTGACATCTTTCAACAGGACAATGCATTGTGTTCTTGAACTTGTGTAACTACTGAGTAATTGGAGGAACATGACGAATTTGCTACATTGCCTTGGCCCCCAAACTCCCCTGACTAAAACCCAACTGAATATTTGTGGGATATGCTAGTACAGGGTGTCAGTATTGCTGATTCTCCTCCATGGAATGAGCGTGAAGTGACGAAGCTGCTGCAGAGGACATAGGTCAAGTTACACATGGACGATGTTCGATACCTTGCAGAATCTGTTGCTATGCATCTGTGAGCCATGACTGCACAGAAAGGTGGACCAACGAGTTATTAGATAGGTGTTCCAACTGCAAAACTATATTTTCCTGACAGATCTGAAGAACAAACACATTTATGCATAGGAGCACACCTAGGGTGGCAGAATTTTCTGACAACTTAAAAAAAAATCAAACAGATGCATACAAATATGTGCACAATTAGCAAAAATGACTTTTTTATGGTGTCAAGTTTAAAAAAAAAAATCAATGCTCTATACCCTACAAAAGTTCACTTACAAAGAAGGATGGGGGAGGGGCCATGTGTTTTCAAGTAATTGTCTGAAACAAAAAAGGACAGGGTTGTTGTTATGTTATCTTTATCGCAGTTTAAAGGTGAGCACCTCAACTTGCCATCTCTCAATCTCCTTTTCCCAAGAATTCTAGAAACCCATACCTCTTAGGAACTGCAAGACAATTTATATGAAGGGAAAATACCAGGGTAGTATTTCACTTCACAAAACATTGAAATTTCCCTTCTGCAGTACACACTTCAAAATTCGCATCGTAAATTAAAATTTAATGTTTTCAAAAGTATCCAATTTTTATACGTGTTGAAAATGCCGTTAGGTACCTGCAAATTGGGCGTTCACTCTAATTCAAACAGAATTGAAAACATTAAGCCAAAAAACATGCACGGTTTTCAGAACTACCAGTGGGAAATTTGAAAAAAGGCAAATAAAAAGCGGAAAAACATCGTCCCGCGCGATCTAACAAACAAAAACACCTTTTCTCTAACAGAAACAATATCTTCACAACGCCCCTTCACGAACTGCGAGAAACTCCTACTTTCAAAGCTGCTAGCGGGAAAATTACGATATATTTTTTAAAATGAAAATACATCGCATATTTGAAGCATTTAAATAATGCTTCTTTTAGTGATCTACTAGAAACAAGAATATTTGAAAATCGCCAAAACGTGGACAAAAAGATTACACACACACACACACACACACACACACACACAATAGCCCATTTTTTTTCCTTCTAAAACGCGCTAAAAATGTGTTTTCAATCAAATAGCTGCATAATTAAAACACATTACAACGCTCTTTTTCGGGCAAAATACATTCTGAAAAAAAAATCACTTACGGGAGGCGAGGCCTAATCGGTGTTTAGACGCTAAAAAGTCAAATTCTTCTTTGCTAAAAATGATCTCCTGAGATCTCTTAATATTTAATTATTATATAACTTACAGACTTCGAGCACTCAAAATTTAAGAACTTTTGAACGGGACATACACAGAAGACGGTTCACCTAAAACTGAAAATTCGTGGCAAAAAGGCAATGAAATTTGAAAACCTGCTAAACTTTCAACTGGCACGCAAAAAATAAAACAAAAACTTTTCCATACGACTTGCCAATAATATTTATTAACTGCGATGTCTTTCGACTTTTCAGTTAATTTGTACAGCATCAGCTGCTACAAGAGCCGAAAAATGAGTACGAAGTCTATCCAACAAAGTTTTTTTTCGAAGACAACCCAATACACAGAGCACACAGCAGGGAAATAACATTTGGTGATCTCGTTTCGAAAATGTGTGCTTTCGCGAACGAAGGTCGTCAGTGTTGTCTCAAACCTCACTCCTTTGACGTCTTACAGCTACCTACTCTTAGCTGTTTCATGCATTTCCGGAATCATCGAGCGGGAAGCCATGTGGTTTCCTCAAATAAAAGGAGGGGGAAAAAAACATGAACATCAGCCAACTTACAGATTAAAAAACAAATGCGGAGAGTTCCCGATTTAGCATCTAGTCAGTCGTTATTTAACTCTTTCAGCACTGGCAGCTACATTTCTATCAGCAACTCACATAACAGCGGAGAACGGCACGATATACCTACGTTACAACAGAAAATAAGCTTGCTTCCCTCCTCGACAGAACGAAGAGTTGAATTCCAGAGACAGAGTATAGCATCATTTCTGTCGATTCCCCACTGCTTTCCATCACGTGTGCTGGAATGAGTCACACCGCCGAAGCGACATCACTCCAACGTAGATCTAACCACCCTAGAACAGTGGCCTCTACGGATCACAATGAACACGAATTCCAGCTCTTTTTCACATTTAATCTACGCTTTCGAGTACAGGACCAAGGTAATGCGTAATTAATTACGCGTAACACCCAGGAAAGAAAACAAGGAAGAACGAACAAAATCAGTACACAGCGTTTGGCTTCCTCACCACCGTTAGAAATATTATTTAATGATTAATTTAAAACATCAATTTTAGTGCTTTCGTACTCACTTCTTCCTTCCCCTTTTTGATGGATAATAAACAGATCATGAAAGAATCGGCCCATAATGGTATAGCAAGCATCATGATCACTTTTGCTTTCCTTTCGATATTTCTGCACATTTCCGATTATCAATTCCAAGGTGTAAGCGAAATATGAATGTAACTTCTATTTAACAAAAAACTAAATATTTTTTTTAGTTTAAAGGGTCAGCTCGTACATGAAAGGCGAAGTCGTTTCACTATTTAATTTGAAAAAAAAAAAACAACAACAAATGGATTTGTGATTGATAGAAGCTAAAGACGGGCGCCAGAACCGAAGAGCGAGTACCAGACACCTATGTCGTACCAGGGCTGGAGAATATTCTGAGATTATTCTCCAGCCCTGATGTCGCACGAGGGACCTGACTTTTGGGCTTAAACTTGTTAGACCCCAGCAAGATGTCAACTGTCCGTCACACTGCTGCTATTATGTATCACACATGTGCATTTCCTGCGACTATATACTATTGTATGTTCAAAAACTATACTTCATCCTTAATAAATTTCAACAGCGGCAATGATTTTCAGTTTCACATCACTGCACATCAAATTCTAGAATACATTTTTTGAGGTTCGGGTAGGGCAACATTCGCGAACTAGTTTATTAAAAGAACTCAAAAACTCTTTATAATTTAAAATATATTTTTTAATTTAATAAAAAAACTCAGAACTAACATAACGTACAGTTTACTAAACAATTTTGAAACTAATTCCTGAATTGCATATAGTGACTTTACGTATGTGCTTTGGAACGTAATCCCCATTTTTAATACTGTCGCTCATACAAAAGCCCTGAAACAGAACACTATCTCAACGCTTTAAACTTGCGGCATAAATTCCTTTTACGGAAGACATTAATGATGTAGGTAGAAAGTGGGCAGGGTACGGGAAATTTGCCCTTTTTTTCGCGATTTTCGTCAATGTAACAAAGGTCTTAATAAAAGAAAAACAGGAAATTTTCCAATGTTGCACTCAGAAGTGATACATTTTCATTTGAATAAACACAAGAAATTTAATTTTCCTGTTTGTGATTATGTCAATCTTTAAGTTGTTTGAATCATATAACAATTTTCTTCTGAACAAATCGTATATTTCATGACTAACACCCAAATTCATTACAATGATAGCATAATATCTTCACAAAAGATATGAGTTTATGCCGCTGTGAATGATGAAAAAAAAAAAAAAACGGGCGGGGGTGGATGACGGTTTTACGAAGTAGAACAACTAATAATATTAACTGTGAGGAACTTATGAGAACATTTGCACTTTTATGAACTCCGCGCTTTGTTTTAAATAACGTTCATTTCACATTTCCTGCAGGGGATAGCAGAGCAGAGACGGGCTGAGCCCGAGCCTGAAGCTGAGCCCGGGTCCCATCGGGCTCGGGCTGTAGAATATTTACTGCGGTTTGTGCTCGGGCTCTTAGAGAGAGGGAGAGCGAGAGAATTTTTTTATAAATATAAATGTGATTTTATATGATTTAGCAAATGAGACGCTTTATAGTTTGTAAAGGGAATTCTTCGGCAACTGGTTCTGGTTGGGGAGCGGGCATTCGAGATGGCTATTTATTCCGGGCTTGGGTAGAAAATGCCATAGGCCACGTATTAGTGTGTTTCTGCAGAGAAGAAAAAGCTTTTACAAGAACTATAGATATTGGATAGTGGACAGCATGCCGACGATAATTTACCTCCTAAATCCACGCAATTAGCTCCCTGCTGATTTTATTTCGCAACGTACATATTTTAGCGCATTATGGCGCGATAATATTAGCATTATTTGAACAGTATATAACTGCAGCACCTCCCGATCATTTTGGATGCCCAGCAGCCAGAAGTATTTCAGGTGGAAACGAACAGTCGAAGAAAATCGTACAGTTTACACTGCAAAAATAGACAGAGGTCCCTTCCAAGCACTCCCCTTTTGAGAAATACATTGGTTAATTGCAGGAGGAGGAAGTGTGGAAAAGGAGATGTTTTTTTATTAATGGTTGAACAGGTTAGCCAGTTTTCGGGCCCGGGATTTACCTTGCAATATAAAATTCGGGCTCGGGCTGATATACTTCGGGCTCCGAAAATTGAGCCCGAACTCAGCTCTATAGGGGATAGACATATGCTCGCGCCATTCGCCAACCCTCTGTTGTGAATTCAGGGTATGATCTATTTGATTACGCAAGTGGCAACGCCACCATTCCCCGTGCTATGGAAGTACGGCACGCCACAATACAGAAGTCAATAATATAAAAATTCTGCAGCACCTGTGGAAACATGACAAGGAATGGAACTGTGGGTTCTATGCCCGTTCCGCCAAAAAATGTGTATATAACACGAAGGATCTCGATCAATTGAGTTCCGGCCGCGGGTGGCCTAGTGGACAACGTTCGTGACTGCCATGGAAAGGACCTCAGGTTCGATCCCAGGTAGGTACAAACGCTCGATCCACTAAATATCCGCCGTGCGTCGGATGGGCACGTTAAGCCATCGGACGACCCCGCCCGGGTACTGCCCCCCCCCCGTAATAAATAAGGGCGTCTTCCTGCCTCTTTCTACTTCGTTTCCGTGTCACTTTCCAATCGGGTACTCTAGCCCAAATCTCCTAGCTTCCTATATCTAAGGGTTGTTTAAGACCTGGGGTCAGACACTCCCTTCCTAAAATCCTCTACATATGATCAATTGAGTTCCAGCAGCACAAGCTTAGATATTTTTTTGGTTGGGGGTTTAACGACCACCGTGAGCAACTCGATGAGCTATAAGCAGTCGCCCGTTCCTAATTTAAGGCCACTAGTTTCAGGGAAGGGAGAGCGCCAGTGCTGTAAGACAAACACAACATCCATGCCTCACCGGGATCCGAACCCGAGGTGGCGCTTAGACCACTACACCACCTTGCCGGTAAGCGCAGATCTGATGAAAAGCTCACGTGGTATTGTGACTTCCACTTCAATCTCATTTTTGAATTTAGGTAACCACTACATGAAAGCAGCCCTTGTGGGAGGTTTCGACGCATGAAGATAGAAGCATGAGCATTCAAAACGGACATTCCGCTGGGTCAACAATTACTTGGGTGCAGTCTTCAAACGTGCGTTAGGCATTTACAACCAAAACAACAGAGTAATGGGTTGATTGGGCACTTACAACCCAAAACACAATACTATGTGGCTATGTCTTTTAACCTTTTAAACTTATTACTTCAAAATCCTTGCATCATTATCTCTGACATAAGCCTAAAACCAATTATAACTTGGTAATAATTGATGACATGGATATTCCAAGACTTACATAATGCACTATAAATACCTCAAAATTATGGGTTTTTCTAAGGAATAAAATGATATTTTTAAGTCAAATTGTCGAATAGTACGCCTACCCTTCCTCAAGGTTACAGCTATAGTAGGTGTTCTCTTTAAATTAAAATTTTAAATTATTTTGTTCATTTTAAATTAAGAGTATGGAACACCTACTATAGCTGTAGTCCTGAGGAAGGGTAGGGGTGCTACCCGAAAATTTGACTTAAAAATATCCTTTTATTCCTTAGAAAAGAAAGGATAATTTTGAGATATTTATAGTGAATTATAACTTGTTTACGACTATCAAACACGTAAGTAGGACTGGCGCCGATAATGCAAAAATTCCGACTTAAGTAAACTTTTTCAACCTTACTTTAATCAAAACTCGTGTATACAACCACACTTGTTTTTAGCATACAAATATTTTTTTTACATGAAAACCAAACAACTACGATAAAACCTCGGCCTTTTGGGTGTGTATAAGTCTGTCAGTTCAGTAATTTGGAGAACTTCATAAACTATAGGTTAATGTCCATAGGCATTTGACTAAATACATCACTTGAAATGTTTAATTCCCACTGTGTGTGAATGGAGAAAGTAATTGCCAAATTAATGTAATAAGTGTATTTCAGCAGTAACTGTATCTGAGCACAAAGCTTCTTTTTCTTTTCTTTTTTTAATCTCTATCACAGACATAAATGCTGACAGCACTGCTGTGTGAATGCAATATTGCTTATATCGTAATATGCATAGATATTAAAATTATGGAAATATGATCCAATGTATATTAGATGCAATCAGTTGGAAAAAACGACTCTGGAGTGCCCGGCATAGCTGCAATTTCCAAAAATTCATATCATTTTTCTCTGAAAGTGCTCAATACTCTTTTACCAAGCATACAAATATGTTTTAAACATGCCATTTTATTTTTCCCCTTTCACTGCGGAACACAAGAATAGTTTCGTTTTTATCTTTGACAAATATAAAAGCAATTCTTTACCAAAAAAATCCTGGGTTTTTCGCTATGGTGGCATGAATATCGGGTAGCCCTGTTAAATTTACGAATTAGCAATTTTTTTTTTTTTTTTTGACTATGGGTGCTGTGAAAATGTGAAGAATGCTTAAAAAAAACGTCAGCATGTATGGTTACAAATCTACCAATTTATCTTCAATTATGAACGATTTTCAACTAAAAGAGTATAAAAGCAACGTTACATTTGAGCCGATATTTTCGCCATTCCACTGTTCTGACAGCACACAAAGACGAGCTACTATAAATCTAAGATTTTTCTTATAATAGTGTCATCGATAATAAATCTAAGGTGATTATCGATAATTAATCTAAGGTGATTATCGATAATTAATCTAAGGTGATTATCGATAATTAATCTAAGGTGATTGCAAATCGCTCACTGCTAAAATACCTCACAAAACCATATATCCGTTCACGGAAAGAAATGCTTTCGAAATGTGACCTCGAGTCAATTTCCTGAAAGCCAGGAAAACAACACAAATGCTGCCGAAGTCTAGAATCAAAGAAATGCATGGCACTTTTTCTTTCTTTCTTTCTTTCCATTTTTTTTTTTTTATAACCTCGGATTTAAACTGTTCCACAAGATTCCACATGATTGTGGAACCATCTAGAAAAATCCAAGGTAACATACACATATCGTATCCACATACAGACTATCAAATGCTTATCTCATCTACACTACTGCCTTATACTTAACGATCGGCAGTCTAATGTCAGGCATAAGATGCAGTGTTCAGCCACGAAGTCCAAATTTACCTGAGGGGGAAACGGCGCTAGTAAAATAAGCAACTGATAAAGGAAAATCACACATGTGCAACAATTGATACAGAGCACATTGAAAAAATTGATGTGAAGCTTCAAGTGCACCACGGGATCTTTTTTTTTTTTTTTTTTTTAGTAACAGCAGAAATATAGTTGAACGTACGAAGGTGAACCAGAAAAGGGTACATGTGTTACAGAAAAGAACGAAGGGTCAATCGTAACGGTGTCAATAGCCTATAAATAATACAAAGATTGAGAAGCTTATAATACAGGGACCAGCGTCGGAGAAAGATGGGGATATTAGGCTGTTGCAGATGAGATGCTAGATTTTGAGGACTGGAGCAGCTGGCAGAAAATTTAGGAGTTAACACAACGCACGATGTGATATGCAAATTTAAAACGTCAAAGCTGCTGCCTATAAAGCACTGGTCATTTCTTCAGTGGCATGAGTTCGAAAGGGATTGTTTTTTTGTTTTGGTTTGTTTCTTGTTTTTTTATTGAAGGTTTAACGATTAGTGTGAGCAACTCAATGGGCTATAAGCAGTCGCCCGTCCCTAATTTAGGGTCACTGGTTCCAGGGAAGGAAGAGAGCCAGTGCCGAAAGACAAACACAACATCCATGGCTTACCGGGATTCGAACCCAGACCTTTCTCGAACGAATGGTTATAAGCCAGCGCTTAGACCACTGCGCCACAGTGAAGAGGACGACATATCAGAGCCATATTCGTATCATTTTCTTATATGAATTTACACTTGAATACCGTGCATCGGAGTCAGTTTGCAACATCAATACAGCATTTGGGGATGTCACCGTTAGTAAATGCAAGATACAATGTGGTTTTCCGATTCAGGTCCAGTGATATGAGCCTCGAAAATGAACCATACGGTAGACCAAAAGAAGCTACCGATGATGCCGAGTTAGAGAACTCGACTAAATAAGATCCACGTGAAACGGTACGGGAATTTAACGAGAAACTCGGAGTAAACTATGCAACTATTTCCCAACATTTGAAGGCCATAGGCAAAGCGGTGAAAATGGATAAATGTGTCCCACATGCTCCGTCAAGGAGCAGCACAAAACACGACGATTTGAATCTGCTCTTCTCTACTTATCCGCAACCAAACGAACTACGTTTTAAGGCACGTCGTCAAGTGTGATGAAAATAGATGCTGCATGACAATTGCCGACGTTCAGCGCAAGGATTCAACCGCGGTGAACCCCCGAACACACCCCGAAGACGACAATCAGTGTCTGGTGGTCCACAGCTGATGTGATCCACTCCTCCTTCTTACAACAGGGTCAAACCATCACGGCAGACAGATATTGTCAAGAACATGACATTATGCATGGGGAAATGTCCACCAAACAGTTATCATTAGTCAATTGCCATGGGCCCCTGCTTCTCCATGATAACGCTAGACCTCACGTTGAACGCCAGACGGTCCACAATCTGCACCAGTTGAGGTACGTAAGCTTACCTTATTCACCTGATCTGTCCCAAACAGACTATAACTTTTTGAAACACTTGGACACCTTTCTAGAGGGTAAATCGTTTCCCAATCAAACATCAGTTGAAATCACATTCCATGAGTTTGTCGCAATCCGAAGCTCGACATTTTTTCACGGCGGCACACAGAAGCTTGCATCACGTTGACAAGTGTGTTGCTGCTGCTGTCGGTGATCATTTTGATTAATAGTTTATTTTGAACCGTGTTTTGGGTGCTTAAAGTTTCCATCAATATTTCGACGTTTCATCCGCAACAACCTAAACTAAACGGACAAGTGAGAAATTTATAGCAGGCGGGACAGAATAAGAGGAGAAAACTCTCTGATACAGACTGCAAATGAGGCTGGAAAGTTTTCAAGAGCAGAAACAATGGTGATAAGATCTTGTCATTAACAAGATGTGTAAAGAAAATGCTAAACGCAGCTGAAATGAAGACGCTGAGGAGGGTGTACAGCAGTGCCAGTTCAAATGACAGATTTCGAAAAAGGCTCTCGGAAACAAAGTCTCGTTTGTACGACCAGGTACTGAGAAAGAACGAGTAATTAACACGAAGGAGCAAAGGATCACCTGAGATGACATGAAGGGACTACGTAATAATGCAATAAAGAAAACGAATTCCGATATTGAGATGACACACAACAGAACTGAGCGCAAAAGAATGATCTGCAAAAGCGACACTGCTTAACTGAGTAATTAATAAAGTTCCCGAAAAAATTCCCAAAAACATGGAAACATTTATTTTTTTTTTTTTTACCAGGATTACCACTGCCTTTTTCTTTTTCAATGTAGCATAAAGCCACAGACGGGTAAAGTTTTACGAAGAGCTTTGACGCAGCTAGAGGGTGGGTCAATTCTTTTACCGCTTGAAAAGGCCACCGCATCTGTGAAGGGAAAAAGATTAACATGTCACTCACATCTTACCTGGATTCGAACCTAAGCCCAACAAGAACAGAAGCTCCAGAGTTTTATTGATAAAACTGCAAAGCTTTTGTCATTACAACTACTATCACAAAAGCTTTGCAGTTACGTATTTTTGTCGTATTATCCTCAGGCCGTGAAATTCAAAAAAGAAATCGCCGTATAATCCGCACTGCATATCCCTACAGAAAAGTCGCTATTCACGGAATGACCCAGCAGTCCAAAGAACTAGCGTGTGTGTGTGTGTGTGTGTGTGATCGTATTATTAAAAAAAATCATGTTTAAATGCTTTTGTGTAATTCTCAAGTGTATAAAGAACAAAAATCACGATTTCTTTCAGCATTACTGCAGTTCCGCAGTTAAATTGGCAGCACCCACGAACGTATGTGAAACTCTGCTTCCCACAGCACGTGATCGTCCGCGAGAGCCAATAATACCGCCTTCGTTGCATTGTATTTTCTGTCAAAACGCTCGTAAATAAAAAAAAAATATCCAACTTTTTGTGGAGTTCTATCTTCGTATTGTGTTACGTTTTCCTGTTATTTACGCATTTTTAGTAATTTTTCAAATATACCTCTCTCCTGACAATTTTAACGCGGATTTTTTTTAATTAAACTGCCGCAATTTTTTGTTTTTATCTTTTAAGTGGCGTATTACCTGCAGAATCGAAATTTATAACCTTTTTAACTGAAAAACCGCAGATTATATGACGAAAAATACGGTACTAGAATAGAAACAAAGAAACACAAATAAGCATTTACAATGTAAAAACTGGATGGAAAATACTGCGCCTGATTTCGTACCAGATGTGAAAAAAAAAATATGTTAACTGTCTTCAAGAAAACACTGGTATCATGAGAAATGCAAATATACTTTAGATGCCATCTAACTTCTGCAACACGAAAACTGGAAAATATATAGAAAATCCTAATCATGCCATGCAGAAGGAATTTTTTCCACGCCAGCTTCTGCATGCTGAGATACCATACCCACAATTGTAGAGCTAGCTACCTTTCCAAGAATACCATACAACTCTTTGATGCATCCATTATTTGATCAGTAAAACAATTAAGAATTAATCGTACAGTCCAAAGTGGATGATAATACTGAAGCTCCTAAACGATCTACGACACAACGGTACTATCACGAAATGGAGAACACTACGGTTTCAGTACTGCATTCCAATACACGATAGCGATTTTTTTTTTTTTTTTTTTTTACTGTTGGAGGTTTAACGACCACTACGAGCAAATGAATGGGCTAAAGCAGTCGCCTTTCCCTAATTTAGGGACACTGACTCCAGAGAAGGGAGAGACCCAGAGCCGTAAGACAAACACAACATCCATGCCTCACCGGGATTCGAACCTGGACCCATCTCGGACGAATGGTCAGAAGCCATCACTTAGACCACTGCGCCACCGGGACGGCGCGATTTCTTTCATAGTAATATATTACAATGAGATCTATGCTACTAGGATCAGGCTGGGTATCACAGTACATGTTCAGGAGCTTAGTTCAAATGAATGCTATCAAACGTTACACACAATATTATACACTTCCTTCGGCTTTTTTTTTTTTTTTTTTAACCTGCAAAAGAAAACTGTTCGCACCTCATAAAAAAAAAAATTGAAAGATTAGAAATCACTTGCAGATTTAGAAACACGCACACAAACGTTACTAAACTTGAAACTGTATATACTGTATAATAAATACATGAAACGAAGTGAGAAGGGCGTGGCCATCGTATGAATGCTATCTGACGACTTTCCAAACATCCTTTAGCTCCTGGTCACCTGAGAAAGGAATTCCTGGGTTGAAGAAAAGAAGGCAAAGGAAGTTGAAAGCTGAAACCAATGTGGTGAACTCATGTGCTTGCATGGAAAAAACAAACAATGGATCTTCTTTTCACGAGTAAACATAAACATATTTTAGTTAATTATAATTCCTCCAGTATTTACTGAGCTTCTTAATGCACTACTTAATCAGTGCGCAAAAGAAAATTCAGTAGCTTCCTATTTAATCCCTTTCTATTTCGCCCCTTAAACCATAAAATACTGGAAATATAATATACTTAAATATGTATACCTACGCTTGCATATCCTTCAATGGCTATACACATTTTCTTGTCTATGATAAACGACATGTTGTTAAGGAAAACGTTTCATGCATACAGCACTGCATCAATCAACGTATGATATCGAACTGGAAATTTCGAAAGTTAGTAGGCTGAAATGTACTATAACGAATAAAAAAAAATACTACCGTTCGATTGTGTGAATATTTTTATCTCGTTTAGGATATAGCCTAAATCCCGTGCTACATAACGTGTACAAAAAATTAAAAGTATCACTTGAAAAAATTATTTTACTATAGGTACAGGGATTTAACAACATGTAACGAATTCCACTCGCCTGTTTTACTTATCCATCGGTTTCATTCTCCTATTTTCTTTTTTTCAGAAAGAACTATGTAAAAACATCTGAAAACCATATATACACAGCCGAGTCACATTATTGTGACCACCTCCTACTTTTGACGTCAACAGCACGTAGCCAATGAAAGAAGGCACGTGTCGTGAGCTGGCTTGGGGGTGTATAGGGTGTTCTGTAGGCATTCTGAAAACATATCACTCGTAGCTGTCATGGATAAAAGGAGCTATTTATCAGATTTGCAAAACGGGATGATTATCGACTTTCAGGCCAAAGGTGGCAGTATTTCTGAAACAGCGCAGTTCGTGAACAGTTCGCGTGCTGCTGTGGTTAAAATGTATCGTGATTGGAGAAATGGCACCATTGCGAATATGCGATGTGGAAACTGCGGAGCACCACGTGCCACTGATGTGAGAGGTGAACGTCGGCTGCGAAGGTGCGTGAGAGCCGATCGAAACGCTACAGTGGTGCAACTCACTGGCCGAATGAACCAGTGAGCTACCGGAAGTGTGTCTAAAACGACAGTTCTGCGAGCCCTGAGAGAGGTATTTCCCTCCTTTCCATTTTTCTCCTCTTAAATACCGTAACACTGAAAATAGGCACGAAGTGTATAGTTTGATGCCGCATTTTAAGGATAAGGAAATTGTACAATGGCCTGATTTCGTTGTAATCTTGAAATTTTCTACTTAGTGAATTATATCCAAGAAAAAATTGGGGGGGGGGGGAGTCGCCCGTCCCTAATTTGGGGCCACTTGTTCGATAAAAGGGAGAAAACCCACGCCGTCGATTATATACAGTGTCCATGTCGCATCCAGGACTCGAACCCGTTGTCCCAACTCGGGCATAAATTCCGGGAAGGCATAATTTAACAAGTTTTCAGACGAAATATGCCTTGTTCCGACTCCTTTTGTAATGTTAACATTAATATGCAAAATATTTTTAAGCTTGTTAATAATACGTATAATGCGAAAACAGTTTTTGTGAATAAATGAAAAAAAGCAGGAATCGCGGTACTTTTATGATTTGCTCCCTTCCTAATGCGATCAAGCATCTTGCGGTTTTTGGTCATGCGCGTACACACTCGCTCCGTCTAGAGTAGAAATGCCCAAGTTTTTCAAATCACGGGCAACTTTTATAATGGTAACTGTCATGTGAGCAATGGCCGTGGTAAGGATCACATGATGATCATATGTAGAGGATTTTAGGAAGGGAGTGTCTGACCCCAGGTCTTAAACAGACCTTAGAAACAGGAAACTAGGAGATTAGGGCTAGAGCGCCCGATAGGAAAGTGACACGGAAGCGAAGTAGAAAGGGGGAGGAAGACGCCCTTATTTATTACCGGGGGCAGTACCCGGGGTTCGACGGCTTAACGTGCCCATCAGACGCACGGCGGATATTTAGTGGATCGAGCGTTTGTACCTGCCTGGGATCGAACCTGAGGCCCTTTCCGTGGCAGTCACGAACGTTGCCCACTAGGCCATCCGCGGCCCGGTCGCGGTAAGGTTTTGGACAGAGTAAAAATACTTCCCACATGATTTTCAAGAAGTATTTTATGATTTCTAGAAGTAGCACATCCGCCTTCTCAGTTTTGCCAACGACTACCATAAAAATTCTCACTTCCAAAAACCCGTTGCTGTTTTTCTTTTAATTCTATTGAAAATATATGCATTACAATAAAATCTGTTCTTTGGACATGAAGTTATTTTAAAAAGTATCGAAAATTTTTATATACAGTAATAATTCCTAAGGTTAAAAACATGCATCCTTACCTCTGAGGCAAAGATGAAAATTCCGTGATATTATATACGTACAATTTTTCCTACACGTGAAATTTAGTATTGTAATAGGTCGTAATTGAGAATGATCACAGTCTCTCACATTTTTAATAAAAAATACAGTCTGTTTAGTCAACTTCAGTTCTGTTCATTTGCTAGAAGTCACTTATCTGTACACTGAAAATTAAAATGCATGGCATATTCACACTGTTCTTTTAATGGATATAACAGTGTCATCAGTAGGTTTTACTTTGACTTAGTGTTGTAATTATTTATAAATGTAACCTTTCCTTGCTGCCTTTCCAGTGAGTAACAACAGTGGATAAGTCCAGATCGCATACAACCTCTCCATCTTTTAAGAATGGAGGTCCTGTCTCCGAAATTCTTGCTAAATCTTACAGATGAATGGCATTAATCCGGCTCTGCTTCTCATTCATAATGCGGTTTTGAGTAGAAAAACCTCTTATCACAAGGTGCTGTGTCAGTGGAATGGTCAATGCAATCTGAGCTAACACTGCAAAGCTTTCATGAACAAGAAATCCATCAACAGCTCATAAAATGATTGAGTGACAGAAGTCCCTCATTTTCATTCTTTTATACCTTGTTTAGCAATTGACAAGATTTCTAAAAATTCTGTTCCTAAATTTTCTTCTTTCAAAACTGAAGTTTCTGTGAAGCAGTATGTTTAGAGTAAATAAATCCATCGCTCTTTCCATGTTAAGCAACGCACAGCAACCGAAAAATTGTTATTCGGGGAACCGAACCCGAATAACTCGATATCCAGCCGAGCGAGTTAGCCTGACACACAAATAACAATTTTTCGGTTGCTGTGCGTTGCTTAACGTGAAAAGAGCGATGGATTTATTTACTCAACTGACGCCACATATTTAGATGATTTTCACGCAGTATGTTTAGTGAATCAATGCACAGGTATTTAAAAGTTCATAAAAATCAGTGAGCAAGTTCACGGATGCCAAGTTAAATCTTTCATTCAAATTTTCATGCAATTTGTTTACATTACTTCCGAACTTGCAAAAAAAAAAAAAAATTTTTTTGCCTTCCTCCCTCCCTCAGCTCCGTCGTTTGCCGGGCACGATAGCAGGGAGGTTGCTCATTTCCACAAGAATACCGATTTTTATCCCCCCCCCCTCCCATTCCATCCGATCCGATCCGATAGCCCAGTTGTTGTTGTTTTTATTGTTACTTTTTTTTTCTCGACAACAACGGTCCGGCCACCTCTAGAAGCAAGGAAATAAACTGTATTTTGTCTAGTAGGGATTATTTATCCGTTACGCACTTTCTCATTGACTGAACATACACAGTATACGCACTTCCACAGAAACTTCTCTGACACAATATAAACAATACATACAACATATACAGTATACAAAAAATACTTTCTCATTGACACAACATATACAGTACGAACTTCCACAGATACGAATGTACGCAAAAATTCAGGAATTCCAACTTCGACAACAACGGTCCGAGAATTTTTGTAAAATTATATTCAAGATTTGCGCACGATTAAATCCCTTTTGCAAATCCTTGCTCATTGACTGAACATTGTATATGTTCAGTCAATGTGAAGTACGCACTTCCACAGAAACTTCTGGCTATAAATATAAAACCCATGCGGAATTGGGCTATAAAAACCGTGGGGAATTGGACCAACAGTTTCTTTGGGGGGGGGGGGGCCGTAAAAAATCGGTATTCTTGCGGAAATGGGAAACTTCGGATAAAGCAGAGCTCAAGGTCACTGGAATTTCTCCTCACAAGTTGTGACATAGATAACGCATTTTTTCCACACGTGCCTTTGGGGTCGTGTTTTCCTGCAGCACGAGATAAACGAAACCCGGGAGAAAGGCAGAGCGGAGATGGGAAACGAAGGAGGAATTACGTTACCGATGGCACAACTGCTGTGTTGAACAGCAGAGAAAAAAATAATAATAATGATATTAATTTAAAAAAAAACTCCTTAGAGGTCGGTGTTTAAATCAGGTTGGATAATTTTTGGAGCAGTAAAAATACCGTCCCGGTATTTTTTCGGGGACGGTATTTTTTCGGGAAGTAAATTTCGTTTTTGATGCGTGAAATACACCCGTCCAGGCGTTAACGCGATCTCTGCATGTGAGCTACACACCTTTTCAATGTGTTAAGACAAAGACTGAAAAAATGTAATACCTAGAATGCAAAACCGAAAATGTTTTTTTTAGCTACGCAGAGTAACGTAAGTCCATAGATAAAGATGGCAATTATACAGAAGTATTAGCGACAGGGAGAGTTAGCGACCGAAAGCCCCATAGAGGCGGGAAAAAAAACCGGAATAATGCTGCTGATAGAGTACAGTTGTTTCTCAAACTACGTAAATTATGTCTTGCCCTTGGCACTATTCATCTTCGATACGACTCAGGATGTTTTAGTTACCAATTTTTAAGCTGGCATGGCAATTCAAAATGGCCACTAAAGACAAATGGTTTAGTGTTCCGGCTCGCACAACAAAACCTTAAACGACCGTCCAGCATGAAATATGGGACAGATCCACCAGGTAACCACCACTTCGTTTGCGAACAATACAAAAGATTGGAAGAATCTGTTAAGGGAATAATCAAGCAGTATATAACAAACAGCCTTTGAGCTTATCAGAAGACTTTTCCACAATCCAACATGAAAAAGGGTCTTTTGGATAAGACAAGGGATGAGATATACTAATCCAACGGCAATACAGCAGCGTGCAGAGTTCTGAGAAAACCTGTAGCCCTTCGCCCACAACTGAAACTGTTACAACAAACACTGAACGACACAAAAATATGTTATGCATTTTACTGTTTACTAATGAGCTCCCTTGCTGATGATAAAACGTTGCTTTGCTCTTATATCATAAATGAAGTTCTTATTTCACCAGTGCTATCCACTATTGATTATTTGAGGAAAAGGGCACTAGAAGCTTCAAAGCATGATCTACATCGATGAGCCATTACATTATGACCACCTATACCTAATAATTGGCTGAAGGACCCCCTTTAGCCCGAAAAATAGCGGCCACTCGGCGAGGCATAGATTCGATGAGGTAGCGATAGGTATCCTAAGATATCTACTACCATAATGTCAACAGCAGGTCCTCCAGTTCCCGTACATTTCGAGGTGGTGGTGATTTAGCGCGAACCCGCTTTTCCATGTCGAACCACAAATGTTCGATTGGGTCCATGTCAGGTGAATTTGGAGGCCAGGGCATTAACAGAAAATCACCAGCATGTTCCTCGAGCCACTCCTTGACGATTCTGGTAGTGTGACATGGCGCATTATCCTGTTGGTAATGGTCATCACTAGCAGGGAACACCGTTGCCATGAATGGGTGAACTTGGTCTGCAACGATGTTCAGATACCTGACAGCTGTCAGGGATTGCGCTATTGGGATAATGGGGCCTAAAGGGTCCCAAGAAAACATCGCCCACAGCATGCCGCCGCCGACGACCTGTTTACGTCCAACAGTGCATCCAGGCGCCATAGCCTCAGTTGGTAATCGGCGTAACCGCGCTCGGCCGTCTTCGTGATGCACCAGGAATCTTGACTTGTCAGACCAGGCCACTTCTAATCATCCACGGTCCAATCTCGATGATCTTGGGTCCATTTCATGCATTATTGGCAATGACGTGCAGTGAGCATGGGGACGCGGCTGGGTCTTCGGCTACGCAGGCCCATGGCTGCGATGAGCTGCGTGCACAGAGAAAAACGTTTTGTTAATTCAACAAAAAATTTGTTGAATCAACAGAAATTTTTGTCGATCTACAGTCAACAAAATTTTTTGTTGAATTTGCAAAATTATTTTGTTGAAAATTATTGTTGATTTAACAAAATTTATTGTTATCACACAAAACGTTTTCATTTAACACAATGATTAGGTCGATTTTTGAGAATTTGTTAGATCCAACAAAACATATTGTAATCATGACAAAATGTTTTGTTGCAATATGTTTTGTTGCTGCAACAAAACATATTGTTATCGTGACACAAGTTTTGTTGCTGTAACAATATGTTTTGTTGGATCAAACAAATTCTCAAAAATCGACCTAATCATTTTGTTATATGAACAAAACGTTTTGTCGTGATAACAATAAATTTTGTTAAATCAACAATAATTTTGCAATTTCAAAAAAAAAAATTGTTGACTGTATATCGACAAATTTGTTTGTTGAATTAACAAAACGTTATTCTCACTGTACTGTGACACATTGCCCTGACCACCAGTGTTTTAGCTGCGGGTGATTTGTCGAACTGTGGCCCTGCGGTCACTGTGAACAATCCGCGACAGTTCCGCTACCCTCTGGCATCAATGAGCTGCGGACGCGGTTTGGCCATCTGTGCACCACTTTTTATACGTACTCACTACAGCGGCACGTGAACAACCCACAAGCCATAGTTCCTAGGCGCCGTGCCATTACACTTTGTCCTTTATCAAACTCCGATAAATCGGCAAGTTTTCCCATTTTGACTCCGAACACTATACTAACCGAAAGCCGGTCCTCGGGTTGTATATATACTGCTCTGTGAACTTCACCTGTGCCACCGTTCGGTCTCCTGGCGCGCTCATTTTTTTTTTATTTTTTTTGGCTGGGGGTGGTAATGGAATGGCTCATCGGTGTATATTCATAAATTTATTGAAGAGCAAAGCTGAAAACTAAGGAAAAACTTTAGAATTTAAAACGAAAGTTGCAAAATAATCTGAAGATCAAAACGCGCAACGCAGCAGTTATGAAAATTCAGAATTCACATTCTATTAAGAAGAGACCTAAGCAAAAAAATATATATATATTTTTGACTCATACCAAGTCCAACATAGAAAAGGTTATGTATCTACCGGTGTGAGTAAAAGGAGAAAAGATAAAAAATAAAATAAAACAACTGAATGTAGAAAGTGTCGAGAATACTGAGCCTTGGCTTTATCAAGGACCAGCAAAAACTCTGCATTTTCTCACTTCCACAAAGACCTAGTTGGAAATGGGTTTCTGCAAAGCCATAGATGCAAGTAATAAGCCCACCAAAAATTGTTTTAAAATATATATATATATATATGTCATGACCTCCGCAGAGTTGTATGACCTAGCTTTAGTTAACAATTTAGCTTGCATCCATAACTTTCATGGCCCGACCCATGCTCTTCATCTGTTACATTTACACATCGCAACAGTCTCTCCATACCCTAACAGTAGATATAGGGTAAATGAAACAAGATTTGTTTCTTTTTTTCAAATATACTTTAAGAAAAGAAAACAGAATATGCATCATTTTTCCCCCAATATATGGGTGATACCGTTTTGAAATATGCAAATCAACAAACAAATGGGCAAACAATGAACTTGATTAGTTTAATATAGACATACAAAAATTAGCCCTCGTTTCCTGCTAAACATTTTTTTTTTTTTTGCTAAAGCTTATATTTTATTTTAATAAATCTTTTTGTAAATCGGTAAGATTACTTCGCATCCCTCTGCCTCGTGTTGATACTAGATATTTTTTACCTCTAACTGAGAAAGAAAAAAACAATGGTAAGATGCATAGAGAAATAAAAACCAAAGGGGAAAAATCCATTGGGTAAAAATATGTGAAAATTAAGTTAGGTCCTGAATTCATGACACTAAAACTTCGTTTAATGAATGCAGTCCACTACAGCAGTGGCATAGCCAGAGGAGAGGGGGGAGGTCGAGGTTTGAAAGTTTAAAGCGATATATATGTGTATACGTCTATACGAGGCTTTCACCAATGAACCAAACCCATGGACCCCCCCTCCCCCTTAAGAAATTTCTGGCTACGCCACTGCACTACAGGTGTAGCGCTTACCAGATGAAATTATCGTAGTAGAAAAAAATTCAACTACTTTCCGCTGCTATTTTTGTGCCTGTGGGGTGGCAAAGGTGGCCAACCAGGAGAAAAAAAAACTGCTAGTTGGAGAAGGGAGGGAGGAGTGAGAGAGGATTCCACTGATAAAACACATTCAACACCAAGATTTTCGGACGCTACTTTAGCACGGACTCTCTCAGTCGGCTGGAATAAGGGAGAAACAGCTGTGGCCCAGGTTTCCTACGTACACAAGTTTTCATTGTCAATGAGTCCGTAGTACGGAAAGGCAAAACGGAGAAGGAAAGCACAATAGTGACAGAGGTTACACCGAAATAAGCATCTGTCAAAGAACCATCTAGCGCCATTACTGTCACCGAGCTACAATACGTGGACGGGCGGGATGGCGATAAGAAGAAAGTGGGGGGGGGGGTGTAATTTCGAATGAGGATTTCCCTCTCTACTAATTTAGTTTTCAAAGCATAACTACTCCAAGCTAAAAATGGAGACTCCAAACCTCAAAGTGATATACACTATCCTACAAAAAGTCATGGAACAACCCTGTGTTTGAGGTCAATTGTGTGTGGCGATGAAATATGCACATGTGATGACCTACAAAGGCTATGAAAGTCAATCAGATTCAAACACGAGTTGAGGTTTGGAAGTCATATTTCGCCAGTGGTGGTGCACTCTTCCTGACACAACGATCTCTATGAAATGAAGGACGTCGGAACTAACCTACCTAGGAAATCCCTCACTGCAAATTAGTATCAAGATAAGGCTGAAGGCAGGGAAGGAGTTAACAGCGTTTATTCAACGAAAGTTTGATGTCATATCGCGGTAACTGTCGGTGTGTCAGACTGCCACCGCATTTAGACCTTCCCAAATAAACAGTTGGTCACGCACTAGAAACTTGATATGAATTTAGTTTCAGTTCTCGTGGCACTGATTCGTTCCCTTCCCAGGATCATAAGCTTTAAATCTTAGGGAAGGAATTATCTTTCTATCAGGTGCGTTCATGGAGAGGAGGAGGAGGGGGGGGAGGGTGCACTCTAGTTGAAAACATGCAAACGCTGAATAATAAAAAACAAATTAGTCAGTCGCTGAGAGAATGACTTTGGACCGCACATATATGAGACTGACGAAGAAAAAAAAAAACAGGCTTAACTTTTTAACCAGGTGAAAAATCAGGACATGCGGCGAAAAACTGAATACAACGCAGCAAGGGCAAGTCAAAGAATTGTTCACTGAAATGAATGTAAATATTAAACTGGAGCGCATCACTGCATTCACAATATAAAATTACAATTCAAAACAAAATAACATGGTTTTGAAAGACATTGCTTCAAACACAGTGTTTTTCTTTTTTGTTTTACTGGCTAGTACATCAGCTCAAGTTTCCCCTAGTGAGCAAGCATTGCTTTCTCCTCAGCAAGTTCTACAGCCATGTCTTCCGTTAACTCAGCAGCTGCTCGGCCTCCATTGCTTAATCTTTCTTTATGCTGATTTCTTTCAATTCCTTTTTTTTTTTTTTCATCGTTATTCCCTCAAATGACAATAATTTCATCCATCACGCTGAACGAACTTTCAGCCTGAGGACAATGAATGCATGATTTCAATGCTTTCACTAATTTGGATAAATGGCATAACTTTGAGAGGTGGAGAGAAGGTACTTTTGAACACCATGCATCAACTACAAATTTTCCAACTTTCTCACTTCCGTTTTCGGAAATTTTTCCCTACTTTGTCAAGCTGAAAGGCAAACATGTGTGTGGGGAAATAGCATTTAACAGCAACACGGGATAAAGGGAACATCGCGGGAGAAATCTTTGCTCCGTCCGACTTCCGTTTTCGGAATTTTTCCTCCGCTTTCAAGCCGAAATAAAAATATTTAAGGAATCAAATTTTTTTCAACAACAATACTGGGCAGAAGGGAGGAACATCGCGAGAAAAAAAATTACGATTAAAGGAGAAATGTTCACTCCGTCTAATTTCCGTTTTCAAAAGTTTTGAAATAAAGACTGTTTGTAAATAGCCATTCTGATGACCTGAGAGACAACATAATCTTCATAATATAAAATTTCGAAAGTAAATGTGTTTCCACACATAATTTTTTTTTGGGGGGGGAGGGGGGTTAACGACCACCGTGAGCAACTCAATGGACTATAGGCAGTCGTTAGTCCCTAATTTACCGCAATTGGTTCCGAAGAAGGGATAGAGCCAGTGCCAAAAGAGAAACATCTATGCTTCACTGGGATTCGAACCCGGACCCATCTTGGACGAATTGGTCAAAAGACCACTGCGCCACCGACGCGGCGGAATTTATTACTTAAACGGGTGACAGTCATAATATGCACGAACTGAAATTACACGAAAAACTCAAGAGACTCATATTTTCTACCTGAAAATAAAACTACACTTTAAACCAGTACCCAGACAGAATGCAACGTTTCCATTAAACTGTTTGAAGAGGGTAATTTAAAACCGATTTAAAGCATTTAAAGACCAATTTAATCTCGGGGAAGGGCACTTTTTTTTTTAATATGAATTTGAATTACCGTATAATGCGCTACTGAAAAGCAAATGTGATGATTTAGATTTGGCAGAATTTTATGGTTAATTATTTGGCTGCTGGTCGCTTTCACATGTCACTTTTACTTACAAAGCTCAACTGTTTTCGTCCAGTTGCAGAATTAAAATTTCCAACATTTCTAGATATTGCGCCATGAGATGAATTTTTGTGCTCAATAGGTGATAGGCAATATAACCAGCAACATCCCTCAGGGCTTTCTCTGCCTCACACGTCATTTGTATTTCTTGCATGTACTTAATTGGTCCACTCTTCTGGCCATAGCTCATTGCACATTTTTGCTAAAGCTTCAGTTCTTTGCCATTTATTTCCCCTGAAACTGCTTCGAGATTTTCCATTTTTCTGCATCAGCAGCAGTGAAAGCTTCTTTTAGTAAAGCTACCTTTGAAGCTTTTTTTTTTTTTTTCTTTCGTGCAATACACTGAAATACGGCTAGGCAGAAAGTTATATATATATATGGCACATCTTTATTTCCCCAGAATATTTTTCAAAAACTTTGATTACGCCTGTTTGAAAAACGGATCCGTCGCGCAAGACAAGTTTGCGATCTACGAAATGGTTCCGCAAAATTTTTAGATAACGTTGAACTGCACGCTGTTGTGAATTAATTAAGTTAATTAATTCACAACAGTGTGCTTGGTCCGACGGCGCTGTTCTCACATAAGTACAGATAATTCTGCCATTTCATTTCAGAGCCAGCGCCCAACATACATAGGAGGACAAGTTTGTTCTTGTTCAAAAGGAACAACTTTTCAGACAGAAAGCTTAAATGAGATTAACTATTATTATTCTTAAGTACCAAAATATCCATTCGTTCGTTCGTTCGTTCCAAAAATCCAAATAAAAAGTATGCGAGAAGGAGGGCCATTTCTCGAGTGGTCCACTGGGAAATGTTCCTGGTATTCCAGTGGGTCAATCCGTCCTTGCTTAGAACGCAAAGCTTTCCTTTTTTGTCAGGTTTATATTGCCTTTCTTCACAAGAAACAGTAAAACATGATACACCACACCACGGCCCTAAGGATTTATCTTGTGCATATTTCTACAACTAGCCACACACAAGATGAAAGTGTTTTACACAATAATACAGATTTACACAATCACATTTTGTTCACAAAGAAATGTCATGTTAAAAATTACCCCGTTCCCAGCTATACTACCAACCACTGGCGCCGACTCTAGGGGGGTAAGATTCATCTTGCCCCCTTAATAATTTTACTAGGGGGCAGTGCGCACCCAATATTTTCGTCCTGTTTAATTAAATAATCGCTTTTGTCTCATAAAGTGGACCAAGCTCCACCTTATGAGGCAAAAGCGATTTATTTCCGAAAACTTTATAAATAACAAAATAAATAAACTTTTTTCCCCATTGCTTATTTGATAAGAAGCTTGAATGTCAGCTCCGTATTTTGTTCGACATGTTCTGGTGATGTTTAAAACAATTATGAAAAACAAAATAAAAATACAGAAACGTATAATCTCTAGGTCTTTATGTATCTATTTATTTTTTGCTCTTCTCGTTCTTTGTTTGAGTAACAGCGCTAATTTTTCATATTTTTGATAAACGTTTGGAAACAAAATCTCTCGGGATATTTTTATAAAATCGCAGGCTGATTTTCAATTTTTAAAAATATTAATATTCGGATAAGAATATTTCTATTTTCTTGGTCATTTGCTGATGAGCAATTACAATTGCGTTTTAAAACATACGAATTTCGTAGTTTATCTTTTTGCCCCCCCCCCCCTCTTTTAATTTTTATTTTCCTCCTGACAAAAGAACAGACATGTTTCTTCCACGTCTGATCTCTTCACGCCTGCCCCCCTCAATTATTTGATGAAGTCGGCGCATCTGCTACCAACACAAACGGGGATTGACGGCAAGTCCTGAAAATCAGTTATCCTCGCCGTGACGTCACAGCGTCCATAACCTACCCCTTCGCTAGAGCTAAAAATATGCGCCACGAGACAAAGGAATGACCGCCCTTCTCTTTCTATAGCTCCTCTCAAAAAAAAAAAAGTACTGGGCCCTCTCCACGAGATATCATGTGGTCATTTGCTTTTTATTATTGAATGCTTTATATATATATATATATATATATATATATATATATATATATATATTTACGTATAATTGGATTCTACGGCAGAGATATTATTTTCGCTTCCCAATGTATTCAGCAGATGTTTCCTCCGGGGGTATTTTTATTTGCATCTTCAACATTTTGGGCCAACCCCAGAAAGAAATCCTGGGTGCGCCACTGGCCCGTCAAATCCTGAAAACCGATGTCCAACCGAAGAACCTCGCTGCTCGGACACAGATTGCCCCCAATAAAATCAATCAGACAGAAATAAAACTCGACGAGGGGCTGCAATAAAACACTGACAATGAATTCCGTTTAATACATACTGACACTTTAAGAAACAAAAGTTCCCTGCAACATACCGTCGACTGATAATATCAATGTTAAAAAAATATTAAAATTAAAAAAAAATTATAAAGACACATCGTGGCAGTAATATACTAAAATAATCATACATCAAACAATAGATATAAAAATTTGATTTATAATAATGTAATCATTATTTGTAAACATTATAATCAAATTATCGTTTATATATTAAAAGCATTTTATATTAAAAGAAACCATGAATTATGCCTTTACTGTTTTAATTAAATAACACAATCGAAAATTATTTTCAGACATCATAAATTATGTAGTACAAATCGAAAAGCAACTAATACGTAAATTGTAATAATAAAAATACACGAATGAATTATTAATAGCATTCCACATGAACTAGCATAATAAACACTCTACAGGTAGATCGGTTAAAAGCAGAGGATAAAAGTAACAAAAATTGAAAGAAATTAATAAAGAAAAGAAAGTGAAAAAATTGGTCAAATGTTAAAAAACGATCAAATAAGAGTTATTTCATTATGATTAAACATACACAAAAAATAAACACTTTTAACATCTTGACGACAAAAAGTTGAAGAACAGAACAAAAGTTATGCGACGACCGTAACATCAACTCGAAATTTACATTAAAGAAATATTCCAGCTTACAATCACCAAAGGCCATAATCCTTAGATTACATTTGTTTGCTGTTTTCTTCTTCATAAGACTGACCCTTTAAATGTTAATGTGCTTTGGATAAGAAAACTTTTCGACAAACTACGTACACATTGCGATAGCACTAGAAGCAAGCGTTCCTTCAGCTTAAAGTGCATGGAAGGAAAAATTAAACAAATCAAATAAGATTTATCAATTCGCACTCCTTCCGAAATGTGCTTCGCGGTGCATTTTAACATTTAAAACTTATTACAACGTCGCTACCAATATATCTTCTGCAAACTAAAAATCGAGGTTTCTATTAAAATTTGTAACTTTTCGCAAGTCTGAAATTTCAATTTTTTAATTACTTGAACCTACAAATATTTCAGGGAATATTTTCTACTGCGTTATGTTTATTACGTGCATTTATTTCATTATTATTTATACGCAGCGTTTGTTATTTTTTATTAATTTTTCTCGTCAACCTCACGAAACCATTTGAAATTAGTTTTCTAAGCATTTGCACTTAAAAAGGATTTTCGTTCGGCGCTGCTGTGATTAAATATTTACCAGTCCTCTCCGCACATAGAACCCCTCAAACTTAATAGTAATTTTAATTCTACGAATCAAGGAATCATACTTGATACAATATTTGAAACTTCCTGTTAATCGCTAGCACCTTTATAAGAAAGGTTGAAATCATACACCTTGACAAAACAATTTGATAAGACAAAATGTTTTGCACAAGATTAAATGTTACAAAAATGTTCCATAATCTTACTAATTCAAGAAATGTTTTGCTATATTAACATTCATCGCGAATTATCAAACAAAATAACTAAATTTAAAACACCCTATTGCGTTCTCTACCCAACAGTTTAATCAGTAAGGTTTCCAACAACAGAATATAATGATATTTTTTTCTTATCACAAAGAAGCACATCTCTCACACAGCGCCCTGCTACTGAAATTACATCAATAGTTAACTTAATGCGTCACTGTTTTAACTTTGAATACGGTTGGTCTCTTTCTTTTTTTACTCAGGAATCCAGCATTCCTTTTACTTTCTGAAAATACCAGGTTTTCTGTGAAAATTTAATCATGTGTAAAAGTTATTATAGCACTGGAACGATTTTAAAGTAACAACACAAAAAGACTTGGCTAACTAACCTTGTGTTGCTCCATTTTTATCAAAACTAACTACACGAAACTGAACGTTAGCGTTTATTTATCATAAACAAAACCATCGAAACTTCAATCGATGGTTACCAACGAGAAAATGAAGTAAATAAAAGTGAGGTGGCACTGACCTGCACAACAAAGTGTTGTTATGTGACTCTCTGCAAAAACTCCGTGGTAAAAGTCTAAAGCTGAGTGCAAATCGCTGTACACACAATGTGGTAATATCCAAGGGTGAGTAAACAATGTCACCGACCACAAACTGATAACTAAATCTTCAGACACTTCGCCTTCTTATGTCTGTTGGACACACAGAAGACGAACGAGAAGACACATGCACGCACCCAGGTTCAGTTTTCATGATTAAGAAGCCGGTACGGTAAGGCCTCCCACAACGTGCGGAGCTATTTGGCGGGATCGTCGAAACACAATAGACTTCACCGTACTTCTACCTGACCGGTGGGTACGAATTCGGTGTAGTCTCTTCGACGGTGAAATCGTGACGTCACAGGCCTCGGCAGGGGAGCAGACGAAAAGGAAAACGAAGTCCTCTACCACACACGCTCATGAAACGCCGGAAATGACGCTTTGTTGTCGGCGGCGATTTTGTTTTTATTTTGTTCAACTGTTCGTGTTGTGCTCTGTGAGCACTGTTCCGTAGAATAGCTGGGCAATAAACTCCAGAAGAAATTTGGCCTGAGATAGATAGATAGATAGATAGATAGATAGATAGATAGATAGATAGATCCCTCCCTTTACAATCAGCGGCACATACGATTTTAATCTTGCATTCCAAGACTTTTGCAATGCACGTTTCCCGTCCCAGACTAAGGTATAAAAATAATTGAAAAAAATATAATAACAAAAAAATTTTACACACACACACACTATATATATATATATATCATCATTGTCTCAACCATTATCAATTCACCGGTGGATGACGGTCCGGCTTTTGGAAGACATGTCCTCCCATCCTCCAGGCATTAAGGGAAATACCCCAAAATGTCCGGCTTTTTCAATAAGGAATAATTCAAATACATTTTGATCAAATTTTTCTATTGAAATCAAATATCCTATTAAGCCACCGCTAAAATATATTCATTCATTTCTGGATTCTCGCTCGCGCCCTCCCTCCTTCTCCAGTCAGTTTATTTCTGCTGCAGTGCGTCACTTATGAGTCAACAGCGCAGAGAAAACAAGCCGGTGCGCGTTAGTCTGTCTGTCGTTCATGGCACGGGGACGGTGTCGTGAGGTGTAGTCGTGTAAACAGTCAGCTCATACTGCTTGTTTTGTGTGTTGTGAGTCGTTGCTGTGAGTTTTTTAATTTATAATGCAAGTTTCTTAATCAGTGATGGGGTATACTGCTAGCTAAATACAATTTGAAAGACATGTCATACTTTGAATTGCCCAAATATTTGTTAAAGAAGCCCGATCTACTGAAGAAAATCTCTTCCAGTGAAAAATATCAGTAAAAATGTCAAGCAGACTAAAATATTCCTTTCTTTTTGAAAATTTTACCCGTATTAAACTCTGAAACTGTAAAATTTAAATACAGAGGATGTGCATTCATATTTATTTTTGTACAAATTTATTGTGTCATTTTTCTCGCGAAATGTCCTCCTTTTTTAATGAACATATCCTTCCATTCCAAAAAGTCATCTGGTCACCCAGCCCAAGTTTCCTCCATAACTGTCTGTCTTGAGCCAGTCTCCCCCATGTTATTCAGGCATGTTTTCGAATTTCATCTATCCATCTCCCACGTGGTCTTTTTTTCACTTGTGTGTGGGTCTTTTTCTGTCCCTTGGTATCCAGTGTAAAATTTCGGTTGTCTATCAGTGGTCCGTTTTTCTGGCAACTTGTCCACCCCATTGCCATTTCAGGGATTTTACTCTGAGGAAAAAAAATATATATATATATATATATATATATATATATATATATATCGTGGATCAGAAAAATGACAAGAGTGGAAGACATCATGATCAGAGTAAAATCCCTGAAATGGCAATGGGCTGGACATATTGACAGAAGGACAGACCATCGATGGACAGCTGAAATTTAGACTGGATTCCGAGGGACAGGAAACCCAGACGAGAAAATGAAGTAAATAAAAGTGAGGTGGCACTGACCTGCACAACAAAGTGTTGTTATGTGACTCTCTGCAAAAACTCCGTGGTAAAGATGGGCGCATGAAATTCGAAAGTATGCAGGAGTAACATGGAGGAGACTGGCACAAGACAGACCGTTGTGGAAAAACTTGGGGAAACCTTCGTCCAGCAGTGAATTGCTAAAGGTTGACAATGATGATATACAGGGTGCATAGGAAAGTCCCTTTAGCCTGGAATAACTTGCGAACTGAGAGAGATACAGTTATGCAAGTGAGATAACGGTATAGTAAAGCGACTACGACCGTTCGAATGCAACCAATAGCAGCGCCCCTAGTGGCGAAATGCGGAAGTTAGCCATTGAAAATCGAAAACGAAAAGAGATAGAGCAAAATGTCCAACTACAAAGTTGTAGAGCATCAATTAATTAGTACAGAACGACATTTGTTTCACACGGATAAGATAAATTGTCGCCTGAAAACCCTAAAATGTCCGAAATCGATGTGCGACGATTCGAATCTGCACATTCACATTTCGCAAATGTAGCCGTATGCAAATGCAGACTGTGACGTTATACCGTACCTACAGTATAAAAACCAGTAGCAGGATGTACCCTGATCAGAAGTTTAGGTCTACGTACGCTGTGTGAGAATGGCGAGCTTGGATTTCTAGGGTTACGTAAAAAATCAGGTGCATGCAACAGCGTCTACAAGTCTGCTGGATCTACGTCGTAGTGTTACAGATGCTTGCAATAAATAGTGTGACACCTTCCATGCTGAGGAATGTGAATGCAGAGTTACTTTCACGAATACAAATGTGTATTGTGGACAATGGCTAACTCTTCGAACATACTAGACATTAACTTTTTATCACTGTGCGCCAGTTTGCCTTTTTTGTTTTGTCTGACGTCATCAAACTGTATTGACATAAGTACGCATTTATGCAATAAATTGTGTGTATTTACTCGTATCTATTCGTTTCAAACGTTCACACAAAAGGTCGCGCATCGATTTCGGACATTTTAGGGTATTCAGGCGACAATTTATCTTATCCATGTGAAACAAATGTCGTTCTGTACTAATTAATTGATGCTCTACAACTTTGTAGTTGGACATTTTGCTCTATCTCTTTTCGTTTTCGATTTGCAATGGCTAACTTCGGCATTTCGACGCTAGGGACGCTGCTATCGGTTGCATTCGATCGGGCGTAGTAACTTTACTACACCGTTATCTCACTTGCATAACTGTACCTCTCTCCGTACGCAAGTCATTCCAGGCTAAAGGGAATTTCCTATGAACCCTGTATATACTGTACAACCGAAATATTAGACTAGATACCAAGGGGCAGAAAAAGACCCAGGAGAAGACCACGTTGGAGATGGTTGATGGAAATTCGAAAACATGCCGGAGCGGCATGAAGGAAACTGCCTCAGGACAGAAACTTGGAGAGACCTTCATACAGCAGTAGACAGACACAGACATCTATAGATAGATATAAAGTTTTTTAAACCACACCTGCATTCACGAAATTAACAAGCAAAGTTTTCCCAACCACACCAGCGATCATATAATGACTGTTCTAAAAAATGAATGAAGTACTAAAATATATCTCTATTTCGTTTTTAAATACTTTAGTTTTTATCACACACAGTACATACCTCATCTACTGTGTCCAATTCACTACTTATTCTAGTGATGTACAAAAATCAGGCCCACAGGAAGTTAAAATTCTCCACTGAACCCAAAATCAATACCAAATAATTTTCCTCAGGCCGTGTGCGCGTGTATCGGCTCGTCTGTATATCTGGGGTTGAGCCACAGTTCTTCAAAAATCAAACTAGCTGAGGCGAAATTTCACACTTGAAGTTTCTATGACACAGTAATACTGAACAGATATCAACTGAAACCGGCCATCTGGAAGGAAAGTCACTCACAGCATTGTTATTTAAAATTGCTCAAATTCAATAGTTTTAATAAAAGTTGATAGAAAATGGTTAATAACATTACTAAAAAATAAAGGCAAATGAAATTTCAAATAGCTTCCCAAAATTTTAAGTCTTTTTCCATAGTGTTTCCACCTAACTACTTCCCCATTAAAGAACCTTTTTTAGATTTTATAGAATTATAGCACTGTGTGTGAGGGAGTAAGAGCAGTGTTCCAACTGTCACAAAGAATATTTGGCCATTGTGTAACAGATATCGTTCGAAAATGAAATGAAAGAAGGCCAGATTAAACTTTGAACTCCCCTTATATAAACCTTATTAATGCGATATAAACGACAGAAAACCCCATGGGTCAGTCATTTTTTATGAAATCTTGTAACGGCATTAAGATGTTATCTCAGCTTGGAAAATATTCTGGTCATTTATCAGAAAAAATATTACATTTTATTCCAAAAAAAAAGGAGGTTTATAAAACCCCGTGTATAATTCCAACCCCTTTGAAAAGAGATCTTCCTTTTCAAACATCGCATCCATCGTGTACTTTTTGCGCGTCTTTTAAAGTACATACATGTGAAAAAAAAAACGGCGTTCTTACGTTACTACTCAGGTTATGAGGATAATGGCTGTGGAATAAATTTCGCTCCTGTGCCCTGATCTTTGACCCCATTTCGATGATATTAAACAGAATTGGTTCAGTATACCTCCGGAACCAACATACTAAAGTTTTGTCGCAATAGAAGCATTTTTAGTCAAGTTATGATGATAATGGCTGTGGAATAAATCTCGCTCCTGTGCCCTGACTTTTGACCCCATTTCGATGACATTCAACAGAACCGGTTCAGTATACCTCCGGAACAACACGAGAAAGTTTTGCCGCAATCGAAGCATTTTTGCGTAAGTTATGAGGCATAAGGGCGATGGAATGGATCCCGCTCCTATGTCCTGACCTTTGACCCCATTTCGATGCTATTAAAACAGAATTGGTTCAGTTTACCTCGGAACAACATACTAAAGGTCTGTCGCAATAGAAGCATTTTTACGTAAGTTATGACGCATAAGAGCGATGGAATGGATCCTGCTCCTATGTCCTGACCTGACCCCATTTCGCCCAATTTCAATAGGGTTTGTCCCCTATCACATACTAAAATTACATCGAAATCGGACCATTTTTACGCGAGTTATCGTGCGGACAGACAGACGGACAAAGCTGTAGCATATACGCTTCTTCAACCTACGGTTGGAAACCGTAAAAAAGGAAGACTAAGCACGATCAAAATCTCCCTTTCTCTGAACTAGTAAGCGGTAACACTATAAAAGTCAATTCCTATACGGATTAGGGATAGCAGAAACAATCAATGTCATCTTACTCTCTCACACAAACACAGACTCAATCCCCCACCCTAATGCAGACATCCCTCCGTCTGCCACTCCACACAACACACCCTCTCGGGGTCGAATATTTTTGTTGTCAACAAGCCCTAAAGTGGCTTATTGACAACAAAAATATTATTAAAAAAATATCATAAAAACACTTTGAGTGCCCCTCCTTCTCCTCGCCTCTGTGATTACGCCCTGGGCATTTCATGGAAGTAAGTAAAGCCAGCAAAACAGATAAAGACCAGGAAATCGGGAAACACGACTTTTTTCTTTCTTTACCATTGCGTTAAAAAGAATGTGTCGCCTTGGCCCGGATTGGCCTATTGCTTTGTTCTTTAAACTAAAAAAATGCCCAACCTGGCTCGTGCAGACCTCTACTGGCTGTTTCGGAGCACAGACTTAAACCCGATTGAAAATGGCTACAATACATCGTTGTTGGGACAAAATCAACATTTAAACGTTACAAAACTTGGTAACAGCAATGCCAAACAGAATTTATTCACTAAGGCAATGGAAGTGCCATAAATTAATTCAGGAAGCATTATCTGCTTTTTAATATCTGATGTGTATTTATAATTTCTTTATAACAAAATCTGCTTGTTATATTTACTTATGTTTAATGATGTAATAAAATCTTGAAACACTATACCGCCTATCATTCTTCTATAACACAAATTAATTATATTCGATAAGTTTTTTGTGTTGTAACTATCATTCTACAGCAGATAATTAAGGAATAGCAGGAATATTTCTGTGTATTTATAATTTCTTTACACAGCGTAATTTATACGATACTATGTTCAAAATAACAGCTCCCATAATGTTTAGGAATAACCTGTGGCTCTAGAGGTCACTACAAATGTTGTTCAGGGGAATAAATCCGTAGCCAATGGGATGTGCGAGTTAAGCTTCAAATGTAACCTAGCTGATATGACGACGCGCTCAAAGTAGCGTTCAGCCGTGAAAAGTCTCCTTTAATACTTACTTGACAGCACTGTGGCCGAATTGTTTCCGACCAAATGATTTTTAAAACTCTTGGATTTCAGACAAACGCCACTTCTAAAAGACTGTTCCATTTTCAAATAGCAAACGAAAGAAGCGTTTTCATCTGTAGCAAAAGAAAGATCTAAATGTTGGCATCATGGGTTTAGATCGAAATTCAACATGGAAGATGGATCTCTCATTCCCTCGACCTTTACTACGACGTAAGATCATGAAATGATGCTACATTGACAGAAAAGAAAAAAAAAGGAAATACACAATTGAAAACTGGTTAAGGAGTTTGTCGAATAAGCTCTTTTAAACACTTCTGCTCTGAGTATAGCTGTTTTTGTTTTTTCTTTTATGCCATGACAAAACTTACAGGTAGCATAATTTGTTTACTTGCATCCCCAGTACGGCAAAATTCACAGTTGGTATATTTAGCATAACAGCTCAAGCGAAAATAGAAGTTTATGACCCATCTAACCTTCGGCTTTTCAAAACTACCTTCACAGTAATAATTCCTGTTCCAGCATCGATAGCGGCAAACTCAAATGTTGAATTAACAACATTATTACACGTACGAGAAAAATATTAATGCTTAAGGGTAGGGTAGGGTAGGATGCACAGAGGGCGAATTGTTTCGCACTACAGCGAAAATGTGAGCATCTTAACTTTGCAAGTAACCTGGGTCATCTTCGCTTACATACGGTTTCGGTCTATATTTCATTCGGAGACTCCAAAATACTTTGCTGCTCCCTAAGCGAAAAGAATTACAGTCGAACAAAAAGACGAGATTTTTAGTCTTTTGTTTGTTTGTTTCGGGGTTTAACGACCATCATGAGCAACTCTATGAGTAACAAGCAGTCGCCCGTCCCTAATTAGGAGCTACTGGTTCCAGACAGAGGAAGGAGCCAGCGCCACAAGACAAGTATACCACCCTAGTTCCGTTCGGGATTCGAACCTGGCTCAGCTCGGACGAATCGTCAGAAGTCAGCGCCTCAGATAACTCGGCTAGAGGAGCAACACGTTTTTTTTGGAAACACACAAAGCAAAAGATAAATTCCAAAGAGGATCATGATTCAGTTTTCCAAGGCGGGAAAACACCCTTTCAAAGTTTTCCTCTTTTCGGTAGCGCACTAGCGCGAAATTTAGACATTAATTAGTAATTTGAAGAAAGAAAATTTTTTCTCTTCTGCCTTTGTCACTTCTATATCCTTTTGAACTTAGCCTCTGAACCAATCCACTACCAAGAAAAGTTCCTCTCTTTCCCCTTGTACAGAGAAAAAGCACTTTGTACGCTTTACAACTCCAGACAGCATCAAGCAGGGAATTTCTACATTAACCATTTCTGCTGTTTTCCCCAGGAAAAACTATTAAACCAAAGAACTGCAAAAACACATTCCCGGAAGATATGCATCGCTGAACGAAAGAATTTCGGGCGAATAATCTTTTTACGGGCTAAAACGCCAACAAAAATTTTAAAACAAAAACAGAAAAATCATGTTTCATGCTCCAGCACACAAAACGTTTATTTAAATGCCGATGAACGTACATAAAAATACAATCACGTAAAGAAACAAAGACGATGTTGCAGGACCTCGGATTAAAGGCACTAATGTCAGCAGTTTTAATTTATAAAAGACTAACCCTTTTAAATTAATAATTTTAAACTCAAATCATTATAACGATTCATGCATGCATCCTGCAAAATTAAGCAATTTCGTAAATTACACCGCCGATTTTTTTTTTTTTTTTTTTGCTCGCTTTTTCTTCGATCACGGCTATCTATCTCTATGCGGAGAAAAATAACTTTTCAAATCCGACTTATAGGTGCGGAGACGTCGTATATCTACAGATGGACAAAAGGATACCATATTTTTTTTTTCAAAGAAAGATAAAAGCAGATGTGTGTACCAATATTTGTTATACCTAATTGGTATCATTAGCTCTGAAAAAATTAAAAGATGCTGTAGACAGTATTATCTAAGATAACTGTCTAAAGTAAATAAAAATAAAACAAAGAAGACATCATTTCTTAATCATAAGATGGGCCAACATTTCATGGGAACCAGACCAATGGAGGAGATCCCAAACACACACACTAGATGCACTAACGGCGTGTTTACCAATGCAATTTCATGAGCAATTAACAATTTTCATTACCATTTTTATAAAGACTTCTGTGCGTGCGTGTGGGGAGGGGGATAACCATCTAAATATCCCTATCCAAGGCAGCAGTATATATGCACACACGCATATACATTAAAGAGGAGCGACACTGTCTCTTCCTTTTTTTCTACAGAAAATGTGACCTTCCCCATCTTTGTTTGGAGCTTTAAAGATCACCGAGATCAACTCGATGAGCTATAAGCAGTCGCACGTCCCTGATTTAGGGCCACACGTTCCAGGGGAGGAAGCGAGCCAGTGTCGTAAGACAAACAAAACATCCATACCTCGCCGGGATTCGAACCTAGACCCATCTCGGACGAATGGTCACAGGCCAGCGTTTAGACCACTGCGCCATCGGGTCGAAGACCCTGCCTTTCTGCTAGCAACAAAAGTCTGACTTATCACACTTTAACTGGGCCTGAAGAAAATGAAAATATTCACCATTGTGCTACACGATTTCATTACACACCTTTCTTTAACTTTTATACCTGAAAAATGTCATGAGAGAGACTCCATAAGCAGCATAATTTAAATTGCTAAATTGATCTCAAAATTTTGTAAACGTTTTGTACATATATTTCTATGGTAAAACTTTTCTGCTTTAACAGTGTTCTTTGTGTGGGGAGCGGGGGTACAAGTGCCCATTTGTTTTTTTGTTTGTTTTTTATTGTTTTTTGCACTAGGATCGTTAGATGGAAACCACATTTACGTCTTATGTGGTAGGTGCGTGGAGAATCAATTACTTAGACTGTCGCCGGAAAATGAATAATTACTCATAATAAAAAGAATTTCATAATCCCAACGCAAAATTCCGGACTTTCAAGATTTTCATGACCAGTAGACACTCTGGCTAATGGCAGTCGGTTCTGGTTCAGGACAGCACGCTACAGATCAAAAAGTAGCTACTGGCCCAACTTCTTACCTCACAGCACTAGGGAAGAATAACGGGTGCGCTGAAAGATGCCTTTGTATAAGAACTATTTTTCATCCACGTTATCGTCCACGAAAACATCATAGATGTGACGCCTTAAATCAGGATGCTAACCCATTAATCGTTGACTGACAGCGCGGCCAGAGCTTCGCATTTTCTCATACAGAATGTCGCTTTAAGCAACTGATACCCCAAGCACAAGAAATCAAAAGACACATTAGGTTTCCAAAGGTGAAACTCGGAAGGTTAATCACGATTAAAGATTTGTCTAGTCTCCACGCTTCAAAGCACAGAGGACAATCGAAACTTAGACAAACTACACGACGGACGTTGTTTTGCGAACAATACCAGCGGAGAAAAATAAAATAAAATAAAATTCGTACGATATGAGAGGGTTCGAACAAAAGTGAAGTGCAGAACAATGAAATCAAGATCAACAGCAACACAAGACCGGGTGTCTGTTCATTATATTTAACGATGCTTTCGCTCATCAAGTTTTTCGGCCCAGAGCACGAGGCTTTACTTACAGTCACTACTACCAAACCAGGTTGCAGAATTCGCCGATTCTTCCACGTAAGTGAAATGAAAACCCAATTAACTACACCTCACGTGCAAATTACAGACATAGCTAAACAGAAATAAACACGCTAATTCATACACCGTGCGCGTAAGTCTGAATTCTCTGCATTAGAAAGGCTAACGAAAAATCTCTCTGGCCAACGAAAGAATGAATTGTCAAGGACCTCACAAAAACAACGGAATATATATAACACGAAAACTTAAAAATAAATCTACTGATGCAACGAAATTAAATAAAAGTTAAAAAGAGAATTTAATTTACGTAGTTGAATACACTGAAACTTGTAAAGTGGTGCGAAAAATGTGGTACTGCAGACATAAGTCGAGAAAGCAGCTGGTTACTGAATCTTTCAACTCCGCATGGTTGGTTGGTTGATTTTTATGGCGCAAGGGCCATGTTTGGCCAAAGAGCGCCAGACATAAGACAGACAAACAAACAGTATTAAAAACGTGCTATGAAGCTTAAAATATGGCTGATCAAATAAAACTGAAGAATGAGAATGATGGAAGGGCTAAAAAAGATAATGAAACAAACAGTATTAAAAACATGATACAATGGTTAAAATCTAGCTGATTCAGTAAAACTGAGATCAACTCCGCATGACATTGAAACCTCGGACATACGTTTTTCATTTTTTTCTACGTAATGATGCGCTAGTCCCGATATTTTATTGAAAAGACGATAGAAACTTTACTGCTTCTATCCTGTTTTTCAATTCGGTTATACGTAATTCATTTATACGGCTTTGGCACGTTAAATTTTGAATTTCAGATTATAAAAAATACACTATTCTTTTATAAGTAACCCGGTATGTTACAACTTCAGGAGAACTGAGACTGCGTTTTTTTGTTGTTGTTTTTTCAGCCACGACATAGATAACTCAACTAAAAATTTACTAAGTAACGTTCACAGTTTACTCGGCACTATTGCTGAATAAAGTAGTGGACAAACTGCATGAAAAGTGCGATGCTTATAAGTAAAGAATGTATCATAGGGGTATTGAATATGAAAAAAAATAGCATTCGGATTTCATGTATTGAAATTATGAAATCGTACAGAATTTTTGAACCTACGTTTTATAATGTAATTAGAATAAAAAAAATTAATACAAAAGGTAAAATAGATATAGGCTTAAGGGAGCAAATAAAGCACTCCTGTATCTATCTATGCCTTATATTAAAAATTAGCGCAATCAAAAATTGCGAGCCCGTTGCCCGCTTTTTTTTTCTTCCTTTGGGGGGGGGGGAATATATTTAACATTTTGAAATTTCTTTTATACGTCCCCTAGAAAAACGTACAACAGAGGTTCCACTGTACTACCATCGCATGGCGAACGGAAACGAAGTGAAGGTCAGAAGGTACGCATCATAAAAGAGGTAACGGTCAGAACAACTGCACACATGTGGATATTAATTCGTCATGAAAATTTAATTGAAATAACAAACAATAACTAAAAACAGATTGACCATCGAGAGAAAAAGGAATGACGACTACGGGAGAAATTTTCGCTCAGCTTAACACGTTCACTGCCGCGCGACGCCCAACGGCGTCATACAATACTTAGCCCATGTGCCGACGACGCCGAACGGCGTCGTAATCATGACTTCATATTTAGCTTTCTAAAACCTTCAGCAATCGAAGAGAGTTATCTATTTTGTTACTGGCACTGAAAATGAGTCTCCAACTGTCTAAAAGTGACCGCAGTTTTGGGATAGCGGATTTTTTCCCCACGTGGTTTAGGGAAGGGAAAGTAAGTTGGCTTCCCATAGACTTAACACAGCGCGCGCTTTTCACTGCAATGTTTATTTTCCTTTGAACGTCACTGGTTTTGCGGTGAGGGAATTATCAATAAATAAATGCTTGAGTGGCAATAAGAAGCATTTGCTACTTGGAGTTTATACGTCACAGGGAGGCTTATTGAGGAGGCTAAAGGGATTTCAAAGAAACCCATATTCACTTCAATACTTAGTTTTGCGGAAACAATGGATATATTCGGACGCACTATCGCCGGTCCCTCTCAACCAAAAGTTCCTCGGCGGTCTCATTCTTCCGTGAAAATAGGAGATGATGCCGATAATCTGTCATCTAGTACAGAAACGTATTCTTTTACTAGCTGTAGTACAACCAGAAGTGAAAGTGAGAATGAAGAATGCCGCGTTCTTTCTCATACTCCGCCTCAACGGATTTTGGCTACACATTGGTGTAATGGTCCCGACATCATGAGAAAAATTCCGTTCACTGGTGTACCAGGACTGAAAATTGATACGATAGGTACTGAGCCAACCGATTTTTCAAATCTTTTTTCAAATGAGAAATTTTACAATGTATTAGTTAGGGAAAGTAATGCATATGCTGTAGAACTGTTTATCTCGGGAGTTACTGTAGGTTCACGAATAAATGAATGGAAGGATGTGTCGGTAGATGAGATAAAAGTTTTTCTGGCCTTCTGTTTCATATGGGCATTATACAAATGCCCCATCTCCAAGATTACTGGAAAACAGATCCATTATTCAAAAAGGACTGCTTTTCTTCAAATATCAGCAGGAATCGTTTCCTTCTGATCATGCGGTGCCTTCATTTTGCAAGAAATCCTCAACCTGGTGAAGCGATTACAACCAACAGCCTTGCAAACAGATCAGATCATATGTAGAGGATTTTAGGAAGGGAGTGTCTGACCCCAGGTCTTAAACAACCCTTAGAAATAGGAAGCTAGGAGATTTGGGCTAGAGTGCTCGATAGGAAAGTGACACAGAAGCGAGGTAGAAAGGGGAGGAAGACACCCTTATTTATTTCCGGAGGGCCAGTACCCAGGGTCCGAGGGCTTAACATGCCCATCCGACGCATGGCGGGTATTTAGTGGTCGAACGTTCGCACCTGCCCAGGATCGAACCCGAGGTTATCTCCATGGCAGTCACGAACGGTGACCACTAGGCCACCCGCGGCCCATCCTTGCAAACATAATGCCTTTACTGGATTTATTTAATGATACCATAGAGCATATACTACCCTGGAAAAGAACTTATTCATGAATCAATGGTTTTATGGAGAGGTCGTTTGATTTTCTCAAACAGTACATGAAAGGAAAACGTCATAAATATGGGGTGAAACTTTGCATGCTAATATGCTAACGGAACCAAATGGTATGATTCTAAAAGCGTTGGTTTACACAGGGCAACTGAACTCCCTGGGATTGGGGGGGAGTTCATGCTGCTAATGTAGTTTTAAAATTGTTGGAATGGAAGCTAAATGTTGGTCATGCTATTTATATGGATAATTTTTATAATAGTTACGATCTTGCATTGCAGTTGTTGAACAATGACACTTCTTGCACTGGAACTCTCCGTGCAGACCAACGAGATCTTCCTAAGGATGGTTGGTTGGTAGATTTTAATGGCGCAAGGGCCATGGTTGGCCAAAGAGCGCCAAACAAAAGACATCAAAACAAAACATAATCAATAAAAAACGTACACAAGGTTAAAAACAGGCTGATGTGGTAAAAATGAAATATGAGAGTGAACAAGTTAAAATCTAGATGAGTTTAAAAAAGCCAATTTCTTGTAAAAACGAAAACACTGCTCTCATGTCGCAGGCTTCGCCAATAATAGTTTGCAGCGTAGCTGCTCCTTCGTCCAACAAATGAGAGTGAAAATGACGAAAACGATTATCACAAAACCGAACACAAGTACACAAAACATGAAGGACGGTGAGACGACAGTGGCACGCCTCACACATCGGGGCACTGTCGCCACGCAGCAAAAAGCGGTGAGTAAAACCGACAGTGCCCAATGCGGAGACGCGCAAGAACAACTTCCTCACGACGGTTCTTCCGCAAACCAGACTTCCATAGTCCGATCTGTGGTTTGATGGCATAGTTTATTGCTGCCCTGCTGAGACCACAGGGACTGCCACTCATCCAAAACAATATTCCGGATCAAAGGGCGAAAATCTGGGAAAGACAGTGGCAGCCGAGCTGGCGACATGAAGGAAACAGACCTGGCAGATAGATCTGCCAGCTCGTTACCCCGGATCCCAACATGGCCAGGAACCCAACAGAATCGGACCAGGAATCCAGCACCTTCCAAAGTTCCAAGACGACGACGGACATCACGGATGACCGGTGAGTCCGTGTCCTTTGGAGAAGATAGGACTTGGGTGACGGACTGGGAATCGGAGCAAATCCTAGCGCGACGATGAGATCTAGACTGTATGTGACACAAAGCGTGGTGGACCGCACGCATCTCTGCCGAAAAGACGGTGGATTCGGGCGGAAGCCTCTCAGCATGGGAGGCATCGCCACACACGAAAGCGGATCCAACAACCTCACCGGATTTCGACCCGTCAGTAAATACAGGCACGAAATCCGGGAAGAGAGACTGTTTCTCGGCAAAGAGCTGCTGGTACACCAGAGCAGGAGTGGAAGACTTTGGCCACACACAAAGAGAAAGGTCAGCCGTTGCTTGAACCGGCTGCCAAGGCGGTTCATTGTAGAACCGGGTCAAACCAATCCTTGACAAGTCTAGACCAGCATCGCGCACTAAGTTCGACAACCGAATCCCAAACGTCGGAACACACGAAGGCCGGTGTGAGAATAGGCGAACACATTGCTGTTGGAAAATGGAACCATGCAGTGGATGATCAGGAAGAGACTTCAACTTGGTGAAGAATTGAAAAGACAGCTGCTTACGTCGGATGCACAACGGCGGTTCATGGGCCTCGACATACAGGCTATGCACGGGAGAGGTACGGAAAGCACCAGTGCATAGCCGCAGAGCCTGGTGATGGACAGGATCCAGAGGCCGTAACACGGAAGGACGTGCCAAACCGTACGTTATGCAACCGAAGTCTAACTTTGACCGAATCAGAGAATGGTAAATGCGAAGCATTGAGCACCTGTCAGCCCCCCAAGATGTTCGAGAGAGGACCTTCAGGATACTCAATGACTTCGTGCACTTCACTTTCAAAGACAGGATGTGAGGCTGGAAGGTGAGTGCTTGGTCAAAAGTTAGCCCAAGGAACTTGACTTCTGACACCACAGGGATGGTAGAGCACCCCAGACGGAGGCTGGGGTCTGGGTGAAGACCCCGTTTGCGGCAAAAATGCACGCAAACGGTCTTCTGCGTCGAGAAGCCAAATCCATTATGGGAAGCCCAGATAGAGATCTTCGTAATGGCCGACTGCAGCTGCCTCTCAATGGTGCGCATGTTGACAGATGCGCAAGAGATCTGCAGATCATCCACGTACATGGAGCCACGAACCGTCGGAGGAAGTAGAGTGAAAATATGATTAACACGAAGGATGAACAATGTCACAGAAAGAATGGAGCCTTGAGGGACACCCTGCTCTTGTGGGTATAACGCAGAGAGGGTCGATCCGACGCGCACACGGAACATCCGGTTCTGGAGAAATCCGGCAATGAAGGTAGGCAAGTTTCCCCGCAATCCGCAGTCACGCAGATCACGGAGAATGCCGTATCTCCAGGTTCGATCGTAGGCTTTTTCCATGTCGAAGAACACGGAGACCATGTGCCGACGCCGGACAAACGCCTCCCTGACAGATGTCTCAAGGCGAAGATGATGATCTGAGGTGGATCGGAATTTCCGAAATCCACTCTGATGAGGTGACGTGATTTCCAAATAAAAAACCAAACGAAAATTGATGATGCGCTCTAGGACTTTGCAAAGGCAGCTCGTCATAGCAATTGGTCGGTAGTTCAACGGGTTAGTGGGATCTTTACCAGGTTTGAGAACAGGAACGACAATGGCAGTGCGCCAAGATTCGGGAAAGTCACGCTCGTGCCAGATCCTGTTAAACAGGACTAGCAGGCATTCAAGAGGATGGAGAAAGGTGCTTTTTTTTTTTTTTTTTAGTTGGAGGTTTAACGACCACCGTGAGCAACTCAACGGGCTATAAGCAGTCGCCCATCCCTAATTTAAGGTCACTGGTTCCAGGGAAGGGAAAGAGCCAGCGCCGTAAGACAAACACAACATCCATGCCTCACCGGGATTCGAACCCGGACCCCGTTCGGACGAATGATCAGAGGCCATCGGGAGAAAGGTGCTTCAGCATTTCATAATGGGTGTTTTTTTTTTTTTTTTTTTTTTGGATTGGAGGTTTAACGACCACCGTGAGCAACTCAATGGGCTATAAGCAGTCGCCCGTTCCTAATTTAGGGTCACTGGTTCCAGGGAAGGGAGAGAGCCAGTGCCGTAAGACAAACACAACATCCATGCCTCACCGGGATTCGAACCCGGACCCCTTTCGGACGAATGATCAGAGGCCATCGCTTAGACCACTGCGCCACCGGGGCGGCATAATGGGTGTTATCCGGTCCGACAGATGTTCGGCCGGACCGATTCAGGGCAATCATCAGTTCGACGGCAGTCAGCGGGCTGTTATAATCGTCAGCGGAAAACGGTCCAAAGGTAACCTTGGACCGTTCAAGCCGCGGCTGTAACTGCCGGAACGAAGCAGGGTGATTGCTGCTGCTGGACACCGAAGAAAATGCGGCGCCCAGACAGTCAGCAATACCCTGAGCGTCAGCATCCGTTCCCCCATCACTCTCGAGAATGGAGATTTCCCCAGATGGGTACTTACCCCGAATCTTGCGGATCCTGTACCAAACGATCTTAGAGCTGGTAGTGATGTTAATCCCGGATACGTAGCGTATCCAAGATTCCCGTTGACTACGACGACGTACCAATCGCGCGTAAGATTTGGCATTCTTGAAAGCAAGTAGGTTCGCGTCGGTGGGGTACCGACGAAACCTACCCCAAGCCCGATGTTGGGCCTGACGAGCTGCCTTGCAAGCGGAATTCCACCAAGGTCGCGGACAACGTGGAAGTTTAGTCGAAGTCTTAGGGATGGTAAAGTCTGCCGCTTGCACAATACAATCCGTTACCGCCGCAACAGCTGCATCGATCGTACCCGAGGTCACCATGTCTGGAGTAATGGTCGCTGAAGCCGTGAATGAGTCCCACTTGGCTCGATCGATAGCCCATCTAGCAGGGCGAGTAGGATGACGGTACCCGTCACCTGCTAGACGGAGAAAGATGGGAAAGTGATCACTGCCAAGGGGATCAGCAGACACGCTCCAGGACCAGTCTGGATATAACGACGGTGAACACAAGGACAGATCAATGGCTGAGTACGGGCGGGTGGGTTCATGGAAGTAAGTTAATGCCCCAGTGTTGTGGAGACAGAGGGACGTGTTGCAGAGAAGAGACTCAACAACACGGCCCCTGGGGTCACGAGAGCTAGAACCCCACAACGGATTGTGTGCATTAAAATCTCCGAGGAGGAAGAAAGGAGGCGGCAACTGGTCGACTAAATCCTCCAGATCCGAAAGGCTCAGAGCTTCAGCTGGTGGCATGTAAATGGAACAGACTGTGAACAGGGTGTTCACAGAAAGTCTCACTGCCACTGCGTGCAAAGTCGTCCGAAGGGCAACTGCAGTGACAGGAATACCATGAGGAACAACAACGGCCACTCCTCCGCAGGCGATAACACCGTACTCATGATCCTTGCGGAAAATAGAATATCTCCGCAGCGGAAAAGTGTCCGTTGTTCGAAGCTTTGTCTCCTGGAGGCAAACGCACACAGGTGTGTGCGAAGACAGTAAGCCTTTCAGATCATCAATTCGTGGTCGCAGACCTCGGTAATTCCACTGAATGAGCGTAGCCATAATGAAAAATAAAAGGAAAGGATGAAAAACGAAAATGACAGACGACTAGAATGTCTCCGAGTCGTCCATCAGCTCCTGACCATCTGCAATGTCCGGAGGCAACACAGGGCTGCGCTACCAGGGATTTTGGTGGTTTTGCCCTGCTCTGTTTCGAGGGGAGGATCCTGGTTTCATCTTTTCTGGCTTCTTCTTAGTTGCGCCCTGGGCCTGGGTCCCAGTGCTGGCAGAGGATGTTTTCTGCACAGAGGATGGTTTAGGCGTCGATGTTGATGACGCCTTGGATTCAATGCGGCGAGACTTCAGTGCCTCCAATCCGGCAGCAACGATGTCCTCAAAAACATAAGGACATCGCGCTGGGATGGTCACCTCAGTCGTCTGCACCGCAACAGTAGCCTTCTGGACCACAACCGATGCATAGGAGCGCCAGCCTGGTGGTAGAGGAGCTATCCGCCGTCTGGCTTCAGGATAAGACAGATGTTCGGTCGTCTTCAGGCGTTGGATAGCCTGCTCCTAGATCCACTTTGGGCACTGTTTAGAAGAAGCCGGGTGAGATCCCTCGCAATTGACACAGTGATCCGAGTCAGCGGAGCAGTCCGCCAAAGAGTGTTCAGGCGACCCACAGCGCCCACACTTTGCTACATTACGGCAAGACTGCTGGGAGTGACCGTAATGCTGGCACTTGAAACATCTCAAGGGGTTCGGGATGTATGGTCGAACATCGAGACGCAAGTACCCCGCCTTGATGGAAGTTGGCAGGGTAGGGGAGTCAAATGTAAGCAAGATGTTCCGGGAAGGAATAGACTTCCCATCCCGCCGGAAAAGAATACGCCGAACCCCAGTGACATGTTGTTCCCCAAGTTCTTCCAGCAATTCCTCATCGCTGCATTCCAGCAGGTCGCGGGAGTTGATAACACAGTGAGAGGAATTGAGAAAACCACCATGGGGAGATATTTGAACTGGAACGTCCAGCAGAACGGTCGTCTCCAGCGAGGTGGCACTGTGGCGTGGATTTGATGTCTCCACAAGAAGATCCCGTGACGGGAGCTTCTTAACACTCTTTGGGGAGCCCGCAACGGCCTGAAGAGCCTTATTAAACCAGAAAGGACTCTTCCAACTGAGGGTTGGGCAGGATCGACAGAATGAAGTAGAAGAAACAGAGCATTGCAGTTGGATGAGTAGTTTCTTAGTGGAGGAGGGTGTCCCATCCTCCACACGGCGCTTCAAAGTTACAGCATGGTAAACACTTTGGCTTGCCATGAGAAGAAAAATAGATTCGTCCGCCAACCTCCCCACCCACTACCGAGCCCAACAAGGAAGAGCCGGAGGTCCGCAAGCCCAAGCGGATGCAGGACACGGCTCTAGGGATAGCCAGCTGATATAGCAAGTTGATAGGGCAGACATGCGCTCGGCGTGCACCCAGACTTTCCCATGCCTGGGGAACACCCCTTTGGCATGCCCACCCTACCCCCAAACTCACCCTGCCGAACGGTACGACAAGCCGCTAGAAGTCTGGACCCAACTCGGCCACAAACTTCCCGACTAGGAGTGGGTTAGCTCCCAGCCTCCCGTTTAGGGTGAAGCAGAGGGCAAAGAGGAGTGTTGGCATCTGGAGACACTACAACCCGGCACCCAGATACCTCAGCCTCCAGCATCCTCATTTCCACCTGTACGGGTCACCGCACACGGCAAACGTGCAGGTAAGTCTAAGCTAACCAGCTCCGGAAAAAACAGAAAATGTAACATAAAAGAGAAAAGAAAGGGAAGGGAATGAGGAACAAAACCGGGAGCTGGCGCCTCATCACAACCTCAGCAGCCTACAACTGAGGCGGGTACATGTCAATGTATGAACTAAAGACTTTAAGCAAAATTATAAGAGAAAATTGGCTCGGGCCGTGGGGATACCATCCCCCATCAGCTGGAGGAACAGCTGTCCCTTCGGTTATGTAATCGTCAAAGCCGCAGAGGCAAGAGAAACCGTCACAATGTTAGCTCGGGCCGTGGGGGCGCCGCTCCCCAAATAACTGGAAAACCAGTTATCCCCGTGCGGGGCTTCCTAAGGATGTCACGAAAACTAAATTTTTGAAGAGGGAACGGAAATGCCAATATTCTAATGCTGTTGCAGTGCGCAAATGGAAAGATAATAGGGATGATCTCTTCATTACCACAGAGTTTGAGGACGATCTAGTTCAAACTGTAAATAAAAGGGGACAGATAAAAGAAAAACCAAAGGCTGTTATCAACTATAATAAATTTATGTCAGGGGTAGATCATCAAGATCAAATGCTAGCGTACTATCCTTGTGAAAGGAAACCCATAAGTTGGTACAAGAAGCTAGGAACATATATATTTCATATGATGATAATCCCTTCCCACAACTTGTATAATAAATTCTCAGGGGAAAAGATAAGCCTCTACGATTTTAGGCTATCCATTGTACATCAACATTTGAATCAAGAGCCATCAACTTCCCGAGCAAAGATATCTAAATCATTAAAAGTATGTGGCCATCTTCCAGTCAAAAAAAAAGGGGGGGGGTACTTTTTTGAGGAGACGATGCAAAATGTGCTCTGCCAAAGGGATTCGAAGGGACACTATTACTGTGCCCAGAAAATCCTGCTCTGTGCTTTCAGCCATGCTTCGAATTATATCATCGTAGATAAGGGATGAATATTTTGTCTTCCAATTTTGCTAAAAAAAAAAAAGTATGTTCCAAGTCGAACTGCATGTTTGTGTGTGTGGGATTTTTTACCCTACCCAAATCAAAATGTATGGATTTTGTATTTATCTACAATAGTTATGCATCATGGCACTATTTATGGAATTCTTTGGCGTTTGTAAGTATTATTTCTCTTGTTTTATAAGCAACAATGTTCGAAATATGTATCCAGTAAATGTCTACTTCAGTATCGGAATAATATTTAATTGCTGGCAGAATTATAATTACGAATATCAATTATGGACAAATTTTCTCATATTTTAGAATTGCTAAGTCATGCAAAGCTATGAGATGCGAACACACGGCTGGTTGGTCCAAACGCATAAAAGCTCAATCGTGGTGCCGCACGACGCCTTGTGGCGTCGTGGGAGATTTGTATGGGTTTAATACCGGCACCGTGTGCTTGCCGCTGATATAGTACGGCAGCAGCGAACGTGTGTTAACTTCCTGTTTTTTGTTTTTTTTGGGGGGAGGGGGGGTTGTATGGGTGTTTAACGACCACGGCGTGCAATTCCGTGGGCTATAAGCAGTCGCCTATCACTAATTTATGGTCACTAGTTCCAGAAAGGGGAGACAGCCAGTGCCATACGCCAAAAGCAACATCCATGCCTCAACAGGATTCGAACCCGGCCCCATCTCGGACGAATGATCAGAAGCTAGCGCTTAAGACCACCGTTATTGAAACTTTGTCTTCTTTTGCAAGCTGAATTGCAAATATTTATGGAATAAAATATTTACCAACGATTGGAAGGGCAGCGGGAAGATGCGAGAAATATAATATTTACGATTACAGAGTAATTTTGTTCCACCTAACTTTCGTTTTTTTTCCCCTGTTCATTTTTCCCCATTGATTTTTGTCTTTTTTCAAAACCTGAAAAACAAGCATTTCATGGGAAATGTGACATTTAACAACGATAATGACCATAGAGAGAAAAAGAAATTACGACTACACGAAAAATGTTCTCTCAGTACAACTTTCAGTTTCAGAAATGTTTTGCCTGCTTTTACAAGCCGAAAAACAAATAGTTCTGTGATTAAATATTTAAAAATAATATTCGGTATTAAATATTAATTAAATATTTAACAATAGGAGTACAGAAGAAACATCGGTAGGATAAAAATTCACGATAATGGGATAAATTTCCGCTCAGTCTAACATTTTCGGAAATTCTAGAATAATTAAATTTCGTCCATTGGACAGAAAACTTCCCCTCATGGATATACACTCGCCTGGAAAAAAACTGATTAAAAAAAATACTAGTGTAAGTAATTTTTACTAGCAGAAATTTCAACATGCAAACATCACATAATAGAAAAGCGGGAGATTTTAAGTGACAGTCTTAAAAAATTGGAAGACTGCGGCCTACAGCAAGAGGATTGGCAGGTATCCTATTCAAACGTCTGTTACTTCCCTCACATTCAAGGTCTCTTTCTTATGGCCCAAATTCTAAACTTGGATTTTTCTGTAGAACAAATCCCTACATCCCCTACTTAATCCCAAAAAAAATTATCTTCAGTTTTGCATCGATCTCGAGAATAATCTAGAAAATAACAATGAAAATACCGGAATTCTGGGAAACCGCAGAAAAATCGTATGCCTGAAAATGCATATAAAGATGGAATAACCTGCATATCTGAATTCAGAAACATGCTACGTAACTTTGTATTTTTAGCATGTCTTTTAGCATATGAAGTATGAAAAACTTCCTGCCATTAATACAGAAATCTGTCTATGTATGCACCCTAAATTTCTGCACCTGTTCGAATGATTTGAAAAATTACCTTTCCATTGTGTAGCTTGAACCTTCTGCTCTTTCAGGGCATAATCTTGCCTTTAGATGGCATAAATGCTTGTGGATATTTATTTTATTCTAGATTACTGCTTCTAAAAACTGACTTTCTTCTTAACTATAAAAGAGTTTCAAGATACTCTTCAAGACGTTTCATGCACACTTTCTTCAAATAATTATTTTCACTGAACATTAATATGCTTATTCTTTCACCGCTTCTAAAAATCCAATCTGAATTTTGCAGTGGTTTCTCCTTTTCTAAAATTCAATGGTTTTTTTTGTTGTTGTTTTTTTGTGACACCTATCAATATGAAGAACATTTTGCACTCATATTTTAGTTCAACAAATACACAGTTCAGTATTCTCACTAGGTAGCACAAATGTATATTTTATTTTTCTCACTACTGCTTCTGAAAGTCTGATTTCAGAAAAAATTTTGCATTGGGTGTCTTCCACAATGAGGAAACATTTGTGTACATTTTCTACTTTTTCATAACGCACAGCTCTGCTGCTAGAGAACATAAATGTATACTGCTACCTACAACCATATCTCCCCTTCCAAGATAAAGAAGTTTTTTTCATTGATTATCTTTCACTATGACGATTTTCCATGAGTTTTGAGTTTCAAGTAATGCACAGTTTTTCCGCAAGGAAGGGGGGGGGGAGTATACATGCTATTTTCCAGATTGATTATGCTTCTAAAAGTCTAATTTGAAAAATTCTTTGTCAGATAACATCCACCATGAGAAATTTTTCCCTTTGTATTTTCTCCTTTTTCATAATGTGTTGTTCTGCAATTAGGTGGCATAAATTTAATTTCCATTTAAGGCCATAATTGAACTTTGAGAATGTCAGCTGATAAAACTGATTTTGCATCACATTGCTGTCACTGCAGTGTAAACATTTGCATGTGTTTTTTACATCTGATGAACCAGTTTTTTCTGCTAGAAAATGCAAAGCATTTTTAAAATTGCAATCATGTTTTTGCTTCTAAAAGTCTGAAAAAACAACAACTCTATATTGAGGTCTACAGGGAACTCATACAGCTACAACTTCATCAAGCTAATTAATATAAAGAAATTAGAAATAACAACAAGCCTACTGTCTGAAGCAAGTTAAAGAAGAGCAGGATGTTAAAAGGAAACTTAATGCACTTTTGGGCTGTGTGTAGAGTTACTCAGAAGTTTTAGAAGGCCAACTTGTATGCAAAATTTACTGTTTAAGTGTTAGTGACATCCCCCTCTTAAAATATACAAGGTTAATTTTTTGTGATGTGGAGAGATCGTTTTCTTGATATCAGTCATAGTTTTGCGGCAATAGCCATGGATTTACAATGAAAAGTCTAAAAATGACATTCTTTGTCTACTGTAACTCCAAAGAACTTTTTCCATCAAATGTACAGCAGTGATTTGTAAGTTGAGTACTGACATCGCCTTTTTATCACAAAAATAACTAGACTTTACATTTTCATCCAAGAAAAAATATTTTTTTAATTTTTAGCAAATACTTTTCTATTTTTAGCAAATATTTTAGAAAATATCAGCATATAAAAAATAAATATTTTACTGTTTTTTAACACCTAAAAACCCATCCCCTAGTAATCTCTTATCCACAGTCTCAACATGTACTTTACAAGCTCAGATAAAATTTGCACAGTTTACTAAGCTGATTCTCAAATCTGGGCATTCACTTCCCGAAGTTTGTACATTGATACTCCATTGGGTTGAATGCGCATAGCCGCCCTTGTGGTGTAGTGGTCTAAGCGATCGCTTCTGATTATTCATCCAAGATGGGTTCGGGTTCGAATCCTGGTGAGGCATGGATGTTGTGTTTGTCTTACGGCACTGGCTTTCTCCCTTCCCTGGAGCCAGTGGCCCTAAATTAGGGAAGAGTAACTGCTTATAGCGCACCGAGTTGCTCAAAACGGTCGTTAGACCCCCAATCAAAAAAAAAAAAAAAAAAAAAGAAACGTACCTCGACACGTATGCACAAGGAAAATTATAAACTCCACTCAGTCAGTCCATCGGTATTACAAGTATCTGAGTCATGGTGTACAGCATTCAAAACACTTTAAAATAAATGAGTCTAGTGTTGAAATTAATTAAATTCTGCATTACTGTAAAAAGGATTAAATACTATTATGTGGCCAGAGAAAAATGAAAAGTTGAAGTTGAGAGGGCAGTTTTTACTGCTCGAGTTAAGTTCAAATATTTCAAAGTTTGTGACCTCAAACTTGAAAGTAAGTTGTGATCAGGATGCCCAGTATCGATAGATTGCAACATTCTGTTCCATGCTATTGAAAGTGATCCAGCAACAAGCACTCAAAGGCTTTCATTGCAGCTTAGATCCTCACAAGTAACTATAGTTTAGCTTCAGCAATGCATTGGCAAGATAACTAACATTGCTGAAGTGTTCAATAAAACTGACTACTTGAACAAGCCAGCCACGATATTGAGGTCTACAGGGAACTCGTGCAACTATCGCTTCATCAAGCTAATTGTAGTGTGTGTGTGATGAAAATGGATTTATTTCAGCAATACAAATGCAGTGAGCTTGATCGAAGCCAGCCCATACTTTCTGCCCCAAAGAGATCACAATTTGAAATGAAGGCGTGTGTGTGTGTGTGTGTGTGTGTGTGTGTGCGTGCGTGCGTGCGTGTGGAATTCTGAAGGAAGTGTGCATTTCAAACATGTCTGAACTTCACTGAGACAAGAAATTGACCGACTAGCTTACATATATCTACGAACTATTGAAAATGGTTCTTATTTCACTGAGTAAGGTTTGTTACTTATACTGTAATAATAGTTTCTCAAATATTCAGCACAATGTACACTGTACAAATCATCCTCGCAGCTAGTGGGAACATTCAGAATTTTCCTGCTCCTTGGCATGACGACAAATTATAATAACATTTTATTCTTGTATTTACAACTTATTCATGGTGAGCAAATAAGAACCAAAAATTCAAAACCTGAAAAACTAAAAACTCGATGTTTACATAAAAACAGTTAAAAACATTGCAAATCAATGGGATGGTTTCCTTTTACGATGCATAAAAAAATGTATTCAGAGCAGGGTCATAAGCATTAGAAGATTGAAATTCTTCATGCATACAAACTATGAAAAAATTCTGATGTGCATAACTGAGTTCCAAATTATGAGATTTCTTTGAATGAAAACAGTCTTCTTATGTTAAGACGGTATTATTTGAGCATAGCTGAAGATTCTTGCTCAAAAATGTACAAAGATTTATGCAAAAATAATAATAAGAATAATCCATATTTTTGAGTATTTTAGACCATATTTTTAATGAAACAATCAAATGATAAAATTTTCTAATTCCTTGATCACTTGTACGTCACATATAAGTATAAACACATTTTGTCTTAGCAGTGAAGGGGCCAACATCCAATCTGAAAAAGAAATTGTTCAAGAGTGGGGGACTAAAACAGTGGGGGAAGAGCTTTGATTACCTGCTGCTCCTACCTTTATTGGCCACTGCTCCTGGATTAAATGCAGCCTAAAGATGACGATGATGGGCAAAACACATAACAATAATAACAAATAAAGATAACTTTATCATGCTACTTACGTTACATGAAAAAACTTTTACAAGAAAGTTCGTAAGTTGGGAGCTTTCGACCTTATCTTAGGTCTTCATCACGCTAATGGAGGACTAAGATTGTTGCCAGATTCTACATTTGAATTTTTTCTAATTTTGTTGCCAAAACTTAGAATTGATCTCCAGATCAGCGGAATGTAGAGAAGATTCGGAATTGCAAGTCATTGAGTTGAAAATAATTACTAGGCTTTCACGGTAACGGAGGGCAAAATGATTGTCAAAAAAAGCAATTTGTTTTGCTTCGTTCCAGCGGGGAACTGCAAACTGCAGATGTGTCTTCCATTATCAAAATAGACAAGGCTGTATTAGGATTGGCTTTCATAACATCTTTTTTATGTTCTAAAATTGTGTGGTTAATGCTCCTGTATGTGCTTCCAATGTATAAGTTATCAACTGTTGAAGAAGAGATAAGAATGCAGTAAACTCTGCAAGTTAAACTGCATAAAGCTGGTAACCCCATCAGACCTTTAGTTGAATATTATTTTTCTCCAGCAGTAAACCTTGAAAAGAAATTGCAGTTCCCCCGCTGGAACAAAGCAAAACGAATTGCTTCTTTTGACAAACGTTTTGCCCTCCGTTACCGTGAAAGCCTGGAAATTATTTTCAACTCAATGACTTGCAATTCCGAATCTCCTCTCTACATTCCGATGATCTGGAAATCAATTCTAAATTTTGGCAACAAAAATAGAAAACATTCAAATGTAGAATCTGGCAACAATCTTAGTCCTCCATTGGCGTGATGAAGACCTAAGATAAAGCTCCCAACTTATGAACTTTCTCCATTGGCGTGATGAAGACCTAAGATAAAGCTCCCAACTTACGAACTTTCTTGTAAGTTTTTTCATGTAACGTAACTAGCATGATCAAGTTACCTTTATTTGCAGCCTAAAGAGCAGCTTATCTAGCCAGTCTTTTTTAAAGAAAAAATGGATGGAAAAGACTACTTTTGAGAACAAACCAGTGGATCAACAAATCAGACCTCGATAACAGACCAGAGGAATTTAACTGATAACTATGAATATCAGAAACCAAACCTGTTTATTCCAGAAGTCCCATATTAGAAAGTGCTGTTTGATAAAAACACAATCCCTGAAAGCTAATATTAGCTTAAGGTACTACAGCATTTAGCATTTTGTTAATTAAAATTAAATGCAACTAACAGTTTCTAACAAAAGGTAAATTTTTGACACATTTTAAGACCTGGCTGAGATATGGTTAAATAATGCAACTCCTAAAACGAAAACTTCTCAACTGCGTGCAATACCAGCTGCATCTGTTTTTCTTACATTCTGATGATTAATTAATGCTTAGAATGGCTTTGAATTATGACAACTGCTTCAATCTACAACAATCCCTAAGAATATAAAATACTGGCTCATAAAAGCAACAACTTTGCAATATCAATAAGAACAGAGCTCCCAATGCATTATCTACATGGAGATGGCAGCTGTTGAAGCCATTAAAATACAGCAGTTACTCCTAATATTTCCTATTGTGTAAATTAATTATTACTAAATTTAAAATTCACACCATAAAATTACAATAACAAACAGCACAAAAAGCTGAAGACACTACTCATCAATACAACATTAGAGTCTGGGTTGCATGCATTACTTAAAATTGTCCCACAAATCCTTCTTTTCTATAATGTCCTGAAACTCTAGATTCTGCTAAGCACATGATTTACTTTTAAATTCAACTAAATATTGTGAATACACTCTTAGATAAATATCCAAATAAGTAAAGGATTTTAACCACAGTGTATTATTTTAAAAGTAGTTACTTTAAACTCTTTTGCTTACTTAACAATAACCTTTAAATAATCCAAAAGTACAGATTTTCTGAGCTCCACCTCAATATTAAAAAAAAATTACAGCAGTAATTTCACAAGCAACACACAAAAACCAGTGATTTCAATAATTGGTACAGCACCCCAGCAGTAAAACAGGAAATAGCATGGGGTGACTGTTTGATAGGAAAGGTGACTGATCCAAGGCAAAACAGGAGTGACCTAGTCTGGCAGTGTGTCAAAGTGCAATGAGTTAAAGAACAAAAGTTGAGAAAGAAAAAATGCAGAAGAAGGATACTTGGCAAAGTCTCATCAGGGATGCCAACAAGGTTGAACAACTGACATGGTATTTCTTTTCACCTCACACAGAATCTTCTCACATACATCCCCCCCCCCTTTTTTTTTTTCTTTATGACAGTTCTGCCTTTCACCCTTCTGATTTTATTAACTAGCACAATAAATAACAGCATCTCACTTTTGTTCCCATTCTTTTTTATCTTAGCAAAACTATAAGCAAATTTTAACAGTAAATATAAATTCACCTTGACTATTACCAAATAACAGGCATAGCTAAACAGCACTGACAAATGAAAATAAATTGCCTTTCAGTTTATGATGAAGTGATGAAGCAATGTATCTTGATCGCCAAGTTCATTTTAATGAACCTGAGTTATGTCTTAACATCAGTCAGTACCATTTTCCAGATCATTACATTTTTATGACCACCTGGACTTTTTAAATCAAAACAAATAAGACCCTCTTGCAGAAAAATGTCTTTAAATCAAAACAAATACAGGGATCATAGCATACTTCTGGAAAATTTTAGGTAGGAATTTTAGGAATTTTTAGAAAAATTTTAGGAAAATTTTAGGAGTGTATTTCAATAAAAACTAGATGTATATTTGTATACATCTAGTAAAACAACTTTGTATACATTGTAAAGAGTTTGCTTCACACCCTTCAACCATATATACTGATAGACTGCGCATGACATCAAAATTTCTGGCTCCAACATAAAATCACATGACAACAGTCAAAAAGATGGGTTACACCTGCTGTGCTTATGGTTGCTCTGAGCGATATAGTAAAGAAAGTTCTATGATTTTTCATGGGTAAGAAACGAATTAAATACCTAAGTCAATAAAGTTCAATTACTTAACCAGAAACTTGCAGCTATTGATATAAAAATATAGTAACTTAAGAAAAAAATGGAATGCATGTTCCAAATTCTTCGCAAATGTTCATCACATTATAAATCACAAAATGTAAACAACCCGATCATGCATGTATATAGCTCATAAGTAAACTTACCTGAAGAGTTTTCATTATATATGAGGCGCATTCACATAATACACCGAAAACACTGAAGTTCTGCAGCGTAAATTAGTAATCATAACAGCATTTTTACACGAAATTTGGAGTCTGATGATGACGTGCCCAATGTTTGAGCCATGGCGGCTTTGATGCAGCTATTGCCAATGTGCAGTCCATTAGTATATATGGTCGAAGTTAACACCCAAATTTTTTGCATAACGTCTAATGTCTAAAGTTTAAGTATGATTTACTTCTAATGTTCAGTTCTTATCTTTTCACGTGTTATTATCATATTCAAGTATATTTACCACATTCAAGTTTCACTTTGAACATTAATATGCTGTTGAACCAGAAGCAATTCACGATTTTCACAGTAAAGTTTTCAGGTTTCACATTAAATTATAATATCCTAAAAAGGTAATTGAAAACCAAGAACTATGTACAATTGTTCACTGAATTACTTTTTTCATATTATTGTTTTAACCTTTTCCTGATTAGCCTATCTTTTTCTGCTTCTACCACAACTAATTTACTTTCAGTTTTCTTTATTTCAGCTGAACCTTGTATGATCAAGTTAGAGGCAACTGCTATTTCAACAGTATTTTGTTTTTCTACAGCTTTTCTCATTCTTTCTGTTCCCTCTTGAATTATTGCTAGGGAGGCTTCTTTATCGTTTTTAAGTCTATTTATTTCTGCATCATTTTCTTTTATTTTGTCATCAAACTCAGCTTTTCTTTCTTTCTCTAGCTGCTTTTCCTTATTTTCCCTCTCTTTCTGCTTCCTTTCTTTTACCTTTTTTGATTCTTCTTCCTTCAGCTTATCAACATACTCTTTATAAAATTTATGTGAATCACAAACACTATTTAACAAATTTCTTGTTATGGGAACTTTACTTACACATCCATAGTGTTTAATGGCCCCTTTAACTATTCTTAATGATGTTATAGTTGAGTCTTTTAAGTTAGCCTTGTCCTTCCTTAACAGAGCAGTGTTAACCGAAAATCCCCTTTCTGCATCAGCATTACCATGAGGTAAAACTAAAATTGACTTGATGAGTTTAGCAAGATTTGAGTATTTTTCTTTTCCGCTAGAGTCTTTAATACTAAATATATTACGCCAGTAATGATCAATCCGCACTGGAATATGCCCTTCCTCTGAAAATTTCACTAGTTCATCTAGAGTTGGCTTATTGCAATTTAAAAGTTTCCACTCTTCTCTTACTCTATCAATTTGTTCCTCAGAAAGATGCAAAACACTTGAAATTCTGGTTATTTCCGAAAGTCCTTCAGTGACTGAAAGTTGAGTTGACTCTTTCTTTGGTTCTTTTACCTTTAAAACTTCTATGTCTCTTAGCTTTTGATTGCAGAATGGCAAATTTGACTTTAAATATTTTGTGGTTGCAATTAGTGATGATCTTACATCTAAGAGAAATAATTTCTGCCTGGTCTCCTGAACATTAATGAGGAGATTTTTTGTCTTCATACCAACTTCTAACTCCCCTAGTTTTTTCCATGAATTTTTGTTTTCAAAATCTACATTCTTTAGGTCTTCTCCAAATTTCCCTGCTATAACATCATCTTGGATAAACTGAGCCATAACATTCCTCATTAAAGTATTTAAATCAGAATATAACTGGTGTATTTTTGGTTCTTCACTCTGATAACATAATGAAAACTTTTCAAAATTTTGGTGTGAAAATGAAATTAATGCTAAATAGCAAGGAGTAAGCTCATTTTTCAGGAAACAGTGAATTCTTTTATACCTTGCCGAATTGCGCAGTTGTTTTTCAAATATTTTTTGAGATGGCAAGAAGTTTAAAAAATATTCTGTAATATTTAGCCATTGATCCAAGAGCCTCTGGGCTACAGAACCAACGGTTAACCATCTGTTGCTGACATGACGCAAAAGAAATTTGGCAGTGACCAATGTTATATCCTCGACAGATTTATAATCCTCTCGTCTTGCAGCACTACTCTTTAAAAAGTAATGCATATCAGTAGCAAATTCGTCAAAATCTATATTTAAGCTTGTCAAAAAAATTTTAAATGCATTACTAACAACATGCAGGTTGCAAAAACCTAGTTCCAAAGATTTCTGGCCTGTTTCTTGTTTTACAACTTCATTGAATTTGCGTAAAAAGCACTTATTTACATTTGGGCTGTCCATGGATACACAAATAATTCTGTTCAACGAAATATTGAAGGATGATAACACATCAAGAATTTCTTTTAGCAAAATATCTGCTGTTGCATGACCCAGAAAAATGCTTGTTAGGTATCGGCAAGAAACTGAATTTATTTCTGAAGACCAGTACCTGAGATACACATCCAACTGCCGTTTCACTTGTGTATTTGTAGTTTCATCAAATGCTATAGTAACCTTTCCTGGGCTACTAGATGCAATGTCTTTTTTCAAATCCTCTTCAAAATATTTTGACAATCCATGTGATATCACATAAGCAACTTTTTTTCTTTAAGTTGCATTTTGGCTGCAATAGCAGAATCAGGAAACATTTCTTTGAAAAGTTCAACTGTTTCAGTGCATGAAACAAAAGACATATTGTCCTTAGCAACTTTCATGGCCCATAATGCTTCGGCTTTAGTCAACTGTAAATCATGACTCAGTACTTCACTAATATTTGTTTTGGGCTGAAGATCCCGTCCTCCAAAGGCTTTCAGGATGGACTTATTTTGAAATTTACTTTGAAATTTCTGCAAATGTTTTTTTCCTTTATGATGCGCTTTTACTTGTGAAAAGCCACTATTAGAAATGTTGAAAATTTCTGAACACAATATTCACTTAGCAAAAAATATTGTTTCAGTTGCAGAACACCATTCTTTCAACTTCACTCCGTCCAATTCTTTGGCGAGCCACGCATCTTGAAATTTCGTTTTGGATTTAGGCATCTTAAACACTTGTATTACTAACCAGAAAATGAAAGGGAAGTACAAAAACACGTTCCAATATTGCAAAACCAGACAACTTCCCGAAATTTGGCTGCGAAGATGTCAGAAGATATGAAAAAAAAAAAAAAAAAGCAGGTCACCACTAGAGAACTGAACCTGCACACAGCACAGAGAACACCATAAAAGACGTAAAACCAGAAACTATCATACGCATCTCACGCAAGTTCAGTCAAAGCGAGTCGGAGCCGAGATATATTGCGCATCGAAGGTCGCTGTCGCCGACGCATGATCGAAGGTCAATGATCACGTGCTCTACTGCCTGCCAAGATAATACTCAGCTACCATCCCATCGTCATTACCGGAGGTTACGGAAGGAGGCCACATGTTTCCTCTTTGCTTCCACCCACCTGCGGTTTACAATAACAAAACATCAGCAGAAAGAGGAGGTTCCACAAGGCATGTACAAAAATAAAGTACGATCTTCTGCGTGCCACGGAGTTCGTCTGCAAAACGCAAACCAGGGGTGAAAATGACCCCTCCCCTTTTCCCTTAGATCTCTTGTTACTCTCGAAAACTGTTCGAAGGCAAAAAAATGGAACGCCCGCCCCGAAGCAAGTGCATCTCGATGGCTTCATTTTTCCCTCCCTTCAGCAGCACAGCATATAGGCTGTGTTTCTACAATAACAGGTCTTTTTACCTTACCGTAATGGTAAATTTATTGGCGTTAATAACGGTTGTGTTTTTAATAAAAATAAGCTTACGAAAATTTTAGGATGAATAGCAAATTTTAGGTCTAATTTTAGGAATTTAAGGAGGGTCACAAAATATTAGGAATTTTAGGAGGAATGCGATCCCTGATAAAATAACATCAATACAATACTAAAAGTTCAGTTAAAACATCCACTGATATCTTGAATTACAATTTTTTTTTTTTTATTGGAGGTTTAACGACCACCGTGAGTAACTCAATGGGCTGTACGCAGTCGCCCGTCCCTAATTTAGGGTCACTGGCTTCAGGGAAGGGAGAGAGACAGCACCATAAGACAAACACAACATCCATACTTCACCGGGATTCGAACCAATGATCAGAAGCTATATCTTAGACCACTGCGCCACCGGGGCGGCAATAACAATTCATATTGTTTGTTTATCTGTAGTTATCACCAAATGCAACTTCTTGCTCAGTAAAGTAGTTTGATTATATCCTATCAATAATCGCATTATCATCTGCATTTGCTAGATGTACTTTTCTGCCAACGTCAGAATGAATGCTTATAAATGGTCATCACTTAAAAGTACTACTTTGCTAGTTTTCAATGAATTTTGGGATTGAAATCCTCTTCCACATAACGTTAAGTTACAAGCAATGTCAATAAATATTTATATATAAATTCAGAGTTTTTAAATGCCTCACTGAACATGTTATAAACATGTTGAAATGCAGTAAATGCACACTGTACAGTTTTGGTGCTTTTTAAAAGTAAAATAATGAACATGTGTTAGCACACCACTTTACCACCTACAAACTTTATTTTCTTTACTTCTCAGAATGTATTAATAATTACACTAGTCAACATTCATAAACTTTGTTTTCATAACATGGGTGGAATAATGTGTTTTAATTCATTTCAGGGTGCTAAATTCAAATATGACTGTATGAACATTAGTAATATTTCCAGATACATATACAATGTAAGATGTACACATTACAGCTTCACATTGTAATGTATTACAGCATTTATGTGTCTTGTTAGCTATAGAATTTGTGCTACAAAGTACACTGCTGGACAATTGCTAAGGACGAATCATAAACAGCTATATAGCGCATAAAAAAGTAAGTGTGGTAGGATGCCAAGTGAAATAAAATAATGTCAGAATGCCAGGACATTACAAGAAAGACAATTTATTGTGCTCTGAAATCCAGAAGGCTTTGGAACATGTTCAAGGGACAAACAGGCTATTTTGTGCAGAATACGTAAACGTGAAAAAAATGCAATTACCGTCCGCAGGCGTTCTGGCGTAAGATGTCAATACGGGATATGGCCACCATGGAGGGCGATGCAAGATTCCACACGTCGTGTCATGCTTTGCACAACATTATCAAGCAGCTGTTGGGGTAATTTATCCCATTTCTCTGTCAGTGCACGGATGAGGGTGTCCTTGTTTATTGGAGGGCATTGGCGACCAGCAAGACTCCTCCCCAAAGCATCCCACACATTTTCAATGGGATTCAGATCTGGAGAACGTGCTGGCCATACGAGGCATTGAATATCCTCGCTCTCAAGACACTCCTGGACAGTGACTGTTCAATGACCTGTTGCGTTGTCGTCCATGAAAATGAATCTATCACCGACAGCACCACGGAACATGCGAACATGAGGTAGCAGAACATCATTAATGTATCGTTGGCCAGTCATAGTCCCAGTTGGAAGCACATAGAGGGACTTGTGTCCATTGATCATGATGCCAGCCCATACCATGACACTACATGTCGGATATCGGTCCCTTTCCTGTATGTTTGCTGGACAATATGCAGTACCACTATCACGCCAGATCAGTTGTCGTCCACAATCAGATGATAAGACTGTATCTACTCTCATCTGAGAAGAGGACAGCAGACCAGTCGTTATCAGTCCAATTGTGATGCTGATGGCACCATTGCAAACGGGTGGTACGGTGATGTCTGGACAATGGGATGCACACAACAGGACGGCGGGCGTATAGTCCTCCTTCATGCAAACGTCTGGCGACAGTTTTTCGGGAGATCCGCTTGCCAGTAGCAGCCATCAACTGATTTGCTACCTCACTAGCTATGCTGCACCGGTGTCTTTTTGTTGATAGCACTATGTACCGATCTTCTGCAGGTGTCGTACTGCGAACACGACCTCCCCCGTGACGTTTGCTACACTCTCCATTCGTTTGAAATGATTCCCAAAGCCTTGAAACAACACTGTGGCTGACGTCGAACTCCCTGGCAACATCTGTTATTTTTCGCCCTTCTTCAATCTTGCCAATAATATGGCCACGCGTAAAATCATCTAGGTTATGTCGGGAAGACATACTGAAAATTGCAAGTTCGTCAATTGATTCTTTCCCTTTCAACTTTGCGTTTGAACAACAACGGTCAATATGCATCAAATCCTTTATATCTCTTATCAGCGCTATGACGTCACGAACAAGTTCGGCAATCCAAAATTTGCATACACACAACACGTCTTACTGTATCCCACACTTATGCTAATTTCCACATTTTCCTGCCTCCCATTTTATGGTTGCTATCGTTGCTGTTGTCATCCGTCCTTAGCAATTGTCTGGCAGTGTATAAATAACATATTCATATATCACTGCATATGAGACAGCAAAAGGAAAAAGAAATAGGATAAACAATATTAACACAAATGTAAATGTTATACACACATACTCGTATACCCATACAAGTAGTTCATGTATTATCTCTTATGTGTCGTGTCATCATCCTCCTGCAAAAACCAGCAGTAATCACTCATCATTTAGGGATCCCACCCGCCTTGATACCTCTCCTCCATCTTCGGATATCTTGGTGGAACCTTTCTCCTAGTTCATTGCTGACCGCTCCTAGGTTGTCAGAAAAGAAGTCCAGCTGCGAATGGAGGAAATGTATTTTTAAGGACATCCAGCACCCAAGGTTTTAATAGTTCTTGAGAAGGTTGTGAATCAGCTGTTTGTAGTTGCCCTTTTTGTGGTTACCCAGAAATCCCTTGAACACAGATGTGAAAGACTGTCATGCGGCAAGCTCTGTGCTGTTTAGCTTTTTGGTAAAAACAGAATCGCACAGTACTTTCCGTATCTGAGGATCAACGAAGATGCCTTCTTTGAGTTTTGCATCACTTGATTGCGGAAATGTTTACTTTAAGTGCAAAAAACCTGGGCCAGATTTGTCCATATCCTTTACAAAGTTTTTCATCAGTCCCAGTTTGATATGAAGTGGTCGAAGCAGCACATAAGAGGGATTAACTAGGGGCTTGTGACGAATGTTACTCTCTCTAGCAATGAAAACATCTTGTTCAGGCCAGTCTGTCCATTCATAATGTTCTGCTGTGGCCCTACTGTCCCACATACAAAGAAAACAAAATTTGGTGAAGCCACTTTGAAGCCCGAGCAAGAATATCACTTTCAGATCACCACAATTTTTTTTTTTTTTTTTTTTTGTATTGGAGGTTTAATGACCACCGTGAACAACTTGGCCGGCTATACGCAGTCACGCGTCCCTAATTTAGGGTCACTGGTTCCAGGGAAGGGAGAGAGCCAGTGCCATAAGACAAACACAACATCCATACCTCATCAGGATTTGAACCCGGACCCATCTCGGAAGAATGATCAGAAGCCATCGCTTAGACCACTGCGCCACCAGGGCGGCCACCATGTACTGTCCACCTAAACTGGTCATATTGTATTGCAGTGAGAATTTTGACCATGTTTTCATACATTTCCTTCATTCATACAGCACGTGTTACTGGAATGGAAAGCTTTTGGTTTCCGTTGAACAAAAGGACAGCTTTTAAACTAACTTTGGATGAGTTGATAAATAGAAGCCATTCCGTAGGATCGTGAGATATTCCTAATTCTGTCATTAGCCCAGGAATATCTAAACAAAAACACATACCATCCTGCATTCCATAGAAAGAACATAGACCCAAATTTATATTTCTGAACACAGACACACATGTACTCTTCACTAGCAGGTTCCACTCTTGCAGTCAAGAACCGAAAAGTTCAGCTTGTTGTTTGAAAGATGTGGGTCTTGAACAAGATCATTCAGTTCGTTTTGCTCAATCAAGTGGGGCTCTCGTCTAAGTGTTTCGGAGTGCATGTAGGATCCGGATCTTCATGTGCATCTATATCTTTATTGGATGAATTTGAATCTATCTTTTCACAGTTCAATGGAGGTTTTGGCATAGGAAGATCTTCCCCATGCAGAACAGGTCTTAAGGCTGATGGCAAATTTGGATACTGTATTTTACTTTTATTCTTCTTTGAAAAAACAAAAATAACAATCATCCATGTGATCAGTTGGCTCACACCAAATCATCGGAACTGCGAAAGGCATGGATTTCAGCTTACCTTTCAACCATTCACTCAGACCAACAAAGAAGGAAATGCAGCAGACATGTGCAGCCCACGATTTATTTTGATCTCCAACATGACATCCAAAGTACAAACAGTAGGCTTTCTTCACAGTCTTTGTCAATGGACGACTCTGCAATTTTATAATATACTGTCCACACACATAGCAAAACTTATCTGGAACATTAATACATCCACAACGATCCCTTTTCTCCATTTTGCCAACTTTTGCTCATAAACATGCAGCACGTGTTTCTCTCTCAATGTAAAAGACAGCAATCGCAGTTCGGTTGCAGTTGCATATTCTCTACCTGTGAAAAAATCAGTGTTGCCATATATAACATGTCCGGTGGCAAAATACGACAATAAAAAAAATATAGTGTCCTTTTACAAGCGTACAAGCAGTAATGTGGAACAATAGTACACATTTAATGTCCCATATCAAAAAAATGTGACATGGTGGCCATTTTTTAAGGTTAGATCTGAAATCAGCACCCAAAAGTTAGTTAAAAACAGCTACATTTGTTCATGTTATAAAAACCTGGTAGACCAGTATTATCTGGAAGTACTTATACAAATTGTATTTACTTGCAACTTCTTATTTGATCCCACAAACCCATTCCTGCCTCTCTCTCTCTCTCTCTCTCTCTCTCTCTCTCTGGAATAAGGAACTTCAACTGTTATTGTAAAGAAAGGTTTATCATAGGAGACAAAAAGTTAGTAGGTGCACATATGTTGTGGTGTCAAGCCTGGTGTTCAGCTTGCCAGGAATAAATCGCAAGAGTTTTCTAATGCCTCAGTGTTTTTTAATGAAGACATGAAATGGTGGCAGTGGTAAAAATTACAGGTATTGATGATTACACATAGTTTCTTCTTTGTGACAGAAATTTCCATTCAATTTTGCTTCATTTGGGAAGTAATTTGAATTAACATGGCAGTGTGTAGTGTAAAGGCCACTGGATTTGTTCCATTTTCCACCCCTAATATGACAGAAATGGAAACAATGATTTGAGCATTACAGCATTCCTTCTGGCCTAAGCAAACAAATGGAAAAACAGGAAAATTCTTTGATTCATGTGATGGGCAAATTAGCCATAGAGATACTTCAAGCTTTTGGAATATCATCAAATGAAATGAAACAGCCTGAAAAAATCTTACAGCGCTTTAATTCACATTTCATAGTGAAGAGGAATATCATTTTTAAAACAGCCCAATTTGGTCGGTGTACAAAACAAGAAGGTGAGTGTGTAAATGATTTAGTCACCTCTCTTTCAGAGACTCCCAACATTCCAAGAAAATTTTCAATAGTAAAAGGCTAAAAAATTCAGTACTTTATTGTTTGTTTTTTAGTAGTTAATGCTAGAAAAAACAATTTGTTTTTGCTTTTTTCAGTGGTAATGAATAAAATTGTATTATGTGCTCTGTAACAAACACAATGTGAGTAGTGGCAAAATAAAACTGTAGTTAGCAATCTAGTTTTATTTTAGTTTGTACTTATTTAGGTGAATTAAACAGAAATCTACACGCTCATGTGCTAATTATTCTTGGTGTTTTCAAAACCTTGATATAAAAGTGTAGATTCGTAAAACAGTAAATTTTTGCTTAAAAACTGTCGAAAAATATGAAGACTTTCTGTGGAAAACAAGTGGCACCAATATTTGTTTTGCTTTGGTTTTTCCTCAGAAAACCAATGTATGTTCCAAAGAGAATCCTACAACATAGTATGTGCCTCAGCTTGTTTGAACTGCTTCCAACTCTGAAGGCACTATGTTGTCTGTAGGATAACGGAACCACAGTTGTATAAAAATAAAATGTATCTGCGTACACAACCATTGAAACAGAAAATTTGCTGCAAACTCGCATGAGCCACAATAACAATAGAATAAGATAATTTACAGAAAATTAATAAAACAATAAATTATTAGAACATTACAGATTCCAATGAGGACAAAATAAGTACATTACAATCTAATGTGCAGCAATGTGTGTAAAATGGACCTTTATGGCAAAATACAAAAATATATAATTATGAAACTCGTAAAAACAAGACTAAAGAAAGTTTTTATATCCAGAAAAACAGTTCAATTAATGAACCTTCAAAATTTATAAATAGCATTTTCAACAATTTAATTCAAAAATAGTAAAAATACATAATAAGGAAAAGATTTTAATTTAATAACTGGCAACTGCAAGAGGGACCTGGAAATAAAATTTAAATTCTTTGTGTAAACGAAACTTTTGATACAGTTCCTATACATTGAGAACAGGCATTGATAAAATCTAAGAGGGCCGCCCCGGTGGCGCAGTGGTCTAAGGCGCTGGCCTCTGATCATTCGTCCGTAAGCGGTCCGGGTTCGAATCCCGGTTAGGCATGGATGTTGTGTTTGTCTTACGGCACTGGCTCTCTCCCTTCCCTGGAACCAGTGACCCTAAATTAGGGACGGGCGACTGCTTATAGCCCATTGAGTTGCTCACGGTGGTTCGTTAAACCTCCAAAAGAAAAAAAAAAAAAAAAAATCTAAGAGGCCAAAAACGTCTGTAAAAGCGAAAGAACTCAAAAGATGTGAAAAATAATTGAAAAATTTTCAAGTTAAAATTGAATGAAGCATATTAATTTGAGTAAAGCCTTGAGAAAATGTTATAATTGCTGTAAATAACATTTTGATTTTTTTAATCTACAAGCAAAAACTTTCTGCAAAATCTGCTAATAATTTGGAAACTATCTGTGTACAGCATACGCGCGTACGTCTACATTCTACTACTCTGAATAGAACAATATATTGAAAATCCTCCAAACATGTGGCATACTTTTTTTGAGAAAGAAAGGGGGAGGGGGTTGCTCTGCAAAATGCTGCAACAAATTTGAATTTACAAAGCATTGAGCTGGCATTATCAGATCCAAATGCAATACAATTATGCCACTGCAACCCGTTTTTGGCAAATTCATCACTTACAACTTTAAAAATTCCTTCACCAGTGTTATCACTGCATGCCAACAGAGAAACAAGCAAAGTAATTATTTTCCCACTCACCTTCTCAAAAAATGTGATTAACCATGGATACAGTTTTATATCACCACTGCCATTGCTTCCACATCAGTACTAACTGTAAAGGGTGAATTTAAGGAAAATATAATTATTTCCGTAGTTGTTTGAGCCATACTTGTGATGATTGCCGTGGTTTTCGTATGGCCACTACTATAATTTCACGCTACCTTGGAATCAGAGAACACTGCCATAAATAAAGGTCTAGCATGATCGGCTGCTGATATAGGCAGATTGTGTTCAATCAAAAAATGAGCAAATAAATTTTTAACCTTTATGACACTTAAAGCTTCGCCTTTATGGCACTTAAAGCTTCATCATCTTTGGTGATGAAAAATGATGCAACATCTTTTGACTTCGTTTTTACTTGGACATATTCTTGATGTTTTTTCGAAAACACACGACAATCATCTTCAATCATCAAAAATTTCAGCCAAAACACCATATTGGGTGAATTTTTTTATGGTTGAAGACATGGAAATTTAATACTACATAAATCTTTCAATTTTTGATTGCTTTTGCACTTTTCTACCTCTTGTGCCATGCGAAAAGCTGAATTTCATTTTCCAGAATTCATTGTTTCAACCACAATAACACAAATCTCCAAACTAAATAAACAAGAAGCCAGCTAGCTGCAACTATAATCTGAAACCGAAAGCATGAGATATGTCTGTTGACATCTAGAAAAGAAGCCAGCATGTGGTTATCAGTTAGCACAAATGAAACGAAGCAAAAACAGCTTCCCACTCAGTTCCGCTATGATCACATGAGCAGAAACTTCTAAGGCGTCTACAAAGCGTAAAAAAACGTCAAAGAAATTTCACGATATTGAATTAACATTTATTAAATGCTAGAATCTCTACATATTGATATAAACCTCACACAGATGCTTTTAATACACTCGCGGACAATGAACTTTGCGCACCTAGAAGAAAACATGCTGCAACCGCGAAACTTTGCAGATAGCTAGAGTGCATGCTGGTATGCACATGATCCACGTTTGATGCAAGTGTGCATGACCGCACACCTTGTAGTGGCGCTGCAAGCATAAACCGGCATGTAGTCGATGAACCCATGAAAGCGAAAAGCACCAGCTGACGCAAGTAGGAGTACAGAGTGACAAGAATGCCGGGCAGATGCCAGAGACGTCGATTTATGCTACTTGTGGACTGTGAGAGAGAGGCCAGATCATCGGACTGAAAACCGCAGGGTGGTCAGCGTGTCGTATAGCCTGCTACATGGATCGTTCTTACCATACCGTCAGACTGTGTTGGGAGCAGTTGACACATGATGGCACTGCCACACGGCGGAGCCGCTCCGGACGGACCAGGAGGGCCATCGGTAGAGAGGATCGATGGATCATGCGCCAGGCATGAACGGATCCTACAGGGATCCAGTACACTATACAGGCAGATGTAGCAGCTCCTGTGTTCCCATGAACCATTTCCCAACGCCTTGCGGAAGCAAATCTGCAATCCCAGTGCCCCTTACGTGTGCTGCCACTAACACCGGAACATCGCTGGCTCCGTGTGCAGTGGTGCCAGGTCAGAGCGACGTGGAACGCCACAGACTGGCGATGTGTGGTGTTTAGCAATGAGTGCTGCTTTGTTTTGGGGACAGATGATCATCGTGTCTAGGTGTGGAGGTTCCCGGGTCAACGGCAGAATCCCAACCTCGCTATCTATCACACACCTCCCCCACTGCAGACATTATGGTCTGGGGAGTCGTTGCTTACCATAGCCAATCAGCTCTAGTAGTGGTATGTGGATCATTGACGGGCCAGCGGTATGTGGACGAGATCCTACAGCCCAATGTGCTCCCATTCTTGGCCAGGAGTCCAGGTGCACTATACCAGCAGGATAATGCCCGCCCACACATGGCTCAGGCTGCTCAGGACTGCCTACGTCATGTCCAGACACTTCCATGGCCTGCCCGCTACCTGGACATGTCCCCTATCGAGCATGTGTGGGACCAGTTGAAACATCGGCTGCCACTGTGCGGCAATCTCCGGGATTTGGAGCACACCATCCAACACGTGTGGGCCAGTCTGCCGCAGGACAACACCAGGCATTTGTTCGCCTCCATGCTGCACCGTATTTCAGCACGTATTGCCACACGAGGCGGTGCGACATGCTATTGAAGATGACCGGACTGTGTATCATAGATCCCTCTGCAATTGTCCTGCAGCTCTGTTTTTGCCATCATGTGTATCATTCATCTGTATCATTACGTCCATAAAATTTCAGTTCAATCCAATGCTTCCTTCTTGGTGCGGAAATTTTATTTGTCTGTGAGTGTAACATTTCATTGAGATTTCAACTTCCATAGTATATTCCATGCTTCCCATAATCCGTAGATCGACTGACGATTTCAGTAAAAACTATGGAGAATCCGTAGTACTTGGAGTCTGCTCTTTACTTGCTAGCTGAACATTATGAATACAGTGCCATTACAGATGAGCTGATTTGAATTCAGATAGTAGCTGGACTTGGAGGTAAAGCTTTAAGCAAGAAGTTACAATTACATCATAATTTAACGTTGACTAAAGTAGCTGATCCAGTTCGATTCAGATTTAAGAAACAGCAAGAAGTTCTTGATGTTATAACTTCATCTCTGAATATACAAAAAAGCAAATACTAGACTGAAGCCTAACACATCACATGAAAGGGACAAATTTGTGTCTTTATCAAAAATGAAAATGTGTAACTTATTTAGCTGGACAAGATTTTCTGCCCAGCTAAATAAGTTACATATACTTGCCAACTTTTGAAAATGTGCATCAGTAAAACTTTTGTACGAACGCCATTTACCACAAAACATAATTATATTAATAAATATGCAGTAAAAATCTCTGCATATGCCACAATAACTAAACTAGTATTATCTGTGTTTAAAATAATAATTTAAAAAACCATAAGGTAAAATCTTAGTTTTGTTCAATGTTAGCCTTGCAAACCTATGGTGTTTCAATACCAAGCTAAACATTTCCTGTAAAAAGGAAATATTCACTTTAAGAGTACCTACACATTGCATTCAAAATTGTATGTTACATACCTTATAATCTTCATCTTGTATATGAGGCTTATATTATATCGTAATCACTTTCATGACTTCCATTACATGCTGCAAAAAATGGCCCTTGTAAAAGTTTCACAACAGCGGAAGTTTGATCTAAAGCCATTTCGTGGACAATCGCCGTCGTTTTGGTCTTCCCACAGCCATAACGTTTGGCAGTTTCATCTTTTGGAAACATTTGCCGAAAAAGTGGACCAGCATGGCTGGCAGCACTGAATGGCACATTGTGTTATATAAAAAAACGTAAACAACAATTCGGCACGAGTTACATTTCCTTGACTATTATCCGATGTTTTAAAACATGTAGTCAGTTTGGAGTTTCTATCAGTACACTTCACATTACCTTTGTGTTTGGGACCATTTACATTACTAAAAATATTGTTTCTGCCTCGTGGGCAATGTTAAAATCGTTTTGGCAAATGTTGCAAAATGCAAATTTTACACCTTTATTAGATTTCCTGGTACACTGGAACTTTGCAGTGTATGCTTCCTTAAAAGTTTGAAAATAGCTTTGAGGTGGTATAATCTTAGTACTCATCTTTATAGATTTGCATAAAAGCTAAACTAACAACTCGCTCCTCCCAGTAATTCAACTTTACAACAAAGAAACAACATCACACGCTAAAAACAACACACACAAGAAAGTATTCTTTTGCTGCTACAATAACATTCTCAACACTGTGCATGCAGATTTTACCCTTCTTTTTCATTGCCTATAATTTCCCTCCCAAGAGGAGACCAATCAACTACTACGATGAACTAGGGTCTACAGGGACTGAAATATCACGGGCGCTCGATCAGCATTACCACTCGTTCGATCAAGTCGGGCCATGGAAATACAAAATGCGGCGGCCACCATCACAGACCCAGCACGTGAGTCTAGCGTCAGCACTCGGCACGTCACTTGAGCACTCGTGTGGGGAGAGAGCTACCGCATGACGTCACGAAGCCCGCAAATCAACTGCGTGACACAGCGCTCCTAAGGTCCGGTAGAAAATCTAAGTGGATGGTTGAAGGGGATTGAAATTTCTCGATTGAGCAATCGAAATATTAAAAAATCCGTAGAAAAAGACCTCTATCCATAAATCAGTAAAATTAAGCAGAAATTCATAAATTTTACGGATAATCCGTAAAAATTGGCAAGTATAGTTACACATTTAAACTGTTCCAAAAAAGGCAATTATGCTTGAACTTGTCAGTCCACTATAAAAAATTTGGAAATCTTATTTTTTAAAATCAGTTTCTTGTAATATCAATCAACATATGTCATCTGAACATACTGCAAACCATGGTGGTCATACGAGGTATTGACAAATGTTCTTTTCTCCTGTATTTTGGTCTGTAAAACTAATGCACTGAGTTGCAACTTAAATCATTTATTATCCACCTGCTATACATATGTGGTGATTTTCAACTGATATAACTCACACCTTTTGGGTGGGATAATTTTAATGTTCAGCAGTGTATATGTCACAGAAGGGTTGCAGACTCATCTGTTAGGGAACCTAGCTATTAATGCTTTTGGGATTGGTCCAAATTTACGAAGAGGTGTCTCTGAGGTGACTTCTTTAAAATGTACAAAGTACTTTACAGAGCTATACCGAGTACTGGGGCCTACGCAAGGCAAGTACACAATCAAGCAAGCTAATGCACAATTTAGTGCCTCATGCTATTACATTACTGTGAATGATTCCTTTCCCCTTACTGAAGAAAACAGAAGTAAAAATCATGAATATGATTGCTCAAGGGGAAATCGTAGCAATACACAAGCCTACTGAATGGTGCTCTTCTATTGTGGCCGATCCAACAAAACTTCCATAGTCACAGCATATACAGGGTGATTCCTAAAGTCCTAAGTCACCTCAATAACTGGGGAACAAAGACAGCTAGAGCTATGGAAGTAAGGTGTGGTATAGTAAACCAACCATGCGCTATCTGATGAGAGTGACTGCAGCGCCCCTAGTGGCAAAATGTGGAAGTTAGCGCTCCTATCTTGGAAACCATGAGAGATACGGAGAAAGAGATCAATTAGAAACTTGTAGAGCATCAACGAATTAGTAGGAAACGACATATGGTAGAAATGGCTGGGGTAAGAAGAAGGCTGGAAACGCGAACTTGTGCAAAGCCAGTTCGTGTCATTGTCGCAGTAACAGTCTAGCAGAGGGAAATGTGTGACGTATGCAAATTCTGGTGTGACATAACGCCTCACCTGCCGTATCAGGCGCGACGTGGCAATGTATAAAGGATAGTCGGTCAGGAGCTATGTCATTCGTAACGTGAGTATCGGGTAAAGAACGAGCATGGCAGGCTATTGAAATGAACAGTATTGCGAGATGGTACTGCTATATGGAGAATTCGGACGCAACGCGAGGGAAGCGTCACGCCAGTATGGCTTACGATTTCAGACTCATCCATCGCCGACAGCGTGGACCATCAGTCGTGCTGTTCGACGGCTGCAAGACAGCCAGTATTGCTGCGCATCCCCGCTCGGGCCAACCCACCAGAATGGGTAGGGATGTGCAACCAGTCGATGTTATGGCATACGTTTTGGCCAACCCACACACTAGTACAAGGGAAGTCAGTATGGCATGTGGCTTATCACAATCACGTATGTGGAACATTTTGCATCAGCATGGTGCCCACCCGTACCGTACAGTACCACTACACGTACTGATGCCAGGGGATAACCAACGACGTCTAGATTGGTGAAATTTTGTAATGAACACCATAGAAGAAAAGGCGGCCTTTCTATCAAACATCCTTTGGACTAACGAGGCACAGTTCACACACGCCGGGGTGCTGAACAAACAAAACACCCATTACTGGGCAGTTCAGAATCAATTTTTTACACGGGAAATGAGGCATCAGGTGCGCTGGTCGATCAATGTCTGGTGTGGCATATGGAAGGACAGACTTGTTGGGCCTGTGTTCTATGAGGGCGCATTAAATGGACGAAGATACCTGCAGCTGTTACAAAGCACATTACCCAAGTGGTTAGATGATCTGTCTCTGCAAGATGTATGCTCATTATGGATTCAGCAGACGGCACTCCGGCACATCAACCAACAGCGGTACAGCACTTCCTGTCCAACACTTTCGGGCAACAAATTATCGGTTATGGTGGTCCCGTAGCGTGGCCTCCACGATCCCCAGATCTAACTCCCATGGATTTCTTCCTCTGGAGTTACCTAAGGGATCACGTGTACGGGGTGGAACCGACGAATCTCCACGATCTCCGCCTGTGTATCGTCGTTGCGTGCGAGAGTGTGATACCTGTTATGCTGGCAAACGTACAACGGGGAAGTTCCGTCTCGCATTCAAATGTGTATTGTGGCAGATGGTGGCCATATTGAACCCTATTTACATTAAACACAACGTTATGTAAGTACCACTGTTGCATTAAATATGACCAATGTATTCCATTTGTATTCATGCCTGATCATGCAGAGTATAATAAACCTTGTGTTCCCCTCATGTTTCCAGCCTTCTACTTACCCCAGCCATTTCTACCATATGTCATTTCCTACTAATTCGTTGATGCTCTACAAGTTCTTAATTGATCTCTTTCGCGTATCTCTCATGGTTTCCGAGATAGGAGTGCTAACTTCCACATTTTGCCACTAGGGGCGCTGCAGTCACTCTCATCCGATAGTGCATGGTTGTTTTACTATACCATACCTTATTTCCATATCTCTAGCTGTCTTTGTTTCCAAGTTATTGAGGTGACTTAGGGGCTTTAGGAATCACCCTGTATACCTCTTCATATGGACTAGGAGCTATACTAAGACCAAGAAAATGAGAAAAGGGAATGGTGTTATTGCTTCTGTCTCAAGAACTCTAACACCAAGAGAGAAAAGGTTTGTCCAGGTCGAGAATAATTTTTAAAGCTGTAAATGGAGCTACGAAAAATTTCATTATTACTTCACTAGAAGCTCTTTCAAATCAGGAACTGACTATAAACATGATGATGATGGGCAAAACATGTAACCAGAAATAACAAATAAAGGTAAGTAGATCACACTAGTTACATTAAGAGATTAGAACTTTCACAAAGAAAGTTCATAAGTTGGGAGCTTTCGACCTTGTCTTAGGTCTTCGTCACGCCAATGGAGGACTGCGATTGTTTCCAGATTCTACATTTGAAATTTTCTTATTTTTGTTGCCAGATCTTAGAATCGATCTCCAGATCATCGGGATGTAGATAGGAGATTTGGAATTGCAAGTCTTTGGGTTGAAAAGAATTTCCAGGCTTTCACGGTAATGGAGGGTAAATCAATTGTCAAAAGAAGCAATACGTTTTGCTTCGTTCCAGCGAGGAATTGCAGATGTGTCTTCCATTGTCAAAATAGACAAGACTGTATTTGGGATGGCTTTCAAAACATCTTTCTTATGTTCCAAAATTCTGTGGTTAATGCTTCTGTATGTGCTTCCAATGTATAAGTTCTCACCTGTTGAAGAAGAGATAGAGGAATGCAGTAAACTCCTGGGAGATCAAGATTTTTCAAGACACCTGGGGGGGGGGGGGGTTAATGGCAAGATGGTAAGCAAAACTTCTGAAAAGAATTTGCAACTTATAAACATAGGAAGGATAGTAAGGAACAGAACCAGATAATTTTAGGTTTTCTTTCTTTTGAGGATGGAGGCGTTCAATTTTCAACTTGTTTTCGTATTTCTTTATGAAGGTGTTGACTGTAAGAGCAGGAAAACCATCAGAGAGTGCTATTGTAGAAATTATGGAGAATTCTTCTTGAAGAGAAAGTTGGTTGTTGCAAACGATATGAGCCCTGTGGATGTAAGACTTCAATGCTGCGAGCTTGTAGAGATGCATAGTGAATGATTCAAAGGGAATGATGTTGGTAGCAGCAGAAGGTTTCCGATAGACGGAACGTGAGATGGAGAGAGAGTTCTTGCAGATGGAAACGTCCAGGAAATCAATTTTGCTGTTTACTTCCTTAGGTTCCGCGAGTTTAATATATGGATATTTTTCCATAATGGAGTTGATCAGGATCTCTAATTCAGACTCGGTATGTCAGTGCCAGCTAATGAAAATGTCATCTACATATCTTCAACCTTCCCTGTGGCTAAGATATGCAGATGACATTTTCATTAGCTGGCACATACCGAGTCTGGATTAGAGATCCTGACTAACTCCATTAAGGAAAAATATCCATCTTTTAACCCTTTCACTACCACGATGCAAAAACGTTTTGTAACTCAAAATACCACAACGCCCGAAACTGTCTGCTGCTCCTTTTCAAATTTCATTCCCCCTCCCTTTGTGAAGTTAACAAAAGAAGGATTAGTGCTGGGTCACCACTCGAAACTTCTAGGCTTGCTATGCGTTGACCTTTGGAAGTTTCCTTGCGGCAATCTGTGCATTCTTCTACTAAGACCCTAAGACAGATGGGAGTGGTAACAGCTGGAAAATCTTCTTCACTTTCACCTTTTCTCTAGTTCTTTCTTGAAGAAAATATACCGTATATACTCGCGTATAAGTCGAGAAATTTGGGATAAAATGAGAGCTTCAAAGTAATGGGGTCGACTTATACGCGGGGTCTAAAAAAATCGTAAGTCCAAAAGTTCTTCCCGTGAGGCAAAAGGCAATCCATCCCAAAAGAAATAAAAAAGCCGATGCGGTATTAATTACGAAATCGCAACCCTCCGAAAGAAAAAAAAAAAGAAAGAAAGAAAAAACGCCGATGTGGTAGAATTACGAAATCGCGAACCTCCAAATTTCTCTGCACTTTGAGAAGTCTCCTCTCTCCTGGCTTTGCGTATCCACAGAGCAGTCACAGCCGCGCATAGAAAGCTCCCCCTTCCGACTACCAGTTGACTGCACTGATCTTTGACGTAACGGAGCCATGCGACAGCCAGTGTTAGGTGTTGCTTGTTCTTAATCGCACGTGTTTTTCTTGTTCTTAACCGCACGTGTCTCGCTTCTCCTATTATTGGTGACACGTATTGTGTAAAGAAACAGATGTCCTATAACGCAGGATTGAAGTTGAAAGTGGTTTCTTTTGCAGAAAATACTAACAACTGTGCTGCTTCACGTCAATTTGGCATTAACGAAAAACAGATTCTAGATTGGCGTAAAAAAAAAAAACGGACTTGGTGAAAATCCCAAAATCACAAAAGGCGCTGCGCCGTGGAACGACATCTTTCCCAGAGCTGGAAAGTGTCTTGAATGATTGGATTGTGGGCTGCAGACAAAATGGTTACATTGTAACGCGAACTGGTATACGTTTGCGAAAAATGAAGCTCGCAAAAGATGAAAAGTTTGCAGCCACAAATAACACTTTTCGTGCCTCACCAGGTTGGTGCACAAGGTTCATGAACCGCTATGGGTTGTGTCTACGCCAGCGCACCAAAATTGCACAAAAGTTACCTCGTGACCTCGAAGCAAAGATAATGAAATTTCAAAAGTATGTAATTCAAAAGAGACTGCTTTTGAACTTTCCCAAATAGGGAACATGGATGAAACCGCCATGTGTTTCGACCTTCCTGGAAATAAGACGGTGAACCAAAAGGGGCGAAAAAAATATCTTGATCAAAACGATTGGCCACGAAAAATCCAGTTTCACGGTTGTTCTTTCCTGTTTGGCTGACGGCAGTAAGCTACCTCCGGTAATTATTTTCAAACGCAAAACTCTGCCGAAAAGCGTTGTCTTTCCGTCTGGTGTGCTCGTTCGTGCTCATGAAAAAGGATGGACGAACGAATCCGGAACAATTGACTGGTTAAAGAATGTGTGAAACAAAAGGCCAGGTGCACTTTTGAGGAAATTTTTTAGTGTGGGATATGTTTGTTGCACACCGTTGTGCAGAAGTGAAAAAAACTGCAGAAAATTCAAAAACAACTCTTGCTGCCATCCTAGGTGGGTTGACATCTGTTCTTCAACCACTAGATGTCTGCCTTAATAAGCCCTTCAAGGACAATGTGCGGAGGTATTGGGCAAATTGGATAAGTTCCGATTTGCCGACTGAAACCAAGGGCGGAAATCTAAAGAAGCCGGATATTGTTTTGATTACGCGATGGGTCAAGGATGCTTGGGATGCGATACCTGCAGAAATGGTCGTGAAATCATTCAAGAAATGTTGCATTAGTAACAAACTTGATGGCACAGAGGATGATGAGATTTTTATGAGTGATGATGACAGTGATTCTGATGACACAGGCATAGATGGGAATACTGATGTTTATGATGACGCGCCGATGACGGAGAAAGACTTTTTTGAACTGTTTGGCGAGTCTGACTCGGAATCGGATTTAGAAGGGTTCCGATGAAGTTTTGGGGCATGCAAATTAAATTTAGTATTATATATATAATTTTTTTTCGTTTTCAAATGTTTTTGAATAAATTCATTGAATCATTGAATTTTTTTTTTTCTCATTCCGGGATCGACTTGTACGCGAGTTTCCGATTTCTTACGATTTTTTCCTCTGAAAGTGTGTGTGTGTGTGGGGGGGGGGGGGTCGACTTATACGCGAGTATATACGGTAATCTCAATCTGTTTATTTCGATTGAACAAATATGAAAGAATTTTTACGGCAAATTTTCTCTCATAAACTGTGCTTTTAAGACAAAGGAAGATACCACAGTTTATTTGAAATTAAATATTAGTATTTTATGCTGTCTTTGAGGCTGAAAATCAGTATTTATTTGCTAAATGAGCTTTTTTTTCTCATAGTACAAAAACATTTTATGACACTTGATTTTTTTTTGATTTTTTTTTTTTTTTTTTTGCTGTAATATCTACAGAATACAATTACGAATATTTTGTGTTTTCTTTTATGACTTTGAGATGGAGTGGGGAAAATGAAGCCGATGTACGTTTTCGCAATAATATCTGCTCTGATATTTGTTGTATTACTTTTAAGTTTAAAATCATACAATTTCTTTGGTGTCTTTGGAAGGGGATAGTTGGAAGTTGTTTGGATGATAAAAGCATTGTTTACAGCAGTGTCCAGAAGGAACCAAAACACATACATCCACCATTTAGAAGATTTTCTTGCAACCATATAATACTTGTGACGCTGATCAGCCAAGTCTACTCCTCCCATGAATTTGTTATATAACGCAAAGGCTAGTGGACAAGAGACCTCGCATTTTCCCGAACCTTGTCTTCATTTTTCGAATTTGTGGACAGAAGACAAATTTGCCTTTTATCCATCCACATGGTACAAAGTAAATTTGGCATAATATTGCATTGCATTACTTTGCTGTCACTCTGAGTAGTAAGCTTTAGTTGTTTTACTTCATTGGGCGGGTTTTTCCTATTTGGCATGACAGTTCCACAGGCTAGCTGGCCCAATCTGTACAAATCTAACATTAAATTTGTGCTGGTAAAAAAACAATCGAAGTAAATGTGATGACCTTTGCTTCCTAATGATTTACTTAAATGCATTACTACATCGTAGCCAAGACCTTTTCTTGATCTTGGAATGCTGTCTTTCTTCCCACAGTATAAATTCAAATTCAATGTGTATCCCAATGAGACGTGCACAGCATCCAAATTTTAAGTCCAAGTTTCGCAGGTTTGATGGGCATGTATTGTACAATGCTGAGTCTTCCTTTGAATTTTACTAAAGCTTAGTCAATGGACAACTCTTTGTATGGCCAAAAATGCTTTGCAAAATTTTCTTTTAGAGATGAAAGCATTGGTTCCAATTTTTTAGTAAATTTAAAATCACTTTCATTTTCTACCGGTTTATTTTCTCTGTCTGAAATATGAAAATAGTGGCGTATTTTAAGAAACCTCCGTCGACTCACAATTCTTTTTACCATTTTATTCCCAAGTATGCAGTTTTCTGACCAATAATCTGAGATTCTTGGCATATGGACAATGTTCATAACTAGAAGAACAGCAAGAAATGCCCAGATTTCTTTTATGGATGCCAAAGGCTCCCACATTTTATCAACTGTTCTGTGTTCTTTAGAGCAAAACTCAGCATATTTGTTTGTGTTTTCCATAACTTTTTCACACAATTCATCTGTTAATAATAATTTTAAATATTCTAATGCCGGTAAAGGTGCAGGCAAATCATGGCATGGTATGTAAAAGGTTTTAGATTTATGTCGTCATTATTAATTGACGTACTCCAGTCTTCCCCAGTAATTTCATTAAATTCGCCAGAACCCACTTTTACCTCTTTCACAGGAATGTCATTTCCCCAAAAGCTGTCAGCTTCAATAACAGAACATTCTTTTGCAATTTCTCCTTCATTTATCTGGGTCTGAATCACTAGGCCATCCATAGTCTTCATTGGATTCTTCATGACTAGACTCATCTGTCTCTCTAAAAAGTATTTCATTTATTTCTTCTCTAGTTAGTCCTCTTCTCGCTCCAGACATACTGAGTAAAAAATAATGCAAAACACAAAATATCGCAGACAAACGAAGCATGTGTCAACAGAATAACAGTTCTACTGAGTGATGTCAAAAGACTAAATGATATTGCTCCAGGACAAACAAACTCCTAGTTCCCTTCTTTGTTTAGCAACAACAAAGACGACTGAGGGTGACTTCTACTAATCCGTCAAAACGCCGTGCAAATTCAAAAAACACGGAGGGGGGGGCAAATCCTAGTTCAGTTTTCGGGCGACCTGGGCGCTTGTGGTCGTCTGAATGGCCGGGCGCCCTGGGTGTTGTAGCGAAAGGGTTACACTCACTAGATCTAAGGAAGTAAACAACAAAATTGATTTCCTGGACGTTTCCATCTGCAGAATCTTTGATCTCTCCATCGCACGTTCCGCCTATCGAAAACCTTTTGCTGCCACCAACATCATTCCCTTCCAATCATTCACTATGCATCTCTACAAGCTTGCAGCATTGAAGTCTTACATCCACAGGGCTCATATCATTTGCAACAACCAACTTTCTCTTCAAGAAGAATTCTCCATAATTTCTACAATAGCACTCTCTGATGGTTTTCCTGCTCTTACAGTCAACACCCTCATAAAGAAATACGAAAAACAAGTTGAAAATTGAATGCCTTCATCCTCAAAAGAAAGAAAACCTAAAATTATCCGGTTCTGTTCCTTACCATCCTTCCTATGCTTATAAGTTACAAATTCTTTTCAGAAGTTTTGGTTACCATCTTGCAATTAACCCCCCCCCCCCCCAAGTGTCTTGAAACTTTTACAAAGTGATAGGGACAAAGTTGAAAATTCTGATCTCCTAGGAGTTTATTGCATTCCTATCTTCTTCTTCAACAGGTGAGAACTTATACACTGGAAGCACATACAGAAGCATTAACCACAGAATTTTGGAACATAAGAAAGATGTTTTGAAAGCCAACTCAAATACAGCCTTGTCTATTTTGACAATGGAAGACACGTCTGCAATTCCTCGCTGGAACGAAGCAAAACGTATTGCTTCTTTTGACAATTGATTTACCCTCCATTACCGTGAAAGCCTGGAAATTCTTTTAACCCAAAGACTTGCAATTCCGAATCTCCTCTCTACATCCCAATGACCTGGAGATCGATTCTAAGATCTGGCAACAAAAATAACAAAATTTCAAATGTAGAATCTGGAAACAATCGCAGTCCTCCATTGGCGTGATGAAGACCTAAGACAAGGTCCAAAGCTCCCAACTTCCAAACTTTCTTCGTAAAAGTTCTAATCTCTTAACATAACTAGCGTGATCTACTTACCTTTATTTTCTGACCATAAACCTCTCATTCCTACTCTCTCAAAGAAAAATCTGGATGATTTATCACTCATCTTCAAAGATTGCATCTTTGTATGATGAGGTTCTTATACAATATCCCACATGCTTGGCAAGCATTTGCTGGCAGCAGAAGCACTGTCTTTAAGCTCCCTATCTGAAACTTCATGTATGCGCATAGATGCCAACCTCTAAAAGTAGTTTTCAGTAACCAACATGTTCATTTTTCAGTAATTTTCAGTAACAAATTTTTTTTTTCAGTAATTTTCAGTAATCCAATCTAGAGCGGCAAATTTGGGTATTTAACACTGCAACAAATTTTAATCTGTCAGAACTATTAACAAAATAATAATAATAATAATTATAATAATGCAATAAAAAATAATTTGCTAGTGGGAAAATTTAAAATATTGTCTACCAAAAAAAAAAAATTACCTCCAGACAAGAAGAAAAATTATTCCTTGGAATGTTGGCCAAATTATTATGATAAACTGGCTGTAGTTGCCATTTTGGCCTTCCTTAGTTCAATTTGCAAAAACTTCTTCTGATAGCATAGTTCACTGTGTGCAATGCTGTTTATTTTTTCTACTAATAAAGAAGACAGCACATGAGTACTTAAATTAGGTCTGAATTCATTCATGGGTTTTTTCACAATACTGAAAATTCTTCCTGTACTTGCATTGCTATGAGGGACTATTAAAATCATTTTCATAATTTTGCCTAATGATTCATACTTCAACTGGCCACTTTCATTTTTCATTAAAGAAATTCTGTGCCACACTTCATCCATTCTCCCAGAAGTAACAGCACAGTTAAAATTTTCAAACTGGTAGTGAGCAAATTCAGATTCCACCTTGTCAGATTCTTCTGGTTTCAAAACTGGAAACAGGGAACACATATATTGGACTGATGCAAAAGAAACACTTTGCCTTAATGCTACATCTGCAATTTCAGCATGACTAAATTCATCATTAAGAAATAACACCTTTTACTTGACCTATCACAGTGTAAGCATTGTCACATGAAAATTACACACAGTTGCTCCATGAGATATTTTTTTTAACAACTTCATTGTTCAAAACGTTGAATTTTTTATTTTTTCGCCAAAATATGTTATTGTAATGGGATACAGTTTATTTGCTTGAGCATCATTACTTCTGTGCGTAGATAGAGAAAAAGGAATTTTTTTAACTTCAGATACGATGTTACTTGTAGAAACACTGGCCATGTGCTGAATTAGTGCAGTAGCCTTGGTTCTTCCACACGAATATTTTTTTGCGATCACTGAATTGGGAAGCATGGCTTGAAATAACAGTTTTTCAAGCCTTCAGTTTTCGGAAATGTATCCAACATTTTCAAGCTGAAGTACAAATATTTATGGAATAAAATGATATCTAACAATATTGGGTAGAGGAAACATCGCGAGAAAAAAAAATTACGATTACCAGAGAAATCTTACCTTCGTCTACTTTCCGTTTTCGAAGGATGAAATTCCGTCTTCCGACGGAAAAAACGAAACCCGCCCTCACCAATCCTCCCAAAATTTAAGTTCAGTTATGCATCAATTTTGTACATGGTCCAAATGATAACAAAAAATGACTGAATTCCTCGAATCAGCGAGAGAATCTCGTCGCCGAAGATTACGGGGAAATTTTCGGGCGCCCAACTTCCGTTTTCGGAAATCGTTGCCTACAATTTCAAGCTGAAATTATGCAATGAAATTATATTTAACAATACTGAACAGAAGCAACATATGATTAAAATATGGTTACTGGAAAAATCTGCACTTTGTTTAACTTCCGTTTCCGAACGTTTAAAAAGACAAAACAACGTCCCCAGACGGAATACGACCCCCTCCCCCAACTAATGTCCCGAAAATTTCTTCACTTTTCCATCGATCTTGAAGAAAAAAAAAAAAAAAAAAAAAACGTAGGGGACTCCAAGAATCCGCGGAAGAATCTCACTTACGAATTAACCGCTGAATCGATTTCGAATGTCGTAAGATAACGCTAAAATATCGATGAGCGGTAAATTTTAACTTTTGGCCCAAATTTGGCGCAGATTTCGTCGAAATGGCGATTTTTTAGCAGAATGGCGCAAGAACAACGTTTTGGCGCTGGCTGGCGCAATTGGCGCAGGTCTGGCACACCTGAATGTAGCATTTAATTTTTTTCCCCCAGAAAAACTTGAAGAACCAACAAAAAATTTTAAGTTGATGAAAATTTGCTTTCTATCTCAGAAAATTAAATCAAATGGCGATTTTCCGTAATTTCAGGGGTGTTTCCGTACTTCCGTAACAACAACCAAAAATCTGTAAAATTACGAAAAATCCGTACCAGTTGGCATCTATGTATACGTGACTCAAAAGAGAAATAAGTTCATATGAGAACATAACTTCAGTTCTATTTGTAACTTCTCACAGACTACAGGAGTTGTAGATACTTTTTTGCACTGTCTTGCATAGCTCTATATATTCCACGTTGGAAAGTGTGTCTAATGCACAACTCGTTATCCAACTCTCAAGTTGTAGAACAAGAAAACAGATTACTCTTAGACAGAAAATTATGTGAGCATGCAATCAACAACTGTGTAGCCTTCACATAAAAAGGTGCATTCTGATTATCTACCTTATTATATATATTATTGGCAGAATATATATATATATATATATATATATGAAATGGGATACAATGTCAGGTGATGCGTAACATATTCCAGCCTCTCCTTGGCAAATGTCAACCACGCCTTCTCGTGGTGCATGCCATTCCCACTAAAGGGGCTCTGACGATCGATGAACAGTGGTATAACTATAACATCGGGATTAGAGGAAATGCTATCCCACGCTCATCAACCAGCTCAGTGAGTTGTGCCCCCCCCTCCCCAATATGCTTACACAATTTCAAACTCGGCTCTCAGTCTTCGGCAGCTGGAATGTACCTGGCCAAGGCAGCGGCCAGTGCGACATGAAGGCAGAGGGTGGTAAGAATCACCGGAGGACCGGACTAGGCTGCCATTTGTTGCTGACCTTGGCTACATTAAATGGACGCTCCCTATCTTCTAATTCAAGACTCCTTGAATTGGAGGAGAAACTCGAAAAGATCAACTGGGACATTGTGGGACTAAGTGAGGTAAGAATAAGAAGAAAAGGAGAAGAGCTCGTTGAACTGAAAAGTGGACATCTCTTTTACTATCGTGGGAGAGTTACTGGCAGAACTAGTGGTGTTGGATTTATAATAAACGAAAGACTGAAAGACAATATTCTGGAAGTTGAAAGTTACTCGGACAGGGCTGCACAACTCGTTATTCAACTCTCAAAAAGATACCAGGCTCAGATTATTCAAGCTTATGCACCCCACCACAAGTCATCCTGAAGAAGAAATTGAAGAATTTTACGAGGAAATTTGGAATCTAAATAACAAAGGCAAACAGCACTTGAAGATAATTATGGGTGATTTCAATGCAAAAGTAGGGCAACAGCAACAAAATGAAACTTTGGTTGGTAAATTCGGTTATGGGAACAGAAATCAACGTGGAAATACTCTCAGAGTTTGCAGAGGCAGAAAAGTTTTTCATCATGAACTCCTTTTTCAAGAAAAAGCCACACAGGAAATGGACATGGAGACATCCAAATGGGATGACAAGTGAAATTGATTTTATTGTGTGTAACAAAAAATTTGTCATCAAAGACTGCAGTGTGCTAAACAAGTTCAACACAGGTAGTGACCATAGGATGGTGAGATGTAGGATGCACCTTAACACTAAACTAGAACGTGGCAAGCTCATAAAGACAAACAAAATGTATTGACATAACCAACCTTAAAAAACATCCTAATACCTTCAAGTTGGAACTGAGGAACAGATTATCTGCTTTAGAAGGCCTAACATCAGAAGAAGTGGATATTTCTGAAGTTAACAGAGAACTCACCAAGGCTCTTGTGGAAACAGCAACAAAAATAGGTGGTACTAAGAACAAGTTACATATGAAGAAATTTTCAGGAAAAACCAAAATGTTGATGCAAAAGAGAAGAGAGATGGGGACAAATAAAAACATAACTTCTAACATGGAATATATAGAGCTATGCAAGACAGTGCGAAAAAGTATCGCTGGAGACATAAGGAAATTCAATTGTGAACTAGTGAGAAATGCAATTGAAAGCAACCAAAGCCTGAAGAGAGCAAAAGAACATCTCAGTAAGGGAAGAAAACAGATTATGGCTCTGAGAAGAGAAGATGGTACTGTAACAAGAAATAGAAGCGAAATTTTGACAAGGGTGAAAGATTTCTATTCAAAACTATATATGAAAGGGATGGCACATTTAATCCATACATTACAACAGGTACCAGTACTAAAGTCCCTCCAATCCTCCCTGCAGAAGTTACATATGCAATTAAGAACATGAAACGGGGAAGAGCTCCAGGAGAAGATGGAATTACCTTGGACATTATACAAGAAGCAAGTGGAGAAATTGAAACTACACTCGCCCAAGTTTTCACCAGATGCCTGAATGAAGGGAAGATTCCTGAGGATTGAAATAATGCTACAATGAGCCTGCTACATAAAAAAGGTGACGTTGAGGATCTCAGGAACTACAGGCCCATCAGCCTCCTTTCAGTGGTTTATAAAATCTTCACTAAGGTTCTTTTACATCGCTTAAAGGTATCACTAGACATGACTCAACCAAGAGAACAAACTGAATTCAGGAGTGGCTACAGCACTGTAGATTATATCCATGTACTGAGAGAACTAACTGAAAGAAAAAGAGGATATGAACTTGCATTATGCATGGCTTTTATTGGTTATGAAAAGGCCTTCGATTCTGTGAAACCATCAGCAGTAACAATGGCTTTGAAATCAAGTGGTGTTGAAGATGCATACATTAGCATTATTAATAACATCTAGGAAAATGCAAGTGCAAAGGTTCAGTTATTTCAGGATACAGCACAAATAAGAATTGGAAAGGGAGTGAGACAAGGTGATACCATATCTCTCAAGCTCTTTAATGCCACATTGCAAAATGTCTTTCAATCATTGAACTGGGAAAACAAAGGGATAAAGATTAATGGAGATTACTTAACTCACCTTTGTTTTGCTGATGACACAGTAATATTTGCAACTACCCCTTCAGAGCTGCACAGTATGATCCAAGAACTTGTTGACAAGAGTAAAGAAATGGGATTAAAAATTAACTTTCAGAAGACAAAAGTGATGTACAATGCTTTTACAAGAAACGACGATTTATTGATTGATGGAGAAAAGCTTGAAACAACAGATACCTACATTTATCTTGGGCAGCAGATATCAAGTGAGGGTCACATTGATGAAGAAATTAATTGGCGTATGAAACTTGGATGGAGAGCTTTTGGAAGAAACAGTACAATTTTTAAGAGCAGTATGCCATTATGTCTTAAAAGAAAAGTGTTTAATCAATGCATCCTGCCAGTGCTTACGTATGGAGCAGAGACATGGACCTTAACTAAAAAAGACATACAAAGACTGCAGACAACTCAAAGAGGCATGGAGAGATGCATGCTTGGTGTAACCAGGAAAGATAAGAGGAACTTGTGGATAAGGGAAATGACAGACGTGGACGACATCATGACCAGAGTGAAATCACTGAAATGGCAATGGGCTGGATATGTTGCCAGAAGAATGGATCACTGATGGACAACCAAAATTTTAGATTGGATTCCAAGAGACAGGAAAAGACCCAGAAGAAGACCCCATGGGAGATGGATGGATGAAATTCAGAAGTTTGTTGGAGTGACATGGAGGAGACAGGCCCAAGACAGACAGTTGTGGAAGAAACTTGGGGAGACCTTCATCCAGCAGTGGATTGATTATGGTTGATGATGGTGATGATGATATATGAAATAACTCTAGAAAATGGACTGCTTATGACAAGATCTGATATGATTACACCCACTCTCACAAAAGGAAAATGTCAAACAAAATAGCACGAGGGAGATTTGGGTATTACAAAATGTTGGGCATGCTTTGAAAATTCTGCCTTCTGGCCTCACATGAACAAAGAAATTGAGGAAATGGTGAAAAAATGTAAATCATGTCTGCAAGAGTAAAAGAATGTCTACAGAATTCTCTAAGAAATGCTGGGAAGTGGTTGGAATGGACTTACTCAAGTTGAGAGCATATAGATATCTCGTAATTGTGGATTGCTATTTTTGATATCCCGAAGTCACACAGTTAGACTAACTGCAACTGATGTAACATTGCACTGTATATCAATTTTAGCAAAACATGGTGTGCCAGAAATTTAGTTCTTAATATAAAAAGAGGTGACTAAGAAATTCAAGAACATGCATTTTAATAGAAATTAAAACCCACAAATCAGTACTGCAGCTGCAGACATGCCGACCTCAAAATCTGAAAATCGGGAGATCTTTACAGTTCATAAAATCCCCCGAACGCTATTTTTTATAGACATTTTCCAGACGTAGGGACAATTTTTCAGTAGTAGTATTATTGGCCCATTAAAAGTTTTGGAGAAAGAAAACAGCACGAAAAGCAACACCCCCTACCCCCTCCCCCTACTGAAATTTGTTTTCAGGTACGTCGATTCCGAAAGATAATGAAAATGTAAAATAGCCCGCATTTTGCTGTTTTTTATTAATAAAATAGCAGCCAACTGTTTTTCGTTTCTTCTTTAGGTTGTGCATGAAGGCAAAGATGACAAAACGCATCGTACTAACATCCTCTTTCATTCCAAACGAGAAGCCAACTTTAACTACTCCTTTTTGTAGTCAAGTGAATTTGCTCCAACTCAACTGTTTATCCTCACTTAGAATGGGGGCGGCTCTGTTGAGACAAGGGGTTGAAAGACTGAACTGCAAAAAGAAGGCAGGGCTGCTCCCATCTGTCAATTGATTACTGACCCTCCCTGGCATTCTGGTGCCAGAGCAGGTGAACTCTTTGCTGAAGACATCATATGACAATCGGACTGGGAGAAAAAAATTTTAAGTAAATTTTTCCGACCCAACTCGAGTGATAGGTCAGAAGCCAGCAGTTAGAACACTGCACCACTGGGGCAGCTTTCTTTTTTCTGATAGGAGAGGAAAAGTATGAAACTGATAACTGTCATGCCACCTTGCATTGATGCAAAAAGAAAAAGATTTCACATGCGGTTTGAAATCATAGTGGTTAATGGAATTTCAACCATCCTAAAGGCTAATTCTTGGTGAAAATCAGGAGAATTTGACATTCATGCGGAGGGCGGGAGGAAGGCCTTAAAATCTGGAGAGTTGGCACATCTAGTACTGCCATTGCTCACTCTGCCACAAAAACAATTTTATGGGTAATGGAAATCACGCCAATTCTGTCACGATAAATTTAAGAATAGATTTTAAAATAATTTAATTTCACCCAAAAAAGAGCAAAAAATGCAATTTTGAATGATTAATTTTGAAAAAGAGACTAAGGTATAAAAAAAACTTGCATTTCATTAGGAAAAACTTCAAAAATACGAAGTCACTCTTTTGCACTATTATCAAAAAATAAAAAATGGACATTATCAGAAAACAAAAATGAAAACTATGAGGTGAGAAAAATTTAAAAAAAAAATGGAACTTTGTTAGAAACATTTTAAATATGAAAAACCATGGAACATTCTGATCCTTACTAGAACAGACATTTCAACCAATCCGAAACATTTGTGGCGAGTGGATGGACAACTCGAAAATTCACAGACTTTTCCAGGTTTTCCTAATGGTAAAGTTCCATGGCAACAACCAAAATGGCTCTGGCCTAAAAAAATCTCTTCTGTAGCATGATAGCACAATACTTTCATTTTGGCACAAAATCCGTACTCCTACAATTCCTGCCCACATCACACTAATCCTCCCTTCATTTATGACACCACTTGGTGTTACCTCACCATGGAGGAACAAGAAAAAGTCAGGAGGGCAAAATAAGCAGGCTGTGTGATTCCCAAGCAGTGAATAATTCTGAGACAGGGATGCCCTAGGCCAGGGATGGCAAACCTTTTTGAGACTGTGTGCCAAAATTGTTGATAATTGCACAAAAATATTTTCGTGCGTGCCCGTGGAAATTTCAGGTAGCAAAATATTGTTAATTACTATCTTCTTCTGTCTTCTTCTTGTTCTCCTCCTGTTGCTGAACCAATGAGAAAATTTTCTACCTAACAGTTTCAAAACAGTTTTGTGACTATGTTTAATTACATTTTAAAGCACAAAATCACCCAGCCTTTTTGAGAGTGAGGGGATGGAGCAATTGGTATGTATAATACTTTATTTTCCAATCATGATAATCGTCATATATTTCTGGAGTCAAAAAAATGAAAAGCAGGCACTGGTTACTGTGTGCCAACAAAATTCTTTCACGTGCTATAGGTTCGCCACCCCTGGCCTAGGCATCAAGTGTCGCGGTGCAAAAAGTACTTAATTGGGGGCAGTTTCCTGCTGGGAAGGACAGACAAGCAAGCTGGCTGCTTTTTATCCTCTTGGTTAGCCCAAGGACTAATGTGCATTCCTTTGGGCATTACTTCCAATTGTTCCTACACCACATTCCCACTGTATTCCTTCCCACATCCTGTCACAGTAAAAGCATTCATATATGAATGACCCAGTATGACCATAAAATGACCCAAAACAAGTTTGTATTGTTTTGCAATATAAAATTTAAAAAATTATAAAATAAATTTACAAGAAACAGAATTTTAATACTCTTTAAAATTTTATTAAATCTGAGACTTTGGCAATAAATCAAGAACTTAGGCGACAGCATTAAAAATCAGGAGTCTCCCAGGAAAAACAAGAGATAGCATAGTTATGCAGTGCTATCTTCTTTCTGAGTGTCATAATATGTTTTTATTAATTACTGACATGATCCTTCATGATATATTAATTACTAAGCATATTCAGATACAACAGTTTGTTTGTCAATGCTAACACAAGCACCTCAATGATCTTTTAATTAACCTTCTATATACATAGGTGCAGATTAGCACTCATCACATGGCAATTAAATTTATTCTCGTGACCGCCAGTTTGGCCATTTGTCCATTTTAGTGCCCATTTACAAAGGTATAATAATTCAATGAGCTGAACACTTGTATTGCTAGAACAACTGACAAGTCCTTTTAGAATTATTATACCATTTACAAAGGTATAATAATTCTAAAAGGAGATGAAACCAGTCCTAACTAGGGATGGGCAAAAAAACCCCAATGTTTTTGAACATCAAAGTTGTGCCACAGATAAATGATGTTTAAACCCTCAATGCTGCAGAAGCCGATACATCAAAAAATCAACAAAATTTCATGGCCGATGTTTGAAACTGGTAAAGAATATTTTCTACATAAAGTAAATAAATTTCTTCTTTTTCTATTCTTGTAAAGAGGAAGGAAATATCTTTCCATGTCATGAATTGGCTGTTTTGGTTGACATTTCATCAGCAAAATCAAGTTCTTTTCCTCAATGCTACAGGAACCAATACATCGACAAAACAGATCATTTTAACAAATGTTACTGATAACTTGATTTGAATTGGTGAGTTATCACCATTATATTGAGCAGTGATTTTACCCACCAATGTGCCCATTTACTTCTGCAAATTAAAAGTACGAATTCTTCAGTTTATCAGCAAAAATATCGAAACAGAGGTTTTCACCGATACATTGAAAATTTCCACCAATACTATCGATGTTTTGGGAATGAGTAAGTAACCACAGATGTCCAACATCGATGTTTCTCACTGATGTGTCCTACCCTAGTCTTAACTGACTTGAATTACAAGTGTGTAGCAGAGCTAGCATAAGCACGCCCCTTAAACGTAACCCCAACAGATATGGTACTGCGATTTGTCTTCACACCCAAAGGACACATATAAGAGTAAACCCACACAGCAATAAAGTGCAATGCACAGTTTGCAGAGATCACATGGAGGAAGCTGGAGACTTCTTTTTGGCCACTAAGATTTGTTAACCTACCAGTCAGATTTTTTTTTTTTTTCTTGCCACTAACTTTTGTTGATTTATTGGCCACCAGCCACTTAGCTAAAATTCCAGTCTGTGCCTATACTTCTCTAAGTGCTGACTGATTACAACGTAAACTGCAGATTTTAACCATTTTCAATTAGTTTGATCTTCTGGTAACAGTCACTGACAAAAGACTCCAATTTGACCAAAATTGAAACAAAAAAAATGGTGAGTTGTTTTTCAGAGCAGTGAATGAAAATGTTTCTTACCTACATGCCAAATGTTGATTTAATTTCAGCCTTTTTCAACAAGGTAAGTACACATACAGCGGCTTCCAAGAACAGACTATTAATACACCGACGAGCCATTACATTATGACCACCTACCTAATAAGCTAAATAAAAAACCCTTTAGCCCGGAAAACAGTGGCCACTCAGCAAGGCATCGATTCGATGAGGTGGCGATAAGTATCCTGAGGTATGTACTACCATAATGTCAACAGCAGGTCCTCCAGTTCCCATACATTTGGGGGGGGGTAGCGCGAACCCACTTTTCGAAGTTGAACCACAAATGTTTAATTGGGTTCATGTCAGGTGAATTTGAAGGCCAGGGTATTAACAGAAAATCACCAGCATGTTCCTCAAACCACTCGATGATTCTGTCAGTATGGCATGGCACATTATCCTGTTGGTAATGGCCATCACCAGCAGGGCACACAGTTGCCATGAACAGGTGACCTTGGTCCACAACAATATTCAGATACCTGACAGCTGTCAGGGATTGTGCTATTGGGATAATGGGGCCTAAAGTGTCCCAAGAAAACATAGCCCACAGCATGCCGCCGCCGGACTGTTTCTGCCCAACAGTGCATCCAGGTGCCATAGCCTCCGCTGGTAATCAGCGTATCCGCGCTCAGCTGTATATGTGATGAACCAGTAATCTTGATTCGTCAGATCAGGCCACTTTTTCCAATCATCCACGGTCCAATCTCAATGATCTTGGGCCCATTTCATGAGTTGTTGGCAATGACGTGCAGTAAGCATGGGGACCCGGCTGGGTCTTCAGCTACCCAGGCCCATGCACAGAAGGCTACGATGAACTGTGTGCTGCGACATATTGCCCTGATAACCACTGTTTTTTCTGCGGGTGATTTGTCACATTGTGGCCCTGCGGTCACTGTGAGCAATGTGCGACAGTTCCACTCCCCTCTGGTATCAATGAGCTGCGGACGACATAAGGCTGGACGACAGTTTGTCATTTTGCCATCTGTGCACCACTTTTAATACCTACTCACTACAGCGGCACGTGAACAACCCACAAGCTGCTCCATTTCCAAGATCATAGTTCCGAGGCGCCATGCCATCACAATTTGTCCTTTATCAAACTCTGATAAATCGGCAGCTTTTCCCATTCCGACTCCAAACACTGTACTAACCGAAAGCCAGTCCTCCGGTTGTATATATATATATACTGCTACTGCTCTGTGAACTTAACCTGCGCCACAGTTCAGTCTCCAGGCACACTCATTTCTCTAGGCTGGGGGTGGTCATAATGTAATGGCTCATTGGTGTATTTTGCACCCAGCAAAACAGTGTAAAAAAATGATAATAATAAAAGAACATTCAGTACCGAGCTCCTGAATGTCTGCTATGGAGTGATTTTTATCCAAAAGTCTAGTCTAACAATGGTTCCACCAAACCATAATAATTGCAAAAAACAGTTCGCGTGAACTAGATCAAATCAGCTGCATAACACCCAGGGAAGGAATTTTCTTCTTTCAGCTATCTGTCAAGTTTGCCATGCCTTAAGGATATTTTTGGTAATCTCAATAAACAGGATCTAAGTTTACAAGACGTCAAAATCATAGTTTACCATCAATAAGATAAAAAGGAAAAAAAAACAGGAAGTTGGAGAAGAGCATTAAAAGATATAAGATCAATGGAACCAATACACAGAGTAGCAGAATGTAGACGTACGCGGATGGTTTCCAAATTATTAGCAGATTTTGCAGATAGTTGTTGCTTGTAGATTAAAAAAAATGAGAAATGTTATTCACAGCAATTAAAACACTTACTCAAAGCTTTGCTGAGATTCATATACTTAATTCTATTTTAACTTTCAATTGTTTTTAACATTTACAAAGTTCTTTCGTTTTTGCAGACGTTTCGGATCTCAAGATTTTATCAAAGCAAAAATCTTGAGACCTATCAAAGCTTTTATCAAAACTCAAGATTTTATCAAAGCTCAATGTATAAGAACTGTATCACAAAAGTTTCGTTTATGCAGACACAATTAAAATTTTATTGCAAGGTTCCTCTTGCAGTTGCCAGTTATTAAATTAAAATCTTTTCTTTATATATATTTTGTAAATCTATTATTTTTTAATTAAGTTGTTGAAAATGCTATTTAAAATTTTTGAAGGTTCATTAATGGAACTGCTTTTCTCCACATAAAAACTTTCCTTAATTAGTCTCTTGTTTTTATGAGGTCATAGTCCAATATTTTCATATTTTGCCATAAAGGTCCATTTCACGCATTGCTGCACATTCAATTGTAATGTACTTATTTTGTTCTCATTGGAATCTAATGTTCTAATAATAATTTATTGTTTTATTAATTTAAAAATATATATACTATTGTTACTGTGGTTCGCGTTTTGTGGGTTTGCAGCAAGTTTTCTATTTCAACGGTTCTGTATGCAGATACATTTCCTTTTTATACAACTTTGCCAATACAATGAACATACACTATGAAGAGATTTGTGGAGTGTCAAAAAATGAAGAAATGCGATAGCCAGTGGGCATCTGACCAAAACACATCCAGTCAACACTTTCCGAAAATCAGCCTGTACTAAGCTGTACAACCATTCCCATGGCAGATTTAAATACATCAACAATTGCTTTGCAGCTTTTGCCAGTTTCCAAACAATGTGTACTGGTGGCTTTTAGCCTCTGACCTCCTGAGGAGTTCCTCAGTGGCTTGGAAAAAATATAGAGTAAACTTTCTTTCATGCTCCATTAACACTTCACACAAATGTAAAACAAATCACATTTCCTGCTGCATTGCAGTAGCTGAAAAAAAGGTCCAAAATGAAACCATTTGCCACTTCCAATTAGCATAAGCTAACAGAAATAACTAGAGTTAAACATCAGGGTGTACTCTGCTGCTTCACGTAAGCTCAAAAAAAAAAAAAAAAAAGTCAAAAATTAAACCATTTGCTGTCATTAATTAGCATCAGCTAACAGGAATGATTAGAAGAAAGTATCTGTGGTATTTACTAGGATAGAAGACTGCCAATGAAGATAAAAAGTAGTTTTTAGCACTGTGTAAACATCAGAAAAGGATATAATTTTAACTCAGTTGTGATCAAGATTCTCAATATTTATTCAACAATATCTGGGTAATCCATCACCCTATAATACGAATAAAAGTCAGCCTGTGACAGAATTCTGGTACATTTAAGTTAGGGTTTGGTTATGAAGCTGGACATACTTTGAAAGTATTCCATGTACTACAAAGTTATTCACAACTTGTTAACAAATTGACTTCCATTCTGTTTCTCTCAAGCACAGAACTCACAAAAAATCCACGACTTTCAAAAACACCAGTCATGAAATTAATGCAAAAACAGCAACTGCCCTGATAAAGCTGGCCCATGTGCAAAACAAAACTGCAATTATCAATAAAAAAAGATTATTTTGCCTAAGGCAATAAAATCAAAGGTTTGCACAACAATCCAAGATTAGCTTGCTCGCTAACAGCATTACCTAGCCTACTTGTGCTACGAGATGTTTCCTCTCAATGTACAAACTTATTTGCTTAACCTAACTTAGCACCATTCAGACTGAATTTGAATTCTGTAAACCTGTCCCTTTGAGTGATTAACAACAATGGTTTCCAACAGTTTTCATTAAAGCACAATTTAAAATTCAATTTAGCGGCAGTTTGTATCAGCTGTTAGATAACAGCTGATATACACTGCCGTTAAATTAAAAATATTAAATAGAAATAAATGAAAAGCAAATCCCCGGAAGAAATAATTCTTCACAAATACAAGACGCATGTCATTGTTGGCATATAGATGCTCAGGGCTTTAAAAATATCTGAAAAGTTACAGGCCTGACTGGGCATGTGCAGAAATTATTTACCTGCCCAGGTAGTAAAAAAGCTGGATGCCCAGAGAAGAATTTTAGTTAACAAATTAAAAGCCTCATTTCTTTTAAGTTAAAAAATATGATACACTTTTCATTTTTTGCATTGCCATTTTCAGGTCTGTATTCCAAATTTTCAATACACAAAAGTAAGCATCTTGCCTCACTCACTCAAATTATACCATAGACCCAATCTCACCAGGGGCTGTGCAATATCCAGTTGTCGACCCCATCCTACCCCCATCCCATCACTAACTGTAAACATTTAAAGCAAAACTACATATGGCCCCAATTTCTGGACCTATGAGAAAAGAATCCAACAGGGTCAAATTAAATTTTGCTGAGTGTGTGATGGATAATGAAAAACATTTGACTTCCTGTAATTTTGGACGATCTATTTTCAAATGGCTGGGGTTGATGGCATACCTACTACCAACCTTTCTGATAACAAACGTAATGACATTTATATTGGAAGTACTAAAAGACATTTTGCATGTAGGCTTCACGAACATATTAAGAACTGGAATCAGAAAAAGGAATGGACTTCCTTGATTAGTCACTGTATCGAGACTAAAGCATTCCCTGATTTTGCCAACTCCAAAATATTTACTACACATAGAAATCACAGGCAGATTTTTACTTCTGAAGCTGTGATGATTGAGAAAACGTGATTTAGTAACTGCAATTGTGGTTCTCCCATCGATTTGTCACCAGCTTGGAAACATTTGATAGCTCAAGAAATTAGGGATCATAAAAAACGACTGAAGAAGAAAAAATCAAAACATATGTTACAATAATATTAAGGTAGATGCATGGTTTGCATTGAAATGAATAGGACTGAAGACAACCAATAGAGGGTGCCACAAAAGAAGCCACATATTGATGTGAGCAGTAAAAGTGATGTGATAGACTCGCACTGCGACTTGACTTGGGGTGAATTAGTGGCTAGCTAACATCAGAAAACGCAACACGTCGGTATGACCACTGAAGATGACTAATTATATTAGTCAAAACTTGTCTAGTGAAGAACATGAGAGGGGAGGGGGGATTGTGTGTTGGCTTACAAAATTTGAAGGATATTATATCCGTTTTTTTGTGATGTTGTTGGTGTTTGTTTTTAACTTCAAAAAATTTATTGGTTCTTTTATTTCTAACTCAAGGTTGTATTTGGGGTTGTGCCTTTAGGTTTTATTCTTTCAAATATTTCATTTAAGGTTGTGCTTTTAAGGTTTTATTCTTTTAAACATTTTATTTAAAATGTGTATTTCACGTAATGTCTTCTGAACAACTATTGCATCATTTGGAACATTAGGTTGGTCGTATTTGTGACAGCTATGATACTACATTTGTTCAGGAAATGCTGGTAAGCCTATATATTTTTTCGAACTAATTAGTCAACACTGACATTCTTTTCTTATTGAGCACCAAGTTATTCCTCTCATGCCTAAATGTTAATGTGAGAAACAGTAATTTTATGAACATGTTACTATGTCACTATATGCAGAATGGTCATAAGCAAGCATTTACACTACTGTGCCACTGGGACGGCCCATACATTTTTGTGCCAACATGTTTAAGAAACTCGATTAAGTTATATTTAAGGCTCAGATTAAGTTTTATACAAGGTTGAAACTTTTCATTTTTCTTTCTCTCTTTTAGCAGTTACCACCACTCCTAATCTTTAGCGTTTTTACCAAGTCATCCCAGATAGTCTGCAAGCACAGCAGTTTAGAAACAAAAACTGGTAGAAATGTGATCCTAATACACCAATATTAGGATCATATACACTTATAAATCAGAATATACATGCGCTGATTCTTGGGGACCCTTATTTTATCCTTAAAATTACATTAACCTGGGAGGGGCTAACTCAAACCTGCCAAATATTTAGTTCGCAAAGTAACCGTAAAACATGTAGAATTTCCGTAAATTTTATGGGCAAACCGTGAAACTTGGAAGGTAAAGAATAGGTAGTACTGCTCATGTGCATGTATGTTCTTAACCACATCCCATCAGGGTTTGAAGAAATCAAAAGATGCCACTGTCTCAATAATACCCAATATTCATAATGAAGTTCACATTTCCAAAGGCACTATACTAACCAGGTACTGCTGCTGAGAATGACTTCAAATTTAATATGACTCCTCCTGACGAAATGGAATTTTGTTTGACGGAAAAACAAAATTAGTTCCAAAACTCGCCTCCAGGGGGATATGTGGTGCTGTGATGAGGAGCTGCAGTTATACATGCTGCCACTGTCCAAATATGCAAATTACAAGTATCCACATTTTTGGAAAAAAGCTGCTATAAAAGCAGGCATCTGCAGAATGCACTGTTTCACTGCAAGTAAATAGTTAACATTTCAGAGCACAATGGCAATCACCAAAAGATCATGCACTTTTCGTAAAGCTGTTTTTCCAGAATACAGTGGTGCCTTACCACCACTGAACTAGTTCAGAACATTAAAGAGCTTAAAAACTGGGCCAATGACTGCAAATGGTTTATGTAAAATGATCCAGAAGTCTGAAGAGACAGGTCCTTTAGACATCAAATTTGGCACAATATTAGAAGACAAGATCCAGATGTCATGGGAAGCAGTAGCAAATGGCATATTGCACAGGCAAGCTCTTAAGAACATTCCACAAAGTAGAAGTGGAATACTGCACTGTTATCCTAACAAGATTTATCATTTCAGCATTTCCTTCCCCCTGACCAGGGTGCATTAGAAGCATTCACACAGCGGTTTCTTGCACAGGTTGAACTGAACAACGAACAGCCATGGAACATTTTGTGGACAGACATGCCCCATTTCCATTTGCATGGTGCTTGTTAAAATGCACATTGCACAACCACAGAACAACAGAAAATCAGCACAATGTGCATGAGATTCCACTCTATTCTCCAAGTCACTGTTTGGTGTGGTTTTACAGCAGAATCCATCGTTTGACCCTTTATTATATGGGAACTTGGTCCTCCAGGCCTCGTTACATGTTCTGCTAATGACAAGTGACATGCATCTCTTTTGGCAAACCAGGTGATTTTAACACTTCAACAGCGTCAGTTTCTCGATTCAACAAGTTTTATGCAGGATGGTGCTCACCCTCACAGAGCGATGTCTGTCAAGCAGTTGCTGCAGGTATATTTTATCAATGAAAGACTAATCAGCAGTCGGTTTCCTACAACTTGGCCAGCATGCTCACTGGATCTGAACCTGTGTGACTTTTGAGACATTTAAAGAACATTGTCTACATGGTGGCCACATACCAAACTTGGTGGACCTCAAGGCAAGCATTAAGTGCTATATCCAACACACTTCCAGTGAAACACTTTGATCTGTGGTTATGCATGCTATTTTGCAATTTCAGCATGTTGAACAAAATGAGGGACAGCATGTTGAAAATATAGTTGCGGAACCACAGAATGTGCCTTCCGTAAGTTTTTCTGCATTTTTGTATTTTTTTTTTTTTTAACAGTAATAAAGCACCACATATTCCCTAGAGCCGAGTTTTGGAACTAATTTTTGTTTTTCCGTTAAGCCAAGTTTCATCACCTCAGGAGGAGTCATATCAAATTTGAAATCATTCTGAGCAGCAGTTCCACTTATAGCTAACTTTAAGCAACACCCAGTATTTCGTGGCATTTTTTTTTCTTTCACTTTTCTTTCACATCCCACCATTATGCAGAAAAAATGTTTTTAGGAATACTGTTTAACACCAGAAAGAATTTATAAATAATTTCTGTTTTTAATGGTGCACCTGAGTCACAACCACTGGCAGAAAGAAAGAAAGATTTTGACTAAGTATGCAAAAGACAAAAACTTAAACTGACAAGAAAGTTACACAGGGGTCTTGTATGTTACCACATAAAAGAAACCTCATTTCTTGACCTTTTACTTGATTTTTTGGAACATTTCTTGATCCTAAAAAAGTTTTCTCAAGAACTCTTTCTATGAAAGGTGTAGGCGTTTGGACATTTTAGTTGGTGGCTAAACATAGAATCTGCCTATGTGATTATATTACAAGGGTAAATATTTCTGTACATACATACATATCACTAAGCTGTTCTCTGAAATTCAGAGGTTAGCTCCACAACGAAAAGCAAATATTTCTGTGATTATACAAAATGATTTCATAGAAAATTCAAACACATATAGCAATTTTCTTACCAATAAGCAAGCATTTAGTGGAAAACTGAAAATGGTGTACAGCAAAACCTTATCATAAAATAATTAGTATAGGAAAACCTCTGCATTGAGTACAGGAATTACATTACAAAGGTTTGGAATGCTCAATACCCATAGGTTTGGTATGGTACTAGAGCCTATTTTACTCAACAAGTGCTATTCAAACAACAGAAATCATTAACTAGGACCTCAACAAACAAAAACTAAATATATGACTACTTGAAAAATATAATTAAATAAAACCATTCAAATTTAAATTTATTAAAATATAACATTACCTTAAAAACAAGCACCACACTATTACAGAGGCTACAGAAGAACTGAACTCAACATCACAATCTTGTTCAAGAGCTGTTTTGTGATTTTTAAAGTTTTGTTGAGATTTTTGTTACAGACCTTTTTTTTGTTTGTTTGTTTGTTTGGCTAGTTGGAGTTCATTGGTACAAGGACCTCAATGGGCCAAAGAACACCAAGTCCCACAGCAACAGAAACAAAAACATAACTTACAAGTATATCACAAAGAAGAAACACAAGAAATGGTGTAAATGGCTGACAAAAGACAACACATTGTTTTTCGGTGAAGTTTCTTCCATTTGTACATTAGTGTTAGTGTCTTCATTTTCAATGAACTATCAATGTTTCAAACTGCATGCAAAATATTATAGCCATACCCAGTGGTAGTGGTATGTTTTTAGACAGGGAGTAATTCTAAATTTCTAGAAGTAGCACCCCTTCCCCTCCAGTTTGCAAACAAGTGCCATAAAAATTTCCACTTCTAAAAAACTGTTGTTTTTTATTCTATTAAAAATACATTCATGAATTACAATAAAAAAAATTGCTCTTTGGACATGCAGTTATTTCAATTATTTTAATAAGTATAGCAAAATTTAAAACAGAGTAATAATTCCTAAGGTTAAATATATGCATCCTTACCTCTGCAGCAAAGATGAGAATTCTGTGACATATGTATGTACAATTCTTTCTACATATGCAGTTTAGTATTGCAAGAACTTGTAATTTAGAATGATCTCAGTTTCTTGTGTTTTTAATAAAAAATACTGTACAGTCTTATTTTGTTCAATTTTATGTTCATTCCTAGAAGAAGTCACTTACCTGTACACCGAGAACTAAAATCCACAGCATATTTACATTGTTCTTTTAATGGATATAACAGTGTGTTAACAGTAGGTTTTACTTCGATTTAGTGTTGTAATTATTATTTATAAACATAGCCTTCTTTTCTTGCTGCTTTTCGAGTGAGTAACAACAGTGGAAAAGTCCAGATCACATATAAGCTCTCCAACTTTTATTAAGAATGGAGGTCCCGTCTGAAATTCTTGCTAATCATTAATTTGGTTTCACTTCTCATTCATAATGTGGTTTTGAGTAGAAAAACCTCTTTCACAAGTTGCCGTGGTCAGTGGAATGGTCAATGCGATCTGAGCTAACGCTGCAAATCGTTCATAAACAGGAAATCCATCAACAGCTGATGAAATGATTAAGTGACAAAAGTCTCTCATTTTGATTCCTTTATACCTTGTTAACAATGGCAAAATTTCTAAAAATTCTTTTCTTAAATTGTTGTCCTTCAAAACTGAAGTTTCTGTGCAGCAGTAATGGGCAATAATGATGTTTAGTACACCTTGTTTCGATACAGGAGAGGGCAATGCAGAGCGATTTAAAAGCTGATCAAAATCAGTGAGCAAGTTCATGGATGGCAAGTCAAATCTTTCATTCAAATTTTCTTGCAGTTAGCTTACAAATTCCATGTATGCACTTTTGAAATTGGTTTCGGCTGTAGCACTTTAATTTGTTTTAATGTCCATGCATTGATCATTAGTTTTCAATTGCTTTGAAAAATTGGAAAAAGATACTCACCTGCATTAAATTCCACATTAGGATGCAGCTTGTTTGTAAATACAGCTTGTTTTAAATAATATTTTCAAACTGAAAAAGTTTATGTAACCTATCAGTTATAAGAAAGACATCCCTCAGAGAACAAATTCATTCCCCATTTCATTCGGGCTTGCACGCACATACACTTTACACCCCTTTTGTAGCTCTGCCATTGCCTGGCATGGTAGCAGAGCTCATATTCACTGTAATTTCTCCTCCAGAGTTGTGACACATATAACACATTTTTTTACCACACGAGCCTCCGGCCTTTGGAGTCGTGCTTTCTCGCAGCAGAAGCTATGCAAATCCGAGAAGAGACACAGAGGGGAAGGGAGGAAACAGGGAGGAATTAAGTTATAGATAGCCCAGATGCTCAGTTGAACAGTCAAGGGAAAAAATAACAGTAATGATAATTTAAAAAAAAAAACCCTACAGGTCGGTTTTTAAATCAGGATGGATAATTTTTTCAGCAGTAAAAATAAGTCCTGATTTTTTTTTAGGAAGTAATTTTCGTTTTTGATGCATGCAATATACCGGTCTAGGCGTTATCTCTTAGTTGAGGTGTGACCTCAACTACATTATTAATTTCACCCATCATGCTGAAAGAACTTTCTGCTGGAGGGCCATGAAAGCATGCTATCATGGCCTTCACTATTTTAGATAACATACTGTCCTTGGAGAGGATGAAAACATTCACCCACCACATGTAATTTTTACGAAGTTTCAAATTTTGTCACTTTTGTTTTAGGAAAATTTTTACCTCCCTTTCAAGTAGAAATGCAAGAATTTATGAGCAGAAATGACAACAATACAGGCTGGGGGTACATCAAAAGAAAAAGATAATTTTACAACTCTGGGGGAAATTTTCACACTAACTTTTTGTTTTTGAAAGGAAAAAAATGTACAATTACAGGAGGAATTCTCACTCCATCTAACTTCATTTTCCGGAAATTTTTTGTGTCCATTTACAAGCTGAAATTCAAACATTGATTAAAGCGTTGACATTTAACGAGAGTACAAGACAGAGGGTACATCGCAAGAAAAAAAAAATTTTGACTTCTCCACCTAACTTATGTCTTCATAAACTTTTGAAAGACAGAATTTCATCAGCAGGATGGAAAACTTTCCCCCATGGATATACATACTCGCAAGGTAAAAAAAAGAAGCTGTGATTAAAACAATATCAGGTACTCCAAAATCACCCAAAGAATTTTCACCATATAAACCTCCCATAACAGAAAAACACAAGATGTACAGAAGCAGTCGGGAAGGCAGGGCAAATGAGTTAAAATCACAAGATTCCAGCCTGAAGCAGAAGGGTTGACAGGTATATGCTATTCATACAATCTTCACAAACCCTATTCAAGGCCCCTTTCCCATAAACGAGATTCTAAGAAAGAATTTTTCTGTAGAACAAACCCCACATTCCTACCCAATCCATAGAAAATTTCTTTTCGGTTTTGCTTTAATCTTAAGGATGAACGAAATGATGACAAAAAGAAAGCAGACTTCTACAAATGCACAGAAATATCTAATGCTTGTGCTATACCAACTAATAAAGCAAGCATTCCTGTTTTTATTTTAAAATTAAATTAAATTGGTACTTGATTTGTCCATGATGGAACTGACACCATTGTTTCCACACAATGAATAACTGCAGTACCAATTTTTGAAATTCAATTTCACTTAAAATGCATGAATTTTCTTGCAACTATTACTGAAAAAACAGAAAATGATGAACATGATTAGAAAAACATCAAACATGAAGAATATATTCAAGAATTATTTTTTTTTACGTGGAAATTTGTCAGAAAAATGCATAACTGCAGAAAACCATGGAACATACTCAGCTCTGCAAGAACTGTGACCTATTATTTTAATTCTGTAACCTTTTCCTAATTTCCAGACCTTTCTGTAACCTGGTAGACAACCTACTACAGCATTTGAAATGGGAAGCTACAAAAGAAGTCTGCATATACACTGGCGGAAAGTGAAAAAAGAACACCAAGAAGGAATTGGCGGACGATCATGAAATTTACATATGTTAATGGCGTCGAGTTTACGTAGGTGTGATGTTAATTTCGGGACCAACCGGTGAGCGCTTATGCCACAGCACGGCATAATATGCAAATTATAGTCTATGGTATTTAAGGAGTACAGCGAAGTGAATGTAATCAGTCGTCGGCGTACGGACACGTGCGGAGACCCTGAAGAAGCTGCAATGCCTGGACATGGAAGACGTGTACGATTTCAGCAGTTATCAGACTTAGAGCGAGGTCGTCTAGTCGGACTCCGTGAGGCTGGGTGGTTGTATCGTCGTATTGCGGAGCGAATTGGACAGGAAGTATCTGTGGTGGTACGATGGTGGCGTAAATGGTCCGAGGAACATTCCCACACGAGAAGACGTGGAACCGGGAGTCACAGACAGACTGATGAGCGGACCAATCGACGCATAAGAAGAGCGGCATTGTCAAGCAGAACACCGACTGCGACGCAAATCCGAGCTGCACCTGAGGTGACTGTGCGAACAATCCGCAACCGTCTACTGGATGCAAGACTACGTGCACGTGTGCCTCTGGCATGTGTACCTCTGACTCCAGCCCACCGTCAGGAATGGCTGCAGTGGTTTCGCCAACGTCTGCACTGGAGAACGCAATGGCGATCTGTCGTGTTCAGCGATGAAAGCAGATTCTGCTTGGGAGCTTTCGATGGCCGTATGCGTATTCGTAGATGCACAGGGGAGCGTCTCCACCCTTTTGCATCCGCCAGCGACACACAGGGTCTTTTTTTTTTTTTTTTTTTTTTTTGATTGGAGGTTTAACGACCACCGTGAGCAACTCAATGGGCTATAATAAGCAGTCGCCCGTCCCTAATTTAGGGTCACTGGTTCCAGGGAAGGGAGAGACCCAGTGCCGTAAGACAAACACAACATCCATGCCTCACTGGGATTCAAACCCGGACCCCTTTCGGACGAATGATCAGAGGCCATCGATTAGACCACTGCGCCACCGGGGCGGCACACAGGGTCTACACCTGGTCTCCTGGTGTGGGGAGCGATCAGCTATCACTCCCGTACACAACTAGTGTTTGTACCGGATACATTAAACAGCACCTCCTACATCAACAACAACATTCGGCCCGTTGTTGTGCCATTTGTAAGGTCGGTCCATTGTGGTGTTTTTCCAGCAAGATAACACATGCCCACACATGGCACGTGCAACGCAACATGCACTTCAGGGTGTGAGACAACTTCCATGGCCTGCACGTTCACTGGATTTGTCCCCCATTGAGCACGTGTGGGATTTTATGGGACAACGACTTATCCGGTCTCCACGACCATCCCTGATTTATGCGTCCAGGTTGAGGATGCTTGGAACTCAATACCCCAAACTTACATCCAACATCTGTACGACAGACTCCATGCCAGAATTGCACAGTGTGACGCAGTTCATAGCGGTTCAACTTTGTACTAACATGTTACATGGAAATAATATTTTTCAGTTTACCAGCAAATACAGCTGTATTTTGCCATAATGTTTTGATCACGTTATCCTCTGTATTCCGTTATTATGCTGTATAAATTTCGTTGGTATCAGACGTCTCCTTCTTGGTGTTCTTTTTTCACTTTATGCCAGTGTAGTTCTTATGTATTAAACCAAATGAGTGGATAGACTGAAAAATCCAAAATTCTTCAATGTACTAAAAAGTGAAGGCTAACATAGCATTGGTACCTAATCACTACAGGGTAAAAACTTCGGGAGGGGGAGGGGCACAGGAAAGGACTGTTAATAGTGTGCACTGAAAATCTACTAGGTACAACTATTTCTTAAGCTTCACACAGAAGGCAAACTTAAAGTCATCACAGCCCCAACAATTCTTATTCAAGCAACAAAACAAAAACAATTGCATTTTCTTATCTCATAAATTCTACTTAAAAACATAATAAAACAAAAAGTAACTACTCATGCATACTTGAACACAAAACAAATGCTTCTGGAATATAATTGTAGATGATCAATGATTCTTTTAACCAAATTTTGAGAATTCTACAAAAAATTATATACACATCCTACTAAAGTAATTTTATTGCACCTTTTCTTTATACTCCTTTGGATTTTCAAAATCAAACATACATCAGATGCCAAAACTAATTATACAAAAACTGTAGAAAACTGTCCTGCTCATTGTTGCCCAAATTTCATATTAGCTAGTATGTAATTACAAGAAAATAAGCTATATACTACTTTCAAAGAAAAAACTCTTTAAAATGTACATTCAAGCAAACTAAAAATATATGTATGCTTTTTTCTTTTTCTTTTTTACAAAAATCTTTATAAAACCAATATCCATGCAAAATGAAATACAGTAATCAACATGAAATAAAAACTGCAATAATCTAAAATTAAAAGTTTGATTTACAAAAAATGTCTACCAATCAGAAGCATAAAGCTGCTAAGCTTCACTTTTTCATGAGTAAGATCTGACCATGAAGATGGCAGGACCATTACAGATCATTTGTTACCAATGGAGAAGCAAGTTCTTTTAACAACATTCACACTTTTAACTAAAGATGTACATATTTCATGGTATACCAGAGCAGAACTCACTAAAAACAGAACACTAAAAAAATGAATTATGCTAGTTTACCACATATTTCATCTATAGTCCTGACAATCAATTGAAGATTTGCTTCTGAAAGTTGAAACCTTTTGTCACAAACTAGTGACCTCACTCCAGCAAGTTATGGTGCTCTAAAATCTATATTGTTTGCTTCAGAATACAACAAGAATATTGAGAATCTCATTACTTACCCATGCTAGATATGAGTTTAAGGGCTGATCCAGGTTTCTAAAGATGACACCCATTTTTGTGAAATTCTGCCTATTTTTATTAAATGTTTCCTGCTTTTGTGAAATTTCCCTATTCTCATATTTAGAGCCATTTTAATCCTCTATAATTATTATTCATTCCATTGCTAACCATGGTTCAAAGCTTCCCAGGTTCGCAGCAAGTTTTCTGTTTTGATGATTGTGTATGCAGATTTTTTTTTTTTTTTTATACGACTGATCTTAAAAAAAAAAAAAAAAAAAAAAACACTCACGTAGTAACAAACCAGAAAAGTAATCAAAGTCAAAATTTTAAGTGCTGGTGGAAAAATAATAGCTCACTAAGTAAAATAACATAAATAAAAACAGTCACTCATATGTCACAACTCAATACCCCATAAAGTGATCAGTCAGCCCTTCCCCATCCTGCTGCTCTCCTCATAACAATAAATATGTTTTCCAGAATATTGTCCAGTACGGCAAAGATTAATCTGAGTAGGGATGGGCAAAAACACCGATGTTTTGCAAGTGATAATTGATGTTTTACCTTCAATGTTACAGGAGCCAATACTTCAAAAAAAACATCAAGGTTTGCATGACCAATGTTTGAAACTGCAAAAAAATATTTTCTATGTAAAGCAAATGAATTTCCCTTCTCGCTGCATTCCTTTTAAAGAGGAAGGGAGTATCATCTTTTCATGTCAAGAATTAGCAATTTTTTTGCTGCTTTGTTTGATATTTCATCAGCGAAAATAGTTCTTTTCCTTGATGTTATGGGAAACAATACATCCAAAAAATCAGGTTTCATGACTGATGTTTAAAAACAGCAAAAGCATACATAATCCAATCAAAGAATTTCTGCATGAAGTAAATGAATTTCTCTTTCTTGTATTCTTATAAAGAGAAAGGGAATATTATCTTTCTATGAGATGAATTAGCAATTTTTTTCAATTTTGTTCAATGTTTCATCACCAAAACTAGAGCTCTTATCCTCAATGTTACAGGAGCCAATACAACGAGCGTTTTAACAAATATTATTGGTTACTTGATGTTGAATTGGTGAGCAGCAATTTTACTCACTGATGTGCTCCATTATACTGCTGTAATGGAAAAGATGTGATCTTCAGCTTTTTAGCAAAATATCAAGATTTTCACTGATACATTGATAATTTCCACTGATACTACCAATGTTTTGAGAACGAGTGTCCACCAATGTCCAATATCAGTGTTTTTCACCAATGTGCCCCTACTTCTGAAATATCCCTAGAAAATGCATACAAAGTGAGGCTGCCAGTGGAATGGGGATGGGGCTGCTCCTATACTCCTTTAGGGTTCCTTTCAGCAAGTGTCATCTTCGTTGCCAGTAGTGATGGCGAAATAATTGACAGGCATTTGGTTAAATCAGAGGCTGATTTAACCAAAAGCAACACTTCATAATGACAAGGGGGGAAACCCCCACTAGTTAAACATGATAATATTCAAAATGCATCTTACACTAAAATTTTACTGAAAATGAAGATGCCATTACAGTTAAAAATATTTCTGTGAAGATACTGTTTGAGCTAAAAATATTTTTGTGAAGATGCTGTCCAATGGTATCAAATGCCACCTGGATTAACCCCTAGAGCTAAATAATTTTAAAAACAGTTTGAAACATCAAGAATGTCCCTTTATTGATCAGTTACACACTAACATAACTCCAACTTATTTAATGTTTCTTCAACACCTGTATCTATATCAAACTTTTCTCTGGTCAAACGTAATATTGCTGTTCATTTGAACAACTTGTTTTAAGCCAATGTGCTGCTGTATAGATATCATAACAGATAATTCAAATAATTAGCTAAATTTTAGCAATCTTTCACAGGATATAGCAGCGTAACAGCTTACCCAAGACCAGGGGTGCAGAAAAATTTTCAGGGCCCAATATTTCCCCAGAACGCAATTTTTTTCTGTCCGAAATTTCCCCCAAAACTGTAGCAGACTTTCATACAAGTTTAAGCGAGTATTAGATCTATATGTTGATGATTAAGAACTAATCCTCAAAGCCTATTACTTAAAAATTTGAAAAAAAAAAAACCTAAATATTTATTTTAGATTCAAAATGTCTGAAACATTTTTGGGTCTAGGTGAAAACAGTGGTGGGGCAGAGAGGCTGAAAAATAAACAGCTAAAAAAAATTCAATTAACTATAATTTATTTCATTCTAGCATTTCAGGTGTATAATTGTGCCCGATAATTTTACTGAATGAAATTTAAATTAGACTTAAATCCTTTGAAAAATGCATGGGTCATTTGCTTTAAAATGTGCGGAACCCCTAATAATTTTTCAGATCGGCGCCTACGACACATAAGCTGCCATTAGTTTGGGAAATTTTTTTATTAGCATGACTAGTGGTTGCGCCGTACTTATTACTCATGCCACGCTGTCTACGCCTTGGCATTAGTAAAGTCATTCGGGCTCGGTGAATCATATGTCAGCGGCAGTCTGCAGTACGTCACTGTGCTCATAACCTCTTGTATTTATAACGACACGACATTTTTCAAAATGATTACCTGATTACCGTGCAGTAAATTACTCTTATTTTTCATGTTATACTCGTTGTTAATAAGTCAATTTTTCGTTTTATTATTATTACTACTATTATTATTATTACCTACCCGCGGGCAAAAATTTCCCCAGAGCTGCCTTAATTTCCCCAGAGCTGCCTTAATTTCCCCCGAACCTCATTCGCGAGTTCGGACAAATTCTGCACCCCTGCCTAAGACTACTGTGTAAAAGACTATGATAAGCCAAGCAAAGGAAAGATCAACACAAAACTATGAACAGGCAATCAATGATGCAGACTGCTGATGGCATCATTTACTTGACACAATATTCAGCACACAATGTGATGACCCATTTTTGCAATCTCCCTTCCTCTCCCCTCAGAATTGTGGCCAAAGGCAAAAATGAAAACCAAAGAAGAAAAGGAGAAAAATAGACAGTTTTAATCATTTTAAATCATGCTAATTAACATATTCAGTGCCAACCACTCAGCGGGGCATTTAAACCTACAGGCCAGCCATTTAAATCCCCCCCCCCCCGCCCTTTACATAGCACTTTAGAAAATTGATTATTCCTAAACTGTCAGTCCTAGAAAATTTAAATTGTGTACATACCTTAGCAAGACATCCTAGTAGACTTTGTAGGTATGATATCTGCTATAACAGTTAAATGCCTTAACTGGCTTACAGTACTGAATGTGTTAATTTGCTTCCTTTCTATTTGCAAATTCATTTCGACTATGAAACTCATGTTTTGCTCTTTAGCAAAATATCTACTAAAATCAAATAATCAACATTTAAAAGGCATTAGGCATAAATCAATTCCTATATTCCACAAAATCTAAGCTTGCTCGCTGTTACCCAGGAGGCTATAATCAAATGTTTTGTTTAAGAAATGCCCCTCCCACACATACACATTTCTGGCTCATTCATCCTCAATGAGAATAGTTCTCTATAAAATTCACAATAATCATGAAAATAGTTCTTTATAAAATTCACAATAATCATGAAAATAGTTCTCTGTAAAATGTTTCTAATACTTTCGTAATTCATACAATTTCTACTAACAAGAAACCTCTCCTGCTTTGCTAATCTTACTATTCTATTGAGGAATGTTAAATCTAAGTGCACTTGACATATTTTGTTGAATTATCAAAACTTCCCTTCAGACTATTATTTTGTTACTTTTTTAATGATGATGAAATTACTGACCAAATTTTATTTACAGGCACTACATGAATCACTTTGTCACCATATGTGAATTTCAGAACAAGGTTGTGTTGTTGTTGTTGTGTGTGTGTGAGAGAGAGAGAGAGAGAGAGAGAGAGAGAGAGAGAGAGAGAGAGAGAGAGAGAGAGAGAGAGAGAGAGAGAGTGTGTGTGTGAGTGAGTGAGTGAGTGAGTGAGAGATTCATCAAATTTTTAGAATGCTACCAATTATGTAGTCATCAGACTCCTTTTTTTTTTTTTCTATTCCTTCTCCCATATGTAACAAGAACAAAGCTTTATGGCTTTCGTGTGTAATTACACACACCAACAATGCTATGATGCTCAATTATTTTTTCAACACTAACTCACATCCTTAGAGTCCAATTAAGAATTCTACAAAATAATTAAGAGTACCTAAACAGTAAAATGAAAAAACTTCAGAGAGATTGCCTCATTTAGCCTTTTATTTCTACAAAGTTGATTTTCTGATTAGTTCTAACTCAAAAGAAAAAACGTTAATGTACAGGGTGTGAGCAAAAAGTATGTGGACTGGATTTATTAAAAAAAAAAAAAAGTACAAGACTTGCGGATTTGAAACTTAATCGCCTTCGAAGTAGCACCTGTCCGAAGCCACCCACTTAGCCCAGCACTATTTCCACTGCTCAAAGCATTTTTTGAAGTCATCTTCTAAAATAGCAACAGTTGCTCTGTTGCATGTTTTCAGTATCTTAAAATCTTTTTCCTTTCAAGTGGTATTTGATTTGGGGGCAAGAGAAAAAAAGTCGCAGGGAGCAACTCTGGTAAATAGGGTGGCTGACAGACATGTGCAATGCTGTTCTTAGTAAGAAATTGCTGCACAAGTTGCCACGCATGATCAGGCACATTGTCATGGTGAAGTTACCACTCACCACTCTCATGCAATTGCCAGCCTTGTGCGACAAACTGCATGCCTCAAACACTGCAAAGCTTGACAGTAGTACTCCTTGTTGATTGTCTGGCCTGATAGCGCATATTCATGATGTGCAATTCCCTCATGATTGGAAAAAATATTCAGCATTGTCTTAACATTTGCTGTGGCTCTGTAGTGCTTTTTTGGGGGTCTGGGAGAGTTTGGGGGTCTCCTCCACTGTGAAGACTGGGCCTTAGTTTTGGAGTCATAACCATAAACCCATGATTTGTCACCAGTTATGGTAGTATTTAAAAAGTTTTTGTCGTTTTCAACGCATTCAGGTAAATCACTAGCAGCTGAAACAACGGGCTTGTTTTTGCTCAGCTGAGAGCAATTTTGGCACAAATTTGGCTGAGATGTGTCTCATATCCAAATCATCCATAAGAATCAACTTAAATGAACCAAAACTAATGTTGAAGTCTTCAGATGACTAACGAATTAGTGATTTGGCAATTTTCCTGCACAGCTGGGCACACAAGTTTGACTCTTTTCACTTTTTGGTGGTTGCAGGCCTCCCAAACCGTTCATCACTCTTGACACTTTCACGATTATCTTTAAAATGTCACCCCTCATAAACTTGTGCACGACTCATACAATCTTCCCTATAGAATTTCCATAACTTTAAGTATGTGTCTTTGCAAGTTTTGCAAAGTTTTTGACAAAATAATTTTTTTGTCAACATGACAAATGTGACAAACAGCTTCACACACATAAGAACAAAGTAATGCCATATAAAAAACGGATGAGCAGGGGAGACATGACTCATGGCACATGTGTAGCAGGTTCCAAGGTCAACCTGTGTCAAACCACTTTCTGCACTTATGCAACCAGTCTGGATACTCTATGATCACACCTCGTACAAAAAACCTAATGTTAATAAATACAGTTTATTTTATTAATTAATATAAAAAGAAAATAAATGTATGCAGTGTAAAAGGCTGCCTCATAAATTGAGGCATAACTCACTTGTTGCTCTTTGTACTTTTCTTCCAACTTTTCCAAGGAACAATTAGAGGATAATATAACAGGATGGAGTCTTTCTTCCAATTCCCTGAGCCAGCGCCTAAGGTTACGCATTTGATTGCTGATTTCTGTAAAGCAATATATAAGAGAAAGCTTTTTTTTTAAATCAAAATTTTACATAATGTTATCACCAATCAACAACAAAGGTTAAGCAGACAGAAACAATGAACCTACACATCTTCCTCAGCCTTGTAACAATAACAGATATTTCAATACAAATCCACAAATTATTGGCTATTTGTTCTCAAGGAATCTCTCACTCATTCTCTCTCTCTCTCTCACTCACACACACACACACACACACACACACACACACACACACACACACACACACACACACACACACACACACACATTTTCTCATTAAAAGCGATCATGCAGTAACAATGCATTCAACTATCTGAACATCCAACAATATCCAATATCCTCTACATCATGGATCCATAATCATGTATCAGCATGGATCACAAATTCCAATTGGTCCAAGTCATCCAATTACAATTTCAACTAGATATCCTGACTTAGCACTGTTTTGAAGTTTGAAACATCATTATTCAATTTAAATTAACTGAATTTGAATTAAAAACAAACTCAAAGACACCTAAATTAATTATGTATGTATAATGTGCTATAGATAATTTAATAATATTTGTAAGTTCAAGATTATATAACTAATCAACACTTACCCTACTTTATTTGTAGGAAACATGTCGCCATGTTACGCATGTTTTCATCATTTACGATAGGGGCCTCTCTTACTTATACTGCAAATTTCATTGAAATTTCCCACACAACTCACAATACTATAAGCTTCAAATACTTTTTTACAAATTCATCTAAAAATTTATTAAAAAACACTTAAAATTAAACTTCATATACAACTTCAATAACTGTCCTTACTGTACATTACCTCACTTCACCCATGTGGCCATCATGAAGTATAGCATTATTCATCAGTGTTGGCTAGGTTTTAATCCTAACCCTTTTAACAAAGGTCCCAAACACCAAATTAAATCCCCTAAAACCTTAAAGCTATTAAAACAGAGCGAGAGGTCTCACATAGATTTCGAGAAAGCTCCTTTACAAACGATTCTCCTGGAGAACCCACTTTCCAAGAGGTTCCACATGAACCAGTTTTCGGATTGATATTAATCCATCTTCAAGATATACCACCCTGTGTTCAGAATACAGCCATGCTGTTTAACAGTGAGTGTTTCACTTCATTTGGAACAGCAGCTCCGTTCACGGCATGTACAACAATGTTCTCTAAAAATGAAAAGATTCTATCTTGTGATGCCATTTGTTGAGGCTCCAAGGTTATTTTACACTTGCCCAAAAACCAAGTTTTATTTATATTTATTTATTTATTTATTTATTATTTTGAAAATAGAAAATACTTTTCTTACTTTTTCAAAAAACTCTCTTTTTGTTAATTATTGCTTTCCAAGTATCAGGTACAGCTGCAGAGTTTATACAACTGTATTTTAACACATTGACTTTTCTTGACAGCCTGGTAATCAAAAATAGAAACATTTGGACTTCAGGGTATTCAGAAAAATCATCTTTCGTACCAGCAGATTCAGCCTACCCAAATAGTCATAAAATTAACAGTTTGAGAATTTGGGTTAAATGTGCCTTCACTCACTCTAACAAAAAGAAACATCAAGAAGATGAAATGAATGGTTTAAAACTCAGGCATCACGCGACAATAACACATAAACATATAAAACGAGCAAAACATACAGAGTCACGTACAGTAAAAGGTTCGTTTAGCGGTAGCTTTCGGTCATCCTACGACCTTGATCACCCGCGATCGACTGGATGGACTGGTTGCCAGAACTACAATTTGAAGTTGGGGTGTTGGAACTGTTGCCAGATTTTAGAAGAGAGATCCAAATAAATGGGATTTGGTGAGGGGTCTCTGAATTGCAGTTTTTGGTGAACAAAATTTCAATGCTCTCTTGGAAATGCAGAGATGCCTTGTTGATGAAAGGGGAAACTTTTTTGGTTCCTTTCCAAATGGGAACTGCAGAGGTGTCTTCAAGGGTTAGTGCAGATAAAGCTGTCTTTGGAAACATCTTTTTTGTGTACACCAAGTCTTGTTTTGATGCTTCGGTATGTGCTTCCAATATACACTGAGAGACCAGAGGAAGTTGAAATGGGAATAGCATAAACCCCAGGGGTGTCCAAGGGTGAGACAGGATCCCTGTCTTTAAGCAGGCACATTATTGCAGAAGGGTTTGGTTTCACTGTGAGAGTGTAGCCCATTGTTTTGAAAAGTTTACACATCTTATAAGAGAAGGATCCATGGAAAGGGATGGAACCAATGAATGGTGGTTTTTCCATCATTATTGGTGAGAGAGCAGACAGATTTTTCAAGTGGAAATTTTGGAGGAATTTTTGAATTGTAAAAGGTGGGAACTGATGGGCTTCGACAATTTTCTTTATGGTGTCAATTTCTTCATTGAAGGAAGATTCAATGTTGCAGACAATCCTGGCACGATTGACATAAGTTCAATGGTCACTGTTGAGCTGCAAGTCTTCAATGGTCTTCCCTCAAGTTTTTCAAGTATCTAAACCTATTTTTTCTGGACGCTGTTCTAAAATACTCCAAGAAACCAAGGAAAAATTGCTCCAAGCAGCAATCTGCGACCTCCGCGGAAACATCGCTAAAAATGAACTCCTTTGCTATTCCGAATATCAAGCTCTAAGTTTCCAAACTCATTCATCTTTGCTAGATATCTTTATGATACGCATCTCCGAAATCGCTGCTACAGAGACTGAAATGAAACCTCAAAACACTGCAAGAAATTTCAGTTTCTACTCAACAAACAGTGTCCTGCCAAATCTTCTCATATCACAGCTGCAAGTCCGTCGACACACACACACACACACACACACACACACACACACACACACACACACACACACACACACACACACACACTTCGTGAATCTCTCGGATACTTCACTTCCTCCAAAACTGGAAGCCTTCCTTTCACTTGGACTTAAATTCACTCCTGAAACTAATCTAAATCTAAAAGCCACAATCTCCATGCTAGAAGCAGCAGTTCACAGCACTAAACCCAAAGCTTAACCAATCCTCCGTGCCAAGGCAGCACTCTATCTTGCAAAAGTGGAAAAGAAACCCCTGAAGCATTCTTCCTCATTCCTCAAAGAAATCAGCAATCTAATGAATGAAAAGAATCTTGCAATCTGTAAAGCTGATAAAACTGGCTGTCCTGTCATTATCTCCAAAACTGTTTGTTCTCAATGAAAAAGCTGAATCATTCCTCTCAACTTCAAATTGTAAGGTACTAAAATCTGATACCACCCCCAAACTTAAAACTGCAGTTGTAAGACTCAACAAAAAACCTCTCTTTAAAGACCTTTCTTGGAGATTTTACACCACTACCATTTTTTCAAAATCCACGCTTATTCTTCCAGATTAAACTTCATAAAACTGGTTTCCCTCTTCGACCACTCGTGGAATATACTTTTTCTCCCACCCGTAACCTTGAACGGAGGATTGTGGGAAAATGTAAACATCTCACCTCCAGCCATCTTCTGTCAATTTTCTCCACTAAAGAGTTCATTAGAAAACTCCCTCCTAGCAATGAACCCTCTGACAAAATGTTCACTCTGGATGTAGTCTCTCTCTCTCTTCCCTTCAGTCCCTCTTTTCCACTCTCATATGCTGCTAGTTTGCTAAAAGAAAACCAATCACTCTCTGGCACACTAACAAAAGACCTGTATGACTGCCTTCAAACTCTGAGAGATCTTAATTGTTTGAAGTTCAACAACAAATACTACTGTCAGCAAGAAGGACTTCCGATGGGTTCACCTCTCTCTCCACTTCTGACTGAAGTTTTCATGCAACATATCGAAAAAAACATAGTTATGGAACACAATCTACAACCTTTCATTTGGCTTCGATATGTTGATGATATTTTTGTAATTTGGCCACACAATAGAACTGACCTTGAATCTCTTGAAAAGATTTCCCTAAAGTTTCCATCAATAAAATTTACCATCAATGAAGAATCACAGCAAGGCATTGACTTCTTGGATGTCCACCTGACAAGGCAAGGGAATCATCTCAACAGATCTGTCTACAGAAAACCCTTTGCAATAGCAAACATAATCTCATTTTTATCCTACTCCCCAACTGCTCACAAATTTGCAGTTTTTAAAACTTATGTCAATCATGCCAGGATTGTCTGCAACACTGAATCTTCCTTCAATGAAAAAATTGACACCATAAAGAAAATTGCTGAAGCCCATCAGTTCCCACCTTCTACAATTCAAAAATTCCTCCAAAATTCCCACTTGAAAAATATGTCTGCTCTCTCACCAATAATAATGGAAAAACCACCATTCGTTGGTTCCATCTCTTTCCATGGATCCTTCTCTTATAAGATGTGTAAACTTTTCAAAATAATGGGCTACACTCTCACAGTGAAACCAAACCCTTCTGCAATAATGTGCCTGCTTAAAGACAGGGATCCTGTCTCACCCTTGGACACCCCTGGAGTTTATGCTATTCCCATTTCAACTTCCTCTGGTCTCTCAGTGTATATTGGAAGCACATACTGAAGCATCAAAACAAGACTTGGTGAACACAAAAAAGATGTTTCCAATGGTCTTCCAAAGACAGCTTTATCTGCACTAACCCTTGAAGACACCTCTGTAGTTCCCATTTGGAAAGGAACCAAAAAAGTTGCCCCTTTCATCAACAAGGCATCTCTGCATTTCCAAGAGAGCATTGAAATTTTGTTCACCAAAAACTGCAATTCAGAGACCCCTCACCAAATCCCATTTATTTGGATCTCTCTACTAAAATCTGGCAACAGTTCCAACACCCCAACTTCAAATTGTAATCAAGGTCGTAGGATGACCGAAAGCTACAGCTAAATGAACCTTTTACCGTACGTGACTGTGTGTTTTGCTCGTTTTATATGTTTAGATGAAATTTAGTAAATCTGTTGCAAGAAATTATGGATACAGTAAAGTTAATAAATTAATATATGAATTTAATAATAAACTGAAATATCCAAGTATAACCAATAATAAAAAGGAATAAAAAATATATAGGGTCTTTGCCATATATAAAAAAATTACTAGCTAACTATGCAAATTAGGTAAAAAATAAAATTATTTTTTCAGATATTCTGTCTCAACTGTTCATTAGTGTTTAGTGGAGCAAAGGCAAGGGCCAAAGAGTGCTCTGTTTCAACTGTAACTGACCTATTAGTACATAATAAACATCAATCAAAATTATTAAAACAAGCGGGCATTTATGAAATCCCAATAAAATTATCTTAACTCTGCATTTCATATGTAGGTAGCACCAAAAACAGGCTAAAACAGAGGTTAAACCAACATATAAAAAATTGGCAAAAAAAAAAAAAAAAGATGAAAAAAAACAGCTGATTCAATATTACATTAAAAATAGAAGTTATTCGAAATTTGAAAAAATACAAATAATTTTAACACATAATTCAGTCACAGAATTATGATATTCAAAATCAATATCCACTAAAAAACAAGAAATAGATTATGTAATATTCAAGATGGAGAAGCGCTACCTGACACTTGGAAAGCAATAATTAAAAAAAGAGAAAGAACTTTTCAAAAAGAACATAAAAGAAAGGATTTTCTACTTCTGAAATAAATAATAATAATAACCTTATTTTCTGGCAAGTGTAAAATAGTTTAGCCTTGGAGTCTCAACCGACTGTGTCACAAGGTAGAATCTTTTCATGTTTTAGAGAACACTGTTGTTGCACACGCAGTGATCATTGCTGCCTCTTCAAAACGAAGTGTAACACTCACCGTTAACCAGCCTGGTTGTGTTGTAAACACAGGATGGTATATCTTGAAGATGGATTAATGTCGATCTGAAAACCAGTTCATGTGGATCCTCTTAGAAAGGGGGTTCTCCAAGAGAATTGTCTGTAAAGATGATGTTGAAATTTATGTAATAGTTTTAAGGTTTTTAGGGGCTTCACTTTGGTGTTCGAGAACCTTTGCTAAAAGGGTTAGTGCTAAAACCTAGCAAACACACAGATGAATAAAGCTATAATTCATGATATCCATGTGGTTGAAATGAGGTAACATGCAATAAGGGCAGTTAATGAAGTTGTATATAAAGTTTAATTTTAGGTGTTTAATATTTTTTTAATTAATTTGTAAAAAAGTATTTGAAGCTCAGTATTGCGAGTTGTGTTGAAAATTTTGATGAAATTTGTAGTTTTAAGTACATGAGGCCCCTATCATAAATGATCAAAACATGCATAGAATAGTTACATGTTTCCTACAAATAAAGTAAGGTAAGTGTTGATTAGTCACATAATCTTGAACTTAAAAAGAAATATTAAATCCTCATTCAAATTTTTCAGTCCACTTGTAAATGGTATTATAGGTTAATCAATTCTCACCATACAACAGAACAACATTTCTTAGTGAAATGTTCAATTGGATGAAAGTTCTTTAGGCCACAGAAAATGCAAATATCATGCTGTTATTCAGTTGCACATTCAACATCGTTGCCATCTTTTATGGCCATTTCTATCTTCTGGGAGAAAACAAACAAATCCTTATACCATATGTGCTTTTATGAAAATAGTTATGAGAGGAGTGCTGTCAGTATGCAAATGCACAACATAAATATACGTTCATAGCACTGTACACATACTGCTACCTGTGGCCAACAATTCTAAACCTTTCAGTTGCCACTTACTGAATTGCATTTCAGGAATCGATCCAGGCGGCATTTGATACCATTGGGTGGTATCTTCACAAAAATATTTTTAGCTCAAATGGTATTGTAACAAAAATATTTTGAACTGTGATGGTGTCTTCACTTTCAGTAAAATTTTATCTTAAGAAAAATATTTTAATGTGAGACACATCTTGAATATTGTTGTATTTAACTGTGTTCTTTTTCTTCTTTCTTTTTGTTCTTATGAACCGTTTTCAGTAAAACGGTTCCTGACGAATGCGTATCCATCACTGTGTCATCACTAGTGGCAGCTGAGGCAAACCTCGCTGAAAGGAACCCCAAAGCATTATGGGAGCATTTTTTCCCTGCCTGCATTTTCTAGGGCTAACTCATAAGAAGCAATGAGCACATTGGTGGATACTCATTCCTGAAACATTCCCACATTGGTAGTATCGGTGCACATTTTTGATGTGTCAGTGAAATCCTCGATGTTTTGCTAAAGAGCCAAAGAATTCACATCTTTCTCATCTGCAGCAATTATGGGCGTGTCGCTGTTCAATATATTGGTGATATCTCACTAATTCAACATCAAGTAACCTTAATATTTGTTAAAATGCTTGATGTACTGCAAACTTCTATGTATCGACTCCTGTAACATCGAGGATAAGAACTTTATTTTTGGAGATGAAACAGAGAAAAAATCATTAATTTGCAACATAAAAAGATGATATTCCCTTTTTCTTTATAAGAATATAAAAAAGATAGATTCATTTACTTATCGCAGAAAATTTTCGAGTGGATTATGCTTTTGATTTTGCAGTTTTAAATATCGGTCATGAAACCTCCATTTTTTTTTTTTGGGGGGGGTATAGGTTTCTGTAACACTGAGGAAAGGAATTTAATTTTCAGTGATGAAACATTGAACAAAACGATGAAAAAATCGCTAATTCATGATATAAGGAGATTACATTCCCTTCCTCTTTAAAAGAGTGCAGTAAAGTAAGCAAAAGCAGCAATGCTTAACACCACCAATATTTTTTGTCCATCTCTACTCTGATTATTCTTTGCCAGGATTCTGGGAAATATATTTACATATAAGGAAAAGCAGCATGATGGGGAGGGGGGGGGAGGTGCTGACATTCGCTTTATGGGGGATCGGTTTGTGACATATGAGCGACTTTTGTTTTTAATGTTATTTTAGTTATTCCTTTTACTCCAGCACTTAAAAATTTTGATCTTCAATGATTTTCCTGGTTTAATACAACCTGAAGTATTATGTATTACTATTATTATTTTCTGAGATCTCAGCTGGAGCATAATCCCAGAGTTGTATAAAAAAAAAAAAAAAAAAAACTATCTGTGTATGCAATCATCAAAACTGAAAACTTGCTGCAAATTCAGAAAGCATGAACCATGATTAGCAATAGAATAAGAATAAATTAAAATAAACAAAAAATAAAACAATTACTCTCAGAATAATAATTATAGAGGTCTGAAATTACTCTAAACACAAAAATAGGGCAAATTTGACAAAAATAGGTAGACTTTCACAAAAATGGGATCATCTTTAAAAACCTGGATCGACACCTGCATATGTGAGCAACTTATGCCATGGTGAGTCAAAAGTTCATCCCATTTGCAGCTAAAAAGTTCCATGATACAAGAAAGCCATACACACTCACCTCGATTCTGTAAAGCACCAAGCCATTGTTTTCTATAGTCCTTTGCCAACGTTCCACCAGAGACACGATCCCACAGCAGTACAACTCAGCAGGTTTTAAGGACAAAAACTCTCTGGTGCCAGATTCCACATCCACCGCTGAAGCAAAGTGCCACCCTTGTAGGAAATGAGTGATGGAGTGACACAGGTGGTAGTCGGATGGGTGTACGGTCCAAACTGTATGGAAGATTAGGGAGAATCTTAAACCCTTCCAATTCCTGTAGTTTTGGCAAACCACTCTGAAGGTGTGACTTGGGCCATTATCCACTTGCATCCATGATTGCTTTCTATTGATGATTGCTGGATAGCATTGGCATAGAATACCATAGAACACTGCAGCTGTTCAGCACAGAGGTTTGCACCCACAGCCTAACAATCTGGCATGAGTTCCCAGTGCACAGGACTCTCACTATTCCACCAAATGCACAGCATAACTTTACTCTCAAATCACACCCTCTGCATCACTGGCTGTGCTTCCTGGCATGGTTTCAGCCTTTGGTTCCAAGTGGTACAATAAATTTAGGAATATCCACTTTTCATCACCTGTGGTTATTTGACGGCAACACTTATCGTCCTGTGGATTTGACAGTAATCTGCGACAAAGAGTAACACACTGTTACACCTGCTAGGGTGTAAATTCATTGGGAACCACTCAATGGTACCTGGAGAAAAAACAAATTATGGTGGATTGGGAAGACCCCACCTCAGCTGCCAACTGTTGTGAACTGGTACCGGGCTTCACTGTCACAGCTTCGACCAGGATGTCAGTGTTGGTGGTCGTTGGACATTCTGACCTTGGCTTGTCTTTAGGGCTGGTGTCCTCAGCATTGAAACACCAGAACTATTTTCATACAGTGCTGTTGTCCACTGTTTCCTCACCTTCTGCTACATAAATTTCTCTAACTGCTGTCACCACATTTAACTTTTTTTTTCCAAAAATGACATAAGAACACCCAAACAGCATGTTTATTGACCTCCATCCTCTGCTCACCTAATAAAGCAAAGTGGCTCCATGACAAATGCACACCCTCAGCCTCATATGTTCTATGTCATCATGGTGCCCAGTTAATGCTGGTGCATGTTTTGCGCAGGAATGAATGTCCAACGTTATGTGTAGCTCAAAACGGGACTAACTTTTGACTGACCCTGGTATACTAACTCATCTACACTTACACAAATAGATTTAGAAATAATTTACATGGAGCTTCATTTTTTCATTTCACATTAACATGGCTTTTGTTACACAAATAGATTTAGAAATAATTTACATGGAGCTTCATTTTTTCATTTCACATTAACATGTATTAGCTTTTGTTTTCTAGTATACACTTCAATCAGTAAATCTGAAAAAAAAATGGTGGTCTGGAATTAAACTATATTTTTTAGTTTCTTGAATATAATCTAAGCATTTTGATTTAATCAACACATTTGTTGATCCTTCTGATATGGCAAATCCTACAGCCAGTAGTAAAAATAGCACTATTATGATAAGTACAAATTTAACAAAAATGTGGTGGTCTAGCAACTTATCAGGTACAAAGACATACCCTGACTGCAACAGCCTGGGCTTCAGTCCCAGTCATGGTATGAGCATTGTCAAATACAGAGCAATCGAAAAAGCTTTAAACTAAAAGAGAAAGAGACTTTAAAAAAAACCCAAATGAAAAGAAGCTGATGGACTTTGAATTCAAATATTTTTAGTCTGATGCACCACAAAAATATTCCAAATGGGCAGCAGTAACCACTAAGTAAAACTCAAGTTTGAATACAAATTTATAAGAAATTTTTAAGTAACATATTAGGTCTTAATATTAGTGATTTATTATAACAGGTGTCACACAGTACAAAACAAAAAAACATGCTTTTCATCTAAAATGTCAGAAATGTGTACATTAAATTACAGGGGAATTGATCTCCATTCAAGGTCCAGCAAAATGAAACAGTAGCTATTTAAACCTTACATGTAGACCTAAGGGGCCACACAACTGAAACCTGTCAAGCTGCACCTGGAAGTTATTCAACATGCAATGCATAATAAAACCTAGCTGACATTCATTTATTCGGTGTTGCTGTAATGCATGTGTACTAACACAACACAACACAGAAGATGAGTAAATGCATGAAACAAGCAACCTGCTAAAAGAAAAAAAAGTTAATTTATTATCATCATCATTACATACCTATATTACAACATGTGTTGACGCATGTATTTGAAATAGATGACTAAATAAAATTACTGCTAGTTTGAAACAGGCATTCCCAATCTCTTTTTGCCCATTGCATAATTTTCTGCCTCTAATGTATTGCTTCCTTCATTACTTATGGCTAATTTTACACTTTCAATCCAAATGTCTACCTTTTGGTTTACAGCCTGAAACCACAGAGTGCAACACCTGTTAAGGTCATCCTTCATGTAACAGATGTATCCAAATTACCTCAATGTTTTGTAATTAAATATTTCTCCTACGGAAGAAGTACCCACCTTTGATTAGAAATGCAACTAATATAGCTCTAGATTCTATTAGTTGCCTGCATCATTATAGGAAAGTTTCCCCATGGATGACACAAATCAGTCTGAAAGAAGGCTATTTGATCAACTATTTCCACTCTCAGCAATATAAAGAGAAGCAATGGTTATTCACCAAACTACATGTCATGCATCAAGTAATCCCCACCCCTTTTTTTAACTCCACATATTGACATAGAGCTTTAGATATGCACTAAATGAAGGTTAGCCAGGACACCACATAAACAACCTAATTCGTTGCATGCATCACCATAAACAATTCAAGGACTAAACCCTATTTGCAGAGCAATGCAGAAAGTAATTCTTATAAAACATTCACTGACAAAAAACTTATGAGAAATGCTGATGTCTGATCAATTAATATATGCCCATAAATGTGAAATACAATTAATCTTTTCTTTAAATTTTACAGTTACAAAAATTACAACTAATGCATACATACTAAATGCATGGTAAGTTAAAGTAGGCCACATCCTGCAAATAATACACCATCATAATATATCCATAATTATATACACGATCATAATATATCCATAATTAGTAAATTATTCAAAATATTCATTGATTTATGCAAATAAAAAACGTAAAGGATTTAACTCTGCATAAAAATAAAAACCTACCATCCAAAATTCCATCTTTTGCTGGCTGAGGTTTGTGTGGATTGATTGACTGTTCCACAGCTTCCCACTTATTGTTTAGTAAATTCAGACGACGATGGATCTCATCTCTCATGTCAGGATATTTTTTGCTTAACTTTTTCGCTTGATCATTGAACAGCTTACAAAGATATGCAACCTTGCCACGCTCCTCCATGACGTTCTGTAATGAAGCGATTTAAATATATATATATATATACTTAAGAGCAAAACTGAAGACTAAGGAAAAATTTTAGAATTTAAAACGAAGGGTGCAAAATAACCTGATATATATATGTATACATATATACACACATCCTCAAAATACATTTTTAGATTTCACTGTTTATAAATTTACATTAAGGAAAATTTTTACACACAACACCCACCACCACCACCACCCTACAAAAAAAAAAAAAAACTGCACAGCAATCACCAAGATTTATTAAAAGAGTAACATTTACAAGTAAAATACTACAATACACTAAAGTTTCATGTTAATAAAAATCAGTAATATTAAAAAAAAAAAAAAAGCAAAAAAACTTTCAGATTCTTCTACCATAAACACAGAAATTGAGCAAAAACACAGTCACGTATGGTTAAAAGGTTTGTTTGGCGGTAGCTTTCGGTCATCCTACGACCTTGATCGCCTGTGATCGATTGAATGGGCTGGTTGCCAGAACTAAAATTTAAAATTGGAGTGTTAGAACTGTTGCCAGATTTTAGTAGAAAGATCCAAATAAATGGGATTTGGTGAGGGGTCTCTGAATTGCTGTTTTTGGTGAACAAAATTTCAAGGCTATCTTGGAAATGCAGAGATGCTTTGTTGATGAATGGGGCAACTTTTTTTGTTTCTTTCCAAATGGGAACTGCAGAGGTGTCTTCAAGGGTTAGTGCAGATAATGCTGTCTTTGGAAGACCATTGGAAACAACTTTTTTGTGTTCACTAAGTCTTGTATTGATGCTTTAGTATGTGCTTCCAATATACACTAAGAAACCAGAGGAAGTTGAAATGGGAATAGCATGAACTTCAGGGGTGTCCAGGGGTGAGACAGGATCCCTGTCTTTAAAAGCAGGCACTTTATTGCAGGAGGGTTTGGTTTCACTGTGAGAGTGCATCCTATGGTTTTGAAGAGTTTACACATCTTATAAGAGAAGGATCCAATGAATGGTGGTTTTTTCATTACAGGGCTGCCAGCCTATCACACCCAAGAAATTGTTGCTTTAGTAGCCACTAATGGTAAAAATAGTAGCCTAATAGTAGCCACAAATGGTAAAAATAGTAGCCTAAATAGTAGCCTTAACTTATGCTAATGACTAAAAATATTTGCCCAAAAAGTGTATGCGTTTCAGAATTACATTCTGAAACGCAACATTTTTTTTTTTTTTTTTTTTTTTTGGTGCTCCACACCAAAAAAAAAAGTGTTAATTTTTTTTTTTTTTTTTTTATTTCAGACCATGGTGACAGAATCAGCACATGTTTCACATTTTGGTGGGGGGAAAAAATTATATATAGACTGGTGTGCAAAAATTAAGGACGAAGAGGAGAAATTAGCATAACAGCGGAACGAGCAAGCAGAACAGGCCGAAAGACCACTCAGGAGATAGACTAGGGTCCAGTACGGTAGGGCATGCGCATGTATGCAGCATGACGTGGGGGGAGTGTCAGAAGGGTATGAAGCACACGGGCTGTGTACGCTCAGCAATTCGGTGAAAGCTATTGCACGGTGTACATCGGTTTGAACGAAGTCGAGTTTCTGCCACCGTGTGATATGGCCAACAGGCAATCCAGTAGACGACATCTGGATGACTTTACCAGAGGTCGCGTCATTGGGAAGTTGGAAGAAGGTCGAAGTGTGACTAGTGTGACCTAGGAGTTCGGGATCATTCACAGCATCGTTTTACAAGCTTGGAGAGCATTTCAAATGACAGGAACAACTGTCCAAGAGTTTAGCAGTGGTCGTCCACGAGCAACCACGGCGGCGGACAACCGGTATATTGTCCTACAGGCGAGAAGAGACAGACAGCAGACAGCGGGAGAAATTGCAAGGCACATGCAACAGACAACTGGACGTCCGTTATCGTGTTTTACTGTGGCCAGGAGGCAGCACAAAGGTGGTCTATTTGCACAACGACCAGTACGGTGTGTGCCATTAACACCTGCTCATCAGAGACGGCGGTTTCTGTGATGCCAGGAACACAAGAACTGGACACATCAGCAATGGGGCCGAGTTCTCTTTCCGGATGAGAGCCGATTTAGTCTGATGAGCGATACTGGACGTATACACATCTGGAGACAGCAGGGAACACGCAATCACACCTCCAACATCATCGAAAGGGACCAGTTTGGAGGTGGTGGAGTTCTCGTTTGGGGCGGTATCACGCTTGGTAGCCGTACTGACCTCTACATCTTCCAAGAAGGTTCAGTCACTGGTGTCCGCTATTGTACCGAGGTTCTCCTGCCCCACGTGTGTCTGTTTAGAGGTGCTGTGGGTCCTAAGTTCCTCTTCATGGACGACAACGCTACACCTCATCGTACAGTGGCTGTCGCAGAGCTGTTGGATAGTGAAGATATTCATTGCATGGATTGGCCCGCAAGGTCCCGGACCTAAATCCAATCGAACACGTGTGGGACCTTCTCGGGAGACGCTTGGCAGCACGTCACCAGCCACCAGCAACGATTCCGCAGCTGCGATTGGCGCTACAAGAGGAATGGGCCACAATGCCTCAACAGCTCTTGACAACCTCGTCCTCAGCATGAACAGACGTTGCAAATCCTGCAACGCAGTCAGGGGTGATCATATCCCCTACTAAAGACTGGATTTTTCTTGGCAGCTGCCTGTCACATGGAAGTTTCTGTCTTCTGTCCAGTTGTTTTCGAAGCTACCTTTTTAATAAAGTGCCTTTGTATCCTTTGGATTCCTTGTTTGGATGGTTTTGCTTACTTGTCCCATATTCTTACATCTTGGGGATCTTATGGTATGATTTGAGTTGATGTGGTGCACTTCTGCACGACGTTACATTCGAAAAACCGTCTCGTCCTTAATTTTTGCATGCCAGTGTATATATGCAAACATCCATACACTGCAAAAAGAGCATCTCAAGTTTCAATATAATGATACTGAAGACACTCAGAACTATAAAGATTATGGAAATTACACCCTCCCCCAAACATATTCACTTATATATCAAAAACTACTTACATAAACTAACCTGATACAAACTTTGGAATTACAAAACACTTCCTTCTTTGTCATTGTTCTGGAGGTCAGATGTTCTCATCTGTATCAAGCCAGTACGGAGAGCTTTCTTCTGCGTTGTGGTTGGTAAAAAAAATATAAGATTTTCCAAGTGGGCTTCATACACTGTGTTGAAAAAATTGTTGTGTATTTCTTCTTTCAAAGGCCATAGTTATGGACATTCAGTGTTATAATGATCACTTGTTTTGTTCTGTACACATAATAATCGTAGTTATCTGATATGAGGTATATCGAGAATCTCATTCGAACAGATGAACATTTGGAAATATTTCAAATTTGCCTTTTGTATATGTATAGCTATGACAATGAATATCAAACACTGAATGTGTTTAGTATGGAACCAAAACACGAAGCCTAGAACTAAGAAAATGAAAACTTGTCGTTTATTATCATCAGGAAGGGAATGTGTACAGTGTAATCTCCCTCTTCAATAATGGAAACTCTAACTCATAAGTAATAATAATAATGGTGCTTAACATGATTTTGAATTATGTTGTAAAAGAGTACATTTTATTTTGATTCCCATATTTGAAAGGTAAACGTGAAAACCCTGTCTGAAACATCTTCATTTCATTAGGACGTGGACAACTGTCTTACGATTCAAGGCTCAAGTCTGTGTAGGTCAGGTATAATTGATATGAAGCATTACACTGATATACACTTGATATGAAGCATTACACTGATATACACCTGCCTTGATAATGTCACAGTCATTCTTCACAGTGTCCTTGATGCTTTTGAGACAAATATAAAGAAATTACTTTATCCTGTAAAATTATTCCAACTCATAATTACAGAAATAAGAAAACAAAAAACTTGACTTTCTTCTAATTTGGGTTACTTTTATAACAGCAGACAGTTAAAATCCCTAGATGTTAACCATGATCGATTTTCAAAGCTCTAACAACAGTAAAACTATGATTATCCTTACACCCACTGATGACAATAAATAAAACCAAAGATCAAATTTTTTGAAATGATTATAACTCTTCTGAAAATTATTGTCATGGAACACAGTATAAACAAACAGTTTTTTATCATTTAGCATTGGGGGGGGGTCCTCTTTAAAGTTTACATTATTCTTATACCATGGTAGCAATTTGGAAGAGTTATATGCAGTAAATTATTTCAAAAAATTGAGTGAATTTATACCATTGTCGTCAGTACATATAAGGGTAGGTTTAACAAAAAAAAAAAAAAAAAAAAAAAAAGCTTCCTCATCAACCTTAGATTTATTCCTTTTTGAGGTTATCTGCATAAATGCATCAATTAGGGAGGATTTTCTTTTATGAACTACCCTATTCATTTTTAATGCTTCAAGTTCATGTTGTCTTTCCTTTTGTTGGAGTTTCTCTGATCCTTCTAGAATGCCATGTGCAATTCGTATTGCAGGTACATTTTGTTTTTTTAATGCTTGCTTTAGTATCTCACTGGCTTCTTTAAGCACAGAGTTTGATGATTCTTGTACTTCTCTCTTTTCTTGAACAATAATTTTTATCTTGTTTTCCATGTTTTCTATAGTTTGCTTTCTGCTCTTCAAATCCTTTATTTAGCAATTCTTGTTTCAATCTCTCAGCACTTTCTTTCTCTGCTTTCAGTTGCTGTTGCTTTAATCTCTGCTCCTCTTCCAAATGGTTGCTACCATTTGGAAGAGGAGCAGAGATTACCTATGTGCCATTAAGTGCTAATTTTATTAGTTCTTTGGTTATTAGCACCTTTGCAACTTGGTTGTTATACATTTTTAGTGCATCTCGAATTGTTAGTCTCTCATTCAACATCTTCTCAGACATAGATACCTTCTCATCTGAAAGAACTCTTCCGTGATACAGAAGAGCCTCTCTCTACATCGAAGTTGCCATGTGATAAAGCAAGGCATGCTTTCACAACTTTAGCCAAAGATGGATATTTCCAGTCTCCAAATGTCTTTTGGTACAATATGTCTCTCCAAAAATGATCAATCTTAATTTCGCTGTTTGGAATAAATTCTTATACATACAAGAACATCTATACCTAGACCCACGTGACTAGAGGAACGACCTACTCAAATGACAAAAAGTTTAAATGTCTCATTATTTTTAATAGATACGCAGAAATGTCTCACCAGGTGTTTTTTTTATTCATTACCACTTAATTTTTTCGTTATGAACAATTTCTAATTTATATTAAACAGTTTGTAGATAATGTAAAGTGAGTTTAAATGTCTGTTGGCGAAAACATGCATTTTCTGTGTCATTCGGAAAGTAAAGCTGTAAAAACTTTCAAAAATTTCATGAATGCATATCATTCATGAAATTTTAGGTATAAAATTTTTGATTTGAAATTGAACATTTAACTGCAAATAAACTACAGTAAGCACAGAAAATAACAGTCTTTAATATGGCAAAGGCAAGATACTTGCTCGCTCCTGGCACTGCCGTACGGAAATCTCTGCCATATTCCAAACAGAAAAACGGGACACTTTTTCGACAGAATATCTTGATTTGAGTAGGCCGTTCCTTTAATCACATATGGGTCTACTCTATACTTGCCATTGACTTTCCTCCATCATATTTGCAATAAAGCAGAAAGCAATAAAAATGAACAAGACATATCAATAATGATTCGCATGGTTCATATACTTTTCCAGGACATATGATCCAAATGCTCTTACTTAAAATATAGTGAAACCATACGTCTGTTCAATTTGTAACCGACAACAAACAACTTCCAAAATGCTTGGGCAAACTTAATGCAGAATGTTAAAAATGATGTCTGCTGCAGCTAATCAGAAACTTAGAATCACAGATAAATACTGAAATACCAAAACGGTCACTGAAAATGTGACTAGGTTTAATATCTACTAAACTTTTATATACGGTATACTACACTGATTTTGAGAAAACTTTATTTTTCTACTTTGGCTATAGTTCAATTACTGAAACAAATTACAGAATAAAAAAAAAACATAGGTATGTGGCATTTCTTTTGAAATGCTTTCATATACCACACAATCAATACATAAAATACTATTTGTATTTAATTATTTTGAAATAATGCTTACATTGGAAATTTAAGGGTAAGGGAAAGGTGAAATATCTAGAACTTTTTCAAAGGACCAAAGGGATTGTTATTTCTTAAACATATAATCATGGTAGCAAGTACTTGTGTTACATTTGATTTATGGAAGAAATTTTCAACATAATATCGATGCTGTAGCTATGTTTTTTTAGTGACCATGGCAATTTAACTGGGCATGATTAAATAACTTAATTATAGAAAGCTCAGAAAATACTAGATTTAAGTTTCTGATATTAAAAAGCAATCTGATTTTATGGCAAATTTTTATATAAAGTATTAATTACAAAATTTCAGTAAAGGTAAAATACACACACACACACACACACACACACACACACACACACACACACACACACAAATCAGCTATTTACTTCCACCAGTGGCTAAAAAATATGTTACAAAAATTACCAAATTGTGCAAAAAACGTTTCCCATAGCAGAAGGAAGGTATTAAAGACAAAAAAAAAATTTAAACCGATAAGTTAAAAAAAGAGATATAGAAGGAAACATGATTTAACTATGCGTTTCAGCGGAAAAAATTTGCATAATAGAAACAGGAGAAAGGTATTCTTTATAGCAAAAGCTATGCTAATGAAAAATAACTTTTCAAATACGTCTGCCGGAAGCACAGATAGCAAGACAAACGTTTTGACCTTTACAACCCCTAGGGTGAAAGTTGTACAATATTTGAACAGGATCTTATTGTAGCAAAAATCTTATTCACTCTCAGTCTTTATTATAGCTAATGGCATACAGTAAAAAAAAAAATTTCTCAATAGGGTTTTTACAGGCAGAGATAGCCTGCAAACAAAAGTACGCAAACACCACCTAGCGGCAGAATTGTGAACCACAAACCTCCTCCAACACAAACCTAAAGTGTTCCACATAAGGTAAATGGCATCTGGTGTTAAAAGAATTTTTTAAATCGCACATTTAGAAGTACAGATATTAAAAAAAATAGATTAAATATTTGCGTCCCCTAGCGGCAAAATTGTGCATTATTTTGTGAAGAAAATACAAATAAGGAGTTTTCATAGTTAGGTATCGGATTGAAAAAGAATATTTTCCAGTCGGATTTTTAGTCTGCAGATATTGCTGTAAACGGAAACGTGAGCTTACGCCTTCTAGTGGCACACTTGTGTGTTAAGAAATATTTGAAATTTTATGAGAAACATTTCGCACTGAAAATGTTCTCCAACAAAGATAGAATTTTTCAAATCGGACTCCTAGAAACAGAGATATGGACAAAAATAGTATATATGTGTACGACCCCTGGTGAAAAAACATTTAAACCTCAAGAGCTGTATCCGACTCAGGAAGAATTTTTCAGATCAGACTTTTACAAGCGGAAATATTGGGAAAATTGCGATTTACCTTTACGCCCCTTAGTAGAAAATTTATGCATTATTTGAAAAAGGGACTGTAACTAAAATAATCTTTGCTATAAATGTCATCGAAAGGAAATAGAATTTTTTTCAATTGGATATTTAGAAGCAAATACACTGCTGGCCACCCAAAATGCAACACCAAGAAGGAAGCATCCGATGATTGGCCTGAAATTCACAGCATGCGTCTCCCGCTAGAGGACATGCAAACGATTAGCATTGCAGGGAATATGCAAATCATGTGCACCCGGCATGCCACCGAGAAGCACTATAAGAATGGTGCACAGAAGGTGGGGTGTAAGTAGTGAAAGTGTGTTGTGCTGCCGGACCTGTGTGTGGGAAGCTTCCTGATGCCTCATCGCAGAATACGGCAGTCATTCCAGCACGTTTCAGAGTTCGACAGAGGATGAATAGTGGCTTATCGCGACAGCGGTTTATCATACCGAGACATCGCCGCCCGTGTGGGACAACATCCAGCCACAGTGAGGCGAGTAGGGATTTGGTGGGTGCAGGAATGACGGACGGAGCGACGTGAGCGGCACACCACCGAACGAGAGGACCAGCATGTTGTGCGGCGGGTATTGATGGCTCGCACCGCCACATCACGAACGTTAGCGAGGAATTAGGGTGTGTTGCGCAACAACCTGTGTCAGCAAATACCGTTCAACGTCGTCTGCAGGAACGGGGACTTGTCGCACGGCACCCATTGCTCCAATTACCATTGACGTTACACCACCGGAGAGTGCGGCGGCAGTGGGCCGTTGAACACCGCACCTGGACTACGGAATGGCGCGACATTGTCTTCTCCGCCAAATCCCACTTCTGCCTGCAACACCACGATGGTCGAATCCGCGTGTGGCGGCACCGCAACGAGAGACTGTATGATGCCTGCATTATGCATCGCCATACCGGTCCGTCGTCTGGCGTTATGGTTTGGGGCGCAATTGGATATGACACCCGCACCCCTCTGGTGCACATCGCCGGTACACTCAACAGCCACTGCTACATCTCTGACGTTTTGGAGCCTCTAGTCCTCCCTTACCTGCAGGACCTGCCAGCGGCCACGTGTCAACAGGACAATGCGCGCCCGCACGTGGCACGCATCGTGCAACAATTCTTCACGGTCCACCAGGTGTCACTGCTGCCGTGGCCCGCCTGTTCTCCCGATATGTCGCCCATCGAACACGTCTGGTCGCTGATCGGCAACCGAGTGGCCCGGCAAGCACCACCCGCGACTACGCCTGATGAACTGTGGCAACGTGTGGAAGCAGCCTGTATCAACATACCCCAAGCCCACATCCAAAGCCTCTTTCGTTCGATGCTGCGGCGTGTAGCGGCCGTTATTGCCACCCATGGGAACCACACAAACTATTGATGTCTGCGTGTTCCACAAGTCGCACGGGCCTGTAAGCTCAATCGTTTCAGCTTTGTATCTGTTGTTATGTATCCAGTAAATCTGGCTTTGCTATCTCGTGTCCTTCTTGGAGTTGCATTTTTGGGTGGTCAGCAGTGTATATGAAATGAAATGCATTTTAAATTCGATACGATCTCCGTTTGCGTCCTCTAGCGAAGCTGTGCATCGGAAAAAAAAAAAAAAAAAACAGAATGAACAGATCACCATTCTCACATTTTAAGCTTCCCAATACAAAAAGAATTTTACAAATCGAACTAATAATTGTGGAGATATTGTCTCCCTGGTGGGACAGACAAAGTGACACCATAAGCATGGCACAAAAGATGCTAGTAACACAGCTTCAGTCCTCCTAAACAAGAAAACTGATAGTGCCCCACCCCCTTCCCCCAACACACACATTTTGCAGGGGGTGGGGAGGAAAATTTGTCAGACATAAGTTATGTCAGTAGAAAACTCCTCAACTACAAAACATCACGCAGGGACAAAAAAGCAGGAATGGATAAAATTCCAGGACATGTAATAGAATTTTTGGACATTTCCAGGACAAAATGGAATTCCAGGATGTGTATGAACCATGGATTCGACATATATGTATTTATATCAAAGTTGATATTCACATGTATCAATATTAAAAGTGATGTTATACAAGCACATCGATATATGCAACACAAATTACGTTTTTTTAATAGTAGCCTTACAATTAAAATAGTTCAAGTTTTTTTTTAAATAGTGGCTTTTGGCTGTTTTTTGTAAGAAATAGTAGCCATAGTCGCCTGTCAAAAATAGTAGCAATAGTCGCCTATTTAGTCGCCACTGGCAGCCCCGCATTAGTATTGGTTAGAGAGAGCAGACAGTTTTTTTCAAATGGGAATTTTGGAGGAATTGCTCAAAAAATGTTAAAAAATGGGATTAATCCCATTTTCATCCTGCTCCCTTACTGCTCACAAATTTGCCGCCTTAAAAACTTACATTAATCGTGCCAGGATTGTCTGCAACACTGAATCTTCCTTCAATGAAGAAATTGACACCATAAAGAAAATTGCGGAAGCCCATCAGTTCTCACCTTCTAAATATTTTGAGAAATTCCTCCAAAATTCTCATTTGAAAAAACTGTCTGCTCTCTTACCAATACTAATGGAAAAACCACCATTCATTGGTTCGATCCCTTTCCATGGATACTTCTCTTATAAGATGTGTAAACTCTTCAAAACTATGGGATGCACTCTCACAGTGAAACCAAACCCTCCTGCAATAAAGTGCCTGCTTAAAGGCAGGGACCCTGTCTCATCCCTGGACACCCCTGGAGTTCATGCTATTCCCATTTCAACTTCCTCTGGTTTATCAGTGTATATTAGAAGCACATACCAAAGCATCAATACAAGACTTAGTGAACACAAAAACGATGTTTCCAGTGGTCTTCCAAAGACAGCATTGTCTGCACTAACCCTTGAAGACACCTCTGCAGTTCCCATTTGGAAAGAAACAAAAAAAGTTGCCCCATTCATCAACAAAGCATCTCTGTGTTTCCATGAAAGCATTGGAATTTTGTTCACCAAAAACTGCAATTCAGAGACCATTACCAAATCCCATTTATTTAGATCTCTCTACTAAAATCTGGCAACAATTCCAACACCCCAACTTTAAATTTTAGTTCTGGCAACCAGCCCATCCAGTCAATCGCGAGTGATCAAGGTCATAGGATGACCGAAAGCTACTGCTAAACAAACCTTTTTATCATACGTGACTCGGTGTGTTCTCGCTCGATTTCTATATTTATGCGTTATTGCCATGTGAAGCCTGAGTTTTAAACTTCTTCTGACATTCAATAGATAAGAAAACACCACAAATGCACTAAAAAAAAATCTGAAAAAATTTTACTACTTTAAATACTTTACCACAATTTAAGAAATATGAAACATCTGTGCAAAATTTTAAGTACCATATTTTTCAATTCTTAAGTCGAATGGGTTAAATTTCTCATTTTCCTTATCTTGGTTCATAGAGAAGTCGATCCTGTGTATAAGATGAGGACAGAACAAATACAGTTAGTATTTCGGAATTATGTAACTATATTTTAAATTTTTCAATAAGTATTAAAAGAAAGGGGAAATGAGGTATTTCACATGTTTCTTTTCAACAAAAAGTTGAATTCTGTAAGCTTGTTAATTTATTTTTTTCTTATGAACTGACACTACCTATAATTCCGACATTCCCCTCTGACTGAGCAGTCAGAGAATTTACTATGCAAAGGTGAAAAAGAAAAAAGTCACAAGTATGATAAATCAAGTGATGTTTGCAGCGTGAGTTATTGTTCGCTGCTTTTTCTCACACAGACCAACAGAAATCAGAAGAGTTTTTGATTCAGGGATCATAGCATACTTCTGGAAAATTTTAGGTAGGAATTTTAGGAATTTTTAGAAAAATTTTAGGAAAATTTTAGGAGTGTATTTCAATAAAAACTAGATGTATATTTGTATACATCTAGTAAAACAACTTTGTATACATTGTAAAGAGTTTGCTTCACACCCTTCAACCATATATACTGATAGACTGCGCATGACATCAAAATTTCTGGCTCCAACATAAAATCACATGACAACAGTCAAAAAGATGGGTTACACCTGCTGTGCTTATGGTTGCTCTGACCGATATAGTAAAGAAAGTTCTATGATTTTTCATGGGTAAGAAACGAATTAAATACCTAAGTCGATAAAGTTCAATTACTTAACCAGAAACTTGCAGCTATTGATATAAAAATATAGTAACTTAAGAAAAAAAAAAATGGAATGCATGTTCCAAATTCTTCGCAAATGTTCATCACATTATAAATCACAAAATGTAAACAACCCGATCATGCATGTATATAGCTCATAAGTAAACTTACCTGAAGAGTTTTCATTATATATGAGGCGCATTCACATAATACACCGAAAACACTGAAGTTCTGCAGCGTAAATTAGTAATCATAACAGCATTTTTACACGAAATTTGGAGTCTGATGATGACGTGCCCAATGTTTGAGCCATGGCGGCTTTGATGCAGCTATTGCCAATGTGCAGTCCATTAGTATATATGGTCGAAGTTAACACCCAAATTTTTTGCATAACGTCTAATGTCTAAAGTTTAAGTATGATTTACTTCTAATGTTCAGTTCTTATCTTTTCACGTGTTATTATCATATTCAAGTATATTTACCACATTCAAGTTTCACTTTGAACATTAATATGCTGTTGAACCAGAAGCAATTCACGATTTTCACAGTAAAGTTTTCAGGTTTCACATTAAATTATAATATCCTAAAAGGTAATTGAAAACCAAGAACTATGTACAATTGTTCACTGAATTACTTTTTTCATATTATTGTTTTAACCTTTTCCTGATTAGCCTATCTTTTTCTGCTTCTACCACAACTAATTTACTTTCAGTTTTCTTTATTTCAGCTGAACCTTGTATGATCAAGTTAGAGGCAACTGCTATTTCAACAGTATTTTGTTTTTCTACAGCTTTTCTCATTCTTTCTGTTCCCTCTTGAATTATTGCTAGGGAGGCTTCTTTATCGTTTTTAAGTCTATTTATTTCTGCATCATTTTCTTTTATTTTGTCATCAAACTCAGCTTTTCTTTTTTTTCTCTAGCTGCTTTTCCTTATTTTCCTCTCTTTCTGCTTCCTTTCTTTTACCTTTTTTGATTCTTCTTCCTTCAGCTTATCAACATACTCTTTATAAAATTTATGTGAATCACAAACACTATTTAACAAATTTCTTGTTATGGGAACTTTACTTACACATCCATAGTGTTTAATGGCCCCTTTAACTATTCTTAATGATGTTATAGTTGAGTCTTTTAAGTTAGCCTTGTCCTTCCTTAACAGAGCAGTGTTAACCGAAAATCCCCTTTCTGCATCAGCATTACCATGAGGTAAAACTAAAATTGACTTTATGAGTTTAGCAAGATTTGAGTATTTTTCTTTTCCGCTAGTCTTTAATACTAAATATATTACGCCAGTAATGATCAATCCGCACTGGAATATGCCCTTCCTCTGAAAATTTCACTAGTTCATCTAGAGTTGGCTTATCGCAATTTAAAAGTGTCCACTCTTCTCTTACTCTATCAATTTGTTCCTCAGAAAGATGCAAAACACTTGAAATTCTGGTTATTTCCGAAAGTCCTTCAGTGACTGAAAGTTGAGTTGACTCTTTCTTTGGTTCTTTTACCTTTAAAACTTCTATGTCTCTTAGCTTTTGATTGCAGAATGGCAAATTTGACTTTAAATATTTTGTGGTTGCAATTAGTGATGATCTTACATCTAAGAGAAATAATTTCTGCCTGGTCTCCTGAACATTCCTGAGGAGATTTTTTTGTCTTCATACCAACTTCTAACTCCCCTAGTTTTTTCCATGAATTTTTGTTTTCAAAATCTACATTCTTTAGGTCTTCTCCAAATTTCCCTGCTATAACATCATCTTGGATAAACTGAGCCATAACATTCCTCATTAAAGTATTTAAATCAGAATATAACTGGTGTATTTTTGGTTCTTCACTCTGATAACATAATGAAAACTTTTCAAAATTTTGGTGTGAAAATGAAATTAATGCTAAATAGCAAGGAGTAAGCTCATTTTTCAGGAAACAGTGAATTCTTTTATACCTTGCCGAATTGCGCAGTTGTTTTTCAAATATTTTTTGAGATGGCAAGAAGTTTAAAAAATATTCTGTAATATTTAGCCATTGATCCAAGAGCCTCTGGGCTACAGAACCAACGGTTAACCATCTGTTGCTGACATGACGCAAAAGAAATTTGGCAGTGACCAATGTTATATCCTCGACAGATTTATAATCCTCTCGTCTTGCAGCACTACTCTTTAAAAAGTAATGCATATCAGTAGCAAATTCGTCAAAATCTATATTTAAGCTTGTCAAAAAAATTTTAAATGCATTACTAACAACATGCAGGTTGCAAAACCTAGTTCCAAAGATTTCTGGCCTGTTTCTTGTTTTACAACTTCATTGAATTTGCGTAAAAAGCACTTATTTACATTTGGGCTGTCCATTGATACACAAATAATTCTGTTCAACGAAATATTGAAGGATGATAACACATCAAGAATTTCTTTTAGCAAAATATCTGCTGTTGCATGACCCAGAAAAACGCTTGTTAGGTATCGGCAAGAAACTGAATTTATTTCTGAAGACCAGTACCTGAGATACACATCCAACTGCCGTTTCACTTGTGTATTTGTAGTTTCATCAAATGCTATAGTAACCTTCCCTGGGCTACTAGATGCAATGTCTTTTTTCAAATCCTCTTCAAAATATTTTGACAATCCATGTGATATCACATAAGCAATTTTTTTTTCTTTAAGTTGCATTTTGGCTGCAATAGCAGAATCAGGAAACATTTCTTTGAAAAGTTCAACTGTTTCAGTGCATGAAACAAAAGACATATTGTCCTTAGCAACTTTCATGGCCCATAATGCTTCGGCTTTAGCCAACTGTAAATCATGACTCAGTACTTCACTAATATTTGTTTTGGGCTGAAGATCCCGTCCTCCAAAGGCTTTCAGGATGGACTTATTTTTGAAATTTACTTTGAAATTTCTGCAAATGTTTTTTTCCTTTATGATGCGCTTTTACTTGTGAAAAGCCACTATTAGAAATGTTGAAAATTTCTGAACACAATATACACTTAGCAGAAAATATTGTTTCAGTTGCAGAACACCATTCTTTCAACTTCACTCCGTCCAATTCTTTGGCGAGCCACGCATCTTGAAATTTCGTTTTTGGATTTAGGCATCTTAAACACTTGTATTACTAACCAGAAAATGAAAGGGAAGTACAAAAACACGTTCCAATATTGCAAAACCAGACAACTTCCCGAAATTTGGCTGCGAGGATGTCAGAAGATATGGAAAAAAAAAAAAAAAAAAAGCAGGTCACCACTAGAGAACTGAACCTGCACACAGCACAGAGAACACCATAAAAGACGTAAAACCAGAAACTATCATACGCATCTCACGCAAGTTCAGTCAAAGCGAGTCGGAGCCGAGATATATTGCGCATCGAAGGTCGCTGTCGCCTACGCATGATCGAAGGTCAATGATCACGTGCTCTACTGCCTGCCAAGATAATACTCAGCTACCATCCCATCGTCATTACCGGAGGTTACGGAAGGAGACCACATGTTTCCTTTTTGCTTCCACCCACCTGCGGTTTACAATAACAAAACATCAGCAGAAAGAGGAGGTTCCACAAGGCATGTACAAAAATAAAGTACGATCTTCTGCGTGCCATGGAGTTCGTCTGCAAAGCGCAAACCAGGGGTGAAAATGACCCCTCCCCTTTTCCCTTAGATCTCTTGTTACTCTCGAAAACTGTTCGAAGGCAAAAAATGGAACGCCCGCCCGAAGCAAGTGCATCTCGATGGCGTCATTTTTCCCTCCTTCAGCAGCACAGCATATAGGCTGTGTTTCTACAAAAACAGGTCTTTTTACCTTACCGTAATGGTAAATTTTATTGGCGTTAATAACGGTTGTGTTTTTAATAAAAATAAGCTTACGAAAAATTTTAGGATGAATAGCAAATTTTAGGTCTAATTTTAGAATTTAAGGAGGGTCACAAAATATTAGGAATTTTAGGAATTTTAGGAGGAATGCGATCCCTGTTGATTTCAATTGGAAACATGAAAAAAATTAAGATAAGCATAATAATTGGCAGCAAGAATCTACTTTAATTCAGTTGAGCTATACAGTTGAGAGACTGACAAAACAATAAAAAAATACCTTCGCTAGCTGCTGGTCAGCGCTGTTCTTAAAGTGAATGCACTACCGGCAGTCAATACGATTGTCACCAGCCAATCAACTCAGACATGTTTCAAAGGTATAATCATCACAACATAAATGTGGTGCACCCATTGTAGTTCTGGAGGCTTTACAAAACCACAGGTGAACACTACCCACGTGGTTCTTGAGGGATTGTGAAGACCTGCCACACCAAATAGGTCACAGCGATTTTAATGTTTCTATCAAATGGAAATATACCTTTACAGCAACTTTTAAAAAATTCTTAATGATGAAAAGCTATGTTTCGTATGCTTTTGGAATGGTTTCAGATAAACGTAATATTGTGTTTTCAGGTGTTCAGATCACAACCGAATTTAAGGCACAACATATACAGGGTGATTCAGAACTCATGGGACAAACTTTAAGGGATTTCGAGCACATTGCAACAAACATTTTTTGTATAGGAATGTATGGGTGCAAGTGACACATTGAGGCACAAACACAATAAATTTCCAGCTCACGTGCTATTCACAGATGAAGCGATTTTTACACATGAAGGTGTTTTCAATGTGCACAATTGTCATGTGTGGGCAACCTCTAACCCACACGCTATATGTCCACATGTGTACCAAGAGTGATTCTCTGTGAAGGTGTGGGCAGGTATTGTGAACGACTTCCTACCTGGCCCATATCTACCACCAACGCGACTCAATGGCAGATGTTATCGTATTTTTCTGGAAAAGGTTTTACCAGAATTGCTTCAAGATGTACCACTGGCCGTCCGACAAGGGCTGTGGTTTCAGCATGATGAGGCACTAGCCCATTTCAGCATTGATGTGCACAATTACCTGGATGCCACTTTTGGGGCGCAATGGATTGGCCGTGGTGGACCAGTCCGTTGGCCACCCCGATTGCCCGATTTATCGAGCCTCGATTACTTCTTATGGGGACATCCGAAGGCCCTCGTTTACGAGACTCCAGTTGACTCTGTTGAGGACCTAAGGGTGGTCCCTCGAGAATGAACCACACACAGGACATCCAGCTTCTGCACGGACAAATGAAGATATGAATGTTAGATAAATTGTTGCCTATGGCAGACGAATAACCACTAGGCCACTCACTGAACAGCTTGGTGTCAGTAAGAAAATGGCCAGGGTACCGTAATTTTTGGACTAAGAGCTACATCAGCGTAAGGGCCGCAGGTGAGAAATTTTGCGATCTTGGAAGCAAAAGTTGCCATAAGGGCCGCACCAGTGAAGTCGTGGTGCTGCTCAGAAAACTAAATTATCTTACTTATTTTCATTAATTAACTCACATCCAACGTGATTATATGTATACTTCAAAAGCTAATTCTGCAACTCAGTGTCGATCTGCTTTATGCACTTATTTTTTCATACTGGCAAAAGCTTTTATTTATACATTTTTTTATTAATCATGCTAATGATGTTATTTGTTTGCCTTTATTAAATGCTGAAAACCTTTTACAAAATCAATATAAATCACAGTTAATCTTAAGACTCCCATTAGAATATTGCACTGCTCATAAAACAACACAATTGTCAATATTCCATTCAATGTGGATTGTCTGCTACGGGATGGTTCTCAGTTCACCGCAATAGAATTCGTCTTAGAAGTAATTAACTTACAGATTATAGCTTATAATGATTTCGATTAATGTTTTCTTTAATAATATGTTCCTTCTATGTTTGTAATGCTTTTTTTTTTTTTATCTCATCTACAGATGTTTTTGTTAGAATGAAGTTGCTTTCTGTATTCTATGCAACTGCTAAATGGAGTAGTTACCACATTTCTTATTCCCACGCTTTCTAATCTTTTGCCAGCTGCCTCGCACATGCAAAAGGCACATGTTCGATGATCTCCCCGCCAACTCCTTTGAAACAGCGGTGTCTCCACTTTCTCGCTTTTTTTCTTTCAAGTGGTTTGACCTACTTTCATTTACTGCGCACTCAGCCTTCGCGTTGAGCTCCGCATTTATATGAATGGGAAAGCTCTCCCTACTTTTTTTTTCTTTTGCGTTTGTGAAAAGATTTTATCTTCAGCCAAGTATTAAATTAATTACCCATTGTTAACATCAGATGATAATGCTACAGCGCTTACTAATGAGAAAGCATTTCCAACGGCAACTTCCACTATCGTCAGTCAATAAAAAAATTAAAATCGAAGCAAAACTCAGGAGCACAGAGCCAAGAAACACCTGTATCGCATGCCACATTAACCAAGAAGAGTGAACAGAATTTGTCTTTCCGTCCCACCAGTATTGTTCGGAATAGGTCACTGCTAATGGAATCATCCTGGGGCAGGCTTTTCCATTGTTCATGTTCTTAAGCTTTTGTTCATCTATTATCGTTCCATGCTACTGCCACGGGATGTGCTTCTCCCACTCCCCCATGCAAAGGGCATTTGAGTCAGGCATTCCTTTCACAAACAAACCTCCTAACCTTAAGACCTACGCGAGCATTTCCCCGTCCTCCCCCCCCCCCCCACTTTCCCTCCTAAACCAACATCAGGACAGCGGAGTTATCGTTTAAATAGACGTGTCTAATGTACAAGTAGAAAGGGGAGAAAAAACTATCACAGTCGAGTTTGTGAAAAAAAAAAAGATGTTTGAAAAAATTTACTAAGCATCTGCATGAAAAAAAAAGGGGGGGGGGGATGGAAGAAACAGTTTTATCAAAAAAAAATTCTGCATAAGCGCCGCACACCCGAAAAATCTCAATTTTAGTAACATAAGAGCTGCTGCTCTTAGCCCAAAAATTACGGTAATTTTGGGAAACTATCTGCACAAGAGAAAGATTTGTTCGAGGTTTGTGCCACACACATTGACACACAGAGAAAGCACTGGGTTACATGTTAAAATAAAATTTCATCCATGCAGTTGATCAAGATCATGATTTTTTGCAAAGAATTGTCACCAGTGATAAAAGTTGGTGTTTTCAGTTTGATCCTAGACCAAGAAAAAAAAAAAAAAACGCTGGAGCCTGGAATGGCATGGAACATCTCCCTGGCAGAAGAAAGTCCGGTTACAAAACTCACTTGACAAGACAATGGTAATTGTTTTTTTAGATTCTGCTGGAATTATCCACCACGAATTTGTTCCTGGGGGCACCACAGTGGATGGTCAGTATTATTTAGGAGTAATGCAACATCGGGAAAGAGCTGTTCCACAAAAGCAATCCATTTCTGTTGTACGACAATGTGCACTGCCTGTGAAGCAGTTTGTGGCTTCAAAGTCAATCTGTGTGATCGAACATCCACCCTACTCACCAGATTTGGCTCACACAGACTTTTCCCCTCTTCCCAAAGGTTAAGTGTACCTTGAAAGGGGAGTGCTTCAGCAAAATTGGGAATAGAATATCCAATGATGTGTGACCAACAGACTGAAGGAGGTTCAGGTCTTCCACCATGCCTTCAAACACCTGTACGAAAGATCTCATCACTGTGTGGAGTTCGATGGAGATTATCTTTGAATCTGTGTAAGTGACAATTCAAAAGAATATAGTCTGTTGTTTTGATACAATTTTTATCTCTCAGAGAGAGAGAGAGAGAGACACACACAGAGAGAGAGAGAGAGAGAGAGACACACAGAGAGAGAGAGAGAGAGAGAGAGACACACACACACAGAGAGAGAGAGAGAGAGACTGACTGCAGGTATTGTAATTCAAGATGAATGGCCATGCTGCTACTGAAACAATCCAAATCATCACAATAGAATATTGTACAATTAAGTGCAAAAAAAGGACCATTGGTTTTGTCTCTGACCTTGGGATAAGTGTGTACGACTACGGATTTATGGTGTATATCTTTCATATGTAGTTGTGAAAAATCACACAATTCCACATGCACACGTACACACATGGAGGCGGACATCAACAAATATTGTTGTACTGAGCAACACAAATGCTAAAGCTGGCCCTGACTGCACATGGCAGTGTTTTAGTTGAAACTGCTCTACAAACAAAATCCAGTTTTATCTGTTAAAAATGTCTTTCAGTTTATTATAACCCTGGGTCAAGCTTTGAAGATTTTCTTTCCACAAGGTTACAGAACAAATGTCATTATCTTTTGCTTCCCCACAAAACACTTTGGAAAAAATATTATGCCTGCTTTTGAAACTTACTAACCACTTGTTAGATGTTTTGAATGAATTTTTCCCAAGTTTTTACACTCATTCCTTTGTCTTAGAGTGCAAAATGGGACCAGACATGAGTAAGTTTCAGGATCAAACATCAGCAAACCACTTTCAAACTAAATCATTCACATTATCATTTTCAATTTTTTATTTTCTTTTCTGATAAGTTGCACCTTGTTTCTATTCCTATTGAACTCTTTTTTCATTTTCAAAGTTCCATACACCTGTTTTTTTGCCGCATTTGAAAATCTCACACAGTTCTTTTACTTTAACAATTTTGTCACTTAACTCAAAAAAAAATTTATTTTTTGCTCTAGAGACAGTAAATTGTACACTTGTCAACTGGCCTTTCATTTCACATGCAAGTGGTTTATGATTTACTGTATGAAAATCTTTATTTAGGTTTAATAAATTATGCTTAAGTCCTTCATGTTTTCTTTTAATTAGTTTTTTCTTTTCTTACCTTGTGTTTGGGAGGGTAAAATGTAGTTTTTTTTTTTTTTTTTTTTTTTTTTTTTTCAGCCATGAATGTAGTGCAGTTGGTGAACCTACAACAAGAAAAACCACAAAATTTTACATGCTTCCAATGTCATGTTCTTCTCCACACCTGAAATTAGAGTAGTTTTGCCCTCTTTCTAAACACATAAACCACTGTAGGCGTCAACCACAGGTTACTGTTACTGTGAACCCCACACTGAAATTGATATGGTTTTTTCTCGCTCTGAAGGACTGAGATTAACAGTATAATGTCAGAGAAATCTATCTCTATCTATCTCTATCTCTCTCCGTTAGAAGTGATGTGAAAATAATTCTTTTTGACTGCTTTTCTTTCTTCCTCGTACAAAGAGATAAATAAATTTTATAACGCAGGTTACTGTATTTGAACAACAAATGTCCTACACAAAACTTCCACAAACATATTCTTCTTGCATCAAAAAATCCACAAATTGGTTTATTAGGTAACAGACTGAGTGAGTAAACTTTTCTTAGTTTCTTGCAAAAACAAACTGTTTCTGTAGTTGATCATAATGCAAATAATGTAAACTATTTTGTTTTGTTTTAATATAAAAGCAGGAATACTAAAAAAAAAGACTATGTTGAACTGCATCACATTTCTCAACTTCCTACATTCACCTTTCGACACTGGGGATTGATAACAAATGTCCTGCTGTGAAACACTTATGGTTTTTCACAACCCTTCTCTCTCCCATAAATGGATTGCAAAGGTCTTTTACTCATTAGGAGGAAGGGTTACACAAGTACAGCAATGGAGCAGGTTGGAATGATGGTCAAATAAAAATTATTTTGTGGTAAATTTACCTGCACCATTAAACTGGGTGCACCATTATTCCCAACAACAAAACAAGGAAATAAATGGAACTGTGGTGTTATACTTGGTGTGGTGTTATTCTCGCAGAATATAGTATATTGAACCCCACATTGAAATCGATATGGTTTTTCTCGCTCTGAAGGACTGAGATTAACAGTATAATGTCAGAGAAATCTATCTCTATCTATCTCTCTCTCTCTCTCCGTTAGAAGTGATGTGAAAATAATTCCTTTTGACTGCTTTTCTTTCTTCCTCGTACAAAGAGATAAATAAATTTTATAATGCAGGTTACTGTTTTTGAACAACAAATGTCCTACACAAAACTTCTACAAACATATTCTTCTTGCATCAAAAAATCCACAAATTGGTTTATTAGGTAACAGACTGAGTGAGTAAAATTTTCTTAGTTTCTTGCAAAAACAAACTGTTTCTGTAGTTGATCATAATGCAAATAATGTAAACTATTTTGTTTTGTTTTAATATAAAAGCAGGAATACTAAAAAAAGACTATGTTGAATTGCATCACATTTCTCAACTTCCATAGCTGAATTTCTTATGTCCTATTTCACAGGTGAAGTAACCCTGTGTTAACCTAAATCATTTTACGGTGTATACCTTATTTGGTAATAAACACTTTTCATAAATGTCACTTGATCTTTATTTCAATCTCACATTTCTCTGTACAAAATAAATTAAATAAGAAAGCAAAGAGTAGTTTTTTAATGCCTCTCAACAGAGGATTCACCGCTGGCTGGGTAATATTACACAATACAAAGTTCAAAGTTGTCCAAAGTCCAGTGACCCAAGTTGTGTTTCTGTTACAGTCTCTCAGTACTGATGGCTGAGTTCACATATTTTCCCCAAAAATTTAGCAATTTAGTTACAACACGCGAATTTGAAAGAAAAAAAAACATTTGGAATGTCAGAAAATGAAATAAAACTTCTACCTTTATGCATCTGGTCTTTGCACAGACCAACAACCAGAGACAGACAGCCTCTGGCTACTACAACAGGCATGGCCATCATTGTTTGCACAATAACACATCTCACCTGGTCTTTTCATCAACCATTCAAATGTCTGCTTATGCAAACAATGAAAAGCTCTAGTTCCATTGATCAGTAGTTAGGACACATTATTTCTGCATTTTTGTTATCCGATAATTTTGAATCTTTTTCATTCCTCATTTATAAATATTTTCCACTAGCAGGATTGCCTGGGCTTTGTCTCAGGTTGCCAGTACTGAACTTATTATTCATTTCACTCAACAATATTTCAATATTCTTACTCATAGATGAAGTTTGTCAGACAAATAACAACAATGAGCATTTTGTTTTTAATTTTTTGTTTTGTTTTTATAGTAGTTCATGTCAATAGCATGCTAAAGCTCTTTGGTTGGTAGGAGCTTGTGATGTGATGTACTTCAAAGATAAATTACTATTTTTTCCCTAACTAGCTTGGCAATTAGCTGCTCGTCTTATACATCAGTGACATTGTTTTCTAATGGCAAGAACTAAATTTTATATCATCCATATGCATTAGAAATCCTATTTTTCTACTTTGAGATTTATAACAAAATTCCACATGTCTGAAAATAAAATGTGTGTGGATACACAGAAACAATTTCCTCAAATCTATACCAGAAGGATAAACCATTATTGATGCAAATCCCTACAGCTCAAATTAATGGGGAAATTCTCTGATAGTTTCAAACATCAAGAAATTCCTGATCCTTGAAACCACTGCCTGTCACTCAGTTAAACCTGAACAATGCCCACTAATCAAAGCAGCTGATCTGTGTAGATAGGCTACACAAAAATGTTTGGGTAAGTATAGCCATGATGCAGTAAAGCTACCTGTGGATGAGGAAAGAGAAAGCCCCCCACCCCACTTTAATAATCCCACAATTTTATTTTTATTGAAAATACTACACCAGTCGCTCAAAATAAAAAATAAAAAATCGGGGAAAAAACACATAGCTATGATATCAGATATGGGAGAAGGAAAAATATGTTGAACCCTGATTTAAAAAAACCAAAGTGTTTTTTTTTTATTAATTACAGTTTTCCATGGGCTAATTTAATAGTATTTTTTAACTTTTTTTGTGCAGTCAATATAAATGTGCTGTTTTCAAGGTCAAAGATATACTTTTAATTAGGATTTTGCATAAACTGTAGCTCTGCTTAGGATGCTAGATTAATTTTCAGTCTTGATAATTGATTGCCCCCTCTCCCTTTTTTTCTCCAATTTTTAAAACATCTTTTCAACACGCACCTTTACAGTTTCAGTGATTCCTTATATGCAGGGTACAAATCAACAATATTTTTTTCCATTCTTTTCTATACATCAAACTTAGAGCAAGAAGCAAGAGTTTTTATTTTAAATATTTGTTGACTAATTTCCCTGTTACAATGGAAACCCCTTCACATAATGGCAGATAACACAAAATGTTGGTTAATATGAAATACAAGCACAGTTTCTTTTTGGTGCAAGAACATTTCAGTGCATATTTCTCCACATAGCAGCACTAAATGGTTGACACAAAACCACATTTTTTGCATGAAGATATTTTTGGTCCTATGAGAATAAAACTACACCACTTTTTTTCAGATAACACAAAGTGGCAATTCAAACAGGTTTTCCCAAACCACTTTCTTTGAACAGCTAGTTTATCTAAAAACTCAGGCTTCCATCAAGATTTTTCATTAACATATAAAATTTCACCACCTCACCTCTCACTTGTAGAAAATGGTCAATTAACCGAAAGAGTACCAGGTTTTCCAGTTGACTGGGAGTTAGCATCCCCACGGCCCAAGCCAGTCTTTTGTATATACAGGGTGTTTCAAAAAGAATGACCCGATTTCAAAGTAGTATATTTAAAAAGGCAAATATGGGATAGTTACAAAACAAAGAGCCAAGTATGAAGGAAGGTCTAAAATTTCACTCACCACAATTACAAATGCTCAACGTGCCCTCCACCTGCTGCACGAACAACATCAAGCTGATAGCTAAATTCATCCCAAACGCGTCGGAGAGTGTCTTCAGTCATAGAATTTACTGCGGCCACGATTCTTGTTCGGAGCTCATTCAAGTCAGTGGGTAAAAGGGGAACATAAACGCGGTCTTTTACGTATCCCCGTAAAAAAAAAAAGTCACATGGTGTGATGTCTGGAGATGTCGGAGGCCAAGCGTGTAGTGCCAAGTCATGGGGTCCCCTGCGTCCAATCCAACGCTGAGGCAATGTGTCGTTTAGAAACTGACGAACTTGGAGGTTCTAATGTGGCGGTCCACCGTCCTGCTGCAAAATGTAATCTTTAGAGTCGTCCTGCCGCTGTGGAAGTAGCCAGTCTTTCAGCATTGCAAGATAGGAGTGGCCCGTAACCGTGTTGTCCGCAAAAAAAAAAAAGGGCCATAAACCTTTCTAACAGAAACCGTGCAAAAAACATTCAGTTTTGGTGAATCATGTTCATGTTGGAGAGTTTCATGTGGATTCTCCAGTCCCCATATGCGAACATTGTGGCGCGAAACTTTCCCGCTTACATGAAAGGTTGCATCATCGCTAAAAATCAACCTTTGTATGATGGTGTTGTCCTCCATGTCCTAACAGAGTTGCACAAAAATCTTTTCGTTGTGTTTTGTCACCTCCACAAAGAGCTTGCACCAGTTGCAATCTGTATGGCTTCAGCAGCAAATGTCGTCGTAAAACACGCCAAACAGTCACAAGGGATGGCAAGTTCACGGCTCGTACGACGAGTAGACTTCCGTGGGCTTCGATGAAACGCCTCGTGAATTTGTTGCACATTCGTCGCTGAGGTGGTTGGTCGTCCAGGACTCTTTCCCTTACATAAACACCCTGGTTCTTCAAATTGTCGATAGCAACAACGAATGTTTTTGCCCACAGGTGGAGCACTGCCGTAACGCCGTTTAAACACACGCTGCACCGTAGTCACGGACTTGGTCTTGGTAAATTCGAGTACACAAAACGCCTTCTGTTGCCTCGATGCCATCTTCTCACTCACTAAGCGTAGCGGCTATTTGGATGCTTGTGCTGCCATCTAGCGGTAGTCATAAAAAACTCTGGGCCACGCCCGTAGACATGATACGAGTCGCATTCATCGGTGATTCATGGTTGCCGAGATATCTACTTTTCAAATCGGGACATTCTTTATGAAACACCCTGTATATTATGTTCTATCACTCTTTGGCCAAGTATGCCCCACCAGTGAATTCGAATGAATAAATAATAAATCACCCATTTTTGACAGCCAAGTAATGGAAGGTGACAGTTTAAATTTTTCCAGCTTCATTTTCAGAAACAAATGTGCTAATTGGTTATATGAAACAATCTTTCAAGAAAGGGTAGATTATTCCCACAGGTGATTGCTTGGAGCACATCTGTTTGTTTTACATTGCATTTCTAGTAAAATGAAACTTGAGACTTGGTATGAATTTACAAATCCCCAGAAGGCGGATATTACTTTGGCCAACTAAGAGTCATGTTGGAGCACACATATTCTTTGCCTCTCCAGGTAACACTTCTTGAAATGCCAAATACTCATATGATTCTGAATCTCGATGTGAAACCATGTGCATAGTCCTTTCTTCTTTCTTAACACGATTGTTACAGTTAATTTTTATGAAACTTATGGTACTGCAGTAAATAGAAAAATTACTACAAAAATTCATAAGCAAAAAGCAGTACCACTAAAGGTGAAAACACATCTCTTAGAAGTGGGTGATACTGGTGATGTATCAATACAGACATTCACAGACTACAAAACACTAAATTCAGATCTGTCAAAAATTATAACAAGTCACTGTTTGAAAAGAAAAAGTTTCCATAAAACAGAAGTGTCTAAAAGAAAACGAAAAGCCTGAGGATCTGGAGATAGTGATCAGTTGATTTAAACAAGAGGCCAGAAATCTCCAATTTTATGATCTGTTTTAATAGCAAAGGCTATAAAAATTAGGCACAGGACTTTGGGATGAAGTTCAACCTTAATCCTGAATGGCTGCTGGAGTGGTTCAAAGTGAGGAACAGAATAGTGTTAATTTGAAGTGTGTTTCTAGTGAGTCAGGATAAGTTGGCCATGGTATGACATCAGACGAGGAACTTTCTATTTTGCATAAATCATTGACAAGCTTTGCAGCTAAGGTAATTTTTTAAATTGATGAAATTAAAATTTTGTTTTGCTACATGGATGACTGAAGATATTTTAACTGACTAGGTTAAAGTATTGGATATGAGACCTTTCAGTCAAGAAGTGAACAGGTACACTGATGCTGTTCAGAAATTATGGCATCAGTTATATATTTGTTACAGCTGACTGACTGCTGTAATAAACAAGCTTTCCAAATTCGACAACAATATGCAGTGGCCGTTGATTCACTTTTACACTGTCAATACTGACAAGTACTGACATTGTCCAATTATTTTTTCATTAACTTATTAAATGGCCTTCATGTGTATCTAAATATTATTATCAGAAAAAAAGAAATCCCACCATGATACAAGTTACATTTCCACAAATTTGGCAAAGTGTAAAACAAACAGATCTGGTGAAGATACTTTTAGAATACAATCTAAAGTAAATGGTTGGGTAAATGGCTCAGAAATTATTAAATGGCATTCATATATCAAAATACAGTCAAACTTCCATTAACGGACACCTCCAAACAATAATAACCTCCAACCAATGGCAAGTTTGGGTTGATACAGAACACGTGAGATAAGATTAACATTAGCGGTAACCTCCAAACAATGGATCCTCTTAACAGCTATCAACGAACAAGCCAGTCAGTCCGGAAGGAAGTCTAACGGACGCCTTGTCCCATACTCCTTCGATACTTTGGATGGAGAGGGTGAGTAAGAAGCGGACAAAGAATGTTACTAAAGTAACTGTGTCTCGGGCATGACAGATTGTACTACAGCGGGAACAATGGCATGATTAAGTGAAAAGAAAGAAGTTAAAAGTTTAGTATGATGTGTAACTGTAGTTATTAAAGGCAAGCTCTAACACCCAAGTATGTCTCAGTCCAGTAATGTGGTTCTAAGAAAAAAGTGCCTTAGCGGTGAGCAGGTCAGGTAAAAACAACCCGGAAAGATTTTCAAAATTTTGAAAGCAATTTAAAAGTTTATTTGTTTATTTATCCTTCAGCATTTTCCATTAAATTTTTATTGCTAATTTTGTTGCCAATTTTCATCAGAGTTGCTTCGTTTGGGCAAATTTTAAATAAAGGAATGTTACGTGGGAATCAGATGCTAAGAATATTGAGTGTCTTCCCTTTAAATTCTATGTTATTCCACAAGATTCCAAATATTCAGTGTGAATAATTAAAATTAGTCACACTGAATACATGTGACTCATGGGCTACTTTTGCTAAGATTACGGGGTGGGAGTAGAAGATATTTCGTGGCATATTTTTTGTTTGCTAAGGGGTGTTTTAAAGACCATCATGAGCACAATTTGGAGCCACTCGCTCTGGGAAGGGGGACAAACAGCTCCTGTGGGGGCTGCAATGCCATGCCTCCCCTGGAGCTAGGGCCCAGCTCGAGAGATTATCTAGAACTTTGACAACTCAGTCACAGGAGTGTTCTTTTGTGTTACTCATAAGGAATAACAGAATTGTATTCGGCGAATACTTTTTTTGGAGCTAGTGTAAAATTTAGTAGATACCATGTCCTTTACAACAACGAAGGGCATGTCAGTCAACCTATTTGCCTATTTGAATCTGTCTGAGTTGATTTCCATTCTAGCGGTACAGTAAAGAAGAACCCACCTCCTATAACTTTATTTTAAGGACTCCCATCTTGACAAAGGTGTAGCCATTTTCTTTACAGTAAAACGTGCATGTTCGTGAGACACCATATTGCACAATGTGACTGTTCATTTTCTTCCTAGGAATACAAGCATTCAGTTAAGATATGAGTACACTTTCATATAAAACACAGTATGCCTAATTATTTGCATACACAATCATCTAAAAATATTCTTTTTCCCCGATTTTCTTCTCAGCTAGCCACGAAAAGGGCCTTTGCGCCACTAAACCTATAAAAAAATTGCCTTAGCACTGCTAAGGCTATTAAAAAAAGTGCCTTGGAACTGCTAAGGCTCTTCCTACACCACTGTCTCAGTTCCTTACTGATGCCGGCGAGAGTGGGCGCTGGTGTCTAGAATATTACCCAGCAGGGTCTTTTGGTTTGGAACACACATGTGTGTTTTGTTCCTGCCTTCCCATCCATCTGCCAAACTGTGCACTCACATTTCACTGTCTCCAAAACTGCTTTGTGTGTTTTTCTTTCCTATAAGGTACCCTACTCCTAACAGCTTGCTATTTGCAAGGGCTTTTTAATTTCAGATGTCAGGCAATCCTTCCAAAAATCCTCTACACCATGATTTATTGTTTAAGTTTAGCTGTAAGTAATCCAATTCTAGTGAACAATAGGAAGAGATAACAGGGAAAACTCTTGCATTATAACTGCTATTACTGTTCAAAAATTCTTCTGCAGAAAATAAGTTGTATTTATTGTTCTAAGTCAGGGTAGTTTCACTCTTGAACTAAGCTCAGTTTCCTGTAGGCTAGCATTATGCAGTCTGCATCCCTACTATCGCTGACTACATCTGTCTGTAATTCTGCGTTAACTTTCAGAGTTTCCCAAACACAACTGACAAACAATATTCATTTAGGCCTGACCTCCAAGCAACAGCAACCTCCCAACAATGGTCATTTTTTTCCAGCCTGAGGGGTGACCATTATTCAGAGGTTTCACTGTAGCATGATTATAAAAAAAAAAAAAAAAATCCACTACAATAAAAGTTGCATTTCCATAAATTTTGGGTGAAAAGGAGTCGAAAACAATAGATCTGGTGAAGCTACTTTTTGAATATAACCAAAAGTAAATGGCTGAAATTGTTAAATGGCCTTCATACATGTATATCTAGATATCATGATCAGGGATCATAGCATACTTCTGGAAAATTTTAGGTAAGAATTTTAGGAATTTTAGGAATTTTTAGAAAAATTTTAGGAAAATTTTAGGAGTGTATTTCAATAAAAACTAGATGTATATTTGTATACATCTAGTAAAACAACTTTGTATGCATTGTAAAGAGTTTGCTTCACACCCTTCAACCATATATACTGATAGACTGCGCATGACATCAAAATTTCTGGCTCCAACATAAAATCACATGACAACAGTCAAAAAGATGGGTTACACCTGCTGTGCTTATGGTTGCTCTGACCGATATAGTAAAGAAAGTTCTATGATTTTTCATGGGTAAGAAACGAATTAAATACCTAAGTCAATAAAGTTCAATTACTTAACCAGAAACTTGCAGCTATTGATATAAAAATATAGTAACTTAAGAAAAAAAAAATGGAATGCATGTTCCAAATTCTTCGCAAATGTTCATCACATTATAAATCACAAAATGTAAACAACACGATCATGCATGTATATAGCTCATAAGTAAACTTACCTGAAGAGTTTTCATTATATATGAGGTGCATTCACATAATACACCGAAAACACTGAAGTTCTGCAGCGTAAATTAGTAATCATAACAGCATTTGTACACGAAATTTGGAGTCTGATGATGACGTGCCCAATGTTTGAGCCATGGCGGCTTTGATGCAGCTATTGCCAATGCGCAGTCCATTAGTATATATGGTCAAAGTTCACACCCAAATTTTTTGCATAACGTCTAATGTCTAAAGTTTAAGTATGATTTACTTCTAATGTTCAGTTCTTATCTTTTCACGTGTTATTATCATATTCAAGTATATTTACCACATTCAAGTTTCACTTTGAACATTAATATGCTGTTGAACCAACCAGAAGCAATTCACAATTTTCACAGTAAAGTTTTCAGGTTTCACATTAAACTATAATATCCTAAAAAGGTAATTGAAAACCAAGAACTATGTACAATTGTTCACTGAATTACTTTTTTCATATTATTGTTTTAACCTTTTCCTGATTAGCCTATCTTTTTCTGCTTCCACCACAACTAATTTACTTTCAGTTTTCTTTATTTCAGCTGAAACTTGTATGATCAAGTTAGAGGCAACTGCTATTTCAACAGTATTTTGTTTTTCTACAGCTTTTCTCATTCTTTCTGTTCCCTCTTGAATTACTGCTAGGGAGGCTTCTTTATCTTTTTTAAGCCTATTTATTTCTGCATCATTTTCTTTTATTTTGTCATCAAACTCAGCTTTTCTTTTTTTCTCTAGCTGCTTTTCCTTATTTTCCCTCTCTTTCTTCGAAAATAAAAGCATAACAAACAGCGCGAAAACTAGCTCATAAATAGAATATTTGGAACACTCTCAATGTATGCACTCTCAATTATTAGGGATGGTAGAGGGGAAGGGAATAGAACTATCCAAAATTAGCATGTTTTCGTTGCGCTAGGGCGCTTAAGCACGGCTGAATTCCTTCAGATACCCCCAATGTTCAAATGATTGAAATGTGCTGATGTTCATGGAATGAAATGGTTGATCAGCTATGATGACCGCATAAAAGTTCGGGGGGGGGGGGCTTTATTTTTTTATTTTTTTAGTTTATGCAACATTTTACATCACTCCAGTATTTATCTTGTCATCATCAACAATCGCAATGCAACTACCGCTTACGATCGCGGATATCAGCAACCGAAAATCTGCCATATCTCTAAGTGATATAACACACAGTATCCTATTACAGTGTATTGTAATTGAAAAAAAAGGATGTGGAAAAAAGAAACTTTCAGAAATTAAGATCATCAAGTCATGCGTTTCAAAAATCCGTTTTCCTTTATAACGTTTGAAAACATGTTTTTGCTTTTTTACCTGTAGTGTAAATAAAAAAACTATGTTGATTTTTTTTTATGGAATCAGACGTCCGTATGTCTGATTGTCTTCATCTGAGTTCACACTTTAGCTACTGTGTACAAGTAGACCTATTTTTTCAGCTCAAAAATATGTAGTTTTGTATATATTCACAGTATAAGTCATTCCTTATTCCCACAGAACTGAATTCAGCATATGCAAAATGAAGATCATCAAGACCCGCCCAACACTATGTTTCTGATTGTCTGCTGTTTATATTCAAGAAATGCAAACATGGATCAATGGTGAATGCAGCAACTATGATTTTTATTTATTACCAAGAAAAAAAAAAAAAAAAGAGCCGTGAAAGCTGTAAAGCTGAAACGGATATTTCTCTCGAACCCCCCCCCCCCATGCACAAAAACATTCCAATTAAGATCAAGCAGCAGGAGGACGCGTCCACACAACACAACCTTTGGAATTACCTGATGGAATGGCTTCTTTTGATTTGGCACATCGCCATAAATCACCACCTGCAGCTCACTGAACTGTCAAGTTGCATCCTTCCTCCTTCACTTTAACTATAATAGAAACTGTAAAAAAAAAAATGCTCCCCAATTTTCGACAAAATTAAATTACCAAATTTACGTCATGATGTTGCAATTTACTAAAATACGTTTGTTTATCTGCTGAATATTGCTTAAATCCATTGAAAACTTTTTAATTATAGATGATTTTTTTATTAAAACAGTAACTCAGACGTCTGAATAAAAACGTGTTTGTAATTCAAATAGAGTCCATATCATCACAGAAAAAAATTTAAGGATCACTCTGTTTAAATAAACCATGGCATCTAAAAAAAATAATTCACTTGCTTTTCCCGTAATTTATAATTACTGTTTCTTTTTTTCAATCCGATTATGCAACGTTTTTTTTTTTTTTTTTTTTGCATCTGCTAAAGTTCCAAACGGAATTTGGCGAAATTTGCACTAGAACTTTATTGTGATGTATCTTAACTACTGTAAAAATTTTACTGTGTTATTTTCAAAATTCAGAAAAATGGATTTCTGAAAATATTCTCTTAGTCCTTTAGTGCTGTGGAAGTGATAAACAGGTGTTTGCTTACTTCCCAACCAAGGGCTTCAGATCAGCGCTCCCAGCTGTCAATCAACCGTTGCTATGGTAACACCCTTTCTGCTGGAGGCTCACTCTGTCCAAAGAGGCACACATACTTGTCCATAATAAAAATTACCAATGCTAACTTTTAAAGTTTTAAACCGATTCAACTGGAATTTTGGAAGTGAGCTTCTGTAATCCAATTACAGTGAATGTAAAAATTTCAGCCACTTTCGTGAAAAATTCGCAAAGATAGTTTTCTTATTTTTTATCATAAGTAGTGGAAGTCTCTTGAGGGGAGGGAGGGTGGCATGCACATAAACAAGAAGATGATGAATGTGTTGTTCAGGCATACTCCTCACTGGTGGATGCCAGCTGACTTGGTACATACGCGACCCCCTGCAAATGCTAAATGCCTCTTCTTTCCCCTTCTGTTCTCAATTGTCGGACGGACATCAAGCTCCCCTTCGACCTACTATAATAGTAATCATCCAATTTTATTGCACTGGAAGTAGTGCCTTTTTTTTTTCTTTTTTTCCCCCAGCCAAATTAGGATTTGGTGCACATCGGAAACCGCTGCCGGTGGTTTCTTTGAGAACAGAGAAAAGGAACTTTAAAAACTGAAGGGGTAACAGTAACACGATTTCCTAAAAGGGCATAAAAGCACTAATTTCAAATTTCAAGGCTTTTCAAGACGGCATTAAAAAAACACCGTTTTTCCAGGATATTCCAGGCCTTGAAAACGTAATCATGATTTTCCAGGACTTTCCAGGTTTTCAAGCACGCGTGCGCACCCTGCGTAATGGTAAATTTATTGGCGTTAATAACGGTTGTGTTTTTAATAAATAAGCTTACGAAAATTTTAGGATGAATAGCAAATTTTAGGTCTAATTTTAGGAATTTAAGGAGGGTCACAAAATATTAGGAATTTTAGGAGGAATGCGATCCCTGCATGATCATAAAAACAATTCTGCCACAATACAAGTTGCATTTCCATAAATTGGGGGGGGGGGAGAGTAAAACACAGCAGGTCTGGTGAAGGTGAAGCTACTTTTAGAAGAACCTCAAAAGTAAATAGTTGGGTGAATTTCAAATAACACAGGTGCTCACAACAGTTTGCATACAACACTGTCTGTTCATAAATATGTGCAAGTCACACTAGATAATAAAGCATGTTACTGCAAATTTCCCACCTGTTTTTATCATCCAGAAGGCTGATTCTCATCAGTTTATATATATAAAAAAAAAAAGTGCTAACATTTCAAGCTGAGCGAGCCCCCCCCCCTTTTCAACACAGCACTGTGCAATATTTTTTTCTCCAAAAATTACAGTTTCTATTACTCAACTTAAATGAACACAAGTGCAATGAATATTACATTAATACTCACAGAACTACCCTCTTCCTTGCTTTCTGCCCTAGAAACAGAAGACTGCAGATGGTGAAGCAAATCGTGAAGCAAATTAAACTGCTGAATAAATTCAGTGAAGGACCAACTATCGAATGAAGCGATTTCTTCTTCATCGTCGTAGGATAAATCACTGCTAGCCTCCTGAAACATAAATGCAGTTTTATGTAATGATTGTACTTGAAAATATGCGCATATATAATCTCATGTACAATTTCCAAAACAAAAACTATTAACAATAGCACAATGCATACATTCAAAGCTGCACTGTCTTTTGACCAACACAACCAAGATTTTGGTGCTTAAGCTGTAATGGTGTCCTTTATCTAGTCTCCTATGTAATCATTTTGAAACCTAAAATTCAAATATTTCCCGTAGAGACTTATAAGACTACTAATATCAAAAATTAAAATGACATTCACACTTTATTTGCTACTACTGAAAAAGAGATTTTAATCAGTTTATAAATACCTACAGAAATTTTGCTATTTCATATTCAATCAAAATAGAAAAAAATTTAAATCATACCTGATGCATTGATTGCTGATAATTTTTGACTATTTTTAACTTACAAAAGTGTTTTTTCTCCCAACACTGTCCCTAAAATATTAATATTTTTAATAAAATGTTGAAGTTGAAAAAAAAATTCTAAGGTCACTTCCAACAATATATTGGGGTATTTCTATTTGTTGCTTCTTTTATTCTTTAATGCCTAATTTTATAAAATATTCTTTCAGTAATCCTAATGCAACAAAAGAATTACACTAAGCTGTCATCATGATAAATTTTGTATAGGGTCATTTACACGACAGTTCATCGTAGGACTCAACCTTGACATCTACTATGGTTTTAATGAAAACTGGCGAGAAAATACTCTTTAAGTAGCAAAGCAAAAATGCAATTTCCTAAAAACACCTTCTGGATTATTTGGAATATTTTTTTTTTAATTAGTTCTGAATTTCTCTGCATTTTTCAGAACTGCAACTCAACTTTTAATACCTTGGCATCTATGTTATCAATTTATCTTGGTGTCAAAAGAAAGTTTATCGCAAACAAGGTTCAATTTGACATACAACTTCAAAAAAAAAAAAGCCATATATTTACACCATCTAGATATGTACAAACTCACTTAATTATATGCTAACTGGGTGTAAAATGGAAGAGACCACCAAGAATGACTGACATAGGTCTACAAAATAAAACATGCAAAGACTGAATTGCAAATAGTGCTTTGCAGTCTTTGTGCGTTTTATTTTGGTCTACCACTTGTAGACCAAAATAAGACATATTCTGGTCTACCACTTGTTTATTCAGGTGAAAGTGAAAAAATACTTACATACTGAAAAATCTTAGGATTATTTTAATTATTTGTTTGATTCTACTGAATTAACAACATAACATACAGGTAGTGGATAACATACATAGGAAACTTACATTGACTGACATGTATACTAGATTACAAGTGGGTCACATTTCACGTCAAATCAACACAAAAGATTATCGTTTTCAACCTGACTCTCTTGGATTTTCATTAAAGTTCACAGTTTTGATGAAATGCACAAGCAATTAATGTGACAAATTTTAGCTCCATAGCTCTTAAATTATCTGAGATAGAACACAAAATTCAAAAATTTACCAAATTTCATTGCTTCGTGAATCATAAAAATATCTAACTCATGTTCTTTTTATCACAGGTGATGAAGTTTGGTTTTTCTTAAATGTCTTTGAAAATGATATACCTTAAAATGATATATTATTTATTTCACAATTTAAACATTTTAAATTCAAGGTAATGCAATTTTACATTTGACCTCGATTTCTCAAAAAGTAAGATTTCGATTTCGTTTACAAATTACACATGGAAATAAATAATACAGTGATAATATAAATTTGAATGGTGGCAAATGAAAGGCATCAAAGCTATAAGAAATCAAAGAATTTACATGGTGGGAAAACTTACCATAACCAGTGCCGGATCTAGGGGGGGCAGCCGGAGCGCAAGCCCCAGCTGCTGCATTGAGAGGGGCGCCAAATTGGCTCTGCGGAAAGAATTTTCGAGAGGAACAAAAAGAAAAGCGGAAAAGAATTTTTTTTTATTATTCCAAAAAAAAAAAAATTAAAGATTTTTTTCTTAATAGACTTTTAGATTTTTTTGCTTAAAGAAAGATAGTTTTTTTTACTTAATAGGAAAAATTCTGAGATAAGACAAGACCTCAGAGAAGAAGAACAAATGTGGTCCCTTAAGTGTGAAAAGATGTCAGGTCAAATTGGGAACAAAAGTAGCATTATCAGAAAATTATGTGAGAACTGTTGGCAACACTGGCGCTGGCCAATCCAGTTCAGCCTTGCGCTGGCTAAGCAAGGTCTTTTTCTTGCGTCTTCCTTTTGCACGTGCGCGGTAACATAGGAGGTAACAGCCTAGGGCTCTCTCCACACGTGCAGTGCTAAACTTTTTTTTTTTTTCATTCCCCGCAATTCCTAACGAAGAAGTAAGATGCTATCAATGAAAAGAAAGTTGTCAGGAAGTCAAAATGCTAAAAGAGCTCAGAAGAAGAAAATGGAAATTCAACAATCAGCAGAAATGTTTTCAACGTGGATGAAGTCGTCGGATCGTACTGACCAGGTCAGTGAAGAAGGTAAGGAGAGAAATTGTTATCATCTTATATTGAAAATGTTAAAAATAGCCCATTGTATTTTAAATAGAGACCCATGTAACCCCTCTGCTGGGGCCATAGTAATGGTTTTTAACCCTTATCAACATAATTGCTTTGCTGTTAATTTTTTTGTTTTAAAATAACTTTTATTTTGTTTAATGTGATTGGAAAATATGTTTAACTGTGTAAATTTTCGAAAATTTTACCAACTGCCGAGTTGTCGTGTGGTAACTTTGTCGCTGATTTTAACCCTTTATTTGCACTGTGTCCATATGAAACGCACAATGGAAAACTATGGACGTGATTAATGCGTAATCTGGGTTAATATTGTAAAAACAAAAGTGGCTTGACAATTTATTAAATCCGGGTTTGTGATGAGGAGGGATGGGGCAGATTTCTAAAGACGTTAAATCGAACAAAGTGTTTTGCAAGGTATTTTTATTTAGATATTTGTGTTTTAAACGGCATAACTGAAAGTGATGAACAAGCTTTTTTTTAATGGCCGCTTGCGTGTGTGAAACAGTTGTATTTGCAGGCTGAAAAATTTTTATGTGGTGCTTGTGTTTAATTTATGGATGATTTCTTGATGTGTGTTTTAAATGTTCAGTGTTTTTATTAATGTGTGTGTTTGAAATGTTGTTATTACGGTATGTTTAAAATTATGTTTATTAATACTCATAATCAGTGATTGCGTTAACGCCTGGACAGGCGTACTTTACGCATCAAAAACGGAAATGACTTCCTAAAAAAAAGCTGGGACGAATTTTTACTTCTCCAAAAATTTTAAACACCGAATCTAGGTTGTTTTTTATTATCATCATTAGTCATTACTATATATATTTTTCCCCTCCTTGAATTGACTGTTGAACACAGAAGTTGCGCCATCGATAATGTAATTCCTTCCTCGTTTCCCACCCCAAGCTCTGAGACTCTTCTCGGTTTCGCATATCTCGGGCTGCGGGAAAACCCGACCCCGAAAGGCCAAGGCATGTGTGGACAAACGACTATCTCTGTCAACCACTTGGGAAAAGAAATTCCAGTGACCTTGATCTCTGCTGCTGTGCGTGATACTTTTAAATTTGTCTTGATTCTTTTCATCGCAGAAAAGGCTCTTTCGACCTTAGCATTCGACACGGGCAATAATCTCATAATATTTATCATGTGGTTTAGATTTGGGAATTCATTCACATACTTTTCCTTCAAACATTTCCATAACTGTTGCTTTGACAGGTGTTGCAGATTTCTTAACCAAAAGGTTTTGAAATAATCCCAGTCTTCTTGAATTTTATAGTTGTCAATGTAATTGGCAGTCAACAAATCACTGAAATGTTCAGTTAATACAGTAATTTGATCATCACCAAAATTTGCAAGAGTAGATTGGTCTGTTGGCCAAAGCTTAAGTCCTAACAGTTTGGCAGCTTGAAAAACTAGATTTTCGTGCAAGTCACCAAGTCAGGTATGCACAAACTGATTAATATGATTTTTAAAAGTTATTCACAATTTTCACAGAATACATCTACTGTCAAATTACAGCTCAGTTTAATGCCACGAAATTCTACAGTTTTCACTGAATCACTGTCACTGGAATCACAGTGAAAAATTTTCGACAGGTTGGCCGAAAACTTTCTTTTCTTCATAATTTCGATAGAATTTTTCTAATGCATTCAAAATACAAGGTACATCCAACTGGAGAGACAGATAATTATGACAAAGAATATAAAATGTTGCAAAGCAACAGCGGCCAAGTTACAAATTTGATTGACTTAATTTTTCTCAAAATTCCTGTAATTCTGTCTTTTTTTCTCCTTTGCTTGATGGATCTGCAACCATATTTTCTAGTTGTTGTAACAATAACAAAATAATTTTTAATCAGTGGCTCTGTGCATATGTGAAACCCATTGGGTGCCATGGACTCGCAAAGCTTGTGTATTTGAAACATCTTCATCGAGTATTGTTGAGAGCTCACGAAAGTTTCTAATTCGTTTGGCACTTTTTTTCATAAAAATTATGAATGTCTTTCATCAACTTATGTAACTCTTGAAAATGCATTGACAGCACAAAATCTTAAAGCTAGTACTAAGCGATGACTTAGACAGTGCACTGACACTAAACAAGGGCAATTTTTTTCTTCAAAAGAGCTGCAACACCCTTTTTCTGTCCCATGTAAACATTTGCTCCATCAGCTAAAAACCCAATTAATTTATTTTCAAAATTGACTATTCCAAATTATGCAATTGACTCTACAATTGCATTTTTGATACCATTAGCATCCGCATTTTTCAGTTCTTTTAATACCAGGAATGGGAATTTGGTGTCTCATGGACATACATGATACAAATAATTTCATTTTCAGATACACTAACATCTGTACTGCTACCAATAAATAAGGTAAAATAGCCTGTCTTTCTTAAGTCATTGCGCAAATCAGTTTCGAAAACATTAGCAGTGCACTCTGTGAACTGAACACACATCACGGACGAATGGTAAGTTTACCTTACATCAACACCATGGCGTTTCTCTAACTCAATAATTTTAGGAAATTTCAAAAATGGAATTTCCTCTTTGGGAATCATATACGCTATATCAATTAATTTTCCAGTTCGAGCTTTAGATGCATTGGAAGCAACAATCATTGACTTACCGATAGATGTTCTTTGATAAAAATCAGCGAGCAATTTTCCTTTATGTTCTGCCTTGGAGACACTGGCACGGTGAATTTCTGATCTGGTGTTCTTCACCACATTGTTCATTTTAATAATGAATCCAGAAACTCCATTAATAAAAAGAATTGAAATTTCGAATTTTTTTTTACGCTGTCAACATTCTTCCGAAAAATTTTGCAATAGGTACACAGGATGGAGATTTTATTGGCGTCAACATCATAGCATAATGACCTACCATTTGGATCTAATTCCTCCATCCACCTTTTCATGGTTGATCATTTCACTTTGGTAGCCATGATTTCAAATAACAAAGAGTAAAACAACAAAACTCACATTCCCCTAAAATTAAGTGGTGGCCAAACTGAAACAAAAACAGTGATTCCTCCATCCACCTTTTCATGGTTGATCATTTCACTTTGGTAGCCATGATTTCAAATAACAAAGAGTAAAACAACAAAACTCACATTCCCCTAAAATTAAGTGGTGGCCAAACTGAAACAAAAACAGCGATAAGAGCATCTGTCCTTAAACGACTCATGGTGCTGACAGGCGGAAACGTGAAACCAATGACAGACGCTTCACGGTCGGACGATGACCACCTCATCATTGCACAGCTAGAGCTACACGAGGAAGCTATTCGTGAAATTATGAATACGTGAGGGGTTTTTTCACACGTAAGCAAAATTGTATTTTCGATAAACAACGAATTGCTCTATGGATTGAACATTTTAATGGAAATTTCATTTTTAAACTTTGAATCATGGTTTTGCGATTCAAATATGAGTTCAACATTACTGGTTCACACGTAATATCAACTGGATTGATATTACGTGTGAACCAGTAATTACAGTCAATTCAGTGATGTATGATTGCTGTGTTAATTATCATTGGTCAGAAAAATTCAAAGTGAGGAAATGAAAAATGGAATAACATCTCATCGCGCCCCGAGCAGTCGCTTCTGGCCGTCATCGGCTTAAAATGGGAAAAATGCTAAAAATATCAAATTTTTCACCGATTCCAAATATAATGTGTAATACATCGAATGAAAGCTTGAAATGTGTACTTTTAGGAAATATGCAAGATTTTCCTTACAAAAAAAAAAAAACTTTTAAATGACAGACTGTTGGAAGTATAGAACTTTTCACACATTTGCCTGTAGGTATACATTGTGACCTGACGCTGTTTACTTTCCTTGGTCTTTCGGTTCTTCAACGTCTCTTTTGTTTGATGTAGGATGAGAGTTTTGTATCCAAAAATTTGTGAAAGCTTCATCTTTGTCGTGTGTTATGATTGATTTACACTTGGGGTTTTCAACTACTTTTTGGAACTTCCCTGATACTAGTTTCTGTGTTGTGTGCTTGCCCATACCAAGGTAGGTTTGAAGTTTTCTGACTTTTCCTAACTTTCTTTTACTTGGACTGATATTCTTAGTATCAACAAGGCTAGAACAAACTTCCTGAAACAGCTTGTACTTTGTTTCTGGCAATCAACCTTTTCTACCATCTGGTGTGAGGTTCTGCCCCAAATTTTTCAACAGCTTGACTGGTGTAGAAATTTTTAGTTTCGAATGATATGCTGCTTTCCCTCTGCCGAGCCTGCTCCTTGTCTTCTTTCTGAGGATTTAACAACTCAGCAACTTGTTGCTTTTTCGGTCTTTGTCTCTGTTTTCTCAACCTTTCTCTCTCCCTCTTCAAATCTTCTTCTGACACCATCAGTTCATCTTTCCTGTTTCACTTCCTAAGTCTACCAAATGATTCCTTCATAATTTTACTTTCAACTTTTAACTTCTGGTGATATCTTTGCATTTTCTGGGCCTTTGCTGCTTTCTTTTTCTCCCTTCATTCTTCTATTCTGTTGGCTTTACCCATGTCTGGAAAATAATTCATGAATTTATCCACTGGAAAGTACACAATAAATCATAAATACTGATAGGGACAAATGTGTAGCCTCTCAAGTATATCAATAATTTCTGTAATACTCAATGTAAGAAGAAAAATTAAATTGCATTTGAAAGAGCTTGAAATGAGCATTCAAGAAATGTAAATAACTTTACTTACTTTAAAATATTTAGTGTCTGTAGTAAATGATTAATTCTTATTAACACTAAATCCGCAAGTAAAGGGGACAAAAGTGTAGCCTAAGTTAATATTTTTTATTCCTGAACTATTGCAAGTACCAGAAATCAATTGATATGTACTTATTCAGTTTGGAATGAGCATTCATATAATATAAAATATACAAGACCTTCTAAGCTTAGAAGGTCTTCTTTTGCAAAATAAACACAAAAACTTGAAAAAAACAGCATGTGTGGGACACCAGATGTAGTCAGGCACAGTACTCTGTTAATGACACAAAAAGACTACTTAACATGCCACAGTATTTTTTTTTCTTACTAGAACTGAAATGAACCATTCATTTGGTTGTTACAGATTAAAAAATCCATCCACATTTACCTTACCTGTAATTAATTTAAAGTTGCAAAGCAAGACAGTGCGGGACAACAAATGTTGACAAAATTATAACTTGAATCCTATTATTCAGTGTGAGAAAATTCAATTTTTATCCACATAAGAAGAAAACTGACAATGTCAGCTTTACAGTGATGTAAATAATATGTGTATCATGCAAAATGTAAGGGAGATAGGGAATTGTAGACTTCAAAACACTTTTCTCATTTTAAGCCAATCACTGCTTTCTGGTGGTTCCAAACATTTGCAAGAATCAAACTTTTTCTGGTTTCCCCAATTGCTAGACACCCTACACTAATTTTTCAATCTTCTTAAAAATTTTCATTGCAGGAAAGAATTCCAGTACTACTCTGGGCCCATTCACAAAAATATGAAAAATGAAGGACTTTTCAAAGTCTGGAAATTTAAAGTTTCAGGATTTTTCCAGGATTCCAGGGGCTGCACGAACTTTGTCATGTGACTAGATGCTTACAACAGAAAAAAGCATCAAAGAAATATGTCACAATATTAAAAACATCCAGAAAACACTTCCAAAAATGTTTAATAACATTCCACTGATAATTTCAATTTCCATAGTATATTCAATGATCCTGTACTCTGCAGTGGACCAACAATTTTTATAATACTTGGGAGTCACTGCATTGTTCAAATTTTGGTTGTATTTTTAGGATTTCTTTGCCCTTTTTTTTTAATATTTCACCAAATTTCTTTATTTATATTACTACAAATATTTGGCTTTAGCTGTCTCAGTTAATTTTTCTCGGAAATCAGCATTCCAACATTTGTTTTTCAAAATAGTTTCTTTTTTTCTTTCAACCCATTTGGCAATCTTGTGGCTACTAACTTTTGGTGTTACAGTTACCCATACCACAAGGGCAGACATTAAGATTGCACTGGACTTTTCATCATTTAGCAAACAGTAAACTTCAGTTACAGACAACTATATACTGTTTTATCACAAACCCAGTCAATATTATGCTCAGAGCTGCCACACCAGAAGAACAGTACATATTAAAAAATACTGTTTTTATTTAAGTATTAAAATATTTATGCAAATGATAAGGTATCAAGTATCAGATTAATTTAAAAACATTCAAAAAATTCATTTCAAAAACTACAGAAACCCTACTAATAAAAACACTCATTTTAAACTATAGGAGCTAGTCTTCTACTGTTGAAACTCAAAATAATGTTCTAAAATGAATGTTCTAAAAATAAATATATCCTAAAACACTTACACGACAGGTGGCAATTAACCCATCATCCATGAGATAATTGTAATGTGACCTTAATGCGTCCCAGAATTCATCTTTTGATGTTGGACTCCTGCGGGACATCCTTTCCCGCTCCATGAGTGGGCTACTTCTAAAAGAAGTCCTGTCTTCGCACACACCCCTATCTTCCAAAACATCTTTCTCCCATTTCGGAAGATCTTTCAAAGCCTCTGAAAATTAGTACAGAAAGTTATGTACTTTAAATCACAAACAAATCATAATGGTTTTAAAATGAGATAGCTTGTAATTGTATATTAAATTATGATTCCATACACGGTTTACTACAATCATTTTTTCCTGGATATACTTTTTTCGGTACGACCATTAGATTGTTGTGGAAAGCATGATTGATATAGGCTGAAGTGCATTTCTATTTCAAGGAAAATGTTAATCATTTTATCTCAAAGGAAACCTATGCTGCTGAGCATAGCATCACTAGTAAAACATTTATCCACAACTAGCTGTGAGTAAAATTTCATTCACAGTGTAAATTTTTTAATTTCCATGAGAAACTACCATATACACCGATGAGCCATTACATTATCACCACTTATTTACCTAATAAACTGTAGGACGCTCTTTAGCCTGCAAAACAGCGGCCGCTCGGCAAAGCATTGATTCATTGAGGTGGCAATAAGTATCCTGGGGTCTCTGGTACCATAATGTCAACAGCAGGTCCTCCAGTTCCTGTACATTTCGGGGTGGTGGTGATTTAGCGCGAACCCGCTTTTCCAAGTCGAGCCACAAACGTTCGATTGGGTTCGTGTCAGGTGAATTTGGAGGCCAGCGCATTAACAGAAAGTCACCAGCATGTTCCTCGAACCACACCTTGAAGATTCTGGCAGTGTGGCATGGAGTATTTATCCTGTTGGCAATGGCCATCACCAGCAAGAAACATAATTGCCATGAATGGGTGAAATTGGTCTGCAACAATGTTCAGATACCTGACAGCTGTCAGGGATTGTGCTATTGGGATAATGGGGTCTAAAATGTCCCAAGAAAACATCACCCACAGCATAACACTGCCACCCTTTTTCCAACAGGAAGCAGTGGCAGGAGCTCTGCACATTTGGCCCAGGGGCAGACATGCAGAGCTTCAGATAAATAATAAACAAGTAGCACAATTACACCAAATCGATAAACAGTGGTACAAAACTGTTATCTTTTATTTTATTGGTGTACACCAACGCTTGGCTTTATCAAAGCAGACCGATACTAACCTGTGAGGAGAGAGCTTGTGGTAGCTGTAAGCCTTGTGCTGTAACGAATTTTTCTTCTCTTGATACTTTTTCTCCTATGGAATATAAAACTAGGGTGTTTTGAGCACGTTTCAAAAGAGCACTCTTATTTTCGGCGGAAAATGAAATGAAAGAAGCAGAAACCAGAAATACTTTTAATCAAGCAATGTCTGCTGGCTTTAGCAGAGACCTTATGAACTCAATCCTAGATAAGGTCAAAAGCCACATAAATGGAAGTACACTGACCTGCAAGTCCCACTTAAATTTCATCGGATCAGTGCCGTACATTCCAGGCTTCACATTTTTCATAAAAAACACCTGGCATCTGGACAACTTCCTCAGTTATGATTATGCTTTCTTCCAGGAGAAAAATCAACACTAACTAGCAGGCAGGTGTTTACTCCTCACTGCTGGAGTACCCATGTGGAACACAGAAATGTTCAGGCCTTGATTTTGTTTTGTTTTTCAGCAGTAGCAACACTTGATAGTGGCCTTATTTTTTACTAGAAAATTACATTATCTACTAGCAAAAGTTTATTAACATTATACAAAAGAAACTTTAACATGTCCCACATCATTAGTCAATCATGACAAATTTTGATTTCATCCCTGTAACTGTCACATCGTAATGCTGAAAAGATTACAAATATTTAGATATGACTCACCTTTTCATGACCTGACAGATAATTTGAATGCAAATATTTGAAAAACATTTTTTTTTATTTAACTTTATTCACAAAATTCAAGAACACTATTCAAAACCTTAAGTTATTTTCTGTATGGTTTAAGATATGGGTTTGGGGTCTTTTCATCATACCACTTTAAAACAGCAGGCCTGGGGTCAAACTTGTCTTCGGACAGAGCTTCAACCTCAATACTCATGAGAGCATTCAATGTTTGTAGGTTTAAACTGCCCCTCCAATCACCCTGGATTCTCTTCATGAAACTGAACCCAACCTCACATACAGAAGTAGATAAAGGAAATATATTGGATATTTCTACTAGCGCTAAAATGTTTTTATAATGTTTGTACTTTTCAAGAAACATTCGTTTCCAGAAAGCAGTTGTTCCTTTTTGTATGTGTCTAAAATATTCCACGATCGCAATGCAGTGGCGATTTATAGTTCACACTTAAACATTCGAAATTTTTCCACTAGCAAACTTTTGCTAGTTAATCACTTTTTATCACTAGCAAACTGCATTTGTTTGCTAGCAATTTGCTACTAACTACCGGTCGAAATCAAGTCCTGGAAATGGTATATAGGTATGATTAAGAGGTCGATTGGCACACGAGTAGCTAAATACAAAAGAAATGTGAAAAATGGACACCTTAACACAGTCTTTGAAAGAGAAGATTGCCGCCCCAGTGGTGCAGCGGTCTAAGGGCTGGCTTCTGATCACTCGTCCGAGAGGGTCCAGGTTCGAATCCTGGCGAGGCATGGATGTTGTTTGTGTCTTACGGCACTGGCTTTCTCCCTTTCCTGGTACCAGTGACCCTAAATTAGGGACGGATGACTGCTTATAGCCCATTGAGTTGCTCACTGTGGTCGCTAAACCTACAAACAAAAAAAAAAAAACAATGGGCAGGATGCAAATGCTTAGTGCTATACACTACCCAAATTGTCGATCAAATGAAAAACTCACAACACAATATGCATGCGACAACTGTCTCACATGTGACTTGCCTATGGATAGATATCCTAAAGTATTAAGACTTCAATTGCAAAAAGAAAAAAAAATTCCAATTTGCACAATTTGAAGTTAACTCAAAGCAAGTATCTATTTTCAGATGTTAACATTTACTATATAGTGTGGGAGCCGACCCATGTCCTGTTGGACAGTTTGCATATGGGGGTTTCTTTTCAGTATCATTAAATATGTGCCATGTGATGTTTTTGATCTTGGGTAGGTGACCGAAAGGTTTTCAAAATGGCCACCAAATATGGTATATGGTTTTAAACGTATAACAGTATTTAGTTCAAAATGTGGCCAAGTTTGGTATCAAATGAAAGCTCTTATTCATGGCAGTGCAACTAACCACACTTTATTTACATGTTGTAACATACATTTGAGCAAAATACAAAATATTGTCTGAGCCACAACAGATATTTTATTTATTATGTATATTGCAGCAGTTTGCTGTACATTTGCAAAATCTTGAACATGGAATTTCTTTTTGTGGCATGGGCAGACAGTGTCTCTGAAACATTTTTTTGCAAATGCAGGGATGTGGAAAATCTTCTGGAATATTTTCTATTGTGATTTGGGGCTGCAGTTTACCATCTTCCTCTATATATCCATACAATGTTGGTACCAGGGTGGGTGCATCAACAAATGCATGGTATCACTTGTAACATTTCAAAAAACCTTATTTGATGTGTAATCTTATAGTGGTAGAAGGTGGCACTAACTTCTCTAGATCAAGCCTTTTCATTTGATGATACTGGTGTACCCGGTGTTTGTTTCCAGAAGTGAAATTTGATGATAGAATTCTAACAAGAAACTCTTTGGCATCATCTATCATTGTTTCACAGAGGTCTGTTTTACCTAACGTTTGTAGTAGATGTGGTGACAGCTTACCATGCTTTAAAGCTGCAAGCTTTGTCCCAAATTTGCTTGTCGTGTCGCATCCCGTGATGGCATGTAAGGCTGGCAGAATTTCAATGACGCTATGATCCAGAACTTCCACAAGTTTATGGATTGGCACCGCATGTGATGTAGTACCCTTTCCACAGAGAACCCATAGCTCAGACAGCCTTTTTCCTTTTTAAAACTTTTGAAGGAATGATACACTGCGCACACGTATAAGAAATCCCTGACCTTACACAAATAGGTTTATTTGAGTTTTTCAATATATGTGCCATGATAATAAATGAAATTGAATTGGATAATTGAGAAACTTATATTATTTTAAAGTGTTTCCGTTTGACATATAAAGTTTCCCAAATAACTGATTCATTTTTTTTAATCGGCCTCCGCCTTCCCCATAGCCGTTCAACTCACACCTTTTTAATTTTAAGTTTACTCTTTTTTTTCATGGTTTTACATTTATTGAAGAAACACTCAAACAAACCCATACACAATATTCAGAACAGTTACTATAAAAATATTATAGTAGGAGCACAGTCACTGTTTTTATATTACACACCACTTTTCTTCTTTGCCCAATCTGAAATCTTCACCTGCAATGCTGCTTCTTCCAACTCTAGTTCCTTCCGTACTCTGTCTTTTTTCTTTCAATTCCTTTATTTCATGATCAATTTTTCTTCAGTTTTCTTTCTTCTTCGTTTTAAAGAACACTTTTTTCTCAAGATAATCCTGATATCTTCGTCTGGAGGCTCTTACAGAAAGAAGAAGCCTTCTATTGATGGCAATGTGTTCAACTCATACCACATTTTTAATGGCATCAAAAACTGTTCTCTGACAAATCAGGAATTATTCCAGGAGATTTTCCACAAGAGACTTATTGACAGAAAATCCACCTTCCACTAAAGCATTTCCATGAGACATAATGAGACAAATTTTTATTACATCCCAAAGTTCACCGAATTGTTTTTGGTTGTCAAGTAGACCACTGTAAAATTTGTCTAATCAAGTGGAATCATCATGACTGTCTAAAAATTCATCAAACTGAGACTTTAAAGCAGATTGAGCTTCTACACACAATGAAGCGTACTGTTTATTAGCTTTTTCAGCACAGTCATCTGAAATCCTGTTTGCAATAAGTAAAACTTCGAGCACAATTTCCACTCTCTTCTTGCCTAGACTCGGCAGCTGCACTATAATATTTGGGTGCAAACAAGTTACCCCAGTGTGGACAAACTTAAATTTTAGTGGGCTTTTCTCACAAAGTTTTTCAATCATACTGGTCACAAGTTTGCTAAATTCAAGCTTAAACTATAATTTCTCCCTTTCTGAGCACTTCACATCTTTTAATAGCTTTTTAGCACTAAATCCAATATCAGCTTTCTCAATTGTTCAACTTTCTCAATTGTGAGAAGATTTTCACTTTTTGATACATCTAAAGTTAAAAGTTTTGAGATACTATCAGCTTCACTTAATTTGTCAGGCTTCAAGCTTCGTGCCATCAAATTTTTCATGAGATCAAGCAAATCAGTGTGTAAGAAAGGAATTCAAGACTTTTGGCTCTGGAACCTTCTCAAAAAGATTCACACTCTGAAGCTTTAGTCCTAAATGCAGCCAATTTGCATTTCAACAGTGGACTTTCCATTAATTCTGCAAGAAACGTGCTACTTGCTGGAAACCGATGATTCTTGAACATATTTCTTGATATGATCATAGACAAGCAATGCCCTAGTCAAACAATTGACGTTTTCCAACCACCTTACAGTGCAAAATTTCAAAGGGAAATCTTTACATCCAGTAATCATAGTATAATTTGCACGGCAAGCAGGACTATCTTTTAAAAGGTAGTACAAGTTATGCAGAAAGTGATGTATATCCCATTTCACTGCTTCAAGTCCAGTTTTCATAGCTCCATTGACCACGTGAAGACCACATACTCCAATGTAAACTAATAATTTACCATTTGGATTTTCAGTTTTAAGTTTATCTTTCAGCTTTTGAAGAAAGCTGAGATTAATGTTAGGTCCATCCATTGACACTTGTAGCATGTTATCCAAGGGAAGAAGTGCACCTTTAATGAATTTCTCTAAAAGGTCATTAGCTGTTGCCCGCCCTAAAAACACACTACTTAAGTATCTAGTGGAAACTTTTTGCAGATTGACGTCCCAATAACGAACAAACTGATCCATTTGCCCACGCTGAGCAATTTTGTTTAGTGATTCATCAAAACAAATTACAAAGTCAGTGCACTACTTCAGATCGTCCATTAAACACTCTTTGAAATGTGGTGCCAATCCATGGTTTATCACATAAGATGCTTTGCTTTTGCCTAAAGTAAATTTTGAAGCTATCACACTGTCAGGAAACATTAACTGAAATGTTTTGTTAATCTGTGTACAAGAGTTCAGAGACATTCGCTTGGACAACACTTCCATGGCCCATATTATTTCTGACTTTGTTACATCATCTTTCACTACATAAGCATTAAGGTCACAGGGCTTCACATCATCTTTCACAACATAAGTATTTGAGTCATTAGACTTAAAATTTTCTAGAAATACTGATTCCATATTTCCTGAGCTTGTTGATGGCAAGAGTTCACTATTACAAAGAGAGTTCTTTTTCACAGTGGAAGTGAAAGAAGCAAGACTGGGCTGAGACATTTTAGCATGGATGTTTTTCAAATAATTAGGCCCATTTCAGTGGCTGGAGACTGCCCGACACCCCATGTTGCTAAGCTTGAAAGTTTTAGAGCACACTTTACAAAATGCTGATTCATTGTCGCCGTTCACAGCAGCTATCCAACCAGAAAACTCAGGATTTAATTGTTCGTCCAACCATTGTTCATTAAACACACAATGCTTTGACATTGCTGCAGTCTTAATTGCCTTTTAGCAAGGTGTAACTTATATCACAAATTTTCTTTTACTCCTTTGACCTAAAACAAAAAGAGAAATGTTAACAAGTAATGTAACACAACTGACAATAATAGGTAGGAAATACAAGGTTACATTAGTAGGAAGGGGAAGTTAGTGACTGACTGCAACACCAAGTGCAAGTGTGTTGGGCGATGAGGGCATCACTCCCCGACGCCGGGTTAAAACTAGTTGTAGTCTAACTGTGATTGAAGTCTCCCTGATTTTTTTTAAATATCACTGATTTTCCCTGACTTTTTACCAACATTTCAGGCATTTCCCTGACCAATTTTCATTTCCCTGACTTTCCAGAATGTGGACACCCTGTATCAGTATTTGAGGATGCTATTACAATGCGCTCTGCATTTCTAGCAACTGCATAATGGTACATGAAGAAGCAGCCGCTCATCAGCCTCCTCCAAGTCAGAATGCAAAGATGAAATGTCTTTCGTGCCATTTTCAAGTCTGCTTATCTGTCCATTCTTACCAAGTCTGCCAAGATAAATAGGCGTACTACTGAAGTCATTGTATTCTATCAGGTACTAAGTGAAGAACTGCTCCAACTGGTATTTATTGCTTGAAGATGCCCATAATGCATACATATCTTTTGGAAGAGGGGTCTCCTCCATTAATATTCGTGTTAATTGGAATGGTAGTGTTCCTTCGTTCTCGTTCAGCAGCTTTAACACTATTTTCTATGTGTACATCAAAGATGTCAATCCTTGAAGAGTTCAGTGCAATAGCTTTTATTCTGTGTATGATAAGCTTTGCAAAGTCCCCAAAAGTTTCCATAGACTTAGACATAGCTGCCCGAGTTTCCCATGCATTTAACATAAAATCAAACAAGGTTGCGGTGGTGTGAGATGAAGGAGGAGGCGTTTTGAAAGTTAGTTCTTTAATATCTTTCTCTAGTTCTTGTACCAAACTTGCCTTATTTGGTTTTCTTAGAAATCTATCTTTTGTTAAAAAGAATGAAGTAGAAACGAGTTCATAGCACAGCAACTGATCAATGGAGTATCCTCTTTCTCGTGCAATATCCATTAAATGTAGGACATCAGAAGTCGCCTTTTGGGTATCGATTTTCTTCATGTGTTGCTGAAAATTGGACTTCATCTTTGCCACTGTATCGAATAGCTTCCTGGACTTATCAACGAATCTTTCTTGCCGGAATAACTTGTATGCTCTTTCTGCCTTTTCACAACATGTAAGCTTGACGTTCTTCTCATATTCGTCAAAATGTTTACCTGTCGCAATGTTGTACAACTTGTCTTGTGTATTATTCAAATCAAACGGATTTTTTCTTTCAATGATGAAATTCATGATGACTTCAATGCTTTCCTCATCCGGATGAGTTAGTGGGTGAGAATTCATGATGCAATGTGTACTCATCATTGTCTTGGAGACCACACATTTTTTGATGGAACTGACTTATGCATAATTTTTCATGTTTAATGACGTCTCTTTGTGCAACTGCATGCTTTTGACGAGTAAGTCCTATGATGCCTCCATGACCTTTTGCAGGTTTGTCATAGATTTGCTCAAGAGCTTGGTCTATTCCAACACTACTAAACTTTGTGGTTCCATGTTGAACAACAAAGCTGCCCTTCTTGAATGATGCACAAATCTTGGGATGCAGTTCTTCCAATCTTCAAGATATACAGACCTCTACCTTGCGTAATTAATTTTTCCAAATGCAAAGAATAAAGGAAGTGCTTTTTGAAATGCACATATATGTAAGACCCAGATATATTGGTTGCAGGATGAGGTAGAATTGGGGTGTAAGATATGTTCGTCTTAGGTAAGACTTTGGTAGTAACCAGCGACTTGAAGGCCCTACTATACATAGTATAGTAGGGCCCGATTTAAAAACTGTTGTTAGGAATGTATGTTACAATATGTAAATAAAGTGCGGTTAGTTGCATTGCTATGAATAAGAGCTTTCATTTGATACCGAACTTGGCCACATTTCAAACTAAATGCTGTTATACGTTTAAAACCATATACCATATTTGGTGGCTATTTTGAAAAAAACTGACTACCTTTCGGTCACGTACCCAAGATGAAAAACATCACATGGCACATATTTAATGATATCTGAAAAGAAACCCAGTATACGCAGCCTTTCCACCAAACAGGGCATGGGTCAGCCCCTAGACTAATAAGTTCTCTTTGCATAGATTAGTATCAGTCTGGCTTGATAAAGCCACTCGTTGCACAAAAGCTTGGCAATATCAGATAGTTTTTAGACCAATAAAAGATAATGGATTTTTGTACCAGCACTTATGCAGAGCTTCAGTGAAATAAAAAAGCACATGACCTGAAGACACTGGCCCATGAAAATCAACAAAATGCATAGCCACCCAACTGTTTATATTCTAGAAACTGAAGAGAACTCTACAGAACTGTTTTTAGCTAAATGCCTTTTTTTAACTAAAATAATTTACATACTTTTTTATTAGAGTTCTAATAGCCTCCTGTTTTAAAATTGAAACCCATATTCAAAACAAATGCACCATCAACTAATGCATACAAGATTTTTTCCGATAGCACACCGATGAAGACCAGGTTTCAGTAGATAAAAATAGCATTAACTATAAAAAAAATTGGACTCATATTTGAAAACACAATCTCATACAGGTTGGTTAAAAGGAAAGTCCTGCACCTGAGAATAACCAAAACACAGTGCTCAAAGTGTCATATTTTAATTGCAACAAAGGTATGTTATTCCAACAATTACAGTCATTTGCAAAAGTTTAAGACAACCTGTCAATTTATTGAAAATTAAGATTTTCAAAGAAACAACTAATTACTAGTCAGAGATATTTGAAAAAAATGACACCACAGATAAATACTTACATTCTTTAGAACACAAAAAGACCGAAATCAGTATTTTATGTGGCCACCTTTGTTTTTTTATAACGTACAGAATATGATGTGACATACTCTCAATGAGGGATTTGCAGTAGTCACTTGAAATGTCTTAGCACCACACGTACTTTATCGCATCAATCAAAGCTTAGGAATTTATGGCTGCTTTTTTGCTACCTTGTCTTTTAAAATGGTCCACAAGTTTTCGATGGGGTTAAGGTCAGGACTATTACCATGATAGTCTGTAGCATGGAGCACCATCATGCATAAAGATTGTGCATGTGTGTATTTGCATATGAGTTAACAGCTCACATAACATTTTCACATAAAAAGGTCCAGCCATGGTAGTGCCTGTCGGCAAAAAGGATAATGAAGCAGTACCGGATGCTGATATGAGCACCCCATATTATCCGACTAGGCCGATGTCTCACTGTGCTAAAGGTGTATTTTTTCATCAAACCTTTTGCCTTTTGGTCGTCGAAAATGTGCCTCATGTGACTGAAATTGACGCACAGTTGATTCATCGAAAAAATTAACTTGGCTCCAATTTTCAGCAGTTCAAGATTGATGACGCTTTGCAAACTGGAGTCTTCTTTTTCATGACAGAGGTTAGTCTAGGTTTATGTGCAGGCTTATAAGATTAATTCAAAATCTTTGCTAAGACGTCGGGAAACAGTGCTGATCCTAATATCAGACCCTTTTGAATGTAGAAAGGCCTTGATTTTCTTGCATGAACTCCTCGGAGAACGCATAACTATTCACCTTATGGTATTGTTATCGTGTGGGGTTGTTTTCCTTGGACATTCACTTCTCTTTCGGTCATTAAATCCACCTGTATCTCAATGTTTCATGATTGCATTATGAATAGTAGTCTTGCTTACATTCACCTTTCTGCCTATGTCATGTTTGGAGTATCCTTCATGGTATAAAGTCACTACCCATAGGTATTTGTGCCCTCTAAGTAACACTTAATGACGCTTTTTCGCCCACTTTTCGCTATACAGAAAATAGGCACAAAACCTCTCAGCATGAAAACCAGAAGCAAACTGAAGCTCGCACACTTCTCCCAACTCTATCAACAGCTGCCATGGTAGGATGATGCAACACAGAAAGGAAGCTGAGTAATACAGACAGTAGCTGATGCAATTGGCAGAAATTTCCTAATGCCAACAGCTGGTCTTAAACTTTTGCAAATGACTATATATTTATTTATTCCATAAAACATTTGCCTACTCCTGACTGCTTGCACAAAAACCCTCTGTAATGTTGCAATTTTCTGACACAGTGGCTATAGTATGTAAAGCCCTACTCCTATGACAAATTTTTACAGCAGGAAAAGATGATGTATATCTTTCTTTTCAGTTTTGTTAACTAAGCAACTTTCATTCAGATCATGCTGTAATCTTTCAATCACATGATGTTGTATTGGTCAAAATTAACTGTTTCCAAGCTATTAGGAAAATGTAATAATATGGTGCTGTTATTTCCATCACTAGATATTTTTCAATTCACATGAACAAATTCTAAGCAATTTGCATTCAAGTAATGCAGTGAACTTCCTATGCCAGAAACTGTGATTTACATTCATATAATGCCCTAATTTTTCTCAATGCAAATTACGTCTGGTCAAAATAAACAAATTTCAACAACAAAATAACACAACTTCATTTGAATATCACAAACTCTAAATCATAATGATTGCTTTTAGAAATCATACATAAAAAAAATCAATGCCTTCAAAAAGCAAAATGATAGTGAATCCATTGTTACATTGACCATTACAAAACTGGGGGGGGGGGGGGGGCACAGTTTACATGAATAAGAAAGCCATAGTTTTACATGCATTTTAATTATTTAAATCACACAAAATCACCAAAACAAAAATGCATTTAAAGCACTAAATTTCATATCCTCATATCCCTTAAAATATTTCAGAAAAACTGGAAAATTAGGGTAGGAAATTAGTATTCTCCAAGAAAACATTAGGAGTAATTGGAAGCTATGTGATTTCTATGTGTCTTGAAAATTAATTCAATAGTTTCCATGATGTTTTGACCTAAAGAACAGCTGAAGGGATGTTTGTTTGTTTTATTTTTTACTAGGATACCTCTTAACAAGACGATTCTCTGCTACGAGAAAGTACAAAAATACCTCAACTTGGAAATGCGTTGTCCTGGGTGTTGCGCATTGGCTACAATACTGGTATGAAAATTGAGAAATGGAGATTGGATTCTTTGTTCCAGCATTGAAACAACTTTCCAGTTTTATGAGGAGTTGGCAACATAGATGACAATTATATACTAAAAAATAACTAAAATCTCAAATAACAGACTTATTTTAACACAGAAGACATTAGCCGAATATAAGTAAGTTGCTTTACCTTGCACAAGCCTGTCAGCTTCATTCAGCCGATGATCTGGGGATGCTGATGCTTGCATCACCCTTAATCATATCCTTACCACACAAAAAACTCAGCGAATCTCAAACATCACGAGCAAGTAGTAGAATTTGATGGCAATGTGGCTGCAAAAGTAAAAAGATTAGCACTGCTGGCAACAGAAAAAGAGAATCAAATTACAGTACAAAGAAAACATGACGTTAGATAACAACAAGAAGTACATTTAGCTATTAGTCACTTTTCGTGAAAACCACTTTTTTAAAAGGAAAAGTCTAGAAAAACGAGCAATAACTTTTTTTTCTGCAGGTGTCCTTGCAAACACTCGGACAGTTTCTAACCTTTTTACCAAGCTTTCATGAAAATGCACACATATATAATATATATATATATATATATATATACAAAACAGCAATAAAATTAGCTGGTACTAAGAACAAGTCACAGGAGAACATATTATCAGGAAAAACCAAAATTTTGATGCAAAAAAGAAGAGATGAGGACAACTCAAGATGTGACTTCCACAGTGGAATATATAGAGCTATGCCAGACAGTACAAAAAAGTATCACTGAAGACGTAAGGAAATTCCACTGTGAACTAGTGAGGAAAGCAATTGAAAACAACCAAAGGCTGAAGTGAGCAAAGGGACATCTCAGTAAGGGAAGAAAACAGATTATGGCACTGAGAAAAGAAGATGGTACTGTAGTAAAGAAATACAGGCGAAATTTTAACAAAAGTGAAAGATTTCTACTCAAAATTATAGAAAGGGATGATACATGTACTCCAGAAAATTATGAAAGGTACCAGCACCAGAGTTCTTCCAATCCTTCCAGCAGAAGTTGCACATGCAGTCACATGAAATGGGGTAAAGCTCCAGAAGATGGAATTACTGTAGACATCATACAAGAAGCAAGTGGAGAAATTGAAAAAGTACTCACCCAAGTTTTCACTCGATACCTTAATGAAGGGAAGATTCCTGAGGATTGGAATAACGCTACAATGATCCTGCTACATAAGAAAGGTGACATTGAGGATCTCGGAAACTACATACCTATCAGCCTCCTATCAGTGGTTTATAAAACCCTTCACTAAAGTTCTTTCACACCAGTTGAAGGCAAGACTGGACATGGCTCAACCGAGAGAACAAGCTGGATTCAGGAGTGGCTACAGCACTATAGATCATATCCACATACCAAGAGAACTAATTGAAAGAGCGAGGGAATATGAACTTCTATTATGCATGGCTTTTATCGATTATGAAAAAGCCTTTGATTCGGTGAAACCATCAGCAGTTACAATGGCTTTGAAATCCTGCGGTATTGAAGATGCATACATTAATATTATTAATAACATCTATGAAAAAGCCAGTGCAAAGATTCGGCTGTTTGAGAATACAGCACCCATAAAAATTGGAAGGGGAGTGAGACAAGGTGACACTACATCTCCCAAACTCAGGGATCATAGCATACTTCTGGAAAATTTTAGGTAAGAATTTTAGGAATTTTTAGAAAAATTTTAGGAAAATTTTAGGAGTGTATTTCAATAAAAACTAGATGTATATTTGTATACATCTAGTAAAACAACTTTGTATACATTGTAAAGAGTTTGCTTCACACCCTTCAACCATATATACTGATAGACTGCGCATGACATCAAAATTTCTGGCTCCAACATAAAATCACATGACAACAGTCAAAAAGATGGGTTACACCTGCTGTGCTTATGGTTGCTCTGAGCGATATAGTAAAGAAAGTTCTATGATTTTTCATGGGTAAGAAACGAATTAAATACCTAAGTCAATAAAGTTCAATTACTTAACCAGAAACTTGCAGCTATTGATATAAAAATATAGTAACTTAAGAAAAAAAAATGGAATGCATGTTCCAAATTCTTCGCAAATGTTCATCACATTATAAATCACAAAATGCAAACAACCCGATCATGCATGTATATAGCTCATAAGTAAACTTACCTGAAGAGTTTTCATTATATATGAGGCGCATTCACATAATACACCGAAAACACTGAAGTTCTGCAGCGTAAATTAGTAATCATAACAGCATTTTTACACGAAATTTGGAGTCTGATGATGACGTGCCCAATGTTTGAGCCATGGCGGCTTTGATGCAGCTATTGCCAATGTGCAGTCCATTAGTATATATGGTCGAAGTTAACACCCAAATTTTTTGCATAACGTCTAATGTCTAAAGTTTAAGTATGATTTACTTCTAATGTTCAGTTCTTATCTTTTCACGTGTTATTATCATATTCAAGTATATTTACCACATTCAAGTTTCACTTTGAACATTAATATGCTGTTGAACCAGAAGCAATTCACGATTTTCACAGTAAAGTTTTCAGGTTTCACATTAAATTATAATATCCTAAAAAGGTAATTGAAAACCAAGAACTATGTACAATTGTTCACTGAATTACTTTTTTCATATTATTGTTTTAACCTTTTCCTGATTAGCCTATCTTTTTCTGCTTCTACCACAACTAATTTACTTTCAGTTTTCTTTATTTCAGCTGAACCTTGTATGATCAAGTTAGAGGCAACTGCTATTTCAACAGTATTTTGTTTTTCTACAGCTTTTCTCATTCTTTCTGTTCCCTCTTGAATTATTGCTAGGGAGGCTTCTTTATCGTTTTTAAGTCTATTTATTTCTGCATCATTTTCTTTTATTTTGTCATCAAACTCAGCTTTTCTTTTTTTCTCTAGCTGCTTTTCCTTATTTTCCCTCTCTTTCTGCTTCCTTTCTTTTACCTTTTTTGATTCTTCTTCCTTCAGCTTATCAACATACTCTTTATAAAATTTATGTGAATCACAAACACTATTTAACAAATTTCTTGTTATGGGAACTTTACTTACACATCCATAGTGTTTAATGGCCCCTTTAACTATTCTTAATGATGTTATAGTTGAGTCTTTTAAGTTAGCCTTGTCCTTCCTTAACAGAGCAGTGTTAACCGAAAATCCCCTTTCTGCATCAGCATTACCATGAGGTAAAACTAAAATTGACTTTATGAGTTTAGCAAGATTTGAGTATTTTTCTTTTCCGCTAGAGTCTTTAATACTAAATATATTACGCCAGTAATGATCAATCCGCACTGGAATATGCCCTTCCTCTGAAAATTTCACTAGTTCATCTAGAGTTGGCTTATCGCAATTTAAAAGTTTCCACTCTTCTCTTACTCTATCAATTTGTTCCTCAGAAAGATGCAAAACACTTGAAATTCTGGTTATTTCCGAAAGTCCTTCAGTGACTGAAAATTGAGTTGACTCTTTCTTTGGTTCTTTTACCTTTAAAACTTCTATGTCTCTTAGCTTTTGATTGCAGAATGGCAAATTTGACTTTAAATATTTTGTGGTTGCAATTAGTGATGATCTTACATCTAAGAGAAATAATTTCTGCCTGGTCTCCTGAACATTCCTGAGGAGATTTTTTGTCTTCATACCAACTTCTAACTCCCCTAGTTTTTTCCATGAATTTTTGTTTTCAAAATCTACATTCTTTTAGGTCTTCTCCAAATTTCCCTGCTATAACATCATCTTGGATAAACTGAGCCATAACATTCCTCATTAAAGTATTTAAATCAGAATATAACTGGTGTATTTTTGGTTCTTCACTCTGATAACATAATGAAAACTTTTCAAAATTTTGGTGTGAAAATGAAATTAATGCTAAATAGCAAGGAGTAAGCTCATTTTTCAGGAAACAGTGAATTCTTTTACACCTTGCCGAATTGCGCAGTTGTTTTTCAAATATTTTTTGAGATGGCAAGAAGTTTAAAAAATATTCTGTAATATTTAGCCATTGATCCAAGAGCCTCTGGGCTACAGAACCAACGGTTAACCATCTGTTGCTGACATGACGCAAAAGAAATTTGGCACTGACCAATGTTATATCCTCGACAGATTTATAATCCTCGTCTTGCAGCACTACTCTTTAAAAAGTAATGCATATCAGTAGCAAATTCGTCAAAATCTATATTTAAGCTTGTCAAAAAAATTTTAAATGCATTACTAACAACATGCAGGTTGCAAAAACCTAGTTCCAAAGATTTCTGGTCTGTTTCTTGTTTTACAACTTCATTGAATTTGCGTAAAAAGCACTTATTTACATTTGGGCTGTCCATGGATACACAAATAATTCTGTTCAACGAAATATTGAAGGATGATAACACATCAAGAATTTCTTTTAGCAAAATATCTGCTGTTGCATGACCCAGAAAAACGCTTGTTAGGTATCGGCAAGAAACTGAATTTATTTCTGAAGACCAGTACCTGAGATACACATCCAACTGCCGTTTCACTTGTGTATTTGTAGTTTCATCAAATGCTATAGTAACCTTTCCTGGGCTACTAGATGCAATGTCTTTTTTCAAATCCTCTTCAAAACATTTTGACAATCCATGTGATATCACATAAGCAACTTTTTTTCTTTAAGTTGCATTTTGGCTGCAATAGCAGAATCAGGAAACATTTCTTTGAAACGTTCAACTGTTTCAGTGCATGAAACAAAAGACATATTGTCCTTAGCAACTTTCATGGCCCATAATGCTTCGGCTTTAGCCAACTGTAAATCATGACTCAGTACTTCACTAATATTTGTTTTGGGCTGAAGATCCCGTCCTCCAAAGGCTTTCAGGATGGACTTATTTTGAAATTTACTTTGAAATTTCTGCAAATGTTTTTTCCTTTATGATGTGCTTTTACTTGTGAAAAGCCACTATTAGAAATGTTGAAAATTTCTGAACACAATATACACTTAGCAGAAAATATTGTTTCAGTTGCAGAACACCATTCTTTCAACTTCACTCCGTCCAATTCTTTGGCGAGCCACGCATCTTGAAATTTCGTTTTGGATTTAGGCATCTTAAACACTTGTACTACTAACCAGAAAATGAAAGGGAAGTACAAAAACACGTTCCAATATTGCAAAACCAGACAACTTCCCGAAATTTGGCTGCGAGGATGTCAGAAGATATGAAAAAAAAAAAAAAAAAAAAGCAGGTCACCACTAGAGAACTGAACCTGCACACAGCACAGAGAACACCATAAAAGACGTAAAACCAGAAACTATCATACGCATCTCACGCAAGTTCAGTCAAAGCGAGTCGGAGCCGAGATATATTGCGCATCGAAGGTCGCTGTCGCCGACGCATGATCGAAGGTCAATGATCACGTGCTCTACTGCCTGCCAAGATAATACTCAGCTACCATCCCATCGTCATTACCGGAGGTTACGGAAGGAGACCACATGTTTCCTCTTTGCTTCCACCCACCTGCGGTTTACAATAACAAAACATCAGCAGAAAGAGGAGGTTCCACAAGGCATGTACAAAAATAAAGTACGATCTTCTGCGTGCCACGGAGTTCGTCTGCAAAGCGCAAACCAGGGGTGAAAATGACCCCTCCCCTTTTCCCTTAGATCTCTTGTTACTCTCGAAAACTGTTCGAAGGCAAAAAAATGGAACGCCCGCCCCGAAGCAAGTGCATCTCGATGGCGTCATTTTTCCCTCCCTTCACCAGCACAGCATATAGGCTGTGTTTCTACAATAACAGGTCTTTTTACCTTACCGTAATGGTAAATTTATTGGCGTTAATAACGGTTGTGTTTTTAATAAAAATAAGCTTACGAAAATTTTAGGATGAATAGCAAATTTTAGGTCTAATTTTAGGAATTTAAGGAGGGTCACAAAATATTAGGAATTTTAGGAATTTTAGGAGGAATGCGATCCCTGCAAACTCTTTAATACCACATTCAGTGATGGAAAGTTGCAAAATCATATTTGGAGCAGCACAATGCATTTTTGGAGCAGTTGAAATACATTTTTGGAGCAATAAAATGTATTTTTGGAGCAGGTAAAATACATTTCTGGAGTAGCAAAATGTGTTTTTGGAGCAGGTGAAATACATTTTTGGTGTAAGAACACAATTTTTCGGAGCAGGTAAAATATCAGTAGATAGAACAAACTCTTAAGCAAAAAATGTTTTGGAATTAGATGAACCCTACTCAAATTTAAAACATCTTGCATTGAAATACACACACACGCATGCAAAGATTTTAGTTTTCAAACAGATCAAAAAATTGGTATCCATAGCAGGATTCTATTATTAATTATTTATTTTACAAGAAATGTTTAATTTTTTGCTGCTTTTCTCAATATTTAATTGCTCACTTCTATTTTTTTTTCTAATTTTTTAAGATAGTTAGCAATGTTTGTTTCTTTTAATAGTACCTGTCCACTTTCTTATTGTACTCATTTCACTTTTTTTTATGCCACATTCAATGTTTATCTCAGCATTGTTTAAGATTTTATGAGAGGAATCCAACTGCTGCAAAAGTTCAGCTTCTTCCCGTTTCAAATCACCTCGTGAACATTCAATTTCTTCTCTTTTTTGCTTATTTTTTCCAGCAACTAATCAGCTCTTGATATTTTTTCCAGGATTCTTTATAAGCTGTCAGAAGTTTTTTTGGTTGCATTAATTTTACTCACATTGCCATTTAGTCTCTTGACATGATCTTTGTGCTTCTTGCTCTCCACACGAATTCTACAATCATCGCGACTGCCATGCGCAAGGCTAAAATCGCAGTCACATGGCTTACAAAACATGATTCGGCAAAACTTTAGATACTTCATAAAAAAGCCATTCTTTACTATATATATCGCAATACACTTGACAATAAGTTTTATCTGACTTCGTTCTTTTTGTTGTCATAGCTGTTTCGCTTCGTTTAAATCTAAATTACCCCTTTCCACTCGAATAACTTTTCACCTATACTCACCTAGCACTCGTATATATATTTTTTCTGCAGTAGAGGTAACAACTTAGCAGTGAAAGCTCAGCTCTGGTCCACCAGCCGCGACATACAAGCTATAGAGACATACCCGACCTATTCGGCGAAAAAGAAATGTCTTGCGAGCGATGACATGCGAGCTATAAAGGCGTCATCAACATGGAGGGTGACACCCGACATGGGCGATATTTGGCGAAAAGAAAGTCTCGCAAGCCCCGACAAATGAGCTATAGAGGCGACATGGACATGGCGGATGACAGCCAACACACGAGCTATTCAGCGAAAACGAAATTCCTCGCGAGCGCCGACATGCGAGCTATAGAAGTGTCATCGGCATGGCGGGTGACATCAACACGCCGCTGAAGTTTCTTTTTCTCTATTCGGTGAAAAATAAATGTTTCGCGAGCCCAAACATGCGAACTATAGAGGCGTCATCGGCGTGGCAGATGATACCCGCCACACAAGCTATTCGCTAATATCATAATGTCGGGTGTCACCCGACAGTCAAGTGGAAAGGGTTAAAACGTTTGCACTGAAATTTTCACAAGCACAAAGCCACATGTATTCAATGTAAAGAGTTCGCAAAAGGCGCTGAGCTCAGCTCCCTCTCAGCTTTTCCGCACGGCACTCTCAAATGGCTGTACGGGAAATCATGTGACAAAACTGTCTTCGTTGGCGGGGAAGTCACAACATTTTCGACCAAACGACAGTAAAAAATAGAAAATTGTATGCAGGGATCTTGCATGGGTTTTTCCATAGTTGTTTGGGTAACTTCCGTAAAACCGTAAGGTAGAATGAAAATCCATACAAACTAGGTAAAATCCGTAAAAGTGGGCATCTCTGAATACCTATGAATTCTTTAGAAACAGAACCATCATCTCCTGGCACGGGAGAGCAATTTTCAGTCGTCCTCCGCATCAACGAAATAGCTAACGACTGACCTTACACTATATTTACGTAATCGCGCAACTCACCCGGAACAAAATAACTGCGCCATCCCAAGGAGCAGGGAATGACATATTAACAATCTCAATTGCACAACACTCCGAAAGACTGCCAAACCATCTGTAAACAATCTTTATCAGGATTTCACAACGTACAGCATCGTTTCTCCTAAATACCACGTGATTACAACAAAACTCCTCCTCCATAACCTCCACCTACATCGCGAAACCTATTAGTCATATTTGCTGAAAAAACAACGATTTAGAAAGTAGGTGAAAAACATTCCGAAATGTTGCGATTGGCAGTACGTGTTGATTAAGCATCGTTATATGTTTAACCAAATTACGCATTGACCTTAAAAACACGTCACTCGATTCGCCGTTTAAAACTGCATTTTTTGCCATGAAAACATTTTTTCGCTCGGCAGTTTTTACTGTGGATTGCCATTTCGGCGCAGTTGGGCGCAAATATGAAATTTTTTCGTAATTTATAGCAGTTTGGCGCAAGATAATGAAATTGGCGCAAACTTTACATCACTGCACATTGGAAAATGTCTTTCAATCAATGAACTGGGAAATCAAAGGGCTAAAGATTAATGGAGATTATCTAACTCACCTTCGTTTTGCTGACGACGTGGTCATTTTTGCAACTACCCCATCAGGGCTGCAGAGTATGATCAACAAACTTGCTGACAAGAGTAAAGAAGTGGGATTAAAAATGAACTTTCAGAAGACAAAAGTGATGTATAATGCTTTTACAAGAAATGAAGATTTATCAATTGATGGAGAAAAGCTGGAGATAACTGATATCTACGTTTATCTTGGGCAGCAGATATCAAGTGAGGGTCACATTGATGAAGAAATTAATCGGCGTATAAAACTTGCCTGCAAAGCTTTTGGAAGAAACAGTATAATTTTCAAGAGCAATATGCCATTATGTCTTAAAAGAAAAGGGTTTGATCAATGCATCCTTCCAGTGCTTATGTATGGTGCAGAGACGTGGATCTTAACTAAAAGAGACATACAAAGGCTGCAGACAACTCAAAGCAGAATGGTGAGGTGCATGCTTGGTGTAACCAGGAGAGATAAGATGAGGAACTCATAGATCAGAAAAATGACAAGAGTGGAAGACATCATGATCAGAGTAAAATCCCTGAAATGGCAATGAGCTGGACATATTGCCAGAAGGACAGACCATCGATGGACTGCTGAAATTTTAGACTGGATTCCAAGGTACAAGAAAAGACCCAGAAGAAGACCACGTGGGAGATGAGTGAATGAAATTCGAAAGTATGCGGGAGTAACATGGAGGAGACTGGCACAAGACAGACCGTTGTGGAAGAAACCTGGGGAGACCTTCGTCCAGCAGTGGATTGATAATGGTTGGCAATGATATATACACACAGGGGGTAGACAAATCCCCAAAATTTTCATTGGCCTGCTCCCTTTTTTACAGAAGCCAGCAAAGTTTTTTAAAACATACACGAGAAAACTGCAGTCAATCTAAACATAAACCACACGTACAGAATTTTGTGCACTTTCAAGAGTCAAAATTAATGTGTCATTTCTTAAGACATTTTTTTGCTGAATTATTGAAAAATATCTAGGAAATAATACATTAATTTTGGCTGGTGGCTTGTCTTCTGGTGTATAACATTCAATAAAAACAGTAATGAGTAAATACATTTAAAAGCACCCTACACGAATTCACTAGGTACCATGCATGACCAGAGTTGTATAAAAATAAAATGTATCTGCGTACACAACCATTGAAACAGAAAACTTGCTGCAAACCCACGAAGCACGAACTATGATAAAAATTAAATAAGATCATTTAAACAAAAATTAATAAAACAATAAATAATTATTAGAACATTACAGATTCCAATGAGGACAGAATAAGTACATTACAATTAAATGTGCAGCAATGTGTATGAAATGGATCTTTATTGTGGAATAAACTTTTTACGGGTCTTACAGAGGTTATTTTTCATGAAAGTTGGTTGTCAAATTTTCGAACTAAAGCCTAGTTCGTCATCAGGACTATGTCACTGGAGTAGTTGCTGCCACTCAATTGGAAGAGTCCATCCGCAATTATCGTTAATTGTGGTACTTCTTCTTCTTGCTATTTCGATCCCTTCTTCTAGTTTCCTCTTTACTAAGTTTGACTGGTGGGCGATTATTTTCACTGAGTCCCAATTTATGGAGTGTCCACTTGCTTGTATATGTCTGTCTAGCCCTGTTTTGTTCCCAATGTTCCTAATAGCTGCTTGGTGTTCTTTCATTCGGACCTTAATACTTCTCCCTGTTTCTCCTATATAGCTGAGTCCGCAGTTACAGTCAATGCAGTAAATTACTCCTTCCTGCAATTGGATGTCCAATTCTTTCTGCTTTAAAGCTGGCAGGAATTTCTTTATTTTGTTATTAAGATCTGGAGCTAGCCTGATATTATATTTTGCTCCGATCCTTTTCAGTTTCTCGAAAAGTCCCTTGTGGTACGTAATTTTGCTGGTGAATTTGAAGTTGGTTTTTTCCTGCTTCTTTTTTGGCACTTGTTTAAATATTTTCTCAACATGTGGGGAGGGGTAATTGTTTTCTGCCAATATTTCCTTTAATTCTTCTTTGTGAAGATCTTTTTGAGTAGCTGAAGAGACCAGGATTTCAATTTTTTCCAAAAATTGTCTCGCCGTATTCGATTTAATATAATCAGTTTGGAATGAGCAGAAGTCTAACATCTTCCCTGTGTTGGTGGGTTTTCTAAAAAGCTGAGTGAATATTTTCCCCTCTCTTGAGGTCAAGGTTAAATCTAGGTAATTGATGCTATGGTCTTTTTCCTGTTCCAGGGTGTACTGCAAGGTATTCTCTAGTAAGTTAAATTCTTCCAGAATCTGAGAGGGTAGAGATTGGTCCACAGTATCCACTATAATTAGGACATCATCCATGTACCTTACATAGAGAGCAAACAAGGAGGGTTGTATAAGGATTTTTGCCTCTAGTTTACTTATATAATAATTTGCTAGCAGAGGTGCTAGTGGAGAACCCATTGCAAGTCCTGAAATTTGCCTGTAATATTTCTTTCCAAACTGGAAGAAATTATTCTTGAAGGAAAATAGGAGCAGTTCATATATGCCAAGTAGTATTTCTTTATTGTGATTATGGAATACTATTTTTCCGCAAGGTCATCTGCAATGAATTCCAGTAGGAGGTTCAGGTTAATGTTGGTATACATAGAGACTATATCCAGGCTTGCCATTACTGGATGAATTAATTCTGGCAAGTTGTCCAGTTTTCCTTTTAGCTGCATGGAATTTTTTAGTAGGTAGGGAGGAGAAGGGAAAATATCTCTGAGGTGACCAAGTAAATAATAATTAATGTTGGAGAGTGGCAAATTTCTAGTGTCTATTATAGGTCTTACTGGATGGCCTTCTTTGTGAACTTTTATCGTACCATAGATCTGTGGAATTCTTGACTGGATTTTGGAGAAGTTTTTGAAGAGCTCATTAAGCTGTTTTTTATTTCTTAAAGAGCTGATTAATTTCTTAAGATTTTTGACAGTTTGATCTATAGGGTTACCATTGAGTTCTTCATAATAAGGCTTGCTCAATTCAGCTTCCATTTTATTGTAATACTTCTCTTTTTCTACCAATACCAAAACTTTGCTCTTATCTGCTCTCAGTGCTACAACTTTATCATTGGCTTTGAATTTTTTAAGGTCAGCAATGGCAATTCTATTAAAATTGTAATCAACTTTTACTGGCTTTTTTACAAATTTTGAGACGCAGTCTGAGAATTCTTTCCTTAAAGTAACTGCTGTATTTTCATCTTCTCTTTCTACCTTACTACAGATGCTTTCTAAATCAATGATTTAGAAAGCATCTGTAGTAAGGTAGAAAGAGAAGATGAAAATACAGCAGTTACTTTAAGGAAAGAATTCTCAGACTGCGTCTCAAAATTTGTAAAAAAGCCAGTAAAAGTTGATTACAATTTTAATAGAATTGCCATTGCTGACCTTAAAAAATTCAAAGCCAATGATAAAGTTGTAGCACTGAGAGCAGATAAGAGCAAAGTTTTGGTATTGGTAGAAAAAGAGAAGTATTACAATAAAATGGAAGCTGAATTGAACAAGCCTTATTATGAAGAACTCAATGGTAACCCTATAGATCAAACTGTCAAAAATCTTAAGAAATTAATCAGCTCTTTAAGAAATAAAAAACAGCTTAATGAGCTCTTCAAAAACTTCTCCAAAATCCAGTCAAGAATTCCACAGATCTATGGTACGATAAAAGTTCACAAAGAAGGCCATCCAGTAAGACCTATAATAGACACTAGAAATTTGCCACTCTCCAACATTAATTATTATTTACTTGGTCACCTCAGAGATATTTTCCCTTCTCCTCCCTACCTACTAAAAAATTCCATGCAGCTAAAAGGAAAACTGGACAACTTGCCAGAATTAATTCATCCAGTAATGGCAAGCCTGGATATAGTCTCTATGTATACCAACATTAACCTGAACCTCCTACTGGAATTCATTGCAGATGACCTTGCGGAAAAAATAGTATTCCATAATCACAATAAAGAAATACTACTTGGCATATATGAACTGCTCCTATTTTCCTTCAAGAATAATTTCTTCCAGTTTGGAAAGAAATATTACAGGCAAATTTCAGGACTTGCAATGGGTTCTCCACTAGCACCTCTGCTAGCAAATTATTATATAAGTAAACTAGAGGCAAAAATCCTTATACAACCCTCCTTGTTTGCTCTCTATGTAAGGTACATGGATGATGTCCTAATTATAGTGGATACTGTGGACCAATCTCTACCCTCTCAGATTCTGGAAGAATTTAACTTACTAGAGAATACCTTGCAGTACACCCTGGAACAGGAAAAAGACCATAGCATCAATTACCTAGATTTAACCTTGACCTCAAGAGAGGGGAAATATTCACTCAGCTTTTTAGAAAACCCACCAACACAGGGAAGATGTTAGACTTCTGCTCATTCCAAACTGATTATATTAAATCGAATACGGCGAGACAATTTTTGGAAAAAATTGAAATCCTGGTCTCTTCAGCTACTCAAAAGATCTTCACAAAGAAGAATTAAAGGAAATATTGGCAGAAAACAATTACCCCTCCCCACATGTTGAGAAAATATTTAAACAAGTGCCAAAAAAGAAGCAGGAAAAAACCAACTTCAAATTCACCAGCAAAATTACGTACCACAAGGGACTTTTCGAGAAACTGAAAAGGATCGGAGCAAAATATAATATCAGGCTAGCTCCAGATCTTAATAACAAAATAAAGAAATTCCTGCCAGCTTTAAAGCAGAAAGAATTGGACATCCAATTGCAGGAAGGAGTAATTTACTGCATCGACTGTAACTGCGGACTTAGCTATATAGGAGAAACAGGGAGAAGTATTAAGGTCCGAATGAAAGAACACCAAGCAGCTATTAGGAACATTGGGAACAAAACAGGGCTAGACAGACATATACAAGCAAGTGGACACTCCATAAATTGGGACTCAGTGAAAATAATCGCCCACCAGTCAAACTTAGTAAAGAGGAAACTAGAAGAAGGGATCGAAATAGCAAGAAGAAGAAGTACCACAATTAACGATAATTGCGGATGGACTCTTCCAATTGAGTGGCAGCAACTACTCCAGTGACATAGTCCTGATGACGAACTAGGCTTTAGTTCGAAAATTTGACAACCAACTTTCATGAAAAATAACCTCTATAAGACCCGTAAAAAACTTATTCCACAATCACTATGAATAGAGGTGCCATAAATGCATTTACAACTGGATCTTTATGGCAAAATATTAAGATATTGGACTATGAACCTCATAAAAGCAAAAGCCTAATTGAAGAGAATTTTTATATCCAGAAAAACAGTTCCATCAATGAACCTTCAAAAATTATAAATAGCATTTTCAACAACTTAATTCAAAAATAGAAGACTTACAAAATACATAAGGAAAAGCTTTTAATTTAATAACTGGCAATTGCAAGATGAACCTGGCAATAAAATTTTAATTCTTTTTGTTTAAACGAAACTTTTATAGAGTTCCGATACATTGAGAACAGGCCTTGATAAAATCTAGAGGCCAGAAATGTCTGTAAAAACAAAAGAACTCAGAAGATGTGAAAAATAATTGAACATTCTTCAAGTTAAAATAGAATTAAGTATAATCAGTAAGCATTTTAATTACAATAAATAACAATTTGTTTAATCTACAAGCAAAAACTCTCTGCAAAATCTGTTAATAATTTGAAAACTATCTAAGTACAGCGTATGCCTACATTATGCTACTTGATCATGACTAAGAACATCTCTTATGCTCACTCCACATAACCACATGTATTTCTCTTGAGCTGCACCGCAGAACTTCAGCCTGAATTACAACTGCCAATATCACTGCAGAATGCATAACTCTGCTTATGATAGTGCCAAAAATTGTCAATTGCTTTTTCATTATCCTGATTTTGGGGTAAATAGTCTACAAAAGAGACGCAGATAGAAAAAAAGCTATATACTATACTTGCTGTGTTACTAATACTATACTTGTTTCATAATAGAAATCCACATCTTGAAAAATAAAATTTTCAGAACAAAATTTGAGGCAAACCTTCCACTTGTCAGCGCATCAAAAGTAGGTCCATACACTTTGTGCAAATTTTTGTTTGAATTGGAGCATAAATAAAGTAGAAGTCTGTAGAAAACAATAAGATTTGTTTTGTAGAAATGAAATGTTGAATAATAAATATTATTCATTTCTAGTTTTTTTTTTTTTTTTTTTGCTTTGTTAATGAAACTACTTAATACACTGATGATTTCCTCACATATCCCGCAAATTTTTGTTTGAATTAGAATGTTAATGGTAGAATTCTGTATAGAATAAGATTTGTTTGTAGAAATAAGATGTTGAATAATAAATAATATATTATCTATTCTAGTATATTTATCCCATTAATGGAATTACTTGATACCCTGATAATCAGAAGACTAGCCAAATTTGAAAACTTGGGTGCCAGGTAAAAATTTCTGTGTGCTATTGGGTGTCTTGGATTTCATTTAAATGTATAACTGTGATGAGACTGAATTACAAAATGCTTCCAGCCAAAACACTGGTTGCCCGTGATGAAAATTTTGCTCCTGGATACAAAAATAACATTGTTACACTGCAGGTAATCATAAATTAAAACTAGCAATGATTAGAAAAAAAAACAAAAAAAACATGCATTTAGAAACATTGTTCCAACAGCCTTCCCAATTTGGTATGACAGCCAACAATTGCTGGGATGAACTCAGAACGAATTTTTCAGGTGTTTTTTCACAAAATGTCTCTACAGAGGATCTTTTTCTTTTTCTTTAATCACAAACTACCTTGAAAGACCAATTCTTATCGCTAATAGTGCACCAGCTCATGTCTTTTAAGAACTAAAAAGTGAAGTTTCTACCACTTTTATAAAGGTGGTGTTTTTACCACTAAATGTCACTTTACTATGTCAAACCCATGAACCAAGTAGGAGGAAATATCACACAGCATACACTTTTTACTTCACTGGTGCAAGTGGTCAATGATGAAAAAGAAATGGTAAAATATTTGAAGTAAATAAACCTCAAAAATGCTGTTTTACTGGATGGCTCAAGCTTGAGATGTTCAACAAAAAACACTAATTTCTGTTGCAGAGAAAGCACATTAGTAGAGGTAACTGCAGAAGATATGCACAATAATTTCATTCCTTAATTACAGTCAATTGTTGATTGTGAAGCTACAAACAACAATGACATGAGAATAGATGCGTCAAGAAGAGCTGACCAATACTGATAAAAAGTTACTTCTGAATTGCATGGTATTTTTTTGTTTTCTGTTGCTGTTTGGGATTTTAACGACTATCGTGAGCAACTCAATGGGCTATTATAAGCAGCCACATGTCCCTAGTTTGGAGCTACTGGTTTCAGGGAAGGGAGAGAGAGCTAGTGCCATAAGACAAGCACAACATCCACACCTCACCAGGATTCAAATCCAGACTCATCTCCGACAAATGATCAGAAGCCAGGGCTTAGACCACTGCGGCGCTGAGGTGGCAAAAATAATTCAGATGACACTTAAGTAATGTGTATGAAATCACAAAGACTTTGCAAAGCTTGACATGTTGCTGCTCTTCAACTAGGATACCTATCATTCTAAAACATGCTGCACTTCACCTTTATGTGCAGAACACAGAAAGAGTACAGCTGAAGGTCAAAAAGCTATACAGTTGTCACAGCTGAGACCCAAAAAAGGTGGTAAATTTTATCACCAACTAAAGCCATATTTTGGTACCCCATAACTTGTAAGAAAAAGCCTTCAGTAACTTGCCATTTCATTCATCAACTGCCCCAGTACAGCACTGATGAAGCAGTGACCTTCCTGCTTGTGTGCTTGTTGAGATATTTACATGCAAACTGGACCCCAAAAATTAAAAAAGAAAATTTGACATCTAGATATTTGGCTAGTTCATTTATCAATTTACAAATTGTTGTATTTTTATGCATTTTGTGAAAGTACATTTATAAATTGTTTGTGGTACTGATTTTGCAAAACATATATTCATAAGACTATTTTGTTTTGACGAAGTAAGATATTTGATCTGATGGATGTAGAAGATGCAGATAAACTTGTCTCCTACAGTATAAGCAATGCTAACAACAAACACGGCATGCCATCTCACATACAATTCTAGAAAAGGTCTAAGACTAATGAAAGAATTTAAATTAGAACAGCAGCAATTGATAAGTCAGTGAAGTGTGGTTGAGCTTTGATGAAACACCCAAAATATGTCTGCACCATGAAGCCTTCTTAAAAGAAATTTGGATTTTTGCAAAAATCCTGTTGCAATCGTTTTTATAAGACAAATGATGCAGCATGGAAACAACTGACTTGTCCATTGCTGGTACATTAAAAAGAGTTCAAAAAGTTTAATATTAAACCAGGCCATCATGCAAAAAGGACTTTAATGAGAAAAATTCAGCAGCACTAGCAACATTGTCTCAATCTCTTGAACATGACAAACAAATATACATCACAGAGCAAGTTAATACAATCCTACCAGCTGGGGGCACTTCTCTCAAATTTTAATGGTTGCCTTAAGAAACTCACATGGTTATTATGCAAAGAAAAAGATAAGTACAAGAAGTAATTGTTAATAAAATTGCAATGGCTGGTGGCTTTAATCTGGACGAGTTAAATCAGCCAGTATAAGCCAACAGTGTGCAAACTGTTAAGACTACAACCAGCTGATTAAGGTCTTCCTTCCCTTCATAGTTTTGATCTTTGTAAAAAATGGCAATGCTGTCTGCTTTACCTCTTCAGCAAGTTTTTTACCCCTTGTTTGATTTTGGGCCATGACCAGTATTCCTTCTTCCTCTTTAAGCATCTTAGTTGTTTTTATCATTCTTCAGGAAACAAAATTCTGTCATATTTTTGCTTGAAGTCTTACTGCTCTTCAAGCAGAAGGGGAAAAAATCAAGAAACAGAAGCCTTTACTGCTCAACAACTGTAAGGAAATGTTTATAGCCTATCAAAATTGACCCAAAATTGGATTTCTTAAGTTTTTAATCTTTGACCAAAGTGGTCTATGACAGATGGTTCTGCAGCAACACATTTGGTTTGTATATGTACTATCCATCAGAATGTAAAAAAACTGATGCTACCCTAAGCAACTTGACATGGAATAACCCAAATGCCAAATTACTATTACATTATCTACTCAAATCAGCACAAATTCTACGCTGAATCGAGCATATTTTTATGTGGCTCAAAGTATTACTATATTAACGTATACACATTCAACGCTTACTGTTCATCGCTTTATTGTTGGTGTAAATATACACTATCTACCAACAAGTAATTGGACACCCCTGCAATCGACTATATCTGTGGTCCTGATACACGTCACGGCTGCCGCTGTCAAATATCGTGTGGGAAACAACAACGCAACCAGTAGCACGCAAGATGCCACGCAGTTCGGAGCTCTCTGATTTCGAGAAAGGTGTAATCGTCAGGTATCACAGAAATGGCCGATCCATATGTGACATATCCAGCGAGTTGAAGTACCCAAAATCGACAGTGGCCTACGTGATTGGCAAGTGGAAGATGAGAGGTGACTGTCGGAATGTGCCCCGAACCGGCAGACCCACAAAACTGGGAGTTAGAGGCAGACGGGTGCTGGCCAGAGAATTTCGGAAGAACCGCACCAAATCGATGGGCCACATCCGCGAGGAGTTTCAACAGGCATCCGGGAGTGTTCTTTCGATAAATATTATCCATAAGGAAGCCCATCTGCTCGGTTATCATGGACGTGCTGCCGCCCACAAACCTTTGATCACTAAGTCCAATAGCGCTGCTCGGCTAACGTGGTGAAAAGAACGTCGACAGTGGACCGTTGAACAGTGGAAACAGGTTCTCTGGAGCGATTAATCGAGGTTCACCCTTTACCATTCAGATGGCAGGGTCTGGGTTTGGCGTCTGCCTGGAGAACGCCTCCTGCCAGAATGTATTGTGCCAACTGTGAAGTCCGGCGGCGGTGGAATTATGCTATGGGGGTGTTTCTCTTGGTATGGCATGGGACCCTTGGTCGCAATTCCTGGTAGACTCAACGCCGAGACCTACTGCACCATTTTGGATGACCATGCGCTTCCTATGTTGTGGCAGTTTTACGGGGTGGACCCGTGTTACTTTCAGGATGACAATGCCACGTGTCATGTTGCGAGGTCCACCATGGCTTGGTATGGTGACAATGGGGTTAATCGAATGGACTGGCCTGCGCAGAGCCCGGACTTTAACCCTATCAAGCATCTCTGGGACGAGTTGGAGCGTCGACTTAAGGGGTGCCCCCACCATCCGAAATCGGCGAAGAAACTGACCTGTCTTCTCCAAGCCGAGTGGAAGAAAATACCACTAACCGTCGCACAATGCCTGGTTGAGAGTATGCCCCGGAGGGTCGCAGCTGTATAATCGCCGCTCGTGGAGGCTCCACCAACTATTGAAGGTGAATAAGCTTCGTTTTCCTTTGCTATCACAGGTGTCCAATTACTTGTTGGTAGATAGTGTAGCTCTCCAACATGATTTCCAACATATAATGTGCCGTAAAAGTTATTCATATCAACATACACTGAACATTGTATGAACCGTAAAAGTTATTCATATCGACACAAAGTTATTCATATAGACATACCAAGCAGCTCACTCCGAATTGCATATAAATAAAAAAGTGCTCTACCTTCTATGTCGATGAGCATGTCCCGAAAAACATCCACGGCCAATGCTCAATGTAAGCCTAGTCAAATATTCCTCTTTCTTTCAACATCCAGGAACGCTGGTGGTGAAATCGTACGTGTGATAAAATATGCGGTTCCACTGGACGAAGTCAGAATTAAAACGAGACACTAGAAACTACCACTAAACAAACAAAGACCTGACAATATAAAATGCAAGATATGAACAGAGACCTAACAATATATTATTAAAGATATGAATAACTTTTATGGTTCATACAATGTTCAGTGTATGTCAATATGAATAACTTTTACGGTTCATACAATGTTCAGCGTATGTCGATATGAAGAACTTTTACAGCACATTATATGTTAGACGTCACATCAGAGAGCTATATTTACCACCAACAATAACGTGATGAACAGTAAGCGTTTAACGTGTATACATTAATATGTAATGCCAAATTACTGTTGTGTCTAAAACTACCACAATCACTATGGCAACACAGTCGACTAAATCGCCTGACAAGACCCATAGATACATGAAATAGTAAGGGTAAAATATGCCTGTATCAGGTAGAAAATCCTTCGAACTATGGAGTTAAAAGTTTCATTAGTTGACTAAATCCATTAAAGAGTTTAACTTTGTTTTATGAATTTCAACTTCTTGATTACTTCTCATACTTTTTTAACCATTATTTTTAGTCTAAAAGCATCTAAAGAATGGTGTTTAAATTCTGAATGAAACAAAATAGTTATTTTTCCTTCTGCATTTCTTAACAGGGAAAAGCTGGGTTGTGTGTGACCATTGTGACTAAATACTAATTTATACTGGTATCAAAATCTTAAAAATTGGCCCATTTATGAAAATTTTGCTCTGTCAATGGGCAGAATAATAAGTTTTACAGCAAATTTAACATTCAGGCATCATTTTACCTAGCACAGAAGTTTTAGGTTTTCCTTTCTGCATTGCAGTCTTCTGGAAATGATTTTTTCAGGCATATAATTCTAGACTATCTATCCACCTCACAATTTACAAATTGTGAACAATGATGTCTTGCAGGTTAACTGGGTTTGTTAGTTGCATACACCTTCAATTTCACTTACCCCACTAGTAATAAAAGATAGGTCAAGCAAATGTGCCAGTCAAAGCACAGGACCCCCTAGACTGATTTAAATGCAAATGTCAACCAGGCCCACACAGGTGTTCCATCCAGCAGCATGTACACTACTGTTTGTGAAAATTGCAACACCACGATAGAATCATGGTATTCAAATGAACTTTATATCACAGATCTTTATACCAAAGACCAGACAGTTCAGAGAGTGCTCCTCTGAAACTGCATGTGCGCTTTCACAAACATTTTTATCAATAGCATGTTCCAACCTGTTGCACATCCTTAAGTTTCAAGCTAATATCCACAGTCCTTCATGGTGTTGCAATTTTCACAAACAGTAGTGTACATGTCTCACAAATGGCTTAAAGGTATGTTTTCCAACCAGTCATCCAATTGATTTTGCAGGAAATCTATACAGCAGCCGTCTAGTCAAAGTCTGTGAAATAAATAATGGTGTTCCGCAAAATGCATCTTTATGCATTTGTATAACATGGTACTTGGTGGTAAGCATTTCAGGTCCGCTGCACGTTCTCCATGAGTTAGCAATAATTGTGCTACTCACTGCTGTCCAACTGGCAGCCCCAGGTCCCGTCCGGCCCGCAAATGAAGAATAAACCAAATTTCATTTTTGAGTGTAAAGAGATGGAAAATGTTGCAATGTACACCAACAAGCATTACATGGGTCTTCACTGGGAATGTCAAGTATAATTGGCAAGGTAGTGAAAACAACAAATCATATAGATGTGGAAATCGTGCTCTTGCACATAGAAAATTCAAAACATTTTTTAGATGAACTTAATGCCGAATACGGTGACTTGCTTCTGAACAATTGAATCTGTTGGTTGAGTGATGGAACATATTTATTGAGATTTTTTCAAAATTTGAAAAATAAACATTTTTTTATGGAAAGAAATGAAATGTGATACTGATTAACTAAGTAAAACTCAGTGATCTAGCTTTTCTAATTGAAATCATGCAGCACTTAAATGTGCTTAATAGTGCTCTGTAAGGAAAAGTCCAAAATATCTGCAATATTTACTGTCATATAGCTCATATAGCTGGTTTTCATAATAAGCTGTCATTAAGCAAACCAATCTAGAAAGAAACAAACTGACTCACTTCGAATTCTCCATGACGCTTTTTTATAAAATGACAATACTTGGTTTAAAATACTATAGATTTTAAAGTATTTGTTCCTGAGCTAGACACTCTTATTAAGAACTCTGATGACAGGTATAAACAATTCGATGAACTTAAACCAAGCATATGTCTGTTTAGCAATCCATTGAATGCCGGCATTGGAAGCACAAACTCCATTTATCAGATGCAATTATGTGAACTTTTCAAGCACATGAATTTATTAGAGCTCAATCAGAGATAGAAGCAGAATTTTTTGAACTTTTCATCATTGAAAAACACCCAAATATAAAAGATCTGGGATTAAAAGTTATTTCAATGTTTGGAAGTACATATTTGAGAGGGCATTTTCTGACATGAAATACACAAAGTCAAAATACAGAAACAGTGCGAATGACTCTACTCTTGAGTAATTACTTCGACTTTCAACAACATGCATCAAAGTGCACACGTAACAAATTTTAGTAGATAGAGTTTAATCGTCCACAGAGCTTTCATTAAACATAAGTTCATTATATTTTTCAAATGTTAAATTTTAACTGTTCTAATATTAATTAAAATTAAATACCTTAAAGATTTAATAAATTAAGCAGGACATATTTATAATGCATATAATTCTTTTAAAAATCTTGGCCCACTGCACTATAGAAATTGAGCAGCACTGTTTTAACGCATTGTGCCATCACAGCTGAATGTCTCCTCATTTATCACAAGATGTTACAATAGATAGGCGATTCTTCCACAAGCCGTCAGGAGGTAATTACACCAGTTCAGTCTTTATTCTAAGTCACTGTTCAGTATCCAGTAAAGCTGAAAGACACTGTATGGCTGAACTTACTGCCAACAAAGGATATGGAGGACTTGAACATAACTCAGCCCACACATTATAGCCATTTCTCATGTTATAATAGCCATTTCTCATGTTGCAACATGAGAATGCACCAGCACAGATAATACCTCCATCCTCACAACAGGGTCACCCCCATCTTGGACATTCCACTATTTCTCCCATAAGTTGAACTCAAGCAACAGTCTTGAGAATGGTCTTGCAGGTGGGTCAACAATTCTGGTGAAATCTATTGCAGTAGCACAAGTGTTCCAGATGCATTTACTGCCCAAGTGTATCAGTTTGCAATATTCTACCTGTAACTAGGCATAATGTTCATGCTCTGCTTTCGGAACGGGTGTTTAAATAGCATCATACTCTGTATACACTGAAGTGCCAGAAAAACTGGTACAGACGAGCTTATGCAAAATACATAGCAACGTCACCTATGCGCATAGTCGGTCGCGTCCGCCAGTGTGTATATAAAGCGATAGACACCCTTGCCAGCTGTTTTCGGCATGAGAATGACAAGTAATAATGATTTAAGCTATTTTCAACATGGTGTCATAATGAATACAAATACATTAGTAAAGTCCTGTCATGCAATCACTTTTCAGGGCTTGAAAAATACCATGCCCGACGCATGTAAATTATTGAGAATGGGTTATAAGTACAGTGTACTTGTAACCCATTCTTAATAATATAGACCACGTAACACATATATTTCATAGTTTATATGAGCATATATTCTTCAAAAATGTAAATTATTGGTCTGGGCAGGTAAATGAAAAATCTAGTTGCCCAGTCCGGGAAACTAAATTTTGAAATAAAAAAGTTTGGAATAGAATTTCCTACTACACACACAAAAAAAAAAGCAGTCATCCCACGTCGTGTTTCATTTCACTGCTAATCACCGGAAGTTGTATTATTGTTACGGAGTGCTAAGGACAGAAGAATATCACTTCTTTAATTATATTAATGCTCTAGGTCCAGAAATTGGAACCACATGTAATGTTGCTCCAAATGTTGTTTATAATCAGCAACAGAATGCTAGCCTCCAGAGTTTAGTGACTAAGGGCAAAACTAAAAAAAAACAAAAGGAACATGGCAGATTCACTAAATTTCTCAAATACCAATTCATACCAATTTCATCATCTTAAAACTTCAGATAAATGTTTTTGGGCATTGAGCATTTTGAATACAGACCCTTAAAATGAAAATGCAAAACATGTAAAATAAAGTTCTCATATTTTTTAACTTAAAAAAAATGAGGGTTCTGATTTTTTATCTTAAAAGATAAATTTTCCTGGGCATCCAACTTTTACTACCTGGGCAAGTAAATAATTTCTGCACATGCCCAGCTGGGTATGTGACTTCTCAGATATTTTTCAAGCCTTACTTTGCCATTTCTTTTTCACTTTGGGACGTAGTAGTAAGACCGATTTTCTATGCAATATAGTCTGTTTTACAACCTTTTAATTGGAACTTTTTTGCTGTCTAAGCTACTTGTTATTTATTTCTTGTAAAGTTCTGCACTTCATTGACAAAGGCATCAGGGGTCATTCCATATCAAATCAACACAGCACTCAACCTTAACATCTCAGATTATAACGAAAATTGGTGAGGAGGTAGTCTTTACGTAGTAAAGTAAAAATACTTTATTATTATTATTTTCCTCTGGATTGTTTTGAAAATAACAAAGGTCAAGATTTTGAATTTCTGCGCCTTTTTTGAAAATTTGCAACCATTCAACTTTTAATATCTTGAGATAAAAATGTGTTATCCAGTTGATTCTGGTGTCAATAGAAAGCTCATTAAACAAGCTTTAACATAATAAAAATTGCATCATAAAATTTCCCTTCCAATTTAAAAAAATTAATTCAAAGGGTTGTAATTAAAATTTAATTTTTCAAAAAGTGATATTTAATTTATTTATTTTTTAAATATATATTGAACTTTTTGATATCTTCGACATGTCCTAAACATTTGGGAGTGGCAATCTAAAAATTTTATGCACATCTCATCACGTACTGAAAGTCACATCAGAGCCGTCTGTGATGGCTGAGGAGAGCCACCACAACACACATTATTTTTTTTCGTTTTTCTATTTTACTTTCTTATATTTCTTTTCATAGTTAACACATTTCACCCTTTTGCCAGTATACTGCACTGACATGACCACTGACTGAATTGATTAGCTGTACATGTGAACAGCACAAACCTGTTTGTGAGTGCCACGTACATAGATGACAACCTCAGGAAGGTGTTTACAGTAATAAACATGATTTTTTTCAGTAATCCTGCACACGGCAGCAAATTTGGGTATCTAGCATAGCAACAAATTCCAGTCAATCACAACAATTATTACAGAAAAAAAAAAAAAATACATTGAACAATAATTTGTCAGTGGCAAAATTGAAAATGCTGTATACAGGAAAACTCTAAAAAATTACTGAAGGTAAGCTTTTATATTTTTTATTTTTCTTCTCTCCCTTTTAATGCTCTCAAAATTTGGTGTAGTTGAAATCAACTGCTTCTCCTTTATAACCCATTTTACTGAAGAGCTAGACTGTAGACTTAGCATGTGTTTTAAGTTTGCAGTTCACAGTTTGTATAGCCAAATAGGTTTTGATGTTCATTCTTCCTGACTTGTGACTATAATTTCATCCAACATACACACAGAACTTTAAGCCTGAGGACCATGAATTGATAAATAAAAAGCTTTCACAATTTTAGATAAATGATGTAACTTTTAGAACATGAATACTTTTAACAGAATGCATCAATTCTTACAAATTTTCTAACTTCATCACTTCTGTTTTCGGAAAACTTCCTCTCCCTTACCAAGCTAAAATGCAAACTTTTTTATGGGGAAAAATAATATTTAACAACAATACAGGTCAGTGGAAACATCGTAATACACACACACACGCACACACACACACACACACACACACACACACACACACACACACACACACTGAAGTGCCAGAAAACTGGTACACCAGTCTAATACTTGGTAGGTCCCCCATGGGAGCGCAGGACTGCAGAAATACGACGGGGCATGGACTCCACTAGCTTCTAGAAATATGCTGTAGGCAATGCACACCATACTTCCTGCAGAGCGTTCCACAATTCGGGTGTATTCTGAGGTCTCCGTTTCCTGTGTTCCATAGGGCGTTGCATGGCATCCCAAATGTGTTTTATCACTTTCAGATCTGGGGACTTGGGCGAGAATAGCAACACACCAAACTCGATGAATGCTCCTCTAACCATAATGTGGCGTCCAGACACTTGTGTGGAGGTGCATTGTCCTGTTGGAACAGGCCCAACCCACCAGCATGAATGCAGGACATGAACAAGTCTACCTCGTCAGAAAGGATGCACACATAGCGTTAGCCAGTCACAGACGTTTGTAGACGTACCAGGGGTCCCAGTGAAGTCTAGCTAAACACACTCCATACAATTACGGACTCCCCACCAGCCGGTACAGTTTCCTGTTGACAGGCAGGAACCATGGCTTCATGGGGTTTACGCCACACACGAATCCTTTCATCTGCCCAATACAGTTGGAAACGCAACTCATCAGACCAGGCTACTTGTTTCCAGTCATCAAGTGTCCAGTGGCAGTATTGCCGTACCCAAGTGAGGCGCATAGCTCTGTGTCATGCACCCATCATGGGGACTCGAGTTGGCCGTCGGCTCCCAAAGGCCATATTGTGCCGAGTACGTTGCAGAGTCCAGACGCTGATGCTTATTGAGGCTCCAACATTGAATTCTGATGATACCTGCGAGAATGTTGCACGCCTATCGCGTGAAACGATTCTTGACAGCCGAGGATAGTCACGTTCACTCAATGTCTTTTACGGCTACACTGGTATCATAGGTTGGAGGTTTTGCCGGAATTCTTGTAGTCACGGTACGCCCTTGCAATGGTCATCCGTGAAAATCCGAATACCTCCGAAATACTATGGCCCATCTCGCGAGCACCACATATGACAACACGTTGAAAATCGCTTAAATCGTTATTACTTGTCAATCTCATGCCAAACACAGCTCTGACAGCTGACAAGGATGTCTATCGCTTTATATACGCACTGCGGACGCAACCGAGTACGTGCATGGGTGACTTTGCTATGTATTTTGTATAAGCTCGTTTGTACCAGTTTTTCTGGCACTTCAGTGTGTGTGTGTGTGTGTGTGTGTGTGTGTGTGTGTGTGTGTCTCTCTCTCTCTCTCTCTCTCTCTCTCTATATATATATATATATATATATATTTACTTAAGAGCAAAACTGAAGACTAAGGAAAAACTTTAGAATTTAATATTCTCGACACCTTCTACATTCAGTTGTTTTATTTTATTTTTTTATCTTTTCTCCTTTTACTCACACAGGTAGATACATAACTTTTTCTATGTTGTACTAGGTGTGAGTCAAAATTATATTTGTATTTTTTTGCTTAGGTATCTTCTTTATAGCATGTGAATTCTGAATTTTCAAAACTGCTGCGTTGCGCGTTTTGATTTTCAGGTTATTTTGCAACCTTCGTTTTAAATTCTAAAGTTTTTCCTTAGTCTTCAGTTTTGCTCTTAAGTAACTAATTTCAATTTATTATTTAGCAGCTCATGCGCAAATTCTAGTTGAAATGTTTTATTATTATTTTTTTATTACTATTTTTTTATTTGAGGTTTTTTCATTTTCTAATTTTTATTTTTAGTATGTTTTGGATGCAGCTTTTTGGAGTGTAGTTTATACTCGAGTTTGGTCTTTTCTTGGACTGCTTATTTCTAAAAGTTTTTCCTAGTTGGTTTGCTCAGAATTTGTATGTTTTTGGCCCAAGTGGAGTTCTAAGGACGATGAAAGGATTGGAGGTCAGCTCAGATATTTTAAGTCCTCCCGCTCGGTTAGGCTAGCACCCTTTCCCATAGTGTATGAACTCGCTGGCAAAGGTAATCTAAAGTTATGAAATGACAAACGTTGTTTGGCATGTAAATCTGCAGATCCTAACCTGTATTCTTCTGTTGAGGATAATTGCTCCAACAAGTTTTGCAAAGCCTACAATACCATCTATAAGCTCACCTGTACTGTCTGCAACCTTAGCTATATTGGCCAAAGTAAAAATCCTCTTCATCTTAGGATTAATGGTCACAGGTCTCTAGTAAACAAGTTCTCTAATTCAGGAGTGAACCCCTCCACAAACGCCAACCAGTACTCTACCTTTGAATTAGAGCATTTCCATACTCATGGTTTTGACAAAGTGAAAATAGAGGTACTACATATTATCCCTGACCTCTATGCTCGGCTAGAATCTGAATCCCTTGAAATTTTGCAGCATCAGTCTCTTTATCCCTATGGCCTTAATTCCACTCTATCTGACAATAAGCATAATCAGCATAAATTTTCAATTCGTGAACTCTTCTTTCTTGTTAATAATAAGAGCTGCTCTAGAGGCAATAGAGGACAGAGGTTATTTCGCACATCAAGCAAAGTTGATTTTGCTAACTTGCTAAAAACTCTGGAAAGCTTTAAAACTGGCACTAATTTTGTTAAAAATACTTACAAAATTCTCAAGTCCTTCAAGCACTCTGTCCTTAAAAGTTTTTTCAAATTCTGGAATGAAACTGCTGACCATGTTGATAAGCATGTTTTTGCTTTGGTTCTGGACATTCTTAAACATATTCTTAAAGATAAAATTTCTCTTAAAGAATTTTCCAGTAATTTTGTTACCATCAGGTTCCTAAATAAAGCCTACGATAATCTCAATGTAAGGAAGCTGTTCTACAATAATGCAATTTTTTTTCCCATCCACAGGCACCAGTCTATTGTAAGTTTTAAATATGTTAAGACCTTAGGGTCAATAGTTAAAAACTACAAACTTAACTCTTCGAGCTACATTCCTGTAATTACTAAATGTTCTTGTGATGAACATAATGAAACAGTTCACTATGATAAGAATTACAACCATATTATCACCAGAAACTTGAGTTTTGTTGAAAATGAAAAGCTTAGGAATTTATTAGAGTATGGCTCTAAATTCAGACCTTCCTTCACAATTTCCAAAGAAAGGATTCTTGAGAGCTTCACTCAAGATGTTAATAGGTACATCGTAAAAACCAGTTTAAGGTACAATCAGCCTATTGAGGCCTTCGCAGAATGGAAATATAATATAATCAATAGCTTCACCGGTGAGTTGGCAGGTCTGGACTTTTGTTTCGACAGAAATCTCTTTTTCTCTGGAGAAGCTAAAGGTCACTCTCCAAACTACAAGACCAATTTATTTTTACCACTACGGATAAAGCTAGCAATAATTTTGCAATTATCTGTAAGAAGTTCTATTTTGAATTGTTAACTATGGAACTCAATAATAGAGTAACATACGAGCCCGTAAGTTATTCTACCAAGCAGTTAGAAAATCGGTTTAAGGCATTCTTCAAGAAACTTAAAATTCCACAAACTAGAAGATATGAGCCTGAATTTCCATTTCTTTCTGCAACGGTTAAGTTTCATAAGGATCCTGTGAAGTTCAGGTTCATAGCTAGTGGAGTAAGGAGTCATAAAAAGAAAATAGATCTTGCTTTTGAAGATGTCTTAAAGAAGGTTTTGAAACACATTAGAAACTGTTCTAACTTGATGTACAGAGATTTTTGGATAATTAATAATAATGCAGAAGTAATTTCTACTATACTCAAAGTTTGTCCCCTAGATATTAATAGTTATGATTTTGAAAACCTATATACTAATCTGCCTCTATCAGATATAATCACTACCTTTAAAGAGCTGTATGCAGAATTTAAACTTAACCAATTTGTTGATGTAGGAACTTGGAACTCTTATCTCAATTGCTGCATAAAAAATAACCATATCTTATATAATAATACTCTCTATAAGCAAGTGAACGGTATTCCCATGGGAACATCAACGTCCACGAATATCGCTAATCTATTCCTGTTCTTTAAGGAATATAAATTCATTAAAAATCACCCCACCTGCTCAGATAACTACCTTTACACTTTTAGATATATTGATGATCTGCTGTGTATCTATCAATAATTCAGAAGTTATTGAGAGTGATTTTGATAATATCTATTTTAGCTCTCTTAACTTATGTAAAACCAACCACAGTAATCAGGAACTTGAGTTCCTAGACTTAAGCATTAAGCTCAACAGAGGTAACCCATCTATTAGCCTCTTTGATAAAAGAGTTAATTTTCCTTTCAAAGTAATTAAATATCTACACTGGAATAATAACATTTCAACCAAAGTAATTGAGAATGTACTAATTTCTCAGGTCCTAAGAATTTCAAGAATTTGCAGCAACAATTTGGACTTCAATTACCACATTAATATACTATTAGAAAGTTTTCAGAGAACGAAATTCCTTCTTCTTTCATCAAAAGAACTTTAAGAAAATTATTCTGAATAATAGAGTAAGGTTGGCAGATCTGCTTTAATTTTCTACTCAGTTAATAATATGATTCTGACCAATCAAAGCCGTAAGGAAGTTGGCTAGAGGATGCCTATTAACTACCTAAAGGAACCTTAGTGCTATGGATTATGACGGTCCTATTAAAACAAAAAATTAAATAATATAAATAAAATCACAAAAAAAGCTTAAAAATCTGTTTATAAAAGAAAATAAAAACAAATAAAAAAGAAAACTAGTTATTCATCACTAGGATAGCTATACTAAAAATAGTAAAACCAACATTAAAATTAATAAGATTCTGATTAATCTATAGAAGCATACTAAGGTGATTTAATACATGCAAAGATTATTAAATACACTGCTCGTGTATTTTATAATATTCCTCATGTATTCTGGAGAGTTAATTCTGCTCTTTCTGATCATACAGATCCACAGTCTTAAGTTTATATATTTTTTTCTCTGGTTAAAATCTCCGCGCGTTGGTTTCTTGCTGTATGAGGAGGCCATCAGCCCCACCCTCACTGCCCCCCAGCGTCTAGGGAGTGGCGTAAGAGGTCAGCCATGTTCTTCTCTTGTGAGGAGAAAAGTTTTTGTCACACAAGAGGTAAGCTCTCTTCCTGGTTTTTGGGTTCTAGGTTTTATAAGTTCAATGTTTGTACTTCATGTACTTTTTCTCTGTCGTTTTTTAGCTTTTCAGCTTTTAGGCATTGGTTTGTCTGTTAACATTTTTTGCGGGTTTTAACTCTTTCTTTTCTTTGTAACTTTGAGCGTCTTTTAGGGTACCTAGGAACAGAAGATGGCTAAGCTTGTTCCTTTTCTATGCGCTGTCTATGCGCTGTTTTTTCAAAGTAGTTAAGTTCTTAATAACTAATTAATTATGCACTTAAAGCACTGCTGAAATACTTTGTACATATTGCAACTAACTGTTTAAGGTATATAACTTTCACAAAGTTTTCTTTAGTTAATTATTATCTTTAACTTATTCTCGTTTTCGTGCTGTCATAAGTTGTAGAGTAGGGGTTTTAGACTCAAGTTTTCTTTCAAAATTCTGTTCGTTAAAAATTAATATTTCCTTTTTAATTGCAATGTAAAAATTTGGATTTCTTTTGCATTGATTTTCAGGTTTAAATTTCTCTCAAACGAACTTGGAATTTTCGTTATGGCTGAAAATCATTTCTAATTATTATGTCACTCTCACAGCTTGAGTTCTCTTTAATCTTCTTCTCTCTGTTTAATAGTAACAGATGAAGAGCATGGGTCGGGCCAGGAAGGTTAATGGATGCAAGCGAAATTGTTAACCAGTGCTAGGTCATGCAACTCTCACGGAGGACATGACATATATATATTTTTTAAACTATTTTAGGTGGGAATGTTACTTGCATCTATGGCCTTGCAGAAACCCATTTCCAACTAGGTCTTTGTGGAAGTGAGAAAATGCAGAGTTTTTGCTGGTCCTTGATAAAGCCAAGGCTCAGTATTCTCGACACCTTCTACATTCAGTTGTTTTATTTTATTTTTTATCTTTTCTCCTTTTACTCACACAGGTAGATACATAACTTTTTCTATGTTGTACTAGGTGTGAGTCAAAATTATATTTGTATTTTTTTGCTTAGGTATCTTCTTTATAGCATATATATATATATATATATATATATATATATATATATATATATATATCATCATCATCATCATTGTCAACCATTATCGATCCACTGCTGGACGAAGGTCTCCCCAAGTTTCCTCCACAACGGTCTGTCTTGTGCCAGTCTCCTCCATGTCACTCCCGCATACTTTCGAATTTCATCCACCCATCTTCCATGTGGTCTTCTTCTGGGTCTTTTCCTGTCCCTTGGAATCCAATCTAAAAATTTCGGCTGTCCATCGACGGTCTGTCCTTCTGGCAGTATGTCCAGCCCATTGCCATTTCAGGGATTTAACTCTGACCATGATGTCGTCCACTCTTGTCATTTTTCGGATCCACGAGTTCTCTTCTTATCTCTCCTGGTTACACCAAGCATGTGTCTCTCCATGCTTCTTTGAGTTGTCTGCAGCCTTTGTATGTCTCTTTTAGTTAAGGTCCACGTCTCTGCACCATACGTAAGCACTGGAAGGATGCATTGATCAAACACTTTTCTTTTAAGACATAATGGCATATTGCTCTTGAAAATTATGCTGTTTCTTCCAAAAGCTCTCCAGGCAAGTTTTGTACGCCGATTAATTTCTTCATCAATGTGACCCTCACTTGATATCTGCTGTCCAAGATAAACGTACGTGTCTGTTAATCTCCAGCTTTTCTCCATCAATCGATAAATCTTCATTTCTTGTAAACATCACTTTTGTCTTCTGAAAGTTAATTTTTAATCCCACTTCTTTACTCTTGTCAGCAAGTTGCTGGATCATACTCTGCAGCTCTGATGGGGTAGTTGCAAAAACGACTACGTCATAAGCAAAACGAAGGTGAGTTAGATAAACTCCATTAATCTTTATCCCTTTGTTTTCCCAATTCAGTGATTGAAAGACATTTTCCAATGTGGCATTAAAGAGCTTCGGAGATATGGTGTCACCTTGCCTCACTCCCTTTCCAATTTTATGTGTGTTGTAATTTCAAACAGCCGAATCTTTGCACTTGCATTTTCATAGATGCTATTAATAATATTAATGTATGCATCTTCAATACCGCAGGATTTCAGAGCCATTGTAACTGCTGATGATTTCACCGAATCAAAGGCTTTTTCATAATCGATAAAAGACATGCACAATGGAAGTTATATTCCCTCTTTCTTTCAATTAGTTCTCTCAGTACGTGGATATGATCTATTGTGCTGTAGCCACTCCTGAATCCAGCTTGTTCTCTCGGTTGAGCCATGTCCAATGTTACCTTCAAGCGGTGTGAAAGAACTTTAGTGAAAATTTTATAAACCACTGATAGGAGGCTGATAGGTCTGTAGTTCCTGAGATCCTCAATTGTCACCTTTTTTATGTAGCAGGATCATTGTAGCATTGTTCCAATTCTCAGGAATCTTCCCTTCATTAAGGCATCGAGTGAAAATTTGGGCGAGTACTGTTTCGATTTCTCCACTTGCTTCTTGTATGATGTCTACAGTAATTCCATCTTCTCCTGGAGCATTTCCCCGCTTTATGTTCTTGATTGCATGTGCAACTTCTGCTGGGAGGACTGGAAGAACTCTGGTACTGGTACCTTTCATGATGTCTGGAGTACATGTATCATCCCTTTCATATAATTTGGAGTAGAAATCTTTCACTCTTGTCAAAATTTCGCCTCTATTTCTTGTTACAGAACCATCTTCTTTTCTCAGTGCCATAATCTGTTTTCTTCCCTTACTGAGATGTCCCTTTGCTATCTTTAGGCTTTGGTTGTTTTCAATTGTTTTCGTTACTAGTTCACAGTTGAATTTTGTTACGTCTTCAGTGATACTTTTTCTTACTGTCTTGCATAGCTCTATATATTCCACTTTGGAAGTCACATCTTCTTTAGTTGTCCTCATCTTTCTTCTTTTTTGCATCAACATTTTGGTTTTTCCTGATAATTTGTTCACATGCAACTTGTTCTTAGACCCAGCTAATTTTGTTGCTGTTTGCATAAGAGCTTTGGTTACTTTTCTGTTAACTTCAGAAATATCCACTTCTTCCGATGTTATGCCTTCTAAAGCAGAGAATCTGTTCTTCAGTTCCAACTTGAAGGCATTATGGTGTTTTTTAAGGTTGGTTATGTCAATACATTTTGTTTGTCTTATGAGCTTGCTACGTTCGAGTTTAGTGTTGAGGTGCATCTTACATCTCACCAATCTATGGTCACTACCTGTGTTGAACTTGTTTAGCACAGTGCAGTCTTCTATGGCGAATTTTTTGTTACACATAATAAAATCAATTTCACTTGTCGTCCCATTTGGATGTCTCCATGTCCATTTCCTGTGTGGCTTTTTCTTGAAAACGGAGTTCAATATGAAAAACCCTTCTGCCTCTGCAAACTCTACGAGAGTATTTCCATGCTGGTTTCTGTTGCAGTGACCGAATTTACCTACTGAAGTTTCATTCTGTTGCTGTTGCCTTATTTTTGCATTGAAATCTCCCATAATTATCTTTAAGTGCTGCTTACCTTTATTATTTAGATGACAAATTTCCTCATAAAATTCTTCTATTTCTTCTTCAGGATGACTTGTGGTGGGTGCATAAGTTTGAATAATCTGAGCCTGGCATCTTCTCGAGAGTTGGATAACGAGTCGTACAGCTCTGTCAAAGGAACTTTCAACTTCTACAACTTTATCCTTCAGTTTCTTGTTTATTATAAATCCAACACCACTAGTTCTGCCAGTATCTGTCCCAAGAGATGTCCACTTTTCAGTTCAATGAGATCTCCTTTTCTCCTTACCTCACTTAGCCCGACGATGTCCCACTTGATCCTTTGTAGTTCCTCTTCCAATTCAAGAAGCCTTGAATCAGAAGATAGGGTGTCCATTATACGTAGCCAAGGTCAGCATCAGATGGCAGCCTAGTCCGGTCCTCCGGGGATTCTTAGCACCCTCTGCCTTCATGTCGCACTGGCCGCTGCCTTGGCCAGGTACATTCCAGCTGCCGGAGACTGAGGGCCAAGATTTAAGTTGTGGAGTCATATACAGGGTTATAAATGAAAAAGACAGTTTCGACATTTTATTAAACTAAACCTACGCAAGATATTGACACTCACGATGCCCAATGTTATCACCAATAGTAATTTTATTACATAGATGGCATCATTAAAAAGACTGTACGTTTTCTCCGTCATGTGACCAGTCATGCAAAATACAAATGCTGTGGAGGAGTTCTGTGTGCTTGAATTAAGCAAAACGAATGCTGTACTGTTGAGCAATAGCATTTTAGAACACGTTTCAAATCACTACTGAATCGACAATCCATCTATGACTGGCGCAAGAAATTTGAAACGACAGGATGTTTGAATGAAGGTATAAGTCCAAGGAGACCAAGTGCCGGATGAACAAGTGGAGCGTGTTCATGTCATTTACCAATGCAGCCCAATGAATCCACAGTGATAACGGGTCGGGAGTTAAAAATTCCACAACCGACAGTTTGGAAAATTTTGAAGAAACGGCTGAAAATGACTCCCTACAAACTACAGTTATTGCAAAGTCTAAGTGAAAATTACAGAACCGCAGGTCACGATTTCTGTACAGAAATGCAAGAGCGTTTTGAAGAACACGGTTTTTGTGAGCAACTAATTTTCAGTGGCAAATCGACATTCCACACAAGTGGGAAAGTTAATAAACCTAATATTTGCATATGGGGGATTGAAAATCCTAGAGCAATGTGGAACAGCAACAGTGGAGTAGTGTGGGATTCCCCAAAGGTTAATCTTCCACAGCACTGGATTTAGCATGCAACAGGTGAAATGTCACTTACATATTAGCCACCATGAAGTTGGGATCAAACAACCTGTCACGTTTTTCATGGGGCTATGTCAAAAGACTAGTTCTTTGTCTTCCCCTTCCTGTTAATTTAGCTGATCTGAAACAATGTATCACAACAGCCGCTGCTGGAGTTGATGAAGATATATGCTAACGTGTGTTTGTCAAGAATTTGACTACAATGCCACGTGACTAAGGGTACACACATTGTACACCTGTAAGTTGCTGTAACAAACTTCAAGAGTTTACCTACAAAATCGTGCAACATGAGTGTCAATATTTCAAAAACTTTTGGTTTTATAAAATGTTGACACTGTCTATTTCATTTGTAATAACCCTGTATATATGCAATTTAAATTTCATGAAGTTTAGAACTACTTCTGAAAGTGTTAGTACTATTAATTTGTTTAATTTAAAGCACAACTATGAAAGCTCACCCAGTAAAATGCTTAGTTTTCACCATACTCTTAACAGATTTTTTTTTAGGGTATATTATGAAAAAAAGTTTAACTTTATTAAGTAGTTGCAGCCAAATTGTTTACCCAAACAAAATGCTTACGAGAAAATTCGGTTTTCGTCAGTGTTTAAAGGAGTAGTTCTCAGTTTTAAAAGGAAACAGTATTTATAGTAACCACTGATGTGGTGCAGTTGGCTAATCTCCAGCTTCATTTCTGGGTGGATAGTTAGAGCAGTTTTCCATGCCTGCACATCTGTCTCATGGTTTTCTCTGAATGTAGCACAAATGTATGGATGGGTCCCTGAAAATTGGCCCTGGGTATCTGAGCCACTTCTAGTGTTTGCCCCAGTGATTTGTACACTCCTGTAGCATTGGGCCAGTCACTAATCTACTATATTCCTGGCTATGAATGTTAATACAGGAAATAGCTCCATTCTGAGGTAAAGAATCTTAAAAATCCTCCAAATACGTGGTGTCAGTAAATAAATAAGTGCATCGCTCTTTCCACATTCCAGAAACACATAGCAACCGAAAAATTGTTTTCAGCCGCCGCCTGTTTCTGTAACGTGGAAAAAGCGGTGTACTTATTTATTTACTGACACCACGTATTTGGAGGATTTTCACCTTGGATCTCGCCCTTTGGATTTAACCGCTATAATATATATAAGCCAGTGCCGTTAATGCCCACCAGATGGAGACGTCTCAGTAGCTGAGCCCATCTTACAGATTTATGATGTCAGAAGCCGACTTAAAAATGTACACATAGCACCATGGATTGTTGGCCACCGTGGTGTAAAGCTTAACGCGCTCGGCTAGATATCGAGAGATCCAAGATTCGATTCCACGGTGGCGGCTGAAAACAATTTTTCGGTTGCTATGTGTTTCTGGAACGTGGAAACAGCGATGTACTTATTTATTATGTAAAGAATCTTGATGAACTGCAATGCAATACAAAGAAGTGTTGATTGTGATAGCTCAAAAGTAGGATGTTGTTCTTTGTGACATGCAGTGTTTTCAGCATTAGTCATGGGGGGAAGGCAGATATAGTTGACCATGTCAGCCAGGCCTCGCGAATGTTGGTCGCCAGTCGCCAAATGGCGACCAGATATTTCGTAGTGGCTAGTAAATTTTTAAGTGTAGTAGCCAATGATGGCGAGTAGATTTTTCCCCCAAGTGAGCAACTATTTTGTCCAACTTTTCCCTCCACTAGGACTCGGCAATGTATCGATACATCACGAAAAACCGATGTGAATTTAACATCGATGTTACGGTGTTTCGACTGACGAAACTACTATTCATCACCACTGTGACGCAAATGCTCGCGATGTAATCGCCATCGTGCGCCGCCAAGCCGTGACCAAGCACTGTTGTTCAAACCGTTATTCCCAGTCCGAGACACGTGAATTTCGGCTAATCTCGTGCACGTGCGCGTCTCCGACGTAGTTTCTCTCAGTGTCTCGTTCCAGACGCTATATTGGAGGATTGCTCATCTGAAATTCGCTTGTCAGGCGAGTAATCGTGGACATCGTAGGGTACCATCGCGATGCAGACACAATGTTTAAAGAGATTTCCTATAGTGCCTCCGTGCGTCGACGATGTTATTAAGAGGCTGCATGTTCCACGCGTTGGATCTCGGAAATTCCCCATAGCGTACATACAATAGGAAGTATGTGGCAGGGGTTTTTTTTACATGAATACGTCTTTAAAATAAGACCAGTACTACGTGGCCAGTATGGAAATTTGAGCGTTACGGAAAATGGGCATCGATTTCGATCTAATAATTCCTATAATATTAACACGAACCAAACCAACCTAGTGTCATTCGATAGCTAAGGGAACAAAGACTTCTTAGTGACCTTGAGTTACCACGCAGCGATAAGCTAGGGCTTTGCGCTACACCGTGCAAACTTCTAATCAGTATAACTCGGCACTGCAAAGCGCTAAAACATCGAAATTGGTCTCAAACAAAAGCTAACGTAGAGATCTGTAGATTTAAAACACTAGAAGTGAAATCAAATACAGTGTTGGTTGTCAAACTTTACATCGCAGTTGGAAAAAAAATTTATTTCATGATGTCGGCATATACTCGTCGAAAAGCTGAGCAGAAATACACTGAACGTAATCTACGCAGAAGAGCAACTCGTCAGCTTTCGATAAGCACCGCAATGTCTGCAGCAGAGCGCATGAGAAAGTATTGAGAGCGAAAGAAAATTGCTGCAGCGCAGCGCGCAAGCACTTCAGCAGCAGTGACGCACGATCCCATTGACGTGGAGCATCAGCAATGAACCACATAAAAACCAGTAATTGGGCATGTCAGAATGGTGACACTTTAAATGACTTAATGATGATTAGATGCAATGGCACTTCAGTTGAAGATTTTGATCCTCAAAATGCTATTTAATTCTGGTGGGCAGATACCTCGGACGGGAAGATCAGACACAGTACGTATCAGTGGTAAACTGTATCAACATTATTAGTGCCACTTTATGCATATATATCCCAGCTTTTGTCCCTTTGTTTTAAATATTATTAAAAGAAATCAGACATCTAAATTCAATGGCTTCTCAAAAATAAATTATGTTTGTTTAAATTAAGATAGTAAGAGTAATGATATTAAGCACTGAAAATAAATTATCAAAAAATCAATCATTGTGGAACAAAAGCATATGCAATACTTGCAGTCAATCTAAGCCATAACTGCTCTGCATCTGTTTTTATTAAGTTAATGGGGAGGTGTCTCTTATTAGAAAGAAAAAAACATGCACCGATTTAATTTCATAGAAAAACATAAATAGTTACTGAATTATTATTTTTTTTTTAATTTCGTATGGCCAGTAGATTTTGCCATTTGGCTAGTAAAATTTTTATTGGACACTAGCCACATTGGCTAGTAGAAATTTCAGCAGTTTTGCAAGGGCTGATGTCAGCACACAAAAAATCATACAGGTATGTCTGCAAAGAGTTTGAGTAAGTAACTGACATTTTTTACACACACACAAAACATGGTGAACAAGCGAGAAATCCAGCTACACAAGAGCAGCCCTTGAAGCAAAGCTGCTGAAATTTGTACTAGCCAATGTAGTTAGTGGAATAAAAATTTTACTAGCCAATGTGGCTAGTGGAGTAAAAATTTTACTAGCCAAATGACAAAGTTTACTGGCCATGCAAAGTTTAAAAATAATAGTTCAGTAACTTCTCTACTTGCATTTCTATAAAGTTAAATGGGTGAATGTTTTTTTCTTTCTAATGAGAGACCCCTCCCTCCATTAACTTCAGAAAAACAGATGCAGAGCAGTTACTGTATAGGATCATTAGATTGACTGCAAATACTGTACATGCTTTTGTTCCAAAATGATTGATTTTTTGACAATTTATTTTCAGTGCTGTAATATCATTACTCTTACTATCTTAGTTTACACATACATAATTTATTTTCGAGAGGCCACTGAAGTCAGATGTCCAATTTTTTAATAATATTTAAAGCAAAGGGACAAGAGCTAGGATATACACTGGTGTGCAAAAATTAAGGACAAAGAGAAGAAATTAGCATAACAGCGGAACGAGCAGGCAGAACAGACCGAAAGACCACTCAGGAGATAGACTAGGGTCCGGTACGGTAAGGCATGCGCATATATGCAGCATGACATGAAGGGGGAGTGTCGGAAGGGTATAAAGCACACGGGCTGTGTACGCTCAGCAATTCGGTGAAATCTATTGCACGGTGTACATCGGTTTGAACGAAGTCGAGTTGCTGCCACCGTGTGATATGGCAGGCAATCCAGTAGACGACATCTGGATGACTTTACCCGAGGTCGCGTCATTGGGAAGTTGGAAGAAGGTCGAAGTGTGACTAGTGTGGCCGAGGAGTTCGGGATCACTCACAACATCGTTTCACAAGCTTGGAGAACATTTCAAACGACAGGAACAGCCGCCCGAGAGTTTAGCAGTGGTCGTCCACGAGCAACCACTGCGGCAGATGACCGGTATATTGTCCTACAGGCGAGAAGAGATAGACGGCAGACAGCAGGAGAAATCGCAAGGCACATGCAACAGACAACTGGACATCCGTTATCGCGTTTTACCGTGGCCAGGAGGCTGCACAAAGGTGGTCTATTTGCACGACGACCAGTACAGTGTGTGCCATTAACACCTGCTCATCGGAGATGGCAGTTTTTGTGGTGCCAGGAACACAAGAACTGGACACATCAGCAATGGGATCGAGTTCTCTTTTCGGATGAGAGCCGATTTAGTCTGACAAGTGATATTGGACGTATACACATCTGGAGAGAGCAGGGAACACGCAATCACACCTCCAACATCATCGAAAGGGACCGGTTTGGAGGTGGCGGAGTTCTCGTTTGGGGCGGTATCATGCTTGGTAGCCGTACTGACCTCCACATCTTCCAAGGAGGTTCAGTCACTGGTGTCCGCTATTGTACCGAGGTTCTCCTGCCTCACGTGCGCCTGTTTAGAGGTGCTGTGGGTCCTGAGTTCCTCTTCATGGACGACAACGCTACACCTCATCGTACAGTGGCTGTCGCAGAGCTGTTGGAGAGAGAAGATATTCAACACATGGATTGGCCCGCAAGGTCCCCGAACCTAAATCCAATCGAACACGTGTGGGACCTTCTCGGGAGACACTTGGCAGCACGTCACCAGCAATGATTCCGCAGCTGCGATTGGCACTACAAGAGGAATGGGCCGCGATGCCTTAACAGCTCCTTGACAACCTCGTCCTCAGCATGGACAGACATTGTAAATCCTGCAACACAGTCAGGGGTGATCATATCCCTTACTAAAGACTGGAATTTTCTTGGCAGCCGCCTGTCACATGGACGTTTCTGTCTTCTGCCCAGTTGTGCTCGAATCTACCTTTTCAATAAAGTGCCTTTGTATCCTTTGGATTCCTTGTTTGGACGGTTTTGCTTACTTGTCCCATATTCTTACATCTTGGGGATCTTATGGTATGATTTGAGTCGATGCGGAGCACTTCTGCACGACATTACATTCGAAAAACCGTCTCGTCCTTAATTTTTGCACGCCAGTGTATATATACATAAAGTGGCACTAATAATGTTGATACAGTTTACCGCTGATACGTACAGTGTCTGATCTTCCCATCAGAGGTATCTGCCCAACAGAATTAAATAGCATTTTGAGGATCAAAATCTTCAACTAAAGGGCCACTGCATCTAATCATCATTAAGTCATTTAAAGTGTCACTATTCAGACATACCCAATTACTCGTTTTTATGAGGTTCATTGCTGAAAAGCCACACTCATGAGAAGCAGTACTTACTACATGGCATTAGATGTAACAGCTGCATTATCTTAAAAACGTCATAACAGTTTGTTTCTTTTTGTTCAGCACATATGCGGCTAAACAGATTCAAAGATAATTCTCTTACCTGTAGATGACATTATACTTTGTACAAGATATACCATGGCAAAGGTTGGCATGGCAAATATACAAATACCATGGCAAAGGTTGCTTTAGTAACCTTGACCCTTTGGTCACTCCAGGCTGATCCGTCAGCAGATTAAATTTCTCTTGAAGCCCACCTTCACTTCTATTCATTTTTGAAGCAGTTGCAGGAACAGGGGGTGAGAAAACTGACCTGAATATTCATTCACAAGTGGGGGGGGGGTTGGACAAAATAGTTGCTCACCTGCAGAAAAAAATCTACTGGTCATCGCTGGCTACTATATTAAAAAATTTGCTAGCCACTACAAAATATCTGGTCATCATTTGGCGAATGGCTACCGACATTCGCAATGGCTGTACAAGAGGCTACATTTGTCTATCCTGCTGTTAAATATTATTACAGTTCCCGGCCTACAAGCAACAAACAATGCAACAAAGTCAAAAGTATAGCCTTTATCTGACAATGGGAGTAAAATTTTGTCTCACTGACATGACATAAAATGCAACTTTTTGCCAGATATTTCCATTGCACTCTATCCTAAGAGAAAAACATTCACTGCATTTCAGAAAAAAAGGATCAAAGGTTTCTCTCAACAAATAATTAATTATAAAGCTATTTTACCTTATTTCACACACCTTTCCATCTTTAAATTATGAAAAAAATGTCCCCATTAAAATGCTTTTGCCATAAAATAGGACATGATGGCCCCTATGGTGATTTGTAAGACGAGACCTGCAATGATGCTGACAAGACTTGCTCAGAAGTACCAAGAAAATATAGCCTATATTTTTGACTAACAAATGTGGAATAGTGTGTATGAAATCTCTGCTACTAAATGTATTCAAACATGTTTCTATGTACAACTGAAAACCATTAAAACATACATGTGTTCTAAGAAATCTCTGAAACTTCACAGTGAAAGCAACTTAATGTGACTTTGATATGGCCACTCAACTTTGAAGCACTGTAAAAACAGGATATGTACAGTAAAGTAAAAGAGTTTTTGCTGAAAAAAACTCTGGAATTTTTTTCCCAAAATGCTATCAGTATTGGCTGAGAACAGCAGGCTTCATGCAACAATAACCACCACTGAATTAAGTGAAAACACACAGTTACATATAGTAATAAAATTCTTTTAAGCATTATCAGCACTAACCCTTAAGCAGAAGCTTTTGACTGCTCTACGGTCTGAATCAGAGGGCTGGTTGGCTGAACTACAATGTGAATGGCAAGTGCAGGAACTGTTGCCAGATTTTAGTATGGAGATCCAAATAAATGGGATTTGATGCAGGATATCTTTATTGCAGTTCTTGGTGAGCAAGATTTTAATACTTTCTTGAAAACATACAGATGCTTTGTTTATAAAAGAGGCAAATTTTTTAGTTTCTTTCCAAAGGGAAACTGCAGAAGGGTCTTCAACAATGGTTAGTGCTGATAATGCTGGTTTGGGAAGACCATTTGTGTTTATCTTCTGATTCAGTTGATCACGGGTGATCAAGACCATAAAAAGGTCAAATGCTTCCACTTATAAGAATTTTATTACCATATGTAACTGTGTGTGTTCTCACTTAATTCTATGATGGCAATCAATATTTTAATATCTTCACTTAGGGGTTACAGTACAATGCAAATATTCAGCAAAGAAGTTACATTTTATTTTGTGTTGATGAGCTGAACTGTTAATGGCAATGGGTACAGTAATCTGCAGAAGCACCTCCAAATTAGATTCTTAGCTTGCAGTACATACTGTAATTATTCAAATGATCAATCATTTACCAGTTCTTGTGATAAATTTGAAATGTGAATTTCATATACAATTGTATATTATATCTTTAAGAGCATAGCAAATACTTTGAAATGGAAAGTCTTGTTTCTTTTTCATGTAGCAAGGATAAATTAATACTGTTTTTTTTTTCTGAAAAAAAAATCTTAAGCACGGTTAGAAATAAATCTTTTACTGGCTCAGCAGACCACCAAACTTTGCAAAACATTGGTCCACCAAAATGCCCACTGGTCCGACCGCCATGAGCAACTTAATGGGCTATAAGCAGTTGCCCTTCCCTAATTTAAGGCCACTAATTCCAGGGAAGAGAGAGAGCCAGTGCCGTAAGACAAAAACAACATCTATGCCTCACCAGAGATTCAAACCCAGACCCACCTCGGATGAATGATCAGAAGCCATTGCTTAGACAACTGCGCCACTGGGATGGCGCTTAACCATTTACAATAGGCCTATATGTAGAAAATAACATATTTCAATGGAATTGTCCCTAACATTTTTTTTTAACATTTACTTTGAAAGTGCGACTCACAGGAGAAAGAATGTTTCCAGAATACAAATATCATACAAAAACTGCTAGGAAGAATATAGATTGGTGATATAGCAGAGTAAGCATGCATTCCCAATCTGTTTTTTTTTTTTTTTTTTTTGGTTGGAGGTTTAACGACCACCGTGAGCAACTCAATGGGCTATAAGCAGTCGCCCGTCCCTAATTTAGGGTCACTGGTTCCAGGGAAGGGAGAGAGCCAGTGCCGTAAGACAAACACAACATCCATGCCTCACCGGGATTCGAACCCGGGCCCCGTTCGGACGAATGATCAGAGGCCATCGCTTAGACCACTGCGCCACCGGGGCGGCCAATCTGTTTTTAAGTAAGATGGGAACGGGGAGACTCCAAGAGTACAAAAATCCACATACATTAGCAGCCCTTTTATATGTTTTATTGTTTAGGGATTTGTTTCCTTTTCCTTATTTTAGTCTTATTGCTCATCCCTCGTACTTTCCAATGAAGTCAGTTTTGTTCTCCCATTGAACACTATTTCATGTGAATTGCTCTTTTGTAAAAATTACCTTCACACATCCAATTCAGTGTTAGAATTAGAAATAAATTTTCTACAGACCCAGCAGACCATTGGAATTTGCAAATCATTGGTCCGCCGAAATACCTACTAGTCCGAGAAAGAAAAAACCTTACACATTAACAGAGTATGTAAAAATTAATGTATAATTTCATTCGAGCTGTATACCACAAATTTACAGCAACAGAATGTGTACATGTTTTTTTTTGTTTTTTTTATTGGAGGTTTAACGACCACCGTGAACAACTTAATGGGCTATAAGCAGTCGCCCGTCCCTAATTTAGGGTCACTGGTTCCAGGGAAGGGAAAAACCAGTGCCATAAGACAAACACAACATCCATGCCTCACCGGGATTCGAACACGGACCCCTTTTGGACGAATGATCAGAGGCCATCGCTTAGACCACTGCGCCACCGGGGCAGCATGTACACGTATGAATGCAAATAATACATAAATAAAACACAAATAATACATAAATAATATACACAGTAAGCAGTTGTAGAAATTAGAAAACAACCGTAAAAGGAAGAGAAAAAAATTTACTTTTCAAGCGCCATTTTATATACCAAAATGTGATAATCCACTCATTTTTACTGGTCCAGAAATAGCACAAATACTAATGCATTTCATATGCATATGATATCTGTATCAAGAACAGTACACTGAAGAGTAATATATAGTTAATTTCAAATTAAAGTTCGTAGTACAAATATTACGAAATATTTTGATTCGGCCCTTGGTTTGCTGCTTTCTAAAATTTAAAACTGAAATATAGTTTTAAGTTCCGATAATCAGTTTTCAAGCAGTAAATATCGTAGCCAAACCTGGATATTTTGAAATCTGGTTCAGTTCTCTATAAACTTGTAAATTCCAAAACAAACAAAAAAAAAAATACTGGCCACTCGGGCCATTAACATAAATATATCACTGGTCCGATGGAATCTTCACCGGCCAATGGCCAGCGAACCACCGGGTAATTCGAACGCTGCAATTGACCTCCTCTGCTAGTGTTTCCTTGGGGCAGAAACAAAAGTCAGGTTGTTTCTGATGTCAGTATCTACTGCATTCACTAACATGGGCAATTCCAAGGAAGATGACATTTATTTTGCTTACTTCTGCTCATTACAAACGATGTGGATGGAAGTAACAAAAAAATGGCTGTCGGAGTTGCAGGACAAAGACTGGGAAAATGTCTTTCTGTATTTGTTTCTTTCGCTCTTTACAAATCATGAGGGATAAAAGAAACTGTTACCCGATAGCATTTCATGAACCTATCACTAGTTTGCAGCATAAAAAGAAAACCATACAGCCAGGAAAAAGAAATACATTCTTTAACTTGTGACAAATTAGGAAAATAAATTTACAGGCCATCCAAGCCAATAAAATCAATAGTTCAGTGGTCCAGAGAAAGTTTTACTGGCCAATGGCCAGCAGACCACTGGGTAATTTGAACGCTGTTAAAGCATGCACACGTTGAGTGTCTTGTATGACCTAAAACACTTAAATGTGCAAAAACGAGATTCATCAGACCAGACGATCTTATTTCACTCATTAAATACCCATTTTCGATGCTCACGTGCTCATTGTAGGCTCTTCTGACCAAGGTACTTAGAAAGAGGAGAGGTAAGTCCAATCGCCTTTGTTTCCGTGCCGCCGGCGAGCTGTCACCCTACGAGCTGAAGTGTGACATCACAGTGGCCATAAACGATCTCTTGAGCATTCGAAGCTTGTGCTGTAGTGTCGATTACTCGCTGCATTTCTTTGTCAATTTTAGATCTGCTTTGTTGTTTATTTCATTTTTTTCTTCATTTGTTTTCTGTGTACAACTATCTCGAAAATACCTGAATACGCTGTTGCACTTTGTCGTAATAACAGTTTAAAGGAAGTTAGATGTTACATACCATGTTTTCCCATCAGATAGAGATTTCTTGAAGCAATGGGTGGCGAAATCTGTCAAAAGGATGTATTCGATGCAAAGAAAGCATGAATGTGTTCAGAACACTTTGATGTCTCGAAGTAAGAGCGAGATCTTAGAAATGAATTGCTGAACTTGCCTACCAGAAAAAACTGAGAAAAGATGCCGTGCCTACAAAAAAATATGCCTTAGCAGATGGAGGAGCAAACTTCGTCGAAGTGAATGGTTTAAGAACGGAGAGGTAAAAAAATGCATTAAATCGAATTAAAAGTATATCTCCAATTAAACGTCAAATCACAGGTCACAATGAAAGTGACATCATTCCTGACCAACATTTATTATACTGTCAACGTTATGTGAGAAGTGCGAATGTCTGAACAAAAATATAATGCAACTGAAGAGTGAAAATAATTCACTACGGGAAGAATTATCAAACGTAAGAAAACAGTTGGTAATAATGGTAAAACAATGCTTTTGCCTCGAGAAAAGAAGCCTGAAAACGAATATTAAAATTATGAAACGCAAATGCAAAAATCGAAATTTGCTGAGCAACAGTGAAAGGTGGTCAGCTATCATAAATTTGCTTGCATTGTTTCACTGAAGAGCAAATTCAAACTCTTGTGTCAAAAAAGAGACCAGCAAAATGGAATGAAGAAGATATAAGTCAAGCACTTGTTTTGCATGCTATTTCTCGAAAAGCATATCTTTTCATCAAAAATAAAATGCACATACTGCTTCCAAGAATTTCCTCTCTGAAACGGTGGTGTGGTAAAATTGTGTTGCCGATGGTTTAATTGAGCCCGTTTTAAAGGTGATGAAAATGAATGCGTACACCTAACCGAATTCGACAAAGTTTCAGTTTTATCTTTTGGTGAAATAAGCGTTGATTGCCTATATTGTTATGATGCTGCTGCAGATAAAATTTTAGGACCGCATAGTAACGTTTTAGTAGTTATGCTGAGAAGCTTCTGGAAAGCTTGGAAACATCCATATACTGTATTATTCCTTTGATAAGCAGATGGATCAAAAGCTGTTAACTGACATAATTTGAGTCGTTGAGCAATCGGGTTATTTAGTGCATGGAGTGGTACCTGATCTTGGGGGGGGGGGGGTATCAAGGTTTGGAGGCAGCTTGGAATAACCCCAACATTGTCTTCTTTTCCAAATCCAGTAAATCAGTAAATGAAAATCGAAAAATATGGATGTTTGCCGATATGACCCATCTAATTAAACTTCTCCGAAATCATATATTTGATCGCGGAACACGCTGTAGGGTGGAACCATCACTCGCCAGATATTTGACCTTTTCCTGGAATGTAATAACTCAGAATTAAAGGTGTTTCATAAAATTAAATGGATCCACACAAATGTAAGAGGCCCCATGAGACAGAGAATTAGTTTTAGCGTCCCAGATGCAATCTAACAACGTAAGCAAAACTGTAGAGTATTTTTTCCTGAAAGAAAAATTGTTAATTTTATAAAATTGGTAAATGACTGATTCGACGTAAGGAAATGTAGATTTCCCAGCTCCAAAGAGCCATTGCAGTGTGCTTTTGGAAAAAAAAGAAAAGATATTCAGTAAAAATGCATCGAACAGTATTCGTGTCATATTCCCGTTTTTTTCCCAGTATATATATATATTTGTTTTTTACTCTATTTTGAAAAATAGTTGGATGTTTGTACAATATTTACTTAAAAATTATTTACTCAAAACTAGCTCTGTTATTTCGATTGAAAATTCACAGAGCACACAACACTTTCTCGGTATGGCTCCGTGCGCGTTACAGCTTCGCTTATGGCCACCGTGACGACACAGGGCAGCGAAGAGAAGCAGAAAGACGGCACCGTTACAATGGACCTACCTCTCCTCCTTCTAAGTACCTTGCTTCTGACGGTGGTCCGTGTTTAGGAGGGACACTCGTGCAGCTTTAGAGTTAGAAACAAAATGACTGCAAATACACATGATTTTAATGTTACATTATTTTCCTATATAAGCATGTAAATGTTTTTTCTAAGTACAAAATTATGGCCAACTATTCCAGTCAATATAATATGAAATATTTCAAATGTCTACAGTCTCTCAATGTGCAAGAGAGCTAAACACATCTAAAAAGAGAAATTTTCATTAATAATTGAAATCCATTATTACAATCCACACAACTTTATGCCACACTAAAAAAAAATCAAGAATAAACATTCAAAATGCAACATCTCTTAAAATAGCCTAGATGTACCTTTTATTATGTGCACATATTTAAGATAAATTACTGTGCTGCTTCTATTTATACTCACATATTAAAGTACTTCCTTGTTGGAAATTTCACAGAAACATTTTTTCAAAGCGTACATAATACATCCACCCAAACTAACACCATTTTACAAATATGATACAGTATTAAGTATGGCTTCCCCTTCAAAGAGTGTTGGGGAAACATATAAAATTTGGTGCAATCAGAGAATTGGAAATGCATGAAATTAAAAGAACTGGAGTGATCGCTAAGAATTTTAACTTGATTTCTGATCTGCCTAACAAAGGGCCAAATAGAAAAATCTGGAGTAATTCCTATTTGTATCATTATAGACATGACATATTCAAGTGTCTTGAGAGCCATTATCATTCTCTAAACATGCAACAACAAAGCTTCAAAATCTCTTACACCTGCAACTTTCTGCAAAACAATTTATGTCCTCCAAAGCAATCACCTGCACAGGAAAAAACATACATAAAAATTTTGGCTACTTTCATAACAGCTCCATATTTTCCCCCAATGCATATATTTCTGTACAACTGTTTTCCATACCTTCAACAAACATGCAAGTGTCTATATACACAATTGTCAGAACTTGTTATTAAAGCCAAATGAACAAGTGCTGAAATATGCTCAATACTAAATGCTGAAAAATAAACACTCACATATAAGCTATTTCCGCAACAATATATCACCAATGACCGCTTAGCAGAAACCAAAGTAAAAATATTCACGGCGATCCTTAGCCGTGACTCCACACTACCACATTGGCCTTGAACACAACCGAAGTACTGGTACACACAAGAGCTTCAGAGCGTGAGAAGTGTTTTTCTTTACACAGTGATGTGAATGACACCCATACTTAACGGCACCTAACTCCGAAGGTTTGAATTCATCGTAATGTGAGTCATCAAATAGCTTATTAAATTAGAAGTGTCAGAGGCTGGTCTGTTTATGATATGCTAAACATTTCACGTTAGTTTAAATGCGGCTGCTGTATAGAGCTTTCACCCATGTATTCCTGTCAGATATGCATACATATAAAAACAAATAATGAACCAGTACTTTCTTTACCTCATAATTTCAGCTTTCCCACTACAACACGGAATATGCTTATTCAGGAAGTGATGAAACTGCAATTAATTTAAAAGGGAACGTCTTCTCTACACAGACCTTCCATTCATTAGTATTTGGTTAGTTACGGTTAGAGTCAAAGCAACTGACAGGCAAGATCGCCAAAGTACGGCATTTGTGTAAATATTCTGATACTCTCTCGCTCTCTTACAGATTGACAATTTCTGTGGACGTGAAAGCTTGAGAGGAATACCCTTCCTAATTTAGGGTCACTGTTTCTAAGAAAGTGGGAGACACAATGTCGTAGAAAAAAAAATATGCATCCATGTGCCACTTCAAAAATCTTATCAGTGACATTTGTAATAAATTACGAAAAATTGTCCCCGTATCTGTTTAACTATGATCATATATAGAGGGCCGCCCCGGTGGCTCAGTGGTCTAAGGCGCTGGCCTCTGATCTTTCGCCCGTAAGGGGTCCGGGTTCGAATCCCGGTCAGGCATGGATGTTGTGTTTGTCTTACGGCACTGGCTCTTTCCCTTCCCTGGAACCAGTGACCCAAAATTAGGGACGAGCGACTGCTTATAGCCCATTTGAGTTGCTTACGGTGGTCGTTAAACCTCCAATCAAAAAAAATAGAGAGAGAGAGAGAGGGGGGATTTTAGGAAGGGAGTGTCTGACCCCAGGTCTTAAACAACCCTTAGAAATAGGAAACTAGGAGGTTTGGGTTAGAGCGCCCGATGGGAAAGTGACACGGAAGCGAAGTAGAAAAAGGGAGGAAGACGCCCTTATTTATTACCGGGGGCCAGTACTCGGTATCTTTTTAACAACTGTTCTCTTTTCCTTTTATTTCGGATTTAACGACCAATATAAGCGTCTTTTTTCTACCGGGGCAAGGCGTCAACCACCAACAGAGAACCACAGGAGAATAAATTGTTGTTCTGCCTGTTTCTCTATGGTGTCCGAATATTGAGACATCAAGATTCGAGATTTGTTGAGATAATTGCAAGCTGCCATTGTGCCCGAGTGGTCTGAATAGGTAGCTTCTGCTTCTGACTAAATATCTGAGTTACTCCTGGTTGGAGTAACTCAGATATGGCACTGGTTCTATCCCTTCCCTGGAAGCTATGAGTATTAATTAATGCATGGTGCATAAGTAAAAGCGCAATAATATTAGCATTACTTGTTATGCATGCTTTATAAATATAGAATGAGGGAAAGAAAACTGTTAAAAAGGCCTAGATATTAGGCCCAATAACTAATATTTTCTGCTAAGTAATATGGCAATAGTAATAATTTGACATGTTACGTAAACGTTATGAACATTTTTTTTTATTGGGGGTTTAACGACCACCGTGAGCAACCCAATGGGCTATAAGCAGTCGCCCGTCCCTAATTTAAGGTCGCTAGTTCCAGGGAAGGGAAGGAGCCAGTACCGTAAAACAAATACAACATCCATGCCTCACCGGGATTCGAACCCGGGCCCCTTTCGGACAAGTTATGAACATGAGAACGATAGAATAAAAACAGGCCGACCCCTGAAATTTCCCCTACCTTTTTTTTTTTTTTTTTGATTGGAGGTTTAACGACCACCGTGAGCAACTCAATGGGCTCAGCAGTCGCCCGTCCCTAATTTAGGGTCACTGGTTCCAGGGAAGGGAGAGAGCAAGTGCCTTAAGACAAACACAACGTCCATGCCTCACCGGGATTCTTTTTTTTTTTTTTTTTTTTTTTTGATTGGAGGTTTAACGACCACCGTGAGCAACTCAATGGGCTATAAGCAGTCGCCCGTCCCTAATTTAGGGTCACTGGTTCCAGGGAAGGGAGAGAGCAAGTGCCTTAAGACAAACACAACGTCCATGCCTCACCGGGATTCGAACCCGGACCCCGTTTGGACGAATGATCAGAGGCCATCGCTTAGACCACTGCGCCACCGGGGCGGCTCCCCTACCTTCTCAGCCTGCTACTTGTAAGATCGCATATTACTATAAACTGCGGTAAAAGTCGAAATTCTTAAGAAACATCTGTAAGTTGCTGTAAAAAAATGGAAATGCCTACCCTGGAAATTTCCCCTACATATTTGTATTACTTGTGCGGCTTCAACTTGTTTGAAACTGCAAGGAAATGAAAATGGCGACCCCGGAAATCTCCCCCACATTCGATATTTTGTGTAAAATGCAATTGGTGCACGATTCTTGGTGCAAAAAGTAGGTAACTTTTCCGTGCATCCTGGAAACGTCTTTAGCTTTGAATGTTTACGGAGATCGCGTTAAACACGAATCCCCCCCCCCTAAATAAAAATAAATGCGTTTTCAGAAGGATAGAGAGACATAATGACATACAGTAAAAACTTTGGAGTTCCCACAGCTGGTGGCCTTATTTTAACGGCGTGTTTCTCGGGCTTCGTTTTTACGTTAAAACCGTAACTGTATAAAGAACGTGTTAAAAAGTTGTATTGCGTTGCGTTGCGTTGCGTGTCTGTCTGTTCTGCTGCATCTGAATTCTGGAGAAGGGTAAACAGTGTGTTATTTGGTGCTTTTGGAATAACGGTTTGTAATTTTAAAGTAGGGTCACACAAAGAGAAAAAATGCGGGGAGTGTGCAGTTTCCTCCGTTATGGATTTTTGAATTTTTCAGTAAAACCACTTGTGTCATCGAGTGTATTTATTAATTCGTATCGGAATACATACGTGTTGCAACGAAAGTTCCCACCGTCATTGTCAAAAGAAACGGCTACGCGTTTTAAGCGATTAAGGAGTAGAAACTTTATTTATGAGGTTGTGCAAGACACAAATGCAATGATAACACCAGATCTTCGTGTTGTACTGACAACATTTGTAGAAGGTGTTGGCGATATAGGTGATGTTATTTCTGCTGATCCCCATTATGCCAGAAATCATCTTTTGTTGCCTCAAAAAGCGGTGTATGCAACTCAAGAAAACGTTAAATACTACTTGGAAATGAAGAAGGATAGACCAGAGCAACCAAAATTTAGCTCTATATATGCCGGGATGACGATTCGTTATTTAGAGAGGATTGTTGTTCCAGTGCAGTTGAGTGCCGAAAATTCATGGACCTTGGAACCGTGGCATGTTCGAATTGCCTTTCGGAAAGAAGGTATTATTATTCCTGAAAATGCTATCAAATTACCAGAAACTGCGATCAGTGGTCCAGATCCAACGAAAGAAGGAAAGGATTTTGCGGTGCTTTTAACAATGAATAGCAAGGAAAATTTTACCGTGCGCTGTCGATTATTTCACTTGAAAGTGGGACTTGAAAATTTGAAACTACCAGACGAATGTTACCTAGGCAAAGGAAGTCCACTCCTAGAAGAGCAAAAAGAATTGCTTGACAGTATGCAAACTCCACAGTTAGATGATGATCCATCAAGTTACATTTCATTGCGAAAGAAATACAATATTACACTGATACAATGAGGCTTCACTTCAGAAATGCCTGCAGTACCGTTTATTAGTTTCCAAATTTGCACGAAACAAAAATGTTAATATCATGCAGTAGATCGTTGATGTTGTAACACAAAACTTTGATTTTTGTGAAACAAAATTATGCTGTTAATAAACTGTTATTCCAGTTTTTTTCCATTGCTTACTAAGTGCCGAAAGTTTTTGCACCACTTTTTGTAGTAACTGCAGCAAGAAACAAGTCTTGTTGTAGCTGTTTTAAATCGTTATTTCAAATATATTCCTGGCATTTGTTACACACAGAAGAAAAAACTTGCCAGGAACTTCTTTATCATGGATAAATTCTTTGTGTAGTTCAATGTTTAAGTTAATTATGTGAGAAAATTTTTTTAATGTCTAGCTAACTCTGTCACTGTCAAAAGTAAGGAGTGCTTCAGCAGGATCACACATAATGCTTTTTGAGTTTGTTCTAACATTTATGGTCACCCACTGTCCTGAAAATGAGCTCGTTGAAATAATGAAGAAAACAAGCCTACAACTTACTATCACAGGGATGGGAATTGTTCTCAAAAGTGTCATTGTACAGAGGTGGGAAACAAGAAAAAATATAAGTGCTGTTTAGTAGATATCATGAATCAGATGCATGCTGTGTAGCATAAATATGAGTAAGGCTTTGATATCTGCCAAACAAAATTAAACTTTATTGTTCCAGTTTTATATTTTCTTTTACTCGCTGAGCATTGAAAGATTTTGCAAAATTGGCCCACATTTTTGTACAATAATTAGCAATTGTTTTGTCATCAGCTGGAACTGACTGGACACTTCAAAGTGTAGGTAACATACTGTTTGTTTTAATTCTACTGAATATTGTACTCTGCACAAGTGGCAGTTGTGATACATGTACATTTACATGATACACTTCTTTTGTAAAAGACCACTGAACAATTAGCCTTTTGAATTTTTCATTTTTGCTCACAGAATTAAATACAAGCAGTCCCTGAATTATGAACAAGTTATGTTCCTAAGTCTGTCTTTAAGGCAAATTTGTATGTAAGTTGAAACAGTTAGGTATGGTTTGTATCTAACATCAGTTAGTGAAATGTTTGTTAATAGTGAGCCTTTCAATGCATAACAAACATTAAAGAAACTTCCAGATGCACTAAAACATTTTTGGAAAATAATAATCCAAATGTTTCCAATTTCATCTTTTTCCGATCGCTTTATTCATACATAAGATTCATTACGCCTTTTTTTCCCCCCATCATTTCTGTCTTTTTTTTTTTTTTTTTTTTTTTTTGGTCATCGTTCATTCTCGAGATCGATGCAAAACTGAATAATTTTTTAGTTGAAGGGTACGGTATTTAGTCTTTCAAAATCTCTGGAAATGGAAGCTAAACGGAATGAAGATTTTTCCCATAATCGTAATTTCTGTTTTTTCACGATGTTGCCAGTGTCCAGTATTATTGTTAAATATCGTTTTATTTCTTAAATGTTTGTATTTCATCATGAAACTGTGGGCACGGATTTCTGAAAATGGAAGTTGAGAGAAGGCAAAGATTTCCCTGTAGTTTTTTCAGGCATGATACTATTCTGTGGATTCGAAAAATTCTACCATTTCTGTTATCATTTTGAGCATTCTTGAGGTCAACGCACAACTGAAGAGAAATTTTGGGGAGGTTTCTGTTTAATGACGGAATTTAGTCCTTCGAAACTTTCAAAAACGGAAGTTAGAGATCTCCAAAATTTCTGCCGTGATTATATATATATATAATTTTTTTTTTTGGTGATGTGCCTTTTGCCCAGTATTGTTCATAACCTTTTGTTCTACAAATACTGCAGTTCAACTTAAAAATGGAGTAAAAGGTTTTGGAAAACGGAAGTCGGTCGAAGCAAAGATTTCTCTGTAATCATACTTTTTCTTCCCTCAATTTTCTCACTGTCATGTGTCGTTGTTAAATGTTACTTTCCCCCATAAATGTTTGCACTTGGGCTTGATAAGGGATGGGAAATTTTCTAAAAATTGAAAGTGACGAAATTTGAAAATTTGTTAGAATTGGGGCCTGGTATTCATATCCTGAGGCTGAAAGTTCTTTCAGCGTGATAGGTAAATTATTGACATTTGAGGGAATAAAAGGAAGAAAAATGACAAAGAAATGGGAAGGCAATGATATCAACAGAAAGAAAGGCTAAGCAAAGATTGCTGTGCAGCTGCAGAGTCAACAGAAGACAAATATGGCCATCGAACTTGCTTAGAAGCAACACGAGGAAAATTGAACTGATGTTCTAGTGTGTAAAAAATAAAAAAAAAAACTGAAGCAATGTCTTTTAAAACGAGTTTATTTTGTTTTGAATTCAGTAATTTCATATCAATTGTGAATACAGTGGTATGCTCTAAATATCTACATAAATAAATTACAATGAACAATTCCATCTTGGTCGTGCTGTGTGATACTCGTACTTACTCATCGCATGTTCTGATTTTTCACCCGATTAAATAATTCAACTTTTTTGTTCTTTGGTCGGTCTCATGTATGTTTTTTATTTCCTCTTTAGTTTCAGTCTTGAATGTTTTCTCTTTCCTTGATGCATCACCATCACTTGCATCTCATTTATGCTATAGTGCCATGGTTATGAGGGTAAAAGCAAAAAAAAAGTGAAATACGGTAACACACACGAGACACTGTGACACAGCAACGTAGTCCGACTGAAAATGACAAGCACTTTGTCCTACCTTGTGCCCATGCACCGACGAACCGCTGTAGAAACGCAGTGTTTTTATGTTTGTTGTACAGTAATGCCTGTTTGTTATTGCCAACCATTGTATAACTTGAAGTTTACAATTTTTTACTTTGAATTTTTAATATAATCGGCTTTACAGAAGATGGTTCGTAACTACAGGTTGTACATAAGTCGAACGCTTGTAACCCAGGGACTGTCTGTAGCCCTTTTTCCTTTGTTTCTTAAAAATACACATTTCAACCATTGACTGTGTAGTTTTGAATTGCTTCTATTTGGCAACAGAATAGTGCAGTGTTTGTCACATGTACAAGTATTTTAGAATTGCTTAAAATTTCTTCCTAAAATTACACTTATTACTGCTCTCCACAGACAAGCCTGTGTGCCTAAATTTGCAGGCAGCTGACACACTTGAGTGAGTTCTCTTTCAGGATAAATCTATCTAAGTAGCAGCATATTTAAGTCCTTTCTAGTGTATATGCACTCTTTAATTACTTAAAAATCCATATTAAAAGAATAATGCATGATATTCTTCCTTTCCGCAGAGCACCAACTTCAAAAAGCACCTGTTGTTTCACATGCCGCTGATTCTTACAAAAAAAAAAAAAAAGGGAATTTCCTTTTTGTAGATATTTCTGGCAGTAGCCATTAAACAAATTAGAGTTATTTCTCCATTCATATAGAAATATTGCTATAATTTTGAAGTGAGTGGTCAGTCAGCAGATGGTAACACAGGCAACAGCAGGAATATTAGCTGATTGAAAGCAGTGGCATAACTAGCACAACTTCCATCTCCCTCAAGATTTACTTCAACACCCCTAAGCACAGTAGTTTTCACATGGATTTTGAATAAGGATGTGTTTTTCGCAGTGTGTGTGTATATGTTAGGAAGGGGGGAGTCAGGAGAGTATCTGGAAAAGTAAAGGGGACTGTACTAGAGTCCTGTATTTAATCTGCCAATCAGGATTAACACTTTGTGCAAGTTGATTCATGAACATGAATATACATACATTTTATGGTAAGGAACGAATTCGGCAATATATATTTAAATGGTTAAGATTAATAATTATATAAAACTTCATAATCACCATATTACTTTCACTTGTTCTGAAGTGCTTGGTTTTTGTAAAATGACTGCTTCTAAACTTTGTATGTGCTAAACAAATCTTCATTCTTTTCATCAGAAACGGCACTTGAGCTTATTTGACTCTGCGCAGAAATAACTGGTTGAGTTTTGGAAGTTTCTTCACACGCTCTACTTTTATCTTTTGCCGATCTGTGCTCCACTTGGATGCTTTTGTGACATTTTGCAAATGGATGTTGTTGACTTGTGTATTAGAGTTTTCACACAGTGAATGAGACAGACACTCTTACTATAAGGAAGAACTAAAAGCAATAGCAATGTTTAATTATTTTGTCCAAAACCAAAATAAATCACTTGCAGAAATCACCTTATATATGGCAGATCTGCAGCTGCTATGAGCAAATATTTGCACCTTTAGTGTACGTAATTCTAGGTGACGGACTGTTTTCGTACATCCTTCACGGCGAGTCTCCATGTGGCCTGACATTTTTACTCAGCAACACAGAAAGAAGGCCATTGGAGAGATTTCATATTATTTACGACCCATTGCAGAGTGATTGTATTACAACCCAGAATCAAAGGGCCGAATAGCTTGAATCTGTAGGACATCCAGTGTTTTAAAAGTGAAACTTGACATTCATTTAGACAAAGCTAAATATATCTTGTTAATGTGTGTGTCCGGATTTTTTCACAAAACTATAACTTTCAACTGCAGTACTTTCCTTCATTACCTGTCCCCTTCCCACAGCTGCAGTGTTTGTAAGTTACACGATCGAAAGTTATACCCAGATTTTTGTAGAAAATGTGCATCTGTATTGCTTTTGTTTTATTTAAAACTTACATTGATTACATTTCATTAACAAAAAAAAAAACAAGCCTGTTAGAAACGTCTTTCCTTAGCTTATTACAAATGAATTCTTTCTTTGCATGGTTTAAATTAATGGCTGAGCTTTTACCAATGGCATGCTTGATTTTAGCAGTTCTTGTGATTTTGACTTACCACAAGTCCATTGGTGCTTGCTTTTTCAACTCAGCTAAACTGAAGAAGATAAGGTGTTTCCCATTAAATTAATAATAGTAACATGAGATGGGCAAGTCGCAGAGTGAGTGAAATTGCCATATGTTTTTAGGTGGTCTACCACAGATAGCACTTTTTGTAGCTCTTTATGCCATAGCATTTGTTTCCATTTGTACATTCATCCTTTGCTGTCCTAGTACTCTTTACCATGTTCTGCTTCTGTGAGTGGGTTATGTTTCAGATTCGTCATTTTGTGGGAATATTTAGCTGTCAAAGTGTTGCAATTGCTGGGCTTAACAATTCTTATCATTTGATATACTCCATAACATCATAAAATGTTCAAACTGGAAGTAAAAAGTGGATGTAAGCACTGTACTTTATAATAACACTGGACAACAATGAAATTGCTTTTGACGGGAAAGTGTGCAATTCTGTATGAAATTAACCCACTGAACACGAATATCGCCATGAATAACTTTCATTGGCTCTTGTTTCAGAAATACAGCTAATGGAACGTTAAAAATTTGTGATTTTTAGTAAAAAAGTAGGTATAATGAGTAATATTTTTTTATGTTACATATTGATAAATTTATGATAAATATAATAAATGTTAGTAAATGTATATTAAAATGATACTGAAATAAAAATATAGTAAGAACATCAGGTTCGTACGACATTTTCCGTTCTCTTGGGCACCAGAAGTATTGCATCATTGGGTGAGAAGTCCTGGAGTTCCCGCGACATCTGGTGTAGTATTACCCGATGTGATGCAATCCTTTCAGTTTTAACAGCCCAACGGTAAAAAGCTCAGTCCATTTGTTTCTTTCCCTTCATTGGTGATTGTACTCATGATAGCAGCCTGTTAAAGTAATCCTTGTATTGTGACATTACGTAGCTATGCCGCGTGCATATGTGAATAAGGCGGATAACTTTTGCTATATATGTGGTAAAGTGACATTTGCTGCACAGAAAAAGTCCATCACTCCGGTTGTTAAAAAGGCTTATCATTTGTATTTTGGCTGCAGGATGGGCGACGAGGATAAGGACTGGGCTCCACGTGTATGTTGCCGCACGTGTGCAACAAATCTGTCACAGTGGCTTAATGGCAAAAGAAAAACGATGGGTTTTGCTTTTCCCATGATTTGGAGGGAGCCCACAAATCACATAAATGACTGTTATTTCTGTATGGTGCCACCAGTGGCTGAAGGTATCACAAAGAAGAAGAAATGGACTGTAGAATATCTAAATATACCTTCTGCTGTACGACCTGTACCTCATTCTGAAAAACTCCCCATTCCCAAGCCTCCGACAAATTTTGTTATCGATTTAGATGAGGTCCAGGAAGACAATTTGTGTAATCCAAAACCATCAACATCACGGATTAATGAAAGCGATGACAAATATGCATCTTCTGAGTCTATGCCACATGAAATTATATCAGAGGAACTGAACAACCTTGTTCGCGATTTGAATTTGACCAAAGTTAAAGCAGAGCTACTAGCGTCAAGGCTTCGTCAATGGAATCTTCTAGAACAAAATGTTCGAGTGAGTTCGTTTCGTATTCGTCACCGACAATTCGAGCAATTCTTCCAAAAAAGTGAAAGCTTTGTGTTCTGTTACAATATTGATGGCCTAATGCAAGGACTAGGAATACAACATGTTACGCAAGAATGACGTCTATTTATGGACTCCTCCAAGTTGAGTCTTAAGATGGTTTTACTGCATAACGAGAATCAGCTACCGTTCATTCCAGTTGCACATGCAGTGCACATGAAAGAGACCTACAACAACCTTAAACAGCTGTTGGACAGACTTAATTACAAAAATTATGGTTGGCTTATCTGTGCTGACCTGAAGGTAGTGTCTCTGTTGATGGGCCTTCAGCAGGGATACACAAAGCACTGCTGTTTTCTTTGTCACTGGGATAGCCGAGTTACATGTCTGCACTACATCGATAGAGACTGGCCTCCTAGGATGTCTTTGACACCTGGACAAATGAATGTTCAGAACCCACCACTGACAGATCCTCAGAAAATCATACTACCCCCTCTGCACATAAAACTCGATCTTGTAAAGCAATTGGTAAAAGCCATGGACAAAACTAAACCAGCGTTCAAGTACTTGCATGACAAATTTCCTCGACTGAGCGAAGCAAAAATAAAAAAGGGAATTTTTGTGGGTCCGCAGATCAGACAGCTCTTTCAAGATTCGCAGTTTGAGGACATGCTTCAGTATGATGAAAGAGAAGTGTGGGATGCCTTTTGTCAAGTATCAACAAACTTCCTGGGGAATTCCAGGGCTGAAAATTACGAAGATCTCATTACTGACCTGCTTGCTCTGTATCAAAAATTTGGCTGTAATATGTCTTTAAAACTCCACTTCCTGGATTCTCACTTGGATTTCTTCCATGATAACTGTGGCAAATTTAGTGATGAGCATGGTGAACGGTTTCATCAAGATATGGCCGTAATGGAGCAATGATACCAGGGAAAGTGGTCCACTTTGATGCTCGCAGACTACATTTAGACACTCTTCAGAGATGCCCCTCTGGTGGAATACAACCGAAAGGCAAGGAGAAGTAAAACGTCATGAACTGGTAGCTGATTTCTATCTATGCATGAAAAACTCATGTACATATCTCAAAACTACATTTAATACAAATGTAAAAAAAAAAGAATTACGCTATCTATTTTTAATTGTACTATAAAAAATTACACTTACTGTTTCGGATTGTATTTACTTCAAAAGAATTGTAATGTAACGCATGCAATATATATGAAGACGTACATAAACACTGGTTGCAATTGCTAAGGAACACTTGCATGCTATTTCAATGGGAGAGATTTGGTATAAAGGTTGGCAGACTGAAATCAAAATGTCCTAAAAACTGATTTAGAATAATAAATTTCCTCATATACATGTGGAAAATTTGTTAGAAACACATATTTTGATTATGATTTTTGATTTTGTTAAGTGTTTGAAACTCTTTAATTAGCAGCATAAACAAATATTTATAAGGGAAGTGCATCGAGAGTTGCAGGCAAATTATATGCTTCTCTCCCATTGAAATAGCATGCACATGTTCCTGATCAATGGTCAACCAGTGTACCTGCATATTAAAAGCAAATCGTAGCCAATTCAACTTTTTTATGGTCAGCATAACAGCGTTTTTACCTTATCATCTAATTTTTAGCCTGCACGCACCGTCATAATCATCAACGAATGTTGCTGCCTTTGGTATGTAATTTTAACTTTCTTGTTTTTATCTGACCGCATTAGCGCATCATGGAGCATTTGGTCAAGTGTTTTCGTTCCTTCAGGCATAAGTTGGAGATTCAAGTCACACATCTATCTGTCTTTTCTCATAAACTGTAAAGACTTGGGTGTTATACCTCGATTCCTCAATATTCGGTGTACCCCTATTTCCCGACAAGATGCCGTCATCATTAAAAATGCTGAACGAAAACGACTGTAATTGGCGATTCGGCAGAAGAGAGGTTAAATAGATCTCCTTCATAGAAAATCTTACTTAGCATATGCACACCTGTCTCGGAGGTTTCACCCGATCGTCTTTGACAGATTTTTAGTCACTATTTTGGTTACCTGTAATTCAGTTGCTCGAACATACAACAGGACCCACGTTCATAAGTTAAGGCATTTAGTGGCTCAGGAACTTGTTACTCATTTCCCAACTGGTTCCCATCAAACCTCTGAGAAATTACAGCTACAACCCAGTTTCATCAATCTAAGTAACCATGTGTTGACACCTCTACAAATTGCAGCACTACAAAGAGGCCAAAAGTTTGCATACCCAGCACTTAGGCCAGATAAACTACAAGTTATTCCACAAGCCGAACAAAAATTATCTCAACTTTACCACTTCAACAGCAAGAACCCAGCCCGTTATCGGGTTGCCCACAGTATTCAAAACTTGAAACCTTCTTGCAGTCAACAGGCCTTCACTGTTTTTAGCGCTGAGCAAAAAGGATTAAGAGTATTGAGTTCAGCACCGAACATTGCCATTTTAAAAGCTGACAAGTCCTCTCAAATGGTGTGCATGAATAAGGACGAGTACATTAGTAAGATGAGTGAGGCTTTGTCTAACATTTCTCTTTCTCGTGTCTCTTCAGATCCGACTGCCAGCACCTTAACCGCTCTTAGCAAATTAAAAAAAATCATGATTATCTTCCTTCCGTTTTGGGTTCTTCGTTGCATCCACCTCCTGGCCCACGCGTTCCAGAATTATTTGGCACTGTTAAGCTTCACAAGGAGGGTCATCCTGTTTGCCCCCTTGTCTCGAGACACGTCAGCCCCACTTATTCTCTAGAACAGGCGTTGGACCACCTCCTTTCCCCTTTGTTTGCTGGGTCACAGTATTCCGTATCTAATTCGGTTCAGGCCATTAATCTAATCAAATCTGTTACTCCATTCTCCAATTTTATTCTTGCTTCTTTAGATATTGTTTCACTTTTTCCGAATGTACCAGTCCCCCTTGCCCATGATCTCATAGTTGAAAAACTCACCACTTTGGCAGTTTACCCGGATAAAGTCGTTCAGGCAATTTTAAGGGCTCTTCGCCTCATCTGTCGCAGGTCTTTTTTCAGGCAGCTTGAGGGTGCTCCAATGGGGTCACCCCGCTACTAGCAGAAATTGCTGTGCAACATTGGAGCATTATGTTTTTGCATCTTGCCCCATTAAACCTCTACAGACGTGCCAACTCTCTGGAATTAGGCGGGGGACTCTGGAATTTCAGCCATTCCTCCTGCCCTCCGGATAAATGTCAAATTCTCTCGATTTTTGCCGTTACGATGGTCGAAATGATCGATGCAGAAGAAAAAGATTTTGAACCGCTTGTGAAATCTTTTTCTTTCTGCGTCAATGTAAGATGACATTTACAGTCATCAGTATCGTACTTTTCCTCTCCTCATATCTGCAAAAAGAAAGCCACCCCCGGTGGCGCAGTGGTGTTTTATGTTGGTTACAAACACACTCGCGCGCCAGCTGTGACCTACTTATCTTTTTACGTCTACCCACTCTTAGCTGCCAACTCTGTTTATGTTTTCTTGAGTTTTGCGGAGTGATTTTCAGTTTTGCTTTACTGTGGAGATTTTTATTTCTTGTTTTGCACCATGTTTGTCTCTTTTCCCTTTTTCGTCACATTTTGTAGAAGATTAATGTGCTCCTTTGTTCATCTCTAATAGCGAATCTGGTATTGTCAGCTTTAATTGTTTTATCTTCTATTGTAACATTTTGTGTACACTTAGTTTGTGAATTTTTTTCTTCTTCTCATTCCTTTCGCTTACTTTTTGCAGGAGATTTTTCCTTTTGCATTACGCCACTTTCGCGGTCTTTAATGTTTTATTTTATGTCATATCTTTGGCAATTTGTTTCTTCTTTACATATTAGCTGTTATTGTCTTTGCTGCATAATAAAGTTGTGAAACTGAGCGCCTGCTTCCGCCAAATTGTCCGAGTTTGGTCCTGGTTCAAATCGCAGAGGGGCATGGATGTTGCATATTTGCCAAATTTTACAGATTTCTGCTTAATTTTACTGATTTACAGGCAGAAGTCTTTTTTTTTTTTACGGGTTTTTTTATATTTCGATTGCTCATTCAAAATATTTCAATTCCCTGCAACCATCCACTTAGATAGGCACTGTAACAGGAGTGCTCAAATGACGTGCCGACCAGAGTTCTCCAAAATAAGTACCATAATCTAATTACGCGCCTAGTGCGCATCGCAATTTTACTAACATAAAAATACACATCTGGATTTTTTTGCGCCGTGTAAATGTATGCGCTGGGAATTTTTCTCGGCGCATAAAAATATGCATCGAGAATTTTTCTCGATGTGTAAAAATATGCATCGTGAATTTTTCTCTGAGCGTAAGACTACTCATCGAAGAATTTTACCAATTTGCAAAATACGCATCGGAACGGTATTTCGTCTTTCAGAGACGGAAGTAAACGAAATAAAGATATTAATAATCTAAAGTAACTTATGGGATTTTACTAGGAAATTTTTTCTTGAATAGCAAATTTTCGGAGAAAACTCTTCTCCTTCTTCAGGCTGTCTTGTTGTTGTCACTTTTTCCTTGTCACTATCACGGTTACGGTTTACCTTGACGGTTTAGGTTATTTTTCAACAAATCCTGCCAGATGTTAGGCAGGGAAAATCCTTTGCAGTCATTGATGATGGAATTTTGATTTTTCTCAATCTCTATTCCTTCTTTCAGTTTTCTTTTTGGAAATTGCTTTGGAAACTGATTACTTTAAGGGAATTCCAATCCATGCTGTGCCCAGTTTCTCTAACATGCCTATCTAATCCAGTCTTGTTGGAGCAATTTTTTATAGCTGCTTTATGCTCTGCTATACGAGTTTCTAGTCTGCGACCTGTTTCACCTATGTAAGATAGTCCACAACTACAATTTACTTCATAAACTACTCCTTGCATTTTTAAAATATCTTCTTCTCTTTGAACTATTTTAGGGAAAAATTTTTTTACTTTGTTCTCTAAACTTGGAGCTAGCCTAATATTGTATTTCTTACTAATTCTCTTTAAAGCCTCAAATAAACCTTTGTGATAAGAAATTTTTCTAGTGAATTTTACTTGTTGCTTTTGTGGGTTCTTCGCACCATTAAAATTCAGAAGCTTCTCAATTTCTTCTTTGGGATAGTTATTCTCTGCAAGTATGACTTTAAGCTCTTCTTTTTGGGCTTCTTTTTTATCTGCTGTAGAAACTATTTTATTAATTTTTTCTAAAAACTGACTTGCTACATTCTTCTTAATAGAAACTGGGTGATACGAATTGAAATCCAGTAGTCTTTTAGTATTCATTGGTTTTTTATACCAACTAGTGAGGAATTTTTCATCTTCGTAATAGATAGTAATATCTAAGAAGTTTATTCTTCTTTCTTTTTGAAGTTCAATAGTGAACTTAAGGGAATCATCTAATTCATTGAATGAGTCTAGAATTCTTTCTGGAATAATTTCTGAGCTATCTATTATAAATAAGATGTCATCCATGTATCTGCTATATAAGCAGAAGTATGTGGGTTGTACTAGTATCTTTTCTTCTAGTTTTCCCACATAATAGTTAGCTAAGAGTGGGGAGAGTGGGGAGCCCATTGCTAGCCCCGATTTTTGAATGAAAAAGTTTTCCCAAATTGAAAGTAGTTGTTCTGCAAAGAGAAAGTAAGCATTTCAAAAATTCCAACTACTATGTTTTTTTTTCCTTGTTGTGAAAAACTATTAGGTCAGCCAAGTCTTCCGCTATAAGATGGACTATCTTACATAGGTGAAACAGGTCGCAGACTAGAAACTCGTATAGCAGAGCATAAAGCAGCTATAAAAAATTGCTCCAACAAGACTGGATTAGATAGGCATGTTAGAGAAACTGGGCACAGCATGGATTGGAATTCCCTTAAAGTAATCAGTTTCCAAAGCAATTTCCAAAAAAGAAAACTGAAAGAAGGAATAGAGATTGAGAAAAATCAAAATTCCATCATCAATGACTGCAAAGGATTTTCCCTGCCTAACATCTGGCAGGATTTGTTGAAAAATAACCTAAACCGTCAAGGTAAACCGTAACCGGGATAGTGACAAGGAAAAAGTGACAACAACAAGACAGCCTGAAGAAGGAGAAGAGTTTTCTCCGAAAATTTGCTATTCAAGAAAAAATTTCCTAGTAAAATCCCATAAGTTACTTTAGATTATTAATTCAATTAAACTAGGAAGCCATTTCTCAACATGAGCTTTATTCAAAGAAATAAAGATTTTTTCTGTAATCGTAATTTCTTTTTCCTGTGATGTTGCCTCTGTACAGTATTGTTATATATCATTTCATTCCATAAATATTTGTATTTCAGTTTGGAAATTGAGGAAAATTTTCCGAAAACAGAAATTCAAGAGTAAAAAAAATTTGCTGTAATTTTCAGGCATTAGAGTGCGACAGCTTCAAGGAATTTCTCCTTTTCTGTCGTAATTTCGGTTATCTGCGAGATCGATGGATAACTGAATATAAATTTTGGGGCAATTAGTAGTGGTGGAGGATGTTTTCTGCCTGAAACTTTCTAAACTTTCGAAAGAGGAAGTTTTGTATTTCAAAACTTTCGGAAACAGAAGTTAGACGCAGTGAAGATTTCTCCCGTAATCGTAATTTTATTTTTCACATGATGTTTCCTCTGCCTAGTATTGTTGTTAAATATCATTTTATTTCATAAATACTTGTATTTTAACTTGAAAATGAAGAGAAAATGTCCGAAAACGGAAATCGGACATAGCAAAGATTTCCCCCGTAACTGTAATTTTTTTCCCCCAACGATGATCAGAACTGTATCCTGTATTCTTAAATATCCCCCCCCCCAAAAAAAAAAAAAGTTTTGCATTTGAGTTTGATAAGCAGGATGGGGGGGGGTCAGAAAACGAAAGTGACAAAGCTGAAAAATTTGTAAAAATTGATGCATGGTGTTCAAAAGTATTTATATTTTCAAAGTTACACTGTTCATCTTTTGTCTAAAATAGTGAAAGCTGTCATGCATTCATGATGGATAAAATTGTCATCCAAGGGCATTAAAAAAATAACGATAATAAAGAAATGGGAAGGGAAACAAAGATATCAGCAAATGAAAATTTTAGTTCAGTATTGAAACACCACAGGTTTGCAAGGCTAACATTGAACAAAATTAAGATTTTATTTTATGGTTTTTTAAATTATTTTTTAAACACAGATAATACTAGTTTAGTTACTGTGGCATATGCAGAGATTTTTACTGCATATTTATTAATATAATTATGTTTTGTTTTGTGGTAAATGGCATTCATGCAAAAGTTTTACTGATGCCCATTTTCCAAAGTTGGCAAGTATAATGTTGTATTTGTCTTACGGCACTGGCTCCCTCCCTTCCCTGAAACCAGTGGCCCTAAATTACAGTTAAGTCCCGAATGAAATAAAGATGCTTTGAACGAAACTTTTGTAGATCTTTGTTAAAGAGAGCTAAATTGGCTACTGTACATTCACTAAATAAGGATAAAGATTAATTATGATTAAATAATGTATCAAAAACTAAGTACATATCTTGTATGAATTATTAATTGTATCTGGTTGACAACTATTTTCACTATGCTTTTTATTTTGCATATAAACATACAGTCTGCATTTAGAATAACTTTTTAAACATTAAAAATGCTATGTACCAATAATACTACTTCTGGAAAATTGCTCCTGCATCTGAAAAATGTCAATAAAAAGTAGCACTCGTGATTTCATGAGCTGTGAAAAATCTCCTGATTTTTAGATTTTGAAGGTTGGCATGTCTGCCTCTATTATTTTTGCGCTACGTGGATAATGTGCTCATCCTATGGCCCAACTCGTTGGATTATTTATTAAAATTTGCAGATTTAACGTCGTCTTTCCTTTCTTCCATCAAATTCACGGTGGAGTCCAATGGATCGCTTCCTTTCTTGGATTTCTGCTTCGTAGGCATCCGGTTTCCAATCATTTAAGTTTATCCGTTTACCGCAAACCTTTTCCACCGGTTATTATTCTGTTTTCCTCTGCACACCCTGACAGCTGCAAACTATATCTACCTTTTATTTTCTCGTCCGTAGGGCTTTCACTCACTCTTCCAATCGTGCGCTTCTATCGGCAGAATTACAGTGGATTTCTAACCTTGCTTCAACGTTTGGGTATTCCAATCATACTGTCAACAGGATAATCACAAAAAAGCTAGAAGATTGGCATCTACCACTTTAAGGGGTGACCAACCAAAACACCGATTTGTGGGTTCTATGAACTTCGTCCCCAGAGTTACAAACATCTTAAAAAACGTGTCATAAGAATAACCTGGATTTCGGCCTTAGAACCAACACTATCTTTAACTTGGTTCGCAAAGACAGAGATCCGGTGAACCACCTGGAACGATTTGGTGTGTACAAAATTCCTCTGAAGCCAATGGACTCGGAGCCACCACCCCCCACAGATGTATGTTGGCTCCACGATTAGGAATGGGAAATTGCGTTTTCGGAACATAAATATAACATTAAAATGCATGCTTCATCTACTGCTTTATCTCGCCTCATCACTTCGGGAACTTACTACCCACGCTGGAAAGAAGCCAGGATAGTGACAACTCCAGCCAGTAAGACTCAAATCCGCCTTACAGAGAGCCTGTACATCCACAGATTTTTTAATATGTGTTGCAACGAGGATTCACCTACTCAAGTTTCCCAGGCCTGGAAAGCCATTGTACCTGTAAAAGGTAAAGAGAATTACATTCCACCCTGAAGTCTGGCACAGTGTGTGTCACCTCCTACCTGTGTTTGGTGCAGGCCTCATGTATGTAAATTGCTTGACTTTTTATTTGCTTCTGTGATTTGAATTAAGTGGCAACAACTACCTTATTTATATGCCATGACAACTTTTTATGCGGTCATTTTTATCTGATGAAGGACTCCAGGGGAGTCTGAAAGATCTTATGAGTGTCTTTTAACCTTGTACATAGTTCATTAAATGTAATTTTACGAAGTACATCTGTCATCTTCAGACTTCGTTTTTATCGTACATAACACAGCGTTTTTTTCCTTATCTAATTTATGGTTATATTCTGTTTCAGCACATCGAATTCATTAAGAAATCGCTATTTTTATCTCTGAAGCATGAACTTCATCAAAAATTGTTGTCCAGTGTAATTGATGAATGTAAAAATGTGGAGAGCAAGAAAATGTGCTGTTAAAAAAAATGCATTATAAAGCTGGAATCTCTTTTCTTTGTTTTCCATTTTCCCCGTATCCGTGGAAAGAGCGATGACTTTATCTATTTACATTGTCTTCGTGTATTTGGAAGATTTCCAACAGAAATGTTATGCTTTACTCCTCATCCTTAAGGTAACATGTACCAAAATAAATATGTTATCTGCAAAACCTTAGCCAAATTGGTAATGTGAAAAGGTTCTTTTTTAACAATGTGAAGGCACTGTCAGAGTGTGGGATGTTTTAGTAGAATCCAGGCTCAAAAATTTTATGCCTGGGCATGCATCCCCCACCCCCCACACACACACATTCCTGATTGGGCAAATAAAAAAATCTAGCTCTGTACAGGATAAAGTTTTAAAAAATGTTGGTTTTATTTTCCAGTCAATTTTCTTATTACCCAGGTTTCTGCTTTTAATCAAATTAATGGGGTGTTTCAAGAAATGAAAGATCAAAATGGATGACCTTGAAAATTAAATTGCCCATAACATGATCCTCATGTGATATCTCAAAAGAAAGCTGTTGTAATAATTTATATATATATATATAAATTTCTAAATTCTATAACTATAGATGTATTGTATGTAAGAAGCTCAAATTTTTCACTGATCTTTATGAAGTAAATTCACAGAGTTTCATGAAAATCAAAAGGGTTCAGGTCAAAAATTTAATTTTTTTTGTGCTGGTTTTACATGTGGGCAAGTTCATATTTCAATGTGCAGTTTTTGGGAAATGCAGTGAAATATAGACGTGAGTTCAAATTTTGTTGCTGGATTTTGGGGGAAGGGGATAATTATGAAATGCAGAAAAAGTACTTTGTTGCTTACATTTTCTGGAATTTTTAGAAAAAAATGTACAGTATGTGTGTGTTTGAGCACTTTTTATTTATTATTTTTTTGCATGCCCCACCTGCCATGTACATTTTTAAAAAAATTTCTGGCCCTTGTAGAATCACACTTCATTTTCTGGTGTCATTCTATGTTAACTAGTTATCCATGATAATTATAACTGTGTAGAGAATGTTGCTCTATTTTAACATTTTTGTTGACCTGAAAGCTAACTTTAGATCTTTCACATGTAACAGAATCATATTACATCAAATATGAGCAGAAAGTTAAGAACTATTTTCTAGAACAGCATAGTAAAAAATATGAAGTTTGCTTAACAGTGGTCTACGAACTGGGTTGTATTCCCTGCAGGCGCTGTCCTCTGATCACTTGCAGAGATTTAGTGCTCCGAGTGAGTAAGGCTAAGTGTCTGTGTTGCTAGCTCTTCCCTGCCGTGTTCCTTGTTCTGCTTTGCTACTCCTGACAGATAATCTTTATGTCTTATACTGTTAACTACTCCACTCCAGAAAATAATATTTGTCGTTTCACAGGCTAAATAGTTTGGTTAACTTAAATAGGATTATCTTATAAGTAAAACAACACAATTCTGAAGTTTAACTTTCACATCTCTAGAAAGGCTTTAAAATAAGGCTGCTTTCTCTAAACAATTACCATGGGTATTGCTCTTCTAGGAGTGCCATTGTACAGATGTGGGAAATGAATACAACCCTGAGTAAAGTAGTTTCCTGTTGGAAGTAATGGAATTACATGATGGATATTAATGCAGGGAGCACACAGAAGATATTCTTTGTACTGTGTGTCAATGATATCCATCATACAAATGACTGTGGGAAAGTGAATGCTAGGCGCAGTGGTCTAAGGCGCTGTCCTCTGATCGTTCGTCCGTAAGGGGTCCGGGTTCAAATCCCGGTCAGGCGTGGATGTTGTGTTTGTCTTACGGCACTGGCTCTCTCCCTTCCCTGGAACCAGTGACCCTAAATTAGGGACGGGCGACTGCTTATAGCCCATTGAGTTGCTCACGGTGGTCGTTAAACCTCCAATAAAAAAAAAAAAAGTTAATGCTAGAACTGTGATGTGTTGCACATTTATTTGATTGATGATATAGTGTTGACAGTTGTAATAAATATCAGAGCAGATAACATTTTTAAAAGAAAATCCTCGAATACAAAAATTGCTGGTGAAACCATCATCGCCGCCCCGGTGGCGCAGTGGTCTAAGCGATGGCCTCTGATCATTCGTCCGTAAGGGGTCCGGGTTCGAATCCCGGTGAGGCATGGATGTTGTGTTTGTCTTACGGCACTGGCTCTCTCCCTTCCCTGGAACCAGTGACCCTAAATTAGGGACGGGCGACTGCTTATAGCCCATTGAGTTGCTCACGGTGGTCGTTAAACCTCCAATCAAAAAAAAAAAAACCATCATGCTTCTGTAATGCTGTTTCCAGGTGAAGAGACACTAAAATTATAAATGTGATTTTCTGTACACTTAACCATCAACGTTATGATAAAATCATCTATTCATCATCATCATGGTTAGATAAGTCTAACAAATTGGGAACATACAGAGATTTATCAAAATAATGGAAACACCGACTGTATCTGGAGTACGTGCAAGGTGCCATATGCAAGCACAGGGACAATGTCATGTGCAGTGTGAGGTGTATAAAAGGGTGCAGTACAATATTGGCTATAACGTATTGCCACAGTCACATGTGAAACAGCTGTTGCGGAGTAATTGTCAACAATATCAGTTCTCAGTAGCTTCAAAAAACACATGATCATTGGTGTGCGTCTTGCAGGAGCTTCAGTTACTAGAATGGCAGAAATAGTGTATGTAACATGAACTGTATCAAAGAATATGTTACCTATCACAAAGGACACTGCGTTGCCTCCAAACAATGCAGATTGTGGACCCCATACGAAGATGGCTGATAGGGATAGACATACAGGGGTTGACAATATGTGAACACGCTCAGAGGTGTGACTTTTAAAGCAGCTATAGTGCGTTCACTATAACTTGACAGTTGGGAAGGATTCACTTTACCAGTTTTAGGGGAGCTTCGCATCGTAAGCAGCGTGCTTAAAACTAATCGCCTCCAACCCTCTTGGAGCAGGGCAATAAACAATGAAGATACGGGGTGGATGGGGGGAGTGTTGGCAGTCCCTCCTAATGCTGATTCCTTCAATGGTCTTTGTGGGAGGGAAAAGAATAAGGCATTCTTGAACATCACCAAACGACCCTTTCCGACTTCTGTTACTGATTTCTCAAGCTAGCTTTGTAGCAAGCAAGAGATCTTTACTCACGGTTTTTTTCTTTTGCTGTTTATTTAATCTTTTTTTTGTGACACTGTTAATATTATTGCTCGCAACTATGGCACTCAGCACACTGAAAGCTGGAAAAGTACTGAAAAGCCAAGCTAGGGAAATTATTGGGAATGTAATAATGTTCATGGACGAAGAAAAACGAAATGGAGTTCCGAAAGTGGATGTGAAAAAATCCAATGAACGCGTTTCGGAGGCTACAGGAGTTTCACTGCGAACTGTTTACAGAATTCGGAAACAGACTGCTACAAGCGAGGTTTTGTCAACTCCTGGTAAAAGACGAAACAAGAAAGCGCCGAAGCGCGAAATAGATGATTTTGACAAATGCGTTGTGCGCAGAACGGTACATGACATGTATGAAAAAAAGGAAATCCCTACTCTTCAGTCTTTATTAATCAAATTACGCGACAGTATTGATTTTGACGGAGGTAAGACTACATTGAGTAAAATACTAGATGATTTGGGTTTCAAATATAAGCGATGAAATGGTCGAAAGTTTTTAATAGAGAAACCCGACATTGTAGCGAAACGTAGGCATTTCTTAAAGGAGTTAAAGCGTAATGAAAATCTACCCGTTCCAAAAGCCGTTGTTTATCAAGATGAGACATGGCTTCTAACGTCTCATGTTTGTCCTAAAGGATGGCAAGACACAAGCTGTGAAAAGCCAACTGGACTCCAAGTTCCTTCATCGAAAGGAAGCAGATTTACACTGCTGGACAATTGCTAAGGACGGATCATAAACGGCTATATAGCGCATAAAAAAGTAAGTGTGGTTGGATGCCAAGTGAAATAAAATAATGTCAGAATGCCAGGACATTACAAGAAAGACAATTTATTGTGCTCTGAAATCCAGAAGGCTTTGGAACGTGTTCAAGGGACAAACAGGCCATTTTGTGCAGAATACGTAAACGTGAAAAAAAATGCAATTACCGTCCGCAGGCGTTCCGGCGTAAGATGTCAATACGGGATATGGCCACCATGGAGGGCGATGCAAGATTCCACGCGTCGTGTCATGCTTTGCACAACATTATCAAGCAGCTGTTGGGGTAATTTGTCCCATTCCTCTGTCACTGCACGGATGAAGGTGCCCTTGTTTAATGGAGGGCATTGGCGACCAGCAAGACTCCTCCCCAAAGCATCCCACACATTTTCAATGGGATTCAGATCTGGAGAACCTGCTGGCCATATGAGGCGTTGTATATCCTCACTCTCAAGACACTCCTGGACAGCGACTGTTCGATGACATGTTGCGTTGTCGTCCATGAAACTGAATCTATTACCGACAGCATCACGGAACATGCGAACATGAGGTAGCAGAACATCATTAATGTATCGTTGGCCAGTCATAGTCCCAGTTGGAAGCACATAGAGGGACGTGCGGCCATTGATCATGATGCCAGACCATACCATGACACCACATGTCGGATATCGGTCCCTTTCCTGTATGTTTGCTGGACAATATGCAGTACCACTATCACGCCAGATCAGTTGTCGTTGACAATCAGACGATAGACTGTATCTACTCTCATCTGAGAAGAAGACACCAGACCAGTCGTTATCAGTCCAATTGCGATGTTGATGGCACCATTACAAACGAGCGGTACGGTGACGTCTGGACAATGGGATGCACACAACAGGACGGCGGGCGTATAGTCCTCCTTCGTGCAAACGTCTGGCGACAGTTTTTCGGGAGATCCGCTTGCCAGTAGCAGCCATAAACTGATTTGCTACCTCACTAGCTGTGCTGCGCCGGTGTCTTTTTGTTGATAGTACTATGTACCGATCTTTTGCAGGTGTCGGACTGCGAACACGACCTCCCCAGTGACGTTTGCTACACTCTCCATTTGTTTGAAATGATTTCCAATGCCTTGAAACAACACTGTGGCTGACGTCGAACTCCCTGACAACATCTGTTATTTTTCGCCCTTCTTCAATCTTGCCAATAATACGGCTACGCGTAAAATCATCTAGGTGATGACGGGAAGACATACTGAAAGTTCCAAGTTCGTCAATTGATTCTTTCAATTTCAACTTTGCGTTTGAACAGCAACGGTAAATACGCGTCAAATCTTTTATATCTCTTATCAGCGCTATGACGTCACGAACAAGTTCGGTAATCCAAAATTTGCATACGCACAACCCGTCTTACTGTATCCCGCACTTATGCTAATTTCCACATTTTCCTGCCTTTTATTTTATGGCTGCTATCGTTGCTATTGTCATCCGTCCTTAGCAATTGTCCGGCAGTGTATAATTTACCATGCCGGAACAAAGGATGGTTTTATACCAGGGGCTTCACTTTTATTTCGTTCGAAGACAAAAAGTGGTGATTACCATGATGAAATGAATTCCGAAAACTTTAGAAAATGGTTTGAAAGCCAGCTGCTTCCGAATTTACCACCAAATTCAATAATCGTCATGGACAATGCACCATATCACTGCATGCTTGCTGAAAAAATACCCACGACGAACTGGAAGAAGGCTGAAATACAAGCATGGCTTCAGCGACATAACATTGAATTTGCATTTGATATGCTTAAAGCGGAATTACATAATGTAATATGGCTCGTCGGTATATACATCATCACCATCATAATCAACCATTATCAATCCACTGCTGGATAAAGGGCTCCCCAAGTTTCTTCCACAACGGTCTATCTTGTGCCACTCTCCTCCATGTCACTCCTAAATGCTTTCGAATTTCATCCACCCATCTCCCATGTGGTCTTCTTCTGGGCCTTTTTCTGTCTCTTGTAATCCATTCTACAATTTCGGTTACCCATCGGTGGTCCGTTGTTCCAGCATATGTCCAGCCCGTTGCCATTTCAGGGATTTTACTTTGATCATGATGTATTCCTATCTTGTAACTTTCCTTTTCGACGAGTTCCTGCAGAGCATAATCCAGAAAAAAATGTTCTAAAAAGGCCTGTGGCCTTTTAGAACGTTTCTCTCATTAGGTATAACACCTAATGAAAAGGTGTTAAACACCTTTTCATTTTAGAAGACCTTTCATTAGGTGTCATAAAATGTTTACAAATGCGAAATATCTAGGTTGTAACTTAAAATTTTCTAAAAAGGCCCATGACATAGTGTTTTTTCTTTTTTATTTATTGTATTGGGGTTTAACGACCACCGTGAGCAACTCAGTGGGCTAAAAGTAGTCGCCCATCCCTAATTTAGGGCTACTGGTTTCACGGAAGGGAGAGAACCAGCGCCGTAAGACCAGCACAACATCCATGCCTCACTGGATTCGAACTCAGACCCATCTCAGCTGTATGATCAGAAGCCATCGCTTAAACTACTGCGATAGCTTATTTATTTCGTACACGTCTGTAATTGGGTGAAATTTTTATACATCAAAAATTCGTTTGAATCATGATATTTGGATCATATTTTATTTTGCCCACTACTTTGACGTAATTTCAACAATGAACCCGGTGGGGGAAGGGTCAAAGCAGAATTGGAGAAGTGTTCATTTTTCAACCATGCATTTTTACATTTTCTTGCTAACACTGATTCGTTTATGAAACGGGTGTAGGAGAACTGTCCACAAAACATTTGAGGGGCCTTATAAAAATGCATTTTTGACCGCTTCGTGGACACGACCCCCAGAGGTTGGTTATCTGAATCATATGAAGTTTCCGTAATTTCGTCTTTTCTTAATTGCGGTTATTAATGTAATTCTTTATACAAATGTTTATGATCTTCAACTCAACAAAAGATTTCAGGATTTACAACAAACTACAATTAATTATCTGGGGGCATGTCCTGCCTCAGGAAACCTGTCGAGGAAGGGGGAGGGGAGGGCCCACAAAAGTATAAAATATAAAGGAATTTCTGGTCCGATCGGGAGATTTTTAGCATTTACAACCTACATCTCAAACTCTCTGAAGACATGTGCTGACTCACGAAACCTGTCCGGGAGGGGAGGGGTGGGGTAGGGGGTTCCTAAAATATAAAACAAAAACAAAGTATTTCTAGTTGTAAATGCTGAAAATCTCTCGATTAGACAAGGAATAAGAAATTCCTTGCCGCCCCGGTGGCGCAGTGGTCTAAGGCGCTGGCCTCTGATCATTCGTCCGTAAGGGGTACGGGGTTCGAATCCCGTCGGGCGTGGATGCTGTGTTTGTCTTACGGCACTGGCTCTCTCCCTTCCCTGGAACCAGTGACCCTAAATTAGGGACGGGCGACTGCTTATAGCCCATTGAGTTGCTCACGGTGGTCGTTAAACCTCCAATAAAAAAAAGAAATTCCTTACATTTTACACTTTGGGATCTACCCCCCCCCCCCCCGGCCCGACACAGGTTTTCTGCGTTATCACATGTTCGTAAAGAGTTTGTTCAGATTAGTTTCTAAACGCTCAAAATCTCCCGATCTGATCGGAAATTCTTTGCATTTTACACGGGTTTTTACCTCCCCCAACAGGTTTCCTGGGTAAGCACATGCCCTCAGATAATTTGTTGAATTCTAGCTTGTGAATGCGGAATATCTCCCGATCGGACCAGAAATTCTTTATATTTCATATTTTGGGTTTTAAGCACCCCATCCCCCACCCCCGGTAAGTTTCCTGGGTTTTTTTTTTTTTTTTTTTTTTTTTTTTTTTTGATTGGAGGTTTAACGACCGCCGTGAGCAACTCAATGGGCTATAAGCAGTCGCCCGTCCCTAATTTAGGGTCACTGGTTCCAGGGAAGGAGAGAGCCAGTGCCGTAAGACAAACACAACATCCATGCCTGACCGGGATTCGAACCCGGACCCCTTATGGACGAATGATCAGAGGCCAACGCCTTAGACCACTGCGCCACCGGGGCGGCTTCCTGGGTTTGCACATACACGCAGAGAATTTGTTTAGCAGTAGTTTATATACCTTGAAAAATATCGTAAATAAGAAAATACGAAATTACGGAAATTTTATGTGTCAGATAACCAATCTCCGGAGACGTAGCCGCGGAGCAATCCAGAACGCAATTTTTATACGGCCCCTTAAAATGTTTGTGGCCAGTTCTGCGCTTTGTCTTTTTCCCGAAAATCATGGAAATGTTTAAATTTCTTACTGAAAATGAAATATTTAAAAAAAAATTTGGACAGTAGTTGCTTAAGTAGTGGGGAATATAGCGACACGAAATTTGTTTATGCAGAACAATTTTATGGCACTGAAATTCCAATGTATCCAGTTCTCCGGTGTGGCCAGTTCTCCGTACCCGTTATGATATGAGATACACACTTCAATGTGGAGGGGATATTTATATGGCTTCCTTATCAATATCATGCTTTTTGGGAAATTTTTCTCCTTGGTATTTCTATTCGGTCACCCGTAGTGAGATCCTAGATGTGCACTAATACTGAGGTACAAAAATAATGGCCCAGCCCTGGACCCAATGTCTGCTTAAAGAAATGTGCTCAGCGATAGTGTATATATACGATATATAACTACCGAAGACTTTTCGTTTAAATTGTATCACAGAGAACAAAAAAATAATAATAATAATAATAATAATTCCCCGTGTTATCTGTAAATGCAATGACAGTATTCGACATTTGCTACCGAATATTAACAGCATGCATTTTCTTATTAAAACCTAGCCGTGATTGTTTCCTTATTTGACCGCATTTGGTTGAAACTTTTAATGTGAACCCCCGGGCCCATCATGGAAATCCGATACCATCTCACAAAACCGTAGAGGATACCCAGCATGCAAAGTCTGCGGTATCCTTCATGCAAAGTCTATTTAACGAGAAGCTTCGAAGCGCCACAGGGAGTCCCTCCCCCTCCACCTCCCGTCGTCATTGTTCAAAGGCTCTTTGGTCTGCTGGAAGCGATTAGTTCCTAAAAGGCACGCTGCTTACTCCCCTCAAACTGGTAAAATGAATCCTTCTCAACTGCCAACTTAGAGTGAACGCACTATACGTATGATGCAATGCGCAAAGGTATCCACCACTTTTTGGTTGTAATAGCTTTGTTTAGAACTTCAAGGTCCTGTTTAAATGCATTTAAAGTGTCTTGTTGCAAAATTTCTTTCAGGATGATGATGAAATGAGCAACCTAACTGACTTCGAAAAAGGGCTAATTGTTGGTTGCGGACTAGTTGGTGCTCCATGACAACAGTCGTCAGGGTAATGGGGGTATCGAAAGATACTGTGTTTAGCATCATTACAGCATATCATGTTCATGGCAAAACCTCTTCTGCGAAACACAAGAGCAGCCGGTAAATGACCCTGACTGATAGAGACAAGAGAGCATTAAAGAGGATTGTTACCCGTAATTAGAAGACCTCAGCGCCAAAAATGAGTGCATCTCCAGACCCCGGTATCAACAAAAACAGTGCATAGGGAACTGCACAAACAAATGTTCATGGCAGAGCTGCTATTGCAAAACCTCTGGTGACCCGGGTGAATGCACAACAGTGATGGCAGTTCCAGGAGCATACAACCTGGACTGCCGATGCATTGAAGTGCGTAATGTGGTCAGATGAATCTACATTCACACTATTCCCCATCGCAGGACGTGTTTACACGTGGAGAACACCGTCAGAAGCGTACAACCCACACTATCTGTTCCCAATGGTGCAGCGTGGTGGTGGTTGTCATGCTCTGGGCAGTCGTATCATGGTTTTCAGGAGGTCCCCTGATCACCTTGAAAGGACGAATGACTGGCAGGGTGTATGAAACCATTTTGACTGATCAAGTCCATCCAAAGGCTCAGGCATTGTTTCCTGCAGGGGATGCCATCTATCAAGATGATAACACCCCAATTCGCAGAGCATGGAATGTCCAATCATGGTTTGAGGAACATGAGGACAAACGTTCACACCTTCCCTAGCACCCCCAATCACCAGACTTAAACATCATCAAGCCACTGTGGTCTGTGTTGGAAAACAGAGTAAGATCCATTATCATCCTCCTGCATCACTCAAGGGCCTGGAGCAGTTTCTGCATGAAAAATGGCGTAACATCTCACTCACCACCATCCAGAATTTGTATGGGTCCCTTCCAAGGAGGATTCAGATGGTTTTTGAATGCCAAAGGTGGTCCCACACCCTACTAGGTACATGTAAAACCTTCTTTTCCTAGGTGTTCACATTATTCTGTCCAACCGCTGTGCATTGGCAAGGATTATAAAATGGAAGCACAAGACCACAGTACTTCAAATAGCTGTAGTGTTTAACACCAGTCAGAATGATCCTGTTTCCGTTATAACAGTTTGTCGGGAACTTCATTGTGCATGTTTTTATGGTCATGCTGCAATCCACAAACCTCTGATGACCAACATCATTGTAACAAAACATGTAAGGTGGTGGAAAGCACATAAAAACTTCGATGCTAAAGACTTGTAGAGTGTACGTCTAGCAAAAACATGCAGAAGCATGCCACCCTGACAGTTTGATTCTGCCTGTGAAGTATGACTGGATTCCTGATGCTGTGGGGTGCCATATCATGGCATTCCTTAGCATATGGGGCATTGTGCAGGGTCATGTCACATATACAATGTAAAAATCCATTCGTGAGAACAACCTGCACCTGGTGTTGCAGGTATTGTTCCCTAATGACCATCACTGGTTTCAAGCAGATAATGCACCCGTGCATTGTGCGAAACATGTCGAGTTGTGGTTTGCAGCCCATGTGGAGTGAAAGGTCAGATCATACTTTCCACCTCCAACATCACTGGTACTGTTGGGACATACTTTACCAGAATACAGAAGAATGGTCCCAAATTCCATTATCATATATGCATGACTTGTGTAAGTCTATTCCAAGTCGAATTGCTTTAGTTGTGAAAACCCAAGATGGGCCTACAGCTTATTAATAAAAAGTTCTCCACAAACAGTAACTGTTCCATTATTTTGATAAACCCCTGTAAGTTGGATCTCTGCTACTGTGTAGCAAAGCTAAGCTTACTGATCAGCTACAATATTGAATTACCTGTATGTACGAGGGTTGTACCGAAAGTAATGCAAAAGTGGGTATAACTTTTTTATTAACTGACAGAGGTCATTAAGATTGCACATGTTGGTAGAGTAACTCTTCCTCTATAGTAACCCTTCTTCACTTCATTGCAGATTTAAAGGAGAAAAGGGTGGGCGCAGTGGTCTAAGGCGCTGGCCTCTGATCATTCGTCCGTAAGGGGTCCAGGTTCGGATGTTGTGTTTGTCTTACGGCACTGGCTCTCTCCCTTCCCTGGAACCAGTGACCCTAAATTAGGGACGGGCGACTGCTTATAGCCCATTGAGTTGCTCACGGTAGTCGTTAAACCTCCAATAAAAAAAAAGGGTGGGAGTCTGCTCTGATCTGCTGGAAGCCAATGAAGACATGTTTTTTTCAATCTAGTGACAGGATGAAACGTGGGCGTATCTTTACGATCCAGAAATGAAGAATCAATCCATGGAATGGTGTCACACCTCTTTACCAAGTCCTACGAAGTTCAAGAGTCAGCAATCAGCACATAAAGTTATGGTGACTGTTTTTTGGGATTGCAGGGGTGTCCTTGATTTTCTGGAATGTGGCCGTATTGTGACCAGCAAGCGGTACGTTGAGACATTCAAGAAGCTTAGAGAAGCCATAAGGAGGAAGAGACCGAACAAGAATCTGAAAAGAATCCATATTCACCATGACAATGTGAGACCACACTCATCTTTGGCAACAAATCAGGCGATCAGCAAATTTGGATGGTCGGTGGTTCCCCATATACCATACCGCCCAGATCTGGTGCTTTTCGACTTCCACCTGTTCGGTCCAATGAAGGACAGTCTCTGAGGACAATGATTTGATGACACAGAGGTGAAAGTGGCTGTAAAGAAGTGGGTACAATAGTCCACACCTGAATTTTTTCAAAGAGGATTCGAGAGTTGGGTTCAACGACGGCGCAAATGCATCATATGTGATGGAGACTATGTTTAGTAGTACCTTTGTATAGAGAAAGAGTTACTCTACCAACATGGGCAATTTGAACGGCCTCTGTCAGTTAGCTAAAACGTTATGCCCACTTTTGCATTATTTTCGGTACAACTCTTGTATAATGAGCTTATCAATAAAAAAAACTGGTCAAATGTATTTGCATGCTCTGAAATGAAAAAAATATATAGACTGTCATTAGCATGGATGTTCAGCATATATCAATCACTGCTAACATGTAGCAGAGTTAAATTTAGCCAGTTTGCTATACTATAGGATTACCTGTATCTCTGCGAGTCCATATAAGTATAAACAGGAGGGCAGGTTCCATCTCTTGCTTTACTGTAAGGATGTGTATGCAGTAATGGTTGAAAGGCTAATTTCTCATGTGATTTTCGTAGTCAGAGTGCTTTAACTGTACTGTTACCATATAACTGGATTTCTTATACTTAGGCACTTAGAGTGAGAAAATGGTATTCTAACAGAGCAATTAGAATATCAGAGTACCATAGAACCTTTATTAAATGAAATCACATGGTGATATCTGAAATATATGTTATAAAGAAACTTCTCTAAATGGAATAGATCTTTTTAATGTAAATACAGCATAAACTTTGGCCATAAATCTAAACTGCTGCTTAATATACTATTTTTAACTTGCTAAAAATTGTATGCTATTAAAGTTGAGCTTTATTGGACTTCACGCATAACTTCAGCAGTAATGAAGTTAGTCTTATTAACATTTGTTGATGTCTTTATTACTACAGTAGTGCAATTACATACTGTAGTCATTTGATTTCATTTTGACTGCATTATGAAATTAAAGAATAGTTTAAGATTGGAATTCTGAGTACAAACACTTACAAATAGTTCCCAATTTTGTGAATCATTCTGCCTCGTTTACATAGAACCTGCTCACACCCAGTATGAAGCTACACAGGAACTATTGGGTTGTAGGAAAAGTCATGACGTATTTTAGCCATGTTTTGCAAAGGTCATTTATTGATGGAAAGAACAAAGATCAATCAATGATATAATGCCTGTTTTGTTCGATAACCTTTTGCCATCTTTCAGTGAGCTGCAGAATGCCTCGTTCATAGAAGGACCTGTCTTTCATGGCGAAAAACTGTATACAAGATGCTGATTTACAGCCTCATCTGAATTGAACGTTGTACCATGCAAGGACTGTTGAAAAGAGCGAAACAATTGGAAGTCTGACGATGCAAGGTCAGGCAAGTATGCTGGGTGGGACAACACATCCCACCCAAGCTCCAATTATTTTTGGCGGGTGATCAAACTTGTGTGTGGTCTCTCGTTTTCGTGATAGAACACAACACCTTTACGATGAACGAGCTCTGCATGATGGATTCATTCAAACTGTCCAATTGCCGACAGTACACATTCGAATTGATTGTTTGGTTCCGTGGTAGGAGCTCGAAAAACACCACACCTTTAAAGTCCCACCACACTGAGACCAGAACCTTCCGCTGATTAATGTCTGCTTTAAATGTCGTTTGAGGCGAAGCAGCAAGTTAGGATCAAGACCGTTTGCGCAACACACTGTTGTACACAATCCACTTTTCGTCACCAGTTATCAGTCGCTTCCAAAAAGGATCGTTTTCCTCACATTTAATGAGCATATCGTAGATGTTTATACGCGCCGTCAATTGAGCTTCTTTGAGTTCATGAGGAACCCACACATCGAGCTTGCTTACGTATCCCAGCTTATTCAGGTGGTCGTGAACGCTTGAATGATGGATGTGCAATGTGTCTGCAATCTCTTGTGTCGTGTAACGTGGGTTTGACTCGATCAATGCCTTGATTTGGTCGTCATCAACCTCGGTTGGACTCCCGGACCGAGGATCATCGTTGAGGTCAAAATCACCAGCACGGAATTTTGCGAACCACCACTGGCACTGCCGTTCTTGTAGAGCATTATCACCGTACACTTTACGCAACTTTTCACAAGCTTGACGCGCATTCTTCCCTTTACGGAAGTAAAACAGTAAAATGTGGCGAAAATATACCGTTTGGTCTTCCATCTTCAACTTGATGTCAAATCTCCGCAAATCAACCAAATCGCTCACTATTCCTTTTAGACTGGAGCTAGAACTGCAACCTGTCGAATGCCATAGCGATAACAGAGCTATGAATGCCTTTAGTACTTCCAACCGCCATCGGGTGCCAAAATACGTCATGACTTTTCCGACAACCCAATAGTTCATGATACAATATATGCAATTTTTTTCTTTGAATCATAAGTTAGATGCTGTAATCATTTGTATTAGTTTTAGCCATCACTATTATAGTTTTGTAACCTCTCAGGTATATCCTCAGCTGTGTGCCCTACCTATCTCCCATTAGAGGTGCATAGTTGTGCATAATAACTTTCGCATATGATTAGTGTTTGAATTAAGTTTATTTTTAAACTGCATAGTTCAATTATATAATTTTTTTAATCTACTCATTTTGTTGTGGTAATCGTTTTTTTTTTTTCTGCTGTGAGCAACTCAAGGGCAATAAACAGTTGCCTGTCCCAAACTTATTGCCAATTGTTCCAGAAAAGGGAAAGAGCCAGTGCTGGAAGACAAGCACAACATACATACCTCATTGGGATTTGAACATGTACCGGTCTTGGACGAATGGTTATAAGCCAACGCTTAGACCACTGCACCACCTGGGCGACAAGTTGTTTTGCTGTTTCCAAAATTAGTATTGTGCTTAGTTCCTTTTATACAGGAGTTGGTAGCTATGTATTTTTATTTATTTTGTATTTTGTTTGTGGGTTTAACAACAACAGGAGCAACTCGATGGGCAATAAGCAGTAGCCCATTCATAATTTAGGGCCACTGGTTCGAGGAAAGGGAAAGAGCCTGTGCCGTAAGACAAGCACAATATCCATGCCGCACCGGGATTCTAACCCTGCCCCATCACGAGCGAATGGTGCAGCCATAGATTACTGAAGCTCAGTAAAAGCTAGTAGCCAATTAGAGCAAATGGACTGATAGAGAAAGTTTAACTGAAAAAAAATATTTTTTTAATATTTTCTACTTTTTCAGTGTAAAACTACCCGCACTTTTGTGTATAAAAACTTAGTATTACAAAGTTGTTTTTTTTTTGTAAAAATAGTCCTCATGAAATGTATGCAAAGCTAGTTCCTTTGCTATTTCGTGTATGTGTGATTCTTGCATACAAACTGAACTGTTTGAAAATGTTTGTATTCAGAAGTCTGCCCTAATTTAATACCAGTGCACACAGGATTATAAAAAGTGTGTATTGTACACATAGGAGACCAGAAACCTAATTTTTTTTCAAAAATGAAGCAATACTACCTTAACAAATTTTATGAAACATTCTTCAAAGAGAAACCAGTATTTTTTGTAAACTTTTACACTAGATGCTTCTTCATATTAAGTGTGGCATTTATTAAGACAGTAAAAAACATTTGGCATGTTATCAATGAATTGAAACCTGTTTCAAATCATCTGAAATACTTTGATCTTAGTGTCTTTAGTCAGTATTGTTTCACATTTGTAGTCTTTTTTTTTTTTTTTGGTTGGAGGTTTAACGACCACCGTGAACAACTCAATGGGCTATAAGCAGTCGCCCGTCCCTAATTTAGGGTCACTGGTTCTAGGGAAGGGAGAGAGCCAGTGCCGTAGGACAAACACAACATCCATGCCTCACCGGGATTCGAACCCGCACCCCTTACGGACGAATGATCTTTGTAGTCTTTTTTTTTTTTTTTTTTTTTTTTTTTGGAGGTTTAACGACCACCGTGAGCAACTCAATGGGCTATAAGCAGTCGCCCGTCCCTAATTTAGGGTCACTGGTTCCAGGGAAGGGGAGAGCCAGTGCCGTAAGACAAACACAACATCCATGCCTCACCGGGATTCGAACCCGGACCCCTTACGGACGAATGATCAGAGGCAAGCGCCTTAGACCACTGCGCCACCGGGGCGGCTTTTTGTAGTCTTCATCTGAACACAATGGAATATCTTCATCATTAAGATGATCAGCTATAACAACATCTGTATCAGTCTCAATAAATTGTGGCAATGCCACTGCATCTATGGCCGCCCCGGTGGAGCAGTGGTCTAAGGCGCTGGCCTCTGATCATTCGTCCGTAAGGGGTCCGGGGTTCGAATCCCGGTGAGGCATGGATGTTGTGTTTGTCTTACGGCACTGGCTCTCTCCCTTCCCTGGAACCAGTGACCCTAAATTAGGGACGGGCGACTGCTTATAGCCCATTGAGTTGCTCACGGTGGTCGTTAAACCTTCAATAAAAAAAACAGCATCTATGATGCCATTGCGGTCACATAGCTCACAGCAATTTTTTCTTAACTGCAAGAAGGGCAAATCACCTTTTTTTGGGGAGGGGGTGTTGGAGGTTTAACGACCACTGTGAGCAACTCAACAGGCTATAAGCAGTCGCCCGTCCCTAATTTAGGGTCACTGGTTCCAGGGAAGGGAGAGAGCCAGTGCCGTAAGACAAACACAACATCCATGCCTCACGGGATTCAAACCCGGACCGCCGCCCCAGTGGCGCAGTGGTCTAAGGCGTTGGCCTCTGATCATTCGCCCGTAAGGGGTTCGGGTTCAAATCCCGTCAGGCATGGATGTTGTGTTTGTCTTACGGCACTGGCTCTCTCCCTTCCCTGGTACCAGTGACCCTAAATTAGGGACGGGCGACTGCTTATAGCCCATTGAGTTGCTCACGGTGGTCGTTAAACCTTCAATAAAAAAAAACAGCATCTATGATGCCATTGCGGTCACATAGCTCACAGCAATTTTTTCTTAACTGCAAGAAGGGCAAATCACCTTTTTTGGGGAGGGGGGGGGGTGTTGGAGGTTTAACGACCACTGTGAGCAACTCAACAGGCTATAAGCAGTCGCCCGTCCCTAATTTAGGGTCACTGGTTCCAGGGAAGGGAGAGAGCCAGTGCCGTAAGACAAACACAACATCCATGCCTCACGGGATTCAAACCCGGACCGCCGCCCCAGTGGCGCAGTGGTCTAAGGCGTTGGCCTCTGATCATTCGCCCGTAAGGGGTTCGGGTTCAAATCCCGTCAGGCATGGATGTTGTGTTTGTCTTACGGCACTGGCTCTCTCCCTTCCCTGGTAACAGTGACCCTAAGTTAGGGACGGGTGACTGCTTATAGCCCATCGAGTTGCTCACGGTGGTCGTTAAACCTCCAATAAAAAAAACAAAAAAAACCCGGGCCCCGTTCGGACGAATGATCAGAGGCAATCGCTTAGACCACTGCGCCTGCGGGGCGGCCAAATCACCTTCAACACATCAAATATATTATTTGTTCAACATGTGACTTCCTGCAGAAAATTTGAAAGGTTCATCACTGTGGAGTAGGAATTGAACCTGCATCTCCCAATTTGGTTCAAGTGTGATATCCATAACACTACCCAGGACATCGAAGTTCGAAGTAACTGAAGCTAAGCAATTATAGCCAGGGGCAGATCCAGAAGCTTAACTTAGGGAAGGCAGTTGCTCAGGTCTTAAAAAAGAAAGAGAGCAGTATATAAAGTGTTTAATAAAAATCCATGCAATGGCAGGGATGGGCAGTTCTGCCAGTTTATATCCTGAACTGGGAAGAATGGTTGTGTGTGGTAATTGTTCCTGCTCTGATGTATGGTAATGAAACCTGGGTACTGCAGAAATGACATAGAACTCGTTTTTTTTTTATTGAAGGTTTAACGACCACTGTGAGCAACTCAATAGGCTATAAGCAGTCGCCCGTCCCTAATTTAGGGTCACTGGCTCCAGGGAAGGGAGAGAGCCAGTGCCGTAAGACAAACACAACATCCATGGCTCACGGGATTCGAAAACGGACGCTTATTTCACAAGTGAATGTACGGAATCGCGATTAGGGCCATTTGCGCCACGCGATTGGTTCAAAGCTACTTTGGAGATTTCGAGTAGGCGGGGCTTATGAGGAGAGTCATGTGATTGAGACATGTAATCTTGGCTGCACACGTAAAAAATGTTCCTGTGTTTTCATTGCGACAGTGGTTACCTTCATTTGTTTTACCCGTACAGTCGAAATGCGACAGGAGTGTAATTTTTTGATAGGGGAACTTTTGGGGTTTTTATATCAACATGACTGCATGGACTTGTGACTTTTCTTCAGAACTAAAATCACTGTAAATGTAGATGTTTGATACATCAGCAGGAAGTAAAATTTCCCATCATTGCTCATTTTAATATTTCAGTATGTGAATAAAAAATACTACTTCACAATCAATATTAAAATATAATTTCACAATTTTATGTAGTTTACATGAATAGAGAGAATATTTACAGTCATAATTGTATAAACACCTAAAAGAAAATTGTCCATATTCCTCTACTTCTCCTTGTAGTGGAATAAACACAAAAAAAGAAAACATTTCTTTTTAAACAAGTGGCAATTATGTTTCATGAAAGTATAAGTGATGATTTCAAACAAGAATTACATGTCACATTGCTTAAATATAGTTAATAGGGGAATTTTTTTTAAGTGGAGAAATCCGTGCCATGGAAATAATGGCGATTTTCCAGCTGTAGCTTGTATTTTTTGAAGATGACAATCCGATTTTTGGCGTAAATGTGACAAGGATATTAAGTCAGATAATATCCAAAAACTTGAAAATTTTCATCGTCCTGGAGCGGGACTGGAAACCGCGTCTCCCAGAAAACGCCCGGGTATGGCGTAATCCCGTATTTTTTTCATGATGTAGGTTGTATTTTGGGATTGAATAATTTAGTGTGATTCGCAGTAGTTGTTCCTGTGGGAGGCAATTGGGGCAATCACCCCCTAAAATAGACTTTTCCTTCATAAATGGCCAAGACTGTAAATGTTTTTTGTTTTGTTTTTTTGTAAAATTATAGTAATAACCAAATTTACGTAGAAGTTTTTATAACAATTAAGATTTGCTATGAGTTTGGAGATTAAACATTTTGCTCTAGCTTCAGAGAGAGAGAGAACAGAAAGAAATAAAAAAAAAAACTAGAGTTTCAGTAGAAGAGGAAGCTGAGAGCAAAAAGGAAAAGAGATTTTGATTGATCACAAAAACAATGGGTATGCTTTGTTTAATGCAATATTTCCATAAACTGCAGAAAGATAATTGACAGTATGGCACTGGAATGACTTGATCAAGTGAAGTAAATGGAAAGTTCCCTGCAAAAGAAGAGGGAAATCATGCATTGTGGAAGAATAAACGAATATTTTAAAGAGGCATTACTAGTCATATTGCTTTGGAATGATTCAGTGATTTTTGCTGTTAAATTTTTCTATTAAATCAAGTCGTCTGAATAGGACTCAAATTTATTTTGAAGGGATCTATTCAGACTTGATACATTAAAAGAATGGAGTTTGTTTTCACTCAAAACATGAAATTGAATATCAAGAAAGTAGTGCTGATTTTTCAGCTGTTTTTTACCCACTTTGTGATTTAAAAATTTAGCGCAATTGTTTTGATGGAAAAAAGTTTTTTAAAACCTATGCAACGCCAGAAGGGGAAGCTCTGCCATTGTGTGTGTGTGTGTGTGTGTGTGTGAGAGAGAGAGAGAGAGAGACACTTCTAAAATGTTTATCAATCTTTTTTGTATTAAGACCAGAGCAACCACCTCCCCAGTGGCGGCTCGTGGTTGGAAAAATAGGTGAAGAGGTACAAGAGCAGTATGAAAAGATATATACTGTCTACAATGAAAATCCCTTAATGAGGACTTACTTAATTTTTGTATATTAAATCAATTTTTCTTCCTTTTAAAGCTGCAAATTTGTCCATTATGTCGTCATAAGATGGTTAGACGGTTGTTTCTTTGTGAGCATCAATAAAATGTGTTCCTGAATAGAAATATTTGCCAGAAAAGCAAGTCTATCTTGGGAACTAGTATTTCTTGAACAAGTTTGTCTTCTTTTAAGAAAACTTCTTTCCACTGGCACACTTGTAGATGGAATTGTTAAACTGAGGAAAACCAATTTATAATCTTCTGTAAAAATGTCTTTGTCTCCGTGCAACACTCGAAGGAGTTCTTGAGTCAATATATTCCTTAATTTTTCATAGGCATATACAAGACTCAGTTCATTTTTAAGGCGCTGGTGTTTAGTAAATATGTTTCCGTAAAAATGTAGATTTTCAAGAGCGCGAGTGGGAAAGCATGCATTAAATTATTCGAATTTGGTTGTGTCAGCAAGTCAGGCAAATTGAAGTTGCTTACAGTCTTGAAATCTTATATCCATTTCCATAAGAATGTGGTCCAAAATTTCAAAATGCAATTGTTTATAATTTTGAAAAATTGTTTCCTGTGTAAGGCAGCATATTCCCGTGCTTATTTCTGTGGTTTTGCTAGCTTTTCCAAACTGTTTCAAATAACTCATCGTTCCATTTATGGCTGAAAATTTCACGAGGTTTTTTTTCAATTTGAATTACAAAGTAGTTTAAACAACTTGAAATATCTATTCCGTATGGTGTAACAATTTATAAACATACAACGACTAAGTGCCGAGCTTTCACACTCCGAACGGGAGGTTTTCTCAAGGCCAGTGAACACAAGAATATTTTCGAGAACAACGATAATTTAAAGTCTTGGAGCGCGTATCTAATACGTGTCTAGGTGATATTGCGTCTCGCGGAAGGTGGTGTCTCGTGACCTACCTTTCAGACATTCTCTCTCCTTTTCCCCTTAATGTCCTATTTCAGTAGAATCTTCCACGCAGCCGAGAGTTCGAGGGAAGGGCTCTCGTTGCAAGGGTTGGGGTGCATAAATATTTCGACGCTTTCTCTAGTCAGTGTTCCTCTGTAGTCAGTGTACCGAGCGATCCTCCTCATGTTTTTCCAATTCGGTACTGCGTCATATTGTGCTACTTCTTTGCAAAGCGCTGTTTGTGTTTTTCCTGCTTTAATGTCCCTTATGTGTTCTTTTCCCCTAATTGTAAGGGATCTTGCACCCCAACCATATTCATGCACCCAACCCTTGCAACGAGAGCCCTTCCCTCGAACTCTCGGCTGCGTGGAAGATTCTACTGAAATAGGACATTAAGGGGAAAAGGAGAGAGAATGTCTGAAAGGTAGGTCACGAGACACTACCTTCCGCGAGACGCAATATCACCTAGACACGTATTAGATACGCGCTCCAAGACTTTAAATTATCGTTGTTCTCGAAAATATTCTTGTGTTCACTGGCCTTGAGAAAGCCTCCCGTTCGGAGTGTGAAAGCTCGGCACTTAGTCGTTGCATGTTTATAAATTGTTACACCATACGGAATAAATATTTCAAGTTGTATAATACTAAGGTGTAAGTTCCATTATTGTAAAAGTAGTTTATGTTTAGTCATTTTTTTCTTTAAAAGTTCAAATAATAGATCGGTGGAGCCAAAAATGTAAATTCGAAAGTGCTCATATCATTCAAAAACCCCTTGGCAAGATGAATTGATTTTTTGTCTGATTATTCGCTATTCGTCAGAAATCCGAACACTTCCTTCAATTTATCCCAATCTTCAACAACTACACTTATTAATTTCGAAGTGGAGGACCATCGAGTTTCTGTTATGGTTGGTCTGCATCTTGCGGTTGTTGATATAAGTGTATAAGACCGCTTCGCAGAATAGTGAACAAACGAAGCAATTCTACTGAGGCTTGCAAAAAGTATTCGACACTTAGAAATTTTAGAAAAACTCTGGTGTAATACAAGATTCAAACGATGAACTAAGCATTGAACAAAAACAGCTTGAGAAGCTTTATCCTTGACTTTTTTTTTCTGTAACCCATTTAAGTGTCCAGACATTATACTTGCCCCATCGTAACATTGTCCTATTTATTTGTGTTGGTAATCAGACTGTTCCAAAATTGTCTAGCATTTTGTATAAAGCTCCTGACGTTCTATCTTCATTCACATCAGGGAAACTCAAAAATCCTTCAACCAATACACCTTCCGAATCAACAATCAAAAATTATTTAATTTTTGACGTGATCGTTTATATATTCAGAAATACATTCAATTCATTCATTTTGAATAGTTTTTTATCCTTTCGTATTGATTTTCAATTTCTAAAGAACTTCTTCATAACAACAATGAAAATAATTCAATGAAATTTCCACGATTTATCAAGCCCATGCTTTCATCATGGCCATGGAATGCTAGTTCTTGTTTGCTCAAATACAGTATAGACTAATACTGCATCAATCACTGTCTGCAGGAGAAGTCTATTTAAACGAACGTTTTCGTTAAAATACGTTTTCAAAAGCCTAGCATTCTTCCTCAGGGCATCGGCGATGGTGTTTTGAATTTTTTTCAAAATTCCTTAACATTAATCCGCATTTCAGGTGTTCGCTAGAATCACGATGTTTATGAAGTGACCGTGTTACGCTTAATAAATCTGAGAATCCGTCTTTATTCCACGCTGAATGTTTATTACTAAAAAGTAAGCAGGGTCAAAAAAAAATTAACACAGAAGTGCTGCAAATCCATTTATATTCAGTAAACCAACAATTTTTTAAATTAATATTGTTAGATTTACCGCTCTTCTTGATTTCGTTCTTGGCAACAATTGTCAGTGAATCCGTTAGTCGTCCTTGAAGCAAAATGTTCCTTTTATCTTCATCTTTCCACAGAGTAAAGGGAGTTTGCAATAAATTACAAGCAATGTCGTCCACAGGATGCATACTAAAAACTATCACTATCAGTTAAATTGTACATAAACCTAAAATATCAGTTAAAGCTTTCAACAAATAATCACAAAGCACGAAAGAACAAATTCCTTTCGGAAAATAATGTACCACAGCACCACAAGGGAAAAGTCCCAGCAGATTGCATGGTACCCTGGTATTCCGCCCACTCCACCCACCGTGATCTCTCACGACTTTACGCTCAAAAACTGAAAGATGCAGAGGTAAGGCGCGTAAAGCTGAAACACTTCACTTGAGCGAGCAGATCGGCAGATTGGGGTGGGTGACGTCATGGTTACCATGGCAACTCGGCGGAAAACTGCAGACTTCCAAGCATTCTCATTTCGGCTCTTCACTTGCACTGTTTTGCGTATAAGGATTTGTTTTCCGCATTGAGCGCGCCAGGTGAATTAATATCTATTCAAAAATTTGAGTATTTTGGAACTGAATAAAGGCAAAAAAGAATATATTATAAACAAATACTGAATAAAACTTTATTTTGAGTAAAATAGGGGCCGCCCCGGTGGCGCAGTGGTCTAAGGCGTTGGCCTCTGATCATTCGTCCGTAAGGGGTCCGGGTTCGAATCCCGGTGAGGCATGGATGTTGTGTTTGTCTTACGGCACTGGCTCTCTCCCTTCCCTGGAACCAGTGACCCTAAATTAGGGACGGGCGACTGCTTATAGCCCATTGAGTTGCTCACGGTGGTCGTTAAACCTCCAGTCAAAAAAAAAAAAAAAAAAAAAAAAATAGGTGAAGAGGCCTACTTCACCTGAAAAGCCGCCACTGCACCTCCCTAAGGTAAACTTCATGGATCAACCCTGAGGATTCTATTGACAAAATGAAGAATTAGATCAGCCCATAACAGTGACGTGCATTCCACCCAAGCAGTGCTTGGGCAATGGGCAAAGAAAATGATGGATAGATAAAAAATCTCAAATTCTTTAAATTTCTGTTTTTGATACAGATAATAATCACCACAAAGTTATAAATTCGTTCTTATACCTCTGAAATTTTCATAAGTGTATAATCCACGCACACCGACAAAAACAATGACGAGTTAGGAGAAAAAAATTATGCTGCGCTGCGATCGGTTGCAGCTGCCGAGCGCATGCAGCACCTGCCCCCGTCACTCAAGCGTCACCGCCGCTGAAGGGATGTTGCTATGAGAACCATGCCCTAAATTAGGGCCAGGCGACTGCTTATATCCCATTGAGTTGCTCACGGTAATCGTTAAACCACCAATAAAAAATAATAATAATAAAACCCATTTATCAAATCTGCTTACATAGAGAAGTTAATTACGTCTAGCCGCCGGTGTCGCAGTGGTCTAAGCGATGGCTTCTGATCATTCGTCCTAGATAGGTCCGGGTTCGAATCCCATTTAGGCATGGATGTTGTGTTTGTCTTATGGCAATGGATCTCTCCCTTCCCTGGAACCAGTGGCCCTAAATTAGGGTCGGGCGACTGCTTATATATAGCTCATTGAGTTGCTCACGGTGGTCGTTAAACCTCCAATCAAATAATAATATACCGCCCCGGTGGCGCAGTGGTCTAAGGCGTTGGCCTCTGATCATTCGTCCGTAAGGGGTCCGGGTTCGAATCCCGGTCAGGCATGGATGTTGTGTTTGACTTACGGCACTGGCTCTCTCCCTTCCCTGGAACCAGTGACCCTAAATTAGGGACGGGCGACTGCTTATAGCCCATTGAGTTGCTCACGGTGGTCGTTAAACCTCCAATCAAAAAAAAAAAAAAAAAAAAAAAAATAATAATAATAACCACATCTATTTCCAGTGAAAAATGGGAGATGGACGATTCTCCGATCTGCAAAAAATTATGTACTTGTGGGAAGTAAAGAGGAAACCAGAAATCGTCACTATTTGCGTACAAATGAACCATAACTCCAAGGCCTAATCAGCAGTTTTTCAACGTACCCAGTCCAGACCTGTGTAATGGATCATCACAGAGCATAACACACGTGACTGCTGACAGGACTTTCGGGGTGAAAGTCAAACATGTTGACAGGACTTGGAGCTACGAATTTCACTAACTCTGGTTCTGTCATAATTTGGCGTCTGCTTCCGTGTCATATAAGACTATTTTGATTATCGTATCAGGCACTCTGCGGTGTCAGCATTCATGCTTTTCATATTAAGTGAAGTATGACGCAAATGAGATTGTTTTTAATTTTATATAGCAGAAACGTTTCTTAACGATTCCAAAAAAGAAAGCAGTTTCATAAATATACTATTGTAGGATCAACGTTGTAGAGATATGTTAACCACACCCGTTATGAATTGAGTATATTTCGGTTTTCTGGGTGTTACTATCCCGCGAAATTATTATTTTGTTTTTTTTAAGATTTACAAGAAATGTTGTCGTCCCAGTACGCAAGTCGAGAGGAACAAGCCCCGCCTTAGTATGAGTCACCAAATGTATGTGAATTGGCTGGTTACACCATTCTTTGGTTACACGGTGAATTTGCGTATTAAATAATTTCTCCCCGTTGGTAGCAGTTGCGCATTAAGTTATCGTGTGATTGCTGCCATGTCGTCGACGTCAAGAAATGTTCAAAAAAATGATAGGTAAATAATCGTTGTGATTTTGAAATAGCAAGTATATTTAAGCTTTACATCATGAGTACAGTTGCTATATGTGAAGCATAGAATAGTATGAATAATGTAAAAATAATTTTATAGATACCGGACACATTAAAAATTGCTAGCATTTTTTTTTTTTGCAGAAAAATTTCCTTAGGGATATTAAAAAATATTGTATAATTATTAATCGCGGAAACGAAATGCGAAGTCAGTTGACATTTTTGCTGACCACAAAATTGGTGCTTTTGAAATATTGGTTGGTTTTTTTATCACCCAGGAGAGAATGCTGAGGATTTTTTTGTCACCGTTTTATTTTATTTTACCAAGAAAATTCCACAAAGACAGTAAAATTTGCAAATTGATATGAAGGTTGTCAATGAAAACAGTACAAAGCTATTTTGCAGTATTGCTACAAAATTATGAGGTTGAAATCTGCCCTGTTTCCTTGCAGAACACCATGGTGAAAAGTATAAGGCAGGGCTGGACAAATATATTCCAGATCTAGGAGTCAAGTGAAATAAATTCAAACTTCAAAGAATAGCAGATAAATGTAATATGTGGTGATAATGTTAGAGCAAAAAGTAATGTAGTATATTTACTACCAATATTTTTTTAACCAAAGTATTTTTGCTGAATAAATTAGTTTGGTCCATATTTTTCCTTTACAGTTCTTCCAATCACTCACCATTCTCAAAAAACTAAAATTTTAGATGTTTTGGTTTTATTAAAATGTAATTTTATAAAGTTAAATTTTACCAATGGGTCCTTCCATTCCAAATCCATAATTTTTTTTTTTATTGGAGGTTTAATGGCCATCATGACCAACTCAGTGGGCTACAAGCAGTCACCCTTCCCTAATGTAGGGCCACTGGTTCCAGGGAAGGGAGAGAGCTAGTGCCTTAAGACAAACACAATATCCATGCTTCACCAGGATTCAAACCCAGACCCATCTTGGACAAATGATCAGGAGCTATCGTGTAGACCACTGTGCCACAGGGGTGGCTACTCTTTTTAGTTACCTCATGGTCATGGATTTTGATGAAACTTTAATTACTTGTAGTATACATATATAGAGGAAGACTAAATCCAGTATTCCAATTCTTTTCAATGAGTAGGAGGTGGTAGGTTTTGCTCCATGAGCCTTTATTGAAGGTAATATTTTTGAAAAAAAGTGATGTTAATTGTTTTATTAATAAAATCCTGAACTAATAATTCAGGAGTTATTTTAAAGGTAAAATTGCGATCTTTCAAAAACAGCAAGTAAGTTAGAAAAATTTCAAATTTGCAAACAATTTTGAGTAACTAAAATTATTATTTTTTTATTTTTCAAAAATATTTATATTTTTATTGTGCAAATGAAACCAGCCATATGGTTTGGTCTGTTTGAAGCATTAGAACTACTTTTGTCACTACAATTTTGAGTTCATATTCTACTATTAACTTGTCTTTTAGTGTGGTCAAGCTTCAAAAAATAAAAATTCACTATTTTTACTCTTCAAAAACTTGATGTTGGTAAGGCAATAAAAATTTGAAGACTATTTCAGAGAGGAAATCCATTTGTATAGATTTATATATGAAAGTACCATTTTGCATCTGCACCTGTTCCTATTTAAAAAAAAAAAAAAAATGTGGTGGACATTTTCACTGAAATCTTTGAGATTTAAGAAGCCCTATTATCCTCCCTGCCCACCCCCATTGCATTTTTATGCTAATAATTTTTTATCGTGTTTGTACATCTGGGAGGGTTTTCCCATGACTCATAATTTCATTGAGATAGTGTACATGCTGTTTAAGGTTCCCACTTTAAAACAAAATATGAATACATATGTAAATTAAAATCCCCATTTTTACTGATTACCTAGCTGTGCATGTGCACCTAATTTGAAAGGACTTAAATTAAATGTTTAGACAAGTTTAACTCATTGTGTGTGGTATTAAGACTGAAGTACAAAATGAGATAGATATCTTTGATGCAGTGGCTTTGTAAGGTGACAACTAACATTAAATAAATGCCTTTGCACAGACATAGGGACAAAAAAGGGCAAAGACAAATCATTCTGAAAATAAATAGTCTCAATTTCTGTTGGTTTTTTTTTTATGAAAAAAAAAAAAAAAAAAAAAAGCTTAGAATTTCTTTGTAAATATATATAGTGTATGTAAGTGAGATTTCACCATCCTAAAATCCATGCACTAAAAGAACTGGAACCCAGCCATGCTGAGTGAAAACTTAGCATGCCGGTCCCAAGCCCGGATAAATGGGGAGGGTTGAGCACAGGGCTAGGCAGCCCAGTCTCGTAAAAAATCTTCTTGCTATGCAAACGGAAACCAACCAAAATGTGATACCAGACGAAGAAGATGGAACATGAAGTATCACAAATATGAAGCACCCCTGTTAAAGCCTTTCTGTGGAAGCAGAGGTGTGGAAAAAAGTGACAGATACCCTACCAAAACATAAACTTAGACTGGGATGTTGGAATGTTAGAACCATGTTTAAAATTGGGAAGTATATCAAGTCTTGAGAGTACTAAAAAAGTATAGATTAGAAATAATGGGTCTAAGTGAAACGAAATGGGCAGGAACTGAAAAAATAAAATTAAACTCTGGTCATTACTTGATTTGCTTCAGAAACCAAAATACGAATGATCACATGAAGGGAGTTGCGCTAAAGATGACAAAGAAAGCTCATGGTGCACTTATGAAGTGGAACCCAATATCGAAAAGAATATTAAATGCTATATTTAGAGCTGACAAACCGAACATCACAATAACTGCTATATATACACCAACAAATGACACAATCCAAGAGGAAAAAGATAACTTCTGTAATATGCTACAGAAAAGTATAGAAACAATAAATAAAAAAGACATACATATCACTAAGCTGTACTCTGAGATTCAGAGGTTAGCTCCAAAAAGAAATACAAACTACTAGATAAAATTTTAACTGATTATTTGCTTACTGTTTCCATATCAAACTTCTCAATTTATAGCGATCTTGACGCACAACTTGGGCTTCACTGACATCCATCACACGACATACACAGGACTTTCTATACTTCATACTCGTAATCTTTTTCTCAGGCAGACACTCCTGAACCTGACCCTCCCATGACTTCCTTGGCCTTCCTCTGCCTTTTTTCCCTGCCACTTGGCCTGAAAAAACTTTCTTAGTAAGCATCTCATCACTCATTCTTTCAACATGGCTTAACCACCTAAGAATATTAGTCTCCTTTTTGTTAACATTTCTCTTTACATTACATAACTGCAACACATCTTCATTCCTCACATGATCAGAATGTGTTTTCCCACAAACCTTACATAGGTAACGCATCTCTCCAGCACACAAATGACTCCTATGTCTCTTCTGTAGTTCCCAGGTTTCACTGCCATACATCAGAGTAGGAACAATTACACTTTCATACACAGCCATTTGGGACTTCCTTGAGAACTCTTCATTCCTGTGAAAACCTAAAGCAGCTATGACTTTCAAAGAAGAATTCACTCGCCTAGTAATTTTTCCATCTAATTTGTTCTCTCTGTCAAACATGCTTCCTAAATACGTAAACTCATTCACCTGGTCAATCACTGTGCCATTTATATTTATCTTGCATTCAGTGCTAACAGTTCCTCACTCAAAAACCATAACTTTGGTTTTTCCCTTATTTATACTCAGTTTGAATTTCATATAAACTTCATACATCCAGGACAACGTACTCTGCAATGCACTTTTGCTCTATGCCAACAGGACTGTGTCATCAGCATACAGCAATCTGAACACATGGATATTACCAAGACATAAACCAGTATTGTCCATTTTGGGCATCACATATGCATGCATTGATAAATATATTAAACAGCCAGAGTAACATTACACAAATTTGTCTGACCCCTGCACCGATAGAAAACCATTTTGATACAACACAGTTCACTCATAAAATTGACATGCAACTCATAACTTGAGATTTTAATGCTAAGGTTGGTAACAATAATACTAATAAAGAAACTGTTATGGGAAAATATGCAGAAGGTAAATTAAATCAAAATGGAGAATTACTTATAGACTTTTGTATGTTTAATTGGCTTGTAATAGGAGGAAGTCTTTTCTAACATAAAAAAGTACATAAGTGGACATGGATATCACCAGACAAAGAACCAAATAGACGACATATTAATAGTAAGGAACTGGAGATCATTCCTGGATGTCAGAGTTAAGAGAGGAGTCGAGGCATACTCGGATCATTTTCTCCTAACATCTACTATGAAAATAAAGATATTTAAGAATAAACAAACAATGAACAATAGGAAGAGCTTTATAATTGGAAAATTCAAAAACAAAATTAGAAATTAATTTACAACAACTTTCTAAAGGATAAATGGGATAACTGCGATGTAAGAGAAGAAGGTAACATTGAGAACAAATGGAGAAAGATCAAAGACGTACTAATGAACACATCAGAAAAAAATTGGGATTTTGAGCAACTACAGACAAAAAATAGATATTAGAAAATACTAAATTAAAAATTGAGGAGAGAGATGGAATAAAAAATAATTTGTTGCAGGCTAGTGAGCATGTTCAATAAGAACAGACAAAAAGATATAGAGTAATAAACAAAGAAATTACAAAAAGTCCAAGAAACGATAAAGGAATATATATTGAAAATTTAGCACAAGAGGAAGAGAATGCTGCATACACAAATGCCACCAAAAATTTGTACAATATAACAAGGGAATTGAGTGGAAAAAGAAATAAATTGATACTTCCCATATGCAGTCAAGAAGGAAAATTGTTACTAAATGAAAAGGAACAGATAAATAGATGGGTGGAATTGTTCTCAGAAATTTCTGGAAACGATTGATGGCAATCAGAGATTAGAATTAAACAGACAAAATGTATTGTTGGATATGAATATGAACAAAAAATAGAAATTATAAAAGCAATAATTCAAATTAAAACGGGTGAAGCACTGGGAACTGATTAGATACCAGGTGACATACTGAAAGAAAATCCAAAATTTATAGCATAAATATTACACTGGTTTCCATAAATTAAGCAGCAAATGGAAAAATCGTGATAACTCAAAAAGTATGCAACCGATTCTGATGAAATTTGGTTGTAAGCTTCATCATACCAAATGCAACAACAACAAAAACACACACACACACAAAAACAAAAAACAAAAACACGTAAGAACATGCGATACAAAGCATTTATATTTTGTATGAGTGATGCAAATATGGAAATACAGAAATATAGGTATCAAGATGAAATAGGAAAAGGTACGGAGTGCAGTTACCCTGAACAGCAATACAGGCCAGATAACGATGCTCCATGCTGTTAATTTTGGTGTCAAGCAGTTCCGTGGGTAACTGCATCCATTGCTCGAGCATAGTAGTGCGGAGCCCTGCAGGGTTCGGGGAGGAAGCTGGAGGCATCCCAGACATGCTCAGTGGGATTCAAATTGGGAGAGCGTGCTGGCCACTCCAAATGGACTATAGTCTCCTATTCCAGGTACTTGTGCACAAGGGGAGCTGTGTGAGTGCGGGCATTATCCGCCTGCAGTACAAATGCATCGCCAATGGTGGCCACATATGGACGAACAATAGGGTCCAGGGTGTCGTCTCTATACCTCTGAGCATTGCGGTTTCCATGTGGCAACACATAGAGGTCGGTATGGCCGCCGAACGATATACCTGCCCACACCAGAACACTACCACCACCACAGGTGCCCCCTTTCCTGGATATTACAGGAAAGATAGCGAGTACGGGCCTCTCTCCAGATGTAAACTTGGCAAGAATCACTCTGTAAACAGTATCATGACTCATCAGTGAGCAGAACGGGCCTCTGCTGATTTTGAGTCCAGTTCACATGCATTCATGCTCAATTGAAATGTTCCCTCTGGTGGCGAGGAGTGAGGGGCATGCATAATACCGCTTGCCAAGCATACAGTCCTCCTGCATGTAACCTTCTGCATACTGTCAAAGCTGATACTGTCCATCCTGTGGCTGCCGCAAGCACAGATCTAAGATGAGTCGGTGTAGCCGTCCTGTTCTGTCGTGCTGAAAGCCGCAAATACTGGCCATCCAGGTAGGTTGTTGTCCTTGGCCTACCTTTGCCGTACCTTCGGGAAGCTGCACCCGTGGCTTGGAACTACTGCCATATCCTTCTGACCACATAACAATCAACGTTGAGCCATCTTGTGACGCCCGCCTGATGTTGCCCTGCTTCGAGTCGGTCTATCACTCTGTAGTATAACTCCGCTGGTAAATGATGTCTTGAAGCCATATTAACAAAATCACTATCTTGAAATCTTGTCATTCACCGCAATACATGAAATGGTGACTCCCTCCACAACAGCTGGTTTTAAGCTCTTGCACATTTACACAAAGCCCTGCCTGTGCCACTCATTTACCTTCCATACATCGATGCAGTATGCCTTCGCCTGTAACATATGCAAATTTTGTGCAATTTGAACTATATTTTGCCCAATTATGGTGATCTTTCTGTTCGTTGCTTAATTTATGGAAACCAATGTACTTCCCTTACTAAATGAGATATGGCAGAAGGAGGATTGGCCAAAGGAATGGAATACTAGTTTATTGGTTAAATTACCCAGAAAAAGAAAACTTATTGAAATGCAAAAATTGGAGAGGCAAATACTAGCAAGGATAATATTGGAAAGAATCAAAAGAGAAATAGAGAAGCAATTAATACCAGGACAGGCAGGTTTTAGAGCCAATAGATCATGCATGAACCGTATTGCTACTTTACAAATTGTCATAGAACAGTCACTAGAATGGCAGGCAAGCTTATATTTGAAATTTATTGATTTTGAACAAGCTTTTGACAGCATAAACACATCTTCTCTATGGAAACTCCTTAAGCATTATGAAATTCCAGAAAAAACAATAAGAATGATAAAAAAAAATGTATGAAGATTTTGAAATTAAAGCAATACATGGAAATGCCCTCTCAGAATCTTTCAAACAAAGACAGGAGTCAGGTAAGGCTGTGTATTTTTCTCTACTATGTTCTTAATTACCATAGACTGGATGGTGAGAAAAGTAAACCATGGAAATACAGGAATACAATGGTTACTTCAAAACCAACTCCACAATTTAGATTTTGCAGATGCCATTTGCTTACTTTAACAGAAACACCAACACATAGGACAAAAAACAATAGCACTTATGAAAACAGCCAATAAAGTTGGTCTTAGGATAAATAAAACTAAAACAATGTTGATGAAAATAAATGCAAAGCAAAACAAACAAATAAATAACCTAAGAAGACATACCACTAAAAGAAGTAGAACAATTTATATACCTTGGTTCAATAGTATCAACAAAAGAAAGTACTGTTGAATATATAAATAGAAGGAAGCAGTTGGCTCATTCAACATTTAACCAACTTAGAAATATCTGGGAAAGCAAGAACTTGTCTATAAAAACAGAATATTTAATTCAAATGTAAAGGCAATATGGTAAACCTTTTGCATTCGTCCCCAAGCTAGGTTTGCAAAGCAACAATAGATTGCGACATGTTATCGCTGCATCGTTTAGCATTTCGTTACGTTGTGAAAATGCCAAAGGAAGTGAATAATGTGGATTTTCGATGGCCCATCACCACCAAGCCTTCCTTCCTCATATTGCAAGGCTACCATGAACTGTGATACTAGTTCTCTGCAATACTGATAGCAGTCGCAAACTGTCTCGGTGGCTGTGGTAACATCGCCTTGTGAGGTTTCTTCAATTGCTTCATCATAGGACAATCCTTTGGTGAAATAATACGTTGGAATCAGGATGCTATCAATAGGAATCTGGGCATAATAAAACCATGCCCCAAGTGTATGGGCATAAATAGTACTCAGCATTTCCTGATGTATGCTGCTTCCATCAGCAGAATTGTTGTAAACACTGAGATGCATCAACTTGGAGAGTCATGGAATGACCCTCAGAACATCTTCTTGAGGTGGGAAACAAAAACTGTCGTTCACACCAGGAAATACATGTTTACTCATCCTTAGCAACTTCATCCAAAAACCTCTTCCAATTCCACATAATTAGAGAGGTCGCAAGAAATACCCACAGAAAGCTTAAAAAACTTGCACAAATAACTTACGAGTTAACGCCAAAAGATATACACAACTGCAAGCTCAGAGGAGCACAAATCATTACACAACAAACCGGAGCTATAAAATTGTAAAATCAGAGCACAGGAGTGAGTACTGGCATGGTGCCATCTGCCATCACTTTGGAAAACTAGCTCGGGGCCGAATGCTGAAGTTTAGCCGGCAATACTTATGTATGGATCAGTGACATGGATGCTAAACAAAAAGATAGTCAATAATGTCTAGGTCTTCTTAAACAAATGTTTGAGAGCACTACTGGGTATATAATGCCAAAACAAATATCAAATGAAAAACTATGGCAGTGAACAAACCAAAAACCTATATTGCAACAAATATGTGAAAGGAAATTGAGATCGAAGGGCACGTGTTGAGGAAGGAGGATAAAATAATAGTAAAACAGGCTCTTGATTGGAATCCACAGGGTAAAAGAAGACAAGGAAGACCAAGAGAAACATAGAAAAGAACAATAATGAAAGAAATAACAAGTATTAATAAAAGCTGGAACCAAACAAAAACAGAAGCAAAAACAGGGTCTGGTGGAAAATGGTGGTGGAAGACCTATGCTCCCAGGTGGAGTGGAGAGTATTAAGTAAGTAAAAGAACTGGAGGCATGAGTTTTGTCAAAGATGAAAGTAATATTATCTTTCAGAGAGAAAGGAGGAGGAGGGGGTGGGTGGCAGAATATACTGCTTGCCAGTAACTGGGTCAGGTAAAATGTTTGTCATAAGTATTTGATCCAGATTCACCCAGCTTTCTTCATTTATCCTGTAAAAATGTGCAGCTGCTGGACCATACGGTTTGAGTAAAGTCACATGTACATCTCTTTTTTTTTTTTTTAGGCAGAAACATCACTAGCAAATGCTAAGTACCACTCATTATCGTAAGCATGTGCAAGATATGATGACTTGTGTATGTTGTAGTTCTGTAGAACACATACTGCTAGGTTTTCAGAAGATGATGAAACCTGAGAGAGTCTTAATTTTCTTATTGCTGTAGTACAAATTTATGGTACCTTTGAGTTTGTGGTATGGCAATTGCACTATGAAATTTCATTTTCTTCTGTTTTTCAGTAGTAGTAATTTCTTCTGAAGAAACAAAAAGAATGTAATCCCTTGATTTGCAAATTCATATAACTGCACTGGAGTTAAAATTTTTGTTATTTACTGGATGTTGCAAACCAGCTTTACCTGCAAGTCTTTTCAGTTATACCAATACCATTTCATGGACTTTTACCTTGACTGGTAATAAAAAAATAAAATTCTGCTGCTATTTCAAAATCTTAAAGATGACAAGCCAAATTGGCAAAAAAATTTCTGTTCTTTTACTGGCTACTAGCATCATCAGAAAAATATATGATTTCTCTGGTACATTCATATTCATCCTTAAGGTAATTGATTTTTTTATGTGTTTAATGTATAGACAGCTGCAGTTGTGTGTTGTAGATGATTGCTGACTATGCATGCATTTATGACTCTTGGCTTTCCCAGGACTTCAGATGACATATAGGCAACCAGTGGGCAGATTTGTATAAAAATAAAATGTATCTGCGTACACAACCATTGAAACAGAAAACTTGCTGCAAACCCACAAATCACGATAACAATAGAGTAAGATAATTTCAGGAGAAATTAATAAATCAATAGATAATTATTAAAACATTACAGATTCCAGTCAGAACAAAATAAGTACATTACAACTGAATGTGCAGCAATGCATGTAAAATGGACCTTTAAGGGAAAATATTAAAATACTGGACTACGAACCTCATAAAAAAAAAGAGACTAATTAAAGAAAGTTTTTATATCTAGAAAAACAGTTCCATTAATGAACATTCAAAAATTATAAATAGAATTTTCAACACCTAAATTCAAAAATAGTAGACTTACAAAATACGTAAGGACATTATTTTAATTTAATAACTGGCAACTGCAAGAGTAACCTGACAATAAAATTTAAATTCTTCTGTGTAAATGAAACCTTTGATACAGTTCCTGTATATTGAGAAGCGGCCTTGATTAAATCTAGAGGCCAGAAACGTCTGTAAAAGCAAAAGAACTCAGAAGATGTGTAAAATAATTGAAAGTTCTTCAAGTTAAGATAGAATTAAATATGTTAATCTGAGCAAAGCCTTCAGTAAGTATTTTAATTGCTGCAAATAACATTTTATTTAATCTACAAGCAAAAACTATCTGCTAATAATTTGGAAATTATCTGCGTACGGCGTATGCATGTAAGCCTGTATTCTGCCACTTTGCCAGTGGGTGTAAAGTAGCTTGTGTGTTTTCCCCGTGAAAATCTTGAATGGCATCCTGAACAATAAAAGAATATTTTTCTGAAAAATCTACCAAGGGTATGCACATTCTAGGTTGAATTGTGCTCTTGACATGTTTTAAATAGTTTGATCAACACATTGAATTTTTACCAACTACATTCGCAAAGTATTTTCTGTAGAAACTAGTCTTGCATAAACATTGTTTCCTGACTTGTTTGAAATTTTAAATTACTTTTTAGACCTTATTTTTATTTTTTAACCTGAATTTTTTATGTATATTAATTTTTAAAAAAATGTATGCATGTACACTGAGTTAGCTTTGCATTAGGAACACCCCCGTTTTACATGTTCGGAATGATAATGAAGTACCACGTGATATCAATGTCACATGCAGCCACTACAAATTGTGCACACCTATCCTCTGTACGTAATCTGTGAACATTTGCCAGTAATGGGGAAATGTGGCAACTTAAGCCAATTTGACTGCAGCCAGATAGTTGGGGCCTGGAAGGCAGGTGCCAGTATTTCAGTAACGGCCACACTTGTTGGCTGCTCTCGTACTACTATATCAAGGGTGTACCAGGACTGGATTAACCCTGCACAAACATCCAGAAGAAGGGCTTACATTGGTCAGCCATGCAGGGTTGATCCTACAGGTGAGCCTCAGGTGTCACAACTGGTATCTCAGCAATGATATGCAACAGTCACCCAGCTCACCCACTAGTACAGCAGCTGTACAGTTCGACCTATTCCCACATGCACCATGCCTTGCTTTGCCTGGGGTTCCACAGCCAGAAACCAACGAGGGTTTCCCATGATGATGCTCAGTCATTGCAAACAACACCTCGTGTGAGCCAAGAAATGTTGACAATGGACCCTCGACAGATGGAAAAAGGCTGTCTGGAGGAATTAGTCCAATTTCCTATTGCACCACGCTGACGGCCAGGTTTGCATATAACCTATCCCCTGGTTGTACAGTTAGGGTTCAACAGGCCGGTGGAGGTGATGTTCTGGTCATAGGAGATTTTTCCTGGCAAGCCCTAGGTCCATTTAGTTATCATTCCATAAACACTGATTGGTAGATGCTACAGGGACCTGTTAGCTGACCATCTCCATCCACATCAGCAGGAGGTTTACCTAGACCACAGTGCTGTCTTTCAACAGGATAATGCACCATGTCATTGGGTTCGGAGTTGTTGGAGGAACACGTTAACAAATTTGCCACATTGCCTTGGCCCTCAAACTTCCCTGACTGAACCCAGTTGAACATTTGTGGGATATGCTAGAATAGGGTCTAAGAACTGCTAATCTTCCTCAACAGAATGAGTGTGAACTGATGGAGTTGCTGCAGTGGACATGGGTCAAGTAAGGTATGAAGGGTGTTCAACACCTTATAGAATTGGTTCCTAGGCGTCTGCAAGCTTTGATTGCACAGAAAGGTGGACCAATGCATTATTAAGTAGGTGTTCCTAATGCGAAGCTAACTCAGTGTATTTTCAAAGTCAAGAGTTGAAATGTTTTATTGTAAAGCTCATGGGTATTATTTAAGACATAATCTGCCACACGGAGCAGCAACAGATGCATTGGGCTTTTTTTTTTTTTTTTTTTTTTTTTTACAAAAATCCAGTAATTTTGTCCAACATTAGTAGTACATGAAGCAGTTTCTGAGTTTGCCTTGCAGGATATAAATAATTCATTTTTTTTTTGGTAAATTTTCTACTGAAAACAGAATGTGTTCAAATATATTCATAAAATTAATACTGATTATATACTTCCAGATGTACAAGCAGAATAAAATTATTAACATAAAAATGCAGTGGGGAGGTGGGCCGGAGGGAAATGACAGGGCTTTCCTAAATCACAAAAATTCATTGGAAACATCCCTTAATTTTTTTTTTTTTAATAGAAACAGGCAGAGATGCAAAATGATACTTTCAGGCATAAATCTATACATATCAGTGCTTCCATTAAAGCAGTATTCAAAGTTATATCACCTTTCCCACATCAAGTTTTGTAGGGGTATATTTTTTATAGGGAATTTTAAAGATTTAATTTTTTTGGAGTTTGGCAACCTTAAAAGCCAGGTGGACATTGGAATAAGAACTTGAAATTAATTGTGGTGACAAAATAGTTCTGTCACTTCAAATAGTCCAAAGCTTATGGTTGGTTTTATTTACATATCAAAAATATAAATTTTTGAACTTCAAAAAAAAAAAAAATAAATAAATAAAAAAAAATTTAGCTACTCAAAGTTGTTCACAAATTTGAAATTTTTATAAACTTACTTGCTGTTTTAGAGAAATGGCAGTCTTAGCTTTCAAATGACACTTGGATGATTAGTTTAGGGCAAATACAAGCAATTTTATTAATAAAAAAATGAAACCACTTTTTCATAAACATAGTCCTTAAATGAAGATTCAGGAGGCAAAGTCTCTCTCCCCCACTCATTAAAATAAATTGAAATTCTGAATTCTGTCTTTTCTCTATAACAGTGATTAATGTTTCATCAAAATCCATGACTACTAGGTAACATTCATTTGTTGATTTGGCATGGAATGACCCAAATATAAACTAAAAGTAACATATTTTCCTTCATATAATTTGCATGCCACCCTGGTGATGCAGTGGTCAAAGTGCTAGCTTTTGACCAGTCTTCAGAGATGGTCATGGGTCTGTGTTTGAATTGTGTATGCGGCATGGATGATGTGTTTGTCTTAAGGCACTAGCTTCCCTTCTCTGGAACCAGTAGCCCCAAATTAGGAATGGCTTATAACCAATTTAGTTGCTCATGGTGGTTGTTACCCTATTACTCCTCCCCCTCCCCAAATAATCTGCTGACCATGAAACTTCGAAAAAAAATTCCTTCGTATAATTCGTGATGGTGGTATATGATCTACATGCGTGATATTTGAAAAAAAAAAAAAAAAAAAAAATTCAATTTACTTCCGATATTGGAGGTTATTTTTTTTTTTTTAATGTGCATTAATGCATTGGCATTTTTGAACTTCCCTTTTTGTTGGTAAAGTTCGATTAACACTTACCGCACGTGGGGCTTGGCTTTCAATTCTTATTTCCGTTATGTGGATGCGGCATTGGGGTTTTTCATTTAGTTGCGGGTCCACTTCATTTTTTTCCCGTTGGTATTTATCTGGCCTCGTCATTAAATGAGTTTTTTCCCTTGCTGCCTCCTCATTTACTTCGATAATTTTTCATAACCCTAGTACTTTCGGTAATACTCCATTACCGTCATCGAGGGGACGTTTTGCTCAGACTGGCACGGACCGTGTCAGCTGGGCATTTCGGTGGTTCTCGCGGGCTGCTTCTGTCACCGGCTATCGCTTCTTCTTGGGCGTTGTGGCGCCATCTCTTGTTGGTCACTGATCTCATTTTTCGAACTTTTTCATTTTTTTGCTCAATTTTAATTAAATTTCTCCAGCTGTTTCTCAAAATATTAGGGTCATTATGGTTGCAAACTTTTGCCCTATTTTTTTCAATCATTACCGACTCTGCTATTCTGAGGTGTTTTTCGGATTTACAGCTTTTAATGATTTTTATATTTTCGAATTTAGGAAATTTTTGGTTAGCCAGACAGTATTGAATAAGTGCTGTTTTTTCTTCTTTTTTCTGCCAATTTTTTACGTGTTGTTTTAATCTGTGTTTAAGCTTATTTTTGGTACTTCCTATATAAGCCATTGGAGGATTTTCAGTAATAGGAATTGAGTAAATACCTGCTTTTTCTAACATTTTTATTTTTTCATTATTTTTTATTACCATATTTTTGATGGTATTTACTTTTCCTCCAATTTGAATGTTATGCTTTTTACAAATATTATTAATTTCATTAGTAGTACCTTTAATGTAAGGAAAACCATTTAAATATTTGACTTCTTTTTTATTTACTACAGCATTATTTTTTATTTTCTTTATTACTTCTGTGTTCCATTTTTTTATTAAATGGTTAGGATAACCAAAGCTACCTGCAATTTTTTTTATGAATTTGATTTCTTCATTGATGAACTGGTTGTTTTCAGAGTGCGTATATGCTCTTTTTATTAAGGTTTTTAGACTATTGCATTTTTGAGGATAAGGATGTGCCGCATTGTACGGGATTAGGACCGGAACAAATGAACTTTTCCGATAAACCTTGTATAGTAACTTATCTGTGGATTTAAAATAAATTCTTGTGTGTAATCCATGGCAGTGTGTTAGCAGACTGTAAAATTAAAAAAAAACAAATGTCATATAATCTGCATTTATCATATTTTTCCTGAACCACTGATAGGAAAGTTGCAGTTCACAGGATGACCCAGAAGTCCAAAAAAGTAAAAAACAGAAACCATCTTATTAAAAAAAGTAACTGATTTTTTATGTACTTCGGTGTTACTTTCAAGTGAATAAAGAATAAAAGTCCCTAGGTTTTTTTCAGCATTGCTAAATTAGTTAGACCTAAAAATTCTTGGCAACTATAGATGATAGTATTTCACATTTCTGAAAGTTTTCAACTGAAGAGTGAAAAAATGCCTTAACTAATGCAATCAACACAGCAGAAATGAGGAATGTGATTGACAACATGATTAGGCTATCAACAGCAGCGATTTTATGATGTGGAAGAAAGTGGAGGAATTCCAATAGTGTGTAGTCATTCAGGGGCACAAATAGTACTGCATTCATTGCATGATATTTTCTGTCAAAATGCTGGTAATTAAAAAAAAATTGGTCTCTTTGTGGCCTTCTACCTTCATACATTTTTTCTGTTAATGCATTTCCAACACTTTTCACCTCTGCTGACAAATTACCACATGGATTTTTTTAAAAAAAGTGTCACTTAAACTTTTTTTTTTTTTAAGCTATGCATTTTCTACAGAATCTAAACTTATAACATTTTATGTTTTAACAGATAATCTGCAGATTATATGATGTAAATTATGATATTTACTGCAAATTATGAAATTTGATGTGAAAATAATTGGGTGTCGATGCCTAATTCCTAGGCACTAGGGCAATTTGACATCCAGGATTTATTCAGCTCTGGTATAAGGCTTTTTCTTTGTTCCTTTTATTTTGTGAAAGAAAGTGCTTAATTGTGATTGTTTGGTAGATACAGTGTGATGAAAACATTATGATAATATGATGAAAGAGAACTTGTGGAATGAAATAACAAAAAATCTCACTAAAGCTGCTAAGTGAAATATGGTGTTTTTTTTATTGTTTTCACATTTAATAAAAATGTTTAGCTTAAAACAAATACATATAGGGTCATTCCATGTCAAATCAACAAGGCTCACAACCCGACATTTTTTTATTTTTATGAAACTTGGTATAATTGTAGTATTCATCAATATAAACAAACTTGATTTTTTTCAGAATTTTTAATGCATCCGTTTTTGAGTGTTTGATTTTTGAAATTTCAAAAAAACCCTGAAATTTCATCATCTGAGCAAACTTTAACTGCCAATTACTCGGGTTCTAGAAGAGCTAGGGTCATGAATTATAGCTCGTTTTAAAGATCTTAAATTGGGCTTTCATTTGATATGTCACATGGCATTATTAAACAAAATTTAAGGTCAATTTTAAAATTTTAAGATTGAAATATTAAAAAACATGGTTTTTTTTTTAAATCTGAAAAAAATATATGTTTAACAAACATTATTTTTCTACATATCCTGAAAGTTTCATAATGGGATCGCTGTGGGATCACTATAAAAAAAAATAACGTAGAACAATGCAACTGAAATGTGCCAGATGTACTTACCGGTTCCACCCATGACTGGAAGGGTATTCTTTACGTGGTTCGTGTGAAATGTCATACTTGTCCTTTTAAACATTGTGAATGTTAAAGAATGAAAATAAACATCTAAGTAATCTGAAACTGTGTTCCAAAGTAATTCATTTCATAATTCAGTATAAGGTTCTGTGTGCATATTTACACTTACAAAATTATTTTATCTTCTATATATATCCTGCTTTTTTTCTTTCTTTTAAATTTTGCCGCACTTGTATGGCAGTGCTTGATTTGCCTTCTTTGCCTCAGTCATTGTTAAATTATATACTCTTCCAGTAGCTGTTGTCGGGTAAACTTTTAACAAAACATCAGATTTATGAACCAACAGTATATCCAATGATTGAGGATACTTGTATGATGGAGATGGACCATGCGACTCCAGGAAGCTCACTTTTACCTCTTCTGTGTCCTCATTCACACCAAATACACATCCCAACCACCAGTGCTCTGAGTACTTACTAATCACAAAACCTACCATATTTTCAAAACTAATGTTCTCTTCCCTTTTATCTGTTGCACATATCCCTTCTTTAAAATGCTCAGAAAGTGAGTAAGTTTTGACTAGTAATTTGTGTTTTCCTGCAGGAATGAAACAATGGAATTTCTGAGTACCACTTATTGTCTTAGCAGAAGCTATTCTACTTTTAAGGATAATTTCCTCCTCTTTGTAATTTTCTGTTGTTGCGAACCGAAAGTGAATCGATGCAATATTAGCAATGGCCCATTCAAAGAGTTGGCATGGGGTCATAATTTGATTATTGTAAACAAGTTGTAAACTTGCCTTTGCAGCTAATCGCTTCACAGTACCCCCTATCCCATCACATGCATTTTTGCCATGTGCTGTTTCAAAACAATTCCATTCTGCTTTTATATTAAAGTCAGTCTCGTGGTAGCACAAGCTGAGGAAGTTTGACTTGTTTTTGTATTGTGAAGCTGCTCCATCCAAAAAATAAACTTCTGTTAAATGCTTCTATAGCATGCTCTTTTTCAGGAGTTGATACTTCAATGTTTTCAGATGGAACAGCATGGCCTTCGGCTTCTTTCATTATCGCTGTCAGAAGGTGAAGAGGAATGTTCAGCAGCTTCAGAGTGAAATTTCTGGATTGCTTTACGACAACTGTCACAGATCTTGTCTCCAGTTTTGAGCAACTTGTTCTGTAGCAATAGATTCTTGGAAACTGGTCACAGATTTGTATTTTTTATTTTTATGGTTTGGTTTCCCAAGGGGGTTGCAACAGTAAACCACACTTGAAACTTTTGATGTGGATGGTCTGCTGGCATCCATCTTTTACTTTGCTTTTACTTTAAAACCTAGGAAAGAAACACAATTTGTTATCCTTATGGATATATATTAACTTTTTAACTAATTATAATTAATTCATTAACATTTGCAGTGTTTGTAAGACCAGAGATAACATTTTAGACAGACAAAATAAACAATTCCTCAGTCACTGATGGTGCGTTTAGTAACATCCTTCTATGTTATTTATTTTTTTATAGTGATCCCATTATGAAACTTTCAGAATATGTAGAAAAATAATGTTTGTTAAACATATATTTTTTTCAGATTTTTTAAAAAACATGTTTTTTAATATTTCAATTTCAAAATTTTAAAATTGACGTTAAATTTTTTAATAGTGTCACGTGGCATATCAAATGAAAGCCCAATTCAAGATCTTTAAAATGAGCCATAATTTATGACCCTAGCTCTTCTAGAACCCGAGTAATTGGCAGTTAAAGTTTGCTCAGATGATGAAATTTCAGGGTTTTTTTGAAATTTCAAAAATCAATAACTCAAAAACGCATGCATTAAAAATTCTGAAAAAAATTCATATATGTTTATATTGATGAATTCTATAAATATACCAAGTTTCATAAAAATCAAAAATGGTCAGGTTGAAAATGCTATTTTTGCTGGTTGATTTCACATGATATGACCCTATACACACACACACACACACACACACACAAAAAAATAGCTTCCATAAGTTATTAAATATAACTGCTATAGGATCACATTATATTCTATGTTTTTTTTCTTTAGAATTAAATCAATGTTTATGTGTTATTGTCACACGAAGCCTGAGTTTTAAACCATTATCAGTGTCATTTATTTTATGTTCATTCAGGTCTAATGCTAATATTTTAAAAGTCAACAGATGTTTCTTCATTAAATGTTTTTGGTTCTAGTTCCATGTGAAGAAATTTTGTTTAATCCTCCTTCAAGTGGAACCAGAACCAAAGGAATATATCTCAGTAAAGCCATAAGTAAATGATTTAACAAATGTTTTTGTATGTGGCATTTGAAAGGTATTAAAAAACTGAACTAACAGAGAGTCTTTGAAAAAAACCCTGCATGCAAAATCCTTGTTTCACTTCAAGTTTGCATGCATGGGTAGTAATAAGCATTCAACTGAATTCAATTACTCTATTAAAATAAAGTTCTAAACCCATCAATACATTTATGATGTAATTTGGAGGTAAGAGCAAAAAGAATCCTTTCTAAGCAAACTGACATAACTGCTACATAGCTCAGTCAGTAACTTGTCAAGCTCTCACACTGATGATCCTCACTTCAGCACTAATTGCTGCACAGATAGCATTTCTCAAAAATCTGTCTCAACCACAAAGTTCCTTGAAGAATGTTCAGTAGGTACAAAAAAGTCCCAAATCAAGTTTCCTGTCGGGAAACTTAAAAAATACAAATTCAGCAAAACCTTAAGTAAGCATATGCATGAGAAAGAAAAAATGGTGGATAAAAAAAAAATGGTGAATGAAATGGTACCATTCAAAAAAACAAAAAACAAAGTAAAAATGTTAAATGAAATGCCACAAAGAGAAAAAAAGTCACTTCCTGACAGTAACCACAGTTGTTGCCATATTTCTCACAGCAATATTTCCTGTCAAGCTGTTGTTACTATCATGAGGAGCAATGTGAAAGAATTCTTATAGATCAACAGTGTAATATCCAACTTTTTATTTCCTCTTGTTATAATAATCTGGTTCCTCTATTTTACTAACAAGGAAACTGTACCTGCTGTAAGTTGAGTAGCTCAATGAGACCTGGCATGCAGAGGGCATGCACATAGTTGATTCGTTTGATAAGTGAAGTCCACCATGGCTGAGCTACACAACTTTATGAGATATTGCCTTCCAAAGTTGCTGATTGCAGCCGACATGAACACTGCCTTTGTGGTGGTATTTCTGAGTATTAGTAGTTCTAGTATAGATAATAGCATATCTCCACAGTGCTGCAAACGCTTCTGCGCTAATTACTGAAGCAGAACCGAACAACCAATGGCAAGGCAGAACCATGCTATAAAATCGAGCGCCGAGCTGCAGAATGCGAGTGTAATATGCTGACTGCTACTGTGTGAAGTGTAACGTCAACAAGTGCAAACCCTGCTAGTGCTTGGACTTTTATTTTGGTGTATTGGAATAACACAATACAACCTTGGATGTATCTACTGGTGGAACGGCTGACCCAGCATCAACAACCACAGACAATTCTCACAGGTGACTGCTAGGTTTACAGTTCTACTCTAATGGAACTGTGAATTTTATGTTGCGTGATTAATTCCCTTTTGTTCATTAAATTATACTTTGGTTTTGAGACACAACAGGATGAGATCTGCAAATCCTAAAGCAGTCGTACATCTGCTATTGCAGCATCATGGTGCTTTCAATAGTATTCCAACAAGGGAAGACAGATAATGTTCAACCAAATGAGGGGTACGCTTGACAACCAAGAAGAAGTCATGGAAGAAATCTGTATGCTTGGTTTCAATGACATCTGTATTCATGAAAATGATAAGCCTGATGATTTTGATGATACTGACGACAACTCTGGTGAAGAACAGATGTATCCACAAGAAAAACCACCTGCAAAAAAAAAAAAAAAAACCTCTGCCATCCAAAGATTGACTGATGAGTATGTGGAGAAGGCATGGCTGTACTGGACATTTGATGGTACAAGATTGGAAAAAGGTGCTCGTCGATCTTGGACTTCTATTAACAATTGCTTTAAACAGCTGAAAGATCATCAAATGAATATTCTAACTCGATATACCTTGCGTCGGCATGTAGGTCCATTTAGAAAAGCACAAGAAGTGCACCGCAAAACCAATAGACGCACTTTGGCAGATTTTAAGGGACTTGTAGCCACTAATGTCATCATTCGTGACTTTACATTACATGCAATTGCCTTGGAGCATAAAAAAGTTGTTAATCCAAATACATTCTTCAAATCATTTCCATTGTGGGTAATGAAGTTCAGATGGTGGAATAATATTGTCTCTAGAAAAATAGCGCACTCTGTTGGGCACAACTATGCAACTAGACAAATCGACCTGCAACATACTGCTGATTCCTTTGTTGAAAAAGTAATGGATTTTATTTCCAAAGCAGTCGTCCAACCTCACCAGTTGTTTAACACAGATCAAAGTCAATTTGACAAAGAAGCTCACAGCTCACGTACACTTCACAATAAAGGAGACAAAGTTATCCTTGCTTCCATGGGTTTGATTGAAGCTAGTACCCACTTGTACATGATTATGCCAATAAACTCTACTGATGGTATGCTTCGACTTCATTGTACATGCTTGCTGCAGAGTCAAGTGGAAGGTTTCCTAACAACTTTGCAAATCTACTTTAAAACATCAAGGCCTATGCACATACAAGTGCAAATATGACAAAGAGGCATCTTCACACATTCCTTACTGATGTCTTCTTTCACACCATGAACAGAGATAAGCACCTCCTTATTGTGGACTCCTGGAGTGGGTATAGCAACAGAGATGGTTCTTTAACACCCCTTATTCCTGATAATGTAGACTTTTTGGAACAAGTCATGGAACAAGTCTCTGCAAAATGCACTGGTCTTGTTCAACATCTTGATGTTTTTTTATTCCATTCCTACAATAATGTTGTAAAGTGTATCACAGACATATCTCTTATCCTGGCACCAGATTACAATATATGGCATAGGGATAACTTCATAAAACTGCAAGAAGTAGTTCACTTTCAGTTTTCAGCTCTTCAGTTCTGGGAACTGACAAGTACTCATTTTATAGGTGTGGATATATAGATGAAGAACTTATGCCTTTCATGATGCCTATAGAGTATTGTTTTTATAGAGTTTGTGACAACTTTAGCTCTTGTGACACAACAGCTTTCATGCGATGTGCACATTGTACAAATTATTATTGCTTTCACCAGGCTGTCATTGCTGTTCATGATTGCTTATTATAAATATGTGAGTAACAAACATGCAAAATGCGTTAACTAGCTCATATCTATGTTATTTTTGTGTGTTCCTGTATTATTTTTTAATCTTCGTTACTATTGAGCCAATGAATGTCAGCCACAAATGATAGCATATTTGGCCATGTTTTGAGGTAAGGTCTCATTGCAGCCATATGCTGTTGGATGGTGCAACTTCCATGCCATACACCTCCCTTAGATATGCAAAACTACTAATTAATATAGAAAATACCACCACAAAGGCAATGCTCATGTCAGCTGCAGTAGGCAACTCTAGAAGTAAGTATCTTGTAAAGTTGTGTAGCTCAGCTGCGGTGGACTTCACTTATCGAATCAACCATGTACATGCCCTCTGCATGCCAGGTCTTATTGGGCTACTAAACTTACAGCAGGTGCGATTTCCTTGTAAGAGCAAGACATCCCTTTTTTTAGTATTCCACCATATCTGTTACTTTAGTATAATATTAATTGTAAACTGATACCTTAGAGAGCACCTTTTGACCATGGATTTTTGTATGTGAGTAGTCTGAACAACAAAATTAAAAAATAAAAGAGTGTTGTACAGTCAGGAATCATGTAATGACCAAAAAGCCCATCATGCTGTCTAGCATGATTCAAATAATGCATAAAACTGAGTGGTACAAAAGTGAAAAGTTATAGGCTTTTTATCATATAGCACATAGGTGTTGTTTGAAACTTGACAAAGCCATAAATGGGATCACCACTTTTTAAGGTGCTGAAAAAAGTGTGTTTCTCTAGACTAGTGACATGGCTCATAATGAGCCCTGTGGTACCTTAGGACAGTCATCTGACCTTCTAGGGAATGTGTGCTGCATAAATTGGAACTCAATTAATGGATTTCCAAACACAACCCCCAAATTTTAAGTAGATGTGTGGAAAGTATGTGATGCAATGTTTAGACTTTAACACACTGTGAGGACCCAATGAAATATTAGGTGCTCATAATTAATTGAAACAGTGTATTTTATCCGTTATCTGCAATTATTAATATTTTCCTCCCTTATCATTTTATAAATGACTTTTTCTCCCATCTTTACCACCCCAGCAATCCAATGGTTTGAGCACTGGCTTGTGACCATTCATCTGAGTTGGGTTCAGGTTTGAATCCATGGATGTTGTGTTTGTCTTACAGCATTGGCTCTGTACCTTCACTGGAACCTGTGGCTCAAAATTAGGGACATGCAGCTGCTTTTAGCCCATTGAGTTGCTCATGCTGGTCGTTAAACCCCCAACCCTTCCCTCTCCCATCTTTCATGCATAATCTAAATTGCTTCAGTGGTTAATTTTTTCACCATTAATTACATAAATAGTCTCGTAAAAATATCCATCTTATATTATCTATTCTTCTACCACATTTATCACACGTTATTTCCTTCAACTGTCCTTTGTCCATTTTTGTCTCATTGCGGAACTGTTCTTTGTTTTCTATGTATCTCCTGATGACATAAAAAATGGATGGATGGTCAGAGAAAATAATGTGGGATTTGTAAATGTGGTAGAATAGATCGACAAGAAGGTGTTGTGCTGATATTCTTACAAGACTATTTGTGTAATTCATTTTAATTCAACACATTTCAGATTTAAAAAGAAAATACCATTAAGAATTTTTTTTTTTTTTTTGTTGCATACTCATAGGTATTTGTGATTTGGTTGAAAACTCAGGCTTCATGCAACAAGATCACATAAACATCGAAATTAAGTGAAAACACACAAAGTCACATATGGTTAGGTGATGGTAATGAAGTTCATTAAATAGTAGCTTTCGGCCTTTCTATGGCCTCAATCACCCACAATCAACTGAATCTGAGGACTGTGAATTTGAGGTGTAGGAACTGTTGCCAGAATTTAGTACAGAGACTCAAATAAATGGGACTTGGTGAGGGATCTCTGAATTGCAATTCTTGGTAAGCAAAATTTCAGTGCTTTCTTGGAAATGTAGAGATGCTTTGTTGATAAATGGGGCAACTTTTTTTTTGTATCTTTTGAAAGGGTAACTGCAGAAGTGTCTTCAAGGGTTAGTGCAGATAATCCTATTTCTGAAAGACCATTTGTCACATCTTTAAGAAGTGTCAAGCGGTTTTCCAAAAACAATGCTATCTTCGAAATGTCCAAAAGCAATGCTTCCAAAAACAATGTTTCTTGGAAACGGACACATCCGTGCTAACCCATGAAGACATTTCTGCAGTTCCCCTTTGGAAAGATGTAAAAAAAGTTGCCCCATTTATCAACAAAGCATCTGTACATTTCCAAGAAATTATTGAAATTTTGCTTACCAAGAACTGTAATTCAGAGATCCCTCACCAGATCCCATTTATTTGGGTCTCTATACTAAATTCTGGCAACAGTTCCTGCACTTCAAATTCACATTATAGTTCCGGCAACCAGTCCTCAGATTCAGTTGATCATAGGTGATCAAGGCCTTAGAAAGGCCAAAAGCTACCACTTAACAAACTTCATTACCATACATGACTTTGTGTGTTTTCACTTAATTTCAATGTTTATTTGTGATTTTTCTCCATTGTTTTCAGTGTTCAGGAAAATGCTACCCAGAACTCAGTTACTCTCCCGCTGCACACAAAGCTGCTAAATCACCAGATTGGAGGTCATATTCATGGGAAAAGCAGAACAGCACTTGGTAAGTTTTGCTTATATATGTGCTCAGAGTTTTTTTCTTGTAGAAAGCACCAAAATGGCCTTCTAGTACCTTTTCATTTGTTTTTTGAACATTTTCACTCATGGTTTTTCAACTTCAACCAGAATTTTTTTCTTTACACATGCACTCACCAAAGACAGTTCTGCTCTGGGTAACTGTGATTTAAAAGTGGTAGAAAGCCATTCTGGTTTATGATTTAGATCTTGCACTTTCAAGGCTTATATATGTGCTCAGAGTTCAGCTGACGTAAGAGTTGCTACACTATCATGTTCATATGTACAAGTGTCTGTCTATCACCACCATTTTGCCTTCAACTTTGCATTTCTGATTTGTTATCACAGATAAAAAGGAAATACCAAATAATTTGCTCACATTATCTGTGCATTAGTGTTCAGAATCTGTATGACTGGTTTAGGACAATGATTTATTTCTGTACTCTAGAGTTATGTGACTGTCATTGTAAACTAGATTACTGAATATTCTTTAGCCTAAAATAAGGAAGTTCAAAAAAGAAAGTTATAAATATTGTATAAATTTCCTTTGGTATCTTATGTAATCATGTTGACAGACTGTTGAGTGGTGAAATGTAGAATCTTGTTCTTGCTGTGCAAATCAAAGCATATAAATGATTTCCATCAAAATAGGTACAGAAACCCAAGGTCTTGTGCCTTGCCATTCTGCCTTGATAACTAATGCTGTGGAATTTGGTATGTAGTATGTTCATACAGAATGCAACCTCTTTTGACACCTAGCACTGATGGGACATAGATGTTTTCGAGGAGTGGCCAATGAGATTTATTTACCATCTGTCTGAGTATGGTCCAGTCATGGGCAAAAATTTTGCTGGTGAAAGTTCATTTTTGGGTGGTGATTGTTTCATCATTCATTTCCTGATAATGGTGACATCACTTTTGATTGATTTTGAATGGTGTAGGCTGTTCACAGTGCAATGACTTGATAAAGCCAACATTATAACATCTAACCATATACCTCTCTCAAACTCTATTGACTGTTATCTTTGTGTCATGATAAGTACATCAAACAAACTCTATTGACTGTTATCTTTGTACATCAAACTTCTATGGCTCATATAGCTTTGTTTTGTACTGTTGTAAGTCATACTACATTGCTGTCCAAAACTTAAGGATGATCATGAAGTATGACAATTATATAATGTCTTGGGGGGTAAAAGGGCTTGCTAACACATGTACGTGAGTGTGATGTGGTGAATAAAGACATTCCTAGCATTCAAGAGACGGAACCACTGCCAGATGTTTTGCTGGAGGTCTTCCCCACTGTAGGAGCCAATGGGATGACTGTTCCATAGCTGTAATGGCAAAACAGGGTTGGAAAAGTACTGCAGGCCTGTTGGCTAATCATTTTCAAGAAAGTGCACTAACAGGTTTACGAATTTCACGCCAAACCATGTCAAGATGTGTAAATGCAGTAGGACCATATGTCCAAAAACGCTGTCTACCATTATTCAGGGCTCATTGTAGAGCCCACCATCAGTGGTTTAGGAATTATAGTGAGAAGGATTGGCAGTAAAGCACGTAATGCAAAAAAAAATAGAATTCTTATTATTATCACGCATAAGTTACGTTAAAAAATTATAAGTGGTGGGACGTTTTGGCAGTGATTTCTACCTTCATCAGCCATGGAACGAAACATGTGGAATGAACCATGTGATATAAGCACCAGTTGTTTGCCATTTTGAAATCTGGCAACACCTGATGCTTATACCACATGGTTCATTCCACATGTTTCATTCCATGTGTTTCGTTTCATGGCTGATGAAGGTAGAAGTCACTACTGAAACATCCCACCATTTATAATTTTTTAACATAACTTATGTGTGATATGATGATAATAAGAATTCTAATTTTTTAGTGGTGTATGTCTCACTTAGACTGTTATTCAGATCAATGGGCCAAGGTAATGTACACAGATGAATGCTGCTTTAGTCTTTTGTTGGAGTCCAAGTTGTAGTTGATGTGGAGGGAATGTGGGACTGAGTACGATGCCAGGACCGTTTTTGAATGGGTTATCTTGATTAACTTTGAGTGACAAGTCAATAGCTCTTGATTGGCAAAATACAAAAAGTATTGCCCCATTCATGAATTGGCAATCTCTCAGGTTTCTCATGAAAGTTTAGAAATTTACCTTTGTGTTAACCTTTGCAATTCAGACTCATCATATCATATATCTCCATTATTTATAAATATCTCCTTAACTCTGACAACAAGTGAATTTACATGTGTTTACCACTTTGTATCATCTTTGTTTATTGTTAGGCTGACAAAGGTAGAAGTTACTACCAAAATGCTCCTCTATTAATATTTGGCCATTGAGTGCTAATATGCCATTAGAAATTCCTTATACTTTTCATCTGATAACATCTTTTCTCACCACACAAGAGCTGTGGATAAAGTATTGGCTAGTGAAGATATCTGTCAGGTGGAATGGCCAGTGCGCTTGCCTGATCTCAGTCCAATCGTACATGCATGGGATGCTCTGGGAGACATGTTGCACAAAGGAATTTCCCACTAAACACCAATCCAGCACTTGTCAGGAGTCTCAGCTGGAGTGAGACAATTTACCCCCAAGAGCTCCTAAACCAGTTGGTGCTAAGGATGACACATCAATGCCAAACGTATATTACAGTGTGGGGTGGACACATCATCTACTGATGATTTCTCCCTGTAGTCTGTTTATGCAGTGCTGATGAAAGAGTTCTACTGGGCAACAGGTGATTCTGTACTTCCTTCATATAATTTTGTTCAATTTTGATCTCTATTACATATTATTTATTGTGGAATTAACTTTTTATGGGTCTTATAGAGGTTATTATTCAAAAAAGTTGGTGGTCAAATTTTTGAACTAAAGCCTAGTTCGTCATCAGGACTATGTCACTGGAGTAGTTGCTGCCACTCAGTTTGAAGTGTCCAACCACAATTATCGTTAATTGTGGCACTTCTTCTTCTTGCTATTTTGATCCCTTCTTTTAGTTTCCTCTTTTCTAAGTTTGACTGGTGGGTGATTATTCTTACTGAGTCCCAATTTATGGAGTGTCCACTTGCTTGTATATGTCTGTCTAGTCCTGTTTTGTTACTAATGTTCCTAATAGCTGCTTGGTGTTCTTTCATTCGGACTTTAATACTTCTCCCTGTTTCTTCTATGTAGCTGAGTCCGCAGTTACAGTCGATGCAATATATTACTCCTTCTTGCAATTGGATGTCCACTTCTTTCTGCTTTAAAGCTGGCAGGAATTTCTTTAATTTGTTATTTAGATCTGGAGCAAGCCTGATATTATATTTTGCTCCGATCCTCTTCAGTTTTTCGAAAAGTCCTTTGTGGTATGTAATTTTGCTGGTGAATTTGAAGTTGTTTATTTCCTGCTTCTTTTTTGGCACTTGCCTAAATAATTTCTCAACATATGAGGAGGAGTAATTGTTTGCCAAAAAAGAAGCAGGAAATAAACAACTTCAAATTCACCAGCAAAATGACGTACTACAAGGGACTTTTCGAAAAACTGAAGAGGATCGGAGCAAAATATAATATCAGGCTTGCTCCAGATCTAAATAACAAATTAAAGAAATTCCTGCCAGCTTTAAAGCAGAAAGAAGTGGACATCCAATTGCAAGAAGGAGTAATATATTGCATCGACTGTAACTGCGGACTCAGCTATATAGGAGAAACAGGGAGAAGTATTAAAGTCCGAATGAAAGAACACCAAGCAGCTATTAGGAACATTAGTAACAAAACAGGGCTAGACAGACATATACAAGCAAGTGGACACACCATAAATTGGGACTCAGTAAGAATAATTGCCCACCAGTCAAACTTAGTAAAGAGGAAGCTAAAAGAAGGGATCAAAATAGCAAGAAGAAGAAGTACCACAATTAATGATAATTGCGGTTGGACACTTCAAACTGAGTGGCAGCAACTACTCCAGTGGCGTAGTCCTGATGACGAACTAGGCTTTAGTTCGAAAATTTGACCACCAACTTTTTTGAATAATAACCTCTATAAGGCCCGTAAAAAGTTAATTCCACAGTACAGTATGAATAGAGGTGCCATAAATTCATTTACAACTATATTATTAATGATTTTTGATGTCATACATTTCATTTTGCTGTTGCTGTGACCATCGATAATGCCTCTTACAGTTGTAAAACTGCTTTTTCCACTGTTGTCTGATTGAAATGTATCTCATCCTTAAGTTTTGGACAGTATAGTATATTTTTATTTTTGTCATATCAGTTCAAAATTGCCAGTGTTTTCATTTTTTCTGATGTATATGTTTCCAGAAAACTTAAAAATTACATCTCGCTGGAGTTAGAATCTGAATATACATCTTCCAATTCACATTCCAATGTGCTACCCTTACCCCACCCAGAACAATGAATTTCCAAGCAATTATAGCCTATGAATCTGATCAGACCTCAGATTTCACTAGTCAAAGCATTACAATTCCTCCTTTTAATGCTCATGACCATTCTGACTCAGGAAGGGATCCAGATCATAAATCAGTAGTTCTTCAGATGTCATCATAGAAATCAGTGTAGAAATAATCCTCTTAGAGTACATAGAAAAAATAATGAAGCATATTATTTTTGACTCAGAATCTCATACATTTTCACTGTTTTTCATGTAACCAATTAATTCGCTGTTGAAAACTTGAAAATTATATTTTCTTAAAGCAGATGCAAACCTGCATCTCTTGATATCCATTTGTGAGTATCCACACCATTCAGGATAATGAATTTCCAAACAACTGAAGCTAAGCACTTGTAGGTTGCCCCAATGGTGCAGTTGTCTAATGTACATAAGTACATAGCTCAGAAGAAAAAAACTTCTAAAGAAGAATATGTGGTTAGTTCAACTACATGTAGTGACATAGTAACATGTTCACTGAAACTATAGTTTGTCACATCATTCATATTTAGGCATGAGAGGAATATCTTAACTTTGTATGCAACAACAAGAAAAGAATGTTAGTGTTGACTAATTAGTTCGAAAAAATATATAGGCTTACCAGCATGTCCTGAACAAATGTTGTGTTACAGCTGTCCCAAACACAGCCAACCTAATGTTCCAAACGATGCAACTGTCGCTCAGAAGACATTATGTATAATGCACACATTGAATGAAATGCTTAAAAGAATAAAACCTTAAGAGCACAACCTTGAATGAAATGTTTGAAAGAATAAAACCTAAAAGCACAAACCTGAATACAACCTTAAGTTAGGAATAAAAGAACCAAAACTTTTTTGAAGTTAAAAACAAACACCAGCAACATCACAAAAAACAGCTACAATATCCTTCGAATTTTACAAGCCAACACACAATTCCCACTCATGTCCTTCACCAGACTAGTTTCGACTAATATAATCATAGTAATCTTCAGTGATCATGCCAACATGTTGCTTCTTCTGATGTTAGCTAGCCACTAATTCACCCCAAGTCAAGTCATAGTGCAAGTCTATCACGTCGCTTTTACTGGCACATCGATATGTAGCTCCTTTGTGGCACCCTCTGTTGGTTGTCTTCAGTCCTATTTGTTTCAATGCAAACCATGCATCTGTCTTCATATTATTGTTAACTTACACTTTGATTTTTTCTTCTTCAGTCGTTTTTTATTATCCCAAATTTCTTGATCTTTCAAATGTTTCCAAGCTGGTGACAAATCCACGGGAGAACCACAATTGCAGTTACAAAATCACATTTTCTCAATCATCATAGCTTCAGAAGTAAAAATCTGCCTGTGATATCTGTATGTAGTAAATATCTTGGAGTTGGCAAAATCATGGAATGCTTTAGTCTCGATGCAGTGACTAATCAAGGAAGTCCGTTTTTCTTTTATTCCAGTTCTTAATATGTTCTACAAGCCTACATGCAAAATGTCTTTTAGTACTTCCAATATAAATGCCATTGCTTCTGTTATCAGAGGGTTTGATAGTAAAACACCAGCCATTTGAAGAATAGATCGTCCAGAATTATAGGAAGTCAAAAGTTATTCATTATCGATCACACATTCTGTGAAATTTAAATTGACCCTGTGGCATTCTTTTCTCACTATTCCAGTAATGGATGGAATTTAAGGATGCTTCCCACAAAAGGATCTCACCACATGATTTCCAGTTTTACATAAGTTTTGATCATCTTTGATGTTTTGGTATAAAGGTAATACAAGGTTACGACTGTAATTGAAATCTCTGGCAGTTCGAGAATTCCATTTTATTTTGTTATGTTCTGCTGTTATTGAAGAAGAGTGTGTAATAGTTTTCTTAATTAAAAATCTCAATGCAGCAGTTTTGTTCTTCCGTGGATGGTGAGAATTGTATGGAATTATAGCTGGAACATAAGTAGATTTCCTGAAGACTGAGAATTCAATCTTTCCATCATGATTTAATAAAGAAATGTCAAGGAAAGACAGTCGATTGTCCTTTTCAGATTCTTGTGTGACACTAATTGAAGGATGAAAACTGTTGAATGTTTCTATGAATTGATTTAAGATTTCAAGTGAGCGGGGCCGAATAATTAGAATATCATCAATGTAATGAAGGTATACTAATGGTAAGTAAAAAGAGGATTGTTGTAACACCTGGGTTTCAGTATTTTGGAGTACAATATCAGCAAGTAGACCTGATAAATGGGATCCCATTGGAGCTCCCTGAAATTGTCTGAAGATAGTCTTGCCATGTTGAAAATAGTTATTATCTGAAATAAATTTCAACAAAGAAATAATGCTGTCTGTTTCAAGTGCTAGTAAGTTGCAGTCATTCAGTTTTTCTCCAATAAGGTCTGTAGCCATTTGTATCAGGGTGTTTGGATACAATGAAATAATGTTGAGGCTTTACATAATGCAATTTGTTGCCTCGATGTTTTTTAATCTCTTTCTAAGTACTAAAAAAAATTTAAATATTATTTTTAAACATCCAGGCAACAGATATGATGAAGACACTATCGTGCTAATTGATACACATATAAGGAAGATAGCTGTCTAAGCATGAACACTTTAGATCAAACCAATTGCAACACTCAGATGAAGATAAGATGTATCACCGTTATCAAAAGTATACACAGTTAAAAATTATGACGACACGAATAACTCATTCCATTGGGGTTTAAAAGGTTTAATGTTAAAAAACTTGCGAGATCTTTCGAACCTACGACTTATAGGTTTTTTAACATTAAACCTTTTAAACCTCAATGGAATGAGTTATTCATGTCGTCATAATTTTTAACTGTGTATACTTTTGATACCGGTGATACGTCTTATCTTCATCTGAGTGTTGCAATTGGTTTGATCTGAAGTGTTCGTGCTTAGATAGCTATCTTCCTTATATGTGTATCCAGGCAACAAATGGATATTTTTTATTCTCTTTCTAAATATTTAAAAAAAATTTAGATATATTTTTTTAAACATCCAGGCAACAAATTGCAATATGTTAAGTCTCGACATTATTTCAAGTCCAAACACCCCGACCCAAATGGCTATAGACCTTATTGAAGAAAAATTGAATGATTGCAACTTACTAGCACTTGAAATCATGGGTGGCAGAAGGTGGGGGACATGGAGGTCCGGACCATCTCTGGAATCTCATGGTCTCCCTCACTAGGGGGCCTTCGTAGGAAACAAAAATATCTGGTTCACATTTGCTTTATCATAGTTGTTGAAGATTTCCTGGAGAATGTAACCACGCTTTGCAGTTTTCTGGAAAACTTTGGAAGTACAATTTTGAAAATTGATTTCGTACAAATAAATTGAAAAGTTAACTCCATGTGTGTTTCTTTTTTTTAACTCCATGTGTGTTTCTTTTTCTTTACTCCATGTGTGTTTCTTTTTCTTAACTCCATGTGTGTTTCTTTTTCTTTACTCCATGTGTGTTTCTTTTTCTTAACTCCATGTGTGTTTCTTTTTCTTTACTCCATGTGTGTTTCTTTTTCTTTAAAGAAAGATCATTTAAGAATTCTTTAAATTTGCATTTTTGAACTTCACTTTTAGTTGGTAAAGTTCGATGAACACTTACCGCACGTGGGGCTTGGCTTTCAATTCATATTTCCGTTATGTGGATGCGGCACGGGGGTTTTTCATTTGGCCACGGGTCCGCTTCTTTTTTTTTTTCTCCGTTGGAATTTATTTTGTCTCATCACCAAATAAGTTTTTTCTTTGCTGCATCCTCATTTACTTCAATATTTATTCATACCCTAGTACTTTCGGTAAAACTCCTTTACCGTCTTCGAGGGGACGTTTTGCTCCGACTAGCACGGACCGTGTCAGCTGGGCATTTCGGTGGTTCTCGCGGGCTGCTTCTGTCATCGGCTATCGCTTCTTCTTGGGCGTTGTGGCGCCATCTCTTGTTGGTCAGTGATCTCATTTTTCGAACTTTTTCATTTTTTTGCTCAATTTTAATTAAATTTTTCCAGCTGTTTCTCAAATTATTAGGGTCATTATGGTTGCAAACTTTTGTCCTATTTTTTTCAATCATTACCGACTCTGCTATTCTGAGGTGTTTTTCGGATTTACTGCTTTTAATGATTTTTATATTTTCGAATTTAGGATATTTTTGGTTATCCAGACAGTATTGGATAAAATAATGCATTAGCCTTTTTGGATGTACAGGTTATCAAATCCACAGATAAGTTACTATACAGGGTTTATCGGAAAAGTTCATTTGTTCCTGTCCTAATCCCGTACAATTCAGCACATCCTTATCCTCAAAAATGCAATAGTATAAAAACCTTAATTAAAAGAGCATATACGCATTCTAAAAATAGTCAGTTCATCAATGAAGAAATCAAATTCATAAAAAAAATTGCAGGCAGCTTTGGTTATCCTAACCATTTAATAAAAAAATGGAACACAGAAGTAATAAAGAAAATAAAAAATAATGCTGTAGTAAATAAAAAAGAAGTCAAATATTTAAATGGTTTTCCTTACATAAAAGGTACTACCAATGAAATTAATAATATTTGTAAAAAGCATAACATTCAAATTGGAGGAAAAGTAAATACCATCAAAAATATAGTAATAAAAAATGAAAAAATAAAAATGTTAGAAAAAGCAGGTATTTACTCAATTCCTATTACTGAAAATCCTCCAATGGCTTATATAGGAAGTACCAAAAATAAGCTTAAACACAGATTAAAACAACACGTAAAAAACTGGCAGAAAAAAGAAGAAAAAACAGCACTTATCCAATACTGTCTGGATAACCAAAAATATCCTAAATTCGAAAATATAAAAATCATTAAAAGCAGTAAATCCGAAAAACACCTCAGAATAGCAGAGTCGGTAATGATTGAAAAAAATAGGACAAAAGTTTGCAACCATAATGACCCTAATAATTTGAGAAACAGCTGGAAAAATTTAATTAAAATTGAGCAAAAAAATGAAAAAAGTTCAAAAAATGAGATCACTGACCAACAAGAGATGGCGCTACAACGCCCAAGAAGAAGCGATAGCCGATGACAGAAGCAGCCCGCGAGAACCACCGAAATGCCCAGCTGACACGGTCCGTGCTAGTCGGAGCAAAACGTCCCCTCGAAGACGGTAAAGGAGTTTTACCGAAAGTACTAGGGTATGAATAAATATTGAAGTAAATGAGGATGCAGCAAAGAAAAAACTTATTTGGTGATGAGACAAAATAAATTCCAACGGAGAAAAAAAAAAAAAGAAGCGGACCCGTGGCCAAATGAAAAACCCCCGTGCCGCATCCACATAACGGAAATATGAATTGAAAGCCAAGCCCCACGTGCGGTAAGTGTTCATCGAACTTTACCAACTAAAAGTGAAGTTCAAAAATGCAAATGCATTAATGCACGTTAAATAATAAACCTCCAATATCGGAAGTAAATTGAATCTTTAAATTTCTTGAAACCAACGACTAGGGTGTTTTTTTTATTGTCTCTTCCTCTCTGTTTTTTTCTTTTTCTTTTTATCCAAGTCCAAATGTGTCCTGTTTGATATCGGAAAACCCAATACATCTAATGAGATAAATATCGGAACAACAAAGAACTCAAATTCAAATTAAGCGGTAAGTATACTTCTGCTTGTTGCACACAGGACTTTTTGGAGTTTCGTCACGTAAAAGGTAAATGAACCTGGACGAATGTATGTGTGCTTTTGCTGCGAGAACAACTATAGTCGATATACGGGTATTGAAATCACTATGCCTCTCACAATCTGTGCCGAACCTTATGTTTTTTTTCTTCTAGGGTAGATATAATCCATGAATGTTTCCTTGATGTTTGTGTTTTCACCGTCTTCTTTATGCAGAATGCCTGTGGGTAGTGGGGAAGAACTGAAGATATTTCGATGAACACACACACTGCATTCTTATACATGATTTAAAATATGAATGCTATATACAACTAAAACACAAGGATGTTAAAACCATGAGTACTTCCAAGTTCACACTGAACTCATCTTCAGATGTAATGATTACTGCACTTAGCTCCTGAATTACGCACATATTTCTCGATGTATCAAGTTTTAAAAAACATGTTTTCCATACGTTATTTTTTCAGGTAGAACCATTTAATGGTGGTTTTAACTGCTGTAACTTTTTACATGTTATATTTCCTTTGAGTGGAAAGCAACTTCCTGGTTGGAAGTTATTAATATTCACTGCGAATATATATCACGGTAATCGAATGTGATTCAATGAAAAATCTTTCATGTACCTCTCGGTTGTAGGTAGGCGATGTTCAAATCCTTGCACTGTTGTTCTCATCAGGTTCTTGGGTGTAGGCTTTTTTGACTAACTTCAAAAAGTCTGCACGTTTCTTGAGTAGGATATACTTTTTTAGTTGAACTGTGGGAGGCACATGAAGACAAAGGAAATGTGAAAATTACGTTGGAAAACTTGAAAAACGGAAAAATTCGCATGAGGAATTGCAATCACCAAAAAACTTCTTCAGACTTCTTGAGTGTATTGTCCGATGCATTTCGGCAGTTGTCTGCCATCTTCTGGGACCTCTGGTCGTCCGTTTTCTCTGCAGTTTACGTTGAATATGCGACATGCTCAGTTTGGGAATCTTTGTGTGTTATATGTCACTGAATGTGCTGCATTGCCACTCCTGTGATTTGAAGACTCAGGATTTTTTTTTTTTATATCTGCATGTTTGCATTATTTCTGTTGTGTTTGCCTTCCCATTTTTTGTGCTCTTCTATAAGTATCTTCCATTAAATTGGCATTTCTACTCCACTACTAATGTTGCAGTTTTTTTTTTTTTCAATTACGATTGCTTCGGCGAAACGGATGGTCTTTTCGGTTGGTTGTTTGCAGATAATTTCGATATTTTCAAATTCTGGCATTGTGTTATTTTTTATGCAATATTGTACAAGTGCAGTTTTTTCCTCCTTTTTTTCCCCAGTTCTTCATCTGTTGTGTCAATCTTTTGTGCTTCCTATGTATTTTACTGTATTGTTGTTATTGGTTGGCTTAATTGGAATGCTATATACTCCTGCACTGTCCAATAGTTTTGTGTTTTCTCTGTTATTGATTATTATATTCTTGTAGTCTTTTATTGAAATTCCAATATCTAGATGTTGTTTTTTGCATTCCTTTTTTATTACATTTGTAACCTGTTTTATGTATTGAAATTTACCACAATATTTTATATTTTGCTTGGTTTTATTTTTAGGATGTTTATACATGTAAATTACTTTTTTGACATCTGAGGTGGTATATCCAATTTTTTTGTGGCTGTTGTTATTATCCATTGAATAATATTATCCATTAAATAATAACAACAGCCAAAAAATTGGATATACCACCTCAGATGTCAGAAAAGTAATTTATATGTATAAACATCCTAAAAATAAAACCCAGCAAAATATAAAATATTGTGGTAAATTTCAATACATAAAACAGGTTACAAATGTAATCAATTTCATAAGTGCTGTTTTTTCTTCTTTTTTCTGCCAATTTTTTACATGTTGTTTTAATCTGTGTTTAAGCTTATTTTTGGTGCTTCCTATATAAGCCATTGGAGGATTTTCAGTAATAGGAATTTAGTAAATACCTGCTTTTTCTAACATTTTTATTTTTTCATTATTTTTTATTACCATATTTTTGATGGTATTTACTTTTCCTCCAATTTGAATGTTATGCTTTTTACAAATATTATTAATTTCATTGGTAGTACCTTTAATGTAAGGAAAACCATTTAAATATTTGACTTCTTTTTTATTTACTACAGCATTATTTTTTAATTTCTTTATTACTTCTGTGTTCCATTTTTTTATTAAATGGTTGGGATAACCAAAGCTACCTGCAATTTTTTTTATGAATTTGATTTCTTCATTGATGAACTGACTATTTTCAGAATGCGTATGTGCTCTTTTAATTAAGGTTTTTAAACTATTGCATTTTTGAGGATAAGGATGTGCCGAATTGTACGGGATTAGGAAACCTAAATGCCCAGCTGACACGGTCCGTGCTAATCATAGCAAAACGTCCCCTAGATGACGGTAATGGGTTATTACCGAAAGTACTCGGGTTATGAAAAATTATTGAAGTAAATGAGGAGGCGGCAAAGGAAAAAAAAAACACATTTAGTGACGAGCCAGATAAATACCAACGGAAAAAAAAATGAAGTGGACCCGCAACTAAATGAGAAACCCCCATGCCGCATCCACATAACGGAAATAAGAATTGAAAGCCAAGCCCACGTGCGGTAAGTGTTAATCGAACTTTACCAACAAAAAGTGAAGTTCAAAAATGCAAACTAAATTACTGTTTCCCTTCCAGGTGTAAAATTAAGCATTCACATTAATAACTAGCTTATCTGTTCACCACGTTTGTTAGCACCAGTAAACATGCGAAATCTTCAGGCACGCTTTTTAATTCATTTATGAGTCTTACGACGGTCGGATGATGAAAGGATTTTGGCGTGCTTTACAATGTAAAATGTTTCGTACTTCACATGATGAAATGTGACGGAATTTTCTCATCATAGCATCTCTTTAAGCCTGCCTCCCATTGAGTCAGGTGCCTGCGATTTAGCAGGCAGATGCTTAAAAGGCAACAAATTTGCTTTGGAATACACTCTTTTCTAAATATTAGCTGACTAACACCTTTCTGGTTGTGCTTAACATTTTTTAATATTTGTTTTCCGTCTTGCTGTTCAGGTTGGGTATGGAGTTTTGTTGGAAAATGAGATCTATTAGTATTTTGGACTTTTTTTTTCAAAAAATGTCCATAAATCTGGAGCTGATGAAACAGATGCTGAGGCTGCAAAATAAACAACTTTTGTCAGTTTGAAATTATTCCCTATTTTCTGTCATATTTACACATTACCGCCTATGAGAAATGCACAGTTATACATTTTAACGTGTCTGAAGCCTGTATTCTAAAAATAATAATCAATGAAATAAACAGTAAGAAGTATTGAAGCTTTTATGAAACAAATAATATGAAGTGAGGTTGGTATGGATTGTTTGACAAATCCTTTTAACAGTACAATTTTAGAAAAAAATAACTGAAGCCCGTAATTAGTGATGTAGGTCTAATAAAAAAAATACCATAGCGGTAAATGGATTGGCTAAGTATATAGACATTTCTGGGTAAAAAGTTCAAAATACTAATTTTGTATTTTTTTTATTAGTTTTACTAAATCATATCATTAATATTGTTTACAAATTATAATTAAAATTGCTTAATTGGAGCAATTTTCAATAATATAAAGAATGTTATCAAGGATTCCCACTTCCTTTCTGCCAGTTTCATCTGAAATCTCATAAGTGTACATGAATGGCATGGAAAACTTCAATATGAAATTTCATGTCAACTCATTTAGCTTTTGAATAATTGTGACACAAACCTCAAACAGACAAATAGATACATGGGCATACACAAAGACATAAAATAGGTTTGCCAAGTGAAATGTTTAGACATAGTTCATTTTTATTAAAATGTATTCTTTTGAAACAAACTAAAATAGGATATATGGACTTAATTTTCAGTTTTTACTTTGCAGATTTTGGTACTTTTTCATTCTTTTAAAAGGACCTGTTGGTTTAATTTTTGGCCCAAAGCATTCACTTGAGATGAACCGAAATAGATATAAATACATAGGCTTAATTTGCATTGCTACGTCTTTGATTCGCTTTTTTTATTCATTTGAAACAAAAGCACTAGTGTATTTTTAGTCTAAAGCATTCATTTAAATTGAATTTGTAAATCTCAAAATAAAATAGGTATAAAATGAACTGAAACAGTTAAGAGAAATAGATGAAATTTGGTATATATGAAGGTAATTTTCTTTAAAACATGTTTTTAAATAATTATGTGTATGAGCACCAAAAATATAGAGACTGAGATGAAATATGGATGGATTGGGAATAAAACAAAACTAAATGGCATAAAAGCTAAATGAACTGCTTTTACAGATGTATTCACTCTGGCCAAAATGTACGAATTGAGAACAAACCTTTTGTATCTATCAGTACTGAACAACTGTGCTACGACACCGATACTAACTTATCGGTGTTGATAGCGCAGTTGTTTAATGCTGATAGATGCATTTTGGATAATAATTTTGAGCATTAAATTTATCTTTGCTGTTACACTCAGGAAAATAAAGCAGCATGCATCTTCATTTTGCCTTATATAGCACTCTCATGTAGATTTTCACTGTCAAAATATTTTTAAGAGCTCATAGCAGTTCTCCCTTTAATTTAATTACTAGTTCTGTACTAAAATTTAGATTGCGAGTAATGAAACTTTTCGCCACTGATTATTGTTCCTGTATTGGTGAAATTTTCTTAAGTAAATATAGAAATCATTTTAAGAGTGTAAACGAAATCAACATATAATACGCAACCATATAAGATGAGAACTTATTGTTCTCAACATATTACAATTTTAGAAGCTTTCTAGTATGTTCCTTAACACTTTCGCTACCAGTGGGCGCAGGCGCTAGCAAAAAAAAAAAAAAAAAATCATTGTAAGGTGCCATGCTGGTGCTAGCAACTTCAACTTGTTAATGGGCTTTGGTTTTTGTTTTGTATTACTTCTGCTAGGTGATGCAACTTCTTCGTGTTTTGAAGTATTAGGTTGCTACAGTGCAGGTGTTGTAATGCGGATGGCCTGGGGATAAGAAGTTGCTCGCAACTTCTGTGGCCTAGGAATGTGCTGTTATTTTTTTTTATACATTTCATAAAATATCAGGTTTATTTCTGAAATGTTTGATCTTTTAAATATTCAGCTATACATATATATATATATCATCATCATCATCATCATTGTCAACCATTATCAATCCACTGCTGGACGAAGGTCTCCCCAAGTTTCCTCCACAACGGTCTGTCTTGTGCCAGTCTCCTCCATGTCACCCCTGCATACTTTCGAATTTCATCCACCCATCTCCCATGTGGTCTTCTTCTGGGTCTTTTCCTGTCCCTTGGAATCCAATCTAAAATTTCGGCTGTCCATCGATGATCTGTCCTTCTGGCAGTATGTCCAGCCCATTGCCATTTCAGGGATTTAACTCTGATCATGATGTCTTCCACTCTTGTCATTTTTCGGATCCACGTGTTCCTCTTCTTATCTCTCCTGGTTACACCAAGCATGCACCTCTCCATGCTACTTTGAGTTGTCTGCAGCCTTTGTATGTCTCTTTTAGCTAAGGTCCACGTCTCTGCACCATACGTAAGCACTGGAAGGATGCATTGATCAAACACTTTTCTTTTAAGACATAATGGCATATTGCTCTTGAAAATTATGCTGTTTCTTCCAAAAGCTCTCCAGGCCAGTTTTGTACGCCGATTAATTTCTTCATCAATGTTACCCTCACTTGATATCTGCTGTCCAAGATAAACGTACGTGTCTGTTATCTCCAGCTTTTCTCCATCAATCGATAAATCTTCATTTCTTGTAAAAGCATTGAACATCACTTTTGTCTTCTGAAAGTTAATTTTTAATCCCACTTCTTTACTCTTGTCCGTAAGTTCCTGGATCATACTCTGCAGCTCTGATGGGGTAGTTGCAAAAATGACTATGTCATCAGCAAAACGAAGGTGGGTTAGATAATCTCCATTAATCTTTATCCCCTTGTTTTCCCAGCTCAGCGACTGAAAAACACCCTCCAAAGTGGCATTAAAGAGCTTCGGAGATATGGTGTCACCTTGTCTCACTCCCTTTCCAATTTTTACGTGTGTTGTATTTTCAAACAGCCTAATCTTTGCACTTGCATTTTCATAGATGTTATTAATAATATTAATGTATGCATCTTCAATACCGCAGGTTTTCAGAGCCATTGTAACTGCTGATGGTTTCACCGAATCAAAGGCTTTTTCATAATCGATAAAAGCCATGCACAATGGAAGTTCATATTCCCTCGCTCTTTCAATTAGTTCTCTCAGCACGTGGATATGATCTATTGTGCTGTAGCCACTCCTGAATCCAGCTTGTTCTCTCGGTTGAGCCATGTCCAGTGTTACCTTCAAGCGGTGTGAAAGAACTTTAGTGAAGATTTTATAAACTACTGTTAGGAGGCTGATAGGTCTGTAGTTTCCAAGATCCTCAATGTCACCTTTCTTATGTAGCAGGATCATTGTAGCGGTGTTCCAATCCTCAGGAATCTTTCCTTCATTAAGGCATCGAGTGAAAATTTGGGCGAGTACTGTTTCGATTTCTCCACTTGCTTCTTGTATGATGTCTACAGTAATTCCATCTTCTCCTGGAGCTTTTCCCCGCTTCATGTTCTTGATTGCATGTGCAACTTCTGCTGGAAGGACTGGAGGAACTCTGGTACTGGTATCTTTCATGATGTCTGGAGTGCATGTATCATCCCTTTCATATAATTTGGAGTAGAAATCTTTCACTCTTGTCAAAATTTCGCCTCTATTTCTTGTTACAGAACCATCTTCTTTTCTCAGTGCCATAATCTGTTTTCTTCCCTTACTGAGATGTCCCTTTGCTATCTTTAGGCTTTGGTTGTTTTCAATTGCTTTCCTCACTAGTTCACAGTTGAATTTTCTTACGTCTTCAGTGATACTTTTTCGTACTGTCTTGCATAGCTCTATATATTCCACATTCGAAGTCACATCTTCTTTAGTTGTCCTCATCTCTCTTCTTTTTTTGCATCAACATTTTCGTTTTTCCTGATAATTTATTTACATGCAACTTGTTCTTAGACCCAGCTAATTTTGTTGCTGTTTCCATAAGAGCTTTGGTTACTTTTCTGTTAACTTCAGAGATGTCCACTTCTTCCGATGTTAGGCCTTCTAAAGCAGAGAACCTGTTCTTCAGTTCCAACTTGAAGGTATTATGGTGTTTTTTAAGGTTGGTTATGTCAATAGATTTTGTTTGTCTTATGAGCTTGCCACGTTCAAGTTTAGTGTTGAGGTGCATCTTACATCTCACCAATCTATGGTCACTACCTGTGTTGAACTTGTTTAGTACACTGCAGTCTTCTATGACGAATTTTTTGTTACACATAATAAAATCAATTTCACTTGTCGTCCCATTTGGATGTCTCCATGTCCATTTCCTGTGTGGCTTTTTCTTGAAGAAGGAGTTCAAGATGAAAAACCCTTCTGCCTCTGCAAACTCAACGAGAGTATTTCCACGCTGGTTTCTGTTGCCGTGACCGAATTTACCTACTGAAGTTTCATTCTGTTGCCGTTGCCCTATTTTTGCATTGAAATCTCCCATAATTATTTTCAAGTGCTGCTTACCTTTATTATTTAGATGACAAATGTCCTCATAAAATTCTTCAATTTCTTCTTCAGGATGACTTGTGGTGGGTGCATAAGTTTGAATAATCTGAGCCTGGTATCTTTTCGAGAGTTGGATAACAAGTCGTGCAGCTCTGTCAGAGGAACTTTCAACTTCTACAACTTTATCCTTCAGTTTCTTGTTTATTATAAATCCAACACCACTAGTTCTGCCAGTATCTGTCCCACGATAGTAGAAGAGATGTCCACTTTTCAGTTCGATGAGATCTTCTCCTTTTCTCCTTACCTCACTTAGCCCGACGATGTCCCACTTGATCCTTTGTAGTTCCTCTTCCAATTCAAGAAGCCTTGAATCAGAAGATAGGGAGCGTCCATTGTAAGTAGCCAAGGTCAGCATCAGATGGCAGCCTAGTCCGGTCCTCCGGGGATTCTTAGCACCCTCTGCCTTCATGTCGCACTGGCCGCTGCCTTGGCCAGGTACATTCCAGCTGCCGGAGACTGAGGGCCAAGATTTAAGTTGTGGAATCATTTTGGAGGGGTTTGTCCATAACTCACCACGCTGGCCAAGCGGGTTGGTGAGTGTGGGATAGAATTTCCTCTAATCCCGATGGTATAGTTATACCGCTATGGGCGGTCGTCAGAGCCCCTTTAGTGGGAACAGGATGCACCACGAGAAGGCGGGGTTGACATTTGTCAAGGAGAGGCTGTGATGTTACGCATCACCTGACCTTACATCCCTATATATATATATATATATATATATAGGGATGTAAGGTGGGGTTGACATTGAGAAGGCGGGGTTGACATTTGTCAAGGAGAGGCTGTGATGTTACGCATCACCTGACCTTACATCCCTATATATATATATATATATCATCATCATCATCATTGTCAACCATTATCAATCCACTGCTGGACGAAGGTCTCCCCAAGTTTCCTCCACAACGGTCTGTCTTGTGCCAGTCTCCTCCATGTCACTCCCGCATACTTTCGAATTTCATCCACCCATCTTCCATGTGGTCTTCTTCTGGGTCTTTTCCTGTCCCTTGGAATCCAATCTAAAATTTCGGCTGTCCATCGATGGTCTGTTCTTCTGGCAGTATGTCCAGCCCATTGCCATTTCAGGGATTTTACTCTGATCATGATGTCTTCCACTCTTGTCATTTTTCGGATCCACGTGTTCCTCTTCTTATCTCTCCTGGTTACACCAAGCATGCACCTCTCCATGCTTCTTTGAGTTGTCTGCAGCCTTTGTATGTCTCTTTTAGCTAAGGTCCACGTCTCTGCACCATACGTAAGCACTGGAAGGATGCATTGATCAAACACTTTTCTTTTAAGACATACTGGCATATTGCTCTTGAAAATTATGCTGCTTCTTCCAAAAGCTCTCCAGGCAAGTTTTGTACGCCGATTAATTTCTTCACCAATGTGACCCTCACTTGATATCTGCTGTCCAAGATAAACGTACGTGTCTGTTATCTCCAGCTTTTCTCCATCAATCGATAAATCTTCATTTCTTGTAAAAGCATTGTACATCACTTTTGTCTTCTGAAAGTTCATTTTTAATCCCACTTCTTTACTCTTGTCAGCAAGTTCCTGGATCATACTCTGTAGCTCTGATGGGGTAGTTGCAAAAATGACTATGTCATCAGCAAAACGAAGGTGGGTTAGATAATCTCCATTAATCTTTATCCCTTTGTTTTCCCAGTTCAGTGATTGAAAGACATTTTCCAATGTCGCATTAAAGAGCTTCGAGATATGGTGTCACCTTGTCTCACTCCTTTTCCAATTTTTATGTGTGTTGTATTTTCAAACAGCCGAATCTTTGCACTTGCATTTTCATAGATGTTATTAATAATATTAATGTATGCATCTTCAATACCGCAGGATTTCAGAGCCATTGCAACTGCTGATGGTTTCACCGAATCAAAGGCTTTTTCATAATCGATAAAAGCCATGCACAATGGAAGCTCATATTCCCTCGCTCTTTCAATTAGTTCTCTCAGTACGTGGATATGATCTATTGTGCTGTAGCCACTCCTGAATCCAGCTTGTTCTCTCGGTTGAGCCATGTCCAGTGTCACCTTCAAGCGGTGTGAAAGAACTTTAGTGAAGATTTTATAAACCACTGATAGGAGGCTGATAGGTCTGTAGTTCCTGAGATCCTCAATGTCACCTTTTTATGTAGCAAGATCATTGTAGCGTTGTTCCAATCCTCAGGAATTTTCCCTTCATTAAGGCATCGAGTGAAAATTTGGGCGAGTACTGTTTCGATTTCTCCACTTGCTTCTTGTATGATGTCTACAGTAATTCCATCTTCTCCTGGAGCTTTTCCCGCTTCATGTTCTTGATTGCATGTGCAACTTCTGCTGGAAGGACTGGAAGAACTCTGGTACTGGTACCTTTCATGATGTCTGGGGTACATGTATCATCCCTTTCATATAATTTGGAGTAGAAATCTTTCACTCTTGTCAAAATTTCGCCTCTATTTCTTGTTACAGAACCATCTTCTTTTCTCAGTGCCATAATCTGTTTTTCCCCTTACTGAGATGTCCCTTTGCTATCTTTAGGCTTTGGTTGTTTTCAATTGCTTTCCTTACTAGTTCACAGTTGAATTTCCTTACGTCTTCAGTGATACTTTTTCGTACTGTCTTGCATAGCTCTATATATTCCACTTTGGAAGTCACATCTTCTTTAGTTGTCCTCATCACTCTTCTTTTTTGCATCAACATTTTGGTTTTCCTGATAATTTGTTCACATGCAATTTGTTCTTAGACCCAGCTAATTTTGTTGCTGTTTCCATAAGAGCTTTGGTTACTTTTCTGTTAACTTCAGAAATATCCACTTCTTCCGATGTTAGGCCTTCTAAAGCAGAGAATCTGTTCTTCAGTTCCAATTTGAACGTATTATGGTGTTTTTTAAGGTTGGTTATGTCAATACATTTTGTTTGTCTTATGAGCTTGCTACGTTCGAGTTTAGTGTTGAGGTGCATCTTACATCTCACCAATCTATGGTCACTGCCTGTGTTGAACTTGTTTAGCACACTGCAGTCTTCTATGACGAATTTTTGTTACACATAATAAAATCAATTTCACTTGTCGTCCCATTTGAATGTCTCCATGTCCATTTCCTGTGTGGCTTTTTCTTGAAAAAGGAGTTCAAGATGAAAAACCCTTCTGCCTCTGCAAACTCTACGAGAGTATTTCCACGCTGGTTTCTGTTGCCGTGACCGAATTTACCTACTGAAGTTTCATTCTGTTGCCGTTGCCCTATTTTTGCATTGAAATCTCCCATAATTATCTTCAAGTGCTGCTTACCTTTATTATTTAGATGCCGAATTTCCTCATAAAATTCTTCAATTTCTTCTTCAGCATGACTTGTGGTGGGTGCATAAGTTTGAATAATCTGAGCCTGGTATCTTCTCGAGAGTTGGATAACAAGTCGTGCAGCTCTGTCAGAGGAACTTTCAACTTCTACAACTTTATCCTTCAGTTTCTTGTTTATTATAAATCCAACACCACTAGTTCTGCCAGTATCTGTCCCACGGTAGTAGAAGAGATGTCCATTTTCAGTTCAATGAGATCTTCTCCTTTTCTCCTTACCTCACTTAGCCCGACGATGTCCCACTTGATCCTTTGTAGTTCCTCTTCCAATTCAAGAAGCCTTGAATCAGAAGATAGGGAGCGTCCGTTGTACGTAGCCAAGGTCAGCATCAGATGGCAGCCTAGTCCGGTCCTCCGGGGATTCTTAGCACCCTCTGCCTTCATGTCGCACTGGCCGCTGCCTTGGCCAGGTACATTCCAGCTGCCGGAGACTGAGGGCCAAGATTTAAGTTGTGGAGTCATTTTGGAGGGGTTTGGCCATAACTCACCACGCTGGCCAAGCGGGTTGGTGAGTGTGGGATAGCATTTCCTCTAATCCCGATGGTATAGTTATACCGCTATTGGCGGTCGTCAGAGCCTTTAGTGGGAACAGGATGTACCACGAGAAGGCGGGGTTGACATTTGTCAAGGAGAGGCTGTGATGTTACGCATCACCTGACCTTACATCCCATATATATATATATATATATATATATATATAGGGAGAGGCTGTGATGTTACGCATCACCTGACCTTACATCCCTATATATATATATATATATATATAGGGATGTAAGGTCAGGTGATGCGTAACATCACAGCCTCTCCTTGACAAATGTCAACCCCGCCTTCTCGTGGTGCATCCTGTTCCCACTAAAGGGGCTCTGACGACCGCCCATAGCGGTATAACTATACCATCGGGATTAGAGGAAATTCTATCCCACACTCACCAACCTGCTTGGCCAGCGTGGTGAGTTATGGCCAAACCCCTCCAAAATGATTCCACAACTTAAATCTTGGCCCTCAGTCTCCGGCAGCTGGAATGTACCTGGCCAAGGCAGCGGCCAGTGCGACATGAAGGCAGAGGGTGCTAAGAATCCCCGGAGGACCGGACTAGGCTGCCATCTGATGCTGACCTTGGCTACTTACAATGGACGCTCCCTATCTTCTGATTCAAGGCTTCTTGAATTGGAAGAGGAACTACAAAGGATCAAGTGGGACATCGTGGGGCTAAGTGAGGTAAGGAGAAAAGGAGAAGATCTCATCGAACTGAAAAGTGGACATCTCTTCTACTATCGTGGGACAGATACTGGCAGAACTAGTGGTGTTGGATTTATAATAAACAAGAAACTGAAGGATAAAGTTGTAGAAGTTGAAAGTTCCTCTGACAGAGCTGCACGACTCGTTATCCAACTCTCGAAAAGATACCAGGCTCAGATTATTCAAACTTATGCACCCACCACAAGTCATCCTGAAGAAGAAATTGAAGAATTTTATGAGGAAATTTGTCATCTAAATAATAAAGGTAAGCAGCACTTGAAAATAATTATGGGAGATTTCAATGCAAAAATAGGGCAACGGCAACAGAATGAAACTTCAGTAGGTAAATTCGGTCACGGCAACAGAAACCAGCGTGGAAATACTCTCGTTGAGTTTGCAGAGGCAGAAGGGTTTTTCATCTTGAACTCCTTCTTCAAGAAAAAGCCACACAGGAAATGGACATGGAGACATCCAAATGGGACGACAAGTGAAATTGATTTTATTATGTGTAACAAAAAATTCGTCATAGAAGACTGCAGTGTGCTAAACAAGTTCAACACTTGTAGCGACCATAGATTGGTGAGATGTAAGATGCACCTCAACACTAAACTTGAACGTGGCAAGCTCATAAGACAAACAAAATCTATTGACATAACCAACCTTAAAAAACACCATAATACCTTCAAGTTAAAACTGAAGAACAGGTTCTCTGCTTTAGAAGGCCTAACATCGGAAGAAGTGGACATCTCTGAAGTTAACAGAAAAGTAACCAAAGCTCTTATGGAAACAGCAACAAAATTAGCTGGGTCTAAGAACAAGTTGCATGTAAATAAATTATCAGGAAAAACAAAAATGTTGATGCAAAAAAGAAGAGAGATGAGGACAACTAAAGAAGATGTGACTTCCAAAGTGGAATATATAGAGCTATGCAAGACAGTACGAAAAAGTATCACTGAAGACGTAAGAAAATTCAACTGTGAACTAGTGAGGAAAGCAATTGAAAACAACCAAAGCCTAAAGATAGCAAAGGGACGGCTTAGTAAGTGAAGAAAACAGATTATGGCACTGAGAAAAGAAGATGGTTCTGTAACAAGAAATAGAGGCGAAATTTTGACAAGAGTGAAAGATTTCTACTCCAAATTATATGAAAAGGATGATATATGCACTCCAGACATCATGAAAGATACCAGTACCAGAGTTCCTCCAGTCCTTCCAGCAGAAGTTGCACATGCAATCAAGAACATGAAGCGAGGAAAAGCTCCAGGAGAAGATGGAATTACTGTAGACATCATACAAGAAGCAAGTGGAGAAATCGAAACAGTACTCGCCCAAATTTTTACTCGATGCCTTAATGAAGGAAAGATTCCTGAGGATTGGAACACCGCTACAATGATCCTGCTACATAAGAAAGGTGACATTGAGGATCTCGGAAACTACAGACCTATCAGCCTCCTATCAGTAGTTTATAAAATCTTCACTAAAGTTCTTTCACACCGCTTGAAGGTAACACTGGACATGGCTCAACCGAGAGAACAAGCTGGATTCAGGAGTGGCTACAGCACAATAGATCATATCCACGTGCTGAGGGAACTAATTGAAAGAGCGAGGGAATATGAACTTCCATTGTGCATGGCTTTTATCGATTATGAAAAAGCCTTTGATTCGGTGAAACCATCAGCAGTTACAATGGCTCTGAAAACCTGCGGTATTGAAGATGCATACATTAATATTATTAATAACATCTATGAAAATGCAAGTGCAAAGATTAGGCTGTTTGAAAATACAACACACGTAAAAATTGGAAAGGGAGTGAGACAAGTTGACACCATATCTCCGAAGCTCTTTAATGCCACATTGGAGGGTGTTTTTCAGTCGCTGAGCTGGGAAAACAAGGGGATAAAGATTAATGGAGATTATCTAACCCACCTTTGTTTTGCTGATGACGTAGTCATTTTTGCAACTACCCCATCAGAGCTGCAGAGTATGATCCAGGAACTTGCTGACAAGAGTAAAGAAGTGGGATTAAAAATGAACTTTCAGAAGACAAAAGTGATGTTCAATGCTTTTACAAGAAATGAAGGTTTATCGATTGATGGAGAAAAGCTGGAGATAACAGACAGGTACGTTTATCTTGGACAGCAGATATCAAGTGAGGGTCACATTGATGAAGAAATTAATCGGCGTACAAAACTTGCCTGGAGAGCTTTTGGAAGAAACAGCATAATTTTCAAGAGCAATATGCCATTATGTCTTAAAAGAAAAGTGTTTGATCAATGCATCCTTCCAGTGCTTACGTATGGTGCAGAGACGTGGACCTTAACTAAAAGAGACATACAAAGGCTGCAGACAACTCAAAGTAGCATGGAGAGGTGCATGCTTGGTGTAACCAGGAGAGATAAGAAGAGGAACTCGTGGATCCGAAAATGACAAGAGTGGAAGACGTCATGATCAGAGTTAAATCCCTGAAATGGCAATGGGCTGGACATACTGCCAGAAGGACAGATCATCGATGGACAGCCGAAATTTTAGATTGGATTCCAAGGGACAGGAAAAGACCCAGAAGAAGACCACATGGGAGATGGGTGGATGAAATTCGAAAGTATGCAGGGGTGACATGGAGGAGACTGGCACAAGACAGACCGTTGTGGAGGAAACTTGGGGAGACCTTCGTCCAGCAGTGGATTGATAATGGTTGACAATGATGATGATGATGATGATGATATATATATATATATATATAAATTAATTTGCAAAAGTAAAAGAAGAAAAACAAATCACAACAATAGAACAAAAACATAGCTAGTACAATGAGAAGCGCCAAAGGCAGCTATACTCATGGGGTAGCATATATAGAGTGAATTGTAGAAAATAAGAATTGCAAAAATTAAATTCCATAAAGAATACTGAATTAAACTCATTAATGGAAATTCAAAATTAAAAAAAAAATGAACAAACAGGTTGCCGTCATCAGGAGAGCATCAACCTGCAGTGGTCTTTCTAGTACCAACAAACGACAAGGAGAACCAAAAATGGTTGGTTGGTCATGCTCCCTAGGCCACCAGACCAAATGCCAAAACAGACATTGAAATTCAAAAAACAAGAATATAAACACTGAAAAAAATGATAAGAAAGGCTTACTAGCAGACCAAACCGGTCAACGCCATGAATAAAAATCAAACTGAACTGGACCAACGACCCACAAGGACCCAAATATATATGCTAACATTAAAGTGGTCGCGGTTAGATAACATCCTAGCCAGCCAAAAGAATATGTAAAATGACCAGATACAAAACTGTGTATGTAAATAGAAGTCTTCAACCACTAGGGACCCACCAAGTGGTACTTTATATTGCCTGACTCACTTAATATTGTAAGGTCCTAGATTAGTAAAGCGTGTCAATGTGCAATTTGAAACTCTTTGAAACCGAATTAAAATTTGAAATTAAGTGTTTTAAATAATGCTTTAAAATATTACTGAGAAAGTTGTTAGAATGCAGTCTAGATAGAAGTGTGTTAAGATTTTTTACAAGTAAAAACTGTGTGGAGCATTTTTTTGCTGTTCTATGAAATTGAGAAAGGAGTAGATTATGATGTACTTCTTTAGAAATACTGGAGGACCAATGAGTGTAGTAAATGATATCAAAATCAAAAGCATTTCCTTTATCATAAAGATTTACCACACCCCTACCTCTCTCGTCCACCTGTATTTCCAAATCGAGGTAACAAACGTAAGTAGACAAGCTGTTAGTTTTTTCTAAGGTGAGATCCTTAGGATACAAGTCAACAGCGCATCGCAAAGTCCAGCACGTTAATGACAATAATGTCATCAACGTACCTCAGAACGATACCAGGCAAAGGGCAAGTAGCTGTATATCTATCCTCAAAAAAGTGCAGATAGAGATTGGCTAAGCTTCTTGAGAAGCGACTGCCCATCGGAATACCACAAGTTTGGAGGTATAGCCTTTCGCCCACGGTAACGAAATTGTTATTAATACAGAAGACCACTAAAAAGTGCCAGAACTGTTCTGTTACCCCAGACTCAAACTTTGTATGTAGATTTAAGGCCACCTGCCATAAACCCTTCAACGAAATTGAAGTGAAAAGGTTTTTAAAATCGTAGGTATCAACAGATTAGACAGTTGTTGAGTTCAACGCCTCTAAAACTCTGTCATTGTACCTGATAATTCAGGTCTAACCAGGCCCATCCAAGTAAGTAGACCAAGAAATTTTTTCATTTCACTTACAGATGTTGGCAGCCATTGTTTCATCCTCGAATGTGGTGATAGAATACCGCTTTGAATGGCTTGCTGTGCATTTTTATTTGTTTTAGTAACCATTAGAAGATAAATATCATCAGTCACTAGATAGTGGAAAATGTCAATAGCTGTAAGGGGGTCTAAATTCATTACATCGGGACATATACCCGAGGGTGCTGTCAATGGAATTTCCTTTTGCTGTGACGAATCAACTAGCCCCCAAATTATCTGCTGCTGTTCGTGAAGTACGGAATTCACATCTAAACACTGATGGTCTTCCATTGTTTGTAAGAAATCACAATCATCATCATATTCTTCAGTACTGATTTCATAATCTGGATCAGAATCTGATGCAGAAGAAATTTCAAAATCGGAAAGACTTGATTCATGGTCACTTGTGTCTGATTCAACAGAATCGGTTGTTGTAGGACCAACAGTTGGATCATCTATAGCAGAAAGATCTGTAGCGGGGTTAATTATTCCAGATGGACCAGCAGTGGGATCAGTTATCCAAGGAGAAGGAAACCTGACATCGGATTCTAATTTTCACCTTTTGGAGTAAAACTTTTTGCTATTTATGGGGTCGGCCATCCTCACGCTTTGATTACAAGAGCAGTTATGGAAGTTTTGTTGAACTACAAATTAGTGCAGTTGGGGAGAAAAATGAAAAAAAAAAAAAAAAAAGGTACACATCTGTTAACATCCTGAAATTTATTATGCTCAAGTGAAGTAAGTGCTGTCTAATGGGAAAAAATAAATTTATAGCCCAAAAGGTAAGGAAGGAGGCTACTTTTCCTGCAGCATTTGTTTATATAAACTGCATGCGAGCAGAGGAATATTGTTAGTAAGAGAAAAGTGTTCACCCAGTTTTGTCTTATTTTGCTTCCACCAGCCACCCTGTGCTAAGGAATCACTGTGTGGAACCACCTAAGTGGGAATTGCCTTCCCCCAGTAGGGTATTATGTTTCCATGGTCTCCGGCCGATGCGGTGTCCCAGCTCAACCTCTGTAAGACACAACACACTATCACAAAGAAAGTAAAAAGAGAGCACTCATTATTTATAAACTTTCTATAATTCCTTTTTCTGTCTCCCCGCAATGATTGCTTCAAGAACTGAGATATGCCCCACTTGTACCTCCAAATTGCCTTTTTTACATAATCTTGTATGAAGTTACCCACGCCTGTATGGGCTATACAACATCACGTTTAACTTTTGGGCCATGTCAATCTCATGCAACTTCTGCATGTTTTGCTATAAATGGACTTGTGGTCAGCCAACTAGTAGGTGGTATAAATATTTTGGGAATACCATTACTGAAACTTCAGATATTTACTTCTGTTTATCTGCCCCCTCCCCCGCTGATTACTACAGAAGGCGCGTCCACCCGCTGGCAGCGAAAGTATTAAATTTTCTACTAAAAAATTGTCAAACTGCTTTTCCCTAAAAATTGGAATTTGCTAGGGGAAATGTTAAAATTTTATTTATTCTTCACTAAGTTTGGTTGAAATACATACCCATTTGGTCAAAATGCACAAATGTATTCAATGGCACCTAACATGTGGGGGCAGTGAGGGCTCATGCCTCCACAGATATAGGACACACTCGGAGCTCATGGTATGGAGCTATATACGGGCACACTCGGAGCCACACTCAAAGCCCTTAGATATGGACACACTCATGGGCAGTGCCACCACTGGTTCCGTAAGTCACAGGATCATAGTAAGCACCATGTCTGTTCTTTTTTCTATTTTTTATGCTAGCACCAATTGGAAAATCAACATGCTTCAGATGACACCAAGTTAAAAAATTTTGCCCATGCAGACACACACAGCTGTGAACCTAGAAGTTACAGTAAATGTGCTTTCTCTGCCACACACTACAGGGTCACAACTACTTGTGTATCATTATCTATGACCTTATCCTGCACAAGCTAATAAATTAATCATTCATTTCCTGTACTTTCAACTACAACACGATGGCAAAGGTAGCTTGCTGCACCCTAAGACTCTGTTATCTTAAGGCTAAAAACTGACAAGTAATGAAATGATTCCATCACCCTAAACTAGAGTATTGTTAACTGTCTAACACACGCAGGGAAAAGCGTATTCATCTCATGTGGTGTATTTTTTCTTCTTCTGGGGAAATAAGAAGGTTCCAAAGTTCGAACATTTCTCAAGGACAAAAGGACATGTTAGGATGACCTCACTCATTCGATGGAGATTTTGTGCAGTCACTAAAACCACAGAAAGCAAACTGCTTTCTTATTTTAAGTTCCTTGGGTCGTTCCAAAAATATAAAAACTTACTCTACACCTACCAAAATTGAACAGATGAAATAAGATTGGACGATGTGCTACGAACTGGTAACATCTGTTTGGCAAATGCTACATGTAATTTCTGTACTTTAAAAGACTTGAGTTGTGCCTTTCCCTTTACTTTGGTGAAGAATCAGTTAAAACCTCTTCAATAGCAAAAACAATCTCTTTTTTGTAGCAGTAACATCTTGTGTCATAAGTTTTCAAAATGCATAATGCTAAATAAAAAGTACATACAAAAATTTTCTAATTCAGATAAGATGCTTTCATTCTTTTCATATGGGTAAAAAGCACATGAATCAAAACATTTAAATTTTTACTTGAAAGCGGTAAAGTTTTTGATCAAGAGAAATTAAAATTTGAAAAGTAATATACATTCATACTTCAAGAGAATATGGAATTACCATGGACATCATACAAGAAGCCAGTGGAGAAACAGAAACTAAAGTAGCTCAAGTTTTCACTAGATGCCTCAGTGAAGGGATGATTTGAAGCTGGAACAATGTTACTGTGATCTTGCTATATACAAAAGGGGATGCTTGGGACCACAGGAACAACCATCAACCTCCTATGAGTTGTTTTAAATTTTTTTAACTGAGGTGCTGTTGTGTCGCTTGAAGGAAACACTGGACTTGGCTGAATCAAGTGAGTAAGACGGCTTCAGGAGTGACTATAGCCCTATATATAATATCCATGTATTGAGAGAACTGTTAATAATTGAAAGAATGAAGGAATATATACTACCACTAGGTATGGCTTTTATTGATTATGAAAAGGCTTTTCATGTGGAACCATCAGCAAGTTTAGCATCTTTGAAATCCTGCAGTATTGCAGATGCATACATTAATATTATTAATAGCATCTATAAAACTGCAAGCACATAGATTCGACTGTTTCAGGACACCACACACGTAAAACTTGTAAAGCAAGTGAGACAAGGTGACATCATATCTCCCAAGCTTTTCAGTGCCACATTGCAGAATATCTTTCAATCACTGAACTAGAAAGACAAAGCAATAAAGATTAATGGAAATTATTTGACCCATTTTCATTTTGCTGGGGACAGTCATTTTTGCAGGTACCTCCTCAGAGCTAGAGTTCATGATCCAGGAACTTACAGATGAGAGCAAAGAAGTGGGTTTAAAAATGAACTTGCAGAAGACAAAATTAAGGTAAAATGCTTTTACAAAATCTAAAGATTTGGAAGTTGATGGGGTAGGTAAGTAACTGATGCCTACGTTTACCTTGAACGACAAATATCAAGCTAGGGCCTCACAGAAGAAGAAATAAATATTAGTATAAAACTCAGTTGGAGGGCACTTTGAAGAAACAGTACAATTTTCAAGAGCAATTTACTGTTATGTCTTAAAAGAAAAGTGTTTAAAAAATGCGTACTTCTAGTTCTTAGTCATGAATCAGAGACTTGGACTGTAACAAAAAATGACATACAGAGGATCCAGACAACTCAAAGAAGCATGGGAAGGTGCATGCTCTGGTGTAATCAGGAAATACGGAGTGGAAGAAATATTCTTCTCATAATACGTGGCTAATACGTCATGATAATTAACACAGCAATCAGACATCACTGAATTGACTTTAATTACTGTTTCACACATGAAATCAATTGCATCAGAAAACTTCAGATACGGGTTTGTTTTCTGCTCTATGGCGATGAAATTTTAAAGTTTTCTGATGTGATTGATTTCACGTGGGAAACAGTAATTACAGTCAATTCAGTGATGTCTGATTGCTGTGTTAATTATTGTAATCAGGAAAGGTAGAAAAAAGAGCACTTGGATTAGAAGAATGACAAGAGTTTATGACCTCATGATCAAAGTGAAGACCCTCAAGTGTCAATGGGCTGGCCATACGGCTATATGAACTGACTGACCACTGCTGAACTGAAATTTTAATTGGATACCAAGAGGCAGGAAAAGACCCAGATGAATAATGCTGTGTGGGTGATGGGCAGATGAAATTCGAAAGCATGCTGGACTGATTTTGGAAGAGATGGTCTTCAGACAGAAAGTTGTGGAAAAGACTTGGGAAGACCTTCATCCAGCAGTGGATTGAGAATGGCTGCTGATGTTGTTGATGATATGAACGGGTTTATACACCAATAAGCCATTACATTAGGAACACTCCCAGCCTAGAGAAATAAGCTTGTCTGGAGACCGAATGGTGGCTCAGGTGAAGTTCACAGAGCAGTATATATACAACCTGAAAACTGGCTTTCGGTTAGTAGAGTGTTCGGAGTAAGAATGGGAAAAGCTGCTGATTTATCGGAGTTTGATAAAGGACAAATTGTGATGGCATGTCACCTCGGAACTACGATCTCTGAAACGGCGTGGCTTGTGGGTTATTCACATGCCGCTGTAGTGAGTACGTATCAAAAGCTCATGCTCACTCACAGATGGCCAAACAACGATCCGTCGTCCAGCCGTGTGTCGTCAGCAGCTCATTGATGCCAGAAAGGAGCGGGCCACAGTGCAACAAATCACCTGCAGCTACAACAGTGGTGATCAGGGCAATGTGTCACAGTACACAATTCATCTCAGCCTTCTGCGCATAGGCCTACATGGCCAAAGACCCAGCCGAGTCCCCATGCTCATTCACATCATTGCCAACAACGCATGAAATGGGCTCAAGATCATCGAGATTGGAGCGTGGATGATTGGAAGAAAGTGGCCTGGTCCCTGGTCTGGCGAATCAAGATTCCTGGTGCATCACGTAAACGACCGAGTGCGAGTACGCTGATTACCGACAGAGGCTATGGCACCTATACTTCGATTCACCCTAAGATGACACTGCAGTTTAAAGTACAAGAGCCTATGCACTCACTGAGCCTTCGGGGATGACCAGGTGTTCATCCATATCACACCCCATTGTGTCCTGCTGTCAACAGCTGTCAATCACTTCCTCCATTAACTCATTGGCATTCTTGTCTCCCAAACACTGCATATCTACGCATGCATGTGTTGGTCTAATTTTAAAACTTAATTCCTGAAAATATATTATTTTTAGATTTGTCTAAAATAACAATATGTACTTATAAGTAAATAGCTGGGACAATATAAAATATGATTCTGGGCAATAAATGTGTTGGTTTTCACGGAAAATGTTGGGAACTATTTTTACTCACAGCGATAGGTTTCACATACCTTCCTCTTCAGTGTCATCTTAGGGTGAATCGAAGTATAGATGCACTGTTGGGTGGAAACAGGCTGGCGGTGGTGGTGTTATGCTGTGGGCAATGTTTTCTTGGAACACTTTAGGCCCCATTATCCCAAGAGAACAATCCCTGACAGCTGTCAAGTATCTGAACATCGTTGCGGACCAAGTTCACCCACTCGTGGCAACTGTGTTCCCTGCTGGTGATGGCCAGGGTTGGGTTGGCCAGTAGCGTGCGCGCATGGTTATGCGGTGGGCAGCTGCCAGTGGTCCGCTGCTGGAGTTTTTTTTTTTTTTTTTTTCAAAATCACATTATTCAAATTTGGTAGGCAATATGTTTTCTCATAAATTTGTAAGTGTGTGAGGGAGACTGACATCTCTTGAAATTATATTATGCCAACTAAGGATTTATGTTACTGTGAATGTGAGGTATTCTTCCACCCCCCACACTCCATCGCTGGGTTGCTGATGCTCAATATGCAGTTTCACCTCTGACTTTTTCATTCTCATGCACTCCGTAACGTCTGTAGTGGAATGCTGTTATGACTAACCATGTAGCTCACATTCCTCCTTTTCTACAAACCAACAGTACCCATCTAATGGTGCGCAGTGGCGTAGCCAGAAATTTCTTAAGAAGGGGAGGTCCAGACCACCCCCTTGGCTACACCTGTGATGGTGCGGTGTCTGCTACCGACGCTTGACAGGCAAAAAACTGTATGTAAAGACCTGGCACATGCAATTTTGTGATTAGTGCTGCGGGTGGCCTAGAGGGCAATGTTCGTGACTGCCACGGAAAGGACCTCAGGTTCGATCCCAGACAGGCACGAACGCTCGATCCACTAAATATCCGCCGTGTGTCAGATGGGCACGTTAAGCCGTCAGACCCAGGGTACTGGCCCTCCGGTAATAAATAAGGGCGTCTTTCTCCCCCTTTCTACTTCGTTTCCGTGTCACTTTCCTATCGGGCACTCTAGCCCAAATCTCCTAGCTTCCTATTTCTAAGGGTTGTTTAAGACCTGGGGTCACACACTCCCTTCCTAAAATCCTCTACATATGATCTGATTTCGTGATTCATACGTGGGTTAAAGCTCAAAGTGAGCTGCCCCGGTGGTGCAGTGGTCTAAGCGCTGGCTTATGACCATTCATCTGAGAAGGGTCCGATTTCGAATCCCACTGAGGCATGGATGTTGTGTTTGTATTACGGCACTGGCTCTCTCCCTTCCCTGGAACCAGTGACCCTAAATTAGGGACGAGCGACCGCTTATAGCCCACTGAGTTGCTCATGGTAGTCGTTAAACCTTCAATCAAAAGATAAAAAAAAGCTCAAAGTGCCATGTGCAGAGGATTCAGTTTTCAATCAGCAGACTAAGAGGTGTTAAGCGTGAGCTGGTGGCAATAGCATATAGAATTTACACAATCATCTCATTGCATTCAGCTGCTTGTTTTGCATGGCAGGAAATTTATACAATCCTTAAATTTAAGATAGCTTTGAATTTAATTTTTAATTTAGAAATTTGTTATTTTTCACAATGAATCATAATGTCAAAATTGACATCATCAGTTAAATTATCTCATTGTATTAATTTAAAAAAAAATGGAAAACCATAAATGAAAAAATGTAGCGCAGAGAAACAGAGGGAAAAGAAACTCATGCTAGAAAATAGTATAACTATACTTGTAATAGTGGTAAATGTAAATAACCTTTAATAATAGTGTAATGGAACGGGAATATTTATTTTATGAAATGTAATGTAATGTAAATTTCTTTTAATTGTTGAATTTTAATGAATATGTAAATAATTAAGAATCCTTGCAGCTTTAGAATATTTTAAAAGTAATCATGGGAAACTTCTTAAGGATATGTTTTTTGAGTTTGATTTGGGAAAGCCGGTAAGTCACTGGAAATAAGTTTATCGGCACACTTCCTGGAGAGGACAACACACAGGATTTCGTGTGTAGATAGTGACAATAGAGTAAGGCTGTTTTTAGAGTTTTAAAGCAACTCATTAGGATAGACTTCCGTCCTTCGGGGTGGTCATTAGGAATGGAGATGGAGACACATGGAGAAGAGGTGTTCGGCACAGATGCTGCAGGCGCATTTTTGGAAGTAGTTATGAAGAGAAGAGAGGAACAAGGCTTCTGGAGATGGAATGATGACGTGTGCTAGGGGAGAATGTGTCTGACGGCAGTAGAGCGAAGTTGGGAGATTTTTTCGGGGTTAAGGAGTAGATTCTCGAGGAGGTGAGGTTGTCTCCGGGTACGAGCGGTAACAATGAAAGTAGCGAGGAGTTAGAATATGAGAGATGGTCTGATCACAGGGGACCCGGAGTGATAATTAAGTAGGCAAAATCACGAAAATAAAGGATTTTATCAAACATCAAATCGCTTCTGTTGAATGAACTATTACTACTCTATTGATGTTTACAGTGCTCAAGGAACCTTGCCATCTTCTAATTCAAACCTGTTTCAGTAATTTAGGAAAGAGTTGAAACAGCACGATTACATCCTAGTAATTCGAATTTATTGGCATAGAATAAAAATCTATTTTGCAAATTTTCGCACATTAACCAGATGGCTTTTTCAAGGATGGTTGACAAAAAAGTAAGTGTCTTCCTTTTAACTAACACAAAACCAATAGAATTGATTTCATGTTTACAGTGTGAATCGGGCACGAGAAGCTTAACTGTTTCAGTTGGACAAACAGAAGCAGCACTTGAAGCTCTAAAGCAGGCTGAATCGTTCTGCACATAAATTAAAAAGAAAGCTGAAGAAGTGACAAATCTTACTCCGTTGAATTTGGCACAGACTTACACTGCCGGACAATTGCTAAGGACGGATGACAATAGCAACGATAGCAACCATAAAATGGAAGGCAGGAAAATGTGGAAATTAGCATAAGTGCGGGATACAGTAAGACGTGTTGTGCGTATGCAAATTTTGGATTGCCGAACTTGTTTGTGACGTCATAGCGCTGATAAGAGATATAAAGGATTTGACGCGTATTGACCATTGTTGTTCAAACGCAAAGTTGAAAGGGAAAGAATCAATTGACGAACTTGCAATTTTTAGTATGTCTTCCCGACATCACCTAGATGATTTATCGCGTGGCCGTATTATTGGCAAGATTGAAGAAGGGCGAAAAATAACAGATGTTGCCAGGGAGTTCGACGTCAGCCACAGTGTTGTTTCAATGCTTTGGGAATCATTTCAAACGAATGGAGAGTGTAGCAAACGTCACGGGGGAGGTCGTGTTCACAGTATGACACCTGCAGAAGATCGGTACATAGTGCTATCAACAAAAGACACCAGCACAGCACAGCTAGTGAGGTAGCAAATCAGTTTATGGCTGCTACTGGCAAGCGGATCTCCCGAAAAACTGTCGCCAGACGTTTGCATGAAGGAGGACTATACGCCCGCCGTCCTGTTGTGTGCATCCCATTGTCCAGACGTCACCGTACCACCCGTTTGCAATGGTGCCATCAACATCGCAATTGGACTGATAATGACTGGTCTGCTGTCCTCTTCTCAGATGAGAGTAGATACAATCTATCATCTGATTGTCGACGACAACTGATCTGGCGTGATAGTGGTACTGCATATTGTCCAGCAAACATACAGGAAAGGGACCGATATCCGATTTGTAGTGTCATGGTATGGGCTGGCATCATGATCAATGGCCGTACATCCCTCTATGTGCTTCCAACTGGGACTATGACTGGCCAAGGATACATGAATGATGTTCTGCTACCTCATGTTCGCATGTTCCGTGGTGCTGTCGGTGATAGATTCATTTTCATGGACGACAACGCAACATGTCATCGAACAGTCGCTGTCCAGGAGTGTCTTGAGAGCGAGGATATTCAACGCCTCGTATGGCCAGCACGTTCTCCAGATCTGAATCCCATTGAAAATGTGTGGGATGCTTTGGGGAGGAGTCTTGCTGGTCGCCAATGCCCTCCAATAAACAAGGACACCCTCATCTGTGCACTGACAGAGGAATGGGATAAATTACCCTAACAGCTGCTTGATAATGTTGTGCAAAGCATGACACGACGTGTGGAATCTTGCATCACCCTCCATGGTGGCCATATCCCGTATTGACATCTTACGCCGGAACACCTGCGGACGGTAATTGCATTTTTTTCACGTTTACGTATTCTGCACAAAATGGCCTGTTTGTCCCTTGAACACGTTCCAAAGCCTTCTGGATTTCAGAGCACAATAAATTGTCTTTCTTGTAATGTCCTGGCATTCTGACATTATTTTATTTCACTTGGCATCCAACCTGATTTACTTTTTTATACGCTATATAGCCGTTTATGATCCGTCCTTAGCAATTATCCAGCAGTGTATTTGGTAAAGCAAACCGAAATCACTGACAACCAAAATTATTTGAAGCATGCTGAATGAAATTCCATCTTTGCCAAGTACTTCGTTTTCGAGAGATCTAAGATCTTTAACCGGATCTCAAGCTATCTGCATGCAAAGTACTAGCGAAAAAATCCTCGACAAGGATTACCTTATTCTCGCGGCCATGCACAAAGAGACAGTGACTAACTTATAATATGCAAAATAAGTCTTTTTACTGCACAGTGTGTTTATCATATTCAGAAGCTAAAGACGTAAGTGCATTCGTTAAAGAAAAGACTGACGGCAGTACAAAAAAATTATACACACGTATTAAGGAGCATGAGCTATCACATTTAGTGTGCATTTACATTGCCTTGAAACTCATATGGTGAGATCATGAGGTCAAAATGCAGATTCTTTGTTTTTGTCGCAGCAAAAAAGAAAAAAAATAGAAGCTGAACAAGTACAACAAAGGCGGTATATTTTGGATAGGATAATTGAAATTGTAAAATTAATTTGTAAGCGATGTTTCAGCTATAAAGAAGCCTATGCAAGTGCCTCTGAAAAATCCTGAATTAGGTCATGGTGACTTTTTAGAAATTCTATTCTTGAGTAACAAGTATGATCCCATGCTAAAAATGCATGTTGATGATGTTGTGCGAAAAAGTACAACAAAGGCTGGTCTCAGGAATTTTGTATTTCTTCTATCAAAGACAACCATAAACAAAATCACTGTTCTTATCAGTAATGCAATAAAAGAGAAAATATGTAAACAAGTTCGTCGGGCTGGTATACGTTTATTGAATTCAGATAGACTCCTTAACTGCTTTGCTAAATCAAGTAAATTATTGTCAAAGCTTTTGTTTCTGTAAAACAAAGTTTCATCTGATATTGCAGAACTGATCTTTTGGGGCTTAACAAAATAAAACTAAATAATTAGTAATATAGATATAGGAACACCTTACAGATCTTTTGGCTTTGCAATCTGTTTTGTTTACATAGTCTACCATACGACTACGATTTGTTTTGATTTAGAACAAACATTAATACTGTAAAATATTCTTACTATAACTTCTTTTCATTGAATTCGGTAACTGTTTCATTTACTAATTAGTAGTAATGTATTTAGGAAAAGAGAAATGATTCTGCCTCACAATCTTCTAGTGTAACTTAACGCAACACAATTTGCACTACTATGCAGATGACTTTTTTTGTTGCTTTTAAATAGTTCGACACACATGGCACATGCTTCTCATCTGTTTGAATAGAGTTCCTAATATCGTCCGAAGTGACTGTCTAAATATTTATGACACCTGAATTCAAGACAGTGGGAGTAACAGCAGAAAACAAACAAACAAACAAACAAAAAACTAGGAAATATCTCGGAATCAACTTGGACAAACGGTTCTTCACAAATTTTGAAGATGACAATCCGTTTTTTGGTGCAAATATGACAAGGATGGTAAGTCAGATAACATCATTAGGTATTATCATCATGAGATATTCCATTCATGAGGTAAGTGCTTTAGTTTCATTTTTTTATTGATTTACAGGTTTTTGTCCCACTATTTTGACTACTTAAAATTTAGAAATTTCACCAATTAAACTGTGTATACAAAACTCTATGTTTCTTGGCTCAGAACTATAAAGTTCATAAAATGTTTAATTATTATTTGATGTGAAAACAACATATTATATAATTTGGAATCTATTCAAATGAATAAAAGCAGAATATTCACCTAAAATGAAAGAAAAATATTAATGGTGTCTAAATAAAGTTTTACTTAAAAGATTTTACTTAAAAAGATAGGAAAAAATAGCACTACCAGAATTCCACATCGGGAAATCAGCGAAAATGTATACTTTCAGGTTCATCGAAATTATTTATCTGCGGGCCGCGTTTTGGTCGCCATACATAAAAAAAAGCTATTGAATCAGTGAAACAAAATGTTATATTTAGGAGTTAAACCGTTTTGTGACATTTCTGCAATTTTATTTGATAGCAAGAAAATACCGATTAACCAGCCTTTTTTTTAAAGAAGGGAGTGTGTTGCGTGAAATTATGTATACAACGGTGATCGAGTTTATACGTGGAAAGTACAGGTAATCGATGCAGGAACGGCAGATTTAGAGTTGGTGATGCAGATGATATTCACATGGGTCCGACCTTATAAATTTGAATTTATTTACTTTTTTCGCAAGCTTTGAATACTTATTTTTGTCTACATATGCGCAGTCAGAAGCAGCAGTGTCTATTAACGTAATTAATAATATATATATACACGTGTGTGTGTGTGTGTGTGTGGGGGGGGGTCGTACGGCTCCTGGATTTCCTGGAATTAAATTTTTATTTTCCAGGGCGCTGGAAAACTCCTGGAAAAAAGGCAGTTTTTAATGACTCCTGGAATTTTTGTATTTCTTTTTGTGCTGAACTAGTTTGGTTAAAGTTTGTATTTCTTTTTATGCTGAACTAGTTTAGTGGTTTTCAGCCAGTGTTTCCCCATAAAAGTTAGCTCCTCTCCAGCTGTGAACTGGAGGGAGGGAGAGAGAGAGAGAGAGAGTGTGTGTGTGTGTGTAAGGGGAAGAGGATTACAGAAACTTCCTTGCCTGATCGGGTGGGCGGGTGCAGCACGGCTGTTGACTGACAAGTATCTCCTGCACCCTACGGGATAAAAAATATGATTTTCTATCTTAGCGGAATTTCTACAAAACTGAATGAAAATTTAATGGACTTAATAAGTTGCTAAAAGGAACGAACCGACCAAATTTCGTGTGAATCGGATAAAAACTGGGAAAACTAGCCAATAAAATTTTTAATCACGTACGATGGCAGTTTTCCCACTCTAATGTCATAATAAAAAAAATTATGCGCAATTCAAAAAATTTTCATTTGATTGTAGTGAAATTTGCAGGGTAACCTTATATGACCCAGTTACGATATCTGTGAAAAATTCAGATCTTTTAATTGAAAATTCAGAAAAAAAAATTTCGGCATTTTTTTTCCTTATTTAGGAAAGAAGAGTACATACCTGCCAACTCTTCCGATTATGGCAGAAGTCTTCCAATTTTTTATACATTCTTCTGATCTTCAGACCAAACTCGCGTTCTTCTGCCGTTCAAAAAATTTCTATGTTTTTTGCAAAAAATAACCTGTTTTATTAATTTTTGTAAGTCAAACAAAAAAAAAGTTGAAAAGCGCCGCAGTAGCTTACTAGTCTTAATCTCAGGGCTGCCAGACCTGCGCCAATTGTGCCAGCCCGTGCCAAAATGCTGTTCTTGCACCATTCTGCTAAAAAAATTGCAATTTTGACGACGAAATCTGCGCTAATTTTGTGCCAAAAGTTAAAAATCTTACGCCATTCGAATTCGATTCAGTGGTTACTTTGTACGTGAGATTCTTCCGTGGGTTCGCGGAGCCCCCCCCTTTTTTGGTCAATTTTGAGATCGATGCAAAAGAAGAAATTTTCCGGGTATTAGTGTGTGTGTGTGTGTGTGTGGGGGGGGTGTATTTTGTCTGGGGACGTTGTTTTGTCTTTTTAAACGTTTAAACGTTCGGAAACGGAAGCTAAACGGAGTGCAGATTTTTCCCATAATCATATTTTTTTTCTCTCGCGATGTTGCTTCTGTTCAGTATTGTTGTTAAATATAATTTCAGCTTGAAATTGTAGGCAGCAATTTCCGAAAACGGAAGTTAGGCCGCCCTAAAATTTCCCCGTAATCTTCGTCGGCCACGAGATTTTTACGCTGATTCCTGGAATTACCTCTTTTTTGTTATCATTTGGACCATTTACGAGATCGATGCACAACTGAACTGAAATTTTGGGAGGATTGGTGGTGGGGAGGGGGAGAGGGTATCGTTTTCTCCGTCAGAGAAGGGAATTTCATCCTTCGAAAACAGAAAGTAGACGGAGGTAAGATTTCTCTCGTAATCGTAATTTTTTTTTTCGCGATGTTTCCTCTGCAGAGTATTGTTAGATATCATTTTATTCCATAAATATTTGTATTTCAGCTTGAAAATGTTGGATAAATTTCCGAAAACGGAAGTCAGACAGAGCGAAGATTTCTTCAGTAATTGTATCCCCCTCCTGCGATGTGATCCCTACTCCTATGTAGTTGTTAAATGTCATCACCCTCACAAATGTGTGTGCATTTTAGCTTGATAAGGGTGGAGGAAATTTCCAAAAATGGAAGTGACGAAGTTTGGAAATTTGTAAGAATTGATGCATGGTGTTAAAAAAAAAAAGTTTTCATTCTCTGAAAATTACACCATTTATCTAAAATAGTGAAAGCTCTGATATCAGAATTCATGGTTCTCAGCTACAGTTGATGTTTTTAGTAAGCACCCGGATACCTTTCAAAAATTGCATTGCTTTTGGAGCAGACAATGCTCCAGTAATTATAGGAGAGAAAAATGGTGTGGCTCGTCATTTGAAAGAACACCAAAGTGAAGTAATAATTATAGGGTGTATTTGCCATTTAATTAATAATGCAAAAGAATTTTTTCTTGGGTTAAAAAAATCGCACAATGTTTCGATCATTAATGTCAGGTGAATCGCTTGAGTCTTCTGTTATTTAAATGCAAAGAAAATTTATTTTGTTTTCAAAAAGGTACTCCAAAGAATTCTTAAAAAAGCCAAAAAGGTCACCGTAAAAAGTTTAGCTAACTGTTAAATTACTATAAATAAAAGTTCCCTTCAATAAAAACACACAAAAAAATAAAGATAAGTGTCCTGTATTCCTTTTTTGCTTAAGCAGTATGAGTTCTAAATCACTTTATCGTGTGACAAATTGACGTAAAAAAATCTTCTGAATTTTTCAAAGCAATCTTCTACATATTCATTAAATTTGTTGGCAGGCATGAGAGTAGCGGGTGGGAGGGGCTGGATGAGAGGACATGGAGAAGATCCTCCAAACCTTAAATTAACTCAAGAGTATAGTGACCTATACGTAATGCTGATTGCAGAGGCATTTGGCTGTCTTCCTTGTAAATTGGTAACGAGAACATTGTTCTGTTTTATTAGTCAGAATAAATTATTGTTGTGTAGTTATGCCAGGTGGTAAGTGTATATTTAATCCAGCTTGGCTAGATAATGTCAAGTATAAGGATGTTTTGCTGAAAGATACTTCTAAGTTTGAAGCAAAGTGCAAAGTATGTGATCGTTGCTTCGATGTTTCAAATATAGGTGAGTCTGCCAATACTGGTCATGTGGCTAGTAAAAAGCATATTTCTTTATTGGCAGCTAAACAAAAGCAAACAGTAGATATCCAAGACTTTTACAAGAAGTCACATGGTGCTGTTCCTATTAAAAAACCTGCAGTATCTGACATAAGTTTTAAAAAATCGTTTTCCCAAAACAATGTGCTAAAAGCAGAAATTCTATGGATGGTGAAAGTCATTACTTCACATTATTCATATAAGTCATGTGAAAAAATCTGTACTGACCTTAATGTTCCCTGACAGTAGCATTGCAAAAAGTTCACTTGTGGTGGAAAAAAAAAATGTGCATATTATTCTGTTTTTGGTATTGCCCCATTTTTTATGTCACTTTTAAAGGGAAGAGTCAAATCTCAAGATGGATATGTGTTACTGTTTGACAAGACCCTTAACAAGGAAACTAGCAAAAAACAGTTGGATTCTCATGTTAGGTTTTGGGATGGCGGGCAAGTTTGTGCAAGATACTTAGGCTCTGACTTTTAGGACATGCTGCTGTTGATGTATTGTGTAGTAAAATTCAAGAAAACTATTCCAGCTTAGGTTCTGGTAACTTGCATCAGCTGTCCATGGACGGACCCCATGTCAATTGGAAAGTTTATGATATGATGCTGAATGCATTAAAATTAGAGGGCCGTGCCTCTTTGTTGAATGTTGGCAGTTGTGGATTGTTCATAATGCTTTCAACAGTGACTGCAAAATAATGCCAGAACTTGGTGAGACTATTCAAGCATTGTATTATATATTCAAGGACTGGTCAGCTAGACGTGAAGACTTTTCAAAAGTGACAAACTGCAACCTCTTTCCGCTAAAGTTTTGCAAACACTGTTGGCTTGAAAATGTGATTGTTGTTGAAAGAGCTATTGAAATTTTGCCAAGTATTTCATTATATGTCAGCAAGGTTCAGCAAAAGATATTACCTAACCCTCAAAACAAGTCATTTGATGTGGTGAAGAAACATGTTAAAGACCCACTTTTTCTTGTCAAATTTAATTTTTTGTTAGTGTGGCTAAAAGTGTTGAATATTTTTTACTGTTTATCAGACTGACCAACCAATGCTTCCCTTTTTGGCTCATGACTTATATAGTTTGTTAAACGAAGTGATGCAAAGATTCATAAAGGGTAGATCTTTATGTCAGAATGATAAAGTTCAGGTAGCATTTGGGGGGGGGGGGAATAAATTAATGCCTAAATAATAAATATTTTCTGAAGAAAAAGTGTAAATATATGGAAAATTCATTTAAATAATTACATGTTTTCTTTGTGTTTCTCAACGGACTTTTAAAAGCAGTCGTCAAAAAAAAAAAAAAGGAGGGTTCCGGGAATTAGGACGTAATTTTTGGGGTAGTGTGTGTCAACAATCAGACAAAATGTGACATGGGGGAGGGGGAAGTCTAAAAATAGTAAAAAAATCACGGACATATTTTATGGACGGCCCCTTACAGCACTGGCTTTCTCCATTCCCTGGAACCAGTGGCTGTAAATTCTGGATTGGTGACTACATGTAACATTTAGAGTTGCTCATGGTGGTTGTTAAACCTCTAAACAAAACAAAACAACATCAACAAAAAAAGCAATTGTAGCTTTGGAATCTGATCAAAGCTCAGAATTATGTTATTTAAAGCATTCCAGTGTGTGGAGTGCTTCAATAGGTGACTGTGAGCTGAAAGCAACATACTTTTGTATTTGCCATGTACTTTGAGAACATTATTTTTTCATTGATTTCTGTTCTCTAAGTCATGTTTCAATAGGAGGATCCAATGGACTGCCAACATAGGTGTCAAAATCGATTTTGTGGAGGATAGTATAAATTTCTACTACCAGCAGAAAAAGTAGAAATTTATAGGAAAGGCAAAGGAAGGCCAAGGAAGACATGGGTGGATCAGATTCAGGAGTGTCTGCATGAGAAAAAGATTATGAGTATGAAGTATAAAAGATCTTGTGTACGGCGTGTAATGGATATCAGTGAAGCACAAGTTGTATGTCAAGATCGCTGTAAATGGCGAAGTTTGATATGACAACAATAAGTAAACATATCTGGAAGTTTGTATTTCTTTTTGGAGCTAACCTCTGAATCTCAGAGAACAGCTTAGTGATATGTATGTATGTATGTAGTATAAATTTCTATAGTTATAAGCATCCTCCAGTATGCAGCTACATAACCAATAATTGATTTCATGTTCTCCAGCCCCTGTGGTTTACTAGTTCATTGTAATACTTGTTTCTGCACTGATATTTAAAAACAGCTGTATATTTTAGAGATCTTGCTGGTCGGACTTCAGTGTACCAGCAGGGCTTTCCCCTTTTAAAATCAATGTGATAGATTAATTCCTGAAGTGAAATTTTCCTTAATTCATTTCTGCTAATTGTGCTATCCAACAGGAGAAGAGGAAGAATTATATGTATTTTAGATCATGTCAACATTCCATTGTTAAATGAAGTGTAAACCTGCTGGCTGTATTACCTTTCATAGTAACCATATAAGATTCATTTCCTCATAGGTACTGATGTGTAACTCAAAAAAAAAATCTATTACTTATAAAAACCAAACCTGCTTACCAAAATTAAACGAAGCAATATTAAAAAAATGCATAAATTATATTACTAAAAGTAACTCATTAATGTAAAAAATGTGTGTTTATGGAAATGATGCAGATGTAATAATGGTGGAACATCTGAAAAAAATTATTTTCTATAAATGGTGTCCTGCTCTATGCTTCTCTTGTTATACAAGTTGACAAGTTGCAGAATTTGGTCATTGCTTTGCTCAAAGAGAACAAGAAAGTTACAATAGCACTACAGTAAGAAGAACTTTTTATTCTGTTTTGGGTCTTCTATGGAAATGTCATTTTTAAAATTTTTTTACTGTCTTTCCTGGGTTTAGGTAAACATGTTTGTATTAAACACTAAGTAGTTATTTTTGTTTTGGAAAGAAGTAATGGATCCACATGTACACACAATATTTAGTTTGTGAATATTCATTATTTTTCACTTTATGAAGGACTGCTGAAGCATGAAAATGGAGACATCCTAAAGCCACTTCGCCCAGGTGTTCTGAAAGATTCCAGAGAATTGGATTTTTATGAAAAAATTTTTGATGCTAATTGTCAAGATCCCATATTTTTAGAGCTTGCAAATTTTGTGCCTTTGTTTAAAGGAACATGGACTGGTCACTTGAATGGGGAAGGTTAGTTTAAACTATTTTTGTTTTCTGCTGTTTATCCACAGAAGTACAGTATTTGAGTAAGCTTGATGATATTTTGGGTATCTTTGAATTCTTTACATAGGGACTTACATGTAGAAGCTACAATACCTTGAAAAAGTGAAAATTAATATGTGGTCGTTGTGCAAATAAAAGTTGTATGATTAAAATATCCCATGTTTTCTTAGTAAATGTCTATGTGAAGAAAGTGAATTATATTGGAAATCCAGTTATTCAAAATGAGAAGTTTTAAAGCTACAGCGAGTCTTCCACTGAGACTTTTCTTTTAATGAGAAGTTTAATGATGAAGTTCTGTGAAGCATTATATAAAAAAGGCAAACTAGTTTATTTAAAGAACTGAGTGCTGCATTAAAAATGAATGTTCTTCCTGTAACTTTTGGCACAATACCTTCTGCATTCTGGTATTCATCTAACTTTCGTACCAGCTTTTCAAATCTCTCTGGAAAGAATTCTGTAAGTTTTATTTTCAGCATACAACACATGACTTGAACATTTATGTTATACTTTAAGTATTAGCTTCATCAGTATGTTTGACAGCACTGGTAATAAATCTAAAGGCATATGGTGCCAGATTAAAACTATAGGTTGGTGCTCTGCACCATTTTCTCCAGCATTGCACTGCTCTAGCATCACATTGCTTCATGCTCTTCAACCAGCTTTCTGTGGATGGTACTTCTTAACAGATGTTCTGCCTTATCATACTGGATGGCAACATTTACCTACCCTTTTCACCATATCTCCAACACATGAACATTTGCTGTTGTGCTATAACTCACACATCACCGTGAATAACCAACAGTTGAGACCACAAGTACCAGTGGAAAGATGAAGGATGAATTTTTCTTTTTGGAATATAGCTGTCAATTCTTTAAATGAACTGGCATGAATTTACAATGAGACCCTGAAGCACATTGACATCCTTTGTATTTGTCAGAAGAGTGAAAACAATTCATTAGCCAAAACTGCTCGTCAGATCCCCTTGTCCTGTATCATCTCAAAATAAACTAGTAGTGAAGGATAACAGGTATTTTTGCTTTAGAAGGGGTGTAAACTGGCCAAGGCTGTTGGAAAACAGCTATCCATTATAATAGGGGGAAATATTTAATACAGGTTTAGATTTTTGGATAACTATATTATATTACATAGTGGCTTAGCCTAATATGTAGACAGTTGTTAACTACACATTATGTCCATCAATACTGTATTTTATTTTGTTCAGCAAGTTTTTTTCTGGATTTCATATGCTCTGTTGAGCTTAGGTTATTGTGGGAAAGTAATTTAAGATGCTTTACATACTTTTAAGCCTAATATTGTATGGCATGAAGATCACTTCAACCAGACTGTAATTGTTGTTCTGACAATGTTTTTTTCTTTTTTTTTTGATGTCATGTAGATATAACTCAATTATTATTTAGTGATATCCAAAGTGCATCAAAAGATTGGATGAATGACATCAAAGGACTGAAAGCTATCAAAATTGGATTGTATGTCTTTGTGAATGATGTGACTTGAAACCATGAAGCAATAATTGAAATTCAGAAATGAGGCTTAAAATCTCATGAAATCTTAAAAATATACATGAATGAATTTAAAAACAGACCTAAGATTTCTGAATTAAGAAGCTCAAGCAGCATGAAATCTTCTGGCATCCATGGCAAATCTGAATACATTTTCCATTGCTACTTCATCAGTACTGTACATTGATTGTAATGCCCTGTTCCAATATATTGTCAACTTTCCAGCCGCTCCACATTATTATTTGTCATTTAGGTTCTCAGTGGCTTCTGGTGATGGTAACTTTAGGTGCATATATTATTTGTTTCTTTTTCTTTTGTCAATCTTTTTTTAAATTTCTATTGGGTTTTTCCAGGCATAAGATAATACCATTGGGCAATTACTATTCAATTGCACTATTGGTTTTTTTAAATGCATGTATAGATTCAACTGTAAGTATCTCCTTCCATCTTCTTTGTTGGCAAATAATTTCTACAGGGTGTCCCACTCGCTACTGAACCCGGCATTTCTTTAATAATATTAACACCAATGAAGATATTGCAACGAAATTTAAAGTGGACTTACCTCATTTCGTGCAAAATGGGATGATATCACAACATGTTCTGGAAGTGGCCACTATTTGCGTCCAGACAGCATTGAACCCGGCGCTGTCCACCAGCCAGCCAGACGCGCCTCTCTGCTGCTTTGTTATGCCATTTTGCTGAGCGTGTTTACCCAATACGGTTGTTGATAGTGAGTGCTCGTGGCTGTTCGTGTACATGTGAAAATGTATCGGTATACTCTGGAGGAGCGAGTGTTTATTGTTCGCACTTATTGGAAAACAGAATAGATAAAGTCTTCTCAAAAACAATTCCTGGAGAGGTTTGCTGGCAGATATCTACCGAGCAAGTCTACCATTTGGGCATTGTCAAAGAAATTGGAAACCAAGGGGACTTTATTAGACGACCGTGCAGGAGGTCATCCACAAATGTCCAAGGAAACGATCCATAATGTAAAGGGCTGACTACTTGCGTCTCTCAGGAAGTCACTGTCACTTCACCAACTGTCACAGGAAACAGGTTGTCCAAAAGCTTGCTGTGAAAAAAGCGAAGCTTCATGCGTACCGTATTTCCATGGTCCACAAACTGAAAGAGCCTGACCATGTGAAACAAGTGACATACTGTCGATGGTTTCAGACATTTCTTCTGGAAAATCTGGGAATTCTGAACTACTCGTGGTTCTTGGACGAGGCTTGGCTTCACCTGTCTGGATACATCAATTCTCAAAATTCCCATATTTGGGCCAGTGAAAATCCCGATGCGATACATGAAGAATCCCTTCATTCACAGAAAATTGGTGTTTGGTGTGGGATGACCCAGTGCTGCATAATTGGTCCCATCTTCTTAGATACAACCATCACAACAGCTGCATATATGGAAATCTTAAACACCTTTGCAAATCAATTGTACAACAAAGAACTCTCCATTGGATATTACCAGCATGATGGAGCGACATCACACAGCAGTATGGCTGAAATTCCGTCCTTTTTCGGCGACCGCATCATTTCGAAGGGTCTATGGCCACTGCGCTCGCCCGATCAGACGCCTCCTGATTACTTTTTATGGGGATATCTAAAACGAGAGTTTACCAAAAGAAACCACAAACCATAGATGCCTTGAAAGCAAACATCACCTAAGAAATTCAGGCAGTGATGGTGGACGTACTGGCAAGGGCTTTCCACAATATAGTGCGCCGGGTTCAGTGCTGTCTGGACGTAAATGGTGGCCACTTCCAGCACATGTTGTGATGTCATCACATTTTGCATGGAATTAGGTAAGTCCACTTCAAATTTTGTTGCAATATCTTCATTGGTGTTAATATTATTAAAGAAATGCCGGGTTCAGTAGCGAGTGGGACACCCTGTATATTGGCCCAATCAGGGTTGCATTATTATTAATGCAGTAATCTATGAGAACAGTTTTGTTTTGCCTTCTATTCTAATGTTTTTAAATGTTTGGATAATCTGACTTCTATGTTGCACTTAGTGCTTGCTACCAGTGTAACATATTGGTTTAGCATTATGAAAATCTTGAATAGGGGTTTTATGTATGGCAGATTTTTTCAAGGTGGGGGTGTCATCATGGCTATTGGTTATAACATGCTATGGAAAGCTCAGCATTACACACATTCGTTGGTGCTGAAGGTCTAACTATGGGAGTGCATACTGTGGTTATGCTGAAAAATCTCACCATCGTTGCTCTTTATTCACTTAAAAGGAACAAAAAAGCATTTAAAATTATAGTAATATTTTTTTAATGAAAAGATCTTTATATTTTCTTCTGACAATTATGATATGGATCTTTTTAAAAATCAAAGTGCCACAAACTGTTATTTTCTTTTTTAAAGTGGCATATTACCTGCACTGTGTGTGGCATGTAATAAGCAGAACCTGAATTTATTACTTTTTTAACAGATAATACACAGATTATGACTTATGATGAAAAATATGGTATGTGTACTGTAACCTTATTTGTCTGTTACTTGACCTGCTGGCTAGAACTTTTTATGTCTTGTAGTTTTAGACAGTCATGATCTATCTGATTGCATTCTTCACAGTAATAGTGCTCCAAGAAATAATCAGCATCACAATGTGTGTGACTATTTGCATGCTCTTATCAGAACAGGTTTTTTTTACTTATCACTTCACAGTCACCATGCTAATACTCAAATGTGACTCTTGCACCATGTTGAGAACAGTCTTTGTAAGGGATTTATTTATTAACTAAAAATCCAACTTTGTTTGGAATATTTAATGTGTAAGCAATTAAATTCTAAGCATGTACAGTATTTCATTCTGTGCAGATCCACTTGTATATTTGTTTCATATAAACTCTGGAGTACATCCTCATGTAAAAATTCAATGTATTAGTACAAAGATCTATGATTATTGTTTTCATGTGTACGTGTTGTGGTTTTCCCTGCCTTAATTTCAAGTAGTATGTGTGCATATGTGCTGTCACTGTGTGTTGTATCAGTGTATGTTTTAAATTGTTTTCAAAAAATACTGTGTGTACTTTTTATATTCCTTCATAGGAGATTACTAAAACCTAATGCCTTTCACATTTAGGTTGTCAGCATTCTTTTGGGCCAACAAAGACATTCTAAAAGAGACAAGGGAGGATGAATAGGTTTGTCACAGACAGGGGCATACTGATAGCCCCTGCAACCCCCGCATTGTGAGGGGGCCTTACGGCTAAGAGGGCCTCTGACCTCAGCAGAAAAGTTTTACTGAACTTTTTGTGGAAACTTCATGCAAAACTGGTTAAAGAAATAACCAAGAATTCAGGCAGCTTTGAACGAAGTATTAAAAAGAAAAGCAAGTTTTGCTTCTTTTTTTAGTAAATAAGTGAAACTTTAAAAAAACATTTTCGTTGCCTTAGTTCATAAAAGCTGGATGACAGGAAAGTAGCTTTTCCAGAGAACTTGAGCAGGGCCTGATTTACGGGAGGACATTTGGGGCACGTGCCCTGTGCCCCGATCTTTGAGGGCTGCCAAAATAGTTATTTATTTCTTGTTTTGCATCTAACTGATTCACAATTTTCATCCACTAAAAAAAAAGTTAAAATGGTAATTTCATAACTGTACATTGAAACACACAGGAACGACAATTATAATTTCTGCAAATAAATGGAACACCATATTATTGGCAAATTAATGTCTTAATTTTCCAATAATAACTATGTAACCAGTCCCAGCATAAGAATGTAGGGTGCAACCAATCGCTGTCACTTTGTAATGGAAGGAGGCATGGCCTTACACATTTTGTGGGGGCGGGTGAAAGTCTCTTGCCCAGGGCCCCAAACTAAGTCAGTCCCTGGAATTTGAGGGCCTTTCACGGCCACAGCAAATGCTCCTATGCATGTATATTAACAGAATGTGTGTAAGAAATATGCGTATCAGTTCAATGAGCAGAATTTTCATACCAATGATGACAAAGTACATATACTGTATTTGCACATAACTGTATTTACATATACTGTATTTGCACATAACTACACATCCTTCAGAATATAACAAACTAAAAGATGTTCTTCTCTGGAAGAAAAAACCAGAGTCATCTTTTTTATGAGAGTCAAGAGAATTTTTTTTTTACTCTGTGCAAAACATTGTGATATTATGTTAAATGTGTTTTTTTACATTCAAGAGTAAATAATTTAAGTAGTTTTACGTGTTTTGTGCCACAATTCTTAATTGTTACTTATTTATTTGATTACATATGTTCTGTATTTTTATATAAACCGGAAAAAGTCATTAGACACTGTCACACAACATTCGCATGCTTTGTGTATGTGATTGTGAGGCATTTAAAAGAGGCTGGCCTTTTGTATAGTTCTCTAAAAGAATAAAATTTGCATGATATGATTAACTTTAGCATAAGTGTTTTGGAGTGCTTTATATCGGTATGAAAGTAGGGCAAACATTTTAATTACAAAGTGTACATTTGGATTTCACACAATAAATTAATAATTTTGATTTTATGAAAAGTACTTGCAGGTTCCAAAGATTTTGATTTATTAAAATGCCTGTTAAGCCTAGTAAATAATATGGAAGTTAAAAATGTTCAGTAATGGAAAGCTAATAAATTTTTCTCAAAATAGCCTCAAAAGGTTTTATTTGTGGGGGCCCCAAGTGTTTCCGGTACACCACTGGTCACAGACTAAAAAGGAAGACTTAGAACAAAATGTATTGATAGTTTAAAATTTGCCATTAGTTAGGGATAGAGGAAGTGATTTGTCAGTGACTTAATCTCTTGTAACATAACAAGAGAGATGGAGAAAATCTAGGTAGGTAATTGGCATTATTTTTTATTTTGTTATCATATTCTATACATGACTTGTGCTTATTCTGAAAAAGTCCTGGAATTCCATGTTGTGTCCTGTAAATATCCTGGAATTTTTATCCATGCACATTTTTTTTATCTCTACAGGATGTTTTGTAGCTCAGGATTTTTCTAGTGTTTTAACTTATACGTGACAGATTTGCCACCCCCTCCCCCAATGTGAGACTGGCTTTTGGCTTTCTTGTCTCATAGCAATACTGAAGTTGAGTTGTTTTAGTATCGCCACAGTCATTAGAAATACTGTTCAGTACTACTGTTACTCCTTTTTATTCTTCTTCCTGGTCTTCAGACTGTTGTGGCAAATCGTTGGTGTTATACAAAGGAATTAAAAACTAAGTTTTCATTTGTTCTTAACATTGCAAGTGGTGATGTGCATAACACAAGAAAAGACTATTTGTTGGATGCTAGTGGTGAAGCAGGTCACAAAAGGGGATGGGTGAAATGATTGAAGCAAGTGCGGGGAAGAGGTGTGTTTTGTAGCCATGGCTTTGGGCATAGGTTGGGTGGAATGGAGGAGACATGGTGAGTGATCCTGTCCCATATTTTCTGACTCTTTTATTTAGGTCCTTCACACCATGAATGGAAAAATGGTTGGTGTTTGAACACTTTTTTTATTTATTTAATTGTTTGCTGTTGCAGACTGAGTTCCTGTTCTTTAATTGCTTCAATTGTAATTGAAAGTAAAAGCTCCAGCGTCATTTCTTTGCTTCGAGAATTGCATGAAGGTCTCATGAAAAAAACAAAAAAAATGTACTGTGCTTACAGGGGATAAAAGAGTGTACATAGAATGTAAGAAACTTTTTTACTCCTTTTACAAAAGTGGTTTATCAGGTTGGTTAAAAAGAAATATAAAAAATGAGAGAGCCCCTGCAAACCCTCATAAAAATAGGAAAACCCTACCTACCTAATCAAACTAGTTCCCCTCTTCATCAGTACCTACCAATGGGTTACAAGGCTGTGGATCCCACAGCAATAAAACTTGGGAATCTGTGAGGCAAAGAATGTGGCAATGGCTTGACACACAGCTTGTTCATTTGGGAAGGTATTCTCTTCCAGGAAATGCACCTGATGCCGTAAGAGGTGATGATCCATAGGGGCAGGGTTTGGGAAATATGCAGGGTTTCATCGTCTAAATGGGAATTTGTTGGACGATTATTTTGGAGATGTGAGCATGCATTGTTTTGTAACTGAAGGACTTCATAATTGTTGATCAAAACTGTCTGCTTGTTATGGAGCTTTTTCTGTGTGTGCTGTGTTTCAGTGCAATAGTGGTTCGAATTGATGGTCTCACCTGCTCAGAGAAATGAATAAACACCATATGAGAACCAGTACTTTCCATGGGTATACTGATATCTTTGGACAGTGTTGAGGTAGCTCTGTGATATCCAACCACTGTGCTGATCATTTATGATTGCTGTGGAAGACCCACTTGTCATCACAGGTTACAATCCTATGCAGGAATCCCTCCCTTCTGTGCCTCTGGCAAGGGGAAACATGTACACTTCTAGGCGATGTGTCTTATCGGCTGCTGTCAGTTTTTCTTGGCAGCCAGACATCCAACTTTTTCACCTTCTTCAAGACTGCCAGACATCCACCTTTCTCATCTTCTTCAGGACTGCCAGACACCCACCTTTTTCATCTTCTTAAGGGCCACCTTTTTCACCTTCTTCAGGACCGACAGACACCTAGACAACCATTAAATGACACACACACACACACACACACACACACAGACCTTTGCTGCAATCTCACTGACTCTATGTCGTGGGTCAGCTTCTCGTCTGTTGTAGCTGCTGCTGGATGATCACAAGGCACATTTGCTTGGGAAGTGTCTCCTGCTTGGAATTTTGCAAACCATCAGTGCATGGTGAGTTCATCTGCAGTACACTGCCCAAATGCTGCATTACTGTTTTGTGCCGCCATACCATGGAATGCTCTGATTTTGAATTTGTACAGAAAAATTATGCACATTGACCCATTTCTATGGTCTACTTTGACCAAAGCCTGTGCTCTCACAGTTGAACCTTGTCATGAAATGAAACACACAACATGCTCACCAGATATATACTGACCTCGTGACATTGCTGGATGGTACCATTCTGCTAAAGGGGTTAAACATGTTCACCTGTTAAATGTGGACATTTCATCTGTGCCAACCCAATATTTTGTCTGTTCAATGATTTGCCTGTTTCATGTAAAATAGTGCTGTTAAAATCCAGGTATTTTTTCAGTGACTTCCAGATTTCAAAAACCGAATAACCTGATTTATGATATTCTGTTTGTAAATGTACCCTTTTCTATACCATCTTGTTCTTTCTTTCTTTCATAGGTACTGTCCTTTGTTTCATATGCTCTTTGCTTGTTTTGTTCTTTATTTCTGTTGTGGCAACTCCATGGGTGGTGATGTGGGAGGACACATGCTGAAAAACTTTCTTAACAAAAAATGTGATAAATCATACTTCAAGTACGAATTGTAATACTTGATTATAACAAATATTAAACTGAGGAAAAAAATATTTCTTGTTTAAATTTATTTTTGAATCTCATATCTGAATCTGGATTTTGGATAGCTGAAATACAGTTATCCAGATAGTTAAAATCTGGATTTTGTTTAACAAAATAACCAGTTTTTGAAAAATCCAAAAACTGTGAACAGTACTAGTGTATGCCTTTCATCAGTTTGGAATGTATTTCAGTTTCCATGGTTTCACTTTTGCATGCATCAAAGAAATAATGATACACACTAGTTTTTGATGTACTAGTGAAATCATGTAATTTTTTTAGTGATTAGCATATATTAAGATGATGTGAGTCCCATAAAAATTTCAGATTATTTCATCCAAAGTTCAGATAACTAAATAGTGTTCATTCAGATAACTATATTATAAAATTACCCCACTTCCCCTCGTCTAATTACTTGCTACTCCAGACTACTCCCCACCACTGCAATGTAACAGCTTTAGTTTCCTCACATGGTGCTTGTTGGGTACCCTTCTTTTTCTGAGCCTTTCATATTTAGCTGTGACAAGCAACTATCCTGACTGTTCTACACCTCCTGAGTTGCTCTTGAAGCCCAGATGTACACTGCTGTTTGTGAAAATTGCAGTACCCTGAAGAACTGCTGGTATTAGCTTAAAACTTACAGGATATGTACAACAGGTCAGGACATGCAAATGATTTAAATGTCAGTGAAAATACATTTGGAGCAGTGCCCTCTGAACTGTCCAATCTTGGGTATGAAGAGCTGGCTCAAACAAGATGTTGCAAAAAGTGATTTTCATAAACAATAGTGTATTTTGTAGGTGGATGCTTTCTGTGCATTTTCTGAAAGTTTGTCAGTTATAGTTTTGCTTTTGACTTAAGCACCACCCTCTTATGTCAAGCAATATTTGTTCATCTGTTATTTTGCACTCTCTGCAGTTTTATTTTTGCTGATAATTGCAGGGTTAATGTCATAATAGTAATATTTGCTTTGTGTACTTAAATTCAATATGCCAAAAAGGAGGTGAACATTTAGTGAAGGTTGTCTTGTTAAAATAGACTACAAGGATTGGCTATCCCACGATGTAATTAAATTTAAAGCTTTGTTATGATTTGTGATCACAAATTTGATGTATCCAGCATGGGTGAAGTAGCACTCAAAAGTCATATAACTGGTAAAAAACATCAAAGTCCTGTGCATTTTTGTTCCGGAAAGAGTGTTGAGCATATGAGGACTTTCTTTATACTTTCAACCCAACAGCAACTCGACTCAAATGCACCATCTGTTAGCAGTAGAACTCCAGTTACAATTGAAGGATCATTTTCTTCAGAAGCAATCTTAAAAGCAGAATTATGTGGGTGATAAAGGCCTTGTGTAGCAATTATTCATTTAAATCATGTGAAAATATTAAAGATGTTTTCAAATTAATGTTTACACACATTGCGATCACTGGAAAAAATTTCTTGTGGGAAAAGGAAATATGCCTACCTGTCTGAGTTCAGCATTGCACCCTATTTTTCTTCTACCCTTAAAGCCAGAGTGGAACAGGCAAATGGGTGTGTTTTGTTATTGGATGAGTCTGAATAAACATATGCAGCATAAAGAATTAGATTACCATGCAACACCTGATATTTTATATAAAAAGATTTCTGAAAAAATGTCTAGTTCTTGATCCAGGTAATTTGCATCAACTATCTGTGGACTAACCTAACATCAGCTGGAAAGTTTTCAAAATTGTGCAACTCTTGAAGCAAGAGAAACTTTCTGTGTTGCTTAATATTGTAAGTTGCATGTAGTGTACAATACTTTCCGAAAGGTATGTTCCTTTTCTACCTGAAATGGAACAATTTTTGACCTTGTATCACTTCTTGAAAGATGCTTCTGTGAGATGAGAACATTTTATTAATTTCACTTCAGGAAGATATTGTTTAAATTTTTGCAGGAACAGATGCATTAAAAATGTTGCTGTCTGCCAGCGAGCATTAGAACAGTATCTAGAGAAAAGAAGTACCAGGTCACCTGCAAATAAGTCACTTGAAACATTGCAGGAATATTTAAGAAATAAACTATTTGTTGCAAAATGCAGTTTTTTTATCAGCTTAGTCTAGGATATTGAACCATTTTTAGTTTCATATGAAATGGATAAACCAGTGTTACCGTTCCTTAGCGGAATTTTAGAAAATGTTTTAAAAAGAGTTTTCAGATGTGTCTGTCAAGGATGACCAGGTGATTGCCTGCAAAATTCCTGTGCAACTGCTAGAACTGGATGTTGAAAATAAAAAATGCCATAAGTATGTAAACAACATTTCTGTAGGCTTTGTGACACAGAATTTCATTTGGGATTTGAAGAGGAAGAAATCTAACTGACAGGCAAGTGATGGAATTTTACATGAACTGTAAACTTCCATGATCATTAACATTTGCAAGTAAATTTAATATGTGAAACATATATACTTACACTCCAAATGTTGTAGTACTAACACTATTTTTATAGCTTTTTCTTTCTTTTTTCTTTTTTTTGCCAATTTGCGATATGAACCATGTGTATTTCGTTTTTGTTTGATATTAAAAAATAAATATTTAGAAGGGTCAAATGGTAATATTTTATTACATTGTAGTGAAAATAATAGTTGGTTTTAGGAAAATACTGTTACTATTAATAAAAAATTAAATTTAACTTAACTTAAAACCATGTGGTTGGATACTTACTTGGTTTGCAGCGATGTTCAAAGACATTATTTTTAATATATTAGTCTTTTTTTAAATAAATTTTAGCCTAGAATACGGGTAGATGACTTTGACTACATATCAACGAGTCAAAGGCAATAGTAACAAACTTCTGTAATCAGGTTGAGCAAAAAACTTACTAAAAATCACCTCTGAAATATTTGTTGGTTCAGAGCTTGATCTGTGTAGATCCTCAGCATTTAAAAAAGGGAAATATGGCTGCCAATGATCTGAAATTCAGTGATTATTTAGTGATCCTCACAAATCCATTCAAAGTTAAGGAGGCAAATTATGATGCAGTTATAGGAGGCTATAATTATTTACACTGAAATAACTTGCATTCCCAATTATGATGTTAAATCTGATTGTACAGATGTGCATATTTTTACAAAGCTTGATTGCAGCCAAGTCTGAGTTCTAATATTTGTGGTGCTTCTTTCACTTGTACAGGAATTGGTTGCGCTGGGTTTTTTTGAAAAATAAGCTTATGATGGTTGAAAATCTTCATTACCAGACAATCACATAGCAAAATGCTTTATCAATGACCACATAAAATTGGTTCGAGGCATAAAGAATGTAACAATTGCAAAAGAACTTCTGTGTCTGCTCACCAGAAATACCATATGTATCTTAATGAAAAAAGAAAAGATGAAATCGAAAAATCTGGAAGAGATAAAAGAAAGTCATCACTGGATCACGTAGAGAAAATAAAGAAAAAGTGGCTGGAGGAGGACTATCAGATTTGCTGAAATTGTCCAATTCTTATTCTAACAAAGCAAAAAATTAGTCAGTTGGCATTCATAGCCAAAGCAAATTTTCTTCATAAAAGTGATAAAGAAAACACTAAGTCATTAAAAAATCTAGAAAAAGAATTCAAGTTAAAGTTCATGGAAATAAAACATTACTGAACTTTGCACACTTATTTTGTCTTCCCCTTAATTACATTAATTGCACAAATCATTACAGGGGAACATTTTCAGGCATATAGGCTATAATATTTACATGCCTGAAAAGTGTACTACTTGTGCAAATATGTGCATTAAAATGAACCAGTAGGGCACACTTTTTCAAAAACAACAGATAAGGAGAGTGTGAAAGATATTTACAAAACCTAAGATTTTAGTTGTGGCTTAGTTTGGCTTTTACTGAAATTCGCTAAGGAATGCTTTCTGTAAAAATTTGCCATAAAATCAGATTGGATTCTGTTGTCAGAAAGTTAAATCTAGTTGTTTCTTATTATTTTCTAGCTAACCAATCATTGCTTTCTATTTTCTGTAATTGGTTTTCTAATCATGCCCACTTAAACTGCCTTGGCCGCCCCAGTGGCACACTGGTCTAAGCGATGGCCTCTGATCATTCGTCCGAAAGGGGTCCGGATTCGAATCTCGGTGAGGCATGGATGTTGTGTTTGTCTTACGACACTGGCTCTCTCCCTTCCCTGGAGCCAGTGACCCTAAATTAGGGATGGGCAACTGCTTATAGCCCATTGAGTTGCTCATGGTGGTCGTTAAACCTTCAATCAAAAAAAAAAAAAAAAAAAACCTGCCTTGATCTGTGAGATGTGCAGCTCTACAAGTAGCCCTTGGATTTAAGGGTTTTCTATTATTTTCTGTTTTGTTTTGTTTTTGAAATTTTATGCTCACTTATTTTTCTGATTAGTACAAATTAAAAAGCTAGAGCATCAATATAAGCATATACTTTATTATGTTGAAAATTCCTTCATTTAATAAAATATAGCACACATTCTGCTCCCATGAATATTTCAAGAAATACTAGTCCCTTTAGGAGAATTCAAATTCGTGCAGAAATAGTCCAAAGTAATCGAGGTAGTTGCCTTCAATGCAAGATCTTAAAAAACAAGAGTCACTCACTATACAAATTTAAATTCGTTGGCTGAATTTAAAGATTTTATTGTATATAAGAACTTTCGGGTTTCCCTAGAACCCTTCATCAGATACAGGAGAAGGAATAAATTCAAATAAAGTGTTACGTGAACATAATATAGATATCAGATATGAATATGACATAATGTCACGAGGCATCAAATTGTCAAACGACGTGGCATGTATCATGAAATAAAGAAAATAAAGGAAATAGAATGCAGGTATACATTGAATACTGCATTGTAAAAATAAAGGAAGGTTAGTAGGTATAAATTGTGTTGTTCTCATCAGGAGACAAAACAAAGAGCACTATAGCAGAAATCAAGATTAAGTGATTTCGTCCTCAGTTTGCCTCGTATTCGGAACTGTAAATAGTTTCCAGATTGTAGGTACAGATACTGGAACATTGTCATTACAGCATAAATGTCTCTGATTAGGAATTACAAGGCTCTCAGTGAACAGCAATGAAGAGACAGCACTAGGTGTTACGATGATGGAAGCATCTTTCCAAATTGGATAGTGCAGGCCCTCGCACATGAGTCAAGACAATGCAGAATTTTTAAGTCCATTCTTTACGGCGTATTTATGTTCATTCAGTCTTGTTGCTAGTGTACGTTTTGTAGATCCTATATATTTACTATCTGGAGTGTCAGCATCAATACTTTTTAAGGGGATGCTGTAAACGCCAAATTTGTTTAGCTTTGTTACCTGGTCTCGATCTTTTTTAATTAACTTCTTATATACAATAAAATCTTTAAATTCAGCCAACGAATTTAAATTTGTATAGTGAGTGACTCTTGTTTATTAAGATCGTGCATTTAAGGCTACTACCTCGATTACTTTGGACTATTTCTGCACTAATTTGAATTCTCCTAATACCATCCTAGTTATCACGTATATATTTTTGCACCACTCCTCACAAGATGAATAAGGAAATATTCAATGCTTTCAAATGCTTCCAAATAAGACTCGCCGTGGAGGAAATACATTTGTGTTTTCTAATAAATTGTAGAGACTTGCACATCATACCCAGATTCCTGAGACTAAGGACGAAACCTCGTTCATGGAGGGACGCTCAAGTGCTAAAATACGCCGAAAATAAAAGACTCCTCGCTGAAATCAGAGCCAAAATATGTCTACTGGACTCACTACAAAGAAGATCCTATGACTCATACCTGTGACTAGCTGGTGTTAGCCATGCTATTCACTTTAATAAATACCTCACGGTACTTACGGCTATTATCGAATCTGAAGTTAAGCAAGCCCAAAAAAGGCACATCCATAAACTACGTAATCTTGTGGACCAGGACGTTGTTGAGAGGAACCGTACCTCAAGTACACGTAGGCCTAACCAGAATCAATCACAACCTTCAACTAACTTCATCAATTACAGTGATTATCTTCTAAACCAAATCCAAATATCAGCACTAAATAAAGGCCTAAAATTCGCCTTCCCGAACTCCAGGATTAATAGGTTGAAACTCATTCCGCAAGCAGAAGCCATCATCTCTCATCTACCATTAAGAAAACAAAACGAAGCACGACATCGAATAATCAATTCGATTAGGAAATTTCATGTTCAAAGACACAACACGGATTTGAGTCATCTTACAGAAGAGAAAAAGCAACTTTTAGTATTACGCAAAGATCCCAATATATCGATCATATCCGCCAATAAAACCTCGGAAGTTATTATTCTGAACAAAATAGACTATCGGAAGAAAATTCTAGAGGCAATTGATACTATCCCGCACGTCACTCTTAGTTCGAACCCTATTAATGCTACCATAGTGGCCATACATAAATTAAAGAAAATCTCAAGCCTCCCAACGGTCATTTCACAATGCTTATACTGCCCTCCAGGTGCACGAGTTCCTGAACTTTTTGGTAAACTAAAGACTCATAAACGCGGACACCCATTACGCCCGCTAGTATCTGGATTTGCAGCACCAACCAGACCTATAGAGAAGGCACTAACTAATTTCCTTCAACCACTAGTTACTAAGTCACTCTACTCTGTTAAAGGCACAGTACAAGCTATTTACAAGATCAACTCCATTAATGCAAATAACTCAACCTTTATTATGGCTTCTCTCGATGTCATTTCTTTGTTCCCTAATGTTCCGATTAAAACTGTTCATGACATCATTCAGACAAAACTACTTGAACTAAAATATGAACCAGAAACGATCCAATCTATCATTACAGCCTTAAAACTAGTTCAAAACAGATCATATTTTCAATTCGACAACATTATTTATCACCAAACTGAGGGCGCCCCAATGGGATCACCACTATCTCCGATTCTAGCAGAAATTCTACTACAGCACATAGAAAATAAAGTGCTACAGGAATATCAACAACCTCCGTGCTTTTACATAAGATATGTTGATGATGTACTTCTCTTCTGGGATCACGAACCAGCTGACCTACGAACTTTTGCTGAACACTTATCATCCCAAATCCCGACCATAAAATTCTCCATTGAACTGGAAAGTGAAGGTAAATTGCCATTCCTGGATTTTATGCTTGAATGAGATGCTGTCACATGCACTTTGCAACACTCTGTATATAGGAAACCCACTTCTGTATCTACATTGATCCCGGCTTCTTCAGCACATCCAAAAAGCTATAAACTCTCCTCAATCTCTTTCCTTCTATGCAGAGCCATCACGCATTCATGTAGTTTCAGCAGACGAAAATGTGAAATAACAAAATTTCAACATCACCCTCAACCATGGCTTTCTCACCTTTATCATAAAAAAAGCTCTTAAGAAGCTCCACCAAGAAAACTCAACTACTCTCGAAAGGGACCAACAACTTCGTAGATATATAGGTTCCATAGATTATTATTCAACCATAACACCTGTTCTCAAAGCCATTTGCAGAAACTTTCACCTGGAATTCGGAATACGTACTACAAATATTTTCCAGTTAATTAAAAAAGATCGAGACCAGGTAACAAAGCTAAACAAATTTGGCGTTTACAGCATCCCCTTAAAAAGTATTGATGCTGACACTCCAGAAAGTAAATATATAGGATCTACAAAACGTACACTAGCAACAAGACTGAATGAACATAAATACGCCGTAAAGAATGGACTTAAAAATTTTGCATTGTCTCGACTCGTGTGCGATGGCCTGCACTATCCAATTTGGAATGATGCTTCCATCATCGTAACACCTAGTGCTGTCTCTTCATTGCTGTTCACTGAGAGCCTTGTAATTGCTACTCAGAGACATTTATGCTGTAATGACAATGTTCCAGTATCTGTACCTACAATCTGGAAACTATTTACAGTTCCGAATACGAGGCAAACTGAGGACGAAATCACTAAATCTCGATTTCTGCTATAGTGCTCTTTGTTGTGTCTCCTGATGAGAACAACACAATTTATACCTACTAACCTTCCTTTATTTTTACAATGCAGTATTCAATGTATACCTGCATTCTATTTCCTTTATTTTCTTTATTTCATGATACATGCCACGTTGTTTGACAATTTGATGCCACGTGACATTATGTCATATTCATATCTGATATCTATATTATGTTCACGTAACACTTTATTTGAATTTATTCCTTCTCCTGTATCTGATGATGGGTTCTAGGGAAACCCGAAAGTTCTTATATACAATAAAATCTTTAAATTCAGCCAACGAATTTAAATTTGTATTGTGAGTGACTCTTGTTTTTTAAGATCGTGCTTTGAAGGCAACTACCTTGATGACTTTGGACTAGTACCTTTGTGTCTTTGAAAAAGTTAAAAATATTTCACCTTACTTTATCTTTAAATTTCTAATGTAAGCTTATTTCAAAATATTTAAATATAAATAGTATTCAGTTTATACACTGACTGTGGCATATGTGAAAACATTTCAAAAGTAATGGCACATTTTTGGTCTAACTAGAGATTTTGTACCTATATATTTTTGAGTTTCATGTTTTTTTTCATTCTATTAGGGGTATGTAAAAGTTTTTACCTATATATTTTTGAGTTTCATGTTTTTTTCATTCTATTAGGGGTATGTAAAAGCTTCTGCCGCCCCTGCTAGCAGACGCTGTAGAGGTCTAACCGGGCAGCGACCTGTGCTGTCAGTTTGTACATGAAGCCAAGCATGGCGGTCGATAAAGTTCATTAGCGGCACTGTTTGTTATTTATGTTTAATTTAGGGACAAGTGCGAGTGAAGCATACGTTTCAATATGTCAGGCATATGGTGAAATGGTTATGGGTGAGTGGACATGTCGAGAATAGTTTGCCAAGTTTAAGAAAGGTGATCTAAGCTTGGAAGACAAGCCATATGCAGGTAGACTGCAGGAACTTGCAGATGAGGAGCTGGAATTGCTGTTGCAAGAGGATGCCACACAATCGACCACACAACTGACAGAACATTTGAAAGTGGCTCAATTGATGGTGGTACAGCATCTACAGGCCTTGGGAAAGATCCAGAAGATTGGTAAGTGGGTTCTGCATACTTTAACAGAGTATAATATTGGTTAATGATTGGGCATCTGCATGGCGCTGCTGAAGAGGTTTCAAGGGAAGAATTTTTTGTGGAAGGTTGTCACCGAGGATGAAAAATGGGTCTATTGCAACAACCCTGTATGCAAGCGATCCTGGGTAGACCCAGGCCAGCCATCAACATCCACTGCAAAACAGGATATCCACGGGGAAAAGGTGCTGTTGTGTATGTGGTGGGATATGCATGGAGTGCTGTACTTTGAACTGTTGAAACCGGGCAAAACCATCACTGCACAATGATATAGTGATCAGTTGATGAAACTGAATGCCACAATTGAGCAAAAATGCCCATGGACAGGTAAAGGATGCTGCCCAGTCATCCTGTTACATGACAATGCCAGACCACATGTTAGTGCTACCACGAAATCAACCCTTGAACAGTTACACTGGAAGGTTTTACTGCACCCAGCTTACTCCCTGGACATTGCACCCTCAGACTTTCATCTGTTTCGCTTTATGCAACATGCACTAGCGCAACAGCGGTTCACCACAGTTCCAGAGGTGGAAAATTTCGTCACTGCATTCTTCAGCTCAAAATCCAGATTGTTCTATCACAGGGGCATTCATTTGTTGACTGAGAAATGGCAAAAGGTCATTGATGCTAACGACCAATATTTCATTGAATAAATGTGTACTGGTTTCCTGATTATTCCTGTCTCCTTTCTCCTTAAAATGACGGAAACTTTTGCATACCCCTAATATAATGTTTTTTAATAATAATTTAACTAAAGCCAAAGTTGAAATAAAATTGTTTCAAAATCAGTAAAACATAATATACCTAAAAATTTGTAGAAATTAAACCTGGTTATGCACTTTTATTGACAGGTTTGGTGTATCAGTTTTTATCTCTGATTCAAAGTTTCTTATTAAGTGTGGCAAACATTTTCAACATTCTGCATTAAGTTTGCTGAAACCTCTATGGGGTTGTTTGTTGTAGGTTATAGAGGTTACACAGACGTGATTTCACTATATTTTAAATAAGAGTATTTGAATCCTACATCTAAAAAAAACATTCAAAAGTCCTGGAATCCCGTGATTGAAAAAGTTTGTAAACCAAGTCTGTGTTTATGTGTGGTGCCTAACTAACCTGAACACTGATTTTTGCCTATACAGGTATGATATGATAATTAATGAAATACAACCTCTGCATTGCTCCCTTTTACCCATTAAATAGCTGCAAGGTGTCTTAATTTGTCTTTCACATGGGCAAAGTCATTTCAACAGCTAACCTTTTAAAAATCCACATCTTCAGAATGCTCCTTACCTTGGGATGTGCCCAGGTAGTGACATTCTGCATCAATAGCAAAATCTTCTTTAAGGTGACATAAGTTGTCAAAGTTTCTATGATTCATATAAAAATGTGTAGATGCAACACACATAAGAGAAATAAATCTTCCCTGTACTACATATAGAAATTGTATTCAAAATGTCAACCATTTAAAATAAATTAGCAGTTACTGTATCATGTGTAGACATTCAGACCAAGTCTAAATTTTTAAAGTTTCACAGAAGTAAGCAACAAATAGATGAACTCAAGGCTGTGTATTTCTCCAGTGAGGGCCTTGACCTTCATTTTGGAGGATAAAGGCATAATAGTATAACTGGTTACTGTAAAGTTAAAAAAAAGCATAACAAATAAGTGTGTTTTAGTTCTATTTGGTAATATGAAAATAATGCATAGAATAAATTGGTTTTAAATGTGAAAGGATTTTTTGGATTGGCATATGCCTTTCAGGTAAAAAAAATACATTGAGGGCTCTTGAACTTTTAAGAACTCCATTATAAAAATTGTTACCATGCTCATAGAAAAATATGGGGCACTGAAAAAAAAAGCCATAAAAAGGGAAGTTTTTATTTTTGAATTGAAGATCAAATTGTGAAAAAGACTGAACTGAGCTTGATTTTTTTCCATTCCTGCTTTGTATTATTGTATATCAAATAAAAAGGTATTTCAAGAGCTTTAATACAACACCAAAATTTACTTTCCAAATCAGTTTGGTATGGAGTTAGAAAATTTTTTGTGTAGTCAAAAGTGTAAAAAAATGGTGTTTTGAACATTTCTTTGTACAACCATGAGGGAAAATGAGTTAAAATTTTGCTTATCTTCATTTCTCATGTAGACCTACTGGTTTACCAATATTTACAACATTTCAAGATGGTAAGGTAAATTTTTTACTGTTTGATTTGACTAGGAATCACCATAGAAAATATTAGGGTGTGTTTTTGAAAGCATATGCAGCTAGAAAAGTTTCATCCTGAATTTGGCAGTAATAGGAGAGTTGAGTGCAAGAATTTAAGGGGGGGCAAAGGGGTAAAAGAAACAAAATAGTTCTCTTTGTTACATCTCACATAAGTGAGTTAGTGTTTTCAGCAACTGCTGCTTTAGAAAGTGGTGAAGTGATTCACCAATGAATATGGAGCATGCAATAAGAGTAGCTAGATCTCAAAGACAAAGCCCAGGTTTGAAATATTGAAGTCCAGCAGGGTTATCATTAAAAGTTATTGGCAGTTTTGTATATTATTTGTGTGTGGTGAGAGAGAGAGAGTGTGTGTAAGGTTCACCAGTGGCGCACCCAAGATTTCTTTATGGGGATGGCCCAAAATATGGAAGATGCAAATGAAATTACACCGAAGACAACATCTTTCAAAATACTGGGAAGGGATACGAATGTCTCAGCTGTATAAATGTGTGTTTCCAATAGTTCATAAAATATATATATTTAAAATTAAGTGGCAGAAGGGCCAAGTGATACACCTCATGGGTAGGGCCTGAGCCCTTGGGCCCACCCCCTTTGAGCCCACCACTGAGGTTCACAAATATGAATCCAATCTACGTATATTTCTTTGTTTTTGTTTTTTTAATTTTCCTGTGTTTAGTGTACTGTATTCATTTACTGAATCCTTATTAATTTAGCAGTTTTAATCATAGAGGTTGTATAAATTTGTTTTCTGTGAGGAATTCTACCATCACATAACACAGATTCAGTGTGAGACATTGCCCAGTGATCACATGATCTGGGGCTTTGTCTTCTAGCTCCACATAATGCTGGGTAGGGGTTGAAATTTTAAGTAAAACATGGATGTTGCATTCATTTTTATGATACTAGTGTTCTGCCTCTTCCCCAGAAAAAAAAATGTCTTAGATTAGGTACAGTGACTCCTCATAACCTCAGATGCTTATGTAGGTATTAACTAAAAAAAATGACTGTGATAAAGAACACAATTTTCTTTTCCAGCATTGATTTTGAACTATTCATTTATTTTATGAACATTGTCTGAATGGATTTTTTTTTTCAGATATAAAGTATATGTGTTTGGGTGATGTTACTGAGCAGTTTAAGGTCCCATGTAATATGGATATAAAGATAGGCGCACAGACTTATGACCCTGAGGCTTCTGATGAGAAAAGGAGATGCGAGAATAAAAAGTTTCCTGCTGGCCAAATCCTTGCATTTAGAATTGTCGGAATGAAGGTAGGGCATTATTATCAATTTACAATTGCTAAGTGTAAGAAGAATATATCTGAAACATTCTTAATTCCTGAATACAATAAAATGTTTCTAACCTTTTGTTTTCCATCAGAGAGTTTGTTTTAATTAATTATAGTCTGTCAAGAAAGAGTAAGAAATGTTCGTTTCCTGATGGAACTATGTTTTCATTTTAATTTCTGCTGCCAGCTTCCAAATTATATCTTATTTCTCCTGAGTAATTGGTTGTTCACAATGAGGTTTAAATAGAATTATCTGGAGATGCCCTGGGTCAAAACCATGAAGCCACAAAGGGTGGGAATTTTGGTGGTGTTTTCATAATACCCATGCAGTTTCAGCTGTGTGTATTTTTGGGTAGTGTGGTTTTTGGTTGCAGAAATCATGTTAATATCAAACCAGAATGAATTATACTTCAAAGAAGAGGGGAAGTTTTCAATTTTAACATTGTTTTGAATTTCCCATAATGTTTCATGAATTTCAATTTAAAGTAGAAATGGGAAGGTGCCTTAAAATAAGTAAGAATTTTATAAATCCAGCAGTTTCTCACACATTAACAGCAAGTTATGATGCATAATTACAAGCATTTGTGATGAAACAATGTGATTTGGCCAACACAAAATACATAGCAATAGCCATTAAAACTGCCAGTTTTCCCACACTTTAATTGCTCAATATCACATCTTTTTGCTAGTGTGAAACACCAAGTGCTACATGTACTTTCACCAAGAGCTCACTGCTGGAAAACAACACATTTTAATTAAAGTGTGACCAAGTCCTTGGAGGTCCCAACAACTTCACTCAAAAAACCCCATGCTTTTCAAGTTCACACATTATAGACTACACGTTTGCATTTATTCCTATCTCACAGTCATACCATGTACTTCCAAATACATCCAAAATCCTTTTAATGATACAATGTTTTACATCTTATTTTTCTGTTAAACACCACATAGTTTAAAAATTGGTATTTTGGTAACACTTTGTCTATGTTATGTTACAAAGTACAGTAAAAATTCACATACTCTACTGTAATGATATCTATTGCTAAAAAATAGTTAAAATTTAGTTGTATACATACAGTTTCCTTGCAAAGTCTTTAGGAAATCTCACACTCTCATCACAGACTTGTCCTTCGTTATTCAGTTTCTATTTACACATGCAGCTGGAAAAAAACAAACAAAAAAACCCTGCACAACTCTATGTTCACTCACACCATGTGTATTCATGTAATCCTTGAGTGAGACAAATGAGCATTGTTCAAATTACACATATAACTTCATATATTACTGTCGATTTAAAATTTATGTATAGCACAAAATCTTCCGAGCAAATCAGTCGAAACACTCCAACAATACATGTATTCGTTAACGTTTTCGAACATAACCATGTTCATCTTCTGACGCACACTTGTCGTTTCTAATAGCACATTGAACCTGTGCTGTATTTTGACAAAATGCATGGGGCCTCCTGACTTGGCACGTGTGGTATTTCATCATGTGGTCTGTCTTTTTAACTAACTTTTACAACAGTGTCGCCATCTGTATTTTGACTGCTGCATCTTTTTTCTTCTCTTCTTATAATCAGCTTCTCTTTTTATCAGTGTTTTCCACACTTCTGGTAAAATATGTGGTTTATCGCTACTGCATGCACTATCTTTATTCTTCTCAATCATTACAGCCTCTGAGTATCGTAGCTCCCATTCAGTTCTATACGCTCCACTTATTGATACATTTTCAAAATTTGGTCTTGTTCTTTCTTGTAAGCAATGTTGTATCATTGCTGTTTTTTTCTTCTTGCTTTTCCCAATTATTTTTGTGCTGGTTAATTCTTTTTTTAGTCTATTCTTGGTATTACCATAATAACATTTCTGTGGATCTGTTTCTAATTTTGGTTTTATTGATATTTTGTAAACACCTGCCTTCTCCATTAGCAGTGTTTTTGTTTAGTGTTGCATACTGATTTATCTAATGTTATTAGTGATGTTCCTATTCCCTCTTTATACTTTTTAATAGTCTTATTTATTTTTTGGCTGGCATCTTGTAAGTAGGGGAATGATCCTACATATTGTATTTTTTCTTCTTTTTTCTTCCTTTTTGTTGTCTTTGTTCTGTATTTTTGTGTCAACAAATTTTTTAATTAAGCTATTAATCACTTTATTAGGATATCCATATGTTTCAGCTATATTTCTAATCCATGCTATTTTGTCTTGTTGTTATCTTTTATTACTCGTATGAGTAAATGCTCTTTTTATTTAATTATTTAATGCATTCTTCTTTTGCATTACTGGATGATAGGAGTCATATGGTATTACAATTGGTACATATGATATTTTTCAAAATACTCGATATTGAAAACATTCCTGTGTTTTTATAACATTTACATCCAAAAATGTAATTGTGTTTTCATGATATAATAAGAGAGAACATTTTTTTTTCATTTTTTTAATATAAGAGAGAAAAAAATACAGACACAGAAAGTGTATATGGCTACAATGGATGTAATATCATTGTACCCGAGTACACCAGTTGATAGAGCCATTGAACTTATTGTAAAAAAGTTGAAAGAACAGGAAGAATTGACAATAAAACAAATTGCAGAAATAAACGATATGCTGTAGTACATATCACAGAATAATTTCTTTAGATATAATGATGAGATTTATAGACAAAAAAGGGGAGGACCTATGGCAACCCTGTTGTCAGGCTTGTTTGCAGAGGTTGTCATGCAGGACATTGAAGAGCAAGTAATAACCAAACTAAATGAAAAACCTATAATATATGCTAGATATGTTGATGACATTTTTATTGTATCACATATGCAAGATGATGAATTACAAGTGGTAGCTGATCGATTTACCCCACGATAAATCTAACTTTAGGAATGGAACATGAAAACACAATTGCATTTTTGGATGTAAATGTTATAAAAACACAGGAATGTTTTCAATATCGAGTATTTTGAAAAACATCATATGTACCAATTGTAATACCATATGACTTCTATCATCCAGTAATGCAAAAGAAGAATGCATTAAATAATTTAATAAAAAGAACATTTACTCATACGAGTAATAAAAGATACCAACAAGACGAAATAGCATGGATTAGAAATATAGCTAGAACATATGGATATCCTAATAAAGTGATTAATAGCTTAATTAAAAAATTTGTTGACACAAAAATACAGAACAAAGACAACAAAAAGGAAGAAAAAATAAGAAAAAATACAATATGTGGGATCGTTCTACTACTTACAAGATGCCAGCCAAAAAATATTGGGTTGTCAGAAAAGTCACGACCGACGTATTTTAGCCATGTTTTGCAAAGGTCATTTATTGATAGAAAGAACAAAGATCAGTCAATGATATAATGCCCGTTTTGTTTGATAACCTTTTGCCATCTTTCAGTGAGCTGCAGAATGCCTTGTTCATAGAAGGACCTGTCTTTTGTGGCGAAAAACTGTACAAGGTGCTGATTTACAGCCTCATCTGAACAGAGCGTTGTACCATGCAAGGACGGTTGAAGAGAGCGAAACAAGTGGAAGTCTGACGACGCAAGGTCGGGCGAGTATGCTGGGTGGGGCAACACATCCCACCCAAGCTCCAATAATTTTTGGCGGGTGATCAAACTTGTGTGTGGTCTTGCGTTGTCGTGATGGGACAACAACACCTTTACAATGAACAAGCTCTGGACATTTCTGGATGATGGATTCATTCAAACTGTCCAATTGCCGACAATACACATTCGAATTGATTGTTTGTAAATCAAACATCTTTAAAATCCAACCACACTAGACCAGAACCTTCCGCTGATGAATGGCTGCTTTGGATGTCATTTCAGGCGAAGCAGCACGTCGGGACCAAGACCGCTTGCACAGCACATTGTTGTACACAATCCACTTTTTGTCACCAGTTATTAGTCGCTTCAAAAAAGGATCATTTTCCTCACGTTTAATAAGTATATCGCAGATGCTTATACGCACCGTCAATTGAGCTTCTTTGAGTTCATGAGGAACCCACATATTGAGATTGCTTACATATCCCAGCTTCTTCAGGTGGTCGCGAACGCTTGAATGATGGATGTGCAATGTGTCTGCAATCTCTCGTGTCATGTAACGTTGGTTTGACTTGATCAATGCCTTGATTTGGTCGTCATCAACCTCGGTGGGCATCCCGGACCGAGGAGAATCGTTGAGGTCAAAATCACCAGCACGGAATTTTGCGAACCACCGCTGGCACTGACGTTCTTGTAGAGCATTATCACCATACACTTTACACAACTTTTCACAAGCTTGACGCGCGTTCTTCCCTTTACGGAAGTAAAACATTAAAATATGGCGAAAATGCACAGTTTGGTCTTCCATCTTCAACTTGATGTCAAATCTCCGCAAATCCACAAAATCGCTCACTATTCCTTTTAGACTGCAGCTAGAACTGGCACCTGTTGAATGCCATAGCGATAACAGAGCTGCATATGCCTCTAGTACTTCCAAAACCGCTCAACCACCATCGGGTGCCAAAATATGCCATGACTTTTCCAACAACCCAATAAATAAGACTATTAAAAAGTATAAAAAGGGAATAGGAACATCACCAATAACATGAGATAAATTAGTATGCAACACTAAACAAATAACACTGCTAATGGAGAAGGCAGGTGTTTACAAAATACCAATAAAACCAAAAATAGAAACAGATCCACAGAAATGTTATTATGGTAATACCAAGAATAGACTAAAAAAAAGAATTAACCAGCACAAAAATAATTGGGAAAAGCAAGAAGAAAAAAACAGCAATGATACAACATTGCTTACAAGAAAGAACAAGACCAGATTTTGAAAATGTATCAATAAGTGGAGCGTATAGAACTGAATGGGAGCTACGATACTCAGAGGCTGTAATGATTGAGAAGAATAAAGTTAGTGTTTGCAATAGCGATGAATCACATATTTTACCAGAAGTGTGAAAAACACTGATAAAAACAGAAGCTGATTATAAGAAGAGGGAAAAAAAGATGCAGCAGTCAAAATACAGATGGTGACACTGTTGTAAAAGTTAGGTAAGAAGACAGACCACATGACGAAATACCCCACATGCCAAGTCAGGAGGCCCCGTGCATTTTGTCAAAATACAGCACAGGTTTAATGTGCTATTAGAAACGACAAGTGTGCATCAGAAGATGAACATGGTTATGTTAAAAAAACGTTAACGAATACATACATTGTTAGAGTGTTTCGACTGATTTGCTCGGAAGATTTTGCGCTATACATAAATTTTAAATCGACAGTAATATATGAAGTTATATGTGTAATTTGAACAATGCTCATTTGTCTCACTCAAGGATTACATGAATACACATGGTGTGAGTGAACATAGAGTTGTGCAGGGTTTGTTTTTTTTTCAGCTGCATGTGTAAATAGAAGCTGAATAACGAAGGACAAGTCAGTGACAAGAGTGTGAGATTTCCTAAAGACTTTGCAAGGAAACTGTATGTATACAACTAAATTTTAACTATTTTTCAGCAATAGATGTCATTACAGTAGAGTATGTGAATTTTTACTGTACTTGGTAACATAACATAGACAAAGTGTTACCAAAAAACCAATTAATTCGTAGATGTTTGTCAGTGTATTAAACTATGTGCAGTTTAACAGAAAAATAAGACATTGTAAAAAATTGTATCATTAAAAGGATTTTGGATGTCTTTGGAATTACATTGTATGACTGTGAGATAGGGATAAAGGCAAACGTGTAGTCTATAATGTGTGAACTTGAATAGCATGGGGTTTTTTGAGTGAAGTTGTTGGGACCTCCAAGGACTTGGTCACACTTTAATTAAAATGTGTTTTTTTGCAGCAGTTAGCTCTTGGTGAAAGAACATGTATCACTTGGTGTTTCACACTAGCAAAAAGATGTGATATTGATCATATGCAAAGTGTGTTTTTATGAGAGATTATAACTTACAAGATTATAATTTCAGACATTTACTTTGATTGCTGCCGCTCGCAGTTATAGGCTGCACTCAAAGTGGTACTGCTCCATTGATGAGGGCATCTCCAGATATCTTATTCTAATCACCTTGGTTGTTACCAATCATTGAAGTTAAGCCAAGAGTGTTTTTTTTTTTTTTTTAAGTATCTACCAGCTATTATTCCACAATTTTACGGTATTTGAATTTCAATGTTTTCTGAACAACCACATGATAAACCTTATACTTCATGGACTCAAAATAATTTACATACTAGTTACGATTGAACAAAAGAAGAAAGCCGCCCCGGTGGCGCAGTGGTGTAAGGCGTTGGCCTCTGATCATTCGTCCGTAAGGGGTCCGATTTCGAATCCCGGTCAGGCATGGATGTTGTGTTTGTCTTACGGCACTGGCTCTCTCCCTTCCCTGGAACCAGTGACCCTAAATTAGGGACGGGCGACTGCTTATAGCCTGTTGAGTTGCTCACGGTGGTCGTTAAACCTCCAATCAAAAAAAAAAAAAAAAAAGAAGTATAGTTCACACAAAAGATTTTCAATCCAGCTCGGTGTCTTGATCACCTGTAAACATCCAAAGCAAGACTGGCTTTCAGATTAGTATTTTCATGTACTTCATTGCCAACTAAAAGGAAGAGATTTTCAAATAATAGGGATAAAGTCAGGACTTTGAGTATTTCATTTAGACAATGTACAGATTTTGATACTTTCACAAATATGTAATTTCTTTTCTGTTGAATATGCTAACAACTACCCCAGTGACATAGTCCTGCGATGAACTAGGTTCTAGTTCAAAAATTTGACCACCAAATATATTAAAAATTACTGAATGGCAACAACTACTCCAGTGATGTAGTCCTGATGATGAACTAGGTTGTAGTTTGAAAATTTGACCACCAAATATATTAAAAATTACCTCTATAAAACCTATAATTAAAATGTTTCACTGTATAAACAAGGATTTTTGTAATATGCTTTGAGAGAGGAACTGCTGATGCATCTGTGAATGAGTAACACCAAGGAAGAATATGGTTTTCTGTAGGTGAAATCCTTTTTATGCTCTGCCAGACATTTTGAAATGCTCTGAAATGTACTTACGTAACAGGTGATACCACCAGAAGTAGTAATAGGGATTTTTAAGGGACATTAAGGTTTTCGATTTCATATCTGTCCAAGAGAATATGTTGCATGATGGTGGGGTTAGATTTGATACCAACAGGGGTTGTCCATAAGACTTTAAAATTTGGTGGAGTTTGTAAATTGAAATGTCAAGGAAAAAGATTCATCCAGTGAATAGCACTGTAATTTTTGTCGTATTATCCGCAGACCGCAAAATGCACATAATTTTTTTCCCTTCATATAATTTGCACCAGTGTATCATCTACAGACTATTACATTCAGAAAAAAAAATCGCCGTATATTCCATACATCATATATGTTAAATCGGATGTGGGATTTCCAACAGAAAAGTCAGTCACATAATGATCCAGGAGTCTGAAGAAGTAAGAAAAAAACGATTTTATTAAATGAAGAAATTCATTTTTAAAGGTTACTTTTTCATATTTTTATCTCTGGACAGATAAAGCTCAGTGGCTTGGCATCCATAGATCACACCGATGCAGCTCCAGAGTATTGCATTACACCTTGCCAATGATGAAAGACTAGAAATGTCATATGTACTCTCATATAAGTTGAAAGTTTTTGGAGGAAATCCTGCTTTCAGAGTTGGGGGATCAGCTTATATGTGGGCCAATAAAAAATAGAGCTAGACTTTCGTGAATTCTCCCGCAGAATTTACCAACGGATTCATTTGCATTTTAGACCATGGCACAACGGCTTTCCATGTGTTACTGCACTTTTGTTTTCTGACCTTCTCAAAACTATCGCACAGTGACATGATCATATCCTGAACTGTGCCCACTACTTTAATTTTAAATTCGGCAGTGTAACTGAAACGTTTCATTTTCAAAGACATCATGAATAGCAATGAAGGAAAATATCAGCTGCAACGATGTTGGTCAAAACGGCGAAGGACAAACTGAACACAAGGCACAAAAGCACACATGAGACCTGAAAAAAGAAACCATGGGAGGAACGCATAGGCTCTTGTAGCAAACTCTGTGCATACATATTCATTGACTAGTTGACAGAAACAGAGACGGCACAACAGTCAGAGTTGTCCTTCTCAACTAGACAAAATGACCCCCACCGTCTCTTCCCACATTTTTCCCGATTTTCCATAACAACCCCCCCCTCTTCTCCACTCCGTACAAACTCTTAAAACTGAGGAAAATTTTTCTGAGGGAGTTCCTTTTCCAATTATACCCCATCTCCTGCACAATTACCCTGCAGATTTTTTTAAAAATCAAAGGGTCGTAAAAAGTTTTTTTTTTTATATCGCTGTATTATCCACATCAGCGTGTAATCCGCAGAACCTATATTTTAAACTTTTTTAGCAGATAATCCGCTGATTATGCGACAAAAATTACGGTAACTGATTTTTAATAACTGAAGAGTTGTGATGTTCTTGACTTTGAAACGTTTTTAATAAGTTTATCTGCCAAAAAGCTTGGGTATTGGGTGATGAGCTGCAATGGCTTTGATATTGTCTTATTCAAGGGAGAGAGAAGTTGGACTATTGCAAATGATGTTGGCATGAGTAATGAATTAAGGGCAGACAACTTGTAGGCACCAGAAGTGTGGGAAATGAAGAGACTGATTTTGGTAACAGCAGTAGTTTTGTGAAAAACAATACATTCAGTGTTGTTACCTGTTCTTGTTAGGCAAATATTCAATCAGCCCAAATCATTTACTGTTTGCTGGATATGTATCCCTTTCTTGACAATTCAACTTATAAACACTGCCAAATTTTCAAGTCTTATGGATTTTTCTCTTTGGAATAAAATGTAACTCTACCATCATGCAATGTAATTCTCTTGTGCAGGGATGAAACTGAAAACCTTAATGTTCCAGGAGTGTACAAACATTTAAAAATACACAGTTGAGTCACATTATTGTGACCACCTCCTACTTTTGATGTCAACAGCATGTAGCCAATGAAAAGAGGCATGTGTCGTGAGCTGGCTTGGAGGGTATATAAGGTGTGCTGTAGACATTCTGAAAACATATCACTCGTTGCTGTCATGGATAAAAGGCAAGATTTATCAGATTTGCAAAAAGGGATGATGATCGGCAGTTGGACCAATGGTGGTAATATTTCTGAAACAGTGCAGTTTGTGAACTGTTCGCGTGCTGCTATGGTTAAAGTCTATCGTGATTGGAGAAATGACACCATTGCGAATAAGCAATGTGGAAACTGTGGAGCACCATGTGCCATTGATGTGAGAGGTGAACATTGGCTGCGAAGGTGGGTGAGGGGCGATTGACACGCTACAGTGGAGCAACTGACTGGCCCAATGAACCAGGGGGCTACCGGAAGTGTGTCTAAAATGACAGTTCAGTGAACCCTGCTGCATATAGGGCTCCAATGCAAGCAGATGGTTACTGCATCTATGCTAACGAAGGTGCATCAGCAGAAAAGGCTTACATTTGCATGGCAGTATTGGAATTGGACCTCCGCTGATTGGCAAAGGATTGCCTTCTCTGATGAGTCGCATTTTCTGCTTCATCGAACGGATGGACGTTGGTGCATAAGGCGAAAAACATTGGAGAACCAACACTCTTCAACCATTGCTGGAAGAACACAAGCCGGTGGGGGCAGTGTTATGGTCTGGGGAATGTTTTCATGGCATTCCCTGGATCCACTCATACCTGTGGAAGGCACTATAGACCGAATTCATTATGAATCCATCCTTGCAGACCATGTACACCCATACACGCTGATTGTCTTCCCTGGAGCTGATGGAATTTTCCAGCATGGCAATGCAACATGTCACAGAGCTAGAAATGTCTGAGAGTGGTTGGAAGAGCATGATGAAGACTTCAAAGTACTTCCCTGGCCCACTAATTTCCCAGACTTAAACCCAATTGAGCATCTGTGGGACCACCTCGATCATGTTGTTCGCTCCATGGATACTCCACCATGCACCCTCCAGCAGCTGTCAGATGTACTGCAGTCAGCATGGCTCCACATACCTGTAAACTTCTTCTAGCTCCTTATTGAGTTACTCCCAGCCCGTCAAGCTGCTGTCTGAGCTGCACACGACGGTTACTCTGGATATTAGCTGGTGGTCACAATAATGAGACTCGACTCTCTTGGTGGTCACAATAATGTGCCTAGTATATGGCCAAGCATAAAAAGGATGTTACCTAGGTTAAACAAAATTCCTCATTCGTGTTACTGACTGTCACAGTTGCATCAGCAACACCTCTTTGGAAGCATACTATGAAAATTTCTCCTTTTGTCAAAAGAGAAGCAACTATGTATTCTTGAAAGTACTGAAATTTGTACCTCTTCTTTTAGTTGTCTATGAAGTACATGAAAATACAAATCTGGCAGCCACTCTTGCTCTGGATGTTAACAGAGAACAAGACCCCAAGCTGGGTTGAAAAAGTCTTCTGTACTATTCTTCTGATTAAAGATGCCACAGCTTCCTCTGTTTAAGCTAATTTAATAAGAGAGTTTCTATTGGTATAAGAGAAAAAAAGATTTTTTTAAATGCCTCAAATTTTCAAATGAGAACTTCATTCATCATCAGAAGTTATTCCAGAGAACTGGCAACCATGTGGGATGGATGTGCAGAGCTGCATGATCGTTGGTGTTGTCAGTTTTTGAGTGAAAAATTTAGTGTGATTCTTCTTACTTTTGGAGATTTGGGCTGGCTTGACACTTTATTATTTTAAGAGAATCCCAGTCTATTTTGTAACCTATTTGTAGAACATGGTGATCTAGTACCATTTTATTGGGAATGTTACTAATAGCTGCTTTATGTTCTTCAATCCTGATGTGTAATTTGCACCCCGTTTTGCGTAAGTAAGGTAAATCATAGGAGCATTTTACACTATAAATGACTGCTTCTTGGAGTAAGGGTACGTTTATGCTGCAGCCTCGCTGCTGGCACATCACCAAGCTGTGCACATGGATGCCTGGCAATGATGAAACAAAACCATAAATATTTATAGACTTATTTATCGTGGAGCCGTGATACTATCTGCACTGCTCGCTGCGATGATATCAAACTAGTTTGTTTTTCGAGCCTCGACCATCGCCAGGCATTCTCAAATTTACGCTGTGATTGGTACCTTCAAGGCCACTCTTCCCATCCACTGTCCCACTTTCCCAACCGAGTGTGAAACTACGCAGTCATCTCTCTTGTATCTTTAAAAACCATGTTGTGTTTTTATAGAAGCAAGTTTTATTTGTGGAGTTTTCCTGTGATTTGTTTAAAAGGTGAAAATTTAATGACTTCTTGAAGTATGGGTGACAATTTCAAAGAGACACTGATATCAGCTGTTTTTGAATGCATCGCTATTTGGGACCAGCGGAATGCAGATCACCACAACAGAAATTGGGTTGACAATATTTAGTCAAATCTTTAACTGCTTCACAATTTCTGGTTCAACAATATTTAAAATATACTGAAAGGTTTGTTGCGACGTCCTTAAGTTTCTGGAAAACCTCTGTGGATAATTCTTGAGTTGTTGATAGAACTGGTGAAAGTAACCGTAGTGAGGGCGTTCTTGATTCAAAGGATGCCCTCCATATATTCTCTTCTTTCTCTTTGTCAAAAACCACATCTTTGTCGAAAATTAATCGCTATCACTGTCACCAGATGACATAAGAGAGACCATCATTTCATTTCAGAGGACACTAGACTAATAATAAAAGCGATGTGAACAGCTGCAGGGTAAATGCTCCATGGCGAGCATCGCAGCTACATGCAAGCAATGGCGTGCCTGGGCGAGCATCTGTGTGCCAGCAGCGAGGCTACAGCATAAACGTACCCTAAGATATCCTTTCCTGATTGCTTTAAAGATGTTAAGTAATTTTTTATATTTTTGTTTGTTTAAAATACCATTCTAGCATTGTATTTTTGCTAATATTTTTTAGTTTAATAAAAAGATGTAATGTCATCTTATAGTCACTCTTAGTACAGAATCACTTTCATTATCTGCTGGAATTGTTCTAAAAAATTGAAGGTGAGAGTATAATTGGGTGTTTTAGTGCTTTAAATACATATTTGACTATTAAAAAAAAGACTTCTAATAATATAAAAGTTTAAAGGCTTTAAATGTGAGACCTTCGAACACTAACACTGTCTCCTATTCATGTGAAGGTAATTGACATGCATTTTGCCTGTGACATTCTACACATCGAAAGAAACTTGAAAAAAAAATGCAACCATTTGGACAACCTTGTCTTGCCAAACCCATAGAAAGAAATATAAAATTTGAAATTCAGAAGAAAAGAAATAACATAAGAAATGGAAGTAGCCAATAGATGGCACCACTACTACAACCAAATGACCAATGACATCATCACTCCCACAAAGCTGGAGGCTTTAAAAAATGGAAGCGCACGAGGAGCCAACCCATTTTGCTCGCATCAGTGGATGGTGAAGTGTAAGTCTGATGATGCCCATCAAGTGTCATGGGCAGAATACATGTTGCCTTTATGTAAATGGAAGACAGTGATAGTGTGAAAAAGTCTTAGATTCAAAGCTTTTAGCTTTATTATAGTGTTAAAAGAAGTCTTTTAATTTTTAATATTTAAATTATTTATGCATCTTTTCTAGCACATAGGTATACTGACAACTTTAGGTTTTTAGAACAATACCATCAGTTAGTGTGAAAGTGGTTCTGTAGTAGAGTGACTACAAGATTTGCATATACATTTGAGTCCAGTTTCAGACATTACTGGCCAATGAACACCCTTGTAATCCTGTTTACTTAGAAGCTTTCAGAACACAGACCCTGGAAAAATGTCAGGAGTGTTGTTGAGAAGTTGGAATAAAGCCAACCAATTTCAATAAGGTATGTGCTTCAGATGTGACTGATAATCATGGATTCTTAATTTCATTATTTACGTATTCCCTTCATCTGACCATAGGTCTTTTCTGTCTTGGCAGATTCACACTCATAGCTCTGTGCTTCATATATATAACTTTCTAAATACTCATCCATATCAGCATAATGTTGTTTCTTAACACTTCTCTGAAGTCTTCATCACTGTAATTGTTGCACATATCTACTCATTTATGAAAGAGTGTAAATAAATCATAAATATCCCCTGATTTGTGGTTCTATTCTTTCTGGTGACAGTGCACTTTCACCTGAGTATTTTGAATTCTGTAACCTGTACCTTATGCTCCAAGCATCTTGTCACTGAGCAAATCTCAGCCCTACAGCACTACTGGTCTTACATCTTGAAAACCATTATTTGTGAGCTTCTAAACCTGGTAGTTATTACTAATCTAAAACAACTATTATGGGAATTTTACTAGGAAATTTTTTTATTTAATTGCAAATTTTCAGCAAAAACTCTTCTCCTTCTTCAGGCTGTCTTTTTGTTGTCACTTATTCCTGTCACTATCGCGGTTACGGTCAATCTTGACGGGTACGGTTAACCTTGATGGTTTAGGCTATTTTTCAACAAATCCTGCCAGATGTTAGGTAGGGAAAATCCTGTGCAGTCATTGATGATGGAATTTTGATTTTTCTCAATTTCTATTCCTTCTTTCAGTTTTCTTTTTGAAAATTGCCTTGGAAACTGATGACTTTAAGGGAATTCCAATCCATGCTGTGACTAGTTTCTCTAACATGCCTATCTAATCCAGTCTTGTTGGAGCAATTTTTTATTGCTGCTTTATGCTCTGCTATACGAGTTTCTAGTCTGCGACCTGTTTCACCTATGTAAGATAGTCCACAACTACATTTTACTTCATAGACTACTCCTTGCATTTTTAAAATATCTTCTTCTCTTTGAACTATTTTAGGGAAAATTTTTTTAACTTTGTTCTCTAAACTTGGAGCTAGCCTAATATTGTACTTCTTACTAATTCTCTTTAAAGACTCAAATAAACCTTTGTGATAAGAAATTTTTCTAGTGAATTTTACTTGTTGCTTTTGCGGGTTCTTCGTACCATTAAAATTCAGAAGCTTCTCAATTTTTTCTTTAGGGTAGTTATTTTCTGCAAGTATGACTTCAAGTTCTTCTTTATGGGCTTCTTTTTTATCTGCTGTAGAAACTATTTTATTAATTTTTTCTAAAAACTGACTTGCTACATTTTTCTTAATAGAAACTGGATGATAGGAATTGAAATCCAATAGTCTATTAGTATTCATTGGTTTTTTATACCAACTAGTGAGGAATTTTTCATCTTCATAATAGATAGTAATATCTAAGAAGTTAATTCTTCTTTCTTTTTGAAGTTCAATAGTGAACTTAGGGAATCATCTAATTCATTGAATGAGTCTAGAATTCTTTCTGGAGTAATTTCTGAGCTATCTATTATAAATAAGATGTCATCCATGTATCTGCTATATAAGCAGAAGTATGTGGTTTGTACTAGTATCTTTTCTTCTAGTTTTCCCACATAATAGTTAGCTAAGAGTGGGGAGAGTGGGGAGCCCATAGCTAGCCCCGATTTTTGAATGAAAAATGTTTTCCCAAATTGAAAGTAGTTGTTCTGCAAAGAGAAGGTAAGCATTTCAAAAATTCCAACTAATAAATTTTTTTCTTTGTTGTGAAAAACTATTAGGTCTGCCAAATCTTCCGCTTTAAAGTCTATAAGTTGATCTATATTAATGTGAGTATACATAGACACTATGTCTAAACTACCCATAATAGGAGAATCTAATTTTGGAAGTAGTTCTAATTTTTCTTTTAGCTGCATTGAGTTTTTTTATCAAGTTAGGTGGCTCTTTTAAAAGCTTCTGAAGGTGTGACTTTAAAAAGTAGTTTAGATTTGAAAGAATAGAGTTTTTTGAGTCAATTATTGGTCTAATTGGTTGGTGTTCTTTATGCAGTTTGACTATTCCATATATTTGAGGTAATCTGAACTTTAATTTTGAGAATTGTTTATAGTTTTCTGGAAGCTGGTTTTTCTTTTTTGAAGTGAAATAAGCTTAGAGACTTTTTAATCAAATCTGGTAGTGGGTTTTCTTTTACTTCTTCATACATAGGCTTTTTTAGTTCTTCTTCCATCTTTTCTTGATAATCTTTCTTATCCATAATAGTAATCAACTTACTTTTGTTAGTTTTCACAGCAACTACACTTTCATTTTTTCTGAAATCTTTAAGAGCTTTTAATTGACTATTATCAAATTTTTTTTGAGGTTTCTTTAGTTGCTTCTGGAATTTTGTAAGGCTATTGTAGTAATCTTTTCTGAGGAGGTCTGCTTTAATTTGGTCCTCTTTTTCTAAAGTGCTGCATATGCTTTCCAATTCAATTACCAATTTTTCTGTATTTTTTTCTTTGGATAGATTGAAATTACTTCCTTTATTTATCACTTGTAATAATTCTTGGCTAACTCCAGTAGCAGTGTTGTCCTTTACATGACTAAGAACTGCAGCTTCTTTGTTTTTACTGGAATAGTTTTTCTTCAAAAATTTCTTTTCTTTAAGGTTCATCTTTTTAACAATTTTTTTTTATTTTTATTCCAATTTTTAGCCAGTCATCCAATTCTGCTTTTACTTTATCCCTTATGATTCCAGAAAATTTCTTTTCATTTTCTACTTTTACTTTTTGATAATAAGCAACATTTTTATATTTTGCTTCAATACTTCTTTTTAACGTTTTTTTCTCTATTGTTCTTACAAAGTTGGCTGAAAGTAAATCTTTAAATGGTTTTCTAAGTCTAAATGAATTTGGAATAAAGTTATTTGCCTTGCAATTTTTCAGGAACTTGATTTGAGCTATCAATCTTTCCATCTTCATTGTAGCATGTTGAACTTTCTTGATTGCTTGCCAAGTATTTTTTCTGTATTTATTTTTTCGTGGTAGTTATTTTGAAACTCTTGTTGATACTGATGGTGTTCAGAAAGTAATACCTCCATATTTATATAACAAGCCTAGTGGCAAGTTATCAAATTGAAACAAAACAAGCACAAAGCTCCAGAATTTCTACATTAATTCACATATTATATTTTTCTACATAGTCCCTCTCATGCTCAATATAGATACGCCAACGCTTAACAAGGTTTTTGAACCTGTCTCTGTAAAAATCTTCAGGTTGTTCTTGGAACCATTTCCTCGTAGCTGCTTGAAAATTTTCGTCACAAGTGAACTGAATTCCTTTCAGATGTCTCTTGAGACCAGAAAACAACCAGAAGCTGGATGCCACCGAATGTGGGCTGTAGGTTGGGTGTTCAAGAACTTCAAACCTGATTTTCTGTACATGGCCTTGAGGTGAAAGTTCTGGCTTTGGGGTTTGACATTGTCGTGTTGCAGAATCATTGGCTCCCCCCCCCCATACACACAGTTTATTCTTTGCTTTAATTTTTTTAAGGTATGCACATAGCTCTCAGAGTTGATAGTTGTACCTTTGACCATGTACTCCTGATGAATAATGCCTCTGTAGTCCAAGATTAAAAAAAAAAAAAAGTGAGCATGTACTAACTGGCTGAAATTTGAGTTTTCAATTTGTTTCCCTTGAGGAGAAGATGGGTGTTGGTATTCCAGCAATTGAATTTTCATTTCTGAGTCATAATAGTGAACTCAACTGTCATCACCAGTCACAATGCTTTGGAGAAAATCACTTCCATATATTTTTCATAGCGATCAAGCAACTTTTGACATGTTTCAAGTCTTGATTTCTTCATTTCAGTCATGAGGTGACGTGGTACCCAACGAGCACACACTTTATTGTGTCCTAAAATGCTAACAATGTCATTGAAACTACCTAAACTAATGTTGGGCTTACCTGCTATGGTTCTCTGAGTTATTCTTCAGTTTTCCCTGATAGCTTATCGACTTTTTCACTTGTTTAAATTGTAAGTTGCGATTCCGGGCTTTTCACTCCATAGCTGATCCTTTATGTCCTACATTCCTCCACTGTCCTTTGATTTTCTTACCAACTGACAAACAGTGATTATGTCCAAAGTTCCAGAACCATAAACTAGCTTGAATTTCTTTGGAAGGTACATTTTCATGAGTTTAAAACTCTATAACTGATCATTGTTTGACACCCGTTGACACAGTAGTAAAAGAATTATCCATTTTAAACACATTTAAATATGAACAAATAACTGTATGGAGTTTTATTACACAGTATAATGAAGCCGACAGCACAAAGACTCATTTGCCATGACTGGTTGCTAGCAACATGTCATGTGTGAGACACTTGTGCAGAGGCATTACTTATTGAACACGCACCTCATAAATTTCGAAAAACACTTACCATGTTTTTTCTTCCACAAAATCTGTTGATGCATTCCCTGGAAGATTCTTTGGTTTTGATAATAATTGATGAAATTACTATTTCTACACTTAATAAACTACAAATTAAAAAAAAATATGGGTAAAAAACACTTTTTTCACGTAATTGCTTTCCTTATCATGTACAATGTAAACAATGAATGTTAGTTTAAAGTACACCAGACTGTACACAATCAAAATGCGCTTATAGCGTAGTAAAATCCATTTATTTAGTGGTGTAAGACATATATAGATTCGCCAAGCTTTCGTTCTCTACTTAGAGGCTTTTTCAAGGCAATAGGTAGATATTTATGTCTACCTATTGTCTTGAAAAAGCTTCCTGACATCCTGGTGCAGCACTGGTCTAAGCGATGGCTTCTGATCATTCTTCCAAGATGGGTCTGGGTTTGAATCCCGGTGAGGCATAGATGTTGTGTTTGTCTTACGGCACTGTCTCTCTCTTTTCCCTGGAGTGGCCCTAAATTAGGGATGGGTGAATGCTTATAGCCCATTGAGTTGCTCATGGTGGATAATCTTTAAATCCTCAATCAAAAAAAAAAAAAGAAAAAAAATGCCTCCCAGTGAAAAGTGCAGAAGCTTGGTGAATTTACATATGTCTTACACCAGCAAATAAACAGATTTCAATATGCTATAAGCGTTTTTTGATCATAAACAATGAAAAATAAGTAGTTAACATTTGAATGTCATTTTTCAGATACCAAATCAAGTAAAAATTAATGATTGTGTTTGCTCAGACTTCATTAAAAAAAGTAATCGCCAATATTTTTGCCAAAACTATTTTTTTTTTTTTTTTACAAATTGTGAAGAACGCAATCGGCAGCACAGCCCCTGGTGTAAACTATAGTAGACGTTCTCGTACCCTTCCTCATGACTAGAGTAGGAGGACTATAGTGGAACACTTACTCTAGTCTTGAGGGTTAATACCCAAAAATTTGACTAATAAGTAATATCCTTTTATGTTTTAGTAAAGAACCCATATTTTTGTGATTCTTTGATGTTTTGAAAACTGAAGACTAAAAACAGTCTCTTAAAACTGTAATAGTTAAAATCTTCTGCCAATAACTTCCATTAAAAACTTTCCAAATGCCTTTGGAAAAATTTCAGATGTTATTTAGGTCTTGATAGATGTTTATAAAAAATTGCATTAGAAAGCAATTTTTCCATAGATGCACATACCTCTTGATATTTCCAGAAAGTTGTTGGTATTCTCATTATGTATACCTCCCATTCATGCACTATCCACTGCCATGCTTTATGCACTTATTGTCTTTAGTTTTATTCTGTCTTGCTCTTGTCTTTGATTCTGTCAGTAGCAGTACAGAAAGTATGGTAGTAGAAAGGATGTTGTGCTTGAAGAATGGAAGATCCACATGCCAGTCTAAAGCAAATTTGTCTTCTGAGAACGGATGTGATTTTTGAAAAATGTCTGAAAGACATGAGAAATTAAAATATACTGAATTTTCTGGAAGGATCAGGAACTATGTGCATCCATGGAAAAGTTACCTTGTAATGCAACTTTCTTCAAAGATTTATCAAGACTTAAATAACATCTGGAATTTTCAGGAAGAGATTGAGAAAGTTTTTAGTAAAATATTTTAATAGAAGTTTATTGGCAGAGAAGATTTTAACTATTATATTTTTAAGAACCTATTTTTAGTCTTCAAATTTTCAGAACTTCAAAGAATTTTCCAGGGAATGCAACAACAGATTTTATGGAAGAAAAAGTGGTGTTTTTTTGTGTTTTTGAAATATACTCTGTCGAAAGAAATTGTAACACCCAGAACTGGTGATGCAATTAGCAGGCAAGATTGTAATGTGCAGATATGCGAACAATTCCACTATTGAATCCATCTGGTAAAAGCTGAAGTTGTTATAACAGTGCAGTGATCTGTGAGTTAGAGATCACTGTGTCTTTTTGAGTAACATTGCTATAAATTATTGAAAAGTGACTGCTTGAAAAAAAAAAAACGTCAATGGTAGGATGCCAATAACCTGTCAGCATTGTGGTTATTATCAGCTAACAGCTGATGAAAGAAGGCATATGTAGCCATCAGTTTGGAAGTGGTTTGCATATGGACTGCAGGATGAGATGCCCATTTTTTCTGGTGACAGGTCCTTACAGAATTATCAGCCATGAGAAGAGCAATCATGTTGAACATCTGTCATCAAATCACATGGCAAGCCATTTAAAGCCATCTATGGGAAGCACACTTGTCCACCATGTTGCTTGCCATGGACTCCAATCCACTGTGATCAGTGCTTATTGTAGTGCTGCTCCTGAGCAACCTGAGTCGAAAAATGACATTGTGTAGTGTACAGTTATGAATTTCACTTCTGCCTTCAACCAGTTAGTCATTGGATATGTGCATGGTGCCAATGTGGTCAGCATAACAATCCAGCAAATTTCATTGAACAGCACACTACCTAGCAGTGAGTGTCATGAGTTAGGGAGTTGTCTCCTATGATTCATGTTCCAGTTTAGTGTTTAATATGAGAACTGTGTTGTTTGATATGTTCAAGAAATCCTCAATCCCGTTGCAATACCATTCATGGAAGAGTTAAACATCACATTGTTTGAGAAAAACAATTCCCACACTCATACTGCAAATGCATCAAGGCAATGTCTACAAGGTGTCTATATGCTACCTTTGCCAGCCCACTCCCTAAATTTTTTGCCAATGGAGTATGTCTGTGGCATGCTGAAACACCTCCAGGTACCCTGTTACACCATCTCAACAAAGCACAGTTGTCAGTGGCTCAGGACTTTATAAGACATCTGTGCAACTCTTCTGTGTAGGGTTGCTGCATAAATTGCTCATCAGGGAGGCTTTGCTTTCTATTGGCATGGCTCTGTAAGTCTTCTTTTCTACCATTACTTTTCTTTTGATTAGAAAATGTTATCATTTCTTACGTATCTGCAATATTGTGAATCCAGTAAGTTTTTATTGCATTTGTGATACTACACTGGCGTGCAAAAATTAAGGACGAGATGGTTTTTCGAATGTAACCTCGTGCAGAAGTGCTCCACATCAACTCAAATCATACCATAAGATCCCCAAGATGTAAGAATATGGGACAAGTGAGCAAAACGGTCCAAACAAGGAATCCAAAGGATGCAAAGACACTTTATTGAAAAGGTAGCTTCAAGCACAACTGGACAGAAGACAGAAACATCCATGTGACAGGCAGCTGCCAAGAAAAATCCAGTCTTTAGTAGGGGATATGATCACCCCTGACTGCATTGCAGGATTTACAATGTCTGTCCATGCTGAGGATGAGGTTGTCAAAGAGCTGTTGAGGCATCGCGGCCCATTCCTTTTGTAGCGCCAATCGCAGCTGCAGAATCGTTGCTGGCGGCTGGTGACGTGCTGCCAAGCGTCTCCCGAGAAGGTCCCACATGTGTTCAATTGGATTTAGGTCTGGGGACCTTGTGGGCCAATCCATGCGTTGAATATCTTCACTCTCCAACAGCTCTGCGACAGCCACTGTATGATGAGGTGTAGCGTTGTCGTCCATGAAGAGGGTCTCAGGACCCACAGCACCTCTAAACAGACGCATGTGAGGCAGGAGAACCTCGGTACAATAGCGGACACCAGTGACTGAACCTCCTTGGAAGATGTGGAGGTCAGTACGGCTATCAAGCATGATACCGCCCCAAACGAGAACTCCACCACCTCCAAACCGGTCCCTTTCGATGATGTTGGAGGTGTGATTGCGTGTTCCCTGCTCTCTCCAGATGTGTATATGTCCAGAATTGCTCGTTAGACTAAATCGGCTCTCATCCATAAAGAGAACTCGACCCCATTGCTGATTTGTCCAGTTCTTGTGTTCCTGGCACCACAGAAACCGCCGTCTCCGATGAGCAGGCGTTAATGGCGCACACTGTACTGGTCGTCGTGCAAATAGACCACCTTTGTGCAGCCTCTTGGCCACGGTAAAACGTGATAACGGACATCCAGTTCTCTGTTTCATGTGCCTTGCGATTTCTCCTGCTGTCTGCCGTCTGTCTCTTCTCGCCTGTAGGACAACATACCGGTCGTCTGCCGCCGTGGTTGCTCATGGGCGACCACTGCTAAACTCTCGGATAGCTGTTCCTGTCGTTTGAAATGCTCTCCAAACTCGTGAAACGATGCTGTGAGCGATCCCGAACTCCTCGGCCACACTAGTCACACTTCGACCTTCTTCCAACTTCCGAATGACGCGACCACGGGTAAAGTCATCCAGATGTCATCTACTGGATTGCCTGTTGGCCATATCACATGGTGGCACATTCAGACCAATGTACACTGTGCAATAGCTTTCACCGAATTGCTGAGCATACACCGCCCGTGTGCTGTATAACCTTCCGACACTCCCCCCATACGTCATGCTGCATATATGCGCATGCCTTACTGTGCCGGACCCTAGTCTATCTCCTGAGTGGTCTTTCGGTCCGTTCTGCCTGCTCGTTCCGCTGTTATGCTAATTTCTCCTCTTCGTCCTTAATTTTTGCACACCAGTGTACTTCCTGGTGTTGCATTTTTTTTGACATTGTTTATCAATAAAAATTTCAAAATAACTATACAGATTTAGAAGCTCACTATTAATAGGTATAAGTAAACTGTGTTGAAATTTTCATAAGGCAATGAAAGCTGTTTCAGTGTAAAAAAAAAAATGTCTTGAATTTTTTTTTCAGCTTCATTGGTAGATTTGTATCACAGTATACCAAGTGTTTCCCTCTGGTTATTCTATCCTGCTGGCACTTCTGTTATTCATTTCTTTCATATCTCTAGCTTCTTGGAGTATTGATCCTAATCATTTGAATTTCATCATTTTTTTTTCTTTTTTGTCTGTCACTTATTTCAGGAAAATTTTCTGCCCACATAACATAAAATTTGTATAAGAAATTTGGATATTTAAAATGTTTTTATGCCTGACAATATTAATTTAATTTCATTTTCTGTATTTCATATTTTGGTACCTAAATGTCTCTCTTTATAAATTATTTCTTCTAAATAACCTGCAGTTGTATTTTTTTTTTGGATGTTTAACTACCACTGTGAGCAACTCCATGGGCTATAAGCCATTGCCCATCCCAAATTTAAAGCTACTGGTTCCAGGGAAGGGAGAGAGGCTGTGCCGTAAGACAAAGACAACATCCTTACCTCACCAGGATTTGGACCTGGACCCATCTCTGAGGAATGATCAGAAGCCAGTGCTTAGACCACTGTGCCACTGAGGCAGCCAGTTGTATTTGAATACAAAAAAAAAAAAAAAAAGAATGAAGTGTTATTCAAAATTTGATAAATATTTTTAATTCACTGAATTCAATGCAATTTTACACTGAGAAGAAATGTTTTTGCAATAGAGATGTCTGGATGCCAAATTATAGACAATGAAATAATTGTTTTGTATACAATATGTCTTGTTTGTGGTCTTTTATCCGTGGAACTCTGATTTTTACCACCAGAAAGAATTTTTCAGGAAGAAACTTTATCACCTGTAACTCTCTTATTTAGAACTTCAACACTGAAATTTAGCAAAACAAAAAACAATTATATTTTATAAAGCATGAATTTTGTCTTGGAATAAGGATAAATGCATTCAGATATCTATTTGTACAGAGTAAGAAATAAAAAATTGTGTATAGTAAAACAAAGGCATTTTAATATCAATATTTTAAAAAGTTTCACAAGTCCAAAGAAGTTTTAAAGCATAGATGCATTTCATGGTATTTTAAAGATGTATGTAGTTATCTATATGTACTGTGTAATTTGGGGTCCATGTATGCATATAATTGCACTAAAAGAAAAACGTTATAGTAAAGTGGTAACATTGAAGTAAAAATGTTAATTCTAAGGAAGAACATTCATGCTTTACAAAGAAAATAAAAATGGGGAAAAGTGTTTTATTAAATTTTAATTTTAATGTTCTTGATTAAAGAAATTATATGGTGAACAAACTTTCTGACAGCATGAACTTGCCATCCTAGTATTAAAACTAGAGTTTAGGGAAAGAAAAAGACCACGAGAGATATGCCATGTGTCAAGTGTTGTTAGAGTAATTATAAGGGAAGGCTTGCCATGGTTGTGTGAATATATTTGTGAAATTACATGTTAAAAGAAAGGAATGTACTGAAATTGTCTAAAATGTTTAGTGCTGTATTTTGATTCTGCTAATCATCTTTTATTTATTTTCTGATGCTTTTCTCCAGCTTTATAATCTTTTATTTTGTTGGCATTAAAGTGTAGTCAAAATGTATACCATAAATGCTTTGAACTTGCAGCAGTGAAAAAGCTAGAATGCCAGAGGCAAACTTAAAGAGTGTGTGTGTGTGTGTGTGTGTGGGGGGGGGGGGTTGATTGAATAAAATCTCTTCTACTCATTTTTGCAGTTTTTGTTTTATTTCAAGACTGTTTGGAATCTTCTTGACAACATTCTGTTTATTCCTACAGCTTATGCAGGGCCGTAGCTAGAAGGGGGCTGAGCCCCCTGCGAGACAGCCAAGCCCCCTTAGAAAATACACGTTGTTATAAATTCTTTGAACTTTTATTTTTGTTGGCTTATGAAAATTATTCTTGTATTTCATTATAAGCAAAAATGCTTTTTGCCGCGCATTATATTTTTTAAAAACAAGAAAAATTGAAGTGACACAGCACAAATGATAAATAACTGCAGAGAAATTACCTTTAAAGGTGAACCGTGAACCGGTAGGAACAGCTGCACCAATGATTCTATGTCACATGGTGACAGGGTTTGTTGGTATTTGGGGTCAGGAAAGAGAGAAATGCCAGTTTGTGTGTGTGTGTTTATTTTTTGGAGAAACATAAAATTTCAAAGAACATTATAAAAAAAAAAAAAAAGAGAAAGAGTGACAGAGGTGGAGGCGTAGTTGGACAAAAGGCTAACCCCTGTTCATCACTTGGTGACTACAAGATGCTAAGCTGTTAATTAAAAGCTTCCAGATAGTTTGTTGTCTACAAAGAAGTGCTGTTGTGTAGATATTTTAATTAAATGTATCCCTCTATGCATGAGAAAATACTGCTAAAGGAAAATCCTTGCAGTTGCGCGGGAGAGAAAAAAGCTTTCAGCATCTTCTCGTTTGTTGTTTTTCGTCCTGTAGGAGTGGTTTTACGATGTTTGTGCTGGAGAAAAGAGTTTTTTGGCTTGATTCTGGTACTTTTGGTTTTTGAGAAGGAAAAGAGGTATGCCTATTGGTCACAGTAAGAAGTGGCTACCACCAAGTACCGTACCAGCAAAGGAAAATATGCGATTAAAGGTGGAAAAAAATTGGAACTGAAGGAGTAGAAAACGGCTAAGATTTTAATTAAATGTATCCCTCTATGGTGAAGATTTGACTAAATGTATCTATCCCTTTTGGCTTGATTCTGGTGCTCCCAGTTTTTGAGAAAGAAAGGAGGTATGCCTATTGACCACAGTCAGTCTCCAATGTCATTCCATGGATCACAGAAAAGAGTCCAGAACAGTGAACAAAAACAAAAAACGACACTAGTTGGGTGTTATTTTGACTCCAGCGATAAAAAGGAACATGCAACTCAACCGCCATCAAGCAAATTCAAAGAATGATTTTTTTATATATCTTTCTCTTTTTATTTCATACTAGACGAAAACCGTCGGAATCGATGGTTAGTTTTTTTCTTTTTGAAAGAATAAACTCATATGAAACAACAAATGTAAACTTTATTTGATTGACAAATTCATTCAACCACTTCAGTAAAGACAATAGTCCAAGTTTGTGATTTTTTTTTTTTTTTGACTGAAGGTTTAACAACCACCATGAGCAACTCAATGGGCTATAAGCAGTCATCCATTCCTAATTTAGGGTCACTAGTTCCAGGGAAGAGAGAGAGAGAGAGAGCCAGTGCTGTAAGACAAACACAACATCCATGCCTCACCGGGATTCAAACCTGGACCCTTCATTTATGAATCATCATAAGCCAGCGCTTAGACCACTGTGCCACCGGGACGACCAGGTTCGTGATGAGTATCACGTCTGTACCCTTTTTCAGTTGAAAAATGTAAGGCGAAAGTCCACTCATCTTGATCGTGTGCAAAAATTCGACTGGATAACGCACTTTTTCACTCTCATCTTCAGTCACAGCTGTGTTTGTAAATGTTGTTGGAATGAGATTCGCATTGGGAATACTCTTCACCCTTCGGATTTTTTCAAGTGGAATAAATATCACAAAAGTTTATCTCCGTGGATTTTTCATGAAAATCTCTGAAATTTTGATCAACGCTGTAAATTCCTAATAGGAATGAGCCCTCCAAATTCTGCGTAAATCAATTAAAACTTTTTAAACGGGCCGTAATTTTTTTTATTTGCTCTTTATCATGTGTCTGGCATGCCCAGAATTCATAATCAGCATTTTACGGCTAATTTAAAAACGTTTTTGCCAATTCACTTGAAATTTTAAAGGTCATCATCTCCTTGCCAATTATAGTATATGTACAAATTTCAGCCAGTTAGGTGAAGAATTCGGAAAAATAGTTTTCTTAATTTTTTAGCGCGTCTTTTGTAAAAAAGATCGTGCTTATGTTATCGGTTTGTCCGTCCATCTGTAGACACGATATCTCTGCAACTATTAGTCCGATTTGGAAAATTCTTTTTGCATTGGGAAGCTTGAAATATACGAATGATGATCCTTCATTTCTTTTTTTTTTTTTTGTACGATGTACAATTTCACCGCTAGAGAGCGTAAATGCAGATGATGTCGAATTCAAAATTACATTTTATTCCACATATTTGCTTCTAAACATCCGATTGAAAAAATTCTTTTATCTTTCGATTCCATTTATGTCGAAGAGTAGTTTAGGAATAGTTGCTTTTTCAAATTACGCATAGATTTTCCGCTAGGGGGCGTAAAAGTAAATTATGTTTTCCCCGATATCTCTTCTTCTACAACTCCGATTTGAAAAACGTTTTCTTTAGCGGATACAGCTCCTGATGAAAAATCTTTTGCATATAATTTCTAATTTTCGGTAAAGAATACTTTGGCCACCAGGGGGCGTAAGTGTTAATTTTTGCTTCCGATGTATTTGCCATAAAATCGGAGCTTCTAAAATCTCGGTTAAAAAAATTCTTTTGTGGACCGATGCCACTTACATCGATAAACCTTTTCAGAGTATTTTCTTCTTAAAATATTCCATGGTTTCTCCGCCAGGGGGCGTAGACGTATATCTTATTTTTATCAATATCTCAGCTCCTATGGTCCGATTTGAAAAATTCTTTTTTTATTAAATAGTTTCCGGTGTGACATGTTTTTCATATATTTTCAAAATTTTCAAGTAATTCATAGACTTTTCGCTAGGGGGTGTAAAGGTAAATTATGTTTCCCCTATATCTCATCTTCTAAATCTCCGATTTGAAAATTTCTTTCTGCAGTGGATACAGCTCCTGATGGGAAATCCTTTGCACATAATTTCTAATTTTTGTAAAAAATGGTTTGGCCACCAGGAAGCGTAAGTCTTAATTTCTGCTTCTGATGTATTTCCAGCAAAATATGAGCTTCTAAAATCTCTATTGAAAAAAAAAAGTCGTTTGTGAACCAATACTATTCATGTCGACAAACCTTTTAGAAACATTTTCTTAAAATAATACGTACATGGTTTCTACGCCACGGGTCGTAGATGTATGTCTTATTTTTGTTGATATCTCTTCTTCTAGGAGTCCGATTTGAAAAATTTCTTCTTTGTTGGATAGTGTTTCTGATGCGAAATGTTTTTCATATAAATTCAAAAAAATTAGGTAAATCATAGAATTTCCACTAGGGGGAGCAAAGGTAAATTGCATTTTTTGCGTTATTTCTGCTTCTAAAACTCCGATTTGAAAAATTCTTTCTGTATCGCATACAACACCTGATGGAAAATATTTTTCATATGATTTCTAATGTTTGGTAAAGAATGGTCCTGCCACAGAAGAATACATCCCCAGATTGGAGGACATATGAATAGAATTCCAACTGATGCTAAAAACGAAGTTGGGTTTAAGTTGTATCGAATGATTTTAAAAAGAGTATAGCAATAAACATAGGCGAAATTATAGGTTTATTAAACTAAAGTATGAAAAGGAGCAACTCATGAAATAATTCAGTAATCCAGATTTAAAATTCTGTGAAGTTGACAAATCTGGTCAATTTGTTCTGTTAAATTTGGAGAGGAATCATATAAATTTGGAAAGGAACCTGAAGTTGTTAAAAAGGCATATCCACCTATTGGTGCAGATATTCCAAAGATTTTTGCCAAAATCAAAACTCATAAAAAAGAAAGTCCAATGAGATTGATTATTTCAAAACAGAAATCTCCACTTATCCAGTTAGAAAGGAATATTTACAAGTTTTTGGCACCAATTTGCATGAAAACTGCATTTAATTTAAAAAATACTACTTCTTTTATTGATCTAATTGAAGGTATTAATCAGGATTTAACAGATTTTTACATGGTGAACCAAGATGTCAAAGCCTTGTTTCCTAGTATTCCAGTTCTTTGGCAATCAATATTATTATTGAAAAATTGGAAAAACAGAAGTATTTGAATGAATAGCAAATTGCTGAATTGAGAAATGTCTTGTTATTTATTAATGATAACATTTTTATTTTTGATGGAACTATGTGCAAGCAAGAACACGGAGGACCTATGGGATCACCTTTGTCCACCCTTTATGCTGAAGTAATTATGGACTTCATTGAAAACAAGGTCATTGAAGACATGGAGGAGTCACCATTGATATATTGTCATTATGTGGACAATATTTTCATATTATCTAAATTAAATGAAGTACAATTACAAGGTTTGGCTAGGAAGTTGGATATGATATGTTCGTCCGTAGAATTGACTGCTGAGTTTGAAGAAAATAACAGGCTTCCTTTCTTGGATGTTTTGTTATTAAAAAAATTCAGCTAAATTTGATTTCAAAGTTTTCAGAAAACCTTCCTATATTCCTGTACTTAATCCATATGACTTATACAGTCCTAGATTTAAAAAAAGCAGTAGTACTAAAAATCTTTTTAAAACAGCTTTTACGCATGCTTCTAATAAACTATTCAGACTACAAGAAATTAAGTATGTTGAAGAAATTTCAAGAAAGTATGGTTACCCCAGCAAGCAATAAATAAAAGGACGTTTGAAATTGAAAAAAAATTGGGTAGAAATCAAATGACTTAAATAAGAAATCAGCCATATCAATGGGTAGGTGCATATCCATTTATTAAAAGCTTTTCTAGTGAACTTAATAAATTGACTGCAAAATTTGGTTTAGAAATGGGCAATACAGTTTGTTCTATTAGGAAGTTAATTATTAATAATGTTAAGTCAAGTAAAATTCTGGATTCTGCTGGTGTTTATGAAATTCCGATTGAATGTGATCTGGTGATCTGCCCATGTCTTACATTGGTTGTACTAAGAATAGGTCAAGATTCATGCTGAAACAACATATTAGAAATTGACAAAAAAGTAGCTAATACAGCATTAGTACAGCATTGCATTGATAACAAAATATACCCTGGTTTCGACCAAATAAAAATTTTGAAGAGTTGTATGTCGGAAAGACATTTAAGAATAGCTGAAGCAATATTAATTCAAAAAATAGTAAGTGTGTTTGCAACTTTAACGATCCAAGACAGCTTTAAAATTTTTGGCAAGAGCTGATACAACTTAAAGTAAATGAATTTATGGCACCTCTATTCATAGTGTACTGTGTCCTCAGTAAAAATAATTGCCCACCAGTCAAACTTGGTAAAGAGGAAACTAGAAGAAGGGATCGAAATAGCAAGAAGAAGGAGTACCACAATTAATGATAATTGTGGTTAGACTCTTCCAACTGAGTGGCAGCAACTACTCCAGTGACGTAGTCCTGATGACGAACTAGGCTTTAGTTCGAAAATTTGACAACCAACTTTTTTGAATAATAACCTCTATAAGACCCATAAAAAAGTTAATTCCACAGTAAACTTAAGGTAGTTTTGAAAAAGCAGAAAAAAAAAAGAGAGAGAGAGAGAGAGAGAGAGAGAGAAACGGAAAGGAAATGAAAACACCGAGGATTCCTTCTCGGTGAAAAGAATATATGACATGACTAATGATTTGAAATCAGAAGCTTCAGATACTACTTTTTTATTCCATAGATGGCGCCACCTTCTTTCACTTGCTACTAGATTGGTAGATGGATTATGTGCTCCCCTGATCCAATTGAGGCACACGCTTGGGAGCGGGAGTTGACCGGCGGCTACAACTTACTTTCTGAAGATGTCCACAGGGGATGGATGAAAACGTTCAGTCTATGTGCTGGTTGAGAGGTGTTCGTATTTAGCTTTTTAAATGGAATTTAATTTTTGTACTGTACATATTCAATGGTTTGTAAAGTCGTTATTGCCGTTAGGCAAAGTTTTAATCGAGGGTTTGAGCTTTTTGTTGAATTGTTCAAATGTCGTTTAATTGTATGTATATAGTCTGAAGTTCATATTTTAAAGTCTTTTAAATAAATCGTGATAGTATGGAAGACTTAATATCGTGAATTTGTTCTTTAGTTCATTGAATGAAATTTGTTGTGCTGGTTCAAGAAGGAAGTTTGTTTGCATTTCTGTGTGTTAATTTCAAATTTGTACATATATTTATTGGTTTTGAGGTTTTTGTGTAGAACTGGTGATGTGACTTATGGATTTTTAGGTAGGTGTTTTTCAGTGTGAAGGGCGTATTTATCGTTTCATTACAGATTTGCATGATATTAGGTTGACAACTGTTTGCATGGTTTTTAAGTGGTCTGTGTTAAATAATGAATGAGTTAAAATGTCAATCCTGTCTCTGACAAGGTACAACTTGGGCAAAGGCAACATGCCAGAAATGTTATAATTGGAACAATGTACTACATTATATTAGTAAGTAGGCTCATTGTTTATGTATGTTTAATCTTACAGAGCAAGTTTATTGCAAAGTACTTTGCATAAGCTTTCGATCAGTAGCAATACATTGCACTTCACAAAAATTATGAATTACTATGTGGCAATGTAAATTACTTTTCTTAAATTATGTATGCACAGTAGAGGTGTGTTAATCATTTGGGGATATTGATTTCAGATACATATTTTTTTTATTTATCTATTTATTAATTTATTTTTTGCATTGATACATGGAAATTCTGATCTTTCCAAGTTTGCTGTTTGTTTGTATACAATACCATATTTAATTTTGCATTTGAAAAAGATGAAACTCCAGTGACGTTAAAAGATGTACAGCAACTGAAACCTGTTAAAACTATTGTATGTAAGTAAAATGGCATTATTTTGCTTTACAAATTTTTATTACTTGCAGATCACCTAAACATAAAAAATCAACTAGCATATCAATTACTTTCTTATTAAAGAATTAGTGTTTATTAATCTGCAAGCATAATGTAAATCTTGGACTAATACAGTGCTATACAATTGTACACAAATCTGGCTACACACTGTGTACTTTCTGTTGTTTAATTTTTACATTATCTAACCATCCCCTGGTAATAGCTTCATCTCAGTACATTGCATCCTATTTCACTGTATGTTAACCAATTGAGAAGTAGAATGTGCTTATATGCATAGAAGGGATTGATGTAATGACCTCAGATAAGTAGTTTTTTTTTGCCTCTATTAATCCATCATTTAGTGCCATATATGTTGCTGGTGCTTCACATTCAGAAGTAAATGTTTTCTTTCATGCTTTGTCTAGGATAACAGAAAAGCCATGTAAAATTAAAAATACTAACTTTTTAGGCATTCAATTGTTTATGGAACATGAAATAATTTTTTTTAAGTGATGAATTTTGGGTATGTTTGTGATCATGAATATGTGGCTTGTTTTTAATTAAAAGATTATTTATTTAGGTTTTTTCAGAGTCTACACAAGCATACTTCATTATTGATAGGGCATTCGGTAAAATGCAGACTCCAGAAACCATTGTTGATGGTATGTGTTCTTGAAACTGCTGAATCTTGTATTGCATGTTTAGTTACATATTGACATATGTATTGCACTTTTAGTTACAAACTGACATATGAATTGCCTTCTAGGTTGTCACAAATTATAAATCTAACACTGAATTTAACATATTACTCTACATTCTAAGTTTGTTTTTCCAGTAAAAGCAATAATGAAATAATGTGCTCACAATAAAATGCATTCAAATTGCAACACTTTGTGAATTTTTCTTTTTATAATAATAATGCAGTAAGGAAAAGCTGGAAAAGTTTTCACGTTTCTTCAGCACACATCTTTAAGGTCATTTTCTTTTGTATTACAAGGAGTGCTCAAGATGTTTGAAGTCCAATTTATCTGTGCATTAGATTCTGGCAGTATTGTACTAATACTTTTAGGCAGAGTCCCAGTAACTTCAGTGCATTTAGCACATCTTTTTTTCCCAGCAGTTTAAGTCCTTGATAATAAAAGTTATTAGGTCATGGAAACTATGTCTGTGTGGTATCTTGAATATCTTCATTGTCTCTGAAACATGTCTCACAGTTTCAAAGAAGACCTTCAAGATAACATAGGATGGTCAGAATCTTTTTAAACTTGATTCATGTGCTTTCAAATATTTCCCATGAAATTATTTATCTCAATAAAATATTCAGTTACTTCCTAGTGTTTCATATTTACGATTTTCTCTGATGCTATGAGCTGAAATAATGAATCAGATTTGTTGAAATCCAGCAGCTGATACATTCGGGGCTGCATTGTCATTTTTAAACTGCAAAAAAATGATGGAATGTATACATATAACATCTGCACATATAAAGATTCTATGCATTGTTGCATCATACTGAAGCATTCATTGAATGATGTCAGTACACAGTGTTTCATAAAACCCAAATTTGGATCAATTAATACTGCAAACAGCCACACGATCTTTTGACACACTTGGTACATGAGAGGGTAACTTGTCAGGAATACCATGCGCTGTTGGCTCTAGTGCTCATTTTTTTATTGTTTGTTTGACCTGTTGGCTGGGTGTTTCAGTAGAGTATGTTCATGGGGAGAGAAAATAAGCACCTATGACTGTACCTCTGAATTAGAGATCTACCCCCCCCTCTCCATCCTCCACAAATAAAATAATAATGAAAGAAGGGAATTGTTTCTTTGAATGCAAATATTTTCCTTCTGATTCTGACAAGAATTGATAAATTTGCCATTTTTGTACTCCTGATAGCAAATAAAATTCTGTTATTTGTGGTGTGCCTTTCCATAGATTCTTTAAATTGCATTTTGTTGAATGATCCTGTTCTGGGGAAGTGATTGTGCATATGGAAATGAATTACAAGGAACAGTGCATAGCTCCCTTTTTCAATTACCACCACTGTTCACCAAAACATTCACATTTCTTGGCACATTGACCAGCAGTATTGAATGCGTGTAGGCTAGTCAAATGTAAACTTTTAAAGTAGGAGGAGGGGGTCAAGAAATGTTAAATCATCAAAAAGGTGAGGGTAATGCACCTCATGTAGTAGATCAAGCAACACAGACTACATGGCATGAGTAGAACAATGTAAAGATTTCATCTCCCTTGGAAGTATGTGTGTGGGAGGAGCACCATTCTGTCATATGTTTCCTAGTTAGTGAGAAGTTCATCATTGCATACAGGTACAGTATAGTAACACATGCTTACCACTGCAGGTGCTCACTGCAAGAGGGCTCAACTGTCACTGTGGCTTCGTGACAGACAGTCTGTGAGGAAATGGTGACCATGCAGCAGAAGGCTTTTTGTGCATTGCAGTTTTTGAGGTGTGAAACGGTAGTCATAGTGTAGCATGAGTTTTGTAAACATTATGGAATGATCCACCAGGTGGTCAGAGTATCCATCAGTGGTATAGGTAGTTTGAGGAAACAGGATGTTTGTGTATAATAAAATTAAGAGCACAGGACGACTGCACATGTCTGAGGATAATGTGCAAAGAATCAGAGAGAGTTTCTTATGTGGCCAAAGGAAGTCAACCAGCATCACCCGTCAAGAACTGGAAATCCTAGATCACTAGATCTTATGCTGTGTGATTTCTTCTTTTGGGGATGCGTTAAGGATTCTGTGTATATGCAACTGTTGCCTACAACTGTGGATGAGCTCAAAAAATGCATTTTTACTGCGGTGGAGTCGGTAAAAATGGACATGCTGTGACAAGTATGGGAGGAAATAGACTATCATCTTGATGTTGCTCATGTAACTAAGGGAAGCCACATAGATCACGTATAAGGTGTGAGACAAAACTCTGGCACCTTTTCTTTTGGTTGATGTATCATTTTTTCACTCTGTATTTGTAAACTTTGAAAATATTGGAATTTGAAATTGGATGAATCATTTTGAATAACCCTGTATTGAAGCAAGTGTTATGGCATTGAATAACATTTGCAACATCTTACAATAACAATACATGTAGATCTTACAATAGAGATATACATCTTACAATAGAGATTGTTGAAAAATGATAAAGTTGTACTGAATCAGTCTCCACTGTGTAAGCAGTAATGATACATGTCACTCACCCTTCACCATACATTATGGGCAGGAGTGGAAAGGAATATCCATGGATTATTGCAAAAAATAAATGTGAGTAGATGGCATGCCCTTAGTTCTGGAGATTTTTTTTTTTTATGAAATGTGAAAATTGATGCATCAAAAATAAGTACCAGCTGAAAATACTAGTCAGTTGTCCAAAAAAGAGCAATACATTAGAACACAGAATTTAGAGTTAGTAAATAATACTCAAGGATTTGGTGGCAGTTTGTAATAAAATATTGACTATGATGACAGGAAGTAGTGATCACATGGCCACTGTCAAGCTGCTGCAAAGTTTATTGAGATCTAGAGTCGGGGAGTGTTTGTAACCCTGAGCTGTGATGATACTAGATCACACAGAATATGTGCATTTGTTAATCATGCGGTGATCTATTCACATTGTGAAACATCTGCAATCACGTGGCTATTTTTACTTTTTTGGTTTATTGAAATTTTAATTTCATTTTTTTTTAACATGAGTGTCTTGGATGACTATTTTGAAAGAAAGGGTGCAGAACTTGACAATGCTATTGTTAATTATAGTGTAACTGACACAAAGACAATGAAAAAGAAAATTATATGGTAAAGATGATAGAAACATCTATGTCCTCTGACATCTCAGTACCAACTCCTCAACTTTGGAAATGAGTTGATTTTTAAGAGGAAAGATTTATTTGTTTGTGAAAATCCCACAAGCAGCGATGTTTCAGTTTCCAAATCTCAGAGTGAGTGAGTGAGTGTGAGAGTGTGTGTGTGTGTGAGAGAGAGAGAGAGAGAGAGAGAGAGAGAGAGAGAGAGAGTATGAGTGAGTGAGTGAGTTAGTTAGTTAGTTGTCCCCATTTGTGGAAGTTCACAACTAATATTCCAGACTCAACGGTGGACCCATGAAATGTGTTTAGCAAAGCAACATTCATGGATTATTGCAAAAAATAAAAAGTTGGGTTTTACTGTGTGTTGCAGTGTCTCATTTAGGGTTTACTGTGTGTTGCAGTGTCTCTCATCTTCTGACATTTAATCTGGATGTGATTTGCACTGCAGTTGCCAAACATTCGGTCTGTATGAGCCAGGATAGTGTACGTCAACCTCGGCCATCAATAGCGTATGTTCGGCCACCATTTCCTCTCTGGGTGGCGGTACGTCTGTCAGTGGTATACTCGTGGTACACCCTTGATACAGTTGCCCTTGGAAACCTTAGGGTTCTACCACTTGGACAAAAGAATGACCCATTTGTCTTGCGCCGACAATGCGTCCACTATCAAAGTCGCGCAGATCACCATGTTTACCCATGTTCATCAATTCCAATACACTATTGGGAAGCCCTGCTGTCTGCCTATTTATTGCGTGCATTCAGTTTGGGTCTGTTTCACTTTGCGCAGGGGTTGCCCATGTCAATTGCCCATCACCCCTATCTCTAATGTTTTGTCTACTGAGTGTATACAGTATATATATGGGGCAGGACATGTAACTGCAACAAATTAACAAAATTAATTTAGGTAGTGTTCTACATTCTCAAAAATTATGTGTACATATTGCAAACCGTTCTGAGACAAAATGTATTTGACAGTAATTTATAATATTATTGAAAGGAAATCTAAACTTTTTATCATGGTGGATGAATAAACTACAATTGGTATCAAAACTGTAGTTGTAATTTGCTAATAGATCACTGTTGGTGAATCATGGTGATCCACTGGTTTTATTTTATTATGATTTGCCACTTATACAATGTGGTACAACATAAAAAAAATTGTCTGTCTGTCTGTCTGTCTGTCTGTCTGTCTGTCTGTCTGTCCGTCCGTCCATCCATCCATCCATCCATCCACCCACCCACCCACTACAGGTTCTAATACTTCTAAAGTTAGCCAGGAAATATCAAGATTTAAAGTGTTTATTACAAATCTGGGTATGTTGAATGAAGTTTTGTTGGACATTTTTTAACTTTCATTAGAATCACAAAGGTGAAAGTGTTCCTTGCATATGGCTCTTTCAGAAATAACCAAAACACTTAGGGTTATAGATTGCAGACCAAAATACCCAGAAAGCACTACACTAACTCCAAAAAAGCAGCTGAAAAAATGAAATTTGGAAATTTCTTACTTTATGCTGGTAACATTCCTACCACCAACAGGAATCAGTTTTTAAGAAGTCTAATTAATAAGTATAAGATTTGACTATTTACATCATCAGTATTCCAAGAAAGGTGTGATACATTAATCAGTAAGTCCTGTTACCTCCTTATCATGGAAGATTGGCCACACAATTCACACAAATTTCATAGACGAGACAATGAAATAGAAGAATTGGTGGAGAGTTTTACATTACATGAAAAGAGATACACATAGGGCTTTTGGACACATTAGGGATAGAAAAGGAATGAATTTGCAAAGTTTTTTTAAGATATTGGTTGAAGCAATTTATTCAATACCAGTTTCTACTGCAGGATGGAAGAGGAGTTTGGTGAAACGAATTTGACCATATCATGACAATGTGCCAGTCTTGATGTGGAACACCTACAAAATATCCTATACATGAAATTGGTCAGGCTAACTTTCTCTCTTTAAACCAGAATTATATTTGTAATAAAGCATAACATGCTATTCCTAGAAGTTACTATTCATAAATTTCAAGTATAAAATCGGTTTTCTAAGGAATACACTATGTAAAGAAATTATGAATACAGTAATGTTTTTTTGATCAGTCATCAGTGAATAGTAGGGTCGTTAGTAGAACAAAAGAAGAAAAAATCAGTGTGGGCTTTCTTTATTTTAATTGGAAAACAAGTATTCAATAACTGAAAGCATAAATAAGGCTAAATAATCTGCTTAATTTTTAAAAAGTAGAAAATTCAGTCTAGAGTTACTGTATAACAATTATAAATACAATTCAGAAAACAGCATTAATGAATGACATATGCAAAATTTGATTTCATAATTTGTTACTTATACTATGCAGATCCTCCTCATTTTTGTTGTTGCAAGTAAAGAACCTTCTACTATATTCTACATGTACTATGCAAATCCTCCTCATTCCTTTATTTTTTGCAAGTAAACAGAGAATAGCAAAACATAACCACTACACGATCACTATGTTGATAAACAAATTGTTGTGGATTTTATGGACAGAGGCAGTGAAATACGATAAAGTGCACCAATTGGTATGTAAAAATGAGCTATACGAATTTTGTAAATTTCTGATGCTTCTAGGGTCTTGTTTCCTGTCTTGTTGTTAATTGTCAGACTCTTCACCGAGTTCACCAAGCATCCAATTAACAAAAAGACAGGAAACAAGATCTTAGAAGCATCAGGAACTTACGAAATTCCTATAGCTCACATACCACCAATCTCCTACATAGGAAGCACTAAGAACAAATTAAAACAAAAGGCTTAAACAACATATTTCGAACTTGTAAAAAAAGAAGTCAAAACTGCCTTAGTACAATTCTGTTTCGATAACCAAACATACCCAAAATTTGAAGAAGTTAAGATGTTAAAAAGGAATAATAGATCAGAGAGACATATGAGAATGGAGGAGTCTATTTTAATCTATAAAAATAAGAAGAGGGTATGTAATCATAAATACCCCAATATGTTATCCAGTCATTGGAAAGAGTTAATTAGGCAAGAAACTAAACTAAACCAGAAAAATAGGCATAAAAGAAGAGGTAATAACACATAAAAAAGAAAATACGAAGGTAAGAAAGCTTCGGCGATTTTTAACAATTAAGTAAAGGTTGAATACATAGATGGCGCCAGCAAGGTTTTTAGTGTCGTATCGCAGACAATGTCTCCGACGAAAGGCAGTATCGGAGTATCGTACTCCAATGGTGATAGGTGACCCACGAACAACGGTGTGAACATCGCCAAGCTCCCGAAGATACCCAAAACGCTGGGCAAAAAATTTTGAGCATAATTAATGGTTTTAGTTGGTGCTTTGATGTCCAAAGTTATAAGATCTTCAGGTTCTACCTAATTTTAGTGTGTGTGTGTAGTGAGTGTTTGCGTTCTCTACAACGGACTGAAGGACAAAACATCGACAAGGACCAAACAACATGTATGAAGTGTGCTTTGTTTCCAGAAGCGGGCCTCATAGGTAAGCAATACGAATCTGGACTATTACAATTTGTTTTGAAATAACGCACGTAAAAATGAACAGTAGCAATATCTGGACTATTGTGTTAGTCCTGATATGAACTGCAATTGTGAAAGGTAAAAATATTTTTCTTAAAGCTCCCAGCAGAATCGAAAAGTTGAAGGAATGTTCCCAGACTAACCGCTCCCATCTCAGCCTGTGATTACATGTTAGAGCTTTTGGTTACAAGCTGCAGTATATTATGGAGACAACTTCAGCAAAATTAAGGAAATAATCTCTCAGTTGAACTTGAACGATTCTGCTTCCACTGAAAAAGAACAAGTTCTGCTGGATAGTGGTACTTTATTAGAGAAATTGACTTTGCTGAAGACACATTTACATTTGACTGCATTGGATCAGACCACCACAGAACTTGAAACTCAAATGCTCATTTGATAAATAATTTGAACAAATCTGAAGAGACGATTGAAATATTAAGAAAGGTACCTGCACACGACCACATTGGAGAAATTATAAAACGCAAGATGGATCGTGTTTTTAAAAATATCCAGGCCCAGAAACCATTACAACTATAAAAAATATTCTCCAGGGAACTTTAACTATCAGATGTGCTGTTTTAAAAGATGAATTCTCAGAATTGTGACGTTGAGAGATTGTTCATCCAATTTAAAGGTACAAGTATTTTGAGAGAAAACAGGAGGAACTTTCTTTTCGACAACCTGAAGTGCTATATTGTTGCTAGTTGTAATAGCAGTAAGTTGGTTGAAAACCTTGGTTTTGAGTAAAGTAATTTGAAATTTGTAACGGAAAGTAATGTTTTAATATCTTGTGACCATAACAGCAATGAAAATTTATTGAAAAATATAAAAAGAAATATACTACATATTTTACTGATTTTGGTTTCTTTTCCTACATATTTCATTTTTAATAAATATTTTATGTACTTTCAAGTACTTCCAATATTGGATTTCGTAGGAAAAAAGTCCGCTATTGAAAAGTTAATTCGTTTTTTGACGTGCATTAATGCAATTGCATTGTTGGACCTATTAAATCCATGTTGAACACTTGCCGCACGTGTTGGTTTCCGTATTTCTGTTGTGTAGATGCGGCATGGTTTTTTTTCATTCGGTTGCTGTTCCTTTTTAATTGGCCTCGTCACTAAATGAATTTTTCCCTTTGCTGCTTCTACATTTCTATACGTTTTTACCCAAGCACTTTCGGTATTTACCGAAAGTAAAAACGTATAGAAATGTAGAAGCAGCAAAGGGAAAAAATTCATTTAGTGACGAGGCCAATTAAAAAGGAACAGCAACCGAATGAAAAAAAAAACCCCATGCCGCATCTACACAACAGAAATACGGAAACCAACACGTGCGGCAAGTGTTCAACATGGATTTAATAAGTCCAACAATGCTATTTTATGTACATATTTTGAAATTTTTATTACATATAAATCCTAGCCCTAGTCATAAATGTATTGGGTTTTTTTTTCAAGGAATTATAAGTGATGAAATTGTGTTACTAATAGCATATGTGTTTATATCTTCTTTAATTTCTTCATTAATTTCTATCTTCATCCATTTCTATCCTTTGTTTCCAGCTCTTCATCTGTTTTTTGATAGAGGTTATTGGTGTTTTGTGTGGGCTGTCCTGGCAGCTTTTATACACAGGCTCAAAGCCTTAGAAGACTGGTTTTCTATGCAGAGGAAATTAGCTTTCTATTCCAGTTCCCTTCTGTTCCTTTATGAAGGTGACCATCGTTCCTGGATTACTTGGTTCCAAGGTAAAGAAGCTTTACTGCCTTACTTACAACACTCTGATATTTCAGACTATGAATCAAACTGTACTTCACCACTGAATCTGAATGTGATGTCCCTCCAGGGTACTGGTGTGTCTTCAAGTGCTGAAGATCATTCAACTGTTCTTCATGGCAGCGTGCCTTTATCATGTTGTCAATTGAACTCTGATTATGCATGCACATCTTGCTCTGTGTGTGGCCTTCAGAAAGAAATCTGCCATGAAATAGTCGCAGACTGTTCACTTTATGATGTGCGAATGATAGACTTCGCTCATGTTTTCCCGTCAGAAGCTGAAGATGCAAATTATCTGTTTGGTCTTCGTAACCTTACTGTCTATCTTAAATCTTTACTTCAAAAGGTTATAAATACAAGGCATTGATTACACCTCTGTAGTTTTCACCAAAAACTGTATATTTTAATTTGCTAAAAAGATGTTCAGTTAGTAAGGTAACTCTTTTTTAATTAAGGACTATTAGGTTTAGTGAAGTAAATATCTGATTCAGAACATAATGTATTAGAATATCAGATTATAATATTTAACTTTGAATTAATTAATGTGTCTAGTGCTTTTGGTATTATAACTTTATTTGTCCAGAAACTGTTTTAATGAAATAAGCTGTATATTTTAGAATTTTTTAATATAATCATTTATTTACATCTGCTTCTCTTTTCAATCATGGAGATCCTTTGAAGAAAAGTGTAATCATGTGTTACAGAAAAAACATAAAACACACTGAACCATAATAACCATCACAGTAGACTAGTAGAGGTTCATTAAAATGTTTTGAAAAGTTTTATTGGCCTTCACTAAGTAAGTTATGAAGTGCTACTTTTGTAAGACAAATCTTGGTATTTAACATGTAAGTTCCCTCTCACATGGTAATTGGAATAGCATTATTTTACACATATAAATTACCTTTAATTAGCAAATACTGTCTACATGGAGAAAATTTGAGTCTGTTTGAAATTTTCATTGTTCTGGTTGATATTGTGGTTTTCCAATTCAGATAGTAATTGAGATTTACAGGTTTGATTTCTGCTCCAGGACAGTACAATTTTAAAGTTTTCTGTGGAGCTGTTTTCATGAATTATGATTGCACAAGCCATGCCTAAAAATCATGCACCGTTTTTATGTCTAGATCTGAACTCATCTTCATTTGATGCTGTTACAATATACATTCATTACATTTAAGCATTTTGTTATTTCAATGCTGTGCCTTGCATAACAAAGTAATATTTGTACATTCTGTGTGTTTCACTGCAGTGTTGATTGGTATTAAAAGTAATGTTAATGATTTCTACACATGTTTTTTGTTGAATAAGACTCTAAATCTGAAGTTGATTGTTAGAAAAAAATTAGATCAGAAATGCTATGGCAATAATTTCATTTCACAGAAAGTTTATAATTTTAATGTAATTAGTATATCATATTAAGCACAGTGCTTCTTTATAGTAATGTTTGGCATATAATAATGTATTGTATGCTCGTATGTACTTGTTCTTCATGTTTATCATTATTCTGCGTATTTGTTTTTATTGCATCAAATGCTAACATGTACAGGTAGATTTAGTTCATATATAAACTTTCAAAAATCTTTTAAAAGTTGGCCTACCAGATTTTTCCATTGATCTTGGTTACATGATGATTATACATAAACTAAATCTACCTATACATTTCAGCATTTGATGCAAAAAAAAAAAAAAAAAAGATACTCAGAATAATGACATAGATAAAGAACAAGTACATCTTAGCATGTAATTTTGTTATGAATTAGACCCCATTATTTTTAGATCTAATGAGCATGGTCAATTAATTAAAAGGTTTAATTAATTTGAAGGCTCTGATTGGGTTTTAGGGCAAGAAAAGAGATGTCCTCAAGTGAAACAGCACCATCCAGATAGGCTTTGTTCGCTGTGTGCAGTCAAGAGGTGATACCACATTTGTAATTTTGGGCTAATGATGACAGGTCATAGACTAAACAGAGTTTTTGAGATGGTTTTGAGTTGCACCAGAGACAGACAAATTTATAGCAAAGAATGCAACTTGGACCAAAGAAGCTCATAATATATGACACAAAGGCACGAAAGCAGGGGAAATTAAAATAACTCTGTGTTCTGATGTGTGTGCATGGGAGGGTAAGGGGGGGGGTGAATCTGATGTATGTCATGTGTGAAGTGGGCAAGAGAGGAGAGAAGTTTGTTGCTTCCCGAAACCCACGAGGAAAGGGGTCTGTGGCTGCTTCCTCATAAAACATCAAAATTCCCAGTGTGTAAAATAGGGAATAAATCACTAAAAGAATCTACCACTGCTGACATCCCAATTGAATCATTGAAGCTTTCAGAATATATTTCAAATAAAAAGCATGAAATATATATATATATATATATATCTGAGATTCAGAGGTTAGCTCCAAAAAGAAATACAAACTTCCAGATATTTTTACTTATTGTTGTCGTATCAAACTTCTCCATTTACAGTGATCTTGATATATATATATATATATATATATATATAATACAAAAACATAGTAAACATAAAATTGCAAGAATAGAATGCCATGACCTCGCGCTCTGCTGCAGGGGTCAATGTCACCTGAAATAAAATACATAAATAACGCAGACACTACAAGCACAATAGAACTCAATTAAATATGTGACAACCATAAATGATACAAAGTCAGCCACCGGGTGCCAATCTTCAGGGGAGGATGCACCCGACGGCTGAGCTTCTGACAGGTTTCATACGGACGTCCTGATTTAGCAACCCCGACCAAATAAAAATAACCAGTCAGGAAATATACTTTAAAATCAACTTAAGTAACAAATTTAAACATTCAAAATAGACCTACTTTAACCCTGACTGGTGCCCACGACCGGTAAACACAATTTACCGTGGCCATCCACCTATAGAGTTCATCATTAGGTTAATGCGTAGGTAAAAGGTACGTTCAGAATAATTATATAGAATAGTGTACTTGTCCTTCCCCACTGTAAAATATACCATGTATGCTAGGAAAGAATGGTTAAATGCTCCGGGGCAACTCGGAAGAAAATACAGTTTTTTATGTAGCCCTGAAAGTTAGTAAGGATGAGCTTCTGGTTTATTGATCTTACAAAATCTTAATCGTAATGAAGTAAGTTGTTCATGTGTTTCTAATAGTTTACTGAAACAATAGTTACAGAAGGCCTCTGGTATTTCATTATTTAAACAACTCCAATATAATCTCCTTAGTTGCTTAATAATATTATGCTTTTTATTACATATTTGCGTAATTCGCAAGATTTGTGACATAATCAAATTACAGAAAATACTTCTTGAGAGGTTGGAGGTCCAATCTGTATATTTTTGCTTTAAAATTAAACAGCTCTTTTTTATCATAAATATCCAGTTCTGGTTTACCTCCCTTGAACTCTATCTGCAAATCAAGAAAATTAATCTTGTTTATATCTGTATTTGTCTTAAGTAAACTTTGACCCCTGGAATAGATATCTTCAGGTCTAAAGTCTGCAATATTGGTTTTAAAATAGATCAAATCATCAACATAGTGAAAACATCTGACTTCTAAATGGTGGTATTTTTCTTCGTAAGCACGAATCAGAATAAAGGTACAAGTTGGCCAATAAACTTTAAAAATTAGTGCCCATAGGGACACCCATAATTTGTACTAGAATATTCTCCTGATCATATAATAGTTGTTAAATATACACAGTCTACAAAGAACATCCCAATAATTTTTATCATAATTAAAATATTCGTCAAAACATTTTTATTTTTATTCGGTCGGGGTTGCTAAATCAGGACATCAGCATGAAACCTGTCAGAAGCTCAGCCGTCGGGTGCATCCTCCCCTGAAGATTGGCACCCGGTGGCTGACCTTGTATCATTTATGGTTGTCACATATTTAATTGAGTTCTATTGTGCTTGTAGTGTCTGCGTTATTTATGTATTATATATATATATATATATATAGTAACATAAAAACCAAACTCTCAATGAAGTAGCAAAGTTGTGTAACACACCAAACTTTACAAAGTTGTAAATGCAAATCCCCAAAACACAGCACACAGCCTAACGAACATAAGGAAATAAGAAAATACCCAACCCTATTCATCAGGGCAATGCCGGTTGGGTTAAGTGGCTTTTATTATGCAGCAAAAGGGCTGGCACAAATCCAAAGCCCCGCTGCAGCATTCCCGAAGCCACAGAACCAATGAGTAGAATGAAAAACGTCCGAACACATTGAAGCAAGAAAGTGCAGTGCACTCATTTCCATGTTCCTGAAGGTCAAAGTTTAAGTTAGTGGTCACGGTGTAACGTACCAGGAAATGTGACGTACCTGCCCGAAGGACGCACACGACATAAAGGCAGATAGGAATCAGAATAAAACGTCCGCGTAGCTCAATTGGTAGAGCAACTTATTCCGGAATGAGGGGACCCGGGTTCGAATCCTGGCGTGGACAGAAATGACGAACAAATTTACTTCGTTATAACGGTTAACATTCTCACCATGACAAAAATAAGGGAAGAACACAAGCCATATAAATGTGTGTACTTTAAGTGTAAACTGTGTTGTGGTTAATAAAGTCTTCAGCCGCAAGCGGCCCTTCAAACGGCACTTTGAGTAATCTAACTTTTAACATTGTGGGGTCTAGGGTTAGGAATGTCTTTGATGTGTAGTCGACAAAAGCTAGTAGAAATATATTTCGAGACCAGTTGTTCAAAATTTTTAACAATAAGGACAACAGGAAAGCCATTCATCAATAAATACCTGAACAATCACCTAAGATTCTTAATAGTGGATGGCAGATCACTGCAAATTTAACAAATTTGCCAGAATTGCGAAATTATAATGTTTCGATGCACGTTCTTTGAAACACTCGAGTTCCAGTGAATGTAATATATGATCTTAAATCCAAAATCTCTTCTTTTATCATAAACTTTGGTTGAAAAACATTTATCATCCCCGTTTCTTATGACTCCAATATCCAAAAAACGCAATTCCTTATCATCAACATTATTTTTTTCTATATGTAAGTCATTGGGGTAAATTACTTTAGCATGTTCAGAAAAATATCTGTTATTAAAAACCACAATGTCATCCACATACATATCTGAACACACGTCCATACTCAACCCTTGGCCTATCAGTAAAGCAATTCTCGTAGTAATGTAAATAGAGGTTTGCAAGGGTGCTCGAAGAAGCTCTTCCCATAGGTATTCCCCTAATTTGCAAGTAAATAACCTCTCTCATATATATGTAATTGCTTTTTACACATAGGTTGACGAAGTGTGTCCAAGCCGATTGACTGATGCAGATGGAATCAGAGAACCCTCTGAATATCTTATCACAAATGTCCACCAAATCTATAGTTGAAATAGACGTGAATAAATTATTGAAGTAATACATATCAACATGGGATATGTCTTCATTATTTTCAATAAATTTAAGAACAGCAGCGTTGTTATCAATTATCCAAGTCTTTTGTACTAGTCTCAAAATAGTTTTTAACACTTTCTCAAAGATCTGGCTCACCTGCTGTCCATAATATCCTTTAGCGCTGGTTATAAATCTGAACTTAATAGGTTTCTTGTGGAATTTTGGCAAGGCATATAAAAAGAGAAACATAACTGAATTAGTATGCATCTTCAAGGTCTTATGCATAGCAGTAATTCTCTTTAAATTAACATTCTTTTCACTATGAATTCTCGTGAAAGTAGAGCTCTCTTCCACCTCCCTGACAAGAAGATCTATATATAGCTTTTTGCATATTAAAACAAAATTACCACCAGCTTTGTCCATAGGTACTATGACAAAGAGCTTCTTAAATTTTTTGGCTTCTGAAAGAAACCGTAGATATTCTTGATGTTGGAACCTATGACTCTCGTATCTCTGGCCTAAACTACGCTAACAATCAGCCACCACCATAGTCATCCAACACACAAATGCTTGATATGGCATCTGGTACCTTGTGGACATTTAAAAAGTGAATTGAATAAGATCTTGTTGAAATATTTCTGTCATTTTAATCTTAGAAAGGCCTCTAGGTAACCTAAATTTGGTTCCCTTATTCATGAGGTTATATAAAAAATTAAAGGATAGAATACTCAAATCTCCTGTGAGTACATGTCCATAGTCTCTGTCTACATATTCATTATAATCTTGTAAATGACAAAAGCACAATTTTTCCTTTTGCTGTATAAGCACTTTTAGGTTAAATGTCATATTTTTATAATTATGCAACAGCCTTCTAATAGGTGGACCATATTTGTAGCAAGTAACTATTTTAACTTCTTCCTGAAGTGGAAAATACATTTCATTGCATCAAAATATCTTCTTAATATTAATTTTATCAAAAATTCTGTCAGAAAACCTGACCACACAGTAATTTTTACTCCTTAAGTCTTTGCCGTGTCCTCCAATTTTTTCTGCAGTTCTAAAATCAACAAGGTCTGAAATAATATGTTTAATATGCTTATTACCGTAACTGAAATGTTTATGAAATTTCTTCAAAATCCTTACCTTTCTGATGTCAATCGAGAAAATCTTGGTTTTACAGAATTTTAAGAAGTGATTCCTTCGACCATCTAGTTCTACCAGAAGGTTCTGCATGTTAACAAATGTGCCCGGTTAGATCCATTACCCCCCCCCAACCCCGGTTTTTTTTTTCAGTTTTTTTAATCTGTAAAAGGCTTATAGGCAAAATTCTGATATATATTATTCTTGGTTACATTATTATAAACTCTTTCTCCATTAAATATGTTATTCAATCCATATGGGTGTACTGTTTCAAATTGCAGCATACAAAGATTTTCAAGTAATAATCTCTTATATATCATCATCATCATCATCATCATCCATTATCAATCCACTGCTGGACGAAGGTCTCCCCAAGTTTCCTCCACAACGGTCTGTCTTGTACCAGTCTCCTCCATGTCACCCCTGCATACTTTCGAATTTTATCCACCCATCTTCCACGTGGTCTTCTTCTGGGTCTTTTCCTGTCCCTTGGAATCCAATCTAAAATTTCGGCTGTCCATCGATGATCTGTCCTTCTGGCAGTATGTCCAGCCCATTGCCATTTCAGGGATTTAACTCTGATCATGATGTCTTTCACTCTTGTCATTTTTCGGATCCATGAGTTCCTCTTCTTATCTCTCTTGGTTACACCAAGCATGCACCTCTCCATGCTACTTTGAGTTGTCTGCAGCCTTTGTATGTCTCTTTTAGTTAAGGTCCACGTCTCTGCACCACACGTAAGCACTGGAAGGATGCATTGATCAAACACTTTTCTTTTAAGACATAATGGCATATTGCTCTTGAAAATTATGCTGTTTCTTCCAAAAGCTCTCCAGGCAAGTTTTGTACGCCGATTAATTTCTTCGTCAATGTGACCCTCACTTGATATCTGCTGTCCAAGATAAACGTACGTGCCTGTTATGTCCAGCTTTTCTCCATCAATCGGCAAATCTTGATTTCTTGTAAAAGCATTGAACATCACTTTTGTCTTCTGAAAGTTCATTTTTAATCCCACTTCTTTACTCTTGTCAGAAAGTTCCTGGATCATACTCTGCAGCTCTGATGGGGTAGTTGCAAAAATGACTACGTCATCAGCAAAACGAAGGTGGGTTAGATAATCTCCATTAATCTTTATCCCCTTGTTTTCCCAGCTCAGCGACTGAAAGACACCCTCCAATGTGGCATTAAAGAGCTTCGGAGATATGGTGTCACCTTGTCTCACTCCCTTTCTAATTTTTATGTGTGTTGTATTTTCAAACAGCCGAATCTTTGCACTTGCATTTTCATAGATGTTATTAATAATATTAATGTATGCATCTTCAATGCCGCAGGATTTCAGAGCCATTGTAACTGCCGATGGTTTCGCCGAATCAAAGGCTTTTTCATAATCGATAAAAGCCATGCACAATGGAAGTTCATATTCCCTCGCTCTTTCAATTAGTTCTCTCAGTACGTGGATATGATCTATTGTGCTGTAGCCACTCCTGAATCCAGCTTGTTCTCTCGGTTGAGCCATGTCCAGTGTTACCTTCAAGCGGTGTGAAAGAACTTTAGTGAAGATTTTATAAACCACTGATAGGAGGCTGATAGGTCTGTAGTTCCCAAGATCCTCAATGTCACTTTTTTATATGTAGCAGGATCATTGTAGCGGTGTTCCAATCCTCAGGAATCTTCCCTTCATTAAGGCATCGAGTGAAAATTTGGGCGAGTACTGTTTCGATTTCTCCACTTGCTTCTTGTATGATGTCTACAGTAATTCCATCTTCTCCTGGAGCTTTCCCCCACTTCATGTTCTTGATTGCATGTGCAACTTCTGCTGGAAGGACTGGAGGAACTCTGGTACTGGTACCTTTCATGATGTCTGGAGTGCATGTATCATCCCTTTCATATAATTTGGAGTAGAAATCTTTCACTCTTGTCAAAATTTTGCCTCTATTTCTTGTTACAGAACCATCTTCTTTTCTCAGTGCCATAATCTGTTTTCTTCCCTTACTGAGATGTCCCTTTGCTATCTTTAGGCTTTGGTTGTTTTCAATTGCTTTCCTCAATAGTTCACAGTTGAATTTTCTTACGTCTTCAGTGATACTTTTTCTTACTGTCTTGCATAGCTTTATATATTCCACTTCGGAAGTCACATCTTCTTTAGTTGTCCTCATCTCTCTTCTTTTTTGCATCAACATTTTGGTTTTTCCTGATAATTTGTTCACATGCTACTTCTTAGACCCAGCTAATTTTGTTGCTGTTTCCATAAGAGCTTTGGTTACTTTTCTGTTAACTTCAGAAATATCCACTTCTTCCGATGTTAGGTCTTCTAAAGCAGAGAACCTGTTCTTCAGTTCCAACTTGAAGGTATTATGGTGTTTTTTAAGGTTGGTTATGTCAATACATTTTGTTTATCTTATGAGCTTGCCACGTTCAAGTTTAGTGTTGAGGTGCATCTTACATCTCACCAATCTATGGTCACTACCTGTGTTGAACTTGTTTAGCACACTGCAGTCTTCTATGACGAATTTTTTGTTACACATAATAAAATCAATTTCACTTGTCGTCCCATTTGGATGTCTCCATGTCCATTTCCTGTGTGGCTTTTTCTTGAAGAAGGAGTTCAAGATGAAAAACCCTTCTGCCTCTGCAAACTCAACGAGAGTATTTCCACGCTGGTTTCTGTTGCCGTGACCGAATTTACCTACTGAAGTTTCATTCTGTTGCTGTTGCCCTATTTTTGCATTGAAATCTCCCATAATTATTTTCAAGTGCTGCTTACCTTTATTATTTAGATGACAAATTTCCTCATAAAATTCTTCAATTTCTTCTTCAGGATGACTTGTGGTGGGTGCATAAGTTTGAATAATCTGAGCCTGGTATCTTTTCGAGAGTTGGATAACGAGTCGTGCAGCTCTGTCAGAGGAACTTTCAACTTCTACAACTTTATCCTTCAGTTTCTTGTTTATTATAAATCCAACACCACTAGTTCTGCCAGTATCTGTCCCACGATAGTAGAAGAGATGTCCACTTTTCAGTTCAATGAGATCTTCTCCTTTTCTCCTTATCTCACTTAGCCCAACGATGTCCCACTTGATCCTTTGTAGTTCCTCTTCCAATTCAAGAAGCCTTGAATCAGAAGATAGGGAGCGTCCATTATATGTAGCCAAGGTCAGCATTAGATGGTAGCCTAGTCCGGTCCTCCGGGGATTCTTAGCACGCTCTGCCTTCATGTCGCACTGGCCGCTGCCTTGGCCAGGTACATTCCAGCTGCCGGAGACTGAGGGCCAAGATTTAAGTTGTGGAATCATTTTGGAGGGGTTTGGCCATAACTCGCCACGCTGGCCAAGCGTGTTGGTGAGTGTGGGATAGCATTTCCTCTAATCCTGATGGTATAGTTATACCGCTATTGGCGGTCGTCAGAGCCCCTTTAGTGGGAACAGGATGCACCACGAGAAGGCGGGGTTGACATTTGTCAATAAGAGGCTGTGATGTTACACATCACTTGACCTTATATCCCTCTTATATATATATATATATATATATATATATATATATATATATATATATAATGTTTCACGACTCTATATTTCACTAATTCCTTCAGTCTGCTGCATATTCCGCAACTGAGATATTAGCTTCGCAATTTCATATTTTCAGTCTTAACAGTTTTCTCACGTTATTACATTACTTCTGATTAAATATTCATTATATATATATACACTGAAGTGGCAGAAAAACTGGTACAGACGAGCTTATGCAAAATACATAGCAACGTCACCTATGTGCGTGCTCGGTTGCGTCCGCCAGAGTGTATATAAAGCGATAGGCATCCTTGTCAGCTGTCAGAGCTGTTTTCAGCATGAAAATGACAAGTAATAATGATTTAAGCGATTTTCTACGTGGTGTCATAGTTGGTGCTCGTGAGATGGGCCATAGTATTTCGGAGGTAGAAACGAAGTTCGGATTTTCACGGACAACCATTGCAAGGGTGTACCGTAACTACAAGAATTCTGGCAAAACCTCCAACCTACGATTACCAGTGTGGCCGTAAAAATGATACCAGTGTGGCTGTAAAAAGACCTTTGGTTAACGTGACCATCGTCGGCTGTCAAAAATCGTTTCACGCGATAGGCGTGCGACACTCTTGCAGGTATCATCGGAATTCAATGCTGGAGCCTCAAGAAGCATCAGTGTCCGGACTGTGCAACGTACCCTGCACGATATGGGCTTTGGGAGCCTATGCCTAACTGGAGTCCCCTTGATGGGTGCACGACACAGAGCTATGCGCCTCGCTTGGGCACTGCAACACCGCCACTGGACACTTGATGACTGGAAACAAGTAAGTAGCCTGGTTTGACGAGGCACGTTTCCAACTGTATCGGGCAGATGGAAGGATTTGTGTGTGGCACAAACTCCATGAAGCCATGGATCTCGCCTGTCAACAGGGAACTGTACCGACTGGTGGGGGTCCGTAATGGTATGGGGTGTGTTCAGCTGAACTTCACTGGGATTCCTGGTACATCTACAAATGTCTGTGACTGTCCAACGCTATGTGCGCATCCTTTCTGACGAGGTACACCTGTTCATGTCCTGCATTCATGCTGATGAGTTGGGCCTGCTCCAACAGGACAGTGCACCTCCACACAAGTGTCGGGATGCCACATTATGGTGAGAGGAGCATTCATCTGAGTTTGGGGTTTTGCCATTCCCACCCATGTCCCTAGATCTGAACATGATAGAACACATTTGGGATGCCATGCAACGTGCTATCGAACACAGGAATCCGAGACCTCGGAATACACCTGAAATTTGGAACGCTCTGCAGTAAGTATGGTGTGCATTGCCTACAGCATATTTCCAGAAACTAGTGGAGTCCATGCCCCGTCATATTTCTACAGTCCTGCGCTCCCGTGGGGGACCTACCAAGTATTAGACTGGTGTACCAGTTTTTCTGGCAATTCAGTGTATATACCGGGTGATCCAAAATTCTTGCACATTTTGAAAATGTAATAACTCGCGGAGTTTTGAGAGTAGGGCAACATGGTTTGCGTAGAAATGATAAGAATAACATCAGGTTTTTCATGAAATCACATAAATTTTTACTCATTTTACTTACATTTTTCATCGCCAGATGGCGCAGCAACCACACAGGTTGGAAGTGTCGAGAAAAATAGACACCTGATTGTACCAGGTTAGACACCTCATTGTACCAGGTGTTCAATGTGATGGTCGTCCTGTTCCAGCACTGCCTGCAGACGAGAGAAAACACCATGGATAGCATTGGAGAGCATGCTCGGTGGTATAGCTGCCACATCAAATGGCATGTTTCAGCATGGCCAATGAAGTGGGGCAGCATCTGTACACTTGTGATTTTAGGTAACCCCAGAGCCAGAAATCGCAGGGTGTCAGGTCTGATGACTGAGGAGGCCAGGCCTTCAAAAAGTGTCGGCTCAACACACGATTTGCACCAAATGTCTCTTGCAGCAGTTGCTTAATGGAATGTGTGATGTGGGGTGGTGCTCCATCCTGCATAAATGTGCATAGTTTCACTGCATCCCACTCTTGCAAGCTAGGGATAACGTACGTTTGTAACATGTTCGCATAATGTGCATCTGTCACTGAAAAGGTTTCAAAGGAAGTGCCGCGGACCTCTTAAAAAGAAAAAGGACCGATAATGAAGGAAGCCAGGAATCCACACCAAACTGTCACTTTCGGCTGATGAAGTGGCGCTTCAACGACTGCTCGGGGATGTTCCGTGGCCCAGATGCAGCAGTTGTGTGTGTTTACTGCTCCATTTAGGGAAAAGTATGCCTCATCAGTCCATAAAACGTCCATCAGCCAGTTCTCGTCGATATCTGTTTGTCAAAAAAACCATGCTGCAAACACCTGACGCTGCATGTAATCACTAGATTGTAGTTTGTGATGCCGTTGCAGTTTGTACGGGTATCTGTGCAGAATCCAGCGTAGTGTTCGCCATACAGTACCATATGGAATGCCTGTTTGCCGAGAAGCATGGCAAGCACTGGAGTCACCATGTGCAGATAACATTGCAATCACATTCATTTCCTGCATAATCGTCTCTGCTGGAGAAGCACATGTTCGTAGTCTACTGCTTCGTGGGCGTGCTGCCAAAGATTCAGTTTCCTCAATTTTTTTCACCATTCGCTGCAGCGCAGCACTTTCCATTGGTCCTTTCCCACTGTGATCACTTTTCAGTGACCTGTAGGCTCTCAACGCAGCACTTGCACATTCAGCATTGCAATAGAACAATTTCACCAAGAGCGCTTTGTCTGGTAATAACAGCATACTGACACAGACCACTGTGACTTGTGGTTGCTTCCCAGCTGCTGCTTTTATGCCCACTATCCCAGACCTGTTCTTCTATGGCGCCATCTGGTGATGAAAAATGTAAGTAAAATGAGTAAAAATGTATGTGATTTCATAAAAAACCCGATGTCATTCTGATCATTTCTATGCAAACCGCATTGCCCTACTCTCAAAACTCCGTGAGTTATTACATTTTCAAAATGTGCAAGACTTTTGGATCACCCAGTATATATGTGGCAAACAGCACTTGAAGATCATTATGAGAGATTTCATTGCAAAAATAGGGCAACGACATCAGAATGAAACTTTGGTAGGTAAATTTGGTCATGGCAACAGAAACCAGCGTGGTAACACTCTTGTAGGGTTTGTAGAGGCAGAAAGGTTTTTCATCATGAATTCCTTTTTCAAGAAAAAGCCACATAGGAAATGGACATGGAGACAAGCTAGCGGGATGACAAGTGAAATTGATTTTATTATGTGTAACAAGAAATTTGTCATCAAAGACTGCAGTGTGCTAAAACAAGTTGAACACAGGTAGTGACCATAGAATGGTGAGATGTAAGATGCACCTCAACACTAAACTGGAACGTGGTAAGCTCGTATTATCTAAGAAAATGTATTGACATGGTCACCTTTAAAAATCAATCGTATAATACCTTTAAGTTGAAACTGAGGAACAGGTTCTCTGCTCTAGAAGATCTAACATCAGAAGGAGTGGATATCTCTGAAGTTAACCGAAAAAGAACAAAGGCTCTTATGGAAATAGCAGCAAAAATAGGTGGTACTAAGAACAAGTTGCATATGAAAAAAATATCAGGAAAAACAAAAATACTGATGCAAAAGAGAAGGGAGATGAGGACAAATAAAGAAAGTTAACTTCCAAAGTGGTGATATAAATGAATTCCCAAAATTATGAATCTCGGTCACTATGACCATGTGTTATTCAATTAAATATGCCTTTGTCAAATAATGTAGTACAATATGGCACGTGATGTATAAAAAAAAAACTAGTGGAAGAACAAAAGAAAAATGTATGTGAAAACAGTAAAATTTTGCGATGTCAAGTATATGTGGATTAACTTACCAGGTTCAGATCCATGAACTCTGCCAAGTGCAGAGGTGATTTATGGGCTTGACAAAAAACAATTTCACAAGATTTATTTATCAATTACCTTGGAATCACTGAACACACATAAGCAATTAATAAAAGTGACTCAAAATTTTTAGTTGTAAAAACTGACTATCAGTTATATTTAATGTTGATCAGGCCTCTCGCCTGATCAGAATTTTGTTGAGAATTTTACAGATTTTTGTTTCTTTTGTTTTATTTTCACAGATCACCCATAATGCCAAAAATGAGTTTTAGAGTCCAATTTCAATTTTGTTGGGTGGAAATTAGTTATACAACTTTCAACTTTGTCTAATATTGCAAATTTTTAACATTTCTATTTTATAATTCTTCATATAATATGATTCAAAATTTCAGTGTGATTATCGTTTACTTGAAGGAAAAAATTATGTGATCAACACTTGATATTACTGTTTTAGGTACCTTTTCAAAACATCATGCATAATACAATAGAATGGTACACTTTGGCCAAAAAAATAAAATTAGTACCATGTGGTTTTCTCAGCGTGTAATGCATTATGACTGATTCTGAATTTCTTCACTTTTATATTATTTGTGTTACTTAAAAAAAAAACTGAACTTTCTCATTTTATAATACCCGATAAATTTCATTTTACACAACTCTCACTCATGTTCTCCGCTTCATTACTCGATACATTAAGCTTTTCTGGTACTTCATAATAATTTGAAATAATTAAAGACTTCAATAAACATTTATATCATTTTGACCTGTCATCCTCTACCAAATATTTTTTTTTGTTTTTTTTAAGAAAGAAAGCCTGTTGAAACAAGAGGCCGTAAAATTAATTTTTTTGATCAGAAGGATTTACCTTTTCTTTTCAGCAATTTTTCTTCACGAGAGAGTAGCGGGCTTCATTTCTCGACCCAGATACCTTTTAGGCTGGCTTGGCTCACCTCGTTTTCTTTAGCGGAGTAGGGAAGCAGACAATAACAAAAAAAATGGCCGTCGAGGCTTCTTCCGGCCGTGGTTTAGTGTCGGTGCGAATGTCTGCAACGTGACTCTTGATAGGACTCCATTGGTAGAAGCTGAGAGCGTTAGGCGTCACGTCCCTCAGTTCAGCTCAGCTTGTAGAAAACAGATAATGCAGTCTTGTCCATTTGGAACTTAGCAAGGAGTGGAGCTGCTGTCAGCATACGAGCTTGGAATGACCAATTTTTCTCACACAAAAATCCCCAAAAGCAAGCGGGCGCGGGAGATGAAATCTCACATCACGGTCAACTGCAGAGTGAGTTATGAGTTCGCCCCATGAACTTCTTTTTCGCCGATCAGTGCTTACTGACCTCAGTCCAACCCAAGCAAGTGAGGTCTTACCCTCTGAAAACTTTTGGAGCAAGTGTGAAAGTCAAGGGTCAAGAGAGAAAATTCTCCGTAGCTCAAACTTTTACAAAGCACCAGCGTGCAGGCGCCAAAAGGGACGCTATGGCTTTCAGCTACGCTATTGGCTGAAAGTCAATCTGTCATGCTTTCTGTAACTTGAGGGTAAAAGTGTTCACGAAGGAGCGTGTTGGGGGAGGGGTGTGTATGAAGAACCTGCTAGCCCTCTCTGGCTCTTGACCACGGCTTAGCAAAAATTCCTGGAATTCCACCTGCTATGTCCTGGGCGTTCTATTGTATTTCAAGTTTGCAAGGTGACCTTCTTCCAAAGGAATTTCTTTTATTACATGAAGGGAAATTCTTATATCTGATTTTGGTGACTCTCTGTCTAGTGAAAAAAAAAAAAAAAAAAAAAAAAAACGAAATGGTGCATATTCACAAAAAATTTTACATCATGAACACTCAATATTTCTCGAAACACAATACAAAATTTTTCACATCATTTCATTTACAAATTGCTAAATAAGAAATTTCAGAATTCGGGAAAAAATTAGTTTCCTAAAAAAAAAAAAAAATCATTCTACTGACAGTACACGATTCCATACCAAATTTTGTTGTGTCTTGCTAACACACCTGAACTTTTTGTACTAATAAATGCTTCTATACTATTTAATCTCGGTCATAATGTAAGCTTAAATTAATTTAATTAATTATGCACGAGTTCGCTTTACGATTCCAATGTTCATAATTTACTATATATATATATATATATATATATATAAATTTAAGTTTTAAAATGAAGTGAATAATTTAGTTCACACATGTTTTAGTTTCACTCATAGATTAAAAGTAATTTTAAGCCATTTACATATGTTCAAATTCTTTCTAGCTCTCGTTCCAAAGACACATACATATACAGTACATGTACAAAACTAGAACTACACAATTTCCACTAAAATCCGTGAACGAATGTTTAAGAAAGTGGGGGAAAAAATGTTTTTCATGTCGCTCAGTTCGCTTCAAAGAATGAAATTCAGAAAAAGATTAATGAGAGGAAAATTTTAAATAATCATTCTTGGAGACAAGAATGCATGGATGTGTGATTTTTTTCGCATAGTGGAACCAAAAACTGTGCCCTAGTCTCCGACACCACTAATAGAAAAATATCAACACATCAGTGGAATATATAGAGCTATGCAAGACAGTTCGGAAAAATATCACTAAAGACATAAAGAAATTCAATTGTGAAACTATAGTGAGAAAAGCAGTTAAAAATAATCAAATCCTGAAGAAAGCAAAAGAACATCACAATAAGGGAAGAAAACAGATTATGGCTCTATGAAAAGAAGATGGTACTGTAACAAGAAATAGAAGCAAAATTTTGACAAGGGTGAAGGATTCCTATTCAAAATTATATGAAAGGGATGATACATCTATTCCAGACATTACGACTGGTACCAGTACCAAAGTCCCTCCAATCCTCCCTGCAGAAGTTACACACGCAATTAAGAACAGGAAACGGGGAAAAGCTCCAGGAGAAAATGGAATTGCCATGGACATTATACCAGAAGCAAGTGGAGAAATTGAAACTACGCTCGTCCAAGTTTTCAGTAGATGTCTCAATGAAAGAAAGATTCCCGAGGATTGGAACAATGATCCCGTTACATGAAAAAGGTGACATTGAGGATCTCAGGAACTACAGACCTATCAGCGGTTTATAAAATCTTCACTAAAGTTCTTTCACACCGTTTGAAGGTAACACTGGACATGGCTCAACCGAGAGAACAAGCTGGATTCATGAGTGGCTACAGCACCATAAATCATATTCATGTACTGAGAGAACCGATTGAAAGAATGAGGGAATATGAACTCCCATTATGCATGGCTTTTATTGATTATCAAAAGGCCTTTGATTCCGTGAAAGCATCGGCAGTTACAATGGCTTTGAAATCCTATGGTATTGAAGATGCTTTTATTAACATTTTTGAAAATACAAGTGCAAAGGTTCGGATATTTGAGGATGCAGCACCATAAAAAATTAGAAAGGGAGTGAGACAAGGAGACACCATATATCCTAAACTCTTCAATGCCACATTGCAAAGTGTCTTTGAATGATTGAACTGGGAAAACAAGGGGATAAAGATTAATGGAGATTATTTAGCTCGCCTCCGTTTTGCTGATGACGTAATCATTTTTGCAACTACCTCTTCAGAGTTGCAGAGTATGATCCAGGAACTTGGTGACAAGAGTAGGAGTGGGATTAAATAATGAACTTTCAGAAGACAAAACTGATGTACGATGGTTTTTCAACAAGTGAAGATTTTGCAATTGATGGGGAAAAGCTCAAGATAACTGATACCTACATTTACCTTGGGCAGCAGATATCAATCAAGGGTCACATTGATGAGGAAATTAATCATCATATAAAACTTGGCAGGAGAGCTTTTGGAAGAAACAGTACAATTTTCAAGAGCAACCTGCCATTATGTCTTAAAAGAAAAGTGTTTGAACAATGTATCCTTCCAGTTCTTATCTATGGAACAGAGACATGGAACTTGACTAAAAAAGACATTTAAAGGCTGGAGACAACTGAAATAATCATGGAGAGATGCATACTTGGTGTAACCAGGAAAGATAAGAAGAGGAACTCATGGATAAAGAAAGTGACATGAGTCAAACACATCACGATCAGAGTAAAATCCATGAAACAGCAATGGGCTGGATATGTTGCCAGAATAACAGACTACCAATGGACAACCAAAATTTTAGACTGGACTCCAAGGAACAGAAAATGATGCAGAAGAAGACAACATGGTAGATGGATGGAATTTGAAAGCATGCCAGAGTAACATGGAGGAGACAGGCTCAAGACAGACAGTTGTGAAAGAAACTTGGGAAGACCTTCATCCAGCAGTGATTTGATAATGGTTGACAATGATCATGATGATATATAACAAGTAAAAGGTTAAAAAATGACATGAAATATTTACAAATGGCTATCTACAGAATGCTTGATCATCCATCTCAAGACAAAACATACACATTAGGAGGAGATTTAAGAAACAAACTGAATGATTATCTTGCATTAAAAGTTCAGATCTTTGAGTAGAAAGTTCAGTCTTTGAGTAATACCAATACTTTAGCATGAAAGTTCTAAAGTCAAAGCAAATCTCACAAGCTTTGTGAGTGTAAATAAAGCAAAATCACTCTAGCACTGTGTGATATCAAGATGCAAGAAGACCTTCAGTACAGAATTACAGCAGAGACATGGTGAAATGGTTTTTATCATTTGAAACTTGTAGATGGCATCAGGAACTGGAGCTTTGTGACTTTCACACTGTAGGAAAATTCAGAATCTTAGACAGATTCTATTCTGATATACTAAAACCCATTCAGTGCCAGTAGAACTGTGAGAGAGTAGATTGTTGAACAGCAGAATTATATTGAAGTTGAATATGGAACTTCAGAATATTTTGAAAAATTGTACAAAGATATTTACGTACTTGCCTATTTGATGAAAATAGAATTTCTTTGAGATGCTAATTTGAAAATTGCTAATTATTGATTTGGTTAGAATAAAAATAAATGTACAGATATCAGATCAAAAATTAATAATTGGCTCATAGGTGGGAAGGAAAAGATAATCATGGTTGGAATGTGAAGAGTGACAAATTGCTCGGGTAATTTGGGACATCAGTTTCAATAAGGGAGTGATTGCTGGTCAGAGACTAAAGACATGAGTCAAATCACCTTGAATATTACATTAACAGCTAGTGAACGATGAACGAATGCCCCCTAAACTTAGGTTCAGTTCTAATGCATTGAAGCCTGTGGGTAGGCCATGACAAAGGGTAATGTGTAGCCCTCAATGGTATGTTAGATGCCTGACTGCACACAGCATGCTGCTCAGACCACACGGAGAAGGGAGGGAACATACAGGATGTCTTGACAGGACAGGGTACAGGAAGTAGGATGAAAAATTAGGGTTGAAGGGATACACACCGAAGCATCAAAAAGGAAATAGTAAACTCTAACAGGAGGGCATTGGTAAGTGATCATGGCAATATTCAGTAGTGCACCAAAGGTGGGTAACTGCCAGATAGTGAGCACAGGCCAGCTTGAGGTGCGAAAAAAATATGAGTGTGTCATCAGGTGCTGCAGAATGGTTAAGTTATAGGTGATATACTCTTCTCAATGTTGGTGACTGTCAAGGCATGTATGTAGTCTGTCATAGTAATGTTAACAGGCTCTTTGGTTGGCATTTATTCTCAATAAATGTTGCAGTTGCTGTATAGTGTATGCCCAATAGTTAAATGCATAAGTACAGGTAAAGGGATCAGAGTTCCCACCATGTATGACTCTGAGTTCCTTATCAAAAGGGATATTGTGGCATGTAGGCTGATCTTGTATACAAAGATCCAGATTATTTGTAATAGCATAGTTATAAAGCAACCTTCTGGCCTTATTGGTGGAAGAGCTCCATTTAGGATGGTGGGCATTGAAGTATCAAGGAATGATTGTTTGTATGGTTCCAGCTGTAAATTCGTTAAATATGCTAGGTTGAATATTGTGATTAGGTCTATTATAGAGGTGTAAGCTTCAATTTGGCATACTTCTGTTTGGTGGTAGTTGTGCACTAAACTGAAGGATAACAGAGTGCCTTTAAGGACTTGAGTCCCATTTATGAGGTTTTTCAAAGTGCAAGATGTGGTCACATACGGCAATCAAAAGCCCACCAGAGTGTGCTGTTATTCTATCCCTGTGGTAAATATTGAATCCGGGGATCTTAAGAACCTTGTTCTTATCTAGCAGAGTTTCATTAATGAGGGCCACATCAGTATGTGTATCTTCAAGTAAGGTGATAATTCTCTTTGCTGCTTGAGTAGCCCATTGGCATTCCAGAAGAGAATATTCAAGGATTTGTTGCTTTCTGTTGGAAGTTGTGCAATTTGTATAGTGGTTTTGATTCCTGAACTGCCTGCAGAGGAATCAGTTGGATTAGTACTGGAAGGAACACGTGTTCAAATGCCAGGGTTAATGGTGCCAGTAGTGCTACCACTCCCATCAGGCCTATTAGTGCCTGCTGTACATTCATGAGTCTTAGGCCATGTGGATTATTGCTTGAAGTTGCTTATTGAGTGCATATGTTGCCAATGGAGCTAGAGATTAGCGAGCTTAATGCTTCAGGGGAGGTTAGTAACAGCTTCCCCAAGCCTGTTCACCGGCAGGGTGGTTTGTTTGGTTCGCTGAGGCAGTATGATTTGAGAGTTAGCACTATGTCCGATAGAACTATGTGCCAGGTCTGGTCCATCCACTGAAACATGTAGCAGTATATGAGATGCATTTAAATCAATAGCTGGTCATGTCTGTGTGCTGTTGTTATTGTTATCATGTGAGAAATGCCTCTGAAGTATTCCCAGGTTTGGTCATTCTTTTTTGTTTTATGGTCCAACAGTCTTTGATTTGGCATGGTTAGATAGAAGGTCAGGTCCAGACAAGCCAGAGAGATGTGTGAGGGTGATCTGGGTGCATGGGATCATTTAGTGGTCACATTGGTGTGTTATTACCTTCACCACGTGCATGGGAGATGTCGATAGCAGTACCATTTAAGTATGTTCTATTATCCATGCAGGCATTGCTAAAGAAGGGCCATGAACCAGATGCCTTAAGATATCATTCATGCCTCACTCAGGACTTAAAGCAGGCCCAACCCATAATTAGTCAAAGCCTATACTTCGTATAGCTTAACCATCAGGGTAAACCATGATACTGTATAAACTCTTAAGATTTCTTATTTATAGCTTCCACTTATGCAATTTTAGAATTAATACTCATATCTGATATGAAGGAAGATTTCTGGAATGAGCTAAAAGCTGTTTTGAGCCAGTTTGGTGCTAAACAGAAAGTTATAATAGCAGGGGATTTCAATGCTAGAGTCGGCATGCAGAATGCAATTTCTGACAATGTTCTGGGTAAGTTTAATGATCCTTGTGTGAATGATAATGGTAAAAGATTAATTGAACTCTGCATTGAGAATGATTTGTATGTATCTAATACATTTTTCAACCACAAGTATATCCATGCATATACTTGGGAAAATCGTACTCTTGGTCAAAAGAGTGTGATAGATTTTGTCTATGGTCAGCGTCTGAAACACTTAGTTGTTGACCCTCGTGTGATGAGAGGTGCGGATGGTGGCTCTGAACATTACTTGGTAGTGTCACGAGTGAAATTGAATGCTGGTTGGAGAAAAAGGAACAGGGAGAGGCCCAGGATAGGAAGAATAAAGGTTGAAAGGCTCCCTGAAAATCATCAGTGTTATTCTGACGTACTCAGAGAACGACTGAAGGAGCTGAAGTCTTGTGAGAGGGTTGTAGAAAAGAAGTGGGAATGTTTTAAGAACTGTGTGGTCATTGCTGCTGAAGAGGTCTGTGGCACCACAATAGTGGGTAACAATAGAGGTGATGCTTGGTGGAATAGTGAGATTGAAGAGGCAGTAAACAGAAAGAAGGAAGCCTATTTGGGGATGTTGCAAGGTAGAGTTTCTGTGGATGAATATCGCTGTAAGAAGCATGAAGCCACTAGGCTGGTTCGACAGAGTAAGGCAAATGATAGGAAGAAGGTGGAAACACATGAATTGGCTTTTTGGAAAGATAGGAAGTCTTTCTGGAAGTACATGAGATGCAGGAAAAATAGGGGAAACAAAGTGTTAAGTTGTGTGAAAAATAGGGTTGAGGAAATGATATAGGAGCCCAATGAGTTAAGTGAAAGATGGGGTGAATACTTCTGTGAGTTATTAGATCAGGAAAGCAAAGATGATTCTGAGACAGATGCAGATGATGGCACAGTGAAGGATGAAAGCACAGGAGGGATCTCAAGAGAAGAAGTGTGTAAAGCGTAAAGCTCTAAAATCTCTTCAGAATGGTAAGGCTCCATGAGTTGATGGCATAATTGCTGAGAGGTTGAAATATGGTTGTGACTCTGTAATTGATTGGTTAACTGAAATTTGCCAGTTGTGCTGGGAGTTAGGAATGGTCCCTCGGGATTGGAAGGATGCTATCATTGTTCCCTTGTATAAAAGAAAAGGTTATCAGACTGACTGCAAGAACTAACATGGTATTAGCCTATTAAGTGTGCCAGGGAAAGTGTTTGAGAAGGTCGTTATTGAAAAAGTACGAGTTCTTACATCAGAGAAAGTGTGGGATGTTCAGAGTGGTTTTATGCCTGGTAAAGGCTGCACCAACCAAATTTTTGCATTACGCATGATGATTGAAAAGTATCTGGCTGTTGGTAAAGTTTTTGCTGCCTTCATAGATTTAGAGAAAAATTATGACCAAATAAATAGGACACTTTTGTGGAAGGTGTTGAAGGAATATGGTGTTACTGGGAATCTACTTAATAGTGTAAAATCCATGTATGCTGGCAGTAGAGCCTGTGTACGAGAGAATGGTGTTTTATCAAAATGGTTTTCTATTTGTGTAGGAGTCAGGCAAGGTTGTGTAATGTCTCCATGACTGTTTAATATATTTATGGATGCGTGCATGCATGATGCCAAAATAGATAATACTGGTTTATGTCTTGGTGATATCTGTGTGTGCAGATTGCTGTATGCTGATGACACTGTCCTGTTGGCAGAGAGCAAAAGTGAGTTGCAGGGTATGTTGTCCCAGATGTACGAAGTTTGCATGAAATTCAAACTGAGTATAAATAAGGGAAAAACCAAAGCTGTGGATTTTGAGAGAGGAACTTGTAGCACTGAATGTAATGTAAGTGTAAATGGCACAGTGATTGATCAGGTGAGTGAGTTTGTGTATTTAGGAAGCATGTTTGACAGAGAGAACAAATTGGATGGTGAAATTAGTAGACAAGTGAGTTCTTCATTGAAAGTCATGGCTGCTCTGGGAGGTTTTCTCAGGAATGATGGGTTCTCAAGAGAGTCCCACATGGCTGTGTATGAGAGTGTAATTGTTCCTACTCTGATGTATGGCAGTGAAACCTGGGTACTGCAGAACAAACATAGGAGTCGTTTCTGTGCTGGAGAAATGCGTTACTTACGGGGGGTTTGTGGCAAGACGCATTCTGATTGTGTGAAGAATGAAGATGTGTTGCATTTGTGTGATGTGAAGCAAAATTTTGTTAGCAAGGTGGAGACTAATATGATTCGGTGGTTTCGCCATGTTGAAAGAATGAGTGATGAGATTCTTACTAAGAAAATCTTTTAGCCCAAGTGGACGGAAGGTAAGTCAGAGGAAGGTCAAGGAAGTCATGGGAGGATCAGATTCAGGAGTGTCTGCATGAGAAACAAATTATGAGTATGAAGTATAGTAGATCTTGTGTATGGCGTGTAATGGATGTCAGTGAAGCCCAAGTTGTATGTTAAAATTGCTGTAAATGGAGAAGTTTGATATGGCAACAGTAAGTAAAAACTATCTGATAGTTTGTATTTCTTTTTGGAGCTAACCTCTGAATCTCAGAGAGCAGCTTAGTGATATGTATCTATGTATGTATAAATTTTAAACAAATCTCTATTGGATTTCTCAAGTATGAGCATTCACTATTTCATGGCTATGAAAATCAAAAATTGGCTTACATCTATTCAAGTGAGACAGTTTCAAACTACCCAGGAGCTGCAGTCAAAGTTGTGGACATTATTCACAATGTAACTGCAAAAAAAGTACTCTTTTTTTACTTAGCAACTCAATTCTAACAGGTATGAAATTTAGGCTCTATTTTGGAAAACATTATCAATAGCAAAAGCTCTTTTGCTAGCTAAACAACAAATGTCAAAAAACTTTCCATTGCTGAAATACTACAGATATGTAATAAAAATGTAGCTATGTTTTTGACCACATGCTAGGAGCTTCACCAATATGCAACATGTCCAAGATAATTATTAAAATAGTGAAGACAGTCTGAACTTACTCAGCATAACACGTGCAGTTATTTTCTTTTTCATTTTTTACACGTTCTTCCACAATGTGATACAAATACTTTATTTCTGCTATGTTTAACACACACACACACATACACACACACACAAAGAGACTAATACAAGAACTATAATGTCTCACAAATGGCAAAAATGCAAATACTGCCCAGTAACAGCAAGTAGGAGAAGAAATTATACTGAATCTATGCAGACTAATGGGGGTGGGAATTCTTGTATAAGGAATGATTGATGGATGAAAAGCCATGGACATCTCTGTCTTTAGGGGAGGTGAGGGGGGGCAGTGCTGTCCAGGTTTGGTAGACTGAGTAGGCTAGAAGGTCATGTATTGGAATTTCTGAGACATCATTAAGAAGAAAGATATGAATAAAGTTGTTTAGTAGTGAGCTCAGCCAGTAAAATATTTGAATCATGAATCCAGAGTGAATATAGAAGAATTGCAGCTGATGGATTGTAAACAAGACCAGATTTGTTTGCAAGATGTGGAAATGAGCGGATAATTGAGTTGAAAAGCTATAAATATTTTCCTCTATTTTTTGAAGTATTCATAAGTGAGAAAATTTTTGTTAGGCTTTTCCATGTGAGATTTTGATACACAATCTGAGCTACAGTGACGTTGAATCCAGGTTGGAAATAAAAATGACTATAAACGGGGATGAATTAGGGACAAAAAGAACCAGAAGCGACTCCTTCATTAAATATCATCTTACCCTTTTATTTTAGATGATTACACTTGTAATGCTATATTTGAAAAGATTACTTTTACAAACATGGAAGAAAAAGTGAAAATGAGCTATAACTAGAGTCGTGAATGATCCTAGAGACATTTACGTGCGTACAAGGCAGTGCAATGATGGTCATGTGTGGAAGCTATGAAAAGAGAGAGTCAGGATTTCCATCAACCTTCCTCTTGCTTAATCAGCTCGCTGCCCATTGAGTGCACAGGTGGCTGGGCTGAGTGTACACAGAGGGGGCTAGGGTGAGGGTATACACAGAACTAAATGGCAGACTGAGGACATCTCGAGTCATCCTACTAACTACTACACGTTGCTTATTCTCATTCCCATGTTCGATAGCTCCTCTCCTGAAACACATGGCAACAAGCTTTTGTCACGTGACACCTACTGACCAACACGTAGCTCAAGTCGACAAAATATTTTCTGAAGTGAGAGAGCTGTATAAAGGAGGAGTTTGTGTCCCGTGCTAAGTTTTTTGAAGTTTCAACATGTGCATTTTGTGTGTTACTACTATTTAATACATTTAGTGTTGTGCTCTGGTATGTGATCCAACAGAATGGCGAGTGATCCCGTTCCAGTAGTTCTTTGAGTGTATAAATAAGTTTTACCAAAGCCATTCGCCACACTCAGTCATACCAAGAAAGAAGAACTTGTATGAAAATGGCAACCTACTTCTTCCCTACCTGACGGGATTCAGTTTTGAAGGACAGGAGGTAAAATAGTGAAACACTTAGTTTTTTAGCCTGTAAATATACTCAAATAGGCTGGCCCTGTGGGAGTAAGAAACTAAATAAGTTACATTGTTGGCTATGTTTATTTGTTTGTGTACAACGTCATCAATAAACTGAAGAACACATTGCCACAGCAATTTCTCTCAAAGAATTAGATAAGAACTAAAACAAGAAATGAGTTCTCTCTATGCAAAGCCTATAAAAAGCTAATACAGAAAAGCACAATGCCATAGTGAAAAGAAATCTGTATGCAACGAAGTGTTTACTAGACGCCACATCTTTAGCACTTCAAGAACTACTTTTCCGTGGTCACAACAAAGTGGAAAACTCTGCAATAAAGGAAATTACATAAAAACGTGAAACTGAATTATTATTTAGTGTCAAAAGTTTTGGTGAGACTACTGAAAGTATACATTAAATCGTCAGTAAGCTACATTTTTTTTATGGTTATGTTGTTATATATTTTATTTTGTTGTTTGGTTTCTATGCGTTTATTTTTAGGATATACAGTATTTATTTTTTAAGATTTATCCTTCCCCAAACCTTACTTTCTGTGCTTTGTCTCTCTTTACATCTTACATGCCATAAAAACCAGTAGTCATCCCTGAATAAAACAGAGGTTCTTGTAATAAGTCAGAGGTGTGGATGTGGCTTTGAAGAGGTAAATTTTATAAAAAAATGAATGGCTTCTTGATATGCAGGGGGAAGTTGATGAGAAATCGATGGACAGCAATCCATAAGTAAAAAGACAGGAAGAATAAAATGCTGATTTGAATGAGAAATAAATGTGTTAAAAATATCTGTTGCAGTTGTTGGTGAACTGAATAAAGTCCTCAGAAAGTGGACTATACAGAATGCTTGATATTTACTCTGGAAGGAAGGTAAATTAACTTCACTATAGTGTGGAGGGTAAAGCAAAAATTGGGCTTTCACATAATGGATAGATTTACAGAGGAAATTAACAAATGCAGCTTGGATAGATTCAATTAATATAACTGGTGGAATATACAGAATCCAGCTATAAAGGAGCTTGGGTAGGGAAAAAGTCTGAATAATTTCCACTTTCTGAGGATAAGATAAATGCGGTTTAAGACTGTTCCAGCTTTGAAATGAGTGTAGGATATTTTGTTATGGGCTGCCAAGTGTTGTTCGAGACACATACTGATTTCCTGAACCAGATTTCTACAAGTTTTTGACATTTGAATTCCACACCCTAAGGGTGATCAAGACAATTAATTCAGGCCCCTAACCAGGGACTTGTACATTTTTCTGTGTTCAGAGCTGCACCAGACTAATTTCAATACATGAGATATGATTCTTCAATAATATTAAATTCAGAGTTGTCGCGAACATACACTGCTGGCCACCCAAAATGCAACACCAAGAAGAAAGCATCTGATTGGCCTGAAATTCGCAGCATGCGTTGCCCGCGAGAGGACATGCAAATGATTAGCATTGCAGGGCATATGCAAATTATGTGTGCCCGGCACGCCACCGCGAAGCACTATAAGACGGGTGTACAGAAGGCGGGGTGTAAGTAGTAGAAGTGTGTTGTGCGTGGGAAGCTTCCTGATGCCTCGTCGCAGAATACGGCAGTCATTCCAGCATGTTTCGGAGTTCAACAGAGGATGAATAGTGGCTTATTGCGACAGCAGTTTATCGTACCGAGACATCGGAGCCCATGTAGGATGACGTCTAGTGGGTGCAGGAGGGACGGACGAACTGGCGTGAGTGATTGGCGCAGCCGCGGTACACCACCGAACGAGAGGACCAGCATGTTCTTCAGCGGGAATTGACGGCTTGCACCGCCACATCACAAACGCTAGCGCAGAAATTAGGGTGTGTTGCGCAACAACCTGTGTCAGCACGTACCGCTCGACATTGTCTGCAGGAGTGGGGACTTGTAGCACGGCACCCATTGCTCCGAGTACCATTGACGTTACACCACCGGCGAGTGCGGCGGCAGTGGGCCGCTGAATGCCGCACCAGGACTACGGAATGGCACGACATTGTCTTCTCCGACGAAACCCGCTTCTGCCTGCAATACCCCGATGGTCAGACCCGCGTATGGCGGCACCGCAGCGAGAGACTGTATGACGCCTGCATTATGCATCACCATACCGGTCCGTCGCCATGCGTTATGGTGCAATTGGATATGACACTCGCACCCCTCTGGTACGCATCGGCAGTACACTCAACAGCCACCGCACCATCTCCGACGTTTTGAAGCCTGTAGTCCTCCCTTACCTGCAGGACCTGCCAGCGGCCACATTTCAACAGGACAATGCGCGCCCGCATGTGGCACACATAGTACAACAATTCTTTACGGGTCACCAGGTGCCACTGCTGCAGTGGCCTGCCTATTCTCCCGATATGTCGCCCATCGAACACGTCTGGTCACTGATTGGCAACCGAGTGGCCCGGCAAGCACCACCCGCGGCTACGCCTGATGAACTATGGCAACGTGTGGAAGCAACCTGAACCGACATACCCCAAGCCCACATCCAAAGTCTCTTTCGTTCGATGCTGCGGCGTGTAGCGGCCATTATTGCCAGCCATGGGAGCCACATGAACTATTGATGTGTGCGTGTTCTGCAAGTCGCACGGGCCTGTAAGCTCAATCGTTTCATCTTTGTATCTGTTGTTATGTGTCCAGTAAATCTGGCTTTGCTATCTCGTGTCCTTCTTGGTGTTGCATTTTGGGTGGCCAGCAGTGTAAATTGTAACATGATCAGCATACACAGTAAGAATAGGTTTCCTGTGTCGAGTGCTGGGATTAGATAAAATAGTACGAGAAGAAAGTGTGTGTGTGGGGGGATATGTAGTTGTTGGAGGAATGGCTCAAAGGCAAGGGTGAAGGGATGGCCAGACAGGGGACAACTCTGTCTGATACCAGTATTTAAAAGGTGTTGTAGTAGTTAGAAATGAAGTATTGTGAACATGAAAAACAGCACCTTGGTAGAGACTGAGAATATAGTAGCAGAACTGGATAGGGAAGATGCAATGTGAAAAAGAGCTAGAGGCTCATTAAAAAATCAGCAAGGAATAAAAGGTTATGAATTAGAGAAATATTCTGATTGATTGTGCGGGTTAGTTATAGAATAAGTTTAATCCAAATGATTCACGTTCGTAAGAATGTGACCCAAATGGAGAAAGAGAATTTCAGCATAAAATTAATAATCAGTATTTAGTACTGAAATTGGGGGCTAATTAGAGAGATTTTGAAGATTACAAGATTTAGGCAGGAGATGAAAGACCGCAATGATGAAGGCTGAGGGGAGAGAGGAGTAAGACAGAAAAGCATTAAAGACAATAGTCAGAATCAAAAGCAGAGCAGAGAAGAAAACAGAATAAAAGGAAACAGGGAATCCATCCACTCCAGGGGCAGACTGGCAGTTCAGATGAAAAAAGCTGCATAAATTGCTGAAGAAATGGGAACAAGTAAAAATTCATGATTAGAAATTGGAACCTGTGGAAGAAGAATCAGGAGTAATAGGTGGGGTTAAAATGCTGAGTGAAATATTCATGGGTAATTGCACACAATTCATTTAGGTCAGACATAATTGTACCGTCTGACCTGAAAAGAAGATGTAACACTTCGGGTCACCCACTGGGCCTTTTCCATAGATACATTAATCAAAGGTGAGTTAGCTGGGAGGTTGAGATTCTGCATTTTAAATCTAATTAGAGCATTCTGTGCAGCAGGTAGAAGTAATTGTTACAATTCAGATGTCAAGATTTCAAATTCTTCGGAATACACAGGAGTGGAAGCCATAATATTTTGTAAATGGCGATTTTCATAGAAAGCAGGGTTCGCTGGATGAATGAAACCTGACTGGTGACCGAATGTATTTGACCTGTGTTAGCAGTGCAGAGTGAAATAGGGTCAGCAACAGTTTAGATTAGGTACGAGGTATTTTTAAAAACTCGTTTCTGAAAGTCAGGATTTTGAAGAGTTGTATCATCTAAAGTCCGTGCTCGGGGATTATTCCCCGAGTGGGAACCAAAATGAATTTTCATAGAAACAATGTGGTGATCAGGAAACTCATTGAAGCAACAGTATGAGAAGAAAGACAGAAAAGTGGGTGATATATAAGTTTGATCTTCTATCGTAAGAGTGTCAATGCCCTGGTGACATAGCCGTCAGCGAAGAGCATCTGCCAGCTCAAGTTGTATTCCATTCTGACCAGCAGCACATTTCGTCAGAGGTGAATATCATTCGGGGGGGGGGGGGGTTCCTGTGGTGCTATCCCCCATCCAGTGGCTTCTTCCTGACCATCAGCATAAAGTGTTGACATGTGTGAGTGTTATGGAATCACCCACCTGCATTAAACCAGTGGAAGGTTCTTTGTGAATTTGTGGCATATCCGAAAGAGGCTGTGTATGAAGATAAAAAGAGGATAGAAAATTAAATTCCTCCCTGTAGTATGTGATTATGAAAAACAAGGATTTCAGTGTCTAACCAGGACATACCTGTAAATACTAAATCTTGTATACTTCCTAATGACTGTTATCAAATCAGGACAAAGACTGAAATTAAACTTACCTATGACAGAATGTTCAATTAACTGTTTCAACATAGATCATTGGCTGTGTGATCCTTGAAAATTATAATGTTAGTTGTAGCGACCTGTGAACTGAACTTCATAAATAGTTTAAATAGTTGCTCATTAAATTAACGTGTATTTTTGTGCTGGAAATCCTTGTGGCTGATTTGTGGATGCTGGTGATAGTCAAATTAGATTTAAGTGAATGCATGCTGTGATTACAGACTTTGTGAGAGAAAAGATACTCTACAAAGTTTGGTCTGATTAATTCATTTATGTTGTTTGTGGCACTCTGGGGCATTTAGCTTGTGTTGTAACTGCTATAATTAAATTTCTATGAAAGTGTCCCTACGGTGTCACAACATAATACGTTATTATATGCCAAACTTTACTATAAATTATCCATGTAATTAATAACTGTTGATTTTTTACCTCATATAAATCTATTTTATAAAGAATTTTAGGTTACTTGAATAGTGCTGCATGTTAATTGTCATTATTATTAGCCTCTGAGAGGCCACTTTAAATTAAAGCCATTTTTCCTGGTCCCATACCTGTCATACTAAGTTTATGTAAATATTAATCTTCTTTCACGATGCCTTCTGTGAAGGCTTTGTTCCATCTCCAACTATGTTTGTTTGTAGAATTTTTTTAATGTGCTGTCCCCATTTCCACTTTACAGGAATTACTGTGTATTTTTGGTTAGCCTTATATTGTTTTTTTCTTTTATTTATACACATGTCTATATTTTTTGTGTCATTTTCATTTTATTTAGCATTTTCTATTTTCTTGCATGTGTAGACAGTTATTAACCTTTTTCTCACATGTTTGCTGCTGATGCATTAAATTCTGTTTAAAAAATTTCAACTTTTATTGTGTGTGTTTTGCATTTTTTTCTCCATCCTGAAAGCAAAATAGCATTTGTTCATGAAAATGTAAATGATACAAGATAGCATTACCACGCAAAACTCTCAAAAGGAATAGATAGAACATAGTAGTTGTTTGCAGATGTGAATACAGAGGAGAAGAGGGTGCTTGTCATTTTCATACATGCTTTTATTTTGTTCCAAACAATTGTTCTAATCAACAGAGAAAAGAAAAATAACAGTAAAGGAAAATAAAAAATGAATAAAGACAAAAAATCATGCAAGACATCAGTCATAGAGACAAAACGGGAAAAGGGTTGCATTTTCAAAAACTGCAATACAAATAAAGAGGGTTCTTTATAAATCCCAGGGCTCATTCAACACCTGTAAGATGTTTGTACTGTTTTGTTTCACTTTAACCGAAATTTAAAGAATCAGACTTATTTTTATTCATATGATGATAATGATTCGATTAGAAACAGAAGAAAAAAGAAAAATGTTATTTTGTTGTGTGTGTGTGTGTGTAAATAAAAAAAGAAAAATGTTATTTTGGTGTGTGTGTGTGTAAATCTTTGATCTTTCTGTTCATAATCTACACTGCTGGCCACCCAAAAATGCAACACCAAAAAGGAAGCATCCGATTGGCCTGAAATTCGCAGCATGCGGCGCCCGCTATAGGACAAGCAAACGATTAGCATTGCAGGGCATATGCAAATCATGTGCGCCCAGCATGCCACCGAGAAGCACTATAAGAAGGGTGCACAGAAGGTGGGGTATAAGTAGTGGAAGTGTGTTGTGCTGCCGGACCTGTGCGTGGGAAGCTTCCTGATGCCTCGTCGCAGAATACGGCAGTCATTCCAGCACATTTAGGAGTTCCACAGAGGACGAATAGTGTCTTATTGCGACAGCGGTTTATCATACCAAGACATTGGCGCCCGTGAGGGATGACATCTAGCCACAGTGAGGCGATTATGGATTCGGTGGGTGCAGGAGGGTTGGACGGACCGACGTGAACGATTGCCTCAGCCGCGGCACACCACCGAACGAGAGGACCGGCATGTTGTGCGGCGGGCATTGACAGCTCGCACCGCCACATCACAAACATTAGTGCAGGAATTAGGGTGTGTTACGCAACAACCTGTGTCAGCACGTATCGTTCGACGTCGTCTGCAGGAGTGGGGACTTGTCGCACGGCGCCCACTTCTCCGATTACTATTGACGTTACACCATCGGCGAGTGCAACGGTGGCAGTGGGCCATTAAACACCGCACCTGGACTACGGAATGGCATGACATTGTCTTCTCCAACGAATCCCGCTTCTGCTTGCAACACCACGATGGTCGGATCCGCGTGTAGCGGCACCACGGCGAGAGACTGTATGACGCCTGCATTATGCATCGCTATACAGGTCCGTCGCCAGGCGTTATGGTTTGGGGCGCAATTGGATATGACACCCGCACCCCTCTGGTACGCATCGCCGGTACACTCAGCAGCCACCGCACCATCTCCGACGTTTTGGAGCCTGTAGTCCTCCCTTACCTGCAGGACCTGCCAGCGGCCACGTTTCAACAGGGCAATGTGCACCCGCACGTGACACACATCGTACAACAATTCTTTACGGCTCACCAGGTGCCACTGCTGCCGTGGCCTGCCTATTCTCCCGATATGTCGCCCATCGAACACGGCTGGTCGCTGATCAGCAACCGAGGGGCTTTGCAAACACCACCCAAGGGTACGCCTGATGAACTGTGGCAATGTGTGAAAGCAGCTTGGGCCGACATACTCCAAGCACACATCCAAAGCCTCTTTCGTTTGATACTGGGGCATGTAGCGGCCGTTATTGCAAGCCATGGGGGCCACACGAACTATTGATGTCTGCATGTTCCGCAAGTCGCACGGGCCTGTAAGCTCAATCATTTCATCTTTGTATCTGTTGTTATGTGTCCAGTAAATCTGGCTTTGCTATCTCGTGTCCTTCTTGGTGTTGCATTTTGGGTGGCCAGCAGTGTATTACATATGAACCAAAAATGTTGCTAAACATAGGAGCATCAGTGTAGGATTGCTTATGTAGCTCCTGTATAACTGCTTTCAGCGTTTTGTAATTTTTTTATTTGTTTGTCGTATGTGTGCATATCTGTACAACCTTTGAGGCAATCAGCTAAAGGGCACAGTGCAGACCAAACTTTGTGACCAAATAAAATTTGCATATACTGTGTGCCATGAAAACATTCAACTTTTTCGTTAATTTGCTGTTGAAGGGAGTGAGGAGGGCATTTCTTCTATGCTTTGAACAGTTGTTTTGGCACAAGATAAAAATGGTGGGAGTCCCTGCATCTCTTCTTTGTCAGCACTTGTCAAAAGCTAGCCCTGCCCCCATCCCCCAAATTTCTGGATTAACCACTGGTTGTTAAAGGCCTTGAAGAGAATAGAGGCATTATGCTTGCCTTGTTTTGTTTCCTGTACTCATTATTTATTTTGACTGTGCAAGTTCAAATTTACTACGTAAGCAGTGCTCAAAGAGTCAGGCTTGGATTATTATACTTTGGGCATTTTAAAGCAAGTTGGTTATTAATGTGATAAATCTCCGAAAAGATTTATTTACATGTATGGAATAGCTTCTCTTGGCCAAATTTGAGCAGCCAGTTCAATGTTTGTGCCAACCACTGTACATGATCATTTTAGACATAGTTTTCATAAATATTATTGTTAACATTTTTTTTGCAGCTTTTTTGTAATTTTTGCAGATTTATATATGTTTTACATACACAACTACATTCTTGCTGGGTTTGAATTTCTTTGTTGCAGCTTTAAGTGACATAATTGATTTTGCATTATAAATGCACAAGTTTTTTTTTTAAATTCCTGTTCTCTTCCATACTTATGAAATGTAAATTCTGCACTGAAAACACAAGATTAATATATGCTTATATAAATTTTTGTCAAATTAATGCACGAGGAAAACACCGGTTATTTCTAACTCTATTTTTGAAAGCACGAAGCCATAAAAATAACTTCTGTACAAAAAGTATGCACTTCTAAACTTACTATGTGACTACAGTTGCAAATCATGGGTTCTCAATTTCAATTTTCCTTATTTTAAGGTTTTCATTTGACTCGCACACAATGATGACAATTTATTTCTTGCTTTGTGTCCTGTGCTTTTGCTCTTAATGTCTTATTAAACAGTGCAACATAGCATCAGATCCTATTAAACACACTGTAAAATGGTGTAGTTCTTTCCAATAGGAGAATAAATAACCCTTTCAAATACTACATGTCCCCCCCCTCCCCGATGGTACCCTCACCTTGTCGTGGTGGAGGGAGGGGGGTTGGCTTGTGTACCACGATGAACCTTAAAGCTATGCCGGTGAGAACATTTGTTCCTGGTAGGGCCACCCAAGCTGGACAGGTTTAAGGAGAGCGGTCAGACTAAGAAGGGTACCCTGGTCCTCCAGGATGGGGGTTGGTGCAACGGGCCAGCTCCTCGTTCACCGTAAAAATTTTACAAATGCTAAAAGACCAAATTGTAATAATGCCAGACTGAATGCACGGAAACAATTTCGGAAATGGATATGGACAATGAATTTTGGGTGCTGGAATATACAAGGATTGACATCCAAGAAAAACTTGGTGCCTGGAGAGTTACAGGACTTTGGAGTTGATATCGCAGTATCATCAGAGACGAAAAGGAAGGGTTGTGGAGAGGAGCATGTTGGTGATTATTTACATTTTTGGAGTGGAGTTGAGAAGCACCTACATGCCAGGGCTGGAGTTTTGGTGATGATAAAAAGTACTCTCCTAAAAAGGGTAACAAATTGGAATTTTATTAGTGAACGAATTCTAATAGTGGATATGACAATATTTTGTAGAGAGAGAACGATATGTGCAGCATATGCCCCTACAAATGATGTCACAGAGGAGAAAGACAGTTTTTGGAATGATCTCCGAGAGACTTTGGAGGATGTGCCGAGATGGAAATAAATTTTCTTGTTGGGCGATTTGAATGCCAGAGTGGGAAGAAGATTGAATGATAAGGTTGTCTGCAGATACAGAGAGGCCATGCTCAGCAATAATGGAACACTGTTAATTGAAATCTGTGGACAACTTGAACTCACTATTCAGAATACGTTTTTCCAGCATAGGGATATACACAAATATACTTGGCATCAAGATACTAGGAAGCTGATGTCTATCATTGATTTTATAATTACCAGGCAAAAAACCTCTGTTAAAGTCAGGGATGTGAGAGTGTATCATGGTGCTGAATGTGGTTCTGATCATTACCTAGTTTGGGCAACAACAGAGTGGCCATGGATACATGTTCCTGCTTTATCTGAAAGCAATGTTGAAGGATTCCAAAATGATGAAAATTTACCATTTAATGTGGATCTCTTACAGTATGATAGTAGTAAAGGACGTTATTATAGAAGTTTGAATATAGAACTTAATGAAGACTTTGAGGCAACTGCTATGGAAATATATAGCTATCTTAAGGAAAGAATTAGTACCATTGCTTATGAAGCACTGGAGGAAAAATATTGCAGTAAAGGTAGGAGAAAAACTTGGATCACACAGGAACTAATGGATGGGATTAGCGACAAGAAAAAAGCTTATTTGGAATGGCTAAATAAAAAAGATGATAGAAGTAAAGAGATTTATAAGGAAAAGAAAAAGGAGATAAATAGACAAATAAGATGTGTGAAGAATGATAAGTGGGAATGGGCTTGTATAACAGTGAATGCCCTGTTGGGTTTTAAAAGTGCCTCTGAGGCATGGAGAATACTCAAAGGACTCAGAAAATAAGTTCATCACAGGTCAAAACTTCAACTGATATAGATGAAAGAATGGAAAAAATATTTTGAAACCCTTAAATACGTGGAGATAATGTAAATACGTGGAGATAATGTAAATGGACGATGTCATCGCTCTTTCCACGTTATTTTTAAACAACGCATAGTGACTGAAAAATAGTATTCCGGCACCGCTGGGATCGAACCCCCGAACTCTCGATAACTATTATTATATTTGCACTTTTAAGGTTTTAACCTCTTGCAAAGTGCGCATAGTTTACGTGCAATTCATAAATGAAAACCATTAGAAAGTACCAATCACTCACCCTAAAGATCATGGTAACCTCCAATGACAACACACTTCCAAAACGTCAATCATCGTGATGTAACTGGGCTTCCAAGGTTTACAGACATCTTGCTTATGCTTCTTACTTCCGGGTGTGAAACATCGTATTTTTTTATTTTTTCCTTAGCCTTATGAGATGTTACTATAAAGCTTGTCAATTCCATAAAAAATCACACATACAACTCATTCATACAATTCAAGTAAAAACTATGTACATAACCTTACATTCTTAGGTGGTTAAACCTTTGTCAACTGTAATTATCAAACTGCTCCTTCTGTTTCACAACCCCTGCCATTCCCACTGCAAGTGTCACACTCATTCAGCCCCTCAAGTGTCACAAGTGTCACACTGCAAGTGTCACACTTGCAGTGGGAGTGGCAAGGGTTGTGAAACAGAAGGAGCAGTTTGATAATTAGTTGACAAAGGTTTAACCACCTAGGAATGTAAGGTTATGTACATAGTTTTTACTTGAATTGTATGAATGAGTTGTATGTGTGATTTTTTATGGAATTGACAAGCTTTATAGTAACATCTCATAAGGCTAAGGAAAAAAAAAAATACGATGTTTCACACCCGGAAGTAAGAAGCGTAAGCAAGATGTCTGTAAACCTTGGAAGCCCAGTTACATCACGATGATTGACGTGTTGGAAGTGTGTTGTCATTGGAGGTTACCATGATCTTTAGGGTGAGTGATTGGTACTTTCTAATGGTTTTTCATCTCGATAACTAGTTGAGTGCGTTCGAATTTACGCTATGGCACCAACAATTCTCAGCGCCATGCGTGGTTTATCAGTCAGCATCTGACTACACGAATACGTATCTGACTACAAGAATTATTTTTTTTGAAACCCTATTAACTGAACAACGAGAGGAATATATAGAGGAGGAATTTCTTATTAATTTACTTATGAAACTTTCTTATGGGAGGAATTTACTTATGATTCTGGTTTGCAAGTGTCTCGAAGTGGCTAGGGCACTGAAAGAAGGTAAAAATGGAAAAGCCCAGGGTTCTGGTGGAATTAACCTTGAATTACTAAAATATAGTGGTGAGAGAGTTGTTACACTCCTTACTAAATAATATAACAGAATTCTGGAGGATGATGGAGTACCCCTGGAGATGAAACTTGGTTTTTTGACACCAATTTTCAAGAAGGGAAACAGAAAAGTATGTGGTAATTACAGAGGAATATGTGTAACAAACCCATTTATAAAAACATTTGGAAGAATTCTTTGAAGAAGGATTGAAGAACTGTATGAAGGAATTGAGAAGCAGAGTGGATTCACAGCTGGTAGATCGTGTATAGATCATATTTACAATGAGACAGATCCTGGAAAAACAAAGAGAGAAATTGAGAGGCATGGAATTAATATTCATTGTCTTGGAAAAGTCTTACGATAGTGTTCCTCAAAAACTACTTTTGAAGGCTTTGAGTATGGCAAATATTAGTGAAAAAATAATCAGTGTTATTCAAGAGATATATAGTGACAATAAATGTATTATCAATTGTGGACAACAACTATCAGAGGTTTTTGTGAGTAGTGAAGGTCTTTTACAGGGATGCTGTATGTCCCCTACATTATTTAAGATCTATATTGAGGTCTGTCTCAGAGAATGGTCAGCGAAGAGCAGAAATTTGGGATTATGGATTCAGAATGATTTCGTGTACCATTTGCTCTTTGCAAATGATCAAGTAATCTTAGCAGAAAATAAGGATGATGTAGCTTACATGTTTCATAAACTGATCTCTGAATATGACCGTTGGGGATTTAAAATTAGCGAAAATAAAACTAAGCACTTGACCTATGATCTCAGAGACTCCACTGAAATAACCAATAATATTACATTGAGAACAGTTGAGGAATTTAAATACCTCGGATCCATAATACATCAGGATGGTACATGTCATCATGACATTGATTGAAGAACTGCGGAGGGCAGGAAAGCTATTTTTGTTTTGAATCCTGTTCTTTGGAGCAGCAATATGTTTCCAAAAGTAACAATACACATTTTTTTTGCGATTGTACAGAGTATCATTTTATATAGTGCGGAGACATGGGCACCAAATAAAAGACATCAACAAAGATTATTGGCTATAGGGATGGACTTTTGGAGTCGTTCTGCAAGAAAATCCAGATGTGAAATAGTGCATAATACAAAAATTTGAGATATTAAGAGTGTTAAAGTAGATGTTCTTCAAACTATTAAGATGCAGAGATTGCAATGGTTCGGCCATGTAGGGATAATATCATCAGAGAGACTTCCTAAAATTCTGATGGAGTGGGAGGCTCCAGGAAAGAAGAAGACCAAGAACAAAGGGGATGGAGGAGATTAAATCAAGTTTAAAAAATAATGGACTGGATGAGGTGATGGCCTTGGATAGAGAGAAGTGGAGGAAGACTGGCTGAACTATATGGTCGAGGAAATCTGCTTAGTGGAAATTCCTGATGATGATGATGATGAAGTACTACATGTACAGTATGGTGCAGACCTCTATTGTGAAGTTCAAATGGCACAATTTCCAAATCAATACTCCTTAGTATGTGCCATCATTGTTAAGCACACATACATACATACATACATATCACTAAGCTGTTCTTTGAGTCACATTGTTAAAAAATGTCACATTGATGAGCAATTTTACAGTACTATTGGTTCATGTCTTGGTGATATCCGTGTGTGCAGATTGCTGTATGCTGATGACGCTGTTCTGTTGGCAGAGAGCAAAGGTGAGTTCCAGAGTATGTTGCCCCAGATGTACGAAGTTTGCATGAAATTCAAACAGTATAAATAAGGGAAAAAACAAAGTTATGGTTTTTGAGCGAAGAACTGTTAGCACTGAATGTAATATAAGTCTAAAGGGCACAGTGATTGACCAGGAGAATGAGTTTGTGTGTTTGGGAAGTATGTTTGACGGAGAGAACAAATTGAATGGTGAAATTAGTAGGTGAGTGAATTCTTCATTGAAAGTCATAGCTGCTTTGAGAGGTTTTCACAGGAATGATGAATTCTCAAGAGAGTTCCGCATGGCTGTGTATAAAAGTGTAATTGTTCCTACTCTGATGTATGGCAGTAAAACCTGGGTACTACAGAAGAAACATAGGAGTTTGTGTGCTGGAGAAATGCATTACTTACGGGTTGGGGTGGGGGGGTGGTAAGACACATTCTGATTGTGTGTGATGAATGAAGATGTGTTGCAGTTGTGTAATATGAAGCAAAATGTTGTTAGCAAGGTGCAGACTAACATGCTATGGTGGTTTGGCCATGTTGAAAGAATGAATGATGAGATGCTTACTAAGAAATTTTTTTTAGCCCAAGTGGCGGGAAGGAAAGGCAGAGGAAGGCCAAAAAAGTCATGGGAGGATCAGGTTCAGGAGTGTCTGCATGAGAAAAAGATTATGGATATGAAGTATAGAAGGTATTGTGTACGTTGTGTGATGGATGTCAAGATTGCTGTAAATGGAGAAGTTTGATACGGCAACAGTAAGTAAATAATCAGTTATTAAAAATTTATCTGGTAGTTTGTATTTCTTTGTAAAGCTTACCTCTGAATCTCAGAGAACAGCTTAGTGATATGTAATATGAGTATCTAATTTAGAATAATTTCAAGATGTAATTGTTGCAGTTTCTCTCAAACATGTTATAACTTACCAAACATTGTTCTTAAGGAATAAAAATATCTTCCCTACCCCCAAAATTGATATCAGATAAAAATTTAGGAAGCAATAGTATTCTTTTCCAATCATGTTTTGGTGTACTGCTGATTTCAGCCAAGTAATATCTTGCTATAAAGTTTTAGGAACATATTCTTCTGACAAGAGTACTGAATGGTATTAAGGTCTGGATTTGTTTTAATTGCTTCAAACAGGCATTTCTTACTGTTTCTTACAGCTGATATATAATTCTTTTAGGCACAGAGGATGAAAAAGAAAAAAATGGTTCTTAAGAAAAACTTATACATGCATCTTTGTGACAGATGTTCAGAAAACTGTATTTTGGCTTCTAATTTGCAGAATCACACATTTAGCTTGGAAAGGGATGTGGAAAAGAAGTGGGCATGTTTTAAGAATTGTGTTGTCACTGTTGCTGAAGAGGTTTGTGGTAGAACTGCAACAGCTGGTAGCATTGAATGTAATGCTTCATGGAACAATGAGATTACAGAAGCAGTAAAGGGAAAGAAGGAAGCATATTTGCAGAGGATGCAAGTTAGAGTTTCTGAAGATTCATATTGCTGTAAAAAGCATGAAGCAGCAACTCTGGTTCATTAAAGTAAGGCAAAAGATAGGAAAGATAAGGTGGAAAGGCATTAATCATCTTTTGGGAAAGATAGGACAGCATTCTGGAAGTATACAACATGTACAGGATATTTCAGCAGGTAGTCCCACTTTTTAAATAGGTCAATCATTCAACTTAATAACTAAACCGTAACATAACTACCTACATGTAAATCACAGGTTAATAATGGGAAAATGACTTACCATTGCATCAAGTGCCCCTCCCCTTCTTTGAGACACATTTGCACACATTTCACCATGTTTTCTGATACATGCCTCAACATGTCTGTGTCAACATTGTTTATTGTAGTCCTAATGTTTGCCCGGAGATCCTGAATGGTTCGCGGTCTGTTTTTGTAGACTCTTTCCTTATGATAGTCCTACAAGAAGTAATCCGCGGACGTCAAATCTGGGGACCTGAGGAGCCACAGGTCTTTGGAGATAACACGGTCTGCAAAAAAAGTTGTTGATGAGTGCCATGGACTCATTGGGGGTGTGGCACTAGCCTGCTAGAAGTACCCCTTCATGAGCTTGATGTCGTCCAGTTGTTCCACGAAGGCCATGAAAATGTCCTCATATGAAGCAGTGTTCACAGTCCCTTCAAAGAAAATTGGCCCAATTACTCTCTCAACAGAAATTGCACACCACACACTCACCTTTTGCGAATGAAGTGGTGTCTTGTGTATCGCTTGAGGGTTTTCTGGTGCCCAAATCCTCATGTTTTGAGAATTTACACATCCCGAGAGATGAAACCACGCTTCATCAGTAAACTATGTCACCATTAATATTCCAGGGTTTCTTTCTGTCTAGTTGAGGAACCAACTGCAATAACGTTCATGCTTGATTTTGTTGAGCCCCATCAGCTTTTGTACAGCTGTCACTCTGTATGGTCTGATTTTTATATGCTTAGCTGCTCTTTGACACGTCATCAGAGTAGCCAGTTTCCTGTGGTAATTGGCATAATTAAATGCGGGGAAGCGAAACAATCACTTACGAACATCTGTACACTGCGGCACTCTTGACGGCGAGTTCTGCTTTCCTTTCTCACTCAGTAATGAACCTGCTTCTTCCAGCTTCTCCATGAATCTGAGAATCATCTTCCGGTCAGGACCATCGCCAACACTATACTCATGTTGGTAAGCCCTTTGTGTGGCAGTAACAGAATTGGTAAGCCAGTAATTCTTCACGATAAACATGTGCTGCTGCATTGTGTACAACATCTTAATGCCTGTGGCAAGAACTGAAGAGTGAATGCGGGAACAGCCACTAAAGGCCTCAATGGACACCATCTGCAGAAAACTTGATATGATAGTGAGCAGTGCTCGAAATGGAAATTTTTGAGTGCCGGTATGCTCATATTTTGCTACAAAAAACATCCGAAAAACATACCTTCACCAGAAAATCTCCAAAACTAAAATAGTAAGAAAAAATCCCTGGAAGAAAAACACCTTTGTTTGAAAATGTAATTGACAATTCTGTGGAATAGTATTGCACCATAAGTCAGAAATGATGGTGGGTGATTTCAGTTGGTTGGTTTGTGGATCCAGCAGGCACTACTTATGCTACACCAAGGACTGGAGTTAGACTTGCTTACAATGAGGGTCTACACCCCATGGACCAATGAATTAATGAGCCTTCTGAACCTCGGCTAATCATTGGTGATTCAGCTGGACTGGAACCCAGAATTTTAAGGTCTCGAGCTGAGAAGGCAGCCCCCTTCCAATAGGGACTTCATGAAGTAGAAAGTCAGGAATTAGAATCTACACAATTAGAATGAATATTCAGTCTTAATAGCAATCTTACCACCCTCAAAATAAATAAATAAATAAAAACTCCAAAGTGGAAAAAGTATATACTCATTGCTACAAAACTAAGATTTGTGTTTAATCTATTACTCCCAATTCTTCATTCTATGAAGAAGCTCTTCAAATTGTATATACTGTATTAAATTAATAACATAAAAAAAATTACAGACATCTTTAGTGGGATGATCTGGGGCTTGGGCAAGATGTGAGCATGAGCTATGAGTAGCTTCATTTCCATCCTTTGAAGGATTGAACTTATAGCTCATGTATACACCACTCCCATACTCTTTACAATTCCCACACAGCTATTTCTCTAGAGTACGAGACACATAAGGTTTCTATGTTTAAGAATGGGCACTCATAAGTCAAGGACAAAAAAAAAATCATTTCTACAGTTACCATTCACCCATAATATTGTATTGGAGGTCTGACTATACAAATAAGTGATGTCAGCACATACACAATATTAATATTTACTGTTAATCCTATACAACAAGAAAAAAAGAGCTAACGTTTAAGTTAATTAAGACTGTAATGAAATTCCATCAACACATTGGATTGAATCTTTGCTTAATAAATTTTGACTGAATCTTTGCTTAATAATAAACAAATGTATGAATTTTACGAAAATATTGAGTGAATAATTTACTCATTATTTTTGTAAAATAATGTTTACTATTTTGGGGAAACTTTTTTCTGTATTTAAGAAAACAATAAATGATTAAATGTATGGATCGTTTATTACAGTAATTTGATAGTTATTAGACCATGTCAATTGTAAAAATATCTTGGTAGTAGTGAATTGATTCTTTGGCATTCTCTGGACAGAGGCGTAACTAGGATGGGGCAGGTGGGGTGACTGCCCCGGACGCAGCTCAAGAGAGGGCGCAAAAATCACTGCTTACAATCTGATTAAAATTGAAACTTTTGCATATTTTGAGTCAACAAATTTAAATACACGGGAATTTTATTTTGGTATTTTTTATATTCGTACCATACTTTGCTATTTCTCCATTGACAGACTTTGCTTATTATATGCTTCACCAGTTTCGGTAACCTTGGCAGCTTAAAATTTGCATTTCTTTCTCTAAATGTTATGGAGATGTTACACGTAGCTGCTAACATTCAGAAATGAGGGGGCAAAATTATATGCAATATATGCACTACAATATATGTACTTTGCAAGATAAGATATTTATATAGTTGAAGATTTTCTGGGGCTATTCAATCATTACTATGACTATGAGCCACGACTGCATTCGCTCCATTTGGCATAATGCCAAATGCCCAAATGCTGAAGCAGTTTGTTACTTTCAAATTGTACTTAACACATAGAAATGACATTCAGATGCGACTTTCATTTGTGACACCATAAGCAATTCGACAGGCTATAAGTAGTCCCCGTCCCTTATATAGGGCCCCTGGTTCCAGGGAAGAGAGAGACCCAGTACCCTAACACAAACACAACATCTATGCCTCACCGGGAGCCGAACCTGGACCCATCTCGAATGAATGGTCAAGAACGCTTAAATCACTGCGCCACCGGGGCAGTAATTTTGTTTTATGAAGCAGTGAGTGTGTGTGTGTGTGTATGTGAGAGATACAAGGAATCATGGGGGCGCTATACTTTGCCCCAGGCACAGAAATACCTAGTTATGCCTCTGCTTATAATAAATAGATTTACCACCAGTTGGCGTTGTTTTGACCTCATATAATACTCTTGTTTACGGGGGAAAAATAAATAGTTCACTGTAATTTGCCGTTGATAAAATGTTATATGTATTAATTTACTCCCAATTACTTATAACGGAGTGGTCGAAAATCTGTAGTCGCCTTCACCGGAAAACCTCCTCTAAGGGATATAACTAGTCGCCAGTCCCAAATTTTGGTCCACTGGCTCCAGGGAAGGAAAAGAGCCAGCTTCGTAAGGCAATTGTACCGCCCATGTCTTGGGCGGGGCTCAAACTCAAACCTAGTCGAATGAGTAGTCAGAGACCCGCGCATCGTGCCACTCGTCCATCGGGGTACTTTCTCACGCCTAAACAGAGTAGAAAACTTATCACGTATTCCAGTAATAATAGAAAATGCATTTTATGGCTAAAATTTTAAATTTTAACTGCTTACTGTTCCGGCATTGTTTCAGGTTATTCAATAAAATTAGTAGAACAACATATTAATAAAAACGCTGAGGCGAACGTCCTATTCCGGTTCTGCAGTTTCAGTGGAAATATAATCAGCCGTCTCTTCTTGATAAAACTCCAAAGTATTAAATTTCTTATGAACAGGTGTCATAGATTTTGAATTACATAAGAAAATTGGGGATGAATACCATCGGAAGCGCCAACTTACAGTTGCAACCGGTATCCAACCAACCCGTGAATTTCTGATAAGCCTTCTCGGCACTAAATTTCGTGTCGACAGATGTCATACATTAAACAAAGATATTCGCTCTTTCCACGTTTATAAGTGAGTCACGGAAAAATTCTCATTGGCCGCCACCGGGAGTCGAACCCAGGGTCTTCCAGTTACGCGCCGGATATGCTTCTGCTACACCACAGCGGCCTCGAATTCCTCCAGACTCGCACATGCTAACTGCCCAGCCAAGTTGGCAGGTTGCTTCTTGGAGCCCCGCACAATGCTGGGGATTCACCAAAGATGGTAAGCAGCAACTGAAGAAATAATTAGAAGGCGAATGAATAATTAATACAGAAATTTAACGTTGACCAGGAACATCAAACAAAAATATTCGCTCTTTCCACGTTTATAAGTGAGTCACGGAAAATTTTTCATTGGCCGCCACCGGGAGTCGAACCCAGGGTCTTCCAGTGTGGTGTAGCGGTAGCATATCCGGCGCGTAACTGGAAGACCCTGGGTTTGACTCCCGGTGGTGGTGGCCAAAGAAAAATTTTCTGTGACTCACTTATAAACGTGGAAAGAGTGAATATCTTTGTTTGATGTTCCTGGTCCACGTTAAATTTCTGTATTAATTATTCATTCGCCTTCTAATTATTTCTTCAGTTGCTGCTTACCATCTTTGGTGAATCCCCAGCATTGTGCGGGGCTCCAAGAAGCAACCTGCCAACTTGGCTTGGCAGTTAGCATGTGTGAGTATTTAGGAATTCGAGGCCGCTGTGGTGTAGCGGAAGCATATCCGGTGCGTAACTGGAAGACCCTGGGTTCGACTCCCGGTGGCGGCCAATGAAAATTTTCCGTGACTCACTTATAAACGTGGAAAGAGTGAATATCTTTGTTTGATGTTCCTGGTCCACGTTAAATTTCTGTATTAATTATTCATTCGCCTTCTAATTATTTCTTCAGTTGCTGCTTACCATCTTTGGTGAATCCCCAGCATTGTGCGGGGCTCCAAGAAGCAACCTGCCAACTTGGCTTGGCAGTTAGCATGTGTGAGTATTTAGGAATTCGAGGCCGCTGTGGTGTAGCGGAAGCATATCCGGTGCGTAACTGGAAGACCCTGGGTTCGACTCCCGGTGGCGGCCAATGGGAATTTTTCCGTGACTCACTTATAAACGTGGAAAGAGCGAATATCTTTGTTTGATGTTCCTGGTCCACGTTAAATTTCTGTATTAATTATTCATTCGCCTTCTAATTATTTCTTCAGTTGCTGCTTACCATCTTTGGTGAATCCCCAGCATTGTGCGGGGCTCCAAGAAGCAACCTGCCAACTTGGCTTGGCAGTTAGCATGTGTGAGTATTTAGGAATTCGAGGCCGCTGTGGTGTAGCGGAAGCATATCCGGTGCGTAACTGGAAGACCCTGGGTTCGACTCCCGGTGGCGGCCAATGAGAATTTTTCCGTGACTCACTTATAAACATGGAAAGAGCGAATATCTTTGTTTGATGTTCCTGGTCCACGTTAAATTTCTGTATTAATGATGTCATACATTTTGAGTTACATACTTGAGTTAATTGAAGAACTTCTATGAGGAACAGCTACATCCGTTTCCTCGATTTCTACGAAAATCTGATCAACACATTAGGGTATATCACAATACCTCTATATATTAAATTACGTTCCAATAGTTGCAATAAGCTTTTAGTTTGGCGGAAAATAATCAAATAATGTTTTGCGGACTCCAAAATGTGTATTTCTATTGAAATCTCAAAGTCGATTGTTTTTTTCGTTTTTGTTTTTCGCGATCACAGTACTTAAAAGCAGGGCCGGTTCTGGGATGTTAGTCGCCTGCGTGCCACAGATATTTGGCCGCCAATGCCGATCGAATACAAGTAAATATGCTATTAGATTCCTAACTTAACACACGGCACGGGGTATGTTTTTTTTTTTACTGTTCTATATACACTCACGGACAATGAAATTTTCGCACCAAGAAAAAAGCATCGGATTGAACTGAAATTTTATGGACGTAATGATACAGATAAATGATGGCCAAAACAGAGCTGCAGGACAATTACTAACGGATCTGTGGCATGCAGTCCAGTCATCTTTGCAATAGCGTTTTGCACCGCCTCGTGCGGTGACACATACTGCAATACGGTCCGGCATGAAGGTGAACATACGCCTGATGTTGTCCTGCGGCAGTCTGCCACACATGTGTTGGACAGTGTGCTCTAAATCCCGGATAGTGCGGCACGGCGGAAGCCGTCGTTTCAACTGGTCCCACACATGCTGGATAAGGGACGTGTCCGAAGATAAGGGACGTGTCCGGAAGTGTCTGGACATGACGTAGGCAGTCCTAGGCATGGACTGCCCAGGACTGCCTATAATGCCAGCTATGTTCGGGCTGGCATTATCCTGCTGGTGTAGCGCACCTGGAATCCAGGCAAGGAATCATTGACGTTGGCCCGTCAATGATCCACGTACCACTACTAGAGCTGATCGGCTATCGTAGGCAATGGCTCCCCTGACCATAGTGCCTGCAGTGGAGAAGGTGTGGCGCTCGATAGCAAGGTTGGGATTGTGCCGTTGACCCGGGGACCTCCACACCCGGACACAATGATCATCCGTCTCCAAAACGAAGCGGCACTCATCTCTAAACACTACACGTCGCTCTGGCCTGGCACCACTGCACACGGAGCCGGCGATGTTCCGGTGTTAATGGTAGCACACTAAGGGGCACAGGGATCGCAGATTCGCTTCTGCGAAGCGTCGGGAAATGGTTTGTGGGCACACAGGAGCCTCTACATCTGTCTGTATAGTGGACCGGGTCCCTGTGGAATCCGTTCGTGCCTGGCGCACGATCTGTCAATCCTTTCAACCGGTGGTCCTCCTGGTCCGTCCGGAGCCGCTCCGCCGTGTGGCAGTGCCGGCACGTATCCATCGCTCTCAACACAGTCGGAAGGTTTGGTCAGAACGGTCCACGTGGCGGGCTATACGGCGCGCTGACCACCCTGCGGTTTTTAGCCCGATGATCAGGCCTCTTTCAAAGTCCGTGAGTTGCGTAAATCGACGTCTCTGGCGTCTACCCGGCATTCTTAACACACTGTACTCTTGCTTGCGTTGGCCGGCGCTTTTCACATTCATGGGGCATCGACTACACACCGGTTTATAAGGCTTCCGGTTCGTGCTTGCAGCGCCACCATAGGGTGTGTGGTCAGACGCACTCGCACCAGACGTAGATTATTTGCGTACCAGCACGGACTCTAGCTATTTGCAAAGTTTCGCGGTTGTAGCAGTTTTCTTCTAAGCGCGAAAATTTCATTATCCTTGAGTGTAGTTCGCAGATTACAAGCGTACCTCGTACAAATATTCTATAATGATAACACAACACCGTATACACTTATTTTTTTTTTTTAATCCGTTCGTGCCTGGTGCACGATCTGTCAATCCTTTCAACCGGTGGTCCTCCTGGTCCGTCCGGAGCCGCTCCGCCGTGTGGCAGTGCCGGCACGTATCCATCGCTCTCAACACAGTCGGAAGGTTTGGTCAGAACGGTCCACGTCGCGGGCTATACGGCGCGCTGACCACCCTGCGGTTTTTAGCCCGATGATCAGGCCTCTTTCAAAGTCCGTGAGTTGCGTAAATCGACGTCTCTGGCGTCTACCCGGCATTCTTAACACACTGTACTCTTGCTTGCGTTGGCCGGCGCTTTTCACATTCATGGGGCATCGACTACACACCGGTTTATAAGGCTTCCGGTTCGTGCTTGCAGCGCCACCATAGGGTGTGTGGTCAGACGCACTCGCACCAGACGTAGATTATTTGCGTACCAGCACGGACTCTAGCTATTTGCAAAGTTTCGCGGTTGTAGCAGTTTTCTTCTAAGCGCGAAAATTTCATTATCCTTGAGTGTAGTTCGCAGATTACAAGCGTACCTCGTACAAATATTCTATAATGATAACACAACACCGTATACACTTATTTTTTTTTATCTATATTCAAAACAAAACTTCAAAAACATCAGAATCACACAGACACTGACACATTACACATAAGTTTTATTACCATAATTTAACAAAATGTATGCATCCATGAAGTTAAAAGTGCACTCTTCTTGCTTTCTTACTTGTCAATTCGTCAATTACATCTGATAATTCCAAACTTTCACACAATTCGTTCTCATAGCCAACAGTCCTACTCTCTTGAGTCATTGACATTCTTAAATATGTCTTTACAAGTTTGAGTTTCGAAAAACACCTTTCACCTGATATTACACTAACTGGCGATGTCAGAAGAATTCTCAAAGCTATAAACAGATTAGGAAATGATGACATTAAGTTATTTTTTTCTTATATATGTTAAGTTTTTTAATAAGTCTGTCCCATATGCAATTCCACTGCTCAAAACTCTATACGTTATCAGCTCGTTGAAGAGCTCAAGACCATCAGTATCCTTAAAACTTTTGCTTCCTTTGTTATTTAGAAGGGAAACATCTAAATCAAAGCAAAAAAATTTAATTTCCTCTTCAGTCATTTCTCGAAATTCAGAAAGAAATTTAAATACACTGCAGGCCATCCAAAATGCAACACCAAGAAGGACACGAGATAGCAAAGCCAGATTTACTGGACACATAACAACAGATACAAAGATGAAACGATTGAGCTACAAGGCCCGTGCGAATTGCGGAACACGCAGACATCAATAGTTCGTGTGGCCTCCATGGCTGGCAATAACGGCCGCGGCATCGAACGAAAGAGGCTTTGGATGTGGGCTTAGGGTATGTCGGTCCAGGCTGCTTCCACACGTTGCCACAGTTCATCAGGCGTAGCCGTGGGTGGTGCTTGCTGGGCCACTCTGTTGCCGATCAGCGACCAGACGTGTTCGATGGGCGACATATCGGGAGAACAGGCGGGCCACGGCAGCAGTGACACCTGGTGGGCCGTGAAGAATTGTTGCACTATGCATGTCACGTGCGGGCGCGCATTGTCCTGTTGAAACGTGGCCGCTGGCAGGTCCTGCAGGTAAGGGAAGACTACAGGGTTCCAAAACGTCGGAGACGGTGCGGTGGCTGTTGAGTGTACCGGCGATACGTACCATAGCGGTCCGGGTGTCATATCCAATTGCACCATAAACCATAACGCCTGGCGACGGACCGGTATGGCGATGCATAATGCAGGCGTCACACAGTTTCGCGGCGGTGCCGCCACACGCGGATCCGACCATCGGGGTGTTGCAGGCAGAAGCTGGATTCATCGGAGAAAACAATGTGCCATTCCGTAGTCCAGGTGCGGCGTTCAACTGCCCACTGCCGCCGCACTCGCCGGTGGTGTAACGTGAATGGTAATCGGAGCAATGGGCGCCGTGCGACAAGTTCCCGCTCCTGCAGACGACGTCGAACGGTACGTGCTGACACAGGTTGTTGCGCAACATACCCTAATTTTTGCGCTAACATTCGTGATGTAGCGGTGCGAGCCATCAATTTCCGCCGCACAACATGCCAGTCCTCTAGTTCGGTGGTGTGCCGCGGCTGCGGTAATCGCTCACGTCGGTCCGTCCGTCCCTCCTGCACCCACCGAATCCATACTCGCCTCACTGTGGCTGGATGTCATCCCACACGGGCGCCGATGTCTCGGTACGATAAACCGCTGTCGCGATAAGCCACTATTCCTCCTCTGTGGAACTCCGAAACGTGCTGGAATGATTGCCGTATTCTGCGACGAGACATCAGGAAGCTTCCCACGCACAGGTCCGGCAGCACAACACACTTCCAATACTTACACCCCGCCTTCTGTGCACCCTTCTTATAGTGCTTCTTGGTGGCGTGTCGGGTGCACATGATTTGTATATGCCCTGCAATGCTAATCGTTTGCATGTCCTATCGCGAGCAACGCATGCTGCAAATTTCAGGCCAATTGGATGCATCCTTCTTGGTGTTGCATTTTGGGTGGCCAGCAGTGTACATTATGACATTCCTGTAGATTTTCAAACCTTTCCTGAATGGAATTTAAGGTGGTTTCAACGTTAGATAAAATTGTATTCTGAACAATTCTTTTGGATTTGTGATAGATTCATCAGGACTCATAATCAGAAAGGCGAACTTTAGTGCTACTCCTTACAACTGGAAATTCTGTCCTCCACATTTACTTCTGCAGCTAAAGCTTCTGCATCCCTAATTTATTTACTAAATGCTTCTTCAGATCTGACTGGACTTAGAAATTTAACAAGCTCACTCAAAATATTAAGAGATTCATTTATGTTGGATTAAGGTCACTGAAACGTTTTACTTACAACATCAAGTTTTGACAGAAAACCGTTCCACATAATTATTGAGGAGATGAACTTATTTTAAAAGACACAATCCAATCTATCAAACATTGAGCTGCATGTTTTGTTTTCGTGTCTCTAGAATTGTCGTCTATTAGATCATTTAAACTTTTCATGACTTCACACAATTGCAATCTCAGAGGTCGCACTGCTTTTATTCTACTCTTCCACCTTGTACAATTTACAGATTTCAGTGTTAATCTACTAATATTACGCTTTAGTATATCCCACCTGTAAAGGGATGAAAAAAAAAATGTGTACATTTTTTCGATAATGTTAAAAAAATTAACTGTTTTAAATGTTACTGTACTTTGGCAGCATCATTTAAAATTAAATTCAATGAATGGCATGCACCAGGTACAAAAAAGGCTCTAGGATTTATACTCCTAATTTTCTTCCGCAAGCCAGTATGCTTACCACGCATATTTGCCCCGTTATCGTACCACTGTTCACGCATATCTTGAATATCTACACTAGCGGAAAGTGAAAAAAGAACACCAAGAAGGAGACGTCTGATACCAACGAAATTTATACAACATAATAACGGAATACAGAGGATAACGTGATCAAAACATTATGGCAAAATACAGCTGTATTTGCTGGTAAACTGAAAAATAACATTTCCATGTAACATGGTTAGTACGAGGTTGAACCGCCATGAACTGCGTCACACTGTGCAATTCTGGCATGGAGTCTGTCGTACAGATGTTGGATGTAAGTTTGGGGTATTGAGTTCCAAGCATCCTCAACCTGGACGCGTAAATCGTGGCTGGCCGTGGAGACGGGATAAGTCGTTGTCCCATAAAATCCCACACGTGCTCAATGGGGGCAAATCCGGTGAACGTGCAGACCATGGAAGTTGTCTCACACCCTGAAGTGCATGTTGCGTTGCACGTGCTGTGTGTGGGCGTGCGTTATCTTGCTGGAAAACACCACGATGGACCGATCTTACAAATGGCACAACAATGGGCTGAATGATGTTGTTGATGTAGGAGGTGCTGTTTAACGTACCCGGTACAAACACTAGTTGTGTACGGGAGTGATAGCTGATCACTCCCCACACCAGGTGTAGGCCCTGTGTGTTGCTGGCGGATGCAAGAAGGGTGGAGACGCTCCTCCGTGCGTCTGCGAACACACATACGGCCATCGGAGGCTCCCAAGCAGAATCTGCTTTCATCGCTGAACACGACAGATCGCCATTGCGTTCTCCAGTGCAGACGTTGGCGACAACACTGCAGACGTTCCTGATGGTGGGCTGGAGTCAGAGGTACACATGCCAGAGGCACACCTGCACGTAGTCCTGCATCCAGTAGACGGTTGCGGATTGTTCGCACAGTCACCTCAGGTGCAACGGCAGCTCGGATTTGCGTCGCAGTGGATGTTCTGCTTGACAACGCCGCTCTTCTTATGCGTCGATTGGTCCGCTCATCAGTCCGTCTGTGACTCCCGGTTCCACGTCCTCTCGTGTGAGAATGTTCCTCGGACCATCTACGCCACCATCGTACCACCACCGATACTTCCCGTCCAATTCGCTCCGCAATACGACGATACGACCACTCGGCCTCGCGGACCGTTAACTGCTGAAATCGTACACGTCTTCCCTGTCCAGGCATTGCAGCTTCTTCAGGGTCTTCGCACGTGTCCGTACGCCGACGACTGATTACATTCACTTCGCAGTACTCCTTAAATACCACCGACGATAATTTGCATATTATGCCGTGCTGTGGCGTAAGCGCTGACCGGTTGGTCCTGAAATTAACATCACACCTACGTAAACTCGACCCCATTAACATATGTAAATTTCATGATCGTCCGCTAATTCCTTCTTGGTGTTCTTTTTTCACTTTCCGCCAGTGTAGTTGATAAACTGCTAAAAGTTCACTTATAAGATAATTACATAATCCTTCCCCCTTAGTGTCTGAAACTGGATAAAACCTAAAAAATATTTCTCTAACTGCAACATCAGAATTGCCAATATTTACAATTCTAACTGCAAAAGCTATCTGTTCAATGTGACTGGCATTTGACGAGCAGTCAAGAATTACCGAAAAATATTTTACTTTACAAATTCCTTGAATTTGGATTTTATGCCACTTTCTAAAACAGATATGATTTCATTTTGAAAAGCATCGCCTAAATAATGAGTCATATGACTTTTAGCAGGTTGAGACTTTTTATGTTATTTACATGCTGTGAGATGACGGGGTCAAATTTTGCTAACATTTCTATAGCTTTTAAAAAGTTCCCAGTGTTTGCTTCATATAATTTATCATTTTCACTCCTGAAAGCTAAACACTGCCCTGCTAGAAATTGGACAATTGCAATTATTTTTAAAATAATGGCTCACCATCGTCTTTTTCAGATTCAAAGTACCGTTGTTGTTCTTTATCAATTGTGCAACTGTTGTCGAGGCGTGTTTTCAATTCATACCACTTTTTGCAGTTTTGCACGTGTTCTACACTCGCTTCTTGCCACAATAAATGAGTAGCCAAATATCACCAATCCGAAAACCCCTGACAATCTGTTAGTTTGTTTTGCTATAAAGCAAACAACTTGCAACGAAAGCAAAACACACTATTGGATTTTGTAGAATAGATTAACCAAGCTCTTTGAACTTTTTCATTGTTAGGTAAAACTCGCGTTGCCAACGCGAGTCTAGAGTAAAAGTTCTGAAAATGGTGGTTCCGCAAATGTACCATCGAAAGAGACTGCTCTGACCGCCCTTAGAATTTGGCCGCCTGCGTACATGCACGCACTGCACACCTGCCAGAACTGGTCCTGCTTAAAAGTATGAGACAGTAAAATCGGAGGGGGAGGGGGCGATGTTTGTGTAAACATAAAAAGTTGTTTCTCCAGGTAGGCGTGGAAAGGGACAGAGGGGGGACCCAAAACATGATGTGCGCAGGACACCGGAAGCTCTATGGAAGAAAGAACGCCCCCCCCCCTCCTCTCAAAAAATAAGAAAGAAAGGAAAGGTAAAAAAAAAAAAGCAGAAGCGGAAGTTGATGTGTATAGTTAGTTGCGCAAAAGGGTAGAACTCTATTTGTAACTTGATAAGTGACTATGAGATGCAAAGCTGCTGTTAAAAAATTTCTTTGTAGTGAATTGCCTGCAAAGAAGTAATGTCGAGGGAAGGAAATGTGCTTGAAAGCTAAATAGACATCCCTCTAGCCGTTGGAAAATAGTGCTAAAAGGCAATTTTCAAGGGAGGGAGAGAGAGAGAACTTTCAACTTTTTTCCTATTAATTGTTTTGGGGTAAGTAGTATGCTTGCCATTTCGTACGCACGATTCCCTCTTCTTGAAGCTATTCATCCACTAGCCAAGCTCTATGAGGTCGAACGTTATATCCATGAAAAGGAACGAACCACCAACGGCTGCAACATACCGCATGACAATAGGTATGAGAATCTCATCACTCTATCTCAGGGCCATCAGACTGCCGTTTCACATGGCATACAGGTCCATCCATACGTCCACCGATGCTTATGCCTCCTTTGACAGTGAATCCATGTCCGCCGTAATGAGATGATTTGTGCACAAAAGCTGGGCTATTTCGTGTTCTGATTTCCCACCAGATAAGAACTCGTCGATTCTCAGACTCTAGCCTGAATCTCGACTCATCAGAGAAAATAATTCGACTCCATTCGTCGTGACCCCAACCATGATGTTCCCCACGCCAGTTTGTACATGCCGTACCGCCAGTGACTGACATCGAAACAGTTAGTTAGTTTTTGGTTTTTTTACTACTGTTTGCTAATTTGAATAATCTAAAGGGGATGAAACCAAATGGCAGGGGAATGACTTACACAATACGTTTTCAGGTAACACTGTAATAATTCCTTAATAATCAGAAGCACTCTTGTAGTAAGGCGAGGACATTTTTACAACTCCTAATGTCTTAGAGGGATTTTCTCCAGCACAGCCTTACCTTAACTAGCGTCCTCCATATTTTACACCACTCCATGGTAGCTCAATCGTTTCATCTTTGTATCTGTTGTTATGTGTCCAGTAAATCTGGCTTTGCTATCTCGTGTCCTTCTTGGTGTTGCATTTTGGGTGGCCAGCAGTGTATTTAAATTTCTTTCTGAATTTCGAGAAATGACTGAAGAGGAAAGCAAAGGTATAACATTTTTAGATTTTTAATCACTTATATGTGTAAATTTCTTGGAATCTGCATTTGCGATATAACAATTTTTTTTTACTCTATTTAAAATTTATATATATATTAATACATATATAAAGAAGGGATAAAGATTAATGGCGATTATCTAACTCACCTTCGTTTTGCTGATGACATAGTCATTTTTGCAACTACCCCATCAAAGCTGCAGAGTATGATCCAGGAACTTGCTGCCAAGAGTAAAGAAGTGGGATTAAAAATGAACTTTCAGAAGGCAAAAGTGATGTACAAGAAATGAAGATTTGTCGATTGATGGAGAAAAGCTGGAGATAACAGATACGTACATTTATCTTGGACAGCAGATATCAAGTGAGGGTCACATTGATGAAGAAATTAATCGGGGTATAAAACTTGCCAGAGAGCTTTTGGAAGAAACAGCATAATTTTGAAGAGCAATATGCCATTATGTCTTAAAAAACGTGTTTGATCAATGCATCCTTCTTTTTTTTTTTTTTTTTTTTGGTTGGAGGTTTAACGACCACCGTGAGCATCTCAATGGGCTATAAGCAGTCGCCCGCCCCTAATTTAGAGTCACTGGTTCCAGGGAAGGGAGAGAGCCAGTGCCGTAAGACAAACACAACATCCATGCCTCACCAGGATTCGAACCCGAACCCCTTTCGGACGAATAATCAGAGGCCATCGCTTTGACCACTGCACCACCGAGGCGGCAATGCATCTTTACAGTGCTTACATATGGTGCAGAGACGTGGACCTTAACTGAAAGAGACATACAAAGACTGCAGACAGTACAAAGAAGCATGGAGAGGTGCATGTTTGGTGTAACCAGGAGAGATAAGAGGAACTCGTAGATCAGAAAAATGACAAGAGTGGAAGACATCATGATCAGAGTAAAATCCGTGAAATGGCAATGGGCTGGACATACTGCCAGAAGGACAGACCATCGATAAACAGCCGAAGTTTTAGATTGAACTCCAAGGGACAGGAAAAGACCCAGAAGAAGACCACATGGGAGATGGGTGGATGAAATTCGAAAGTATGCGGGAGTAACATGGAGGAGACAGGCACAAGACAGACCGTTGTGGAAGAAACTTGGTGAGACCTTCGTCCAGCAGTGGACCTCTGAGAGGGTTGCCATGGAGATTGACCCGAGCTTCTCAAGAGATAAGAATCCAACATGTCAAACCGGTCCTGGAAATCGACAGAGCATGTCTTCGTGCGTTGCTGCTGAAGGAGTTTCTTCTGCGATAGGAATGCAGAAGGGTGTTGCTATGGAGACGGGAAATAGCAGTTGGGCATCGGTGGTTGCCATGGCGAATTCTAACAACACGAGTGATCAGCGTTGTGCGTCAGAGATTGAGTGTCAGGAAAATCTGTTTCGTTTAACTTTCGAAAAGGATTCCCAGGTATGTCAAGATTTTCATGATCTTTCTGAGAAAACTATTATTTTCCATGCGTTACCACAGACTTCGTTACCTGTATATTTGAAAGCTTTGGAAGAACGAGTGCCGAGAGACGTAATTAAAGGAATCGGTCGTAGTAAACGTGGTATATCAGTGTTGTTTATAAATAGTGCAGATTGTAAACTTGGGTTAAAGCAAGGGATTTCTATAAAAAATCAAATTTTGTATCCTGCTTATGCAAGTGAACGACCGATCACTGTAACTTTGTCTCCGGTGCCACTTGAGGTACCGGATTCTGCGTTGATAGTTCATCTTTCTCAGTTTAGCTGGGTGGTGGGACCAGTTCATAGAGTTATAGAAGCCCCACAATCTTCAAATTATTGTCATGTTGGTGGGTTGAAGCGGACCCTTCGGGTTTTCTTCCCGAATGAATCAGCTCTTCAGACTTGTCCTAAAGAGGTTGAAAGTGTATTGGATTCTCATAGTTTCATGTTTAATATTTATACAGGAATTTTTTGTTATGCTTGCAATGAAAGAGGGCACATCCGTGCTAAATGCACTTATGTACCTAGGCAACCCTTCAGGAAGAGTCTCTCTGATTCCCATGAGGAAAGAATTGCTGTAGCTGAAGATAGATCAGACTTATAACATGGTATTACACATGTCGTTGACTTGGTTCCTACCGTGGCTGAGACTTGTGAAACCCGAGTGGTGGATGCAGTCGAGCCGATAGAGAAGACATTGATTGAAATGCCGACTTCTTTGGATCCTGGGATTCAGACAACAGCAAATATTGGTTCTTTGGGCATTGCTAACTTACAGAACTGTTCAGTAGCATTACAGAATCTCGCAGAGAACTCAAGTACAGCTTCGACATTTAAACGACCCAGCACTGATCAAAGTGGTGATCCGTTAAAACGGAGCAAAGCTAAAGACTATCTACAACTGGAATTTATCCCTCGTGTAGATCTTTCTTTTCTTCTGGATCCTGATTTTGACGAAGATAGAGGTAAGCCATCACGGTATCGTCTTGTTATGGAACTTATTGCATCTTGCCCTGATTATGACGAAACTTTGGGTCTTTTCGAATTGAAAATTTTTTTGTGCCTAATAAAAAGATATGTCCACTCACTCCGGAGTTTTACGAGTTAAATATGTATAAGTTAAATGCTACTGTACTTCGTTTGGATGCCTTGTTGAATTGGATAATTACGAAAACTCCTGTTCCTGAACTTTTAGACACTTATTACGAAATATACGATAAACGTATAGAGGATGTTAAAGCTTACATAAAGAGACATAATGTGGTTGACGATAGTGTCTTTAATGTGTAGAGATGTTTCAGATGTATTCCTTGATGTTGGTTTCCTTTTTTCTTGCAGTGTTTTTGAAATGTTCTTGGACTTTAATAGATATGGATTTCTGTTTACTTATGTTTTAAATTAGCGTTGTTAATTAATGATTCAGTTTTTTGGGTAGCTTTGTTAGTAAAATAATGTAATGCTGTTGCGTTTTACGGCACTGGCTCTCTCCCTTCCCTGGAGCCAGTGGCCCTAAATTAGGGACGGGCGACTGCTTATAGCCCATTGAGTTGCTCACGGTGGTCGTTAAACCTCCAACCATCCAACCAGCAGTGGACTGATAATGGTTGACAATGATGATGATATATATAAATAACAAAATTTTGATTATATGTATATATTGAATCAACAAGTTTTAGCCCCCTCGAAATTTGTAATCCACCCACCCCGGGTAAAACTCTCTGAATGCAACACTGCGTACGGCGTCGTGCGAGCGATTAAAGAGACACACACACACCATTGGTCTACGTGCGTAAAGGACACCTTGATGAAGACGATTACAGAGAGTTTGAATTGACAACTTGTGTCCTGTTGAAATGAGAAGCTCTAGCTGGAGATGAGTAGCATTTTGCCACCTGTTCCGACGGGCTGTTAACAATAAATAACGGTGATCCCTTGCAGTAGCTTTTTGTGGACGGGCTTGACCTTGCCTTCTTCGAACACTACCCGTATTCTGTAATCGTGTCCATAGTCGTGAAATGACACTCCAATGCTTCTGCTACGATTCGCTGTGTCTGACCTGCTTCCAGACTGCCAATAGCCTGATAAAAACGAAGGTTTTCCAGTCGTTAATTCCGATAAATCATGCTGCTGTGATATTGTTCGAACCAAGACTTCAAGAAATGAAATCTTACGATAAACGCGGCAGAATAAAGAATCTCCTGGAAAACCTTCATTTTTATCACAATTTGTGATTTATGCATTCTGACGTCACAGGCACTAATTTGCATAAGGACATGCATGATTCAGCTGTCTACGTCCCACTCGAGGCAAGATATCACATGATTAGATATCGTGTGATATCCAAGATATCGCACGATTGGCTTGTATAGTGTCGCCAAAGTCGCATGCTTCACTAATTATTTTGAGTAGTATAGTTTACAATAAGAAACCTGCAACTCAACCACAATAAAAAAAATTCATAGAACGTGATTTTTCTATATACACTCTTAGCGAAAAAAAAAAAAAGTAACAAACAGAAAAGGTCAGGTCATAGGAGTGAGATTTATTCTACAGCCATTATCCTCATAACTTGAGTAATAACTTGAGTAATGATTTCTGGTATGTTGGAAAGCGTATCATAATCAATGCATTGCATGATTTTACTAACATGTTACTCTTTGGTGTGGGGAAATTATTCGTTAGTCAAGTAATTTAACAAAGTCAGCGAAAAAAAAAACCAACTAAAAACTTGCGTTTGTATCCCCCCCCCCCCGATGAACTTTCAGCACCCCTGGGTTTAGGTCCCGGCTATAAGCGTTCCTTGCGTATTCAAGACCTGGTGTATTTAAAACAAGTTAGTAAAATCATGCAATACATTGATTATGATACGCTTACCAACATCCCAGAAATCATTACTCAAGTTATGAGGATAATGGCTGTGGAATAAATTTCGCTCCTGTGCCCTGACAAATTTGTCCTTATTTCGATGTTATTCAACAGAACCGGTTCAGTATAAATCCGGAACATGATAAAGTTTTATCGCAATCGAAGCATTTTTACGTAAGTTATGACGCATAAGGGTGATGGAATGGATCCCGCTCCTATGCCCTGACCTTTGACCCCATTTCGATCATTTTTAATAGGGTTCGTCCCCAGGTTGTCCCCTACCACATACTAAAATTTCATCGAAATCGAACCATTTTTACGCGAATTATCGTGCGGACAGACAGACAACGCTGAAGCACATACGCTACTTCAACCTATGGTTGAGAGTGTAAATAAGAGTACTTTTTCACTTAGTTCGGCCTGTGCTGCACGCTAAGCTGGTTCCAACAATGTAGCTGCAGTATTTGTACCTAGTTGGTGTTTGAAAATTCACTGCTTTTCCCCCCTTTTTTTATATATATTTTTTCCCTTTTTATATGCTTGCCACTAAATACAGACGTGTCTTTTAAAAAGTTACTTTTGAGTTTGACAAATATAAGCATGTGTCATAAATTCCGAGTCACACTAACATTACCCACAGCTCTGACTGATTTAAAGAATCTGAATAATGGAAAACGCTCTTCGCGTGCCACAATTGCAATATTTACCTAAAGCACCAGACACCACTACTACTTTTATTATTTACTCGGATATAATGTACCATTCTTGTGCTTTAGTGTAACACATTGTTTACACATGTAACATGAAATAGCTTTTTTTTTTTTTTTGTTTTTTACACTTTTTAGGCGGTCGCCATGTCTTGAAGAACCAAACACAAACCTTACAGTAATAAAATAGTTATATACTTCCAGTGTTCATATCTTCAGTGTTTTCATGTATTTCACTTACCAAATATTTACTTTACAATGGTACGTACATTACCTTTACACACTAATAGATATATATAAACCCTTTTTTTCTCATTATATCACAATTTCCAATGACGCAAAAGCCAGTGAAAACCTTCCAGTTTTATCTTCTGTCCTTCATCAGAATTTTTTTTTTTTTGATTGGAGGTTTAACGACCACCATGAGCAACTCAATGGGCTATAAGCAGTCGCCCGTCCCTAATTTAGGGTCACTGGTTCCAGGGAAGGGAGAGAGCCAGTGCCTTAAGACAAACACAACATCCATGCTCATCAGAAATTGAAAAAAAAAGAAAAAATCAACACTATCCTAAGCTTCAGTTTGAACTTAGAGAAACTTGATTTGTAACATTTTACAAGTGTTTCGAGAAGCTGGAGGAAAATATAAAAATCAGTTAATAAACCCCATACAACTTCCAATGACAACAAAGAGAGGGAAAAGTATACTTTTCCCTCTCTTTGTTGTTATTGGAAAATAAGGGAAAGTATAAGTATATGCAGTTATGTGTCCCACTTATTAGTACAATTTCTACATGTACGTACATAGGAGTTAAAATCTTACCTTTAATGGCGTCACATTCTTCTTCTGGTCTGCAGGAAAGACCTACTCAGGATGTATAGAAGAAGCACACCAGTAGATTTTCTTCCACAAACACGAGGACTAACTAAAAGCCCTATAATACGACGACGAACAAAATACAATGAACTATGGTCAGCATAGTTCGGTTCTACATTCTGCTTACTTTAATTCACTATCACTATCTATTTTCAAAATGCCACACACACATAGTCTCTCTCACTTCCTCACGCTCTGCCACTTTGACGCCGCCAAGTATGAACACTAAAGGCAGAAGGTATTGAAACGGGCTTCAGAAGACTGTCTCACTGATGTCACGCCCTGAACAAATCAAGCGAGTTCAGTTTATCTTTGTGGTTGCTATAATGAAGTAGTCTTAAACTGTCTGCTGCAGAGCAAAAGCTTGATTTCCAAACTTTTCAAGCTTCGCGGACTGTCGTATGTAAAGCTGAACAGCAAACAGATCTAGCTTGTTTGTGCGTTGAGAAAGCGGCAGAAAGACCCAGTCAAATTTCACCATAAATAAATTAATATCAGAATCGTGGGAGAAGTAAAGAAAACATTTACTGCGAGAAGTCGTAATGCTATGGGGTTTGTTTGTTTTTTTTCCAGAAAAATAATTCACCACACTGTATAATTCAATACAAAACAACTGGAAATAAAAAAAAAAAACTTTTTTAGATTTTTTGTTCAGTAACGGATGCAACCTAGCGAAGGACTAACAACATTCTTTTTTACGCTTTCCAACCGTAGGTTGAAGATGCGTATATGCTGCAGCTTTGTCCGTCCGCCTGTCCGTCTGTCGGCACGATAACTCGCGTAAAAATGGTTCGATTTCGATGAAATTTTAGTATGTAGTAGAGAACCACCTGGGGACGAACCCTATTGAAAATGGACGAAATGGGGTCAAAGGTCACGGCATAGGAGCGGGATCCATTCCATTGCCCTTATGCGTCATAACTTGCGTAAATATAGTTCGATGTCGATGAAATTTTAGTATATTGCAGGGGACCACCTGGTAACGAACTCTATTGAAAATGGGTGAAGTGGGGTCAAAGCTCAGGACATAGGAGCGGAATGCATTCTATTGCCTTTATGCGTCATAACGTGCGTAAAAATGGTGCGATTTTGATGAAATTTTATTATGTGGTAGGGGACCACCTGGGGACGATCTTATGACATCACAACTCGCGCTTGAGATGTTGGCGCGCGGTCATGCCATCTGTCTCATTACGTCACGCATTGTGTGTGGATCCTATTAAAGTTTTATTACGTCACACTCTTGCGAGCAGATGGTCACGATTCCCATCTGCCTCATCACGTCACGCGTTGTGTGCGTATGTTCGTCCGTACGATAACTCACGTAAAACTCGTTCGATTTCGATGAACTTTTAGTATGTGAAAGGGGGTCACCTGGGAAGGAACCCTATTGAAAGTGAACAAAATGGGGTCAAAGGTTAGGACATAGGAGCGGGATCCATTCCACTGCTCTTATGCGTCAAAACTAACGTAAAAAAGGTTCGATTTCGATTAAATTTTAGTATGTGGTAGGGGACAAACCCTATTGTCCCCTACCACTTGGGGACAAACCCTATTGAAAATGAGCGAAATGGGTCAAAAGTGAGGACATAGGAGCGGAATCACTTCCATCGCCATTATGCGTCATGACTTACGTAAAAATTCTTCGATTTGGATGAAATGTTAGTATGTTGTAGGGGCCTGCCTGGGGACGAATCCTATTGAAAATGGGCGAAATGGGGTCAAAGGTTAGGACACAGAAGCGGAATCTATTCCATAGCCCTTATGCATCATAACTTACGTAAAAATGCTTCCATTGCGACAAAACTTTATCATGTTATTTCGGAGGTATACTGAACCGGTTCTGTTGAATATAATCGAAATGGGATGAAAGGTAAGGGCACAGGACCAAGATTTATTCCACAGCCATTACCCTCATAACTTGAGTAATGATTTCTGGTATGTTGGAAAGAGTATTATAATCATGCAATATAAAGCGTATTATATTGCATGATTTTACTAACTTGTTTTAGTTAAGGCCCACGTCTGTGCTCCGTAAGTAAGCAGCACTGGAAGGATGCATTGATTAAACACTTTTCTTTTAAGACATAATGGCATATTGCTCTTGAAAATTATGCTGTTTCTTCCAAAAGCTCTCCAGGCAAGTTTTGTACGCCAATTAATTTCTTCATCAATGTGACCCTCACTTGATATCTGCTGTCCAAGATAAACGTACGTGTCTGTTATCTCCAGCTTTACTCCATCAATCGATAAATCTTCATTTCTTGTAAAAGCATTGAACATCCCTTTTGTCTTCTGAAAGTTCATTTTTAATCTCACTTCTTTACTCTTGTCAGCAAGTTCCTGGATCATACTCTGCAGCTCTGATGGGGTAGTTGCAAAAATGACTATGTCATCAGCAAAACGAAGGTGGGTTAGATAATCTCCATTAATCTTTATCCCTTTGTTTTCCCAGTTCAGTGATTGAAAGACATTTTCCAATATGGCATTAAAGAGCTTCGGAGATATGGTGTCACCTTGTCTCACCCCCTTTCCAATTTTTATGTGTGTTGTATTTTCAAACAGCTGAATCTTTGCACTTGCATTTTCATAGATGTTATTAATAATATTAATGTATGCATCTTCAATACCGCAGGATTTCAGAGCCATTGTAACTGCTGATGGTTTCACCGAATCAAAGGCTTTTTCATAATCGATAAAAGCCAAGCACAATGGAAGTTTATATTCCCTCGCTCTTTATTTTAGTTCTCTCAGTACGTGGATATGATCTATTGTGCTGTAGCCACTCCTAAATCCAGCTTGTTCTCTCAGTTGAGCCATGTCCAGTGTTACCTTCAAGCGGTGTGAAAGAACTTTAGTGAAGATTTTATAAACTACTGATAGGAGGCTGATAGGTTTGTAGTTCCTGAGATCCTCAATGTCACCTTTTTTATGTAGCAGGATCACTGTAGCGGTGTTTCAATCCTCAGGAATCTTCCCTTCATTAAGGCATCGAGTGAAAATTTGGGCGAGTACTGTTTCGATTTCTTCACTTGCTTCTTGTATGTCTACAGTAATTCCATCTTCTCCTGGAGCTTTTCATCGCTTCATGTTCTTGACTGCATGTGCAACTTCTGCTGGGAGGACTGGAAGAACTCTGGTACTGGTACCTTTCATGATGTCTGGAGTACATGTATCATCCCTTTCATATTATTTGGAGTAGAAATCTTTCACTCTTGTCAAAAATTCACCTCTATTTCTTGTTACAGAACCATCTTCTTTTCTCAGTGCCATAATCTGTTTTCTTCCCTTACTGAGATATCCCTTTGCAATCTTTAGGCTTTGGTTGTTTTCAATTGCTTTCCTCACTAGTTCACAGTTGAATTTTCTTACGTCTTCCTTCAGTGATACTTTTTCTTACTGTCTTGCATAGCTCTATATATCCACTTTGGAAGTCACATCTTCTTTAGTTGTCCTCATCTCTCTTCTTTTTTGCATCAACATTTTGGTTTTTCCTGATAATTTGTTCACATGCAACTTGTTCTTAGACCCAGCTAATTTTGTTGCTGTTTCCATAAGAGCTTTGGTTACTTTTCTGTTAACTTCAGAAATATCCACTTCTTCCGATGTTAGGCCTACTAAACAGAGAATCTGTTCTTCAGTTCCAACTTGAAGGTATTATGGTGTTTTTTAAGGTTGGTTATGACAACACATTTTATTTGTCTTATGAGCTTGCCACGTTCAAGTTTAGTGTTGAGGTGCATCTTACATCTCACCAATCTATGGTCACTACCTGTGTTGAACTTGTTTAGCACACTGCAGTCTTCTATGATGAATTTTTTGTTACACATAATAAAATCAATTTCACTTGTCGTTCCATTTGGATGTCTCCATGCCCATTTCCTGTGTGACTTTTTCTTGAAAAAGGAGTTCATGATGAAAAACCCTTCTGCCTCTGCAAACTCAATGAGAGTATTTCCACGCTGGTTTCTGTTGCTGTGACCGAATTTACCTACTGAAGTTTCATTCTGTTGCCGTTGCCCTATTTTTGCATTGAAATCTCCCATAATTGTCTTCAAGTGCTGCTTACCTTTATTATTTAGATGACGAATTTCCTCATAAAATTCTTCAATTTCTTCTTCAGGATGACTTGTGGTGGGTGCATAAGTTTGAATAATCTGAGCCTGGTATCTTCTCGAGAGTTGGATAACGAGTCGTGTAGCTCTGTCAGAGGAACTTTCAACTTCTACAACTTTATTCTTCAGTTTCTTGTTTATTATAAACCCAACACCACTAGTTCTGCCAGTATCTGTCCCACAATAGTAGAAGAGATGTCCACTTTTCAGTTCAATGAGATCTCCTTTTCTCCTAATCTCACTTAGCCCGACGATGTCCCACTTGATCCTTTGTAGTTCCTCTTCCAATTCAAGAAGCCTTGAATCAGAAGATAAGGAGCGTCCGTTATACGTAGCCAAGGTCAGCATCAGATGGCAGCCTAGTCCGGTCCTCCGGGGATTCTTAGCACCCTCTGCCTTCATGTCGCACTGGCCGCTGCCTTGGCCAGGTACATTCCAGCTGCCGGAGACTGAGAGCCAAGATTTAAGTTGTGGAGTCATTTTGGAGGGGTTTGGCCATAACTCACCACGCTGGCCAAGCGGGTTGGTGAGTGTGGGATAGCATTTCCTCTAATCCCGATGGTATAGTTATACCGCTATTGGCGGTCGTCAGAGCCCCTTTAGTGGGAACAGGATGCACCACGAGAAGGCGGGGTTGACATTTGTCAAGGAGAGGCTGTGATGTTACGCATCACCATATAAAAGCCAAATTTTTACTCACAATCAACGAAGAACTCCCCAAGGAAACCCCAGAACCTCCCATAAACTAACAAACGTAAACCAAAACACGAACTATCACAAATACACACACACAAATAGCTGTAATAATAAAAATAATGATAGTAAACACATAAGGTCGGACACCGGGAGCCACTCATCAGGGAAAGACCATGGTCCAGGTTTCATGTAGGTGTCGAATTAACTGAAAAACAATTTCCAAAATGAGGGTTAAGAATTTTGCAAAATTTAGGACTAGACACCTGGTCTTTCCTACCTGAACCAAAAATACTAAAAATTAAATATAAAAACTTACCTTAAGTAAAGTAACCACAAACACCTTCATCTTAATGAACAGCAAACCCAAACAAACTCTAGCCCGTTCCTCAAACATATTAATCCTAAACCACATGGAAGAAAATGAACAAATGCCATGCTGATTCCCCAAACGCAATTCATGAATCCAAAAAGAACCAAATGATACCCTGTGGTGACCCCCGTTGAATTCCAGAAAAGACTAAAACTAGGTGCATGTGTACTAATGGATATTAAACGTTCTGGGGCGACTCGGATGAAAATATTATGAATTGTAGCCCGAAGAATGGTTAATCAAAAGTATTCAATGTGGCAATATTACATAATCTAATTTTGAAAGATTTTCCCAAATTAAAAGAAGTTAACAGAATTTCAAAATGGAATAGACAATATTTCAAAGGATAATGATTTTTTAAGCAAGAGGAGAAAAGTATTTTTAGTTGTTTTGTAATGTTAGATCTGTTATTACATATTCTTGTGACTCTAACAAATTGTGAGACAATGATATTCTTAAGAATGTGATTTGAAATATTTGAATGCCAATCACTCATAACATTGGTGTTAAAGTTGAAATGTACTCTTTTATCAAAAAGATCTAAACTAATACCCTGACTATGCAGATGAATGTCCAAATCAAGAAAATATGTATGAACTTTAGTACTCGTTTTACAAAGCACCAACGCTGGAGGATAAATGTTATTCACAGGAACAGAAGGAGAACCAAAGGAAAAGGTAATTAAATCATCTACATATCTGAATGGAAAAAATGCAAATGAACTGAATTTCTCTTCACAATGATGGCGGTAAAGGTTAGCCAGCAGACTGGAACAGCAAGTACCCATTGGTACACCCCTCACCAGAATATACAATTGTTTACTATCATATATACCGGGTGCGCCACATAAAAGAGGCCCTGTGGCCAGACGTTGTTAGGTGGGTTAAAGCTGTTTGGCTGGGTTCCAGTTAAAACCACTTTGTTCTACTTCTAACAGGTTTCTGCATGTACAGCTGCAAAGGAATTCTCTGGAGTGGTTAGTCACAGCCAAAGCAGTGCAGGTAAGCAGTCATAAGTGTAAGTGAAGAGAGAACAAAGGCAATGGAAATGGTTTTAAGTACGGAACAGCGGATTTTTATTGCGGAACAGTATTTCAGAAATAACTCATACAAGGTTTTAAATGAGTTCTTTACAGAAAAATTTCCACATTGTGCAGCACTGGCAAAATCAGTGGTATAGAAGTTAGTGCAGAAATTTTAGAAACCGGCACGGTGTGCAACAGGAAAAGAAACAAACCCAAGACAATTCGTACTGAAGACAATATCACGGATGTGTGCACAATGATGTTTACAAAGCCCTCGGAAGTCGATTCACCAGTTATCATCTGCAATGGGAATATCTGCTACGTCATGCTGAAGCATAATTAAGGTGGATTTGCATTTTCGGCCGTACAAAGTTATGGCGCTTCAAGAACTTAAAACTCCTGATTATGCAAAACGTATACAATATTGTAAGTGGTTTGAGGAGACCATTGTAAGTGGTGAAATGGACCCAACACTTTATTACATGACAGATGAAGCGTGGTTTCATCTGTCCGGGTATGTCAATGCACAAAACAGCAGGATTTGGACTGACACGAATCCCAGATGGACAATGGAGACTCCTCTGTATGACCAAAAGATAGGCATTTTGGGTGCTGCGTCTGCAAAGAGAATAGTCGGCCCATTCTTTTTCACTGACACCATCAACTCGAAGCGCTTTGTTCAGAAACTGTTCAACCCATTTGTTGCTGCACTTACAGAAGAGCGAACATATGCTTTCTTTCAGCAGTATGGTGCAATGGTGCATACTGAGTGGAACAGTCTACGTGCTGTGCATGAAGTGTTTGGGGAAGACAGAACTGTATCGAAGGGACTATGGCCACCCAGATCACCCGATCTCTCCATCTGTGACTTTTATCTGGGGGAGCATTGAAAGGCAAAGTGTACACAACTAATCCACACACCCTTGATGAATTAAAAATGAATATTACGGATGCCATAGCCCAGATTACTGCCGATGAGTTGTGGCGCGTTAAGAACAACGTGTTCCGTCGTGTGCAGCTATGTCTTGATGTCAGAGGAAAGTACTTTTAGCAATTGTTGTAAACGTAGGTCATTTCAACTATTCTTTACCATGTATAGTAACACTGCCTGACTGTTGTAATTCGTTATACTCATGCCTCTTTTATATGGCACACCCTGTATAATTATTTAAGATCCAGAAATTACACAAGGTACGTTCGTTAGTTTATGGGAGGTTCGGGGGGGGTCTTGGGGAGTTCTTCGTTGATTGTGAGTAAAAATTTGGCTTATACGCTCTACCCATGGTTCTTGCAGCTAGGCGTAGTTCCCTGGTAAGTTGTACAACTTCATAGTACACGTTTTTAAGTTTTATTACTTATATATCAGGGGCGAACATTCGGTGTGCTAGGTGTGCGGCGCACACCCACATAGAGTCGCAATTCAACCTATATTATCGATATCATTTTTTTGGATTTGTTTCTAATAAAATTTGCCAGAGTTCATCCTAAGGCTTTTAGTGGTGGTTAAAATCCATTTTTCCACATAATGTTTTCATTAATAAGAGAAGGTTCATTCAGTAAGCATAGTATATCGCATTCGTGCTAGAATCCCGGAGTGTGCTGTTTTGCGCGCGCACATCCGACGACCTTAAAGCAGCTGTGATATAAGCACTCTCCAGATGGCGCTGCAGGTCACGTTCTTGGTCTCAAACGTACCAGCGGAACTCTTAAGGTGTGCTACCCAAAATCAGCACCACTCGAGTCTCGTGGAGTAGCCAGTTGCTGTTGTATTGTTTTTTTTTTTTTCTTTATATGTATTTCCAGTAAGACTCGCTGAAGTTTGTTCACTAAACTTAATTCCCTTGTGCAATATTTTTGTGAAGAGAAGGTTTGTTGCTTCATGCAGTAAACAAAACGTAGTAAAAAATATTTGCAGCTGCAGGAGTGCTATTTTAATAGCAGACACCCTAAGTCGTTAAAGCAACTGTAATTCAAAGTTCTCCAGATGGCGCAACAGGTCATGTTTTTATTTCCCCGTGGATCCAACACAGAGGTTTAAATTCACAGGGTGTGCATGCTTAAAAAGCACCACTGGTCATATTTGTTTGCGTTTGGAATAGCATAGAGTCATAAACACACTTCATCGTTGTGCTACGAGTTTTCTATCGTCGCTGTGTGAATTGGTGGGCTTATGAGCACAGATACAATTGAATTTTGATATCCATATATACAATTTGAATTTTGACATCCAATAGGTTGACGATATACTAAGTGTTCCATTTTTGCCAGAGATTTTGCAGATTGTGTAATGCGGGTTAAAGAAAGCAAGCCTCGTGATGTATTTAAAACTTATGTATAAAGAAAAAGATACTGAAAATTCGTTCATCATTCTAGTATTTGCACAGGAAATTCAGATTTTTCTTACAATGGAGTGTAAGAAAAATCTTTATTACCGTAAGTTATTAGATGACAGCTAAATAAAAGAAAGGCTTTTTGTATGCTCAAAATCATTGCGGAAATTTTTCAGCTCGGGATACATAATAAAATGTTTGCATATTTTTTCCCATAACAGCGCACATACAACCTAAATGGGCACATGACGTCACTGTTATATATATATATATATTGTACATTTTTATACATCACCAAAAGCTATAGAAAATATGACAGTTGTGAAGAAGCCAAATTTAGCATGAAACATTTTTTTCCATGAATTTATAAATTTCAGTATTTCATAATCTGAAGTTTTTTTATAATTTATCACCTGTAATATGATTATTGAACCTTTCCAAATGTATTTTGTATATGAAAATGTCATTACATAAAGTATTCTTCTGTCATAATCATATATACAATAAACCAATAAACAGTTCTAATGTCATGTAAAAAAACTAAGATTGTGACCTGCAATGCTATTAGATCAGAATAATATGAACACTGTACTATTCTGAAAAAAAAAAATCTAAAAATAAATAAATAATTTATACCCCCAATTTTTTTGACATATTTATTTGTGATTCTTATAAAGTGAATTTAATAATTTTTGTAAAAATAACACACACCACATAAATCTCTCACTGAAACCAGAAAATTTCCTTTCACAAAATTCCATAGAAGCTACATCTTCTGGTCTAAACAAATTTTTGAAAAAATAGTTAGAATTTTGATGTATAAGGCACATGACTGTATCACAGCTGAAAAAGCACCGGGCATTATGTGCTTACTTGTACAATCAGACTTTAGATTTGTCCAAAGCTGTATTCAGGGTGCGATTACGATACATCCCGGACCTCATGAGATCCTGCAAAAGAAATTTCTTTATATTACAATCACGAAATGTATGTAGAATCACGAAATGTATGCATGAAAATATAATTATGAATTACTAAATATTTACATTTCAATTATTTCATTAAGAAAGCAAATGATAATCCTAAATTAAAGCAGTGATGGTACTTACATACAATGCAGAGCTCAAAATTTCTTCAATTTTTCAAGCTTTGAAAGGCATCAAGCACAACTTTTCTCCTTATTATCATAGTCAGTGCTTTATTTGGTTGTCCTTCTTTTCTTATTAATCTTCAATTCTTTTCACTCAAGACTTTCCTTTCCTCCTATCCTACGTACTGATCATTTGTTAACATTATGCAACTCCACTTCCATATACATAATATGACTGATATATTATATTGGTATATTTCTTGCTTTTGCATCACTCATGTTCAGTTCTTCATAGATTCAATTCAGATCCCGTACTTTTGCAATTGAAACAGCCTTTCTTAGCTGCTTTTTTTACTTTCCAATCTCATTAATCTTGTGCTTCAGTTCATATACACTTTTTTGCCTGCTGTACTTCATTCCACCCAGTGGCGTAGCCAGGAATTTCTTAAGAGGAGGGTCCATGGATTTGGTTCATTGGTGAAAGCCTCATATACACATATTTAATGCTTTAAATTAGCGTTCAATCTCTCCCATCCAGGCGGGGGGGTCTCAACCCGAGGAAGCCCCCCCTTCTCTTGGCTATGCCTATGATTCCACCACCAGGCTTTCTTATCTGCTGTGCCCTTCTCTCTTCCCAACAGTTTCAATGCCCTATCCACATTATCTCTTCACAATTCTTTAGCCCTACTAATCCCTTTGTTCGTATCTCTTGGAACAACTTATCCTATAAAGCTGATCTAGATTCCTTCATTTTCTGCTGTTTGATTTTACTTCTTCCTTATGATATGTTTTCTTTCATCTCACAATTTCCTCTTTTATTTACAGATTCATAACAAGCACTTATTCTGAATACTAAAATGATACTGCCTTCTTTCCAGTGGGAGACAAAGCCCATTTAAGAGGGGCTATGGTGGCTTCAGCCCCAGGCCTCGCATTTTCAAGGGGCCCCATAATTATGCAGGATGTTTGAAGAATTGACAGAATTCTACAGTTTTTTTTTTCACATAGCACAGTAAAAACTATAAGAAACTGTATTGTGAAAAAAATTCTATTTCTTTCGACTTTTTTAGGAAGAGTCTGCAAAAAATATAGTCGCCCTCAATTCACCCTCAAATCTTTCGAAAGCATTGCAGAAATTTTTCGTACACATCTGTAATTGGGCAAAATTTTCATACGTTAAGAATTTGTTTGAATCATGATATTTGGATCATATTACTTTGCCCTACTTTGATATAATTTCAACAAGATGAACTCAACTCTGGGGAGGGGAGGAGGGGGGGGTCATTAAAGCAGAACTGAATTGGTATCCATTTTTCACCATGCATTTTTACATTTTCTTGCTACCACTGACTCGTCCATGAATAATGGGATACACACTTCAATACAGCGAGGATATTTTTATGGCTTCCTCATATTTTGGGCATGTTTTCTCCTAGGTATTTTTATTCATCCACCCATAGTGAAATCCTAGATGTGCCACTAATATTAGGGCCCCAAAATGCTGTCCAGTGCCCGAGCCCCCTGTTTCCTTAAAAGTGCTCTGGTGGGAGATCTCCCGTATAATACAAATAAAAACTGTCTGTGATATACTTCCTTCATTGTCAAAAGTGATAAGGTGGTTTGATGTTTCAAAGAACATATTAGTCAGTGTAATATCAAATGCCATAGCAAAGTTTACTTCTGTTTCTCAGTGCAAAGTGATTGAAAAAGAAGAAAAGAAGATGTTTATACAATTTAAAGAAAACCTCCTCATGGATCCATAATGATTTCAAAGGGAATTCCATCATACCAGGAACCATAAAACCACTGGAATGGAGAGTATATACTTTATATATCTCATGATGGAGTAGTTCTAACAAATATAAAGGAGAAATAAAACTGCTAAAAAAAATAAAGAAATGATTAGGACACAACTACCATATTATGAAAAGAATAGTTTATTATATATACAAACACACATAGCACGAAGCTGTTCTCCGAGATTCAGATGCTAACTCCTCAAAGAAAGGGCTGTAAAAGTACAATTTTTGGTGATGTTATTTTTTTTTTTACTGTTGATATATCCAGTGTCTCTATTTTCAGCAATTTTGGCACACAACTTGAATTCCACACATATGCACCACAAGACTACCACATTACCTTTTGCACATCATATTACTTATCTTTTTTCATTTCAGGAATTCCTTAATCTGATCCTTTTATGATTCTCTTGGCCTTCCTCCTTTAACTTTCTTTCCTACAACTTGGACTGTAAATTCTCTATGCCTCTAGGCTTAATGCAAACCTTTATAGGGGAGGGGAGTAACATTTAACAGTAATACTGGTTAGTGGAAACATCTCAGGGGAAAACTTGCGATTATGGGAGAAATCTTCGCTTCGTCCAGCTTCCCTTTTCGGAAATCCCCCCCCTTTTTAAACTCAAATACAAAAATTTATGGAATAAAAGGATATTGAACAATACTGGACAGAAGGAACACCACGGGAGAGAGAGAGAGAGAGAGAGAGAAAAGACCGCTTACGGGGAAAATCTTTACTCGGTGTAACTTCCGTTTCCGAAAGTTTCACCCCACCCCCTCCAATTTCTGTTCAGTTGTGCATCGACAATACTGGACAGAAGGAACACCGCGAGAGAGAGAGAGAGAGAAAAAAAAAAAAAGACCGCTTACGGGAAAAATCTTCACTTGGTCTAACTTCCGTTTTCGAAAGTTCCACCTCCCTCCAATTTCTGTTCAGTTGTGCATCGATCTCGGGTATTACCCAAAAGATAACGAAAACCAAGAATATCCTCGAATCCACGGAAGAATATCATTCCTGAAGATTCCAGAGAAATCTTTGTGCCATCATGGCTTTCGTTTTTTGGAAACAGTTACCTACAGTTTCCAGCTGAAATACAAACATTTATGCAGTAAAATGTTATTTAATAACAATATTGGACAGAGACAACAACACAAGAAAAAAGAAATTACGATTACAGGGAAAAACCCTCACTCCATTTACCTTCCATTTTCGAAAGACGAAAAACAACCTCCCAACCCCCACTAACCCCCCCCCCAAATTATCTTCAGTTTTGCATCGATCTCGAGAATGACCCAAACGATGAAGGAAAATGCTGGATTTCGCGAATCCGCAGAAGAATCTCATGTATGAAGCTGCAGGTGTTTCACCCTCTCTTGGCCCCTGATTTTCCCTTATAACTTGCAAACTAATGGACGTAATTCAGTGAAATTTGACACGGACCTACCTTGCGGTATGAGAAGTATGGAACAGCACATGCTTATTGTCCGCACATACTGGAAAACTGTGTCAATAAAGGAGTGCCAAAGACAATGTATTGTGCAGTTTGGGGTTCAGAAACCACCGACAAAATCCTCCATTCAGTATCTGGTGAAGAAACTGCAAACCATGGGGACACTGTTAGATGTCCACGAAAGAGGACGTCCAAAACTGCCAGAAGCCATGGTGCAGGAAGTGAAAAACAGACTGATGGCCTCCCCACAGAAATCCTTGCATAAACTGTTGCATGAGATGGAGGTTTCCATATGCACATGTCAACGAGCTGCAAAAAAAGCAAAGCTGCATGCGTATCGAATTACTATTGTGCAAGAACTGAAACCTCCCGACAAACAGAAGACTGGATTGCTGTCATTGGTTCCAGCAATTTGTCAATGCACATCAGGGAATACTGGACTACATGTGGTTCACTGACGGGGTGTGGTTCCACCTAAATAGGCATGTCAATTCCCAGAATAGCCATATTTGAGCTAGTGAAAATCCTAAAACCATGCATGAGACACCTCAAATCTTCATGATGAAAAAATTGAGGTGTGGCGTGCTCTGTTGCAGCGCACAATTATTAGCCCAATCTTCTTCCATACAACGGTGGATACCCCAGTCTACATGGAAATCTTCCATGAGTTTGTGAATCAGTTGGATGACATGGAACTCTGCACTGGCTATTCTCAGCAGGATGGTGCCACCTGCCACACCTCCAATGTCAGTCTGGCTAAAATTGTTTCCTTCTTTCAAGATCGTGTCCTTTTTAAGGGACTTTGGCCACCAAGGTTGCCTGACCTACACCCCACTGGATTTCTTCCTATGGGGCATGCTGAAAGGGAAAGTGACTCTCATGGAACTGCAGTAAAACATTCGGCGGGAAATTGTGGCTGTGACACCCAATGTGTTGGTGAATACCTTCCGTAACATGGAGAGGCGCATACGGGCATGCCTTGATGCTAATGGCGACCACTTTCAACACTTGCTCTGAGATCATCATGCTTCTCATACACCAAGATAGGTCTGTGTCAAATTTTACTGAATTACGTTCATTAGTTTGCATGTTATAAGGGAAATTCAGGGGCCGAGAGTGAGTGAAACACCTTGTCATAGTACTGTGTATTTTAGCATCATACATACATGCATCCCTGAATATACTGAACAAGCAGGGAAACATTACACACTTTATCAAGTCTGGCACCAATGGAAAACTAACACAAGAAATACCACTTTCATATATACACTACTTCTGGCATACATGGCCTTCATACGTCATATAAAATTGAGAAATGAATTTCCTTGAAGAAATAACTCTTCATAAATACATGGTATGCATTGTAATACTATTATTGGCATATTTTCACTGCATTCGACGTAACCCCTTCCTTCAGAAAACTTGAAAAACATTTTTTTTTCATCGTCCTGGAGTGGGAATCAAACCTTCACCTCCCGATTTCCAGTCAAGCATACTAGTCATTACATCTGAAGGTTCTCAGATATCTATGTTCAGTTGCTTGGAATTTTCTTTGTCCTGGGTAGTGTAATGACTAGCATGCTCAACCGGAAATCGGGAGGTGCGAATCCTGGAGCGGGAATCGAACCTGCACCTCCTGATTTCCAGTCAAACATGCTAGTCATTACATCTGAAGGTTGTCAGATATCTATGTTCAGTTGCTTGGAATTTACCTTGTCCTGGGTAGTGTAATGACTACCACGCTCGACTGGAAATTGGGAGGCGCGGATTTGATTCCCGCTCCAGTAGTACGATAAAAATTTTCAAAAGTGAAGTGGTTACATGAAATACTGTGAAAATATGACAATAATAGTATGGCTTTCATATATAATAGAAAGTTCCTAGTTACATCATAATTTCTGAAGACCTTTTGCAGAAGCTTTCACAGAAGCTTCTACTATGAGAATAAACATAAAAAACCTAAGGGTAAAAAAACAAACATGGCATGCACACTAATACTGTTGTAGAAGATTTCTTGTACAAAAAAGAATTACTAAAACAATAAGAAAAAGACCTTTTCTTGCCAAAAAACAGAAACTAGAACATTATTAAACACACACAGAAATGTGATGATGTAAAATGTTTATAAAACAAATATTTTGGTAAAAAAATTCAAGAATACAATATGCCTGTGATGAAAACATACATAGTAAAAAAAAACACATTCACAGCATAAAAAAATACCATTTGAAAAACAAACTTGAATACATCAACAACTGGAACAAGAGAAAGAAAATATTACATGAATAGCCAGGGGATTCAGGATTTTGAGAATACAAAACTTATGAAAAACATACAACCATATATAATGAAGAAAGTTAATACTTGACATTACCATGCATGATCCCACATAGAGAGCAGCACATTACCATGCAGTACATATGACAAATAAAACTGTCAAGCATGCGGTATGACATATAACTACCGAAATTTCACTTATCATCCTACTGTTAATGAATGAACACATGGAAATAATGTCTCCTGTTGAAGAATGTACAGCCAAAATATATTATATAAATTAATAACTTCTGAACAGAAAATGATAAATACAAAAAGTGACTTTTCAATTATGCAACAAAACTCTGAATTTTGATTGTAAATGTTAAATGTGCCTTCATTTTTTTTCAAAAGTATCCAGAAACTTATTAATCCACAAACTTCCTGAAATAGGAAAGGAAATAATATTGAGCTGGTCCACCCTTTGCTGCTATCACAGCCTCCATTCTGCTGGGAAGGAGATTTTGGTACATTGCTGCAGGAAGTGCCTTCCATTCTGCCACAATGGCATTAGTCAGGTTGGCCATCATTGTCACCATTGTCAGGTTTTGATTGTAAGTGTTAAATGTGCCTTCATTTTTTTTCAAAAGTATCCAGAAATTCAAAAGTATCCAGATTCCAATTCATCCCCAAAGTGTTCTGTGGGCTATATATACTTCTGTGATTGTTTCAATTGTGTGGTATATCTACTTGCATTGTAATGTTATAAAAATAACTATCACAAATTATTCTGTTCATGTTTTTATGCCTTTGCTAGAAGAGCACTATGCAATTGTTAGTTCTTATTGCTCTTATGTTGTTATTTAATGAAGAAAGTTAATACTTGACATTACCATGCATGATCGCACATAGCGGGCAACATTTTGTTAATCAAATTTTATTTATTAATCAAATAACAACATAAGAGCAATAAGAACTAACAATTGCATAATGCTCCTCTAGCAAAGGCATAAAAAATGTGAACAGAATAATTTGTGACAGTTATTGTTACAACATTACAAGTGTTCTGTGGAGTTGAGATTGGGGCTCTGTGCAGGTCAGTCAAGTTCTTCCACACTCAAAGTCCCTCATCACATCAAATAATTCCTGAATGGACCTCCCTTTGTGGACAGGGGCATTGCCCTCTTGGTAAAAGAAAGGGACTTCACCAAACAGTAGCCATAATGTTGGGAGAACAGAACTGTCGAGAATGTCATTACAGGATGAGTGTTAAGATTCCAGGACACTGGAACTATGGGCCCGTCGAAACCATGATAAACAGTCCCAGAGCATGATGCCTCCTCCACCAAACTTTTCATTTGGCACAACACAATCAGCCAGGTGGCCTTCACATGGGATCCTTCTCACTCAGACTCATTCATCAGACTGCCTAGAGCTTCAAATATTTCCACAGACTTGTGAGAAAGAGACACAATCTAATTTTTATCATAAGCAAATTTTGTGAAAAATATACTAAACTAACTCCCCACTGAAAAAAAAAAAAGAAACAGAAAAACCTGCATGATGGGTTGTAACAGTATGGTATCATCATCAGTCAATTTGCATCTTGCTCTAGGAAGAGTAAAATGTAGATTTCTTCTGGCCTTGCATTTAGTACAGTTGGTGAGACTACAACAGGAAAACCCATAAAGTTGTACTTGCTTCCACTATTGTACACTTCCTCACACATGAAGTTAGAGAGATGCCTTTCTGTTTCCAAAACAGATAAACCATGTTGTAGGTGTAAACTACAGACTCAACTGCATTTAACTCTCACAATCCTATTAGCTACCCCAATGCAGTATGATTGATTACAAACACGAAGCATTGTAATAAATCAAGCAATATGTGAAGCATTCGTGGAGTTTCAAAGACCCTCCTCTCTCTGATGAAGGGAATGTGAAGGTCATCTACTACTTAGGAGCAAGAGTTATAAAAGTACAGCAAGAAAAAAGTAGTGATGGCACCCATTTTAATGTATCACTTTCCATGCATCTACAGAGATTTCACCTCTGATGTTATCAGATATGAGTTGCATAGGCAAGACAAAGTATATTAAAAATAAATGTTTTTTTGACAACCCACTGCACCATTGCCTTGTTTATCTCTGATGAAAGGCATACAATATATTCTGCCACTACTTTCAATAATCATGATTTCATGTCAACAAACAGTATATTATGGTCGCCTGAAATTCTTTATAATAACAGATGACCATATCTAAGTATCGATGGGTGTGGAATGGTCCTCAAATAAAAATTCCATTGTGGGATATTTACCTGCAGGTTTAAACTTGGTGCTGCGCTATTCCTAACAACAAAACAAAGAAATAAATAGAGCTACCTCAATGGTTCAGTGTTCTAGAACCTGGCTTCTGACCATTCATCTGAGTGGACCTAAGTTTAAGTCCCAGATGATGGATGAGTAGTGGTTTGTCTTACGAAATTGGCTTTCTCCCTTCCCTGGAACCAGTGAACCTAAATTAAGGACAGGCTCACAGTGGCATTAAACTCCCAAACAAACAAAAAATAAAATAAAATAAACGTAACTGTAATGTTATTCTCAGAAAATACTGTATGTATATATAACTATGCCTAGACAGGTTAGTCACAGTTTTGGGGCTTGGTTAGTCCCAGGCTTTATTAGGTGATAGAAAATTCAAGCTTGGTCTGACATACTTCAGGCTCGGGTTTTTAAAATTGAGTCTCAACTCAGCGTTGATGCAGAACAATTCAAAATATTAAACGGAGTTACGCAGTCTACTAATGCAAACTAATTTTTAAAGCCAAACAGTGAGAATTTTATGGCGATGTTTAAACAATATCATGCACTGGAGGTGACTGAAAATATAATTTGAAATCTATCATGAAAAGTAACAATTAGCTTTAGTCATGGAGGTACTATTCCTAAAACAAGTAGCAACCAGTTGCCACATGGAAGGGGAAAAAATAAAAAAAGCTGATTGTTTTTTCATTTTTTCATTTCATTTCAAATGTTTATATTTTACTAATCTTTTTAGATACTTTATAAAAAAAGAATTCAAAACTTTCAGCAACCAGTTCACTTGTTCTACAAGTAAAACAGTCACAAATAGAATAACATTCATATATGAATTTGAACATTTTTTCTTCCACTTGCCTCAGTAAATTTGGTCTCCACTGGAAAATATGTGAGTGGGACAGTATGCACACTTGGTGGTATAGATCCATAATCCATGTTTGTTGTCCTATACAATGGATTGCTCTTTTTCTGAGCATGACTCTTCAACCAAGGGGCTGAAATATAATTAAAACTCAAATTAAAACTGTGAGAGATAAATCAATATATAAAACAGTAAGGAATTTTGAAAATATCAGGTTATTAAAAAAAAACAGAAGGAGGGAAACAATTTTATTTTACACAATAAACTATTGGACATTTTTTATTGCATAGCTACACAGCAGCCATAAAGTTCTGCTACGCACAGTAAGGGTTAATTGTTGTTAACCTTTACCATATGAATTTGCATATAAACTGACTCCCTTCCCAAAGTTCAATATCCAAAAATTGGTAAAAAACCAGGATTTGCATAAAATCTGACGTTCAATTGTTTAGAAAACATGACATTTATTGAAGTAGTAATAATGAAAAAAATGTAATTCCATATGTTTAATGAATTTTCTGATGAAATGTACCAAAGAAAGGTGACTTGATCACGCTAGTTACGTTAACTAAAACTTTTACAAAAAGTTCGTAAGTTGGAAGCTTTCGACCTTATCTTAGGTCTTCATCACGCCAATGGAGGACTAAGATTGTTGCCAGATTCTACATTTGAATTTTTCCTATTTTTGTTGCCAAAACTTAGAATTGATTATCAATTCTAAGTTTTGGCAACAAAAATAGGAAAAATTCAAATGTAGAATCTGGCAACAATCTTAGTCCTCCATTGGCGTGATGAAGACCTAAGATAAGGTCGAAAGCTTCCAACTTACGAACTTTTTGTAAAAGTTTTAGTTAACGTAACTAGCGTGATCAAGTCACCTTTCTTTGTTAATATTGTTACGTGTTTTGCCCATAATCGTCATGATGAAATGTATCAGTCAACAGAGCAAATATTTTCCTTTTGTGTTTAAGAGAATTTAAAGCACAAAAACAGTACTTTGTATATGCTAGATCTAGTACAGTACAATTCCAAAAATCTGCACTCCTAAAATCCGCATGGATTCGAACACCAGTCACAGTTACGTTAACAGACGGGTAAAAAAAAAGTTTCAGAAATCGCAATTTTTTATTTTCCAGCTGACAAAAAAAAATTTTTAAGATCTTTTTAAAGGTTTTTAAAGTCTTTTTTATGTGTTTTCTCTATTTGAAAAATATTACTAATGATATAAATTTTTTTGGTCAAAAATGATGGTACAGTATTGAGAGATTGAAGTTCAAATAAAGCACATATCAAGCGGGCAATCTGGCAACTTAGCATTGCGTGTTTAAATTTTTTCGGTACACATGCTGTGAGAATCTGTTTTTTTATGTCTTGTTTCACATGTTAAGGTGAAATTTTTTGAATAATTGTATGGAAATTTGAGAAAATGGCAGGAGTGAAGAAAAAGCACAGCTCTTTAATGATTCAGCAGAAAGTGGACTTGTTGCAAAAACTTGATAATGGCAGTGCACTAAAGCTGTTGCGCGAGATGTTTGGTATTGCTGTTCGGACTGTGCACGATATTAAGAAAAACTAAGACAAGATATTGCAATTCTATGCAATGAGTGATAGCAATTCTGAAATTGCTGATCGCAAAACAATGCATGAAGCTAGAAACTCCACCCTCGATGCTGTTATTTACAAGTGGTGTCGGCAAAGGCGTAACATGATGGTATGTCAATTACATGTCCACTCTTATGCGAAAAAGCCAAGCTATTTCATCAGCAACTGAAGATTGATGAGCCTTGTAATTTTTCAGTTGGATAGCTATCCCGCTTCAAACAAAGACATGGAATTCGTTACTTGAAATCCTGAGGGGAGCAAGAATCGGCAGATAAGGTAGCTGTAGAAGAGTTTCTGGATGTGTTTGCCAAATATGTCCAGGAGGAAGCTCTTTCTCCTGATCAAATTTATAACATGGATGAAACTGGACTTGTCTGGCGTTGTCTACCAAGATATACTCTAGTGTGTGCTGATGAAGTAGGACCTTTAGATGTTAAGGAAGGCAAAGAAAGAGTAACAGTTGCTCTTTGTTCCAATGCCTCTGGAAATCATAAATGTATGCCATTTGTGATTGGAAAAAGTGCTTGTCCTAGGGCTTTGAAGGGCTTAAATGCCTTACCTGTGATCTACCGCAGTAATAAAAAATCAATGAATGACCAAAAAACTCGCTACAGACTGGTTCAGTAATCACTTTGTTAAAGACGCCAGAAAGCACTGTGTGGAGGTCGGACTTGCTCCAGACTGTAAAATTTTGTTGGTATGGGACAACTGCAGGGCACATCCTGAATATTTAACTTCAAATAATGTTACAGTTATGTTCCTACCCCCAAACACAACTTCATTAATTCAACCCATGGAACAGGGCATAGTTAACAGTTGGAAATGCAACTACAAAGGAGAATTCCTAAGGAAACTGTTGAACTCTGATAAATCGTTTTAAACAATCAAAATGTTCATTAAAGATTTCACAATGAAGGACTGATAGCAGGCTCATGGAACAATGTGAAACGTTCTACTCTGACAAATGCATGGCATAAGTTATGGCCAGCATCAATATTTATTCACTTTGAACCCGAGGATTACGAGTTTAGGCCAAATCAAAGGCTACTCAGCTTCTAGTATATGCCAAACAAGCAAAAAAAACAAAAATAAATAAATAAAAATAAAAATGAATGCGTTTAGGGAAGAAGATATAGTTGAATGGATGGAATCTTCAGACAAGAGTGAAGTCCAAATGATGACTGATGATGAAATCATAGCTAGTGTGATTAATCCCAATGCAGGTGATTCAGACACTGACAGCAAGGATTCTACTACCAAACAAATATCCTTAGGTGATGGAATTTTGTTGGAAGAACAATACATTAATTTTCTAGAACAGCAGAAATGTGTTTCAGCACAGGAAATAATGATGATTTATAGACCAGGAAAAACTTCAATGAGAGAAACCAAATTTAAAACAATTGACCATTGATGGAATGTTTGCCAGCCAGAATGTTTGATTGATATATACAGTATTTGGTAAATAAAAATTCAATTAATTAATACAGTACTGTATTATGAATTTGTTCCCTATATTTTACTTACTTATTAAATACTGTATATATCTATATAAATTCCAAATACTACAAATTACAGTATTAAATACATATTACTAATTAATTTTACTAATTATTAAACAAATGAAAGCCCATAATTTGTACATACATACCATCCTATTTGAACTAGTATTACACAGTATGTATGTACTAGTAAACACACACAGGTTCTCCAAAATCCACAAAATTTTACAATCTGCACAACCTCTGGAACCAAGTTGGGCGGATTTTCGGAATTGTACTGTACCATCTTTTGTGACACGTTTGGACTGAAGCATGGAAGTTATTAATTTAAAAAGAAGAAAACAAATCATCAACATAAAAAAAAGAGGAAAACAAATCATCAACATAAAAAAAAAGAGGAAAACAAGTCATCAAAATAAAAATTGGAAAACAAATCAGAATAAAAAAAGAGGAAAAAAGAGATAGCTTTTTCTGAATTTCATTCTTCAACTAGAAATAGCAGAGGGCAGCATTAGTGACCCAAGATATGATGATGAGATCAGTATAAACCTCAAAATGACATGAGCAATTGATTGTTTTGACTTTGACTCCATCCATATGAGAAGAGGCATACTCCATTAATGTACTTGTGAGTCACAGTTTGTGACAGTGAATTGCATGAGTGCCAGGACCTAAATGGTTTTTATGAGAGTTATGAAGATGGAGTACAGGGAATCTGAAAATGTTTGACTTTAACCAATGTATTTTTGGGCTTGTTTTATACTTTTCTTTAAAAAAAAAAAAAAACATTTGATGCAACGAACGTCTTTTCACAAGGCTCTCTGACATATAAACCAAGGACCATGTGTTTTTCTGTGTGCATGGAGTAACAAAGTTTTGGTCAATAAACTTTTTGTTTGGTTGTTTTTTAAGTAAAATTTTAAGATTTTAAAAATGAGGGAGATGCTTTACTAAATTTCAGCAAATATAATAAATTTTACATGTTTTAATAACTTTTTAAACTGAATTTTTAATAAAGTATTTAAATTAAATAATAAAAATAAGAATAGAAAAAAGGTTTGAACAGGAATATAGAAATTTTGAAAATGAGAGGCAAGCTCAGATAGATACAAAAACATGCATTTTATCTTTAATATTTTAGGGTAAGTTCTTTGTAGATCTTTTTTCCAGAAATATATTTCTTATCTAAATGAATTAATTTATTTTTTAAATGACACATGTAAATCTGAGTTTTGGTATTTTTATCAACTTTTTTTACTATGACACCAGTTTTTCCTAGGTTTATATTCGTCTGAAAGAGATGCTTTTTATACATTGTGTGTTGAGAATGAAAATAAACTGGTTGTTTCCAAAAAGGCAAAGCTAAGCCTTCAGAAAATAGATGCAAAATTTGATTCATCCTCATATAATAGCATATTTTGCAGTTAATATGTACTCCATCAAAGCTTATAATGAAAAGCTTTTTATTTTCTGTTAAGTTTTCACTGCTTTTTTTCATAAGGAGTAAAATTTCAAGAGTCCCAGGGAAACATAGAAATTTTGTACACCATCATTTTAATGTGCTTGCACTTGGTAAAGTAATGCAAATTTTATCCTTCCAGAAGTCATAAGCTTTTCTAGAAATAGCTCTGGTCACTATGCCACAAGAAATATCTTCTTTTGTCCACTTTTTTTTTCTTTTGCTTTTTCATTGTGATGAATTCCACCTATGAGAAAGTGAAAATTTTATGAAGGTTCATTTCCAAGTTTTTATTTTTAGATATCCTTTTAAATCTTTTTCTCATGCACAGAATTTCTAAGCAATTATCTTTCAAATGTAGCTTTTTGGTACATAAAATTCTAATGAAATATTTGTCTTTATCTTTAAAGTTACATGTTTCTTTTTTCAACATGACAACCCTTTCAGTAAGAATTTTTCCTTATTTCTCATCACTGAGCAAGTCATGCATACTGTTGCCACTGTTCTTTCCTATTCTTAATGTTCTTCTTTGTTGTTAAGAAAATCTTCCTCAATGCACCTCTTTTCTGGACTAAGTTCCATGATATAATTCACAGAATTTTTTGAACAAATCTCTTAATTTGTATCTGTTCTTGTCCCTCTTTGAGTATGCTGGCTAATTTTTCACTCTGTAAATTCAAACTTGGCAGAGATGTAGGTTTTAGAACTTTCATTTCAGGAAGTCCAAGCAGGTGATTTCCAAGCAGGTGATTCTAATGATATCTTCATTAGAAATCTTGCTCTTTCAACTTTTAACTGAAATCAGAAATGTTCACCATAAATTCTTGCTGTTTCAACTTTAAATTTCTATATTTGCTTGCATTTAATAATCGACTCCTTTGTCATGACATTATTTACAGTAAAAATATGACACACTACACCAAGGCCCTTAGCTTTCTTGTGTATTTTTACAATACGTACAACTAGCCACAGCACAAGATGAAGGCATTCTACGTATTAATACATTTAAACAAGCAAATTTCACACACAAAGAAATGTGCACAGAAAAACTACTCCATTTTCAGCTATACTACCAACCAAAGAGAAAGAAAGGGGCTTGAGTGACATCACAGCAACAATAAATTGTCCATTTGTCAGAGCTAAAAATGCATGCCCTGAGAGAAAGGAAGGACCCATTCCTTCTCTTTTCACAGCCCGGAGTCACAGTTCGGTAATGTACCTTATCCATTAGAACATGGGAGACTTGAGCAGTGTAGGTCATAGTGCCAGCTTGTTGGCAATGGCTTTTTCTGACATTCAATTCATCCAACAGCTACCCTGGTGGTCGTGTGGTTAGAGATGAAGGGTTCTGGCCAATTTCCCATGTTGGGTCTTGGTTTAAGTTCCAGATGAGGCATGGGTGATGTGTTTGACCAATGGTGCTGGTTCTCTTCCTTCCCCGGAACCAGTGGCTCCAAATTACGGAAACACAACTACTTACAGTATATAGTTTAAACACCAATGGTGATGGTCATTAAACTCTGAAGCTGGAAAAAAATATATATATATATACAACATCTTTACAAGTGCTTTGTATGTATTGCAGTTATGCTGTACAGCCATGTTTCCCAACCGGTATTCCATGAAATTTTAAAAGACAAATATTTACACTGGAATAAATGTATATGTTGCCTATGAGACATAACAATAATGACAATCAAATGTAAAAATGTTTTATTTTTGTCTACCCTAATTAATGGTGCAGTGGTCTAAGTGCTGGGTTACAGACCATTTGCCCGAGATGAGTCCTGGTTTAAATCCCGGTGAGGCATGAATGTTGTATTTGTCTTACGGTACTGGCTCTCTCCCTTCCCTGGAGTCAGTGGCTTTAAATTAAGGATGGGCGACTGCTGATAGTCCATGGAGTTGCTCATGGTGGTCGTTAAACCTCCAAAAAAAAAAATGCCTTATTTTGTTGGTGAAGAGAGCGCCATCATGCCAGAGTAATTCTTGAGGGAAATTTTGTAGGTCAACACACTTCTGGTGACTCACCTCATGCTCTCTGGCACAGCACTAATAGTTCTGAGAATTGGTAAGCTGCTGGCACTTCCTGCCCGCTAGTGATAAGGCACCATCCTTCCTAGAAAAATCTCAACTCTAGAAACATCCAGGCTCATCACTTCTAAAGTTCCTCAAACATTCCAGACTTTCTTTATTGGCCCATGGTGCTTTAATCAGTGATATTATACTTCAGCTCTGTTACTTGCATAAATACTTTTGTGAATGTGGTGCAAACAATTAAGACTTGTATGCTTTAAAGATGTGGAAGTTCGTACGTCACAGGAACAAGAAGACTGCAGAGAACAGTAAACCCACCAGTGATCAAAGTATGGTAAGTGATAATGATTCGATGTCCAAACCAAGTACAAGTAGTGAGAACTGGGAGGTAATAGACACTAGGAGGAATTGCCTTTATTGTGAAAGTTATTAAGCAATGGGTTTTACTTGGACTGGTGATGATCATTGTCCCATTCCATTGTGTATTATTTGCAGCAAAAACTAATTAAATAACTTAATTAATAATATAATTTGTGTTAGAATAATTGTTTAGATCTTTTTTCATTCCAATTCAATATTACTTATGTCATTTTATTGGTTCTTTTTAGAAAATATGCTAAAATAAACTAAATATTATGCAAACGCCTTAAAATCGTGTAGGCCTGGCATAATTATGTGAGCTGGGCTTCTGCGATGTCTAAAGACCTACTTCAGGCAAAGTAAAAAAGTTTGGGGAACACTGCTCTACAGTGAGATGGTTTGAGTAAAATAGAAAAAAATGTATCTGGTAATACACAGCATTATGAAATTACACAAAAAATATCAATTTTCTGAAAACGCAGTAGCTTCTGTTCAGCTAAGCTCAAGATGATCATCTGATTAATTATCTATGGCCCAAATCCATCCTATTCTGGCTAATTATGCATCCATTCACATGAAACAATACCTCATCTGCAAAAAATGTCATCCAAAATCTTCTTACTTAACTTAATATGCTGCAGAATCAGTTGTCTGGGAGGACTGTGAACAACAGAAATATGAGCTGAAAATGAACAACATGCTGTTTGAAAGTACTTTTTGGTATCAGAATGAGAATTCACTGTAAATATTCTGTGCCAGAAATTTCTTTTATCTTTGGGTAGTTGAAATAGCATGCTTGTTACATTAAGGAAAAATAAAAAACACAGCCTTTTAACACAGTCTTGGATCTTGATCACCTGTAAAAATTTTGGATCAAGACTTTGAATGTTAACAGGTGATCAAGACCCAAGATGGTGTTGAAAGGCTTCTGTGTTTTTCAATTTTTTCTTAACGTAAAAATTGTGCTATTCCAACTTCCTTCAGTTATTCATTATGTGTGTATTGTATACTTATTATTATTATTTCTACTAACTTTTACCTTAAACCTTATAATAGAATAATTTCTGTAATTTTAATAAAAGAAAAAAAAAAGGCGTCCCCAAGAATAAAAAGCATAACAGAGTGCAAATGAATCTGAACTTAAAGAGTGCAAATGAATCTGAACTCTTGGGGTTAGAATTCAACACAAAAAATAAAAGAACATTAAATTATTGATTAAATATACGCTTTTAAGATTTTAATACTCCAATAATTAAAAAATATTCTTTCAAACTTTATATACTGATTTCTACATATCCAAAGAAGGCAAGCTCAGGGTGAAGAAATTTAGTGTGCACAATGTGTTACAAGAAGAAACCAGTTAGAACGTACAACTATTTTATACTGATATACTGGGGTGAGTCAAACGTTCATCCCATTTGCAGCTAAAAAGTTAAATGATGCAAGAAAGTCATACACACTTACCTCATTCTGTAAAGTACAGGTTACCGTTTTCTATAGTCTTTTGTCAACATTCCACCAGTGCCACAATCTAACAGCGAGAATACTTGGCAGGTTTTGAGGACAGAAACTATCTGATGCCAGATTCCACATTCACTACTGAAGTGAAATGTCATGCTGGTAGGAAATGGGCAATGGGGTGAAACAGGTGGTAGTCGGATGGGGCAAAGTCCGGACTGTATGCAGGATGGGGTATGATCTTAACCTGTTCCAATTCATTTAGTTTTCAGCAGACCACTCTGGAGATGTGACTCCCACTGGGCATTGCTTTTTCAGCAGACCACTCTGGAGATGTGATTCTCACTGGGCATTGCTGCAAGCGCATTATCCAATTGCAGCAACGCCCACTTTCTATTGATGAGCGCTGGGTAGTGTTGACATAGAGCATCATGGACCCACTGCATTTGTTTGGCATAGAAGTCTGGCATGAGTTCCCACTGCACAGGGCCCTCACAATTCCACCAAATGCACACCATGAGCTTTCTCTTGAACTGCCCTTTCTGCACCACTAGCTGTGCTGCCTGGTGTGGCCTCAGTCACTGATTCCCAGTGGTAAGATAACAAAGAAATATCCACTTTTCATCACCTGAGATGATATGATGTCAAAACCTATCATCTGATAAATTTGACAGCAATCTGTGATAGAGAGCAACACATTGTTCCGCCTGTGGAGTATCAATTCATGAGGAACCATTTAATGGCCCTTGGAGGAGAAACCATGCTGATGCAGGTGATGAACAATGGTGGATTAGGAAGGCTCTACCTCAGCTGCCAATTGTAGTGTACTAGAACCAGGGTGTCAGTGTTGGTGGTAATGGGATGTCCTAACCTCGGCTTGTCTTCGAGACTGGTGTTCTCAGCACTGAAATGCAGGATCCACTTTTGTGCAGTGCTGCTCATCCATAGTTTCTTAACCTTGAACTGCACAAATTTCTATCACTGCTGCTGCCATGTTTCCAATAATGGCATAGGAGCACCTGAGTAGCACGTTTGTCGACCTCCATCTTCTGCTTACCTGATAATGTAATGCAGCTTATGCCAAAGGCATGCCATCAGCCTTGTGTGTTCCATGTTATTGTGGGACCCAGTCGAAACTGGCATGCATTTTGCACAGAATGGAGGTCCAACATTATGTGTAGTTCAAAACAGGATGAACTTTTGATTCACTCTGGTAAAGGTATAGAGGCTGGTTATTAACATATGCTTAATAAAAAAATTCAAAATGTCTATTTCCATCTTGAAAGCTTCCAGTATGCATTAAATGGTCAAATTTACTTTGCATAGCAGGGAGACAAATTTTACATTTTAATTACAAGGAAATGAATAAACAGTCTATTTTGTTACTAAAACTTTATCAGTGAAAACTAATAATATTACACAAAATCATTTTATATACCTTAGTTTCTTAAAAAAATTGTCAAGTTTTATTTGTTTTTTAGATTTTAATCCAGTTATTTGCAATGCACAATCTAATTTTGCATGTGCATCTGAAATATCACCATCCTACGAGTTAAAAGAATGTTCTTAATGTTAAAAGACACTGATTCACATCTTTGACTCAAGGGGGAGGCATTTTTTAAAATTAGATCCTTCAATTTCCTCTTCACTTTCCATATCATCCCCAAGTGCAGCAATTGAGATGATGTCATACACTGTTATATCTTCATGAAATGGTGCATCCTGGTACACCTCCAGTTGTTCCTCTATTACCATTTTGTGTGCAATTGTGGAAATTTATGAAATGCTTTCACCAAGACTAGGTGAAAGATGAAGGCAGATGGCTGATCCTCCACAATATTTAATTAAATCACAGGGCATCCAGCAGTTGGATAACATTTCTTTAGAAACTTTATCCCAAGTCATCTTTTACAGATAGAAGGATAGGTAGCTCCTCATTGATGCACTGTTTAGTGGGCTTTGAAGGAGTTTACTATTCCTGCATCATATGGTTGAATAACAGTTGTGTTGGCAAGGAAAAATTAAATTTTAACTTTTTTTTTTTTTTTTTTTTGCTTTGTGGCAAGGCATTATCTAACAAAAACAGGAATTCCTTCTTCCGCCATCTGATGTTCATTTTAATATCCTCAATCATGCTCTAGTTAATTTGTGTTTCCCATTTTTTCACTGAAATGTCCAGCAACACTTTATTAGCTGGCTTTAATATTTTGATCACATTATTTGCAAATTTCAATATTTTTTTTATGTTTAACTCTGCCCTTTTCCACATTTTTTCCCAAACAGCAAACAACAAAAAAGTCTTCCTTTTGTTTCTCTTTTTGATACTCATAAACAGTGATGGACTAATTTCCAGAGCCAAGAAAATTAACTACACAAAACAAGCATAACGTGGGATAGAACAAGCCTTGTGTACCTGGGAAAAGCTGTTAACTCATTTGTCATCTTGATCGACAGTAAGTAAAGGGAAAAGAATGCAGTACTTCCCTTCTGACTCTGTAGGAGGGGGCTGAGGTGGATAGAAGACAACACCCCAACTGTTGTCCTCTATCCACCTCAGCCCCCTCCACACAGTCAGAAGGGAAAGTACTGCATTAGTATAGCCACTCAACTCAAAGGCAACCAGACCCATAGCAGGCACTCTTCACTGATGCTACTGTATTATGCAAATGGAGAATGTGGATAAGGGAGAAAGGATCATGAGGCATCCATTACACAGCAATAAATAGATTAACTTCCCCTCAAAATCACAATAAATCTTGGCCATAATGATATCCTGTGATGTGTAGATGAAAAACCTCTGTGACTTATTCCTCTCCTTTTGACCCCTATGTCACTTCACAAAAGCATGGTAAGTCCAGATGGACTCCTTCACTGTGGTATATTCTAAGAAGGAATGGCAGACTTCTGCCCAAGGTTAATGCCTGCAATTTTCCCAGCTGAAAGGTTTGCCACAACTGAACCATGGTCCAAAAACCTGGAACAGAATTCTCGCAGAGCTTATAAGTGACAGTACATCAAGTATGTTTTGTGTTGGGAAAGGCAGGTTAGAGAGCAATACACATTTTCAGTTGATGGATGCCAAGGGTGTGACCAGGGTTCATCCCAGCTGTTTTTAGAAGAGTGCTACACCCTACCTGCCCTCAAGCCTAAAATGACCATCCTACCCCTAATGGTCCCTTTGAAAAAGATGCACATGCATTTATTGATTTGCATGAAACCATTTCTAGATGGTTAGAAAACAGTTTATTATTACAAATCTTGGTATCTTAGATCTCAGAAAAGCAGGATCAGAAACCACTCTAAGCCTTTATGGAATTGCTGGAGCTGGCTGAGTACTTCAACCTAGATGAAGACAATTTACTATTAGAGTGGGATGGGTACAAATCAATGTTTCTATCTCAAACTGATATTGAGAGTAGTAATTTGTCAGTTCCCAAAATATGTTCAATTCTGTCAAAATCAGAAGAAACTGTAGGTAGAAGATTCTCATCAATACAGAAACTTTTAAACATTGTGTGTACCTTAGCAATTTCAAATGCTGAAGTGAAAAAAATATTTTCTCAAATTAAATTAGTACTTACTGTTAACAATATAATAATAATAATAATAATAATAATAATAATAATGTTTACGCTATCCACTAGGCGTCGGAGGGCCTAGTGGATAGCATAAGAAGCTACCATCCAAGCGGTCGCAGGTTCGATCCACCTTGAACCAGCGCCAGCTGCCATGGATTTTGATGTGAAATTACCTTCCTAAAAAGGTGCCGGAACGGTTGCAGGAATGTAGCACCATCTAGTGCTTACGACATTAGTTAAGAAGACACAATATCCACTAGTTAAGAAACTTGCATACTGAAAAATCTCAACTCCATTAGTATGATACTAAGAAAGAGATTAGCACATACTGCATTGAGTGTGGTGCAGGATAAAGTCATTCGCGTTCGAGCCTTAGGTAGAGGGGCTCGTTCGACAAGTAAGTTACAGTCTCCAGAGGGAAGCAATGAAGCAAGTGGTGTTGCCCCTCTCATGGCTACCACAAGAAATAGTCAACGGTCAGCCAGAGATTCTTCTGGGGCTGCTAAGCCCAAGACCAAGCCAGACCGAAGTGCAGGCCAACGTATGAGACGGAGTCCAGAAATGAACATGTACATCATGGGAACATACTATGAAGTGACTAAAATGGAGACAGAGATGACAATGTACAGGAAGAAACTGTATGACAAATGGGAACAGCATTACCCCGACATTCAAGTCAGCGAACAGCGACTAGCGGATCAGAGATGGACCATTGTTGTGAAGAATATGATACCACCTGCCGTCCTGGAAGCCATCAAGCAAGAACTAGGTGATCAACTACAGAGTAGGGAACAGCACGCTGTGGAAGGAAATGCAATGTTTGATGACAAACATGAGACAGAGTCAGAAGACCGGACCCAAGGAGGTTAGAATAGATGGAGTAAGGGTGACGTCACAAACTTGAAGCACTTTGAGCAGATGACGCGCTGCTGATAGCCACGCCCAGTCAGACATTACTAGTACTTTTCTACCATTGCGGGAATAAGGAATACACCGTTTGTCACCAAAAAAGGTTATACTCTTTTTAAAATTGGATCGTGCTGTGCCTTTGCATGGGTCAACTCATCAACTAAAGCACCTGCTGGTGTTATTTTCATAGGAAATCGTGCATAGAATATTAATTTTTCTCTTAATTAAATTTTTTTTTTGCAAAGCGTTGTAATTTGATTAAGAACTGACGGTTCTGAAACTGACCAAATTTTAAGCAAATCAGAATTTAGATTACTCTTCCCCTCGAGAAATTGTCCACAGTAATGTTCTCATTTACTAATAATTGATATATCTTACACATTTGTGTTATTTTTATACTTAATCGTACTAATGTATGAGGATCTCAATCAGTGCTGATGGCGGCAGAGAGTGCGTTGCGGCAAAATGGATAAATTTTCTCGGTGGAGCTTTCTCAGACATGCGTGCATATAATACGATGAACGCATGTTTCACATAAAGCGATAAATTTGTGATTTTACTTTTTGTGCTCTTTACATTAATAAGTTTCAGCAGCGTACCCAGGATTTGTTTACAGGGGTGGCTCAAATTATTGAAGATGCAAATTAAAACACTCTGTAGAAAACATCTATCAAAGTAATTGGGAAGCAATAAAAATACACTATCTACCAACAAGTAATTGGACACCCCTGCAATCGACGATATCTGCGGTCCTGATACACGTCACAGCCGCCGCCGTTAAATATCGTGTGGGAAACAACAACGCAACCAGTCGCATGCAAGATGCCACGCAGTTCGGAGCTCTCTGATTTCGAGAAAGGTGTAATCGTCGGGTATCACAGAAGTGGCCGATCCATACGTGGCATATCCAGCAAGTTGAAGTACCCAAAATCCACAGTGGCCTACGTGATTGGCAAGTGGAAGATGAGAGGTGACTGCCGGAATGTGCCCCGAACCGGCAGACCCACAAAACTGGGAGTTAGAGACCAACGGGTGCTGGCCACAGAAATTTGGAAGAACCGCACCAAATCGATGGGCCACATCCGCGAGGAGTTTCAACAGGCATCCGAGAGTGTTCTTTCGATGAATACGATCCGTAAGGAAGCCCATCTGCTCGGTTATCATGGACGTGCTGCCGCCCACAAGCCTTTGATCACCAAGTCCAATAGCGCTGCTCGGCTAACGTGGTGCAAAGAACGTCGACAGTGGACCGTTGAACAGTGGAAACAGGTTCACTGGTGTGACGAATCAAGGTTCACCCTCTACCGTTCGGATGGCGGGGTCTGGGTTTGGCATCTGCCTGGAGAACGCCTCCTGCCGGAATGTATTGTGCCAACTGTGAAGTTCGGCGGCGGAGGAATTATGCTATGGGGGTGTTTCTCCTGGTATGGCACGGGACTCTTGGTCGCAATTCCTGATAGACACAACGCCGAGACCTACTGCACCATTTTGGATGACCATGCGCTTCCTACTTTGTGGCAGTTTTATGGGGTGGACCCATGTTACTCTCAGGATGACAATGCCACCTGCCATGTTGACCTTAACCCTATCGAGCGCCTCTTGGACGAGTTGGAGCGTCGACTTAAGGGGTGCCCCCACCGTCCGATGCCACCTGCCATGTTGACCTTAACCCTATCGAGCGCCTCTTGGACGAGTTGGAGCGTCGACTTAAGGGGTGCCCCCACCGTCCGAAATCCGTGAAGGAACTGACCTGTCTTCTCCAAGCCGAGTGGAAGAAAATACCACTAGCTGTCGTACAACGCCTATATGAGAGTATGCCACGGAGGATCGTAGCTGTAATCGCCACTCGTGGAGGCTCCACCAACTATTGAAGGTGAATAAACTTCGTTTTCCTTTGCTATCACAGGTGTCCAATTACTTGTTGGTAGATAGTGTATCTCCGCCATATTAAAGTAAAAATAGATATTCAGAAACATAAACAAATATATTTAAAATCCCCATTGTTGGTAAAATATATATTCAAAAACACATAAAATTACATTTAAAAATAAGCAGCCAATACAAAGAACGAAGGATCAAGTGATACCTTGTGGGGAGGTCCGGGCCCCTGAGTCACTCCCATTGAATTCCAGTAAACGTTTAAATGAAATTTTCATTATGGAAATTTTAAAATGCAAAACAATTTCATTCGACTGCTTATTTTTCATTCTAAGCACTGTAGCTCATACTTTCTTAAGAGTTCGATTTTGCAAAGGTAGGACCCATAAACTGATACGTAAAAAGTATTCTCAGGGGTAATTTATGTGTATCTGATGATCTGAGGAAATTGTCACACACACACACACACACACACACACACACACACACACACACACACACACACACACACACACACACACACAAATCACTAACTATAATGTTAAGTGCTTTGTGTGAAGAGGAACTCGTAAAAATAATGTGCTGTTGTTTAAAATAGATTCATTAGGTTTGCGAGTAAATACGAACTTTAAAGAGCCCGTAGAATTGAGTTTCTAACAACATTAATTGATTTAGTTTGATACAGAGATGTCTGTAAAACACGATAAGTAGAAAATGTTAGGTTAGCTATTTATGACCTTGGTAACAAAAGCACATACTCTTCTGCACTTGTTAGAAAACTAAAACAAAGTTAAAAAAACATCAATAAAAATGTATCACAGCCAGCTTAAAACGTTTATATGTTACCTAATAATCGCTAGGTTCTTTTTTTACTGATCCACGTACTGAAATTTAAAGATATAGATCAAAAAGGGCAGCCACATCATCATTACTCAATATCATGTTATGATCTCAGTTGTCTCACTGCGTCTCACCAACATGGCGGCGGAGACTGTGACGTCAGAATCGAGACGTTTGTCTGGCTTCATTTTGATCACATGAGGGGAACAGCGTACCCTTACTCCATCTATTCTAACCTCCTTGACCGGACCGAACAAAGCCAGCGGGTGCCATCAGCAGTTGCCAACGAGTTCAGGACAGCCGTCCAAGAGTTCAAAGGAATGGACCCTACTATGAGACATGGAATACAGAGGCAAAGACCTAACAGAGAACTATGGCAAATAACAGAACATCTCAACAAGTCTGTACTACCAGCCTACCTAGATGAAAATGGCGCCATGTTAGAATCCATCCACACCGCTGTGTACTGCGGTGCAGTTGCCGCCACAAGACTAAACGGGAAAAACACCATCCATCAGAAAGAACAAAGAAACCTATGGCAAAGAAGACTGCAGGGCTGAGTTGATGAACTCCAGAAGAAAATCGGCCAACTCACACAGTACATAAAGGGAAATAGGTCCAAGAAATTGGTAGGAAAAGTAAAGCTCATCCACAAAAGTGCCAAAGTCCACACCAGGTTCAAAGAAAACCAGCAAATGGAAGAATACTTAGACATGCTAAAACAAAGTCTACTAGCTACCAGCAAGAGCCTAAGACAATACAAAGAGAACATACGGCGACATATGGACAATAAGAAATTCGAAATCTTTGATGTCTTTCTTTTATCAAGAAAGACATCAAAGGCGAAGGACCACCAGAATGTGAAGCGGTAGAAAAATTCTGGAGTAACCTCTGGGCAAGGTATATGAACCACAACAGCAAAGCTGCATGGCTACAGCGAGAAAAAAGGACAGCAGGTCAATATCAGGAAATGGCCGACTGGAAGATCACAGCAGAGGACCTTCGGCAAGCCTTAGCTAAGACTCACAGCTGGAAAGCACCAGGTGTTGATAGCATCCACAACTACTGGTACAAGAGGTTCACCTGTACATACAAATATCTGGCAGATCAACTGACCAACATGATCCAAAATCCAGCGCTAATCCCGGATTTCCTCACCCAGGGAGTAATGATACTAAAGGCTAAAGATGAAGACACAAGAAATCCAGCCAGCTATTTACCAATAGCGTGTCTACCTATGCTCTATAAAATCCTAACCGGGTGCATCACCAATCAGATAATGAGGTACATAGAAAGACAAGCACTTATGGCAGAACAGCAAAAGGGATACCAACTGGACTGTATAGGGTACAAGGAACAGCTTACCTTTGACGCTGTTGTAACGGAGCAAGCTTTCAAGATACACCGCAACATGTACACAACATATATCGATTACCATAAAGTCTACGATTCTGTACCCTACAGCTGGCTGGTAGAGGTCCTTGAGGTCTACAGAGTAAGTCCTGTAATCATCAACTTCCTTAAAGTGGCAATGACAGGATGGAAGACAACAATCAAAGTTGAGAACATAATGACCAAGCCTATCCACATAAGGAGAGGCATCTTGACACAAGGTATGAACCAAGGAAAGTATGATGAACATAGCTACCAATTGAAGATCGGAGAACAGGTCGCAGCTATGGAGGAAGGAGAAGTCTATAAGTACCTTGGTATGCTTCAAGCACAATGCCTAGAACACAAAGAAATCAAAAACAATCTAGCTGCCAAATACAACCAAAAGCTGAGGAGACTAATGAAGACCAAGCTCATTGCTCACAACATCACTCGGGCTATCAACACATATGCAGTTCCAGTCCTCACGTATTCCTTCGGAATCATCAAGTGGACCACAACAGAACTTGAGGAAATAATGCACAATACCAGGACAACCCTCACTAAACATCGCCAGCACCACCTGAAGTCAGCAATAGAAAGACTGACCATTGGACGGGCAAAAGGAGGACAGGGAATGATTAATCTCCTGGAACACCGAGACAAAGAAATCAGCAGCCTCAGAAAATACCTTCATCAGAGCAAGGCGCCCCTTCACCAAGCGATAAACCAGAGTGACAAGAAGCACACAACACTAGGCCTCTCTAGTCAGAACATCGAGATTGGAACGAAGGAGCAAAAAAAAGAAGCTTGGAGCAAGAAAGTCCTACACGGAAGGCACTACAACGATCTGTAATCCGACCATGTGGATAAGACTGCCTCCAATGCATGGCTAACAAACGGATCACTCTTCCCCGAGACTGAAAGGTTCCTGATGGCTATACAAGATCAAGTTGTAAACACCAGAAACTACTGGAAGCATATCCTGAAGGACACGTCAGTGGAAAGCAACACATGTCAGCAATGCCATCAAGTGCCAGAGACCATCCAACATATCACAGCAGGGTGCAGAGTCCTCACACAGAGTACACAAACAGGCACAATCAAGTTGCCAAGATTGTCCATCAGAAATTGGCAAGAAAGCACCACTTTATAACAACTGAGCCTGCCCCCTACTACAAGTATGAGCCAACAACACTTCTAGAGAACAACACCCACAAGATGTACTGGGACAGATCGATCAGAACAGATAATACCATCCTCCACAATCGGCCCAACATCGTCCTAATCGACAAAGAGAAGAAGTCAACATACTTCATTGACATAGCCGTGCCCAACATGTGCAACATCCAAAAAACGCATGGAGAGAAGCTGTCAAAGTATAACGACCTACGATATGAAGTCAAGGAAATGTGGCATATGGAGAATGTCACCACCGTCCCCAAAGTAATATCAGCCACAGGAGTTGTACCTAAGATCATTCACAGCTATATACAGACACTAGACCTTCAACCTGACATCTACATGGAACTACAGAAGGCAGCTATCCTGAACACTTGTAGGATAGTAAGGAAGTTCCTGGACAACTGAGAGAAAAGAATACCACTTGCCAGACTTGGTACGTCGTACCCGCCACGGAAGGAAGAGAAGAAAAACCTCAGGAAGAGGTGGAATCTTAATAATAATAATAATAATAATAATAATAATATCCACAGTGAATAACTGCTGAACATTTCCGGTGAATTAACAGTGCTTGTACGATCTTGTTTTTGTAAGGTCGAAGTATACTCTAATGCTTTTTGAAAGTGGAAGCTGCCCTTTTTTCCATTACAAGCACCCTGCTCATTTTTAGTCCTAGGATGAACCCTGAGTGTGACAGTATATCAAGGTATTTAGGGATGTTTCACATAGAGCTATTAGAGCTATACAGCACATATGTTTGTTCACAGACCCAATGAGTGGTGTTGTGCAAGGTGGCAGCAAATCAAGGGTTGACTATAGTAATTTTAAAGAAGTTAATGACTCAAAAAAAAAAAAAAAAAACTTACAGAATGGGCTAAATAAATTTCATTCAAGGGTTAGAAACTTTTCAAAAGTGCCAAAGGTTATAATTACATAACAACAGAATTTTTCACTCAACATTTTGCTTTGAAGCATGCTGAGATGGGTAATGTACATGCATTTTAAAAGTCAGAGATAAGAGTTGAAAACACTTAATATTTTACTTAAATGTTCCCAGTGATTATCAGCCAACCCAGTATTACACTATATGTTTGATAAATCATGTGCTTTTGTTATAATTAGAGTTATACAATTCCTCACATAATATATATCAAACAGATGTTAATAAAATTTAAGAAATATATGACTACAAAGGCATTGTTTTTGGCACCTGCAATTTCTTACAACACTAGTAGCAAATACATATATGACATATCACTTAGAAGTAACCTGTTTAACAAAATTCTATCAAGTTTTTTTATGTAGGAAAAGCAAGAATGAATTTTGTGCAGGAAAACATGCAATCAGTACTTTTTGAAAGGAACTCATTTCTGATCAAAAACATCAGCTACATCTGCAAGCAAGTTAGATATATAGGGTGTCTGTAAAGTCCTTGTGCAATTTCAAATATTAATAGATTTGGTTTTATATGAGATACAAAACAATCTATAAAATGCATCAGAGAAGTAATTTATGTGTGTTGAAATTTTAATATTTTTAATCTTAGATTCTTAAGTCACAACATGTACACTGTTATTATGGACACAAGGTCTTCTAAGATTTTGGATTTCCACAGTCACACATCTGTGTTCGAACGTACCGCAGCTGACCTTTATACTAATGTAAAATGTTGCTTCATCACTAAACATTAAATCCTCATGAAATGAGGTATTATTTTCAAGTCCTTCAATAAAATGGTGACAGAAAGCCAATCTTGCATAGCATAATGACAAAGAATGACAGAAATCCATGTAAGGCATGCCACTAAAGAGATTCACGAAGAAGTGTTCCTAATATGACATTGAAAGCATAGAGTTCATTTCCAATGTCATATTAAGAATACTTCCCCATGAATTTCTTCCATGGTAGTTCTCTTCTAACATTTGATGGACTTGAATCTCATGAGGTCACTGATTCAATTTTACTCTGAAAATTTCATGTAGTATTTAGTTTTGAAATATCTAGTTCCAGAAATGCCTCTCTATCTCACTGATTTTCATGGAATTGCTTGAAAATTTTGATATACAGACAGTGCAGTCACCTTTATGTTAAATATGTGAAAAAGAAAAATGAATAATTAGATATGTTTTATATCTTTTTCTGCATAAAGAAATATGGGTAAATTACTTCTGTAATGAATTTTACAGATTGGTTTTATCCAGTGGTGAGTGGTGAAAGTTATGTGTAGGCATGCAAAAGAAAAAAAAAACATACCTCATTTCTAAGGGAATTTCATCCTGTGATTTTTTTTTCATTCTCCAGTCCCTTTGCCTTAAAATATAGGATTTGGCACCAAAATCATCAGTAGAACTTTTCCAATAAGAAAAAAAGTTTAGGTAAACTGTTTTGTCTTTGTGTATACAGCTTTAACAGGTTTTAGTTCACTCAATTTAATGGCACAACATGTTATTTCCCTAAAGCATTTATCCAAACCAAGTCTGTGTGAAGCTTTGGACAATTTGCAGAATATGTTACAGCTTAATCCAGAGGGAAAAGTAAGAAAAAGAAAAAATCACTTTTTAACTTAGCAAAGTAAAAGCGAGTGAGATTTTTGTGGAGTGAATTCAGGCTACTTTTAGGAAACTCAAAGCTGTTTGTATCGTCATTTTTTTAAAGACCATTAGCTTTCCATATAGGATATTTGCAGAGTATGATTATAAACTGGGGACTACCAGGGGGGGGGAAACTTTACCCTCTTGAGAAGGGGAGGTTATAGAATACGGAATGTTAAAGTGCACTTTAAGATAAGTGCAAGAGAATAAACAGTACATGAATTTTGATTATTTTTTGAATTTTATATTTTTTCCTTTAGAAAAGGGTAAACAGTTTTTCATAATTTCATTACAAAATGAACATGTTTAACAAAACAGCTTTTGGAGTTTTAAAACACTACAAATTCTGTTTGTTTGGTAAATAGAAGCATTGAAGTATGTGATAACTTCATATGCTTTTACCTGCATACTGAACGAGGATGCCAAGCTACTCAGGTTTGAAGTTGGTCTTTCATTGCTTACACATTCGGATTTTTTCTGTAAAACTCAACGAATTAAAAGATTTATTGATTTTGCATCATCTATTTCCTTATTTTACTTTTGCGGTTTGATTAAATTATCTTCAAGTACTATTGAGCTTCAAAAAGCCAAGGAATATACAAAAAATAGCCTTGCATTTTCCAAAATGTATCAGAAAAAGTCCCTCTGAGATTACACACAGGACAGTAAATCCCAGACAAGGTCACTGTCTAAGAAGTTCTATCATACATAAGTGGGAAATGAATTTCCCTGGAGAAATAATTCTTCACAAATACATGGAAGTTAATACAAATGTAATCGTTGGCACAGATGTTCCGTATTTTCACTGCTTCCATGTAGCAACTCCTTCAGAAAACTTGAAAATTACATTCCCGCTCCAGGGCAATGAAATCTTCAAGTTTTCTGTAGGAGTTGCTACATGGAAACAGTGAAAATATAGCACATTTGTGCCAATGATTACATTCGAAAGGAATTCTGCTTTCCATTAGTTAATGCAATATGCTCTTTCACATTTTAGGGAGTTTTTCAGCAGCACTTAACATAGGTGCATCGTACGTGGGAATAAACTGAGGGGACAGAGGGAAAGGATCTAATTGGTCAAGGTTCAAAAAGTAAATGCAACGAGAAACTTCTCATACAATGCTTTCTTCATGATGCTGATAGTTCCCTGCCTAGGATTGGCTTCTTCACAGGGCACAATCTCACATGACTATAGACTTAATGATAATGCAATGATAGTTTTTACATCAGCACTGTTTTTCTAAAAATACTTGAAATAGGTGAATTTTGTTTAAAGTAAGAATCTTCTGAAACCAGATACATCATTTAAATTTCCCCATAAAAAAACTGCAGCACAAAGTGTTTTTCTTTATGCAGTTCTTTCTTTTTTTCATAGAACAAATTTGTGCACGTATTTAGGGCATACATTGCATACAACAACCATACGCTACTGGTTTTATCGCATGTGGAACTCAAGTCATAATTCGAAATTGCACAAGGACTTTCTGGAAACCTGTATAGGTATCTAAAAGTTATCCAAACTAAGTTATAATTTTTGAAATTGTCATAGTTAAGTTAAAAAAAGGTACATTTTCATTTTTGTTACGTATTATTTGTTCTTAGTAAGGCTCTTAATTCTCTTATACTTATCTGGAGACCCCTTTTTCATCTAAATAGCGTAAAACATCAATTGTTTGAATGATTTCAAATTTTCATCTCAACATTCTTAAACAGCTGAAATTTTACTTTCAGTCATGACATGAGGGCTCCAAGTCACGTCAGCATGTATATGGCATACATATATTCATTCAATTCCGATTATATGAAAATAAAAATGAAAAAGAAATAAAAAGCTTCTGTAAACAAAACATTTCACATTACTTCCATGCATCTTATTAAAATGTTTATACAAAAAGTCAAGTGCAAACATACCGTCTGGAAACTGATCAGTCTCTTTGCCATGTGCATCATCACTCTTCTCAGTAGGTGCAAGATTGGCATTGGCATAGTCCCATTTAGCTATATCAAAAAATAAATGTAAAAACACTGGAGGAGAAGATCATGGACAACCAGGATATAAATATCTGATTTACAGCAGAAACAGATAATACAAATGCACTTTGTATATGAAAAACTGATTGTTTGATTAGATTTAGAAGAATGGTATTCCATTAAAAATGAAATGCAGGGTCACAAACAATATAATTTCCTTTGTCTGAATGTTTGTCCCACTTTTGTGGCACAGTGGAGAGAGTGCTTGCTTGTTTTAATTGTCGAATCCCTGTCTCAACTAATATACTTTTATTGTAGTTAATTGTGCATTACGGGGATCACTAGGATATAAGTTTTCACTTTGTCAAATTTTTCGGGTTGTGCCCCAACCCTTCTTCAGGACTGACTAAAATAGAAGGTGCTGTCACTCAAGTGGTAATGTCATACTGCTATGTTCATTAATTGTGGAACCTCTTCTTCTCTCAATGTGTAGACTTTCTTTAAGTTTCTGTTTTAGATAGTTTTGTAGGTGTGCAAGAATTTTTAAAGAATCCTAGTTCATTGAATGTCCAGTACTTTGTACATGCTTATCTAGGCCTGTTTTGCTTGTAATGTTCTTAATTGCAGCTTTGTGTTCAGCTACATGGGTGCGGAGTTGTCTTCCAGTTTCTCCTACATATATGTTACCACAATTGCAGTTTACACTGTAGATAAATCCTTCTTGTAGTAGCATGCTATTTTCTTTTTGTTTAAACTCAGGAAATTTTTATTTTATTTTATTGTGTAAGTGAGAAGCAAGACGAATATGGAAGTTAAGGCTAATTCTCTGCAGCCTTTCAAACAACCCTTTATGGTAAGTTATTTTTCTAGTGAGTTTAATGTTTTTATCAGATTGTTTATGGCTTGACTTAGCTTTTTTCTCTTTAAAATTTTTTTCCTATCCAATTGTCTGGGTAATTGTTATCTGTCAGCGTCTTCTTTAATTCTAGTTGTAAATGAATTTATGGCACCTCTATTCATATTGTACTGTGAAATTAACTTTTTTACGGGTCTTATAGAGGTTATTATTCAAAAAGTTGGTGGTAAATTTTCAAACTAAAGCTTAGTTCGTCATCAGGACTACATCACTGGAGTAGTTGCTGCCACTCAGTTGGGAGAGTCCAACCGCAATTATCGTTAATTGTGGTACTTCTTCTCCTTGCTATTTCGATCCCTTCTTCTAGTTTCCTCTTTACTAGGTTTGACTGGTGGGCGATTATTCTTACTGAGTCCCAATTTGAGTGTCCACTACCTTGTATATGTCTGTCTAGCCCTGTTTTGTTACTAATGTTCCTAATAGCTGCTTGGTGTTCTTTCATTCGGACTTTAATACTTCTCCCTGTTTCTCCTATAAAGCTGAGTACGCAGTTACAGTCGATGCAATATATTAGTCCTTCTTGCAGTTGGATGTCAACTTCTTTCTGCTTTAAAGCTGGCAGGAATTTCTTTAATTTGTTACTTAGATCTGGAGCAAGCCTGATATTATATTTTGCTCCGATCCTCTTCAGTTTTTCGAAAAGTCCCTTGTGGTACGTAATTTTGCTGGTGAATTTGAAGTTGTTTATTTCCTGCTTCTTTTTTGGCACTTGTCTTAATAATTTCTCAACATAAGGGGAGGGATAATTGTTTTCTGCCAAGATTTCTTTTAATTCTACCCTGTGAAGATCTTTTTGAGCATCTGAAGAGACCAGGATGGAAAAAATTGTCTTGCCGTATTCGATTTAATATAATCAGGGTGGAATGAGTAGAAGTCTAACATCTTTCCTGTGTTAAAGGGTTTTCTAAAAAGCTGAGTGAATATTCTCCCCTCTCTTGAGGTCAAGGTTAAATCATGGAAATTGATGCTATGGTCTTTTTCCAGTTCCAGGATGTACTGCAAGGTATTTTCTAGCGAGTTAAATTCTGCTAGAATCTGAGAGGGTAGTGATTGGTCCTCAGTATCTACTATAATTAGGACATCATCCATGTATCTTACATAGAGAGCAAATATTGAAGGTTGTATAAGGATTTTTGCCTCTAGTTTATTTACATAATAATTTGCAAGCAGAGGTGCTAGTGGAGAACCCATTGCAAGTCCTGAAGTTTGCCTGTAATATTTCTTTCCAAACTGGAAGAAATTATTCTTGAAAGAAAACAGGAGCAGTTCATATATGCCAAGGATTATTTCTCTATTGTGATTATGGAAGACTATTTTTTCTGCTAGGTCATCTGCAATGAATTCCAGCAGGAGGTCCAGGTTAATGTTGGTATACATAGATACTATATCCAGGCTTGCCATTACTGGATGAATTAATTCTGGTAAGTTGTCTAGTTTTCCTTTCAGCTGCATGGAATTTTTTAGAAGGTAGGGAGGAGAAGGGAAACTATCTCTGAGGTGAGTAAGTAAATAATAATTAATGTTGGAGAGTGGTGAATTTCTAGTGTCTATTATAGGTCTTATTGGATGACCTTCTTTGTGAATTTTTATTGTACCATAGATCTGTGGAACTCTTGACTGGATATTGGAGAAGCTTTTGAAGAGCTCATTTGAAGTTGTTTATTTCATAGATACATGGATGATGTCCTAATTATAGTAGATACTGAGGATCAATCACTACCCTCTCAGATTCTAGCAGAATTTAACTCGCTAGAAAATACCTTGCAGTACACCCTGGAACTGGAAAAAGACCATAGCATCAATTTCCTTGATTTAACCTTGACCTCAAGAGAGGGGAGAATATTCACTCAGCTTTTTAAAAAACCCACTAACACAGGAAAGATGTTAGACTTCTACTCATTCCACCCTGATTATATTAAATCGAATACGGCAAGACAATTTTTTCCATCCTGGTCTCTTCAGATGCTCAAAAGATCTTCACAGGGTAGAATTAAAAGAAATATTGGCAGAAAACAATTACCCCTCCCCTTATGTTGAGAAATTATTTAGACAAGTGCCAAAAAAAAAGCAGGAAATAAACAACTTCAAATTCACCAGCAAAATTACGTACCACAAGGGACTTTTCGAAAAACTGAAGAGGATCGGAGCAAAATATAATATCAGGCTTGCTCCAGATCTAAGTAACAAATTAAAGAAATTCCTGCCAGCTTTAAAGCAGAAAGAAGTGGACATTCAACTGCAAGAAGGAGTAATATATTGCATCGACTGTAACTGCGTACTCAGCTTTATAGGAGAAACAGGGAGAGAAGTATTAAAGTCCGAATGAAAGAACACCAAGCAGCTATTAGGAACATTAGTAACAAAACAGGGCTAGACAGACATATACAAGCTAGTGGACACTCCATAAATTGGGACTCAGTAAGAATAATCGCCCACCAGTCAAACTTAGTAAAGAGGAAACTAGAAGAAGGGATCAAAATAGCAAGAAGAAGAAGTACCACAATTAACAATAATTGCGGTTGGACTCTTCCAACTGAGTGGCAGCAACTACTCCAGTGATGTAGTCCTGATGACGAACTAGGCTTTAGTTCGAAAATTTGACCACCAACTTTTTTGAATAATAACCTCTATAAGACCTGTAAAAAAGTTAATTTCTTTCATTCTTTTTTATGGATTTCTTTGGAAGTTACTGCAGAATCTAAAGTTTCTATTTTTTCTAGGAACTGGTGGCTACATTATATTTAATGTAGGATGGATGGTATGATTGGTAGTTTAGCATTTTTTTAGTATTAGTAGGTTTTTTATAGAGTGATGTAGAGATTTTTCCTACTACGGCAGAGACTGTCAGATCTAGGAAATTGAGGCTATTTTCTTGCTGTACTTCCAGGGTGAATTTAAGAGAGTCTTTTAGGGTGTTGAATAGGTTAAGTATGTCTATTAGCAGAGATTTTTCTTCTTGGTCTACTATTATCAGGATGTCATCCATATATCTAACGTAAAGGCAGAACAATGATGGCTGTGGAAGTATTATTCTTTCTTCTAGCTTGCCCAAATAATAGTTAACTAGAAAAGGAGATAGCGGTGAACCCATACCCAAGCCAGAAGTTTGTTTGTAGTATTTCTCTTGAAATTGAAAAAAGTTATGTTTGAAAGAAAATAACAGCAGTTCATATAGTCCTATGAGTTTTTCTTTATCATGATCTAGGAACACTATCTTTTCTGCCAAGTCATATGCTAGAAATTATATCAGAAGGTCCAGGTTAATATTTGTATATATTGAAATTACATCAAGACTTGCAAGTAATGGATGTTCTATTATCGGGAGTTCTCTCAATTTTTTGACCAGCTCTATTGAATTCTTAATAAGTGATTGAGGTGGGGAAAACAGCTTATTCAGGTGTTCTAGGAGATAGTAGGAGAAGTTAGACAAGGGGAAAACTTAGTGTCTACTATAGGATGTAAAGGGGTTCCTGGCTTATGAATCTTGACAGTACCATATAACTGAGGGACTCAAAAGTGCAATTTTGCAAAAATTTTATATCCTAGTAATCCCTGTAATGCACAATTAACTACAATAATTCTTCACTAGGATTTGCAATGTCTTCATTAATTCATAACATACTTTTTTTATAGTTGTAATGTTCATCGTTGTAGTGTTCATGAAACATACTTTAACATTTGAACAACACTAAAAATAATATCTGGTTATTAAAAATTACTCTACATAACTTATTTTTTCCCATCATTATTGACAGGCTTTCACTTAGTAACACACTGGCATTCAAAACTTAAGGACCGTTTGGTTTTTTCGCCATAGCTTCGCAATGAAGCAGCCTGGATAGATGAATGTCATACCACAAAGACCTCAGTGTGTACCAAAGGGGAAATGAACAAACACATGTGCAAAAATGAATACAAAAGTGTACACTGGGACTTTACTAAGAAATGACCGTAAAGCAGTACACACCATGGTACAGAGCCATCGGTTTTACAGATGGATTACAGCAAAGCAGTGGTCGTCAGCAAGAAATATGATGTTCCCTAACAGCAATGGCTGCATTGCAGCATCGGGCCACACTTAACACGAGGCTGCCGATGAGTTCTTGGGGCAACTTTGCCCAATCCTCTTGTAGTGCACATTTCAACTGATGGACATTTTCTAGCGGATGTGGGTGTGCTGCAAGACATCTCCCCAGAACATCCCACGCATGTTCTATGGGATTTAGATCTGGGGAGTATGCAGGCCAATCCATACGAGTGATATCCTCACTTTCCAACAGCTCATCTACTGCACATGTACAATGGGGTTTCGCGTTATTGTCCATAAACACAAACTCGGAACCAATGGCACCTCGGAATAGGCGTACATGGGGAAGGAGCACCTCATCGCAGTAGCGGTTTGCAGATACGGAACCTCTTTAAAAAATGTGGAGCTCAGTACGACCATTCAGCGTAATGCCTCCCCAGACAAACACACCAACACCGCCATACAGATCTCTTTCGGTAATGTTAGCTGGTCGATAATGTGTTCCCACTTCTCTCCAGTTCAGCTGACGTCCAAAATCGCTTGTGATACTGAAACGACTCTCATCCATGAAGAGTACTGTACCCCATTGCTCTATGGTCCAATCCTTGTGGTCCTTACACCATTGTAATCGACGTCTCCGATGGGTAGGCTTTAATGGGATGCAACGTTCAAGTCATCGGGCAAATAGTCCACCTTTATGTAGACGTCTGTCAATGGTGAACCTTGATACAATGTGGTCATCTGCAGTTGCTTCGCAATATTGCCCCCTGTCTGGCGTAGATCACATTTGGCCTGTAGGACCATATATCGGTCATCTCTTGCTGTTGTTTTTCGTGGCCGACCACCACCGACCTTTCTAACAGCAGTTTCTGTTGTTTGGAAGGTCTTCCACGCATGTGAAACAATGCTTTTGGGTCACACCGAACTCGTCGGCGACACTCATTACGGTTCGCCCCTTCTCCAGCTTTCTGATTATTGGCCACGTGTAATGTCATCTAAATGTCACCGCATGGACATTTTCTCATCTGCGACACACTAACAAACCACTCGAACCTCTTTACAATTTCGCACACTTTCGCTTTCCATTTCCTGCCTTGCTTTGAGATGCTCCTTACATCCATTTCAGCACTGTCGTGTGACCCGTGACATCACATTTTGGAAATTTGCATATGCATCATCTTTCTACTGATCTGCTTGCATTATGCAAATCGCCTCAAGCTTGTGTATTTCACTGTGTGTCTATAATCTGCAGCACACAAACCACTCGAACCTCTAACAAACCACTCCATCCTTAAGTTTAAGTGGTTTGTTAGAACTTAAGGATGGACTTAAGTTTCACATGCCAGTGTATAATAATGTGGTATACATGGTTTAACCCTTTAACAGTCTGGAATGAATTAACTCAGAGTTTGAAAAATGGGCTGAAATCAGTTTGAACAAGTATATTCACTGTCTATGAAGTGGACTGAATGTGGCTTGAATGAGTGAACCTGCACATCAGAAACTGCTGCTTTCCTCTTAGCTTTGTTACTCAAAGTGGTCATCTAGGGGGATTAATGACACTAATCCTTTCTGACTGATTACCTGCTAAAAGGGCTATAATGATGGTGACGAATGTGAGAAAGGGAAGAGAAAAGAAATTTGAGTCACTTGTTTCTGTTAGCCATATTGCTCTGGAGTTTTCTTAAGTCAAGTCAAGTCAAGTCAAGTGCACATAACAGCAGATAACCATGACTGTAAAAAGCTGTTGTTTTTCTATGAACTGGAATTCTCTTGTGTCCCTCTCTGTGTTCCTGTGTGTGCTGTGCGGTGAGGTCAAGTAGAAGGAAAGTTCCATAAAATGAGATGATGTCAGGTGCAAGATGGAATGGTGTGACAGAAAATGACTGTAAATACAAATAACTATATATATATATATAAGACGTGGTCACATTCTGCACAATGGATTAAGAAATATGCATCATGATTTTTCGTTATGAACTGTGTTCCAACTACCGCTCTTTTGTTCGATGTATATAATTTTAGCTTCCTATTCTACAGTTTGTAATTAGCATTTGAATGTAACACTTATTGAAATATAAGTATTGAGTATTGATACTGGAGTTAAGGTATGTTAATTTTTGAAATCTTGTTGACTGTCACTTTATCTCAAATTTTAGAACAGATTCAGATGCATTACTATAATTCATGAACTTGGTATTCACTGACCTGCTGCGTGTGAGGGAATAGAAGCAAAGCTATACATTCCTTTTAAGTATTTTATAATAGATTCTTTCAGTTTCAGCCCAGGAGCATGATGTCTGTGTCACATGGGCTATATGTTCCTCACCATGTCTTGGGCTATAGGGCCAAAAACGAATGACTAGAAGTGTGCATTTATCAACAGCGTCAGGTTTATGATTGGTACTGCTGAGATGAGAGAGGCAGAGAAAGGAATTGATTTCATAAAACCCAGCCGCTATGTGAACATTTCTGTTTGGGGAGTGCAGAAAATTTTGAGCACCATTTGGTTCAGGTACACCAGCCACTTAAATGATTAATGAAGTTTGAAAAGTAATATGCTATGTTGCTTCTGCAAGTGCACTTAACTACTGGTTCAAAAGTTATTCTTTCCACATTGTGTGTGTGCTTGCAGATGTGTAATGTGAAGCAAAGTGTTGTTAGTAAGGTGGAGACTAATATTCTTAGGGGTTTGGCCATGTTGAAAGAATGAGTGATAAGGTGCTTACTAAGAGAATTTATTCAACCCAAGTGGCAGGAAAGAAAGGTAGAGGATGGCCTAGGAAATCATAGGAGGACCAGATTCAGGAATGTCTGCATGAGAAACAGATTACGAGTGTGAAGTACAAAAGGTCTTGTGTGTGGCGTGTGATGGATGTTAACGAAGCTCGAGCTGTGTGCCGAGATCACTGTAAATGGAGACATTTGATACACCAACAGTAAGCAAATTCTAGTTCCATCAGTTAAACGTTTACTTGGCAGATGGTCTTTCTTTGAGGAGCTAACCTCTGAATCTCAGAGAACAGTTTAATGATATGTTATGTATGTGTGCTTATATGAGTTCTTGAAAGAAATACATTTTGTGATGGAAAAGCAAAATAATTTCTCATGCACTTTCAGAGAGAGACTTGCAAAAGAATTTTATGAGGCTCATAAAATGCAATCAGAAGATAATAGAAATCCAACAGAATGCATAGGAATACAAGCAGCGAGTTAAGTTATAGTGTTTTGACAGAATTTTATGGAAGGAAATGCAAAAACAGTGAGATGGCAATTCTCAAGGCAGTAGATGAAGCATTACTGTTGTGGATTTGATATTCATAATTCTGTGCCATTATTGAATGAAGATGGGAGAATGCCTTTAGGGAAATTGCCTGGCAACTTAATTGAGCTATTGGAAAGGTAATAGCAGAGTGCCTCATTGGAAACTTTCCATCTTGCTCTTTACTTCTGTATTGACGTGGATCCTGCTTAGGTGCCATTTCATATTTCCATAGAATATCTTCTGTCACCTTTTGTGTTGATCCGCTTGTTGTCATTCAGCAGCTATGACCGGGTCTTATGTTCCTGTTCTGTTGTGTTTGGTTATTTAGTCTGCAAATGAGACAATGAAAACTGGCATAAAAACTCTATACATTTCAGGTCTTACTTCAGACCTTCTTCATTGAAATGCTGTATTTCTAACATTTTCATTAAGGTGATGTTGGATATGTTATGAAGATGACAAGTTAAATGTAGTTTCTCATTCCATGCTCCCATCTGTTATAGGTATTTGATTCGAGACTACTTTCTGCTTTTCGTTTTACAAATTTTTCATACATCTTGTTATTTTGCAGTGTGGTTTTTCCACGCATATAATGTCTTCCACCTTGTCAAAGATAAAGATTTAAAAAAAAAAAAAAGAGCACAAATTAATCAAATATTAAATCCAGATGGCTCTACCAAATAAACCTACATTTCTACATAGGCCAGTATAAAGGAAATTTAAAAATTCCATTTAGATGAACACAGAAGAAACTGGAAAATGAACATAAAACAACTCTAATACAGTTCCACAAGCAAAATAATTTTGTACCAGATTGGAACAAAGCCCAAACAAAGAGGCAGAAATACAAATAGCCAAGAGTGTTCTTATCAAGAAAACACATAACACAAACTGCAATAGTAATAACCCAAGCAACCTATCATATTCATGGAGAAACTTCATTGATAAAGAATATAGCATTGCACAAAAAATTGTGAAAATAAAAACAAACTACAGTCTGAAACAAAAAACCTGACAGATGGAGGCACAAAACAACCAACAAATTCAAAGTCACTTTCATAACATCTCCAATGCCATTCTAACAGAAATGGTAAGAAAATAGCATCTCTGTGAAGACTCAAAGTAAGGACTGAAACATATAATGCCTTTGTGTCAGTTTTTATCAACCAGGCAAAGGACTTTTCTAGTCCGTATTTAACCCAACAATAACAGAAAAGGAACATAAACCTCTTAACCTCTGAATGACAACAAAAGATCTGACAAGAAGGTGAAATGCATTGAGGAAGCAGCATGAAAATAAAAATATAAATGTGCATGACATGCAGCATGAAAATAAATGTGTGTGTGTGTGTGTGTGTGTGTGTGTGTGTGTGTGTGTGTGTGTGTGTGTGTGTGTGTGTGCGCGCGCGCGCGTGTGTGTGTGTGTGTGTGTGTGTGTGTGTTTTGTATGCAATATTTTTCAAAGATGAAGAATGTTTAAATCCAAAACAACCATGAGTAACACGCCACTATTTAACTTTGGTGCATGAAGTTTCCGCTGTTGAAATACAGGACAAAGATTTGCAGCATTAAGGGAGATATCATATATGACCTCACAAAATCTAGGATTTGTATAGCCCAAATGTGACACCATTTAATGCAGGTAAAAGCATTCATGAACAAGTTTCAGTTTATCAACAAAAATTCAGGATGGGGAAATATTTTATTGTACCAAAGTCCTAAACTTTTAACACATGAAAAAGAAAAGAAATTAAAAGTCAGCAAACAACAGAACATTGGCTGACATTATATAATTAAAACTTAAAGAATTATTTCAAAAGGAGACTGCATAGCATTCAATTTGGATTGTCAACTAACTTGCTTGTACTGCAGGTAATTTGACCATGAAAGTGGACAAAATGTTCATTGATTTAATTTGTGAAAGTAGACTTAAATTTAAACTGAAGAACTATCAACTCAATTTCTTTTGTTTAAGATGAGTTTCAGCTTTCATTCTATACCATTAACTTGGATAAGTTGAGATTTTCATCCACACTAGCAATGCAAAAAGTAAACAAAATAAAATTCATGCAAAACTAATTTTTGAGTAAAAACTTTGCTTGAAATTAAATAGTACTGACTGAATTCATTAAACTGCTTTGACACTTCACTTCTAGAATTAATTACGTTGCAGTCAAGTAATAATGAGTGAATTCATTAAACTCCTATGCCATTTTAATGAATCCAGTCCAATACTAAAATTAATTAAACTGCATACACAGTCAAATAGTACTGGCTGAACTCATTAAACTGCTCTGTAGAGACGAAAGAGATATTTCACTTCCTGTGATTTGATCACTGTTATTGAAAAATTACAGCTAAGACTTGCTACTGAAAATAAGAAGCAGCAGTGATAGGCCACCTCTGCCTTCTCAAGCAATTAGATCGGTTAAAAGATTATGTACCTGCCTGATCTGATTGGAACACACGCTTGAAAGTTGACCAGTGTGCTACAACTACTTTCCAATGATGTCCACCTGGTTGAACAAAAATGTTCAAAGTCTACTTGCTGATTGAGATGTGTTGACATTGAGTTTTTAAAATGGATTTTAATTTTGCACATATTTCTAGGTTTGTAATGGATGTTTTTTAAAAAATGTTTTGGCGTTAGGCATAAATGCTATTGAGAGCTTAAGGTCTTGTTGAAAAGTTTTGATGTCTTTCAATTATTTTGTATATAATCTTACGTTTGCATGTTTAGTGTTACCGAGAGCTTAAGGTGCTGTTGAAGTGCTTAAATGTCTTTCAATTACTTTTGTATATACAGTCAAACCTCGATTTAATGTACTTCAAGGGACCAACAGTCTTGTAAGTAAAATCACTGAATTTGCTAAATCGAGGAAGCTTTTCGAATGAAACATTCAAATTAAGCTAGTGTTCATAATAGAATACGTAAGCAGCTATGTTCTCTTTCTTTCAGTGACATTTAAATTACGTATAGTACTTTTAATTACGAAATTTATCAAAAATTTTATACGTACACATTTATTTTGAATATTAAATACATAATTCGTAGATATTAGACTTCAATATGTAGCATCAAAATTTAAGCATACTTTAGAATTGCGAGAAAAATACGATGGTTGATTTTTTTCCGAGCATTTAGCTTCTTAAATAACGATTTCAGTATTATAAACCGCATGAAACAGAACATCAATTAGTACTATTGGGTTGTCGGAAAAGTCATGACGTATTTTAGCCACGTTTTGCAAAGGTCATTTATTGATAGAAAGAACAAAGATCAATCAATGATATAATGCCCGTTTTGTTTGATAACTTTTTACCATCTTTCAGTGAGCTGTGCAGAGTGCCTTGTTCATAGAAGGACCTGTCTTTCGTGGCGAAAAACTGTATACAAGGTGCTGATTTACAGCCTCATCTAAATTGAACGTTGTAGCATGCAAGGATTGTTGAAAAGAGCAAAACAAGTGGAAGTCTGACGATGCAAGGTCAGGCGAGTATGCTGGGTGGGACAACACATCCCACCCTAGCTCCAATAATTTTTGGCGGGTGATCAAACTTGTGTGTGGTCTCGCGTTGTCATGATGGAACACAACACCTTTATGATGAACGAGCTCTGGACGTTTCTGGATGATGGATTCGTTCAAACTGTCCGATTGCCGACAGTACACATTCAAATCGATTGTTTGGTTCCATGTTAGGAGCTCGAAAAACACAACACCTTTAAAATCCCACCACACTGAGACCAGAACCTTCCGCTGATGAATGTCTGCTTTGCATGTCGTTTGAGGCGAAGCAGCACATCAGGACCAAGACCGTTTGCGCAGCACATTGTTGTACACAATCCACTTTTCGTCACCAGTTATCAGTCGCTTCAAAAAAGGATCATTTTCCTCACGTTTAATGAGCATATCGCAGATGTTTATACGCACCATCAATTGAGCTTCTTTGAGTTCATGAGGAACCCATACATCGAGCTTGCTTACGTATACCAGCTTCTTCAGGTGGTCGTGAACACTTGAATGATGGATGTGCAATGTGTCTGCAATCTCTCGTGTTGTGTAACATGGGTTTGACTCGATCAATGCCTTGATTTGGTCGTCATCAGCCTCGGTGGGCCTCCCGGATCGAGGAGCATTGTTGAGGTCAAAATCAACAGCACAGAATTTTGCGAACCACCGCTGGCACTGACGTTCTTGAAGAGCATAATCACCATACACTTTATGCAACTTTTCACAAGCTTGACACGCGTTCTTCCCTTTACGAAAGTAAAACAGTAAAATATGGCAAAAATGCACAGTTTGGTCTTCCATCTTCAACTTGATGTAAAATCTCCGCAAATCAACCAAATCGCTCACTATTCCTTTTAGACTGCAGCTAGAACTGGCACCTGTCGAATGCCATAGCGATAACAGAGCCGCGCATGCCTCTGGTACTTCCAAAACCACCCAACCGCCATCGGGTGCCAAAATACGTCATGGCTTTTCCAACAACCCAATAATTAACTTGCAAAACCAGAATATGTGTTGACTACCTTTTTACATTGTAGAAAAGAAATGCTTTAGAGAAGATTGCTTATTTTTTTCTGAACATTTAGCTTTAACAAATTGCAGCTTCAATTTTATGAAGTGCAAGAAAAATATCATCATTAATATCTAAGCTCATCAAGTAGTTTTTAGCACATTCTATACTGTCAGCAGCATCACTAAAGCAGCTAACTTTCAGTTCTGCTTCATCTTCTTTATCAGAATATGATGCATTTAGTCCGATCTGTTCATCCAAAACATCATCAAGGGATTGCATTTGGCAGGTATGCACATTTACATCACAATCAACGTAATAGGAAAACACAATACCTGATGAGGCATTTTCATTCCATTCTGCAAGATCGTCATCCGCAAAATTATCAGCAGGATTTTCGTTATTGGACCCACTTTCTTCTTGTTCACAACCTGAGAAGCCTGCTTTGTTAAAGCAGTTTTTAATGGTAACAAAAGACACAACCTGAGAATACATACATATTCCCGAAAATTGTTTTTATATTTTACGTGCAAATTGTAATTAACTTCGTTAATAGAAACTCACCCAAAGGTTGTTGCTTCTTGGCACATTTACTGCACATATCTTTCGGCCGACTTGTCATAATGCGTGATAAGCCTTTTGTGGTCGTCGTATCTCTTCCCTGTGTCTTCACATATACTCTTGCCAGTTTTTTGTTTTTGAGCCAACATTTTACAGCCATATTCACATATTTCCCACATATGGACACCTTTCATTAACTTCAACATATACTAAAAACTCTAAAACACTATACAGAACACTGAATGAAGAGAGGGTTCTGTATAGTGTTTTAGAGTTTTTAATATATGTTGAAGTTAATGAAAGGTGCCCATATGTGGAAAATATGTGAATATGGCTGTAATATGTTGGCTCAAAAACTAAAACAAAAAACTGGCAAGAGTGTATGTGAAGACACAGGGAAGAGGTACGACGACCACGAAAGGCCTATCACGTATTATGACAAGTCGGCCGAAAGATATGTGCAGTAAATGTGCCAAGAAGCAACAACCTTTGGGTGAGTTTCTATTAACGAAGTTAGTTTTTAATGGTATCTGTAATAACTGCATTCCATGACTGTCGAAAGAAATTCATTGCATAGGGAATGTTAACTTTAGATGCATCGTCCTTTGCATCAATAACAGAAAGTACTTTTCGCATGAGAAGCTTTCGATAATTGGCTTTAGAAGATCTTATGACATCCAGATCCAGTGGTTGAAATTCACTAGTGCAATTTACTGGGGGAAAAATGACTTGGAACATTTTTCAGATTGTTTACCTGAGGATATGCAGCATACTGATCAATGAATAAGAGGACTTTTATCTTGCAAGCATCTGAGTATCCAAGGCTTCCACATAATTTTTGAATAAAGCTGTTGTTTCCCATGACATTTTATTTGCTTCATATTTGGTGGGCAAAGATTTCACATTTTTGAAGCAACGTGGTTTAGCAGATCTGCCTATAACTAATGGCTGCAATTTTTCTGATCCGTCTGCATTGGGAGCTAGAAGAACAGTAATTCTGTCATTTGATTTCTTTCCTCTATGGCAGGTGTCGTTCATAAACACAGTGTTTCATCTGGCTGCAGGTTATAAAACGGTTCAATTTCATCAGCATTAAAAATGTCACACAGCATGTACCCTTCAATAATTTGTGGCAGCTGTTAATTTTTTCACGTTTCTGCAGTCATGGGATCAACACTTCTGCTTTCGCAGGATAGAGCTCTATACACCATGTTATGTCTTTGCTTAAAATGATCAATCCATCCATTTGATGCGGTGAATTCCTTTATTTGAAGTCGCTGGGCAAGATGAACTGCTTTTTATTTCAGATGTGATCTACTAATAGGCAAATTACTAGCCCGTGTTTGTTGGAACCAAGTGACAAGAGCATTCAGGGGCAATGCTTTCATAGATTTCTTCTTACTCGAAAATTGCCCGCACTTCGATGCACAGCTTTCAATTTCTTTTCCATTTTTCACTATGGTACACATTGACTTGGAAATTCCGAGTTTCTCTACAATAGCAGTCTGTGATCCTGGGTTCACATCAGGCTGTGAGAAAAAGTCCACATTTTCGTTGATTGAAAATCTTTTCCGCTTTTTTTTTTTTTTTTTTTGCTGCAGTCATTCATTTTTTTTAAATGCTCTCACAAAATGCACTTATGCAAACTTCAGTGATCAGTGAATTTCACTTCTAACTTTTCAAGTGGTATCTACTTTCATCAAAACTTTGTCCGTAAATGAGCTGTATTGTTTAATTTGAGCTGTAGATTTAACATTGAGGAGAAAAGAAAAAGCAGCGCAATTTGGCAAAAAATTCCTGAGGTTCAGGAATGGGTATGTACCATGTGTGTCCCCTGACTTCACAGAATGCTATTGTTCTGCCTGTAGCTGAAAACAAGAATCCCTAGGGTACTCTAGATTTCTTCTCCCACACCGCCTTTTTTTTTACCTGCTTCCCACCCATGTAAAAAAATGTTGCGCTCCTTTGGAACTTGTTGGTCATTTGCTTCCCCTTGTATGAAGCTTACACTTGATAGTCGGAGGAAAGGCGAACTGATTTATGATTCCGTCAAGCTGTGTCACAGATGGTGTTCTTTGAAATGCTGGTTAACTGTGTGCGTAACATTTTCCTGTTACGCGAAGATCTCTGTCTATCTACAGGGAGTGGACACCGAAACTGAAACACCTGCGCAAATAGCACCCAACATGTCACACCGCTGTACGTGCCACCTGGTGGCCAGCCTACATATATTTCGCAGTTGATCAACGAGAGCGGAGAGTGAAGGCTGCATCAGCAGAGCAGTAGCACTGCGATCTACACAGCATAGCAGAGCAGTAAAGTGTGATCCACACAACATAATGGGAGACATTAGAGTTTCAAAGACGACAGATTGTTGGTACACATCCATCCGGTGCATCTGTGTCCAAGACAGCAAGTCTTTGTGGTGTATCGCGAGCCACAGCATCTAGGGCCATGTCAATATACCAAAAAGAGGGAACAACAACATCAATAGGAGTAACTGTCGAGGTAAGAGGAAGCTGTCTGACAGGGATGTCCGGGTGTTAACACGGATGGTAGCCAAAAAACAAGACCACAGCTGCCCAACTCACTGCAGGGTTGAATACGCACCGCGACTCACCTGTTTCCATCAAAACTGTTCTTCAGGAGCTTCACCGGGTCAACATTCCCGGTCGTGTTGCTATTGCCAAACCCTGGATCACCAGTGAGAATGTCAAACGTCGGTTGCAATGGTGCCAGCAGCGCAAATCGTGGTCGTTGGACAACGTGAAATGTATGTTGCTCTCCTATGAATTGTCCTTCACTGTCCTTCTCACAAACGGGAGAGCTTATGTGTGAAGACATTCCACACAGGCTTACCACCCGGACTGTTTATTGCCCACAGTGCAGCACAGAGGTGGATCAGTGATGGTTTGGGCCACAATATCGTGGCAGTCTGTCAGCCCACTGATTGTTCTTGAGGGGCACATCATTTCTAAGGACTATTGGACAATTCTGGAGGACCAAGTGCACCCAATGGTTCAAACATTGTACTCTGGCGGTGGTGTCGTGTATCAGGATGATAACACACCGATACGCAGAGCCATAATGGTGGAATAGTGGCTTACTGAGCATGAAAGTGAGGTTGAATATCTGTCATGGCCTGCACAGTCACCCGACTTGAACATTATTGAGCTATTCTGGGGTGTTCTGGAGGAGTGAGTCAGGAAACATTTTCCTCCACCATCATGAACTAGCCACTTTTCTGAAAGACGAATGGCTTCAAATCCGTCTGGCCACTGTACAGGACTTGTATTGGTCCTTCCCACGACGAATTGTAACTGTATTGGCCTTCAAAGGAGGCTCTGCACTGTACTAATAAATTGTTGTGTCATAAGGCCATGTGTTTCAGTTTCGTTGTCCACCCTCTGTAACTTTTAATGTGAAAATGCTGGTTAACATAGCTTGGTGGTTTAAAAAACAATAGAAAATATTTGCTAAATTGATAAAATGTGTTCTTTAAATTGGGAAACGCCAAGCATTAATTTTAATGTGGTTCCGTCCGGACCATAGAAAATGTACACAAAATCGCAGAATTCGTTAAATCGCAGTCCATTAAATAGGGGTTTGACTGAAGTCTTACGTTCGTATTTTAAAGTCTTTTAAGTCGTGGTGGTACGGAAGGCATGGTTAACATCGTGAACTTTTCTTCATGTTCATTGAAGGCATGACTTTTACCTTTGTACATATGTTTGGGTTGTGTTTCTGAGGTTCCAGTGCATTATTGATGATATGACTTTTGGTAGTATTCATTGTGAAAAGTTTGTTCATTAATTTCATTACAACTTGCATGATAGTGTGTTTACAAGAGATTACATGGGTTTTGGTGTTTAATAATGAATGTGGTGAGACGTCAATCCTCTCTTCGGCAAGATACAACTTGAGCAAAGTCTACATGCCGGAAATGTCATAATTGGAACGATGTACTACATTATATCAGTAAGTAGGATCATTGTTTGTATATGTTTAACTTTACAGAGCACATTTTTTGCAAAGTATTTGCATGGGCTTTCAAGCTTTAGCAGTACATTGCACCTTGTGAATCGATGATTTGAATAAATTTATCTCTACACAATGTCAAAAAGAAATGTTTCCAAAAGTGATCAGCTATGATAGATAGCAACAGAAGCAAAAAGGTCACCAAACATGTGACACAAAGGCCAAACCTCTCGTCTAACATCAGATCACTGAGAGCAACAGCATTGAACACATATACAGTAGTGGCCAAAATTGTGGAAACCTTTTGGAAATAGTGTATTTTTGAGGTTTGATGGCTCATAACGCCACTTTTTTTGGAGTAATTACATAAAATTATATATCAATTGAAAGATAATGTGATCAAAAATGTAATGCGATAACATTAGTGAAGGATATTGTAATAGAACAGCAGTTATAAAGAAGAAAAGTAAAACACATAGAAAAAATGAGATATACAAAAATTCTCACCATGTCAGTTAATACTTAGTTGGGTAACCTTTAGCGTCAATTACGGCCTTACAACGCCTTCCCATGGAGTGAACCAAATTTTTTAGTTCTGCAGCTGTTATAGTGTGAAACAAAGATTGAATTATTGCTTCTATTAATTGGGTTTTACTGCTGGATTGCTTCTGACTAAAAGTTCCTTTAGTTGGCTCTATAGATTTTCAATGGGGTTAAGGTCCAGGCTATTCCCAGGCCATTCCAGCAGCGGAATATGATTATCTTGAAACCACTTTTTGCACACAGCAGCAACATGACATGGGGCTGAATCCTGTTGAAATATAAATGCTTCATTATCTGGAAAAGATCACGTGCCGAAGGCTTCAGTTTGGGCTCAAGTATTTCATTAATGTATTTTTGGCCATTTATATTCCAATTAATCACGCAAATTCTGCCCACACCTTTTGATGTCATACAACCCCAGATCATAACACTAACTGTGTGTTTCACGGTACATGTAATGCAATCAGGATGCAAATCTTCTCCGATTCTTCTCCTTGCATATTTTATGCCATTACTACCAAACAGGAAGATTTTGGTCTCATCACTCAAAAAAACACTGCTCCATTGTTCTGCTGTCCAGTTAACATGTGTTTTAGCCCAGTTTAATATTTTCAACCTTTGTTTGAGATATAAAAATGACTTTTTTTTGTGGAATTCTAGCTTTTAGACCAAATTCCTGCAGTCTGCGCCGAACAGTCCTTGCACTCAACTTCACATTGCATTACGTCATTTCATCTTGTACACACCCAGATGATTTTCTTCTGTCACCTAAGCACAGTCTTTTAATTCTTGTATCATTACTTGCTGTTGTGCACTTTTCCCTGCCTTTAGCAGTCTGGTTTTGTAGTGACTGAGTCTCCTTATACCTCTTCAAAAATTTAGAAATACCACCTTTGGTTAAGTTTCCACCAATTTTTCTTCTAATTTCTTCATAACTGAAGCCTTGTTCACTTAATAGTACTATTTTACATCGCTTTCTGGGTGACAAGTGAACTCTTTGCACCATTTCTTTAATTTTATTACATTTTACAAGCTCACTAATTGAAAGAACACAAATAAAACCCAACCAACATGATAGCAATCACATAACACACTGACAAATGTCCTCCTCTCAGCTCCAATACATGACATCAATAGCTGAATCCTACTGTGACCTGATTGGCTTATTGCTAAAACAAGATGACACCTGATTGGATCTCTAAACACTTGTGCTCATTGGCTACATTCAAATGAAAGAAAGCTACTTCATATCAACTTAAGCAAGTTGTGCTTCCTTTATCTGGTTATTTGGCTATAACTTTTTATAGAATACAGATAATTGAACAAACTGTCTTGCATTATATTCTTGATGAAATTATCTTTCCATTGATATATAATTTTATGGTATTACTCTAAAATAAAGTGGTGTTATGAGCCATCAAACCTCAAAAATATACTTTTTGCAAAAGGTTTCCACAATTTTGGCCACTAGTGTACCTTTTCTCCTTGAAGATGCTAATACATAGTTTTTCCATTGCAGTAATGTCAGGTAATTCAATAACTTTTATTTTTAAATAATAATAGTGATTGCATTATTCTGAATTTAAACTAAATTACCGTAATTTTTGGGCTAAGAGCCGCTGCTCTTACATTACTAAAAGTGAAATTTTACGGGTGTGTGGCCCTTATGTTGAATTTGTTTTTGATAAGACTGTTTCTTTCCTACCTTTTTTTTTTTCATGCAGATGCTTAGTAAAGTTTTTCAAACAACGTCTTTTTTTTTCACAAACTCTACTGTGATCGTTCCCCCCCCCCCCTTTCTACTCATACGTTAGACACATCTATTTGAACGATAACTCCGCTGTCCTGATGTTGGTTTAGGAGGGACAGTGGGGGAGGACAAGGAAATGCTCGTGTAAGTCTTAAGGTTAGGAGGTTTGTTTGTGAAAGGAATGCCTGACTCAAATGCCCTTTGTGTGAGGGAAGCACATCCCGCGGCAGTAGCATGGAATGTTAATGCATGGGGGATAGAATGGGGACATAAGCACACAAACCAGTAGCGTGACGTCCGAGGCTTCTGCGGAGAGCGCACCCAGGGTATCTCTTTCATTGGCTGCAGCATACATCATGCAGGAAGGTGCAATGCAACCAAGGGAAGGAACGTTGATTTTCACTGAAGTGTGGAGACCGGTTTGATGGGCCCTTCCCTGAACAAAAGCTTAAGAACATGAACAAAGCAAAAGCCTTCCCCAAGATGATTCTATTAGCAGTGACCTATCCAAAACAATTCAGGCGGGACACAAAGACAAATTCTGTTCACTCTTCTTGGTTAATCTGGCATGCGATACGGGTGTTCCTTGGCTCTGTGCTTCTGAGTTTTGTTTTGATTATAATTTTGTGTTTTGTTTTTGACTGACGATAATGGAAGTTGAAGGCTTCGGCTGGAAATGCTTTCTCACTAATAAGTGCTGCAGCATTATCATCTGATGTTAACAATGGGTAATTAATTTAATACTTGGCTGAAGATAAAATCTTTTCACAAACGCAAAAGAAAAAAAGAAGGGATAGCTTTCCCATTCATATAAAAGCGGAGCTCAACGTGAAGGCTGAGTACATAGTAAATGAAAGTAGGTCAAACCACTTGAAAGAAAAAGCGAGAAAGCGGAGACACCGCTGTTTCGAAGTGGTTGGCAGGGACATCAATGAACACGTGCAAGGCAGCTGGTAAAAGGAAGCGTGCAAATAAGAAACATGTTAACCACCTCATTTAGCAGCTGCATAGAATACAGAAAGCAACTTCATTCTAACAAAAACATCTGTAGATGAGAAGAAAAAAGAATAACAAACATAGAAGGAACATATTATTAAAGAAAACATTAATCGAAAGCATTACAAGCGATAATTTATAAGTTAATTACTTCTAAGACGGTTTCTATTGCAGTGAACAGAGAATCATCCTGTAGCAGGCATCCACATTGAATGGAATTTAGACAACTGTGCGGTTTTACGAGCAATGCAATATTCTAATGGGAGTCTTAAGATTAACGGTGATTTATATTGATTACATAAATGGTTTTGAGCATTTAATAAAGGCAAACAAATAACATCATTAGCATGATTAATAAAAAATGTATAAATAAAAGCTTTTGCCAGTATGAAAAAATAAGTGCATAAGCAGATCGACACTGAGTTGCAGAATTAGCCTTTGAAGTATACATATAATCATGTTGGGTGTGAGTTAATTCATGAAAATAAGGAAGATAATTTTATTTTCTGAGCAGCACCATGACTTCACAGGTGCGGCCCTTGCGGCAACTTTTGCTTCCAAGATTGCAAAATTTCTCACCTGCGGCTCTTACGCTGATGCAGCTCTTAGTCCAAAAATTACGGTAATATTTATCAAAAATAAGCAAAGTTGCAATGATGTTGATAAGAATGTTGGAGTTATGAGCACGTGCTACCTTTGTTATATAGTCATAACAAACTTTACCAAAAAATTCATTTAAAGATTTAAATAATCCTAATTCATCATATTAAGAATTCTGCAGTCAAACTATTTAACCTACTGGTTGCTGCACAGAAAGGAGCACAGTCCAAAACAACAACAAAGAAAACCTGACGTGCATAAAAACATGTCAATACTGGATGATGATGCAAGATAACATATGGAATGTAAATCTTTATGTATAATTATCCCTTTTCAATATATGAAAGATATGTTGCACATTAAATATTTATCAGTGAGAAACCTGAATTTTTCCAGGTTCTTCAGTTATCTTAAAACATTGCAAATATGTGCAGCTAAAAATAAAGTAAAAGCAATTATATTCTGTGTACCACCTTTCACACACAACAAATTTAGAAAATGATATCACAAAGACCAGTAACTAAGCCAATGAAACACAGAGAATTTCTTTTTATCTTTTTAAATCAGAAATGCGAGGGGGGGATAACTGCGAACAGGGACTGACATATATTTTGAGGCCTTGGGCAAGAGGCTTTTAGGGGTGCCTTCCTGGCATCCCATGTTATATGCATGCATGCATGATTGAGGATGGTCTCAGGAGCCTTAGTCTGACCTTTTTGTGGTTCATTCTAAATCAGTTTGATACCAATCAGCAGAGAGTGTATATTCCATGTGGAATAATTTCACAGAAGGGTTACGCTCGATTTACACCTCAGCATTACAAAGCAACAGTGATTGGTTACACCCTATGTTCTTATGCTGGAACCAGTTATATAGTTTATAATTGGCAGATTAAGACATTAATTTGCCAGTAATACGGTGTTCTATTTATTTGTGGAAATTATAATTGTCATTTTCGTGTGTTTCAACGTACAGTTCTGAAATTACCATTTTAACTTTTTTCAGTGGATGAACATTGCGGATCAGTTTGATGCAAAGCAAGTAATATATAACTATATTTTGGGGGCCCTTAAAAGTCAGGGCCTTGGGCATGTGCCCTGACGTAAATTAGGCCCTGACTGCGAACTGCGAAGTTCAAGTCTGATGCACAGACATCTGACTTCTTGTACTGCTGTCAGTGGCATGCCCAGAAATGTTTTTCAGAAGAGGGGGGGGGGTGTACGATTATTTTTTTGTTGTTTTGTATACTGCTAAATGTGTTATGAGTGCATTTTTAAAATGTATGCAACATTCATGCAAAAATATTCAAATAAATATTGCTGGAAATTATTATTAATATTCTTATCACCTATATTCTTATCACCACATAATGGTTGACCACTTATATTTTGCTATTTATCTGTGCAGAAAACAAGAATACTACACTACTTGCTGTTAAATGGTTAAAAGATACAAGTAATTCTAGAACAAAATAAAAATTTACCTTCTAGTGAAACATTCTTCATTTGTATAATGGTGCTTTTTTTCATTGTACAGTGAGACTAAATAATCCTTGACGCTGACCACACTCATTTCGATAAATATTTTTTTATTTAATTCAACTCTTATGTTACTTTTACTTACTATTACTTTAGTTGTATTTTCAGCCTTCTGGGTTTTTTTGCTTGTTCATCTAAAACTTCTTCAGCTTTCGGTTTGTATTTTCGATGAATGCTAACTCATTGAGTCTCAGTTCTGATATGGTTTTATGTAGATATGATTTTAAGAGGCATAGTGATGAAACTGAACGCTCACTTTCTGAAGTTGTCACTGGTAGAGTACCTAGTATGTGTGAAACAATGTTTTTATGTTGGGCAACACCTTACTGTAGTACAGTTTTAAAGTTCTAAATGCATCTTTTGTACAGTGCTCCTTTTCTTTGCAGGAGATCCTATGGTACCACAGTTTCGATTCTGCAATTAGTTCTTCTTGTGAGCCATTCAAGTCACCTGTATTAAATTCAGTGAAAGTTTTAAAACCATCAATATCTTGAGAAGATGGTGACACATAGGGATTTGTTGGGAAAAGTGACTGGAATTCTGATAAGACCGATTTGTGTGCGAGAAATCCATTTTCCAAAGCACTAATAAACATGTCTAAAAATGGTACATAAATTAAAATCTTGTAATAGTCTTCTGGATTTTCTGTGTTCGTGTTACAGCGTTCGTTTTGTTTTGATATGATTCTTGGTATTTTAATCAAAACTCCTTGCTCTTCAGTGTGCAGGGTAATCTGAAATAAGTAATGGAACTCAAAATTGGCATTGCCTCGTCACCACAAAAACTTTCAGTATGCCCAAGTACAGGCTTTTCATTGCAATGGGACAACATCCTGGTCCTTGGCTCTCTGCCACTTCCTCATCTTCATGGAGAAAACATGTTCAATTGTTGCTATGAGACATAAAAACAATTTCAAATACTAACAAAACTTTGCCTTTTAAAATTGTGTCTTTGAAATGTTGAGCTCCAAATTTTTTTGAGGGGGGGGGGGCTTAACTCCCCAACCCTTCTACTTGAGCATGACACTGACTGCTGCATATGGGTTGGAATCCCATGGCAAGATATGAATGTAATGCTTGTCATTTTGGTGATGGTTCTCTCCTTTTCTTGGAGTCAGTATATCTAAATTAGGGATAGGGACTCTTTATTGAATTAGATACTCACGGGTATTATTAAATTAAGAAACGAAAAAAAATTGAAAATAATGAGTGTCTCATACTTTTACACAAGACCAGACAATGCCTTTACTGAACAAACTGAAGTAAAACCATTATTTATTTTCCTTCTTAATGGTTTAACCATCCATGCCAGTATCTAGGGCTATATAAAGAGTCACCTGTCCCAAATTTAGGGCCACTGCTTACACAAAACAGACACTGCCAACACCGTAAGACAAATACATTCACTCATTCTTCATCAAGGATGCAAGCTCAAGTGCAGGTCAGAAGCTTGCGCCTCTGACTACTCGGTCACTAAGACAGCACACATATCATTTTAGGACAACCCATATATTTGCCATATGGATTCCCGTGGGCAGACGGTGCATAATACACAACTGTCTAACAAAACGAATAAATTTGTCAAATCCTGTTTCTGTTTTCTACCATGGAGTAATTAGGGGCTTACCAATTTCTGAACATCTTTATTTTAAAGATATGCATTTATCCTGAGCTGAAGAGATAAGTGCTGAAAAGAAAAAGAAAAAAAAATGGGAGGAAGTTAACACTGCTGTTCACTGATTACAAGTTTCCTTGCATACCTAGTGAGGAAGTCACCATTAAATGCACAAAGGGCTCAGAGCTCTTTTTACTTCCTTTTTTAGGCTCATCAAGAACATTCATCTGCAGCAATAAAATGATGTTGTTAAATTATTCTTATTGGTACATGTAATAACATCTTAGTTATCACTCACTAAGACAAACAGCCATTACAGATCACAACAAGCACCGGGATGATGGGTGTTGCCAATCACGTTTATTCATCTACAAATTAGCTATATAAGAATACCGGAGAATATGACAACAATATATGACAGTACATAAGTTAAGAATTGTGAAATTCTACAATGCCAGCACACTTATATTTAACAAAAGATAATGAATATCACAGTTCTGGAGAAAAAGTTAAAAAAAAAATCCTCAGAGATCATGATTTCAACTCCTATACAATACAACAGATTTTAAGGTTTAAAATAGTGTAACACAATGAATACAAACATTTATGTAACTCTATCAATAAAAAATCATGTCAGCACTGATAAGATTTAAAATGTTCTTACCTGGATGCTCAAATCTCCATGGAAGATTTTTTGTCTGATACACATCAGAAGTCAGAATTTCATTTTCACCTTGTTTGTTCACTCCATCAGAAGCAACAGGCTGGGTGACTCCTGAATTACTGTTTTCAACACTTTCGGTCTGGGTGCCAGCATCCTTCTGAAAAAGTAAAGTGACAAAATACTGAATTATGTGAGTTAAAGATAGACATTTGCACATACAGTATGAATGAAGTACAAGCATACAAACTTATAAATAAAAATATTAATACATTCACAACAAATGTAGCTAATAAGATAGCATACATATGTAGACTGTGTATAACAGTACCTGTGATAATTCTCTGAAGAAGAATTTATATTTTATAAGTTAAGCAATGTATTTTTCAGTTCACCAAATCTGACTTAATTAAGCATAACATGTAAAACAAGAAATAAAATTAACTGAATTCTGGGCAAATCCCTTTCACCTTTATGGCATTGGATATATACAATGAAAGAAGAAAAAAATGAAGTTTACTCCTCAAATCTCATTAAAATCTTTTGTTGCATAAACAACCTGAGCCATTAGAGAAGCCTTATTAGACACTGAATGCTGGAGCCATGTGACCAAGGACTTCTGCTGCCAGCTGAATGCCCTCTTCTTTTTGAAAGAGGAATTTGATCTGTGCCTCTTACATAAAAATGGCTGGTGCCTTTAAATTGTTGAACTGCTCTCCTTCACTTCCTGACTTGCTCAAACAATCAACTCTGTCTATCTGCACACAATGATATTTCAGTATACAGCAACATGTGTTTGTTTAATGCAATATCATCATCATCATCATTGTCAACCATTATCAATCCACTGCTGGACGAAGGTCTTCCCAAGTTTCCTCCACAACGGTCTGTCTTGTGCCAGTCTCCTCCATGTCACTCCCGCATACTTTCGAATTTCATCCACCCATCTTCCATGTGGTCTTCTTCTGGGTCTTTTCCTGTCCCTTGGAATCCAATCTAAAATTTCGGCTGTCCATCGATGGTCTGTTCTTCTGGCAGTATGTCCAGCCCATTGCCATTTCAGGGATTTAACTCTGATCATGATGTCTTCCACTCTTGTCATTTTTCGGATCCACGTGTTCCTCTTCTTATCTCTCCTGGTTACACCAAGCATGCACCTCTCCATGCTTCTTTGAGTTGTCTGCAGCCTTTGTATGTCTCTTTTAGCTAAGGTCCACGTCTCTGCACCATACGTAAGCACTGGAAGGATGCATTGATCAAACACTTTTCTTTTAAGACATAATGGCATATTGCTCTTGAAAATTATGCTGTTTCTTCCAAAAGCTCTTCAGGCAAGTTTTGTATGCCGATTAATTTCTTCACCAATGTGACCCTCACTTGATATCTGCTGTCCAAGATAAACGTACGTGTCTGTTATCTCCAGCTTTTCTCTATCAATCGATAAATCTTCATTTCTTGTAAAAGCATTGTACATCACTTTTGTCTTCTGAAAGTTCATTTTTAATCCCACTTCTTTACTCTTGTCAGCAAGTTCCTGGATCATACTCTGTAGCTCTGATGGGGTAGTTGCAAAAATGACTATGTCATCAGCAAAACGAAGGTGGGTTAGATAATCTCCATTAATTTTTATCCCTTTGTTTTCCCAGTTCAGTGATTGAAAGACATTTTCCAATGTGGCATTAAAGAGCTTCGGAGATATGGTGTCACCTTGTCTCACTCCTTTTCCAATTTTTATGTGTGTTGTATTTTCAAACAGCCGAATCTTTGCACTTGCATTTTCATAGATGTTATTAATAATATTAATGTATGCATCTTCAATACCGCAGGATTTCAGAGCCATTGCAACTGCTGATGGTTTCACCGAATCAAAGGCTTTTTCATAATCGATAAAAGCCATGCACAATGGAAGCTCATATTCCCTCGCTCTTTCAATTAGTTCTCTCAGTACGTGGATATGATCTATTGTGCTGTAGCCACTCCTGAATCCAGCTTGTTCTCTCGGTTGAGCCATGTCCAGTGTCACTTTCAAGCGGTGTGAAAGAACTTTAGTGAAGATTTTATAAACCACTGATAGGAGGCTGATAGGTCTGTAGTTCCTGAGATCCTCAATGTCACCTTTTTTATGTAGCAAGATCATTGTAGCGTTGTTCCAATCCTCAGGAATTTTCCCTTCATTAAGGCATCGAGTGAAAATTTGGGCGAGTACTGTTTCGATTTCTCCCCTTGCTTCTTGTATGATGTCTACAGTAATTCCATCTTCTCCTGGAGCTTTTCCCCGCTTCATGTTCTTGATTGCATGTGCAACTTCTGCTGGAAGGACTGGAAGAACTCTGGTACTGGTACCTTTCATGATGTCTGGAGTACATGTATCATCCCTTTCATATAATTTGGAGTAGAAATCTTTCACTCTTGTCATAATTTTGCCTCTATTTCTTGTTACAGAACCATCTTCTTTTCTCAGTGCCATAATCTGTTTTTTCCCCTTACTGAGATGTCCCTTTGCTATCTTTAGGCTTTGGTTGTTTTCAATTGCTTTCCTCACTAGTTCAAAGTTGAATTTCCTTACGTCTTCAGTGATACTTTTTCGTACTGTCTTGCATAGCTCTATATATTCCACTTTGGAAGTCACATCTTCTTTAGTTGTCCTCATCACTCTTCTTTTTTGCATCAACATTTTGGTTTTTCCTGATAATTTGTTCACATGCAATTTGTTCTTAGACCCAGCTAATTTCGTTGCTGTTTCCATAAGAGCTTTGGTTACTTCTCTGTTAACTTCAGAAATATCCACTTCTTCCGATGTTAGGCCTTCTAAAGCAGAGAATCTGTTCTTCAGTTCCAATTTGTAGGTATTATGGTGTTTTTTAAGGTTGGTTATGTCAATACATTTTGTTTGTCTTATGAGCTTGCTACGTTCGAGTTTAGTGTTGAGGTGCATCTTACATCTCACAAATCTATGGTCACTGCCTGTGTTGAACTTGTTTAGCACACTGCAGTCTTCTATGACGAATTTTTTGTTACACATAATAAAATCAATTTCACTTGTCGTCCCATTTGGATGTCTCCATGTCCATTTCCTGTGTGGCTTTTTCTTGAAAAAGGAGTTCAAGATGAAAAACCCTTCTGCCTCTGCAAACTCTACGAGAGTATTTCCACGCTGGTTTCTGTTGCCGTGACCGAATTTACCTACTGAAGTTTCATTCTGTTGCCGTTGCCCTATTTTTGCATTGAAATCTCCCATAATTATCTTCAAGTGCTGCTTACCTTTATTATTCAGATCACGAATTTCCTCATAAAATTCTTCAATTTCTTCTTCAGCATGACTTGTGGTGGGTGCATAAGTTTGAATAATCTGAGCCTGGTATCTTCTCGAGAGTTGGATAACGAGTCGTGCAGCTCTGTCAGAGGAACTTTCAACTTCTACAACTTTATCCTTCAGTTTCTTGTTTATTATAAATCCAACCCCACTAGTTCTGCCAGTATCTGTCCCACGATAGTAGAAGAGATGTCCACTTTTCAGTTCAATGAGATCTTCTCCTTTTCTCCTTACCTCACTTAGCCCGACGATGTCCCACTTGATCCTTTGTAGTTCCTCTTGCAATTCAAGAAGCCTTGAATCAGAAGATAGGGAGCGTCCGTTGTACGTAGCCAAGGTCAGCATCAGATGGCAGCCTAGTCCGGTCCTCCGGGGATTCTTAGCACCCTCTGCCTTCATGTCGCACTGGCCGCTGCCTTGGCCAGGTACATTCCAGCTGCCGGAGACTGAGGGCCAAGATTTAAGTTGTGGAGTCATTTTGGAGGGGTTTGGCCATAACTCACCACGCTGGCCAAGCGGGTTGGTGAGTGTGGGATAGCATTTCCTCTATATCCCGATGGTATAGTTATACCGCTATTGGCGGTCGTCAGAGCCCCTTTAGTGGGAACAGGATGTACCACGAGAAGGCGGGGTTGACATTTGTCAAGGAGAGGCTGTGATGTTACGCATCACCTGACCTTACATCCCTAATGCAATATATATATATATATATATATATATATATATATATATCTTTTTTTATCCATTTCTCCTTATGGAAGAAAAGAAATGGTCATTTGAATGATAAATTTTCTCCCTGACAGTCCCTATTTTCCTAAAATTTAAAAGAATAAGTTAAAATCAATCAGAAATTGGCATATTTTATCTTTCAATTAGGTTTGTCAAAAAATAGCTTGTGAACTTTTAAGAATTCATTACACAATCCCAATTATTTTGAGTCAAAATATTTTTGGCTAATGATCTTTTAATTTGGCTATGACCCTGGTTAACACATTGAATTTTTCAGTGCAGCCCTGCATTTGGATTGTATTTGACACTACAGAATTTGATTTAACTACAGAATATGATATGTGGAAATATTGTAAATAAATTTACAATATTTCCACATATCATAAATTAGTAAAGTATTTTCTTTGTATAGAAAGTAGGTCTTAGTTAAAAACATGTTTAATACGATGCATTTACCTGGTACATAACTCAGGCTTTCACAAATTCAGCATTAATAGATCTTGAGACAAATATCTTTGCGTAATTCAGAACAACTCAGAATTATCACTAAGTCCCTATTTGCACGATCTATAAAAGATCGTGCAAAATACGGACTTAGTGATAATTCTGATTTTGTTCACATGAGTTTTGTGAATTATAGCAATTCAGAACAACTCAGAAAAGTCCAAAGAAATAAATTGACATAAAAGTGACAAGCTAAGCAGATCATGATTCAAAATAGAGAATAATGCAACTGGAGATCTACAGCTAGAAATATCAAGGTGCAACAAAAAGAGTGCAAACAGAGATTCAAAAACCTTATGAGATACATAATCTAATCAGAAGCTTACTAAAATAAATAAATAAATATTAAAAAAGTACATAAAATTACCCAGGCCTCCACAAATTGAAAAAAAAACCTGGTAGCCAGCAAAAGTTTTCAGTGGCCAGCCCCAATTTTTCATTCAAGTACAGAACATATTTATGAGTCCCCCAAGAGAATCGCTGTTCATGCGATTCTTCCAGCATAAATAGTGCGGGACTAGGCTTAACTTTCATTGACTGAACTGTTTTTTTTTACTGTTACAAACGTATCCAAAATGTTTTACAAAAATCACTCTACAGAATTTATTTATTTTCAGTCCTTTTTGTAAAATACAGAAGGCAAAAGGAACAGGTCTCGGGTGCAGATACGAAACGCCTGCATCATTTTCCTTAGATTCCCCGAAAGTATTATTGAAAAAATCTAATGGAAGGAAAAATCGTATAAACATGAAGTTATTTTTTCACAGACTGAGGATTCATTGTAGATCAATAGCACAGATTTTTTTAGCTGTAGCTCATTGCATGGCAGAAAAGATATGCTAATAAAACTGCTGAAACCATAGTTTCTAGTGGCAAACATATTTGTGGACCCCTAGTTACAAGTATAAATTACTGTATATGCTTTTACATAAATTACATATATTTATTTATGTGGAAATCAGAAATTATATAAAGTAGACTGCACTGTTTCAGTAAGTGATCATAGAATGTTTCCAATATGCTGAATAAATGTTAATAAGAAATTGTACAACAATATACATAAGTTGAAATGTTTGTGTCCAAAGTTACACTTTTCATATTCTCACATTAACTAAAAAAGTACTGCATACTGATCAGGACTGAATACAATTCTGCAAGAAAAACGGGTGGTGGTCTGGTCCATCTCTTGAATTTTGTAGAGTACATTTTGTTAACTGTGCATTTTCGAAAAAGCATAAGTTTTTATTGTATCGATTGAGAAAGAGCAATTGCTAATATAGTAATATTAATATGAACGGTGAATTCAGATGTTGCATTTGGTAACTTCAAATGTTCACAGTTAATAGGGATTTTGAAAAAGTGTCAACAAGAATTTATGTCGCATAAACAAGGTTCAAGAAACTGTAAACGAAAATTGCATTAACACATTCTCAAATGTTTGTGCAGTAGTAGTATGCCTTATATAGGACATCCCACTAGGGGAAAAAATAATTTCTCTTGACATTCTATTTCTGATGTAGTTCTTCAAATTCTGTGTTTCCTAATTTTTGCTTCTTAACTACTGGCATATGTCCTTGTGTGTGTGTCTAGATTTTTTGGATTCAAAGAACCACCTATCAATAGCTTTCTGTGGGTTAGTCTTTAAGTGGAGGGCCATTCAAGTGAATCATCATGAGATCATTCAAAGTTGATACCTCCATGGATGTTCTGTTTGTTTTTATCAAATTCATGTGACTGAAACCACGTTCACACGATGCAGTACATGTTGGTAGAACTGCAACAATTTCTAGTAGGTGGCCAAGAACTGGAAATCTCTCTTGGCTAGATAGTGTTTTTTTGGAGTAAATCTGCAAACCTTGCCCTAAAACTTTAAATTCATACCACTCACTCATTAGAGACTTCATTTTAGTTTCCCATGAGGTTTCATTATGGAAGGAAAGATGTCTTTGAAAGTGCTTGGCAAGAACTTCAATTTCACTGTTCCCAAAATCTTACAGGTTTTCTTCTGGCCAGACAAAGGTGTCACACATTGAAGAAGCTTTTTGTAAAGTAGTACAGACTCTAAAAATCATTCCTGAAGGTACCTTATCCCATCACTGATCATTTTGTTCTTGTCTGACTCAAAGCTTTTACTGTCAATGTTTGTAAGTTGAATGCCTAAGTAGTTTCCACTGATAGTTGGTTGTCACACTCATGAACTGCCTTTCACATGAGGCAGGCCTGGATTCCAAGTTCTTAAGTTCATTTAGTAATCTTTTAATGTGTAGCTCAACTTGGCTTAAAGTAACTGCTCTTCTTGAAAAATCAATGAAACTTCTTTAAATATTAGCAAAAAATCCAGTAAAACATGCAGCATTGCAACAAATCTGAAACTTTTCATTTTTTTTTTTACAATTCCTCTGGCTACAGCAGCATCATTCCCCTTCTCATTTGATACATCTTCTAAATGAGCTATAACTACATTATAATTCTTTACTAATTTAGTAAGAGCACCTACTTTGCTTGAAACCCACCAAACCTTATGTAGATACTGAAATTTCAGAATCTTTGACTCCAGAATTTTAGCAATACTGTTTAACTGTCCCATTCGTTTAGGCAAGTCCCGGTAAAACTTGTACAGCTTTTTGAGAACAATATCTAATTCATCTAGATATTTAACATTTTTTATTGAGCTCAGAACACTCCAATTTAATTTGTGAGCAACACAGTGTTGGGAAACAACATCTGGGATGCTTCTCTTTATTTTTGTAGTTAGCCCATTTTCTTTCTCAATCATGTTTGCCGCACCATCTCTACCAAACCCGACCAACCACTGTCCTTCTAACCAACTAATTCCCAAATTTCTCATTTCTTCATCCAATACCTTGTAGTACCCTTCAGCAGTAGATGACTGAAGTAGTACTACTGACAGGAACACTTCTTTCACTTTCTTGTCTTTAACATAGCGAATATAAATAAGTAACTCTTCTACTGTGGACTTATCAGTTGATGCATCAAGAAGGATAGTTGCATGGTTACACTGTTTAACTTCTGCAATTAGTGCTTGCCTAACCTCATCTGCAATATGTGATATGAACTCTTTACACCTCACATCCTTCTGATATTGTTCAAGACTCACATTTACAACAAATTTATTTAATAACACAATCAGATTTGAAAAATCTGTAAATGGCTTCTTATATTTTGCCACATAATATGCAGTGTTGAAGAACTTTTCAAGATGGTTAAAAAAATTTTCAACCATCTTTTTGTGACACACTGCTAATGGTGTACACTCTGGTTTTCCACAGCAAGATCATGTTCAATGCAGTTTCTGTGCATTTTTGATAGCTGGTGTATCTTGAAAGTCTCAATTTTGAAAGGCCACTGGAAACCACGAACAAATTTTGAGTTTTTATCTGAAATATTGGGATATTTTGCACGAAGCTTTATCGTTTTCAAACCCTAACCATGGAAATTCTTCACACCATTTTTTCTGAAATTTCTCTTGCCATCTGTCTTATTTTCACTTGTAGTCTTTTGAGACAATCCAAGTTTGTTTTTCTAAGACACTTCAATTTGGCCTTTGTCATCATTTTGCGGAGTTCCAAATGGCGGTCACTTCTGAAAAAATGAAAATAGACTCTTTTGTTCCACCATAAAAACAACTTGAGCATGAAATAACCGTGCCTCGAAGTGAGCTGAGGAAGTCAAGCACTTTTAATTTGAAGCAAATAGCACCTAATATTTTTTAAGTCGCATGAAGCTGGTTATAAATTTTTATTATCACAGTCGGAATTCTTCCAAAGTATCAGAACAGAACCGTCACAGGCATGGGTGTTGGCACCCGAAGTCCAGTGGGACAAAAGATGGCTCACCTGTGACGGGGAGGGAGGTGACACCAAAGAATGATGACACTCTCAATCTCTTGTTCCTTCTGCTGCGTTACGACGGCATTTTACGCAAAAAACAAAAAAAACAAAAAAACATTCAACTTCAAAGATCTGCATAAGTCTGGGTGCTTAAAAATAATAAAGTTGATGAAGGAAGTGAATTTCCTAATTGCATACCTGCCAACTAATTTTAGCAAAAATCTAGAAAACTGCTTAGAAACATCCTGAAGATATTTCAAAAATCAAGAACAGCATATGGTGCAAAAGTCAATATATGAGTGCATTTTAAATAATTAACACACATGCAGATACATACAAAGCTGTATAAATATATACCGAGATGCGAACGTCTGAAAAGGAGTTCCAGAAATCAACGCACGTTGTTTACGTAATCTTATCGTAATAAATTTACTTTAAAAAAAAAAAACTTGTACCTCGTCCTCCCTTTGCAGCGCTAAGGGTAATGCAAGAAATGTATAGCAAATCGAGTTCGCACGCGCTTCTCTATGATTAAAAAACCCGGCCCTTTTACTTTCCATACCCCCATCCCCACCAAGGTAAAATAAAAAAAGAACAATGTGTTCTGAGATGGCTACCTGCGCTATGCGTAGCGGACTGAGGCTATGTCGTTACAGCCGAAACTCTTAAACTCGAAACAAAGCAATGACACAAGTTCTGATGATATCCCACTTCGGAAGACGGAGAGCTTTGGTTTACTTTAACAGTGCACAAAAAAAAAAAGTACGGAGTTGTTTACAAAAATATCATGCACTCAGAAATTAAAGTGATAAAGCAAAGCTATTACATTTCTATGCAGAATTACATAATCACTAAAACACTTTTTCCTTTACAGTAAACGAAGAAAAGATAATCTACACGGTTTATTTCCATATCGAACTCTCTTAACGTAATTATGTTTTTGACCTGTTAAGTAGGTCAAGAAAGTTGCAACTGGGGCAAAAGTTCCTTTATCACAAATATTTTGTGTTATGCAGCATAGCAGCCAGCAAGCATGCGTTTCCAGCTTAAGATTCGTTCAGCGCAAAGGATTCTGGGGGCCCCTACCCTTCCTAGATCGTGATACAGAGAACCACGAGGAGCAAGCCTCTCCCACCGGTCACGTGATGTGTGGTAGGGATAGGAAGATAAGAGAGAGCTGCAATTCGTGCAGCTGTACGCACGCCTCTCTGTTTACCGATTTCCGTAAAAGATAAAAACACAACCATTCCAAAATTTGCTTCATTACATTAAAAAAAAATAATAACTACTTATTAAAACTTCTGAAAACATAGTCTCCAGCCAAAATATTTTGGTCACCGTTGGCGACCTGGCGACCGCATTTGTGGAGCCCTGAAATTATCTCATTGCCAAAATCAATTGTGTTTAAAATGTAAATCTATGATACCATGTCTATAGGGAAAGTTTTCAGTCAACCAAAACAAAAGTAGAATTCAATGAACTCTATCGAACATTCAATACCAGTTACCAATCATTTTCAGGGAATGCAGAACATATATGTTGAAAAGATTTGCCTTTTAGAATCAAATTCTGATCCAAACATTCAAATATTAGAAGGCAGCCTATTGATGTGTAGTTTTGCGGTCAACTCTAAAATCAATATTTGCGATGTTTAATACATTCAAGACAACAACTGATTTACTTATGACAAAAAACAATAAAGAAAAAAGAACAATATAATCAGTGTTAGCACGGATTCTGTTTTACAATCAAAACAGTTATTGAACTATTAGTTGTGATTATTCAATTCAAGTTCTCAGAGATATAGGATGATGTCTTAAGGCCATAAATGGAAAAATTAATTTGATGTTTATCTGACCAGAAAATTCTTTCTATGATATCCACAACTATTGCATTGTGAAACAACAATCTGATGATTGTGGATGAATATCTTTAATAAAAATGATCCACACATAGGTGTAGCCATGGAGGGGTCCTCAGGCCTGGAACCCCCTTGAGGGAATATTGAGCATGAATTTAAAGCAATACATATGTACATATGACGTTTTCACCAATGAACCAAATCCATGGACTCCCCGCACCCTTAAGAAATTTCTGACTATGCTACTGGATCCATATGTATCATCACATAATTTCTTCCAACTGATATAAGTTGCTTACTTTTGAAAGTGTTCTGCTGGTATAGCATAAATACATTCATTTAAAAACTTTTTGCAAAAAAAGAGCTTGATGTATAACACAGATGTATACAGGGCGTTTTAAAGAAAATCAAGATACTGGAATGCATGTGCCAATCAATATGACAATTTACTGGTGCTGGCACATCACCAATACTGATAAAATGAAATACCAATATGTACAGAGCATTTTTCAAGAAAACCAAGGTGTACTGGAATGCAAGCAAGGCCTGATGAATTTGTTAATTTACTTGTTATCATCATTGAAACTGAGATGCTGGTATGATGTATCAGTGCATCCCATCCATCCACACACAGAAAAGCCCTGGCTATATGATTGATTTACATTTGAAGACAGTTTGCCTAGTAATATTGCAATCATTAAGCCAGACAACTGGTTAATACTGTAGGCATATCAGAGGGGTTTTTTGTAGTCACAACCTGACATATAATATCCACAACAACATGAGATACTTTAAATCTGGAAAGTTCCCTGAACACGCAATGCAGCAAAATAGCCCAAAGCTACAGTTTTTGGGGTAACACTTCCTACAACAACAACAAACCAAGTGGAATTACATTGTGTTTAATATATTTATTATGATCCCACATCTGTGCCAAAAAAGAGTTTGTACTCTTGCATGTGTTAAAGCTGATATCCATAATGATCTTTTAATTACTAACTCCTAATGAATCAAAGGCAATTACAAACTGAGCATGTTTCTTCAGTGTTAAAGAAAAGTAGGAAATTGCTACAAATATGAAATTAGATGCTTCAAAAGTGGAAAACTAACAGATGTTGCATATATGTTAGGGTTTACTATCAAGTAAAGCAAAATCATGTCAAATATTCAAAAATATTTCATGTGATTCTGAAACTCCCAAATTTTTATTTATAAGGTTTTGCTGTATTTCTAATTTATCTTATCTCAGATTTTCAGTGTTTTATATATTTCATCATCTTCATCTCATATTTCAATACAAGTATTCACTATAATGATGTTTTCAAAATATATCACTTAAAGAAAATGGAGAAAAAAATCAATTAATTCTGGTTTAAAACAAATCTTCTCAATCTCTTACTACCAATTGCAAGATTTTCTGCCTTTAACAGATTACTTCCTCAGTCACTAATGGCTGATTTTACAATGTTTACTACCATAAATTAATCTTTTCTGGATCTGGTTCTTGTTCTAAAGCTCAATATCATAGAATGTAACATCTTTCTAGATAATCTTTTTGTCTCCCATGCAATACATATGTCTAAAAGACATCAGTATGCCCTCATTAACTTTCTCACCTACAACAGAAGTACTGAGCTCAGTTCTGATGTTTACACTACTAATTCTGTTTTGCCACTGAATTCATCTATATCCAAGTGATACTCCTTTTACCACTCACATGGCAGCAGCTTCTAAGCGCCTATACATTCCTTTCATTGAAACCCAGCTCACTGCCATAGAAGGTTTGTCTAAATACTATAGTTTATACTGCAAATTTAAATCTTTAATTCCTTTCTTAATGAAAATATTTCAACACAAATAATGGGAGACTTTTCCTGGTTTTCCAATTCTGTTGTCCAGTTTAAACTAAATTTTGATAGTGTACCTACTTGATATGACACTAACTGATAGCTTAAGCTCCAACTATAAGTCTCATCCATATCATATTTCTTCCTTTCTTTTCAATGATTATATGTTTTGAACACAACAGTCCAGGCAGTTTTGTGCTTCAAAATCAATCAAAATTTAATTAAATGTAAAAACAAATGAAAATAAAACACTGATGATCAAAGCTTGTTGAATGACAAAAATAACATGTGGATATGGAAGAATAAGCTAATCATGTTTTTATTTTTAATGGTCCTGCTGCTTTAAATACAAACAGATGTTTGCCAAAAGTAAGACTAGCCTGGATATTCATTAACTAGTACACAAATAATAAATGTGAAACTCAAAATTTAGAGCAAATATGAAAGACTGACATTCTGTGAAATAACACAAGATGTTAGGAATTTGTTGTGCACCAGGCCATTTTAACTGGAGATTTGGGAACGAAATATGTCCATGCTAAGTCAAGCTTGTTTTACAGTAGCATACAGAGCAGGAAAATATGAAATTGTTTGTCTGTGAATTCTCACTAGCTTGAATGAAAAAATGAACAAATAAAAAATGACACAAGAGCAACTGAACAAAGCACAGTAGAGAAGTGGCTGGTGATTCCACGTCATGAGCTTGAGATGTGCTACCAGTGAAAACATAAATTTATTAACTATATGTCAACAAAATAGTTTCATATTATTTACAGTTTCACACGTTACTAGAAATTTGAGCACGGGAAAAACGTCAATATAATAAACAATTCTTTATTTCAACTTGTCACTTATATTCCTTTTCGTTGTTCCTTATGATCGTTTAGAATTTCATTATATGAAGATTTACAAATTTTATGTGAAAAAATGTTTTTATATGTACAGTCATATGCATCATAAGTTGTCAAAGTCCTCCAATATGAAGAGACAATAGGTATTAAATGATTAACATTATTACAACTTATGATGCATATGACTGTACATATAAAAACATTTTTTCATATAAAATTTGTAAATCTTCATATAATGAAATTCTAAACGATCATAAGGAACAACAAAAAGGAATATAAGTGACAAGTTGAAATAAAGAATTTTTTATTATATTGACGTTTTTCCCGTGCTCAAATTTCTAGTAACGTGTGAAACAGTAAATAATATGAAACTATTTTGTTGACATATAGTTAACAATTTTATAAACCACGTAATGATTTCGACAAATGTTGAATTAATATATGAAAACATAAATGTTTGTAGTGGTACAGGTAAGGAGATTAACTGCCATGTTTATAATTAAAATATTTCAGATTTTATAGATTTAGTTCAACATTTTCTTGATCAGATTTCATACACTCACACTTTAATCTAAAGCATAAAACAACTTTAGAGAAAACTAATAAACATCTGAAAATATTTAGACAGTCACTTCTAACATGAATTAGAATGACAACAACAGATAAAAATATTTTATTATCAATAATAAGAAAACAAAACTTACCATATCCATAGTAGAGTAAAATTGGCCACTGTTTTCAAAGTTATCCATGCCTTGTGCTCAAAGGTAAAATGCCAAATCTGGAAAAAATCAAATTAATTAGATGAAGCAATATGACTTCCATTGAATGATAAGAAAGTAGTCAATTTTGTTTAACTTTCTGAGTAACAGTTGACCTGGCATACAAGACATAGATATGCAATCAGCAGCACTTGCAAACCACACAAAAGAAGTCCACAGAAAATTTGAAAATGTATGCAGCTTAGAAGTGGGAACTGAACCTACATGGACATTAGCCTGATCACTACTCCTGAAACAATAAAAATTGTATTTCAACAAGGATAGTTCTCAGAACTACATTGATCGAGCAAACACTTTTTGGAGCCAGCCGTTAATGAACTTAGCTGCAAGATGAGAATCATCATCATCAAACATTATTAATACACTGCTGGGTGGAGGTCTCCTCAAGTCTCTTCCACAACTTTCTGTCTTGAGTCAGTCTCTTTCAAGTCACTCCAGCATGCATATGAATTTCATCTACCCAACTCCCACAAGGGCATCTTTTGGATCTTTTCCTACCTCTTAGTATCCAATCTATTATTTCAATGGTCCAACAGTGGTCAGTTCTTTCCCACTACCATTTGAGAGTCTTCACTTTAATCATCATGATGTCAACTCTTGTCATTTTTCTGATCCATGTGCTCCTCTTTCTATGAAGCATGCATTGATCAAACGATTTTCTTTTAAAATGTAATGGCAAATTGCTTTTGAAAATTGTCCTGTTTCTTCCAAAAGCTCTCCAACCAAGTTTTATACACCTATTTATTTCTTCTTTTATGTGACCCTCACTCGATAGCTGTTGCCTAAGGTAAATGCTGACATCAGTTACTTCTAGATTTGCTCCATCAATCACTAAATCTTCAGTTTTATAATAGCATTGTACATCAATTTTGTCTTCTGTAAGTTTATTTTTATACCCATTTCTTTGCTTTTGTCACCAAGTTTCTGGATCACACACTGTAGTTCTGAGGGAGTACTTACAAAAATAACTACGTCATCAGCAAAATGAAGGTGTGAGTTAAATAATCACCATTAATCTTTGAAGGGATGTAAGGTCAGGTGATGCGTAACATCATAGCCTCTCCTTGACAAATGTCAACCCCGCCTTCTCGTGGTGCATCCTGTTCCCACTAAAGGGGCTCTGACGACCGCCCATAGCGGTATAACTATACCATCGGGATTAGAGGAAATTCTATCCCACACTCACCAACCCGCTTGGCCAGCGTGGTGAGTTATGGCCAAACCCCTCCAAAATGATTCCACAACTTAAATCTTGGCCCTCAGTCTCCGGCAGCTGGAATGTACCTGGCCAAGGCAGCGGCCAGTGCGACATGAAGGCAGAGGGTGCTAAGAATCCCGGAGGACCGGACTAGGCTGCCATCTGATGCTGACCTTGGCTACTTACAATGGACGCTCCCTATCTTCTGATTCAAGGCTTCTTGAATTGGAAGAGGAACTACAAAGGATCAAGTGGGACATCGTGGGGCTAAGTGAGGTAAGGAGAAAAGGAGAAGATCTCATCGAACTGAAAAGTGGACATCTCTTCTACTATCGTGGGACAGATACTGGCAGAACTAGTGGTGTTGGATTTATAATAAACAAGAAACTGAAGGATAAAGTTGTAGAAGTTGAAAGTTCCTCTGACAGAGCTGCACGACTTGTTATCCAACTCTCGAAAAGATACCAGGCTCAGATTATTCAAACTTATGCACCCACCACAAGTCATCCTGAAGAAGAAATTGAAGAATTTTATGAGGAAATTTGTCATCTAAATAATAAAGGTAAGCAGCACTTGAAAATAATTATGGGAGATTTCAATGCAAAAATAGGGCAACAGCAACAGAATGAAACTTCAGTAGGTAAATTCGGTCATGGCAACAGAAACCAGCGTGGAAATACTCTCGTTGAGTTTGCAGAGGCAGAAGGGTTTTTCATCTTGAACTCCTTCTTCAAGAAAAAGCCACACAGGAAATGGACATGGAGACATCCAAATGGGACGACAAGTGAAATTGATTTTATTATGTGTAACAAAAAATTCGTCATAGAAGACTGCAGTGTGCTAAACAAGTTCAACACAGGTAGTGACCATAGATTGGTGAGATGTAAGATGCACCTCAACACTAAACTTGAACGTGGCAAGCTCATAAGACAAACAAAATCTATTGACATAACCAACCTTAAAAAACACCATAATACCTTCAAGTTAGAACTGAAGAACAGGTTCTCTGCTTTAGAAGGCCTAACATCGGAAGAAGTGGACATCTCTGAAGTTAACAGAAAAGTAACCAAAGCTCTTATGGAAACAGCAACAAAATTAGCTGGGTCTAAGAACAAGTTGCATGTGAACAAATTATCAGGAAAAACCAAAATGTTGATGCAAAAAAGAAGAGAGATGAGGACAACTAAAGATGTGACTTCCAAAGTGGAATATATAGAGCTATGCAAGACAGTAAGAAAAAGTATCACTGAAGACGTAAGGAAATTCAACTGTGAACTAGTGAGGAAAGCAATTGAAAACAACCAAAGCCTAAAGATAGCAAAGGGACATCTCAGTAAGGGAAGAAAACAGATTATGGCACTGAGAAAAGAAGATGGTTCTGTAACAAGAAATAGAGGAGAAATTTTGACAAGAGTGAAAGATTTCTACTCCAAATTATATGAAAGGGATGATATATGCACTCCAGACATCATGAAAGATACCAGTACCAGAGTTCCTCCAGTCCTTCCAGCAGAAGTTGCACATGCAATCAAGAACATGAAGAGAGGAAAAGCTCCAGGAGAAGATGGAATTACTGTAGACATCATACAAGAAGCAAGTGGAGAAATCGAAACAGTACTCGCCCAAATTTTCACTCGATGCCTTAATGAAGGAAAGATTCCTGAGGATTGGAACACCGCTACAATGATCCTGCTACATAAGAAAGGTGACATTGAGGATCTCGGAAACTACAGACCTATCAGCCTCCTATCAGTAGTTTATAAAATCTTCACTAAAGTTCTTTCACACCGCTTGAAGGTAACACTGGACATGGCTCAACCGAGAGAACAAGCTGGATTCAGGAGTGGCTACAGCACAATAGATCATATCCACGTGCTGAGAGAACTAATTGAAAGAGCGAGGGAATATGAACTTCCATTGTGCATGGCTTTTATCGATTATGAAAAAGCCTTTGATTCGGTGAAACCATCAGCAGTTACAATGGCTCTGAAAACCTGCGGTATTGAAGATGCATACATTAATATTATTAATAACATCTATGAAAATGCAAGTGCAAAGATTAGGCTGTTTGAAAATACAACACACGTAAAAATTGGAAAGGGGAGTGAGACAAGGTGACACCATATCTCCGAAGCTCTTCAATGCCACATTGGAGGGTGTTTTTCAGTCGCTGAGCTGGGAAAACAAGGGGATAAAGATTAATGGAGATTATCTAACCCACCTTCGTTTTGCTGATGACGTAGTCATTTTTGCAACTACCCCATCAGAGCTGCAGAGTATGATCCAGGAACTTGCGGACAAGAGTAAAGAAGTGGGATTAAAAATGAACTTTCAGAAGACAAAAGTGATGTTCAATGCTTTTACAAGAAATGAAGATTTATCGATTGATGGAAAAAGCTGGAGATAACAGACACGTTCGTTTATCTTGGACAGCAGATATCAAGTGAGGGTCACATTGATGAAGAAATTAATCGGCGTACAAAACTTGCCTGGAGAGCTTTTGGAAGAAACAGCATAATTTTCAAGAGCAATATGCCATTATGTCTTAAAAGAAAAGTGTTTGATCAATGCATCCTTCCAGTGCTTACGTATGGTGCAGAGACGTGGACCTTAACTAAAAGAGACATACAAAGGCTCCAGACAACTCAAAGAAGCATGGAGAGGTGCATGCTTGGGGTAACCAGGAGAGATAAGAAGAGGAACTCGTGGATCCGAAAAATGACAAGAGTGGAAGACATCATGATCAGAGTTAAATCCCTGAAATGGCAATGGGCTGGACATACTGCCAGAAGGACAGATCATCGATGGACAGCCGAAATTTTAGATTGGATTCCAAGGGACAAGAAAAGACCCAGAAGAAGACCACATGGGAGATGGGTGGATGAAATTCTGAAAGTATGCAGGGGTGACATGGAGGAGACTGGCACAAGACAGACCGTTGTGGAGGAAACTTGGGGAGACCTTCGTCCAGCAGTGGATTGATAATGGTTGACAATGATGATGATGATGATGAATCTTTGAAAGACATTCTGCAATGTGGCATTGAGGAGTTTCAGGGATATGGTGTCACATTGTTTTACTCCCTTTCCAATTTTTATAAGTGCTGTGTTCTAGAACAAACAAACCTTTCTGCTTGCATTTTCATAGATGTAATTGATAATGTTGATGAATGCTTCTTTAGTACCACAAGATTTCAAAGACATTAAAACTGCTGATGGTTTCCCAGAATTGAAAGCCTTTTCATAGTCAATAAAAGCCATTCAAATTGGAAGTTCATATTAATTTGTTTTTTCAATCAGTTCTCTCAGCACATTGATACAATCTATAGTGCTATAACTGCTCCTGAATCTAGCTTGTTCTCTTGACTGAGCCATGTCTAGCATTCCCTTCAAGCAATGTGACAGTACCTTAGTGAAGATTTCATAAACAACTGATGGGTCTGTAGTGCCTGAGGTGTTCAAGGTCTCCTTTTTTATGCAGCAGGATTACCACAGAATTGTTCCAGTCCTCAGGAATCTTCCTTTCATTGAGTCATTTAGGGAAAACTTAGATGAGTGTAGTTTCCATTTCTCCACTGTCTTTTTGTACAATGATCAAGATAATTAATTAAAAATGAAATGTACAATTAAGTTGTACACATACACACAAAACTAAGAGGAAACAGATTCATACCTTTTTTATATGTGGATGTGATGTAAAAATATTTACCTAATAAGAAATACAACGATGCCACATTGCTATTGCACTGATACTGATTAACCTTTAGAGTAAACAAATGAAAAAATTCATGAAACTGACAAACAAAATAATTCTGCCATTAAAATTAAAAAAAAAATGTTAGCCATGAAATAATGTGTTTTCAAACTTTTTCATAGGAAAACCCAATTCACCAGAAATTTAGAATATACAAAGAGTCTATATACAAAAATGTTTGTAGACTCATTTTTGAGATTTCATTTTAAGAAACATTAGCTGTTCACTGTAATATTAACACATTAGCAATCAAATACATAGTACCACAGTGACAACACTAACTTTACAATAGCATTAGAACAAGTCTTGTGACATCATGCTACATGACTAAATGGAATGCATATTTCTCCTGAAGTAATTTTTTCTCTCTTTTTCTCTCACTCTGCATTCTAAAAAGAACTTGCAATTTATACAAAGTTGATAATTTGGCAGTAGCAATTGCACTACCAAATGGAGTTCAGAAAAACACAAATATGCATTTTTTACCTCTGTAATGACAAAATGACATTACAGAGGTAAAAAATGCATATTTGTGATAGTCTGTTTTGTGGTGCACGGTTGTTTCATGCTACAACCATATAAATACATTTGTCATCAACGCTGCTCATAACATGTGAACAATCTAAGTTGCCAGGCTTTAAACTCTTTAAAAAGCCCTATCCACCATTTTCATCCATCATGGTCCAAATGAGTAGCTTTTCCTTTACTTTAAGGATATGCAAATAAATGGGTGTCAGCACTACATAGGGGCACTTCTCAACTGCATCTCTCAATGTTTCAATCAAAGCATATCAATTTTTGTTTTCTAATATTGACCAAACTTCTTGAAAAATGCATTAACATGATCTCAGTTAGTTCTTTAAGTACTATAACATGTGAAGCAAACATAAAAATTCTCAAAGTCAAACATAGCATAGTTTTTAACCAAAACTCACCCCTGCTTATAACTTTTCATTAGGTATATATTTTTCATATGTAACCCTCTGACATACCTAAATAGGGACAACCTCAAGTGAAGTATGAAGGCAATATTAAGAACTAAGTTATAAAAACTTTCAACCATTATTACTTCAACTACTTTTCATTAATAAATAGTAACACTTTCACACACAACTAAAAGACACAAAATTATTTCATATTTTAAATAGTAACACTTTCACACACAACTAAAAAACATGAAATTATTTTGTGCTGTTTAGTTGTGTGTTAAAGTGTTACTATTTATTAATGAAAAGTAGTTGAAGTAATAGTTAGTTTTTTTTTAACTTAGTTCTTAATATTGCCTTCGTACTTCGCTTGAGGTTGTCCCTATCTAGGTATGCCAGAGGGTTATGTATGAAAAATATGTACTTAATGAAAAGTTATAAGCAGAGGTGAGTTTTAGTTAAAAACTATGCTATGCTTGACTTTGAGAATTTTTAATTTTTGTTTCTCTCAGTTTCAAAGTTGCAAATTTTGCCCATTCATTTGTGTGTGTGTGTGTGTGTGTGTGTGTGTGTGTGTGTGTGTGTGTGTGTGTGTGTGTGAAAGAAGTAAAACAATTTAGTAAATTCTTGTACATTAGTGGCTTGGTGGGGCAAAAGCCCTGATCTAGTAAGAAGTATTATTCACAGTTTTCAAGAGAGCAAAGTGGTAATAAAATTGCGTTATTTTTTCATGCTTTATGTATTCTGTTGAGGGAATATAGAGAATGTGTAAATATATTATTGACTAAACGCAGGTCCAGGTTGTGTCCCGCTACTTTATGTTTAATCGCCTCAGCTGCAGTCTTGCATGCTTCGGCGTAAGGATTGTTAGCCAGAATATCTTCCAGGGATGACAATATCGATCACTTTAATTCTTTATTTTCATTACATATATCGGTAGCTGCTGAGGAATCCATAAAGCACAATTTTCACAAGTGAGTGGTAATAAATTTGAGATGTACTGGTGAATCTGTCCTTGAATTTTAAAGCCGTGTGGGCCATTGCCTGGAATCTCATTTTTTGGGGCTGAGAAGGAAGCGAATGACATTGCACTATTGCATTTCCAGATGTGTTGGACAAAATTAGGACTGTTGAGAAGTAAGTCCTTCAGTCCCATATTTATCTGTAGTTCTGGAAGAAAAATAAGGACATTATGACAACAGGAATTTATATGGCCATCAGTTTCCTTCATTAGCAAAATGCTAAGTGTGGCAGTGTGCACACTCAATATTCATCATACCCAAGCCATGCTCATGTATGGCAGTTTCGTCCACTAAAGCTTTTTAGAAAGATAGGTTGTAGCGTGTATTACTGCGATTAGAATGTGTGCATTCAAAATTCCTTCACTCACATACATTATGAAAAATATGCCCTTACAGTTCAATAGCAGTGGAAGCATAATAGCCAATTAGGTCTTTGCTCACTGACACCATTTCACAAGGTCGTACAACTAGCTGTCTGCCCCATGTTGTGATGACAAAGTTGGACTAATTGTTGTTAAACGTACAGCAATCAGCTAATTAAATTTAGGAGAAAATTTTTATTTTCCCTCAATTCTTGGGATCAAGATCTCTAAAATGAGCCATTTCCCAAGTTCGTAAGATGTACCTATGTCCTGCAATTTTGTGGGACATTACGGAATTATATATAAGATAAGGAGTATTAAAACCAGTAGTTCCAGTTCTAAAGAAAAGAAAAAAAGCTAAAAATTAAAAACTACACAAGCTTTGAAAAACATGAATTCTTCTACTGTTCTTTGTATTTCATCATCAACCAGAAAATTGAGTTTCTGACTGAGAGGTCATTGAAAAAAACAGGAGTCTTTTGGAAGAATTTTTAAGTAAAATATCAGCAATAATTTGCTTAGACTGCTCTCTAAAAATGAAGAAAGAGAAGCCAAAAAGAAAAAGAAATGTAAATTTAGAAACAAAAAAATCTGAAAGAAAATGATAAACAATTAAAAAAAAAGGCTTTAAAATGACACAAAAACTAAATCAACTACTAAAGATCTCACATAGCATTACTCTACGCAAACGAAAACATACAAACTAAGACAATGAAGACAAAACCGACTGGCTTCAATAAGCCACTAGTGTTAATTTTCAAATGACAATATAACAATTTTAGAGTGTTATTAATAGAATATACATTTTTAATTATTTAAGTACTTTTATAGAAAAGAGCATTTTAACAAAATATATTCTTTATAGAACAAATGATTTTTGAGTTCTAAAAAAAGGGGGGGGGGGAGCAAAACTAACCAAACCACCAAAAGCCAGTGATAAACAATGATTAGCAAAAAAGGTGAACATTTCAAACATAATAAACAAATATGGAAAAATGAAGCCTGTGGGAAGGGGCACAAAAGATCAGTAGGAAGAAAAATATGTTACAAGAACTGAAAAATGAAGTTTTTAAGATCGATATTATAAAAATCTAAAAGCTACAACAAATTTAAGCTAAAAAGAGGGCACAAGAAAAAAAAACACTAAAAGAAATAACATAAATATATATATATATACAGAGCTCTTTTTCAGCCGGTATGCACACTGGTAAACTTTTTCAAGGAAAAATTTAGCAAGGTTAGCTCTAAGCAGCAGAAAGTTAGGATAGCACGCAATCCCATACAGATTGACCTAATCACTGCATCATACGGCTCTGGCAAGACATAAATTGCATTATCATGCTGACTGGTTTCTGAATGGATGAGAGTCTGAGATTCTAAATGTTGGCCACCCAACACCAAGGAAAATGTAACATTCGGTGAGATAGAAGTTGCGAATTTATATAAGAGACTTGGGCTTCCAGAAAGAGAGATCCTAAGAAATTACTGTGACTACTTAGTTGATCAACATCATGCCGACTGGTTTCTGAATGGATGAAAGTCTGAGTTTCTAAATGTTGGCCACTCAACACCAAGGAAAATGCAACATTCGGTGAGATAGAAGTTGCGAATTTATATAAGCACTTGGGCTTCCAGAAAGAGAGTTTCTAAGAAGTTACTGTGACTACTTAGTTGAGAAGAAATTACCACCTGCCCTGTGCCTCTTATAAACATAATAAACAGCATACCAATTTCTACCAGCAAGTGTGAATGTGGTTTCTCGCAAATGAATTTGATTGTAGCACCAACAAGGGCATCAATACACCTGAAGACTGTAATTTCACTGATGTTCATTAAGATGAAGAATAAATTATCAACGTTTATTCACAATTAAAAGCTTTATTAGCATCGACTAATAAAGCTTTTAATTGTGAAAAAACGCCGAGCCAAACGCTCTGTGAAACTATAGTTGATGCTAACAAAGCTTTTAATTGTGAATAAACGTTGATAATTTATTCTTAATCAACATCACAAGTGTGTAGTCTTTAATTATATATAATGTTCATTAGGATGGTCGGTCATCTCTGCGTGGTTTCGACCTTCACCTTAGGTAAATTCCTGGTTCCTGAAAAGTAGATATCTAGCAGTTAACACTAAGAGCAAGACAGGAACACCTGAAAATGGCAGTAAGAGTGCATTGATAGCTTTTTGGAATTTACTTTGATAAAAGGTACTCATATTTGTTGTTATTATTATTAAATAATTTAAATTTATTATCAATAATACTTATTATTTTTATTAATATTTTTATGTGAGAGTACCTGTAAACTTTATTTTAGAAAACAACACTGTATATATATACAGTTGAACCCTCATATAAAGAGCTCAGATATAAGGAAGGTTCATATATAACAATGTCTTTGCAGTTCCCTGAATTTTCAATGCCATCGTAATGTTATTTCAACTGGATACGAACAGCAGTTTTGTCCAAAATCAAAATCATATATAATGAAGTTTTTGCCTTTTTCCCATTCAACACTTCTCCTGCTGGAGAGTAGCCATTTTCTTCTTCAGGATATCAGGCGGTGTCGGAATCCCCCTTCACTGGAGGGACCACCACTTCATCACCCCAAGAGCTTAGAGGGTAAATGGTCTGTTTCCCAGCTTAAGAACAGAAGGAGGAATGCGACAAAGGATCAGGGGGTGGGGTGTTGGGGAATCATGCAGGGGTGTACAATGTCAGAGTCTTCGTTTTGGGGCCGTATGTTAAATTGTTCAGATGGACCAGATAGGTAGATGTTTGTCTTAATCGCACTTCTGCAATTCCTAAGCGGCTGCATCTGATGGTTTAAAGCTTAGGAAGCAGCAATTTTTCTCACAAATTCGTTCGTTAGAACACATCAACACAAGCTGGAAAATCATGTCAGTTGTTAAACGAAAAACATTAAGTTTAAGTGAAAAAATTGAAGCAATCAATTTGGTGGAGAAAGGGGAAAAGAAGTGCGATATAGCCAAAACATTTGGCATTCCGGCAAATTTACTATCCACAATTTAAAACAATAAGGATGGTTTGAAGCAAAAGTTCTCGGAAGGTTCTTTTAGCCATGATAGAAAACGATTTCGTGAAGGTCCTTATACAGATGTGGAAGCAGCGCTGTTAAAGTGGGTCCAAGAAGTGAGAAGCAAAAATGTTGCAGTCTCTGGCCCTTTGCTGAAGGAAAGAGCATTAGATTTAACCCGACTTCTAGGAAAACCTGATTTTCAGCCAAGCAATGGTTGGCTTCAAAGATTTAAAGAGCGCCATGGAATCATATTTAAGTCCATTTGCGGAGAGAGTGCTTCCGTGGATGATGAAACAACCCCAAAGTGGCTGGAATCAAGTGAAACCTCAATTTCGCAGTATGAAGCTTGCAACGTTTACAATGCTGATGAAACTGGTGTTTTTTATCAGTTATTGCCAGAAAAAAACCTTAGCTTTCAAAGGTGAAAAATGTTCTGGTGGGGAAAAACTCAAAACTCCGTTTAACTGTTTTGCTGTGCGCAAATATGGATGGATCCGATAAAAGGGAACTTTTCCTAATCGGGAAATCAAAAAATCCCAGATGCTTCAAGAAAGGTGAAAAATTACCAGTAAGTTACAGAGCTAATAAGAAAGCACGGATGACATCGGAACTCTTTACAGAATGGTTGAAACAATTTGACAACGAAATGACAAAGAAAAATAGGAAAGTTCTGCTGCTCATCGATAATTGTGCAGCACATTCGTCTAACGTAGTGTTAGAGTCTACAAATGTACATCGGTTTCCACCAAACACTACATCAAAACTTCAGCCCATGGATCAGGGTGTTATAAAAAACCTAAAACTTCATTACCGCAAAATTTTACTCAGAAAAATTCTTATTAACGTGGAAAAGAGGCAACCAACTGTCATCGATGTTCGAATGGCATGCGATATGCTATCTAATGCTTGGACTACCATAACTGATGTAACCATAAAAAATTGCTGGAAACATGCTGTTTTCGGTATTTCAATAGTAAATGAAGACACAGTGGTTACTACTAAAGACGAAACATGGAATCACCTGAGTACAAAAGGGCTCATTTCATCGGATTTATCTTTTCCAGATTATCTGCTGGCTGACTATGACATCTCAATGAAATCTCAAAATACAGATCAGGACATCGTTGATGGCGTGTTGAATTCTCAGTATGACGCGTTCACTGATGAGGAGGACGAATACGCAGAAGTTAAAAAAATATCAAATGCGGTGGCAATTGAAAGTCTTGATAGTTTGCATGCTTTTTTTGCGTCAAAAAATCTGTTTTGTTCAGCATTGTTGGACCAAATAGAAACACAGCTGTCTACAGCAATTGTTCAATCCCAAAAACAGGCAACTCTGGATAGTTACTTCCAGAAGTGTGAATGAAAAAGTAAAGGTAAATGTTTCAATTATTGTACTTCTGCTTTCTAACACATACGTACTATAGTAGTATACTGTATGTGCTTTTTTACACAACTTTTGCTCGTTTGCTGATACATTTAAGGCAAAATCGGATAAAACGAAGTTTGCATATAACAAACTTTTTCTTAACTCCCTTCAACTTCCTTATAAACGGTTTCGACTGTATACTACACAACTATCCAGACATCACTTTTGTTTTACATTAAACTTATTACCATAGTAATCGTTATTATTTTCCTACGTTATTTTTTTCACTACTCGTTTTTTATTTCCTATGGGAAAAAAAAAAAACATTCGTAAAGTAAATAAACACGATCCTAAGAATTCTGTAAAATCAATTTAAATGTACATTACCTTGTTCAGAGATACAGAAAGCTAAGAAACGTTGGAGTTCAAGATTTAAAAATGATTCCACAACAGGTATTACAGCTGACCAGTGAAGATTCGGTCCTTCACAACAGATTCTATACAGCAAAGCTTGGTTGCTAGGAAACAGAAAATTCTGTTGCCACTCACTACCAAAATGTAAACTATCACGAATAACATATACACAATTGTGTGTGAATTCTACCGAGGCTATACCAAGGCTCATTTAAGTGCGGAATGATCCTCAACTCCATTGATGGTTGATATGCATGTATTTCCTATGGGAAAAAAAGATGAAAAAGAAAGAACGACGCAATTTTAGGGTTCAAGAAGAGCTTCTTGTTTCATTTCTTTTTAGATAATTCCTTGAGTAAACCATGTCTATATGAACTCCTGAGGGATACTTTATGAAGTCAAATAACAGGTCAGGTCAAAATCGCTCAGATCATTGTTCACTTTGATTTCTATACTTACAGAAATAAGTGCAAACAAAGGACGATCATAATCAGTAGCCGGGTGGTGTAAGGCGTTAGCCTTTAACCATCCGTCTAGATGGGCTGTTTGTCTTACAGCACTAGTTCTCCTTACCCTGGAACAAGGAACGGGCGACTGCTTATAGCCCTTAGAGTTGCTCATCGTCAGTGGTGCACCCAGGATTTCTTTATATGGGTGGCTCAAAATATTGAAGATGCGAATAAAAATTCACCGGAGGAAACACGTAAAATATTGGGAAACCACAAAAATATCTCCACCGTATTAAAATGAGTTTCCAATGATTCGTAAAATATATATATAGAGAGAGAAAGACAGCCAGACATCTTCATGTCCACAGAGAAGGTTTAGGCCCAAACCACCTACAGCGGCGACTGTTATAGCCCTTAGAGTTAAACAAAGGACGATCATAACCAGTAGCCGGGTGAGTTTAAAACTTTTTATTTGTCAGCCTTTTGGGCAGGACACAGAAACGGAAGGAGTGAGACCAAGTCCAGCGACTTTGGCAGAACAGCTTGTAAGTGAGACAGAGAACAGTAGATGGTGCCACCATACAAATACGATGTTACTCATATTCGTAAATCATATATTTAAAACATATACAAATATATTAGAAATAAGCAGCCAAGAACGAAGGACCAAGTGATACTTCATGGAGAGGGCCCGATCCCAGGGGCACCCGACTCAGTGCGCCACTGATCACGATGGTCGTTAACCCTCCAAATGAAACAACAACAAAATAACAAACGAGCTAAGAGGTTCTGTCCCGATATTCTGACATCACAAAGTATGCACACAAGTTGTCGTAATCCAGAGGGCTGTGTTACAAAATAATGAAGTTTCTTCTCTCCTAGAGAACCAGCCATATCAAAATTATCGCCGCCCCGGTGGCGCAGTGGTCTAAGGCGCTGGCCTCTGACCATTCGTCCGAACGGGGTCCGGGTTCGAATCCCGGTGAGGCATGGATGTTGTGTTTGTCTTACGGCACTGGCTCTCTCCCTTCCCTGGAACCAGTGATCCTAAATTAGGGACGGGCGACTGCTTATAGCCCATTGAGTTGCTCAACGTGGTCGTTAAACCTCCAATCAAAAACTATCAGGGGTTGTAATGTTTACGTAAGCCTCCAAGAGGCTCGCGTAAAAGTTCCAACTCCTGATTGCTCGTCGCTCGAGCAGCAGCTACGAGCAATAAATTCACGCAACACTGTCTCATGAAATACGAATTAGGAATTTTTTATTTTAATATGAGAAAACAACGTTTTCATTCGTCCGTAAGGGGTCCGGGTTCGAATCCCGTCAGGCATGGATGTTGTGTTTGTCTTACGGCACTGGCTCTCTCCTTTCCCTGGAACCAGTGACCCTAAATTAGGGACGGGCGACTGCTTATAGCCCATTGAGTTGCTCACGGTGGTCGTTAAACCTCCTTTTTTTTTTTTTTTTTTTTTTGATTGGAGGTTTAACGACCACCGTGAGCAACTCAATGGGCTATAAGCAGTCGCCCGTCCCTAATTTAGGGTCACTGGTTCCAGGGAAGGGAGAGAGCCAGTAAGACAAGCACAACATCCATGCCTCACCGGGATTCGAACCCGGACCCTTACGGACGAATGATCAGAGGCCAACGCCTTAGACCACTGCGCCACCGGGGCGGCGTTAAACCTCCAATCAAAAAAAAAAAAACGTTTATGAATGCAATTATTTATAAACGTTGTTTCTCCATATTAAAATGAAAAATATGTTCATGCAATATTTGCAGTTTTCTTATTGCAAGTTTACCAACCACCGTGAGAGCCGCCCCGGTGGCGCAGTGGTCTAAGCGATGGCCTCTGATCATTCGTCCGTAAGGGGTCCGGGTTCGAATCCCGGTGTGCCGCCCCGGTGGCGCAGTGGTCTAAGGCGCTGGCCTCTGATCATTCGTCCGAAAGGGGTCCGGGTTCGAATCCCGGTCAGGCATGGATGTTGTGTTTGTCTTACGGCACTGGCTCTTTCCCTTCCCTGGAACCAGTGACCCAAAATTAGGGACGGGCGACTGCTTATAGCCCATTTGAGTTGCTCACGGTGGTCGTTAAACCTCCAACCAAAAAAAAAAAAAAAAAAAAATCCCGGTGAGGCATATGGATGTTGTGTTTGTCTTACGGCACTGGCTCTCTCCCTTCCCTGGAACCAGTGACCCTAAATTAGGGACGGGCGACTGCTTATAGCCCGTTGAGTTGCTCACGGTGGTCGTTAAACCTCCAATAAAAAAAAAAAAACACCGTGAGCAACTCAGTCGGCTGTTTATAATTTAGGGCCACTGGTTCCAGGGAAGGGAGAAAGCGAGTCCGTAAGACAAACAAAACATGGAGGCCTCATCGGGATATCTCGGACGAATGATGACAAGCCAAGGCTTACACCACTGCGCCACCGCCGAGGCTGTCTGTGATTGGTTCATCATTTACAAAGGGATTAGGAAGTTGGGGGAAGAACGTTTGCTAGATAGTGTAAAAGATAAAGATTGAGCACATTTTTTCACATTTGAGTGGGCGTGAATTAAAAAAAATAGTCAACGCAAAAAAACCCATTAAGTTTCTTACAGTCACAAAAAATAAAATAACAGTAAATTTTAGAAAAACCGCTAATTTTTTTTGTATAAATTTTGTATTTAGTAATTTTCAAAATACGTCATACAAAGCAAAGAGTTTTTTATTTGTTTGCTTGAGGGTTTATCGGCTACGGTGAGCAACTTGATTTTCTTCTTACGTCTGCACGTATTTTGGAAGGTAGCACGTGTCTTCTTTGATTGACGTTGTTATAAATACTTTTACCCGACAGCGCGCTTCTTGATATTTCCCTTAACCGCTCCTGGTGGCTCAGTGTACGAAGAGTTGGCTTCTGACCATTCGTTCGAGATGGGTCCTGGTTCGAATCTTGATGAGGCACGGGTGTTGTGTTTGTCTTACGGCACTGACTCTTTTCCTCCTTGGAGCCCGTGGCCCTAAATTAGGGACGGGCGACTGCTTATAGCTCACCGAATTGCTCTCACTGTAAGGTGACCAGATTTTTGAGACCGAAATTTAATACAAAATGACATATTGTCCTCAATTTCAATGCAAAACTGAGGACAATTTCGTTTCGATTGAGGACTTATTGATTGAGGACAACATCTGGACATCTGGCACATTATCGTAAAGCCGAAGATTAGCAACGAATGTTGTGAACTGTACCATAATCGCTCAGTTTCATGGGAAAACATACGACGAATCTGAAGGATGATTTTCATGTGAAATGACTATAAACTAGCAATAAAGTACTTCCATACGAAATGTTACTTCTGATAAATTTTGAATGTTACTTATAGAGGACAGCACATCCAAACAAAGCTACGTTTTGATTTTGTACTGCAATTTCATTGTGATGTCTTTGCTTGCGATTCTGTACAAGAAAAAATATCTGAAGCTAGAAAATTACTATACACTGCAAGGACAGAAATCATGGAATACCTGTATATGTTATCTTTATGAGGAGGAATATTTCATGTCCAAAAACTTCACGCCGCCCCGGTGGCGCAGTGGTCTAAGGCTTTGGCCTCTGATCATTCGTCCGTAAGGGGTCCGGGTTCGAATCCCGGTCAGGCATGGATGTTGTGTTTGTCTTACGGCACTGGCTCTCTCCCTTCCCTGGAACCAGTGACCCTAAATTAGGGACGGGCGACTGCTTATAGCCCATTGAAATGCTCACGGCGGTCGTTAAACCTCCCATTAAAAAAAAAAAAAAAAAAACTTCACTTGAAAAAACACTTTAAAGAAAAATGTACTGAACAAAAGTTGTAGAACTCTCAACAGAACTACCAAATGCAACCAAATTTAACATCAATTACTAATTTGATTGCAAGAAAGTGGATGCTGAAAATGATGAGATTTATCTCCCATCCTGGAAATATTTTATTTAAATCCAGTTAAAACGGAAACAAAATATCACCACGATTTTTCTTTTAATTGAAGGTTTAACGACCACCGTGAGCAACTCAATGGGCTATAAGTAGTCGCCGTCCCTAATTTAGGGTCACTGGTTCCAGGGAAGGGAGAGAGCCAGTGCCGTAAGACAAACACAACATCCACGCCTCACCGGGATTCGAACCCGGACCTCCTTTTTTTTTGGAGGTTTAACGACCACCGTGAGCAACTCAATGGGCTATAAGCAGTCGCGCGTCCTTAATTTAGGGTCACTGGTTCCAGGGAAGGGAGAGAGACAGTGCCGTAAGACAAACACAACATCCATGCCTCACCGGGATTCGAACCCGGACCCTTTTCGGACGAATGATCAGAGGCCATCGCTTAAACCACTGCGCCACCGGGGCGGCATCACCACGATTATCGAGATGACTTTGTTCGATGCTTTTTTTTTTTTGATTGGAGGTTTAACGACCACCGGCCGCCCCGGTGGCGCAGTGGTCTAAGGCGTTGGCCTCTGATCATTCGTCCGTAAGGGGTCCGGGTTCGAATCCCGGTCAGGCATGGATGTTGTGTTTGTCTTACGGTACTGGCTCTCTCCCTTCCCTGGAACCAGTGACCCTAAATTAGGGACGGGCGACTGCTTATAGCCCATTGAGTTGCTCACGGTGGTCGTTAAACCTCCAATCAAAAAAAAAAAAAAAAAAAAAAAAAACGACCACCGTGAGCAACTCAATGGGCTATAAGCAGTCGCCCGTCCCTAATTTAGGGTCACTGGTTCCTGGGAAGGGAGAGAGCCAGTGCCGTAAGACAAACACAACATCCATGCCTCACCGGGATTCGAACCCGGACCCCGTTCGGACGAATGATCAGAGGCCATCGCTTAGACCATTGCGCCACCAGAGCGGCGTTCGATGCTTTGGGACGGCTTCTATGAATATTGCATGATTTCTAACTTAATCCAGGGAAAAATTCATCCGCTCCAGAAATAGTTTTTTTTTTTTGATTAAAGGGTTTTTTTTTTTTTTTTTTTGATTGGAGGTTTGACGACCACCGTGAGCAACTCATTGGGCTATAAGCAGTCGCCCGTCCCTAATTTAGGGTCACTGGCTGATTGAAGGTTTAACGACCACCAGGAACAACTAAATGGGCTATAATGCCGCCCCGGTGGCGCAGTGGTCTAAGGCTTTGGCCTCTGATCATTCGTCCGTAAGGGGTCCGGGTTCGAATCCTAGTCAGGCATGGATGTTGTGTTTGTCTTACGGCCCTTCCCTGGAACCAGTGACCCTAAATTAGGGACGGGCGACTGCTTATAGCCCAATAAGTTGCTCAAGGTGGTCGTCAAACCTCCAATCAAAAAAAAAAAAAAATGGGCTATAAGCAGTCGTCCTTCCCTAATTTAGGATCACTGGCTCCAGGGAAGGGAGAGAGCCAGTGCCGTAAGACAAAACACAACATTCATACCTCACCGGGATTTAAACCCTGACCCCTTACGGACGAATGATCAGAGGCCACCGCTTAGACCACTGCGCCGATAATAGTTTCATTTGGGGGTGTTTGGTAGATTCAAATGAGTTTCGCTATTTTTGTTTAACACATTTCCTGTTTCGCTTTTTTTGAGATATTTAAAAAAATTGAGAACATTTGACGTCTTTAATCAGTTTTTATGGAATTGAAGACGAAGCTTTGAAACTGAGGACTGTCCCCAGAAAATGAGGACGTATATGGTAGCCTTATCTCACGGTCGTCCTCAAACTTCTAACACGCCGCCTCGGTGGCACAGTAGTCTAAGCGCTGGCTTATGACCATTCGTCCGTGAAAGGCCCGGTTTCGAATCCCGGTGAGGCATGGATGTTGTGTTTGTCTTACGGCACTGGCTCCTTCCCTTCCCTGGAACCAGTGGCCCTAAATTAGGGACGGGTGACTGGTCATAGCCTCTTGAGTTGCTCACGGTGGTCGTTAAAACTTCAATAAAAAAATAAAAAAAAAACTTCATACGTACAATATTTGCCTTAGCCCAACATAGAATCCTCCACCCAAAAAAAACTGGCTTTGCCTCTATCAGATGAAGCTGGGAAATAAACCTACCTAGGAAATAAAAATAAATCCCTTTTTTCTTGGGTTATTAAGATTCATTGCAGACTTAGAAGGATCAATAAACCACCAAGGGTATTTGTAATTGATTACAAGCAAATACACCTACGAAACATTGCGTTAAGTGCCTGAAAGTGAACGTGACATCCTTCACGATGTTTTCTATTTTGCGCAAGAGGATTTTGGGAACTGTGGCACTGCGTAGCGACGACACGTTGCCATGATATTGTTATCACCCGGCTGTCATCTGTTCCTGTCACAGATGTGATTACTCTCTCTGCAGACGAACTTAGGCTTTGCTGGCATGGCTACAGTTTATGTTGATATCTTTCCATATTGAAGACTTTAAATACGGATCTCCGTCATAAGATTATGAATTCCTTGCTTGTGCTACATATTCTAACTTTGCTCGTTTTTAAATGTGCTGTTAGTGAAGACCAAGAGAACACTGGAGGATGTTTTTGCAAGGTATATATTAAAAGTGCAGTTTTTATGTTGGTAAATAAAAAAAATTAGTTTTCACTGTGGTCATTTATGGGAAGTGGGTGGCCTGTAATTTCCCTGTTTTCCCGGAAAAAATCTAAAGTTCTACAGTGATATCTACTCAAAGGATGCCCTGTTGTTTTCTAGTTTCTTTCAGCTTTTGATGAAGTTGAAAAATTTTCTGAGCTTGGAACTTTTGGAGGAAACTGCCGGTAAAATATTTTTGTTTTAAGGAAGTCAAATCGGATATAATTATGGAAAAAAGATAAAAACAAAGAAAGGAAAAAAATGACCTTTAGTAATATTCTTATTTGCACTGTGATGTTTACCATATGTTTTGTCCTTTGACAATAATAAAAAGAGTTAAAATGTTACAGTATTTTATGCATGCCAAAAAAAGATATAGTAATACTGAGGTATTTGTGTATGGTGTTTCATCATCTACTTGTGAGGTTTAACTGCCATGTAAAGTAAACATGTGAAGTTATTATTCAGTGTTTGTTTCATGCAGGAGAGAGAGAGAGAGAGAGAGAGAGAGAAAAAGAAAAAGATGAGAAATGCATGATTAATCATGCATTGCTATTTCCCCATACACTTAAGTTTTGATAATTGTTAAAAAATTAAAAATGCATAGATCCTGTCTGTTTTTTTCCTAACCCAACATTATTCATATTAACATACCATATTTGTCAGAATTATTTATATAGTGGAATAATGTGTTTTGTGATGAACTGAAAGTAGAGTTCTATTTTAACTGAGAACTAGAGACCTTAACATGTTATTGAACATCTAACCAGGGAATAATATGACATAGGTAGGTTTTATCTGGGAGGGAAGGGGTACAGTAAACTTTTAGTACAGTGGCTGAAGTACATGAACATTAAAATAATTGTAATTGTTGAGCAGCTAGGTCTAGTTTTGAAGTTTTTAACAGAAAATGATTTATAATGTTAAACCAGGCCATAAAATGACAAAATATTATTTTCTGGTAATCACTTAAAAGTTATACATGTCTAGACACGTGAAAAAATGTTATTTCTTTTCTTAGCAGAAAATCCTTGCATTTGACCACAAACAAATTCAAAAGCACCATTGTGACATTTCTCATAAGAATGAAATAACTGGATATCATGAATGGCTGTGATTCAGGGATATAGGGAATTCAGAAAATTAAATTCCTATACAAAGTGTTTTTTTATTCAGTAGAAAGTAACTTACCCCACCAGAAAAAGAACTTGCTCCTTCCCTCTCTCCCAAAACAAGAAAAAGTAGCATCTTGTGATTTATGGTTGCAGTGAATGCCATTTTGTCCCATGTATTTAATGAGCAAAGAGTAATGACACACATGAGGTAGGGCCATTTACTGGTAGAATACTTTCTAATACATCCTATCATTTCACTGCAAGAAGGAGGGGAACACATTTGTTTACCTCTACACATATATGCCAAGTAAGTGTTTACCAATCTTTTTATTTGAAAATCTTAGAAAAAAGATCCATAAATTCTCCTTTATGACAATATAAACCAAAATAATAAGCTATATTATTCTTAATAAAATCAATTTTAAAAGCAAAAGTGTAGGATTCTTGCATTTCGCAAAGTACCTCTCGCTAAATTTCTATTTCAACATTTAATGCATGTGGTTCAAAGTACCAAGCCAGTTTCTCCCAGTGGTAACATGCAGCAAACTTCATAAAAATGTACTGATAATTCAATCAAAACACTGAGAAACTCTAATATTAATCTCTTCCTACATAAAAATTATCATACTCACTAAAAAGAACTATAATTATTAAAATGTCTCATTCACAAAATATCTTTCATTTAAAACACTCGCTCATTTACATACTATACTCATACACTTATCCTGGATAGCAAGAATGTTAAGTGCCGCCCCGGTGGCGCAGTGGTCTAAGCGATGGCCTCTGATCATTCGTCCGTAAGGGGTCCGGGTTCGAATCCCGGTGAGGCATGGATGTTGTGTTTGTCTTACGGCACTGGCTCTCTCCCTTCCCTGGAACCAGTGACCCAAAATTAGGGACGGGCGACTGCTTATAGCCCATTGAGTTGCTCACGGTGGTCGTTAAACCTCCAAAAAAAAAAAAAAAAAAAAGAATGTTAAGTAACAACTTCAAAAAGCATATCACCGTGTAGGGAGATGGCAAGACTAATAAGTTTTTAAATGTTTTTGCAGTATAACTATAGCCAGGGGTGGATCCAGGATTTTCGTGAGGGGAAGGGGAGGCACAGAAACGCAGCGTGAAATTACTGTATAGAAATGGAAAATACAAATTAGTTCCAAATGATAAAATCGATCATTGATATCGTTCCATTAATAAACAAAACTAATATACTTTGAAGTAATAAGTACTTTCTTTCACGAAAAATATTCAATTTTTTATTAAAAACTAACAAATCGAAGCTTTTCCTTCGTTCCTGTGGGAGAGGTGCACACCCTCCCCTCTGGATCCACCCCTGACTATAGCATCTTCAGAAAGTTGGCCGATAGTTGACTTCTTCAGTTTCTTCAATACATGTGATCATTCCCATTCATAAAGAACATTGTCCATGAGATTAATAAACTTTGTGTAAAATATAATTTGCAGTTAGATACTCTTTAAAAATATATTAATAGGTAACAGGAAAAAATATTAAATACTGCTGGAGTTTATAAAATTCCAATTATAAATAATCCTGTGATTTCTTATATAGGAAGTACAAGAAATAAATTGAAACGGACCACCAACACTTAAAAAACTGGCAAAAAAAAAAAAAAAAAAAAAAAAAAAAAAAATGTTAAAATGGTGCGAAATTGATACAAATACTAAATGGAAAATCAAGTGTATCCAAAATTCGATCAAATTAAAATTTTAAGGAGTTCTAAAAATGGAAGACCTCAGTGTTTGCAATTTTAATGATCCAAAGTTACTGTTTACTCAATAAAAAGAACTAATAAAATTGGAAAATGAGCATAAAATAAAAAAGAAATGAAGTATACTGGGATTTTTCTTCATCGGATGGCTTGACGGCCAGGCCACAGGGTCTTAGACTTGTCACTTTGCTGTGGGCAGCAGTGAAATGAGTACATCAACTTTCTGAAGATACCTATCGTTATGTGAAAAAACATTTAAAGGCTTAGTGTTGCCATCTGCCTATATGGTGAGTGCTTTTTTAAAGTTTCAGATGTTTCAATTTTTAGAATTTTTAGTTATGATTCTTGCTATTCAGGATAATTATATGAGTATAGTATGTAAATGAGTGAGTGTTTTGAACGAAATATATTTTGTGAATGAGGCATTTTAATAATGATAGTTCTTAGTAAGAAATTTTATGTAGATAGGGATTAAGAGGTTAGTATTCAAGTTTTTAAGTGTTTTTACCTGTAAATTTTATTAAGTTGTTACTACTGGGAGAAATTGGATGTTATTTTTATATGCATGTTACCACTTGGAGAAATTGGCTTGGTACCTTGAACCACTTGCATTAAATGTTGAAACAGGAATTAGCAAGGTGTACTTTGTTAAATGTAAGTATGCTACACTTCTGCTCTTAATGTTAAGCTGCATGTTTTATAATATATTGAGGGTAGAACATTGTTGTTCACCAGCCATATTTCGTTTTTGATTGAAATAAATTTTCTTTGGTTAAGTCGTAAAGAAAAAGTGAATTTGTAATGTGTGTAATTTGTTTACAGCAAATGCCCCACTAAACAAGTATTTGGAAACTTCTATTTCTTCAAAAACCTGATACATTCTTCTTTTCAAAAGGACAAATCAAATCTTTGTTCAACTCAATAAGGGGTCATTCCACGTCAGATCATCCAGGGCATGTCACGCAGCCATCTCAGATTTTTTTGTGAAAATTGGTATTAAGTACTGTACTTGTGAGATATTTAACCTGTGGACATTTTTAGGTCAGTCAGTCCAGTTGATCTTGAGTAATGCCACTTCAAAAATCGAGTAGCTATGCCTTTAAAGTTTTTGCACTGTGAGCTTTCACAACTTCATGTACTGTAAGACAAAAAAAATCCTAATTTCACAACTAACTGTTGCAGCCACATAATTATTTTTTCAAAATGATCTGCATGATCCATACACTTTGGAACAACTTGTTTCTGCACATTTTTAGAATCAAAAGAACACTTTTTTTAAATTTAGTGACAAAAGACATGGAAAAATGAGGCCACATTTTTATTAAACAAAACAATTTTTTTTCAAAATGAGCCTCCTTTTCAAATTTGCTAAACATATTTTTATATGTGTATTATAATGTAACCTTTCGGCAGGTAAAAAAAATACTTTGGGCAATTCGCAATTTTGGCGAGAAAAAAATTCAAAATGGCATGTTTTATATAAGGGACATTCCGACCAGTAGCGGCTTTTCAGGTGAAGTAGGTGAAGTGCCTATTCACCTATTTTATTTGAAATAAGATTTTATTTAATAGTTTTGTATAATATATTATTTTTTTGCCTTTATTGAGTGCCAAAATACCCAAAATTTTGATCAGATATCACATCACAATGCGCGTTAAAAACGGAAAACAAGTCCTTATACGCAAAACAGTTCAAGTGAAGAGCTGAAATGAGAATGCTTTGAAGTCTGCAGTTTTCGTCCGAGTTACCATGGTAATTGTGACGTCACCCTCCTCTATCTGCCGGGCAAGTGAAGTGTTTTATCATGAGACGTCAAGGCTCTGCACCTGGAGTCGTGACCTTACGAAGAGATCGCAGTGGAACAGGACTGGTTGCCAAGGGTTCTTTGCAATCACCTAGGGATTTTTTCTTGTGGTGTTTTGGTACATACTTTCTGAAAGAGATATGTTTTTTCGTGTTTTGTGATTGTTTGTTAAAAACTTCATTAGTTACTTTAGTTTCATGTACAGTTTAACTGATAGTGATAGTTTTAAGTATGTATCCTGTGAACAACATTGTCTGAAATTTATTGCAAACTGCGTTCAATCGGTGGAAAGTTGAAAATAAAAGAGACATTTTACTTCAAGGATGACCGACAGATTCACTGACAATTGTCGCCAAGAAAGAAATCAAGAAGAGCGGTAAATCTTACAATATTAATTTTAAAATTTGTTGGTTTACTGAATATAAATGGCTTTGTAGCCCTTCTGTGTTACAAAAATTATTTTGTTAGCCCTGCTTATATTTTAGTAATAAAATTTGGCGTGGAATAAAAACAGTTTTCAGATTTCTTAAATATAAAACGGTCACTTTACAAACGTGGTGATTCTAGCGAACACCTGAAATGCGAATTAATGCTAAATAATTTTGAAAAGAATCGGAACACCATTGCCGATGCCCTGAGGGAAAATGCTACGCTTTTGAAAATGTATTTCAACGAAAGCGTTCGTTGAAATAGACTTTTCCTGCAGACAATGATTGATGTAGTACTGTATTTGAGTAAACAAGAACTAGCATTCCGTGACCATGACAAAAGCATTGACTCGATAAATCGTAGAAATTCAAGGAATTGTTTTCACTGTTGATATCAAGAAGTCCTTTAAAATTCAAAATCAATACGAAACGATAAAAATGTCTTCACAGGTGACTCAAAAACTATTCAAAACGAATTAATTGAATGTATTCCTGAATATATAAACGATCACGTCAAAAATGAAATAAATGAAGTTCAATGCTTTTAGATTCAAGTAGATGGGAAGACATAACCAGACTTCCGAGTGCTCTTTAATAATAAGATCTGTTGATTCGGAAGGTGTATTCGTTGAGCGATTTTTGGGTTTTCATGGTGTGAGTGAAGATAGAACGTCAGAAGCTTTATACAAAATGCTAGACAAAATTTTGGAGCAGTTTGATTATCAACACAAGTCAATAGGGCAATGTTACGATGGGGCAAGCGTAATGTCTGGACACTTGACTGGGCTCCAGGAAAAATTAAGCATAAAGCTTCTCAATTTTGTTTTTGTTATTGCTTAGTACATTGTTTGAACCTTGTATTACAGCAGAGTTTTTCTAAAATTTCTAAGTGTCGAATATATTTTGCAAGCCTCAGTGTAATTCCTTTGTTTTTTTTCACAACTCAGCGAAGCGATCGCTTCACTGAGTGGTGAAAAAACAATAATACACTCACATCAACAACAGCAAGAAGCATGCCAACCATAACAGAAACTCGATGGTCCTCCACTTCGAAGTAAGTAAGTGTAATAGTTGAAGATTGGGATAAATTAAAGGAAGTAATCGAATTTCTCACAAATAGTGACCAATCAGACAAAAGATCAATTCAACTTGCCCAAGGGTTTTTAAATGATATGAACACTTTTGAATTTACATTTTTGGGAATAGTATTTAATGAAATATTTGGTTCACTGATCTATTATTCAAAATTTTGCAGAAAAAATCATTAGACATGACTTGACTGGGCTCCAGGAAAAATTAAGCATAAAGCTTCTCAATTTTGTTATTCAAATTAAAAAAAAACTTATGAAATTTTGAGCCATAAAAGGAAAGATTAGGTATTTGAAACACTGTTTGGAAAAGCTAGCAAAATCACAGAAATAAGCAGATCTAAACGGGAATATGCTGCTCTTACACAAGAAACAATTTTTAAAAATTATAAACGATTGTATTTTGAAATTTTGTACCACATTCTTATGGAAATGGATATAATATTTCAAGACAGTGAGGAACTTAAACTTCAATTTGCCTGTCTTGCTGACACAACCAAATTCGACCAATTTAATTCATGGTTTCCCTCTCACGCTTTTGAAAATCTACAACATTTTTACGGAAAAGTATTTGCTAAACACCAGAGCCTTAAAAATGAACTTAGTCTTGTATATGCTGATGAAAAATTAAGGAATATATCGACTCGTGAACTTTTTCGAGAGCTTCATGAAGATAAAGGCATTTTTACAGAAGCTTATAAATTGGTTTCCTGGATTTTAACAATTGCATCTGCAAGTGTTTCAGTGGAAAGAAGTTTTTCTTGCCTTAAAATAATACAAACTTACTCAAGAAACACTATTTCTCCAGATAAACTTGCTTCTTTGGCAAATATTTCTATTCAGAAAGACATTTTCTTGATGTCACAAAGAAACAGCCATTTTATGACGACATAATCGACAAATTTCCAGCTTTAAAGGGAAGAAGAATTGATGTAATATATAAAAAAATAGGTAAGTTCTCATTAACTGATTTTCATTAAAGACGGTAGATATCTTTTCATATTGCTCTTGTAGCTCTTCACCTATTTTTCCTACCGCGAGCCGCCACTGATTCCGACATGATATTATGCAATTTTTTAATTAAGTGGTTGCTTGACCATTTGATACACCTTTCCCCCTCACAGTGTAACCCTATTGGTGAGTAGCTCAAAACAATTTTTATTTTATTTTTATTTGCCACCATCTTGAATATAGGTTCATTTTTCTTTTCTGCAGTAGGCCAAAATAGGGCCTCACAATGGTTTTGAAAAAAGGCAATTGTTTTCCTCTTACTGTAGATCGAAAGTTTTGGTCTTCACTACCTTGAAGAGGACATTTTCTGCTTATAGAAAATGTATAGAAAGGATAGAAAATATTTTTTTTAACCTTGATTAAAATAGCATTGAAATTGCAATAATCGCAAGCATAATCACCATTTTTGATGGACTGTTAAGGTGACTAGGAGTTGGAACCTGAAGTTGGGAATTTTTGCGCAATAACTATGGCTGGTAGAGTTTTTAGCTGTGGAAAACTTAAGTCTGAGTCTGGTCCCCTTCCTTCTTTTTTTTTTTTTTTTTTGCCTCAAAGTTGTAAAATTTTGAATTTTTACAGATTTCAAAGTTACATATCTCAAAAGAGGGACCAGATGAAAATTAAATTTTTGTTTTCATCAAGGATATCCCTACTGGTACTCAACAAAACCTGTGAGTTTCGTTTTGTTGTTCAAACTGGTTTAGAAGTTACAGACTCTGAAACATTTGTGAAAAATGGTAGCATTTGAGCACTCGGAAATGCACAGAAACTGATGAATATTCACATTCATTTCTGTTATCAAAATATATTTTAAGTCTTATGGAATTATACTTAAATACCTTTAACTACCAAATACTATATGTACAATTTCTACATAAGGTAAATAAAACAAACTAAAAAAAAACAAACTTAACAGAGCGTATTGTACAGTTTGCGCTTCACAAACTTTAGCAGCAACCCTTATGTAGATGTGTGGCCAGGGCTTGGCAAATATGTTCTAGATCTAAGAGCTAGCTCCAAAATTTAGGTGCCAGGTGAAACGAAGTCAATAACACATGAACAAAAACATGTTTGGTTATGACTGGAACAAAAAGTGGTAAACTATATTTGTTGTCACTTATTGTAAAATAAAGTTCCAATTTGCTTCATAATTTTCTTTTTCCATTCTTTCAGTAGATGATCTCAAAAAATATAAAATTTCAGATTTCGATTTTTATTAAAATACTATTTGCGGATATCATATTTTGTACATATTGGTTCAAAGTACCATATTTTTTTTTCTTCGTATAATCTGTAGACCATAAAATTCAGAAAAAAATTTCCTTCGTGAGATCCACAAGGGCATATAATCCAACGGCTGTGAAAAAAAAAATCCCACGTATAATCTGCAGCAGCATATGATCCGTAGATCGTGAAATTCTGAGAATTTTTTTTTCCTTCACATAATCCATGGCAGAATGTCTTCAACCATGATATTTCAAAAAAAAAAAAAAAAAAAAAAAAAAAAAAAATGGTCCTTACCTGCCAACATTGGCAATAGCCTTGTTACTAATAACTAGTATTGTATTGCATACCAGGGAAAATAAAATAAGCGGTATCACATTGCAGTTTGCAATGCAAAATTAGAAGTTTGCAATGCAAACTCATATTTGAATCGCAAAACCATGACTCAAAATTTAAAAATGAAATTTCCATTAAAATGTTCGATCCGAGAGCAATTCGTTATTTATCGAAAATATGATTTTGCTTACGCGTGAAGAAAAAATAAAATTCACATATTCATAACTTCACGAATATTTGATGTTTGCTTTTAGCTGGAAAAACTTCCTCGTGGAGCAAAGCTGTGCAGTTTTGAGGTGGTCATTGTTCGACCGAAGAGTGTCTATGATTGGTTCCATGTGCCCGCCTGTCTGCACCATTAGTCATTTAAGGACATGCTCTTATAGCTGTTTTTGTTTCGGTTTGGCCGCCATTTAATTTTAGGGGAATATAAGTTTTGTTGTTTTACTCTTTTTTATTTGAAATCATGGCTACCACAGTGAAAATATCAACCATGAAAAGGTGGATGGAGGAATTAGATCCAAAAGGTAGTTGGTTACGCTATGATGTTGACGGCGATAAAATCTCCATCCTGTCTACCTGTTGCAAAATTTGTCGGAAGAATGTTGAGAGCGTAAGAAATTTTTGAAGTTTCAATTCTTTTATTGATGGAGTTTCTGGATTTATTATTAAAAAGAACAATGTGGTAAAGCACACCAGATCAGAAATTCACCGTGCCAGTGTCTCCAAGGCAGAACATAAAAAATCGCTCACTGATTTTTGTCAAAGAGCATCTATTGGTAAGTCAATGATTATTGCTTCCAATGCATCTAAAGCTTGAATTGGAAAATTAATTGATATAGCATATATGATTGCCAAAGGGGAAATTCCATTTTTGAAATTTCTTAAAATTATTGAGTTAGAGAAACGCCATGGTGTTGATGTAGAGCAAACTTACCATTCGTCCGTGATGAGTGCTCAGTTCACGAAGTGCATTGCTGATGTTTTTGAAACTGTTTTGCGCAATGACTTTAAGAAATACAGACTATTGTACCTTATTTATTGATAGCAGTACATATGTTAGTGTATCTGAAATTGACATTATTTGTATCATGCATGTCAATGAAGTAGGAGATACCAAATTCCCATTCCTGGCATTAAAAGAACTGAAAAATACTGATGCTAATGGTTTCAAAAATGCAATTGCAGAACCCATTGCAGAACCCATTGCAGGATTTGGAGTAGTCAATTTTGAAAATAAATTAATTGGATATTTAGCTGACAGAGCAAATATTAATATGGGACAGAGAAAGGGGGTTGCAGCTCTTTTGAAGAAAACTGCCCTTGTTCAGTGTAAGTGCATTGTTTAAGTCATCACTTTGAAGATTTGCATACTCTAAAGAAGTGTGTGCGTACTCTAAAAGATTTTATGCTGTCAACATATTTTCAAGAAGTACATAAGTTGATGGAAGACATTCATAATTTTTATGAAAAAAAGTGCCAAACGAATTAGAGACTTTCGTAAGCTCTCAACAATACTCGATGAAGATGTATCAGATACACCAGCTTGCGAATCCATGACACTCGATGGGTTTCACATATGCAAAGAGCCAATGACACGCTGATTAAAAATTATTTTGTTATTGTACAACTAGGAGAAAAAGCAGGATTACAAGCATTTTGAGAAAAATTAAGTTCGTCAAATTTGTAACTTGGCTGCTGTTGCTTTGTAACATTTTATATTTTTTGTCAAAATTATCTCTGTCTCTAGTTGGATGATGTAGATACACCTTGTATTTTGAATACATTAGAAAAATTCTATGATTCTATCGAAATTAGGAAGAAAAGAAAGTTTTCAGCAGAACCGTCCAAAATTTTACCAGACTTACCAAACATATCAGCTTGTGATTACAGTGACTGTGATTCAGTGAAAACTGTAGAATTTCGTGGCATTGAACTGAGCTGTAATTTGACAGTAGATTTATTCTATGAAAATTGTGAATATCTTTTAAATCATATTGATCAGTGTGTAAATACCCGGCTCAGTGACTTGCACGAAAATCAGGTTTTCAACGTTGCCAAGCTGTTAGAACCTAAGCTTTGGCCAACAGACATATCTACTCTTGCAAATTTTGGTGATTTTCGAATTACTGTATTAACTGAACATTTCAGTGAATTGTTGACTGCCAATAACATTGACAATGATAAAATTCAAGAAAGCTGGGATTATTTCAAAAGTTTTTGGTTAAGAAATCTACAACACCTGTCAAAGCAACAGTTATGGAAATGTTTGAAAGAAAAGTATGTGAATGAATTCCCAAATCTAAACCACATGATAAATATCATGAAATTATTGCCCGTATCCAATGCTAAGGTCTAAAGAGCATTTTCTTCGATGAAAAGTATAAAGACAGATTTCCATAGTGGGACGAATTCTGATGTTTTGAACCAGCTATTGCGGATAACATTGGAAGGACCAGAACTATGTGAGTTTCACCCTGAACAAGCAATGGAGGTATTTTTTTTTAAATAAGCCCCGACGCACAGGTGTAAAGTCTTACGAGAAAGGAAAGAGAACAGATGCAGAACTTGAAGCTACCACAAGTTCAGGAGTACTCTAGCTGTCAAGTGACAGTAAGTAGCTGTTGCAATGTGTGAATAGGTAACATTTTACTATATATCCATAGAAAAAAATTTGTACTTTTTACATAAGTTAAAATATTTTTATAATTTTACTTTTCATTACTGATTAGAGTATTTTCGATTGATATTGAAAGGTGTTAGTAATAATTTTATTTGATAATAAATTTTAGTCACTTAAATAAAAAAAAAAAAAAGTCTCACTTACTCAATTGCTCCACAATGCTAAATTTGAGGAGCAAAATTGCCCCCCCAAAAATTTCAGTTATTTTTCACTTGTTGCATACATAAACTCTATTTTACGTAATGATCCATCTCTTTGTAAAAAACAAATATGGGCCCCAACAAAATGTTACAACAAACAAGGACTCTAATGAAACAAACTTAACACGTGCAAAACACAAAGTTGATTCCCCAGCGAGGGCATGGTTGCGAAATTTAAGTTCGAAACTTCCACCAGTAAAAATCAGTAAGATGCATTCAGAATTCCACAATGCTTGACAGACAGAAAATCCAAGCAAGTGAATGCACAGTGCACAAACCTCCACTTACCATATGATCATACTGCTTCTAAAATTGCAGTTTAAGACAAGATGAGATCAAAGAGGGGGGGAGCTGAACATTTTAAATGGTGAAAAATCAAAACAGACAGCGAGAATGCAGTCTACTGTCAGTTTGTCTTTTGTTGACTCTGCAACTGCACAGCACCATTGCTTAATTTTTCTTTCTGCTGATATCATTCTCTTCTTACTTCTTCATTGTCGCTTTTCTTTCTTTTCTTGTTTTTTATACCCTCTGTAGCAGCCTGAGAACCATGAGCGCACGATATCAAAGTTTCAACTATTTTAGATAAATGGTGTAACTTTGAGAAAATTAATACTTTTGAACTCCATGCATCAATTTTTACAAATTTTCCAAATTTGTCACTTCCGTTTTCGGGAATTTCCTTCTTCCCTTATCAAAATTAAATGCAGACACTTATGGGACGGGGAATATTTAATAACGCAGGAAACTGGGAACATCACGTAGTAGGGGGGGGGGGGTAGCGATTATGGTAAATCCGTCCGACTTCTGGTTTTGGAAAATTTTTGCCTGTTTTCAAGCTGGAATACAAAAATTTATGCAGTAAAAGGATACTTAAAAATACTGAACAGAGGCAACATCGCGAGAAAAAAGAAGTTACGATTACGGAAAAAATCTTGACTCCATCGACTTTACGTTTTCAGAAGTTTCGTAAAGATAAAATTCTGTCCTCCAAGGAACATCTACCCATCCCCCTCCAAATTCTGCTTACTTGTGCATCGATCTCCTGAGTGGCCAAAATAACGAAAAAGGCGGAATTTCTTGAATTCGCGGAAGAATTTCATGCCTGAAGATTGGGAGGAAATTTTCACGGCGCCTAACTTCCATTTCCTCAAATTCTTGCCTACAGTTTCAAGCTGAAATACGAACATATATGCCATAAAATAATTAAAATAATATTTAACAAGAATACTAGACACAAATGCAACATCGGGAGAAAAAAATTACGATTAGGGCAAATTCTTTTTACTCCATTTAACTACTACTTTCGAAAGCTTTAAAACACGAAATACCGTCCCCAGAAGGAAAATGACCCACCCCCAAATTCTTTTCAGTTTTGCATCAATCTTGAGAATGATCTAAATGATGACAACCCCCCCCGGAGAATTCTGCGAATCCGCTTAAGAATCTTGTGTATATCATAAAAATAATAGCAAAATAATTGTTTTTTAAACAAAATGAAAATTCATAGAATCTGTAGTTTCATGAGTGAGTTCCGTAGTCAGGCAACTAAATCCGTTGAAACTACGGACATTCCGTAGTAATTGGCATGTATGACAATCATATAATCCGCACCTATCATGTTAATCGTGAATCATAATTTCAGAAAGAAAACTGCGATTCACAGCCCTGACTCAGAAATCCAAAGATGTAAGACAGAAATGAACATCTTATTGAAAAAGTAACTGTCATTTTGAAGTACTTTTGTGCTACTTTTAAGTAAATAAAGCTAACTAAAATCACTATCTGTTGCAGCATTACCGTAGTTCATTAGTTACACTAAAAAATCCGCTGAAATTGCGAACAGTCCGTAGCATTGTCTTATTTCTGAATACGTTTCAACTGAATACCGAAAGGAAAAAAAATCCTTAACTGATACAATTAGCGCACCAAAACTAGGCAATGCAATTCACGGAATGGTTATATGCTATGAAATGGCTCTGTGGGATTCCTGAGAGTCACGGATTCTCACACCACTTAGGCTTCCGCATGCGCAAATAATAACGCCTTCCTTGCATAATATTTTCCGTCAAAATGCTTCTAAGTTAAAAAAAAAAAAAAATATATATATATATATATATATTATTACAATCTCTTTGCAGTCTTTTATCTCGCTGTTGCATTACATTTTTTCTGTTACCGCATTTTCGGTACTTTCCCAATAACGCCACCTCTCCTGGCAATTACCTCGCAGACTTTTTAAAATGCTGCACCTTTTTTTTTTTTTCTTCTTCTTTAACTGCATCTGCAGTACCTAAATTTATAATTTTTTAATAATAATCTATGAATTATGCAATAGAAATTACGGTATTTACTGCAAATTACGAAACCTCAAGTAAGAAGAAAATTAGGCACCTGGGTGACCTGGCACCCGGGATTTGTCGAGCCCTGTGTATGGCCTTATCTCTGTGAGTGCGCTTTGCAACTCACTATATTTGTTACTGTTGAATTTAATGTTTTGAACAATTTCAATTTGTAACTGATCAAAAAATGCTAGCCTACAAAGCTGTGCTCACAGTTGCCAGTCAAATCATCAAATTTTTTTACAGTTCCCATATTTAAAAATCGCCAATTGCGAAAAATGTGACTGACAGGGCCACCTATGCTATTCCAAGTTGGTTTTTTTTTTTAAAGAGTACATGCAACTGCTAGAATTAGGTGTCTCAAATTTATCAAATTTTCTTATTACTTTTTATAAAAATATAAACTAATGGAACAAACTATTTTATGAATTATTTTGACATTGAATGATATGTTTATGTACGAATTATAAATGAACTTTTCCTTGGTTATATAAGAGGTAAATGAATCTTTTCTCTGTCAGTTTGAATTAAAACTAAACACAATTACTGGTTTTCATATGAAAAAAACTTTGACTGAACCCGGTCTTTAGCCTGTTTGAATAGGCTGTATGTTCTTCCAGTTGCAGTTTTTACCTCAACCAAACATAATATATTTGTCAGAGATACGTCATAGCAATCATTATTAGGCCAATAAAAAGATGGAGAAAGCCCATGTGGTTCCATGAATTGAACAGTCACAACACCTTCATCGTAGTTAATCTTTTCAATAAATCCCACCTACCAACCGGAATCATATACCACATGCTATGTAGCAGTTAGTTAGCATGTAACTGTAACTCATCTTGGAAATTAGTTACACTGATTTTGGAAAAAATGCTGTAATATTTATCAGAACTTAATCTCCTAGCACCAATTCTGAAATTGAGAAGTGGTGTAAAGCAATGCATTATTGTGCATATACCAGGAAGAGTTTTTGCTTTCTCAAAATGGGGACTAAGTTTATTACGCACTTTGTTCATCTCTTCTGCAGACACAAAGAAAAATGTAATTTCTTTTATATTATCTTCACAGCAGATGTTACTTGTTGAGCTGAAGGTCGGTGCAAACTGACGTGTGTGTGTTTGTGTGTGTGTGTGTGTGTGTGTGTGTGTTTGTGTGCATTTTTGTTTGTTTGTTTGTTTCTTTCTTTCTTTCTTTCTTTCTTTCTTTCTTTCTTTCTTTCTCCTAGACTTAAGTTCTCCATAGCTGAAAACCCTACTACCTATAGTTATTACACAAAAATTCCCAACTTGGTGTTCCAACTCCCAGTCCATCAAAAATGGTGATTATGCGTGCGAGTATTGCGGATTTCAACACCATTTTAATCAAGGTTAAGAAGATATTTTCTTTCATTTCTGTACATTTTCTGTAAGCCTAAAATGTCCTCTTTCAGATAGTGTAAACCAAAACTTTCAATCTACAATAAGATGAAAACAATTGCCTTTTTTCAAAACCATTATGAGGCCCTATTTTGGCTTGCCACAGAAAAGAAAAATGAACCTATAATATCCAAGATGGTGGCAGAAAAAAATAAAATAAAAATTGTTTTGAGCTACTCACCAACAGGGTTAAACTATGAGGGGGAAAAGGTGTATAAAATGGTCAAGCAACCACTTAATTAAAAAATTGCATATCATGTCGGAATGCTCATTATATAAAACACGCCATTTTGGATTTTTTTTTCTTGCCAAAATTGAGAAATACCCAAAGTATTTTTTTTTTACCTGCTGAAAGGTTACATTATAATACACATATAAAAATAGTTTTAGCAAATTTGAAGAGGGGGCTCATTTAAAAAAAAATGTTTTGTTTAATAAAAATATGGCCTCGTTTTTTCATGTCTTTTGTCACTAAATTTTAAACAAGTGTTCTTTTGATTCTAAAAATGTGCAGAAACAAGTTATTCCAAAATGTATGGATCATGCAGATCATTTTGAAAAAAACATTATGTGGCTGTAACAGTTAGTTGTAAAGTTATGATTTTTTTTGACCTACAGTATAGTTGTGAAAACTCAAACTCATAGTGCAAAAACTTTAAAGGCAGAGCTACCCAATTTTTGAAGTGGCATTACTCAAGATCAACTGGACCGACTGACCTAAAATTTTCACATAAAATCTGAGATGGGTGGGTGACATCTTGTGAAAGTTCTGGGTGATTTGACATGGAATGACCCTAGAGCCATTTTTCTACATGGATTCAGATAATTACTGACATCTCTGTATGTACTACTGATTCTTTGAGTGAATGAGAAAGTTTCTAACCTCCAACCTGTATCTGAATAAACCACTGATTATTAAAGTTTGACTGAAATGTACGGAATATAAAACCTGGCCATTTGTATCACTTTAGTTTTGACTAAAATCCAATGAAAAGTATGAAAGCTATAGAATAAAAAAAGAAAATCTTTTAAAAAAAGTTATATGATTATTTGTATTTCCATCAGGATTAGGGAGCAGATTAGATTGTGAAATTAAATGAATTCAGCTTTAAAAGTCTTGCTTGTTCTAGGAGGACTTAAAGGACTGATGAGTTGCCAAGGAGATCCTGAATAGCTGTGTATGAAAGTGTTAACTATGCCCATTCTGATGTATGGTAGTGAAACCTGGGTCTTGTAGACATAGGAATCGTTTCTATGCTGGGGAGATGCGTTACTTACTGACTGTGGATTTGTGGCAAGGCAGTAGTGGTCATGTGCAGAACAAAGATGTGTTGCAGTTATGTAAGGTGTTACAAATTGTTGTTAAAATGGTGGAGTTTTATAATTTCAGTGGTTTGACCATGCTAAAAGAATGAATGATGAGGTACTACTTAGGTCATTCAGAAAGTAAAGAACATTTGCTCATAGCATCTGCACAGGTTCCTGGTCAGCGCTCAATCAAGGTCATCCAGGCTCAGTGTGCTGTTGGCTATCTTTTGGCACCATTGTTGGGCGTGTATTATCTGTTTGTGGTTAGTTACTATTTTTCAAAATGAACATTTGCATTGAAAGTTCCACCAAATGCAAAGTTTGATCAGTTATCTGTTTTTTGACTGCTGAAAACACCAGGCCTATTGATATTCATCAGAGACTTGATCAAGTGTATGGAGAAAGTGTTATGAATGAATCCAGTATCAGGAAGTGTTGCATAATGTTTAAAAACAGAAGAACCAACGTTCATGATGAGGAGTGGTCAGGGTGCCCTTCTCTCCTCATGGACAGAGACAAATGGTTGATGACATCATTAAAGAGAATTGACACTTCATTATTAGCGAAGTGCATGAAAAAAATACCCTGAAGTTTCTTGTACACTTGTGTACCAAATTGTGGTTGAACATCTGAACTTTAACAAATTCTGTGCAAGATGGGTCCCACAGATGCTCACAGATGAACACAGAACTCGTGACACATTGGCGCTCTTAGAGTGTTACCAACAAGATGTCAACGTGTTTATTGATCAAATTGTTACATGGGTAGAATTGTGGATTTCGCACTGCACCCCCAAAAACAAAAGTCAATCATTTCAGTTGCATCACCCTCAATCACCGAAAAAGCAGAAAAAGTCAAACGAAATTTGTGAAAATCGTGGCAAGTGTCTTCTGGGACCAGAAAGATGTCTTACTTGTTGATTTCACGGGAAGAGGTGCAACCATAAATGCTGATGCCTACTGTGCAACTTTGAAATGTTTTATGGCGAGCCATTCAAAACTGCTGCAGGAGCATGCTCTCACAAGGAATCTGATACAGGACAATGTCTGCCTGCACACTGCCAGGAAGACAAAAGAGCTGTTTGGGGAGTTTTACTGGGAGGTTTTTAAGCATCCACCTTACAGCCCAAATTTGGCACCATCAGACTACTACTTACTCCCCAATTTAAAGCAATTCTTTGGTGGACAATGTTTTGATGATAATGCACTGAAGAAGACTGTTATGGACTAGCTGAAAGGACAGGGGGCAGAATTCTTTGAGGAGGGGATACTTAAACTTATCCCAAGATATAATAAATGCTTGAATGTCCAGGGTGACTATGTAGAAAAATAGGCTACAGTATGAGTTTTAAATTTTTCAAACATTTTTTTTACAATTTTTAAGTATATAGCTTTTATTACCAAATGTTCTTTACTTTCTGAATGACCCTCATAAATAAGAGAATATATTCAGCCTGATTAGCAAGAAAGAATGGTAGGGAAGAACAGAAGAAATCCTGGGAAGGCCAGATTTAGGAATACCTGCAACAAAAAAGGTATGAAGTGAAAAAGGTCTTGTATGGGGCATGTGAAAACCTTGGAGATCATTACCAACAGCGATACTTGCAATGATAGCGTCTCACTCAAGCTGCTATGAATTTGGAATTAGTTCTTCAAGATACCTTCTCCCTACCAAGATACCGTGCACACAACCAACATGTCTCATATCTTTAAATGAATATAATGTCACATTTATTTATTGTCAAGCCAAGTTCCCGCATTTAAATTGTTAAAGCGGTCTATTATTCAGTTTGCAGTTTCTGTCTAACTTCCTTGAAAAAGCCATCTGGTTGATGTGCGAAAGCTTGGAAATGCTTATGTGTCTATTTCTTACGTCCGTAAATCGGATCACTAGTATAGTGTTACTATTTCATACATAATTGGTGTACTGTTTCTCGTTATCAATTTGTTAATAGCATTTTGAAGAACATACATCATTCTTCCAATTTTCTGTTTCACATGTTAAATTCGAAATTTCTGACCATGGAAGGCAGTGTGCACAATTATTTTAGGGAGTGGTGTTTTAAAAATTTTACAATAATAATGTGAAATGTCAATCCATCTACTTTTCAGTTGAACTTCTCGCTGGTCGCTTGGTGCTCACGTTAACATCAGGATAAATATAATTTATTTGACAATATTGGTAAAAAACAGAGTGAAGTAAAAGGCCATTGAACAATTGAAATAAAATCGAAATAAAACTGGAATAAAATTGGAATAAAACCTGAATAAGATTGGAATAAAATAGAGTAAAAAACACCAATGATTAAATGTTAAAATCCAGCAATGCTTTCTTTGTCCACACACACCTTCCCTGCCATTCCAGACATGTTTCAACTGTATAATTCAGTCTTTACAGTGGTTGGCGATGCATTTACCCTAACTGCCAAGTCATCAATGCTTCATTGAGTTTTTGCCAAGCATCTATCAGTAACAAAGAAAGGTGACTTGATCACGCTAGTTACGTTAACTAAAACTTTTACAAAAAGTTCAGTAAGTTGGAAGCTTTTCGACCTTATCTTAGGTCTTCATCACGCCAATGGAGGACTAAGATTGTTGCCAGATTCTACATTTGAATTTTTCCTATTTTTGTTGCCAAAACTTAGAATTGATCTCCAGATCAACGGAATGTAGAGAGGAGATTCGGAGTTGCAAGTCATTGAGTTGAAAATAATTTCTATGCTTTCACGGTAACGGAGGGCAAAACGATTGTCAAACGAAGCAATTCGTTTTGCTTCGTTCCAGTGGGGAACTGCAGAAGTGTCTTCCATTGTCAAAATAGACAAGGCAGTGTTGGGATTGCCTTTCGAAACATCTTTTCTATGTTCTAAAATTCTATGGCTAATGCTCCTGTATGTGCTTCCAATGTATAAGTTTATCCCCAGTAGAAGAAGAGATAGGAATGCAGTAAACTCCTGGGAGGTTTAGGCTTTCAACTTTGTCCCTATCCCTTTGTAGAAGTTTCAAGATGTTTGGGGTAGATTTAATGGCAAGATGGTAACCAAAACTTCTAAAAGAATCTGTAACTTATAAGCATAGGAAGGATGGTAAGGAACAGAACCACAGAATTTCAGGTCTTCTTTCTTGTGAGGAAGGAGGCATTCGATTTTCGAATGGTTTTCATATATTATGAAAACCATTCGAAAATCGAATGCCTCCTTCCTCACAAGAAAGAAGACCTGAAATTCTGTGGTTCTGTTCCTTACCATCCTTCCTATGCTTATAAGTTACAGATTCTTTTTAGAAGTTTTGGTTACAATCTTGCCATTAAATCTACCCCAAACATCTTGAAACTTCTACAAAGGGATAGGGACAAAGTTGAAAGCCTGAACCTCCCAGGAGTTTACTGCATTCCTATCTCTTCTTCTACTGGGGATAACTTATACATTGGAAGCACATACAGGAGCATTAGCCATAGAATTTTAGAACATAGAAAAGATGTTTCGAAAGGCAATCCCAACACTGCCTTGTCTATTTTGACAATGGAAGACACTTCTGCAGTTCCCCACTGGAACGAAGCAAAACGAATTGCTTCGTTTGACAATCGTTTTGCCCTCCGTTACCGTGAAAGCATAGAAATTATTTTCAACTCAATGACTTGCAACTCCGAATCTCCTCTCTACATTCCGTTGATCTGGAGATCAATTCTAAGTTTTGGCAACAAAAATAGGAAAAATTCAAATGTAGAATCTGGCAACAATCTTAGTCCTCCATTGGCGTGATGAAGACCTAAGATAAGGTCGAAAGCTTCCAACTTACGAACTTTTTGTAAAAGTTTTAGTTAACGTAACTAGCGTGATCAAGTCACCTTTCTTTGTTAATATTGTTACGTGTTTTGCCCATAATCGTCATCTATCAGTATTTGGTCTCATGAATTCTCAATCTTGCCTGTAATTCTTTGCTTTTTTCTTTCCCTGTTTTTCTTCTTGGTTAATTAGATATCTCCATGTTTTTCTTTCGCTGAAAGAATAAAGCAAAGAATTATTACAGGCAAGATCGAGAAAAATTCACGAGACCAAACACAGACAGATGACGCACAACACAACATGCGCAGTGGAGACTATGACATGGAGATAGAGCATGACTTGACAAAAACTAGATGAAGCATTGATGACTTGGCAGTTAGGGCAAATACATCACCAACCGCTAATAAAGACTAAATTATACAGTTGAAATGCATCTGGAATGACAGGGAAGGTGTGTGTGGTCAAAGAAAGCATTGCTGGATTTTAACGTTTCATCATTGACATTTTTTTACTCGATTTTATTCCAATCTTATTCAGGTTTCATTCCAATTTTATTTCAATTTTATTTGAATTTTTAAATGGTCTTTTACTTCACTCTGTTTTTTAACAATATCATCGAATAAAGGATATTTATCCTGATGTATTGTTAACGTGAGCACCAAGTGACCAACGAGAAGTTCAACTGAAAAGTGGGTGAGTTGACATTTCACATTATTATTGTAAATTTTTTATAATCATCATCATCATCATTGTCAACCATTATCAATCCACTGCTGGACGAAGGTCTCCCCAAGTTTCCTCCACAACGGTCTGTCTTGTGCCAGTCTCCTCCATGTCACTCCCGCATATTTACGAATTTCATCCACCCATCTCCCATGTGGTCTTTTCTGGGTCTTTTCCTGTCCCTTGGAATCCAATCTAAAATTTCGGCTGTCCATCTATGGTCTGTCCTTCTGGCAGTATGTCCAGCCCATTGCCATTTCAGGGATTTAACTCTGATCATGATGTCTTCCACTCTCGTCATTTTTCGGATCCACGAGTTCCTCTTCTTATCTCTCCTGGTTATACCAAGCATGCACCTCTCCATGCTTCTTTGAGTTGTCTGCAGCCTTTGTATGTCTCTTTTAGTTAAGGTCCACGTCTTTGCACCATACGTAAGCACTGGAAGGATGCATTGATCAAACACTTTTCTTTTAAGACATAATGGCATATTGCTCTGAAAATTATGCTGTTTCTTCCAAAAGCTCTCCAGGCAAGTTTTGTACGCCGATTAATTTCTTCATCAATGTGACCCTCACTTGATATCTGCTGTCCAAGATAAACATACGTATCTGTTATCTCCAGTTTTTCTCCATCAATCGATAAATCTTCATTTCTTGTAAAAGCATTGAACATCACTTTTGTCTTCTGAAAGTTCATTTTTAATCCCACTTCTTTACTCTTGTCAGCAAGTTCCTGGATCATACTCTGCAGCTCTGATGGGGTAGTTGCAAAAATGACTACGCTCATCAGCAAAACGAAGGTGGGTTAGATAATCTCCATTAATCTTTATCCCTTTGTTTTCCCAGTTCAGTGATTGAAAGACATTTTCCAATGTGGCATTAAAGAGCTTCGGAGATATGGTGTCACCTTGTCTCACTCCCTTTCCAATTTTTATAAGTGTTGTATTTTCAAACAGCCGAATCTTTGCACTTGCATTTTTCATAGATGTTATTAATAATATTAATGTATGCATCTTCAATACCGCAGGATTTCAGAGCCGTGGTAACTGCTGGTGGTTTCACCGAATCAAAGGCTTTTTCATAATCGATAAAAGCCATGCACAATGGAAGTTCATATTCCCTCGCTCTTTCAATTAGTTCTCTCAGTACGTGGATATGATCTATTGTGCTGTAGCCACTCCTGAATCCAGCTTGTTCTCTCGGTTGAGCCATGTCCAGTGTTACCTTCAAGCGGTGTGAAAGAACTTTAGTGAAGATTTTTATAATACCACTCCTTAAAATAATTGTGCATACTGCCTTCCATGGTCAGAACTTTCGAATTTAACGTGTGAAACAGAGAAATGGATGAACAATGTATGTTCTTAAATGCTATTAAATGAATCTGTTTGATACATTAACGCTAAGTAAAAGCTAACATAACACCACCAGTAACTGTTGATTTGGTAGTTGATCTTGTTTTGAGGAGCTAATCTTAGAATCTCAGAAAATAGCTCAGTGATATATATATATATATAAGTATATGAGAAAAAGTATGGGATTGATTGTTCTGTAATGTATATAAGAAAAGTATAGAATTTCATAATTCTGTATGATCAGTGGCATACTTGTGTTCCATTTTTTTCCTTTTAAATAAATTATTGAGGAGTTAGCAATCTTAAGTACTGAAAAAAATGTTCAATCTTTTTTTCAATAAAGGTAATTTCTAGAGTATATATACCATTCTTAAATTCTTTTAATTTCTTTAACATTTCCATTTTGTTAGGGATAAGTGATCTTGTGTGGTATTGCAGTGCTCTTGTAATCTACAATTATCACTTCTGTGTGTCCTTTTTGTATAATATTCCTACTGTAGTAAATCTGATTAAATTTGGGGCAAACAATAAAGATACATAACTATGAAAAAATGGGTTATTAAAATAAACAAATGCATAAAAGTTGAATAAAAAGGCATAGGAGCTTTTAATTTTGGCTCATCCATTTCAATCAAAGTGGAAGTGGATCTCTGTATTTTTAATCTTTATTGTCCAAAGTGAAGGATATTCACTTCCATAATTTGGTTTAAAAAATACTGAAGGCATTTGCAAAAAACTTAATTGTTACTGATTTGTGTTATCTATGAGATGTTACATAGCTGCTATCAATGAAGTGCCTTCTTGTACTGATTGAACTTATAATATCTATTTTAAGTGGATTAGAAGGGGTTTTTTATACGCCCTCTGTAAAATAAGACATAACGGTTATGGCTATGTTGTTAAAAGCCCAGCCAAAGCAACTTGAAACTTGGGGCTATTATTATCTACTACAAAGTAAGAAAGAGCTGACTTTTAATTTATTCTCTTCAATAAAAAGAGACTGGGGTGGGGGGCATGACTTAAACACATGTTTAAGGTTAACATTGAAAGATGCAAATACCATATTAAGCTGTGATTCAAACTAGTGTTTATATTATTCCGTATCAATGGCAATCAAATTCTAATTCTGTTGTGTATGTTAGAATTGCAATAGAGTAATTACTATACCAGCATATCACCTATGGGGTATCAAATCAGCCAAGCAAAATACATCACCTTCTTTGATTTTTATAAAATTTGGCACACTTATTGTACTTCGTGAAAGAAATAATCGTGTCAATTTTCAAAGTTTTATTTTTTATTTTTTCAGGAGTTAGCAGCTTCTAAAGTTTGGAAAAACATGCAAATTTTCACACATGGGCCAACATAAGTGTGTACATATATATCCACTTCCATTTATGGTACAGAGTTCATAGTAGACTCATTTTAAAGCTTTTTAAAGGGGCTTTAAAATGATATATAACTCAACTATATAAAATGAAAAATATATTTCAAGGTCAAATGTGAAAATATTTGACCTTGAATTTCTCAAAGCCGCCCCGGTGGCGCAGTGGTCTAAGCGATGGCCTCTGATCATTCGTCCGAACGGGGTCTGGGTTCGAATCCCGGTGAGGCATGGATGTTGTGTTTGTCTTACGGCACTGGCTCTCTCCCTTCCTTGGAACCAGTGACCCTAAATTAGGGACGGGCGACTGCTTATAGCCCATTGAGTTGCTCACGGTGGTCGTTAAACCTCCAATCAATAAAAAAAAAAAAAAAAAAAGAATTTCTCAAAGTAGGTCCCTTTAAAAATTTAAAAAAGAAACATGTGTCTTACTTAAATTGTTGACTACAAGTGTGCCAAGTTTAATTCTGGGATCATAGTAAAAAAAAAAAAAAAGTTGCATGAGATGCTGTCAATACCATGATCCCATAGGAAATCAAACAGTAAAATTATGGTCTTTAATATGTTTAATTTTTATACTCTTTCTCTCTCTCTCTCTCTTATTCTCTCTCTCTCTCTCTCTCTCTTTATCTATCTATATATATATTGAGGTGCTTCAGAAATGTATGGAAAAAAATAAACTTTGTATTTTAGTTGATCTCACCCTCTTATTTCATGCCAATATATATAACAATAATTTGTGTAAAATTTCGGTAAAATAAATTTATATTTAGAGGTCGCGCAGTGGCATTGAAATTTCACAATATGTACGAAAATATGCATGCATGTGTAATGAATTATAAAGCTACTTTACATCTTTTTTATATCTATAAAAACACAAAATATATATTACAGAAAAAATATGAAAGAGAAATCAAGTACATAAAATATATAATACCTCACTCCTCAGTTCTAAAATTATTTCTTAAGAGGGTCTTTACTTACAATCTTGGTACTTTCTTTGATGCTCCTGAACCACTTGAAGAAGACACTGTTTCTGCTCTTCATCCTTTGTGATAGCCTTAGCAAATGCTTTGATAAGGGCCACACCATGCTCCGCGTTGTCATTCACAACTCTCAGTTTTTTTGCTATTTCAAAGTCACGCTGGTAGCTATCTTGAAATTCCCAACGCTCAGGATCGATTTGCAGAAATTCCCTGTCGATGGATAATTGGCTAAAAAACATGTCTGTGTTTTTTGTCACAAAGTCTGATAACGTCTTAGTTGTCAATTCGTCAATTCCCTTCTTTTCTAATCTTGCATACTTCAGTGGTTTATCCTCACCATCTCGTTCATGAAGGGCTTTTATCATCTTTCGCTTTTCTTCCGCTGAAACATCCGAATCGAAGAAAGCCAATCCTACGAGATGCTCGCTGAGGTACCAAAGATGTTGTGACAGTTTGTCGACTGCCACAGTTGATATATCTCGGTTTTCTTCTTTGTATGCTACAAAACGCTAAAGAAGTTTCATGTCATTTCTCGGTGCTTGCAAAGAAAGGGGTGCTGTGAACCAAGCTCTCAGATATTCTTTCGCAACAAAATGTATATGTCACGAAGACCTTTACTTTCTCGTGCTGTAAGTTTGAACTGGTTGTGAAACATCCACAGCTTAAAGCCGTAAAGAACCTTCGACATCCATCTGGCATGATGGATAGCTCCTGAAGCATGAAAGCATACACCATGAGGAGGTGTTCCTCCGAGAAAAATGACAACAAGCTCCAGCATCTCACTGTAATCCTCTCTTGCATGGGGCATCAGAAGTTGGCCTTGCACAAATTCTGTTACTGATCGCATGTCACTCTGAATAGCTGCCAGCACCTCAGCATTCCTCACTCCGGGTTCAAAATTAGAGGGGTCAATCTTTGACCATGACTGTTGAAATTGTTTAAAAAGCAGTATACTAGGTCCACTGGAGGTTAATGGTCCCATGCATTGCGTGAATATGGTAGAAAGCACAATATCCAGAACGTGGTGCCAGCAAGCGAAATACAAATGTTGTTTTGTAGCTTTAGTTCAAGTGTCAAACATGCTCCAATTTTAATACCAGTATTACTTGATGTCATATCAAAGCACATATCCCATACATGTTCAGTAAGTTGCCATTTATCTAAGAGTTCTGCAATTGCGGTTACCATAGCAATTCTCGTCCCTGACTGTAATTTAGGAACACCCAATAGTTGATCATCAATATTTGGTCCTGATACTGTTACTGGCAGACGATCTTCTTTTTCTTTTCCAGAAACATCTTGCATCAGTTTTCCAACCCAGTGAACTATCAAGGGGGCCTCAACCTTAGATTGAAAGCTTTTTTGTATGTTAGTGGCTAGCTTGGAGCGGATAGTTTGCCTTTGCCTTCTTACGGACGAGTGACGAAGTGTAAAATCTTCCACATTTTGACCCATACTTTCCAATGCATCAGCTACTATCAAGATTGCTTTTCTGTTACTTATGTTGACCCTATCTAGAGTGGAAGCTAGTTTTAGTGTGATAACCACAGGTGTATTGGCGCTCCTTTTTGCCCTTTTCTGTGCCTTGCCTATTTCAGAAGAGCCTTGATAATGAACATAATCTTCACTATCATTACTATCTTCATCAGATTCGTCACTGGTTACATTGTTTGCGGAATGAGTTTCCAACATGACATACATACTTGCACTCGTATTAGCACTGGTGGGCATCCGCTGCTCTTCTCGTTCGATTCTGAGCATCTCTGCCTTCTTTCTTTTTTCAGCTCTAAGTTTATTTTTAGCAAGAGTTATGTTGAGTTCCATCATACAGCCCTGTCAACCTTTTTCTCGTTGTCCAAGAAGGAATTCTCTGTCCTCATTTATTGTAATCATGCTCATGGCATTAGCATGTGCAATATTGAGCAAATCATCCAATTTATCAACGAATGCTGTTTCATTAGAACGCAGAGTTTCACTCGTTAGTTTGCTACTTTTTTTTTTTTTGTCCGCTCCTCTTATTGAAAAGTATTTCCAGCTTAGCAATTGAATATTGTTCATCACGAGTGGGAATGTGGGCCTTTGACCAAAATAATGCAACTTCTCTTATCACAGCATGTGAACTCTTGCGAATAGTCTTGTTCAGTGTTTTATGGTGTTAAAAAAATGTACTTAGAACTTGCCGATTAGATGGGAGTTTAGTCCTTTTAATTTCACTCTCTTCTGATATTCCTAACAGGTAAATTATTGTATTGTGTCTTGTCAGTACACAGGGAGCAGGAGCTGTCATATTTAAACAGTCTCAAAACAGTAAAATAACTGCAATAACATATAAGGCTAGCCGGATAAACTCGCACAACAAAAACAATAGAGCATTGGCAGTGCATGGCTCGTACACCTGCACTGATTGCACTAACGATATGCAGGTCCTGAGAAATCCAGGACAAGGAGATCTTATTTCTTTAACTGACTGAACACTGTTTAACTTGTAGAGATGTTAAAGTTTTGATATTATACCCTTTGGACAGTATTATTATTTAGGGTAATTGCATTATACATTATCCTTCATCTGTCTATTCTGCTAATTTGCTGTAGAAATTCAATGATGTTGCGTGACCCCTAAATATTATTTGACTGGGCTGAAATTTTGCATAAATAATTTTTATGTATGTTCTAAAAAAATGGGAGGGTGAGAATAAAAAAATTCAAAGCTTTTTTTTTTTTTTTTTTTTGGAACACCCTAATATACACTGCTGGCCACCCAAAATGCAGCACCAAGAAGGACATGAGATAGCAAAGCCAGATTTACTGGACACATAACAACAGATACAAAGATGAAATGATTGGCCCGTGCGACTTGCGGAACACGCAGACATCAATATTTCGTGTGGCCCCCATGGCTGGCAATAACGGCCGCTACACGCTGCGGCATCGAACAAAAGAGGCTTTGGATGTGGGCTTTGGATGTGGGCTTGGGGTATGTCGGTCCAGGCTGCTTCCACACGTTGCCACAGTTCATGAGACGTAGCCGCAGGTGGTGCTTGCCGGGCCACTCGGTTTCCGATCAGCCACCAGAGGTGTTCGATAGGCGACATATCGGGAGAACAGGCGGGCCACGGCAGCAGTGACACCTGGTGGGCTGTGAAGAATTGTTGTGCAATGCGTGCCACGTGCGGGCGCGCATTTTCCTGTTGAAACGTGGCTGCTAGCAGGTCCTGCAGGTAAGGGAGGACTACAGGCTCCAAAACGTTGGAGATGTAGCGGTGGCTGTTGAGTGTACCGGTGATGCATACCAGAGGGGTGCGGGTGTCATATCCAATTGCGCCCCAAACCATAACACCAGGCGACGGACCGGTATGGCGATGCATAATGCAGGCGTCGTACAGTCTCTCGCCATGGTGCCGCCACACACGGATCCGACCATCGTGGTGTTGCAGGCAGAAGCAAGATTCGTCGGAGAAGCCAATGTCATGCCATTCCGTAGTCCAGGTGCGGCGTTCAAGGGCCCACTGCTGCCGCACTCGCCGATGGTATAACATCAATGGTGATCGGAGCAATGGGTGCCGTGCGACAAGTCCCAGCTCCTGCAGACAACGTCGAACGGTACGTGCTGACACAGGTTGTTGCACAACACACCCTAATTCCTGCACTTATGTTCGTGATGTGGCAGTGTGAGCCATCAATGCCAGCCGCACAACATGCCGGTCCTCTCATTCGGTGGTGTGCTGCGGCTGCGGCAATCACTCACGTCGGTCTGTCCGTCACTCCTGCACCCACCGAATCCATACTCATTTCACTGTGCCTGGATGTCGTCCCACACCGGCGCCGATGTCTCAGTACGATAAGCCACTATTCGTCCTCTGTCGAACTCCAAAACGTGCTGGAATGACTACCGTATTCTGCAACGAGGCATCAGGAAGCTTCCCACGCACAGGTCCGGCAGCACAACACACTTCCACTACTTAGACCCTGCCTTCTGTGCACCCTTCTTATAGTTCTTCTCGGTGGCATGCCAGGCACACATGATTTGCATATGCCCTGCAATGCTAATTGTTTGCATGCCCTCTCGTGGGTGGTGCATGCTGCGAATTTCAGGCCAATCGGATGCTTCCTTCTTGGTGTTGCATTTTGGGTGGCCAGCAGTGTATATAAATATTATGAGCATTCAAATTTGACCTGGACTTTTGTTTCTAATGCATTAGTTTGAAAAATTGTGCATATTATTATTGTGCATTTGACAACACTGGTATCTCACACTATCAGAACCCTACTTGTTTCATTCATTTTCATTGCCACGACAACTCCCGCATTGCAGAAAGAGAAATGGCGAGTGAAGGTGTTTCGACTTCAGTGCAGCAAAGAATAATTATCAAATTTCTTTGCAATGCAGATGCGAGTGACATTGAAATTCACCAGAGACTTCAAACCAGTGGTTGGAAAAACTACTTTTTATTTGTAGCGAACTACAACTACTTTTTGATAAATGCAGTTAACTACAATTACATTTTTAACAAAGTAGTGACTACAAACTACTTTGAAAATGTAGTCACTACTTCACTACTTTTAGGACCCGAATTTTGCGAGATTATTCAATACACACTCAAAGTTAAGGATGTTATATTACTACAAAATATTGTATATCCCATATACATCAGACTTTACTATGTAGCATATAGCATATCATATAAAATGAACTGCACAAGACTAAACAATGTAGCATATAAAATATAGCATATCATATAAAAACTTGGTTATGACATATGATTAGGATTACCAGTCGTCCGGGATTGGCCCGGACAGTCCTGGTTTTGTAATGACGTCCGGGGCTGTGTCCGGGATTTTTAAATGAGTGGTTATAAAGACAGCGAAAAATACACAACTAATTATTTATTTCATTGCTATTAGTACTGAAAATTTTGTCTTACCTCTATGTGCAATTTCAAATTAGAGGCGGATGACTTTGAAACCGACAGCTTCTTATTTAACGGGAAAAAGTTTGCATGTGACTGTAAAATTCCTGTTTACTTGCTTCTCAAGCACTGTGAAATAATTATTATACGCCGACCAAGGCAGTTCAATTCTTTCTTCAACAAGCTGGACAGTAGCTGCCATATTTCAGGAAAACCGGAAAATTTATAATCACCTGGAAACATAAGTTAAATAAGTCTTCGAAGCAAGGAAAGCAAACACGTTCGTATTCACACAAGACGAAAATGACAACGAGACAAGTGTTGGTGTTGCCAACCTATTCTAGAAAACTCTGTGCTTTGAAACACCAATCGTTCTTATTCCGAGACCCTCGTTCGTCATAACCTGTCCATTTTAATCTGCTCCATAGCCGATATCATGAAAAAAATGCTCACTAGATGGCGATACTTGGTGCTGTGCAGTTCAAACGAGGAGTATTGGCGTTGTGTCGCAAACACACATGACGATCAAGTGATATGTAGAAAGGCACCTTGTTTGTTTACTGAAGTAACGTTAAAAGTAGTGTCGAAACTCGCTACAAACTACAGAGGTTTGCATCGCGCTACTCGCTACACTACTTTTTTGTTAAAGTAGCGCGTTACACTACAAAATACGCTGAAAAGTAGCGACTACAGTAGTTTCACTACTTGTAGCGCACTACTTCCGACCACTGCTTCAAACACAGTTTGGTGATTAATGTCTGTCTCATTCATCCATCTTCAAATTATGTAAATCATTTAAAGAAGGCAGACAAAGCATCAGCAACGAACCACACATGGTACGACTGGCAACGGCTGTTAATGACGCCATGACTGTGCGGCCGCCTCAGTGGCGCAGTGGTCTAATACTTGCTTATGACCATTTGTTCGTGAAGGGTCCAGGTTCGAATTCCGGTCAGGCATGGATGTTGTGTTTGCCTTACGGCACTGGCACTCTCCCTTCCCTGGAACCAGTGACTCTAAATTAGGGATGGGTGCCTGCTTATAGCCCACTGAGTTGCTCACGGTGGTCGTTAAACCTTCTATAAAAAAAAAAAAATCGTACAGAACAACGGGAGGATTACTGTTAGTGACCTGAGCTCTGCACTGAACATCAGTGCCTGCAGCATGCATGCGATCATCCACAATAAGCTGCACTTCAGCAAAGTGTGTGCCAGATGGCTACCAAAGCAGCTGTCCTACGAGCAGAAAGCAGGCAGGTTGCAAATTGGGAACATATATGAAATTATAATGTGAAACCAAGATTGAATTATTGCTTCTATTAATTGGGTTTTATTGCTGGGTTGCTTCTGACTAACAAGTTTCTTTAGTCGGCTCCATAGATTTTCGATAGGGTTAAGGTCTGGGCTATTCCCAGGCCATTCCAACAGTGAAATATGATTATCTTGAAACCACTTTTTGCACACAGCAGCAACATGACATGGAGCTGAATCCTGTTGAAATATAAATGCTTCATTATCTTGGAAAAGATCACATGCGGAAGGCTCCAGTTTGGGCTCAAGCATTTCATTAATGTATTTTTGTCCATTTATATTCCCATTAATCACGCAAATTCTGCCCACACCTTTTGATGTCGTACTCCAGATCATAACACTAACTGTGTGTTTCACGGTATATGTAATGCAATCAGGATGCAAATCTTCTCCGATTTTTCTCCTTGCATATTTTATGCCATCACTACCAAACAGGAAGAATTTGGTCTCATCACTCCAAATAACACTGTCCCATTGTTTCGCTGTCCAGTTAACATGGGTTTTAGCCCAGTTTAACCTTTTCAACCTTTGTTTGAGAGATAAAAATGGCTTTTTTTGTGGAATTCTAGCTTTTAGACCCAAATTCCTGCAGTCTGCGCTGAACAGTCCTTGCACTCAACTTCACATTGCATTGCGCCATTTCATCTTGTATACACCCAGATGATTTTCTTTTGTCACCTAGGCATACACACATACATACATATCACTAAGCTGTTCTCTGAGATTCAGAGGCTAGCTCCAAAAAGAAATACAAACTACCAGATATTTTTACTTACTGTTGTCGTATCAAACTTCCCCATTTATAGCGATCTTGACAACTCGGGCTTCACTTATATCCATTACACGGCGTTTACAAGATCATTTATACTTCATACGATAATCTTTTTCTCACCCAGACACTCCTGAATCTGATCCACCCATGTCTTCCTTGGCCTTCCTCTGCCTTTCCTTCCTGCCACTTGGGCTAAAAAGATTTTCTTAGTAAGCATCTCATCACTCATTCTTTCAACATGGCCAAACCACTGAAGCATATTAGTCTCCACCTTGCTCACAACAGTTTGCTTCACATCACACAACTGCAACACATCTTCATTCCTCACACAATCTGACTGTGTCTCCCTCCCCCCCCCACTGTAAGAAACACATTTCTCCAGCACACAAACGTCTTCTATGTTTCTTCTGTAGTACCCAGGTTTCACTACCATACATCAGAGTAGGAACAATTACACTTTCATACACAACTATGCGGGACTCCCTAGAGAACCCATCATTCCTGTGAAAACCTCCCAGAGCAGCTATGACACTTTCAGTGAGGAATTCACTCTCCTACTAATTTTATCATCCAATTTGTTCTCTCTGTCAAACATGCTTCCTAAATACACAAACTCACTCACCTGGTCAATCACAGTACCATTTATACTTACATTACATTCAGTGCTACCAGTTCCTCTCTCAAAGACCATAACTTTGGTTTTTCCCTTATTTATACTCAGTTTGAATTTCATGCAAACTTTGTACATCTGGGACAACATACTCTGCAACTCACTTTTGCTCTCTGCCAACAGGACAGTGTCATCAGCATACAGCAATCTGCACACACGGATATCACCAAGATATAAACCACTATTCCTAGGCACAGTTTCGTAATTCTATCATCACTTGCTGTTGTGCACCTTTTCCTGCCTTTACCAGTCTGGTTTTGTAGTGACTGAGTCTCCTTATACCTCTTCAAAAATTTAGAAATGCCACCTTTGGTTAAGTTTCCACCAATTTTTCTTCTAATTTCTTCATAACTGAAGCCTTGTTCACTTAATAGTACTATTTTACATCGCTTTCTGGGTGACCAGTCAACTCTTTGCACCATTTCTTTAATTTTAGTATGTTTCACAAGCTCTCTAAATGAAAGAATACACACAAAATGAAAGAACACAAACACACACACACACACACACACACACACACACACACACACACACACACACACACAGAGAGAGAAACCCAACTTGATAGCAATCACATAACACACTGACAACTGTCCTCCTCTCAGCTCCAAAACATGACATCAATGGCTGAATCGTACTGTGACCCGTTTGGCTCATTGCCAAAACAAGATACCTGATTGACTCTCTAAACACTCATGCTCATTGGCTATATTCAAATGAAGGAAAGCTACTTCATATCAACCTAAGCAAGTTGTGCTTCCTTTTTCTGGTTATTTGGCTATGTCATGGCGAAAATTTTAACCTCTGGTGAATTTCAGAAAGACCTGATCAATCTTTCTGTTGGTTTATCAGGGATTAATTAATGCAAAATTTTCTCCCATGACATACGCAAGAAGAAAATTCCTGGTTGAAAGGCAGGGGAATTCGTGCGCAAAATTCGCTTGTCCTAATCACAACCAGGAAAACAAAATTTCATGTTAAGGAAAAAAATAAAATAAAAAGAGAATAATATTTGATTTAACTGACTTTGGGGTTTTGGAAATAATTATTTTATCTGTTCTTTTATCGCGATAGGAAAAGGCGAGTAGGTGTGCAGCTCAGAGAATCAAAATTAATTTTACTTTTACATCACGGCGTGAGGGGAAAAAAACGTTTCTGAAAAGGAAAAAAAAAAGGAGTTGTGAGAAAAGGGAATCTTCTTTCAGATCGGCCATTTTAAGGATTCGGTAGAAGTCGCTAAGAAAATGTTGCAGAAATGCTCTTAGGAGGGTTGGCGTTGTTCTATTTTTGGGACAAGGTCACAGCCGCACATAGGAAGTTACTTGGTCCCTACGTGTGAAGGTCAAGGGGTTCCTCTCCCCTGGCTGACCGAAGATGCCATGTGCCTGGTAACATTTATTTTTTTTTTTCTCGTTGAGAGTGCTGGACGCTGCAACGATGCTTACGTGTGAAGGTCAGAGGTCACTCAAGGCATGGGAGAGAGAGCCGTGGTAATGCAGGGCGACTGTTGCTAGGGAAAATTTCATCCAATCAGGGGTCGGCATTTTCCAACACCCCAGAGTTCCTTTTTACACTTTGAGACGCTTGTCTCAGGCATTTCTTGCTCTTGTCTTCACTCTTGCTGGCCGGCAGAAAAAGGGGACGGCCGAGTTTTCTCCTCGCCTTTTGGTGGGGAGAAGACCCACAGAAAAAACGAGTTTTTTCTTGACTGCCTTTGCTGACCACCACAATGGGACACTCTGGATCTGGGCTGCTTATTGAAGGGTGACGATGTAGAACGCAGTTAAAGCGACATTCCGCCGGCCGGGAACTTCACCCTGGCAAGAAAAAATGGCGGGGAAGCGACAGGCTAGTACGATGTCGGTCGTGGAGGCCGGCTTAGCTGAAAAGGGATATGCCTTCTCCCTTATTGATATCCCGCAAACACATCTACAGCTTCTCCATTCTGTTGCTACTCCCAAAAGGAGGCCTGCTTCAAAGGCTGGAGGAAAGAAGCCAAAAACAGTTCCATCTCATACCAAAGTTTGGGGAGGCTCTTCCCTGCAGGTCAAGAAGCACATTGCTGCTAATGACCAGGTGGATATTGAAGGCTCTCTCCCTTTCATCAAAAAGGTACCTCAAGTCTGCAGCTGCCAGCGATGCCCTTGTTCAGAACAGAGGTGTCCACGGGGCCAATGGAGAAAAGAAAATACATGGAAGACGATCTACAGAGACTGTGGGTGTGCCATAACTGTGAACTATTGTGTGAGAGAAAAATAAAAAAGGCATAAGTGAAAAAAAAAAAAAAAAGGACGCCTTGAAACAGGCTTGGGGTTAGGTACAGACAGAAATCTTTTTTCATTTACAAGCTGCTTTGTAACCCTTCCCTTAAAGTTAGACACACCAGCTCTTTAAAAGAGCTTTAAAATGAGCCTACTATGAACTCTGTATCTCAAATGGAAGTGGAGATATGCTACAACTTAGATTGGCCCATGTGTGAAAATTTGCATATATTTCCGAACTTTAGATGCTGCTAATTCCTGAAAAAATTTAAATAAAGCTTTGAAATTTGACATGTATACTTTTGTAAAGTAGGATAGGTGCACCAAATTTTATAAAAATCAAAAGGGGTCAGTTCAGAAATACCCACTTTATTGGTTTATTTGATATCGAATGACACCTATGAGGAATGGGCAAAGACTGAAAAAGGTTGTAGAGAATCTCATTTGGAAAGGGAGTCACTAGAGCAGTGAATTATTGATAGAACAAGGCTTAAAATTCCTAGTGATTGCACATGGTCTTATTGGTCACCTAACTATTTTTGCTTCATGTCACATGTGGGCAGTAATTATCAGGTATTCAACCTCCAAGATTATTGAGATCTATTTGTCTGCCATTAAATGGAAAATGAAGCACATTGAGATTGATGACAGAGATATTTATAGTGTTTGGAGATGATAAAGGAAAACTTTTATAGCAGAAATTATGCTCAGCAATAAACAGTATTTTCATCTTTGCTTATAAATTACTGTAGAGGAAAAAAAAAAGGGGAAGATCTTGGAATTTTTCCATTGCAAGAAATTAGGGTGATATTGTGCAGCCTCTGGTACAGTAGTCTAAGTGCAGGCTTCTGACTGTTTGTCTAAATGGGTCTGGGTTCTAATCCTGTGTGAGGCATGTATGGTGCAGCTGTCTTATGGCAGTGGATCCCCACCTTCTATCTGTGGAACCAGTGGCCCTAAATTAGGGATGGACAACTGCTTATAGCTCATTGAGTTGCTCATGGTGGTCAGTTAAGTCCCCGAACAACAATAAAAACTGATACTATATTTATATCTCTCTTTGCATGATACATGAATGCTATTACATTTATTATTGAACCGGGAAGATGAATATTTGTGATTCATTTCAGAATGCCAGCAAGGTAATGTGTTTATATATATAATTTTGATAATGAGAGAAAAACAATCCTAACGCAATTCTGGTAAGAAAAACAAACAAACTTAACAGTAAATTATTTAAGTTCAGTTATTAATATATGTTCTGTTTAAATGTAATTGTAATCTAGTTGTACTTGATTCGTTAGAAGGCAAAAGAAATTACCCCCTACTGAAATAGCATAGGTGAAACTTCAGCATCTGATTTAGTAGTTCTTTTGTTTTTGTTAACAGTTCATTTTATTTTTCATGTACAATACTTACAGCTTTTTGTTATCTCTTTTTCTTTAGTCTTGTCATCAGTGAGTTGTTTTATTCAGGTGCCATTTTTTATGTAATATGGCAAAATAATACATTAAAAAATCACCTTATTATTTAAAATGCATTTGAAGGTTACTCACCATTTCACATACAGTTCCAACAGTTTTTGCTTAATTTAAGTTACATTTCTAGCACGTTGTTAGTTTGCTCATTATGGTTTGAGAAGCGGATATTTCATATCATTAATTTTCATTTTGTCTATTGAATACATCGTTTGTTCTAATATCCAAACTCTGTTTTAAGATTTAATATCCTCTACTTCACATGCCAGCAAATGTCTAAACACCTAAAAAAAACTGAATGTTTCAAAGCTTAAGAAATTGTAACACTCTAAAAACTGTAAGAACGAATTAAAACCTTGATATCCTGTTTACAACCTTTAGCTACATATTTACAAAATACCTTGGATTAATTTCAGAGCCTCAAAAGAATCAGAGCATCCAAAAAGAACAATGAACTCTGTCTATCCGTTCCCATTCTCACCCCACACTGCAACCACATTATCTCCGAGCACTTTTTATCCCATCCCAAGGTCATTATCAAGGAGCCCTGCAGCTACCGACCACACCCTTTGCCTTCCTGCTAGTGAATGTTCCAGGCTTCGTGTCACATCGTCCCAACATGCATTGCCCGATTTACTTGGGTGGCGCCATCTATTGGATGATTCAGCTCCCCCCCCTTGTCTTCTTGGTTCTCTATTCTTATTAATTCCTTCCAATTTTTATAAAATACCTTTGATAGGAATCAATAAGAATATCAATTCCTTCTAAAATTTATTGGATGGAATTAATAAGAATGGAAAGCCAAAAAGATGGAAAAAAAATAAAAACAAAGGAAAAAAACTGAATCATCCAATAGATGGTGCCACCCAAGTAAATCGGGCAATGTGGCACGAAGCCTGGAACATTGACTAGCAGGAAGGCAAAGGATGCAGTTGGTGGCTGTAGGACTCCTTGAGAATGACCTCGGGATGGGATTGAAAGCGCTCGGAGAGAATGTGGTTGCCATGTGGGGCGAGAATGGGAATGGGTAGGCAGAGTTCATTGTTCTTTTTGGATGTTTTGGTTCTTTAGAGGTTCTGAAGTTAATCAAAGGTATTTTGTAAATACACTGCCGGACAATTGCTAAGGACGGATGACAATAGCAACGATAGCAACCATAAAATGGAAGGCAGGAAAATGTGGAAATTAGCATAAGTGCGGGATACAGTAAGACGTGTTGTGCGTATGCAAATTTTGGATTGCCGAACTTGTTCGTGACGTCATAGCGCTGATAAGAGATATAAAGGATTTGACGCGTATTGACCATTGTTGTTAAACGCAAAGTTGAAAGGGAAAGAATCAATTGACGAACTTGCAATTTTCAGTATGTCTTCCCGACATCACCTAGATGATTTTACGCGTGGCCGCATTATTGGCAAGATTGAAGAAGGGCGAAAAGTAACAGAAGTTTGCCAGGGAGTTCGACGTCAGCCGCAGTGTTGTTTCAAGGCTTTGGAAATCATTTCAAACAAATGGAGAGTGTAGCAAACGTCACAGGGGGAGGTCGTGTTCGCAGTACGACACCTGCAGAAGATCGGTACATAGTGCTATCAACAAAAAGACACCGGCGCAGCACAGCTAGTGAGGTAGCAAATCAGTTTATGGCTGCTACTGGCAAGCGGATCTCCCGAAAAACTGTCGCCAGACGTTTGCATGAAGGAGGACTATACGCCCGCCGTCCTTTTGTGTGCGTCCCATTGTCCAGACGTCACCGTACCGCCCGTTTGCAATGGTGCCATCAACATCGCAATTGGACAAATAATGACTGGTCTGCTGTCCTCTTCTCAGATGAGAGTAGATACAGTCTATCATCTGATTGTCGACGACAACTGATCTGGCGTGATAGTGGTACTGCATATTGTCCAGCAAACATACAGGAAAGGGACCGATATCCGACATGTAGTGTCATGGTATAGGCTGGCATCATGATCAATGGCCGTACGTCTCTCTATGTGCTTCCCACTGGGACTATGACTGGCCAAGGATACATTAATGATGTTCTGCTACCTCATGTTCGCATGTTCCGTGGTGCTGTCGGTGATAGATTCATTTTCATGGACGACAACGCAACATGTCATCGAACAGTCGCTGTCCAGGAGTGTCTTGAGAGCGAGGATATTCAACGCCTCGTATGGCCAGCACGTTCTCCAGATCTGAATCTCATTGAAAATGTGTGGGATGCTTTGGGGAGGAGTCTTGCTGGTCGCCAATGCCCTCCAATAAACAAGGGCACCCTCATCCGTGCACTGACAGAGGAATGGGATAAATTACCCCAACAGCTGCTTGATAATGTTGTGCAAAACATGACGCAACGTGTGGAATCTTGCATCGCCCTCCATGGTGGCCATATCCCGTATTGACATCTTACGCCGGAACGCCTGCTGACGGTAATTGCATTTTTTTCACGTTTACGTATTCTGCACAAAATGGCCTGTTTGTCCCATGAAGACGTTCCAAAGCCTTCTGGATCTCAGAGCACAATAAATTGTCTTTCTTGTAATGTCCTGGCATTCTGACATTATTTTATTTCACTTGGCATCCAACCACACTTACTTTTTTATGCGCTATATAGCCGTTTATGAGCCGCCCCGGTGGCGCTGTGGTCTAAGGCGTTGGCCACTGATCATTCGTCCGTAAGGGGTCCGGGTTCGAATCCCGGTCAGGCATGGATGTTGTGTTTGTCTTACGGCACTGGCTCTCTCCCTTCCCTGGAACCAGTGACCCTAAATTAGGGACGGGCGACTGCTTATAGCCCATTGAGTTGCTCACGGTGGTCGTAAAACCTCCAATCAAAAAAAAAAAAAAAAAAAAAAAAATAGCTGTTTATGATCCGTCCTTAGCAATTGTCCAGCAGTGTATGTAGGTAAAGGTTGTAAACAGGATATCAAGGTTTTAATTCGTTCTTACAGTTTTTATAGTGTTGCAATTTCTTAAGGTTTCAAATATTCGTTCTTTTTTTTTTTTTTTTTTTTTTTGTGGTGTTTAGACATTTGCTGGTATGTGAAATAGAGGATATAAAGTCTTAAAATAGAGTTTGGATATTAGAACAAATGATGTATTCAATAAGCAAAGTGAAAATTAATTATATGAAATTTCCGCTTCTCAAACCACAATGTGCAAACTAACAACATGCTGGAAATGTAACTTAAATGAAGTGAAAACCATTGGAACTTTGTGAAATGGTGAGTAACCTTCGAACGTATTTTAATTATGAACAAGCACGTTAATTTAGAAGCAGCCAATTGAATATTTACATTCAATAGAGCTGTAATGATGATCTTATTATTTGGTTTTCAGTTGTCAAATACAGTTATTTCTTTGAGCAATATCTTTCTGCTGCAAGCAAGATAAAAACAGAAAAAAGGACATTTTAAGCATTTTTCAATTAATATAATCAATGTATATATACACTATCTACCAACAAGTAATTGGAACCCCCTGCAATCGACGATATCTGCGGTCCTGATACACGTGACGGCCGCCGCCGTTAAATATCGTGTGTTAAACAACAACGCAACCAGTCGCATGCAAGATGCCACGCAGTTCGAAGCTCTCTGATTTCGAGAAAGGTGTAATCGTTGGGTATCACAGAAATGGCCGATCCATACGTGACATATCCAGCGAGTTGAAGTACCCAAAATCGACAGTGGCCTACGGGATTGGCAAGTGGAAGATGAGAGGTGACTGTCGGAATGTGCCCTGACCCGGCAGACTCACAAAACTGGAAGTTAGAGACCGACGGGTGCTGGCCAGAGAAACTCAGAAGAACCGCACCAAATCGATGGGCCACATCCGCGAGGAGTTTCAACAGGCATCCGGGAGGGTTCTTTCGATGAATACCATTCGTAAGGAAGCCCATCTGCTCGGTCATCATGGATGTGCTGCCTCCCACAAGCCTTTGATCACCAAGTCCAATAGCGCTGCTCGGCTAACGTGGTGCAAAGAACGGCGACAGTGGACCGTTGAACAGTGGAAACAAGTTCTCTGGAACGACGAATCAAGGTTCACCCTCTACCGTTCGGATGGCAGGGTCTGGGCTTGGCGTCTGCCTGGAGAACGCCTCCTGCCTGAATGTATTGTGCCAACTGTGAAGTTCGGCGGTGGTGGAATTATGCTATGGGGGTGTTTCTCCTGGTATGGCATGGGACCCTTGGTCACAGTTCCTGGTAGACTCAACGTCGAGACCTACTGCACCATTTTGGATGACCATGCGCTTCCTACGTTGTGGCAGTTTTATGGGGTGGACCCATGTTACTTTCAGGATGACAATGTCACCTGTCATGTTGCAAGGTCCACCATGGCTTGGTATGGTGACAATGGGGTTAATCGAATGGACTGGCCTGCGCAGAGCCCGGACCTTAACCCTATCGAGCACCTCTGGGACGAGTTGGAGCGTCAACTTAAGGGGTGCCCCCACCGTCCGAAATGAGTGAAGGAACTGACCTGTCTTCTCCAAGCCGAGTAGAAGAAAATACCGCTAGCCATCGTACAACGCCTGGTTGAGAGTATGCCCCGGAGGGTCGCAGCTGTAATCGCTGCTGGTGGAGGCTCCACCAACTATTGAAGGTGAATAAACTTCATTTTCCTTTGCTATCACAGGTGTCCAATTACTTGTTGGTAGACAGTGTATATTATATTGACAAAAGTCACTAGACACCCTTTCAAAAGAAAATGGACAGATCCGCTGCGTTGTTAAGATGTGCGGTACAGCTGCAAACAGTATAAAAACAAGCCTGCAGCTGACTGCGATCATATCGCACTAAGGGTTGAGTGAAAATGTTGCAGTGAGAGAGAACTGACTTTGAGAAAGGAAAGATTGTTGGGTGTTGTATTAGTGGGTTGTCAATAAGAGAAACCGAGAGGCATTTAAACATACTTAAGTCAACTGTTTTGATTGTACTGAATAAGTGGAAGACACATGGCGTGCCTGAAGCAGCAAAACGTACCAGCAGACCAAAAAAATCGGTGATACAGGACGTTGAAGCCTCAGGAGAGTTGTTACAGCTAATCGATGGAGTACTTCACAAGACCTCAGTGTACAGGTGAGTAAAAATGCTAGAACCTCGATATGTACATATACCATTCGCAGAGAACTTCATTCCATGGGTTACCATGGTCATGCGGCTGCTCATAAGCCTTTCATCTCCACTCGGAATACTACTCGTCATTTAGCATGGTGTAAAGAACATTTATTGTGGACCGTAGATCAATGGAAATGGGTCGTATGAACTGATGAATCAAGGTACCCCATCCATCAGTCTAATGGCCATGTGTGGGTATGTCGGCAGCCAGGGGAACACTATTTACCACAGTGTACTGTTCCTACGGTCAAGTTTGGAGCTAGCAGTGTACTCGTGTTGGGGTGTTTTTTGTGGTGTGGTCCCGGCCCATTGGTTATCGTGGACGAACCTTGTTAACCAGCATGTCTACCTCGATATTCTGGGCAAATATGCCCTACCAACTCTGTGGCAATACTATGGAACCGAGCCTTGTTGGTACCAGCAGGATAATGCACCAAGCCATAAAGCAAGGACTGTTACGGCGTGGTTTGCCAATAATTTTGTATCGTGTGTGGACTGGCCAGCACAGAGATCTCATCTTAATCCCGTAGAGCACCTATAAGATGAGTTAGAACACCACATAAGAAGTTTGGAACCAAGGCCTACTACTAAGCAACAGTTAGCGGCAGCATTATGTACTGAATGGCAGCACATACCTACCGCTGTGTCCCAAAACTTTGTCGAAAGCATGTCTCAAAGAGTCAGTGCATGCATATTAAGGCCAAAGGTGGACCAACACCGTACTAATGTATGTCGATAAATGCTATGTTGTGTTTCTCTTCTAGGTGTCCGGTGACTTTCGTCAATATAGTGTATATACTGCATATATATGCTCACACATGTTTAATGTTTACTTCAAATAACAGAGTACTAAATGTTTACTTTTATTGAACTTTCAAAATGAAAAATCTTTATTTATAAATTATGCTGTGTGAAAAGGAAATATGCAATTTTGTGCCACTTGTTCACTTTCTCTTTTTTAGCTGGAAGGCAAAATTGATGACTGTACATGCAGTGTTGATACCGTGGACTATTTCAATAATGCAAAAATCTTTCCACGGCTGAGAAGTATATTAGTTACAGATTATTTTAGGTATATAAAGGTAAGCATCTCCTAAATTTGACAAGTAAGTATTAAATTGTTCTTTGCATATCATTTAACGTTTTTACTCTTAAAATAATTTTCATTTGAATTTCCAGATTCTGTACAAATAAGTATTACCATTTCTGCCATCCTATTCTTCACACACCTTAGAATTTTATTTTCCCTGTTTTTCCTATGTCTTATGTACTTCCTTCCAAAAAGATTTTCTATCTTTTGAAAAAGCTGATTCATGCCTTTTTCAACCTTTTCCTTCCTATCTTTTGCCTTACTCTAGCGTGAAGCAGCCAAGCTGGTTCGCCAGAGTAAGGCAAAAGATAGGAAGGAAAAGGTGGAAAGGCATGAATTGGCTTTTTGGAAAGATAAATCTTTCTGGAAGTAAATAAGACAGGAAAAATAGGGGAAACAAAGTTGTAAGTTGTGTGAAGAATAAAATCAGGGAAATGATATGGGGCCCAATGAGTTAAGTGAAAGATGGGGTGAATACTTCTGTGAGTTATTAGACCAGGAAAGCAAAGATGATTCTGAGACAGATGCAGATGATGGCACAGTGAAGGATGAAAGCACAGGAGGGATCTCAAGAGAAGAAGTGTGTAAAGCTCTAAAATCTCTTCAGAATGGTAAGGCTCCAGGAGTTGATAGCATAACTGCTGAGATGCTGAAATAGGGTGGTGACTCTGCAATCGACTGGCTAACTGAAATTTGCCAGTTGTGCTGGGAGTTAGGAATGGTCCTTCAGGATTGGAGGAATGCTATCATTGTTCCCTTGTATAAGGAAAAATGTAATCAGACTGACTGCAAGAACTATCATGGTATTAGCTTACTGAGTGTGCCAGGGAAAGTGTTTGGTAAGGTCATTATTGAAGAGGTACAAGGTCTTACATCAGAGAAAGTGTGGGATGTTCAGAGTGGTTTTATGCCTGGTAAAGTTTGTACTAACCAAATTTTTGCATTACACATAATGATCGAAAAGTATCTGGCTGTTGGTAGGAAAGTTTTTGCTGCCTTTATAGATTTAGAGAAAGCTTATGACCGAGTAAATAGGACACTTTTGTGGAAGGTATTGAATAAATATGGTGTTACTAGAAATCTACTTAATAGTGTAAAAGCCATGTATGCTGACAGTAGAGTTTGTGTACGATTGAATGGTGATGTATCAAAATGGTTTTCTATTGGTGCAGGTGTCAGACAAGGTTGTGTAATGCCACCATGGTTGTTCAATATATTTACGGATGCGTGCATGTGTGATGCCAAGATGGACAATACCGGTTTATGTCTTGGTAATATCCATGTGTGCAGATTGCTGTATGCTGATGACTCTGTCCTGTTGTCAGAGAGCAAAAATGAATTGAGAGTATGTTGTCCTGGATGTATGAAGTTTAGATGAAATTCAAACTGAGTATAAATAAGGGAAAACCAAAGTTATGGTTTTTGAGCGAGGAACTGTTAGTATGGAAAGCAAGATAAGTGTAAATGGCACAGTGATTGACCAGGTGAATGCATTTGTGTATTTAGGAAGCATGTTTGACAGAGAGAACAAATTAGATGGTGAAAGTAGTAGGCAAGGTAATTTTTTATTGAAAGTCATAGCTGCTTTAGGAGGTTTTCATAGGAATGATGGGCTCTCAAGAAAGTCCCGAATGGCTGTATATGAAAGTGTAATTTTTCCTACTCTGATTGATGTATGGCAGTGAAACCTGGGTACCACAGAAGAGACTGGAGTTGTTTGTGTGCTGGAGAGATGCATTACTTACGAAGGGGGAGGGGGAGACATATTCTGATGATGTGAAGAATGAAGATGTGTTGCAGTTGTGTAATGTGAGGCAAAATGTTGTCAGTAAGGTGGAGACTAATATTCTTAGGTGGTTTGGGCATGTTGAAAAAATGAGTGATGAGATGTTTACTTAGAAATTTTTTTAGTCCACTTGGCAGGAAAGGAAGGCCAAGGAAGTTATGGGAGGATCAGATTCAGGAGTGTCTCCATGAGAAAAAGATTATGAGTATGAAGTATAAAAGATCTTGTGTACGTCATGTCGTAAATGTCAGTGAAGCCCAAGTTGTTTGTCAAGATCGCTGTAAATGGAGAAGTTTGATACAGTAGCAGTAAGTAAATAATCAGTTAAAAAGTTATCTGGTGGTTTGTATTATATTTCTTTATGGAGCCAACCTCTGAATCTCAGAGAACAGCTTAGTGATTATGTATGTATATGTATGTAGATAAAAGCACCACTTCGGAGGATTTGTTTCAAGACCACCGATGACATTGTAAGAGGCATAGGTTGGTCCATGGCAAAGAGCAACACGTATCTCCTTGCTGACAGCCAGTGGCGGATTTATGCTGTGGGGGGACTGTCTCACTGAACTTTTTGGGGGCCCCTCATTTTGAGACGCACATCCACGTATATTTATCACAAGTTTTAAATGGACTATAATCAATTTCATCATCATCAAATAATTCTAATATTATTTTATATTGCAACAAAGAGAAACATACTTTCATTTACTTACAAACACAGCATCATGTTTATAAGAAATTTCTCCTGGCTTTAATTGCAGCAAAAGTGTCTGTGACTTCATCATAATTGACATGATTCAGTACATTACTCTCTATGTATAATATTGAAAAACTATTCAAGTGCTCTGGAGAAAGTGTTGGTCGCAGATAGTTTTTAACTCTTTTAAGAGCACTAAATGATTTTTCACCACTTGCATTAGATATTGGTAAAGTAAGGAAAATTTTAAGAATGGTTTCCACATTTGGAAATATCTCTTTCAAACCATGATTGTCCATAAACAGTTTGTAGCAATCTTCTGGCCGGACTGAGAATTGATCTTGTTCCATGAGATTCACAAAACGACAGAAGTGCTGCAGTTCATCACAAAACAGTTTTCCATCTATGTCATTTGAATATACCTTGGAAATATTGCTGAGGTCACATTTTGTAGAATGGTCATTTTGATCAACAAAAACTCCTTTGAATAGGTTGAATATATGATATCCTAACTTTGCTTTTCTTTGCTCCAGCTCAACTACCAGGTTGTCACAGATAGCATTCAGTATCTCCACTCGAATCTTTTTTTTACCCTCCAGATGGACTTCATTCTCTGTATTTTCTCATCAGCAAAGCTTTCTTTTTATACTCCGTTTGTAATTCTCATTATTGTTTGGTTGCTCCACAGATGTAGACAAAGTCGAGGCTTCCATGTCAATGCCAGAATAGTTGTTACGTACGTGTCATCAAAGAGTTTCAGAGACTGGAATAGATCTACTGCCTCTTCATGTTTCCATCTTCTTTCTGCAAGGATTTGCTGACTTTGTCGATTCATTGCAACAGCCGGTCCCACAAGACAGTCATGAAGGCAGTCATGTCAAACTTTTTTGCCTCTGTTTTGCCTCTAAAGGCTTTTCAGTTTTACACTCAGAAACTTAAATTAATGCTTCTCTAATCTAACTAAAAGCTCCTCGTAAGGCTTATACATCATCAGCTCTTGCTGATCATCAAGTATCACTCAACTATTTCACAATGTGTTGATGTGGTTGAAGGTGGGATTTAAGTATTTCCCAACGATGAGTGGAGGCCAAGAAAACAGTATATACTTTTTGAACAAAATCAAAGTAAGCTTCAGCATATCTGCAGCATTCAGCAGCATTATTGCGTACTAAATTCAAAGAATGGCTTGAGCATGGCAGATAAAAGGCTGTGGGACTTCTTTCAATTATTTTGCTTGAAGGCCAGCATATATGCCTGACATGTTCCAGGAATTGACATAGCATTAACCTCTACAGTTTTTTATATCTAGCCCTAGATCTGAAATCTTTTTCAAGACATTATTTTTCAAATGAAATGCTCCACTTTGTGAGATTTTATGGGCAAGAAACCAAATAATTGCTCAATACTTTTTCCATCAGCTTTTACATAACTCAAAACAAAAGTTAGTTGGTCCAGATGACTTATGTCAGGAGTAGGATCAGCAATAATTGAAAAGTACTGTGAATTTTTGACCTCCTCACAAAAAACGTTCTCAAGTTTTTCCGCCATTACAGTTAATATCTCATCATACGTTTGGTGAGACAAATAGTTTGTTCTCCTGAACCACAGGGCTCATACTTTTCAAAATGATCTTTCAGAAAGTCATCAGACTCTGCAAGATACTTCATACAAGTTAAAAAATTACCGGTTGACACTATAATTCGTGCATAAATACTAATATTAAAAAGAAATCCGTCTTGTTGCACGATGATATTTATTCAGCTAAAAAATAAAATCTATATACAGTTTAAAAACACATGAGCACTTTCGGTGTCACATTGACACCTTCATCAGATGTAATTTCACCATGTGGCTACATGCTGGTCTTAAGTACGTGGAGTAGATGCATCATGGGAAAGGTAATGTCAATGTCACATGATATACCAGATAACAAGACAATCAAAAAAGGCATAGTTAGCCAATGATCACTTAACAGAAGCAATTGCTATTGTGCTGTCCTTCCCAACAAGATTGCTCCAAAGTTCAGGTAAAACATAAGGATAATAGTCATTACAGCAACGTGTATTATAAGCCGAAATATAGAGGCTTTCTGCAAATAACAAGGAATGAACAGAGTTAGGTGTGTTTATGATTTTAGCGTTGTCCCAGTCTGGGATGGAATTTCCAGCACTTATGGTTCTTGCAAAAGAGGTGCTTTGGTGATTCATTTTTAGATCATATCTGTGTTCATTTAATCTCAAATCCAAATTTCTTTTGGTAGAACCCACATAATGATTGTTTAGTTCACCAGAGATAGTGTCAAGCATAGGAATAACATACACACCCCATTTTTTCCCTTTGTCAATTTTGTCACGATCATTGCGGATAATGGTATATAGATTGCATGATCGTATTCCAAATTGTATTTTATGACGAGAACATATGTTGGTAAGGAGGTTTACAATATGTGGATTAAAATCAACAGATCCAACATACTTTTTAGGCACTTGCTCACTAATTAAAGCAGTTGACATAGAAAACCGTACTTTATTGTGCACTCCCCTAACAACGTTGTCCGGGTAACCATAGTTTTTAGCAAGGGATGATATCCATTGTAGTTCTTGAGCTCTGGCGAAATGGCTAGAAGAATGTGAATATGCTCTTCTAAATAGGAAGTGCAGAGCAGAAATTTTATGCTGAAAAATGTGAGCAGAATTGTACGGAATTAGAGTGGGTGTGGATGTAGGTTTTCGATAAACAGCAAAAGACAGGGAATTGTCAGAAAGGGGTACGAGTAATTTGAAAGACAAGATAAGGTAAGACGAAATTATTTTCAAGTTCTATCGTGAGTTTGATGGAGGGGTATTGAGCAGACATAGCGTTGACAAACTGCTGTAACTGATTTATGGTATATGGCCAAATTACCAAGATGTCATCAACGTAACGGATATAGAGACTAGGTTTTTGTGGGAATTCTTGTATGACTTTATTTTCAATATGCTGTAGAAGAATTTCCGCTAAGACTGCGGATAAAGGTGAACCCATGGCTGTCCCGTCGGTTTGTTGGTAAAATATGTTCTGAAATTTGAAAAATGAACGCTTTTTAATGAGATGAAGAGCATTCATTATGAAAGCAATATCATTGGCAGGAATGTCAGAATCAATGAGCAAAGCCTGAATCAACTGAAATGTAGCTTCCATAGGTACATTCGTGTATAACGAAACTACATCTAGGGACGCCAAAAAATAGGAATTTGGTAGTGGTTGAATTAACTTTAACCTATCAATAGCTTGTGTGGTGCTCTTTATTGAGTAGGAAGAATTCACTGTAAATTTGGTGAGATAACTTGCCAAAGCTTTTTCCAAAGGTCGGGTGGGGGCAATGTAACCTGATACAAGAGGACGAATAGGGTACCCTTCCTTGTGTAGTTTTAATCTACCAAATAAATCAGGCACATGGCAGCCGGGGGTGGATTGAAGGCTTTTGAAAAGGAGTCCGGAGGAGCTGAAGAGTTCTTAAGGCGGCTTAAAGCACTAACAGTAGCCCTGGTGGGGTCTCGTTTCACTATTACGTGAGGGACACTAGAAATGGCATTGAGCATTTTTTTAATATAATCACTTTGATTTAAGAGCACAACTTGACTAGTTTTATCAGCTAAAAGAATGGCAATATCTGGGTCCTTTTTCAATTCAATCAGCTGCTGCATTTCCTCATGAAGCTGGCATTCTTCGGTGGTTTTTCACCGTCGTGGATTGTGTTTGTGAAGAGACCTTGCGATTTTCATTCTTGCGAAGTTCCTATCTTCTATTGGAAGTGAATATAGAATTTTTTCAATTTGCGGAACTGTTTTGAATAAGTCCACTTTACGTTGGTTAGGGTAAGCGAACTTGTAACCTCGTCGCAAGGCTCTTGGTTGAATGGGATTCAGAACTTTATCACTTAGGTTTCTGACTCCATTATGTGAATCAGAGTTACAGCTAGTCAAGTTGTGCTCTTAAATCAAAGTGATTATATTAAAAAAATGCTCAATGCCATTTCTAGTGTCCCTCACGTAATAGTGAAACGAGACCCCACCAGGGCTACTGTTAGTGCTTTAAGCCGCCTTAAGAACTCTTCAGCTCCTCCGGACTCCTTTTCAAAAGCCTTCAATCCACCCCCCGGCTGCCATGTGCCTGATTTATTTGGTAGATTAAAACTACACAAGGAAGGGTACCCTATTCGTCCTCTTGTATCAGGTTACATTGCCCCCACCCGACCTTTGGAAAAAGCTTTGGCAAGTTATCTCACCAAATTTACAGTGAATTCTTCCTACTCAATAAAGAGCACCACACAAGCTATTGATAGGTTAAAGTTAATTCAACCACTACCAAATTCCTATTTTTTGGCGTCCCTAGATGTAGTTTCGTTATACACGAATGTACCTATGGAAGCTACATTTCAGTTGATTCAGGCTTTGCTCATTGATTCTGACATTCCTGCCAATGATATTGCGTTCATTTTTCAAATTTCAGAACATATTTTACCAACAAACCGACGGGACAGCCATGGGTTCACCTTTATCCGCAGTCTTAGCGGAAATTCTTCTACAGCATATTGAAAATAAAGTCATACAAGAATTCCCACAAAAACCTAGTCTCTATATCCGTTACGTTGATGACATCTTGGTAATTTGGCCATATACCATAAATCAGTTACAGCAGTTTGTCAACGCTATGTCTGCTCAATACCCCTCCATCAAACTCACGATAGAACTTGAAAATAATTTCGTCTTACCTTATCTTGACTTTCAAATTACTCGTACCCCTTCTGACAATTCCCTGTCTTTTGCTGTTTATCGAAAACCTACATCCACACCCACTCTAATTCCGTACAATTCTGCTCACATTTTTCAGCATAAAATTTCTGCTCTGCACTTCCTATTTAGAAGAGCATATTCACATTCTTCTAGCCATTTCGCCAGAGCTCAAGAACTACAATGGATATCATCCCTTGCTAAAAACTATGGTTACCCGGACAACGTTGTTAGGGGAGTGCACAATAAAGTACGGTTTTCTATGTCAACTGCTTTAATTAGTGAGCAAGTGCCTAAAAAGTATGTTGGATCTGTTGATTTTAATCCACATATTGTAAACCTCCTTACCAACATATGTTCTCGTCATAAAATACAATTTGGAATACGATCATGCAATCTATATACCATTATCCGCAATGATCGTGACAAAATTGACAAAGGGAAAAAATGGGGTGTGTATGTTATTCCTATGCTTGACACTATCTCTGGTGAACTAAACAATCATTATGTGGGTTCTACCAAAAGAAATTTGGATTTGAGATTAAATGAACACAGATATGATCTAAAAATGAATCACCAAAGCACCTCTTTTGCAAGAACCATAAGTGCTGGAAATTCCATCCCAGACTGGGACAACGCTAAAATCATAAACACACCTAACTCTGTTCATTCCTTGTTATTTGCAGAAAGCCTCTATATTTCGGCTTATAATACACGTTGCTGTAATGACTATTATCCTTATGTTTTACCTGAACCTTGGAGCAATCTTGTTGGGAAGAACAGCACAATAGCAATTGCTTCTGTTAAGTGATCATTGGCTAACTATGCCTTTTTTTGATTGTCTTGTTATCTGGTATATCATGTGACATTGACATTACCTTTCCCATGATGCATCTACTCCACGTACTTAAGACCAGCATGTAGCCACATGGTGAAATTACATCTGATGAAGGTGTCAATGTGACACCGAAAGTGCTCATGTGTTTTTAAACTGTATATAGATTTCATTTTTTAGCTGAATAAATATCATCGTGCAACAAGACAGATTTCTTTTAATATTAAAAAATTACCCTTATTTACATTTTCAGAGCATTCAGTTTCTCTGTGACCTCTGAGTGGATGTCCGAGTCTTGCGAGTAGTTTCACAGTGTCCACTACTCGATATAGTACTTGCCTCCAATAGCCCTTCTCTTTTTCAATCTGAGTCATTAGTTGAGAATCAACTCTCCCAGATAATTTACTCCTTGTAAGTATATTGACCATGGTTGTCAAGTGAGATTTCATGATTTCTGAAAACTTTTTCTGTACGAGACCAATCAGAAAATCTATCAAAAAGAACTCTGTGATTGCAAAGGTGCCAACTATTACAGAATGTCCGTAATTATTATGGTTTCTACTGTCAAATTACGGAATTACGGATAGGTTGGAAGAATTATGGATTTTTTTTTTGAAACATGACGATTGTGGGCAAAACACGTAACAATATTAACAAAGAAAGGTAACTTGATCACGCTAGTTACGTTAACTAAAAACTTTTACAAAAAGTTTTTAGTTAACGTAACTAGCGTGATCAAGTTACCTTTCTTTGAATTATGGATTTCAGTGTGTTTTGGAAAATCTCAATTTTGTATCTTTTTGTGTTAAAATATTATGAATTTAGAGAAAATTTGTAAAACTAAATAAGAAAAACATTTAACAGTTTCTTAAAAAATCTCAAAAGCCAACTTTTTTTTTTTTTATCTGCTGCTTGTGAAATGATTGCTTTGCATGATTACAACATTCTGCGTGCTTAGCAGGTGACTGAGTCGTGGATTGATTCTTGCATTCTCATTGGATAGATTTCCCACCGCAAGACATCTCAAATGATGACGTCGCACAGGTTCCGCACATACACATGTGCACATAGTTATTCACTCGTAACGTCATGAGGTGGGAGTTGAAGCACAAGTCAGCCTATGACCCGGATGTCTACCGGCTGTTGCAGTGCGCTGAGGCCGAGTGGGGGAGATGAAACTGGTTTAAACCAGTTTTTGTAGGAGCAGTGTCATTTTATTTTTCTGTGGCGCTTGTTTGGAGATAAGCGGCAACACGATCTTTAGTGACATCATCGGCAAACATCGGTAGTTTTTATTTCTTCTGACAACAAATAGTCACTTCTAATGGCGGTAAAGTTTATTGTATTTCCTTAATTGCCCGTTTTTGACAATGAGTGGAAATACGAAAGGGAGTAAGAGAGTCAAAGTCCAGCAGCGTTACCGGGATGAATACTCTAAAACATGGCCGTGCATAACGAAATCAAATGCTTCCAAAAACCACGTGTTTTGTACCGTGCATGGCTGCGTTTTTTCAGTAGCCCATGCAGGAAGAGATAATTGCCGAAGGCATATCCAGTCAAAAAAACATGAGGATTATGTAAAATCAAAGACTCAGTCAAAGCCTTTGGAAAGAAAGAAGAATGAAAATAGCATGATAAATGCTGAATTGCTGTTTACTACATTCGTTGTGGAGCATAACCCACCTATAGCAAGCTGTGATCATGCTGGTCCCTTGTTTCATGCCATGTTCCCAGACTCTGATATCGCAAAAATATGGCTGTGCTCGAACGAAAACTGGTACACTAATCCAAAACATGGCGAGCTCAACACAGCAAGATATTGTCTCTGCTTTGCAGAAAAAATAATTTTCGTTAGCAACAGATGGTAGTACCGATTCAGGTGATCACAAGTTATATCCACTTGTGGTATCATATTTTGATGAAGCCATCGGTCAAATCTTCACTTTGTTGTTGACAATACTAGAGTCCAACGACAACACAGGTAAGGGCATTTTTTAAAATATAAATGCTGAATTCAGTAAGAGGAATAGTCCATGGAAAAACTGTGTCTTTTGCATATGATAATGCAAACACAATGTTAGGCCATATTCAGGGCTGTTTGTGTTCCGGGTCTAACCCAGATTTCCGGGTTTGGGCGATCTTTCATGTCCGGAATTCCGAATGTTTAGCTTTGAAGACATTTTTACGACTGTTAAAGTTTGAGTTCTAATAAGCGACAAAGCCAAAAAAAAAAAAAAAAAAATGAAATTAAAAAGATTCATGGCAAAAGTATTTACTAAAAAAAAAATTGCTTTTCACCAATGAATTAATGTGATAATAATATTGTCTTCCTCGCCGATGCAGCTGACTCGAGCTTGACACACGAAGCCGACAGTTCGTGCTGTGGTTGTCCGTTGTTCTGTGGGAAGGTCATGCGCGCAAATTCTCAGTCATATCGTCGGCGGCTCTGCTCCTCGATGCAAAAAAACAGGTTTTCGCTCTGATGAGTGATGTGAGATTGGAACTTGGAGATGATGGCGGAGAGAGTGAGTTAAAGCAAATAAAGTACGTCACTCATGTGTCTGCACCTACACGCGGGAGCAGCCTGCCTCATTGTATTAGTAAGTCAGTGACGGAGAGGAGGTGTCTTTGTTTCCTTGATGAAACGTTTGTGGTTTTTTGTTTAGGCAAAAGTAATCGGGTTTTTTTTTGTGTGCGTGTGTGTGATGTATGAATGTTTTTAGGAATTTGAAAGTTTACACGGTTTAAGTTAAGTTCGTCATCAACGATGAAATTTTTAACCAAAACTGACGATCTCAAGACATTAGAGGCTTCAGTCAAAAATAAATTCCGGTGGGATTGGCTAGAGAAAAAAGACACTCAAAAGGAGAAAGCTAGGATATGGTGTCGGAAAATTGATACAGCTGGGTCATGTTTCTGCATATATAAATGGAGTACGTGCTACAGTTCTGCCTCCAAAACCTGTTGAAGCAATTATAATGGCTACTTGTAATAGTAACGGTTCTTCTCTTCGTTACACAAACAAGACACTGCAAATGAAGGATGTTGGAAACGTAAGCGTCAGCCTGATAGCGTCTCCGCTAAAAAACAAATGAAGATTGCACACTTTTTTAAGAAATAGTGTTATTTTATTAGTAAATATAACTTTAGATTAACACCACACCAGACTGATAGTTTTTTTATTAATAAATGGAACTTAGATCAACATCCAATTTGCTAAATATGCTGTTATTTTATTAGTAAATAGAACTTTAGGTCAATACCACCTGACTGAAACGTAATGACTAAAATTTCTGTTAAAAAAAGATCAGTATCTTATGAAAAAGAGGAGTTGCCCGTCTAGTAACATAAAAACTTGACTGCAGATTTTCTTTTATTTATTTGCCAAAGGGGTAATTTTACAATTGGAAAGAAAGGTAAAACTTTTTTAAAGGGTAGGTTATGTGTGTAATTGGTTTATTTTATACAAATGCAAAATTTTTATTAATGTTCTTAGTGTGGTATATGTTAAAGACAATATCATGTAGTTGTAGAAATCAAAGATACTTAAATTTCACTGAAGGAATTTATTTTTTTAGCAACAAATTAATACTGCAAGCTCAACCCCAAAATAATTTACTGTTGTGAGCAAAAGGTATAGGTAGGTAGTAAGTAATTCCCAAAGTGAAACCATTTTATCTTTTGAAGTATCGGTAACAGCTTTGCTGATAAGTATAATAACTAGAGGTACTAGTAGTAACGGAAATACTTTTGTGGTGGGGGTGGGGGGTTACCCTCACATGTTCATTTATGTCTCGAGTTTATTCATTGGCACCGTTGGAAGACACCGATGATTTCAGGGTTTCGTGCCTTGCCTTGCAAACACTTCTGCATATTAAAAGTGTGGTTCTTTTTTAAAAGAAGTTCAACCCACAATAGTTATTCCGAGTTGTGCTTGCCACTTGATTCATTTGGCTGCAAAAAAAGTCACAGCTGCTCTTCAGGAAATAGATGTAGAACAGTTTTTAGTACAGCTGTACTATTATCTTGATAAAAGTTCAAAAAGGAAAAACAGTCTCAGCTTGTGTCGGGCAGTCTGTGGTGTTAAAGGTCATAAAATTTTAAAGCATGTCAGCACTCGTTGGCTGTCACTTCTTGATACTGTGAACAGGGTCCTGGAGTAGTGGGAAGCTTTGCAGTAGTTTTTTTGGAGAAATGAAGAAAATGTGCAACTTACTGCCCAAATTAAAGATCCAATGTTGAAACTGTATTGTTTATTCCTTAGCACTGCACTCCCAGTGTTCACTTCTTTCAATATATTTTTCCAGTGTGAAGAACCTGCCATACATCTCTTGCACAGAAAACTAATAAGCCTTTTCACAGATCTATTAGTAAGGTTTGTCAAACGGTCGGCGTTATGTGAAACATCAACCTCAATCATAGATGTAAATTTTGCAAGAATGAAATATCAAAAAGAAGATTGTGACCTGGTAATTGGTGGGGCAGCCTGAGCTTATATACATTCAAGTAGTTTTTCTATTATCAGAAACTTCTACAAGGTGGCCTGTGCATATATACTGAAGTTTCCCATGCAAAGTGAACTTCTGAAGCATGCTGTAGTAGTTGATATCTCAATGCGAAAGAAGGCTTCTTATGCTTCCATAGAATACATGGTCTCCTCATTTCCAAATGTGCTGAATTCTGAAGAAGTAAGTAAACTAGATGCAGAGTTTGCTGCTTATCAGTTTGACTCTATCGATGAAGCTGCATATCCTAGAGCAGATGTGGCATGGAATGAAATATCTAAGATGAAGGATTCATCTGGCCTTGCCAACTATTCTGCATTGCCTAAACTAATGTTGGCAATAATGACTATCCCTCACAGCAATTCCTCTAGAGAGAGAACATTTAGTATAGTGAGGAAAAATCACAGACTTCCACCCAACAATGAGCACCAAAACATTAAGTGCTCTTCTTGTACAGAAAAAGTAAAGTGTTTTCCTCAGGTGAGCCATGTTATAAAAAGAAGTTTTCTGAAAAAGAATATACCACTGCAAAACAAGCAACAAGGGAGTCTGTATGTCAGCAATGACGTGAGGTAAGTACAATATTGATAATTTCATTTCATAATTTTTTGTTAGGATAGTGTAAACATATAAGGTTATTACACATTTCACGCAGTAATTTCTCATGAAATACCCTTTCCGTGCATTAACGATGAGGCTTTGTATGGTGATTACCAATAAGCACCTCATACAAGTATTACAGGTTACACAGTAGTACTATAATATTGTCCTTAACTTTGAAAAAAAAATGGTGTTACATTACTGAAAATATTACTGGAAGTTTGTGTTCCATTACTGAAACATTACTGAAAAATACCCTATTGATTACTGATAGGTTCTGCTAGAGGTTGGCACCTCTATGATTATTTATAGTTGGGAAAAAGTTTATACACATAGCAATAAGCAGACTTAGAAGTTTCAGAAAAAAATGAACCAGTTTCTGTTTTCTTTTGTTCCATTTGTCCATAACCTATAAAAGGGATTTTCATTTATGTTCCTGAAATATGATTTCCCAGAATCAGAAAATACTTTCCTCAGAATTTTTAGTTCTCCTTTATCTTCTGCTTTGTTTCTAATAAAGTAATCTATCATATCAGAGGTGGGGTTAGAAGGCCATAAAGCTATATCAGTAGGATACTATGATTTCATTGAACAGGTAGGCCTACGCTCTTCCTCTTGATTTGTTGATTCATGCTCTTGGTTGATTATTTGGTCTGGCTCTGAGGGCTGACAATTAAAATCATTCAGTGACAAATGGGATGGTTTCTTACATGAATCTAAGTAGCTGGAGTCAAGATTTGAATTTATTAAACTAGCCTTACCATCGTTGTTGTCTAAACTTGAATGGTGTAGGTCATGTGTAGGTTCCAGTTGCACACATTTTCTTTTGAAGCACATAAATCCAGAGGCTTTTGCTCAATTCACTCATCAGTGGTATGACTCCACACAGGCTTCTGTAGGAATACTAATAAACTATCCTTTTGCTTTTGAAGACATTTGTATTTCTCTTTTTCCTTTTTCCGCTTTTCATAACCTGACTCATAACTTTGTTTCACGGGCTTCATTTTCAGGAGAATCAGTCACATAAACAATATGTAAATGAAACAGAAACAGCAGTTGTAACGATGCCGATGTTAAGGGCACGTTTAGATGTCAATAATAACAATATTAAGTAACACTGCATAATACCACAACATGAAAATCAAAATGGCAACACAGATTACAGACGATATTTTAGGTTATGCTGTGACTTTACCAGTAGTCGGTATTGCCACTATGCACCAATGAAATTACTCTACAGTTAGCAAAATTTTTCCCAATTGTCAAGCAGGATAGCCAACTTTACATTTCTTAAGTAGAGAACAGACAACAAGCACTATATAAAGTTTGAACCACGACTGCTTTTCATTGAATCCACAAAATACACTGATGGGGGAAAAAAATCCCAACACCACGAAAAAATAGTTGTAGCGGGAATGAAATGGCGGCAATACATTTGTATAGGTAACATATTTAATTGATTATGGTTTCAAGATCACAGCTTAATGTAAGCGCGAGAAGAGCCATTTTAAATGTGAAATGCTGGTACATTAATAACCGGTGTAACTGCCAGAATGGTGAATGCAAGCACGCAAACGTTCATGCATTGTGTCGTACAGGTGCTGGATGTCAGTTTGTGGGATGGAGTTCCATGCCTGTTGCAATTGGTCGGTCAATACAGGGACGGTTAATGCTGGTTGGGGGTGACGCTGGAGTTGTCGTCCAATGATGTCCCATATGTGCTCGATTGGTGAAAGATCTGGTGATCTAGCAGGCCACGGCAACATGTCGACACTCTGTAGAGCATGTTGGGTTACAACAGCGGTATGCGGGCGAGCGTTATCCTGTTGGAAAACACCCCCTGGAGTGCTGTTCATGAATGGCAGCACAACAGGTTGAATCACCAGACCGACGTACAACTGTGCCGTCAGGGTGCGTGGGATAACCACGAGAGTGCTCCTGCTGTCATAGGAAATTGCTCCCCAGACCATAACTCCAGGTGTAGGTCCAGTGTGTCTCGGCCGCAGACAGGTTGGTTGCAGGCGCTCACCTGGCCTCCTTCTAACCAACACACTGCCATCACTGGCACCCAGGCAGAACCGGCTTTCATCAAAAAACACAACAGATCTCCACTCCGTCCTCCAATGAGCTCTAGCTTGACACCACTGACGTCACAAACGGCAGTGGTTTGGAGTAAGTGGAATGCACGCTACACGGTGTCTGGCTCGGAGCTGTCCTTCAAGTAACTGATTTGTAATAGTTTGTTGTGTCACTGTGGTGGCAACTGCAGCTCGAATTGCTGCCGCAGACGTGGTACGATGCGCCACGGCCATACGCCGTGCACGGCGATCTTCCCTCTCAGTAGTGCCGCGTGGCCAGCCAGAACCCGGTCTTCTTAAGGCAGTACCTTCCCTTGACCACCGCTGCCAACAATCATGCACAGTGGCTACATTCTTGCCAAGTCGTTCTGCAATATTGCGGAACGAAAATTCACCTTCTCGTAGCCCTATTACACGACCTCGTTCAAACTCCGTGAGCTGTTGATAATGGCTTCTTTGTCTTCTTAAAGGCATTCTTGACTAGCATCAACACACTACGTCGAATCTCGACGATAACTAACGCTCACGAAAGTTACAGCGCGTATTTACAGCAAACCTGCTTTGCTTGTTCTGAGGGGCGCTGCTAGCGCCACACGTATGCGCCGAGCGCGAAATTTGCATAGACGTCATCTTACAGATATACTCTCACCGCCTACCAACTGTCGTTTATCTAACACAACCCCTTCTTGGTGTTGGGATTTTTTGTTCCGTCAGTGTATTATGGTCATCGCACACAACGTAACTTTTCCGCTCTTTTTTTCTTTTCTTTGTTTCCTCCTTGCTTTACTTCTCTTTTCACAGTGAATCAGGGGCCCTGTGGAACGTGGGGGCCTTCACAATTGCGACATGCGCGACCCCATAAATCCACCCCTGCTGACAGCATACAGAGACTTCCATGCAGATGGCAGCGAGTTTTGGATAATACTGGCAACCATATCGAAGGGATGTAGCCAACTAGAATCAAATTCTACGTTATATTCAAGAGTAACCATTACGTTCTTACTAATAAATTTCCAACCCTTGTATTTGGCAACTTTGGTAGATTTTCATATTCTGTGATAATTAAATGTCTTCAGTTAATTTTCTCAGTTTTTGTTTCACACAATTTGCTTAACACTGGAAATCTGTTTTTTGTGTAAACCTGGCTGGGAGAGAGGGTTTATTAAATGCTCACAAGAATGAAAATGAGTAATTTTAAGTTTTCCTGTTGGTTGTAAAATGAAACTGTGTGCCACAAATTAGTTCAAGACTGCTAATGATAATTAGTTTTTGTTGTATTTGTAGATGTATTTAAGATGTTTTTATTAGTTAACAACTTATTCAAAGCTTCTATGAGTTGATGCATTTATATACAGGTTGCATCAGAAATGATGGTCAAAACTTTAAGGGGTGATAGAACATGGCACAAGGAACAATATTTGTAATACAAGGCGGGGTCGGAAGCTGCGATGTTAGCCGGTAGAGGGCGCTTGCCGGCACATTTAGCACACACCGTCATTCGCAAGCTGTACAGCCACTGAGATGCGGCAGTATTCCAATGCTGAGAAGGCTGATATCCATTTCATGTACGGAGCCGCAAATGATAACACCATCGAAGCTCACCGACTCTACCGGGAGCGTTTTCCACATCGGCCGGTGCCCGATCGCTGAACCTTTCAGCGCTTGCATAGACAACTGTGTAAGACAGAGTCATTCCTTGTCCACAGAGAGGACGCAGGCTGTGCACGGATGATGAGAACGCTGAATAGAATAGAGGCGATTCTGGAAGATGTGGAAGATCGGCCGGAAGGCAGCACTCAAGCGATGGTATGTACCCACGGAGTGAGTCATATGACAGTATGGCGTGTGCTTCACGAGAAACACCTACACCCTTACCATCTCCAACCGGATTTTCCTTGCCATGTGACATTTGCACGCTGGTACCTGCAACAGTGCACAGTGCAGCCAGAGTTTGTAGCATCTGTTCTGTTTACCGATGAAACAACGTTCACTCATGATGGCATGTTTAATACGCATAATGAGCATGTGTGGGCCACCGTCAATTCGCATGCAATACCGGTGCGGTGCACCCAGCAGTGTTTCTCTGTTAATGTGTGGGGAGGGATAATCCATGACTACGTCATTGGCCCGTATATCCTACCAGACCGCCTCAACAGAACAAGCTACCATATTTTCCTGCAGCAGGTCCTGTCTTGAGTTACTGGAGGGTGTGCCACCACATCTCCGTGTGACCATGTGGTTCCAGCGCGACGGAGCGCCAGCCCATTACACCAGGGAAGTGCGGAACTACCTGAACACTCAATTTCCGAACTGATGGATTGGGCGGGGTGGTCCCATCGCTTGGCCCCCCAAGATCACCCGATCTCTCGTGCCTGGACTACTTTTTCTGGAGACATCTGAAAAGCCTCGTGTACGAGACGCCAGTTGACTCTCCTGAGGACCTTGTCGCCCGCATTAGCGCCGCTGCTGGCGAAGTACATGGCATGCCGGGAATCCTCCAAACTGTACGCCAGTCGCTCCGTTGCTGCTGTGAGGCATGTCTTACAGTAGGTGGACGTCCCTTTTGAATAATTATTGTAAATTATCCGTAAATCCCTTTTTGTACATGATCCGTTCACCTTTGCCATGTTCTTCGTCCTTCATGTGTTTGCACGTTAACATTGCACATTCGACCACACCTTGTGTTACAAATATTTTTCCTTGTGCCATGCTGTATCATCCCTTAAAGTTGTGACCATTGTTTCTGATACACCCTGTATATGTAAAGGTTTGGTGTATTTATAAAAATAAGTTTCCTTTTTATCTGTAGGTAAATTTAAATCGTGGCTGTCCATTTTGGTCTGATGATAGCAGATGTGCACTTAAAGACTGCTCTGTTCAAACTTGTCCAGAGGTAATGTGAATTTGAAAATCCAGATTTTTTTGTGAGGAATTTCATATTTTGCAAATGTTAGTCCATTATCAGTTCAAGTGGTATTTTTTCTGTGCTCTTTATTAAGTTGAAACTGTGTAGTTCATTTAGAAATATATAAATTTTTTTTTTAAATAAGACAAATGTGACGGTTATGGGCAACATATTAGTGTTAATTACTTTTGTCCTCTCACAATGGAAATATATATCTAAAATATTCATTCACTTGCTTTCATGGTGTTTTTTATGACATTTATATGAAAAGAAATAATGTATATCATGGTTATTTTTTCATCTATGGTTCTAATGTTTGTTGCACAAAAGTGAAAAAAAGACGCCTGGCCTCTGTTGAGCTACTAGAGCTTTTAATTCTTTTTCTTATGTGCATGAAAAATTGTGAAACATGTCAAGTTTAGAATTTATGTGTTTGAAGCAAGTATACAAATTGTACAAAGTTTCATGCAATTCAGTCATATAAAGTGGAAATTAAAACTCAAATATAAAGGGTTTTTGTATTCTTGTAACTTTAAATATTTTAGCTGTAATAAGCTCCCTTTCTTCAGATAGTCATGGTACAAACCAATGGTGTAAATAGCACAATGTGTATCCTCTCTTCAAGATTTGCTTCAGCACCCCTAAGCATAGTAATTTCCCCAGGATTTCAAACATGAGAAAGGATGCATTTTTCTTGGTGTGTGTGTGTGTGTGTGTGTGTGTGTGTGTGTGTGTGTGTGTGTGTGTGTGTGTGTGTGTGTGTGTGTGGTGATTCAGGAAGTCAGTGTCTGGAAAAGTAAGGTGGGTACCTAGAGCCCTGTAGCTTAACTTCTTAAATAATTTTTTTGAAACAGAAGTACATAATGCAAGGTTATCAATCAGCCAATCAGTATTAACATGGTGCATGGACTGATGCATGAACATGAATATACATCTAAAGCAAATATTATGGGAATTTTACTAGGAAATTTTTTCATTAATAGCAAATTTTCGGAGAAAACTCTTCTCCTTCTTCAGGCTGTCTTGTTGTTGTCACTCTTTCCTGTCACTATCAAGGTTGCGGTTTACCTTGACAGTTACGGTTAACCTTGACGGTTTAGGTTATTTTTCAACAAATCCAGCCAGATGTTAGGCAGGGAAAATCCTTTGCAGTCATTGATGATGGAATTTTGATTTTTCTCAATCTCTATTCCTTCTTTCAGCTTTCTTTTTGAAAATTGCTTTGGAAACTGATGACTTTAAGGGAATTCCAATCCGTGCCCAGTTTCTCTAACATGCCTATCTAATCCAGTCTTGTTGGAGCAGTTTTTTATAGCTGCTTTATGCTCTGCTATACAAGTTTCTAGTCTGCGACCTGTTTCACCTATGTAAGATAGTCCACAACTACATTTTACTTCATAGACTACTCCTTGCATTTTTAAAATATCTTCTTCTCTTTGAACTATTTTAGGGAAATTTTTTTTACTTTGTTCTCTAAACTTGGAGCTAGCCTAATATTGTACTTCTTACTAATTCTCTTTAAAGACTCAAATAAACCTTTGTGATAAGAAATTTTTTTAGTGAATTTTACTTGTTGCTTTTGTGGGTTCTTCGTACCATTAAAATTTAGAAGCTTCTCAATTTCTTCTTTAGGATAGTTATTCTCTGCAAGTATGACTTTAAGCTCTTCTTTATGGGCTTCTTTTTTATCTGCAGTAGAAACTATTTTATTAATTTTTTCTGAAATCTGACTTGCTACATTTTTCTAAATAGAAACTGGATGATAGGAATTGAAATCCAGTAGTCTTTTAGTATTCATTGGTTTTTTATACCAACTAGTGAGGAATTTTTCATCTTCATAATAGATAGTAATATCTAAGAAGTTAATTCTTCTTTCTTTTTGAAGTTCAATAGTGAACTTAAGGGAATCATCTAATTCATTGAATGAGTCTAGAATTCTTTCTGGAACAATTTCTGAGCTATCTATTATAAATAAGATGTCATCCATGTATCTGCTATATAAGCAGAAGTATGTGGGTTGTACTAGTATCTTTTCTTCTAGTTTTCCCACATAATAGTTAGCTAAGAGTGGGGAGAGTGGGGAGCCCATAGCTAGCCCCGATTTTTGAATGAAAAAAGTTTTCCCAAATTGAAAGTAGTTGTTCTGCAAAGAGAAAGTAAGCATTTCAAAAATTCCAACTAATATGTTTTTTTCTTTGTTGTGAAAAACTATTAGGTCTGCCAAGTCTTCCGCTATAAAGTCTATAAGTTGATCTATATTAATGTGAGTATACATAGACACTATGTCTAAACTACCCATAATAGGAGAATCTAATTTAGGAAGAAGTTCTAGTTTTTCTTTTAGCTACATTGAGTTTTTAATCATGTTAGGTGGCTCTTTTAAAAGATTCTGAAGGTGTGACTTTAAAAAATAGTTTAGATTTGAAAGAATGCAGTTTTTTTAGTCTATTATTGGTCTAATTGGTTGGTGTTCTTTATGCAGTTTGACTATTCCATATAAAAAAATGGCTTCCACATAGGAAGCCATTTCTCAACATGAGCTTTATTCAATGAATATACATTTAATCGCAAGACATGAATTCAGTAAAATATATTTAAATGGTTAAGGTTAAAAACTATAAGACTTTAGTGATCATTACTGGATATGGTTACATACAAATAGATAATTCAGTGTTCTATGCCATAAGAATGCAATATGGACTTAGGTAGCTACAGGTATTTATTCGCATATACAACAAAACTTCAGCAGTTCAGGCCAGGAAAAAATGGTGGGTGTGGAAATACAATGTGCATGTTCGTGATGTCTACAAATATACAATATGATATAACTACTAACTATAGATATGATATGAATTATAATTACATGATTACAGTACAAATAAAAAATATTATTTTATACGATAAGGAGAAATTTTCGTGTTTTTAAGCCTAAGTTTTTTTTTCTAGCCTTCATTTTTTCATCAAGCACAGCATCAAGGTTCATTCTTTTGACAAACTTTCTTTCTGTGTTTAACAGTGACAATCCCTGCAGTCTGTCTTGTGACATGGTGCTTCTCAAATAGCTTTTGATAAGTTTTAATTTGGAAAATGATCTCTCTGCAGATGTTGCTGTGATGGGTAGTGTTAAGAAAAGCATTAAAGCTTAATAATCTAAAGCAACTTATGGGAATTTACTAGGAAATTTTTTCATTTATAGCAAATTTTCGGAGAAAACTCTTCTCCTTCTTCAGGCTCTCTTGTTGTTGTCACTTTTTGCTTGTCACTATCATGGTTACGGTTTACCTTGACGGTTACGGTTAACCTTGACGGTTTAGGTTATTTTTCAACAAATCCTGCCAGATGTTAGGCAGGGAAAATCCTTTGAAGTCATTGATGATGGAATTTTGATTTTTCTCAATCTCTATTCCTTCTTTCAGTTTTCTTTTTTGGAAATTGCTTTGGAAACTGATTACTTTAAGGGAATTCCAATCCATGATGTGCCCAGTTTCTCTAACATGCCTATCTAATCCAGTCTTGTTGGAGCAATTTTTTATAGCTGCTTTATGCTCAGCTATACGAGTTTCTAGTCTGCGACCTGTTTCACCTATGTAAGATAGTCCACAACTACAATTTACTTCATAAACTACTCCTTGCATTTTTAAAATATCTTCTTCTCTTTGAACTATTTTAGGGAAAAATTTTTTAACTTTGTTCTCTAAACTTGGAGCTAGCCTAATATTGTATTTTTTACTAATTCTCTTTAAAGCCTCAAATAAACCTTTGTGATAAGAAATTTTTCTAGTGAATTTTACTTCTTGCTTTTGTGGGTTCTTCGTACCATTAAAATTCAGAAGCTTCTCAATTTCTTCTTTAGGATAGTTATTTTCTGCAAGTATGACTTTAAGCTCTTCTTTATGGGCTTCTTTTTTATCTGCAGTAGAAACTATTTTATTAATTTTTTCTAAAAACTGACTTGCTACATTTTTCTTAATAGAAACTGGATGATATGAATTGAAATCCAGTAGTCTTTTAGTATTCATTGGTTTTTTATACCAACTAGTGAGGAATTTTTCATCTTCATAATAGATAGTAATATCTAAGAAGTTTATTCTTCTTTCTTTTTGAAGTTCAATAGTGAACTTAAGGGAATCATCTAATTCATTGAATGAGTCTAGAATTCTTTCTGGAACAATTTCTGAGCTATCTATTATAAATAAGATTTATTTATAACAGATAGTATTTCCTATTAAATTCCCATAAGTTGCTTTAGATTATTAATTCAATTAAACTAGGAAGCCATTTCTCAATATGAGCTTTATTCAAAGCATTAAAGCTGTTAATAGGGTAAAGCAATCAGTAACAATTGTAGGATTTTCTTCAACAAGTAGATTTGCTATTTTCAGAATGGTTGTTTTTTCAGCTATGTGGTTGCAGAGTGCTGTTTGAAAACATAGCAGTTCCTCTGCTAACTTGCTTGTCAGTCACTTGGGTATGTGCTTATAATTGGTTTGCACACATAACTAGATCTTCATCTGTAGCTCCCACCAAGGTAGAAGGCAATAAGAAATCCAAATCTGTCTGCTGCAGCACACATTCCCTCAAACCTATTACTGAGTTGGGCAATCAAAATGTCTAGTGTTGTGTAAAAGGCAAAAAGCTTAAAATTTTCTTTAGGATCGTGGAAATGTTCAGGTTGAGCCAGTTCATCAAAGTGTTTCTTTACAGTACGAGGGCACTTACACTTGAAAGTAGCATCCACATTTCAACTCTTCGCAGGAGAAGTGGTTGTTTCCTTAGCATAATTGAAGTTGTTTTGGAATGAAGTTAAATTGTCCCTGGCTTGCTTTAGTAGGTTTACAGCTCCTGAGAGATCTACGTCCCAAAATTGTAGTGACTTTGATACAGCGTTAAGCGAGTTCAGCACTTCAAACAAAAGTACCATAAGAAAGATAAACTCAAAATTTTCCATGCATTTTTTTAAACCAGTGGCTTCAGACATCTTATTGATTTATTTGCATAAGAGAATTATCCTGGTTAAAGTCTTTAGAATTTGACATAACGGAATCGAAGTGACATTACTGCATCCATTGTGCTGGACCAGCGAGTAGGATTTAACTTTTTCAAAGTTACATTTTTCTGTTTTGTCTTGCTTCCTTTCAACTCAGGGATGTTTGACAATAAGCTCCAATGGTTTATGCTGTTTGCAAAGAGAATGTACAGTCATTGTATTGTATAAAAATGTTTGTACGTGCATGTTTCCCATTGCAGCATCATTGATAACAAGATTGAGGTTGTGCATGGCACAGTGAACAAACGGGGCATTTTCGTCTTTTTCCCTAATTTGGGCTTGTAATCCAGAATACTTTCTACTCATCGAAGATGTTCCATCGTATCCCGTCCCTCAACACTTAGAAAGATCTAACTTATTTTCTTCCAGTGATTGCAGTATTGCTTTCTCCAGGCCAGCGGACATTTAATCTTCAATATCCTGAAATCCCAGAAATGATTCATTTCTTTTTTTCAGTAGGCTGACCATTTTGCTCCATTGACAATGTTACGTAGCAGGTAGCAGACAATTTCACTCATTTGATCACGTTTTTTTTTTTTTAGATCCTGTGTTGTGTCAAAAATCATGGAGAAGAATGGTGCTGAAGTCACTTCGTCAAGAATATTCCTTTTCAAATGTGTTTCAAGCACATAAATTAATTCATTTTGAATAACTGGACTTGATCAAACACACAACAAGCATTTCCATGAGAATTAGTACTTTCATGTTCAGTAATTTTGCGCAACAAACCCTTCCAGTCGCAAATATCTTCTACCCAATTGTGGTTTCTTCGTTTTGTGTGATCAACAAAAATCCTGCGGGGTCCACAGTAAACCATATTTTTCGGGGGAGAGTAACATAGCCATGTTCTAGGCACTTTCATTCTAGTTTTGGTCACTATATCGTAGTAGGACGTGGAAAAACAGCTGTTGTTTTTATCTCGCAGAAACGGGCCCCTAGGCTGGCAGGAACCACTTTCAGTAATGAATAGCTTGGCTGTTGAATCAAGAATATGAGCATCATAATGTCCTATGTCTGTCAGGTGTTTTTGCCGCGATGGGTACGCAGTGAACACTTTCATGGCCAATGGTATTGGTCTTACAGGAAGCAATCAGCACATGATAATTTTCACCGGGTTTTACAATTTCATAATCACCCATTTTACTTGTTTCTGAAGTGCTTGGTTCTTGTAAAATGTCTGCTGCTAAACTATGAACAGTTGATGTGCTAAAAAAATCATTTTTTCATCAGATATGGTATTTTAGCTTAATTGACACTGTAGCAAAAAGAACTGTTTGAGTTTTGGAAGTTTCTTTGCACGTTTTCTTTTTTTCTTTAGCCGATACTGTGTTCCACTTGGACGCTTTTGTGACATTTTGCAAATGGATGTCACTCGCTTGTATATTAAAATTTCCATGTAGTGAATGAGATAGACAATAAGAAAGAACTAAAAGCAATATCAATGTGTAATTGTTTTGTCCCAAATTAAAATAAATAACTTGAAGAAATCACCCGTTTATACAGGAGATAGACATACTTACTATTAGGAACAACTAAAAGCAATAACAATGTGTAATTGTTTTATCCCAAACTAAAGTAAATCACTTGAAGAAATCCCCCTATTATACAAAGCAGATCTGCGGCCTCTATGAATAACTGTTGGCACTTGTCATCTATGTAATCCTCGGTGACCAACTGTTTTCCCACATCCTCCATGAGGAATCCTCGTGTGGCCCTACACTTTTCCTTAGCAGCGCTGAAAGAGGGCCATTGGAGAGCAACCATATTATTTACAACCCATTGTAGAGAGATCGGATTGCAACCCAGAGCCAAAGGCCAAATAGATTCAATCAGTAAGACATCCATTGTTTTAAAAGTGAAACTTGACATTTATTTAGGCAAAGCTAAATATATCTTAAAGGAAAATATGAATCTTTGGGTTAATTATTTATTTGTTTGTTTTTGTGCATGTTCAGATTTTTTCATAAAATTATAACAGTATGCTCCTTCCTTTGCCTGCATTCCTCACAGCTATGGGGACTATGAGGGTTGTTTACACCACTGGTACAACCAGCAAATTCTTTTCATCCTCAACCAGTCCCACCCTTCCACACTTGTTAGTGAGGTATTTTGTTCAGGCAATAAATGCTTTGGAAGTTAACTTTGAACTGGGGAGTGTACTCTAATTTGGGTATACTACAAACAGTGCTGAAAGGTATTAAACCATTACAGGAATACACTGGAAATGCAAAAAAATCACTTTTTTTGTTTGTGACTTTGAGCACAGTTTGGCTATCAGTTAGGGGAATCCCAACTTCTCAGCTGCTGTGCATGCATATTCTGGCACTTCCAAAGCATAGGTGTCTTCCAGAAGTGAACTTTGCATTTGTTTCTTTCAGTTTATTGTTCATATGTATTCTTCTGTTTTTTTGTTCCTGAGCTATAATCTGCGCTGGATAGTAGTGCACTACTATAAGTGATATTATAGTAGCACATTACTTTTATTACAGCTTATAGTATTGTAACTACACAAAAATAAAAATAAATAGTTTTATTTATAATCTGCTACAAAATCAAGTAGTTGTAATAAAATTTTGCTCTATATTTGCTGCTGCTTATTCTTGTTATGAGAAACAAATTTTACAATGACAGCAGCAAATTATTTGCCAAATTCAGCATGACTGTTGATAGAACTAATGTTGTCTAGTGTGATGCATGACCTTTGCAATGCTAGGTTATAGGTCATGACCATGAGTGGAACATAAAAGGGGAGAGTAAGGGCATATCCTAGGGGTAGGAACATAGTCATAAAAACTACGAACCCACGAAGTAATCCAAACTAGTGTTTGACCCTTTTGTGAGACCGTCATTTCATAGATTGCATAACCAATGTATTTGCATCACATTTTTAAAAGTTGGCACCTTCTCTTTGGCTGAGCTTAACTCCAAAATTCCTTTTCACAATAATTATTTCGAATTAAAAAGTTAAATGAAAATTGTATTACAATTCATGCCATTTAGTACAGGAAGCAAAAAGCTTTTCAGTTTCAGTCATTCACATCAAACTTAAAAGACTTCATATCAAAGCCAGCATTTTGTAATTCTCTTCTTAGTATTTATGAGCTGTGTGTATGCACAGGTTATTTATTTATCTATTTATTTTTCATGCATGAATGAATGCGCTTTTCTTTTCAATTTCTTTGTTCCATAATTTACTTGGAGTTCTTATAGACATATTTGAACATCCATTTTTCATAGTTAATGGAACCCACATGTTTGCAATTAACTGTTACAGCATCCACTACACACTGATACATTACTTACTGCAGTTGATGTTATTTCACTTCATGACACACTTTTTCATATCTACTAGAAAGGTGAAATCAGTTTTATTGGTGGTTTGATATTATCATTCCATAGATATGTATGTAAAACTGAAAAAGAGTGTTATTCAAAAGTTTCTGCTTTTCAGGTTTCCTTCATAAACACTGTATTGGTACCATACTACTCAACTTTAGACTTAGTAAAATCCTGTAATTCAAAGTAAAGCTTTCAGTAACATTCTAGAAAGTAAAAAAAAAAACGTTTGGTGTAATAAGAACATTCATTATATACAGTCATCACATTATTGTGGCTACCTCCTACTTTTGACGTCAACAGTGCTAGCCAATGAAAGAAGGCATGTTTCATGAGCTGGCTTAAAGGGTATATAAGGTGGGCTGTAAGCAATCTGAAAACATATCACTCATCACTCATGGATAAAAGGAGCGATTTATCAGATTTGCGAAAAGGGATGATTATCGGCTTTTAGGCCAAGGGTGGCAGTATTTCGGAAACAGCGCAGTTTATGAACTGTTCGCGTGCTGCTGTTGTTAAAGTGAATCGTGATTGGAGAAATGGCATCATTGCGAATAAGCGACATGAAAACTGCGGAGCACCACGTGTCACTGATTTGAGAAGTGAACTTCGGCTTCGAAGGTGCGTGAGAGCCGATCGACACGCTACAGTGGAGCAACTCACTGGCCGAATAAACCAGGGAGGCTACAGGAAGTGTGTCTAAAACGACTGATCAAACGAATGGTCGCTGCACCTATGACAAAACGAAGGTGCATCGGCAGAAAATTCTTACATTTGCACGGCAGTATCGGAATTAGCCCTCGCTGATTGGCAAAGGATTGCCTTCTCCTATGAGTCACGTTTTCTGCTTCATCGAACGGATGGACGTTGGCATATAAGGCGAGAAACATCGGAGAACGAACATTCCTCAACCATTACTGGAAGAACACAAGCTGGTGGAGGCAGCATTATGCTCTGGGGAATGTTTTCGTTGCATTCTCTGGTTCCACTCATACATGTGAAAGGCACTATGGACTGAATTTGTTATGAATCCATCCTTGCAGACCACGTACACCCATACATGCTGATTGTCTTCCCTGGGGCAGATGGGATCTTCCAGCACGACAACGCGACATGTCACACAGCTAGAAATGTTTGAGAGTGGTTGGAAGAGCATGATGAAGACTTCAAAGTACTTCCCTGGCCCCCTAATTCCCCAATTGAGCATCTCTGGGACCACCTCGATCGTGCTGTTCGCTCTATGGATCCTCCACCACGCATCCTCCAGCAGCTGTCAGATGCACTGCAGTCAGCATGGCTCCACATACCTGTAAACACCTTCCAGCACCTTATTGAGTCACTCCCAGCCGGTCTAGCTGCTGTCCATGCTGCACACGGTGGTTACTCTGGATATAAGCTGGTGGTCACAATAATGTGACTCCACTGTATATATATATATATATATATATATATATATATATATATATATATATATATATATGGGATGTAAGGTCAGGTGATGCGTAACATCACAGCCTCTCCTTGACAAATGTCAACCCCGCCTTCTCGTGGTGCATCCTGTTCCTACTAAAGGGGCTCTGACGACCGCCAATAGCGGTATAACTATACCATCGGGATTAGAGGGAAATTCTATCCCACACTCACCAACCCGCTTGGCCAGCGTGGTGAGTTATGGCCAAACCCTCTCCAAAATGACTCCACAACTTAAATCTTGGCCCTCAGTCTCCGGCAGCTGGAATGTACCTGGCCAAGGCAGCAGCGACCAGTGCGACATGAAGGCAGAGGGTGCTAAGAATCCCCGGAGGACCGGACTAGGCTGCCATCTGATGCTGACCTTGGCAACGTACAATGGACGCTCCCTATCTTCTGATTCAAGGCTTCTTGAATTGGAAGAGGAACTACAAAGGATCAAGTGGGACATCGTGGGGCTAAGTGAGGTAAGGAGAAAAGGAGAAGATCTCATCGAACTGAAAAGTGGACATCTCTTCTACTATCGTGGGACAGATACTGGCAGAACTAGTGGTGTTCGATTTATAATAAACAAGAAACTGAAGGATAAAGTTGTAGAAGTTGGAAAGTTCCTCTGACAGAGCTGCACGGCTTGTTATCCAACTCTCGAAAAGATACCAGGCTCAGATTATTCAAACTTATGCACCCACCACAAGTCATCCTGAAGAAGAAATTGAAGAATTTTATGAGGAAATTTGTCATCTAAATAATAAAGGTAAGCAGCACTTGAAAATAATTATGGGAGATTTCAATGCAAAAATAGGGCAACGGCAACAGAATGAAACTTCAGTAGGTAAATTCGGTCACGGCAACAGAAACCAGCGTGGAAATACTCTCGTTGAGTTTGCAGAGGCAGAAGGGTTTTTCATCTTGAACTCCTTCTTCAAGAAAAAGCCACACAGGAAATGGACATGGAGACATCCAAATGGGACGACAAGTGAAATTGATTTTATTATGTGTAACAAAAAATTCGTCATAGAAGACTGCAGTGTGCTAAACAAGTTCAACACAGGTAGTGACCATAGATTGGTGAGATGTAAGATGCACCTCAACACTAAACTCGAACGTGGCAAGCTCATAAGACAAACAAAATCTATTGACATAACCAACCTTAAAAAACACCATAATACCTTCAAGTTGGAACTGAAGAACAGGTTCTCTGCTTTAGAAGGCCTAACATCGGAAGAAGTGGACATCTCTGAAGTTAACAGAAAAGTAACCAAAGCTCTTATGGAAACAGCAACAAAATTAGCTGGGTCTAAGAACAAGTTGCATGTAAATAAATTATCAGGAAAAACGAAAATGTTGATGCAAAAAAGAAGAGAGATGAGGACAACTAAAGATGATGTGACTTCCAAAGTGGAATATATAGAGCTATGCAAGACAGTACGAAAAAGTATCACTGAAGACGTAAGAAAATTCAACTGTGAACTAGTGAGGAAAGCAATTGAAAACAACCAAAGCCTAAAGATAGCAAAGGGACATCTCAGTAAGGGAAGAAAACAGATTATGGCACTGAGAAAAGAAGATGGTTCTGTAACAAGAAATAGAGGCGAAATTTTGACAAGAGTGAAAGATTTCTACTCCAAATTATATGAAAGGGATGATACATGCACTCCAGACATCATGAAAGATACCAGTTCCAGAGTTCCTCCAGTCCTTCCAGCAGAAGTTGCACATGCAATCAAGAACATGAAGCGGGGAAAAGCTCCAGGAGAAGATGGAATTACTGTAGACATTATACAAGAAGCAAGTGGAGAAATCGAAACAGTACTCACCCAAATTTTCACTCGATGCCTTAATGAAGGAAAGATTCCTGAGGATTGGAACACCGCTACAATGATCCTGCTACATAAGAAAGGGGACATTGAGGATCTCGGAAACTACAGACCTATCAGCCTCCTATCAGTAGTTTATAAAATCTTCACTAAAGTTCTTTCACACCGCTTGAAGGTAACATTGGACATGGCTCAACCGAGAGAACAAGCTGGATTCAGGAGTGGCTACAGCACAATAGATCATATCCATGTGCTGAGAGAACTAATTGAAAGAGCGAGGGAATATGAACTTACATTGTGCATGGCTTTTATCGATTATGAAAAAGCCTTTGATTCGGTGAAACCATCAGCAGTTACAATGGCTCTGAAAACTCATGCGGTATTGAAGATGCATACATTAATATTATTAATAACATCTATGAAAATGCAAGTGCAAAGATTAGGCTGTTTGAAAATACAACACACATAAAAATTGAAAGGGAGTGAGACAAGGTGACACCATATCTCCGAAGCTCTTTAATGCCACATTGGAGGGTGTTTTTCAGTCACTGAGCTGGGAAAACAAGGGATAAAGATTAATGGAGATTATCTAACCCACCTTCGTTTTGCTGATGACGTAGTCATTTTTGCAACTAGCCCATCAGAGCTGCAGAGTATGATCCAGGAACTTGCTGACAAGAGTAAAGAAGTGGGATTAAAAATGAACTTTCAGAAGACAAAAGTGATGTTCAATGCTTTTACAAGAAATGAAGATTTATCGATTGACGGAGAAAAGCTGGAGATAACAGACACGTACGTTTATCTTGGACAGCAGATATCAAGTGAGAGTCACATTGATGAAGAAATTAATCGGCGTACAAAACTTGCCTGGAGAGCTTTTGGAAGAAACAGCATAATTTTCAAGAGCAATATGCCATTATGTCTTAAAAGAAAAGTGTTTGATCAATGCATCCTTCCAGTGCTTACGTATGGTGCAGAGACGTGGACCTTAACTAAAAGAGACATACAAAGGCTGCAGACAACTCAAAGAAGCATGGAGAGGTGCATACTTGGTGTAATCAGGAGAGATAAGAAGAGGAACTCGTGGATCCGAAAATGACAAGAGTGGAAGACATCATGATCAGAGTTAAATCCCTGAAATGGCAATGGGCTGGACATACTGCCAGAAGGACAGATCATCGATGGACAGCCGAAATTTTAGATTGGATTCCAAGGGACAGGAAAAGACCCAGAAGAAGACCACATGGGAGATGGGTGGATGAAATTCGAAAGTATGCGGGAGTGACATGGAGGAGACTGGCACAAGACAGACCGTTGTGGAGGAAACTTGGGGAGACCTTCGTCCAGCAGTGGATTGATAATGGTTGACAATGATGATGATGATGATATATATATATATATATATATATAATCAACATCAACTAATTTCAATCCACCACTAAAGGATGGTCTCTGGAAGGCTGTTTTTTTTTGTTTCGGGGTTTAACAGCCACCATGAGCAACTGTAAGGGCCATAAGCAGTCGCTGATCCCTAAATTAGGGGCACTAGTTCCATGGAAGGGAGAGAGCCAGTTCCTTAAGACAAACACACCACACCTGTCTCATCTGGGATGTGAGCCCAAGCCCACTTGGACAAACAATCAGAAGCCAGTGCTTAGACTGGCTTCTGATTATTTGTCCAAGTTGTGGAAGAGACTTAGGGACTTCCCTAAGTCTCTTCCACAACTTTCTGTCTGGAGCCATTCTCTTCTATGTCACTCTGGCATGCTTTTTCGAATTTTATTAATCCATCTCTGACTTGGTCTTTTCTGGTTCTTATCATGTTCCTTGGTATCTAATCTAGTATTTCAGTTGTTCTTCATGAACTGCTGGTATTAGCTTGAAACTTACAGGATATGTAAAACAGGTTGTGGCATGCAAATGATTAAAATGTCAATGAAAATGCACATGCAGTTTCAGAGCACTGCCCTCTGAACTGTCTAAATGAGATGTTGTAATCAGAGAAGAGCTGGCATTGAGTGTAAAGGGTGTTTCTTGTGTCTCACTGTGCCCAGTTACCGAAGAAGGTTGCATTATGAACACCTGATAGACTTTGAGTGAGGAAGGATTGTTGGGATAAGAGAAGCTGGATTTTCCTACCGCGAATTTCTTACTCGTATGGGACAAAATGCCAGTACAGTGATGCAAATGTGACATCAGTGGACAGATGAGGCTTGGCCGCACAAAAATCCAGAAAATGGACTGCAAAATCACACAACTGCACAGGATGACAAACACTTCTATCGCATGGCAGTGACCGATCGTAAAGGGACATCCATGGTGTTAGCACAGCAGTTGAGCTCGGTCACAGGTAAGGCTTTGTCCTCCAGCACAGTTTGACATCATCTGCTTAACATACAACTGGTTGCTAGCAGCCCATTACTGTACATTCCTTTGATTCTTAACCACAGATGCCTCAGGCTGCAGTGGGGTCTCAAACACAGACATTGGCATGCTGATTGGCAACCATAATGGGCACATATGTGTTCAAAGACATTGTGGTGAAAGGCACCTACTGTGTGCATTTTCCAGCATCATACTGGCCCAATGCCAAAGGGTCATGGTTTGGGGTGCCATTGGGTTCAATTCATGATCACACCCGATGCAAATTAAGGGAGCCCTCAACAGCCAGTGATGTTTTAGAGGCAGAGGTGATATCCTTCTTTCAGAGTTTTCCTTGCGCTATATTCCAGCAGGACAATTCTCTGCCACATGTGGCCTGGAATGTCCAAGACCACTTCCATGCATGGTAGATACTGCTTCTTCCCTGACCTACACATTTGCCGGATGTTCCACCGATCAAACATGTCTGGGACATGATAGCTAAATGACTGAACCATCAAGTGCCTCTGCTCATCATCACAAATTAACTCTGGTCTTGCATAGAAGCAGGCTATTCCCCAGGACAATATCAAAAACTTGTTCCATTCATTTCCATGCCTTGTAGATGCTGTTATTGCTGCTTGAGGTGGCTTCATACGATACTGAGTTTTGAAGCGAAAAATCTTGTATGGCTCTACAAATGTAATCAGTTATCTCCTATAGCATGAGGAATTTGTGATATGAACTTCATTTGAATAGCGCAATTCTTTCTTTATATTGCAATTTTCACAAACAGTAGTGTATATATATACAAAGGCCATTCCATAAAAACAGAGTAATTTTTTTTGAGTTGGCAACAGTGTGAAGGGGAAAAATAACCACACGGACAACTAACAGAATTAAGGAAGTATCGATGGCCACAGTTATTAGCCATGTCAGACGATTCTAGTTTTGTTAATGTGCAGTTGTTTAAGGTATGTCAGCATTTCGACATACAGCTGTGGAGGTGAGTGATTCAGAGTTAAGAAGTGAAATGTGTTGTGCGATAAAATTTTGCTATCGTTTGGGTAAAACAGCTTCGGAAATAGTTGATTTAATGAAAAAAGCTTACAAAGATAAATGTTTGGGTGATTCAATGATTATTAGATGACACCATGATTTAATAAAAAAAGGTTGTTTGTTGGCAGAACTCACTCCTAGGCCTGGTCGACCTGAAAGTGTTGTTACGAAGCGTATTGTTACACTGTTTGGGCGATTCTGCAAGAAGATCGATGAATTATGTGTGAAGTCATAGTGGCATCAACTAATATTTCAAAAACGTTGACATTTTATACAACAAATTACTGCTGCATCATGTGTGTTCCAGATGGGTACCTCATCTCCTGATGAGAGAACAATTGTTAGCCAAAGTTCAGGTGCGTCATGACCGGAAACAAATTATTGCAAAGGATCCAAACTTTCTAAACACGGTAATAACTGCTGATGAAACATAGGTCTACTATTTCAACCCCCTCAAAAGTGTGCAATGAGTGTCTGGAAACACACAGGCTAGCCTCCTAAGAAAAAGTCCATCAAACCAAATCAGCTGAGAAGATGATAATTTTCTTTGATCATAAAGGTGTAGTCTACCAGCACGTCATTCCTCCACGAATTACTGTCAATGCTGAGTATTACATTTTTGTCTTGAACGGGACAAATCGATTTAGCTACTGAAACTGGTGGGTAACACCGTGATAATGCCTGCCTACATGTGTCTGCTTGTGTTCAACAGTTTCTTACGAAATATTAGCTGCCTTAGTTAAGGTGTATCATGACTGGTGTGAAAATGGTCAGAGAATGACCTGGAGACAAAGCTGCACAGGACAGCAAAAAGTTGATATGAGAAGTGAATGCCGGGTCCGATAACTCGTACAGGCCGACAGACGCAGCACTGTTCAACAGTTGACCACCCAATGCAACAGAGGTCAACCTGGAACAGTATCTGTCACAACTAGGCATCACCTGCTCGCGCGCATAGACTATAACAGCAGGCGACTCTGACGACATCCACTCCTAACCACGGTTCATCAGTGCAAAAAACTCACCTGGTGTTAAGATCATGCAAGTTGAGCATCAGATGACTATAAAAAAGTGCGCTGGTCTGACGTGTCATATTGTTTACTCCACTCCATCGATGGTTGTGTATGTATTTGGCAGAAACAAGATGAACCAATCGATCCATCCTGCATGGTCTCCACAATGCAAGTTAATGGAGGTGGTTGTATGGTGTGGGATATGTTTACCTAGCAGGAATTTGAACCCTTGGTGCATGTGGAACAACATATGACTGGTGCCCACTATCGTGAATTACTTGTTGACTCAGTACACCCAGCAGTGTTGCTCTTTTTGCCGAATGGAGATTGTGTCTTCCAAAATGACAATGCACCGAGTCGTAGGTCCAATGTTGTGCAGGAATGATATAAGGAATACAGTTCAGATTTTCAGCATGTCGATTAATTTCTGAACTTCCTGACATCAATCACATAGAGCTTTTGTGGGGCATTATGGAACAGTCAGGCATCTGAATACACCAATCACCTCCATATCTGCCTTGAAGCTGCATTACACACAGCTTGTGGTTGGTGATACCTCCCAACTGCTTCTGGCATCTTATTGAATTGATGCCATGCTGGATAGCTGCTGTGCTGAGGGCAAAAGGCGGATCTACAAAATATTAGATAGGTGGTCATAATTCAGTGATCACTCAGTGTATATATTCAAAGAAGCATGAAGAGATGCATGCTTGGCTTTTTTTTTTTTTTTTTTTTTTTTTTTTTTTGATTGGAGGTTTAACGACCACCGTGAGCAACTCAATGGGCTATAAGCAGTCGCCCGTCCCTAATTTAGGGTCACTGGTTCCAGGGAAGGGAGAGAGCCAGTGCCATAAGACAAACACAACATCCATGCCTCACTGGGATTCGAACCCGGACCCCGTTCGGACGAATGATCAGAGGCCATCGCTTAGACCACTGCGCCACCGGGGCGGCCATGCTTGGTTTAACCAGGAAAGATAGGAAGAAGAACATAGCTGGACATATTACTAGAACTTATCACCAATAGACAACCAAAATACTAGACTGGATACCAAGGGACAAGAAAAAACCCAGAAGACCATGTGGGAGATATATATTGGATTATACACTGCTGGCCTCCCAAAATGCAACACCAAGAAGGAAGCATCCGATTGGCCTCCCGCGAGAGGACGTGCAAACGATTAGCATTGCAGGGCATATGCAAATCATGTGAGCCCGGCATGCCACCGAGAAGCACTAAGGCGGGGTGTAAGTAGTGGAAGTGTGTTGTGCTGCCGAACCTGTGCGTGGGAAGCTTCCTGATGCCTCGTCACAGAATATGGCAGTCATTCCAGCACGTTTTGGAGTTCGACAGAGGACGAATAGTGGCTTATCGCGACAGCGGTTTAACGTACCAAGACATCGGCGCCAGTCTGGAATGACATCCAGCCACAGTGAGGCGAGTATGGATTCGGTGGGTGCAGGAGGGAGGGACGGACGGACGGACTGACGTGAGCAATTGCCACAGCCGCAGCACACCACCGAACGAGAGGACCGACATGTTGTGCGGCGGGCATTAACGACTTGCACCGCCACATCACGAACGTTAGCGCAGGAATTAGGGTGTGTTGCGCAACAACCTGTGTCAGCACGTACTGTTCGACATCGTCTGCAGGAGCGGGGACTTGTCGCACAGCACCAGTTGCTCCGATTACCATTGACATCACACCACCGGCGAGTGCTGCGGCAGTGGGCCATTGAACGCTGCACCTGGACTACGAAAGGGCACGACATTATCTTCTCCGACGAATCCCACTTCTGCCTGCAACACCACGATGGTCGAATCCACGTGTGGCGGCACCGCGGCGAGAGACTGTATGACGCCTGCATTATGCTTCGCCATACCGGTCCGTTGCCTAGCATTATGGTTTGGGGCGCAATTGGATATGACTCCTGCACCCCTCTGGTACATCTCCGACATTTTGGAGCCTGTAGTCCTCCCTTACCTGCAGAACCTGCCAGCAGCTACGTTTCAACAGGACAATGCGCGCCCGCACGTGGCACGCATCGTGCAACAATTCTTCACGGCCCACCAGGTGTCACTGCTGCCGTGGCCCGCCTGTTCTTCCGATATGTCACCAATCGAACACATCTGGTTGCTGATCGGCAACCGAGTGGTCCGGCAAGCACCACCCGCGGCTACGCCTGATGAACTGTGGCAACGTGTGGAAGCAGCCTGGACCGACATACCCCAAGCCCACATCCAAAGCCTCTTTCGTTGGATGCCGCAGCGTGTAGCGGCCGTTATTACAAGCCATGGGGGCCACACGGACTATTGATGTCTGCATGTTCTGCAAGTTGCACGGGCCTGTAAGCTCAATCGTTTCATTTTTGTATCTGTTGTTATGTGTCCAGTAAATCTGGCTTTGCTATCTTGTGTCCTTCTTGGTGTTGCATTCTGGGTGGCCAGCAGTATATATATGGCTTATCTTCATTATTGTTACAGCTCTTGTGTGAGGGGAAAAAAAGAACTGTCTAGTAGTAGCAGAGATGTTGTGGCCAAATGCAAAGTACATATTTATCCACAGAATGGGTAAATTTTACTTGGAAAATTAGGCAAAATTTGAGTAATCTGAGCAATGTTCATAGTTATGAATATGAAACGAATTTTTTGAGTTCAACCTGTAGTAGCAGAGATATAAAAATATGCATGTATGCCATGTTGTGGGATTTTTTTTTTTTTACATCAGAAGATGTGGAAAATATATGGTGAAATGTTGTTCACGATTGCAGAGCTGTGTGGTGAGAAAAGAAATTTTCCAAATCCAATATGTGCAAGTGGAAGGTATTGTTCCTAACATAAATACACATTTTTCAATGATCTTGCTCATAGTGTCAACTACTAAGTATGTGGATAATTTGATCATATTTATAGACATGTGGTGTTATTAGAACTTTTGCTATCCAGCTTTTTGAAGTTGCGATCTTGCATCCAGTGCAAATTTACATTTGTGTCACTTAATAAGAAAAGTGTGCACCATAAAAAAGTTGCCAAATGTATGGGGAATCTTGACAGTGTTAACAGGTATTTGATGGGAGAATAATCTTTCTAGTCTCACTTTCAAAAGTGAAGTAATTGCACCTGATGCAAGCACAACCTACATCTGAAAAGTTCCAGCACATCTGAAAAGTCCCAGGACTGACACAATAAAGAATACTCAAAATTAATGCTGGTCACCTTCAATATACTGCCATTCTGAATCAACACACAGTTTCCAGTGTTTCTAAAGATCCTGAAAAACAGTTCTGGAAGGCACTTTCCAGGATGCCCACAAGTTGTTTTGTCATGGCTGTTTGGGTAGATGTAATGTTTGCATGATACTGTACTTTAAAGTGTCTGTTTTATCTTGGGAAACAGTCTCCAGGTTTGTGGATCATACTGCAGGCACCATGTTTCATCTCCTGCAATAATTCTGGAGCAAAAATCAGGATCCTCAGCTGCAGTGCCCAGCAGATCGGAACAAATCAATGAATGAACCTCCTTTTGGTCATCATTCAGAATGCGGGGTACCAATCTGGCATTAAGTTTTCATTTTCCCACATCCTGGCATAGAATCTCATGACAGATAAACTTGCTGATGCCTACCAACTCAGCCAAAAGTCTCACTGTAATTCGGTGATCTTTTTTTAACTGATTCCGCACCTCTTCAATGTTCCCCACTGTCTCCACACTGGAGGGATGCCCAGATCTCGGATCATCATCAAAGAATTCCTACCCACCACAAAACCGTGCATGCCATTAGAAAACTCTGCTGTGGGATAATGCTGTGTCTCCATATGCTTCTTTTAACATTCTGTAATTTTCCGTAGCTCATTTACCAAGTTTCCAACAAAAACAGATGTTTACTCTCTGCTCTTCCATGATTAAAATGAAATGGTGCAAGAGCACTTGCTATGACTTTCTTAATGCCCATCTGCTGCCTATCAGTACTGGTGTAAACTGGTTTCCAGCTGTTCACAGATTGGCCAAAGACTGCTGTCTTCTGGCATACATTTGATATTTTTATCCCATTATTGTTTTGTCAGTTCTGGAACTTATTGGAAGTAGGTTGTATATATTTATGCTATCTGGCAGTAGAATTTTTAAGCAAGAAAGCTGAACAATCCATTATTCTTCAGTGATGTCAGATAACTGTTTCATAAAAGAATTTTCCTAGTCCAACTTGTAGAAGTGGAGATATGACAAATACAAGTATATTGTTATACTACTTAGCAAGAAAATTGTGCACCTGAAAACTTGGAAACTATGTGGATAATACTGATCATGACTACAGGTGCTCCAGTGTAAAAGAATATTTCCAGTTCAACTTCTGGGAACTGAGACATTGTGGTTTGTATGATGACCACATAGCCAGGCAAATTGTGCATTAAAAAAGCTGGAATATTGATAAGAGTTACAACTGTATGGTGAAAAAGAATTTTTCAAATTACTCCTTGAAAAATGAAGATATTGTGCAAATACAAGCATATTCATGCTACCTTGCTAAAATATGTATTTGTGCTGCTTAGCAGGAAAACTGTGCAAGTGGAAAGTAGGAAATCCAATAAAAGTTTCATTCATGGTTTGAGGTGTCTAATGCAAAAATATGTTTTCTAATCGGTTCTTAAAAATCTGTTAAATTTTTTTAAAGTCACATTAACATTGAAAAAAGCCTTAAGTGGAGAAGTCATGCCAAATAAAAACTGAATTTATGTCACTGATTTAGAAAACTTCACACCAAGGAAAGTGAAAAATGCAAATACAATTGAATTCCATTAGTTTCCATTATAACAAAATTTCGTAAAAATGAAATTTGACATTTTACTAAACAATTTCAACCTGCATGTGCGTGTGTTTTGAAAATTTCAAATCAAAAATTTCAATCTAAGAATGTTTGCTTATTATAAAGTAAAAATAATAGAAATATACTTAATAAAACTGCCAAATCAAAACTTTACTTGTCACAGCTGTTTTCACATCTTTGGAGAAAATCAGTGATCTTTTAACACAGCAATTTGTAGCTGCAGATAATAAAACTTTTCTACAAAGAATACATATGGGGAAGCATATCTTCTGGAATGTTAATTTATGATGACGCAAAGCATCAAATATTTTCCAAGCACGAGAAAATGCTTCTGAAGCACTAACATTTTTCAAAGAGTTTGTGCTATCTTCTTCACTTCTTTTAACATTTCCATCATTTTCATTGTCCTTTATTGACTGGTTCATGCCCACATCAGTTATTTTGTGAGAAGTAAACAATCCTCATCTGAAAACAAAAGATCTTCCATATATTTGCAACATGTTAGTAGTCTAACATAAAATAACTGTTTCACATGTTATATAGTTCATGAATAGACTGGGTTATCTCTAAATAATGATGACATGTGGTAAGTAACATCAAAGGCAAGTTTTGTTAATTATATAATTCACTGAGATTCAGAAGGTAAAAATATATTTAAACTACTGATGATATTTCATAATTTTCAGCACTTATTTTGTGCTGAAAATTATGAAATATCATCAATCCATTTAAATGTATGGTAAAATATATTTAAATGGATTGATGATATTTCATAATTTTTAGCACTGTTAGATGTATATTTTAGGTATAAGTGTTGAGTTGAACAATAAGTGGTAGGTAGGCCTAATCTTTTCGCAAAGTTTGCATTATTTGCTGTTGTGCGAATGAAAATATACAGATGAGCTTTTTACAAGAATGACTAAAACGCCATGCAAACAAATTTTGAACAGATTTGTTGAAATCGAAAGTACATGCAGAATCATTAATTTTCAGCACTGTTAGATATATATTTTATATACAGTCTTGGTAGGTCATTGTTTTTACAAGCTGAATATCACTTTGCAGTTTTACCCATTTCATGTCTTCTGTCTTGTATTATAAGTTGCAATTACTGCTTTTAGTCTAGTGGTTCTGCATATGCTTTCAAATTCAGTGGATCTGTTCAAAGTGTTTGCGTGACATTTTATTCATTCGTGTAAAAGCTCATCTGTATATTTTCATTCACACAACAGCAAATAATGCAAACTTCGTATAAAAGATTAGGTCTACCAGCTACCACTTTGTGTTCAACTCAAGACTTATACCTAAAATATATATCTAACAGTGCTGAAAATTATGAAATATCCTCAATCCATCGTAAGTAGTTTAAATATTTTTTTTACCTTCTGAATCTCAGGGAATTATATAATTAACAAAACTTGCCTTTGATGTTACTTACCACATGTCATAATTATTTAGAGGTAACCCAGTCTATTCATGAACTATATAACATGTGAAGCAGTTATTTTATGTTAGACTACTAACATGTTGCAAATATATGAAAAAGCCACGTAATAAGAAGGTTCAAACGACCTTTAGCTTATAGTAAAAGATCTTCGAGTTGCACATCATTAGGGCAGAAGTTGACTTAGCAAATGTTTTGCACAATGCTTCCACAATTCTTAATTTTCACTATTTTTCTGCTAATGCATTTGTCTATCTAAAACGCAAATGCGTTTGTCTGTTTTAAACGCTAATGCTATCTTTGGCTGTCATTGAAGAAATATCCCTGCCTCATCAGCATTAAACACATGGTTGAGCTTATAAGAGCAGACACTTCTCTTCTCCATTCATTCACGCTTTCTGCAAGCACAGCACCTTCCTGACCACAAATAATTTACCACTGAATGCTAGTTTATTTTATATGTTTGTTAGTCTGCACTTTTCACTTAAATTGGCTCACTCCAACTTATGTAAGATGACACATGAGTGTGGTGTGTATTATAAATCAGGCAGACCAGCTAGTTGAACATCATTTAGCATTCAATTGAAGATCAGAATATGCAAACAAGTGATCTGAGCAACTCTGTATTGGGGCATGCCGGTTTGAGCATCTCCCAAACAGCTTTCCTCCTGGGCTTTTCATGCACAACTGTAGCAAGGGTTTACCCTGAATGGTATGACCTCGTAAAATTTCCAGCAGTCAGTGATTCTGTGGATCAGAGATGTCAAAGGGGACTGATGAGAATTGTGCAAGCAAGCAGATGAGCACCCATAAGATCACTACAGCATTCAACATTGGTGTGCTAAGGGTCATCTTAAACCAGTGGTTTCAAACTCGTGGCCCGGCGCCCACTGTTTTGGGGCCCACACGAATGATTACAAAATAAAAGTAAATCACCCTTTTTTTTCAAGTATATTATATTAAATATAATATAAACATAGCAATGTTTGACAAAGCCATCTGCTTTATAAGTAACAAATTTATTTACGAAGAATATAAGTGTATGGCAGTTTGAATGTTTAAAAGACATGGGAAATATTTTCAATATATTTAATTCTCAATTACTTCCAATATTGGATTTCTTTAGTAAAAGTCCGCTATTGAAGGTTAATTTTTTTTTTTTTTTTTTACGGTAAGTCCAAAATGCAATATGAAATTCTCCATTTTCCTATAATACTGACAACACACCTGAAGAACTTCAGTGTGAATTAATAGACTTTCAGTGTGATTCTTTCCTAAAGAAAAATTCAACAGCTGCAATCTAACAGAGTTTTACCAGTTAGTTTCAAAGGACAAGCATGTAAACATTCATAACCTAGCTGCACAGGTTCTGGCTATGTTTGGAACAACATACTCATCTACTCATGTGAACAGTTATTTTCAAGAATTAAGCAAGTAAAATGTTTTGAAAGGAATAGGTTAAGTGACAGTTTCTGGTCAGAACATGTAATATTTTCTGTACCATGTACCGTGTTCAGTTGGTAAAATGTGATTGTTTTAAGATATAAGTGAAAAATAATTGTTATGTAAAAGTGATTGTTTTCAGTGATTGACGAAGCATTTGTTTTTACTATTTACCAGTAATTAGAAATAATATTCCACTCTAGTGCCAAGCCATTGGTGTAGTTTTGTAAAGTTGATATTTATTTGTAAGAAATTTATTAATATTCATGTGGCCCCCTAAATTCCTTCAAAACTGGAAAGTGGCCCTTCCAAGGGTCTGAGTTTAAGACCACTGTCTTAAATCATGTCACAAGTATGCGACAACAGCCCATGACCATGTTGAGTACAGATGTTGTCAGTGCAGAACACGAAAGCCCAACTCCAGTGGGTATGAGACTATTGACACTGAACCATTGAGAACTAAAAAAAGGTCACATGGATGGATAAATCAAGGTTCCTTCTGCATCATGTGGATGGCAGGTTCTGAATTTGGTGCAAGCAACATGAGGCCATGGTGCCATCCTGTCAGGTGTCAACCGTACTGGGCTGTGGTGTACTGGTATAAGGAATAATTTCCTGGCATGCATTTGGTTCTCTGTTACCCATCACAGGACATCTGAATGCACAGCATGTCTGAACATCATTGCCTACCAAATTCATCCATTCCTTCATGGCTATTGTTTATCCTCCAGTAGATAAGCATGTTCAGCAGGATAATACACCTGCTCACATCACATATATCATCACAAAATGGTTCTAGGATTATGCTGACAAAAGTTTGCCTTGCTTCAGTGGCCTGTACAGTCCTCAGATTTAAATCCCATCAAGCATATCTGGGATGAAGTGGGCTGGGCTGCTCACTGCAAGACTGTGCCACCATCCAGTTTGCAGCAGCTGTGCAACTCAATCATTTCTTCATGGTACAACATCCTTGCATGATGCTTCTAGTATGTTCCATGCCCCCCAAAATTTGAGCTGTTCTGAAGGCTAAGGATGTTACAACATGCTACTGGGTAGGTATACCTAATAAATTGTTATCTCAGTGTACATTTGAGTATAAAATTATGATAACATTGTTGTTCACATTTTTTTATTTTTTTTTATTTTAGGAACAACTACCACCTGGTTTGAAAGGACAGAAATCAAAATATACCTATAACAAAAATGTGAATATTGGAAAAAAGGTACAGGAATTATGTTTAGTTTCCTTTTTTTTTTATTCATTTATTTATTTTTTGTGAATTGCTGTTACATAAATATATACACATCACTAAGATGTTCTCTGAGATTCAGAGGTTATCTCCTCAAAGAAAGTATATCTGCCAGATTAATATTTAACTTTTGGAACTAGATTTTATTTTATTTTGAGAAATAAGTAAAAAACACACAGAGTTATGTATAGTAATTAAATTATTATAAGCAGATGCTTTTGGCCATGCTGGGGTCTTGATCAACTGAATCAGGGGACTTGTAGCCAGAAGTACAACTTGAATTGGAGATACAGTAACTGTTGCCAGATTTTAGTACAGATAAATTAGATTTGATGAGAGATACCAAAATTGCAATTCTTGGTTAGCAACACTTCTATACTTTCTTGAAAACATAGTGATGCTTTGTTTATAAAGGAGGCAATTTTTTTTTTCTGAAAGGAAACTGCAGAAGTGTCTTCAAGAGTTAGTGCTGATAACACTGTTTTTGGAAGACCATTTGACATATTTGCTGCTTTAAAAAGCTTATGTTAATCATGCCAGGATTATCTGCAACAGTAAATCATCCTTCAAACAAGAAGTTGTTACAATTAAGAAATTTGCTGAAACCCATCAGTTTCCACCATTTAGAATAAACAAAATTCTCCAGGATTCCCATATGAAAAATCTGTGTGTCAACTCTTCACACAAATACTAAAAGAGAAACCCCCATTCATTGGTCCTATCCCTTTCCATGAATCTTTTTATAAGATTTGTAAACTTTCCTGAACTATGGGCTCTGCCACTGTCAGACCTAATCCATCTGTAATAAGGTGTCTGCTAAAAGACAGAGATCCTATCCCACTCCTGTGCACCTGTGTATTTCAACATCAGGACTATCAGTATACACTATATTGACAAAAGTCAGAAGACACCTAGAAGAGAAACACAACATAGCATTTATTGACATAAATTAGTACTGTGTCGGTCCACCTTTGGCCTTAATGCATGCACTGACCCTTCAAGATATGCTTTCGACAAGGTTTTGGAACACAGCGATAGATATGCGCTTCCATTCAGTACATAATGCTGCCACTAACTGTTGCTCAGTAGTAGGCCTTGGTTCCAAACTTCTTTTGCGGCACTCTAATTCATCCCATAGGTGCTCTATGGGATTAAGATCAGGGCTCTGTGCTGGCCAGTCCACACACGATACAGTATTATTGTCAAACCATGGCAGAACAGTCCATGCTTTATGGCTCAGTGCATTATCCAGCTGGTACCAACAAGGCTCAGTTCCATAGTATTGTCACAGAGTTAGTAGGGCATAATTGTCCAGAATATCAAGGCAGACGTGCTGGTTAACAGGTTTGTCCACGATAACCAATGGGCCGAGACCATACCACGAAAAACACCCCCACACGAGTACACTGCCATCTCCAAACTTGATCGTAGTAACAGTACACTGTGGTAAATAGAATTCCCCGCCTGCCGCCATACCCACGCATGGCCATCAGACTGATGAATCGTGAATCTGGATTCATCGGTCCATTGGACCCGTTTCCATTGTTCTACGGTCCACTATAAATGCTCTTTCACCATGCTAAATGACGAGTAGCATACCAAGTGGAGATAAAAGGCTTATGAGCAGCCGCACGACCACAGTAACCCATGGAATGAAGTTCTCTGCGAATGGTACATGCACATACCGAGGTTCCATCATTTTTAATCACCTGTACACTGAGGTCTTGTGCAGTACTCTGTCGATTAGCTGTAACTACTCTCCTGAGGCTTTGACGTCCTCTATCACTGATTTTCTTTGGTCTGCTGGTACGTTTTGCTGCTTCAGGCACGTCATGTGTCTTCCACTTATTCAGTACATCAAAAACAGTTGACTTAAGTATGTTTAAACGCCTCTTGGTTTCTCTTGTGGACAAACCACTAATATAACACCCGACAATCTTTTCTTTCTCGAAGTCAGTTATCTCCCACCATGACATTTTCACTCAACTTGACAGTGCAATATGATTGCGGTCAGCTGCAGGCTTGTTTTTATACCGTTTGCAGCTGTACAGCGCATCTTAACAATGCAACGGATCCATTAATTTGCTTTTGAAGGGGTGTCTGGTGACTTGTCGATATAGTGTATATTGGAAGAACATATTGAAGCATCAGAACAAAACTATGTGAAAATAAACAGTTGTATTATAAATATTTAACAGGAATTATAGAGGATAAATTTATTAAGGTATTTTACCTCTCAAATTTTCGACCTATACACTAGATCATCGTCAGGAGTTCTTGCGTCCGACTACTTCCACAGGTCTGGTGACCAAGCCTGATGGATTTTCCATCCAGCATAGTTGTTGATGTTGCTACTTTATGTGTTGTAAATTTCCAGAGATTCCTCTAATTTCCAGATAATTGTGTGGGTTTGATTACTTGCAAGGAATCCCAGTCCATTTTGTTGCCAATTTTTTGTATGTGCCTGTCTAATCCTGTTTTATTTGAAATGTTCCGTATTGCTGCTTTGTGTTCATTAATTCTGGTGGTTAACCTTCGTCCTGATTCTCCTATGTATGGTAAACCCCATGAACATTCGATTTTATAAATGACTCCTTCCTGGAGTAAAGTATTTTCTTGTTTTAGGGATGGTAAGTATTTTTTAATTTTGTTATTTAAACCTGGAGCTATCCTAATTTTATATTTAGTGCTGATTTTTTTAGTTTTTCAAACAGTCCCTTGTGGTAAGTGACTTTTCTTGTGAATAAATATTCAATTTTTTCTTTATTATCTCAAGTGTGCTAGTTCTGTTCCTAGTAGGATTTTCTCCCAGTAATTCAAGAATTTCTTTTGAAGGGTAATCATATTTTCTAGTAAGATTGATTTTAACTTATTTTTATGTTTCTCCTCAGCTTCTGAAGATGAATTCAGCTTTTCAACTGTTTCTTTAAATTGTAAAGCTACATTTTTCTTTATATAATTAGGGTGATCTGAATGTGGTTTGTGAGTCAAATATTCAATAAATGCTCTACATCAATACGTGGCTAATTGCATGGTATTATGCACATTGGTATACAATGTTACTTATTACTGTTTCACACGTTGTATTGTTTCATTAACTAAACTAGTTTCAACTCTTCATTTTGCGAGTCATCCTCAGTAGCGTACGATGTTTGCGTTTCCAAATAGGTTGTTGTATCACTGGGTCACTGATCGTTCTCATTATCTGCTGTGTCCTTGCTGCGCATGCGTATTATGGTCGCGGGTTTGTTTGGACATCTTCTTCTTTATTTTCTTCTCACGTTCCACCAAGAATTTCCATGCCATATGGCAGGTCGTAGGGGGTGTTGTTATTACAATTTATATCACGAGTTTTCTCGATCAATACTGCCTCTGCCATTAGGATTTGTTGGTGTGTATTGTGTGTTGTTAAGATTTTCGCGTTTTCCCAATCTGGGATAACATCATTCTCTTGGCAGTGTTGGATTAATGCCGTTTTCACCTCTCTCCTGTTACAATTTTTGACATGTTCCATAAGGCGAGTTTTGAATCGTCGTTTCGTGCTGCCTATGTATATTTTATCGGTGCGATTGTTGTTTGCCTTTCTTGTAGGGATGGAGTATACACCTGCAGCTTCTGGGGTGGGTTGGTTGTTGTAGTCAGTTGTCAAAAATTTTGATATGTCCTTAACAGTATCAGCAATTTCATAATTCAGTTTCTTGCATACTTTTTTAAGGATGTTACTAATTGGGTGCATATATGGGAGTTTCCCACAGTACACTTTTTCTTTCTCTTTCCTATCAACTGGCTGTTGGTTGTTGTTGTTATATTTATTATAAATTGATGTTATCAAGTTCTTACTGTAGCCAAATGCAGTGGCAGAATATTTCTGAGACTGCATGAGTCATGTGACATCCGAGGAGGAGGGGGGGGGGCTTGTATACTCAAAAATATTGCATGAAAAGGACAATTTCCATGCCTTTCAAATTTTCTGTATTTTCAAATTATCATTCCATACTGCTGGACCCGGAAATATCATTGGGGATAAGGAGAGAGAGGGGGTTAATTAAAAAAGTATGAAATATCCAGAATTATGAGTCCGATCATTTTACTGGGGGAAGATTTGATGACTTTATAAACTGCACCTATCTCTACTGGCATATCATATCGCTGGAACCCAATATGTCTCTCGTGCAAAGAAAGGTAACTAGCGTGATCAAGTTACCTTTCTTTGTTAATATTGTTATGTGTTTTGCCCATAATCGTCATGTCTCTCGTGTGTGTGAGGAGCACATTTGTGTTGCTTAAGATGCGATGTTCCAGACTTTGTGCTATTGTAACTCAAAAAGTTTTTGCATTTAGCCCACAACGTTTACTGGCAGACTAGTTTCAGAATGGGACAGTAATTTAAAATATTTCCAAATATTGCTTTTCCCCTTTACATTGTCTACAAGCACATATTCTCCGGAAGCAAGTTTTTCACGAAAATCTTTCGCTTTCTTAAACTCAGCAATAAATATGGAAGAGTATTTATCAGCAACACTGAACTGAGTGTATGCTAAAGGAAAACAATGACAGACTGCCCAGATAATCAGTGTCACAGAAGTTTTGAAAACGGCTGCCTGATAGTACAAATGGGGAAAATACGTCACAGATTTATACACAGAAGCAAGTTTCTCCCAGCCCATTTCTCCCGTGCCATTTAAGACAACTTAAAAGCTTTTCTCACATCTAGAGAACAAAGTGCCGCCGACCAGAACAATAAAAAAGATCGTCTGCGACAGCCCTGGTCTGCGAGTGGGTGGCTCAGTTTAGAAATGCAGCAGTTAATAGCCTGCCCTGAAGCATGAAAGGAAGTTGAAAGTTAGGGAGAGAGAGAGAGAGAAGGGACCACATTCACTTGCAAAACTAAGGGAGCTGACCCACTCCAATTGTTTTGTAGGAGGGGAGGATGTCATAAAACTTCTATTTTTTCCATCAGTGGAAATTGTTCAATCTTATCCTGCTGCTGTATGTTGTGAGTTTTCCAAATGACAAAGGCATCGTACAACAATTGTTTTGCTCATAAAAAAAAAAAAACTCTGCTTGGCCCGTGTCTGTTTTACATTAAATATTGAAGGCCCGGCCCGTTTTCCCAACTTAGAAATGAGCAAAGGCCCGTAGGCCAAGTTCGGGCCTAACGCGCAGGCCCGTGCCCCGTGCAGACCTCTGTGGCATATTGCTCTTAAAAATTGTACTGTTTCTTCTAAAAGCTGTCCAATGAAGTTTTATATGTTGATTAATTTCTTCATGAATGTGACTTTTGTTTGATATCTGCTGTCCAAGGTAAATGTAGGTATTGTTATTTCCAGCTTTCCCCCCTCAATTGATAAATCTTTATTTCTTGTAAAAGCATTGTTTATCAGTTTTGTCTTCTGAAAGTTCATTTTTAATCCCACTTCTTTTCACTTGTCAGCAAGTTCCTGAATTATACTCTGCAGCTCTGAAGGGGCAGTTGCAAAAATAAGTACATCATCAGCAAAACGAAGGTAAGTTAAATAATCTCCATTAATCTTTATCCCTTCGTTTTCCCAGTTTAATGATTGACAGATATTTTGCAATGTAGCATTAAAGAGTTGGGTGATATGGTGTCACCTTGTCTCACTCCCTTTCCAATTTTTATTGGTACTCTCTCCTCAGATAACCGAACCTTTGCATTTTCATAGATGTTATTAATAACTAATGTATGCATCTTCAATACCGCAGGATTTCAAAGCCATTGTAACTGCTGATGGTTTCACGGAATCAGAGGCCTTTTTATAATCGATGAAAGCTATACGTAATGAGAGTTCATATTCCCTCGTTCTTTCAGTTAGTTCTCTCAGTACTTGGATATGATCTATAGTGCTGTAGCCACTCCTGAATCAGAGCTTTTTCTCTCGGTTGAGTCTTGTCTAGTGTTACTTTCAAGTGATGTGAAAGAACCTTAGTGAAGATTTTATGTACCGTTGAGAGGAGGTTGATGGACCTGTAGTACCCGAGATCCTCAACCGCACCCTTTTTATTTAGCAGGATCATTGTAGCATTGTTCCAGTCCTCAGGAATCTTTCCTTCATTGAGACATCTAGTGAAAACTTGGAGGAGTCTAGTTTCAATTTCATCACTTGCTTTTTGTATAATGTCCATGTTAATTCCATCTTCTTCTGGAGCTTTTCCTTGTTTCATGTTCTTAATTGCATGTGTAACTTCTGGCTGGAGGACTGAAGGGACTTTGATACTGTTACTTTTTGTAATGTCTAGAGTAGATGTGTCATGTCTTTCATATAGTTTTGGGTTGAAAATTTTCCCTCTTGTCAACATTTCTCTGCTATTTCTTGTTACAGTGCCTTCTCGTTTTCTCAGTGCCATAATCTGTTTTCTTCCCTTACTGAGATTACCCTTTGCTTTCTTCAGACTGTGATTGTTTTCAATTGCATTTCTCACTAGTTCACAGTTGAATTTCCTTACGTCTTCAGTGATACTTTTTTGTACTGTCTTGCATAGCTACACTGCTGGTCACCCAAAATGCAACACCAAGAAGGAAGCATCCGATTAGCCTGAAATTCGCAGCATGTGTCGCCGCGAGAGGACATGCAAACGATTAGCATTGCAGGGCATATGCAAATCATGTGCTCCTGGCACGCCACCGAGAAGCACTATAAGAAGGGTGCACAGAAGGTGGGGTATAAGTAGTGGAAGTGTGTTGTGCTGCCGGACCTGTGCGTGGGAAGCTTCCTGATGCCTCGTCGCAGAATACGGCAGTCATTCCAGCACATTTAGGAGTTCCACAGAGGACGAATAGTGTCTTATTGCGACAGCGGTTTATCGTACCGAGACATCGCCGCCGGTGTGGGACGACATCCAGCCACAGTGAAATGAGTATGGATTCAGTGGGTGCAGGAGGGACGGGCAGACCGACGTGAGCAATTGCCGCAGCCGTGGCACATCACCGAACGAGAGGACCGGCATGTTGTGCAGCTGGCATTGACGGCTCATACCGCCACATCACGAACATTAGTGCAGGAATTAGGGTGTGTTGTGCAACAACCTGTATCAGCACGTACCGTTCGACGTCATCTGCAGGAGCAGGGACTTGTCGCACGGTGCTCATTGCTCCGATTACCATTACACCACCGGCCAGTGCGGCGGCAGTGGGCCGTTGAACGCCATACCTGGACTACGAAATGGCATGACATTGTTTTCTCCGACGGATCCCGCTTCTGCCTGCAACACCACGATGGTCGGATCCGCATGTGGAGGCACCACAGCGAGAGACTGTATGATGCCTGCATATTATGCATCGCCATACCGGTCCATCGCCTGGCATATTATGGTTTGGAGCACAATTGGATATTACACCCGCACCCCTCTGGTACGCATCACCGGTACGTTCAACAGCCACCGCTACATCTCCGACGTTTTAGAGCCTGTAATCCTCCCTTACCTGCAGGACCTGCCAGTGGTAATGTTTGAACAGGACAATGTGCGCCCGCACGTGGCACGCGTCATGCAACAATTCTTCACGGCCCACCAGGTGTCACTGCTGCCGTGGTCCGCCTGTTCTCCCGGTATGTTGCCCATCGAACACGGCTGTCGCTGATTGGCAACCGAGTGGCCCGGCAAGCACCACTGTGGCAACGTGTGGATGCAGCCTGGACCAACATACCCCAAGCCCACATCCAAAGCCTCTTTCGTTCGATGCTGCGGCGTGTAGCGGCCGTTATTGCCAGCCATGGGGGCTACACGAACTATTGATGTCTGCGTGTTCCGCAAGTCGCACGGGCCTGTAAGCTTTATCGTTTCATCTTTGTATCTGTTGTTATGTGTCCAGTAAATCTGGCTTTGCTATCTCGTGTCCTTCTTGGTTTTGCATTTTGGGTGGCCTGCAGTGTATATATATATTCCACTTTGGAAGTGACATTTTTATTTGTCCTTATCTCTCTTCTCTTTTGCATCAGCATTTTTGTTTTTCCTGAAATTTTCTTCATATGCAACTTGTTCTTAATACCACCTGTTCTTGTTGCTGTTTCCATAAGAGCCTTGGTTAGTTGTCTGTTAACTTCAGAGATGTCTACTTCTTCTGATGTTAGATCTTCTAGAGTGGAGAATTTGTTCCTCAGTTCCAATTTGAAGTTATTATGATGCTTTTTAAGGTTGGCCATGACAATACATTTTGTTTGTTTTACAGGGTGCGCACGCGTGCTTGAAAACCTGGAAAGTCCTGGAAAATCATGATTACGTTTTCAAGGCCTGGAATATCCTGGAAAAACGGTGTTTTTTTAATGCTGTCTTGAAAAGCCTTGAAATTTGAAATTAGTGCTTAAAAAATGCCCTTTTAGGAAATCGTGTTACTGTTACCCCTTCATTTTTTAAAGTTCCTTTTCTCTGTTCTCAAAGAAACCACCGGCAGCGGTTTCCGACGTGCACCAAATCCTAATTTGGCTGGGGGAAAAAAAGGAAAAAAAAAGGCACTACTTCCAGTGCAATAAAATTGGATGATTACTAGTAGGTCGAAGGGGAGCTTGATGTCCGTCCGACAATTGAGAACAGAAGGGGAAAGAAGAGGCATTTAGCATTTGCAGGGGGTCGCGTATGTACCAAGTCAGCTGGCATCCACCAGTGAGGAGTATGCCTGAACAACACATTCATCTTCTTCTTGTTTATGTGCATGCCACCCTCCCTCCCCTCAAGAGACTTCCGCTACTTATGATAAAAAATAAGAAAACTATCTTTGCGAATTTTTCACGAAAGTGGCTGAAATTTTTACATTCACTGTAATTGGATTACAGAAGCTCACTTCCAAAATTCCAATTGAATCGGTTTAAAACTTTAAAAGTTAGCATTGGTAATTTTTATTATGGACAAGTATGTGTGCCTCTTTGGACAGAGTGAGCCTCCAGCAGAAAGGGTGTTACCATAGCAACGGTTGATTGACAGCTGGGAGCGCTGATCTGAAGCCCTAGGTTGGGAAGAAAGCAAACACCTGTTTATCACTTCCACAGCTCAAAAGGACTAGGAGAATATTTTCAGAAATCCATTTTTCCGAATTTTGAAAATAACACAGTAAAATTTTTACAGTAGTTAAGATACATCACAATAAAGTTCTAGAGCAAATTTCGCCAAATTCCGTTAAGAACTTTAGCAGATGCAAAAAAAAAAAAAAAAAAAAAAATCCGTTGCATAATCGGATTGAAAAAAAGAAACAGTAATTATAAATTACGGGAAAAGCAAGTGAATTATTTTTTTTAGATGCCATGGCTTATTTAAACAGAGTGATCCTTAAATATTTTTTCTGTGATGATATAGACTCTATTTGAATTACAAACATACGGTTTTATTCAGACGTCTGAGTTACTGTTTTAATAAAAAAAATCATCTATAATTAAAAAGTTTTCAATGGATTTAAGCAATATTCAAATATTCAGCAGATAAACAAACGTATTTTAGTAAATGGCAACAACATGACGTAAATTTGGTAATTTAATTTTGTCGAAAATTGGGGAGCATTTTTTTTTTTTTACAATTTCTATTATAGAAAGTGAAGGAGGAAGGGTGCAACTTGACAGTTCAGTGAGCTGCAGGTGGTGATTTATGGCGATGTGCCAAATGAAAAGAAGCCATTCCATCAGGTCATTCCAAAGGTTGTGTGTGTGGACGTGTCCTCCTGCTGTTTGATCTTAATTGGAATGTTTTTGTGCAGGGGGGCGGGGGGGGGTTAAGAGAAATATCCGTTTCAGCTTTACAGCTTTCACGGCTCTTTTTTTTTTTTTTTTTTTTTTGGTAATAAATAAAAATCACAGTTGCTGCATTCACCATTGATCCATGTTTGCATTTCTTGAATATAAACAGCAGACAATCAGAAACATAGTGTTGGGTGGGTCTTGATCTTCATTTTGCATATGCTGAATTCAGTTCTGTGGGAATAAGGAATGACTTATACTGTGAATATATACAAAACTACATATTTTTGAGCTGAAAAAATAGGTCTACTTGTACACAGTAGCTAACGTGTGAACTCAGATGAAGACAATCAGACATACGGACGTCTGATTCCATAAAAAAAAAATCAACATAGTTTTTTTATTTACACTACAGGTAAAAAAGCAAAAACATGTTTTTAAACGTTATAAAGGAAAACGGATTTTTGAAACGCAAGACTTGATGATCTTAATTTCTGAAAGTTTCTTTTTTCCACATCCTTTTTTTTTAATTACAATACACTGTTACAGGATACTGTGAGTTATATCACTTAGTGATATGGCAGATTTTCGGTTGCTGATATCCGCGATCGTAAGCGGTAGTTGCATTGCGATTGTTGATGATGACAAGATAAATACTGGAGTGATGTAAAATGTTGCATAAACTAAAAAAAAAAAAAAAGTCCCCCCCCCCCCCCCCCGAACTTTTATGCTGTCATCATAGCTGATCAACCATTTCATTCCATGAACATCAGCACATTTCAATCATTTGAACATTGGGGGTATCTGAAGGAATTCAGCCGTGCTTAAGCGCCCTAGCGCAACGAAAACATGCTAATTTTGGACAGTTCTATTCCCTTCCCCTCTACCATCCCTAATAGTTGAGAGTGCATACTGTAGTTTCAAATATTCTATTTATGAGCTAGTTTTCGCACTGTTCGTTATGCTTTTATTTTCAAAATTCCTAACACTTTTGAACTATGGTTGCAGAAACGTTTATGCTTTGGGTTTGTCTGTAGGGTAGTAGGATAATTCGCATTAAAGCGGTTGAATTTCGGCGAAATTTTAGTATGCTGTTGGGTACAACCTGGAAACCTACCCTCTTGAAAAAGGTCGAAATTAAATTTAAAGGCCAAGACATAAGAGCAGTATTTGTTCTCTAAGCTTAGGAAAGTTAACTCACATAAAATCTGTTTGATTGCAACAAAGTTTTGGTATGTTATCAGGGAGGAGAAACCTACCCTTGTAGAAAATGATCCAACTTGAATTCAAAGGTCAGGGGCATAAGAACAGAATTTATTCTTTATGGTCTTGTGCTTGATAAACTTGATCAATTTGCATAAAGCACATTCATCCATTTGCATCTTTCATCATTTTTATTACTTAAAACTGAAATTACTTTAAAAAAATAATTTGAACATGATACTGTAAAGCATAATAATCATCCTGGAATTTTTTTGTATATGTCCTGGAAAAGGCCTGGAAAGTCCTTGAATTTTTTCCCCCCAAAAAGTGTACGAACCCTGGTTTTATGAGCTTGCCATATTCATGTTTAGTGTTCAAGGTGTATCTTACACCTTGAACACTAAACATGAATATTTTAGTTTTAGTATTTTATGATCACTCCCTGTGTTGAACCTGTTCAGCACACTGCAGTCTTCGATGACAAATTTCTTGTTACACATAATAAAATCAATATCACTTGTCAGTCCATTTCCTATGTGTTTTTTTTTTTTTTTTTTTTTTTTTTTTTTTTTGAAAAAGGAGTTCATGATAAACAACCTTTTATGCCTCTGCAAACTCTACCAGAGTATTTTCGTGCTGGTTTCTGTTTCCATGTCAGAATTTACCTACCAAAATTTCATTCTTTGTTGTTGCCCTATTTTCACATTGAAATCACCCATAATGATCTTCAAGTGCTGCTTGCCTTTATTATTTAGGTGCCGAATTTCTTCGTAAAATTCTTCAACTTCTTCCTCAGGACGACTTTTGATGGGCGCATATGCTTGAATAATCTGAGCCTGATATCTTTTTGAGAGTTGGATAGCAAGTTGTGCAGCTCTGTCCGAGGAACTTTCAACTTCTAGAACATTGTCTTTCACTTTCTTGTTTATTATAAATCCAACACCACTAGTTCTACCAGTATCTGTCCCATGTTAGTAGAAGAGATGTCCATTTTTCAGTTCAATGAGATTTTTTCCTTTTCTTCTTATTTCACTTAGCCTGACAATGTCCTAATTTATCCTTTAGAGTTCCTCCTCCAATTCAAGGAGCCTGGAATCAGAAGATACTGATTGTCTGTTAAGCGTAGCCAAGGTAGGCATCGGATGGCAGCCTAGTCTGGTCCTTCTGTGATTCTTAACACCCTCTGCCTTCATGTTGCACTGGCCACTGCCTTGGCCAGGTACGTTCCTGCTGCCGGAGTCTGAGATCCAAGATTTAAGTTGTGAAATCATCTTTTGTGGGGATTTGGCCATAACTCACCACGCTGGCCAAGCGGGTTGGTGAGTGTAGGATAGCATTTCATCTAATCCCGATAGTATAGTTATACCACTATTTATCGGTCATCAGAGTCCCTTTAGTGGGAACAGGATGCACCGCAAGAAGGCGGCTGGCATTTATGAAGGAGAGGCTGTATGTTTCGCATCACCTGACCTTGTATTCCATATATATATACATACAGTCCGTCCCATAATATACATATGGAAACATAATTTTGTAAACGAAAATAGTTGCATGCAGAAAATAAGACTTCTAGTGGAACATAATGTATTATGACCATCAACATATTATGCACACGTCAAACGCTGTTGACAACATATATTTAACATAATATTCTAGCTTTATGCAATCAAACTATGTAACATTGTCCCAGAACTATATGGGAAAAAAAGAAGAGTATTTAAATGGCAAACACAATTAACAATTAATTGATTTCCCTCCATGCACAATGAGCTGAAATATGCATTCTGGCATACTGTATATTAAATTATGCATAATTGTATCATCAGTATTATACCAACAGCTCAGGATTTCGGTTTCCAGATTTTTAACGTTTGAAAATTTCTGGTGATTGGCATAAACACTTCGAACCAAAATTCTTCAAAGATTTACAGTTGGGTTGAGATCCAGGCTGCAAGCTGGCCACGGCAGTAATTTGACATTATTTGATCTCAGCCAGGCCATCATAGATGTTGTTGTGTGAATGCTCGCGTTGTCCTGTTGGAAAACCCAATCAGGACCCAGGGCCCGATTTAGGTCAGCAGAGACCTTGTGCACATCCTATGTCTGGGGCCCGCTCAATTAAAATTATTAGCTAACAGTTGAGAAGAATATTTGCTGGTAAATATATTTTTTTTGCAAGCAATTTTTCTAGTAGTAAAACAATAAAATACATCCCACATGCTAGTCATCTTTACAGCCAATGTGGATTGTAATAGACTAGCATTCACACCACTTGTACTTCCCTGCATCCACAGAGCTTGCAGCTGTACCATTAATTACTCTGGAATTTTGTTTTTGTTTTATGGTATCATTTACAAAACAAATAACTATCCTCCCAAGAGATATAATTTAAAACCTCTAGTCTACCATAAATTTAATGGAAGTGATGAACTGACGGTAGTTTAAGCTGTAAGAAGTAATCCCTCACAAAATGTAAGAGCTGACTAGTGACAACACACATTGTGGGATAAATTATTGCAAGAGTCCATGTAAATTATTACAAGTCTTTAAATAAAGTACTGTCATTTGAACTTTTTCTGTAATTTCATTTATGTGAAAGTAAACCCAACATAATTATGAATATTGATTCACAAATTTTGTTCTCACAAAACTAATGTTAATAAAGATATTTTTAGTAAATTCTACATGTTTTGCTGAAATGCTTTTCATGTATAATATACCGTATTGCTGCGAATATAGGCTTCACCCGTGATATGAGACCTCAAGGAAAAAGAAACCATACCTACATGTTATTACAGGAGCATGATTATAAGTCACACCCCATTTTTAAACAAACCATTAAAAATGTATGAATAAAAATATTTAAAAAATACTTGATAATTTTTTAACTGTTGAATTGGCAGCAGGACATTAAAAAATGGCTGTTTTCCACTTTTTGTGGCTGCAAAATCATCAGTTATATTGTCAAAACTTAAATCTGTTGTTACATCACTTTTAATGGACAGTACATCAAGAGCATCAATTGACTCTTCTTTTAAACTTTATGCTTTGTTCTTTTCAGAACCGCAAACGAGCGTTCATTTGAACATTTGGAAATTGGTATTGGTAAAAAAATCCTGAGGCATGTGTCAACAATGGAAAAAATGTGAACTAAATTCAAGTTCTTTAACTTCCCAAGGCAAGTGAGGGGATCTGTGCTCTCAGTAAATGAATTGTTTCATCAGGATTCGAAATTGAAGGAATTCTTCAGCAAAGTCTTCTTCAAGTTCATTTGAAAACTGCTTTTGCAACAATTCAGCTGCTTCCATCACATCACTTAGGTCATTCTTGTAGACAAATCCAAATCTAGAGTCCAATTCCTCATATGACTTCTTTCTGGTTTGCAACTGTGAAACAAGATTGTCACACATTACCTAAAAAGTTTGAGTGATGAAAGAATCTTGATTATTAAAAACATCTAGAGTTGATGAATCATCTAGAAATCGGTTCTTGGGTATTTTCTTCCTTCTTGAGGATTCATAATTCATTTCTCTCCCTAACAACTGGTTGTATTCTTTCTCGAACAGTTAGAAATTTTTTTCTCACGAAATTAAATTCAGGATGAAGTCAATAATTGACTCATATAATGGTAAAACTAACAACAAATTGCCCATGGAAGATTGAAAGGGAAGTGCTCACTTTGTTGATTTGTTGCAATATTGTCTCAGATATAATCATTAACAAAGCAGTCTCTTTTTTTCATTAATTTGGCATGAATAGACTTAAAAATATATTTGGTTTTTAGAGGTAGTTTGGAGGCCCCCCAAATTCTGAGGCCCTGTGCACGTGCACTGCGTGCACATGCAGAAATCAGGCCCTGTCAGGACCAAATATTTCAGCAGCAGGTGGGAGTAAACTGTCTTTTAAAAGTTCCTGGTATGCTACAGCATTTTGATGTCCTGACAAAACACAGATATTACCTTGCCCATTAAATCCAAAAAAGGCCCATACCCTCATGGAACCTCCTCCGTATTGTCGGCTGAATATGTGGCATTTTTCTGTTCTCATATCATGCCAATAATATTTCGCACTATCTGGGCCATCTAAATTAAATTTCTTTTCATCACTAAATAATACTTGGAGCCATTCGTCCTTCCATGACATATGGTCTTTGGCCCAGTTTAATTGAGCTTGTGTGTGCTGTGCAGTTAAAGGTGGTTTCTTCAACAGTCTTACATATTTCATGAGGGGTGTCTGCTGCAATATTCTGTGAACCGTACTTTTCGACGTTTTCATGTTTCTATGTTGACTTATATTCTGTACAGGCAGATTATCATGCACAGCGAGCTTCTGGATATGTCATTTCATTCGAGGTGAAACATTACTATGCTGTCCAGTTCATTTCTGAACTGAATATTTTTTGCTACCACTTAAAATGTTATAAATAGAAAATTTGGATCATTTTAATTTGTTTGAAAAAGCACGTACACTCATTCCTTGATCATGCAACTCCTGAATGTGAATTATCTCCTCCACTGGCAGCTCTTTTCCACATGGCATTGTTAAAACTGAATCAGCCTCATCATGTTTACTGTCCATTTATCCTGCTCTGATGCCAGGCTAATTTGCATAGCAATGCGTGTTAGTGTTCGCTTGTTTGTGTGAAATTCTATATAATTGTGGGACAGTTTCAGTACATTACATGTTTAAAACATTTAATACATATCCAAAATTATTATTTTCTCATCCCCAAAGTATGTCTGCAAAGATTCTGTGGTTTATTTTCACCACTATGTCAATGGGTTGCATACATTTTCACTAATTGTACATGTACTCTGTTTTTACACCTTCCCATATAATTGTGGGATGAACTGTATATATATACACTATCTACCAACAAGTAATTGGACACCCCTGCAATCGACGATATCTGCGGTCCTGATACACGTGACGGCCGCCGCCGTTAAATATCGTGTGTTAAACAACAACGCAACCAGTCTCATGCAAGATGCCACGCAGTTCGGAGCTCTCTGATTTCGAGAAATTTGTTATCGTCATGTATCACAGAAATGGCCGATCCATACGTGACATATCCAGCGAGTTGAAGTACCCAAAATCGACAGTGGCCTACGTGATTGGCAAGTGGAAGATGAGAGGTGACTGTCGGAATGTGCCCCGACCCGACAGACCCACAAAACTGGGAGTTAGAGACCGACGGGTGCTGGCCAGAGAAATTCAGAAGAACCGCACCAAATCGATGGGCCACATCTGCGAGGAGTTTCAACAGGCATCCGGGAGTGTTCTTTCGATGAATACCATCCGTAAGGAAGCCCATCTGCTCGGTTATAATGGACGTGCTGCCGCCCACAAGCCTTTGATCACCAAGTCCAATAGCGCTGCTCGGCTAACGTGGTGCAAAGAACGGTGTCAGTGGGCCGTTGAACAGTGGAAACAGGTTCTCTGGAGCGACGAATCAAGGTTCACCCTCTACCGTTCGGATGGCAGGGGCAGGGTCTGGGTTTGGCGTCTGCCTGGAGAACATCTCCTGCTGGAATGTATTGTGCCAACTGTGAAGTTCGGCGGCGGTGGAATTATGCTATGGGGGTGTTTCTCCTGCTATGGCACGGGACCCTTGGTCGCATTTCCTGGTAGACTCAACGCCGAGACATACTGCACCATTTTCGATGACCATGCGCTTCCAACGTTGTGGCAGTTTTACGGGGTGGACCCATGTTACTTTCAGGATGATAATGCCACCTGTCATGTTGCGAGGTCCACCATGGCTTGGTATGGTGACAATGGGGTTAATCGAATGGACTGGCCTGCGCAGAGCCCGAACCTTAACCGTATCGAGCACCTCTGGGACGACTTGGAGCGTCGACTTAAGGGGTGCCCCCACCGTCCAAAATCAGTGAAGGAACTGACCTGTCTTCTCCAAGCCGAGTGGAAGAAAATACTGCTAGCCGTCGTATAACGCCTAGTTGAGAGTATGCCCCGGAAGGTCGCAGCTGTAATCGCCGCTCGTGGAGGCTCCACAAACTATTGAAGGTGAATAAACTTCATTTTACTTTGCTATCACAGGTGTCCAATTACTTGTTGGTAGATAGTGTATCATCATCATCATCATCATCGTCAACCATTATCAATCCACTGCTGGACGAAGGTCTCCCCAAGTTTCCTCCACAACGGTCTGTCTTGTGCAAGTCTCCTCCATGTCACTCCTGCATACTTTCGAATTTCATCCACCCATCTTCCATGTGGCCTTCTTCTGGGTCTTTTCCTGTCCCTTGGAATCCAATCTAAAATTTCGGCTGTCCATCGATGGTCTGTCCTTCTGGCAGTATGTCCAGCCCATTGCCATTTCAGGGATTTAACTCTGATCATGATGTCTTCCACTCCTGTCATTTTTCGGATCCACGAGTTCCTCTTCTTATCTCTCCTGGTTACACCAAGCATGCACCTCTCCATTCTGCTTTGAGTTGTCTTCAGCCTTTGTGTGTCTCTTTTAGTTAAGGTCCACGTCTCTGCACCATACGTAAGCACTGGAAGGATGCATTGATCAAACACTTTTCTTTTAAGACATAATGGCATATTGCTCTTGAAAATTATGCTGTTTCTTCCAAAAGCTCTCCAGGCAAGTTTTGTCCGCCGATTAATTTCTTCATCAATGTGACCCTCACTTGATATCTGCTGTCGAAGATAAACGTACGTGTCTGTTATCTCCAGCTTTTCTGCATCAATTGATATATCTTCATTTCTTGTAAAAGCATTGAACATCACTTTTGTTTTCTGAAAGTTCATTTTTAATCCCACTTCTTTACTCTTGTCATCAAGTTCCTGGATCATACTCTGCAGCTCTGATGGGGTAGTTGCAAAAATGACTACGTCATCAGCAAAACGAAGGTGGGTTAGATAATCTCCATTAATCTTTATCCCCTTGTTTTCCCAGCTCAGCGACTGAAAGACACCCTCCAATGTAGCATTAAAGAGCTTCGGAGATATGGTGTCACCTTGTCTCACTCCCTTTCCTACTTTTATGTGTGCTGTGTTCTCAAACAGCCAAATCGTTGCACTTGCATTTTCATAGATGTTATTAATAATATTGATGTATGCATTTTCAATGCTGCAGGATTTCAGAGCCATTGTAACTGCTGATGGTTTCACTGAATCAAAGGCTTTTTCATAATCGATAAAAGCCATGCACAATGGAAGTTCATATTCCCTCGCTCTTTCAATTAGTTCTCTCAGTACATGGATATGATCTATTGTGCTGTAGCCACTCCCTGAATCCAGCTTGTTCTCTCGGTTGAGCCATGTCCAGTGTTACCTTCAAGCGGTGTGAAAGAACTTTAGTGAAGATTTTATAAACCACTGGTAGGAGGTTGATAGGTCTGTAGTTCCTGAGATCCTCAATGTCACCTTTTTATGTAGCAGGATCATTGTAGCGTTGTTCCAATCCTCAGGAATCTTCCCTTCATTAAGGTATCGAGTGAAAATTTGGGCGAGTACTGTTTCGATTTCTCCACTTGCTTCTTGTATGATGTCTACAGTAATTCCATCTTCTCCTGGAGCTTTTCCCCGCTTCATGTTCTTGATTGCATGTGCAACTTCTGCTGGGAGGACTGGAAGAACTCTGGTACTGGTACCTTTCATGATGTCTGGAGTACATGTATCATCCCTTTCATATAATTTGGAGTAGAAATCCTTCACTCTTGTCAAAATTCCACCTCTATTTCTTGTTACAGAACCATCTTCTTTTCTCAGTGCCATAATTTCTTTTCTTCCCTTACTGAGATGTCCCTTTGCTATCTTTAGGCTTCGGTTGTTTTCAATTGCTTTCCTTACTAGTTCACAGTTGAATTTCCTTACGTTTTCAGTGATACTTTTTCGTACTGTCTTGCATAGCTCTATGTATTGGAATATATAGAGCTATGCAAGATAGTATATATATATATATATATATGACAGACCATCGATGGACAGCCGAAATTTTAGATTGGATTCCAAAGGACAGGAAAAGACCCAGAAGAAGACCACATGGGAGATAGGTGAATGGAATTCGAAAGTATGCGGGAGTGACATGGAGGAGACTGGCACAAGACAGACCGTTGTGGAGGAAACTTGGGGAGACCTTTGTCCAGCATTGGATTGATAATGGTGGACAATGATGATGATGATATATATATATATATATATATATATATATATATATATATATATATATATATATATATATATATATACTTAAGAGCAAAACTGAAGACTAAGGAAAAACTTTAGAATTTAAAACGAAGGTTGCAAAATAACCTGAAAATCAAAACGCGCAACGCAGCAGTTTTGAAAATTCAGAATTCACATTCTATAAAGAAGATACCTAAGCAAAAACATACATATATAATTTTGACTCACACCTAGTACAACATAGAAAAGGTTATGTATCTACCTGTGTGAGTAAAAGGAGAAAAGATAAAAAAATAAAATAAAACAACTGAATGTAGAAGGTGTCGAGAATACTGAGCCTTGGCTTTATCAAGGACCGGCAAAAACTCTGCATTTTCTCACTTCCACAAAGACCTAGTTGGAAATGGGTTTCTGCAAGGCCATAGATGCAAGTAACATTCCCACCTAAAATAGTTTAACAAATATATATATGTCATGTCCTCCGTAGAGTTGCATGACCTAGCACTAGTTAACAATTTCGCTTGCATCCATTAACCTTCCTGGCCCGACCCATGCTCTTCATCTGTTACTATTAAACAGAGAGAAGAAGATTAAAGAGAACTCAAGCTGTGAGAGTGACATAATAATTAGAAATGATTTTCAGCCATAACGAAATTCCAAGTTCGTTTGAGAGAGAATTTAAACCTGAAAATCGATGCAAAAGAAATCCAAATTTTTAAATTGCAATTAAAAAAGGAAATATTAATTTTTAACGAACAGATTTTTGAAAGAAAACTTGAGTCTAAAACCCCCTACTCTACAACTTATAACAGCACGAAAACGAGAATAAGTTAAAGATAATAATTAACTAAAGAAAACTATGTGAAAGTTATATACCTTAAACAGTTAGTTGCAATATGTACAAAGTATTTCAGCAGTGCTTTAAGTGCATAATTAATTAGTTATTAAGAACTTAACTACTTTGAAAAAACAGCGCATAGACAGCGCATAGAAAAGGAACAAGCTAGCCATCTTCTGTTCCTAGGTACCCCAAAAGACGCTCAAAGTTACAGAGAAAAGAAAGAGTTAAAACCCGCAAAAATGTTAACAGACAAACCAATGCCTAAAAGCTGAAAAGCTAAAAAACGACAGAGAAAAAGTACATCTTACTTTTTCTCTGTCGTTTTTTAGCTTTTCAGCTTTTAGGCATTGGTTTGTCTGTTAACATTTTTATGCGGGTTTTAACTCTTTCTTTTCTCTGTAACTTTGAGCGTCTTTGGGGTACCTAGGAACAGAAGATGGCTAGCTTGTTCCTTTTCTATGCGCTGTCTATGCGCTGTTTTTTCAAAGTAGTTAAGTTCTTAATAACTAATTAATTATGCACTTAAAGCACTGCTGAAATACTTTGTACATATTGCAACTAACTGTTTAAGGTATATAACTTTCACATAGTTTTCTTTAGTTAATTATTATCTTTAACTTATTCTCGTTTTCGTGCTGTTATAAGTTGTAGAGTAGGGGGTTTTAGACTCAAGTTTTCTTTCAAAAAATCTGTTCGTTAAAAATTAATATTTCCTTTTTTAATTGCAATTTAAAAATTTGGATTTCTTTGCATCGATTTTCAGGTTTAAATTCTCTCTCAAACGAACTTGGAATTTCGTTATGGCTGAAAATCATTTCTAATTATTATGTCACTCTCACAGCTTGAGTTCTCTTTAATCTTCTTCTCTCTGTTTAATAGTAACAGATGAAGAGCATGGGTCGGGCCAGGAAGGTTAATGGATGCAAGCGAAATTGTTAACTAGTGCTAGGTCATGCAACTCTACGGAGGACATGACATATATATATTTGTTAAACTATTTTAGGTGGGAATGTTACTTGCATCTATGGCCTTGCAGAAACCCATTTCCAACTAGGTCTTTGTGGAAGTGAGAAAATGCAGAGTTTTTGCCGGTCCTTGATAAAGCCAAGGCTCAGTATTCTCGACACCTTCTACATTCAGTTGTTTTATTTTATTTTTTTATCTTTTCTCCTTTTACTCACACAGGTAGATACATAACCTTTTCTATGTTGTACTAGGTGTGAGTCAAAATTATATATGTATGTTTTTGCTTAGGTATCTTCTTTATAGAATATATATATATATATATATATATATATATATATATGCTAGGCACATACATTGAAAGCTCTAACACTGCCTTGGCTTTTTTTACTATAGAAAATATTTCAGCAGAACTCTGTTGGAAAGAATAAACATGTTGCTCTGCTTTTAAATCAGTATGCACTTTGTTGCTGTGAAAGCTAGAAATTTATCTTTCCTCTAATAACTGTAATTTAGACTCCCTGGAACTCTGTTCTAGGTCTGAAAAAACATAATGATTTTGTTTCTGGCAACCACATACATGAACACAAAGATAGAGATCTGGTAACAACCTAAACATTTCCTTTCCAAAACGTTGAAGAAAGACTAGCGATATAGTTTGAAAGCTTCCATATTGCACTCTTATTTTACCTAACTTAAGTGTAAATTTTGTTTTTATTGTTATATTTTCTGATAGTTATGTGCTTTACCCATTTCTCTCAATGTGTATGTATATATTTGACATTATTTAATGCTTTTTCTATAGTACACACAAAAAGCTCAAGAGGATGATTCATGTGATGAAAATTATGGAGGTTTAGGTGCTATTAATGAAACTATAAGGTTTGTATATTTGCTTAAGCATTAAAATATGACAAGAACATGCATAATTCTGTAAAAAGTGGCACTGTAAATCTTATTTTGGAACACAAATTAATTAAGAGAACAAGTTTTAATTTTGTGAGTAGTCATAACTAGGGAACAGATTTCTAGGTGCTAAAAACAGAAAAATAATGATCTTTTATGTGCTAATAACTTAAAAGTATTTGCTAAAAATAAAAATATAGTTTCTTCAACGATAATGCAACTAGTTAGTTTCTGTGATAAAAAGATAATGTTAGTTATCAAGTTACTAAATCACAGCTATCTTTTTGATGGAAAAAGTTCCTTGGAGTTGCAGTGGATAACAAATGTCATCACTAAGTTTTCCATTGCTGATCTATACTTATTGTCATAAAACAATGACTGACATTAAGAAAACGATCATTCAACATCACAGGAAGTCAACCTTGCATATTTTGAGAGAGGGATGTCTCTAACACTTAAACAGTAAATTTTGCATAAAAGTTGGCCTATTAAAACTCTTGAGTAACTCTACTCATAGTTTGAAATCCACTGGTTTTTTTTCTAACATATACATGAATTTATTTCTTAGGGCTTCTATTTGTGAACCCAAAAGTGTGTTAAGTTTCCTTTCAACATCCTTATCTTATTTAACTGTTTTAGACAATAGGTTTGTTGTTGTTTCTAATTTCTTTATTCAATGACCAAAGAAATTTAAATTGGCAGATATGTATGCCAAATCTCTTTTTGAACTAGTATCATTCATTAAATGCTGAACAATCTCAACTGAAAAAGCTTTGTTTTCATCCATTTGATTGACAACTAATCTAAAGCCTTCAAAATGATCTGCCTAGTATACCACGGCATTGAGCCAGGAAATCCAGCATGTGACTTCGGGTGTAGGCAGCAGTAAGAGATATTGATTCTTCTTTTTGAAAAGATTGATTGTGGTTAGTGATTTAACAAACATTTTTTCCCCGGTCAACACTAACTTGTCCGCATTAGAATGAAGGGTTTGAATATTTTCACACAACCTGTGCAAATCATGAACAATGCACGTTCTGTGTATCCTTTTGGAAAGCTCATGAAAAGAATGTTAGTGGCTTTCTTTCCATATGCAACTGCATCCATAAGCAAGAGTAATACATTGTCATACTTCACAACATTCAGCAACAACAAATGCATAGATTCATTAAATAATCTAGCAACTGTGACATGATTTGCTGTGGAAATGTCTTTGCTCTTTAGCAAGCATTTGGAAAGGGGTTTTATCATTTTTCAACACACCAACTAAAACATTTCCCACTTTTTTTGTCACTGGAATCAGTAATATTGTCAATGCTCACCCAGATTGTTTTTCATTTTCACGCATAAACCTAATATGTCCTAATGTTTTTTCATAATGCTTTGTAAGATAATTCTTTCCTAGGGTTGATTCACATCAGGGAGATCAATGTTTGTATAGTTGATAAGAAACTTTCTGAACTCCAGATTTATGTGCAGGAATATCAGCTGAAACTTAGCAGATATTCCTATACATAAGGATTATATTTTGCTCCTTACATAAATCTGAATAATATATGAAATGCTCAGAAGGGCTGGAATATGAAGATGGAAGTAGTTCTCCTAGAAAAGCTTGTCTAGGTGTCACATGAGAAGCAGTGACGATATACGTATTGTTAGACAAATGCTGTGCAACTTGGGAGTGCTGATCTGCTTTTATAGATTTCCCACATGGCGGCAAATAGTACTTTCCTGTCAGTAGTAAATGTGTCTTTAAATTCCGTGACATATTGCTGCTAACATAAACTTAATACTAGATTTGACGTTTGGTATTATATTTCACTTTATATTTTTCTAAGCAACTGACCACATCACAAATGAATAAAACTACTGAGTACTAAAACTAAAGGAATGATACAGCAGAACCAAATCAAAACTTTCAACTGATAAACATCTTTATTTGGAAACTGCAATCCACAGACATTGCTAATAGGTGTGAGAAATGTGAAGTAAAATTGCAAACTTCGCAAAATGTTGTTGTTTTACGTGTTTCATCTTGGCTTATTTTCCTTGTGGACGATAATGCCAAGTGATGTCACATCCAACCTAGTTTTTGTGATGGAATGCTGTTTTGTTTTTGTTATTTTTCTTGGGCTTTCAGATTCAAAGGATCCTTTTTCACTCAGACTCGCAGTGAAGAGGCAGAAAACTCATTAATTTAAAAATAAACACAAATTTATTCAGCAGTGGCAGCTCATCAGATGAAGTGAGTGAAGTGCTACTTCACCTAAAATTTATGAAAAAAATAAAAATTCTTTAAATGATTTAGTGGATTCTTGAAATAAGTCACTGTTTCGTTTACAAGAATGATTTCTGGAAAATGTTTTGGCTTTGAAATGAAAGCTGTCTTGTTTCTAAAAGCAGGCTAGAAGTGTGAACACTCCATTTCAAATGGCACTATGAACTGATGAACAAACAGACAACCTTGTAACTACATGTAGACCATGTGAAAAGAAACTAGCAGCAGTTCCAAATCACTTCACTGGAGTTCCCTGAATAAGGGGGTTTCTATGGCAACCAATGTCAGTGATCTAGGTGAAGTGACCGTCTGCTCCAGTGGTTGTCACTTCACCTTAATCAAGTAAATTGACAGCCCCCGCAGTGCAATTTTGAATTTAGATGATTTGGTTTTGTCTGTTGTGATTATACAGTAACTGTGAGTGCAAACTTCAGTTTAAGTGCTGTTCCTTTATTATTCTGTGTGTTCTGAATTCATGCTTTCATTAAAAAAAAAAAAGCCTGGAAAATGATACAGTTATGCACGTTATAGCAGACATATAACGTGCATAAGGACGTATTTCAAGAAGTGTATGCCATCAACCACTGTGCCATTAGAAATAAGTTTTTCCTGTTTGAAATGAATAAAAAATTACTTGAACACTATTTTGCAGCAAAAACTATCATCGTTATTGAATATCATAAAACAAAAAGAACTCTGAAGTTGTAGTTAAACAGGCATTTTGTGATGACATCATTGACTACTAGGCTTCCTTGAAAAATAGAAGAATTGACGTTCTTTATAAGAAGTTGGTGCATTTTTTCATGGATTCTCATTTTGCAACACTTCACGTTTCTCTGGTCACGAGCCGCCACTATTATTTGGCAAAGTTATTCAGCTCCTAGAAATAATTAACTCTGTGCACTTTACAGCCATACTTTAGCATATAATATAGGAGCAGAAAAATATCACTTAAAGAAGAACATGCTGCTGACTACAGCAATTCACTAGAACTGCATCATCGGCGATGACAATAACGTGAGCAGCTTATATATACTCTCCATGTTGGACTTTGAGACATATCCATGTGTTATGTAATCCTTAAGAGTCCTCCATACCCCATGCAAGATAGGATTTCGGCACGGTTGGCTGGAATCAGCTCCTCTGGTAGACACCCCCGTAACCGAGCTGTCAAGTTTCTTTCCTCCTGGAGGACGACAGTAGGAGAATGCCTGCTAGGCACTTGGGGTTACTAATTGCTTTTATATGACCCCGCCATTCAGACCCACCCACATCTGGTTTCGCAAGCGCACAACGTATAGTGCGTAATGCCTTGGTCGAATTGTGTACTGTACTGGACAAGGTTTCATTCAGCAGCAGTAACTTCGCTAAGAATGATCGATTGGGGGGCTAAACTCATAAGCCATGTATATATAAATTATATTATTTCCATAATATTATACATTATTTATAATCAAAAGACAAGTTCTTGAAAAACCCAAAAATAATTTTAGCATATTTTTTATTAGTACCTAGAAATAAACAATATAAACTAATAAAAATACACTGTTTATTCCTAGGTACTAAGACGTCTAGGTAAAATGACATCCCCCCCCTCCTCCAAAAAAAATAACACCTGTGTGTTTACATGTACAGCGGTTTATCAATTAAAAAGAAAACATGCTGAAGCAAAGTTGTGCTGCTCGACAAGAGCAACTCAAAACGGTAAAAATACCCCCGGAGAAAATACCCATGGAAAAGGAAAACCAGTAAAAATACCTCCAGAACAAACGGTTCACTGTAAACTGCCACACAGAAACACTGCCACACATCTTTCAGCAACTTGGCCACAAAAGTTCAAGGGGGAGCTAAAAGATTGCCGTTTCTGGGCCTATATTGAGAACTGAATTCGGAACTCCAACCGAATTTCGAGAAAATGTTCCATGTAAGCCAAGCTAGAATTGCACTTTAATTTGAAGATATAAATTGCCGAGGATCCTATGTACACTTGGTTTTTGGGGGGGGGATCTACCCCCAACTTCCGTAATATTATATTCTGGGCCGCTGGAGTTTGTCAGTGCGTCCACGATGTTCCCCTTGAAGCGTCCGTGAGCTTTGGGGCGGCTTTTCCTCAAAATATTAAAATAGACATAGAGCTGTAAACATTAGTACCATGCTTTACATAATGATTCTGTACACGACCATAAATTTTCAGGAGAATGGGGTGAATCCCCCCCCTTCTCAGTTTTTAAGAGCTCTTCAGGGGTAACGTCGAGGATACACACTGAAAAAAAAAATTTGCTGCAACAGCAAAAAACTTGCTACTGCAGCAAATTTTGCCAGTGAATATAGGCTCAGCAAAAAGGTTTGCTGGCAATACTAATGAATTCTGCTTCGCTGCAGCAGCAAGATATCCGTTTCCTGTGGCAAGTTTTTATTGCTCGTCTAGCAAACCAACTTTGCTACTTAAATAAATATTTCTGCTACAGAAGCCGATCTCCAGCAATGTCAATTTGCTAGTCTAGTAGACCAACTTTGCTGCTTTAACAAATATTTCTGCTACAGAAGTCAATCTCCAGCAACGTCACTTTGCTCGTGGTTCGTGGTTGTGTACAGAACCATTATATAAAGCATGGTTCTAATGTTTACAGCTCTACGTCCATTTTAACATTTTGGGGGACCCCCAAGCTCACGGACTTTGCGGACGCTTCAAGGGGAACATCCTGGATACATTGACAGACTTCAGCGGCCCAGAATATAATATTACGGAAGTTGGGGGTACAGTCCCCCAAACCAAATGTACCTGGGATCCTCGGCAATTTATTTCTTCCAATTAAAGTACAATTCTTGCTTGGCTTACATGGAACGTTTCTCCAAATTCTGTTGGAGTTCCCAATTCAGTTCTCAATATAGGCCCAGAAATGGCAATCTTTATATCCCCCCTTGAACTTTTGTGGCCAAGTTGCTGAAAGATGTGTGGCAGGGTTGCCGGTAAATTGCCACACCGGAACACTGCCACACATCATTGTTCCTGTTTGATAGTTTACAGTGAACCTTTTGTTCTGGGGGTATTTCCTCTGGGGTTACTTTTACCGCTTTTCACTTTTCAGGGGTATTTTCTCCAGGTGTATTTTTTACCTACATCCACCCAAAAAACACCTTGATTTATTTAGAATATCGAAAGTTATATGAGATACCAAATTTTTCCTTGTATCAAAAGACATTTTTCTAAATTTTAATAAATTTGGCAATAAAAATAGCAATTTTTGTCTGGAAAGTATTTATTTCGTGTTACAGAGCTCATGCGCATCGATTACTTGGGTTATCAATGGTTATGAAAGCCTTTCCAAGGCTTCAAATTATCCCTTATGTTGAAGCTTCCATATTACTGTAGTTTCATAAATAACTAAGGGAAATCAAATGGTACTTCAGAAAGCTTTTGCCAAGTTGCACAACCTTGTTTCAGCGTGTTTTTTGAAGGAAATATTATTTCTAAAGTGATTTCCCTTCAATTGTGCCATCCAACATAATATTTAAGAAAATTTACGTGCTTTGCCCTGCGTGGGGAAGGGGGCCCCAAAAATTGGGCTGACGACGCCACTTGTTGAACTTGTGTTTTTTTGGTTTTTTTTTACGAGGGATATTTTTTACTTGGTTGAGGTGCACTTAATTTTATTGAACCAACGTGCAAGGTTTTCTCTTTCGTTCTTTTTCTTGTGTGCATTCATCTTCAGCCGATGTTTCTTGGTCATTCGATTATCAGTCTTCATAACTTAAGTGGCTCATGACCAGTTGCGCACCAACAGCATTTGCCGCCCCTTGTACAAGAACAGTTTTCAATTTTTATTCATTTTTACATGAAATAAATACCTTTAGCAACATCATTTTCTATTTCCCATAAATTAAGAGTATTAATAAAACAATGGTCTCGTATAAAATTGAAGGGAACAAAATCTGTAAACCTCTAGTTCAGATGACGCTACGAATAATCCAAGAAGCCAGCTTCCTCATTGTCAATTTACGAAAAAGTCCACTTTACCGGTAAAAAAAGTTTCGTCATGTACGATGATAATTATATTACAGTTTGCCTCTGGAGGGAGGGCAATTGTGATATTTACTGTATATGACATTGAACATGACGGGCGTCTTTTTAATAATTGTATTCCATTGTATTCTAACCAAAAAATCTCTCATATGGGTACATAAAAATAAGTTGCATAAACCTAAAAGCAGAATTTGAAATAACTGGTTTTTGTATTAAATAAAAATATTTTTTCTATAAACTAAAAACTGAAGCTTCGACGAGAAAGCACAAAAACATTCGTACCGTTAAAATTAACTTCTCTAGCTTTTTTTTTGTTGTTGTTGTTAGAAACTTTTTAACGATGTCCGAATTGTGTCTAAGTCTGTAGCACTTTTGTTTTCAATACTAGTGATCAGGACCGTAGCAAGCTTTTCTTAGGTGGGCGGGCGAGACTTGAAATTACGCCCATTCAAATTCAAAATTACGCCCCCTTGAGTTCAAAATTACGCCTCTTCGAGTTCCACTCCAAATAATACGTGGTTTTTTACTTTCTCACACACCGCACCACCATTATAAGAAAGCATCATGATCGTTCAAAAATTGCATTTCAGGTTTTTGACATAATTTTATTGAAAATGTAAAAACTAGTTAAAAGCCAAGAACCACAGGATATAAATACCAAGTAAAGCGTAAACGTTATGTAAACGCCGACAACACAACACTCCACAGAAATGCAGAACGAAAAGCAAACCAGCGCAGAGCGAATGAATATCGGATGGTGAACATAGCAATAGGAAGAAGCTTTAGCGGTAGGGCGTGGAAAATTCCGTTCTAGGTTAAACCCTCAGAGAACTTTCTGCGACAAGCACAGATGATTAATTGGTTCTTCATCCCAACGACGTGTTCGGAAAGTTCGTGGAGATTAGACATATCAGCATATCGTTGTCTATGTCTCCATTCACTGTTTTGGAAAATTCAATTCATGGATATGAGATGTTCACACCTCATAGTGTATGTTACTCTGTATCCTAGTTACTACATGAAATATTGTATGAGACTAACAAAAGTCTTTATAAAGAAAATAGTGAAGGGTGTAACTTCCTTTTTTAGTTACAATTTCTATTTTTTTTTTTTTACATCCCCCCAGAGCATGAATCTACGCCCCTGGAATGACTATACTGGGAGGGCAACTGCCCTCCCTGTAGCTACGGCACTGCTAACGATACTTATATCTGAAAGTTGTTCCTGTTTCACATTTTGGGCTGTGGATGGCCTAGTGGTCAACTTCGTGACTGCCACGGAGGGACCTCAGGTTTGATCCTGTGTAGGTAATGCCATTTCATGAATTGATATTTCGTTTCCGGATCGTAAAGATACGCCCACGTTTCATCCCTTGTCACCAAAACGGGAAAAAACATGTCTTCATTGCCTTCAAAAACACTTCCAACAGATCAAAGCACACTTCCACCCTTCTCTCCTTCAAATCAGGTGTCAACTGCCGAGGTGCCCACTTTGCACACACTTTCCGATACCCTAAGTCTTTCACCACCTTCTGTATGGCATTGTGACCACAGCCCAGTTGTGCAACAAGCTCACGCTCATGACTCGTCTCTTCGCGCGTATCAGTTCATCCACTCGTTGACAATTCGTGTCAGTGGTCACAGATGATGGTCTCCCACTGCGTGGCTTGTCTTCAATGCTGGTTTCCCCTTCTTTAAACTTCTTCATCCATCTGTGCACATTGCTCTTGTCAATGGTGTCATCTTTGTAAACATTCTGTAGCCTTCTGTGGATGTCGGACAGCTTGCACCCTTCCTTCGTCAAGAACTCAATGACGGCATGTTGCTTCTGTTTGGAATCCATTGTTTACTTGCAATGAATAAGAAGGGTTACTATAGAGGAAGAGTTACTCTACCAACATGTACAATTTGAATGACCTCTGTCAGTTAATAAAAAAGTTATGCCCATTTTTGCATTACTTTTGGTATAACCCTCGTATAAAAAATTTCTGGTCTGATCGAGAGATTTTCAGATCGGAGAATTTCTTTCTATATTTCTTTTTTTAATTATTCAATTTGAAAATATCTTTGTCTCTGGTACCTACTTTCTTTGTACTATGAAAAACTTTTTGTTCGCCATTTGTTAATTTTCGTTACATGTTTTTTAGCCACTGGTGGAACTAAGTAGATGTTTCTATTTCTGGATGTTTTATCGATTGTTGAAACCGGTTGATTGTTTTCCAAACTGGTTCTGTTGACTTTGAATAGCTTTGATAAATTTAATTCGCGTCAGAACAGATTCAAAAGACGTGCTTATTACATCCGAAAATTGGGTGTCTTCTTTCTTGTTTTTCTTATGGGTCTAAACCAGTTCAACAGTTGGAAATTCTGTTTTCTCTGCAATTGTTTTACCTTCAGCTTACATGCAATTAAAATCTGCATGTGTTGTACATTCTTTTTAACAGCCATTTACTTGTTTTAACATTTTTATTATGGTTGGTATAACTACAAAAGATTTTGGCATTAATTTGCTACAAACATTAATTTTTGAAGAAAGAGTGTACCAAAATGCTTAATCTGTTTTTCTAAAAGAAAAAAAAAGAAAAAAAGAAAAGTGTCTTTCTTAAAGAAATAAACTTGCATATTTTTGTGTGTGTGTGTGTGTGTGTTAGTGTGTTTATTTTTTTCTTCTAAGAAAGATTGGTGAAATTTCATGTATCACTGTCTCTAAAAGATTGGTTAAAGTGCTAATATAATGTATAGTGGATTACATCCAAACTGTACTCCAGTCCTCGTTACCCTTACTGCATCGATCCTATTTTCTCACCTTGTTTCACAGCACGGTTTTGCGGTCAACGCTGGGGACTGTTTCTTTAGATTTGCCAACGGTGAAGTAATTCAGTAAAGAAAGTATTGTATAATGCTGAAAATGTTCATAATTTCTAGAGAAATTTTTTCATGGTTATTTACAGCCAGATTTAAAGTATATGAGCTGCTCAAATTACATAAAATGCATAAGAGTTTTAAGTCGGAAAATGATGTTTTTTGAAGTCCATTGTGTTTTTTCTTCATATCAGCCCCATTGTTGGCCACACATATCATGAATGCTGAAATCTTTAAAGTTAGAAAAATAATTTAGTTCTTTGCTTGCAGTGTATCTGTTACTGGAAAAAATAATGAAAATTATCCTCTGATTCCAAGTGGTTTTCTATTCACTTATATAACAAATTATTTTTACTAAAAAAATAAACGTGCCACGTAGCATTACGATTTCTCAGAGTAAAACGTTTTCCTTCTCCCATGTCACTGATATTAATTTATCAACCATAAGATTTGACTGAGGCGTCTTGGCACGTCCCTGCTCACGACAGAATAAACAGAGATAAATGTTTTTGTGTCAACTAAAAGCTGCCAAGAAACAGCACTGTTTCTTCGATTGAGTGAAAGAAATCACAGGATGGCCCCAGGCTAAATTGCCCTCTTCTTGCCCACTTGCCAGCCGACCCCAAGTCGTAAATTATTACCCCTTCAGCGGGGGTTGTGTGATCTGATCCCTGCCTGCCGAGGGGGAAGGAAATCCCGTGTATTCCGCCGAATGCAAAATTAAAACAAAGATATGGCATCATGCAGATGGAAAAATCAATATATCATATCACTCGTATGTATTCCCAAATTTTTATATTTCGACAGAAAATATCAAACTACTTTTCTGCTTTTCAACCTAGCAGATATCAAGATTAGAACTTTTTAAAAATAACTGTCAATCTGCCCATTATTTCACACTTTTGGGGTAATAATTAAAATATTACTCGGCAAAGTGATGCTAATATAGAAAGACAGAAAGATGGTTCAATGTTTATTCTACATGTGAAAAAAAAAACGGGATTTTTAAATTATTTTTTTATATATGTAATTTGGTTCTGCAAATGCGTGTTTTGAGCTATTTTTCACGAGGTACGGAGGAGCCTTAATGTGTATAAGAGTACTTCCCATTGTGCTTCTCCAAGTGGTAAGAGATGGCATCATTTGCCATAGAGCTGGCACCAATGAAACGAGTGAGCCCTTGTAGAGAGGAAGAAGGGGGTATATTACACCTGTTCATTACAATGCTGTTTTGTTGTTGTTGTGTGTGCTGAATTTTTATTATGGGTTTTTATACTAAAAAGTAAATAAATGGAGGAAACATGTAAATTTATGTTTTTATTACAGAATTTTGGAAAATATGTGTTTACATACAAAGTTTTCAAAAATATGTGTTTACATAATTTTTTTTCAAAAATAAGTGTTTTTATGTGAAAATATTTACTTACGAAATATGTAATTCATGAGACAACCTTAAAGGTTGTCTTATGTTATAAATGTGCTTTAGATTAAATATGCATTATATCTAAGGTATTATTTACCTGATATTGACAAAGTATTTTGCTCGTTGTTGCTCCGTGAGGTACGTGCTCCCAGCCCGAGAGAGGTCAATTTGTTACGGTTTTTTTTGGTTAGTTAAAATTTTTTTATAAATGAAACAATTAGGTTATATTATTATCAGTTCACATTCATTCATTCACACAATCAAACGTTTTGAATTTACTATTAATTAAAAGATTGTATTAGAAAAAGTTATACTCATCGGGTCGGGAGACGTCTCTCAAGAGGCTCTTCGTCACGTTGTTACGGCGAGCCCTTTCGGCACATCAGGAGTGCCATCGTCAGGTCTTCTACACCTACATGAGGGTTTTCTCGTGTGTGTGTAGCCGCTGGAGTTGCATGTCAGGAAACAAAGGGAAAGTTTTGCGGCCTGTATGTGTTAGGTGATTGCTTCTTATGTGTCGCCATCTATTGGATGAGTTGGTAGGTATATCAGTCGTAAGTACAATTTTTTCCCTTTTTGTGTAGGTATTTTTGAGCTATTGTTATTTATTTGTAGAAACAGGTGTATTATTTTTAGTCCTTTATTAAATGGTGTGACTTTTTGTAATGTTCTTTTTTTTTGTCTTTTTTTTTTATGGATTTTTTCGCTTTTTATAAGTGACTTCCAGGCTGTATCCAAGGTGGTAGGGTCTTGTAAGTTGCATATTTTATCTTTTTTTTTTGTTCAATTATAACGCTTTCAGAAATCCTTAATTCTTTTTCGTTTGTGTGGGTGGTTAGTAATTTAATATTTTCAAAATCAGGATATTGTTTATGATTAATGCAGTGTTGACTGAGTGCAGCTTTTTCTTCTTTTTTGTTCCAGTTTTTTATATGTTGATGTAATCTTTTTATTAATCTATTTTTTGTGCTACCAATGTAAGAGATGTGGTCTCCAGAACTCTGTGAAGCAATAGGATTTTCATATGCGCCTGCTGATTGTAGTATATTATTGTTATGTTTTTTCTTTATAACTAAGTCACCAATATTCTGAACAGAATGACCAAAAATAATGTTGTTTCTTCATTAATCTTAAAATTTTTACACTTAGTCCTCTAATAAAAGGAAAAGAACCTGAAAATTTGTATTTCTTTTTTGGAATGTGTTGACTAGACTCCTTTAAATTCTTTTTGTATTCAAAAATCAACATTTTAACAGTTTTTGTCATACCCATATTGTTTGGTTGTGTTAATAATCCATTGGATTTCTTCTTCTCTGTACTTTCTATTTGAGAAATGTGTGAAGGCTCGTTTTACCCAATTCCTAATACTATTGACTTTATGAGTTTTGGGGTGTTCAGTTTGATATGGGATCATTTATTTATAGGTACATATGTTGGTTTTCTAAAAAAAACTGTGTTCAAAATTTGTCTTTTTTTATTAATTCAATATCTAAAAAGGAAATTTTTCATCTTGTTCAAATACCAAAGTTAATTCAACCTCAGGGTAACAAGTAGTATATTTATTCTTCAATATTTCTAGTTCTTGTTTTGATTTAGACAAAATAAAAATGTTGTTAACATACCTACAATAAATGACAGGTGGGTCTGGAAGTTTTTTTAATAATTTTGTTTTCGGTATCACACATGATTATTTCTGAAAATAAAGAAGATAATGGGGATCCCATTGGGGCTCCTACTTTTTGCCTATAGATTTTTTTGTCAAACTCAAAAGTAATTGTTATTGGAAATATAGGTTAAAATATTAAATAACTCTTGTAATTGTACATTATTAAATTGAGATTTATTTTTTAATTCTTTAATGATAATGTTGAGGGCTTTTGGACAGAGGTACTCGGGAAAAGTGATTTAATGTCTGAACTTTCCATAAACATACCAGATAATGGAACATTAATAGATTTTATTTTCTCAATGAACTCTAAACTGTTTTTTTAAACTGTATTCATTATTCATGAAAAAGGGGGCCAAAAATTTGTATAATTTCTTTTCTAGATTTATTAGTGAGGACTTTGATTTTGGAACGATAACTCTAAATGGTCTATCGGGTTTATGGGTTTTTATTTTTCCAAAAATACTTGGAACTACAGTACCCACTGGTGGATTACAGTACCCACTGGTGGATAGGCTCTGGTAATTTCTGAAGGTAGTAAACTATGATTTCTAATTTTAGACAAAAAGTTTATCTGAGAGTCAATGGGGTCTTTTTAATTATCTCACATTTTAGTTCCTCAATAGCTGCATTCATTTTAATGATATATTCATTTTTATCCAGTATTATTAACTGAGTTGATTTATCTGCTTCACAAATTACAATATTATGGGTTTTTTTTAAAGTCTAGTAGTTGTTGTCTTTCATATGTCATCTTTCCAATTTTAATTTCTTTTTTAGACTGAAGATTATATTCATCCAATATCATCATCATCATCATTGTCAACCATTATCAATCCACTGCTGGACGAAGGTCTCCCCAAGTTTCCTCCACAACGGTCTGTCTTGTGCCAGTCTCCTCCATGTCACCCCTGCATACTTTCGAATTTCATCCACCCATCTCCCATGTGGTCTTCTTCTGGGTCTTTTCCTGTCCCTTGGAATCCAATCTAAAATTTCGGCTGTCCATCGATGATCTGTCCTTCTGGCAGTATGTCCAGCCCATTGCCATTTCAGGGATTTAACTCTGATCATGATGTCTTCCACTCTTGTCATTTTTCGGATCCACGAGTTCCTCTTCTTATCTCTCCTGGTTACACCAAGCATGCACCTCTCCATGCTTCTTTGAGTTGTCTGCAGTCTTTGTATATCTCTTTTAGTTAAGGTCCACGTCTCTGCACCATACGTAAGCACTGGAAGGATGCATTGATCAAACACTTTTCTTTTAAGACATAATGGCATATTGCTCTTGAAAATTATGCTGTTTCTTCCAAAAGCTCTCCAGGCAAGTTTTGTACGCCGATTAATTTCTTCATCAATGTGACCCTCACTTGATATCTGCTGTCCAAGATAAACGTACGTGTCTGTTATCTCCAGCTTTTCTCCATCAATCCATAAATCTTCATTTCTTGTAAAAGCATTGAACATCACTTTTGTCTTCTGAAAGTTCATTTTTAATCCCACTTCTTTACTCTTGTCAGCAAGTTCCTGGATCATACTCTGCAGCTCTGATGGGGTAGTTGCAAAAATGACTACGTCATCAGCAAAACGAAGGTGGGTTAGATAATCTCCATTAATCTTTATCCCTTTGTTTTCCCAGCTCAGCGACTGAAAAACACCCTCCAATGTGGCATTAAAGAGCTTCGGAGATATGGTGTCACCTTGTCTCACTCCCTTTCCAATTTTTATGTGTGTTGTATTTTCAAACAGCCGAATCTTTGCACTTGCATTTTCATAGATGATATTAATAATATTAATGTACGCATCTTCAATACCGCAGGTTTTCAGAGCCATTGTAACTGCTGATGGTTTCACCGAATCAAAGGCTTTTTCATAATCGATAAAAGCCATGCACAATGGAAGTTCATATTCCCTCGCTCTTTCAATTAGTTCTCTCAGTACGTGGATATGATCTATTGTGCTGTAGCCACTCCTGAATCCAGCTTGTTCTCTCGGTTGAGCCATGTCCAGTGTTACCTTCAAGCGGTGTGAAAGAACTTTAGTGAAGATTTTATAAACTACTGATAGGAGGCTGATAGGTCTGTAGTTTCCGAGATCCTCAATGTCACCTTTCTTATGTAGCAGGATCATTGTAGCGGTGTTCCAATCCTCAGGAATCTTTCCTTCATTAAGGCATTGAGTGAAAATTTGGGCGAGTACTGTTTCAATTTCTCCACTTGCTTCTTGTATGATGTCTACAGTAATTCCATCTTCTCCTGGAGCTTTTCCCCGCTTCATGTTCTTGATTGCATGTGCAACTTCTGCTGGAAAGACTGGAGGAACTCTGGTACTGGTATCTTTCATGATGTCTGGAGTGCATGTATCATCCCTTTCATATAATTTGGAGTAGAAATCTTTCACTCTTGTCAAAATTTCGCCTCTATTTCTTGTTACAGAACCATCTTCTTTTCTCAGTGCCATAATCTGTTTTCTTCCCTTACTGAGATGTCCCTTAGCTATCTTTAGGCTTTGGTTGTTTTCAATTGCTTTCCTCACTAGTTCACAGTTGAATTTTCTTACGTCTTCAGTGATACTTTTTCTTACTGTCTTGCATAGCTGTATATATTCCACTTTGGAAGTCACATCTTCTTTAGTTGTCCTCATCTCTCTTCTTTTTTGCATCAACATTTTCGTTTTTCCTGATAATTTGTTTACATGCAACTTGTTCTTAGACCCAGCTAATTTTGTTGCTGTTTCCATAAGAGCTTTGGTTACTTTTCTGTTAACATCAGAGATGTCCACTTCTTCCGATGTTAGGCCTTCTAAAGCAGAGAACCTGTTCTTCAGTTCCAACTTGAAGGTATTATGGTGTTTTTTAAGGTTGGTTATGTCAATAGATTTTGTTTGTCTTATGAGCTTGCCACGTTCAAGTTTAGTGTTGAGGTGCATCTTACATCTCACCAATCTATGGTCACTACCTGTGTTGAACTTGTTTAGCACACTGCAGTCTTCTATGACGAATTTTTTGTTACACATAATAAAATCAATTTCACTTGTCGTCCCATTTGGATATATTTCTATATAACTTAAATCTTAAATTTGGTTTGTGTGAATATGGGACACTTTGAATCATGGTCTCTATTTTTGGAATACACCTTTCAGTTGGGGGAATAGTCTGCAGGTATGCAAATTTTTTACCCTTCTGTAATGCTGCCTGTTGTACTTCTGACAGTTTAAGGTTAGAGTAATTTTGAAATGTAGGTAGAGAATTTTCATTAATTAATTTCTTGGTGGGAATATTTTTATCAATTAGTCTATTTAATTTATAAGAATGCCTTTTTCTGATGGTTTGAGCTTCATTTTCTAATATTGTAAAAGTCGGTTTTAAAATTTGATCGATGACAGTATCAGTCCATTTTTTATTTAAATTTTCATATTTATTATTTTGTATCAGATTCCATAATTTATAACAAGTGTGTAGTTTATATACTGTCTTTCTTTTGGATACAATTTCAGTTCTTAATCGTTTAATTTCACATTGTTTCATTATATTTGCGTCTTTGTTATCCAATGTGTACTACTGAGTTGTAGATATTTTGGTATTAAATTTAAATCTCAACAATTTAACAAAAATTCCAACTGGATGCTGTTTTTTTGAAGGCCACTTCTTCTTTTTCTGAAGTTCTCTAATTATCTCAACTTTTTAGGGTTTAACAGGTTTCGTCAATTCATGGTCGTTTTTCCCTTTTTTTGTTCCGGGCGTTCCGTCGTATAATATGTAAAAAATTACGAAATATGTAATTCATGAGACAACCTTAAGGGTTGTCTTATGTTATAAATGTGCTTTAGATTAAATATACATTATATCTAAGGTATTATTTACCTGATATTGGCAAAGTATTTCTCACGTTGTTGCTCCGTGAGGCACGTGCTCCAGCCCGAGAGAGGTCAATTTGTTACAGGTTTTTTCAGTTAGTTAAAATTTTTTTATAAATGAAACAATTAGGTTATATTATTATCAGTTCACATTTATTCATTCGCACAATCAAACGTTTTGAATTTACTATTAATTAAAAGATTGTATTAGAAAAAGTTATACTCATCGGGTCGGGAAACGTCTCTCAAGAGACTCTTCGTCACATTGTTACGGCGAGCGCTTTCGGCACATCAGGAGTGCCATCGTCAGGCCTTCTACACCTACATGAGGGCTCTCTCTCTCTCTCTCTCTCTCTCTCTCTCTCTCTCTCTCTCTCTCTCTCTCTCTCTCTCTCTCTCTCTCTCTCTCTCTCTCTCTCTCTCTCTCTCTCTCTCTCTCTCTCTCTCTCTCTCTCTCTCTCTCTCTCTCTCTCTCGTGTAGCCGCTAAAGTTGCATGTCGGGAAACAAAGGGAAAGTTTTGTGGCCTGTGTATGTGTTAGGTGATTGCTTCTCATGTGTCACCATCTATTGGATGAGTTGGTAGGTATATCAGTCGTAAGTACAATTTTTTCCCTTTTTGTTTAGATATTTTTCAGCTATTGTTATTTATTTGTAGAAACAGGTGTATTATTTTTAGTCCTTTATTAAATAGTGTGACTTTTTGTAATGTTTTTTAATGGATTTTTTTGCTTTTTATAAGCGATTTCCAGGCCGTATTAAGGTTGGTAGGGTCTTGTAAAATGTGCGGATAAATGAATGTGAACTGATAATAATATAACTTAATTGTTTCATTTATAAAAAAAATTTTACCTAACCAAAAAAACCCGTAACAAATTGACCTCTCTCTGGCTGGGAGCACGTTCCCCACGGAGCAACAACGTGCGAAATACTTTGCCAATTTTAGGTAAATAATATCTTAGATATTATGTATATTTACTTACCTAAAAATCTGTTCCCTTGTCATAAACATGTGAATTATGCATGCCCCTTATATATTTTTGCTGTATAACATTAATATATATGTATACTGAATTCTGTTTTAGGAAATGTTGCATGCTACTTAAATTAATTCAATTGTTGCCAATCTCTTGTATTTTTGTTGAGTAGAAAACAAGATTTAAAATCAATTTCATATTTAAAAAAGTACAACAGAAGAAGAAATTAAGACAGAATATTAGAATTTCTTAAAATCAGGGATTTTTTTTAGTTTGCAAAAGTTTGTTCATGAGCTCTATTAGGTGCTCATTGGGCTTGTTAAACCATGATTTTAAGAAATTCTAATATACAAACAAATAAACAAAAATATGGAAATGTTTTTATTTTTATGTACAGTTTTATTAGATGTTATGCTAATAAGGCAGTGGAGTTTGCAAAGCATCAACACAAAATTTGTATTATTATATAATTAAAAACATGCATATTTTATTATCACAGTGATGAAAATTATGAAGAATTTCAAAAGTGGCAGAAGCATGATGACTCTGTAGAAAAATTTTGTGAAATGGATGGTAAGAAATGTTTTTATACATTGTGTAAAATTGCATGTGCTATTTTCAGTGGTTGTAATTGTTATTCTGTTGTCCTTATGAGAAACTTCAACAATTAATTTCTATGTGTATATTACGTTGTTCTATTTCATGTGATTTCTTTTTGAATTTACATTTTTCTTTGGTGTGGTTTCTCATTATGAATGCCTTTCATATAATTTGTGCTAGCAGACATGTTTCTGATAATTTATTCTGTTGAAATGGTGACTCAAAGGGTAATCCACAATTCTCTTCTCCTCCTAGAACTGGAATTTTATGTTATTGTGTGCTCTTTGTTTTATATGATGCACTAGAATTATTATATCACCTTGTAACTCATCTGATATTTTCATCCATAACTTGTCAGAATGTCTAGCAGAATAATTTCTGGCTGCCTTATTCTCGCAATTCTGTCACGTCATGTCATTTGCTGTCTCATGAAAATTACTTTTGCTAATTGAAAGGAAAATTTTAAGTTATTTGCTCTGAAGAGGAGTTCTTCAGTTCCATAAGTTATAAGAGCAGATGTGGTTTTGTACAGGACAAAAAAAGAGTCTGTATGGATAAAAAGGGTTATTTATGTGGGACATGTGATGCATTACTATTCAGCAAGTGATAGTGATATTGTCAGAATGTATCATCTCAGCTTCATGAAGATACCACATACAGTGTCTACATGGGAAGACAGGCATTTTCAGTACATGGTGCTACAAGATCAGTTATTCATAAAGCACATACAAAAGACCTCACAAAGATAAAAACTAAGCTCCATAGAACAGCTCTTGTTTTTTTTTATACAGAACCTGATACTATTGTGAATGCAATCTGTTCCTTTGGACTTCATAATTAACTGTGTAATATAGTTATGGCACAAAATACTGCTGTCAAAAAAAAAAAAGAAAATAAAAAAAACATTGCACAAAAGAAAAAACATACTGTTTTCTTTAATATATTGAGCACTAGTACTAAATACTCTCTGATGCAAAACACCTGCACATCAGCTGACAAACCATAGCCAGCAAATTTGTCTTCCACTTCAATAATAACTTACCAAATAAAATATCAGATGGATTCTAGGCAAATAGAGAGAGAATTTGGGAACAATTATTGCTCATTCATATGAAAGTCATATCTACATTGCAGAGCAGAAATTTTGGATGGCACTATTTGAATGACTATGGCACTTGTGCCAGGAAATTAAAAAAATAAATAGATAAATAAATAAATAAATATCTCAATCAACAATTACTGGCAGAAAATTTTGAGGTTAGAAAATATTTTGCACATAAAATCATGAATGTGTCACTATTAATCTAGCTCATTGATTCAATCTTATGTACAGAACATAAATCTTTTAATAGTCTTGAACACAGAACATAAATCTTTTAATTTCTGCTGGTGAGTTTTTTGTATATTCAATTTTAGAGAGTTTTTGATCCAAATTTCAAGCTTTTAAAATTTTGTGTTCTGAAAGTATCTAGGGACTCCCCAAGTAAAAAAAAATATCATTGCATAAGAAGAGACAGCTGTATTTATATGCATGATGAAGCCAAGAAATCTTGGTTCAACTGGAGATGAAAGAGAGACAAATACTTTGGAAATGTCCCAGTAGAGTGCTGAAGGTCAGTGATAAATATGTGGTAAGAAATGACTGGGCACAGAAATGATTTCAACAATTAGGAAATTTTGTTGAAGTGTATGACATTACACTTCTATGTTTTTTTGTTTTCAGAGAAATTTTTGAATAAGCATGACAATCACACTTCAGCATAACAAGTGTAACTTTGAAGTATTTGAAAACAAATATGAGTTAAATTTAAATATTTCCTTTTATTTTTCTGGTACACTATCATGTGACAGGCTACTGTGCTAGTCTAATGTAATGCTCTGAACTACCATTTGCCCTTGGATATTAAGTAATAACTGATTTTAGCATATTTCATATCTATTGAACTAGTATCTTTGATTATGTCTACAACATGTTACCCTAACGGATGAGGGCTGCTGCTAAGAGGAGTCCTTTCACATATGCATTCTAGGTATAATTGGCTTAAATACATCAGTTTCATAGAATGGCTAACACATCAGATAGAAAAATCAGACGTAATTTCATTTCCAATTCAGGCTGTGTATAGTTTTAAAATTTCCAGTGGCATTGACATAACCTCTGATATCATTACCATGCATAATGTATGACACTGTACATGCTGTCATGTACTTGGGAGATTTAAAGATGGCCCATTTTCATTAAATGTGCTCTATGCTTGCCTTTGCCCTGATGATTAAAAAGTTTGCCACCCTACCTAGTTGAGTAGTGAAAAAATACTGAAACCCTGATTCCACTGTGCTGTTGAATTTGAAATTTTAATCATTTGTGTACATTGATCATTTTCGAATCATAAAGATTATATTTATTTAAATGCCAATAAAAGAAACTAAAACAGGACCACATGGTTTCAGCCGCTAGGGCTCTCATCAACCATCAAATCGCATATGTTGTTCTATTCTTGATCAGTTTTTGAAATTCTCATCATAGGGCTGTGGTCTTGTGCTGCCATCTTTTGGCTGAATTCTGCTGAATTTTTGGAAAATTTTAAATGGTCATTTATATTTTGGGAAAACATTGTCATGAAGTGTATAGTTTTACTTTTGAATAAGTGGTCCTCGTTGTGTCAAAGTTTGCTTCCTTTCTGATGATCCTTTCTGTTTCTGGTAATATATTGTAAAGCAATATGAAATGAGTCAAAATGTCAGCAACAATAAGAAATGATAAATGGTATTGCAACAACAATGTAAGTGTAGTGAAACTCCTTCTCTCTGTGAGAAAATTCCTTTTCGGTTGTGGTGGCCTGAAATCAGTCATTAGAAAGGAAACTCTTTTTAAATAATCATGCATTGCGTTAAAGTGTTTTAGATATTATTGGCATTGGGAATTTTACCTTTCATAGTAAATGTGCCGTAAATGAAATGTGACCAGAGTTTATAACAAAAGTTGTCTACCCTTTTGGCTAAAGCAAACAAGCAAACTTTAATCGTGATTCTTAATATTAGTAAGTACATTTTTACATCTGCATAAAAATAAATAAAAAAGGAGTTTCAAATGGAACAACAAGCTTTAATAAGCTTTACTTTTATTTTAAATTAAAAAAATTATGTGCGAGTCTTTCAATTATTTATTAACAACTGCCACCCAGCTTCCTAAATATTTATTTTTGATTTCATTCTAAGTTTACTTTTCCTTTCTTTCTTTCTGATTTATGATCTGTCTCTTGCTTTTAATTACAGATGAAATGTCTTCTGAGTTGCAGTACATTGATTTACTGCTCAATCCTGAGCGCTACACAGGCTATAAAGGACATTCAGCTCATCGAATATGGAAAAGTATTTATGAGGAAAACTGCTTCAAGTATGTTGACTTTGTTCACAAAAGTCTTTGTTAAATTTAGTTGCTTTGTTTGGATATGTGCTACAAGATGATTAGGATGCATCAGAAATGAAAAGTAGTGTAGGTTTCTGCTAAAAATTTAATAATTACTATTCTCCATGGAGTATGAAATTGTAGAATTTTGAATGTAATAACTTTGAAAACTTATTAAGTGGAATCTTCTGTTAATTTTAATTTGATTATATGTGAAATATCTTGGGGAATGAGTGTAGTTGGTAGAAGGGCACATGAATAAATATTTTACAGAACTGTTAGGTACACATGACTATGATCATGAGACAGCATTTAAAGAAAAAATAACATGTAAGTTATATACATTTGTAATGACTTGATATTCCCACTCAACATGGACTGCACATGTGATAGTTAATATAAAAGTAATGGTAATATTAAATTCACACTTGATATATGAAGTAGATTTATTCCAGGTCCTGGCATTGATCACCATTCGCATAGCTGTTGGCTAATTGCCAGCTTCTTGTTTTTGTGGTAGGCGACTGTTGTGGGTTCCAATCCCATTTCCAAATATCCATTTCGAGGGGGGGGGGGGGTCCACGAATGTATTGCAAATACATGGATGGACCCTGAAAAATCCAATCTGGACACGAGTTGTATGTAGTGGTTGAACCTCAGTTTTGTGACCTTCCCGCCAGCATTGGACTAACCTACCAGACTGGTGTATTTCTAGCTTAGTAACCTCATATGATGACCATATTTTTTGTCACATAATCCACAGTCTGTGAAATTAAGGAATTTCTTTCCTGTTTGTGTAAGCAGCAGACAGTGAAATTAAGAAAAAAATAATTGCCATATAATCAGCACCTAAGATGTTGATCCAAAACCATAATTTCTGACAGAAAAGGTGTAATACCCAGAAGTCCAAAGAAATAAGAAGAAAATGATCTTATTAAAGTGACTGCAGTTTATTAATATTAAGGTTTTTGAAAAGACAATTTTAAAATAACATCATTTATAAATAGTGCTTTACCTTATAAGCAACATAAGAAATGAAAATGTGAAATGTTACGCTTTGGTTCATATTATTAAAAAAAAAAAATACTAGGAAAGGAACATGAGCATATTTTACTCTCAGTGAGTGTGCTGTTGTACCTGCAATGACAGATATTTTTTATATCAAGCTTGTATTTGGTTGTCTTGAGAGCTATGTATGCAGCACTTGTTTCATCAGTAAGTTTTCTTAAAGTTTAGACACAGCAAAAATTTATCCTGTAATTTTTTTTTTCTCTTGATGTTCTTTCTGTCCTGCATTGTTAAATATCATTTGCCTCCATAAATGTGTGCATTTCACCCTGAAAAAGGAGACAAAATTGTTTGATAATGGAAGTTAGATGGAGCAAAAATTTGTTCTTTAGCTCAGATTTCCTTATCTTCCAATGTTCTCTGTCCCCTGGACTGTTGTTAAATGTTGTTTCCTCCATAAATGCTTGCATTTCAGCTAGAAAAGTGAGGAAAAATTTCTGCAAATGGAAGGGACAATGTTGGAAACATCACAAGAATTGATGCATGATGGGCAAAGGTGTTCATCTTTTCCATGTATGCCATGTTATCTAAAATAGTGAAAGCCTTGTTATTATATTACATTCTTTTGGCTAAAGTTATATTCTAACCAAATAAATTACCCGACTAATTCATTTGAAATATCAATAGATGTACTATTGCCCTTAATACTGTTTCGTACATTATATTTAGTGCTTTCAATGCAAGCCATGCTGAGTGACAAGTATGAAAAATAACATCAATGTCAATAACTTGAATAGTTGGTACAAAAAATGAACAAACTTACTAGAGTATTATCCTTAGATAGATATTAGTCCACAGGCAGAACATAGTATTAACCCTTGTCAAATATAGGGTGTGCATAGTCCTTTGTAGCTTGTCATTCGAAAATCCTTCTTTGAGTATTATTTCAAATATGACTATAAAGTTGCCTTTATATGATGGAATATGAACAATGCAATGCAGTAATTACTTCGAAAATAAAACAACTTAGTTGGAACTATTATAAATTATGCAATATATGGCCAATTTCAACGCCAAGGCAGGTGCAAATAGCTTATGATTGAAAAGACCTTCAGTAGTCAATGAGGTAAGCCATGAAGGCAACTAAAAGAAGATTAAATAAAGTCACATAAAAAACTTTAAAAACTGTTAAAATTGAAAAAGCATGGCTCACATCTCACACTTAGACTAAATTAGTTTCGACAGCCTCACTCGTTGTCTTCTTCAGTGGTGTGTTTGCCGATATTCGGCCTGTTGTACTACATGCTAGAATAATAGCTATATACTATATTCACTACTGTTTCACACGTTATATATGTTCTGTGCGTTGTGTGCACATTTGCAGCAAAATCATCCTGGCATTTATATATCATATGAATAGGAATAATAGTATAAGTTTTAATTATTATATTATCAAGGACTCACCTTGTATCGGTATTCCAGCTTATTAAGCTTCCTCTTGTATCTTGAAAAATATGTTTATCTAGCGTGTCATTAGCCATGTAGAATCATCGTATTAAAAATAGGCCCAATTGAAATTTGCGACCAGGGTTTAAATTCAAATAAAACACGACTATGGATATCATACAAAGAGAGTGTGAAAGAATTATATACAATGTAATTAAGAAACATGTGTGTCTAGCGTGTCATTAGCCACGTAGAATCATCATATTGCCAATAGGCCCAATTGAAATTTGCGACCTGGGTTTAAATTCAAATAAAACATGACTATGGATATCATACAAAGAGAGTGTGAAAGAATTATATACAATGTAATTAAAAAACCTATACCTTCAACACGTATTGTCAATCTTTAAAAGAATGAATGGATAACATCAATGACATTACAAACAGACCTCAAATAAAATTTTCGTCCATTATTGAACAATGCCAGACAATCTCTGTAACACGCACACAACTCCACGTAAACCACCGGACATGTTTCGGCACGACTGACTTTCTGCCATTATCAACGGTATGCATCCTGGATCAATGTTCAAAGTTGTTACATATCTAGGTCACCTCGGCATCACCTCCGCTATAGTTGTTCCACGTCGACGTTTTCCGTCATTGTTACATATACGTGTATTCACGTGCAAGTCACATCCACGCCATCTATTGGGTTAATTCCAGAATTGCTGTCGCTGTTTTTATTTCGTAAGTATATGTTATTTCTTTTATTTTCCTTTTTGTTGTTATATTTCATATTATTTTCTTGTTGTATTAGATATTTTCATGGGTACGGGATATCTTTTGGAGTAGACGTATTGCAATTGGATTTTTGGGTTTTCTCAATTGTTTTAGCCTCAGACCACAAAATTTGATTATGTTTATTGTGGAAAGTTAAGATTTTACTATTTTCCCAATCTGGTATTAATTCATTTATCATACAATGTTGTATAAGTGATGTTTTTTCTTCTTTTTTAATCCAATTATCATAGTGCTCATTCAACCTCGTTTTAAACCTTCTTTTAGTACTACCGATGTAATATTTGTCCTGCTTATTTTCCTTTGGGTCTATTGTAGGAATCATGTATACACCTGCCTTATTTAGTGGATTTTTATTGTAACCACTGTTTGTCAGTAATTTAGAATTATCAGTAACTATTTCTGCAATTTCAATATTGTAATTCTGGCATTCTTTTCTTATAATATTGCTTAGTGGCGGTAAATATGGTATACTTCCGTAGAATAACGTATTTCTTTTTGTTAATCCATTGTTGTGTTTTTGCATATCAGCTCTTCTTATTTTGCGATATAGTGAATCTATCAAGCCAACAGGATATCCAAAACATTTAGCAGTGTCTTTAATCCACTTTATTTCCTCAATAAGGAAATAAAGTGGATTAAAGACACTGCTACACGTGAATACACGTATATGTAACGATGACGGAAAATGTCGACGTGGAACAACTATAGCGGAGGTGATGCCGAGACAACTATAGCGGAGGTGATGCCGAGGTGACCTAGATATATAACAACTTTGAACATTGATCCAGGATGCATACCGTTGATAATGGCCGAAAGTCAGTCGTGCCAAAACATGTCCAGTGGTTTACGTGGAGTTGTGTGTGTGTTACAGAGATTGTCTGGCATTGTTCAATAATGGACGAAAATTTCATTTGAGGTCTGTTTGTAATGTCATTGATGTTATCCATTCATTCTTTTAAAGATTGACAATACCTGTTGAAGGTATAGGTTTTTTAATTTACATTGTATATAATTCTTTCACACTCTCTTTGTATGATATCCATAGTCATGTTTTATTTGAATTTAAACCCAGGTCGCAAATTTCAATTGGGCCTATTGGCAATATGATGATTCCACGTGGCTAATGACACGCTAGACACACGTTTCTTAATTACATTGTATATAATTCTTTCACACTCTCTTTGTATGATATCCATAGTCTTGTTTTATTTGAATTTAAACCCTGGTCGCAAATTTCAATTGGGCCTATTTTTAATACGATGATTCTACGTGGCTAATGACACGCTAGATAAACATATTTTTCAAGATACAAGAGGAAGCTTAATAAGCTGGAATACCGATACAAGGTGAGTCCTTGATAATATAATAATTAAAACTTATACTATTATTCCTATTCATATGATATATAAATGCCAGGATGATTTTGCTGCAAATGTGCACACAACGCATAGAACATATATAACGTGTGAAACAGTAGTGAATATAGTATATAGCTATTATTCTATTATATAATACCACGTATTTTATTTTTGGTTATTTTACTAACCAAAATCAATTAGTACTACATGCAACATTGATCTCCACGCATTCACCAGAGACATGTTGTCACACTTAGCGTTATCGTGTCATCAAGAGCTTACACATGATTTGGTGTGATGTTGCTTCATGGCGCCATCTTTTGGGCCAGCTGACAATTGTTATTAACATTTGGAATTATCGTCATTTAGGCTGAATTCTTTTTTCTATTTTTTATAAGCTTTTCGTTATTCGTTAGTTTCTTTCTTTTTTATGTCTTGTTCGATGATTTACTTCCAGGGGTATGGCAGTTCACGTGGTGATGCAGTATTAAAATTTGTACTTCATGTTTTTTCAATGACCATAGATTCTGAAAACAAAATTTGGTTATGTGTTTTTATGCGAAGTTATTATCCTTGCATTTTTCCTATCGGGTATAACATGATTTTCATTACAATATTGTATTAATGATATTTTTTCTTCTTTTCTAATCCAATTTACACAATGTTCATTCATTCTGGTTGTTAATCGTCTTTTAGAACTGTTGATACACAATTTTTCAGATCTTCCATTTTTTGGGGCTTATTTTCAGTATTGTATATAATTGTTATTAGCATTTAGTCCTGCTGTGTATAGTCCTGTCCTGTCTTAACATTCAGTCCTGCTGTATTGTATATAATTGTTATTTTGTTTAGTCCTGCTGTATGCAAAATAGACTTATTATTCATATATGATGTTGATAACCTCGAGTTGTCTGTGACTTTTATTTCCATATCAAGATTATGATTCTTGCATTCTTTTTTTATTATATCAGTGATTGGTGGGATATATGGTAAACTACCAGAATATTGTGGGTTCGTTTTAGTTGGGTTATTTTTATTATTTATTTGTTGTTTTATCTTAGAGCATAAAGATTTAATTAACCCTTTAGTATATCCAAATTGGACTGCTGTGTCTTTTATCCAGTTTATTTCATCTTGAAATGCTTTTTTAGTAGATAAATGTGTAATGGCTCATTTTATGAAGGATCTGAAAAATGCTCTTTTGAGACACGAGAACAGAAAAAATCTAGTGGTAATAATAATAATAATAATAATAGTAGCTAGCTTACTTTTTGTTGTAAGGCCAGCTCCTTTGGTATACATTTCACTGCACATTTGGTTCTTTTTGTAGTCTATAGTTTGTTCCAGTCCTCGGCGCGGTGGTCCCGTTCCTTCTTCATCTCATTCAATGGGAAACGAGTGATTAAGTCTTTGAAGTGTTTTGCAGTAATGACATTTAACCATAAGAACTATCTATTTCCCTTAAAACCACTTTTACTGACATGTAAAATCAAACTAAGGTGGCAAAATGACTTTTCAAAATCAAAATTCATTAACCCAACACGAACATACATTGACCAACATACATTAAAAACCAACGACCTATTTACATACACACAAATGTTCCAACCAAAAACACTAAAAACATATATACAACTATTTACACTTAACCTGTTCTATTGCCTTCTATGTCATTCTTGTTCCCTACACTTCACCAAGATATTTATAGCATGCGGCCACCACACCTCTGCCTTTCCAACGTAGACTGCCTCAAGTACTTTCTACCCCCTGCCAGGGTCATCATCAGGAGGCGTACCAGATGTTATCTCTTCCGATACCGCAGATTGAGTAAGCGAAACGATCGTCATCTTTGCCTACTTCCCGACATCACCTACAAACTGTCCACCGTGGCTCCATCTATTCTCAACTTTAGTAAAATCTTCATTTTCCTCTTCGGTGCTTTTGGATCTTTTGTTCAATTTTAATTAATTCTTTCCATTTTTTATTAAGGATACTTGGGTCATTATTATTACAAATTCTATCTCTATTTTTCTCAATCAAAACTGATTTGACGATGTGTAAGTGTCTCTCATTTCCACATGATTTTATTATTTTAATTTCTTTATAATTAGGGTATGTGTGGAAAAAGCAATTACAATATGTTAGAGCATTACCTTAAATTCCAGGAATATCTACAGAAATAAATAAATTATGTCGTAAATGGGAAGCAAAGCACTAACAGTTAAAGATATGATGATTAATAATACTGAAAATTCTAGTATCTTAGAAAAAGCAGGTGTATACGAAATAACTACAACCAGAATCCCACCAATATCTTACATTGGGAGTACCAAAAACCAATTAAAACATCGTCTACAACAGCATATTAAAAATTGGAAAAAAAAAAAGCACAAAGAGCACTAATACAATACTGTTTGGATAACCACACATACCCTAATTTTGAAGAGATTAAAATAATAACATCATGTGGAAATGAGACACTTACACATCGCCGAATCAGTTTTGATTGAGAAAAATAGAGATAGAATTTATAATAATAATGACTCAAGTATCCTTAATGAAAAATGGAAAGAATTAATTAAAATTGAACAAAAGATCCAAAAGCACCAAAGAGGAAAATGAAGATTTTACTAAAGTTGATAATAGATGGAGCCCCGGTGGAGGGTTTGTAGGTGACGTCCGGGACGGGGGCAAAGAGGACGATCGTTTCATTCACTCAATCTGTGGTAGCAGAAGAGATAACATCTGGTACGCTTCCTGATGATGACCCCGGCAGGGGGTAGAAAGTACTTGAGGCAGTCTACGTTGGAAAGGCAGAGGTGTGGTGGCTGCGTGTTATTAATATTGTGGTGAAGTGTAGGGAACAAGAATGACAGAACGACATAGAAGGCAATAGGACAGGTTAAGTGTAAATAGTTGTATATATGTTTTTAGGGTTTTGGTTGGAACATTTGTGTGTATGTAAACAGGTCGTTGGTTTTTAATGTATGTTCATGTTGGGTTAATGAATTTTGATTTTGAAAAGTCATTTTGCCACCTTGGTTTGAGTTTACATGTTAGTAAAAAGTGGTTTTAATGGAAATAGATAGTTCTTAGGGTTAAATGTCATTACTGCAAAGCACTTCAAAGGCTTAATCACTCGTCTCGCATTGAATGAGATGAAGACGGCACGGACCACCGCGCCGAGAGCTGGAACCAACTATAGACTGCAAAAAGAACCAAACATGCAGTAAAATGTATACCAAAGGAGCTGGCCTTACAACAAAAGGTAAGCTACCTATTATTATTATTGTAATGTATGCACATAAATTATGAATAGTTATGGCATAAGCTATAGTTGTTCTAACACTGAATTAGTGGTAATAAGTCACAGAAATTTTGGGGTTAGGGTAACACGTTGATTTGTCATTTTCTATGAAAATCTTTGAAAGAGAGTACTGCATATGGGCATGCAAAAGGAATGACGTGCTGCTTTCCCACAAGTCACTGTGGTAATGAACACTTTTTAGTAGATGCTGTAAAACACCTATGTAGAGATTTTGGTTCATGCTATAACTTAGAACGCTAAATTTCTTGAACTTTTTTTGACCCTTTGGCACTGAAGGAAGTAATCATCATGAACTTAACGTTGCTTTTGCACATTAACTTTTTGAAGGAAAAGTGTTGCCTTGTGCGCCAGTCATAATGGAGACACCAAAGTTTGTGTCCAGCTGCAATTAAGGATGGGAAGGCCTTGTTGCACTTCACAGTTTTTCAAAAAATCTGTGTGAAATGCAGACTTACTCTCCTTTTGTTGCATTGTCAAATTGTGAGGAATAAATTTCTGGAACAATTTCTCCCTCCCCCCTTCCCGCCCTTAAGGTTTCATTAAAATTCAGAAGCATGTGCTTTCACTCAGGTTCAGCTTTGCTGCTAGCATCATAGGTGTTATTCAATGATCTTGCAAAATTGCCTGTACCTAGTCACTGTGCATCTGAAGGGCATGAAATAATGGGTTTATTTGTAAGATTTTCCCTTTTGTTGCAGAGAAACATTCATGGTAATCAAAACAAGTGTGGACATCTTAAAACTGTATCACTGTAAGCTTTGTGCAGCACATTGAGTGCCTTTGTGGTGCTTTTCCCCAGTCTTACAAAGTACTTATGCAACGTACTTCAGAAAATTACTGTAGTTAACTGACTTCTGCATTTGTGCTATGACTACATGGATAACCAAATTCATTTGATGCATTGAGAAAGATTATAGAAACATCTTTTTGTTGATGCTACTTGTATTTGCCACAGAAGCACTATAATTGCTTTGTGCTAGATATTTTTGATTGGCTTTCTAATATTTAATGACTTCATAGCTTCCTCTTATTACTTTCAGTATTATAAATATTTAATGGGAATTATTGAGGATAAATTTATTAAGGTACATTACCTCTCAAATTTTTGATTTATACACTATATCCTCTTCAGGAGTTCCAGACCTGTGGAAGTAGTAAGACGCAAGAACTCCTGAAGAGGATCTAGTGTATAGATCAAAATTTGAGAGGTAATGTACCTTAATAAATTTATCCTCGATAATTCCCGTTAAATATTTCTAATATGCTAATTCCCATCATAAGTGGGGACGAAGAGCAATGTGCAAACTGACATCCAAAGTGAAGAGTGAATCTTCCATGGCCCAAAGGTGTAATTGTTCACCGAGAAGAAAATACATCAAAAGTTCACTGCAGAATGTCTTTTAGATTGATTTCATGACCTTTGAAATGTATTCCATTTTTAGAAAGGAAGCTATGGATAAAATATTTGTAGGCAAATGTCATTGCATAACTTAATATTTTCTATCTTGATTTTATATTTGAATAAAAATTCAAAAAATAGCAGGAGGTTATGCTGAACTCTAGGTCATGTGGTAGAGAAATGTGTTGTTTGTTTATGTGATATATTTCCAGGAAGATGTATTATGAGAAGAAATATGTTTTGGCTTTAAAGAAAGCATACCAGTTAACATTAAAAGTAGAGTAGCTATTCTTGAAGGGAATCCTGACATTACATGAAATGAAATGAATAGCTGTACTCTTGTTAGATATAGAAAGAGTAGATAGAAGTAATCATCGGCAGCAACAAATGTAGGAACAATTATTTCATTCTCTTGTTTGTGTATAGCAAATGAGAATTCCTAAAGTATCAACTATTTGTTTTTACTTATTAATTGTGAGTTAAAAATCTGAAATTTAATTTTAATTATTAATTAAAAATTTGAAATTTTAAGTAAATTGGTAACCATATTTACTGAGTAACTGAAATATTCATTTTTAAATTACTCTGCAAACATGATATGTTTTACCTATTTTCATGGTACAAATTCATTTACATAGGTTCTTCATTTTTGTGATTCTTACTAAATAAAAAAAAAAAAAAAATTAAGGATTTGTCACATTCCATGCCTTTCACCCCAGAAAGCCAAATCACTGAAAATGAAAAAAGTTTGGATAACATTTTTATAAAACATCACATTTGAGTCAGCCAAAGCTAAGTCAGTTTGTATTATGAAACTGTGTGCTCAATTTTTTAGTATGAAGATATGCAGGTTAGAAATGCTGCATGTTCATTAAGGTATATAATTTGTTACTTTTCAGTAACGTGCTGACTTTGCAAGAAATTTTGAAACCTATAATTACCATTCAGATCTGCATATAAATTGTAAATGTAACATGCTAATTTTTTTACTCTTTAATAGTACTTTACAAACTCTTAAAATTACTTGCATAGCTAAGATTTCAGACTATAGTTGTGTCCATCACTTTTTTTTTTTTTTTGATTGGAGGTTGAACGACCACCGTGAGCAACTCAGTGGGCTATAAGCACTCGCCCATCCTTAATTTAGGGCCACTGACACCAGGGAAGGAAGAGAGCCAATGCCATAAGATAAACACAACATCCATGCCTCACTGGGATTCGAACCCGGACCCTTCTCAGACAAATGGTCATAAGCCAGCGCTTAAACCACTGCACCACCAGGGTGGCATTCATCACTTGTAGTGTGTAATTCATCATCATCATCAACCATTATCAATCCACTGCTGGATGAAGGTCTCCCCAAGTTTCCTCCACGACGGTCTGTCTTGTGCCAGTCTCCGTAGTGTGTAATTATATATCATCATCATCATCATTGTCAACCATTATCAATCCACTGCTGGACGAAGGTCTCCCCAAGTTTCCTCCACAACGGTCTGTCTTGTGCCAGTCTCCTCCATGTCACTCCCGCATACTTTCGAATTTCATCCACCCATCTCCCATGTGGTCTTCTTCTGGGTCTTTTCCTGTCCCTTTGGAATCAATCTAAAATTTCGGCTGTCCATCGATGATCTGTCCTTCTGGCAGTATGTCCAGCCCATTGCCATTTCAGGGATTTAACTCTGATCATGATCTCTTCCACTCTTGTCATTTTCGGATCCACGAGTTCCTCTTCTTATCTCTCCTGGTTACACCAAGTATGCACCTCTCCATGCTGCTTTGAGTTGTCTGCAGCCTTTGTATGTCTCTTTTAGTTAAGGTCCACGTCTCTGCACCATACGTAAGCACTGGAAGGATGCATTGATCAAACACTTTTCTTTTAAGACATAATGGCATATTGCTCTTGAAAATTATGCTGTTTCTTCCAAAAGCTCTCCAGGCAAGTTTTGTACGCCGATTAATTTCTTCATCAATGTGACCCTCACTTGATATCTGCTGTCCAAGATAAACGTACGTATCTGTTATCTCCAGCTTTTCTCCATCAATCGATAAATCTTCATTTCTTGTAAAAGCATTGAACATCACTTTTGTCTTCTGAAAGTTCATTTTTAATCCCACTGCTTTACTCTTGTCAGCAAGTTCCTGGATCATACTCTGCAGCTCTGATGGGCTAGTTGCAAAAATGACTATGTCATCAGCAAAACGAAGGTGGGTTAGATAATCTCCATTAATCTTTATCCCCTTGTTTTCCCAGCTCAGTGACTGAAAAACACCCTCCAATGTGGCATTAAAGAGCTTCGAGATATGGTGTCACCTTGTCTCACTCCCTTTCTAATTTTTATGTGTGTTGTATTTTCAAACAGCCTAATCTTTGCACTTGCATTTTCATAGATGTTATTAATAATATTAATGTACGCATCTTCAATACCGCAGGTTTTCAGAGCCATTGTAACTGCTGATGGTTTCACCGAATCAAAGGCTTTTTCATAATCGATAAAAGCCATGCACAATGGAAGTTCATATTCCCTCGCTCTTTCAATTAGTTCTCTCAGCACATGGATATGATCTATTGTGCTGTAGCCACTCCTGAATCCAGCTTGTTCTCTCGGTTGAGCCATGTCCAGTGTTACCTTCAAGCGGTGTGAAAGAACTTTAGTGAAGATTTTATAAACTACTGATAGGAGGCTGATAGGTCTGTAGTTTCCGAGATCCTCAATGTCACCTTTCTTATGTAGCAGGATCATTGTAGCTGTGTTCCAATCCTCAGGAATCTTTCCTTCATTAAGGCATCGAGTGAAAATTTGGGCGAGTACTGTTTCGATTTCTCCACTTGCTTCTTGTATGATGTCTACAGTAATTCCATCTTCTCCTGGAGTTTTTCCCCGCTTCATGTTCTTGATTGCATATGCAACTTCTGCTGGAAGGACTGGAGGAACTCTGGTACTGGTATCTTTCATGATGTCTGGAGTACATGTATCATCCCTTTCATATAATTTGGAGTAGAAATCTTTCACTCTTGTCAAAATTTCGCCTCTATTTCTTGTTACAGAACCATCTTCTTTTCTCAGTGCCATAATCTGTTTTCTTCCCTTACTGAGATGTCCCTTTGCTATCTTTAGGCTTTGGTTGTTTTTAATTGCTTTCCTCACTAGTTCACAGTTGAATTTTCTTACGTCTTCAGTGATACTTTTTCTTACTGTCTTGCATAGCTCTATATATTCCACTTTGGAAGTCACATCTTCTTTAGTTGTCCTCATCTCTCTTCTTTTTTGCATCAACATTTTCGTTTTTCCTGATAATTTATTTACATGCAACTTGTTCTTAGACCCAGCTAATTTTGTTGCTGTTTCCATAAGAGCTTTGGTTATTTTTCTGTTAACTTCAGAGATGTCCACTTCTTCCGATGTTAGGCCTTCTAAAGCAGAGAACCTGTTCTTCAGTTCCAACTTGAAGGTATTATGGTGTTTTTTAAGGTTGGTTATGTCAATAGATTTTGTTTGTCTTATGAGCTTGCCACGTTCAAGTTTAGTGTTGAGGTGCATCTTACATCTCACTAATCTATGGTCACTACCAGTGTTGAACTTGTTTAGCACACTGCAGTCTTCTATGACGAATTTTTTGTTACACATAATAAAATCAATTTCACTTGTCGTCCCATTTGGATGTCTCCATGTCCATTTCCTGTGTGGCTTTTCTTGAAGAAGGAGTTCAAGATGAAAAACCCTTCTGCCTCTGCAAACTCAACGAGTATTTCCACGCTGGTTTCTGTTGCCGTGATCGAATTTACCTACTGAAGTTTCATTCTGTTGCCGTTGCCCTATTTTTGCATTGAAATCTCCCATAATTATTTTCAAGTGCTGCTTACCTTTATTATTTAGATGACAAATTTCCTCATAAAATTCTTCAATTTCTTCTTCAGGATGACTTGTGGTGGGTGCATAAGTTTGAATAATCTGAGCCTGGTATCTTCTCGATAGTTGGATAACGAGTTGTGCAGCTCTGTCAGAGGAACTTTCAACTTCTACAACTTTATCCTTCAGTTTCTTGTTTATTATAAATCCAACACCACTAGTTCTGCCAGTATCTGTCCCACGATAGTAGAAGAGATGTCCACTTTTCAGTTCGATGAGATCTTCTCCTTTTCTCCTTACCTCACTTAGCCCCACGATGTCCCACTTGATCCTTTGTAGTTCCTCTTCCAATTCAAGAAGCCTTGAATCAGAAGATAGGGAGCGTCCATTGTACGTTGCCAAGGTCAGCATCAGATGGCAGCCTAGTCCGGTCCTCCGGGGATTCTTAGCACCCTCTTTCATGTCGCACTGGCCGCTGCCTTGGCCAGGTACATTCCAGCTGCCGGAGACTGAGGGCCAAGATTTAAGTTGTGGAGTCATTTTGGAGGGGTTTGGCCATAACTCACCACGCTGGCCAAGCGGGTTGGTGAGTGTGGGATAGAATTTCCTCTAATCCCGATGGTATAGTTATACCGCTGCTATTGGCGGTCGTCAGAGCCCCTTTAGTGGGAACAGGATGCACCACGAGAAGGCGGGGTTGACATTTGTCAAGGAGAGGCTGTGATGTTACGCATCACCTGACCTTACATCCCAATTATATATATATATAGATATATATGTGTGTGTGAAACTAATGAGCAAAGTTTGAAAGAAAGAAAAAAATAAAACAAAAATTTCGGGGAACAAGAAGAACAACAACAATCAATCCACTTTCCAACCACCCGAAGCAGGTGAGCTTCAAACGATGGAAAATTAACGAACAGAAGAATGCAGGGAAGCATATTAATGACTGATTCTCTGTTGGCTTCGTCAAGGGCAAGCAATAAGAAAAATACTCATTAATCTACTGAGACCGGATAATTGTGGGTTTCTACTATTTTAGTTTGCTGTAAGGACAGATTAAATTTAGGGATAAAATTGTCAAATTTAAAGGGATTTCTAAAAAAAACCAACCCAGCAAACTAAAACACGTTGCCTGACCGCACAACAACCAAGATAATCACACTTAAAATAAAAGAAAAAGAGCGGAGCAACCCCCCCCCCCCCAAAAAAAAAAAAAAACCAGGTAAGAAATTAGTATTAAAGAATCAAGAAAAACCTAACCAATGAAAGGTACAGAAAGGATATCTTTTAGCTTGTCACAGAAAAAGTGAAACCTTTATCCAGCCAGATAAAAAGAAAAACAGGAAACATCAGAAAAAAATAAAATATAAACAAAAATAAATTAAAACAAAAATAGCAACATTACAATTTTGAAAAAGGAAGGAACCAAGCAACAAACTAAGGGAAAAGGGAGCAAAAGTTGCTCAAGGAGCAATTTACAGTTGCAAATCTCGAGAGTGAACCCAAATAACCAAGTTGCATGTCTCAGAATGGCAAGGTAAATGCCCAATACCCACAGCAAAAAATTTAAAAATAAAATAAAAGTTTAAAACTAAAGTGCTAGGTTGCAAGTCACAGAGAAGCAAATTATATGCCCAAGACACACAAGAAAACATTAAAAAATTAAGTTTAGTGCAAATTTATAAAAAACAAAAATTCACTTATTCCTAAAAAAAAAAACAAAAAACCTACAATACAATTAAAAGATGAGATTACACGTGAGGTGGTGCTTTGCTGTTACAAGTTCACATATTTACAAAATATTGTACTAATCATTTAGCCCACAGGAAGGAAGGCTCAGAACCCACTAAAAATGAACTTTTGTAAAACCTACAAAGGGACGCAGAATGCTCACTAAAAGTTTCGTGGGAAACCAAGGCCAAAGCGAATAACCAACTTTCAAAGAGTGTTAAACAGCCCCCAAAAAATTAATTCCAGAGAAAATAAAAGTTAAATTAGAAGAATGAGCAAACAAAACACAAAAACTACTTACCATGCCTGAGAACTAACTGCATGGTGTAAACCATCTCCTCCTTTGGGGTGCAAGAAACTAACTGCAGGGGCATGCCCATTGTAGCACCATCTAGCATCCAACTTTAGAACCTTCCTGGGAGGTAACCAGTGAAGTTTCCCTGAGTAAACTTCAAATAGCAGATTTAATGCTCTGAAAAAACCGCTACGAGTTTTCAGTGCAGACCAAAATCCAAAAATTTTCTTCCTGGGAGTAGGGAAATTTTATCTCTGCTCCTAAGAGTTCAAAGAGTATTATATAACCTAATTAGCAGCATTCCTCCCAAACCTTTGAAATTTAAGTATTACTAATTTTTTTTTTGGCTTTTATTTTTATAAATATTTAAAAAAAAAAAAAAATTATGGATTTTATGCTTTTTTTCTGTACATTTTTTAATTATAATTTTTTTTTTTTTGATAATCAAAGGAGAGGGATAGAATAGTGTATTATAGGTTCCTTAATTGATTGTTGACAACATCATTACCTAAACCTCTAAAAATTAGCTTTAATTTTGACAATTCATTCGGTTAACAAGATTTAAATTAAATTAAGCCTTCCATCCTAATTCTGTGCTTGAGAACTATTTTTCTTAATGCGGTTTTTAAGAAGTTTCTAAGTACTTGGTTTTCGAGAAACTGTTTGATTAAAATGATAACATGTTTTTCTAGTTCAGAGTTTAAGCTACATATTCTAGAAAGCTTGTGATATAAATACATTTTCTTGTGATATAAATACATATACTTGTGATATAAATACATTTTCTATTACTTTATTGGAAATATTGCTCCACCACATACCCACATTTGACAATTTTAAATTTAAACTTATTTCTCTTATCATAAAGGCTTATGATTGGGTTATCTGCATTGAGATTTATAGCTAAATCCAAAAAATCAAGGACTTGGTTATTATCATTGGTTTTATTAAGTTTAAGCCATATAGGATAAATAGATGCAAAGTCTTTTTCGATATTTCCTGAGTTATTAAAGCAAAGTAGGTCATCGATGTACCTGTAGGTATGAGAGTAATTTTCCTGATTGGATGGATTTAACTTCATGAATTGAAATTCTTTGAAGAACAAGAACAAATTGCATGTGCTCGTGGAATAGGAACACCCCATAGGTATTCCATTAACCTGTTTAAAAAACTTGTTATTATAGAGGATATAGTTATTTTTAATACAGCAGTTCAGAAGCGTATGCCAAGAACTTTCCGAAAGGATGCTTATATATATATATACACACACACTGACGGAAAATAAAATCCCAACACCAAGAAGGGGTTGTGTTAGATAAACGACAGTTGGTAGGCGGTGAGAGTACATCTGTAAGATGACATCTATGCAAATTTCACACTCGCCACATACGTGTGGTGCTAGTAGCGCCTCGGAACATGCAAAGAAGGTTTGCTGTAAATAAGCGCTGTAACGTTCGTGAGCATTAGTTATCGTTGAGATTCGACGTAGGGTGTTGATGTTAGTCAAGAATGCCTTTAAGAGGACAAAGAAGCCATTATCAACAGCTCGCAGAGTTTGAACGAGGTCGTGTAATAGGGCTACGAGAAGGTGGGTTTTCTTTCCGCAATATTGCAGAACGACTTGGCAGGAATGTAGCCACTGTGCATGATTGTTGGCAGCGGTGGTCAAGGGAAGGTACTGCCTCAAGAAGACCGGGTTCCGGCCGGCCACGTGGCACTACTGAGAGGGAAGACCGCCGTGTACGGCGTATGGCTGTGGTGCATTGTACCGCGTCTGCGGCAGCAATTCGAGCTGCAGTTGCCACCACAGTGACACAACAAACTGTTGCAAATCGGTTACTTGAAGGACAGCTCCAAGCCAGGCGCCCTGTAGCGTGTATTCCACTTACTCCAAACCACTGCCATTTGCGACGTCAGTGGTGTCTAGCTAGAGCTCATTGGAGGATGGAGTGGAGATCTGTTGTGTTTTCTGATGAAAGCCAGTTCTGCCTGGGTGCCAGTGATGGCCGTGTGTTGGTTAGAAGGAGGCCAGGTGAGCGCCTGCAACCAACCTGTCTGCGGCCGAGACACCATGGACCTACACCTGGAGTTATGGTCTTGGGAGCAATTTCCTATGACAGCAGGAGCATGCTCGTGGTTATCCCACGCACCCTGACAGCACAGTTGTACGTCGGTCTGGTGATTCAACCTGTTGTGCTGCCATTCATGAACAGCATTCCAGGGGTGTTTTCCAACAGGATAACGCTCTCCCGCATACTGCTGTTGTAACCCAACATGCTCTACAGAGTGTCGACATGTTGCCGTGGCCTGCTAGATCACCAGATCTTTCACCAATCGAGCACGTATGGGACATCATTGGACGACAACTCCAGCGTCACCCCCAACCAGCATTAACCATCCCTGTATTGACCGACCAAGTGCAACAGGCATGGAACTCCATCCCACAAACTGACATCCAGCACCTGTATGACACAATGCATGAATGTTTGCATGCTTGCATTCAACATTCTGACGGTTACACCGGTTATTAATATACCAGCATTTCACATTTAAAATGGCTCTTCTCGCGCTTACAATAAGCTGTGATCTTGAAACCTTAATCGATTAAATATGTTACCTATACAAATGTATTGCCGCCATTTCATTCCTCTACAACTATTTTTTCGTGGTGTTGGGATTTTTTTCCGTCAGTGTATATATATATAATGTATGTACATAAGTTTCTATAATGGCATACTACTCTAAAAATTATCATCATCATCATAATCAACCATTATCAATCCACTGCTGGATGCCCCCCAAGTTTCTTTCCCAATTGTCTGTCTTGAGCCTGTTTCCTTCATGTCACTCCAGCAAACTTTTGAATTTCATCCATCCATCTCCCATGGGGTCTTCTTCTGGGTCTTTTCCTGTCCCTTGGAATCCAGTCTAAAATTTCGGTTGTCCATCAGTGATCCGTTCTTCTGGCAACATGTCCAGCCCATTGCCATTTCAGGGATTTTACTCTAATCATGTCTTCCACTCTTGTCATTTTTCTGATCCATAAGTTCCTCTTCTTATCTCTCCTGGTTACATGAATCATGCATCTCTCCATGCTACTTTGAGTTGTCTGCAGTTTTTGTATGTCTTTTTTAGTTAAGGTCCATGTCTCTGCTCCATACGTAAGCACTGGCAGGATGCAATGATTAAACACTTTTTTTTAAAGACATAATGGCATACTACTCTTAAAAATTGTACTGTTTCTTCCAAAAGCTCTCCATCCAAGTTTTATACATCGATTAATTTCTTCATCAATGTGACCCTCACTTGATATCTGCTGTCCAAGATAAATGTAGGTATTGGTTATCTCCAGCTTTTCCCCGTCAATCGATAAATCTTCATTTTTTGTAAAAGCATTGTACATCACTTTTGTCTTCTGAAAGTTCATTTTTAATCCCACTTCTTTACTCTTGTCAGCAAGTTTCTGGATCATACTCTGCAGCTCTGAAGGGGTAGTTGCAAATATTACTGCGTCATCAGCAAAACGAAGGTGAGTTAAGTAATCTCCATTAATCTTTATCCCTTTGTTTTCCCAGTTCAGTGATTGAAAAACATTTTGCAATGTGGCATTAAAGAGCTTGGGAGATATGGTGTCACCTTGTCTCACTCCCTTTCCAATTCTTATTTGTGCTGTATCCTTAAATATCTGAACCTTTGCACTTGCATTTTAATAGACGTTATTAATAATGCTGATGTATGCATCTTCAATACCGGAGGATTTCAAAGCCATTGTTACTGCTGATGGTTTCACAGAATCGAAGGCCTTTTCATAATCAATAAAAGCCATGCATGATAGTTCATATTCTCTTGTTCTTTCAATTAGTTCTCTCAGTACACAGATATGATTTATAGTGCTGTAGCCACTCCTGAATCTAGCTTGTTCTCTTGGTTGAGCCATGTCTAGTGTTACCTTCAAGTGATGTGAAAAAACCTTAATGAATATTTTATAAACCATTGAAAGGAGGCTGATGGGCCTGTAGTTCCTGAGATCCTCAATGTCACCTTTTATGTAGCAGGATCATTGTAGCATTATTCCAATCCTCAGGAATCTTCCCTCCATTGAGACATTTGGTGAAAACTTAGGCGAGTTTAGTTTCAATATCTCCACTTGCTTCTTGTATAATGTCCACAGTAATTCCATCTTCTCCTTGAGCTCTTCCCCGTTTCATGTTCTTAATTGCATATGTAACTTCTGCAGGGACGATTGGAGAGACTTTGGTACTGGTACCTGTCGTAATGTCTGGATTAGATGTGTCATCCCTTTCATATTGGTTTTAATAGAAATCTTTCACCCTTGTCAAAATTTCACTTCTATTTCTTGTTACAGTGCTATCTTCGTTTTCCAGAACCATAATATGTTTTTCTTCTCTTACTGAGATGTCCTTTTGCTCTCTTCATACTTTGGTTGTTTCCAATTGCTTTTCTCACTAATTCACAATTGAATTTCCTTGTCTTCAGTGATACTTTTCCGTACTGCCTTGCATAGCTCTATATAGTCCACTTTGGAAGTTACATCTGTATTTGTCCTCATCTCCCTTCTCTTTTGCATCAGCATTTTTATTTTTCCTGAAATTTTCTTCATATGTAACTTGTTCTTAGTACCACCTATTTTTGTTGCTGTTTCCATAAGAGCCTTTGTGAGTTCTCTGTTAACTTCAGAAATATCCGCTTCTTATGATGTTAGGTCTTCTAAAGCAGAGAATCTGTTCCTCAGTTCCAACTTGAAGGTATTATGATGTTTTTTAAGGTTGGTCATGTCAATACATTTTGTTTGTCTTATGATCCGCTGGGTTGTTAAGATGCTCAGTACAGCTGAAAATGGTATAAAAACAAGCCTGCAGCTGACCGCGATCATATTGCTATGAGGTTGAGTGAAAATGTTGCTGCGGGAGAGAACTAACTTTGAGAAAGGAAAGGTTTTGGGGTGTTATATTAGTGGGTTATCCATAAGAGAAACCAAGAGGTATTTAAACATACCCAAGCCAACTGTTTTGGATGTTCTGAATAAGTAGAAGACACATGGTGTGCCTGAAGCAGCAAAACGTACCGGCAGACCAAAGAAAATCAGTGATAGAGGACGTCAAAGCCTTAGGAGAGTCGTTACAGCTAATCGATGGAGTACTGCACAAGACCTCAGTGTACAGGTGAGTAAAAATGCTGGAACCTCAGCATGTACACGTACCATTCACAGAGAACTTCATTCCATGGGTTACCGTGGTCATGCAGCTGCTCATAAACCTTTCATCTCCACTCGGAATGCTACTCATCATTTAGCATGGTGTAAAAAACATTTATCGTGGCCGTAGATCAATGGAAATGGGTCCTATGGACTGATGAATCCAGATACATGATCCATCAGTGTGTGGGTATAGCGACAGCCGGGGGAATGCTATTTACCTCAGTGTATTGTTCCTATGGTCAAGTTTGGAGCTGGCAGTGTACTCATGTGGGGGTGTTTTTCATGGTATGGTCCCAACCCATTGGTTATCGTGGACAAACCTTTTAACCAGAACGTCTACCTTCAATATTCTGGACAATTATGCCCTACCAACTCTGTGGCAATACTATGGAACCGAGCCTTGTTGGAACCAGCAGGATAATGTACCTAGCCATAAAGCAAGGACTGTTATGGCGTGGTTTGATGATAATTCCGTATCATGTGTGGACTGGCCAGCACAGAGCCCTGATTTTAATCCCATAGAGCACCTATGGGATGAATTCGAGTGCTGCACAAGAAGTTTGGAACCAAGGCCTACTACTAAGCAACTGTTAGTGGCAGCATTATGTACTGAATAGATGCGCATACCTATCGCTGTGTTGCAGAACCTTGTTGAAAGCATATTTTGAAGGATCAGTACATGCATTAAGGCCAAAGGTGGACCGACACCGTACTGATGTATGTCAATAAATGCTATGCTGTGTTTTTCTTCTAGGTGTCCGGTGACTTTTGTCAATATAGTGTTTATATACACTCATTGTCATAAAAATCCGCGCACCAAGAAAAACTGGGTGATTAACGCGAAACTTGACGAATATCTACGGGGAGGGCAGACATGCAAATAATGAAATTTTCGTGCAATCCGCACATCCACCCGTCCAAGACTGGCACTGCAATCACAATCCTTTGGGCCTGTAAGGCACCGCACAGCGGACTCCTCATTCATGTGAAAGTGCACGGTAAGGGTTGGGTGAGATCCCTGAGCAATAGACATGCCGAGGAATCGCCATAGATGTGCGTACAGGAAACTGATGGAGTTTGAACAAAGTATATATAATAGGGAATGAGAGAGGCAGGGTGGCTGGCATGCTAAATCGGCCGCCATTTGGGCCAGTCGGACAGTACGGTAGGATTGTGTTGGGAACAATGGGCACGGGAAAGCACCCAGACACAGCGGATTGGCTCTAGACGACCCAGACACACCACCAGCAGCACCAGCAGAGAAGACCATGGGATCATGAGAGCAGCATGCACAGATGCAACATCCTTGTCCAATATCCAGAGACATGTGGCTGCTGTACAAGTGACTCCTGTGTCCACCAGAACCATTTCCAGATGCCTGGCAGAGGCAAGCTTTTGACGGCCCTTACGTTTTCTGCCATTAACACCTGACCATCATCAGCATCGATTGCAGTGGTGTCAGAAGCAAGCAACATGGAATGCTATGGACTAGCGCCGTATAGTGTTCAGCGACAAATCCCGCTTATGCATGGGAACGGACGACCACCGTGTCAGAGTGTGGAGGACTGCAGGTGAGCGCTACAATCCCAACCTCATTGTGCAGCGACACATGTCCCAAACTGCAGGCACAATGGTCTGGGGAGCCATTGTATATAACAGCCGGACTTCTCTCGCAGTGATCCGATGATCCGAGGGACGTTGACTGCCCAGCGCTACGTATAGGATATCCTGCAGCCCCATGTGCTGCCTTTCCTGGCAGGGCAGCCCAGAGCCATTTTCCAACAAGATAACGCCCGTCTGCATACGGCTCAGGTTTCCCAGGACTGTCTACGTCATGCTTCGACGCTTCCATTACCTGCCAGATCACCTGATCTCTTGCCCATCGAGCACGTGTGGGACCAGAAGGGACGCCAGCTTTCTCCATGTCCCAGTGTTTGTGATTCAAAGTGTCAATTGCTAGAAGTGTGGGCCAATCTGCCCCAGGATAGCATAGGCATCTCTTTGACTCCATGCTGGACCATATCACCTCATGTATTCGAGCACAAGGCAGTCTGACGCACTACTGACACTGACCAGAATGTGTACCGTATGTCCACGGGAAATCTTCCTGCTGCTGTGATATTGTAATCACTTCTGTCCTTGGTATGTATACCATCTCACTACTAAAATCTCATTTCAATCCAACGCCTCCTCTTTGGTGCTCAGCTTGTTATGACAATGAGTGTATATATATATATTTTACCAGAGCTGATGATAGTGAAATTTTATTTGTTAGCCAGATTTAAAATATCAGATGTTAATAAAAGTAAATGAATCATTTACACTCTAAAAGGCTAAATACAATACCCTGTTAAAAAAAAAGTATTAAAAAATTTAAGAAAACTGGTGCTTTTCAAAAGTAGCCAGTAATTGATGTGTGCAGTTTCTAATAACCTATTGTGTTGTCTAATTCACAGGATTTATGATTAAAATACTTTTGTTCTGTTTTATTAATTTTAATTTCTGATTTAAACATGCTATAGTTTTGTTTTGATCAAGCAAATGTTTCTCCCAGCAGATTTGTTGGTGGTAGCAGTTATGGACCATATACCACACCGAAAAATTTAAATGAAATAAATGGTAAGTGTGAAATGTCATTAATATCCTTATTTTTTTTTATTGTGGTATGATGGTTTTCCTATTAACTGTACAAGGTCATATTTAGCTCATTAAAACAGAACATGGTAGAAATCTGTTGAGTTTTCATTTTCAAAGCCCTTGATGATTGCAAGAGCATTTGTTTTAACATAGTAATTCCAGAAGTTGCTATCAGCCAGTTGTAGAACTTAATGTGAGAAACCTAAAAAATATATTGTCTTGGAGTGCAAATCAAATCTGCATCTTCTAATTTCTGTTACAGTAGCTGGCCATTACCCTATCCAGAACAATACATTTGTGAGCATCTAAAATATGATTTGGAACTGAATTCAGTAATAATCAGTAATAATGTGTAGAACAAGAGAAAATGTTTAATAAATTCTGTTCTTGGCATATTAATGTGCATGGACAAAGGCCAGGGACCCAGCAATCTTGTATACATTCATCAATTTCAAAATGTGCTTATAAAAAGTTAAAAATTGAAATGCAACATTCCAAATCAGCAGTGAATCACTGTGTATTAGACAGTGTCAGACAATATTAATGGCAGGAGCTTAAATTGACAGGGTTGATAACAACAATGAATCAGATCAGCTTTGAAACTTTGGACATCTACCTCTTTCACCGGAAATGGTGTAACATACAACAAAATTTTCAGCTGGAACAAGGAAATGGTGGAGATGAAAACACAAACACCCAAGAACAAGCTGTGAATTAAAAAAAAAAAAATCTAAAATTGAGCATTTGAAATAAAAACAAGTTGAAATGTTATTATATTAAAACTAAAATTAAAAGCACTGGATGCATCACAGTTGCATTTTTGGATGGCACGTCATTCTCAGCATTTATCTTCATTGCAAATGTTTTGCATTTTGTTCATGTGATAGACATTATTTTGTAACTTGTTTACATTGTTTGAAATTACCACTGTGTCATTAGAATATGGCAAACTTCTGGTATCAGGGACATCTGAATCAGCCTGCACCAAATGAGCTAGGCAACTTGTCTGGAATATATTTGTTTCAAGCTAATCATGTAGCATGTGCTCATGCCCAAGTTAAAGTGTCTGTCACTTTGTTATGATGGATATCACAGTTCAGCCAAGTAGCACCATGAACAGTTTTTTTATGGAACCTGACATAATCCCATTATAATCAGCCATCCATCAGCTTGAATGTTGAATGAATGGTGACACATACATATTTACCATGTATTCTGTTTATGAATACAAATGTTTGTAAAATAGAAAATTCTGCAGGAAAAGTATCCATAAAACTATCAGTTAAGTACAGTAGAGTCTCGATAATTCAAGGTAATTGGGATCAGAACCTACTTGGATTACTGAAAACTCAGATTAAGTGGAATTTCAAAACATGAGCATGATTCTGAATGAAGGTAGTTAAATATGAACCTAAAACTCGTAGAAACGATTTTTAATGATCAATAAAATTGTTAGCAAAAATTAATTAAACAAAGATTATGACTCGCATCATATTAACAATGAAAAAAATCAACTAATGTCTTCTGCTTTTTCGCGGAGCATCTTTTTTTTTTTTTTTTTTGCAGTGCTATCTCTCCATCTTTTTAGAAAAATAACATTAGCTGGCGATGATTCCAATTGCTGCTCTACATATCTAAGGGCAGTCTCTAGCGCCACCGTACCTTCCGCATAAGAAATATTTTCTTGTGCACAGTCAGTTCCTTCTTCATCCGATTCCAAATCCTGTTCATTAGTAACTGTGTGAATAATTGCATCATCTGTAATTTCTTCCTGGTCATCGCAGGAAAGCCAAACCATTTTTGCCATCGGTCTAACCACCCGACACTAGCAAAGAAATTGTCAGCTTCTCTTAGTTCTCTGCAAAAACAAGCCTTTTCTTGTAGCACCTGACCCAATACTGGACTCCCTTTCAGTGGTTGCTTGGAAAACCACAGGAAAAGTGCCTCACTGGTCTTTTCGCATTCACTTTTTCACAAACGTTTCCTCGATTACCCACACTCTTCGGCGGAAAAGTTCTCAATGCCCCACTTCTTAATTTTTGATCAGTTCCTTTTCCAATCACCCACTGTCACTTTGCCGATGCCTAATGCCTAATTAATTCGCCACCTTTTTTATACTCTCTCCCACATCTATTCTTTTCAAGGCATTGATCTTCACATTCAGAGGAAAAGCAACGTCTTTTCTTTTGCCACTCATTTTAGTTTTAGATTTTGTCGTCTTCTTGCATCAAGTTCTTAGAACACATTGACACATGAAATATGCATTCAGTAGGCTACACGGCATGCCTGCATGCTGGACAGACAGGCACCAACAGATAGATGCCTGCATGCCAAGACATTAAAACAGCACCGGTCTTGTTCTATTTTCAGCTTCCTTTTAGGGGCCTCTTCTCCTCTTTCGACTTCCCAGTTGGCATCAAAATTTATTCTATTTTTCTTTTTTCGAATGGTCTACAGCTCCAACAGGTTTTCCGGGGTTTCACATAAACAGGGTTGCATGTTTTATTCCTTGGCTATCTTTCAACAGTCCGTGGCATTGGCTTCTAAATTACCTGAAAAGGGCCTTTTTCAACTCTGTTTCAAGAATTTTCACGTGAAAATCACCCAGAATTTTTTAGTAATATTTTTTCAATGATGCTTATTTTATTTTAATGTTTCATCGTAAATGACCTCGGATTAAGCGGAACTTGGTTCGCTGTGACTCGGATTATCAGGACTTTACTGTATAAAGAAATTTAGCTCTGGTGCTATATAGGGAATAAATGGAAAAGAAGTACTATTTGCAAAAGAATTATAAGAAGTGAACCTAAATGAAGTAGGCATCAACAAGACCAAGAAGTGTGTGTCGGGTGAATGTATTCTTTATAGCAAGTTTAGTATGATTTATTCTCCTGTAAAGAAGAGTCAAGTGAACTTAGTGTGGCATCTTTGATAATATAATGGCTTCTTGATCCTAGACAGTAGTATTACAATTTGCGGGCTGTTTTCTAATTGGATACCATGGACTTGCATGTTTTAGCAGTTTGTAGACCAGAACAGGGCTCTAAATTTGAGAAGTGGATTCCTTTTCCAATTATTCAGATCTGATGGTTAAAACCATACAAATGGAAAAGATTTGAATGGTAGAGTTGGAATTGACAACCATGGAACTGAAGGTGTAATGCATAAATTTGGAAAAGCTGACAAATATGAATAGCAAATGACTCATTGACCTGTGTTTAGGTAATGAACTACTAGATATTTTTAGGGACAAAGGATATTACAGACACCTGCTTTTTCTTTCTTTTGTGGTTCTTATGCATATCCATGAATGGAACAATGCATTATTGAATTTCTTGGTGTTCTTTTGCTTCTGTCTTGTGAGCAGTCATACTTGGAAAATGTACAGTTGAACCAGATTACAATGAGCATGAAGTTCCTTTTACACCAAAGTTTTTATGGGTGTTCATAAAGTTTACCACCTCTCTTTAATGATAGTTATAACTAACTAAGTTTGTGTAAGTCAATTTTTGTGTGAGTTCACATCAGCTTTGTTAACATGCAGTTTGAACTGTATAATTTAGCAGTTTTACCAACCAAAAACTTGTATGAACTTGTGAATATCCCAACTTCCTCACCACTTTTCATGTGTTCTTCTGTGCCGTCCTCAGTGAGCTTTTCTCCATCATCACTAAAGATCTCTTTCTTGTTGCTGTCCTGTTTGTTTGATTGTCTTGTGTCCAGAGCTTTTTGACTAAACATGGCCCTTGTGCCATAAAAATCCACCAACCAACCATGTTGCTGTCACGCATGTTGTCAAACCCATCTCTACCAATCTGTTGAACAACACTCACAATTTTCTTCAGCTTAGCATCATTGTCTGGAAAACTTATTTAGTCACTCACAGTTTCTTTCCATGGTTTTCTCCAGCATGCATTTAGAGTCCCAAGTTTTAGTTCATCTTTAGCTTCCAAAACATTATAAATGTAGTAAAAGCAGTGGTGTGTATTTTCCAGCATTTACTTACATTTATGTTGAGATCAGTGTCTGTGGCATCATGTATGGTCAAGTGTGGCTGGCCTTTACCATTTGTATCACCCCTTGGCAAGAGGAAAAGATGCCATTTGCAGAAGGGGGTGAGAAGAAAATGGGCATCCTTGATATTTAGGTAGGCAATGTGCAGACACTGGATGCCTCAAGACATAATCGTTAATCAGGAGAGCTTTAAAATTTCATCATTTTCATAGCCAGATGTTTTTCTGCTTTCGTATGAAGCACTTATGAAACAAATTGCAGAATTTGCGCTTTTTAGTGCCTTGTGATTGCAAATAAAGTACTCGACAATGAAATTGCTCCACCCAGAAAAGGTGATCCAAATGAGCTGAACTTCACTAGCGACATAGTATGCAAGGTGGATAATACGTGATTTAATTTCTGAGGCAGTCATCAGTTAGGCATGCTACAAGACAGATTCATGTGACAGCAGTTAGTACCTTGTGTGACCACCTTGGTGTGCAATGCAGTCAGACACACAGCATGTTGTCATGTAATACAGCCCTCTGATGGTGTCTTGGGGTATCCTGGACCACACAACATTTACCTGGTTCCATAATTCAGTGGCATTCTGGGATAGCCAAGGTGAGGCTTTCTAGAGTCATCCAATGAGGTTCCATACATGCTCAATGTGTGATAAGTCCAGAGATCTTGCTGGCCATGGAAGTATTATGAACCAAGTGGTGTGCAAAATGTCACAAAAAAACAAAACAACAACAAGAAAAAAAAAAACAAAAAAACAACAACACGTGGGTTATAAAATGTCATTCATGTAATGCCCGCCTGTCAACTTAGCAGAAATGCCAGCTATCATAGCTAATGGCACCTCATATGCATGGCTTGCTCTGGCTCTGTAATTTTATTTGTCACTCTAATTTCAAATCATTTGCCAGATTTTTAGAGTAATTGCAACTAGTTCAAAAATATATGCACATTAGTTTTAATTATTTATTTTTCACCGCATTTGTTACTGCTGAATGTAATATTTAATAATAGTAGCTTAGAGATATAAAAAAACTGAACTTAAAAAAATTGTGCCAACAATTCTGTTACAAACACAACATAAAGGTGGCAAAGACATGTGAGGAGTAGAACAAGCACAAATCTCATTGTGGGACATATCTTGTGTATTGCACTTGACTGAAATCTAACAGCTTATAAGCATGCATGCATAACTGAGCCATATTGGCTGCTACTAAATATATATATTTACCCTGCAATCCCTTCACATTGTTTACTCCTCTTTCTTTCTATATTAAACTTTCAGCACTCAAAAGTCAAAACCACATACCAGTTGACGTCAGAAGAAATGCAACACAAGTTAAAAAGAGTAAATAAAGTTCAAAGCACCTGGAGGTACTCAATGTCACAGGGAGAAAGGGTGCACCACTGACAGGGAGTTAAGTAGGTCAGCATGGCATGTTATGACTCGACTATCTACAGTGGGAACAGTGTTGGTACATAAGTTCACCACAGTTTAGGAAGGGATTGGAAAACTGCCTTTGATATTTATTTGGGGGAGGGGATATGTTTTGCCCCTATTATAACTACAGGATACCTGCCATATCAGGAATCTCTTGAAGTGACACTTTCCTAGAAATTACAATGCCACGTTGTTAAATACCTCGCCTTTTTCTTTTCTTTTTTTTAATATGAAAATGACCAAAACACAGATACGCTAGCTTGTAAAGTTGTACACACAATGCCAGACAAATCACCAAATGTTTTTTACAGTCACCATTCTTTGAAATAATTCGCCAATTGCGATAAATGTGACTGACAGTGCAACCTATGTATGTGAGGGTGTCTGTTGGGCAAGCAGTGTGCTGCTTGTTTATGTACTATAGTTGGATTTTTCCTGTGGCCACATCATCACCAGACACAGATTCAATGATCGCCGGCAGTGAGGCAGAATTGAGACTCATCGCTGTGTGTGCAGACATGACATTGTGCCGTTCCTGTCACCCAGCAGCTCTGCTATAACACCACTTCAGCCGAGCTCAGTGATACCCTACAGTCAATGGCTGCCAGGAGCCCAGACCTGCATTTGCCAATCTTCTATTTGTCATCCTAGTTGTGACGGGGATGTCCATAGTCACTGCTATAGCCCATCAAATGCTTCCTGCAGTACATTGTGGATGCAGAATTGCTTGGTGACTAATATGCCAATTAATTCATTCAGGCATCTGCATTACTGCACCAGTGCCACTGCAGTGACTGGTGGTGCCTTCTTGCTACTGCTGTTGCCAACAATGTCAAACTGTTCTGACATCCCAATGCACATGGGCAACCAGCTTCATGGAGCCTATGATTTTTCCTCTCTCAAATGTTTTCAGCTGGTTATAGAGTTATCAACAAAACCTGTTAGGCATTTTCAGTTCTTCAATATGCTGTAACGGTCTACAACTTTATCTTTCGTACATACATTACATGCAATTGGTTGCCTACTCAATAGATTCAGACATCCCACCTGCCTACATACACCTACCAATTTGCATGTGGATATGCTGGCTTCTTTTAGGTGGGACGATTTCAAGGTCCAGCAGAATATATGGATTAGAAGGCTTTCGTTTTTCCTACACTGCTTTGAAATTTTCCAATCAGTGGAGTACACAAGGTTTTATCATGCATTTAGTGCCTTGAAAATGAGATACAGTATTTGCTCTGAGGCTATAGGATTTTCAAGTTTACTGAGTTTTCCACATTGATGACAGTTGAAGACAGAATTTGTGCCAGAAAAACAGGAAATAATACATTAAAAAAAATTCCTCCTCTTTTTTAGTGCTAGGTGTTTCTGTAGTGGCACTGATGTGATCTAACATTATTTGAGCAACTGCCTTTTCTTTTATGCCTCTTCTGTCATGCCCTATGCATAGTGTTCACTGGTGATATGTGGCTCTAATATTGTAAAACCAAATTTAACGAGCCTTTACTGAAATCTTTCTGGTAAAATCTTCAGTTTTGTGACTAGTTGCTCTTTGTTATGTGATTGTGATATAATGACTTCCTGTTCATGAAAATTTAAAATTTGATTGATTTCACTTTGTGAGTAGGTATTGAGCTGGAAAGAAAGTAATGTCTGATGACAAGGTATCCGAAGTCGAAGCCCCGGCCACGGTGCACATTGGCCACTGAGATTGCACTGCACACTGGCATGACATCAGCAGGTTGGCAGTTAGTTATCAGAAGGCAAAGAGTGTAAGCACCAGCCAACATGGAAGTGGATAAGGAGCACATCTGCCATTGCATGCTGTATGAGTTTTGTCATGGTAGCATCCCCGCAAGTGTTGTAAGGAACATTACCAGTGTGTACCCTAATGCCATATCACATCATTAGTGCTGTTGTTGGTTCAAACTATTTTGAGAGTAAAATTTTGACCTGTCAGACTGTTCCAAAGCCGGAAGAACATGCTGAAGACCTTAGTGGAGACTGACCCACGTGTGACCATGTGGGAGTTGATCGAACAGCTGGGGACTACTTACACAAGCATTATCATGAACCTGTGTCAAATTGGAAAGGGGCACAAGAGGGGAATTTGGGTACTCCATCAACTCGCAGTTGAGCTGAAAGCAAATCACACGAATGCCTGCGTTTCCCTGCCTGCACGTGACCAAGTTGAAGGTTCTTGGACCGTATTGTGACAGATGACAAGAAATGAGTCCTGTATGGCAATGTCAGTGCCTGGAAGCAGTGGTTGGACCCAAAACAGAAGCCCATGCCGACCCCCAAAGCCGGCTTACTCCCATGTAGGATTCTGTTGTCTGTTTGGTGGGATATGTTAAGTTTTGTATTTTTTGAGCTGCTCTCAGACAACACCACTATCACTGCCTATGGGTACTGCTGTCAACTCAATGATCTGCACGCATCGCTTATGTCAAAATGACCAGCACTGCTAAAATGTAAGGGCATCCTCCTACAGTAGGATGGAGCAAGACTTCACACAGCACAGGTGACCTATCACAAAATCAGGGAGCTGGGCTGGGAGCTGCTGATGGACCCAGCTTATTCCCTGGACATTGTCCCAAGCATCTACCACCTTTTCCAGTCATTCCAGCATTTCCTGGATGGACAGCAGTTTACCAACCAGAACTGAGTCAAATGTGTACTTATTCTCTGTTGAACTTCAAGGGCGTACTCCTACAGCAGGATGGAGCAAGACCTCACACAGCACAGGTGACCTGTCACAAGATCAGGGACCTGAGCTGGGAACTGCTACCACACCCAGCCTATTCCCTGGACATTGTCTCAAGCATCTACCACCTTTTCCAGTCATTCCAGCATTTTCTGGATGGACAGCGGTTTACCAACCAGGACTGAGTCAAATGTGTACTTATTCACTGTTGAACTTCAAGGGCGTACTCCTACAGCAGGATTGAGCGAGACCTCACACAGCACAGGTGACCTGTCACAAGATCACGGACCTGAGCTGGGAACTGCTGCCACACCCAGCCTATTCCCTGGACATTGTCTCAAGCATCTACCACCTTTTCCAGTCATTCCAGCATTTCCTGGATGGACAGCGGTTTACCAACCAGGACTGAGTCAAATGTGTACTTATTCTCTGTTGAACTTCAAGGGCGTACTCCTACAGCAGGATGGAGCGAGATCTCACGCGGCACAGGTGACCTGTCACAAGATCAGGGACCTGAGCTGGGAACTGCTGCCACACCCAGCCTATTCCCTGGACATTGTCTCAAGCATCTACCACCTTTTCCAGTCATTCCAGCATTTTCTGGATGGACAGCGGTTTACCAACCAGGACTGAGTCAAATGTGTACTTATTCACTGTTGAACTTCAAGGGCGTACTCCTACAGCAGGATGGAGCGAGACCTCACACAGCACAGGTGACCTGTCACAAGATCAGGGACCTGAGCTGGGAACTGCTGCCACACCCAGACTATTCCCTGGACATTGTCTCAAGCATCTACCACCTTTCCCAGTCATTCCAGCATTTCCTGGATGGACAGCGATTTTCCAACCAGGGCTGAGTCCAATGTGTACTTATTTACTGTTGAACTTCAAGGGTGTATTCCTACAGCAGGATGGAGCGAGACCTCACACAGCACAGGTGACCTGTCACCAGATCAGGGACCTGAGCTGGGAACTGCTGCCACACCCAGCCTATTCCCTGGACATTGTCTCAAGCATCTACCACCTTTTCCAGTCATTCCAGCATTTCCTGGATGGACAGCTGTTTACCAACCAGGGCTGAGTCAAATGTGTACTTATTCACTGTTGAACTTCAAGGGCGTACTCCTACAGCAGGATGGAGCGAGACCTCACACAGCACAGGTGACCTGTCACAAGATCAGGGACCTGAGCTGGGAACTGCTGCCACACCCAGCCTATTCTCTGGACATTGTCTCAAGCATCTACCACCTTTTCCAGTCATTCCAGCATTTTCTGGATGGACAGCGGTTTACCAACCAGGACTGAGTCAAATGCGTACTTATTCACTGTTGAACTTCAAGGGCGTACTCCTACAGCGGGATGGAGCGAGACCTCACACAGCACAGGTGACCTGTCACAAGATCAGGGACCTGAGCTGGGAACTGCTACCACACCCAGCCTATTCCCTGAACATTGTCTCAAGCATCTACCACCTTTTCCAGTCATTCCAGCATTTTCTGGATGGACAGCGGTTTACCAACCAGGACTGAGTCAAATGTGTACTTATTCACTGTTGAACTTCAAGGGCGTACTCCTACAGCAGGATGGAGCGAGACCTCACACAGCACAGGTGACCTGTCACAAGATCAGGGACCTGAGCTGGGAACTGCTGCTACACCCAGCCTATTCCCTGGACATTGTCTCAAGCATCTACCACCTTTTCCAGTCATTCCAGCATTTCCTGGATGGACAGCGGTTTACCAACCAGGACTGAGTCAAATGTGTACTCATTCACTGTTGAACTTCAAGGGCGTCCTCCTACAGCAGGATGGAGCGAGACCTCACACAGCACAGGTGACCTGTCACAAGATCAAGGACCTGAGCTGGGAACTGCTGCCACACCCAGCCTATTTTCTGGACATTGTCTCAAGCATCTACCACCTTTTCCAGTCATTCCAGCATTTCCTGGATGGATAGCGGTTTACCAACCAGGACTGAGTCAAATGTGTACTTATTCTCTGTTGAACTTCAAGGGGCCACCCCGGTGGCGCAGTGGTCTAAGGCGCTGGCCTCTGATCATTCGTCCGTAAGGGGTCCGGGTTCGAATCCCGGTCAGGCATGAATGTTGTGTTTGTCTTACGGCACTGGCTCTCTCCCTTCCCTGGAACCAGTGACCCTAAATTAGGGACGGGCGACTGCTTATAGCCCATTGAGTTGCTCACGGTGGTCGTTAAACCTCCAACCAAAAAAAAAAAAAAAAAAAAAAAAGAACTTCAAGGGCGTACTCCTACAGCAGGATGGAGCGAGACCTCACACAGCACAGGTGACCTGTCACAAGATCAGGGACCTGAGCTGGGAACTGCTGCCACACCCAGCCTATTCTCTGGACATTGTCTCAAGCATCCACCACCTTTTCCAGTCATTCCAGCATTTCCTGGATGGACAGCAGTTTACCAACCAGGACTGAGTCAAATGTGTACTTATTCTCTGTTGAACTTCAAGGGCGTACTCCTACAGCAGGATGGAGCGAGACCTCACACAGCACAGGTGACCTGTCACAAGATCAGGGACCTGAGCTGGGAACTGCTGCCACACCCAGCCTATTCCCTGGACATTGTCCCAAGCATCTACCACCTTTTCCAGTCATTCCAGCATTTTCTGGATGGACAGCAGTTCACCAACCAGAACAATGTCAAATTTGTACTTACTCACTTCTTTGATTCAAACCACCACAATTCACAGGGACAACAGCTGCAGGACATCCTCCAACAGCTGCCCTGATGATGGTAGCAGGTCATGGAAAATGATGGCGACTACATTTTGAACTGATTTGTACTTGTACATATGGTAATTACCAGTTTTCTGTTGCCTTGCACTTGCAGACATTACTTTTTTCCAAGCCAATAAATTAAAGATATGTTGTACTCAATTTGATTTGGTGAAAATGAACTTATTGAAGATATTTTATGACAATTAGATGACAACTAATGTTTTTTGAAAAATGTTAAAAATGTTAGTTGTCAAATTTTTTGTGGGGCTGAACCCTAACCCTCATAAAAGTATGTCCCTTATGCATACCATAAGTTAGTTATGTGGAATGGAGCAACCACCTAAAAATAAATAAATTAAGAAAATGCTTTTTTGAGATCAATGTTTGTTGTTGTGTGAGTACCTTATTCATACATCTGTAAAACCAAACTCAGAATAAATCACAGAACTTTTTGCTGTTGCACAGGTTCATGTTTTGCAACTGAACAAATCATTTGTATACCTTTTTCTTTTTACTTTTTTTTACAGCCATGTGCCTGGAGAAACGTACTTTCTATCGTGCTCTCTCAGGTCTCCATTCCAGTATTAGCATCCACCTGTGTTCTCAATTTTATACAAAAGGTAAGTTTTTGTAATATATAAGTATAATTTATTTATTTTTTCATTTCCATTTATTTGAGTGTCATATTCATTGCTAGTGCCCTAAATTATTTACTCAGCATTGATGTTTACCTAATCTTGAACATGGTGCAATTTTTTATTATTATTAAGTTTTTCACACAAATGTGATGAACTTATTTATATTGTTTATTCACCATTGAAATTTTTGCAGCATACTTGTTGGTGATGTTCAACATGAGTAGCTTGGTGTAAGTATATCCGAAACTACTAGTCAGCCAGCTGGTTTGATAGCTCTCTCCTTTAAATTCTATGTATGCAGCAAAGAGCTCCATTCCACACACCATGAGGACCATAGATATAATATCTGGCTGGTTCCACGCATCTTATCTGAAGTCCATTTTGTGGGTCTCCTGATTCGAATACCTATCAACTTTAATTGGTTAGTACAGGGTAAAAGGCTAAAAAATATAGCATGTTTGAATTATTTAGGTTATTGTTAAAACAGAAAGAAAACATTTTTTTTTTTTTTAAGGAATTAGGCAACAGAATCCACAAAGCTCGGAAAATCTATCAGTTGTATAAAATAATTTTTACCAAGAAAGAGATTGGCCAGCAAACTAAACTGGAAGTACAGTGTGGTATATAGACTTGCCCTCTTTTGTAGTAGTTACAGTTGGGTATGAAGAGGTTAGAAGCAGTTGACCTGAGATTGGTAAGAGGAGTGCTAGGAAAGAGTACCGTATATACTCGCGTATAAGTCGACTTTGCGTATAAGTCGACTACCCCCCCCTTTCAGAGGAAAAAAATCGTAAGAAATCGGAAACTCGCGTATAAGTCGATCCCGGAATGAGAAAAAAAAATGTCAATGAATTTATTCAAAAACATTTGAAAACGAACAAAATTATATATATAATACTAAATTTAATTTGCATACCCAAAAACTTCATCGGAACCCTTCAAAATCCGATTTCGAGTCAGACTCGCAAAACAGTTAAAAAAAGTCTTTCTCCGTCATCGGCGCGTCATCATAAACATCAGTATTCCCATCTATGCCTGTGTCATCAGAATCACTGTCATCATCACTCATAAAAATCTCATCATCCTCTGTGCTATCAAGTTTGTTACTAATGCAACATTTCTTGAATGATTTCACGACCATTTCCGCAGGTATCGCATCCCAAGCATCCTTGACCCATCGCGCAATCAAAACGATATCCGGCTTCTTTAGATTTCCGCCCTTGGTTTCAGTCGGCAAATCGGAACTTATCCAATCTGCCCAATACCTCCGCACATTGTCCTTGAAGAGCTTATTAAGGCAGACATCTAGTAGTTGAAGAGCAGATGTCAACCCACCTGGGATGACAGCAAGAGTTGTTTTTGAATTTTCTGCAGTTTTTTTCACTTCTGCACAACGGTGTGCAACAAACATATCCCACACCAAAAGAGAAGGTTTCCTCAAAAGTGCACCTGGCCTTTTGTTCCACACATTCTTTAACCAGTCAATTGTTCCAGATTCGTTCATCCATCCTTTTTCATGGGCATGAACGAGCACACCAGACGGAAAGACAACGCTTTTCGGCAGAGTTTTGCGTTTGAAAATAATTACCGGAGGTAGCTTACTGCCGTCGGCCAGACAGGAAAGAACAACCGTGAAACTGGATTTTTCGTGGCCAGTCGTTTTAATCAAGATATTTTTTTCGCCCTTTTGGTCCACCGTCTTATTTCCAGGAAGGTCGAAACACATGGCGGTTTCATCCATATTCCCTATTTGGGAAAGTTCAAAAGCAGTCTCTTTTCTCTTTTGAAATTCCATTATCTTTGCTTTGAGGTCACGAGGTAACTTTTGTGCAATTTTGGTGCGCTGGCGTAGACACAACCCATAGCGGTTCATGAACCTTGTGCACCAACCTGGTGAGGCACGAAAAGTGTTATTTGCGGCTGCAAACTTTTCATCTTTTGTGAGCTTCATTGCTCGCAAACGTATACCAGTTCGTGTTACAATGTAACCATTTTGTCTGCAGCCCACAATCCAATCATTCAAGACACTTTCCAGCTCTGGGAAAGATGTCGTTCCACGGACGCAAGCGCCTTTTGCGATTTTGGGATTTTCACCAAGTCCGTTTTTTTTTACGCCAATCTCGAATCAGTTTTTCGTTAATGCCAAATTGACGTGAAGCAGCACAGTTGTTAGTATTTTCTGCAAAAGAAACCACTTTCAACTTGAATCCTGCGTTATAGGACATCCGTTTCTTTACACAATCCGTGTCACCCATAATAGGAGAAGCGAGACACGTGCGATTAAGAACAAGCAACACCTAACACTGGCTGTCGCATGGCTCCGTTTCCAAAGAAAACGCTTCGCGCGATATTCTTTGCCGTTACGTCAGTGCAGTCAACTGGTAGTCGGAAGGGCAGAGCTTTCTATGCGCAGCTGTGACTGCGCTGTGGATACGCAAAGCCAGGAGAGAGCCTTCTCAAAGCGCGAAGAAATTCTTAGGTTTGCGATTTCGTAATTCTACCACATCGGCGTTTTTTCTTTCTTTCTTTCTTTTTTTTTTCTTTCGGAGGGTTGCGATTTCGTAATTAATACCGCATCAGTATTTTTTTTGGGGATGGATTGCCTTTTGCCTCTCGGGAGGAACTTTTGGACTTACGATTTTTTTAGACCCCGCGTATAAGTCGACCCCATTACTTTGAAGCTCTCATTTTGTCCCAAATTTCTTGACTTATACGCGAGTATATACTGTAGATGGATTTTGTGGCAGAATAGAATGAGTAGTGCAAACATTAGAACTGATTTGGGTACTTTTTTGTGAGGCAAATTAGTTATTGAGGATTTATTGAGGTGGTACTGACTTGTGTGTCACATGGGAAGTAAAAAATTACTCACAGATATTTGGTACCAGCTTCACCCCAATAGGTAGACCTAGAAAAATGTGAACTGAACATGTAAATGAAACCATTAGTGATTAAAGAATGGATATGCTAAAGGCATAAAAATTTTCAATGGATGGAAAAGTAGAGCATGTTTGTCGAAAACCAGAACTATTTATTTTTCTGGTTTTTTTGTTTTTCTTTCATAAGTGTTCTGTGACAGAAATGTGTTTAAATACCATACTAGCACACGGGCATGAAATGTTGGTGTTATATAAAAAGATCAAGTTTATTAAATGATTATATTTCCTTGTTTAAAATCCAAACCAGTGCTATGTTTGTCTATTTTTTATTCATTCATCAATCTGAATGAATGACCTACTACTGTATGTGAGCCTGGCTGTTAGGCACATGTAAGACCTCACTTCTTTATCACATATACACATTTTTAAGTAAAAGAAAAGAAAATAATTCTGTTTGCTTTATGTTGTTCAACTTTGAGTTTGCTCATTAAATTAATCTCCCTTTAGACTGGAATTAGTTGTATGCTGTGTGTTTGTTTTAAACCTCTCCAAATGAAGACTTTGTAGTATTGTGTGTATTTGAACTGGTAGTTCTATCTAGCTTGGTGAAAACATAAATGTTGGTTTTTGTGTATTTTTGTGTTAGTTTTTTCATAAATATTAGTTTTTTTGTGTACTTTTACTGTACTTTTGTGAAGTGTAACATCAAAACATCTTTCACTTTTCAAAGAGCTCATGAAAAATGTTATGCATGATAGTCTGTAGAAAAAATAAATACTGTTAAATACTAGATATTCTGAACTACTATAGCCTGCAATTTTACAGTATTTTAATTCTGTAATGGAATTATCCAACTTTTTAGTGACACTTCAGTTAATAAAAGCTGAGGTTTCAAGAGTTCTTTTGAGCAGTTAATTTATTTCAAATGCAGTGCTGTAAATACTTTTTTCATTGTTGTAGATATTTAATGTTATGCATGAAATAATTAGTTCTGTTAAAAGATAAAGATGGTGATAGAATAATTCATTGTTTTAAAGAAAAATTCTTGTGTTGTGTATGTGGGGTTTTCATAGAGACATTATCATGTGCTTTGGGCAACTTTTTGAAAACATCATATTTTCTTCATTAGGACCTGAACTCCAATATTTAAAAATAAACATGTAAGAGGGTTTTTGGCTCTTTACAAAAGATTGCAATTTCAGAAGGCACTCTTCATCTCCTCCTGTTTATATCCATGAGCTTTTTTTATAAGGTGCTTTCAGATTTTAAGGTCACCTTATTTTTTATTCACAATTTATTCATGGTACAAGAGTGAAACTTAGGTGATTTTTCAACCTAATCTCCAAGAATAATGCATACTTTTGAAACCCTTTACCTAGCTGTGAAGATCAGTGAAGATTTGGGGGTGGGGGGTGGGGGTGGGTATTCAGTCCTTGCTTTTCAAAACCTCTTAATCAGCATTTCCTATGACTATATATACAGATCACATCACCAAATCTTAAAAAACTGATTGCAACCAGCATTTTTCCTATTTGTAGCTACACAGAACTTTTGTCTTTTGTGGTAATGAATTAGTATATTTCCATTGGGATAACTAATGCATGCATTCATAAGGTAGTTGGCTCATAACCCATCTGTATGTAACTTAGCTTATTTTGTGATCCATGGAGAATTGCAAGCATACTAAAAATCTGTGTGAAGTTTCTGTATTTCATCTACCATCAATTATCTGTAATCTATAACCTTTATTTCAATGTCAGGGATGTTGGTCTTGGAATGACTGCTTCATGATTTTGGTTCACATGCTCTCATCATATTGTAACTTCGGTCATTCACAAAATTTACACACCCTACTGTATGTATTTTTGATATCCATGTGGGCCCCTGGATGCACTTCCAATGCTTCCTGATGAACTTCAGTGAGGTTTTGGGGTTTTCTTCAGCGAGATACAATTATCTGATAACCACATTCTATTCTTGAAGGCTAAATGCATGTCATTTTCAGTCTGTGAATCATAGTGCAGCTAGAGAGAGTGGCATGATTGATATGAGGGTTTCATTATATGTTGCTGCCTCTGAGAAAAACTAAACAAACTGGTAAACATTTTGAAAATTCTGCCAACAATGTCCATTAATGTATTTGAATGTAAAATTTAGACTTTATAGCTGGTACAATGCACATACCTTGTGTTGCGTAGTTTTCAGTACTACTCTGTCAAATCCCATGTGGTTAGTGCTCTATAGTTTTTTTTTTTTTTGTAACCCCCTGTTGTTTTAGATTGAGAGTCACTCTGAAAGTTTTAAGGTGTGAAAAAATGGTTAGCAGTGTGGCATGCATACTCTAAATATGCTCAAAGTGTCCACAGCCAAAATTATGAAATATATTTATGTACATTTCTTTATTTGGGTTTTGTACTTTTTTCATGACTTTGCTTCTGTAGAGAAGTGACTGTACATTAGGCATGGAGTAAAATGCTCCTCTGAATTTAAGAGCACAGTATAGTGATTTGTGTACTGGTGGATATCATCTCCTAACATTACTTGGAACAGAAATATTTTGTGTTCAATAGTAAGAACAAAATAGCATGGCTAATTCCATCACCTCTCAAAGTTATTTAGCAAGCTCAGTATAATTTCAGTTCAATTAGATTCCAGTGTGTTACCCTTACATTTTAGTGAAGAAACAATGTAAAATGCTTATATGATGTCAGTGCTGTTATTTCCAATAGCATGGTGTTTGCAGAAAGCACACTGGTGTGTTTATATTACCATTAAGTTTTTCATTTTTATTTGAAACTCATCACTCATCATAGCAGTTCTGCAAGTTTATTTTTTCTTTGGAAGAAAAGGGGCAGGAACACACAAAATGCTTCAGTTTAATTCTTAGGAGCAGAAGAAATCCAAAATTTCTTGAATTTCTTGTTATTTTCTGAGGTATTAACATGTGACTGATGTCTCAGACCTTTTTTTTTTTTTAATTTGTGGCTGTCAAGACATCTCAAGGATTTTCTCTACAAATAATTCTGAAGAAAGCAAAAATAAGTCTGTATAAGGCAGAAAGGAAACATTTAGAGTACTTAACTATAAGACATTTATAAAACTGCCTTCTTTGTGTTGTTTTAAATTTTATTGTCTTACTTTTTGGCAGGCCAAAATGTTATGACATTTCATGGCTTAAATTCTTATATGATTCATGCCAGTAGACTATAATTCTTATACAGTTCATATGAACCAACATATTCAAAATGTTAGGTGCATAATTCAAAATTAAAACATAACATCTGATTTTCATGCCGGATATTGTATATGTGGTTCATTATTATGTGAAATTGTGTAACACACACACACACACACACACACACACACACACACACACACACACTCACTCACACAATTATAATTTTTTGTTTTCAGTAATGCTCATTTAGTCATTGCTCTAGTATCTATTTTCAAGGGAGAAATTTTCTTTTTCTTTTTGGCCCTTTTAGCAAAGAACGCATTTGGCAAAGGGGAATGGGGTCCAAATATTGCAGACTTCAAAAGACGCTTTGATCCTTCAACTACTGATGGGGAAGGACCCCAGTGGCTGAAAAATTTGTATTTCCTCTATTTACTGGAACTGCGTGCTGTTGCCAAAGCTGCTCCTTATTTGGAAAATGAATCCTTTTATACTGGAAACAATGAAAATGATAAAGAAGTCAAAGCAGCTGTTCAGGATATTTTGAAAATAGCAAAGTGAGCCTGATGTTTTTTTTCTTCTAATGATTAAATTTTCAAGTGCTAGCTAGCATTGTGTGTGTGTGTGTGTGTGTGTGTGTGTGTGTGTGTGTGTGTGTGTGTGTGTGTGTGTGTGTGTGTGTGTGTGTGTGTGTAAATGCTTAAGTTTTTGGAATTAAATATTTTAAATAGTGCTAATTAGTTAATACTACAGAAAACTAAGGTTCGGGTAGATTACGCCAAAAAAGAAATAGTAAGAAAAGGAATAAAATATCATCTTTTTTTTATGGACAAATATTATTATTAAAGCGTAAGCTTTCAACACCAATGGGTGCCTTCTTCAGACTCGTGCGTAGTTAGGCAAGACAAGAGAAATAAACAACAGAAAATATAAAATTTTAAAAATAAACATAAACAGAATCTGAGAACATGATATGTTGTGTATATATCATGTTCTCGTGCAACATATCATGTTCTCACATTCTGTTGATATTAAGTTTTTAATTTTTCTGTTGTTTATTTCTCTTGTCTTGCCTAACCACGCATAAGTCTGAAGAAGGCACCCATTGGTGTTGAAAGCTTATGCTTTAATAATAATATTTCTACAATGATAAACAGATATTTTATTCCTTTTCTTACTAGTTAATACTACTTTCACTGCTTATTGGAAGATTTTAGTATGTAGTTCAATGAATTGTGATAGCATCCATTAATGATGCATTAAGGTACCCATTTGTGCACGTTATAAAGAGGCTATAGTGAATTACAGAATTCTTAAATTTATGAAACTCTGAAAAGATAGGAAGATGAGCTGGAAAAGGTAATCAATCTTTAAAAAACATGTTGTTTTTGTAAAAAGAAATCATCATGCCAGGAAAAATAGGAGAAAATTTCAAGGACAGAAAAACAATTACCTCAAAACAATTTACTGTCCAGTCATTAAAGTGTAGCAGCTTTGAGTGTGTTCATTACCTAGTTGGGAGATTTCTTGGAAACACTGCATGCTGTTGGCATTTTCCAGCATGTGATCCTAAAGAATCCCATATACTCTGTATTAATTCTGATGTCATTAAAAGTTTGTCAGCTGCTCAGATAACTATAATGAACCATGAGATCATACCTTTGAAAACTATGAAATAAATAAATGAAACATAGTTATTAATATTATTTGTTTAAATAATATTGATAACCTATGTATCTGTAACATGCCTATCTAAACCCATTTTGTTGGAGCCAAAAATACAGGTTTAGATAATCACATTAGAGACACTGATCACAACATGGAGTGGGATTCACTAAAGGTCATCAGCTTGCAAAACAACTTCCTAATAAGCAAATTAAAAGAAGGACTTGAAATTGAGAAGAAAAAGATTTTCATCATCAACAAATGCAGAGGTTTGTCACAATTTGACATCTGGCAAGACCTTATGAAAAATAACTGTAACTGTTGAGGTTAACCGTAACCACAATAACAACAGAAAAAAGGGTGACAACAATTAACTGCATGAAGAAAGAAAAGAGTTTTCTACGAAAATTTGCAATATATAATATATCTGAAACGTTTTGCTAGAAAAACCCATGAAATGTTAATTTAGTTTTTAATTTAATGAACTAGGAAGTCAGTATTTCTAAATGCATTGGATATTTTTGGAATAAATTTAGAGATGTATCTGCAGGTACTCTGCCTTTTATATTTTTAATTTCATTATTTTTTACTGTTCAAGAAAGTTTTTAAAATGAAGGGAATAGATACCAGTGAAGGGAATAGATACCAGTGTAGAAGGCTGTGTGTAGCAGTGGGATTTGATGAAGATATCCTAAGGTCTATAAAAGATACTTCTAGGAACAAGGTTTATAAATGATTCTATGATAGCCATTTTTTTTTTCAATTTATTGATTCATAATTATGTACAATGCTTTTAAAAAGCCAAGCAAATACAATAATTATTATAAAGGTATCCCTTGAACTTAAACATATAGATGTGAATGAATAAATTAACTTATCTGTAGCAAAAAATATGCTGATGAAAAGTGTATAAAGTTTCAAACCACATTAAAATATATATATATATATATATTCTTTGGTCTGTTTTAATTATTATTTGTGGTCGTAGTGAGCGATGGGTTTGCCTCCTCAGGGCGCTCCGTGGTAACAATGGCACACACAACAGCAACTAGGGCCTCTGTGAATCTTGGAGAGGTGCAAGCTAGTTCTGTGTGACATTGGCAAAAAGACCCCAACTCACTGGGTTTTGTTCCAGAATCCTTAGGTTGAATGACCAACTGGAACCCTCAGCTGTGGGCTAATCCCCCACACTGATGTACTTACCTGATTAAAAAGACAAAAAGAAATATTAAGAATGAATCAAGTGTGGGATATGGTGGACCTACCACACTTGAGAAGGACGGTCCGCCATGGAATCGACCTGGACTTTCTAAACGGCGTATGAGAAAGAGATCTCGGCTGAGTGAATGTAAGATTGGTGTATGGAATACTAGAGGTATAAATGGCAAGATGAGTGAGGTGATTGAGGAGATGAATAAGTATAGACTGGATGTGCTGTGTGTAAGTGAAACCAAAAAGAAGGAAATTGGGGTAGAAGAAGTGAATGGCACGGTGAGTGTGTGGTCCGGAGTATTAGATAATATGAGAGGACAGGCTGGTGTAGGTGTAATTTTAAGTGAAAAGATGAAGAACAACTTGATTCACTATAGTTGCATAAATGAGAGAATTCTCTGGATTCGTTTGAAAGTGAAACTTCAGAGAAGTGTAATTGTTGTAGTGTATGCTCCTTGTGACTCAGAACCTTCTGATAAGAAAGAAGATCTCTGGAATGAGCTAAAAGCTGTTTTGAGCCGGTTTGGTGGTAAAGAAAAAGTTATAATAGCAGGGGATTTCAATGCTAGAGTAGGTGTGCAGAATGCAATTTCTGACAATGTTCTGGGTAAATTTAATGAATCCTTGTGTGAATGATAATGGTGAAAGAATAATTGAACTCTGCATTGAAAATGGCTTGTGTGTATCTAATACATTTTTCAACCACAAGTATATCCACACATATACTTGGGAAAATCGTACTCTTGGTCAAAAGAGTGTGATAGATTTTGTTGTCTACGATCAGCATTTGAAACACTTAGTTGTTGACACCCGTGTGATGAGACACGGGTGTCATTTAGTTGTTGACACCCATGTGATGTTCTGATCATTTCTTGGTAGTGTCACGAGTGAAACTTAATGTTGGTTGGAGGAAAAGGAATAAGGAAGAGACCCAGGATAGAAAGAATAAAGGTTGATAGGCTCCTTGAAGATCATCAGCGGTATTCTGACTTACTCAGAGAACGACTGAAGGATCTGATGTCTGGTGAGAGGGATGTAGAAAAGAAGTGGGAATGTTATAAGAACTGTGTTGTCACTGCTGCTAAAGAGGTCTGTGGCACCGCAATAGTGTGTAACAATAGAGGTGATGATTGGTGGAATAGTGAGATTGAAGAGGCAGTAAAGAGAAAGAAGGAAGCCTATTTGGGGATGTTGCGAGGTAGAGTCTCTGTGGATGAATATCTCTGTAAGAAGCGTGAAGCTGCTAAGCTGGTTTGCCACAGTAAGGCAAAAGATAGGAAGGAGAAAGTGGAAAGGCATGAACTGGCTTTTTTGAAAGATAGGAAGTCCTTCTGGAAGTACATGAGACTCAGGAAAAATAGGGGAAACAAAGTTGTAAGTTGTGTGAAGAATGACATTGGGGAAATGATATGGGAGCCAAATGAGTTAAGTTACAGATGGGGTGAATACTTCTGTGAGTTATTAGATCAAGAAAGCAAAGATGATTCTGAGACAGACACAGATGATGTCACAATGAGGGATGAAAGCATAGGAGGGATCTCAAGAGAAGAAGTGTGTAAAGCTCTAAAATCTCTTCAGAATGGTAAGGCTCCAGGAGTTGATGGCATAACTGCAGAGATGTTGAAATATGGTGGTGACTCTATAATTGACTGGTTAACTGAAATTTGCCAGTTGTGCTGGGAGTTAGGAATGGTCCCTAGGGATTGGAAGGATGCTATCATTGTTCCCTTGTATAAGGGAAAAGGTGATCAGACTGAATGCAAGAACTATTGTGGTATTAGCCTACTGAGTGTGCCAGGGAAAGTGTTTGGTAAGGTTGTTATTGAAAAAGTACGGGGTCTTACATCATTGAAAGTTAGGGATGTTCAGAGTGGTTTTATGCCTGGTAAAGGCTGCACTAACCAGATTTTTGCACTACGCACGATGATTGAAAAGTATCTCGCTGTTGGGAAGAAAGTTTTTACTGCCTTCATAGATTTAGAGAAAGCCTACGACCGAGTCAATAGGACACTTTTGTGGAAGGTATTGAATGAATATGGTGTTACTGGGAATTTACTTAATAGTGTAAAAGCCATGTATGCTGGTAGTAGAGCTTGTGTACGAATGAATGGTGTTTTATCAAAATGGTTTTCCATTGGTGCAGGAGTTAGACAAGGTTGTGTAATGTCACCATGGCTGTTTAATATATTTATGGATGCATGCATGCGTGATGCCAAAATAGATAATAGTGGTTTATGTCTTGGTGATATCCGTGTGTGCAGATTGCTGTATGCTGATGACACTGTCCTGTTGGCAGAGAGCAAAAGTGAGTTGCAGAGTATGTTGACTCGGATGCACGAAGTTTGCATGAAATTCAAACTGAGTATAAATAAGGGAAAAACCAAAGTTATGGTGTTTGAGAGAGGAATGGGTAGCACTAATGTAATGTAAGTATAAATGGCACTGTGATTGACCAGGTGAGTGAGTTTGTGTATTTAGGAAGCATGTTTGACAGAGAGAACAAGTTGGATGGTGAAATCAGTAGGCGAGTGAAATCTTCATTGAAAGTCCCGGCTGCTTTGGGAGGTTTTCACAGGTATGATGGGTTCTCTAGAGAGTCCTGCATGGCTGTGTGTGAAACTATAATTGTTCCTACTCTGATGTATGGCAGTGAAACCTGGGTACTGCAGAAGAAACATAGGAGTCGTTTGTGTGCTGGAGAAATGCGTTACTTACGTGGGGTTTGTGGCAAGACACGATATGATTGTGTGAGAAATGAAGATGTATTGCAGTTGTGTGATGTGAAGCAAAATGTTGTTAGCAAGGTGGAGACCAATATGCTTTGGTGGTTTGGCCATGTTGAAAGAATGAGTGATGAAATGCTTACTAAGAAAATCTTTTAAGCCCAAGTGGCAGGAAGGAAAGGCAGAGGAAGGCCAAGGAAGACATGGGTGGATCAGATTCAGGAGTGTCTGCATGAGAAAAAGATTATGAGTATGAAGTATAAAAGATCTTGTGTACAGTGTGTAATGGATATCAGTGAAGCACAAGTATGTCAAGATCGCTGTAAATGGAGAAGTTTGATACGACAACAATAAATAAAAATATCTGGAAGTTTGTATTTCTTTTCGGAGCTAACCTCTGAATCTCAGAGAACAGCTTAGTGATATGATATGATGATATATATATATATATATATATATATATATATATATATAGAAATGCAAAACTCAAGAAGCAAATTTTGAAAAAATGAAGACAACAAATCAAAAGAACAAGAAGGAGCAGAAAAACAGAAGATGTGACTTCCAAAGTGGGATATATAGAGTGGAATGACAAATATATATATGTATATATATATGGTTTTGCTTTCTTCTTTTTGTTGTTTTTGCTATATATATATATCATCATCATCATTGTCAACCATTATCAATCCACTGCTGGACGAAGGTCTCCCCAAGTTTCCTCCACAACGGTCTGTCTTGTGCCAGTCTCCTCCATGTCACTCCCGCATATTTACGAATTTCATCCACCCATCTCCCATGTGGTCTTTTTCTGGGTCTTTTCCTGTCCCTTGGAATCCAATCTAAAATTTCGGCTGTCCATCTATGGTCTGTCCTTCTGGCAGTATGTCCAGCCCATTGCCATTTCAGGGATTTAACTCTGATCATGATGTCTTCCACTCTCGTCATTTTTCAGATCCACGTGTTCCTCTTCTTATCTCTCCTGGTTATACCAAGCATGCACCTCTCCATGCTGCTTTGAGTTGTCTGCAGCCTTTGTATGTCTCTTTTAGTTAAGGTCCACGTCTCTGCACCATACGTAAGCACTGGAAGGATGCATTGATCAAACACTTTTCTTTTAAGACATAATGGCATATTGCTCTTGAAAATTATGCTGTTTCTTCCAAAAGCTCTCCAGGCAAGTTTTGTACGCCGATTAATTTCTTCATCAATGTGACCCTCACTTGATATCTGCTGTCCAAGATAAACATACGTACCTGTTATCTCCAGCTTTTCTCCATCAATCGATAAATCTTCATTTCTTGTAAAAGCATTGAACATCACTTTTGTCTTCTGAAAGTTCATTTTTAATCCCACTTCTTTACTCTTGTCAGCAAGTTCCTGGATCATACTCTGCAGCTCTGATGGGGTAGTTGCAAAAATGACTATGTCATCAGCAAAACGAAGGTGGGTTAGATAATCTCCATTAATCTTTATCCCTTTGTTTTCCCAGTTCAGTGATTGAAAGACATTTTCCAATATGGCATTAAAGAGCTTCGGAGATATGGTGTCACCTTGTCTCACTCCCTTTCCAATTTTTATGTGTGTTGTATTTTCAAACAGCCGAATCTTTGCACTTGCATTTTCATAGATGTTATTAATAATATTAATGTATGCATCTTCAATACCGCAGGATTTCAGAGCCGTGGTAACTGCTGATGGTTTCACCGAATCAAAGGCTTTTTCATAATCGATAAAAGCCATGCACAATGGAAGTTCATATTCCCTCGCTCTTTCAATTAGTTCTCTCAGTACGTGGATATGATCTATTGTGCTGTAGCCACTCCTGAATCCAGCTTGTTCTCTCGGTTGAGCCATGTCCAGTGTTACCTTCAAGCGGTGTGAAAGAACTTTAGTGAAGATTTTATAAACCACTGATAGGAGGCTGATAGGTCTGTAGTTCCTCAGATCCTCAATGTCACCTTTTTTATGTAGCAGGATCATTGTAGCATTGTTCCAATCCTCAGGAATCTTCCCTTCATTAAGGCATCGAGTGAAAATTTGGGCGAGTACTGTTTCAATTTCTCCACTTGCTTCTTGTATGATGTCTATAGTAATTCCATCTTCTCCTGGAGCTTTCCCCGCTTCATGTTCTCGATTGCATGAGCAACTTCTGCTGGGAGGACTGGAAGAACTCTGGTACTGGTACCTTTCATGATGTCTGGAGTACATGTATCATCCCTTTCATATAATTTGGAGTAGAAATCTTTCACTCTTGTCAAAATTTCGCCTCTATTTCTTGTTATAGAACCATCTTCTTTTCTCAGTGCCATAATCTGTTTTCTTCCCTTACTGAGATGTCCCTTTGCTATCTTTAGGCTTTGGTTGTTTTCAATTGCTTTCCTCACTAGCTCACAGTTGAATTTCCTTACGTCTTCAGTGATACTTTTTCGTGCTGTCTTGCATAGCTCTATATATTCCACTTTGGAAGTCACATCTTTTTTAGTTGTCCTCATCTCTCTTCTTTTTTGCATCAACATTTTGGTTTTTCCTGATAATTTGTTTACATGCAACTTGTTCTTAGACCCAGCTAATTTTGTTGCTGTTTCCATAAGAGCTTTGGTTACTTTTCTGTTAACTTCCGAAATATCCACTTCTTCCGATGTTAGGCCTTCTAAAGCAGAGAATCTGTTCTTCAGTTCCAACTTGAAAGTATTATGGTGTTTTTTAAGGTTGGTTATGTCAATACATTTTGTTTGTCTTATGAGCTTGCCACGTTCCAGTTTAGTGTTGAGGTGCATCTTACATCTCACCAATCTATGGTCACTACCTGTGTTGAACTTGTTCAGCACACTGCAGTCTTCGATGACGAATTTTTTGTTACACATAATAAAATCAATTTCACTTGTCGTCCCAATTGGATGTCTCCATGTCCATTTCCTGTGTGGCTTTTTCTTGAAAAAGGAATTCAAGATGAAAAATCCTTCTGCCTCTGCAAACTCAACGAGAGTATTTCCACGCTGGTTTCTGTTGCTGTGACCGAATTTACCTACTGAAGTTTCATTCTGTTGCCGGTGCCCTATTTTTGTATTGAAATCTCCCATAATTATCTTCAAGTGCTGCTTACCTTTATTATTTAGATGACGAATTTCCTCATAAAATTCTTCAATTTCTTCTTCAGGATGACTTGTGGTGGGTGCATAAGTTTGAATAATCTGAGCCTGGTATCTTCTCGATAGTTGGATAACGAGTCGTGCAGCTCTGTCAGAGGAACTTTCAACTTTATATATATATATATATATATATATATATATATATATATATATATATATATATCATCATCATCATCATCATTGTCAACCATTATCAATCCACTGCTGGACAAAGGTCTCCCCAAGTTTCCTCCACAACGGTCTGTCTTGTGCCAGTCTCCTCCATGTCACTCCCGCATACTTTCGAATTTCATCCACCCATCTCCCATGTAGTCTTCTTCTGGGTCTTTTCCTGTCTTTTGGAATCCAATCTAAAATTTCGGCTGTCCATCGATGATCTGTCCTTCTGGCAGTATGTCCAGCCCATTGCCATTTCAGGGATTTAACTCTGATCATGATGTCTTCCACTCTTGTCATTTTTCAGATCCACGAGTTCCTCGTCTTATCTCTCCTGGTTACACCAAGTATGCACCTCTCCATGCTGCTTTGAGTTGTCTGCAGCCTTTGTATGTCTCTTTTAGTTAAGGTCCACGTCTCTGCACCATACGTAAGCACTGGAAGGATGCATTGATCAAACACTTTTCTTTTAAGACATAATGGCATATTGCTCTTGAAAATTATGCTGTTTCTTCCAAAAGCTCTCCAGGCAAGTTTTGTACGCCGATTAATTTCTTCATCAATGTGACCCTCACTTGATATCTGCTGTCCAAGATAAACGTACGTGTCTGTTATCTCCAGCTTTTCTCCATCAATCGATAAATCTTCATTTCTTGTAAAAGCATTGAACATCACTTTTGTCTTCTGAAAGTTCATTTTTAATCCCACTTCTTTACTCTTGTCAGCAAGTTCCTGGATCATACTCTGCAGCTCTGATGGGGTAGTTGCAAAAATGACTATGTCATCAGCAAAACGAAGGTGGGTTAGATAATCTCCATTAATCTTTATCCCTTTGTTTTCCCAGTTCAGTGATTGAAAGACATTTTCCAATATGGCATTAAAGAGCTTCGGGAGATATGGTGTCACCTTGTCTCACTCCCTTTCCAATTTTTATGTGTGTTGTATTTTCAAACAGCCGAATCTTTGCACTTGCATTTTCATAGATGTTATTAATAATATTAATGTATGCATCTTCAATACCGCAGGATTTCAGAGCCGTGGTAACTGCTGATGGTTTCACCGAATCAAAGGCTTTTTCATAATCGATAAAAGCCATGCACAATGGAAGTTCATATTCCCTCGCTCTTTCAATTAGTTCTCTCAGTACGTGGATATGATCTATTGTGCTGTAGCCACTCCTGAATCCAGCTTGTTCTCTCGGTTGAGCCATGTCCAGTGTTACCTTCAAGCGGTGTGAAAGAACTTTAGTGAAGATTTTATAAACCACTGATAGGAGGCTGATAGGTCTGTAGTTCCTCAGATCCTCAATGTCACCTTTTTTATGTAGCAGGATCATTGTAGCATTGTTCCAATCCTCAGGAATCTTCCCCTTCATTAAGGCATCGAGTGAAAATTTGGGCGAGTACTGTTTCCATTTCTCCACTTGCTTCTTGTATGATGTCTATAGTAATTCCATCTTCTCCTGGAGCTTTCCCCCGCTTCATGTTCTCGATTGCATGAGCAACTTCTGCTGGGAGGACTGGAAGAACTCTGGTACCTTTCATGATGTCTGGAGTACATGTATCATCCCTTTCATATAATTTGGAGTAGAAATCTTTCACTCTTGTCAAAATTTCGCCTCTATTTCTTGTTATAGAACCATCTTCTTTTCTCAGAGCCATAATCTGTTTTCTTCCCTTACTGAGATGTCCCTTTGCTATCTTTAGGCTTTGGTTGTTTTCAATTGCTTTCCTCACTAGCTCACAGTTGAATTTCCTTACGTCTTCAGTGATACTTTTTTCGTGCTGTCTTGCATAGCTCTATATATTCCACTTTGGAAGTCACATCTTTTTTAGTTGTCCTCATCTCTCTTCTTTTTTTGCATCAACATTTTGGTTTTTCCTGATAATTTGTTTACATGCAACTTGTTCTTAGACCCAGCTAATTTTGTTGCTGTTTCCATAAGAGCTTTGGTTACTTTTCTGTTAACTTCCGAAATATCCACTTCTTCCGATGTTAGGCCTTCTAAAGCAGAGAATCTGTTCTTCAGTTCCAACTTGAAAGTATTATGGTGTTTTTTAAGGTTGGTTATGTCAATACATTTTGTTTGTCTTATGAGCTTGCCACGTTCCAGTTTAGTGTTGAGGTGCATCTTACATCTCACCAATCTATGGTCACTACCTGTGTTGAACTTGTTCAGCACACTGCTGTCTTCGATGACGAATTTTTTGTTACACATAATAAAATCAATTTCACTTGTCGTCCCAATTGGATGTCTCCATGTCCATTTCCTGTGTGGCTTTTTCTTGAAAAAGGAATTCAAGATGAAAAATCCTTCTGCCTCTGCAAACTCAACGAGAGTATTTCCACGCTGGTTTCTGTTGCCGTGACCGAATTTACCTACTGAAGTTTCATTCTGTTGCCGGTGCCCTATTTTTGCATTGAAATCTCCCATAATTATCTTCAAGTGCTGCTTACCTTTATTATTTAGATGACGAATTTCCTCATAAAATTCTTCAATTTCTTCTTCAGGATGACTTGTGGTGGGTGCATAAGTTTGAATAATCTGAGCCTGGTATCTTCTCGATAGTTGGATAACGAGTCGTGCAGCTCTGTCAGAGGAACTTTCAACTTTATATATATATATATATCATCATCATCATCATCATTGTCAACCATTATCAATCCACTGCTGGACAAAGGTCTCCCCAAGTTTCCTCCACAACGGTCTGTCTTGTGCCAGTCTCCTCCATGTCACCCCTGCATACTTTCGAATTTCATCCACCCATCTCCCATGTGGTCTTCTTCTGGGTCTTTTCCTGTCCCTTGGAATCCAATCTAAAATTTCGGCTGTCCATCGATGATCTGTCCTTCTGGCAGTATGTCCAGCCCATTGCCATTTCAGGGATTTAACTCTGATCATGATGTCTTCCACTCTTGTCATTTTTCAGATCCACGAGTTCCTCGTCTTATCTCTCCTGGTTACACCAAGTATGCACCTCTCCATGCTGCTTTGAGTTGTCTGCAGCCTTTGTATGTCTCTTTTAGTTAAGGTCCACGTCTCTGCACCATACGTAAGCACTGGAAGGATGCATTGATCAAACACTTTTCTTTTAAGACATAATGGCATATTGCTCTTGAAAATTATGCTGTTTCTTCCAAAAGCTCTCCAGGCAAGTTTTGTACGCCGATTAATTTCTTCATCAATGTGACCCTCACTTGATATCTGCTGTCCAAGATAAACGTACGTGTCTGTTATCTCCAGCTTTTCTCCATCAATCGATAAATCTTCATTTCTTGTAAAAGCATTGAACATCACTTTTGTCTTCTGAAAGTTCATTTTTAATCCCACTTCTTTACTCTTGTCAGCAAGTTCCTGGATCATACTCTGCAGCTCTGATGGGCTAGTTGCAAAAATGACTACGTCATCAGCAAAACGAAGGTGGGTTAGATAATCTCCATTAATCTTTATCCCCTTGTTTTCCCAGCTCAGTGACTGAAAAACACCCTCCAGTGTGGCATTAAAGAGCTTCGGAGATATGGTGTCACCTTGTCTCACTCCCTTTCCAATATTTATGTGTGTTGTATTTTCAAACAGCCTAATCTTTGAACTTGCATTTTCATAGATGTTATTAATAATATTAATGTATGCATCTTCAATACCGCAGGTTTTCAGAGCCATTGTAACTGCTGATGGTTTCACCGAATCAAAGGCTTTTTCATAATCGATAAAAGCCATGCACAATGGAAGTTCATATTCCCTCGCTCTTTCAATTAGTTCTCTCAGCACATGGATATGATCTATTGTGCTGTAGCCACTCCTGAATCCAGCTTGTTCTCTCGGTTGAGCCATGTCCAGTGTTACCTTCAAGCGGTGTGAAAGAACTTTAGTGAAGATTTTATAAACTACTGATAGGAGGCTGATAGGTCTGTAGTTTCCGAGATCCTCAATGTCACCTTTCTTATGTAGCAGGATCATTGTAGCGGTGTTCCAATCCTCAGGAATCTTTCCTTCATTAAGGCATCGAGTGAAAATTTGGGCGAGTACTGTTTCGATTTCTCCACTTGCTTCTTGTATGATGTCTACAGTAATTCCATCTTCTCCTGGAGCTTTTCCCCGCTTCATGTTCTTGATTGCATGTGCAACTTCTGCTGGAAGGACTGGAGGAACTCTGGTACTGGTATCTTTCATGATGTCTGGAGTACATGTATCATCCCTTTCATATAATTTGGAGTAGAAATCTTTCACTCTTGTCAAAATTTCGCCTCTATTTCTTGTTACAGAACCATCTTCTTTTCTCAGTGCCATAATCTGTTTTCTTCCCTTACTGAGATGTCCCTTTGCTATCTTTAGGCTTTGGTTGTTTTCAATTGCTTTCCTCACTAGTTCACAGTTGAATTTTCTTACGTCTTCAGTGATACTTTTTCGTACTGTCTTGCATAGCTCTATATATTCCACTTTGGAAGTCACATCTTCTTTAGTAGTCCTCATCTCTCTTCTTTTTTGCATCAACATTTTCGTTTTTCCTGATAATTTATTTACATTCAACTTGTTCTTCTTAGACCCAGCTAATTTTGTTGCTGTTTCCATAAGAGCTTTGGTTACTTTTCTGTTAACTTCGGAGATGTCCACTTCTTCCGATGTTAGGCCTTCTAAAGCAGAGAACCTGTTCTTCAGTTCCAACTTGAAGGTATTATGGTGTTTTTTAAGGTTGGTTATGTCAATAGATTTTGTTTGTCTTATGAGCTTGCCACGTTCAAGTTTAGTGTTGAGGTGCATCTTACATCTCACCAATCTATGGTCACTACCTGTGTTGAACTTGTTTAGCACACTGCAGTCTTCTATGACGAATTTTTTGTTACACATAATAAAATCAATTTCACTTGTCGTCCCATTTGGATGCTTCCATGTCCATTTCCTTTGCGGCTTTTTCTTGAAAAAGGAGTTCATGATGAAAAACCCTTCTGCCTCTGCAAACTCTAGGAGAGTATTTCCACGCTGGTTTCTGTTACCGTGACCGAATTTACCTACTGAAGTTTCATTCTGTTGCTGTTGCCCTATTTTCGCATTGAAATCTCCCATAATTATCTTCAAGTGCTGCTTGCCTTTATTATTTAGACGACGAATTTCCTCATAAAATTATTCAATCTCTTCTTCATGATGACTTGTAGTTGGTGCATAAGCTTGAATAATCTGAGTCTGGTATCTTCTCAAGAGTTGGATAACAAGTCGTGCAGCTCTGTCAGAGGAACTTTCAACTTCTACAACTTTATCCTTCAGTTTCTTGTTTAATATAAATCTGACACCACTCGTTTTGCCAGTATCTGTCCCATGATAGTAGAAGAGATGTCCACTTTTCAGTTCGATGAGATCTTCTCCTTTTCTCCTTACCTCAGTTAGCCCCACGATGTCCCACTTGATCCTTTGTAGTTCCTCTTCCAATTCAAGAAGCCTTGAATCAGAAGATAGGGAGCGTCCATTGTACGTTGCCAAGGTCAGCATCATATGGCAGCCTAGTCCGGTCCTCCGGGGATTCTTAGCACCCTCTGCCTTCATGTCGCACTGGCCGCTGCCTTGGCCAGGTACATTCCAGCTGCCGGAGACTGAGGGCCAAGATTTAAGTTGTGGAGTCATTTTGGAGGGGTTTGGCCATAACTCACCACGCTGGCCACGCGGGTTGGTGAGTGTGGGATAGAATTTCCTCTAATCCCGATGGTATAGTTATACCGCTATGGGCGGTCGTCAGAGCCCCTTTAGTGGGAACAGGATGCACCACGAGAAGGCGGGGTTGACATTTGTCAAGGAGAGGCTGTGATGTTACGCATCACCTGACCTTACATCCCTATATATATATATATATATCATCATCATCATTGTCAACCATTATCAATCCACGGCTGGACGAAGGTCTCCCTAAGTTTCCTCCACAACGGTCTGTCTTGTGCCAGTCTCCTCCATGTCACTCCCGCATACTTTCGAATTTCATCCACCCATCTCCCATGTAGTCTTCTTCTGGGTCTTTTCCTGTCTTTTGGAATCCAATCTAAAATTTCGGCTGTCCATCGATGGTCTGTCCTTCTGACAGTATGTCCAGCCCATTGCCATTTCAGGGATTTAACTCTGATCATGATGTCTTCCACTCTTGTCATTTTTCAGATCCACGAGTTCCTCTTCTTATCTCTCCTGGTTACACCAAGCATGCAGCTCTCCATTCCGCTTTGAGTTGTCTGCAGCCTTTGTATGTCTCTTTTAGTTAAGGTCCACGTTTCTGCACCACACGTAAGCACTGGAAGGATGCATTGATCAAACACTTTTCTTTTAAGACATAATGGCTTATTGCTCTTGAAAATTATGCTGTTTCTTCCAAAAGCTCGCCAGGCAAGTTTTGTACGCCGATTAATTTCTTCATCAATGTGACCTTCACTTGATATCTGCTGTCCAAGATAAACGTATGTGTCTGTTATCTCCAGCTTTTCTCCATCAATCGATAAATCTTCATTTCTTGTAAAAGCATTGAACATCACTTTTGTCTTCTGAAAGTTCATTTTTAATCCCACTTCTTTACTCTTATCAGCAAGTTCCTGAATCATACTCTGCAGCTCTGATGGGGTAGTTGCAAAAATGACTACGTCATCAGCAAAACGAAGGTGGGTTAGATAATCTCCATTAATCTTTATCCCTTTGTTTTCCCAGTTCAGTGATTGAAAGACATTTTCTAATGTGGCATTAAAGAGCTTCGGAGATATGGTGTCACTTTGTCTCACTCCCTTTCCAATTTTTATGTGTGTTGTATTTTCAAACAGCCAAATCTTTGCACTTGCATTTTCATAGATGTTATTAATAATATTAATGTACGCATCTTCAATACCACGGGATTTCAGAGCCATTGTAACTGCTGATGGTTTCACTGAATCAAAGGCTTTTTCATAATCGATAAAAGTCATGCACAATGGAAGTTCATATTCCCTCGCTCTTTCAATTAGTTCTCTCAGTACATGGATATGATCTATAGTGCTGTAGCCACTCCTAAATCCAGCTTGTTCTCTCGGTTGAGCCATGTCCAGTGTTACCTTCAAACGGTGTGAAAGAACTTTAGTGAAGATTTTATAAACCACTGATAGGAGGCTAAAATAGGTCTGTAGTTCCTGAGATCCTCAATGTCACCCTTTTTATGTAGCAGGATCATTGTAGCATTGTTCCAATCCTATATATATATATATATATATGCATTATTTATTCAAAAACTCATTCCAAACTTGAGTACACTTTTAAACGTAGCACTAGAGAGCAAAACCGATGATCAAGAAAACGAAGAATGAAAAGTATGGACAGTCTTCTTCAGGAAAGCATCGGACCGTAATAGAAGCGACTTTTCTGATGACAATAAGAGCCAGAATCACCAAGTGCCCAATGTCAGTGCTCTCTAAGTTGCAGTCGAAATATGAATGATACAGAATGAAGATAACAGAAACCCATGATGACAAAATAACTTAGTACCAATAGCAGATAGGTTGCGCTTAAAAAAGTTTGAAAAAAAAAATGTAATGAGCACTATGGAAATAAAATCGAGTGAGCAATGAACATCACTGTGTCTGTAAAAACTAAGTATGAACTAAGTAAGTTTAATACAGAATGAATTAGTAAAGGTTGGCTGTAAGTGATCCGCCATACAGCACTTGGGAGTCCCTAGTAAGTTTTAACATTGAAGGATCAACAGTTAAATAAATAGTAAAGGTGTTTTAAGCTATTGTACCAAGAGGCTGATAGGAATTGAGAAAAATATTTGTAAATGAAGTGGATAGGTAGCTGATTGTTTTTCAAGAGGTTTAATAGAATTTTTAGGTTTTTGAACAATGACTCATATTTGTTACATATCCTGTGAATACGAATTAACTGAGAAATAATTATATTTTGATGTATAGCAATAGAAACCCTTGATGTTCATTGTGCATAATACTTAATCTGGAAACTAAAAGTCCATTTTTTATCGTACATATCAATAATGATCTGTCCATTGTCCCATAGGCAAATGTCTAGGTCTAAATAATGGACATGACCATTTTGTGCTGAAGTTTTTTCCAAAGGGAGTTCTCCTGGGTAAATAGTCTTTGCCAGAGAATTGAAGGACATACAGTTGAACACTATCACATCATCAACATAGCGGAAGATGGTACCTATATCTTCTATAGTGTTAGTCACAAATTCTTCTTCTTTCAGATGTAGAAACAGATTAGCAATAGTGCTGGAGAGTGTGCAACCCATGGGCACCCCGGTGATCTTTCAGTATACTTTGTTACCTATACTGATGTAGTTATTATTTAGACAAAAGTCAATTAAATTATTCCAAGTCCGTACATCTGCCTTCAATGCCAATCCAAATTTTTCATATAAAGTATGACAGGCTGTAATTAACCCTAAAGTGGGAATAGACGTGAACAAATATTGGAAATCAAAGGTTTGTATGATCCATATATCATTCGTATTATTCACATAGTCCAGAACTTTAACATTATTATCTATAATCCAAGTGTCGTTGAGTTGACCATGTATTGTTAAAGATTTTTCGAAGAGTTGACCTACAGGTTCATTGTAGCAACCATGTGCGCTAGTAATGTATCGGAAGGAACTCAGTTCTTTATGAAATTTTCGAATAATATAAATCAATGGGAAGTGAGTATTGATGTTCTTGATTTTCAATCTCTTTGTGAGTGTATGTCTTTTTATTATGATAGGTTTATCAGTAGACTCTAGTACGAAGGAACTGCTGCTGTTCAGTTCTTTATTGAGTGTATCTACATAGTTTTTTTTTTGCACCATATTGCATACATCATACATACATACATACATACATATCACTAAGCTGTTCTCTGAGGTTCAGAGGTTAGCTCCAAAAAAGAAATATAAACTTCCAGATATTTTTACTTATTGTTGCCGTATCAAACGTCGCCATTTACAGCGATCTTGACATACAACTCGTGCTTCACTGATATCCATTACATGCCGTACACAAGATCTTTTATACTTCATACTCATAACCTTTTTCTCATGCAGACACTCCTGAATCTGATCCACCCATGTCTTCCTTGGCCTTCCTCTGCCTTTCCTTCCTGCCACATGGGCTGAAAAGATTTTCTTAGTAAACATTTTATCACTCATTCTTTCAACATGGCCAAACCACCGAAGCATATTGGTCTCCACCTTGCTAACAACATTTTGCTTCACATCACACAACTGCAATACATCTTCATTCCTCACACAATCAGAACTTGTCTTGCCCCCCCATAAGTAATGCATTTCTCCAGCACACAAACGACTCCTATGTTTCTTCTGCAGTACCCAGGTTTCACTGCCATACATCAGAGTAGGAACAATTACTGTTTCATACACAGCCATGCGGGACTCTCTAGAGAACCCATCATTCCTGTGAAAACCTCCCAGAGCAGCTATGACTTTTAGAGAAGAATTCACTCGCCTACTGATTTCACCATCCAACTTGTTCTCTCTGTCAAACATGCTTCCTAAATACACAAACTCACTCACCTGGTCAATCACAGTGCCATGTATACTTACATTACACTCAGTGCTACCCATTCCTCTCTCAAACACCAAAACTTTGGTTTTTTCCTTATTTATACTCAGTTTGAATTTCATGCAAACTTTGTGCATCCGAGTCAACATACTCTGCAACTCACTTTTGCTCTCTGCCAACAGGACAGTGTCATCAGCATACAGCAATCTGCACACACGGATATCACCAAGACATAAACCACTATTATCTATTTTGGCCTCACGCATGCATGCGTTCATAAATATATTAAACAGCCATGGTGACATTACACAACCTTGTCTAACTCCTGCACCAATGGAAAACCATTTTGATAAAACACCATTCACTCGTACACAAGCTCTACTACCAGCATACATGGCTTTTACACTATTAAGTAGATTCCCAGTAACACCATATTCATTCAATACCTTCCACAAAAGTGTCCTATTGACTCGGTCGTAAGCTTTCTCTAAATCTATGAAGGCAGTAAAAACTTTCTTCCCAACAGCCAGATACTTTTCAATCATCATGCGTAATGCAAAAATCTGGTTAGTGCAGCCTTTACCAGGCATAAAACCACTCTGAACATCCCTAACTTTCAATGATGTAAGACCCCGTACTTTTTCAATAACAACCTTACCAAACACTTTCCCTGGCACACTCAGTAGGCTGATACCATGATAGTTCTTGCATTCAGTCTGATCACCTTTTCCCTTATACAAGGGAACAATGATAGCATCCTTCCAATCCCGAGGGTCCATTCCTAACTCCCAGCACAACTGGCAAATTTCAGTTAACCAGTCAATTATAGAGTCACCACCATATTTCAACATCTCTGCAGTTATGCCATCAACTCCTGGATCCTTACCATTCTGAAGAGATTTTAGAGCTTTACACACTTCTTCTCTTGAGATCCCTCCTGTGCTTTCATCCCTCATTGTGACATCATCTGCATCTGTCTCAGAATCATTTTTGCTCTCCTGATCTAATAACTCACAGAAGTATTCGCCCCATCTGTCACTTAACTCATTGGGCTCCCATATCATTTCCCCAATGTCATTCTTCACACAACTTACAACTTTGTTTCCCCTATTTTTCCTGAGTCTCATGTACTTCCAGAAGGACTTTCTATCTTTCCAAAAAGCCAGTTCATGCCTTTCCACTTTCTCTTTCCTATCTTTTGCCTTACTGTGGTGAACCAGCTTAGCAGCTTCATGCTTCTTACAGTGATATTCATCCACAGAGATTCTACCTTGCAACATCCCCAAATAGGCTTCCTTCTTTTTCTTTACTGCCTCATCAATCTCACTATTCTACCAAGCATCACCTCTATTGTTACCCACTATTGTGGTGCCACAGACCTCTTTAGCAGCAGTAACAACACAGTTCTTAAAACATTCCCACTTCTTTTCTACATCCCTCTCACAAGATTTCAGACCCTTCAGTCATTCTCTGAGTAAGTCAGAATACCGCTGATGATCTTCAAGGAGCCTATCAACCTTTATTCTTTCTATCCTGGGTCTCTTCCTTATTCCTTTTCCTCCAACCAACATTAAGTTTCACTCGTGACACTACCAAGAAATGATCAGAACCAACATCCGCACCTCTCATCACACGGGTGTCAACAACTAAGTGTTTCAAATGCTGATTGTAGACAACAAAATGTATCACACTCTTTTGACCAAGAGTACGATTTTCCCAAGTATATGTGTGAATATACTTGTGGTTGAAAAATGTATTAGATACACACAAGCCATTTTCAACGCAGAGTTCAATTAATCTTTCACCATTATCATTCACACAAGGATCATTAAACTTACCCAGAACATTGTCAGAAATTGCATTCTGCACACCTACTCTAGCATTGAAATCCCCTGCTATTATAACTTTTCTTTAGCACGAAACTGGCTCAAAACAGCTTTTAGCTCATTCCAGAGATCTTCTTTCTTATCAGAAGGTTCCGAGTCACAAGGAGCATACACTACAACAATTACAATTCTCTGAAGTTTCACTTTCAAACAAATCCAGAGAATTCTCTCATTTATGCAACTATAGTGAATCAAGTTGTTCTTCATCTTTTCACTTAAAATCACACCTACACCAGCCTGTGCTCTCACATTATCCAATACTCCAGACCACACACTCACCGTGCCATTCACTTCTTCTACCCCAATTTCCTTCTTTTTGGTTTCACTTACACACAGCACATCCAGTCTATACTTATTCATCTCCTCAATCACCTCACTCATCTTGCCATTTATACCTCTAGTATTCCATACACTAATCTTACATTCACTCAGCTGAGATAGCTTTCTCATGTGCCGTTTAGAAAGTCCAGGTCGATTCCATGGGGGACCGTCCTTTTCAAGTGTGGTAGGTCTACCATATCCCACACTTGAGTCTTTCTTAATATTTCTTTGTCTTTTTAATCAGGTAAGTACATCAGTGTGGGGGATTAGCCCACAGCTGAGGGTTCCAGTTGGTCATTCAGCCTAAGGATTCTGGAACAAAACCCAGTGTTGCACCACATTGCGTAATTGTTATTAGCCTTATCTACAGGCATAATTACGAAGTTATCCTGCAATTCCCTTATTTGGTCCATGACTTTCAAAAGATTTTTTGGTTTCCAGTGACTCGTTTTTTCATAATTTGTCTTTTGAACTCTAAATATACCTCCCCTATCCATTGGAGGAAGGCTTGGTATGGTATATTGAAACAACCTGACATTTTCAAAGCATATTGTACCAAGTCTAGTTTAAACATTTCTAGACCTTCTGAATGTGACTATCCTCTGGATAGTCTGTACTTAGTACCCATGTGCATTGTTTTGTGTAAATTTCATCCTGAAACGATGTTAGCATCACCTGTCAAGACGTGACCAATGATAGCTGTCTATATAGCTTTTATATGGTTCTTTATCACATTGGCACAATTCTTTTGTTTTTTCCAGCAAGCAATCCAATTCATTAGCTGTTTGTCTATAGTTATAAATCAGTCGTCCCATAGGTGTGTCATAGCGAAAGCAAATCTTTACTTGGACAGTGTTTCTTAAAGGGAAGAAAATTTGACTCCGATTAAATATCTTCACAAATTTTATGCCATCGAAAAATTATCTGTGAAGCTGACGCTGCAGTAGCTTTTGATAAGATCCATAGAGGTCCCATCACCCTTATTTTTGACCAGTTTGTAGTTGATCAAATCACCAGTAAGATGACCTATATGTTGATTATTATAAGTAAAGTTATCATGAAAGGTTTTTAGTCATTTGAGTTTGCCTTTATGAAGTGCAAAAATCCTTTTTCTACATAGTTTAGGAAGATTTTCTAATTGAGCATTTAATTTCGTCAGTAATTTTTTTAAATCACATTTTTGGCTCAGTTGCTTACCATTTCCTCTATGTCCCCATCTTCCACGATATGTTGAATCCAGAAATAGGCTATGTTGAAAGTTTTGATAGATGTTAAATTCTGAAGTGACAGAACTAATTTTGGTGCCATTAAAAAGATTGTTTAACCCATAAGGGTATAATGTATGGAATTGCAACATACAGAGTGATTCGAGGTGAAGTCTCTTGTCCAGATTTGACTCAATGAACAGGATTCTAATTTCTATTACTGTAAAATCATATTGTCATGGTTTGTACGGTCCTTGAAAACCTTGAAAAGTCCTTGAAAAAAAAGTTCATTTTCAAGTCCTTGAAAGTGCTTGAAAACGTTTGACTCCATAAATAGTACTTGAAAAAGATTTTGTTTTTTTAAGTAATGATATGAAAGAGCATGTGTAAAATAATAGTTTGTGATAAAAAGTTGCATTGGAGATATTTCTGTGTATTTCCAATAAAAACGCCAAGCTGATCAAATAGTGCAGAACTCGCATGTAATTCAGGGGTGCGCATGAACAGCTGGTTAGCTATGACATAACCACAAAGTGGAACGTCAGCCACGAGAGTAAAATGAGTGGAATGATGTACTTGTGAATCGTGATGGGCTTCCGTTGACTGGGGTTAGGGACGCGTTCTTGCCGGGAGGGTAGAACTCCTAAGAATTGCTTGTGCTTCATGCATGGACCCTTCGTCTCCTGGCTATGCCCCCTCCCCCCGTGACTTTTATAGCCTCAGAATGTGCTGTGACATTATTCTGACCCCCGCCCTCACTTCAGTCTTTCCAATAAACAACTTAAGATGTCCTGTGATTCTCACGCTGCCTTGTTGCTTTGCTGTGTTCCCTCTCCCATGCAACCCCCCCCCCCCCCCACCTCCTCTCCCTCTGTGCTGCGGCCATGTGTGGTGTGACGCCTCTGTCTCGGTTTGCAGTGATGAGAATGCCCTGAGATTCGATTTGCGCCCATGTTTAGGAATCAAGTTATGCTACCCCCCCCCCTCCCGCTTCATCTCTATACTCGTTAACCCATACTGCATTTGTGTTTTAAGCACAAATGAAAGCATCTGTGCATTCAGAAAAATAATGTCGTGGGTAATGTGCTTTGTGGAAGTTTCAGACATTTGGATTCTGTCCTCTGTTTCTGTTTGCATTGGGCGATATCTCTATCGCAGTGGAGCTGTATGTTGTGACCAATGGTTGTGTGTGACGTTTCTTCCCGCTCTTAACTTTTGACCATCGGATGTTGTCCGCTTTTATTAACGACATCCATCTGGCATGGAATCCCTGCTGCTATAATTACATCTTTCCTTTTGGACGTTTATCATGCCGTGTGTTTTATTTTACCCTTTTCTGCACTTCAAGGATGGGGGTTGATCATGTGAATGCTGCAAAAATGTGAGAAGAAATTGTGTATAGAGGTAAGTTTCCTTATTTTTCTTTTAACTTCAAAAACTAAGACAGCTCTGTTTTGTGCTTACTTCCTTTTGTGTTCCATTCCATTAACGAATGCTATCCTGTGTACTTCAGTAGGAAATATTGTATGCATCCAGATAAGAGAAGTGTATAATTTTTTGCTTTGCGAAATAAGTGGATCAATGTCCTCATAATTTTTTTAAGTTAGCAAAAAGGTTTTTCTTTTTTAATAATTAAAGCTTCCATTTTCTTATGACTGAATAAGACAAGTGGAGTTTGAAAACCATGCATTTGATTTCTTTTCTCTATTTGCTGCTGCTATTGTTGTTAATAACAAGGTTTACAAGTAAAAAATGGCAGATAAGTGCATTTTTAAAAATCAGTGGTTAGAAAACCCTACTATAACTAGTCAGTAATTAATCTCTCATTGCCCAGTTTCAGAGGAAAGTCTATATACATTGGTAAGTTGCTTTAGTGTAGTTTATTCACCAACGTTTAATATTGACCAAGCATCAAATACCTTTTAAAAGTTTCTGGCCTAATTTTTTAAATTAAGTAGTGTATGTGTGTGATGATTTAAAAAATAACTGTCCAGATTTTGTAGTACAAAAGGACAGGTAACTGTGTGTTGATAGCATTGTGTAGACTTATATATATTACCCCCCCCCCCAAAAAAAAAAAAAAGATAAGAAAATGACAGGCCAAAATTCAAAGTAATACTAACTGAATCACAAAATACTGAAACAGTTTATCATAGGAAAAGAAAAATTGTAAAAATACATTTAAAAAACAGCACTAAAATGAATTAAAAATAGGAGTGAGCAACTAAAGTGTTTGAACTTAAAGTCAAACATAAAAAATAAAAAGTTAAAACTAACAAGAAATTTCATACCAGTAGAGAAATATGAAAATAATGTACCCTTTCAAAATATTTCACAAAATAAATGATTTCGAAAAGCGCCAAAACAGAGGGGGCAAGGGGGCAATTCAATGTTAAAACAAACCAACAGGGGAGCAGGGAGTAACAGGCAGGTGATTGAAGGTGTGCCTGTTCCAGCTAAGTTTAATGGTTTGAACAACCGACCGCACACTCATATTATTATTTGGTTTTAAAAAGTCCTTGAAAAGTGCTTGAATTTATTTTCCTTGAAAGGGTACAAACCATGATTGTTGAAAATGACGTTCAGGGTCGTTGGCATGTTTATATAAGTGAATGTCTGAACGATGTCCATTTATGCGTACATGTAATGGGTTGCTGGATTGTCCTATATATTGAAATCTGCTTCGTAGGCAAGTAATCCTATAAACTGTGTTGACTGTTTTACAAAATATTGAGTGGTTTGTGGTGTTGATATGCACGGGATCTATAGCTGGACAGGTCAAACATCGTTTGTCACCACATTTAGAAAATTTTAGCAAGGTCAACTGAGTTAAACCTTCAACATTCAAATGAACATTTTTTTTGTATTTTTGTTGCGAAATATTATTCAAAGAAACTAAATTAAAAACGGTCTCAGAATGAGACTAGTCTAATGGAGACGGTAGTGGAGACTACGCCAAGTCCCCCTCTGCCTCAGGGACATGGTCCAGACACAGTAACTCATTTTTTGAATTGGCAGTCCTTGTCATGCTACCAAATGCAGTCCTTGATGAACCGGGCGATGACCGAGGCGGTATGTAAGTACAACTTTGATCTGAGTTTCATATTGTAAGAATGTGACATTGTAATGTCGTAAAAAAACAAGAATAAGCCAATAACAGCCAAACTATATAAAAACACAAAGGAACTAACAATAAGCTAAAGCAAACACATGACGGAAATGATACAATACATGATGAGCTACATCTAGACCAAAAAAACAGTAGAATTAGAATGAAACTCCTAAGAAATAAGTGAAAACATCAAAATAAATAATAGCGACCTGTCGACAGGAAGCTGCCAAACAGAGAAGATTATAAAGATATATATCATAGAACAGCAAATAAAATCCATCCAATATAATTGAAGAAAGCATTGTCAAAGAAGTTAAAAAATCATGAAAGAAACCTGACGTACAGCAAAAGAAGAAAAAACACCGACTAAAAATTAAGCACAAAAACATAGACTTAAGAAGTGAAGATTAAAAACTAACCGATAAGAATAGCAAAGCCACGACTAATGGAAGCGCTACAGCAGCAAGACCATACAGCTTGGCGAGATATGCAATGTCTGTCTATCTATCTATCTATCTATCTATCTATTAAGAAGAGACCGAAGCAAAAAAAAAAATTTTGACTCATACCAAGTACAACATAGAAAAAGTTATGTATCTACCGGTGTGAGTAAAAAGAGAAAAAAATAAAAAATAAAATAAAACAACTGAATGTAGAAAGTGTTGAGAATACTGAGCTTTGGCTTTATCAAGGACCAGCAAAAACTCTGCATTTTCTCACTTCCACAAAGACCTAGTTGGAAATGGGTTTCTGCAAAGCCGTAGATGCAAGTAATAAGCGCACCAAAAATTTTTTAAAAATATATATATATATTTTAAAATATATATATATGTCATGACCTCCGCAGAGTTGTATGACCTAGCTTTAGTTAACAATTTAGCTTGCATCCATAACTTTCCAGGCCCGACCCATGCTCTTCATCTGTTACTATTAAACAGAAAGAAGAAGATTATAGAAAACTCAAGTTGTGAGAGTGACATAATAATTAGAAATAATGTTCAGCAATAACGAAATGCCAAGTTCGTCTGAGAGAGAATTTAAACCTGAATAGCAATGCAAAAGTATTCCAAATTCTTACATTGCAATTAAAAAAGGAAATATTAATTATTTAAAACTCAGATTCTTGAAAGAAAACTTGATTCTAATACCCCCTACTCCACAACTTCTGACAACACAAAAACGAGTATAAATTAAAGACAATAATTAACTAAAGAAATGCTTTGTGAAGGTTATATGACATAAACAATTAGTTGCAATATGTACAAAGTATTTCAGAAGTGCTTTAAGTGCATAATTAAGTAGTTATTAAGTACTTTAACTACTTTGAAAACACAGCGCAAAGTACAAGAACTATGAATGGCCAGCTGCTTGGCCTAAGTTTCCTAAAAAACGCGCAAAGTTACCAAGAAAAGAAAGAGTTAAAATCCGCAAAAAGTTAACAGACTTGCCAGTGCCTAAATGCTAAAAAGCAAAAAAAACAGAGAAAAAAAAAGTACAAGAAGTACAAACATTGAACTTGGAAAACCTGAAACCCAAAGACAATGAAGAGAGCTTACCTCTCATGCAACTGAACTTTCTCCACACAAGAGAAAACATGGCCGACCTTTTCCCCAAACTTCCAAACTCCTCTGCCACTCCCTAGTCGCTGGGGGGCAGTGTGGATGGGGCTGAAGGTCTCCACACACTGAAAGAATCCAACTCGCGGAGTTTTTAACCAGATAAAAAAATATATATGCTTAAGACTGTGGACCTGTATGATCAGAAAGAGCAGAATTAACTCTCCAGAATACATGAGAAATATTATAAAATACACAAGTAGTGTATTTAATAATCTTTGCATGTATTTAATCACCTTAGTGAGCTTCTATAGATTATTCAGAATCCTATTAATTTTAATGTTAGTTTTGCTATTTTTAGTATAGCTATTCTAGTGAGTGAATAACTAGTTTTCTTTTTTATTTGTTTTTATTATCTTTTATAAACAGATTTTTAAGCTTTTTTTGTGATTTTGTCTATATTATTTAATTTTTTATTTTAATAGGACCTTCATATCCATAGCACTAAGGTTCCTTTTAGTAGTTAATAGGCATCCTCTAGCCAACTTCCAAACGGCTTTCATTGGTCAGAATCATATTATTAACTGTGTAGAAAATTAACGCAGATCTGCCAACCGTACTCTATTATTCAGAATAATTTTTCTTAAAGTTCTTTTGATGAAAGAAGAAGGAATTTCATTCTCTAGAAAACTGTCTAATAGTATATTAATGTGGTAATTGAAGTCCAAATTGTTGCTGCAAATTCTTGAAACTCTTAGTACCTGAGAAATTAGTACATTCTCAATTACTTTGGTTGATATGTTATTATTCCAGTGTAGATATTTAATTACTTTGAAAGGAAAATTAACTCTTTTTTCAAAGAGGCTAATAGATGGGTTACCTCTGTTAAGCTTAATGCTTAAGTCTAGGAACTCAAGTTCCTGATTACTGTGGTTGGTTTTAAACAAGTTAAGAGAGCTAGGATAGATATTATCAAAATCACTCTCTATAACTTCTGAATTATTGATACACAGCAGATCATCAATATATCTAAATGTGTAAAGGTAGTTATCGGAGCAGATGGGGTGATTTTTAATGAATTTATATTCCTTAAAGAACAGGAATAGATTAGCAATACTCGTGGAGGTTGACGTTCCCATGGATATACCGTTCACTTGCTTATAGAGAGTATTATTATATAAGATATGGTTATTTTTTATGCAGCAATTGAGATAAGAGTTCCAGGCTCCTACATTAACAAATTGGTTAAGTTTAAATTCTGCATACAGCTCTTTAAAGGTAGTGATTATATCTGATAGAGGCAGATTAGTATATAGGTTCTCAAAATCATAACTATTAATATCTAAGGGACTTACTTTGAGTATAGTGGAAATTACTTCTGCATTATTATTAATTATCCAAAAATCTCTGTACATCAAATTAGTACAGTTACTAATGTGTTTCAAAACCTTCTTCAAGATATCTTCAAAAGCAAGATCTATTTTCTTTTTATGACTCCTTACTCCACTAGCTATGAACCTGAACTTCACTGGATCTTTATGAAACTTAACCGTTGCAAAAAGAAATGGAAATTCAGGTTCATATCTTCTAGTTTGTGGAATTTTAAGTTTCTTGAAGAATGCCTTAAAACGATTTTCTAACTGCTTGGTAGAATAACTTACGGGCTCGTAGGTTACTCTATTATTGAGTTCCATAGTTAACAATTCAAAATAGAACTTCTTACAGATAATTGCAAAATCATTGCTAGCTTTATCCGTAGTGCCAAGCAGCTGGCCATTCATAGTTCTTGTACTTTGCGCTGTGTTTTCAAAGTAGTTAAGTACTTAATAACTACTTAATTATGCACTTAAAGCACTTCTGAAATACTTTGTACATATTGCAACTAATTGTTTATGTCATATAACCTTCACAAAGCATTTCTTTAGTTAATTATTGTCTTTAATTTATACTCGTTTTTGTGTTAGAAGTTGTGGAGTAGGGGGTATTAGAATCAAGTTTTCTTTCAAGAATCTGAGTTTTAAATAATTAATATTTCCTTTTTTAATTGCAATGTAAGAATTTGGAATACTTTTGCATTGCTATTCAGGTTTAAATTCTCTCTCAGACGAACTTGGCATTTCGTTATTGCTGAACATTATTTCTAATTATTATGTCACTCTCACAACTTGAGTTTTCTATAATCTTCTTCTTTCTGTTTAATAGTAACAGATGAAGAGCATGGGTCGGGCCAGGAAAGTTATGGATGCAAGCTAAATTGTTAACTAAAGCTAGGTCATACAACTCTGCGGAGGTCATGACATATATATATATATTTAAAAATATATATATTTTTAAAAAAAAATTTTGGTGGGCTTATTACTTGCATCTATGGCTTTGCAGAAACCCATTTCCAACTAGGTCTTTGTGGAAGTGAGAAAATGCAGAGTTTTTGCTGGTCCTTGATAAAGCCAAGGCTCAGTATTCTCGACACTTTCTACATTCAGTTGTTTTATTTTATTTTTTATTTTTTTCTCTTTTTACTCACACCGGTAGATACATAACTTTTTCTATGTTGTACTTGGTATGAGTTAATTTTTTTTTTTTTTTTTTTTTTTTGCTTCGGTCTCTTTTTAATAGAATGTGAATTCTGAATTTTCATAACTGCTGCGTTGCGCGTTTTGATCTTCAGGTTATTTTGCAACTTTCGTTTTAAATTCAAAAGTTTTTCCTTTGTTTTCAGCTTTGCTCTTCAGTATCTATCTATCTATCTATCTATATATATATCATCATCATAGTCAACCATTATCAATCCACTGCTGGACGAAGGTCTCCCCCAAGTTTTTCCACGACGGTCTGTCTTGTGCCAGTCTCTTCCATGTTACTCCCGCATACTTTCGAATTTCATCTGCCTATCTCCTATGTGGTCTTTTCCTGTCCCTTGGAATCCAGTCTAAAATTTCAGCTGTCCATCGAAGGTCTGTCCTTCTGGCAATATGTCCAGCCCATTGCCATTTCAAGGATTTTACTCTGGTCATGATGTCTTCCACTCTTGTCATTTTTCTGATCCACGAGTTCCTCTTCTTATCTCTCCTGGTTACACCAAGCATGCGTCTCTCCACGCTTCTTTGAGTTGTATGCAGTCTTTGTATGTCTCTTTTAGTTAAGGTCCATGTCTCTGCACCATATGTAAGCACTGGAAGGATACATTGATCAAACACTTTTCTTTTAAGACATAATGGCATTTTGCTCTTGAAATTATACTGTTTCTTCCAAACGCTCTCCAGGCAAGTTTTATACGCTGATTAATTTCTTCATCAATGTGACCTTTGCTTGATATCTGCTGTCCAAGATAAATGTAGGTATTGGTTATCTCCAGCTTTTCCCCATCAATCAATAAATCTTCATTTCTCGTAAAGGCATTGAACATCACTTTTGTCTTCTGAAAGTTCATTTTTAATCCCACTTCTTTACTCTTGTCAGCAAGTTCCTGGATCATACTTTGCAGCTCTGATGGGGTAGTTGCAAAAATGACTACGTCATTAGCAAAACAAAGGTGAGTTTGATAATCTGCATTAATCTTTATCTATTTGTTTTCCCCAGTTCAGTGATTGAAAGACATTTTCCAATGTGGCATTAAAGAGTTTGGGAGATGTAGTGTCACCTTGTCTCACTCTGTTCTCAATCTTTGTGGATGCTGTATTCTCAAATAGCCGAATCTTTGCACTTGCATTTTCATAGATGTTATGAATAATATTAATGTATACATCTTCAATAACGCAGGATTTCAAAGCCATTGTAACTGCTGATGGTTTCACCAAATCAAAGGCCTTTTCATAATCAATAAAAGCCATGCATGATGGGAGTTCATATTCTCTTGTTCTTTCAATTAGTTCTCTCAGTACACAGATATGATTTATAGTGCTGTAGCCACTCCTGAATCCAGCTTGTTCTCTTGGTTGAGCCATGTCTAGTGTTACCTTCAAACGGTGTGAAAGAACTTTAGTGAAGATTTTATAAACCGCTGGTAGGAGGCTGATAGGTCTGTAGTTCCTGAGATCTTCAATGTCACCTTTTTTATGTAGCAGGATCATTGTAGCATTGTACCAATCCTCAGGAATCTTACCTTCATTAAAGCATCGAGTCAAAACTTGGGCGAGTACTGTTTCAATTTCTCCACTTGCTTCTTGTATGATGTCTACTGTAATTCCATCTTCTCCAGGAGCTTTTCCCCATTTCATGTTCTTGATTGCATGTGTAACTTCTGCTGGGAGGATTGGAAGAACTCTGGTACCTTTTGTAATGTCTGGAGTACATGTATCATCCCTTTCATATAGTTTTGAGTAGAAATCTTTCACTCTTGTCAAAATTTCACCTCTATTTCTTGTTACAGAACCATCTTCTTTTCTCAGAGCCATAATCTGTTTCCTTCCCTTACTCAGATGTCCCTTTGCTCTCTTTAGGCTTTGGTTGTTTTCAATTGCTTTCCTCACTAGTTCACAGTTGAATTTCCTTACATCTTCAGTGATACTTTTTCGTACCGTCTTGCATAGCTCTATATATTCCACTTTGGAAGTCACATCTCCTTTAGTTGTCCTCATCTCTCTTCTTTTTTGCCTCAGAATTTTGGTTTTTCCTGATAATTTGTTCGTGTGCAACTTGTTCTTAGTACCAGCTATTTTTGTTGCTGTTTCCGTAAGAGCCTTGGTTAGTTTTCTGTTAACTTCAGAGATGTCCACTTCTTCCGACGTTAGACCTTCTAGAGCAGAGAATCTGTTCCTCAGTTCCAATTTGAAGGTATTATGATGTTCTTTAAGGTTGGTCATGTCAATACACTTTGTTTGTTTTATGAGCTTGCCACGCTCGAGTTTAGAATTGAGGTGAATCTTACATCTTACCATTCTATAGTCACTAACTATGTTGAACTTGTTTAGCACACTGCAGTCTTCCTTGACAAATTTCTTGTTAAACATAATAAAATCAATTTCACTTGTCAATCCATTGTTGGGATGCTTCCATGTCCATTTCCTTTGCGGCTTTTTCTTGAAAAAGGAGTTCATGATGAAAAACCCTTCTGCCTCTGCAAACTCTAGGAGAGTATTTCCACGCTGGTTTCTGTTACCGTGACCGAATTTACCTACTGAAGTTTCATTCTGTTGCTGTTGCCCTATTTTCGCATTGAAATCTCCCATAATTATCTTCAAGTGCTGCTTGCCTTTATTATTTAGACGACGAATTTCCTCATAAAATTATTCAATCTCTTCTTCATGATGACTTGTAGTTGGTGCATAAGCTTGAATAATCTGAGTCTGGTATCTTCTCAAGAGTTGGATAACAAGTCGTGCAGCTCTGTCAGAGGAACTTTCAACTTCTACAACTTTATCCTTCAGTTTCTTGTTTAATATAAATCTGACACCACTCGTTTTGCCAGTATCTGTCCCATGATAGTAGAAGAGATGTCCACTTTTCAGTTGAATGAGATTTTCTCCTTACCTAACTTAGCCCGATGATGTCCCACTTGATCCTTTCTAGTTCTTCTTCCAATTCAAGGAGCCTTGAATCAGAAGATAGGGAATGTCCGTTATACGTAGCCAAGGATATATATATATATATAAAATAATTTAAACCAAACTTTAGCCAATAACAGAAAAAACAATAAAAAATAAAAAAAATTTACACTCTTGCGTTCTGAAAACCAAACGTGCAAAAGCAGCTGTGAAGAATTCTCAGAAACAACTTACAAAGCAGAAACTACAAAAAAAAAAAAAACTCCAAAGCCAACTAGCAGGGGCTAAGAAACAAAAATTGGGATGCAGAAAGTGTCGAAAATGCTAAGACTTGGCTTTCTCAAGGACCAGCAAAACTCTGCATTTACTCACTTCCAAAAGACCTGGTTGAAAATGGGTTTCTGCTATATCATAGATGCAATGTAGGTTCCCAAATTACCAAATTAACTGAACCGCCCACAAAGGTACGGAAACTTAATAATTAAGCAAAAAGTTAAAAAAAATGTACATCTATGATATAACTAGCCCGACCCATAACTCATCATCACCCACAAAAACCAGAAAAACTTCTGTACATAGCCCACAATTATTGTGATAAAAGCTTAGAATTTTGACCCAAGAAAGGTGGGAAAAACAACTGAAAAAAAAAATTTAGAGGAACACTACAATGCAAAAATTGTCCAACTTGTAAGACGACAATAAAAATAAAAAATTAAAAAATCACCAAGAACAAGGATTTTATTTGAAGTCAGAAGTTCCAAAATTTTTTTGCAGCATTACTACATGACCAACACATGGTAAGCTACCCAAGGAAAAACTCGACCAGGAACCACAGAAAAAAGACAAATAAATTGTAGCAACCCCTGTGTTAAGTAATATTCAATAAAAATGAAATAAAAAGCAGAGAGAACAGGAGCAAATAACAGAGATCGCTTTACAGACAGTTTCCACAAGACACAGAATTACTTGAGATAAAGACACGTAATATTAAGCTTTGGTAATTTACTTAAAAAATTAAAAAATAAAAGTTGCGATATGTACACAGTATTATAGGAATGCTTTATGTAGATTATAACTACGCAAAGTTCCACCCAACAATGAAAGTTAACGAACAGCCATGAGGGCAAAAGACAATGCATGCACCCCAAATGGAGCAATACACAAGTGCAAGGCAAAAAAAAAAAAAAACAGCAAGAAAAAAACACAAGTAAAAGCAAAGCCGGAAAAGAAATTTCAGTAAGCACAGAAACGATAAAAAAATATATATACAAAAGCCCCTCCAAAATGAACATATGAAAGAGCCTACCTGCAAACAGCCACTCTCTTCAAAACTATGAACAAAATGTCCGACTCAAATCCGGCTGTCAGGAAGAGATAGCATGAAGACTGTCTCGCACAAAAAAGCACGCCGCTGACGATATTCCACCAATCAAAAATTCCAAAGCGAGAAAGATGACCTGTTTGTCTTGTAAGAGCAGAAGATTCACCAGAATACATGAAAAATACCATCAAATACACCTGATGCGTATTTTATAATTTTTACCTGTATTAAAATACCTTAGTGTACATCTACAGTCAAAAACAGCTTCTTATTTAGTTTTATGTAAGCTTTACCATTTTTATGTTAGCTGTTCTTGAGATAGAATATCTAGTTTATGTTTTAAACTTTTTTTTGTAATTATTTAATTATAAATTATAAACTTTTTTTGTGATTTTTAAATATTTTATTATTTTTTATTTAAAATAAGACTGTTTTGTCCATAGCACTAAAGGTTCCAAATAGTTAGTTAATATACATCCTCTAGACCAACTTCAAAGAATGCTTTCATTGGCCAGAATCATTTTATTAACTGTGAAGTAATTAAATTAGATCTGTTAAGCTAACTCTATTTTTAAGAACTAATTTTCTTAAGACTGTTTTAATAAAATGAGCTGGAATTTGGTTGTCTAGAAAACTATTTTATGGGATACTGGTGTGTTCATGGAAATCCAAATTATTGCTGCATATTCTGGAAATTCTAAGTACCTGTGAAATAAATACATTCTCTATTACTTTGGTTGAGATATTATTATTCCAGTGCAAATATTTAATAACTTTGCAAGGAAAATTCTTTTTTTATCAAATAGGCTAATAGTAGGGTTACCTTTGTTAAGTTTAATGCTTAGATCTACGAATTCAAGCTCCTGGTTATTTTAGTTTGTTTTACTTAATTTAAGACAGCTAGGGTAGAAACCTTTGAGATAATTTTTTTCTTTGAGGATATGTTTAATAATATTCAGAACTAAATCAGAAACATGCTTATCAACATGATTAGCAGAATTATTCCAGAATTTGAAAAAGCTTTTCTGGACAGAGTGCTTAAAAGATTTAAGAAGGCTGCAAGCATTTTAAACAAAATTTGAATTATTTCTAAAACCACAGAGGGCTTGCTGCAAATTAGCAAATTCAACCTTGCTAGCAGCACGAAAAATCCTCTGTTCTCTCTTACCTCTAGAGCAGACCTTGCTGTTCACAAGAAAGAAAAGTTCACGAATGGAAAATTTATGATGAGTAAGCTTATTTTCAGAGAGAGTGGAATTAAGTCCATAAAGATATACAGACTGATGTTGCAGAATTTCAAGTGATTCTGTTTCCAGCCTAGCAAAAAGGTCAGGGATGATATGCAAAACTTCAATTTGCACCCTGTCAAACCCATGAGTGTGGAAATTTTCCAACTCAAAAGTAGAGTATTGATTTGCACCTATGGATGGGTAGACCCTGGTGGAAGTGAACTTGTTTACAAGAGACCTGTGACCATTAATCCTAAGACATAGAGGATTTTTCTTTGGCCAATATAGCTGAGACTGCAAACAGAACAGGTAAGCTTATAAATGGTGTTGCAGGCTTTACAGAATTTGTGAGTTACAATCTGTAGCTTTAGAATAAAGGTTAGGATTCACAGATTTTCATGTCAAACAACATTTGTCGTTTCATAACTTGGAATTAACTTTGCCAGCAAAATCGGACACTATGGGAAAGGTTACTAGCCTAACCAAGCGGGAGGACTTTAATTATCTGACTTGACCTCCAACCCAATCATTGTCAAGTAAAGCACCACAAAGGCCAAAACGCACAAATATTCCGAGTGAAACAACCTGTAAATCTCTGTAGGAAATAAGCATTCCATGAAAATTACCAAGCACCATGAAATCCAACACCACCCTAGAATGAAAACCAGCAAGGAGAGCCCCAAACAAAAAAAATAATAAAACCAGTAAGAACTTTAAGACCTTTTTCAATTAGAATTTGCACAAAAGCTGCAAAATTGAAAACTGAAAGCAGACAATTTAAACCAAATTTTAGCCAATAACAGAAAAAACTATAAAAAAATAAAATTTACATTCTGAAAACCAAATGCGCAAAAGCAGCTGTGAAGAATTCTCAGAAATAATAACTTGCAAAGCAGAAACTACAACAACAACAAAAAATTAAAAATAAATAAACTCCAAAGCCAACTAACAGGGAGTAAGAAACAAAAAACGGGATGCAAAAACTGTCAAAAATGCTGAGCCTTGGTGTTTGTTTCTTAGCCCCTGCTAGTTGGCTTTGGAACTATTTTTTTCTAATTTTTTTTGTTGTTGTTGTTCTTTCTGCTTTATAAGTTTTACATACATATCATCATCATCATCAACTATTATGAATCCACCATCATTGTCAACCATTATCAATCCACTGCTGGACGAAGGTCTCCCCAAGTTTCCTCCACAACGGTCTGTCTCGTGCCAGTCTCCTCCATGTCACTCCCACATACTTTCGAATTTCATCCACCCATCTCACATGTGGTCTTCTTCTGGGTCTTTTCCTGTCCCCTGGAATCCAATCACATGTGGTCTGTCCTTCTGGCAGTATGTCCAACCCATTGCCATTTCAGGGATTTAACTCTGATCATGATGCCTTCTACTCCTGTCATTTTTCACATCCACGAGTTCCTCTTCTTATCTCTCCTGGTTACACCAAGCATGCACCTCTCCATTCTGCTTTGAGTTGTCTGCAGCCTTTGTATGTCTCTTTTAGTTAAGGTCCACATCTCTGCACCATGCGTAAGCACTGGAAGGATGCATTGATCAAACACTTTTCTTTTAAGACATAATGGCATATTGCTCTTGAAAATTATGCCGTTTCTTCCGAAAGCTCCCCAGGCAAGTTTTGTACGCCGATTAATTTCTTCATCAATGTGACCCTCACTTGATATCTGCTGTCCAAGATAAACATACGTGTCTGTTATCTCCAGCTTTTCTCCATCAATCGATAAATCTTCATTTCTTGTAAAAGCATTGAACATCACTTTTGTCTTCTGAAAGTTCATTTTTAATCCCACTTCTTTACTCTTGTCAGCAAGTTCCTGGATCATACTCTGCAGCTCTGATGGGATAGTTGCAAAAATGACTACGTCATCAGCAAAACGAAGGTGGAGTTAGCCGAATCATTGCACTTGCATTTTCATAAATGTCATTAATAATATTAATGTATGCATCTTCAATACCACAGGATTTGAGAGCCATTGTAACTGCTGATGGTTTCACCGAATCAAAGGATTTTTCATAATCAATAAAAGCTATGCACAATGGAAGTTCATATTCCCTCGCTCTTTCAATTAGTTCTCTCAGTACGTGAATATGATCTATTGTGCTGTAGCCACTCCTGAATCCAGCTTGTTCTCTCGGTTAAGCCATGTCCAGTGTAACCTTCAAACGGTGTGAAAGAACTTTAGTGAAGATTTTATAAACCACTGATGGGAGGCTGATAGGTCTGTAGTTCCTGAGATCCTCAATGTCACCTTTTTTATGTAGCAGGATCATTGTAGCATTGTTCCAATCCTCAGGAATCTTCCCTTCATTAAGGCATCGAGTGAAAATTTGGGCGAGTACTGTTTCAATTTCTCCACTTGCTTCTTGTATGATGTCTACAGTAATTCCATCTTCTCCTGGAGCTTTTCCCCGCTTCATGTTCTTGATTGCATGTGCAACTTCTGCTGGGAGGACTGGGAGAACTCTAGCACTGGTACCTTTCATGATGTCTGGAGTACATGTATCATCCCTTTCATATAATTTGGAGTAGAAATCTTTCACTCTTGTCAAGATTTTGTCTCTATTTCTTGTTACAGAACCATCTTTTTTCTCGGAGCCATAATCTGTTTTCTTCCCTTACTGAGATGTCCCTTTGCTATCTTTAGGCTTCGGTTGTTTTCAATTGCTTTTCTTACTAGTTCACAGTTGAATTTCCTTACGTCTTCAGTGATACTTTTTCGTACTGTCTTGCATAGCTCTATATATTCCACTTTGGAAGTCACATCTTCTTTAGTTGTCCTCATCTCTCTTCTTTTTTGCATCAACATTTTGGTTTTTCCTGATAATTTGTTCACATGCAACTTGTTCTTAGACCCAACTAATGTTGTTGCTGTTTCCATAAGAGCTTTGGTTACTTTTCTGTTAACTTCAGAAATATCCACTTCTTCCGATGTTAGGCCTTCTAAAGTAGAGAATCTGTTCTTCAGTTCCAACTTGAAGGTAGTATGATGTTTTTTATGGTTGGTTATGTCAATACATTTTGTTTGTCTTATGAGCTTGCCACGCTCGAGTTTAGTGTTGAGGTGCATCTTTCATCTCACTAATCTGTGGTCACTACCTGTGTTGAACTTGTTTAGCACACTGCAGTCTTCTATGACAAATTTTTTTGTTACACATAATAAAATCAATTTCACTTGTCATCCCATTTGGATGTCTCCATGTCCATTTCCTGTGTGGCTTTTTCTTGAAAAAGGAGTTCAAGATGAAAAACCCTTCTGCCTCTGCAAACTCAACGAGAGTATTTCCACGCTGATTTCTTTTGCAGTGACCAAATTTAACTACTGAAGTTTTATTCTGTTGCCCTATTTTTGCATTGAAATCTCCCATAATTATCTTCAAGTGCTGCTTACCTTTATTATTTAGAAGACAAATTTCCTCATAAAATTCTTCAATTCCTTCTTCAGGAGGACTTGTGGTGGGTGTATAAGTTTGAATAATCTGAGCCTGGTATCTTCTAGAGAGTTGGATAATGAGTTGTGCAGCTCTGTCAGAGGAACTTTCAACTTCTACAACTTTATCCTTCAGTTTCTTGTTTATTATAAACCCAACCCCACTAGTTCTGCCAGTATCTGTCCCACGATAGTAGAAGAGATGTCCACTTTTCAGTTCAAGGAGATCTTCTTTTCTCCTTACCTCTCTTAGCCTGATGATGTCCCACTTAATCCTTTGTAGTTCCTCTTCCAATTCAAGAAGCCTTGAATCAGAAGACAGGGAGCATCCATTATACGTAGCCAAGGTCAGCAGCAGATGACAGCCTAGTCCGGTCCTCCAGGGATTCTTAGCACCCTCTGTCTGCATGTCGCACTGGCTGCTCCCTGGGCCAGGTACATTCCAGCTGCCGGAGACTGAGGGCCAAGATTTAAGTTGTGGAGTCATTTCGGAGGGGTTTTACTATAAATCACCACGCTGGCCAAGCGGGTTGTTGAGTGTGGGATAGCATTTCCTCTAATCCCGATGGTATAGTTATACCGCTATTGGCGGTCGTCAGAGCCCCTTTAGTGGGAACAGGATGCACCACGAGAAGGCAGGGTTGACACTCGTCAAGGAGAGGCTGTGATGTTATGCATCACTTGACCTTATAACCCATATATATCTCGTGGTGCATCCTGTTCACACTAAAGGGGCTCTGACGACCGCCAATAGCGGTATAACTATACCATCGGGATTAGAGGAAATTCTATCCCACACTCACCAACCCGCTTGGCCAGCGTGGTGAGTTATGGCCAAACCCCTCCAAAATGACTCCACAACTTAAATCTTGGCCCTCAGTCTCCGGCAGCTGGAATGTACCTGGCCAAGGCAGCGGCCAGTGCGACATGAAGGCAGAGGGTGCTAAGAATCCCCGGAGGACCAGACTAGGCTGCCATCTAATGCTGACCTTGGCAACGTACAATGGACGCTCCCTATCTTCTGATTCAAGGCTTCTTGAATTGGAAGAGGAACTACAAAGGATCAAGTGGGACATCGTGGGGCTAAGTGAGGTAAGGAGAAAAGGAGAAGATCTCATCGAACTGAAAAGTGGACATCTCTTCTACTATCGTGGGACAGATACTGGCAGAACTAGTGGTGTTGGATTTATAATAAACAAGAAACTGAAGGATAAAGTTGTAGAAGTTGAAAGTTCCTCTGACAGAGCTGCACGGCTTGTTATCCAACTCTCGAAAAGATACCAGGCTCAGATTATTCAAACTTATGCACCCACCACAAGTCATCCTGAAGAAGAAATTGAAGAATTTTATGAGGAAATTTGTCATCTGAATAATAAAGGTAAGCAGCACTTGAAAATAATTATGGGAGATTTCAATGCAAAAATAGGGCAACGGCAACAGAATGAAACTTCAGTAGGTAAATTCGGTCACGGCAACAGAAACCAGCGTGGAAATACTCTCGTTGAGTTTGCAGAGGCAGAAGGGTTTTTCATCTTGAACTCCTTCTTCAAGAAAAAGCCACACAGGAAATGGACATGGAGACATCCAAATGGGACGACAAGTGAAATTGATTTTATTATGTGTAACAAAAAATTCGTCATAGAAGACTGCAGTGTGCTAAACAAGTTCAACACAGGTAGTGACCATAGATTGGTGAGATGTAAGATGCACCTCAACACTAAACTTGAACGTGGCAAACTCATAAGACAAACAAAATCTATTGACATAACCAACCTTAAAAAACACCATAATACCTTCAAGTTGGAACTGAAGAACAGGTTCTCTGCTTTAGAAGGCCTAACATCGGAAGAAGTGGACATCTCTGAAGTTAACAGAAAAGTAACCAAAGCTCTTATGGAAACAGCAACAAAATTAGCTGGGTCTAAGAACAAGTTGCATGTAAATAAATTATCAGGAAAAACGAAAATGTTGATGCAAAAAGAAGAGAGATGAGGACAACTAAAGAAGATGTGACTTCCAAAGTGGAATATATAGAGCTATGCAAGACAGTACGAAAAAGTATCACTGAAAACGTAAGAAAATTCAACTGTGAACTAGTGAGGAAAGCAATTGAAAACAACCAAAGCCTAAAGATAGCAAAGGGACATCTCAGTAAGGGAAGAAAACAGATTATGGCAGTGAGAAAAGAAGATGGTTCTGTAACAAGAAATAGAGGCGAAATTTTGACAAGAGTGAAAGATTTCTACTCCAAATTATATGAAAGGGATGATACATTCACTCCAGACATCATGAAAGATACCAGTACCAGAGTTCCTCCAGTCCTTCCAGCAGAAGTTGCACATGCAATCAAGAACATGAAGCGGGGAAAAGCTCCAGGAGAAGATGGAATTACTGTAGACATCATACAAGAAGCAAGTGGAGAAATCGAAACAGTACTCGCCCAAATTTTCACTCGATGCCTTAATGAAGGAAAGATTCCTGAGGATTGGAACACCGCTACAATGATCCTGCTACATAAGAAAGGTGACATTGAGGATCTTGGAAACTACAGACCTATCAGCCTCCTATCAGTAGTTTATAAAATCTTCACTAAAGTTCTTTCACACCGCTTGAAGGTAACACTGGACATGGCTCAACCGAGAGAACAAGCTGGATTCAGGAGTGGCTACAGCACAATAGATCATATCCATGTGCTGAGAGAACTAATTGAAAGAGCGAGGGAATATGAACTTCCATTGTGCATGGCTTTTATCGATTATGAAAAAGCCTTTGATTCGGTGAAACCATCAGCAGTTACAATGGCTCTGAAAACCTGCGGTATTGAAGATGCATACATTAATATTATTAATAACATCTATGAAAATGCAAGTGCAAAGATTAGGCTGTTTGAAAATACAACACACATAAAAATTGGAAAGGGAGTGAGACAAGGTGACACCATATCTCCGAAGCTCTTTAATGCCACATTGGAGGGTGTTTTTCAGTCACTGAGCTGGGAAAACAAGGGAATAAAGATTAATGGAGATTATCTAACCCACCTTCGTTTTGCTGATGACGTAGTCATTTTTGCAACTAGCCCATCAGAGCTGCAGAGTATGATCCAGGAACTTGCTGACAAGAGTAAAGAAGTGGGATTAAAAATGAACTTTCAGAAGACAAAAGTGATGTTCAATGCTTTTACAAGAAATGAAGATTTATCGATTGATGGAGTAAAGCTGGAGATAACAGACACGTACGTTTATCTTGGACAGCAGATATCAAGTGAGGGTCACATTGATGAAGAAATTAATCGGCATACAAAACTTGCCTGGAGAGCTTTTGGAAGAAACAGCATAATTTTCAAGAGCAATATGCCATTATGTCTTAAAAGAAAAGTGTTTGATCAATGCATCCTTCCAGTGCTTACGTATGGTGCAGAGACGTGGACCTTAACTAAAAGAGACATACAAAAGCTGTAGACAACTCAAAGAAGCATGGAGAGGTGCATGCTTGGTGTAACCAGGAGAGATAAGAAGAGGAACTCGTGGATCCGAAAAATGACAAGAGTGGAAGACATCATGATCAGAGTTAAATCCCTGAAATGGCAATGGGCTGGACATACTGCCAGAAGGACAGATCATCGATGGACAGCCGAAATTTTAGATTGGATTCCAAGGGACAGGAAAAGACCCAGAAGAAGACCACATGGGAGATGGGTGGATGAAATTCGAAAGTATGCAGGGGTGACATGGAGGAGACTGGCACAAGACAGACCGTTGTGGAGGAAACTTGGGGAGACCTTCGTCCAGCAGTGGATTGATAATGGTTGACAATGATGATGATGATGATATATATATATATTCTCCTTTTCTCCTTACCTCGGGAAATAAAGCAGTTTACTTCTTATAAAGCAGTTTACTAAGAATCCAAAAGCAAATCAGTGGAAAACTGTAGGAATAACTGTTTACAAGTATTTGTCATATTATATGGGTTGTCCAAATGAAACATAGACTCGGGTAGATGGGTAACACTGCAGTATCCACCAAAGTGATAGTGATTACTGCAGAGTAATCACTCATAAAAGCGGAATGCAGCATGTGAAGCATTTAGTTGGTGTGATGTGTTGGATGTTAGTAATATCAAAGTAACTTAAACGACCTATCTCACGGATACTTCCAAGCAGGCACAGCGAGCCATGATATGATTTTTGACAAAAGAGAAAAGAAAATTGACAGAAATCTTACGACTCATGCAGGTGGTTTACGGGAATTTATGCCTTGCATGCAGTATGGTCTTGAAATGGTGTAAAGAATTTCAGGGTGGACGTGAAAGCACTATGGATCTGCCAAGACCTGGTCAAGCACACACCGGGCGCAATTGCAGCAGTGGATGAACTGATGAAAGTTAACCACAGAAGTAACAGTTAGCGAGTTAACAGTTGCAATGGGCATCAACAGGGACTCCATTGGCACAATCCTTCACCAAGAACTGGGGTATTTGAAGGTGTGTGCGCAGTGGGTTCCAAAGCACCTGACAGAGGATCCATAAACTTATTGACTGATGGTACACCTGCCTAAATGTTGTGGGTGCCTATTTTTAGTGCTATCAGCATCTGTATGTTATGTATATATTTTGCCTGTGTACATATTCTTATGCTGTAATAAAGTACACTTAAATCAAACAGCTAGTCCTTGTTTCATTCGGATGACCCTTATACTTAATGATAAACAAAGAACACATATTGCAGATAAAAATATGAATGTGTATTAACTAATACTTTCCATCAAAACTGTGTTTTGATTGTTTATGAACACATATAATACATAATTATTATGAAAATTTTCATGATACTCTTTAATGTGCATTTCCATGATGTGTGATTTTGCATTTGTAGGTATTGGGCCCCTACATATCTAAATTGTATTTTGTGTCATTAAATATATCACAAAACATAGTGATTTGGAGTCTTTTGGCCAATGTCACACAGAAGTAGCAGATGGACATCTCACCAGGAATCCGCCTGGTCATGTATGGGCCTGACTAAGGGTTAAAATCCTGCAGAATCACTACCACCATCACTCAGTGACATGCTTCTAGGGTTTACACCCACAGGGAAAGTTTAGATGCAGCCACCTAAACACTGAAAGAACTTTGAGCCATGCATGAGAAATGAAGTGACATGAGATAGAACCTAGAGGCTCATGATAGGAAAGTTGGTAGAAAGTGAGAGAAATGAAAATTCTAGACTTTATATGTTTCATCATGCCTGATATGCCTCGAAAAACCTCTTTGATGTTTGAAATTCTGCAGACAACTATTGCCATTCTGAAATTCTATAATGCCCCCCTCCCCTTTTTTTAACCCAACACCTTAGCTTCTTTCCCTATCACTTGAAATGCAGCAGTCCCTCTTTTCACATTCATTTGAGAAATACAAAGTTCTAAAGCATCTTCCAATTCCTCATGTTTTCCACCTTTGAACCTTATAATGTTTTGAAAAACAGTTTCAAAATTCTTGTTTTCCACTTTTCTTTGTCAGCAGTCAAGTCAAGCATGTTGTGGTAAGAAGGTGTTTGTGCTACTCGCTGCAAATTTCAATAATAGAGTATTATGAATACACATGTGTGAAGGATACCTATTGAAAACGTGGAAGATAAACCAGGTAACACATGCAGTTGCTCAACCAAGGTAAATTTCTGTTAAGTCAATTGTCGTTATAACCTACGTACATGTCAGTTGAACGTCCAGAAGCTTAGGAACCTAAAGTACTATTTCCAATTGACTTTGTAAGACTGTTAGCATGTGCCAGTGTATAAAGTGTGTTAATATGTCACTACTACTATCTTGAATACTCCTTTTGGGTTACATTTGTATTTTTTGACTGATAATTGTGACATATAATCTGACACGACTTCAACTTGGCTATAATAGGATGTGCTGACACCTGCCGACATATTGAGGAGTGACTAAGTTCAAATAGCTATTTGCGGTTTATTTGTGATCTGGTTAATTATTATTATTATTATTATTATTATAACTAAATATAATGGCAGGTAGAAAAGGAAATGCGGCTTCGAATAAATCCACAGCGGCTGCATCATTCTCTGATAGTACTGGAACTGTAAACATGGACCTCATAATGGTTACCTTGGGTGATATAAATTTAAAAATTCAACAGTCAAATGATGAAGTTAAACAAGATCTCAGACACTCATTAGATGAGATAAATGCGAAACTGGAACCATTATCAGAAATCAAAAAAGATTTGGCAGAATATAAAAAAATGGTTGACCTTGTTGCAGTAAAATATAAAGATAATTGTAATAGGTGTGAGTCTCTTGAAAGAGATAATAAGGAACTAAATGCAAAACAGGATTTCTTACTAAAGGAGAATGATATTAAACAACATCAAATTCAGAAACTAAACTCTGAAATCAATGAACTAAGTCAATATTACCGAAACAAGAATTTAGAATTACATGGGCTTGACTTAACACTAATCAATAATGAATCTGAGTTGAGGACTTACATTGATAAATATGCTGATAAACTTGGGATTACAAATTTTCACCCGACAGATATTGATGTTATTCACCCACTCAAATATGATGCTTTTCGAAAGCCAAATGCAATTGTAATTATACAATTTAAATCTCGAACAGCAAGAGACAGTTGGCTAATTAAGAAAAAGACTGTCATATTGAACTCAGAAATAAATACTACTTTGCCAGCAACTAAAATATTTATCAATGAGAATTTAATCCCAATTTACAGACATTTATTCTGGAGTGCAAGAAAATTACTGCAGCAAGAGAAAATTAAATATGCATGGGTGAAAAATGGCAGTGTTTTTATAAAGAAGAGTGACCATGACCCAAGGAAAAAAATTTATTTCTTGGAAGAATTATATGAATTTGGTCTGGTTCCTTGATGGAAGGTCTTATATTGTGTTTGAGAATATGGTAGGATTTTTTTTTTTTTTATATATATTTGGTAGAATAATTTCCATTGTGTTTCATAGTGTGATGGTTCGTGGGATGTCTATAATGTACTGTAACTAAAACTTAGGTATGATTTTTTAATGTAATTTGATACTGCCAGAAAAGGGAAATATACCTACTGTTTCTTTGTGTGTGTGTGTGTGTGTGTGTGTGTGTGTGTGTGTGTGTGTGTGTTCTTTTTTTGTAGGGTGCTAATAATATATATGCCTACTTTAAATCTAACATAGTGCCTATAACACTATGATTTACACTCAATCTTCAATAGAGGAACGACTCTATTTTGGTAATTGCCTCAAGAACTGGTTTTTGAGTTTCCTATTCATTTCTGATTAGAAATACCTTGGCAGAACATTACACTGTGAATATGCATTTTATTTTCCTTGAAAATGCTATGAGGGTAGCTTTCTTGGGTCTCCAACAAAATTTTGATTTGTGTTTATTTTTTATTTATTTTTTTAATAAAACAGAGTAGATAGGTTTTCTACTATCCTTCTTTTTTCATTTTCTTTTATTATTATTTTTTTTTCTATTGTATATAATGAATATTTTGTGTATCAAATTGAGATATGATACTTACCTGAAATGTTAGAATGATTAGTGTTTGTGCTTATGGTGAAATGATTTGCATTGTGCTTGACTTTGTGATATCCTATCATTGATAAACAAAGGGAGATCACACATATCTATTTTATAGATGTTACAGGGAGTTGTTTTAAACTCTTACAACTTAAGATTATAATTCCTACTAACAAACAGCAAGCAAATAGACAAATTTAATGTAAGGTAATTTATATACAACTATTTTTAATTTATATACCCAGAAGTACGGACACTATCCTATTATTGATAAAAAAGAGGAAATCACACATATCGTTCTTATAGATGTTGCAGGGAGTGGCTTTTGAACTCTTACAACTTAAGATTATAATTCCTACTAACAAATAGCAAGCAAATAGACAAATTTAATGCAAGATAATTTATATACAACACAACAAATAAATAATATCTTTTTTTGTAGTTCCACAAATTCATTGAAAATTATTCATATTAATGCGAGATCCTTACTAAATAAACTAACTCTTATTGAGGCACTAATTCAGGTTACTAATTCGCAAATAGATATTTTATGTATAACAGAGACATGGTTTCCCAGTGAAAATTATAGTGTTGGCTTGGATGGCTATAAGATTTTTTATCAAAATAGAACCCACTCAAGAGGAGGTGGAGTGGCCATTTATGTTAAGGATACCTATCATGATTATACAATTAATAAAAACTTAACATTTACCGACTCTATCATAGAAATTTTGTCAATAGAAGATCAACACACTATTATAATGGTGTGCTATTGCCCTCCAGGATCAAATACAACTCAGTTCTTCGAAAAATTAACAGAGGCATTCAATTATGTGAATTTAACCGGGAAAAGGGGATTTTTATTGGGAGATCTCAATATTAATATTTCTGTTACTAATTCACAGACTCAGTACTTTGTTCAAATATTAACTGCTGCTGGATTTATCAATATAATATTACATCCAACGAGAATTACACCTAACACAGAAACGATTATTGGTTTATCACTCACAAATGCTCCACAAGAGTCAGTTTTATCAGGAGTTATAAATTATGATATCAGTGACCATTTACCAATCTTCACAGTTTACACTTATACACATGCAGTGGAGAAACAGTTAATAAACAAACAAATATGATTAATAAATTCTAATAATCTGGAAAAATTTGGGAACCTGCTTCAAACTATAAATTGGTTAAATTTCCTACCAGCGGAAAATCCAAATATAACATATAACTTATTTACAATATTGTTAAAAGACTCATACGATCAAGCTTTTCCAATAATAACGAAAAGTAATAAAATTAAAAAAAATAGGAAACCATGGATAACAAGGAATCTCTTAAATCGAATAAATAAAAAAAATAGACTGTATTCCAAATTTATTAAAAGTAAACTACAAGTCGACTTCCAGAATTTTAAAACATATAGAAACAAATTGAATTCAGATATTCGGAAGTTAAAAAGAAATTACTACACTAATATATTCTCTCAAAATAACCCTAAATTAACATGGAAACATCTGAATCTATTACTGGGGAAAAATATCAGCCCAGTTACGCCGCAATATTTAACCAAATCAACTTATAAAATAACTGATAAACAGGCTATAGCTAATGAGATCAACAGTCACTTTATATTGTCACCACAATTGACCAAGCAACAACTTATATTCTCAGGAATCCACTTTACAAAATACCTACAAAATCTTTCAAGACTAAATACTTTTCATATGTCGAAAATTACAAGGACTGAACTTACTCGTGCTTTAAACCAAATCAATACAAATGTCAGACCTGGCTACGATGAATTTTTTCCAATAGCCATACAATTTGTGGCAGATATCATAGTTCAGCCATTGTTGCAGATCTATAACTTTATACTTGAAACCAGAATATTTCCAGATGCCTTAAAAATCTCCAAAATCACTCCGAAATATAAGAATGGGTCAAAAAACGACATAAATAATTATCGTCCAATCGCAAACTTATCAATTTTCGCAAAAATACTAGAGAAATTAATTCATACCAGACTATTTTCATACATTCAAAGATATAATATATTTCATCACAGACAATTCGGATTTGTACCAAATAAATCAACTGAACTAGCATTATTACATACACAAAATATAATTCAACAAAATCTATTACAAAAACAAATAACAATAGCAGTCTTTCTTGATTTATCAAAAGCATTCGATACCCTAAATCATGATATATTACTTCATAAGTTAAATATTATAGGACTCCGGGGATCTAGCTATAATTTATTCAAAAGTTACTTGTCAGAAAGAATGCAATACACCCAGATTCATCAGAATCGATCCATATTACAAATCATAAACTGTGGGGTACCCCAGGGATCAGTTCTTGGTCCTTTATTTTTTAATTTATATATTAATGACTTATTTGCAGTATTAAAAGATAATGATACAATCCTATATGCAGATGACGTAACTATTATTTTAAAGGGAACTGATATGAATGAGCTTACACTAAGAACTAATACTCAGCTAAAATTAATAACAGATTGGCTGAATGCAAATGAATTAGTTGTTAATATTAATAAAACTAAATTAATGATTTTCTCTAATTCACAAGCTTCACATTTATACGATTTACCGATTCTGATGAATGGAGTCAGGATTAATATGGTCTCAACACACTCTTATCTAGGTACAACTATACACAATGATTTGAAATGGAACAAACACATTGAGAATTTAAGTAACACAATTTCTAGAAATATCGGAATGGTCAGTAGTGCTTTGCCAAACTTAACACCAAAAATATTAATTTCTATATATCATACTCTAATTCAAACACACATTAATTATTGCATTTTGACCTGGGACAAACCACACAATATAATATTAATAAACTACAGGTACTGCAAAATAGATTTATAAGACTAATAGATCTTAAAACATCAAATAATTTTCAACCAATCTTGTATATTCGGTCAAAAGTGAACCCCAATATATATAATATTTTAACGATAAAGCAATTATATGATTATAACTTGGGAAAAATAATGTATAAAAGAATTAAAAATGGTATACACAATGATATAATAATGCTAAATATACATACTCATTACCACAATACTAGGAATAGATCACTACTAATTCCAATGTTCCCACAAACTGAGAAACTTAAAATGAATATAAATTATAGTGGCCCAAAATTCTGGAACTCATTGCCCCAAGAACTAACATCAATTAATAATTTTAACTTATTTAAAATAAAACTAAAGGCATATCTTATGAAATAATTAGTAAACAATAGGCAATTTTGACTAAATGGAAGAAATGCGAGTTGGTATGATTATAGAGTGAGGTGCAAACGTTATTTGTTGTTTATTTATAAATATATATGTGATTATGTAGTGAAGTGTATATGATACTTATTTGTTTAGATATAATGAAGACTATTGTTGATGGAACACATTGTTATATGTGTTGGTTGTGAGCAAGTACGTGTACCTACCATATATGTGTTGGCTTGCCTTTTCTGCTAAGCTTTGTTTTTTGTATTCTGGTTAGAGGAGGGCTATGTCAGGCCTCACAGCCTTTTCCCTCCTTTTCCTAGTTGCTGTAGTGGCAACTGAAAGAATAAATAAATGAAAATGAAATGAAAAAACATTATGTACTATCCTCTGAGTAATTGGTGTTCCCCTTTTTCACTAAAATGTCTGGCAATGTTCTGTTGGTTGGATAAATAATTTCATTTTGATATTTGCAAATTTCAATCTTTTGTTTTACATTTAAGATTGTCCTTTTCAAAATTTCTCCTAGGCATGAAAAAGAAAAACTTCTTCCATTTCTAATTTTGGTGCTCATAAGCACTGACTAACTTATTTCCAGAGCCAAGTAGATTAACTAAGCAGAGCAAGCATCATGTGAAATAAAGGAAGTGTGGTGTCTCTAGAAAAAGGTGTCAACTCATTTGTTAGCTTTATTGGTAGTTGATGAAAAGTAAAGGATGCAGCACATATACACTTCTGTACCACCTAAAAGGAGAGGTGTAAGGAAGATAACACCCCAATTCGCAAGACAGTGATTGGAGACAAAGGTAGCAAGGTCCAAAGCAGGCACTCTTTGCTGACAGTACTGTATACTCAAACAGAGGACATGGATAAGATTTTAAGGGCTGGGAGACACCCATTAAGTTAAAATAAATAACTCCCCCAAGAAATCGTAATAAATTCTGGTCATAATGGTATACAAAGTTGAAAAACCTCTGATTTATCGCTCTCATTTTGATCTTTACACCACTTCATAAAAGCATGAGAGAAATCCAGATGGTCTTCCTCAATGTAGTATGTTCTCGGAAGGGACAGCTGAATTCTGCCACAGGCAACATCTGCCATTTTCTCTACTAAAAGGTTCATCACAAATGAATCTGAGAGAATTCTTACACAGCTTGCAAGTGGAAGTACATGAGGTATGTTTTGTGTTGCAAAAGGCAGATTGACACGGTACTATATGTTGGTGTTTGCCAAGGGTATTGCAGTATATCAACAGATCAGTGGGTGTTTTATTTAGAGCATTTCTGCTCAGACCCAAGGTGTGGTGTTATGCAAGAGTGGCAGTAAATAAAGGGGTGGTACATTGAGATTTGACTGTACTACATAACAAAATTATTTATTTGGAAACACTTTATTTATGCACATATGCATGCATTGTGAATTCTTGGTAATGCTGCATGTTGTGATCCCTTCATCTGAAGAAAAAATTGAGAGATGTGGCATAATAAAGAATATAGTTAAAATAGCAACCTGTATTAGGAGTCATAAATAGATGTATGTTTTTTTGTTTTTTTTTTTGGGGGGGGGGGGTGTTTTTGTTGCCTCTTGTAGTTTTCATACTTGAATGCTTATATAAGGCTATTAAAAGTTTGAAAATGATATCTTTTTAAAATCAGAATGGGCAGCTCCTACTGTCTTTATGCACTGATAAGGCTTTGGGAAATATTCACAGTGATATATCTAGAATAAGTTCAGCCCCGAAAATTCGTTTTACATAAAATTAAGCTGTTAATTCAAGAGGTTAGCCTTCCCCTCAAACTGACAGCTTAGTTTTATTGTTCAACCATATGATTTTTGCATATTTATATGATTACTGCTTCAATACCTTCTATGAATGCTGCTCTGTATTTTCTCTGTTTTATTGTTTGGATTTTTTTTTCAGAATTGAAGATATATCATAATATATTATTATATATCATAATACAAAAATAGGTGGTACTAAAAACAAGTTGTGTATGAAGAAAATATCAGGAAAAACACAAATGCTGATGCAAAAGAGAAGGGAAATGAAGACAAATAAAGATGTCACTTCCAGAGTGGTATATATAGAGCTATCTATGCAAGACAGTACGAAAAAGTATCACTGAAGACATAAGGAAATTCAGTTTGTGAACTAGTGAGAAAAGTAATTAAAAACAACCAAAACCTGTAGAGAGTGAAGGGACATCTCAGTAAGGAAAGAAAATAAATTATCGCTCTGAGAAAAGAATTTTGCCTCTATTTCTTGTTATTACTGTAACAAGAAATAGAAGCGAAATAGTGACAAGACTGAAAGATTTCTACTCAAAACTATATGAAAGAGATGATGCATCCACTCCAGACATTACGAAAGGTACCAGTACCAAAGTCCTTCCAGTCCTCCTGGCAGAAGTTACACATGCAATTAAGAACAGGGAAGAGCTCCAGGAGAAGATGGAATTACCGTGGACATCATACAAGAAGAAAGTGGAGAAATTTAAACTACACTCACCTAAGTTTTCACTAGATGTCTCAATGAAAAGAAGGAGGCTCCTGAGGATTGGAACAGTGCTACAATAATCCTGCTACATAGAAAAGATGACATTGAGAACTCAGGAAATACATCAGCCTCTTATCAGTGGTTTGTAAAATCTTCACTGAGGTTCTTTCACATTGCTTAAAGGTAACACTGGTCATGGCTCAACTGAGAGAACAGGCTGGATTCAGAAGTGGCTGCAGCACTATTGATCATATCTATGCACTGAGAGAACTAACTGAAAGAACAAGGAAATATGAACTCCCATTATGTATGGCTTTTATTGATTATGAAAAGATCTTTGATACCATGAAACCATCAGCAGTTACAATGACTTTGAAATCCTGTGTCATTAAAGATGCATCATTAGTTATTAGTAACATATATGAAAATGCAAATGCAAAGGTTCGGTTATTTGAGGAGAGAGCACCAATAAAAATTGGGTTAGGAGTGAGACAAGGTGACACCATATCTCCCAAACTCTTTAATGCCACATTGCAAAATGTCTTTCAATCATTGAACTGGGAAAACAAAGAAATAAAGATTAATGAAGATTATTTAACTCACCTTTATTTTGCTGATGATGTAGTTATTTTTGCAACTGTCCCTTCAGAGCTGCAGAGTATGATCCATTAACTTACGGACAAGAGTAAAGAAATGGGATTAAAAATGAACTTGCAGAAGACAAAACTGATGCACAGTGCTTTTACAAGAAATGAAAATTTATCAATTGATGGGGTAAATCTGGAGATAAGTTTCCTACATTTGCCTTGGGCAGCAGATATCAAGTGAGGGTCATATTGATGAAAAAATTAATCGGCATATAAAACTCCATTGGAGAGCTTTTGGAAGAAACAGTACAATTTTTAGGAGCAATATGCCATTATGTCTTAAAAGAAAAGTGTTTAATCAATGCATTCTTCCAGTGCGTATGTATGGAGCAGATACGTGGACCTTAACTAAAAAAGATATACAAAGACTGCAGACAACTGAAAGCAGCCTGGGGAGATGCATGCTTGGTGTAACTAAGAAAGATAAGAAGAGTAACTTGTGCATAAGAAAAATGACAACAGTGGAAGACATCATAATGAGAGTAAAATCCCTGAAGTGGCAATGGGCTGGTCATATTGCCAGAAGAACAGACCACCGATGGACCACCTAAATTCTAGACTGGATTCCAAGGGACAGGAAAAGACCCAGAAGATGACCACATGAGAGATGGGTGGATGAAATTCATAGACATGTAGGAGTGACATGGAGGAGATTGGCCCAAGACAGATCGCTGTGTAAGAAACTTGAGGAGACTTTCATCCAGCAGTGGATGGATAATGGTTGACAATGATGATGATGACATCATAGTACAGTATAAAATCACATTCCCAATAATAGCCTGATCATATTTTTATTGTAATTTATTTATATGTTTTGTGTGAATGAATCATTTGTGAAAAATTGAAATCTTATCCCAAATTAGAGGTATCGGTAATTTAGAGGGCATTATATTAAACAATCATTGTGGATATAAGAGAATAACTTTGTAAAAATTGATTTGCTGCTTCTGCAATTACATTTTCATTGCTTTGTACTGAGAGTGACAACACATTGTGGTTTTCAATTTTAGGTCTTTCCCTGATCGTTTCAATGAAAGTGTCATGTTCTCTGGTGACAGTAGTGAAGCAAAGAAAATGAAAGTAAGTCCTGTGACATTGCAATGCATATTAATATCCTTTGCACCATTAATTTTTTTATATGAAATGTTGTAGTGTGTTACTTACTGGGTAAATCTGTCTGTTTCAGGAAGAATTCAGGCAACATTTCCACAACATTTCTGTAATTATGGATTGTGTTGGTTGTGACAAGTGTCGTCTGTGGGGTAAGATTCAGGTAACATGATGTTTCTATTATCATAATCTGTTATGTTAAGCATGAAGAGCTTCCCTTCATTAAACGTGCTTAAAATTTTTGAATATACATGTTTCTGATTATTATTGTTTTAACAGTATAATATAAAGCTGTGTTGTTATATGGAACCTGAAAAATATGTTTTTGTAAAAGATGGTATGATATTTGCAAAAGCTAAAAGTCTTTTCAAAGTATATATGTACTTAAGGGAATATTTATTTGACATCACAAAACAATGCATCTGTCAGAATCATCTTTGAGTGGACCATGATTGAATCTCAAGAGAAAGGGTTTGAGGTGTAGAAATAGCATCATTTTTAGGACAGTGAACTTTTTATGTCAAGCTGAGGTGAAGCATTCCTAGTGAGCAATTAATATAATGTTTTCTTTAGTACAGACACTCCTTGAGTGACTGCATTTTGGGGCATTGACAGCTGAACTGGTTGATTCAAATTTATTATGGATTGACAGCATGGCAGGTTGATGAATACTGAAAGCCTGATGACATAACATTTTGGCAGCCTTTGGATTTTGTGAGGTCCTGTGCTTTTTCTGCAACCATTTGCCTTTATCCAAACACGTGGTAGCCATCATTATGTACTGAAACAAGAAATAAAGTACTTATTTCTTGTTACAGTACATAAGTGAATCTTTCTTACTTTGTTGTAAATCATTCTTACCTTTGCTTCAATGGTATTATCTATAGACAGAAAGTTTGTACACCTATGGGTTCACCTCTGTCCCCGGTACTAGCAGAGATTTTCCTCCAGCACCTTGAAGACAAAGTTTTGGCTATGTTCCCTTTGAAACCTTTACTTTTCATACATTATGTTGCTGATGTGTTGGTCTTCTGGCAGCATACCCGGGACCAGCTTCAACAACTGATACATGTTTTTTCTTCTCAATATCCTAGCATCTCTTTTTCCCTTGAATGGGAAAACTCCGGTTCTCTCCCTTTTTTGGATTTTCTTCTAAGTAAAAATCCTGTCTCAAATCGGTTACAATTCTCAGTCTATCGAAAACCCACTTTGGTATCTTCTTTAATCCCATATGACTCTTCCCATCCACCATCATATAAATTAACCCCTTACGATTTTTGATCAATAGGGCATTTTCCCACTCATCTTCTATTGGATTGCATCATGAAGAATTTAATAGAATTTACCCATTGGCAAGGCCGGCTTCCCTCGGCATAAGATCTCCAACCTAATTCGTCAGAAACTAAGAAGCATGACTACAACTTTACAACAAGATGTACGCAACGTTCGCTATGTGGGTTCAATGAACTTCTACCAGCCACTTGTGAACATTCTGAAGAGATTCTGCAGGAAGGAAGCGATGGGTTTCGGCATCAAGACAACTAATGTTTTTGACCTGATACAGAAAGACAGGGACTCTGTGCAATTAAAGAAACGCTGTGAGGTTTATTTAATCCCACTGTGTTCTACTTCCCCAGAAAACAGGGACATCTGCTACATAGGATTCACTTTAAGAAATCTTGGATTACGTATGGTGGAACATGAATACTCACTTCGTTCCAATACTATTTCAACATCATTAACCAGGACTCTCACAAACGGAACATTTTGCCCGGACTGGGATGGGGTTAGGATATACATCTGCTAGTAATAAACAGACATTACTATTTACAGAAGCATTAGAGATTACGTATTTTTCTGAAGAGTTCTGCAATGAGGAAATGCTGATCAATGTGAACTCTATTTCGCAAGGACTACTGACATGGTTGTTAAAAACTTTTAATGATTATGTACTACCTTTGTAAAAACCTCTGTTAATCATATGTTACCTGGCAACCTGAACTTGCCACGCTATGCATTGTGGGAATTGGGGGGGGGGGGGAGATAACTAAATAATACTGTACATGCACACCAGCGGTGCTGATTAGGCCTGAAGATGCAGCCATAGCGGCTGTGAAAGATCTTGCCTGTCTTTTAGCTGATTTTAATCGTAAATAAAATTTTCTTATCTCTGCAGTTTAACTCGGTTAAAGTGTTTGTGAATCGTGCTTCTGACAGCTATTGCTCTTACAATTTTTACTTGAATTACTCAGCACGAGATATTATTGATGTGACTTGATGTGAATAAAGTACTTTATTGCTGTTCTCCTACCTGTAATGAGAGAGAGAGAGAGAGAGAGATTACTTTAGTACTTTATTCTTCTTTTTGGGTCACTATGGATATTATATTAAAAATTACAGTAAATTACAGTATTTTGAGAAGAATTTGCCTTAAGTTCTTATTAAAAGTAAACAAGATTTTAATGAACTAACTTTCTTTTGCTATGTTCAACAATATTTTTCTGTTATGACGAATTCAAAAAAATAATAAAAGAACAGCATAAGAAAAATGTCTTCCTCTTTTCTTTTCTTTTTTTCTGTGATCAACTTTAACGATTTTTCTCAAAAGATGTGTGAAACCATTTCTGTAATGATTGTAAATGTATTGCTCTTCTAGGTGCAAGGATTAGGGACTGCATTTAAGATACTTTTCTCAGGAGAAACTGGCTCATCATTTTCATTACCGCAGATGAAGAAAAAGAAGTTTCAGCTGTCACGTGCTGAGATTGTTTCACTATTCAATGGGTTTGGAAGGTAAATGCTGTTGACGTTGTTTAAGATATAGCGTATGAGTGTCAAATTATCTTTATCTCAGAGTGCTTTTAATTGTGTGTGTGTATATGTATTACAGCATTCAAATTCTTTGGGGATCAGCTGCTCCAAGACCACCAAAATCAAAATGCCGGTGGTCTGATGGACCTGTCACTGTTTTTCAGGTAATGTACGAGGAGGATTCAAATTTCACCTGGACTTTTTTTCAATCGGATATTGATTTACCATACAGCTAATGTTACATCACTTACCTTTCGAAGTAATCTCCATCGTGGTCCATACATTTTTTCCAGTGTCCTGGGAGCTTCCGGATCCCAGTTTCATAGAATTATTTACTCTGTTGTTTAAACCATCTCAGGATGACACTTTTCATTTGATCTGAACTTCTGCCCTCCCAAAACTTCCTTTAATGGGCTGAACAGGTGGTAGTCACATGGTGACATATCCGGGCTGTGTGGAGGGTGTGGTACAACATCCCATCCCAATCCCTCCAATGTTTCCATAGTCACTTTAGCAGTGTGGAGCCTGGTGTTGTCTTGGAGAAGGCATTCTCCACTGTTGAGGAATCCTGGTCTCTTCTTTCTCAGTGCTGCCTTAAGGGAGTTCTTGAGGAGATCGCTGTAATAGGTGGCATTGATTGTTTGATGATCTTCCTGGAAATCCATAAGAATAATACCATTAATGTCCCAAAATACCGTAGCCATTACCTTCGTGGCTGATGCCCTGATCTTGAATTTTTTTGGGTGGGGGCGAATCACTGTCTCCACTCCATTTTTGCTTTCTGGCATATGGTAATGAATCCATGTCTCGCCCACTGTCACCACATGTCTGAGAAAGTTGCCTCCTTCTCTCTGATGTCTTCAGAGCAACATGTTTGCAATTTGCAACCTGCTGGCTTTCTGCTTGTCAGACAGCTGCTTTGGTACCTATCTGGCACACACTTTGCTGAAGTGCAGCTTATCATGAATGATGGTATGCATGCTGCCGGCACTGATGTTCAGTGCAGAGCTCAGATCACTTACGGTAATCTTCCTGTTGTTCCATATAAGCTCATTTGTGCACGCAGTCATGGCGTTCTTAACAGCAGTTGCAGGTTGTGCCTTGTGTGGTTCATTGCTGATGCTTTCTCTGCCTTCCTTGTCCTTGAACGCTTTAAACCATTCGAAGACGGATGAATGGGACAGACACAAATCACCAAACTGTGTTTGAAATGTTTGGTGAATTTCACTGCCACTTGCACCTTCATTGCAATGAAATTTGATAATTATTCTCTGCTGCACCGAAGTCGAAACACCTTCACTCACCATTTCTCTTTCTGCAATGCGGGAGTTGTCATGGCAATGAAAATTAACAAAACAAGCGGTGTTCTGGTAGCATGCGATACCAGTGTTGCCAAACACACAATAATAATTTAAACAATTTTTCAAACTAATACACTGCCGGACAATTGTTAAGGACAGATGACAATGGCAATGATAGCAACCATAAAATGGAAGGCAGGAAAATGTCGAAATTAGCATAAGTGCGGGATACAGTAAGACGTGTTGTGCGTATGCAAATTTTGGATTGCCGGACTTGTTCGTGACGTCATAGCGCTGATAAGAGATATAAAGGATTTGATGCATATTGACCATTGTTGTTCAAACGCAAAGTTGAAAGGGAAAGAATCAATTGATGAACTTGCAAGTTTAAGTATGTCTTCCCGACATCACCTAGATTATTTTACGCATGGCCGTATTATTGGCAAGATTGAAGAAGGGCGAAAAATAACATATGTTGCCAGGGAGTTCGACGTCAGCCACAGTGTTGTTTCAAGGCTTTGGAAATCATTTCAAACAAATGGAGAGTGTAGCAAACGCCATGGGGGAGGTCGTGTTCGCAGTACAACTCCTGCAAAAGATCGGTACATAGTGCTATCAACAAAAAGACACCGGCACAGCACAGCTAGTGAGGTAGCAAATCAGTTTATGGCTGCTACTGGCAAGCGGATCTCCCGAAAAACTGTCGCCAGACGTTTGCATGAAGAAGGACTATACGCCCGCCGTCCTGTTGTGTGCATCCCATTGTCCAGACATCAGATGTCACCGTACCGCCCGTTTGCAATGGTGCCATCAACATCGCAATTGGACAAATAACAACTGGTCTGCTGTCCTCTTCTCAGATGAGAGTAGATACAGTCTATCGTCTGATTGTCGACGACAACTGATCTGGCGTGATAGTGGTACTGCATATTGTCCAGCAAACATACAGGAAAGGGACCGATATCCGACATGTAGTGTCATGGTATGGGCTGGCATCATGATCAATGGCCGTACGTCCCTCTATGTGCTTCCAACTGGGACTATGACTGGCCAACGATACATTAATGATGTTCTGCTACCTCATGCTTGCATGTTCCGTGGTGCTGTCGGTGATAGATTCATTTTCATGGATGACAATGCAACATCTCATCGAACAGTCGCTGTCCAGGAGTGTCTTGAGAGCGAGGATATTCAATGCCTCGTATGGCCAGCATGTTCTCCAGATCTGAATCCCATTGAAAATGTGTGGGATGCTTTGGGGAGGAGTCTTGCTGGTCCCCAATGCCCTCCAATAAACAAGGACACCCTCATCCGTGCACTGGCAGAGGAATGAAATAAATTACCCCAACAGCTGCTTGATAATGTTGTGCAAAGCATGACACGACGTGTGGAATCTTGCATCGCCCTCCATGGTAGCCATATCCCGTATTGACATCTTACACCGGAACGCCTGCGGACGGTAATTGCATTTTTTTCACGTTTATGTATTCTGCACAAAATGGCCTGTTTGTCCCTTGAACACGTTCCAAAGCCTTCTGGATTTCAGAGCACAATAAATTGTCTTTCTTGTAATGTCCTGGCATTCTGACATTATTTTATTTCACTTGACATCCAACCACACTTACTTTTTTATGCGCTATATAGCCGTTTATGATCCGTCCTTAGCAATTGTCCAGCAGTGTATATATTAGAAACAAAATTCCAGGTCAAATTTGAGCACCTGTAATAAATTATTTCAGATAAAAAGCTACCCCCCCCCCCCCACACACACACACAAAGTGAAGTTGCCATTTCTAGTTTTTCATTAAGTTTAGTTTTTCCAATGATTTTTTTTATTTAATTTTTTCTGTTATTTTTAAGTTAATCCTCCCCCCCCCCTAAAGCGAAGTTGCAAAGTATTTTATGTTTTTTATGTTCATGGTAGATAACAAATAACTTACTTATTATTTGGTATTACAATTTTTTCTAAAGTCCAGTGGATAAAAATTGTGTAATCTATGCATTATGATGAAAGGTCCTGAAGTAAAATATGTTAAAGGCGATCAGCCCCAGGCAAGCACAAAGAACTACAGATTTGGCAGCCAGTGAGTACAACTCTTCTTCAGGGCAAGGAACCTTGCGGTTGTGTGTGTGTGTGTGTGTGTGTGTGTTGCAGTGGCAGACTAGGAAGCATCAATTTAAAAAGTGGCAACCCAGGTTACTTTATGATAAATAACACAGCAATCAAACATTACTAGTTAACACAGCAATCATTATCATGCCGTATTTGCCATGTATTATGAGAAGAATATTTCTTCCACTCTTTATACCAGGTTACTTTGTTTGTAAAAGGATATGCACCTGCTGCTTATACATACATATAATTAAGCTATTCTCTGAGATTCAGAGGTTAGCTCCTCAAAAGAAGACCATCTTTTTAGTAAACATTTAACTGATTGAACTAGATTTTATGTACTGTTGGTGTATCAAACATCTCCATTTACAATGATCTTGGCACACATCTCAAGCTTCACTGATATCCATCGCATGTTGCACACAAGACCTTTTTACTTCACACTCATAACATTTTTCTCAAGTAGACATTCCTAAATCTGGTCCTTCCATGATTTTGTTGGCCTTCATCTACCTTTTTTTCCTGCCACTTAGTCTGAAAAAACCTGCTGCTTATGGACTACTAAAATTAATGACATCAAGGACATTCAGTTGTACTACTATAGAATTATCAGAGGTGGGGTCTGTTGTTTACAGAAAGTTTCCCTGGTTTTACAACACTGACATAGGACATGACTGCATGTATGTACTTCTGTATGTGCAGTTATGGAAGCTCTGAACGAGCTGAAAAAATTAGAAAAAGAGTGTGTTATATTCTAGGGCCAAAATTAAAATGTGACACAAAACAGAAAGTGTAGGACAGTAAATATTTCTCAAAGTTTGTTGAGCAAATAATTAAGCAACTAAAAGCTAGTAGGTATTTGGACATCAATGGAAGTTTAATCTTATTCTTGTATAAATGCTCTCTGAAACCATGTACAGTGAACTTTGGGAAGGAAGAAATTCAAAATTTAAACAGCTAGTATAGAAATTGAGCAGATTTCCTTTAAAAAGTCATTACATTCTTGTATTATAGAGCCCAATAAATTATCATGGAAAGAGAGAAATTCACAGTTTCATATTGGGAATTGAAATATTTGGGTTGTGGTTGATGATGTTGTTTTATGTTTTAGTCCTTGCACACCAGCAGTGTGAGAACAACAGTTTAGAAATATGGGCGAAATAAAGCAGGCTGGCTAAATGAACTGAAAATGTTCCAGACTTAATGAGGGTATTGCCATAATATTTGTCGTATAATTCACAGATGTGATCTGTTACAAAAAGTTATAAATTTAGGTTCTGCATATAACAGGCCACTGTCATGTCTTAGTGATATCCGTGTGTGTAGATTGCTGTATGCTGAGGACGCTGTCCTGTTGGCAGAGAGTAAAAGTGAGTTGCAGAGTATGTTGTTCCAGATGTATGAAGTTTGCATGAAATTCAAACTGAGTATAAATATGGGAAAAACCAAAGTTATGGTTTTTGAGAGAGGAACGGGTAGTAGTGAATGTAATATAAGTCTAAATAGCACAGTGATTGACCAGGTGAATGAGTTTGTGTATTTAGGAAGCATGTTTGACAGAGAGAACAAATTGAATGATTAAATTAGTAGGCGAGTGAATTCTTCATTGAAAGCAGGGTGCGCACGCGTGCTTGAAAACCTGGAAAGTCCTGGAAAATCATGATTACGTTTTCAAGGCCTGGAATATCCTGGAAAAACGGTGTTTTTTTAATGCTGTCTTGAAAAGCCTTGAAATTTGAAATTAGTGCTTAAAAAATTGCCCTTTTAGGAAATCTTGTTACTGTTACCCCTTCTTTTTTAAAGTTCCTTTCCTCTGTTCTCAAAGAAACCGCCGGCAGCGGTTTCCGATGTGCACCAAATCCTAATTTGGCTGGGGGAAAAAAAAAGAAAAAAAAAAGGCACTACTTCCTGTGCAATAAAATTGGATGATTACTAGTAGGTCGAAGGGGAGCTTGATGTCCGTCCGACAACTGAGAACGGAAGGGGAAAGAAGAGGCATTTAGCATTTGCAGGGGGGTCGCGTATGTACGAAGTCAGCTGGCATCCACCAGTGAGGAGTATGCCTGAACAACACATTCATCTTCTTCTTGTTTATGTGCATGCCACCCTCCCTCCCCTCAAGAGACTTCCGCTACTTATGATAAAAAATAAGAAAACTATCTTTGCGAATTTTTCACGAAAGTGGCTGAAATTTTTACATTCACTGTAATTGGATTACAGAAGCTCACTTCCAAAATTCCAATTGAATCGGTTTAAAACTTTAAAAGTTAGCATTGGTAATTTTTATTATGGACAAGTATGTGTGCCTCTTTGGACAGAGTGAGCCTCCAGCAGAAAGGGTGTTACCATAGCAACGGTTGATTGACAGCTGGGAGCGCTGATCTGAAGTCCTTGGTTAGGAAGAAAGCAAACACCTGTTTATCACTTCCACAGCTCAAAAGGACTAGGAGAAAATTTTCAGAAATCCATTTTTCCAAATTTTGAAAATAACACAGTAAAATTTTTACAGTAGTTAAGATACATCACAATAAAGTTCTAGTGCAAATTTCGCCAAATTCCGTTAGGAACTTTAGCAGATGCAAAAAAAATAATAATAATAATAATCTTCCGTTGCATAATCGGATTGAAAAAAAAGAAACAGTAATTATAAATTACGGGAAAAGCAAGTGAATTATTTTTTTTTAGATGCCATGGTTTATTTAAACAGAGTGATCCTTAAATTTTTTTTCTGGGATGATATGGACTCTATTTGAATTACAAACATATGTTTTTATTCAGACGTCTGAGTTACTGTTTTAATAAAAAAATCATCTATAATTAAAAAAAGTTTTCAATGGATTTAAGCAATATTCAGCAGATAAACAAACGTATTTTAGTAAATTGCAACATCATGACGTAAATGTGGTAATTTTGTCGAAAATTTAGCTTTTTTTTTTTTTTTTTTTTTACATTTTCTATTATAGTTAAAGTGAAGGAAGAAGGGTGCAACTTGACAGTTCAGTGAACTGCAGGTGGTGATTTATGGCGATGTGCCAAATGAAAAGAAGCCATTCCATCAGGTCATTCCAAAGGTTGTGTGTGTGCGTGGACACGTCCTCCTGCTGTTTGATCTTAATCGGAATGTTTTTGTGCATGGGGGTGGGGGTTGAGAGAAATATCTGTTTCAGCTTTACAGCTTTCACGGCTCTTTTTTTTTTCTTGGTAATAAATAAAAATCATAGTTGCTGCATTCACCATTGATCCATGTTTGCATTTCTTGAATATAAACAGCAGACAATCAGAAACATGGTGTTGGGCGGGTCTTGATGTTCTTCATTTTGCATATGCTGAATTCAGTTCTGTGGGAATAAGGAATGACTTATACTGTGAATATATACAAAACTACATATTTTTGAGCTGAAAAAATAGGTCTACTTGTACACAGTAGCTAACGTGTGAACTCAGATGAAGACAATCAGACATACGGACGTCTGATTCCATAAAAAAAAATCAACATAGTTTTTATTTACACTACAGGTAAGAAAGCAAAAACATGTTTTTAAACGTTATAAAGGAAAACGGATTTTTGAAACGCATGACTTGATGATCTTAATTTCTGAAAGTTTCTTTTTTCCACATCCTTTTTTATTTTCAATTACAATACACTGTAACAGGATACTGTGTGTTGTATCACTTAGTGATATGGCAGATTTTCGGTTGCCGATATCCGCGATCGTAAGCGGTAGTTGCATTGCGATTGTTGATGATGACAAGATAAATACTGGAGTGATGTAAAATGTGCATAAACTAAAAAAAAAAAAAAAAGTTCGCGCCCCCCCCCCCCGAACTTTTATGTGGTCATCATAGCTGATCAACCATTTCATTCCATGAACATCAGCACATTTCAATCATTTGAACATTGGGGGTATCTGAAGGAATTCAGCCGTGCTTAAGTGCCTAGCGCAACAAAAACATGCTAATTTTGGACAGTTCTATTCCCTTCCCCTCTACCATCCCTAATAATTGAGAGTGCATACTGTAGTTTCAAATATTCTATTTATGAGCTAGTTTTTGCACTGTTCGTTATGCTTTTATTTTCGAAAGTACTAACACTTTCGAACTATGGTTGCAGAAACGTTTATGCTTTGGGTTTGTCTGTACGATAATTCGCATGAAAGCGGCTGAATTTTGGCAGAAATTTTAGTATGCTGTTGGGTACAACCTGGAAACCTACCCTGTTGAAAAAGGTTGAAATTAAATTTAAAGGCCAAGACATAAGAACAGTATTCGTTCTCCAAGCTTAGGAATGTTAACTCACATAAAATCTGTTTGATTGCAACAAAGTTTTGGTATGTTATCAGGGAGGAGAAACCTACCCTTGTAGAAAATGGTCCAACTTGAATTCAAAGGTCAGGGCATAAGAACAGAATTTATTCTTTATGATCTTGTGCTTGATAAACTTGATCCATTTGCATAAAGCACATTCATCCATTTGCATCTTTCATCATTTTTATTACTTAAAACTGAAATTACTTTAAAAAAATAATTTGAACATGATACTGTAAAGCATAATAATCATCCTGGAATTTTTTTGTATATGTCCTGGAAAAGGCCTGGAAAGTCCTTGAATTTTTTCACCCCAAAAGTGTACGAACCCTGTGAAAGTTATGGCTGCTTTGGGAAGTTTTCACAGGAATAATGGGTTCTCAAGAGAGTCCTGCATGGCTGTGTATGAATTAAGAAGATGGTAGTGTAGAACACGCTAAGTTACTTCAGCCATTACTATGGCCTTCATCAGCGCGACTACAGTTGGTTACGTTACCTACCAGATTGGAAAGGTAAGTTTTGAAATGGTAACTCCGGGTGATGTGATGCAATGAGGGATTTTCAGATGTATGGAACAAAAATGGGAAGCTCAGAGTTGCAATTTTTGGAAAATAAAATTTCCAAACTTTTTCTAAGCCTCAGAGGGATCCAACTTTTGTATCGGACCAAAGCGGAATAGCAGAAGTGTCAGACATGGTAAGTAGATACAAGGAAAAGGAAGGTTTCCCAAATTTCACATCAGATTTGCGTTCTTGGAAGTTCATTCCGGAAAATTATCTCAAGGCTTCAGGAACACAAATCTGGTGTGAAATTTGGGAAACCTTCCTCTTCCTTGTCTCTACTTACCATGGCTGACACTTCTGCTAATCTGCTTTGGTCAGATACAAAAAGTTGGCTCCCTTCCAAAATCGGTTTGCTCTGAGGTTTAGAGAAAGTTTAGAAATTTTATTTTCCAAAAATTGCAACTCTGAGCTCTCCATTTTCGTTCCATACATCTGGAAATCCCTCACGGCATCACATCATCCACAGTTACTGTTTCAAAACTTACCTCTCCAATCTGGCAACGAAACCAATTGTAGTCGCACTGATGAAAGCCATAGTAATGACTGAAATATATTTGCCTTAAAACTTTTATATATAACTTAGCGTGTTCTACACTACCATCTTCTTAATTTGTTTGTTAGTTATGTGCATTACCTACCACTCTTTTATGCTGTGTATGAAAGTGTAATTGTTCCTACTCTGATGTATGGCAGTGAAACCTGGGTAGTCATTTGTATGCTGGAGAAATGCGTTACTTATGGGGGGTTTGTGGCAAGACATGTTCTGGTCGTGTGAGGAATGAAGATGTGTTGCAGTTGTGTAATGTGAAGCAAAATGTTGTTAGCCAGGTGGAGACTAATATGCTTGGGTTGTTTGGCCATGTTGAAAGAATGAGTGATGAGATGCTTACTAAGAAAATCTTTTTAGCCCATGTGGCAGGAAGAAAAGGCAAAGGAAGACCAAGGAAGTCGTGGGAGGATCAGATTCAGGAGTGTCTACAGGAGAAAAAGATTATGAGTATGAAGTATAGAAGATCTTGTGTACGACGTGTGATGGATGTCAGTGAAGCCCGAGTTGTATGTCAAGATCGCTGTAAATTGAGAAGTTTGATACAGCAACAGTAAGTAAAAATTAATTGGTAGTTTGTATTTCTTTGTGGAGCTAACTTCTGAATCTCAGAGAACAGCTTAGTGATATGTATGTATGTATGTACACTGAAGTGCCAGAAAAACTGGTACAGACGAGCTTATGCAGAATACATAGCAACGTCACCTATGTGCGTACTCGGTTGCATCCGCCAGTGCGTATATAAAGCAATGCACATCCTTGCCAGCTGTCAGAGCAGTTTTCGGCATGAGAATGACAAGTAATAACGATTTAAGCGATTTTTCCAACGCGGTGTCAGAGTTGGCGCTCGTGAGATGGACCATAGTATTTCGGAGGTACAAATGAAGTTCGGATTTTCACGGACGTTCATTGCAAGGGTGTACCGTGACTACAAGAATTCCGGCAAAACCTCCAATCTACGATACCAGTGTGGCCGTAAAAAGACATTGGGTGAACGTGACCATCGTCGGCTGTCAAGAATCGTTTCACGCGATAGGTGTGCAGCACTCTCACAGGTATCATCTGAATTCAATGCTGGAGCCTCAACAAGCGTCTGGACTGTGCAGTGTACCCTGCACGATATGGGCTTTGGGAGCCGACGCCCAACTCGAGTCCCCTTGATGGGTGCACGACACAGAGCTATGCGCCTCGCTTGGGCACAGCAACATCGCCACTGGACACTTGATGATTGGAAACAAGTAGCCTGGTCTGACGAGTCGTGTTTCCAACTGTATCGGGGAGATGGAAGGATTCGTGTGTGGCGCAAACTCCATGAAGCCATGGATCTCGCCTGTCAACAGGGAACTGTACTGGCTGGTGGGGGGTCCATAATGGTATGGGATGTGTTTAAGCTGGACTTCACTTGGACCCCTGGTACGTCTAAAAACGTCTGTGACCGACCAAGGCTATCTGCGCATCCTTTCTGATGAGGTACAACTGTTCATGCCCTTGCATTCATGCTGATGGGTTTGGCCTGTTCCAACAGGACAATGCACCTCCACAGAAGTGTCGGGATGCCACATTATGGTTAGAAGAGCATTCATCTGAGTTTGGGGTTTTACCATTCCCACCCAAGTCCCCAGATCTGAACGTGATGGAACACATTTGGGATGCCATGCAATGCGCTATCTAACACAGGAATTCGAGACCTCGGAATACACCACTCCCGTGGGGGACCTACCAAGTATTAGACTGGTGTACCAGTTTTTCTGGCACTTCAGTGTGTGTGTTGGTGTGTGTGTGTGTGAGGCCACTTTGAAAAAAAAAAAACTTTTCTTGTGGCTCTTTGATACTGAAAAACTTCACATGGTAATTGTGTAGGAGAGGTGGTATGTAAGTGGAAAATTACCAAAATGCATTAGTAATGGGAAAAAATGTGATGCAATACAAAATTAGGTGGCCTGCAAAGAGTTGAAATTTTTTTTATTTTATGTTTTTATTCATGGGCATTTTAACACAATATGATGCAGTGAAGGGATTAAATAATATTTGCTGTCATGGAAGATTAACATGTTGTGGGAAGTCAGCAGCACCCACGAACATGGATGCCTCTGAGCTTCATGGATACTGCTGTGCTATCTCACAGCACTTATTTTTGCTCTTCTCATTTATTGTGTGAATCTCATTCAGCAAGTTTTGCTGTGCTAATTGCATTAGTTAAGGCTTTCATTCATTCTTCTGTTGAAACATTTTCAAAGTACTACATATTGTCCATAGTTCGGAACTATGGTAGTGCTGAAAAAAACTAGGGATTTTTGCTCATTACTTAGATTTTAAAAAACAACTATAGATCTTTGTTCTGTATTCATATTTTTAAAAAAACAACTACACATTTTGGTTCTTTATTGACTTTAAAAAAAACCTATGTGGTTTTGCTTACAGTTACTTTACTTAATACTAGCAAAGGGCAACCAATCTTGCCCAGGCTTAACAAAAAAATGCATGAATCAGCTTCTCAGCCAGCATTTTCCAAGTTTTCCTAAAATTGTGAATAGGGTATATTGCAATGGAAACACTTAATTGAGATATGTTCCAGTAATAAAAAGAAATGAATTTGAAGAGAAAAATAATAAAATCTATACTAGTGCTGCTGGCACAAGTGGCTGAAGCCAGCAATCTTTATTGATTGTGAGTATAGGAAATTTAAAATATTTGAAACATCTGCATTTTTCTATTTGTTGTGATCAGTGTAATATGCAGTTCTTCTGAAGCGTAAGTACATCTTTGAAGGGCCTCTTGGTCAGCGGCATTGAGTGTTCTCCATTTACAGCCAAGATGAAGTGGTTTTTATTTTTGCCAGCTCTGGAGCAGTAGAGCTGGGCATAGGAAAAGCATGTGTTTTGCAGGTTGAGTCCAACAACTTTTAATAACTTACCCTGTGTCTTATTGATACTGGGAAAAACTGAAACAAATTAGAAACTGTAGGCATTTAAACTGAAGTGGGTGTTCAAATAAGACAATTGGATATGTGGAATAAAAATATGATCTGCAGCATGTCAATCATGATGGTAGCTTTGATGACATTTCAGTTGAGTTTCTTGACAGTCAGTTGTGTTTCATTATAGATTGTTGGTGGATCCAGATTGCGCCAAGATAAAATAAATAAATAGCCAAAATGTGGTGCAGTTTTGCTTCTAGATAATGGTATTTTGTTTCGATATCTTATTTTTCATTCAGTATGAACACCTGAAAGATTGGAAACATAAAATACCTTAAACATCTTTAATCCAATATTGCTTGAAAATACTTCTAAGCCAAAGATGAGCAAACTACAGCCCACAGGATAAATTATTTAAATGTGTTTCTTCTCTTAGACATGACACATAATTTAATCTGGAAAACATTCTTTTGTTCTATTCTGAAACGCTTCTTGTTAATTTCTGGATACAGTTTCAAGATAGAATTCATTTCACCTTTCAAAAGCACCCTTTCCAAATTGCTTACAACATTTGCTGCAACCCTTGAAAAAGACACTAACCTAATCGAATGAGATGTCCACTGATGCCTGGGGGGGGGGGTTGAGACTTCGACATCATGTCCTATTGACAGTGGCAAGGATGTATGCATGTGTAAAATATTTTTCGTTGTCAGGACTTGGTTGCTTGACCTTGCCAACTTTTTGAGGTGAGGGATCTTAGAAACTGACTTACTGATGAGCATCTGTCTCCTCTCTTGAGAATCGCCTACTTACATATGACACCCAGATTATGAAAAAGTGCTGGAAGCTCAATCACAGTTTCAATCATTTCACAACCAATCATATAAATCTTTTGAATGAACTTAAAAACAATATAGTAGGTATATTTGATTGTTTCATATTCTTAATGTAAACTTATTCATCTCAGTCTATTATGTGTGCTTATCATTTTTTTAAAATGAATTTTGAAGAAAAATTAATGAAAAAGTCTTTGGTCCTTAGAAAATTTGTTTTTTTTCATTTGACCTTCCTATAAGTAAGTTTTCCCATCCCTGCTCTAAACCATCCTGGGAAAATATCACTTTAATTTACAAACATAAGAAGAAAAACAAAATTTTGATTTTTGAATCTGTATGTATCTAAAAGACCAAGCATTGAAATTGTAACAGCTATGCACCAATTAATCTATCCAGTACTTTGAAAATCTAATTAATCAAGAAGAACAACTAAGAAATAGAAATAAAATGTGCACCAACCAAAATAACTTTTGCCATCCAAGTCTTTCAACCAGCCAACAATAGATAGTGGCATAAAATGAACACCTCTTTGAATCAAAGAGGATGCATGATGTGGAGGCTACTCAGTAACCAGTAGCTGTTCAACACACCAACCCAGAGGTTTTAGCAGAGGCAGTACATCAGACCCATTTGCTGACAAAGAGCTACTCACGATTAGGGAGGTTTATTTATGATGATGATGATTGATTAATTCAAGGGTCAAAATGCATCCAAAAGTTATATACAGCTTGTTTGAGGAACATCATGCACCACTTATTTCATTAATTCCTTTTTTTGGTTTTTAATCCAGCAATAACTTTTTCAATTCTTCTTTACTGCTATTTTTTAAGGAATTTTTTACTTGGACTTATTTGGGATTAGTACTTTCCATCACATCAAGTTTTCTGCATATGGAGGCAGATGGTGTCCATGAGGCCTTTAGTGGCTGCTCCCACATTTTCTCATCATTTCTCACCACAGGCAGTAAGATGTTGTACACAGTGCAGCGGCATGTGTTTATTGTGAAGAATTCTGATGTACCAATTCTGTTACTGCCACACAAAGGGCTTACCTACACGAGTATGGTGTTCGTGGTGGTCCTGTCCAGAAGACTATTCTAAGATTCATGGAGAATCTAAAAGAAACACATTAATTACTGAGTGAAAAAGGGAAGCACAACCTGTCTTCAAGAGTGCTGCAGTGTGCAGAAGATGTTTATAAGCAATTGTTTCGCTCCCCCGGAAATCATTATGCCGATTGTCACAGGAGACCAGCTACCCTTTGACGATGTGCCAAAGAGCAGCTAAGCATGCAAAAAATCAGGCCACACAGAGTGACAGCTGTACACCAGCTGACGGGGCTCAACAAGATTAAGCATGTACATTATTGCAATTGGTTCCTCAACTGGGTGGAAAGAAACCCTGGAATATTGATGATGACATGGTTTACTGGTGAAGCTTAATTTTATCTCTCAGGATATGTAAATTCTCAAAACATGAGGATTTGGGTATCTGAAAACTCTCATGTGATCCACAAGACGCCACTTCATCTGCGAAAAGTGGGATATGTGGTGTGCAATTTCCACTGAGAGAGTCATTGAACCAATTTTATTTGAAGGGACTGTGAACACTGCTGTGTACAAGCACATTTTCATGACCTTCGTGGAGCAACTAGATGACATCGAGCTTACGTAGGGGTACTTCCAGTAGGATGATAGTGCCACATGCCACACCTTCAATGAGTTTATGGCACTCATCAACAGTTTTTGTGGACCATGTTGTCTCCAAAGACCTGTGATCCCCAGGTCGCCAGACTTGACGTCAGCTGATTACTTCTTGTGGGGCTATCTTAAGGAGATGGTCTACAAAAACAGGCTACAAATCATTCAGGATCTCCGAGAAAACATCACGACTACAACAAAAAATGTTGACACAGACATGTTGAGGCATGTATCAGTGAACATGGTGAAACATGTGCAAATGTTTCTCAAAGAGGAGGAGAGAGACTTTCAGCACTTGATGCAATGGTAAGTCATTCTCCCATTATTAACCTCTCATCTACATGTAGTTATGTTACTGTTTGGTTATTAAGTCAAATGATTGACCTATTTAAAAAGTGAGACTTCCCATTGAAATACCCTGTATATGCTGTATACTTCCATAATGCTGTCCTATCTTTCCAAAAAGGTGATTAATGCCTTTCCATCTTATCCTTCCTATCTTTTGCCTTACTTTGATGAACCAGATTTGCTGCTTCATGCTTTTTACAGCAATATGAATCTTCAGAAACTCTACCTTGTATCCGCTGCAAATATGCTTCCTTCTTTCTCTTTACTGCTTCTGTAATCTCTTTGTTCCATGAAGCATCACATTCAGTGCTACCTGCTGTTGCAGTTCTACCACAAACCTCTTCAGCAACAGTGACAATGCAATGTTAAAACATGTCCACTTCTTTTCCACATTCCTTTCTAGCAAATTATAAGCCAAAATGCAGTTTCCTGAACACCAACTGTCACAAAGATATGTGTATAGGTTTTTCTTAAGAACCTTTTTTTTTTTTTTTTTCTTCCTTTATGCCTTAAAAGAATTACATATCAACTGTAAGAAACCATAAGAAATGCCTGATTGAACCAATTAAAACAAATCCTGATCTTAATACTATTCAGTACTCTTGTCAGACGAATATGTTACTAAAACTTTATGGCAAGATATTAGTTGGCTGAAACCAGCACTATACCAAAACATGTTTGGAAAAGAATACAATTACTTTTTAAATTTTTTATCTGAAGTATATGAATATTGGGGGTAGGGAAGATATTTTTATTCCTTATGAACAATGTTTGGTAAGTTATAACATGTTTAAGAGAAACTCCAACAGTTTCATCCTGAAATTACTCTAAATTAAATACTCATATTACATATCACTAAGCTGTTCTCTGAGATTCAGAGGTAAGCTCTACAAAGAAATACAAACTACAAGATAAATTTTTAATAACTGATTATTTACTTACTGTTGCCGTATCAAACTTCTCCATTTACAGCAATCTTGACACGCAACTTGAGCTTCACTGACATCCATCACACAACGTACACAATACCTTCTATACTTCATATCCATAATCTTTTTCTCATGCAGACACTCCTGAACCTGATCCTCCCATGACTTTTTGGCCTTCCTCTGCCTTTCCTTCCCGCCACTTGGGCTAAAAAAAAAAATTCTTAGTAAGCATCTCATCACTCATTCTTTCAACATGGCCAAACCACCAAAGCATATTAGTTTCCACCTTGCTAACAACATTTGACTTCACATTACACAACTGCCACGCATCTTCATTCCTTATGCGATCAGAATGTGTCTTGCCACAAACCTCCATAAGTAACGCATTTCTCCAGCTCACAAATGACTCCTATGTTTCTTCTGTAGTACACAGGTTTCACTGCCATACATCAGAGTACAATACAATACAAATACTCTCTGCAAACTCACGTTTGCTCTCTGCCAACAGGACATACAATACAATTATTTATTGCACACATTTAAAACTTACAGTTATATGAAAATGCAATACACCAGGAGGAATCTGAACACATTGGTTTTAAGGCAATTCCCCATATCAGATGTAAGAAAAAGAATAAAACATATGGCATATATGAAAGCAAGTAAAATGGTTATAACAGAAGCACCACTGTTTGCAGCATGCTTGGAACTAAAATTTAATGATAGGGTTGAGATTCGTTATGGAGATCAGGGTGATTTACATTGTAATTTTGCAGAGACAAGGAAAACTTTTTGATATTTTCCAGGGATCTAATGCTCTCTGGGAGATTATTCCATAGGATAATGGCTTTATACAGTATGCTATTTAAACCATAATTAAGTCTAACACACGGCTGACATAATTTGTTGTTAGCAACAGATCTGGTGAAGATAGAATAATCCAGATATTTGATGTCAGATTTAAAAATAGGCAGTTTAAGATGCATTATTTTAAAAAACATGATACCTAGTTTCAAGGTAACATTGTATAATGGTGTGACATTAATAATTGTAGGAACAATTACACCCTCATACACAGCCATGCGGGACTCTCTTGAGAACCCATCATTCCTGTGAAAACCTCCCAAAGCAGCTATGACTTTCAATGAAGAATGCACTCGCCTACTAATTTCACCATCCAATTTGTTCTCTCTGTCAAATATGCTTCCTAAATACACAAACTCATTCACCTGGTCAATCACTGTTTCATTTAGACTTATATTGCATTCAGTGCTAACAGTTCCTTGCTCAAAAACCATAATTTTGGGTTTTCCCTTATTTATTCTCAGTTTGAATTTCATACAAACTTCATACATCTGGGACAACATACTCTGCAACTCACTTTTGCTCTCTGCCAACAGGACAGTGTCATCAGTATGCAGCAATCTGCATGCACGGATATCGCCAAGACATAAACCAAGAATAATGTATTTTGCTTAACAATGTTGGCATATACTAAAGAATATTGATTTGGAAATTATGCCATTTGAACAACTTCAGAATAGAGGTCTGCACCATACAGTACATGTAGTATTTGAAAGGGTTATCTATTCTCCTATTTGGAAAGAACCACACCATTATACAATGTGTTTAATAGGATCTGATGCTATGTTACACTATTTAATATGGCATTAAAAGCAAAAGCACAGGACACAAAGCAAAAACTAATCTGTCATCATTGTGTCTGAAAGCCATTTTGTCATGTTTATGTTGAACTCTTTCAGAAAAATAAAATCCAGGTTAACTTACAACCTGCTTCATATGTAGGTGAGTCAAGTGAAAACCTTAAAAGTTGAAAATGGAGAACCCACGATTTGCAACTGTAGCCACAGTAAGCCACACAGTAGGTTAGAAGTGCATACTTTTTGTATGGTAGATCTAGTAGTGTTCGTTGCACTACCCTCTATAATTTAATTAAAAGAGCTTTCACACATACATGCAACAAAAAAATTTCGAGAAAAAGAAATAGAGTGGATCAAAAAGATATTAAGAACTTATGGATATCCTAGCAGGTTGATCAAAGGCCTCATGAAAAAATATAAAATATCTCTTACCAATATAAAAACAACATGATAAAAGAGATATGCAATATGTGGGTTCTTTTCCCTATTTGGGAAATATCAACCAAAAAGTAAATAATGTGGGAAAAAAATATATAAAAAAGGTATGAGACAATCTGTCACTAATTTGGCCACCATGATTAATAATACCAAACAGAAAACTCCAATATTGGAACAAGCAGGTGTACATGCCATTCCTATTGAGCTATTTCAAGATATTCCTCAAAAACAGGTTTATTATGGAAGCACAAAAAATAGATTAAAAAAGCATCTTGTTCAACATATAAAAAATTGGGAAAGAAAGGAAGAAAAGACAGCATTGATACAGTACTGTTTGAAACAGAAAACTATTGGAAGATATCACAATTGGTAACAATCACCGCAGCGAATGGGAACTCCAGTACTCTGCGGCAATTGCAATAAAAAAACAGAAAAATAATGCCTGCAGTATTCAGAAACCGTATAATATACCAGAGGTATGGAAGACTTTGATTAAAAGAGAAGAAACACATTATGAGCATAAGAAAAGTAAAAAGGTATGTTATACCTAACTGATTCATAGATAGCAGCACAGGAACCTGTGAAGAGCATTTTCAAACATGACATAAGATCCCAGCTGTTTTTTCAATGCATGTGTGATCCTTGTAGAGAACTTTAACTCGATTCACGTGTGTTGCTTACGTGACGCGACCGTGGAAGTTTTTTGACAGCCTTCCGAAAATGTATGTGACAACATACAAAAAGCTTCAAGATGAAAGTACTTATTAATAGTTCAGAAATAATTTTCAAATTTTATACATAGTAGTTGTTTTTAGCTGTAAAAATAGATTTTAAGTGATTTTAATCCATAGCGTAGTAGTTTTAGTTTTGTGCCATACTCTAACAAGCTGTAAAAAAAGGTTGAAAGTTTGAAATGCTACTTGAAGATCATCAGCATTACTCTAACTTACTTAGAGAACAACTGAAGGAGCTGAAGTCATGTGAGAGGGATGTAGAAAAGAAGTGGACAGGTTTTCAGAACCGTGTTGTTACTGCTGCTGAAGAGGTCTGTGGCACCACAATAGTGGGTAATAATGGAGGTGATGCTTGGTGGAATAGTGAGATTAAGGAGGCAGTAAAGAGAAAGAAGGAAGCCTATTTTGGGATGTTGCAAGGTAGTTTCTGTGGATGAATATTGCTGTAAGAAGCAGCTAAGCTGGTTCGCCAGAGTAAGCCAAAAGATAGGAAGGAGAAGGTGGAAAGGCATGAATTGACTTTTTTGTAAGATAAAAAAACTTTCTGGAAGTATGAGACTCAGGAAAAATGGGCAAAACAAAGTTGTAAGTTGTGTGAAGAATAAGATCAGGGAAATAATATGGGAGCTCAATGAGTTAAGTGAAAGATGGGGTGAATACTTCTGTGAGTTATTAATTAGATCAAGACAGTAAAGGTGATTCTGAGGCAGAAGCAGATGATGTCATAGTGAAGGATGGAAGCACAGGAGGGATCTCAACAGAAGAGGTGTGTATAGCTCTAAAATCTCTTCAGAATGGTAAAGCTCCGGGAGTTGGTGTCATAACTGCCGAGATGTTGAAATATGGTGGTGACTCTGTAATTGACTGGTTAACTGGAATTTGCTACTTGTGCTGGGAGTTAAGAATGGTCCCTCGGGATTGGAAGGATGCTATCATTGTTCCCTTGTATATGGGAAAGAGTGATCAGACTGAATGCAAGAACTGTTGTGGTATTAGCCTACTTAGTGTGCCAGGGAAAGGGTTTGGTAAGGTAGTTATTGAAAAAGTATGGGGCCTTACATCAGAGAAAGTGTGGGTTGTTCAGAGTGGTTTTATGCCTGGTGAAGGCTGTACTAACCAAATTTTTGCATTACACATGATGATTGAAAAGTATCTGGCTGTTGGTAAGAAAGTTTTTGCTGCCTTCATAGATTTAGAGAAAGCTTATGACTGAGTAAATAGGACACTTTTGTGGAAGGTATTGAATAAATATTGTGTTACTGAGAATCTACTTAATAGTGTAAAAGCAGTGTACACGTATGCTGGCAGTAGAGCTTGTGTATGAGTGAATGGTGTTTTATCAAAATGGTTTTCTATTGGTGCAGGAGTCGGACAAGGTTGTGTAATGCCACCATGGCTGTTTAATGTATTTATGGATGCATGCATGCGTGATGCCAAGATGGACAATACTGGTTTATGTCTTGGCAATATCTGTATGTGCAGATTGCTGTATTCTGATGACACAGTCCTGTTGGCAGAGAGCAAAAGTGAGTTGCAGAGTATGTTGTCCCGGATGTACGAAGTTTACATGAAATTCAAACTGAGTATAAATAAGGGAAAAACCAAAGTTATCGTTTTTGAGTGAGGAACTGCTAGCACTGAATGTAATATAAGTCTAGATGGCACTATTTAGGAAGCATGTTTGATAAAGAGAACAAATTGGATGGTGAAGTTATTAGGCAGGTTAATTCTTCATTAAAAGTCATAGCTGCTTTGGGAGGTTTTCACAGGAATGATGGGTTCTCAAGAGAGTCCTGCATGGCTGTGTATGAAAGTGTAATTGTTCCTGCTCTGATGTTTGGCAGTGAAACATGGGTACTTCAGAAGAAACACAGGATTCGTTTGTGTGCTGGAGAAATGCATTACTTACGGGGGGGGGGCAAGACAAGTTCTGATTGTGTGAGGAATGAAGATATGTTGCAGTTGTGTAATGTGAAGCAAAATGTTCTTATCAAGGTGGAGATTAATATGCTTCAATGGTTTGGACATGTAGAAAAAATGAGTGATGAGATGCTTACTAAGAAATATTTTTTAGCCCAAGTGGCAGGAAGGAAAGGTGGAGGAAGGCCGAAGAAGTCATGGGAGGATCAAATTCAGGAGTGTCTAAATAAGAAAAACATTATGAGTATAGAAGGCCTTGTGTACATCATGTGATGGATGTCAGTGAAGCCCGAGTTGTGTGTCAAGATCGCTGTAAATGGAGAAGTTTGATTGGCAACAGTAAGCAAATAATGAGTTCAAAATTTATCTGTTAGTTTGTATTTCTTCGTGGAGCTAACCTCTGAATCTCAGAGAACAGCTTAGTGATATATACTGATAGGCTGAAATATGCACTTGTAGAGCTGGGTTTTTTTTTATTATTTTTATTTTTGAGATATGTGTAACTAATATTGATCATAAGGAAAGAAAATGGCAGAAAAAAGAGGCACCTTTCAGTGAAGAAGTTACAGAGAGGACTCCCTGGATTGTCACACCAAAGAATGTGGAAATTGTCATTGAAGATAATAAGGCACATTCTTGTAGTAGCCTTTTTCTGTATATGACAAAATCAATGTAATTTGAATGGTGGGAAGGATGATGAGGTTTTCAGTTATGAAAAACTCAATATCAAAGATTATATGACATCAGCATAGAGCGCAAAGATGGCTAATCCTATGGAAACATGCTCACAGTACGGACAGTATACTTTCCATCACTTCATGATTAATGGTGGTAAGAAACCCATTAAAATTTGCGTCTGCCTAGTTTTTCTGGGATATAAACATAGAAATCGAGCAAAAACACACAGTCACGCCTGGTAAAAAGGTTCATTTAGCTGTAGCTTTCGGCCATCCTATGACTTTTAATCACCCGTGATCGACTGGATGGGCTGATTTTCAGAACTACCATTTGAAATTAGGGTGCTGGAACTGTTGCCAGATTTTAGTTGAGAGATCCAAATAACTAAAATCTGGCAACAGTTCCAGCACCCCAATTTCAAATTGTAGTTCTGACAACCAGCCCATCTAGTCGATCGCGGATGATCAAGGTCATAGGATGACCGAAAGCTACCACTTAACAAACCTTTTTACCATAAGTGACTGTGTGTTTTCACTCAATTTCTATGTTTATGTGTTATTGTCGTCTGAAGCCTGAGTTTTAAACCATTTTCTGTGATAATATCTGCTTATCACAGCAGCAGCTATGTGAATGTCGTAAAGAGTAAGAACAGCATGTTTAGTGTTGAAGGTTTTATCAGTCTTGACCAAGCCTACATTGTCATAATTATCCAGGGAATTTTGGAGGTTGATTGTGTTATTAGGTAAAACTGGTGTGTCATGGTGAATGAAGTGGTTGCCATGTCGGACCTCAGTCATGGTTTGGTTTACTTCATCAGCGTGATGTGCTGCATTTCCATGAAGTTCCAGCACAGTGTGTGTTGGACAACCAGCACTTGAACTGAAAGGAAGACATTCAGATACATGGCAGGGATTTTTGTAATGATATGAAACAGGCGTCTTTTCACCATTTGCCACTCAAGAAGGTTTTTAGTGAAATGACTTTCTGCTTCGATTTAGACAAAGTGCAAGAAGTAGTGCATAAGTGGCTATGTACATGACACAAGGAATTGTCTTCTAGAACAATCTAGGCATCACTAAAGAACTGAAGTGTGTGTTTTGAACATAACGTGGACTAGGTTGAAAAATGATGAATCTATATGCAAGGTACAAGCTGTTAAAAAATTTTTAAGGCTTTCATTTGACTCACTCTTGTTTAATATCGAACACAAAATGACCTTGTTGTCTGTTAAATAATTTTTGGAAAACATATTTTCTACATATTCTGTATTCTTTTTTTAGGTTGTCTAATTCTGTGTATCAACTGGAAAATTTCAGAAAACTCTTAAAAGAAGACAATTTGTTATAGCATAAATTGTACTAATACAATTTTGGGGATTATTCAAGAAATTTACTGCATATTGTGGTGCACGTATTGTTGACTAAGAATAAAAAATGATATTTTAAGACAAAGGTACTGGTTTTGGTAAGATATTAAAAAGTGTATATCTGTGCTCTCACACATTTTTTCATTGAAACAATGTGCAGTTTACATGTCAGTAAATTAATTTAACCATAGCAAAAATTATGGTGAAGAAAAGTGTACAAAATTCAGAGAACACATTTAAAATTTCGTGACTGTATGTGCATTTTTACATGTCTTATTTGCTGACATGTTAGGTTATCTGTTATTTGTTGCTTATATTTGTAAAACATGATTGTCATAAGGTGTCCATGTGAACAGTTTATGAAATTACATTTACCACTGATGAGATTTCTTCTTGTTGGAAGCTGATGATTGCTGATTTCATTGGTATGAAAGAATATTTTGGTATGAAATATTTCTGTACAGTTGTACACTGTATCAAATGATAAAATTACTTTAAATTTATTTATTCATTTTATCATTTCTTGGAAATCAGTTGATTAAGATTCTAAAGCAAACAAATGGTAAGCTTTAGAAGTAACTTCTGATTTGCATTGTATCACTTACTAGGAAACAAAGAACACATACTGGAAATAAAATATTAGGTCTATGCAAAAGTTTCCAGCATTTTATGGCTAAATAAATGTCATACTTACACAAGCAGGTCACATTTAATCATAACTGAATTGTGTCTGTGATCTGCATGACCGAAGGAGATAAAAATCTGTGTTGTTCATCTCCTTTGTTACAGTAACTCTAATAATGCTTCATGCTGCAGTCACCACTTCTGAACTTCACAAACCACTCATGACGTGTGCTTGCACTGACAGCTTTCTCACCGTATGCCGAACAAATCCATTCTCATACTTCTGCAGAAGTTTTCCCAAGATTAAACATGAACAAAAGACCACTAGTGATGAATATGCACCTTGTTGGCTGCCATGTCATAGTTCAACTAACTGTATGTGTGGGCAATCTGCCAATGTGTGTCATTCAATACATTGTTGCCACGTCATCCCCACAGCCTTAAATTCTGACAGAGATTCAACTGTTTCACTTGTTAAGTGTCGAATCTTTGTCAATTGTTATAAAAAATCAACAGTGCCAGAAGAAACTTATGCATAAACATAATATTTTCCACCAAAATTATGTTTTGAATGTTAATAGTTTATGTATGCATTTAAATAATTATTATGAGAAAGTTCATTTTTATAGAAAGTTCTTTTTAATCTGTAATTCCATTATATGTGGTTTTTCACTTGTAAATATTTAGCTGATATCTATCAAAATTGTATTTTATATTATTAAATGGGTACTGTTTTTTTTTGTTTTTAAGATAAGCACTTACGACTTGTACAGTAACAAAGGAAAATTTGAAATTGCTCAGTTACAATATGCAAGCAATATTTTATCATCTTTGGGATGTTACCTGACCAAAGTGAGATTTATTGATTCATACTGAGATACCTTTCTTGTACACTGCGAAGTGTTGCCCATCAGCCAAGTAATAATGATGCTAGTAGCTTTTCATGCTGAGACCTTGTGTTATTTTGGTTGTGGTCTTCTCCCTTTTGTGGAGTTTTGAGTATAAGTGTTTCTTTTTGTTTTGGGGTATGCATAGGGATTAATGGAAACAAAAAGAAGAAAAAGAAACTAGAAGTTTTAGATGTCAAATAAGTTAAATAATGACCACAATGCAATGTTCATGATTCTGTAAATTTTAGAATTTGTTTGAGAATTCAAATGGTTCATTTAAAGACTTTTTTTTTTTTTTAAGTGAAATGTGACCTAAACTACTTTGTGCATGTGTGGTTGAATGCATGGAATCTCTTATTCATTTTTTAAAGATACCTTACTTCTTCATCTTTTGTGATTTTTAATGCAGTAAGTAACCACTGAGGAAGTGTACTCCAATGACTGAACTTGTACCAGCAACCAACATGTACACACACACTGAATTGTCAAAAACTGGTGTTTCCAAAAAGAAAATAGATTTTGGATTAACTTATTATCATTATGAAAGAGTAATTACATTTGAGTAAGTGAATTTGCTAGATGCAAAAATATTACTTTTACGTAGTAATAAAGAAAATTGTCAAGCATGAAGTGCCAAAATATTCTTGTTTTGCACTGTTATACTTAACATTTTTAAATGCACTCCAAACTTAGGTAAATGCCTCTCTGTATGTGAGCTTCATTTAATATTAACATGAGTCTATGTTTCATATCACACTTCATGCATAATTTTTCAAATACATTAAATGTTTATAAACTGCAAATGTTTGATAAGATGGTATTCACATGAGATAAAGGGAAACATGAAGTCATTAGTATTATTGTCAGTGTCATTAATATTTCAGAAAGTTTCTACTGTGCCAGAATGGGAGCCCAAGCTTACCCCTCTCAATTTCTAAATGTGAAAATGAAATGATACTTTATTTTCAAGACATTTCTCATCAAACATCACAACTTTTCAGCACCTTTACTTAAAACTCAAGAAAACGGTTAGAATATCACTAAAAATTAATGACTACCTAAATAAAAAAAGCATAAAACTGTACGCCATATTAACTAAGAGCACTTACATATAATGAAATCATTCTATTTAACATTTACATCATTTACTTTCTCAGTCTTTAATGTATCCCATTATTGAAGAAGGCCAATACATCTTTTAAAACTGAAATATTTTTTTCTCATTGCTGTGCACACTTCACATTTAAGGCTTTGAGTGTCATTCTTGGATTTAAGAGTATGAAGTATGTCATAAAAACTCAGTTTAAAAATGTTCATTTGCTAATGTAAAGGGTTTTTCTCTTTTAAAAAGATTTGTTGTTTTTTCATGTTATTATTTGTTATTGTGTGGTGTTTAGTTATTTTGCAGGTATTGGCATGGTTTTTGAGACGGGTGAATGGAGGGTTAATGTGAAATTCTGAAGTTGTAATGCCAAATACAGGGAGAAGTCACACACATCAGGACTGTGCGATCTGAACTACTAGAAACTAGATTAACAGGTTGCCAAAATACTCTAAAAGAGATTATCAAGCATTTAAAACTTGCATGTTCTGATCTTTGGAATCAATATATTTCAGCCCCATATGGGCTGTTTTTTTTAAAAGGAGAAGAATTGATTAAAATAATAGTTTTTGAAGAAACCAAATATTAAAAATGAAAGTAAGACATAATTGATTACTTACATGTGAGAACTTGGGGCCATAGTAATCTCTCCTAGTACTGATGAGCAAAGTGCTGCACTGAAATTGTCCATCAAAACCACAATGACAAAGGAATTTTTCCAGAAACCGTATATGCTCATTCAAAAACACTGATGTATATATATAAGTTACAGGAAGGCAAATGGAGAAATATTATGCACGAACAATAGTTGTTGCAATGAAAAAAGTGGATTAAAATGGAGTTGAATAAAACTTTGCTTAAAATCAATGAAATACTTCATGAAGGTTGATTTTAAACAAAGCATTTCACTTTTGTTGATTTCTATTGTTTAAAATCAATGAAGTACTTCATGAAGGTTGATTTTAAGCAAAGCATTTCACTTTCGTTGATTTTTAGCAAAGTTGTATTCAACTCCATTTTAATCCACTTTTTCTTTGCAGCAACTATTGTTCCACAGTATTTCTTCATTTGACTTCCTGTAACTTATATATATATCAGTGGTTTTGAACGAGCACATACAGGTTTCATGAAAATTTCCTTTGTCATCATGGTTCCTATGGACAATTTCAGTGTGGTACTTTGCTCACCGGTACTTTGAGAGACTGCTAGGCATTCCAGTTCTCACATGTGAGTAATCATTCAAGTCTTATTTTCTTTTTAATGTTTGGTTTTTTCAAAAACTATTATTTTAATCAGTTATCTTTCTTTTGAAAAACCTGCTCAGACAGGAGTGAAATATATTGATTCCAAAGATCAGAAATGCAAAAAATTTTTAATGTTTGATGATCTCCTTTGAGCAATTTCAACTACCTGTTAATCTTTATGTTCATGTGTTATCAGCTCACAAGTTTTGGAGCAAATCAAATCTAGAAACCAGGTTTAATACCCAGTGGTTTGACATTACTTTTGAAGGTGCTTGATGTTCATTTAAACAAATTTTTCCAAGATAAACCACGAAAGAAATGAATTGAATGCATTTTTTGCCAGATGTACAAAAAAGCAAATAATTTATGGTACAGAAGATGATTTGACTTATATGTATCATATGAAAAAGATAAACAGCCATGATGACAGTGATGTGCATATTTAGTGGAAATAGATTTATAGGAGCTATGTGAAAATTCTTATAGTGAGTTGAACTTCAGAGTTTTCTATAGTAGGTAATTTTAGGAATGACATATTCATCACACTCTGGAAATTTGGGGATCAGTTTTATGTGGATCCCAATTTTTTACCCATTTTTAACTGTTGCACTAGAGTGGTTGACTCATATGCAACTATACACGTGGTATATTTTTACATCGTATCATGTGCCAAGTCACAAGAACATCTTTCAAACTTAAAATGCATTAAGATTATTACTTTATTTTTCTGTTTCAACTTGTGTTATAGTTGCACATTTAGTGTAGAAAGGCTACTTTTCTTAAGTTAGAAAATTCAGTTACACCAGCCTTAGAGTTTTTTAACCATTTTTTTTAAGCCAAGGACTGAAAATTGATCCAAAATTATGATAGCAAACTGACTAACATTTGAAGTGAAAGACAGGTAGAGAGAGAGAGAGAGTCTGAATATTTATTAAAAACTGCAATGCAAGTGAACAACTCTTAAAGTGTATTTCAGGCACTAAGGTGTGAAACATCACATCAGATCTTTCCTTGAAAAGAGGATAAAGTGTATTGCTGTAATCATGCATCATCATCATGATATGACTTAAAAAAATAGATACACAATTCCTTGAAATACTTGAGTGCTTTACGTTTTAAAGATGCAATAATTGGTGATTCCTAAATACCATATTCTCCAAGTATAATGCCATAGTTCCATTTATCTTGTTGGTTGTTATCTATCAGAAATAATATGGCATCCAATTTAAAGCTGCAGGTAAACATGCCACTAAGGAATTTTTATTTGACAACCATTCCAACCCTCCTTCCCTCCACCAACATGGTAGCAGAGTACATTGTACAGACGTGCCAACTCTCCAGATTTTCAGCCATTCCTCTTGCCCTCTGGATAAATGTCAAATTCTCCCGATTTTTGCTGATAATTAGCCGTTGCGATGGTCAAAATTCCATCAACCATCGCCTTGGATCGACGCAGAAGAAAAAGTTTTCAAACCGCTTGTGAAATCTTTTTCTTTCTGCATCGATGCAAGACGGCATTTACAGTCATCAGTATCGTACTTTTCCTCTCCTCATATCTGCAAAAAGAAAGCCACCCTCTGTGGCGCAGTGGTCTATTTTATGTTGGTTACAAACACACTCACGTGCCAGCTGTGACCTACTTATTGTTTCACGTCTCCCCGCTCTTAACTGCGAGCTCTGTTTATGTTTTCTTCAGAGTTTTGTGGAGTGCTTTTCAGTTTTGCTTTACTGTGGAGATTTTTATTTCTTGTTTTGCACCATGTTTGTCTCTTTTCCCTTCTTTGTCGCATTTTGTAGAAGATTAATGTGCTTTTTTGTTCATCTCTAATTGTAAATCTGTTATTGTCAGCTTTGTTTTATCTTCTATTGTAGCATTTTGTGTACACTTAGTTTGTGATTTCTTTTTTTTTCTCATTCCTTTCGCTTACTTTTTGCGGGAGATTTTTCCTTTTGCATTACGCCACTTTCACAGTTTTTAATGTTTTATTTCTTTGGCAATTTGTTTCTTCTTTACATGTTAGCTGTTATTGTCTTTGCTGCATAATAAGTTATGAAACTGAGTGCCGGCTTTTGACAAATTGTCCGAGATGGGTCTGGGTTCAAACCACAGTGGGGCATGGATGTTGCATACTTGGTAACTTGTACGGATTTCTGCTTAATTTTACTGATTTACGGATAGAAGTCTTTTTTTTTTTTATGGATTTTTTATATTTCAATTGCTCAATCGAAATATTTCAATCCCCTGCAACCATCCATTTAGATTTTCTACCCGGACCTTACAAGCGTCCTGTTATGCGATGATGTCATCTTTGACTCGCCGGCTTCGTGCGGAGCCATCAAGTATAACAATGGCTTCGCTTCGCTGCATCGTGCAATAGCTCTCTCTCTTCATGGGAGTGCTCAAGTGACGTGACGACCAGAAGTTTTCCAAAATGCGTAATCTAATTACGCATCTAGTACACATCAAAATTTTATCAACGCGTAAAAATACACATCGGGAATTTTTCTCGCCTTGTCAAAGTATACGTCAGGAATTTTTCTCGAGCGTAAACAGAAATATGCATGGATAATTTTTTCTCAACGTGTAAAGATATGCATCGTAATTTTTTCTCGGCGCGTAAAACTACTCATCGAAGAATTTTACCAATTCGTAAAAATATGTATCGAGACGGTATTTTGTCTTTCAGAGACGGAAGTAAACGAAATAAAGATTTTTTCCGTAATCGTAATTTCTTTTTTCCTGTGATGTTGCGTCTGTCCAGTATTGTTGTTATATATCATTTTATTCTGTAAATAGTTGTATTTCAGTTTGAAAATGGAGGAAAAATTTCCGAAAACGGAAATTCGAGGCGAAAAAATGTCGCTGTAATCTTTCGGCATGAGAGTGCGACGGCTTCGAGGAATTTCTCCTTTTCCGTCATAATTTGGGTTATCCAGGAGATCGATGCATTACTGAATACAAATTTTGGGGCAATTAGTAGTGGTGGAGGATGTTTTCCGCCTGAAACTTTCTAAACCTCCGAAAGAGGAAGTTTCGTCTTTCAAAACTTTTTGGAAACGGAAGTTAGACGCAGTGAAGATTTCTCCCGTAATCATAATTTTATTTTTCACATGATGTTTCCTCTGCCTAGTATTGTTGTTAAATATCGTTTTATTTCATAAATACGTGTATTTCAACTTGAAAATGGAGGGAAAATGTCAGAAAACGGAAATCGGACGTAGCAAAGATATCCCCTGTAACTGTAATTCCCCCCCCAATGAAGATCAGAACATGTATCCTGTATCCTTAAATATCCCCCCCCCCCCAAAGTTTTGCATTTCAGTTAAACAGGGGGAGGGGAGTCCAAAAACGAAACTGACGAAGCTGAAAAATTTGTAAAAATTGATGCATGGTGTTCAAAAGTATTTATATTTTCAAAGTTACACTGTTCATCTTTTGTCTAAAATAGTGAAAGCTGTCGTGCATTCATGATGGATAAAATTGTCATCCAAGGGCACTAAAAAAAAAGACTATAATAAAGAAATGGGAAGGAAACAAACAAAGATATCAGCAAATGAAAATTTTAGTTTAGTACTGAAACACCACAGGTTTGCAAGGCTAACATTGAACAAAATTAGGATTTTATTTTATGGTTTTTTAAGTTATTATTTTAAACACAGATAATGCTAGTTTTGTTATTGTGGCATATGCAGAGCTTTTTACTGCATATTTATTAATATAACTATGTTTTGTTTTGTGGTAAATGGCGTTCGTGCAAAAGTTTTACTGATGCACATTTTCCAAAGTTGGTAAGTATGCTGATGTATTTGTCTTACGACACTGGCTCTCTCCCCTTCCCTGGAACCAGTGGCCCTATGGCCTCAGTGATGATGATGTCTTTGTCTTACGACACTGGCTCTCTCCCTTCCCTGGAACCAGTGGTACTGTGGCCTCAGTGGGCTATGGGCGACTGCTCATAGCCCACTGAGGTGCTCACTGTGGTCATTAAACTCCAACCAAGAAGAAAGCTTAACAATACCACATTTGTTTTGACAGATTCTCTCTCTCACTCTCAACACTGGAATAACTGCTGACAGTTAAGTCCAGAATGAAAGAAAAATGCTTTGAACAAAACTTTTGTAGATCTTTGTTAAAGAGAGTTAAATTGGCTACTGTACATTCACTAAATAAGGATAAAGATTAATTATGATTAAATAATGTATCAAAAATTAAGTACATATCTTGTATTAATTATTAATGCTATTAATTGTATCTGGTTGACAACTATTTTCACTATGCTTTTTATTTTGCATATAAACATAGTCTGCATTTAGAATAACTTTTTAAACATTAAAAATGCTATGTACCAATAATACTACTTCTGGAAAATTGCTCCTGCATCTGAAAAATGTCGATAAAAAATAGCGCTCGTGTGATTTTATGAGCTGTAAAAAATCTACGGATTTTTAGATTTTGAAAGGTTAGCACGTCTGATTGTATGACTTTCAACAAAGATAAATGATGCAATGAAGGGAGAGGTTAGGAAAACTGTTTATTTACTATTTAATTATTATACTTCAAATCACCCGCACAACTCACATAAATAACATCAGAGATGAAAGCTCAGTAGATGTGCGGTAAGTTTTGAACTAAAAGGCAGTCATCACCACTGCTTCATTGTGTATTTGTGTTACTCCTCCTTATGAGTAAAAGACCTTCCATTTACAGGAGAGGGAGGGTGTGAGAAAAACCGTGAGTATTTCATAGTGAGGTGTTTGTTATCAATTCCCGCTGTGGGAAGTGAATGTTGATTAGCCCATGGTTTTCACTTGCAGTTGGGGCATGGGTTGAAGGGCCCTATAGACCCCACCATTAGCAAGAGCCCAGGCAGCATGCTGCTACACCACAAATAATACACAGCATACATATAATATTTTAGGGTGTCCCTCATTTGGGTGAAAAAATGGGGTTTTTTTGCGCATACTCCCTAATTTTGTTCCTTTCAGTCAGACTTACTCAGATATGAAATTTCATTTCAATCGAATGATGTTAACCCATGCCGACTCAAGTGTCAAATTTGAAAACTAGGTCTGACTAGGACATTAAGCAAATCTGAATCCCAAAATTATCTGTAAGTATAATATTTAATATTTCATTAAATTCTTGAGATATTTGTACCCCTAAAATGACACATTACAAGTTACGAAGCTACTGTGAATATTTTCTCTTTAGTGTTTCTTTTTTGCAATTAGGACACAGCTTTCGATGATCTTGCACACAATGCAAAACAAACTGCTTTTGTTCCTCGTCCACAGTTAATAGTCCGTGAAAGTCCTACATTAATTGAACAGCTCTTTCAGCTGAATCATTTACCGCTTTTAACGTGTTAACTGTCCTTTTGGCATCTAAAAAGGAAATGTTGTTCTCCCATGTAGAAGGACATTCCTGAAGAAAGTCAGTGTTCAGTTGTAGATGACATAACAAATGTCTACTTTTCACTAAAATGAAATCGGCCATGTTTTTCTCTAAAACGAAGAACAAACTGAATTAGAAATAAAACCTAACATTTTTATGTATTACAGTAAACTCAAATGAAAATAAACTTACCTAATAATTTATCAGTCATTTCTCCACATGATGGAACATATCTCCTTTCCAAGTGCTGATTCTCCCTCTCCAAATTTGCCACCATTTTAATTTTGGTTTGTCCATCAACTGAGTCATCAAACAGTGATAAAACTGACACATCTTCAGATAAATACCACAAGTGCTGACAAAATATTTTCAAAGCTGCTTTAGAAACTGTGGCATCCACCCTTTGGTATATGAATGACTTCAAGAAGCACAAATCTTGATAAGGGGCTTTTACACATGCACTGCACTGAAGCCATGGTTTAACATAAACCATTACAGTGAACAGACATATGTCTTTCAAAGCTTCCTTCTGTTTGTCGCATAGTTTAAGTTGAGACCTTAGCAAAAACATTTTCAAGGAATAAATTGCTCTCTTGTCATCCACCGGGCTTGATTCATCACACCAGGAGACCTGATTTTTAGTTTCTTCTCCATATCTCCTCCCAAAAATATTACACACAGCTCAACGAGTTCATTATAATCACTTCTTAATATTTGTTCTTGTAATTTAGCTTTATAAAATTCTAGCATTTCGTTAATTTCAAACTCATTGAAAACCCTTCCACAACTTTCTTACCACTTTGCAAATTAGTAGGTTTGATATTTTTGCAGCTTTCTCTCAACTGTTTGAAAAGAGGTATGTCAGGACTGCATGTTACGTGATGTATTTTAGTCTCAAACGTGCTATGCAAAAGTAGTTCGTAGAGGTGATGACAACAGGGGAAAAACAACAACTATGTGTCCAGTTTTTGTTCAATGAGTACACAAGCACCATTAAAACGGCCAGTGTTTGAATAAGTTGTGTCACTACAAAGAACTTGCACTTTGTCTTCCAGACCCCAATCCTTTAATGCACTCCAAACAGCTTGTGCTTGCTCTTTACCAGATGAATTTGGTAATTTTGGGACAGCAATGAACTGCTCGCTATCTCCAAATATTACAGCTATTGGAAGTTGTTGTTCTTTTGAATCACTGTCATTTAATGCAGGCAGAAGTTTACCATCACAATGAATGGTAACAAATGCAGGAATATCATCATTAAATGCAGATTTAATGGTTACAGCATGTTCCTTTCTTTTTTTCTCCCGGATTCGTTGAATAGAGGATCTATTAATAGGAAGTTCATCAACATTGTGACTCCTGTGCTTCTGCTGTGGCTTGAAAGACATACACAGCATCTCTTACACTCAACTGGTATCTATCTAAAGCAGCCACTAGTTTTGGTGTAATAAAATGTTTGGTACCTTGTTTTGTTACATTCTGCCTTGGTGTATCCTCTGATAATGTTGACAACCACTCGCCATCGTTGGTTTCATCTGAAGTGAGCATGCTTCATCAGTCTCTGCAGATGATGAAAAATCATATGAAGCTGAAGATATTGATGCTGTAATTTGGTGCTTAGTTTGTCTTTTTCTTTTCTTCGATTTTCTTTTGTCTCGCCCTTTCTTGCTTTTCAGTATGTTTTTTTGTCTACACCTGCTAGGTAACCATTTCGTCCTGTCTCCCTCTGTTGCTGTAAAAAGATCCTGTCTTCTTTGATTTTGATAGTTTGTAGAGCATTGGCATGCGTGATATATCAAATAGGTTGTCCAAATTGTTTTGAAACTCCTATTCACAGTGCTTAAAAATATCTTGTCTTGTTTGCATTTTTTTTTTTTGTATGTTTCTCCACACAGAATACAAGTCAATTAGCTTTTTGGTACAATTGGGCATGGCTCTTGTCGGTGTTCTTGCTTTTTCCCAAAATATCATACATTCTCGCACAACAAGATTCACACTTTCACTGACAGTGAGCTTAACCTCTAGTATGTTAAAAAACAAAACAGCCAGCACTTGTCGATTTGATGGCAATTTACATCCAGAGTTACATACCCCACTAAAAACAACACTTTTCTTCCAACTTCATAATTCATGCGCTATGATGTTAGTTTAACAAAACGCAAACACGTGAAACAAGGCCGGGAATCGACAATGAACTGACTACACGGACAGGGAATTCCCCGAGCTACCATCTTCATGTCGCCCAGGCAATGCACTGTTGTCTGCCCGGTTACTTGCTTGTGACAATGAGTCACTGTGCCGCATCTTCGCGCTCAAGTGGCTTTGGACCGGTTAAAAATGCTTCGATCACCCCAAATTTATTTTTAATAGCATTTGAGACTAATCTGAACAAAATTGGCAGATAATATATATGGGACTTTCCCTATAAACTTTTTGACTTTTGAACTGTTGCCGATAGATGGCCCAGCGATATAGTGTGAGAGAGGAGCACGCATCTTTTTCCCACGGAGAGAGAGAGAGACACACACACGAGGAGGGAAGTTGTTGTTGTTGTGTGTTAAAGGAAATTTACTGAGAGAGATGATATTTGTTTTTATTCCAAGAGCTTGAATTTATAATGACACCTGTTAAACCATGTACCATTATGTATTAAATGTTATTTTAGTTATTACAAAATAAGTTGGTCCTATGCAGTGAGTCAGAATAACTCTCCTCCCTGGTGAATCCACAAGTGCTATTCTACATTCATGGTGTCAGAAGGCAGGATGGAGTGAGTTGGGAAGTGGCCTTCTGTTGTTCCGTAAAAGAAGCTTCGAAGTGAGTTCGCATTTTCATCATCTTCTACATACGTTGTATTACCACATCTTTGTTGGATTACTGTGCAAGGAGTGCAAAGTAAGTAATAGAGATTTTTCACGATGGATATGAAAAACTTGATGTTCCTTGCATTAAGGTAAATTTAAAAACTTCACCTGTCAAATCGATTAAAGCCTTGCGTAAATCGGTCTTTGAAGTCGAGAGCGATCGTTTAAACAGAAAGTGGGTACAAGAATTTTCTGGCTTTAAATTTGAAGCTGATAGTGAAGCCTATAAGAGGAAGTTACGTTATATTTCTAATAATTTCTCAGCGACAAAATTGGTTACAATGTGTAATGTTTTGGGATTGGATTATGAAGGAACTCCTAAAGAAATAGCAATTAAAATCCTGAGTAGCTTAGCAGATTTGAAATTGCTGATCAAGAATCCTAAATCTGATGAGAGCAAGCGCGGAGATGTTGATAATGACAAGAAATTCCAAACAGCCAATGTTAAGGAGATTGGTGGGCCTCTAATTAAATCAGGTTTTAGATCAGATGCTTTTTCTAAATTCTCTGTTAGCTACTGTAATGTCGAAGATTCTATTCGGAAGTATAATGGTGACTCAAACCTTTCAATTGACAAATGGATAGGCGTTTTAAAAAATTGCAAACCTATGCAGGGTGTCGAAATTCTGGAAAGTCAGGGAAAATCAGGTAAAGTCAGGGAAATGAAAATTGATCAGGGAAATGCCTGAAATGTTTGCAAAAGTCAGGGAAAATCAGTGATATTTAAAAAAAAGTCAGGGAAATTTCAATCACAGTTAGACTATAACTAGTTTTAACCTGGTGTCGGGGGAGTGACGCCCTCATCGCCCAACACACTTGCACTTGGTGTTGCAGACAGTCACTAACTTCCCCTTCCTACTAATGTGACCTTGTATTTCCTACCTATTATTGTAAGTTGTGTTACATTACTTGTTAACATTTCTCTTTTTGTTTTAGGTCAAAGGAGTGTAGAAGAAAATTTGTGATATAAATTATACCTTGTTAAAAGGCAATTAAGACTGCAGCAATGTCAAAGCGTTGTGTGTCTAATGAACAATGGCTGGACAAACAATTAAATCCTGAGTTTTCTGGTTGGATAGCTGCTGTGAATGGAGACAATGAATCAGCAACTTGTAAAGTGTGCTCTCAAACTTTCAAGCTTAGCAACATGGGGCGTCAGGCAGTCTCCAGCCACGGAAATGGCCCTAATCATTTGAAAAACATCTGTGCAAAAATGTCTCAGCCCAATCTTGTTTCTTTCACTTCCTCTGTGAAAAAGAACTCTCTTTGTAATAACAAACTTGCCATCAACAAGCTCAGGAAAGGTGGAATCAGTACTTCTAGAAAATATTAAGTCTAATGACTCAGTGAAAGATGATGTGAAACCCAGTGACCTTAATGCTTATGTAGTGAAAGATGATGTAACAAAGTCGGAAATAATATGGGCCATGGAAGTGTTGTCCAAGCAGAATGTCTCTGAACTCTTGTACACAGATTAACAAAACATTTCAGTTAATGTTTTCTGACAGTCACGATAGCTTCAAAATTTACTTTTATGCAAAAGCAAAGCATCTTATGTGATAAACCATGGATTAGCACCACATTTCAAAGAGTGTTTAATGGACAATCTGAAGCAGTGCACTGACTTTATGATTTGTTTTGATGAATCACTAAACAAAATTTCTCAGCGTGGGCAAATGGATCAGTTTGTTCGTTGTTGGGACGCCAATCCGCAAAAGTTTCCACTAGATACTTAAGTAGTGTGTTTTTAGGACGGGCGACAGCTAATGACCTTTTAGGAGAAATTCATTAAAGGTGCACTTCTTCCCTTGGATAACATGCTACAAGTGTCAATGGATGGACCTAACGTTAATCTCAGCTTTCTTCAAAAACTGGAAGATAAACTTAGAACTGAAAATCCAGATGGTAAATTATTAGTTGACATTGGAGTATGTGGTCTTACGTGGTCAATGGAGCTATGAAAACTGGACTTGAAGCAGTGAAATGGGATATACATCACTTTCTGCATAACTTGTACTACCTTTTAAAAGATAGTCATGCTCGCCGTGCAAATTATACTATGATTACTGGATGTAAAGATTTCCCTTTGAAATTTTGCACTGTAAGGTGGTTGGAAAACGTTAATTGTTTGACTAGGGCATTGCTTGTCTATGATCATATCAAGTAATATGTTCAAGAATCATCGGTTTCCAGCAAACAGCACATGTTTCTTGCAGAATTCATGGAAAGTCCACTTTTGAAATGCAAATTAGCTGCATTTAGGACTATAGCTTCAGAGTGTGAATCTTTTTGAGAAGATTCTAGAGCCCAAAGCCTTTAATTCCTTTCTTACACACTGATTTGCTGGATCTGATGAAAAATTTGATGGCACAAAGCTTGAAGCCTGACAAATTAAGTGAAGCTGATAGTGTCTCAAAACTGTTAACTTTAGATGTATCAAAAAGTGAAACTCTTTCTCTCAATTGAGAAAGTTGATATTGGATTTAGTGCTAAAAAGCTATTAAAAGAAGTGAAGTGCTCAGAAAGGGAGAAATTATAGTTTAAGCTTGAATTTAGCAAACTTGTGACCAGAATGATTGAAAAACTTCGTGAGAAAAGCCCACTAAAATTTAAGTTTGTCCGTGGGGTAACTTGTTTGGACCCAACTATTATAGTGCAGCAGGCGAGTCTAGGCAAGAAGAGTGGAAATTGTGCTCGAAGTTTTACTTAGTGCAAACAGGATTTCAGATGACTGTGCTGGAAAAGCTAATAAACAGTACGCTTCATTGTGTGTAGAAGCTCAATCTGCTTTAAAGTCTCAGTTTGATGAATTTTTAGACAGTCATGATGATTCCATTACATTAGACAAATTATACAGTGTTCTACTTGACAACCGAAAACAATTCGGTGAACTTTGGGATGTCATAAAAATTTGTCTCGTTATGTCTCATGGAAATGCTTCAGTGGAAGGTGGATTTTCTGTCAATAAGTCTCTTCTTGGGGAAAATCTCCTGGAAGAATCCCTGATTTGTCAGAGAACAGCTTTAGATGCCATTAAAAATGTGGGAGGAGTAAAACACATCTCGCTTTAAACAAAATCTCCCCTTTTCCTCTATCTTAATTTTCATATGAATTCTAGCTTATCCCTTGCAATCAATAGAAAGCTTCTTCTTTTTGTAAGAGCCTCCAGACGAAGATATCAGGATTATCTTGAGAAAAAAAGTGTTCTTCAAAACGAAGAAGAAAGAAAACTGAAGGAAAAGGGAAAAATTGATCATGAAATAAAGGAATTGAAGGAAAAAAAAGACAGAGTACTGACAGAACTAGAGTTGGAAGAAGCAGCCTTGCAGGCAAAGATTTCAGATTAGGAAAAGAAGAAAAATGATGTGTAATATAAAAACAGTGACTGTGTTCCTACTGTAATATTTTTATAGTAACTGTTCTGAATATTGTGTATGGGTTTGTTTGAGTGTTTCTTCAATAAATGTAAAACCATGAAAAAAAGAGTAAACTTAAAATTAAAAAGGTGCGAGTTGGACAGCTATGGGAAGGTGGAGGCCGATTAAAAAAAAAAATTAAATGAATCAGTTATTTGGGAAACTTTATACATCAAACGGAAACACTTTTAAATAATATAAGTTTCTCAATTATCCAATTCAATTTTATTTATTATCATGGCACATATATTGAAAAACTCAAATAAACCTATTTGTGTAAGGTCAGGGATTTCTTATATATTTGGTCAGGGAAATCAGGTTTGATAATTATATGAACACCCTGCTATGTGAATGGAATGACTTTCAAAGGTTGATATTTGCCAAAAGATCTTTGGCAGTATAGCAAAATTATTTGTTCAGGGTGAATCAGGATTGATTATGGGATAAATTAAAATTTGCATTGAGAGAAGAATTTACTCCTAGATGTAATAGTGGTCAACTTCACAAAATTTTATCGGAACGCTGACTGCACAGCCACGAGTCATTGCAAGAATATTTCCGTATAATGAAAGAGATTGTGAGCAGAGGTAATATTGAACCTGAAACTTTAATTGAATATGTTATCGATGGAATTTCAGATAGAGCGGAGAAGAAAGCAATTTTATTTGGAGCAAAAGATTTAAGGGAATTTAGAGAGAAAATTATTAATTTATGAGAATATTCATTCAGCTGCACAAGAGCCCCAAAGCAAAATGAAAACCGATCTAAGAGTGAGTGTCTGCAGCAGAATAAAACTATGAATGCACCACTGAATAGAAGCTCTGATATTTGTTGCTTTAATTGTGGTGAAAGAAATCACATTTCGAGAAATTGTCCTTCGAAAAATAAAGGAATTAAGTGTTTTGCCTGTAATACATATGTGACCATAAATCGTCTAGTTGCCCGTTGAGAAGAAATTCTGAGAGCATCGCCATAGTCAATTGTTGTACTCCAGAGCCTGCAAGTTGCGTAATCGAGGCAGAGCAGTACAGTCCGATGTCACAGGTCAAAGTGGAATGCAGTGGTGTTAACGTAGTCACTCTCATTGATACCAGAAGCGAAGTAAATGCCATCCGTGAAGATATTTATCGCAAGATTGGTAGTCCTACGCTGCAAAATCGTATTGTCTCTCTTTCGGGAATTGGAGATTGCAAAGTTGCTGTGCTTGGTTCTTTTGTGTGCTCGATACATATCAACGGTAATTCATTCGAGTTATTTTTTCATGTGGTTCCCAGAAGTGCTTTGAGAATGGAAATGGTGATTGGAACCCGAAATACTTCATCAAGCTGAAATTCATATTAGTAGAGAGGGTATAGAGATACAAAATGCGAATGGTGGAAATTTCTTAATGCACATCTCTGATGTTGCAGTCCAACCTTCCGATTTAATTGAAACTGACCACATTGAGAATAAGCAGACACGTGAATTGGTATCTGAACTTGTTACAGAAATAGACCGAATAAGACCTAAGAAACCGGCATTAAAATGAAAATTATTTTGAGTGATGGGATATCGGGTATATCAAAGGCCAAGATGTCTGTCCATGCCCGAGAAGCAGGAAGTGGAAGAACAAATTGCTGATTGGCTTGGCGAGGGAATTATTAGGCAGAGTACATCTGACTTTGCTAGCCCAGTACTGTTGACCAAAAAAAAAAAAAAAAAAAAAGGTGGATCCTAGGATCTGTGTGGATTATAGGTCGGTAAACAAAATGAACAATGACTGATTTCCCCTACCGTTAATTGAGGATGTCTTAGACAAATGGCAAAATGCTAAGGTGTTTACCACTATTGATTTACGGAATGGATTCTTCCATGTTAAAGTTGATAAGAATAGTCATAAGTACACAACTTTCATGACTCATGAGGGCCAGTATGAATTTCTGAAAGTTTTTTTTATCAAATAGCCCCAGTGTTTTTCAAAGATGTGTTTATCATGTGTTCCATGACCTTATGACGATCTCATAATCCCCTCAGCAGATGAGCGAGAAGATCCTGAGAAGATTGAAGCAAGTATTATGCACTGCATCCGCATATGGACTAGAAATAAAAATAAGCAAAGGCCAACTGCCAACTTTTAAAATGGAGGGTGGAATTTTTTGTGACATGTAATTGAAGAAGGAACTATCAGACCCTCTCCAGAGAAATCCGTTGCGGTTCAGAAGTTCCCCGAACCAACAACCGTTTAACAAGTACAGAGTTTCCTAGGACTCGCAGGTTATTTTCTTAAGTTTATTCCCGAATATACGATGATTGCCAAACCCCTCAGGGGATCTCCTCAGGAAACCAGAGCGTTTTGTTTTTGGACCGGAACAGAAAAGTTGCCTTCGTTAAACTTGAGGAACTGCTGGCTAATGATTCTGTTCTTCACATCTTTAAGCAGATAGTAAAAAAGAACTGCACACTGATGCTAGCAAATATGGCTATGGTGCAATTTTACTCCAAGCAATCAGAGGATGGAACTTTTTCATCCAGTTACATGAGTAAAAAAATGACTCCCACAGAAGAAAAATATAGCAGTTATGAGTTAGAAGTTCTTGGTATAATAGAAGCTCTAAGGAAGTTCAGTGTTTGCTTATCGGGAGAGAAGTTCCAGATGTGACAGACTGTTTAGCGTTTTAAAAAACTATGGACAAAAAAAAAAAAAAATCTATTAACCAGAGTAACATGATGGGCTTTATTTTTAGAGGACTTTCAGTATGAGATTGTACATCGACCGGGTGCACAAAATGAAGCATGTTGGCACATTGAGTAGATACCCTGTCATGGTTATATCTGATGCAGATATCACACCCAGAATATCAGCCGCACAATTGGAAGATGAGTATATTACCACTGTGAAAAAGTCACTAGAGAATGAAGGTGTTGACAATTATTTTGTTAAGCACGATATACTTTACACATATGAAAATGGTCATGACTTAATGGTTGTTCTGAGGGCCATGCAATTAGAAGTCATCAAAAATGCACACGAAAAGGGTCATTTTTTGGTAGTGAAAACTGAGGAAATCGTTAAGAGAGTTTTATACCAGGCCTCTGTAAGCACATTGAATTTGTGATACAGAACTGTGTCAAATGCATCTTATTAAACAAGAAATCGGGGGAAGCAAGAAGGGTTTTTGAATACTATTCGAAGGAGAAAGTAGTGTTAAGTACCTATCATGCCAACTTTATGGGTCCCCTTCCATCCACCAACAAAAATTACAACCACATTTTTACTGTCATCGACACTTTTCCAAAGTTTACATGGTTGTACCCAGTAAAGTCTACTACAGCCAAAGACGCACTGGATAAATTGAAATTGCAGCAGAAAACCTTTGTAAACTCAGCAAGAATAATTACCGATGGAGGTAGTGCCTTTGTATAAAAGAGTTTAGTGCTTATTGTCTCGAAGAGGGGCATAGAGCACCTTCAAATCGCTACCGGTGTCCTCCGTGGGAACGACCAAGTTGAAAGAATCTATAAGACCCTCATACCTGTCTTGTCAAAATTATCACTTGATGATCTGACTAAATGGTTTAACACATGGATTCAGTGCAAAGGATACTAAATAGTACAGTTCCTTGTAGCACAAAGTGGTCGCCATTTGAATTGTTAGTAGGAGTGAAAATGAGGAACAAAGAAGACCTTGAAGTGAGAAAGATTCTTGAAGAGGCAACGAGTTATGTGATGGAAAATCAAGAGAAAATTAGGAAGGAGACCAAAAACATACTGAAGATTCAAGAGGAAAATTGGAGAACATTTAATAAGAAAAGGAAGAGATGTTACAAATACAAGAAAGGGGAACTAGTTGCCATCAAGAGAACACAGCTTGGAGCCGGACTAAAGTTGCATCCCAAGTTTCTAGGACCGTATCAAGTTACCCATGTGAGACCTAGAGATTGTTATGATTATGTCAAGATTGGACAGCATGAAAGTCCTGGCTCAACATCGTCTTCTGCTGATCAAATAAAAAAATAGGCAGATGATGCCTGTGAATGTTAACAATGAGGACTGACGGACAAAGAGAAATAGGTGATGTGATGAAGTCCTAAAAGTAAGTATGTTATAATTTTCATTTAGGTTATTCCCAGAACTAGTTCTGTGGAGTTGTCATCCAAGGATGAACTGACAGTCAGGACAGCCGAGTTGTGGGACTTTCCCTATAAACATTTTGACTTATGAAACTTTCTTTTGAACTGTTGCTGACAGATGGTGCAGCAATACCATGCGAGAGAGGAGCTCGTGCCTTTTCCCACGAAGAGAGAGCGAGAGTGAGTGAGAGAGAGAGAGAAAAGAAGGAGGGGGAGGGAAGTTGTGTGTTAAAGAAAGTGTGCCGAGAGAGATTATGTTTGTTTTTGTTCTGAGAGCTTGAATTCATAACGGTGCTTGTTACCATGTACCATTACATATTAAATGTTATTTTAGTTATTACAAAATAAGTTGGTCCTGTTCAATGAGTCAGAATAACTCTCCTCTCTGGTGAAAAAATATATGTGTGTGTGTGTGTGTGTGTGTGTGTGTGTGTGTGTGTGTGTGTGTGTGTGTGTGTGTGTGTGTGTGGAAAGACAAAGATGTTTATGAAATAGTTTTAGGTTTGTCTTGCATGATTTCCTCCTAATAACAAAGAGAGACTGGAAGACAAAAAGATTTTAAGACAGTAACTTACTAAGGATGAAAGGTTTCATGTTGCTGTGTACAGTTGGATCGGCAAGACAATTTCAGCTTTTTCACTACCAATCCACCCATACCTCCCTATTTGCACTTGGCACCATTAATGGTCAAAGCTCCCTGTGGCTTCGCATTCCATAACAAAAAAAAAAAAAAAAAAAAAAAAAAACGTTGCACCAAGTATACAATTCTAAATCATTAGAAAGTCCAAGACAAAATTCAGGAATCTTAAACTTTCAATCATGTTCTTGTAAGAACAATGGAAAATATAGTGACCTGTTATGAAAACTTTGCAGATAATTTTTTAGTTTGAATAATGCACTATGTCTTAATTAGTGCAGGCATATTGCTAGTTTTGTGTTTTAACAGATCTCATAATGATTCTCTGTCATAAGTTTTTTGAGCGCCCACTCAAATGCCTTGGCCTAGAGGCCCACTAAGGCCTTAATCTGGCCTTGCCTACAGTACTTTTATGTTTTTAGAAAGAGGGGAATGCCATTCTAATTTCACATGTGAGGAAGTGTGTGATAGTGGAAGCATGTACAATTTTTTTGGTTTTTCCTATTGCAGGCTCACTGACTGTACTATGCGCAAGGTCAAAAAGATATCTATGTTTTACCCTCCCTAAATCAGATGAGAAAAAAAAAACTGACTGAAAGAAAAAAAGGCACTAAATCATAATTTAAATAAACATTTTTAAACAGTAAATCATAAACCACTTGCACACAAAGCGAAAGGTGAGATTGAATTCTTGCCTTTCTCCAAATTACTTATTGAAATATAATCACACAGGTTTCAAGACTTCATTTGCAGGACTGCTGAACTCCCTTGTTAATAATAAATGAAGAGGCAGCACTTCAAATTCTTTATAGCTCAGTGTCGGCCATAAATGATTCATGAAACTATCTGTTTTAATATCATGAATGATAGTTGAACTTTATGTTACTGAAAACTGTTATAAGCTGCACCTAATTAAACACTGCTTTGAGAGCTGCATGTTTGTAAAGTTGACTTAAACACCATGCTGTTATAATTGGAAAATATGGTACTTAGATATACATCATCTATTAAAATTTTACATCACTGAAATATCATCTGATAACTCAGTATGCATTTTTCTCTGCTACAAATGGTGAAGAGTATATATTTTTTATATATATGTGAGTTGCATTTATTAATTTTAATAATTTACATTTCATTGACTATACACATGAATGAAACATAGCACAAATATAATATGATTAAATAATACCTTACTTATTTGCTTTAAGCCACTTTTCATGACCCTTATTGTCTTCCTGTCCACCTTATACTGAAAGTGAAACCTCCAGAATGTTATGGTGAAAATGATTATCGTTGAGGCTTACTGTTGTCATTATTTTTCAAGAATAGAAGTATGCACATTCACAAATGGTCACTGGTTTTAAAGAGTTTTCAAAAGGGGGGATTAAAGTCTGAAAAATTTGGAACATTTGTTCATCTAATCTTGGAAAAAAAGGAAAACAATAGAAAAAAAGAAAACAGATATTTTTTATAAACAAGTCATTAGCAAATTATTTTAAGGGTTGTTTTTATGTCTTGTGAATAATGGCATAAACATATTCCTTAGTATTTTTTTTAATTTTCTGCTTTAACTCAGACTATAAGAAGATTAATTACATGAAAAAATTATATCTAGTAATTTTTTTTTTTTTTTGACATTTTCAATCTCTCATGTTAGAATTTTATTAAACTAATGACCAATGATGTTTAATGGATGTGCATATATCAACTTTTAAAAAGTAGTGAATAGTAATAGGCTTAATGCCTCCCCCTTCCATCCATGGTTTAACTGTAAGATTCTGGAGCCTCCAGTGAAGTGGAAGATAAAGATGTTAACGGTTAAAAAATGACTGAGAAACGAGATATTTTTATTGATACTTATAAATGTCATGTAAATGATCAAATAATAAACAGACTTACAGTCCCTCACATAGTACAACTTTTTTCCTATTGCATTAACTTAGAGTAGCCTTTTTAGCCCCTTGTTATTTTGTATGGTTTTGTCATGATATAAACATCACTTGGTGTATTTTTACTCCCTTTTGGGACATTCTGAGGTTGTTATTAAATGGTATAGAACGTATCAACAATGGTAGGTGTTGTTTTTATTAAATGTTTAACGACCACCGTGAGCAACTCAATAGATTATAAGCAGTCGCCCATCCCTAATTTAGGGCCATCAGTTCCAGGGAAGGGAGAGAGCCAGTGCCATAAGACAAACACAACATCCATGCCTCACCGGGATTTGAACACGGACCCATCTTGGACGAATGGTCATAAGCCAGCGGTTAGACTGCTGTGCCACCAGGGTGGCAGTGATAGGTGTAAAGATCTGCTTTGTTTGACCATACTTTTCAGTACATGTCCTGAAAGAGACTGAAATGCATCAAACAGTATTTTTATCTGAACATGGGCATACAGCATAAACAAAAAATTAAGAAGGCAAGTGCTTTTTTAAATTTATCATTATAGAATTTTTTTCATTCTTTTATTTGCAGTGGAAAATTAATCATGATTAAAGGATTATTCATGAAATGTTTTTGAAAGAGGTATTTGAATATTATCTGAATTGTTTATACATGTATAAAAGGTTTTCCTTTATGTATAGTATAATCCATTAACCGAAATGCTTGGAGCCAAACATGTTTTGGATTCTGGAATTTTTCAGATTTTGGAATGCTTATAAACAGTCTGCATTTTGCCTTTATTCGTTACTATAATTTTTCAGTCTTCGCCTATAATGTCATGTTTTGATTAAGAGGTAAGTGTTTTACTGTTTTAGATAGGGTTTACGTAAGGAATGAAAATAAAAAAAGCATCAGAATTTAAGCTTCATTTTTTCACCTGCTTTTGTCAAATGATTATTCCACATTGCATCAACACATGGTAAGTCACCAGAATCATTCACATACTTCTTGACATAGTCTGTAACTGCTGGATGGTCCATTTTGTGCAGTGATACATTGGCCAACAGTATCTTCAATACAGGTTGCTTTCTTAATTTTAGCTCTTTCTTGGTTTTTAAGCATAGCTTGAACTGTTGACTGTTGCTTATTTGAAGTTTCTTTTTCAATATTTTTCAGTTGCTGCTTTCTTTTCTTGTGACCTACAGAGCAAAGATATGTCTGCAGAATATCCTTTTTCTCCCACTCTAAGAGGGTATTTTATCAAATGATAAGAGAAAATAAGAAAAAAGATGAAAGACAAAGCTTAAGCCAAAATGCTTACAATGTCGGTCATAGTTACATGAACAACAGCCTGCTCAATGATTATGATGATGGTAGAAAGTTGCAAAGCAAACAGATGGCTAGTAGAACATTTAAAAAAAGTGCAAAAATGTTAAAATGATAACATAAATTGAGAAAAGGGATTTTTTTCTTCTAAAACTTGAAAAAAAGAACATATTTCACATCTACCATCACATTTATCACAATTGTGAACTTCTTATACCTCTACTTATCATCTTCTGGCACTTTTTTTCCACTGTGTTAATAATGTCACCTGCATCGTCATTGTTATCATAGTTATTACTGCCATTGAGAGCCATTTCAGTTGTTTTCACCGTGTCATTTTGTGGAATATTCCATCCATGTCAACATTGTCAGTGCTTGAAAAAAAAAGAGTGCAAACTTCAGAACTTGCTGGATAAGGGATGCTGAATTTGCATTTTTGTTAAGCAAAACATTCCTTAAATTTCAAATGACATATAAGGCACATGCCATCTAAACATTTTTTGTGTACATGGGTGTGTATCACACCACAGAAACAATTAATATCTTGAAAGATATGGAATATTCAATTTAAGACAACTCTAAAAAATCTCTTCTTGGTTCATAATATCTATTGCAAATGGCAATAAAATTTGGAAACTATTCCTTTAATTTTTTTTTTTTTTATTTTTTACTCTCCCATATGTAGTTAATAATAAATGCTCAAAGTGCGTTCCATTCTGCAAGCATTCGCTCATTTCACTGTATTCCATGTCACCTGGTAAAAGATTCCTTCATCTGTGCTCACAAAGGTCCCTGAGGTGTTCGTTTTCGGGTATCATTCACTTGATCGAAGGATCATTTGACCGAAAATCACTTCCCCGAAAATCACTTGATCGAAAGGTACATTTCACCGAAGGGTCACTTGACCGAAAAGTTCATTTCACCGAAAGGTCACTTCACCTAAAAGTTCATTTCACCGAAAGATTACTTTACCTAACAGTTCATTATATCGAAAGATCATTTCACCGAAAGATTAATTTACCTAACAGTTGATTATATCGAAAGATCATTTCACCGAACGGTCAGTTTATCGAAAACTTAGAATTTTGTTGTTAAGAGATCTGTTGGAGTGTGGTGCGAGTTTTTGAAAATTTCCATGAAACACCTCTCCATGTGTAGGTTTTTCGAAATATAACATTAATTATAAAGCCTGGATCTGGGCTTTTTTATGGAATTGTGTTTGAGCAAAAGCGCAACACTATTAACATGGCTTATTATGTAAAGCTTATGAATATAAGAAATTAAAATTCGCTAAAAAGGCCTAAACGGAGGCCTAGAGCCCTAAAATTGATTCTTTTTGCCTGAATAAATGTGCAACATTACTAACTTGATTTTTTATGTAAACCTTATGAACATGAGCATGCATGATAAAAACATTTCTAAAAGGCCTAAGCCCTTTTTAGAAATGTTTAAGGGCCCTAAAATTTATTCTTTTGCCTGAAAAGTGTGCAGCATTATTAACTTAACATTTTATGTAAACCTTATGAACATGAGCACGCACGATTAAAGTTTGCAAAAAAGTCCTAAGCCGAGGCATAGGAACTTAAAATTAATTATTTTTGTCTTAAAACTAAATCTTGGCGTTCTTTGTGACGCGGAGAAATAAAAAGTGCAATTTGAATACGATCCCCTAATGTTTCGGTGTGGTCTGTCTTCCAAACTGGCAACATGCTTCAACAGATCCTGTAATGAAATCCAAAGTTTTCGATAAACTGACCCTTAAGTGAAATAACCTTTCTATGAAATGAACTTTTAGGTAAAGAGACCTGTAACGTATACTCTAGATTCAGTTTCTTTCTGATTTTACTATCTCTTGTTATTTTATTTTCCTATGCAAATTATCTTCTCACTTAACGAGATGTTGTTTCTCCCGCTGAATTATATGTGGCAACGAGTGTAAGTCATGACGTGGTGGTATGCAGTATATATATATATATAGGCGCGCTCAAGTATACCAGAGAGCTTCGTTTTATATGTGATAGGTTCTTCCTGATTATTGATATGTGATTTACCTACTTTTCTACGATATTACGAAAGTTCGGGCTATCAGTAGTTGTGTTATTTTGGAGTGTGTATTTGAGTAATACCAAGAGCTCCCCAATAAAAGGTTAAAAGTGAGTACCTTTACTTAGTTCATTTTATTGTCAGACCTCTGTCTGGCCGTTAATTCTATTTCATTGAGTGTTTACGTTAAGTTCAGGGAATATTGTGTTTACCGCTCTAATAAGGAGCCTTCAAGGTACTAATGTACTAAAACCGAAGTTATATTACTGATATTCAAGATAATGAGGAACGCTGAGTAAAAATAAATTCCATATTCTTGGAATTTATTGCACGTGCGTGTCTTACCTAAACAAACTCTAGCACTTTGAAGATTAAGCACACTTTAGCTACGTCAAGTAACCTTTCAATAACCCTAACGTGACTTAACATAAGCTTTCCTGCACTACACGTCCAGCCGGAGAATTTTATTCATTACAGACCTTTCGGTGAAATGAACTTTTCGATCAAGTGACCCTTCGGTGAAATGTACCTTTCGATGAAGTGACCCTTCGGTGAAATGAACGTTTCGATCAAGTGATCTTTCGGTGAACCAATCTTTTCGGTGAAGTGATTTTCGGTCAAGTGACCCTTCGGTGAAGTAAACGTCGGGCAAATGAACCAGACCCTTCATTTTCAGTTCGTCTGTGATGTGAGAATTACTACCCTTTGAGATGGCCCCATTTACAAAAATCTGGTGGAGTTATTTAGGAAATCAAGCTCTGTTGGTCAACTATTCTTTGAAATCCACATGTTCCTCTTGTTGGCATTTAGCAAAACAATGAACTACATTAAGATAGTAACATGTCATGTGTAAAACACTTGATTGTTATGAACAAATGTCTCCAATCACAGAAACAGTCTAGCAGCATGATCAGTAGGTAACAACTGCATCACATGAATGCAGTATACTTGTTGGTGAAGCAATTGTGTGGCTTTATATTCATTACCTAAGAACATGTTATTCTACTGGGGCAGTTTTTGCAGTAATTTAATGGGAATTGTAATAAACTCAGCCTCATATCTTTCATTCAGTCATCATTTATTACTAGGGAGCTTTGGTTATGTTCTCCATTGGAGACTGAACCAATTTCTCAATATGTCCTAGCAAAGCAGTAAATGGCTGTTTTGTTTGGAAACCTCATTTGGAAGTATTCTTGGCACAATCGAAAATGATTTAGTTTCTGAAATAATGATCTATAACCAAAATTCTTTGTTCACAAGTCAGAATTATCTTTCTTGATCAACAAACTGCTCAGTTCTCTGACAGTTCATCAACACACATCTATTTTTAATGCTGTTAATTGTAAGACATGCTGCCTCAGTGGTCTAGGTCAATCAGATCTCTATATCAATAATCAGTGAAATTTTACTTAGCTGCTCATATACTTGCCAATTTCTCTTGTGACTTTTAGTTTTGTGCACTTGTATAGAGTGGAACCACATTTTGCTTGTTGATAGGTTGAAACTCTTCATATTTGACATTTCTCTTGTTGTAAGGTTATCTTTGTGTATTCTGAATTGGGATCCCATTGCTCAGTTTTTTCAAGATGTCAACCATCCCATTGCTCAGTTTTTTCAAGATACCTGCTGCTATTATGTGGAATAAGCATTGTCTATAACTACCAAGAATTGTGTGTAATACAGGGTTTCTCAAAAGTTCCCATACTCAAAGTTTAGAAGTTATTACATGATATATAAGCTACATATCTTTAGCAAAAATGTTTGATTTCCACCTGTATATGTACAGGAACACAGGTGCAGGTTTCAGGAGGTGCTGGTGGTGTTTGCGCTTTTGCTGGAGAGAAAATTCACCCGGTGACGTGACACTTGTTTCAGTATGTCGGTGGTGATGCCCTTCACATCATGTGCAATATTGTTCTGTAAATGCTCCAGCATATGATTGTTGTCTTGGCACACTGTCTGCTTTAGATATCCCCACAGGAAAAAATCTGGTGGAGCTATGTTCGGCAAACATAGTGACCACAGACATTTCGAAATGAGTTGATCGTGGAAGTAGTCCTGGAGCATCTCCTTTGTTTAGTTTGACCATGTGGCACATTGTTCTACAGTATCTTGCTGATACCAACAGTAATGTTCCTCCTCATGCAGCAAGGACACAGCCTGCTGAACAATGTCTGCATATATGGCTCAGGTCACAGTAGACTAAAAAAAAAAAAAAGTGCTTCCACTGTTGTCCATCTAAAAACAGCACACCACACACCAACTTTCTACAAGTGGAGCAGGACCTGTTACATTTCATGAAGATTTTCATCAGCCTATAGATGCGTACTCTGAGAACTTACGTATCTGTTTAATGAAATCAGGCCTCACCTAAGAAAAATGGGATGTCCAACACTGTGACGCTGTTGCTTGTGTACATGCTTATCTGTGTCCAACGGGCACAGCTCTTGCACTACACTGACTCATTATGATTGTAATTTGAAACATTTGGCAGCCCTATAAACTGCTGAATGACATGCTCCCTCTTCGCATGACAAATGCTGCAATGACTTACAGGGAGATGGCAACAAGCAACCTTCTCTGGTGTCACTGCTGTCTAAAGCCTGCTTTGTGGTCTGTCCTGCACACTTCCTGTGTTGCAAAAACATTTCACCAGTTCATTAACTTTGTTGGGTGTTAGGCTATTGAAGGAATCTCCTAAATATTTTAGCTCACTGTTGATATGATTTGCACTCAACATACACCTCCAAGAGAGTGACCTTATGTCAAGGGCTGATTGGGATGCCCAAACCAGTCTGGGAATTTTAGTCTTGTTGTCCACTATAAAAACAAAAGTACCTACGGGGGAATCCTCTTAAATTCCCTCATGAAAAGAATTCTCTTAGATCCTTGATTAAAGATATATCTTGAAATATGCATTCTAAAATGAATTTAGTCATGAACAAATTAAAAAAAAAAAATGGTGAATGTTTTCTTCTTTGAATATATATCTTTTTTTTTCTTTAACCCTACCCATTATTTTTTATTTTGACCCAGGAACTAATATTGGTAAATCCCTGTTTCATTTAACATAAATGTGGGTGGGATAGGGATTTCAGAATATCTGTGCAAGAGGATCACCTTGTGCTTTGTGTGGATAAAGGTGGTGGATGAAGGGAGTGGGGATAAACAATCTCTCTCTACCTCATGTCTATGGCGTCCTTAACCTTGAAGGCTTTCCGGCCCTCCCCTTTCCTGGAACTGACATTCTCAATTCTCCCTGAAAGCTCATGTCTCTGCTTCATTCTTTTTTTATTAAAATGGACCTTTATCCACTTATTCCTTGCAATCTGCTATGAAGTGCTCAGCTTCTGGGAAACTCTTGTCCCAATGGCCCATCACTTCTACTAATGATCTACTCGACGAACCCATTTTTCTTTTCCATGCTTCATTCCTGATACCATACAATCTTGCACTTCTGCTCCTGGCTTTCCAGTGGAGTGGTGAAAGTTTCCCAACTTTTACATCCTGATCTAGCATGAAAATTCCTTCTGGAAATATTTCCCCCTTCACTTCAACAAACACCCGAAAACTAAGGCCATCTTATACTCTTCCAAGGCTCCATGCGCCGACTTTTTTCAACCCTGGTGAACAGAACTGGCCTTGTAGTGTACATCGACCTTAGGCTCAGGTTCTTCTACTATTTGTTATCTCCTTGAATGTTCGCCAAACACTGTCGCATGCCATAACCTCAAAATTACTTTACCGTCACCTCCTCACGAGTTATAGTTTGCTAATGCCAATCTCACATATTCCAGCTTCAGATCTTGCTGCTACCTGGACGAAGGTCCACTACTCCATTGCCTCCCCTAAAGCAATTAGTGTACACTGGCTGCATCTGCATGACCTCCTTCCAACGCCCATCACATCACATCATTTTGGGTACCTTGTAAGACCTGAGTGCATGTACTTCTCTATGCCAGCTGACGTCCATCATACTTATTCAACCTGTCTAATATTACAGTCTCTTCTCTCTTTCATGTTCAGCCTCACCACAAAGTCTGCTGTTCACCTCACACCATGCATGACTGCTGCTTTCTCAATAGCTAGCATCCTTCTACAGCCAGCCACAATATGATTTGTTCATTCTTCTTTATTCAGGCAAAACATGAGATTAATCTGTTCCACCTCGTGAATATTATTGCTAACCTTCCGGTAATCTATATCAATGCTAGATGTCAACTGTGCGAGATGTTTAAACTTCACATATCTTCAAATTGAATACAACCAAGCTTCCACTATTGGCCAAATTCCAGATTACTATAACAAATGGACACCCTGTGAATCATGATTTGATGTTAGACTTGACAAAATCTTGCTGTAATATTTTCACTTCTACTCCCTTTTGGTATGTACTGACCTACTATTTGTTTTACCCATATCACTATTGCTACCTTGCTGTATTCACTTACACCTTCTTTGAAACTGTTTTGAACTCATGTTTTACATGAATATGTTTGAATTGTTTTACCTGTAACATCCTCTAACATTTATTTGTAATTCGCTACATGCCATTTAGCATTTTAATCAGCATTGCAGGGCTATGCATGATAAATTTGTGTATAGTTATTTTGTGTTGTGTTGTTTTTTAAATGTTTTGTGTATGTGTTTTTCACAAATAAAGTCATGTTTGAACTCCTTCAAGATTACAAAAGGAGGGTAGGTTAGGTTATACCAGTGTCCCAAGTCTAATGGTAGTTAACTTTAAACTAATTTATAAATGGCATACTTGGTTCAGCAGCACTTTTTTCACATAAGTACAGAGATTTTTGCTATGCCATTTCAGGACAAAAGTCAAACATAGTCATAAAGATTAAAGGAAACTTTATTATTTCTAAGGAAGTAACTTTTCGTGCAGAAATAAAGCTTGGAAGAAGTTAACAATTATCCCTCATAAGTACTAAAATAGTTATTTGTTTGTTCCAAAAAATCCACATGAAAAAGAATAATGAGAAAGTAAGCCATTTCTCTAGTGGTCCACTGGGAAATGCTCCTGCATTCTGGTGGGCGAATTCACTCCTGCCTTCTGTGCCAACAGAAGACTTATTCACTGACTCATACTTACCTCCCTTTACCTGCTTGAATGCAATTACAGATAGCTATTGTTAGCCCTTACACTACTATAAATTTCTAAACTTTGAGTATGGGAACTTTTGAGATACTGTGTAGTAGCTGTTATTTTTAAGATATTTTAATTTGTTCTCTTATTATTATTATTGGCATTGTGTCAACATGTAGAAGTTTTTCAAACACTACTAAATTTGATTTTATGAAAAACAGACTCTCACTTCCTCTTTTTGTATTACAAACAAACATACCTACTAATTGATTAAAGCTATTCTTCATCTATATGTAGAATACTGTTCAATAACTGAATACTAGCTTTGTAATTTGCTTTTATTAAAGCTTAACTAGTAAATGCTGATCATGTTTATTTCATAATAGCTGACTTGAATGAGATGGAATTCTGCATAGTTAAATGTCTTGCCTTCATTTTCTAATGGTGTGCCAAAGCTGTTGGTCACAAGTTTTGTCATTTCTTTATCTACTTATTTGTCTTGCCTTGTATAAAAAATGCTTTCAGGAGAAATCTAGTCTGCATTCATGTGTGTTCCTGAAGAATTACACTGTGACTTACATTAGTAATTTTTTTTTGTTCATTCTCATCTGTTTTTATATAACATTTTGTCTTTTTGTATTGTACCATTTGTCACATAATTTGATGAAATTCGTGTTGTCTTGAAAATTTTTAAACCCTGAATTGTCTCTATTTTGCATAATCTAGAGGAACTGTACGTTTTCTTGTACCAGATGCTACAAAAGTGTTGTTAACATGGAAGAATATGGTTATGAAATTTCCAGTGATAAATTAGGTGCAGAAAAAGTGGTTTTACTAGGCTATCCGATTTCTCTTCTTGGCTTTTTACCATATCGTTTTATCCATTTTCTTGTTATTTTGCAAATACCATTTCCTTCTATTTCTTTGCAAGTAATAAACTGTTTTGTTCTCCTTTTGAACTTTCCTCTTGATTGAATGTGTCACGTAAACAGCCAAGTGGGATCTGTGTTATACTTTTTTGAGAACCCTTGCCTGTTAGAAACAAAGTTCACTTTTGTTAACACAGAACACACTGCACTCTTAACATGTGTCCTGTTCACACTATATATCCTGTATATACAGGACTGTATTTACCAATGGGCTTAGGTGGGCTACAGCCCAGGGTGGCATAATTATTGGGGGCAGCAAAAGGAGAAAGAAGAGTATTGAAAAAAGAAAGAAAGAAGAGGTAGAATGTGAAAGAAAGGAAAATATTCACAACAAATGCAAATTTAAAAATAATTAAATAAATAATAATAATATAAGTAATGTAATGGTAAATGTTAGCAAGTGACAAGAATTACATCAAGAAGGAGAAGCCAGAAATATCAACAGCTCATTTAGTGAAAAACATTCCAAGCTGGGTAGTTGGGATAGTCTGTGTGCTGTTCCTTTTAGTGGGGTAGGTTGGTGTTTTAATGATTTTAAATTCTCATTTGTGCATTTTGTCTGGCTGAACTAGTAATGTGGGCTTATGTTATTTTAACTAGAAAATGTGCTGCATGTCATCGATATTGAACATTTTTCATATCAGATAGGTTAATTAAAACCATTAATAGTTGGAAGAAGTGTTAAATCATAGGGAATGACCAGGAGGGAAATATTTCCCCAGAAGAATGGAAACCTCTTTGAGCTTTTCAGATTCCTTGATTTCAGATGAGATATCCTTTATCCCCCTCCCCATCAAGACTGTTTTAATTACTCGTGGAACAATTCTCTCCCATCCCCCTTCTCATGCAAAATGTCTGTAGTAGAATCAATACCATTTGGGAGATACAGGTAGCAACTGCAGTTAATATTTTATACAAGAAATGGCTGAAAGTAGAGGAGTGGCATATTGTGCCATGACTGAAAGTAGAGGAGTGGCAAATTGTGCCATGACTGAAAGTAGAAGAGTGGCAAATTGAGAGGTATCCAGGGCAGTGCAATCCTCAAATCTGCCCCTGTATGTATATCTAGTAGTATAACACACAGAGAGAGAGCCTTAGTTTTGGGCATTTAAGCGCCACATCTGCTTCTACTCATACTTACTGACAGAACCTTATTGTTTCTCTTCTGTGGCATACAACTATTCTTTTCCCAGGTACACATTTTTGTCTATATCATATGGCTATTTTTCCAGTTATGTGTGTCCTTCTCAGCGTATGACATAAAATATTTAGCACATCCTCTTATAACATATGTATGTTATCTTGAGAAGACATCAGATCATTCCATTTTCTAGTGACATGTAGCACTTTGTTAATGTTTGTCAACTTAAGTTGAATTGCAAATATGTAAAATATCTAAATTCTGTACCATGGAATATTAGAATTTGCATAGGTATTGATCAGGGCTGACACTTGCTAAACCCAAGGCCAAAGCCAAGCCCGAATTGGGCTTGGACTGCATAATATTGTTACGACCCACCCCTGCCATTAATTAGGGAATTAATGGGCATGGTCCATGTGTGAAATTAATTAAGTATTAATTATGTTCGAGGCTTGATTGAAGTTTAACAGTGTAAACAGCAGAGAAAGTTTTATCTGGGAATAGGACAGAAAGGAGGCGACGAATTCTCTCTGGCTGGGTGGTCTGGAGTTTCTAGCGCACTGTTAGGTCGTAAATCGAAGGTTGCAGCTGACGGCCAGTCTAAACAGGGAAAGAGGTACATTTCGAAGAGGGCCACTTGTGTAAATGAATGAAGATGGGGGACAAAAGGTTTAGCAAATAATCGTAAATTTGTCGATTGTTTAAGGCATTTTCGAGAACAATTGCTCTGTGTGGTCCATGCAGAAAAATAAGATTTCGCACTTAGCGTGAAAATAAGGAAGAAAGTTCAGTAGTCTGTACGCTCTCTGATGTGAAAGGCTTGGATGCCTTGGATCTGCTATATGAATTGGGATAAATGAAGCAGTGAATCTCCTTGCATTTAGTAAGAAACGGAGAGACAACAACTCAGGGCAGGTGGATATGCCAGTTTGCAATAAAGACAGCGGAATGCCTAAATCCGCGTGATAAAGCAGCAATTTCTAGGCTGGGAGCCTAATGGCAATTAGCGACTGGTTGGCCCAATGAAAGCAAAGTTACAGAGGAATTAAGAAGTCTGTGAGTGGACAGTGGTCATTCCAATGAGATGCAAAGCTCGGGTTCGAGTCCAACTACGGCAGTGTGCAATCACCATCCTCTCCCTGAAGCGGCGAAGGAAGCGAGCTGGTCCTGCGGTGCGAGCGAGGCCTCGTGTGTGTGTGTGTGTGTGTGTGTGTGTGTGTGTGTGTGTGTGTGTGTGTGTGTGTGTGTGTGTGTGTGTGTCTGTCTGTCTGTCTGTCTGTCTGTCTGTCTGTCTGTCTGTCTGTCTGTGTGTGTGTGTGTGTGTGTGTGTGTGTGTGTGTGTGTGTGTGTGTGTGTGTGTGTGTGTGTGTCTGTCTGTCTGTCTGTCTGTCTGTCTGTCTGTCTGTCTACGTAAGCAGCGCAGCCTCTACATGTCCGTGTGACGGTATAAAGCCCGCGCGAGGAAAATTGATAGTGTAAGAGCGGTGGCTTGGATACCTAACAAATATACAGGTGAAAAGTTAAATCAAAGTTTGGATTTATTCTTAACAGCATCCATGTGAGTAGAAACGTTTTGTTTTTATTGTTACATCTGCTATGCAATTAGTTGAGAAACTGAATTAATATATTGCAAGAACTGAACTGAGAAATAGTAAGACTGAACTGTGGAATTTAAGTTCATTAAAACTATCTCGCAGGAACTGATTTAGGTCAGAGTTGACCCAATACTTATGTTCAGAAGACAGCTAAGTTTTATTCGTATTGTGTGCCATTGTTATGTTTTTATAGCCAACTAAATATTTGTTTAGGCAGTCGGCGCAGTCATAGAACACATTATTTATGTGTACATATGTGATTAGTTCAAATTGTTTAAGTGTATGGCCATATAATACAGTTTTCGCGCCAACTACATCGGAGGACCTCAGAGAAGAAATATACTACTTGCTCAGCTACGGTTGTTAAATTGATTGACCGCGGTGGGATAATGACCCACTGTCGTAACATTTTGGTGGCAAGCGGTGAATGCTTAACCTAGCTCTGCTCGGTACCGTAACAATATTTACTATGGTTTATGCTCTGAATGTTCTTTTCTTTTTTTTTAACTTCAATTTTGTATGATTTAGCATACAAGATTTTTCTTGCACTTCCTGGTTGGCAAAGAGAATTCTTCAACAACTGGATCTGGGCTTGTGGAGTAGCATAGGCCATGCATTAACGGATTTCTGCTGAGAAGGAAAAGCTTCAAGAACTGCAGATACCAGATATCACACCTTGAAATTTTGCCCTCCCCCTTTCCAACAAGGTAGCTCCCGAACATATGTAGATTAGATTGCAGGGCAGCCTGATTTTGCCAGATCCCAGCAGCCCAAAACATTTCAGAAGGAAAAGAATGCTAAAAAACCGTGCTGCTGTACGTTAGAAACAGATAGGTGTGTGTGTGTGTGTCCCTTCCTCACCTCTCAGTTGAGGAAGACATTGGTTAATTGCAGGAGGAGGAGAAAGTGGAAGTCTGAAAGAGAAGATTTATTTTTTATTACTATTAATGCCTAAGCAGGATAGTCACAGTTTTCAGGACTGGGGCTATTTTGCAATATAAAATTAGCGCTTGGGCAACATACTTTGAGTTTAGGCTCTTAAAATGAGCCCAAACTCAGCATTAGTACAGATGTGTCTACATGTGTGTGTTTAAATATTGTTTTAAATTCAAATAACATTTTTCATTTTTTATCAGTTGAACAAAACAGAAATTCAGATTAAGAAAGTGCATTTAAAGACCTGTAAATGTTATGCCAAAGATGTATAATAATCAAATTGCAGAAACTGGAGAAAAACAGTGTAATTGTTGTTTTTTGCCAATTGTTCTACCCTTAGAATTAAAGATATGATGCAATGCCAATAGCAACCGATTTCTTTGCTCTGATTTTATTATTGTCATAGTTGGATGTGATGTTACAAAGATCATATTTTCAGTGTTTTTCTGTGGAGTTGTTACAGGAAGCTGAGTTATATTCATAAAATTAATTGTACTCATTAATCTGATTATTATTCTGTACAGTTTCTCTTCATCAATGTCAGTGATATTGTTGTGACAATTCAGAAATGGATTAATCTATAAAGTTCCTGCTGCTGGCTTGAATCATGTGGTCACTAGGACTTTGAATTCTGTGAAGAAAGAAAGGGAAGGAACATGACAAGCCTGTGATATAGAATGTTGATTATAAACAGAATCAACTTTTTCCAAGAGTTTCATGAAAGGAAAAATCTTTGAGAGGAGAAACCATGATATAAAGAAGTATTTACAGTCTCTCCTTCTATTGAAAATAAGTAAGACCATGACAGCCAGTCACCATATCCTTCCCTGCTGGCAGCATAGACTTCTGTGTTATAGATGAACTAAGATTTAATAATCTAAAGTAACTTATGGGAATTTACTAGGAAATTTTTTCATTTATAGCAAATTTTCGGAGAAAACTCTTCTTCTTCAGGCTCTCTTGTTGTTGTCACTTTTTGCTTGTCACTATCATGGTTACGGTTTACCTTGACGGTTACGGTTAACCTTGACGGTTTAGGTTATTTTTCAACAAATCCTGCCAGATGTTAGGCAGGGAAAATCCTTTGCAGTCATTGATGATGGAATTTTGATTTTTCTCAATCTCTATTCCTTCTTTCAGTTTTCTTTTTTGGAAATTGCTTTGGAAACTGATTACTTTAAGGGAATTCCCTTAAAGTTCAATTAAACTAGGAAGCCATTTCTCAATATGAGCTTTATTCAATGAACTAAGATGTTTCTGTTATACTGATGCATGTATGGATTCAAGTTGAAAGTCATGTACCCATGTTTAATTTGTTTAAGATCTTGTCTAGCATGGCATTTTACTTTGCCTCATAGTGGTAATAGAGATGTTCCAATATGTGCCCTGTGTGATATGTTTTTGCTTTTGGGTTGCAGTTTCATAGGAATTAGTACTGCAAATGCTCTTGGAAATTTGAGGTGATAATTCATTATGTTATAGCATAAGTTGTGCAAATTTTCCGTAGCACCGGTTGCACTTTTAGTCCTTACCCATCTATCATCTCAGATCACTTGTTCCATTTGGGTGACAACTATGCCAATTGTGATTTTTAGTAGACATTGTGGCCTAGCAGTCATCAAGTTTTTAATATCCTTTGGAAATTTTTGGCATTTGCTCTAAAACCATCATACCTATGTAATGTGGTTTGTGTTTTCTGATTTGGTGGAAAACTAGCAGTACTACATAATTATTTACTACTGTAAAGATTTTGTAAAAATCCTATAGAACTGCAGTGGAGAAGCATGTGACATGCCAAAGCCACCACTGTGAATGAATTTTTTAAAACCATTAAATATTTTTCTGATCTGAAACCGTGCAGCACTCTGAGAACTTTTTGATTTAGTTAATATTGGATTACTTTTGTACAAAAATAGAATAGGTCATTATGAGTAGATTTGTGTGTGAAACTGAAATTTGTATTCTTGTTCATCTGCATGATTTAGTATATCATTAAGAATTATATAGTAAAAATACTTCAAGCAAAAGGAGATCATGAAAAAGTGGTGCTTAACTTGTATTTAATTGGTATTAAGTTTTCCCTGTCTATTATACATATACATAAATTCATTGTTTTCTGCCTTTTGTTATAAATTGCTTAAAAATGCATGAATTTTGCCTGCCTGATTATATTTTGCTGATGCAGGATTTCCATTCACCCCATTTTTACACTGACTTGCTAAATACTGTATATTGAAAGGCACTATACAGGTATGATGTTTTTACCTAAATTTGGCATTTCATGATGTAAATTATTAGCATATCATTAATTTGTATAACACACCTATAAATACGCAAAAGACAATTTATTAGATCCTAAATGCCAATGTTGAACAAAAATTATTTAGACTGAATCACAGAAACAGAGCATGTTTGTATTACAATAGCAAGGCTGTATTAGTCTAAACAAAGTTGGCGCTCTGCTAAAACATCTTGCAACAAATTTAATTTCTTTACATGACAAATATTTAGCATGAATTAAATTTGTTTTATGTGAAATATTTCCTTTACACAATGCACCAGTTTATGTACGTGATCTCTACAAAATATGAAAATCGTGATGCAACATACACTATATTGACAAAAGTCACCGAACACCTAGAAGAGAAACACAACATAGCATTAATTGACATGCATTAGTATGGTGTCGGTCCACCTTGGCCTTAATGCATGCACTGGCCCTTCGAGACATGCTTTCGGCAAGGTTTTGGAACACAGCAATAGGTATGTGCTTCCATTCAGTACATAATGCTGCTGCTAACTGTTGCTTAGTAGTAGATAGGTCTTGGTTCCAAACTTCTTATGTGGTGCTCTAATTCATCCCATAGGTGCTCTGTGGGATTAAGATCAGGGCTCTGTGTTGGCCAGTCCACCCACGAAACGGAATTATTATCAAATCATGTGGTAACAGTCCTTGCTTTATGGCTCGGTGCCTTATCCTGCTGGTAACAACAAGGCTCGGTTCTATAGTATTGCCACAGAGTTGGTAGGGCATAATTGTCCAGAATATCAAGGTAGACGTGCTGGATAACAGGTTTGTCCACGATAACCAATTGGCCGGGACCATACCACGAAAAACACCCCCACACGAGTACACTGCCAGCTCCAAACTTGACCGTAAGAACAGTACCCTGTGATAAATAGTGTTCCCCCAGCTGCCGCCATACCCATACATGGCCATCAGACTGATGGATCATGTATCTGGATTCATCAGTCCATAGGACCCGTTTCCATTGATCTACGGTCCACGATAAATGTTGTTTACACCCTGCTAAACGACAAGTAGCATTCCGAGTGGAGATAAAAGGCTTATGAGCAGCCGCACGACCACAGTAACCCATGGAATGAAGTTCTCTGTGAATGGTACATGTACATACCGAGGTTCCAGCATTTTTACTCGCCTATACACTGAGGTCTTGTGCAGTACTACTCTGTCGATTAGCTGTAACGACTCTCCTGAGGCTTCGACGTCCTCATCACTGATTTTCTTTGGTCTGTTGGTACTTTTTGCTGCTTCAGGCACGCCATGTGTCTTCCACTTATTCAGTACATCCAAAACAGTTGACTTGGGTATGTTTAAACATCTCTTGGTTTCTCTTATGGACAACCCACTAATATAACACCCAACAATTTTTCCTTTCGCAAAGTCAGTTCTCTCCCGCTGCGACATATTCACTCAACCTCACAGTGTGATATGATCGTGGTCAGCTGCAGGCTTGTTTATATGCCATTTACAGCTGTACCACGCATCTTAACAACATAGCGGATCCATTCATTTGCTTTTGAAGGGGTGTCCGGCGATTTTTGTCAACATAGTGTATATCCAGCCATATAAAATACTGCACGATTCATGCAGGAGGCACCTTTGGTGAAAGTTTTACACTTTCATATAGGTGTTGTCATTTTAGCATTGCCTGTTGTTTAGCATAGACTGGTTTCATATACCTATATGTTAAGGCCATCTACTTTTGGGTCCTGCCCTAGGATGGACACCTGACAACATGTGTTGCACAGTGTTTCTATTGCTTTATTTATGCATTTTACCCAAATGCTGGGGACACTAGATAGCTCATACCACATAGTGTTCCCATCAGGGCAAAGTGCAGTGGTTGAGTCATTTTAATAGTTGCATATATGAAACATGCCTATTCTAAAACAGACAATATCAAAATGAAAATAATGCTAGAGTGAAAGGGTCTTAGAAGTAGTGTGTGGCTCACTTGTGTGATGATACATTGTTTCACATGAATGAAAATACTTTGTTAGGTATATATTATGAAACAGCATGTGTACTTGATGACTTGCATTGCAGAAAAAATCAAGTCTTTACACCAAAAGTCTTGCATTTGTCAGGCTTGAAGGTTCAGGATGAACTTGGGGATATAAGTCGTATCCACTTCTGTTTTTAATTTATATGGGTAAGATTAGTACGGAAAGTAACTTTGTAATGCTGATGACTTGGCATTAATATCCAAGAAGGTCAGTAGTCTATATTATAACCTTAATCAGTTGAGCAGGACTTGTGAAGAATCTGGAATGAGGATAAATGCAAAGTCTAAATCTATTATTCAAACTGCTAGAAACATTAATTGTGTAGTTCAGGTGAAGGTGCTTAAACAGGTATCAGATGTTAATTATTTGGGTGTGGAAATTGATAAGAACTTGGACAGTAGATTAGAAAAATAGTGAAGGTCTCATATAAGCTGTATAAGACTATTTTCACTGAGGAGGTTGGCCAAAAAGCAAAGCTTGTGTTTACAACGCAGTATTTACACCTACCCTCTTCTATGGCAGTGAGTTTTGTGCAAATTAAGAGTCTGTTGTAGCCAACATGAAAGTGGTAAGAGGAACATCAAGAAAAAATAGATTTCAGTGGCATGAAGTAGTAGTTACAGAGGTATTAAATCTGAGTTGGGTATTTCCTCAGTAGGGGACAAGGGTAATCAAAACTTACTGTGGTGGTTTGGTCATGTGTGTCTTATGGGAGAGTAAAGATTTCTGTGACAGCTGTTACAGTCTAAAGCAGCTGATTACAGACCTAGAACAAGATAGATTGATAGAGTAAACTGGGGTCATTAGTAACAGAGGGAGTGATTTGTCAGTCAGAAAATCCTGCAATGGAATGAGAGACATATAGGAAGTTTGTAATTGGCATTCATTTTTATTTTGTTATATTCTGTATTTATGTTTGGTGACTCATCAACCTGAACATCCACTTTTGGGTGCACAGGTGTGATATGATAATGAATGGATCAGAGATTAATTTCCTCTAATCCTGGTTATTTAAAAAAAAATTACCTCATGACTGAATGTTTGTACTGTCATTTCACACAGTTCTGTTCCTCTCAGTAATAAATGTAGTGCTAATTTTTTTTTGTCATCTCTTAAGCTGTTTTATTAGATACATCAATATATGTAACTTACCAAATTATTGTAAAATTTAAATAATTTCCACTAGCTCATCTTTTTTAAAGATTTCTTTAGTTATTACATCCCAGTGCGTTGATACTTAACATCCAAAATCCACGTCATTATCTAATGTCTAGATCATCTTTGTGGCCAATGTCCAGATCATCTGTAATCATCTCTTTTCACATGTAGATTAAGAATTGTGCTCAAAACTAAACAAAGTATACCAAAACTGTTGTATGTCTGTGGTATAGGAAAACAAAATGCAGCTGGTTGGATAGATTGGGAAACTGAGCCAAAATATGGAAATTTTGAACAGAATCAACTTTTAAGATTTAAATTTTTTTAGACATATCTTAATGATTGTTTTAACAGTGGTTTTCATATGCTTCTCTAAGTCTTAAGAAAAATTCTTTACCTACTTATGAAAATGAAATGAAAGATAGGTTACCTGAATGTTGGCAAAATGCGACAACTTTGAATTCAAATTTTGGATGTTAAAATACCAATACCCTGTGGTATAATCAAAGAAACATTTAATGCACGTGAGATAGAGGAAATAATTTAAATTTTGTAGTAATTTAAGTTATTTTTATTACTATGAACCTAACAAAACAGTTCCAGAGCCAATGTATAAATTTGATGTGATGAACAAAAAATAGAAAGGCTCAAAAGCTATTTTCAATTTTATAAAAAAATATCACTAATGCTTGTATTTATTTCACTTTCTTCTGCCAGTGCTGTGGGAGTTCCTCACAGTTTCATTTGTTTCTGCATTATCATCAAATCTTTTCCTTTCTGAGGATATTTTAAAACATTACATATATATTTACACTTATTGCCTGTGATATTTTGAATTTCTCATCAATGCATTTGTGCAAGTCAGAATTCAAAGACAAGTTACTTTGTTTCTGTTTCTCTGTCAGCAGTAACAGAATAAGTTAATCTAGTCATGCTTGATTTACAAAACTTCTGTTGAAAAATAGCTTGGTATGAGAAAAGAGATCTCAGCTTCTTCAGACATTTCAGAGTCTGCCGTTTGCCCTAAATTATGTACTTGAGCCTTTGATTAATACTTTTTAATGTTTGACATCTGAAAGCAAGTGAGATGAAAAAAACATAAGGGATAATGAAGTTTAGAATGAAGAGATTGTCTACAAGTCTAGTGAATTAAGATGGAGTAAATACTTTTGTGTGCATTAGATTTTTCTTCTTTTTGTAAATAGAGGGGTGATGTCATGGGTAGGCCAGTAAATATTAAGAGATCTCAAGAGGTTTGTAAAATCTAGAATCACTGCAGAATGAAAAGTCTATGGAAGAATGTGCAACAGTTAAAATGCAATGGTGATAATGTTACAGATATAAAGTGCAATTTGTCTGTTGTACTAGGAATTAGTGGGTTGTCTCATACGGCTGTAGAGATGTTCTCATTGTTCTTTTGTGTAACAAAGGTGATAAAACTGAATACAAGAATTAGTGTGGAATCGGCAATTAAGAGCCCCAGGAAAAGTGTTTGGGAAGATAATTATGGACAGGGTAACCTGGCTTTACTTCAGAAGATTGTGGAATATAGATGTTTTATTGTAGATAAAAGTTGCACTAACAAAATCTATTGTGCGTGTGTATTAAAAAGCATGAATCTATTAAAAAATCTGTAACATTTTTAGATTTAGAAAAGGTTATATAGTGCACAGTTCTGCAAAAGCAATGTATGTTGATAGCAGAGCTCATGTGAAAGTAAGTGGTCATCTGTTCAGTTCATTCCCCATTGGTGTAGATGTGAAGCGAGGCTGCAATTATGTCACCATAGCTGTCCAGCTTCTTCATGGATGAATGTGTATGTACAAATAAAGGTAACTTGATCACGCTAGTTACGTTAAATGAAAACTTTTACAAAAAGTTCGTAAGTTGGAAGCTTTTGACCTTATCTTAGGTCTTCATCACGCCAATGGAGTAGACTAAGATTGTTGCCAGATTCTACATTTGAATTTTTCCTATTTTGCTTGCAGCATTGAAGTCCTACATCGACAGGGCTCATATCATTTGCAACAACCAACTCTCTCTTCAAGAAGAACTCTCCAAAATTTCTACAATAGCCCTCTCTCATGGTTTCCCTGCACTTACAGTCAACTCCCTCATAAAGAAATATGAAAACCATTCGAAAATTGAATGCCTCCTTTCTCAAAAGAACGAAGACCTGAAATTCTGTGGTTCTGTTCCTTACCATCCTTCCTATGCTTATAAGTTACAGATTCTTTTCAGAAGTTTTGGTTACCATCTTGCCATTAAATCTACCCCAAACATCTTGAAACTTCTACAAAGGGATAGGGACAAAGTTGAAAGCCTGAACCTCCCAGGAGTTTACTGCATTCCTATCTCTTCTTCTACTGGGGATAACTTATACATTGGAAGCACATACAGAAGCATTAACCATAGAATTTTAGAACATAAAAAAGATGTTTCGAAAGCCAATCCTAATACTGCATTGTCTATTTTGACAATGGAAGACACATCTGCAGTTCCCCACTGGAATGAAGCAAAACGAATTGCTTCTTTTGACACTCGTTTTGCCCTCCATTTCCGTGAAAGCCTGGAAATTATTATCAACTCAATGACTTGCAATTCCGAATCTCCTCTCTACATTCCGATGATCTGGAGATCAATTCTAAGTTTTGGCATCAAAAATAGGAAAAATTCAAATGTAGAATCTGGCAACAATCTTAGTCCTCCATTGGCGTGATGAAGACCTAAGATAAGGTCGAAAGCTTCCAACTTATGAACTTTTTGTAAAAGTTTTCATTTAACATAACTAGCGTGATCAAGTTACCTTTATTTGTTAATATTGTTACGTGTTTTGCCCATCATCGTCATCAAGGAATGATGATAACTTTAGTTTGCAGTTTAGTAATTTCCTTGTATCCAAGTTACTGGTGATACAATCTTCTTGTCTCAGAATAAAGGTTAACTGTGTGCAGCGTATGCTGACAAGAATGACTGATGTGTGTACAAAATTCAATAAGCATAAATGAAAGAAAAACCACAGTCAAGGTTTTTAAATAAGGTTCTGTCAGTACAGTATGCCAGACCAGTTTCAGTATTACAAAGTTAGACCAAATGAACAAGTTGTGTGCTTAGGAAGTCTGATTTAAAAAAAAAAAAAAAAAAAAAAGATTTTATGTGATGAGCAAGTTCAGATTTGAACATGCTTTATGTGGGATTCACAGGAATGGTGGGTAGTTAGAAAAGTTTAAAATTATGGTGTATGGAACTGTAACTATCCCTTCTCTGATGCATGGTAGTGAAAGTTGGGTATAGCAAAAACAGTATAAGAACCAACTGTGCAGTTGAGAGATGTTGTTCCTACTAAAGCAAAACTATTGTGTAATGTGAAGAAAAATTATTAATAGAATAGAAACCAACATTAACCTTTGGAGATGGTTTAGATGTGTACAGATGAATGACGAAGTGTATTCTGAAAACAATATTCAGCCAAAGTCACTGGAAAGAAAATGAGACCAAGACAATTTTGGCAGGTACAAGTTCAGGAATGTCTAAAAGAACGTAATGGATGTGAATTATAAGTCATGCAAGGTTTGAGTTTTATGTCCAGATTGCCACATAAGAAAACAATACACCAACATTAATTAAAATTTGACCAATTTTCTTTAAGGGGCTAACTTATGAATTTCAGAACAGTGTAATGATATTTATGGTATGTATGTAATTTAAAACATAACTGATGGATAAAAACAACTCAGTAAAAATATCAGATGTTTATCAAGCATTTATTAAAAGTGCCAGTACAAGTTAGTGAAATCATGCAATGCATTGATTATGATATGCTTTCCAACATACCAGAAATCATTACTCAAGTTATGAGGATAATGGCTGTGGAATAAATCTTGCTCCTGTGCTCTGACCTTTGACCCCATTTTGATGATATTAAACAGAATTGGTTCAGCATACCTCCGGAACAACATACTAAAGTTTTGCCGCAATAGAAGCATTTTTAGTCATGAGGATAATGGCTGTGGAATAAATCTCGCTCCTGTGCCCTGACCTTTAACCCCATTTCGATGATATTCAAAGAACCAGTTCAGTATACCTCCGGAACATAAGGTTCTGTCGCAATCGAAGCATTTTTATGTAAGTTAGGACGCATGAGGGCGATGGAATGGACCCCATTTCCAATAGGGTTCATCCCCTACCACATACTAAAATTTAATAAAAATCAAACCACTTTTACGCGAGTTATCGTGCGGACAGACGGACAAAGCTGGAACATATACGCTTCTTCAACCTACGGTTGGAAAGCGTAAATAAAATGAAATATAGACACATCTGGCCATGAAGTAGGCTATTAGCACACATTTTCTGAAACAACCTGCCCTTTCAGTTCCATTAAGAATATTAATATCTTAATATATTTTGTTCATCCAATCTACATGCTGATTAAGATGTACATTTCAGAATATTTCAAATGTTATTGTTAAGTATGTTATAGTATGTATATAAAACTTATGACACTGAACTAAGTGATTTTTAAGTTTTTGTTGTTTTTACATGTATTTTTTCATGATGTTGTACAGAAAGTTTTTAAATTTCTTCATGGTAACTTGAAAAAAAGAGAGAAGGTGAATTCATAGTGATTTCTACAGTGTGAAAAAAAAAAAAAAAAGTTGGTAGCCCCTTCATGTTATTCTCAAATGTTGATGTGTAAGACTTGTACTGCTGAGTTTTTTGTGTGTGTGTGTGTGTGTGTGTGTGTGTGTGTGTGGTGTGGGGTGTCAGGAACACTAAATGTATATATGTATCGCACACATTTTTTAAATTTTATTTTGGCTATTGCTTCCTCTCCCCATAGAATGTAATTATTTCATTGCATTATTTTTAAAGTGATACTGAAAGAAAATTGCATGCAAAGCAAAAGTAAGCTAGATAATACCCCACAAGATTAAAATATTCTGTTTAAGCACTAAATACTCCAGATGTTACTTAATGATATAACTGTTAACATGTATGTTACAGGTAAATATTTATAATGTTGTTGATTTGAAAAAGTTTATTGTGGTCATAAGACTGAATGAAATCCACTTTGTAATGTAATGTACAATATTGTTGATAGATTGTTCTATGAATTGCAAGAGTTGTATCAAAATATTTGTTATCAATTTGTGGACATTTATTAAAGCATTTTAAACCTTGAATCATGTCTTTCTTTTTTATTTGCATGTGTCAGAACTACATGTAATTTTTGCAACTCTAAATATTATTTATTCATATATAATGCCTAGTATAAATAATAAAGTTTTCTCCTATGTCCATCTCAACAAAAGACTAGACATGAATAAATTTTTAAGCTAGTTACATTTGAACAAAAGAACTGCATAGAAGACACTCAACCCAGCCTTAGTGTTGATCACCTGTAAATGTCCGACTGGACGTTGAAAGTCTTCTCTGCAATTCTTTTGTTCTCGAACATAACTAGCTTTAAAATTTCGTTCATGCTGATTCATTTATTTCAGACACACAAAAATTTCAAAGTGGAATTTATAGAACATGCAAGATAGTATGAAAACATATAACCACAAACACATAAGGAAATTCAGTTGTGGGGTAGTGAAAATAGCAATTGAGAACCAAAGCCTGAAGAAAATAAAGGTCATCTCAGTGATAGAAGAAAACAGATTAAGACTCTCAGAAAAGAAGATGGTAATATAACAAGAAATAGAAGCAAAATTTTGAAGGGAGTTAGTTTTACCGAAACTATATGAAAGGATGATGACCACCCCCAGCCTAGAGACCAAACGGTGGTGCAGGTGAAGTTCACAGAGCAGTATATATATACAACCTAAGGACTGGCTTACGGTTAGTAGAGTGTTCGGAGTCAGAATGGGAAAAGCAGCTGATTTATCGGAGTTTGATAAAGGACAAATTGTAGTGGCATGGCACCTCGGAACTACAATCTCGGAAACGATGCGACTTGTGGGTTGTTCACGTGCCACTGTAGTGAGTACGTATCAAAAGTGGTGCACAGATGGCCAAACGACAAACCATCATCCGCAGCTCATTGATGCCAGAGGGGAACGGAGACTGTCGTGCATTGTTCACAGCGACAAATCGCCTGCAGCTACAACAGTGGTGATCAGGGCAATGTGTCGCAGCACACAGCCTTCTGCGCATAGGCCTACATAGCCGAAGACCCAGCCGAGTCCCTATGCTTATTGCACATCATCGCCAACAATGCATGAAACAGGCCCAAAATGGACGATTGGAAGAAAGTGGCATGGTCTGACGAATCAAGATTCCTGGTGCATCACATAGATGGCCGAGCATGGATACGCCAATTACCAACAGATACTATGGCACCTGGATGCACTGTTGAGCAGAAACATGCCTGCAGTGTTATGCTGTGGGCGATGTTTTCTTGGGATACTTTAGGTCCTATTAGCATAATCCCTGACAGCTGTCAAGTATCTGAACATCATTGCGGACCAGGTTCACCCATTCATGGCAACTGTGTTCTCTACTGGTGATGGCCATTACAGAAGGATAATGCACCATGCCACACTGCCAGAATAGTCAAGGAGTGGTTCGAGGAACATGCTGGTGACTTTCTGTTACTGTCCTGGCCTCCAAATTCACATGACATGAACCCAATTGAACATTTGTGGTTCGACTTGGAAAAGCGGGCTCACGCTAAATCACCACCACCCCGAAATGTACAGGAACTGGAGGACCTGCTGTTGACATTATGGTAGCAGATACCCCAGGATACCTTTCACCACCTCATCGAATCGATGTCTCACCAAGTGGTAACTGTTTTGCAGGCTAAAGGAGGTCCTACAGCTTAGTAGGTAGGTGGTCATAATGTAATGGCTCATTGGTGTACATGTGTGTGTGTGTATTCCAGACAAATAAATGTATTGGCACCAAAGTTTCCCTAGTCCTTCCAGCAGAAGTTGCACATTGGGGAAGAGCTCCAAGGAAAGATGGAATTACTGTGGAGAAATAGAAACTACACTCTCACAAGTTTTCAGGACTGCCACAATCAGCATTGCATTCAGACAGTTTTTTCCAGGAGGGCAATTGCAAATTTTGAGGGTGCTGAAACTTGTTGACTGATTATATACATATAATCACAATTTTGTTATTTATATATACATTAATACAGGTAACACATTTTTAAATACAGTATAAAAATTTTCTTTGCTAGTTTATCGTAAATGAAAAATACATTTTTAATCACTTGTTTGTGTAATTCCACGAAAGAAACGCATACAAGCGATTAAAAATGTAAAAATTATATACCTTTACTTTAATTCAGTAGTGCACCGTGAATTTCACCATAGGGTGGTGTAAATTATTAAGGATGTTAGCAAGGTAACGCTGTGCTGTAACCCCCCCCCAAAGAAAACAACCAAACATTAGGAGTAGTAAAAATGTCAATGCCTTACTACAAGGGTATTTCTGACTATTAACGAATCATTACAGTGTTATCTAAAAATGTATGGTGTAAACCATCCCCCTGCCACTTGGTTTCAACCCCTTTAGATAATTTAGGTTAGCGTGTAGTAGTAGTAGTATAAAACAAATTAGCCGTTTAAATGCCAGTTTGAGGTGCTTCAATTTTTTTTGTTAGTGTGTAAACCACTCATTGTTAAAAGTTAGGTAGCAAATATGACTATTTTGTTATATTGGAAGCAGTTTAATGTTTACCTGAAGGATGATAGAAATTTCAGATTGAAGTCCATGTTTTTTTTATATTATAATTTTTTTTCCCTCATTTTCTTAATTTTTAAAAATTAATTTCTCCAAATATTCAGCTATAAACGAAAATCACTCAAAAACCTATGAGGTGGGGGCGTTAATGGATTTTCGGGGGCTGAGCACCCCTAAAAAGATGCCTGAATACATAACTGGCCACAATGAAGGGTTGATTCCTGATGATTAGAACAATGCTACAATGATCCTGCTACATAAAAAGTATATTTCAGACCTCAAGAACTACTGACCCATCAGCCATCAGTTCACAAAAACTTCACTAAGGTACTTCTCATCAAACAATGTCTGTATTTATTGTACTTCTCATTGCTTAAAGGAAGCACTGGACTTGACTAAACCAAGAAAACAAGCTGGATTCAGGAGTGGCTACAGAACTATAGATCATATCCATGTGCTGAGGGAATGAACTGAAAGAACGGATTAATATGGACTCCCGTTACGTATGGCTTTTATTGATCATGAAAAGGCCTTTTATTCCATGAAACCATCAGCAGTTTTAATGTTTTTGAAATCCTGCGGTATTGAAGATGCATCAACATTATTAGTAACATCCATGAAAATTAAAGTGCAAAGGTTCACCTGTTTGAGGACATTGTTCTTATAAAAATAGGAAAGGAAGTGAGACAAGATGTCCCTGTATCTCCAAAACTCTTTCAGTGCCACATTGCAGAGTGCCCTTCAGTCACTGAACTGAGAAAACGAAGGGATAAAGATTAATGGAGATTTTTTTTAACCCACCTTTGTTTTACTGACAACATTCTCAATTTTGCAAGTTCTCCCTCAGAGCCACAGCATATGATCCAGAAACATGCTGACAACAGCAAAGAAATGGGTTTAAAAATTGAACTTACAAAACACAAAATTGATGTACAATGCTTTTGCAAAAACTGGAGATTTAGAAGTTGATGGGGCAAATCTAGAAGTAACCAATGCCTACATTTACCTTGGATAACACATCAAGTGTGTGCCACATAAAATAATGTCACTTAAAATTTTCAAAACTTCTTTGTAGGTATACAAATTTTGAAGATGTGAATCCATTTTTTGGTGTAAATATGACATGGATGGTAAGTCAGATAATATCCGAAAACTTGAAAATTTCATCGTCCTGGAGCGGGAATCGAACTCGCGTCTCCCGGATAGCGCCCGATATGCTAACCACTACACCACCCAGAATGACCAAGTCTCAAGTTTTCAGATATTATCGGACTCGCCATTCATGTCGTATTTACACCAAGAAACGGATTCACATCTTCAAAATTTGTATTGTATGGTGTAATCCTGTATTCCATTCATGACAACTTCTTCATAGGTTTTCACCCTTTGGTTGTCAGTTTCAGTATAAATCTCATTCAGTTCATCCTCACTTTGATCTGAAATCTTTGCACTAATATTTCTTCAACTGTGTTAAAACTAGAGAAAACTTCTAAATTACACCTGCATTTGCACATTCTGCATTCATGTCATTTATTCCAGTCATTTTAAAAATAGTTCCTGGCTCTTCATTTCCATCATTATTACCTTTTGACATTATAGAAAAAATTGGGAATAAATCTTTTGTCTGCTGTTGTACCTTAAAAAATATTTTTGCATTTTACTGTGCTTGACATACTCAAACATATTTTCCTCAGAAATTGCAAAACATGGGTTGATAGTCTCTAGTATACTTTATGAGCACAGTATTTAGAGCAAGAAAAACACATACTTTGGTCGAGCTTTAGAGAAGCATTTATGAACCATATCCCTTAATGTTTTTCATGTGGCAGCAATCCAGTATATTGCATATCCAATACTGTCGGACATTTTGAGGCTCAGTCATTGAAGAAACTTGATATTTTGGAAGTCTTACTCCTCAGAAGCTTTTTCCTGTAAGGAGTTTTTGGACTTTTCCCCTTATCACAAGGTAGCAAATGACGTGCAGACCTCATTTGCTACACTAATAAAGTTGGCAGTCAATGTACTAAAATGCATGGTTCATACTGATTTTCGAAAGTCCATTTAAGGACTTTTTAAGTATTGCAGGTGTCTCTATTTTCCATGAATTATGATATCAGAACTTTTTAAAGTTCCGATTTCTCTGAAAATGCATGGTTTCCCATTTCTTAGTCACTTGCTATATCAACAGACAAAAAGAGCAAGCACATTTTTCTTTTTGTTTACAAAAAATTAAAGTTCAAAGTTGGAACGTCAACTCTTCGTGTCTTTCATTCCCCATAAAGTCATTTTCTCTGCATAGTTAACACACAGTGTTTTTTAATGTTAATTTCACTTTAAACAAAAGAAAACATTTGTGCTCTGCCCCTTCGTATAGCAAGGAGTAATTAAGAAACTGAAAACACATGATCTAAGTGAAATTAAATACCAAAAATTGGCACTACATTGTTCACTCTGCCATGGAAACATTTTTACGAGTCACAGAAATGGTTCATGTTTCATCACAGACAGATTAAGTAAGCTTTCACTATTTTAGATAAATGGTGTAACTTTGGGAATATGAATACCTTTGAACAACACGCATCAATTCTTACAAATTTTGTCACTTCCGTTTTTGAAAATTTCCACTCCCAATTTTGAAACTGAATTTTGCTTTAAAATGGGGAAGGAGGCAAAAAATACTTGCTGTACTGATTGGTTTCGAAGAAGAGACTGTTAAAAATAGGAAAACATGCAGTTTTTGTAAGAAAAAAAAAATATGAAGTTGCTCTTTATTACCAAGGATATTGTGTTATGAGACTTCAAATGTTTCTTCTCATAGAAAAAACATGATAGTGGACAAACGTTTTTGCTGAGTTCAGATAAAAGCCTGGCATAGCTGTAGCTAGGAAATTAATAACAGGCAAATTTCATTCAAAATAGTCACTTCCAGTTGTCTTCTTTTGTTAAGTTGTTTTTCAGCTGATCTGATCAGAAATGTAAAACAAGTGATGAAAGGATACTGGGAAATGAGCAAGAGTGATAAAATTAATTAAAATATGCAACATGCTTTGCTTTCAGCATTTTTGGTAATTTGGAACTTAGTTCCACCATACTTCAGTCTAGCCAAGCCCATTCAGGTTTTGTTTAAGTAAAAGAATTAGGTATGTATGCGAGTGTATACAGTGCATGCCATTGAAACTGCCTCACGTAGAAAGAGTGAACTAAAATAAGCCAAAAATCTCCAGTGATATAGAATATTTTATTGATAATACAAGATTTAATTTCCAAGGTACATCAGTATGACAAGATACAAGAGTGGCTCATGTGACAGCAGTCAATACCTGGTGTGACCACAATGTTAAGCAATGTAATTGGACACACAGCATGTAGTGAGTGATACATCCCTTTAACAGTGTCCTCGGGTATCTTGGACCACGCAATGTTTACCTGGTCCCATAATTCAGTGGTATTCCAGAGTGACCTAGGCGAGGCTTGCAAGCGTCCAAAGAGGTCCCGTACGTGCTCGATGGGTGATATCTCGATGGCCGTGGAAGCCTCTTGGGGGCACACTCGAATGATGTTGGGGGCACACTCGAATGATGTTGGGGGCACGTGGCCTCTGGGATTGCATTCAGAAATGGCAACATTGTGGTGTGTAAAACATGGTCACATACCACCAGGCTGCTACTGTGTCCATTACATATATCAGAGGTGGAGGCTATCATAACTAATGACAGCACATTGGAAGATGCCTGGTTGGTAACCAGCGTGTTACTCGCAGACAACAGGTGGATCAACTCTGCAGCCACATCGTCACCAGAGGTGGACTATGATCGTCGGAGCTGGTGCAGTGGTCTAAGCACTAGCTTCAGACCGTTTATCTGAGATAAGTCTGCGTTCAAATGTGGTGAGGTACGAATGTTATTTGTCTTATGGCACTGGCTCTCACCCTTCCCTGGAACCAGTTGCCCTAAATTATGAATGGGCGACTACTTATATCCCATTGAGTTGCTCATGGTGGTCGATAAACTGCAAAAAAATAAAAATAAAAAAAAAATAACGATCAGCACCAAGGCAGAATCGGGACTCATTGCTGAACACTACATGTTATTCTTGTCGCCATGCAGGTCTACTATGACACCACTCCAGGTGAGCTCAGCAATGCTCTATGATTAATGGCAGGCAACACAATGATTGCTGAGAGTGATTGAAAGATGATGGGGTTGTTGTCCATAGTTGCTGTTACAGCCTGCTGAATGATCTCTGCAGTAGCTTGTGGCTCCCCAATTGCCTGGAGACAAATATGCTGAGTTCTTAGCAGGATATCATAGAAGTCCTGTCATTTTTTTCTGTTCTTAACATTATTTTTACATAAGTTCGCTGAAAACTATGACACATGACAGGACTTCTATGATATCCTGCTAAGAACTCAATATAATATGCCACGTAGTAATGTTCAATAGTTAAATATAATGTCTTGAACTGATATTAGTAGGACAAATATGCTGACTGCTGTGTGCTGACATCCAACTGACTGCACCAGTCCTGTTACGGCAACTGGGAGTAAGTACCTTCTTGCAACAGCTGCTGCCAACGATTTCCAGCTGTTCTTTTCCACCAATGCACATGGGCCACAATTCTACTAATCAACCAATCAGCTTCACCGAAACCTACACCTGTCGCTCTCAAATGTGTCCAGCTGCTGATAAGGTTGGTGATGCGGTCTACAGGGCATCTTCGGTCCTTGGATATGCTGTAAAAGCCCTCAACACTCTTGTTACTTTGTTCCATACAACCTGGAGCACGACACAGTATTGCTCTTGTGGCCATTATATGCCTTGCTATCTCTTGTACGTCTCACCCAATTGGTTGCATACTCAAATTATTTGCATATCCCACCCGCCTTTACATGCTTACCAATTTGCGTGCTGATACACTGACTCCTTCTGGGTTGAGCAATTTCTATGTCAAACAGTGTACATATATAGTAATAAGAAACAACTCAAGAAAATATGCACCCACGTTGCCAATGAATACAATATGATTTGGTGTTCCAGGTCTACCTGGAGTGATAAGTTCCTTTAAAGACATTTTGTTTCTCTAATCATTTATAATATATGTTTTATAAAAGAAAATACATAACAAAGAATTTGCTCACTTGAAGTATTAGTTCGGTGATACTACACCCCCTTCCATTCAGTTTCAAACTTTATCTCCCCGTCACCTGTGGTACAATACAGAATGGATTGAACTGGCAGGAAACTGACATGTGCAACTGTGGAGAAAATCTGCAACTACCCTATAACCTGAAGTCATACACAGCACCCTTTCAAAATAAAACAAAAATGTCCTACACCAAGTGCTGAAACCTAACAAGGCGCTGGCCTATGATTATTCGTCTGTAAGGGGTCCGGGTTCGAATCCCGGTGAGGCATGGATGTTGCGTTTGTTTTACGGCACTGGCTCTCTCCCTTCCCTGGAACCAGTGACCCTAAATTAGGGACGGGCGACTGCTTATAGCCCATTGAGCTGTTCTCGGTGGTCGTTAAACCTCCAATCAAAAAAAGAAAGAAACCTAACAAATGCTTTCCTCAGGAATGTTGTAGGGCAAATGTGACTAGCTGTGAAATGAAAATGTCTAAAATCACACTGAACACATGGCTAGTTTCAACAAAATACACAAGATTGAAGTTTGTGACATGTCATAATACTGTGAATAGACAGCCATGGCTACAGATGACTGGGAAGATTCTTGGAATCCTTATCAGGTTTGGGAATTGGTATTGTAGGGGCTGCATGCTGGGGGGGGGGGATATGCTCTCTATAAATCCTGATATTGGTGTGGCCATTCCACATAAAAGGTCAGAATATAACCAGTTTATTGTCCAGCCTTACCTTAAGTGCTTGCAATGAAAAAGGGAAGTTATTACTGCTGTCCAGCAGTGGCAACTTCTAACAAAAAAAAAAAAAAAAATACTTCAATCAAGCAGTTTCTGTAATACCTTCTGAATCTCTTTAACACAGCACCACCTTTCTTGAGAATTTGAACCTATAGTGTAGTTTTCCCTGATCTTAAAAGTGCCTACCCCATTGATTTTAAAATTGGCTGGCATGTTGATTGTTAACATACACCACAGCCAAGGTGAACTCCAGAACCAAACTAAGTTGTTCCAAGTTGGGTAGTGTTAGAACCAAACTCATATATTTTGAACTTTTTTAGCTGACTTGCAACTAGAGTTCTACCTAAGCTTTGAACTATTCACCTTTCAGCACAATAGAAACACCATGTCAAACAGCACAGACTATGAATATGTGATTTGAATGGAGTAACGGAACTTCGCATGCTAGTGCAAAATCCCAATTTCAGTCATATAGAACATCTTCAGGATGAACTGGAATGCAAGGTCAGAGTACTTATAGCCAAGTTGTCCTCATTAGGCTGGGGAGCACACAGCAACTTAAAAGAAAGACTAGGGCAAAATACCAGCAATTAATTGGAACTACTCCATGATGCGCTGAAGAAGTCATCAAGACCAAAAGAAGGTAAACACAACATGAATTTCCTTTCAACAGAGAAATTCTGCTTCTAACCACAAATGTCCCATGATTTTTTAGTTGGGTAAAGTTGTAACCTTACACAGTATGATAAAATTTTAGTCGAAAGCAAAAGAACAATACTTTACAGTTTGGTAGACTCTGTCAAATTCCTCTTATGTAGTACTTAAAAAAGTACATAAGGAATTTTGCATTCCACCAACCACATTCATCTGATAGTAAAATTAAAAACAAAAGTACCATGAAGAGATTTTTTTTTCCCCAAGTAGACAACTGATCATGAAAATTAAAACCCGTACATATCATGCACAGCAACATAGTCAACTATTGAGGCTTGCTCAATGAATTTCTTAATAGTTCTTAATTTTTTTAAAAAGAACTATTGAGGCATGCTGTATGAATGTCATTTTCTGTTTAACACAGTAGAATTTTATTTTAACATGTTGAATGGAAAACAACAGTATGAAATTCACACTGCAAGCCTCAATAAATGATGCAATGTATTTCAGCAGAATGGGCTTAGGCCTAATTGTAGTTCCACTGAACATCAATTTGTTTTTGTTTTTTCATCCTTCCTCACTAAATCAGAATGCTTGGTAAGAAGATTGTTAATGTTCAGGAAAATCATAACCAGGTATGGAATCCTAAAGCTTTAATGTAACTGGATTGAATGATTTGGAAAAGTAATTAAGATGGCACTCAATTAGCTGGACACGGTATGAATGTTGAGCACTCAGGTTCAGTGATGCCCATATGAGTACTTTTAGGGAGGGGGGGGTAAGAGCAATCCTTACCTCCTTCAACAAGGCTGTCAAACATTTTAGTAAATGTACAAGTTACTAAAATACGACAGTTTGACCATTGCAATCAATCATTAATATCTTATTTTTAAAAATGCTTTAAAAAAATATTTTCGTCAATTTTAGTGTTTTAAATTTATCAAAAATTTGGCTATACTAATTAATGGCTAGGGGGGCTTGATATGGGCACCCTTGCTCAGGTTTCCTGTAAAGAAATGCAGAATCCAAGGCCTTACAACTGTTAAGCTCAGTGCCTGTGGTATTTATTACCTGTAAGAGAACAAAACAAAGCTACTGATGTCTGTTAGTGGGAAAAAAATTAACAGAATAACTGTCAGGTTGTTAATCACACAAACTGCTGCACTTTTACTCAACATAAAATTGTTTTGAAGTTGATGTAAGTGCACTATACACATGTGAGAACAACTCTCTAAAGTTGGGCAAACCAGAGTATCAGAAGTTGTTCACATAGAAAGTAACACCTTATGCATGAGAATCTTACCTTTTTATGCAGCAGAGTTCATACTAGAAGAAAGTAAGCTATGCCACAAATCTTTTAAACCAGAAACAGAGAAATTCTCCTGGTGAGTAAGCTACTGAACATAAAAGCAGTTACAATTGTTTTTCCTTTTTGTTTACAAGAAAGGACTGAGTTTTGTGACAGTTGAATTCTAAAAGGATGCAACTGTTCAAAATGATAAAGATTTATAATGTCTTTGAAAAAATGATACTGTCATTACAGAGCTCATGTGCAAATATCATTTTTCTTGTATCTTTTGGATTCAGATTGTTAATGTGCCCCATGATTTCACTATAAATCTAATTCCCATCATTAAGCTATGGGAAATTCATAATCTTTTGTTTCATGTACAAAAATGAACCCTTCTCTTTTCTTAGTTACATGCACGAGACTTCAAATCTACCTGAAGAAGCAGTGATGACACAGAAAAAAAGGGGGGGGACTTACTAACCAGGTGAAAAATCAGAACATGTGGCAAAAAAGTCGTAACATAATGAAGCATAAGCAAGATGAAATTGTTCACTGTAATTTATTTATGTAAATATTTAACTCTAGCATATTACTGTATTCATAATGTAAAATTACTGAATTCAAAACAAAATAAAATGGTTTTAAAAGTTTTGCTTTACAGTTTTTCTTTTCTTTTTTGTTGTTGTACTTCCTAAAACATCAGCTCAAGTTTCTTCTAGCATGCAAGCCTTGCTTTCTTCTTAGCAAGTTCCACAGCCCTCATTGCTTAATTTTTCTTGCTAAAACATCAGCTCAAGTTTCTTCTTGCATGCAAGCCTTGCTTTCTTCTTAGAAAGTTCCACAGCCCTCATTTGCTTAATTTTTCTTTCTGCTGATATCTTTCCCTTCCTATTTCTTAGTTGTTGTTTTTTTCTTTCTTTTTCTTATGTCCTATAATTTCATCCATCATTCTGAAAGAACTTTCAGCCTGAAGACCAAGAATGCATGGCATCAAGGCTTTCAGTACTTTAATAAATGGCGTAAATTTGAGAATATGAATACTTCTGAACACCATGCATCAATTCTTACAAATTTTCTTTGTCACTTCCATTTTTGGAAAGTTTTCCCTCCCTTATCAAGCTGAGATGAAAACATGGGAGGGGGAGAGATAACATTTAACAACAACACAGGATAGTGGAAATGTCGCACAGAGAAAAAAATTACTATTATGGGAGAAATATTGACTTCATTCAACTTCTGGTTTTGGAATTTGTTTTCTTAATTTTCAATCTGAAATCCAAATATTTATGAAATAAACTGATATTTAACAATATTGGACAGTGAGAATACTGCCAGAAAAAGAATCTGCTTACAGAGAAATCTTCGCTCCATCCAACTTTATTTTTTTAAAGTCTTGAAAGACGGAATTCTGCCCCCAGACAAAGAACAACCCCCATCCCCCCCACCAGTTTCCCCAAAATTTCTCTTCAGTTTTGCATTGCTATGGAGAATGACCGATATGATAACACAGGTGGAATTCCTCAAATCCATGAAAGAAACTTGTGCCTAAAAATTACAGAAATTTTCACTTTGTCCAACTTCCGTTTTTAGATATTGTAGCTTACAGTTTCAATCTGATATACGAACATTTATGCAATAAAATTATATTTAACAACAATACTGGACAAAGGCAATATCGTGTGAGAAAAAAATATGATTGTAGGAAAAGTCTTCACTCCATTCAACTTCTGTTTTTGAAAATTTTAAAAGACGGAATACCGTTCACAGAAGAAAAACAACCTTCTCCCCACACTAATGCCCTAAAACTTTCTATTCAGTTTTGCATCGATCTCTAGAACGACCAAAATCATAATGAAAAAAAGTGAAATTCTGAAAATCTGCGGAAGAATCTCGTGACCACATGCTCTTTTTCAAGATTTTTCTTAACCTTGGCCGTTGTCTTACCTTTGTGAGACACAAAGGACTTTGGTACTTGGATTTCAAACTTTCAAGCAGGGTTATGAAGTGTCTGCAATATCTTGTACTTGAATGAAATTAATTGCTTTTACATCTGTGTTAGTGACAAATTTTAAATGTTCCTACACGCAAGCACATTATTAATAATATAGTGTAAAAAGCCAATGTTTCCTCTGCATCTGTTTATTAGACCTTAGGAATTTTCTCCAGAAATCCAGCAGTTTTACTTTACATGTCAGCCTCTTTACCATGGACCACATTTCCATTTTTTCCATTCTTGTTCCAATTTTTAATAGTTATTTATTGGATCCTTTGAGTATTCAAACAGATACTTTTTGTTAAATGAACTTAGTTTTTCTGTTGTCTTAAACTTTGACAATACCTTGAATGAAATTATTGCATTCAAAAACACATTACACCACCATTTTAATCACAAGACAGTGAGAAGTATTCAGAAGTTCTTACTTTAGCTTTCAATAAGTGCTTAACAATGCAGTTCTTATAGAAGCCCACTTAAACAAAATTAAGTTTCTGAAACTGGTTTTTCATATCTGGATACAGAACAAAGGTAGAGTAACTTACATGCTCCTTAAAAAGTATCACTCATAGAAAGGCTATAAGTTTATTGCTTGTTGAATACTCAACATTTTGTGTCAGTTTTCCAAGATGCACCCTTTTTCAATCAAAACTTAAGGGTTTCAAAAGTACATTATTTTCAGCAATCAGATTGTAGTACCAAAATTGCTCTTAGTTCACTGTTCTCCATGTAACATCTCCTCAGAAAACTTGAGAAAATTACAACACTCTAGAGCAGGAATAGAACCCACGTCTGATTTCCATTTGAGATGCAGGTCTGATTCTAGGACAATGCAATTTTCAGGTTTTCTGAAATTATACTTAAAGTAATTAGTACTACAATCTGATTGCTGAAAATAATGTATTTGTAAATTTACCATGTATACTTGAGAAGAATATTTCTTCCTTTAATTTCAATTATGACAAGGGTTGTAAACTTCTAATAGGTCATGGTAAGGAGTACTACTCATGTTCCCTGGGGGAAAAGAAAAATGTGAGTTGGATTCCATGCAGGTAAAGATTCATTTCTCAGGAATAGGTTTACAAGTTTAGTCTCCCAAGGCCTAATAACTGGATCATGATACCATACCTTATTCAGGTGCCCCAGAAATTGGTAAATAGTTGACGAGAATCAGTCTTGCTTCTATGACCACCCAACTTTCAACAATAATTATCCTTTCTGAAATAAGCTATTTTTGTCCCTACTGCTAAGCATGATAACAGATCATACCTGGCTTGTTGGTCAAAAATTTTCCAACTCTGCTTTTTAATTTCATTTTTCAAAATCACTAAACAAAGTTATTCACTTCTTTCATTACATCTTGAAGTATCATGATATAGTTTTTTGAAAGTATACTTTTTCATTCCACTATTCAATTTGCATCAGTCACTTCTACAAACTGTTGGAAAAACTGCAAGTGGATATGCCTTGGACATTGAACATTTTTTTTGTACTTCACACTAAAAAATGCCCACTGGATGAGGTGTAGTAAGGTGAAAATAATTATCCTTGATTCTTGAATGGAATTTGATTTAAAAACATGGATTTTGATTAAAGAACTGATGCACCAAAATGGTAAAATATCAAAATGAATAAAATGTATTTATTAGCTAGGGTACACATCTGGTAGAGTTCATGCAACAGAAATAATTACTAAAAACCCACTTAATTATTAAGTTCTTTTTTAAAAAAATCATTTAAAAAAATCATATCTGCTCTTAAATTTTCAGCACATACAGTTATGAACAATAATTAATTCTTGTAAAAAAATCATTGTAATGAAAACAACAATAACAAGTATGTGTTGAAATTCTGCATTCAAGCATCACAGTTATAGGATTCACCACTTAAATCATCCATCTGAGCATCTTGAGAAAAAAAGTCAGCAAGCATGTGCCTGGGTGTCTCTGTCCCTCTGACTTTGATAGCATAACAAGCATTCTCTACTTTCTGCAAACTAGACTTGAGTACTTGAGTCTTGCGAACCAAATCTCGACCAGCAAGATTGCCAATAATTAAAAACGCATCATAAATATTTTGTAGTACAAGGCAGAGCACAAAAGGTTCTTCCAAGTCCCCGCTTCCAACACTGGCAATGCATTTTCGCATGAGTTCCCCTGTTGAATCAGCAACACCAAGGATATATTCAATTGGGGTTAATAAGGAGGACATGAGTAGTCCTGTTTCATTTGAAGGAACATCATTTAGCTCATTGGAATCAACCTGTAACAAGAAGAAACACACAATGAGACTTAAATGGCCCAGTAATTTGTATAATATAAAAAGTTCAAGAGTTTTTGTTCAACATAAACTAAAATAATCACAAAGCTGAAAGATTACAGCTTTAACTGAAAACTTAATGGTAAGCAACTGAACCTTGATTTTTATTTTCAATATTTTTATTCCCTTCATATTATTTGAGTTATGACCTACAATGCATATTATATGTTAATGCCTTGTTGTCTGTAAGGGCTTGCTCTCAAAGATATACCATACATTCATAAAGAACATCTTCAAAGAATGAAAACTTGATAGAATGCTTATGAACTGAAACAATCACTACACAAGATAATCATATAAATTAATGCAGAACATGCACACAAAAGTTACTGAAAGTAGATGCCTGAACAGTGGAATATCGACACACAGTGAAACTTGCAAGTGCAGATTACTGAGGGACCTAGACCATAGAACCCTGAACTAAGGAAGCTGCCCCAGAAGCACAGTGGTCTAAGCGCTGGATTCTGACCATATATTTGAGATGGGCCAAGTTCGAATCCCGGTGAGGCACGGATGTTGTGTTTTCTTAAGGTACAGACTCTCTCCTACCCCTGGAACCAGTGGCCCAGATTAGGGATGGGCAACTGCTTATAGCCATCGAGTTGCTCATGGTGGCCATTAAACTTTCCACACATGCAACATGCACACACAAGAACTCAGGAAAGTTGCATCATCAAGAAATAAACATTCAATGCAGCCACAAACTTTGAAGTTAGTCTTCAATGGACTGATTAGTGGCAGCCAATAAAGCATAGGAAATTAAATTTGAAATCTACTAGCAATATTTAAAAACAAAGATTCACAATGAGAAATAGCATTTGTTAAGCTCTTTCTTTACAAACAGCCTACAGTACTATGTGGGATATCCTTGAGAAACAAACAAGATGGGGTTCAAAATGTCACAGCTACAGAGGTGCCAACCTCTAGCAGAACATATCAGTAATCAATAGGGGATTTTTCAGTAATGTTTCAGTAATGGAACACAAACTTTCAGTAATATTTTCAGTAATGTAACACGCCATTTTTTTTTCAAAGTTAAGGACAATATTATAGTATTACTGTGTAACCTGTAATACTTGTATGAGGTGACGACCTTCCGAGGAGCCTATCAGTAATCACCATACGAAGCCTCATCATTAACGTGTGGAAAGGGTATTTCATGAGAAATTAATGTGTGAAATGTGTAATAACCTTATATGTTTACATAAAAAAATTATGAAATTAAATTATCAATATTGTATTTACCTCATGTCATTGCTGACATAAAGACTCCCTTGTTGCTTGTTTTGCAGTGGTATATTCTTTTTCAGAAAACTTCTTTTTATAACACGGCTCACCTGAGGAAAATGCTTTACTTTTCTGTACAAGAAGGGTACTTAATGTTTTGGTGCTCATTGTTGGGCAGAAGTATGTGAGGTTTTTCCTTACTATACTGAATATTCTCTCTATAGATGAATCGCTGTGAGGGATAGTCATTATTGCCAACATTAATTTAGGCAATGCAGAATACTTGGGAAGGCCAGATGAATCCATCTTAGATATTTCATTCCATGCCACATCTGCTCTAGGATTTCCAGCTTCATCAATATCACAGTCTGGGAACATAGCATGAGTGCATGATCACAGATTGCTATAGGTAGATTATGCTCCACAACGAATGTAGTAAACAGCAATTCAGCATTTATAATGCTATTGTCATTCTTTTTTGCAAAAAAATTATCCGAAGGCTTTTATTGAGTCTTTCATTTTACATAATCGTCGTGGTTTTTTTGACTGCATATGCCTTCGGCAATCATCTAGTCCTACATGGGCTACTGATTACTCCCATATTAAAAGGCACGGAAGGAAACCTTTATTTCAGCATTTGTAGCATTTTTCCATTTCCTAGCTCGAGATTTGGGAGAAAGATTTGGATGATCCTGGAAAAACCTCTTTGCATATTTATTTGTTTCAGAAATGATAATTCCAAGGATGAAATTAGTTAAAAAAAAAAAAATATGCAATAGGTGCCGCATCAGTTGCAGGAGCATGTTTGGGGCCCTGCATTTCATGATAATCAAAAGGATGCTGAGGTTGTTCATCACTTCCCTGTATTACATCCTCCCATTCGCTTTCATGACCTAAAGATTCACTATCAAGATCTTCACTTTCGGAAGATATTGTGTGCGTGGCACGGTGGCTAGTTTTCTGGCTTGATGTTGCTTGGCCAATATCACTCTCAGATGATTCAAAATCATCACTATCACTTGGCAAACATTCACTCTCACTACAACAAGCCATTTCAAATAACCATACAAAAACATTTCACACAGTAGGAAAAAGCACGTCTGCTAGTCTGAGGAACAGGCTGTCAATAAAGTCATCCTCTGCTAACACTAGTTTGGAAAAAGAGGGGGTTTCGTAATTCACTGAGTTTGGCGATTGTGTCTGTTTGTTTGGGAAAAAAGAAATGAATAATGTGAAGAGCTTCTGGTAATAAAACACAGCATTTCGTTCTTCCGTGCGGCGAAAGTCCCCCCCCCCCCAAAAAAAACACCCGCCATCACGTGACCATGCGTTGCGACGAGTTGCATGTTATTGCACTTCGAACGAGGCTCAAAAAACTGATTTCCGATACTACAACGTTTTAAAATTCACCAACAAGGCCAAGTGAACAGCCCTGCCTCAACTGCAGTAGGAAAAGTTTTGGCTAAAGTACCCTTTCTCCCGTCACACGGCGAAAGCGAATGGGAAGCCCGATAGCAAGCGCAAACTATTTCACGATACGACTCTTACGGCATATTACGATTCTTTCGATAATATTGCTGTTTGACGATGATTCATGGAGATTCCATTTCAAAACGATATGACTGATAAATGATATGATCGACACTGATATCTACCGTCAGATTCGAAAAATACTCGGATCAAAATCGAACGCCGACGAATCGGCCACGTCGCACTAAAGGGGTTAACAAAAAAGGATACAAAATTGAGATTCTCCAAAACGCACTGAAATCCATAATTCTTCCTACCTGTCCATAATTCCATAATCTGACAGTCGAAACTGTAATAATTACAGACAACCCGTAATAGTTGGCAGCTATTGTAGAAAATAGCATCAATAATAAAACATTTTTACTTTTATTTGTTAATTTACATTTTTTGTTTGTGAGTTAAACAACCATCATGAGCAACTAATCAATGGGCTATAAGCAGTTGCAATTTCCTGTTTATGATTACCTTTAACTAAATGCTTTTTTTTTATTCTTCATGTTAACAAAATATCAGAATTATTTTTAAGAAAATAGTTTCATAAAGATCCAGTGAAATTTAGGTTCATAGCCAGTGGCGTTAGGAGTCATAAAAAGAAAATAACTGGGCTTTTGAAGCACTTTTGAAAAAAGTTTTAGAACTTATTAGCCACAGTACTAATCTGCAGAACAGGGATTTTTGGATTATAAATAACAATTCTGATGTGATTTCCACTATTCTTAGCTTAAAGCCCACAGATATTAATAGTTATGATTTCGAGAGCCTATATACTAATCTGCCTCTTTCAGATATTATTTCCACTTTTAAGAATAACAATGATGGGCAAGACACGTAACAATATTAACAAATAAAGGTAACTTGATCATGCTAGTTATGTTACATGAAAAAACTTTTACAAGAAAGTTTGTAAGTTGGGAGCTTTCGACCTTATCTTAGGTCTTCATCACGCCAATGGAGGTCTAAGATTGTTGCCAGATTCTACATTTGATTTTTTTTTCTATTTTGTTGCCAAAACTTAGAATTGATCTCCAGATCATCGTAACGTAGAGAGGAGATTCGGAATTGCAAGTCATAGAGTTGAAAATAATTTCCAGGCTTTCACGGTAACAGAGGACAAAACGATTGTCAAAAGAAGCAATTTGTTTTGCTTCGTTCCAGCAGGGAACTGCAGATGTGTCTTCCATTGTGAAAATAGACAAGGCTGTATTAGGATTGGCTTTCAAAAAATCTTTTTATGTTCTAAAATTCTGTGGTTAATGCTCCTGTATGTGCTTCCAATGTATAAGTTATCCCCTGTTGAAGAAGAGATAGGAATGCAGTAAACTCCTGGGAGGTCCAGATTTTCAACTTTGTCCCTATCCCTTTGTAGAAGTTTCAAGATGTTTGGGGTGGATTTAATGGCAAGATGGTAACCAAAACTTCTAAAAGAATCTAACTTATAAGCATAGGAAGAATGGTAATGAACAGAACCAGAAAATTTCAGGTTTTCTTTCTTTTGAGGAAGGAGGCATTCAATTTTCAAATTGTTTTCATATTTCTTTAAGAGGGAGTTGACTGTAAAAGCAGGGAAACCATGAGAGAGGGCTATTGTAGAAATTTTGGAGAATTCTTCTTGAAGAGAAAGTTGGTTGTTGCAAATGATATGAGCCCTGTGGATGTAAGACTTCAATGCTGCAAGCTTGTAGAGATGTAGAGTGAAAGATTTGTAGGGAATGATGTTAGTGGCAGCAAAAGGTTTACGATAGACGGAACGAGTAATGGAGAGCTCAGCATTTCTGCAGATAGATACATCCAGGAAATCAATTTTGTTGTTTACTTCCTTAGATATAGTGAGATTAATGGAAGGAAACTTTTCTGTAATGGAGTTGATCAGTGTCTGTAGTTCAGACTCTGTATGTGGCCAGTAATGAAAATGTCATCTACATATCTTAACCACAGGGAAGGTAGAAAAGAGTGGTGAGGAATGATGGAAACTTTAATATGTTGCATGTAGATTTCTGCAAGAAGAGGGGAAAGGGGTGAGCCCATGGGGAGACCAGATTGTTGCTTGTACACAATTTTGTTGAAAACAAAACAACTGTGTTGATGAATAGTGTGTAAACAATCGTAAAGATCTTTGATAAGAGTACCGGGTGGTAAAAAAAAAATCAAATGTAGAATCTGGCAACAATCTTAGTCCTCCATTGGCGTGATGAAGACCTAAGATAAGGTCGAAAACTTCCAACTTACGAACTTTCTTGTAAAAGTTTTTTCATGTAACGTAACTAGCGTGATCAAGTTACCTTTATTTGCACCTTTAAGGAGTTGTATGTAGAATTTAAACTCAACCAATTTGTTAATGCTTGGAATACTTATCTTAACTGTTGTATCAATAATAAACAATATTTTGTATAATAAAACTCTCTATAAGCAAAGTAACGGTATTCCAATGGGATGTCCCCACTCAACTAGTGTATGTAACCTTTTTTTTTATTCTATAAAGAATACAAGTTTATTAAATATAAGTCCTCAAACTCAGATAACTATTTATACACTTACAGAAATATTGATGATTTGCTTTGTATTAATAACTCTGAAATTATCGAAAGAGATTTTTCAGATATCTACCCTAGCTGTCTTAATTTGAGTAAAACAAACCAAAATAACCAAGAGCTTGATTTCTTAGACTTAAGCATAACAGAGGTAACCCTTCCATTAGCCTTTTTGATAAAAGAGTAAATTTTCCTTTCAAAGTAATTAAATATTTGCACTGGAATAATAATATCTCAACCAAAGTAATAGAGAATGTACTTATTTCACAGGTACTTAGAATTTCCAGAATATGCAGCAATAATTTGGATTTCCATGATCACATCAGTATCCTATTAAATAGTTTCTAGACAACCAAATTCCAGCTCATTTCATTAAAACAGTTTTAAGAAAAATCGTTCTGAAAAATAGAGTTAGATTAGCAGATCTGTTTTAATTTCTTCACAGTTAATAAAATGATTCTGGCCAATGAAAGCCTTCTTGGAAGTTGGTCTAGAGGATGTATATAAACTAACAACTGGAACCTTTAGTGCTATGGACAGGACAGTCTTATTAAAAATAAAAATAATATATTAAAAATCACAAAAAAGTTTATAATTTGAATAAAAAAAAATTTAGATAAAAAATTTAAAAAGTAAACTAGATATTCTATCTCAAGAATAGCTAACATAAAAATGGTAAAACTTGTGTTAAACTAAATAAGTAACTGCCTTTGTCTGTAGATGTACACTAACGTATTTTAATCCAGGTAAAAATTATTAAATACACGTCAGGTATATTTGATAACTTTCGTGTATTCTGGCGAGTTTTTCTTCTCTTACTGGACAAACAGGTAATCATTCTCGGTTTGTAATTTTTGATTGCAAGAATTTCGAGTGCAGCGTATTTTTTGTGTGGGACAGACTTCAGGCTATCTCCTCCCTGACTGCTCGAATTCGGTTGGCCATTTTGTCCGTGAGGAGAAAAAGGATAGCTGCATTGTAGGTAGGCTCTTCATTTGTTCATATGAAGGATCTTTGTATACTTCTTGTCGTTTCAGTTACTGCTAAAAAAATATTTTTTCTTGTTTGGCTTTGGTACAGCTTGAACTTTTTTATAAAAAATGTTTTCTTTCATTTATTTTGGCCATGCACCCATTTTTGTGCTCCTTTTAGGGGTGATTTACTGGTCTCTCGACCTCGTGGGTGTTCGTCGACTTTCGTAGTTGGGCGGAATTTTTTCAGTAGTTGAACTCAACTTGAAGCATTCCTAGAAACTGTGTAAATATTGCAACTTTTATTTTTAATTTTTAAGTACCTTTACCAATGCTTTATATTATGTGTTTTTGTCTTATGGCATTCCGTGGGAACTGTCTGTAAAACGTTTTTATTTGCTCCCGTGGTCTCTTGTTTATTATTCTTTTTTATTTAAGTTTTTGGAAGTTCTTTTTCTCAGGGAATGACACTTTTTAAGTGCTTTTTATTTTGGTTCCTGGTTGGGAGCTTCACTTTGGTGGTAAGGTTGCTTACCACGTGTCAGACCTGTCATACTGCTGTGGGTAGTAAATGGTTTTATAGTTAATCTATTCATTGTTGTAGTCGTACAAGGTGGGTTTTTTTTTTTTATCTAGGTGTTCCTTCATAACATATATTTCTTTGCAGTTGGTTTTACCTCGTTTCCTGGGTCTAATGTTCTAAGCTTTTTCACAATATTTTGAGCTCTTTGCTAATGTTTTTCTGGTTTTTGTGAGAGAAATGATGAGTATGGGTTGGGCCAGGAAAGCGATAGATGTATGCTAAAAAATGTTTGCTTAATTATTAAGTTTCCGCACCTTCGAGGGCGGTTATGTTATTTTTGGATTTTTTGTGGACTTATACTTGCATCTATGACTTTGCAGAAACCCATTTTCAACTAGGTCTTTGTGGAAGTGAGAAAATGCAGAGTTTCGCTGGCCCTTGAAAAAGCCAAGGCTCGGCATTTTCGACACTTTCTGCATTTTGGTTTTATTATTTTTTATTCTCCTGGCTTGTTGGCTTTTGAGTTTATTTTTTTATTTTACTTTATAATTATATTATTGTTATTATTTTTGTTGTAGTAGTTTCTGCTTTGTAGATTGTTATTTCTGAGATTTCTTCACTGCTGCTTTTGTGCGTTTTGATCTTCAGAATGTAAGTATGTAAAAACTTTTTGTTCTTCGTTTTTAGCTCGATTTTGGTCGTATTTAATGCAACAGTAGTACTTGCATAACATTGCGTTTAACGTAAATAGGGTTCAATATGGCCACCATCTGCCACAATACACATTTGAATGCGAGACAGAACTTCCTGTTGTACGCTCGCCAGCATAACAGGTGTCACGCTCTCACACGCAGTGCCGATACACAGTTGGAGATCATGGAAACTCGTCGGTTCCACCCTGTACACATGATCCTTTAGGTAACCCCAGAGGAAGAAATCCATGGGAGTTAGATCCGAGAATCGTGAAAGCCACGCTACGGGACCACCATAACCGATGATCTGTTGCCCGAAAGTGTTTGACAGGAAGTGCTGTACCGCTGTTGGTTGATGTGCCTGAGCGCAGTCATGCTGAATCCATAATGAGCGCACATCTTGCAGAGACAGATCATCTAACCACTCAGGTAATGTGCTTTGTAACAGCTGCAGGTATCTTTGTCCATTTAATGCACCCTCATAGAACACAGGCCCAACAAGTCTGTCCTTCCAGATGCCACACCAGACATTGATCGACCAGCGCACCTGATGCCTCATTTCCCGTGTTAAAAATGGATTCTGAACCTCCCAGTAATGGGTGTTTTATTTGTTCGGCACCCTGACGCATGTGAACTGCGCCTTGTCAGTCCAAAGGATGTTTGATAGAACGGCCACACTTTCTTCTACAGTGTTCATTACAAAATTGCACCAATCTAGACGTCATTGGTTATTCCCTGGCTTCAGTACGTGCAGCGGTACTGTATGGTACGGGTGGGCACCATGCTGATGCAAAATGTTCCACACACGGGATTGTGATAAGCCACATGCCATACTGACTTCCCTCGTACTGGTATGTGGGTTGACCAAAACGTATGTCAGAACATCGACTGGTTGCTCATCTCTACCCATTCCTGTGGGTCGGCCCGAATGGGGACGCGCTGCAATACTGCCAGTCTCTCATAGCTGTTAAACCGCGCGACTGATGGTCCACGCTGTCGGCGATGGAAGAGTCAGAAATCGTAAGCCATACTGGCATGATGCTTCCCTCGCGTTGCGTCCGAATTCTCCATATAGCCGTACCATCTCGCAATACTGTTCATTCGAATAGCCTGTCATGCTCGTTCTTTACCCGATACTCACGTTACGAATGACATAGCTCCTGACAGACGATCCTTTATACATTGCCATGCTGTGCCTGATACGGCAAGTCAGGCGTTATGTCACACCAGAATTTGCATACGACACTCACAGGCATGCGGTCGCATACGTCATACATTTCTCTCTGCTAGACTGTTACCGCGACAACGACACGAACCGGCTTCGCACAAGTTCGTGTTTCCAGCCTTCTACTTACCCTAGTCGTTTCCACCATATGTAGTTTCCTACTGATTCGTTGATACTCTACAAGTTTCTAATTGATCTCTTTCCCATATCTCCCATGGTTTCCAAAATAGGAGTGCTAACTTCCAGATTTTGCCACTAGGGGCGCTGCAGTCACTCTCATCTGATAGTGCATGGTTGTTTTACTATACCATACCTTACTTCCATAGCTCTAGCTGTCTTTATTCCCAAGTTATTAAGGTGACTTAGGACTTTAGGAATCGCCCAGTATATATACACTGAGTGGCCACTTTATTATGACCACCTGACAGTTTTAAGCAAATGAGCTATGGCTGCACGGTGTTGCCGCCAGAGGGCGAGGCTAGTATAAAAAGGGAAAGCTTAGTGCTTGTGACAGTACTTAGTAGAAGTGATTTTTGAAGGACTTTCAACGTGGGATGATTGTAGGAGCTCTGAGCCATGGAGTGAGTATCACCGAAACCGCCGCATTCGTGAAATGTTCCAGAGCAGCTGTTGTTTAAGTGTTTAAAGGCTGGACTGTCAGCCAAAAAACTGGGTCTCTATGTGCAACGTGTGGTCGTCATCGACTAGTGACTGCTCGGGCGGAACGGAGAGTGTCCACACTGGTAACAGACAACAGAAGGGCAACAGTGCAGCAAATTACAGGCCATCTTAATCAAGGATCCCCTCAAATGATCTCTGCACGCACTGTTTGCTGTACACTGCATTGGATGGGATATGGCAGTCGAAGGCCTGTTCGAACACCTTTGCTGTCTGCAGTTAACAAGAGAAAACGTCTCCAGTTCGCATAAGGATTGGACAGTCGATAATTGGAAACAAATTATGTGGTCCAATGAATCACGTTTTCAGTTGCACCCTGCCGATGGCAGAGTGAGAATTTGGCGGAAACAGCACGGAAGCATAGACCCCAAATGCATTGCTTCAACCCTTCAAGCTGGTGGAGGCAACGTTATGGTTTGGGGAATGTTTTTCTGGCATGCTTTGGGCCCTTTAATTCATGTTGATCAACGTCTGACTGGCACATCATATCTAAACATAGTTGCGGACCAAGTGCATGCTGTCATGTGGATGGTTTATCCCAATGGTGATGGCTACTTTCAACAAGATAATGCGTCCTGCCATAGTGCTCGTATTGTACAGGATTGGTTTCAGGAACATGCCGGTGAGTTTACTTTGCTTAGGTGGCCCCCACAATATCCAGATCTCAACCCCATTGAGAATTTGTGGGATGAAGTTGAACGAGCCATCAGACAGCTGGATCTACAACCTGCAATCTCACACTCCTGGAAAGTGTTATTCATCAAGCATAGTCTCAGATTCCACAAACCACCTATCAACATCTCGTGGGATCCATGCCACGAAGAATCGATGCAATATTAAAGGCAAAAGGTGGCCCAACGAAGTACTGAGGGGGTGGTCATAATAAAGTGGCCACTCAGTGTGTATATATATAAGAACACTAATAAGAAAGCTAAAGCACTTCAATTTGATTTTTATGTAGTCTTGGTTCTTCGTTTGTTTTGTGTTTCACCTTTTAAAGTAAGGCAGCTGTGGTGCTGTTCTGTATTTGTTTCTTGTTTGTATTTTGGGTTCCATTTAGTACGATAGTAGTGTAATGGGTTCAGTACTTTTGTGTTCAGGGCTTATTTCAAGTATGTGGGAATTGTTTGTTACTTTGGTGGTACGTATTATGTTTTTCGTTTGGGTGTTCGTGGGTTTCTTTAGTCTGTTTTAATTATTATTTGCCTACATATATTTAGCATTGATAGTGGACACTACGACCAAAATTTCTCATACATTTCCTGCTTAATCTACAAGGTAACATAAATGTATATTTGTACAAGGTGGTGTAATAATATAGAAATGGTACAATACTTCCCTCCACTTCTAAATGTCAAGTATGTGAAACTTCTTCATACTTAATAGCTGTAATTCGCACTTTTGTTCTGTACAAGATCTCAAACTTTTACAAATCTTTGAAGAAAAATTCTCATCTTTGATTAAAAAAAAAAAAGACAGTTATAAGTGTGGAAATGTAAATCTTACAAAAATGCAAGAAAATGTCACATCATAGCAAGATGATGGTAAACATGCACTTAAGGTAGGTCACTACCTTAAATCATTTTTTTTATTTAATTCGTTTAACATTTTCAGATTATGTGCAACATGTATAACTAAAAAATAATTAGGAAGAAAAAAATAAAAAAAAAATAATGACATTAACTTTAAATTTAATAAAATCAAATTTATTCATTTTACAAAAACATTAAAATCTCAAACTTTTTGGTGTATTTAATCAAGAAAGGTGCCATTAGATTGTTGTGAATGCAATAAACTAAAACAATGAAGTTAGTGAAATGGAATTCAAAGTTATACTTCTATATATACAGGATGTATTCAAAACTTTAAAAAAGTATTTATCAAGAACAAATTTTTCTCTAAAAAAAAGTAATCATGCTACAGTCTTCATTTTAGTTCATTTGCACAGCTAAATAATTGATAAATATGCTGTTAAAATTTGAAGTTTCATACATAAATATTTCACAAGTTATTAGTGTTGGAATCACGACGAAAACATATTTTCAATATTGAGAAAATGCAAAAAGAAAAGCTCAGTGGCTCTGAAAAAGTAACTAATTTTCAAAGGTCCTCAAAACACCCCACATTTGTAGGTTTCATCTTCAGTATCAAGGTGGATTTCTTGTTTTTTTCTTTCTTTGCAATTTAGAAGCAGGTGTTGAGGCATTTTGTGCTTTCACCAAACACTGACAATCCAAATGACCAAAGCCTTTCAGAGTGTATTGTCCTGGAGAAATACCCAATGAGTCCAAAACTCTAACCAATCCATTATAACCATCATTCAATGTGATTCAATGTGATCATTAACTCCAAAGTGTAAGGTGTCCAAGTCCTATAAAGTATTTTTTGGCAAGCGGTTTCAAATCATGCCATTGAAACATTAATTAATGTTCTGTGTTTTACCGTGAAGGCACTTGCTAAGTAGTTCTTGTTTACATAATTCCATGTATTCCAGTTTTACCTTGTTTAACACGTCCTTTGGTAAATCCCTACCATGCTCAAATTAAACACTTAAATCAACTAATGACTGTTGATACTTACACCAGCTATCAGAACCTGATGGACATTGTCCATACATGGTTTCTTTCTCTGATGAGCTGCAGTGAAATAGTGCAGCTACTGTTGCTTTCTGCATTTTAATCAAATTTCCTACATTGCTTCCAACTGCTATCCCATAGTAATTTTGTAATTTGTCAATAAAAGCATCGGTTAGCTTGCCTTTACCTCCTAGGCCCTTCACGTTCTTCTTGAGCTTTTGTAATCTAGCTCCTACTCTCTTTTGAACATGGCTATTACATTCCAACTTTTTAACAGTCTTATCTTTGTAAATATCTTTTACTGCATTATAGCTTTTTGTGTCTCCATCACCATAATATTCTGTATAGGCTAGTCCTCTTGTGTTTTCTGATCTTTCAAAAATCCTGTAGACTTCTACAAGGCTCCATATTTGGTGCAGAACCTTCATATTTTTTTGTGCAATTATGTTGCTCATTTGGAGTTTTTACATTTCTTACAAAATGAAGACAGCTTCTACATCTAAAACTTTATTTTTATCAGCAGATATAACTGACACACAACCATTCAGAGATGTGTGTCCTCTGCGCTGCCATGTACAATCTACAGAAAGAGGACATGATACTAACGCTTTTTCTAAAGAAGTATTTGCCCTTTGTATTTTTACTTCCTCTGCAGCAGAAATCATAAAATTTTCTGCTACTTTTTTGATAACTTTACCTATATTTTGTGACATTCGGCAATATGCAGATGAGTTCACAGGATTGGGGCAGTTCATAAAGTACAAAATCTCTTTGCGGCTGAATATGCTTGGCCTATCTGTCTCATCGCATATACCATGCATAATATTAATTTCCGCAGCTTTGTTAACTTTTTTAGAGGTATGAAAGGTCTTTGAAAAATGACAGGAATTGCAAAAAACAGTGAAAAGGGATGATAGTCCTTGATTTTCCTCTGACAGATTTAAACTTACGTTTAGGCACTCTGGGCATGAAAGTGACACAAATATCATCTTCGAAATTTGTATGCTGCTAAGAATTTCCATATCAATAAATCTGTACCCAGAACACCTTTCTGTTGTTTTAAGAGTTTGAGGAACAGAAACTGAAATGGGTGATGAATTAGGAGCTTTTGCGTAATCAAAATATGTTTGTAGATAGTCACTGTTGACACTATGCTCTGAAACACGCTCAGCAGATGTGTAGCGGTTACCCTAGAAACTTAGTTTTTTCCTTCTTTGAGAGCGAAATTTAGCCATAATACAGTATAAAAACTTTAGATAAATGATACTAAAACACTGAGGGAAGAAAATAAAATTAAGAAGCACAAATGCTATAAAAATATTGTAAAAGGTTCGCTTACTGAACAGTGATCGCTTGGTTTGCAAACTAAACAAACATCACAATTGATGCTACAGTTACGAAGAAGGGCTTTCAGAAAGTGATGCCAGGCTTGAAATTGTAAAATAAATTACAAATATTTGGAGAACTGACAAAGAGGCATAGATTATACAGCCAAACGGTCAACAAACTGACATAGGTTTAAAGGCTAATTCACTTCCAGTACCACTTCCGGTTTCAATTTTCCTTACTGTGTTCACTTTTAAGGACAATAACTTGGGAAATTATTAACGTAATTGAATTATGTTCAAGTTTCTGCTAGAAAAATGTTCAAAGTTTATTTATATGCAAAAAAAAAAATTGATATTTTTTCAAAATTTTGCATATTTCAAGGTAGTGACCTACCTTAATTAAATTTTTATATGATAGAATTTGTTTTAAGTTTGAAATAAGGTGTAAAGAACGGTCATTACAAATTCAGGCATTCTGGATTATCCATATATTTTCCTGCCTTTTAGCACTTAATTTTCATGTTAAATTGCATAAATGTATATTTGTAGATCTCCACATGTAGAAGCTCATGCTGGAGAAATTCCTTTTCCCCTTGGCAACAGCAATCGCAATGAACATTTTCTCTACCCTTTCCAGTTTGTTTGAATAAAAAGTTTTCCCCAATAGGTGGTATAAATGTATACTTCATTTCACAAGATGTCTCTGCTAGTACTAGTTAGACAGAAAAACTTGCATTTGCCTCAGACTGCTGTGAACATGACCAAGATTATCCTTATATTTTCTAATTATTAAACTATATGTGTGTGTGTTTTATGCCATATATCATATTCTAGCTGGACTGGAAAAATTCATTTTTACAACTTGCCAGCTGCATTACGACCACGATTATCCACATACCTTTCATTTCAGCTTAGAAACAACTGCTGTTACACAGCATTTTTCAGAAGGTGTTATTCTCAATTGGGCTTAAAAAATCTGGTGGCATCCTTTTCATTTTTCATCTTTTTGAAAAGTAATGTTCACAAAATGTGAAAAGCAATGCAATGCATAGCACTAGAACCCATTCTTTTCAACTATGAAGCCCTTAGAAATAATTGTTTCTTACTCAAGTACTTAAAAAAAGCTACCACATTCAGGAAAAACACCTCACTTATAACAGAATTCATTGTATTGATTTGTGACTGAGAATGACTGAACCAACAAGGCAACCAGGCTGACGTGTTTAATTCCACATACAGGATACAAAAGCTTTTCGACAGTGCTTTTGTTCTATGGTAAATAGTCTGCATTATATGCAAATGCATATTTTAACCATTTTTGACGTTAGAGCATATAAATGAATGGCACAAATTACAAAATGCGTATTTCAAGCAAAATGTTTTTACAGTTTATTTGAACTTTTAAAGCATGCTTATTTAGCACATCTACTTTAAAAAAAAAAAAAAAAAAAGACAGGCTTTATTCTGGGACCTGGAAAAGTAAGCTACAGCCCAAACTCAAAGAATTAAGCTTGGTGGTAGAACAAAGATTTGCAGTCCACTGAAACCAAGCAAATGTAAAATAATGAACTACCTTCCTCCCCATGCAGAAGCAAGAAACTTGGCATCAAAAATGCACTCTGCCTGTCTCCAGTGCAAGGGTAGGTATTTTCTGATGTTTGACCTTCCTGGCTGAAATTTCCTTCTATTTCCCACAGAAAGTAAAGTGAAATTCTTACTGAGATGCTTACGAACACAGCATGCGACTTTTAGTTTTGTGAACTAGGTTTCAAACCTAATGATGTTGTTATATCAAATCAACATAACAGATTTCTGGGCATGTGTGATACATTTAAACTGGGAATAATTAAGTGTTTTGGAAAACATGGTTTTTGATAGTAAATGTCACCAACTGAAATACCTAAAATTAAATCAGTTTTAATCAAAGCCTGTACTTCCAAACTACAGTGAGGATTTAACCATATTTTCCAAAACACTCAATTATTCACAAGTTAAATGTATCGCACATTCCCAGAGATCTGTTATGTTGATTTGAAATAGCTAACTAGCAATTGATATAACAAGTTCATTAGGTTTGAAAACTAGTTAACAAAACTAAAAGTCGCATGCTGTGTTTGTACGCACCTCCGCAAGAATTTAATCTTATCTTCTGTGGGAAATAGAAGGAAATTTCAGCCAGGAGGATCAAACATTAGAAAATACCTGCCCTTGCACTGGAGACAAATTTGTATACTGGAATTCAAAAAAAAATTTGCTTGTGAACAAAAAAGTATTAAGTCATTCAGCATGAAAAATATCGCCTCCACACTGTGAAAAAATCTAAAGAAAAATAAGGACCATAACCCAGTACAAGAGTTAACAATGGCATTGTTTTTGTCGAACATAGGTAGAAATGATATTATCATGGATTTATGCAATGCTATGGTGAGTAGCAATATTCCACTCAATAAATAAAACAACAAAAACTTCCAAAAACTTTTAAAAAAAATATTAAGCAAATCAAAATGAGCTAGATGAGATGAATCACCTGTCAGGAAAAACTACGCTGATATTGGTACAAACAACATCTACTGCCAAAATGCTAAAAAACTTTACACGACACAAAATATGAAACAAAATTAATGACTAACACAGTAAACACATATCTATAAGCAAAAGTAAAATTTGTTAGATATTTTTAGTCAACAAATTTAAATATTTTATTACACGCAAATAGAATTCACCTTTTCAGGTAAAGCATGATGCTCATGAATTTCCTTTAGGCTTATGAGCCTACCTTCTTTCAAATAGAAATAAAATGTCAGGGCTTCAACAAATTCTTGTAGACCTAGAAAATCCAAAAACACAAAGTGTTCCTTTGTATCATAAACTTCTAGAAAAACCTTTAAAGAAAGTAATGATGAAATAATATAATCAGCAGCTAAAAAAGTACAGAAATGTCTGATCAAAGTAATAAGGAAAATAATTAGAGAAGAAAGACATTAATTCTTGCTGAACATGGAAAATACATAATCATCATGCATGATGTAAATTATAAGAAAAACTGAAATGATATCCATTTTTTTTAATTTACAAAAACTGCACTTACTTGCAAATAAAATATTTTTACTACTGTTTTTCCAATACAATAAGTGTGACCATTATGCAAAGAATTTCTCAATGACAAAAATGTCATCTTGACATTCATAGAAATATATTTCTGTCAGGTAGAGATATCAGAGCAAACACTGACATGCCTGAACTAAATAATTTTGAATTTATTTCTCAAAATAAAAGGAAACACAATCACATTTGAAAAAGTATTTCAGAAAGCAGCACTGGAATATATTGTATTCCTCCAAATATAAGAAGACCAACAACACTGGGGGAAAACATTGTAGTGTATTTTTTTCTTAACAAAATGCCATATCAGATATAAAACATTGCTTACTTAAAGATAATCTTTAATTCCATTACCTTCATCTTTGCTCTTAAAATGATAAAATTCGGACATGTGCACATAACCATAAATAATAAGTATTAAAACTTTAAAACACACTTTAGTTATGTAAAAAGTTTAATTAAAGGAACTTTTGATTGATAACTTCAGTCTTCATCAGTCTTGTGATGGATGATGACAATGCTTGCCATATCTGTAAAGCTGTACAAAAACGATGCCCATAAAGGAAATTCTGAAACTTCACTGGCATCACTAACTTTGGAGGACACTTCTGCAAAACCTCTTTGGAGTGGCACCAAATGAATTTTCCTGTTCGTTAATTGTTTTTCGTTATACTATCAGAAAAGTTTGAAAAATTTTCTCAGCCCAAAGAACTGCAATTCTGATTCTCCTTTTACCATTCCATTAATATCAAAATCAGTTTTAAAAAAGGAATAATGCATACACCTTTACAGATCTGGCAAGCACTACCACTGTCCATCCACCATCACAAGGCTGATGGAGACGTTAGCTTCCTTAAATTAAACTTTTTACACAACTTACATGTGTTTTAAAGTTTTAATACTTATCTTTGCTCTTATCTTCACTTTGTCATCATCTCTATAATCTTCTAAATGTTTTGTTTTCACTTTGTTCCCATAACAAATTATCTTCAGGGACATCCAAAGCATTTGAAATGCATCACTTCCTGAATCTTTTGCTAATTGAGAAATGGCTTCTCAAGCATATTTAATCTAGAAGTCTTAAGACACCTCTCTCTCAATTTCATTTAATTCATATTTTATTTTCCCTACTTTGGGGTACGGGGATAATTTTCATGCAGTTTCCCTGTATGTAACTGTTTTATCTTTGGAAGGCTTATGCATAGCATATAAATGAGATTTGAAGCTAAGACTTATGTCAACTAAATTCCCACAAAGTTGCCTTCACATTATCCTCTACACTACTGGTCAGATTCTCTTTATGATATCCAATACTAACTTGCCACTTCCCCAATGACACCTGATCATCCATTCTATACAGATTTTAGCTAGTTAGTCATGAGTTCATTTGTTAACTATACATTCACTTGACACCTGAAAACAATTCCCTTTGGCTATGTGTTTCTTTTTGAATCTGCCTTCCTTTTAAGAATAACATAATGGAGGTACTTTTGTATCATCTACTAATAAATCAAGCACTGCAATTATTTTTGTCTTCTTGCTGCAAGCTGATTTTATCAATATATATTTTACATTTTCATCATTGTCTACTAAATTGTTTTGAAACAAAAAAATATTTCACCCATTTTATTTAAAGTAACTTGTACAAAAATCTAGCGGATAATGCTTACCTTGGCATTCCTTTCTAGTGACGGGAACATTTCACGCACCTGTTTTCCGGTCTTTGTTGATGTTATTGTCCTAAAGTCCGTTGTATGCGATGACTGGCTTTACTTCTCACACTTTTCGCTGGGTATACTCATTGGATCTTTGCCTTAGGATTCAAACACATCAATTTTTACCGTTCTTTATACTCGAAATTTTCGCCCATACTCTGGGCATCTTCAGGAGCGTGGCGACTTTACCACCGATGTTCGTGGTTAACTTCGCGCTAATGGAGTCCGATACTCCTTGTTGCCATTCGTCGGAAATACTTTCCTGGATATATTTCGTTATCAAGCCCGGCTGGTGCCATCTATGTTTTGTTAAAAACACTTTTTTTTTTTTTTGGAAGATGAGGAATAAAAAATTGAAATACATTGGAGCTTTCCCATACCTGGAAGGAGTGAGTAAAGAAATCAATAGGCACTGTGCTAAATATGACTTACAACTAGGAAGCTCAGTGCACACCGTGAAAAGTATGACTGTCAACAAAAAACAGAGGAAAAAATGCTAGAAGAATCGGGAACCTACGAAATTCCAATTGCACACATACCCCCAATATCGTACATTGGAAGTACGAAAAACAGATTAAAAAAAGACTTAAACAACACATATCTAACTGGCAAAAAAAAAAAGCCAAAACTGCTTTAGTGCAATTCTGCATGGAAAACCGGACATTCCCAAAGTTCGATGAAATTAAAATGCTAAAAAAGAATAAAAAATCGGAAAGGCAAATGAGGAGGGAAGAAGCAATATTAATCTACAAAAATAAAGCAAGGGTATGTAACCAGAACGACCCTAGCACATTATCGGGCCTGTGGAAAGAACTAATAAGACAAGAAAAACAACAACAAAAGAAAAACCGGCAAAAAAAGACAAGAAAACCAGGATAGGAGAAGAAAATAAAAAAATAAAAAAAAAAGTGTTTTTAACGAAACATAGATGGCGCCAGCCGGGCTTGATAACGAAATATATCCAGGAAAGTATTTCCGACAAATGGCAACAAGGAGTATCGGACTCCATTAGCGCGAAGTTAACCACGAACATCGGTGGTAAAGTCACAACGCTCCTGAAGATTCCCAGAGTATGGGCAAAAATTTCGAGTATAAAGAACGGTAAAAATTGATGTGTTTGAATCTTAAGGCAAAGATCCAATGAGTATACCCAGCGAAAAGTGTGAGAAGTAAAGCCAGTCATCGCATACAACAGACTTTAGGACAATAACATCAACAAAGACCGGAAAACACGTGCGTGAAATGTTCCCGTCGCTAGAAAGGAATGCCAAGGTAAGCATTATCCGCTAGATTTTTGTACAAGTTACTTTGAAATATCGCACATAAGAGAGAATAGTAAAATAATTAGAGCTATATAATAGTCAGAATTAGAACTACTAAGTGGAATTCATTTTATTTAAGTTTTTTTTTTCTTTTCAAATGAATATCACAACACTAGTAGCTTATCATTTTCTCTTCAGAATTTTTGGATTCAGCCACAGGATTTTCTTCTTAATACAAATCCAGCACACCTAATCATCTTGGTTATCCATGAAATGCTTGCTTTAAACTCCTTGTACTATTAGGGCATGCATGCAGGTACTTCTGCTATTTTCATACTAACAACTCTTCATGTGTTATTGGGATACTTTTTCTATATTTAACCCAATGAATTCAACAACTTCACTTTCCACCTCACATTGTTTTCCTACCACAGGATTTTTCTTTTCTATTTTATTTATTTTTTTTATTTATTTATTATTATTATTATTTTTTTTTTGGTCAAACTTGCATTTCTCAGTTTCTCCTTGCAGTTTATCCACCATCTCAAAAAGTCCTATTGAAAACTTCTTTTTGTGCCAAATATATTTTAGTATGAGGAACATTTGGCATATACTTTTCAATTTTTCATAATGCACAGTTGTGCTGTTAGGTAGTGTAACTGTGCATTTCTATCAGCAACTTTTGGCATAAGGTAACAATTACTATGGTAAAGATTTATGTGCATATCCTGTTTCTAGTGATGCACAGTTTTCTACTAGGAATGAAAATGTTTATTTTTGGATAAGATTTCTTTGTGAACAACATTTTGCATGAATTTTCTACTACCATAAATTGGTTTTCTAGTAGGGGCACAAATGGGTATTTATGTTTGCACGTAACTGTCTCTCTACTTCTAAAAGACCAATTTCAAAAATGTTTTTTTCATCGAATTGCGTTCTTTATGAGCAACACTTTGTTAGTTATCATAAACCATTAATTATAAGATTTCATATACCAACAAATGTTAGACACATTACATTTTATATTGTCATATATCCTTTTGAGTCAAAAGATGCATTCATTACATATAATCTCTAAATTCAGACAGTTAACTTTATCTGAACAACTGTTAATATTCTCCAAGCTTAATTATTATTCAGATAAAGTTCACTTTCTGGATTTGAAGATTGTATTTCCAGTTTTGCTATGAATTTTATATGATAAGGAAATTATTTTTGTTATTTTACACACTGGTCTTCTAATGTATAAAATTGCATACATCACAAGATTATAATTTCACAGTTTTTCAGAATTACTAACATCTGCATTATACCAATCCTATTACAAAGAATACCAAATTACTGGTAAAGAAATTAATCTTTAATAGATTTTCCAGTTATTTTATATTTAAGTATATTAAATAACTAATCAGTTTTAACTCTAGTACCTCTTCTCTTGATTTATTACATATCAACACATTTATTAACCTTTGAGCCCCATGAAATTCCCATGAAATTTACTACATTCCTCTTACATCAAGTGCTACTTGATGGGTCACCTGTAGCTGAAGATTCAATCCAGTACAAACATGCACAGCTTGCATTTAGTTTGACTCACACCTTATTTTAATCTTTATTTTGTCATTTGCTGCTATTTTTTCTAATTTTTAATTAGTTTGGTTTGAATTCCTTGCCGTTTTTTTCACTACATTTCTTATTTTTTGGTGAAGTTTTCAGTATTTGACCATAATTGTTTTCTCATCTTTTTTTTGGTTAGGGCATTTTCGTACTTGGAACACATTTATTTTTAAGGCACAGTTTTATTTTGATATGTTGCTTCAACTTTTGGAGGTCTGATAGCTTTGATAGCAAAATCAGAATGCCTTTGAATACTTCTGGTAATTAATACTAGATAAGTTATTTCTGTTGTAAAAGCTGTTGTGCTCCTGACAAAGGCAGTTTCGACATATTTTGTAACAATGTCATTTTTGGCACGTTGTATTCATTAAAAAAAATAAATATATATATATATATATATATATATATATATATATATTCTATAAAGATAATACCTAAGCAAAAAAATACATATATAGTTTTGACTCACACCTAGTACAACATAGTAAAGGTTATGTATCTACCTGTGTGAGTAAAAGGAGAAAAGATAAAAAAATAAAATAAAACAACTGAATGTAGAAGGTGTCGAGAATACTGAGCCTTGGCTTTATCAAGGACCAGCAAAAACTCTGCATTTTCTCACTTCTACAAAGACCTAGTTGGAAATGGGTTTCTGCAAGGCCATAGATGCAAGTAACATTCCCACCTAAAATAGTTTAAAAAATATATATATAAGTCATGTCCTCCGTAGAGTAGCATGACCTAGCACTAGTTAACAATTTCGCTTGCATCCATTAACCTTCATGGCCCGACCCATGCTCTTCATCTGTTACTATTAAACAGAGAGAAGAAGATTAAAGAGAACTCAAGCTGTGAGAGTGACATAATAAATAGAAATGATTTTCAGCTATAACGAAATTCCAAGTTCGTTTGAGAGAGAATTTAAACCTGAAAAACAATGCAAAAGAAATCCAAATTTTACATTGCAATTAAAAAAGGAAATGTTAATTTATAACGAACAGATTTTTTGAAAGAAAACTTGAGTCTAAAACCCCCTACTCTACAACTTATGACAGCACGAAAACGAGAATAAGTTAAAGATAATAATTAACTAAAGAAAACTTTGTGAAAGTTATATACCTTAAACAGTTAGTTGCAATATGTACAAAGTATTTCAGCAGTGCTTTAAGTGCATAATTAATTAGTTATTAAGAACTTTACTACTTTGAAAAAACAGCGCATAGACAGCGCATAGAAAAGGAACAAGCTTAGCCATCTTCTGTTCCTAGGTACCCCAAAAGACGCTCAAAGTTACAAAGAAAAGTAAGAGTTAAAACCCGCATAAATGTTAACAGACAAACCAATGCTTAAAAGCTGAAAAGCTAAAAAACGACAGAGAAAAGGTACATAAAGTACAAACATTGAACTTATAAAACCTAGAACCCAAAAACAAGGAAGAGAGCTTACCTCTTGTGTGACAAAAACTTTTCTCCTCACAAGAGCACCCTTCGTGTTAAATTCTAAAATTTTTTCCTTAGTCTTCAGTTTTGCTCTTAAGTATATATATATATATATATATATATATACCATCATCTAATTGAAAGAGCGAGGGAATATGAACTTCCATTGTGCATGGCTTTTATCGATTATGAAAAAGCCTTTGATTCGGTGAAACCATCAGCAGTTACAATGGCTCTGAAAACCTGCGGTATTGAAGATGCATACATTAATATTATTAATAACATCTATGAAAATGCAAGTGCAAAGATTAGGCTGTTTGAAAATACAACACACATAAAAATTGGAAAAGGAGTGAGACAAGGTGACACCATATCTCCGAAGCTCTTTAATGCCACATTGGAGGGTGTTTTTCAGTCACTGAGCTGGGAAACCAAGGGGATAAAGATTAATGGAGATTATCTAACCCACCTTCGTTTTGCTGATGACGTAGTCATTTTTGCAACTACCCCATCAGAGCTACAGAGTATGATCCAGGAACCTGCTGACAAGAGTAAAGAAGTGGGATTAAAAATGAACTTTCAGAAGACAAAAGTGATGTTCAATGCTTTTACAAGAAATGAAGATTTATCGATTGATGGAGAAAAGCTGGAGATAACAGACACGTACGTTTATCTTGGACAGCAGATATCAAGTGAGGGTCACATTGGTGAAGAAATTAATCGGCGTACAAAACTTGCCTGGAGAGCTTTTGGAAGAAACAGCATAATTTTCAAGAGCAATATGCCATTATGTCTTAAAAGAAAAGTGTTTGATCAATGCATCCTTCCAGTGCTTACGTATGGTGCAGAGACGTGGACCTTAGCTAAAAGAGACATACAAAGGCTGCAGACAACTCAAAAATGCATGGAGAGGTGCATGCTTGGTATAACCAGGAGAGATAAGAAGAGGAACTCGTGGATCCGAAAAATGACAAGAGTGGAAGACATCATGATCAGAGTCAAATCCCTGAAATGGCAATGGGCTGGACATACTGCCAGAAGGACAGACCATCGATGGACAGCCGAAATTTTAGATTGGATTCCAAGGGACAGGAAAAGACCCAGAAGAAGACCACATGGGAGATGGGTGGATGAAATTCGAAAGTATGCGGGAGTGACATGGAGGAGACTGGCACAAGACAGACCGTTGTGGAGGAAACTTGGGGAGACCTTCGTCCAGCAGTGGATTGATAATGGTTGACAATGATGATGATGATGATACCATCATCAATTATTATTATCAATCCATTTTTCTTGTTTTTACTTCATTTTCAACCTCCTTTTAACATTATAACTCAAAAATTTTGAGTCAGATTTTGAGGCTGCTATGTTGACATGGGTTCAAGGCAACATTGGGGTTATATGTTCCTTATACATATATTTTAAGCAAAATACTATAAATTTCATTGTACAAAATGACTAAAAGGGATAATTTACAGATTTAATGTGTGTGCAGTAAGAAAGTTGTGAATACAAACTACATATGAACTGAACCACACACACACATATATATAGTAAAATATCAATATAACTGTAAGTTTCTTATTTCACACAATTCTTCTTATACCTGATGTACCTTTGTCATTAACTTTCAGAACTTAACACATTAAAAATGCAGGTGTCTAGTCAGCACACCCAAAAGAAAGAAAAAAAGAGAGAAAGAGAAAGGTACAATGTTCCACCTGAAAAGCAGAAACTTTGCCTGTGAAGATATAAGCAGCCAAGAGGAATGAAGTTTTTGTATAATGACAAATTCTTGCATATGATGAAAATGGTTAGGCATTAATATTATATTCCCTTCAATATTCCCTTCTTTTGCACTCCATTTGCTTCAAACACTGATTCCAGGTATTTGAACTTTCCCTTTTCATTGCTTCATGAATGCTAACACTCTCCTTCTTTGTTACAGCACATTTTCTGTTTTATTTCTACTTATCTTCCACCCTGTATCTTCAAACAATGCTGTCTAATTGTCTAACTACCCAGCTGCTATTTTAATTTTTTAACTCACATCACAGAGAATAACACCATCTGAAAAAAACATTGGTCCACCCATGCATAATAAATTAATAAGAGACTTTAGTTTTAATCCTTGGAGAACTCTAAACTTCCAAGCCAAATTTCTGTGTTGGCTCTGCATTATCCTTGACACATACACGGATTTCTGTACGTTTCCTATATTAGCTGGATATGTGTCCCAGACAGAATTTCCTATCTCAAGCAATTCTATATTTCCTGCCTGATGACTGTATTTTATTTTTTCTCCAGATACATAAATACCATGAGGTGTTGCATTTTCCCCATCTCTATACTTCTCCACATTTGTCTACTGCCTACACATAATTTAAATAAATCTGGTTCAGTTTCAACAACAGCATGTTTATTTAATAAACAAATGAGTATGATCCTTATGTGCTGGAAATGATGTCCAATCTACAAGGAAGAACAGTGAGACATGACTAAAAAGCCCCGGAGTGTACAAGTTAGGAAAGAAAACAGAAGCTGTAAGAGCTAGAACTGTAAACTTCAATAGGAAGCTTTCAATATGGTGCAAGTTGAGGCATTTCCAGGAAAATTTCCTTTGCACACATTAGAATATTCACAATCATATATACAATGCAAGTCTTCAAAATGCCAATTGGTTTACATTGATGCAAAAGACACAGTGACCTAACAAATGACCCCATTAACTTAACGTAAAGTCACAAAGATAATGGTTACCGCCAGAAGATAACAAATGATTCCATTAACTTAACATAAAGTCACAAAGGTAATGGTTACTACCAGAAGATTGTCCAAATAATAAAGAAAAGCCAGATTTTCATACTGTTACAATAGAATAGCTTCCTCGGTTAGAACAGTATTTAAACAGCTTGGGTTCAACACTGGCATGAATTTCAATTAACTCATCAAAATTTAAACTAGGCCTGTGAAAATCTTAAAATCTTTTTTTGGAAGTCATACACTGAAGAGCCAAAACATTATGGCCAGTGTGTCTTCATGCAAGTCGAAGCAACTTCAGGTAAATGATGGCGTGTCTGAAGAACATGAAAATCTATGAAACTGTATAATTACCACCTGATGCTGAGCTCTGTTAATCAGTTTCATTGTTGTTCTTCAGATGGGAAATACAGTGGACTTCAGCAAGTTTGATGAAAGCCAAAGTGTAATGGCCAGACAACTGGGTCAGAGCATTTCCAAGACAACAAGGCTTATGGGGTGCTTATACGGTCAGCCATGGTTAGTATCTTCAAAAAGTGGTCCAAGGAGGAAATAACCACGAACCGCCGGCAAGGTGTGGGCCGACCACTGCTCATCGAGGCTTGAGATGAGCAAAGCCTATCCCGTATTGTATGAGCCAACAGAAGGGATACTGAGGCACAACTCGCCAGTAATTTGAATGCTGGTGATGGGAGTAATGTGTCACAACATGAAGTACATCGAACCCTGCTGAAAATGGGATGGCATAGCTGCAGGCCACTCTGAGTGCCCATGCTAACCTCAGTTCAACATTGAAAGTGCCTACAATGGGCATGTGAGCATCAAAAGTAGACCTTGAATGATTGGAAGAAGATAGTCTCTGATTCAATGAATCTCATTTCCTGCTGTTGCATCATGTGGATGGCTGGGCATGTGTATGTCGTTTACCTGGAGAAGTGTTGGGGACTAGGATGCACTGTGGGATAAAAACAAGTATGTGGAGAAAGTGCAATTCTTTGAGCAATGTTCTGATGGAAAACCTTGGGTCTAATCATTCATGTGCAGGAAACTATGATGTCTACCACCTACCTAAACATAATTGCAGACCAGTAACATCCTTTTATGGTGACGGTATTCCCCTCTGGTAGTGCCTTCTTCCAGCAGGATAATGTGCCATAGTACACTGTCTGAATTGTTGAAGAATTGTTTGCAGAACATAAGGAAGACTTACAGATATTGCCCTGGCCTCCAAATTCCCCAGACATGAATACAATTGAGCCTGTGCAGTTTGTGTTGGAACAGCATATCCTATCTGTGGCAGCTCAACCATGTAACTAGCAAAAGTTAAAGGATCCTAGTAACATGTTGGTACCAGATACTACAAGACACCTTTAGAAAGCTTGTAGCATTGACACCTTGCCAGGTAAGAGCTGTTTTGGAGGTATGTGGGGGACCATCATCATAGTAGGCAGGTGGTCATAATATTTTGGCACTTCAGTCTACGTCAAAAATGTTTTTAGCACTGCTTATTTCACTCACCAACCAGAAACTCTTTTGGAAAACCAGTTCAATGAAAAGTTTCAGATAAAACTGAATCCATAATGTCAGTATTTTATCTTATTTAAATCTATTTTCCTGTGTTCATCTGACCAATATTGCCAATTCTATTTTTAAATTCTCTAGAAATTAAGAGAAAAATTGAACTACATATACATTATCCCATCAGAAGTTGCTGAACACCCCTCTGGTTAGAGGAAATTATAACAAAGAATGCAAATGTGTTGGCTTAAAAAGCAGCAATTTGTTGCTTGGGAGTAAAGTCAAATGATGTGTGCATGCAATTAGTCGATGAAGTTAAAAAAGGAGTGATAGGTGAGTGTCATGTCAGAAACATGCTATTGCATGTAAAGTTCACAATAGCTATGCACAGAAGAAATGGAAGTCCAGCAGTGTTACTGCACTCAAACTGACAGTGGAAATAAAACACTGATGGACAGGAGCTGGTGCATCCTAAAATGGATGATTTGAGTTTGCCAGCAGACCACGCAAAACCTGAGTTCAGAAATGCTAATGATTACAGGCAAGCCTATAAGTGTCTTCACAGAATACAGAGAGATGCATGCCATATATTATGGAAAAGCTGCATCCCACAATGCTCAAATAGCAAAAGCTAATTCATATGGTCAATTTATATAGTGCTACACACTGAGATGAAGGAGTAGTATTCACCAATAGGCGTGTCAAGGTTGCCCATTCTTCATGAAAAAAATGCCAATGCTCACAAAATCTGGCAAGTTATAACTTTACCTGGAGCAAGAAAAAAATCAAACAGCCACCCCATCCTATATATGCATCCAATCTTGCAGCAAGCAATTTTAAGTTGTCTCCAAAAAGTAACAAGAAAGATGGCACCGAATTTTCAGGTGCAATGAGCGTGTCTTTTGAATGCGTTCTGACACAAATTAAATTTATCAAAGCTATTCCAAAGCCAATGGAACCGGTATGGAAAACAGTAGTATCTGACTGAAGAAATAAGTTTTTCAGTTGGGTTTTTAATCCCTCAGTTATTGCTGTAAACGAAATCAAGAACTTACGCCCTCTGGTTGCAGACTGGTGCGTTAACAAAAAAATTAAATTATATAAAAACATTTCACAGCAAAAATGTTGTCCAACAAAGAAAGAATTTTTCAAATCGGACTCTTAGAAGCAGAGATATCAACAAATATAAGACATGCATCTATACCCTCTAGTGGTAAAACCATGCATTATTTTAAGATGAAAGTATTCTCAAAAGGTTTTTTGATGTGAGCAGTATCAGTCCAGGAAATATTTTTTTCAGTCGAGTTTCCAGGAGCTCAGATTTAGCTGCAAATACATCAGAAGCAGAAATTAGCACTTATGCCCCATGGTGGCCAAACTATTCTTTACCAAATATTAGAAATTATATGAAAAACATTTCCCATCAGGAGCTGTATGCAACACAGAAATAATTTTTCAAATCGGAGCTTTAGAAGCAGAAATATTGAGGGAAATGTAATTTACCTTAACGCCCCTTAGATAGTCTATGAGTAAGTATTCCCTCATATGACGAGCTTTCTCACATTCCTCTTCTGCCGCTCTTCGCCAATAAGAATTTAATAAAACTTATGAAATTGCATTGACGCATGGCTATCCGAATAATACCGTCAACAACATTATGTACAAGGTTAGAATGCAAGTAGCCACGACTTTACAGAGAAAACCCATTAGAAATAGATTTGTGGATTCCATGGACCGTGTCCCCGATGTTATTAACGTCTTAAAGAACCACTACCGACACAACAATGTATCCTTTGGAATTAGGACAAGGAATACCCTATCCATGGTCAGAAATGAAAAACAATCCTATGAATAACGACCATAAATTTGGGGTATACAGTATACCTCTAAGGGCTACAGATTCGTCCCTAGAAGACAAAGTCTACATAGGGTCGACATTACGCACGTTGGGAACCAGGATTAGGGAACACAAATACAATGTCAAAATGGGTGCGCAAACAACGGCACTATTCAGACTGACTTCGAAAGGAACTCGTGTACCAATTTAGGAGGATTCCTGTGTCCTCACCACTGCGAATATGAAATTCACCACACTCTTTGCGGAAAGTTTATTTTTCCATGGATATGGCCTGTCCTGTTATAATGAAGAAACCCCTTGCTATATCCCAGACTCGTGAATACCAGCTGTCTGGAGTGACCATTGGAACTCAAGTGACAACTCATACTAGAACATTTTTGCAGTTTTCATCGATTGTTTACACGCATATTTGTCGCGCATTCTTCAATCATGTGACGGAGAATTTGATATTTAAACACCAGTTCCATTAGTTTGTAGTTCCCCATCTGAGGATGAGCTCGTAGCAAGCTTGAAAGGTCTTATGGTTTTAAACTACGATATTATTATGTCTTTTAATTGCAAATTAAATATTTTAGTAAGTCAGTGGTTTTAAATAATGTCCTATTGAATATCGTGCAAAAACGGAAGTTGTTTTGCTCAGATTGTAGTCTATGAGTTACTTGAAAATTTTGAAATTATATGAAAAACATGTCGCACTGGAAACTATCCAATAAAGGATTTTTTTTTCGAATTAGGCCATTAGAAGCGGAAAATATTATTGACAAAAATAAAATATACATCTATGCCCCATGGCAGAAAAACCATGCAATATAAGAAAATATTCCCAAAAGATTTATCAACGTGAGTGGCATCGGTCCACGAAAAAAAATTTCAATCGAGATTGTAGAAGCTCAGATTTTGTGGCAAATACATCAGAAGCAGAAATTAACGCTTAAGGCCCTTGGTGGCCAAAAATTAGAAATTATATGCAAAAGATTTTCCATCAGGAGCTGTATCCACTGAAGGAAAACATTTTCAGATCGGAGTTTTAGAAGTAGAGATATCGAGGAAAACGCGCTTTGTTTTTACGCCCCCTAGCGGAAAATCTATAAGTAACTTGAAAAAGTTACTATACCTAAAATACTCTTTGACATAAATGGAATCGAAAGGTAAAATATTATTTTCAATTGGATGCCTAGAAGAAAATATATGGAATAAAATGTATTTTGAATTCGATATCATCTGCATTCACGCCCTCTAGCGGCGAAAATGTACATCGTTGAAAAAACGAAGGATCATTATTCACCTATTTCAAGCTTCCTAATGGAAAAAGATTTTTTCAAATCGGACTAATAGTTGCAGAGATATGATGTCCACAGACAGACAGATGAACAGACATAACATAAGCACGATCTTTTTTTACAAAAGACTTGCTAAAAAGGAACTTGCTGGATAGCCTTCTTCAAGAGTGCAAGACCTTGCAAAATGCATTCATTCACAGTTGCAAGTTCAATTTCAACCCTTAACAGGAGTACCACTAAACATTCCAGAATTAATGAAGGCAGAAAAATTCGTAGTAAATATCTTATATGAACCCAAAAATTTGTGTTTCCAGGTCATACATTGATTATTCACACCGAAAATTCTATAGTTACAAATAAATATCTTCACTAATGGACCTAAATGCCATTACATACCTTATAATCCATAGCTGATGTGAAGCACATTGTTGGTGTGTCAATTCAATTTCTATTTGGACACACTGATGAATCCCACCCATGTCGCAATTCTTCCAACTATAACTCCATCGGTAGGTGTAATATCTGGCTTTATTCTCTAATGCATGTACATTATTGCACACATATTATTGCACATTGGTTCCAATATTATAAATGTTAAAAACACTATGTAGATGCCGATAAAATTTCTTATTCCATCGGTGTTCACATGCAGCTGTTGCACAACCAGTTAAAATTTAAAGTTTAAAAACATTTCACCATTAAAATTCAATAAAATGTCTAAAATCACACCATGCTCAAGATCACCACTATTCCACCATCAAACTCCCATTAAAGCTTTTCAACTTTTCCAAAGCAGTCTTCAGAACTATTATCTGGTACATGATGTTGTAGTCTGACTATGTGCGTTAGATGATTCCACTATCGGGTCCATCTATGTGTGCAAAAGGGCTAAACGATCACGTGCTTCTCCCCTACATTCTTGAGTTTCTTGCCTTTTTGATACTGTGCTGTCATCTACACTTTTTATTCACTGTTTAATTCTCATGTTTCCTTCATTCCTTTCTGTCCTATTTTTCTTTTTCCATTGTTGTTTTTTATATTCTCTTTCTGTTTTAATCAATGCTTTCCAAGGTTCCACTATGATAATTGGTTCATTATTATTATTACAGGCTCTGCGGGGGTTTTTTTTTTTGTTTTTTTGTTCTATGGAAACAGCTTCGGAGTACCTCAACTACCATTCATTCTTATATCCACTCTTGATATGAATATCTTCAAAGTTTGGTTTTGTATTTTTTTTCAATACAGTACTGCATCATTGCTGTAACATTCTCTCCTTTTTTCCCAATTTTTGATGCATTGATTTCTTCTTTTTAAAAGTCTATTTTTGGTTGATCCATAATAAAAAATACTCTTATTTACTTGGTTATTTCCATGTTCTAAAGGTATCCATAACTTTTCCGATCTGGTGACATTTTAACGGCTTCTCCAAACATCCCACCATCTCAAACTTACATGGCCACCCAACTTGACCGCAGTACGTCTGGGGAGGGGGTGCATTGCGTTCCCCACACCGAACGACCCAGGCTTCAGATTTCTCCCTTCCAAGAAAAGGGGCTCTTATCTTCTTTTACAATGGGGGAAACCACTAGCTGTTAATTTTTCAACCAACAATTAACATTGTACCTGCCTCTCGCAATACCAGCTAATCAAATTAATTACCGCACCCCAAAGTTGTAAAAATATCATCCCTTACCATTCTTGTACCTTTGAAAAATATAAATTGGCTGCTATTAAGTCTTGCATACACTGAGCTAACCTAATATGCAATAGCCCTCCTGCTTTACAAAAAGAATATCAGAACATCAACATTGGCAAATTGCATGGCTTTCCACCATCCTTAGTACATAGACTGATTAAGAAATTTGAGTCACAGAAGAGAACTACTTGTTTACTTCCTGAACCTTCCACCACTCAGTTTGTTGGTACTATAGCCTGTTCTTCACTCATAAAGTTTACTCAATTTTCAAATCTTTTAACTACAGGATTGCAATTAAACCACCTCCACATCTTCTCAATCTCACTTGTTAAGATAGAGATCCCAATAAAACCCTGAATTTGAAGAAATCTGATCATGAAAAGTGAAACCTATACATACACTGAAAGGACAATTTATTACATACACCATGGTGAAAATATGCAAAGCAACAAGCAGGACAGCAGCAAATCACGGTGTGTAGGAAAACCAGTTGGGGCTATAAATAGAGTGGGTCAGTATGCACAGGAATACATTACATCAAGTGCTAGCATAGGTCAAGGAAGAGACTTAAGTGAGTTTGGTTGAGGTCAAGTCATGGGAGCCAGGAAGGCCAGACGTTCAATCAGCGCAACGGCGAAACTGTTAGGAATTCTACAACAAACTGTGGCAAGTGTGTACCAGGGGTACGTGAAATCCTGCAAACTCGCTAACAGTGGGATGAAATGTGGGCGTAAAAGTGCATCGATTGATTGAGGGCACCGACGATTGGTCTGCATCGTACAGATGAATCAGAAGGCTTGTTTGTAGCAAATCACGTCACAATTTAATGAAGGAGCATCCACAAGCCTATGCTCAAAGAAAATCCATCGACACAAGGCACAACTCGGCAGGGGCAGTCGATGCCTACATCGTGTCCCGATGTTAACAGCACAGCATTGCATGATTCAACTGCAGTTTGCGAAGGCCCATCGAAACTGGAGCATGGATGATTGGAAATGTGTCTTATGGTTTGACTAATCCCATTTCACACTGAATCCCACCAACGGCAGGCAGCGTGCGTAGCGTAAACCACACGAAGCTATGAACCCTGCATGTCAAGTTGGGGTACTACAGGCCGGTGGAGGTGGTGTAACTGTTTGGGCAGCTTTCACACGATCCAGCCTGGGTCCTTTGGTACCTCTGAGTCTTCCGTCACTGCTTCCAGCTATGTGCAGCTCTTGGCCAACCATCTCCACCCTTTCATTATGTGACTCTGTCTGAACCAAGTTCCAATCTTTTAACAGAACAGGACAATGCTCCACCTTATCAGTCCCAATTAGCAACAGACTGGCTCCAGGAGCACAGCAGTGAGCTTACCACACTCGCATGGCCCCCTCGCTCACCGGGCATCAACCCCATAGAGAATTTATGGGACATATTGGAACGAGCTGTTCATGATCAACCATCCCCACCTACATCTCTGCCTGCTCTATGCCAAGCACTCTTAGATTGTTGGTCAGCGATACCCGAGTGTGCGTTTCGGAACCTCATTACGTCCACACCATGATGTTTTGATGTTGTCTTGTGTGCAAAAGGTGATGCCACACGCTATTAGGTGGGTGTACATAATAATTTATCCTTTCAATTATAATGCACAGCAACATGGTAAACTATTGAGGCTTGTATAAATTTTATACTGTCATTCAACACATTAACATTTTGCTCTAACATGTTGAAATTATGCAAAACAATAGTATGAAATTCATACTGCAAGCCTTAATGAGTAATGTCATATATTTCAGCAGAATAAGAGTAGGCATAGTACAGTTGCCTTTCGGATTCTGAGCAAGACGTTCACACGCTGGTGTGAGCTCCCGTGAGAGGTCTGTGTGATCTTTTCAATGTTCGTCGGCTGTATGTTTTGTCCTGAGATTAGATAGTTTCTGGGTTTCCAGTATATCCGAATCAGTCTGGTTAGGGGATCTTTTAGTTGCTAAGCTTTTTCAAAGCTCAATTAAAATTTTCTCGAATCCACTTCTTTCTGTTTCAGCTTCCAGCTCACCGTAAAAAGTTCTAGGATTACCAACACTGATGCTGTAGAGCAACAGCCTAACGTGCCAAGAAAAGTGATGTCATTTCCCATTCCTTTTTCCCTTCCACTGGAATTCGACAGTCAACTGAGAAGTTGGGTCCAAGAAGATCTAGAAGAATTAGAAACCTTCCTCCAGAATTATGTAATAGTATCCAGAAAAGAACCAGAAGAACAAGAAGAAGATTGGTAAGTGAGAAGATTTCTTACTCTGTGCCCGAGGAAATTCAAGGCATATCATCTGACTCACATGCAGATGACTTCTTGTATGTCTGAGCCATTACCAGACATGATATCTGCGGCATTACCAGATATCCTTTTTGAAAAACCTGAGACAATACCGGGCAACCTTACCCAAGAGGAAGGTTTTATAGAAAACAGACCTGAGACGGCTTCAGAGTCAGGCTATTGCAAGGATTTTGGTGTGAATCTCCGTCAGTCTGCTGAAAAAAGGGGGGCGAGGAGGCAGGTAAATTTTTCAAGAAGGAATTTGCCATATCTGCTACGCAGTTGAAGGAAACTCAGTTTCCACAGACATGTACACAAATTCACACAAGTAAAGCTAGACTTTACGTAGAAAAAGAAAAATTGAAACTCTAGTAAGTTTTTTAAATTTTGCGGAAAATGCACAAAAAAAAAAAATGTGCACAATAAGGATCAACCTCAAACATTGCAAGAAAGCCAGTTAAGCTCAAAACTGAAAGATGCAATAAATGACACAGAATTAATGAAAAAAGATACAAATAAATAAAATACCTCTGTAATATTAATTTATTACAGAGGTAAAAACCAAATTGTAATTAAAAGCAATTTACAGAATTCTGTGCTAAAACAAAGAACTGAAAAACATCGCATGAATTTACAAACCACCAATGTGGTAGAGAAAATGAATGCTGAAATAAAAAATATTTAGGTGATAATACTGGTCAACGAAAAAAATTGTGTACGCAAGAAAAAACCAGAAATAAATTAGGAAATAATCTAAATATTCCTATACTGTAAAAAATATATATATATATATATTTCACTGGAAAGCTTAGCAAGGAAATTAAAGAGGCAGAAAAAAAATGCCTGCTGTGAAAATGCTCTTTTGCACAATACTGATAACATAACAGCTAATAGCACTCAAACTGAACTGCCTCCATTAAATACTAATAATACCATTGTGGATTACACTAATAATTCTAATGTGGAAAACAACCTCACTGAAATAGATAGCAAACAAGCTCAAAAAGTAGAAAGCGGTGACAAACTAAAGAGAGATAAGAGTATTCTTCACACGTGTAAAGCCAATTGCAGAAAGCAATGAAAAACAAGCAAGTGAGATGGGAGTATTATTCACACGTGTGAATAATAAGTCATCCAATGAGCTGAGCAACAAGCCCTGCGAAAGAAGTTGCCATTTGGGTCAACAAGAACAACAAAAGATTTTTTTGGAAATCGACCAATATCTTACATCTCCGCACGGAACACTAAGTTCGTGTTTTTCCGACCGCATTGGGCCGTAAGCAAAAATGGAAGGATTTTTTTTTGTAATTGAAATTGAGTAACCCCTAGTGCAGAAAAGTGTCCTTTTGTGTTCCCAATAACAGTGAAAAAAGTTTGAAGTTGATCAATACGCTATGTCTCCGCACTGCACGCGAAGTTCACCATTTTCTACCCACATTTGGCCTGTAGGCCTAGGCTAGGTAAAGGCATCCTGGCATGTAGAGCATCTGAAAAATCCGTAGTAAATTGCACTGTTCTGAGTGCACCATGCATGTGCAGTAGTCTCAGTTTGCTTTGCAATGGGTAGCGTGTAGCTCTTCTCGTGCTTCCAATGTCACATATGGAAACAACCTAGAACTCATCACGAGGAGGTGGCTACACTTCGAGTTTTGCCCACCCTCCCTCCAACTCAGAAACTTATTTCTATGTGCCCCCCAGAAAACCAACCTCAACGTCCTCGTTGTGGGGTGGTAGAAACAGGGGGATTAGGTGCTGTGATTCACAGTAGCTCCTCTCTATGGAGCGTCCGAAACATGCTGGCTAACTGAGGCTCTGGTCTACCTAAGCCAAGGTGTGAGGTATCGTGCTTAGGGCTGAATGGTATTGAGGTAGTAAAATATCAGAATCGTTAACGATCCCTTCAGGGCACCAGGTGAAACCCTGTCGTAATTAGCCTTCTACCTGGGATAGGAGGATTACCGGGTGGTGACCTTTTATTTTCCTCCAGTTTCGTGGGACCAAATATGGAAACTTTTTTGGCTACAACAAACCCTGGGTTAGGGTCTGACTTAGTCAGTACTCAACCTAAATAAGCAGCATCTTCCCAGCCAAGGCCGGGATCTGTTGATCCTGGGGTGAGGCCCAGTTGCTCTGGGAACATCTCTCAGGCTAAGGCGGGGGAAGTTGTTTCGCAAAAGCAAACAAGACATCTGCAGGCAGCAGGTAATACCGGGTTGCCAAAAGAGTCTGTGGTTGCTAGTGAGGCTGGTAACAGCAAGGAAGGGTTGCGACTTAGCGAGACTGCTAAGTGCAACATCAGAAGGAAGCTAGCAAGGCAGATGAAGGGTCAAACTGACAAGGAGTCAAGTTCAGTGGGACCCACGTCTGTAGATACTTCTACACCGGTGGTGCACAAGAAAGGCAAGAGGCAGAGATCTGTTCTCTCTACCCCTTCTCCAGATGTGAGGAAGCCGACCAAAAGGAGTAAGGACGAGTCTCGTCCCAGCACTTATGGTGAGGCTGTCTCCACTGTTAAAATAGCCATCGTGAAGGAAAACTTCCCGAACGAGTGGCTTGACGACAGTGAGGTTGGGACTATTCAGGAGGAACTTTTGAGGTGGGTGGATGGTTCTCAAGTAGGAGAGCCTCTACCGCGCATCAAGAGCTTTAACCTCTTTGGAGCTCTTGTTTACCTTTGTGAGAATGAGGGAACAGGGCAATGGCTAACATCAGCCTTTGAAAAAAATGATATGGTTTTGAGGGGCACTGGGCTCAAGGTGATGAGGGCTAGTGATCTTCCAAAACCGATCAAGGTTGCCTTTAGGACAAGGGATATTTGGACCAAGGATCCAAACATCCTCTGCAGGAGGTTGTGTGCCTACAACAGCAGTTTGGAAAGATTTGACACCGTCAAAAACATTTAATCTAACACTAAGAAGGTTCTGATATCCCCAAGGAAAGAGGACTTCCAGCAGTGCTTCAAGCAATTGCAGAGGTACTGGAACAAGTTTGTTTTCAGAGGGGGAGTTCTTCAGATAACTAATGCTGACAGATACTTGTACTCATAGTTTGTGTTAAACAAAAATAATGTATTCCTACATTCACTGAAATTTTTTATCACGCCTTGTATGCATCTCCATTTGGGTACAATACATGCTGTTCAAATTTCCTCTTACCTAAGTATGTTTATACATTTAACTATATTTACTGTGAACAACAACAAATTTCTGTTAACCAGTGACTATCTAATTGACTGGTTAACTGAAATCTGCCAGTTGTGCTGGGAGTTAGGGTTGGTCCCTCAGGATTGGAGGAATACTATTATTGTTCTCTTGTATAAGGGAAAAGGTGATCAGACTGAATGCCAGAACTACTGTGGTATCAGCTTGCTGAGTGTGCAATATGTAAATGATAACCTCTTAGAAAGATCATTATTGATAAGGTACGAGGTCTTACATCAGAGAAAGTGGGGGATGTACAGTGGTTTTATGCCTGATAAGGGCTGTGCTAACCAATTTTTTTTATTACGTATGATGATTGAAAAGTATCTGTCTGTTGGTAAGGAAGTTTTTGCTGCATTCATAGATTTAGAGAAAGCTAATGATGGAGTAAACAGGATACTTTTGTAGAAGGTATTGAATAAATATATCATTGCAGGGAATTTGCTTAATAGTGTGAATGCCATCCATGTATGCTGGCAGTAGAGCATGTGCACGATGTATGGTGTTTTATCAAAATGATTTTATATTGGTGCAGCAGTCAAACAAGGTTGTGTAATGTCACTATGGCTGTTTAATATACTTATGGATGTGTGCATGCCTGATGCCAAAATGGACAATACTGGTTTATGTCCTGGTAATATCCATGTGTGCAGATTGCTATATGCTGCTGACACAGTCCTGTTAGCAGAGAGCAAAAGTGAGTTGCAGAATATGTTGTCCTCAATGTATGAAGTTTGTACGAAATTTAAACTGGGTATAAATAAGGGGGGGAGTTTAGATTTTTGAGCAAGGATCTATTAGTACTGGATGCAAGATAAGTCTAAATGACACAGAGACTGACCAGGTAAATGAGTTTAGGAAGCACAATTGACAGCTAGATAACAAATTAGATGATGAAATTAGTAGACAAGTGAACTATTTTTTGAAAGCCATAGCTGCTTTAGAAGGATTTCACAGGAGTGAAGGGTTCTTAAGGAAGTCCAAATGGTCATATATGAAAGTGTTCCTACTCTGATGTATGACAGTGAAACCTGGATACTGCAGATGAGACATAGCAGTCATTTGTGTGCTGGAGAGATGCGTTACTTACGGGAGATTTGGAGCAAGACACGCTGTGATCATGTGAAGAATGAAGATGTGTTGCAGATGTGCAATGTGAGGCAAAATGTTGTTAGTAAGGTGGAGATTAATATTCTTAGGTGATTTGGCCATGTCGAAAGAATGAGTGATGAGATGCTTACTAAGAGAATTTATTCAGCCCAAGTGGAAGGAAAGAAAGGTAGAGGAAGGCCAAGGAAATCATGGGAGAACCAGATTCAGGAATGTCTGCATGAGAAAAAGATTATGAGTATGAAGTACAAAAGGTCTTGTGCAAGACATGCGATGGATATCATTGAAGCTCGAGCTGTGTGCCGAGATCTCTGCAAATGGAGCCATTTGATACATCGATAAGTAAAATCTATTTCCATCAGTTAAACGTTAATCTGGCAGACATACTTTGCTTGAAGAGCTAGCCTCTGAATCTCAGAGATTAGCTTAATGATATGTATGTATTAAACAATAGCATATCTTGACGGCTTTTTTAACTACAAAAAGCTGTTTTTAAAAGCTACACTATTAAAAAGCAGATTTCACTAACACCAATATTTGTTAACAGCCTTGTTATAAATTTCTGTAATTATAACAAGGCCCAACTATCTGATTATGAAGTTATTTTCTTAAAATTCAGTATTTTAAGCCATTAGTTAAAACACTACTTGTTCTAAAATGCACTGCATCAATCCTCCTGATTTCTTAAACAAGTTTTAGTAATTAATGAATACACAACTGCTTCTAGTTTTCCAGTTCAGGAAAAACATATTTTAGTTATATATATTTTTCAATTCTTGAGAAATAATAAATTGCCTATTCGGTGATTTTTTACTTCTTCAAAGGTAAGTTTACTGTTAACTACAGGGTTCTACTTTTGAGGAAGTTACCCTGCTGTGCGACTATTGATGATGTCACCTGTTCTTTGTTTCCAGACATTCTTATTTTATTTTAAATTTTGAAGTTGATGAATTTTGAGTTTAATAGACTCATTTCATTTCAAGCCCTGTTTCATTTTCATGTGTATCTAAAACCATTCTCTTAGATATATTTCTTATTGAAACTTATACTTTGCCAAAAAGGTTTTGAATTGGTCCTTAAGTTTCTTCTATGTAGGCAGGTGCACAATTGCATTCAAAACTGCTCTCCTTTTGCATGGTGTTTCCTTTTTCTGTAACATTTGGCAGGGGACTTTTCATGTATTATTTCCTTCTTAGGAGGGTTTCTTTTACTTTCTTTTCATTAAAACATTTCATATCGGATTCACTATTTTCTGCCAGAATTGGTTACAACTCTTATGTAAATACCTTTTGTTGTTGTAGAGTCCAGTTTATTTATCATCTGTTAAAATCATATGTCATCAGATTCGGGTAATATACAGAAAATCAAAATGATTGGAAACAGGCATGCAAGACAGCGCAATCATCAATGATCACATGGGATTGTTACTTTTTCAGAAACAGAACCTTGCATTTAACAAACTGCCACTGAGCTGAAGAAGGAACACAATTTGTAATGAAAATTTGCCAAAAAGGCAGTTTATAAATTTTCTGGCATTAAAAAACCTAAAATATAAATAATTACTGAAATCTGGGTTGGTTTTGTTGCCATGCTTGTAACCTTCACCACATCTTACAATATAGTACCTGCCCAACAGAAATTAAAATCCGATAAACTGTGTCTCGTTGGAAGACTAATGTCCATGGCTACACATCTACATACTTAATTTTGCTATAATTTGTTTGAAATAATAAGCAGAAAGTTTATGTTCATATTCCTAGAACTTTATCTGAGTATTAGTTCCCCCACCACTTTGTGCAAGTATGTTCAGGATTAAAGTGTGCATTTGGAGTTATAATTGTTTCTTACCAGGGCTGAAAGCTCTCACATAGTGGTAAATATCTTCATCTACAAGCTCAGATCCAATACCTTTAGTTATTTGGTTATGGAGTTCAATTAATCTGTCAGCAGCCTCTTTAAGAATTTCTTCTTTCTTTCCTTTCCTAAGACACAAAGGCTCATTTTATAGTTCAAATAGATGCAGATTTCAGAAAAAGAAAGACAGACAGAAATATATTTTAAGCACTCAAACAATCCTGAAAAGTTTTTTCGTTTTTCGTCAAATACATATTTCAACTGGAAAGTTACAACAGACAGAGAAATGAAAATATTTAATAATTCACTTTTATTAATTTCCACAATCAAGATATATATATATATAAACAGTGGTCATCAAATGGGATGATGTATTTAAACACAAAACTAGGAAAATGCAAGCTTATGATATGAAGCACAGATGTAAAAAAAATCTTACGGAAATGTTAAGATACAATTATGCTAGATCTAAAATATTGTTTTGTTATTATTATTATTATTGTTTGGATTAGAAGGATTGCGATTAGGAGAAGCAGATATTTCTATGGTTAATAGAATCACCATAAACTTCATAAAGTCAGTAATACATGCCAGAGTCATCAAAATTAGAAAAATGTCTGATAATGCCCAAACAACAACAACAAAAAAAAAAAAACTAATTCGAATAAAGAAAGATAATGAAGAAAAATTTAATTTCCAAAATACATGGTTATTGAACTGTGAAACACCGCAAAAATGTGTTACAGAATAACATCAGGAAATTTATTTCTCGACAAGCCCACTTTAGTTTCATGGCAAAACAACATCTAAAGTTGCTGTACTAAGACATTTGTTAGGAAATTGGCTAAAAGATAAATGTTGACATGTACTAAATATACATTAGATATGCTCACAAGTAGATCTTTTTAGCATATCCTTTGAAAATAAGTATGTGCTTAAGGTACCATTTTGTTGTTGGAAGACATGGTATTTATCTCTTTACAATTCAAAAACTTCTTATTGCACAGAACAATGGTAACCTAGAGGATGATGATTCACATACTTTGAAATTTTTGGAGCAGTTTTCCTGCTGTGGCATATAGATAATTTTATGTTTGACATGATAGCTACACTTACTGAAGTCAGACTGAAAGAAAAAGAAAAACACATTCAATAGCTGAAATACGTTATTTTCCCTTTAAAATTTATTTCTACATCAGTGGAATGCAGAAAGAAAAAAAAATCATAGTTATGGTTCTTGAGCGAGAGAACAATTGCTAAACTTTTCCCACAGTAATGAAGTACAAATGTATTGATTAATGACATTATTCATTTATCAATTTATTTGAACTTTGTTATCATGAAAGTTAGAAATTTTTTCTCTCATTCAAAAACTGTAAGGTTCTTTTATACATTCCATTGATTTGAAAACCAATTTTAAAGGAAAACCAATGAATAAGATATTCCAAATCTGGCCTCACACACTCACCTGTCATCATACATCTTAATAACTAAGCATGAAAAAGACAGAAGTCATTGATCAAAAGCTCCCTTGCTTTCCAATTATTTCACTTATCTTTCAACGCATTGTACTTGTTTTACAACCATGAGTTTTCTCAATTTCCATTCAAACACTTTCAATCTAAAAAATTACATTTGAATCTAAAAAAAAAAATCAGTTTTTCAAGTTTTCTGAAGAATTCAAAAATTAAATTACAACTGGTTGGTTGGTTGGTTGGTTGATCGGGGTTTGGGGCACACACACACGGGCCTCAATGAACTAAAGAGTGCTAAGTATGGTTTACAACAGTAACAAAAACATCAAAACATAACTAAAAAGAACAGAGGTTCATCAAAATAATGGAAATGCTTACTGTTTGTGGAGAACTTTTCATTACTAAGCTGTAGGCCTACCTCAGGCTTTAAGAACAGAAGCAATTTGATATGGAATATATAAACTTATACAAGTCATGCACATACAATAATTAAATTTGGGATCATTCTTTCTGTAACATATGATCCAACTGTACCAGTGATGTTGGAGGTGGAAAGTGTGATCTGACCTTTCGCTCCAGATATTCCCACCAATGTTTAATAATATTGAGGTCTGGAGATTGAAGTGGCCAGGGTAACTGCTGTACCTTATTGTCATGTTCTGCAAAGCACAACGTGACATGTTTCTCATAATGCATAGGTGCATTATCTGCTTGAAACCAGGGATGGTCATTTGGGAACAATGGTTGCAACACTGGGTGCAGGTCAGGAGCTTTTTTGATAATGGGACAAGAAATAAATCAGGATATGTATATTTTGGTCAGATCATAAAACTTATAATGCTGTTGTAAAACAAGTCATCATGACTTCATTGAACACGCTACAGATAAAACAAATATATTGATAAAATCTAAATTAATATAAAATTTGAGTTTCATATCTCTAATATAGGGATTTTCAATATAAAACATTTTCTACTCATATTACAAACGATGTAAAACTGTACTGATTTGGACACCACATTAGTATGAACTCCACAAAAACCAAAACACTTGCCTTATACATCAAACAACATACGCATAAAGACATATCTCCTTTTCTCCTCCAGCCCTTCATTTTTCTTTACTTTTTTTTTTATTATTATATTATACTTAAATGGAATAGAAAATGTCCCTGCTCTCTTTTCATAAAAACACAACACCCATCGGGATACCCATTTTTTAATAAGGCTGATGTTTGTGACCTCCCTTCCCCAAACTGGACAAGCAAGGAGAGTTTAACGAGTGTCTCAGGAATGGCATTAAAAAATTCAAAGTTCTAGATGGTTAATAATCAAAATGAAAATATTTAGTTTTATTACAAATAACCTTAAATGGCAGGAAATAAAAAAATCCAAATATTTGTCCAATTTTTTATTATGAACTTAATTAAAAAGGGAAAAAAGTGGGGGGAGAGGTGATGTTTTGCCCCTGCATGCAAATGAACATGCTCCCTCTGCTCCAATGCCACTGGTGCAGGTGGTCCCCAAGAATGTATTCACATGTTGCAGACTTGACATGACCCTGTAGAATAACCAAAGGCCCTTGGGTATGCCATGATATGGCACCCCACAACATTAGGGATCCACCACTAGGCTTCAGAGTCAGAACTAACAGTTGGGGTCTTACGCTTCTGCAGGTTTTTACCAGACATAGAACGTACAATCTGTCAGTGGTGGGAAATTATGTGAAGCAAGATTCATCAGATCAGATGGCATGTTGTCAGTCCTTACCATCACAGTTTTTATGTGCTTTACACTACCTTACACATTTTGTTGCATTGATGTTGGTAATCAGAGGTTTATGGATTGCAGTATGGCAATAAGAACCAGCATGATGAAGCTCTCAACAACCTGCTACGACAGAAACTGGATCATTCCGACAAGTGTTCAACTTTGCTACTACACTGACAGAAAAAAAAAATCCCAACACCAAGAAGGGGTTGTGTTAGGTAAACGACAGTTGGTAGACGGTGAGAGTACATCTGTAAGATGACGTCTATGCAAATTTCGCGCTCGGCGCATACGTGTGGCGCTGGTTGCGCCTCGGAACATGCAAAGCAGGTTTGCTGTAAATATGTGCAGTAACGTTCGTGAGCGTTAGTTATCGTTGAGATTCGACGTAGTGTGTTGATGTTAGTCAAGAATGCCTTTAAGAAGATGAAGAAGCCATTATCAACAGCTCACTGAGTTTGAACGAGGTCGTGTAATAGGGCTACGAGAAGGTGGATCTTCTTTCCGCAATATTGCAGAACGACTTGGCAGGAATGTAGCTACTGTGCACGATTGTTGGCAGCGGTGGTCAAGGGAAGGTGTTCAACTTTGCATCAAGAAGACCAGGTTCCGGCCGGCCACGTGGCACTACTGAGAGGGAAGACCACCGTGTACGGCGTATGGACGTGGCACATCGTGCTGCGTCTGCGGCAGCAATTCGAGCTGCAGTTGCCACCACAGTGACACAACGAACTGTTACAAATTGGTTACTTGAAGGACAGCTCCGAGCCAGACGCCCTGTAGCGTGCATTCCACTTACTCCAAACCACTGCCGTTTGCGACGTCAGTGGTGTCAAGCTAGAGCTCATTGGAGGACGGAGTGGAGATCTGTTGTGTTTTCTGATGAAAGTCGGTTCTGCCTGGGTGCCAATGATGACCGTGTGTTGGTTAGAAGGAGGCCAGGTGAGCGCCTGCAATCAACCTGTCTGCGGCCGAGACACACTGGACCTACACCTGGTGTTATGGTCTGGGGAGCAATTTCCTATGACAGCAGGAGCACTCTCGTGGTTATCCCACGCACCCTGATGGCACAGTTGTACGTCGGTCTGGTGATTCAACCTGTTGTGCTGCCATTCATGAACAGCATTCCAGGGGTGTTTTCCAACAGGATAACGCTCACCCGCATACCGCTGTTGTAACCCAACATGCTCTACAGAGTGTCGACATGTTGCAGTGGCCTGCTAGATCACCAGATCTTTCTCCAATCGAGCACGTATGGGACATCATTGGACGACAACTCCAGCGTCACCCCCAACCAGCATTAACCGTCCCTGTATTGACCGACCAAGTGCAACAGGCATGGAACTCCATCCCACAAACTGACATCCAGCACCTGTACGACACAATGCATGAACGTTTGCGTGCTTGCATTCAACATTCTGGCGGTTGTACCTGTTATTAATGTACCAGCATTTCACATTTAAAATGGCTCTTCTCGCGCTTACATTACGCTGTGATCTTGAAACCTTAATCGATTAAATATGTTACCTATACAAATGTATTGCCACCATTTCATTCCTCTACAACTATTTTTTCGTGGTGTTGGGATTTTTTTCCCCCGTCAGTGTATTTGGAGTGTCGTGGTCTGCTGTACAATCCATGCCAACGTTTGCCCATCGCTATCTAAAATCTTTGTAAGGTGTTCACAATTTGCACATTTGGAGGCAATGCAGCATCCTTTTTGATAGGCAGTCATAATTTTCAATACAGTTCCTTGTGTTACACCACACATGCCACCTCATGAGGACCGTTATGTTGCTTTAACACATGGTGTCGTAAGTCCTATACAGCCCAGCAATTGTCTTCAAAGCTCTCTGCTGCCACTGGGACTACAGTATTAAGGCAAATGATATGTCGAAGGTTTAAGGCAATTGGTCTTGATGCCAGGAGACCCATGGCTTGGTTTATGTCCCACTAAACGCATCTCACACGAGACCTTGCTTCAACTGGCGCAGGAAACATTCCTGGAGCTCAGATGAATGGGCTAGTGCTCTTTTTACAGATTAAACAAGATTCAGTCAAGAAATGGATTCTCATCAGCATTTTATCTGCAGGGAACAGAGAACTCTCAATGACCCTGCAAATGTCCGTGATCAAGACTTCTTCAGAGGTGGTGGTCTGCTTGTGTGGAATGGCATTATGTTCAATGACCACACACCAACTCCATGTGTTTCCAAGAAACAATGTGAATGCTGAGTGCGACTGGGATGAGATCCTGCAGCCCAATGTCAGACTTTTTGGGGGGAGCTGTTGGCCCTCAGCTTGTCAACAATTTCCTACAGAGTGCAAATATTTGGGGTATCGACTGGCCAGCCAGGTCTCCAGAACTGAACCCTATAGTGTATGCCTGGGATGACAAAGCTTATCAGCCTCTTCCCAAGCTACATACTATCCTCACTGATGAATGGAATTCTTTAGCTCCAGAGTTCATCAACAACCTGGTGATGAATATGTATCATCATTGTGAGAGTTATGTCCCTACAAGGTGACCACATTCCCTATTAAGACATTTTCAGGTTACATTCTTACATCTCACCTTGGTAACATTTGTGGATGTGACCCTGTACACGCAAAATGTGTACATATTTATCTGTTATAAAATGTTTAATACCCTTATGACTGCATCACTTTACATGCCAAACATTTCTACCTGCTGTTACATGTTTTCCTTTTCATCCCTGTGAATGCCTTGCAGACTTTAATTTTGGACACCAGTGTAGTTACTGAAGCTTCTGCAAGATGCGCACCAATGATCAAGCCTTTTTTAAGTCACCAAGATCTGCCATTGTGAACAATTACTCCACAGCAGCTGTTTCAGTGCTATGTGGTACCCGACATCGCACTGCACCCCTTTATATAATTCACATTGCTGGCGACATCATCCCTGCGATTCACATATGATTCACTGACTGTACTCCAACGCATTCAGTGTTTCCTTTATTTTGATAAACCTGTAAGTCGCAAAGGAGAAACACAAGAAATGATGTACATAGCCAACAAAGGGATAATGGACTACACAAGATGAAAAACACTGGTACAATGCAAAAAGATGAACAAAGAAGACACCCATCATAATGATAATTTAAGAGGCAACTCTGGGTTTCTGAGTCATCTGGTATAGTGGGTAAAAGCAGAAAACAAGCATGTTCACGAAATCTTATACATAGGTGCAGTGTTAATCTTATACATAGGTGCAGTGTTGCCACACAAAAAATGAGTGAAACTGTGATGTTCAATGTAAAGACTGGTCACTACAACTTCCTCCCTAAATTCTAGTGAAAAGATGAAGTTTGGGCTCCAAGAACTGGCTTTATACATTGCAGTTTGTTCCCTACCTGTTGATCCCATCATGTACGTTCAGTATGCCCCTAAACATTTGAATGCAAGTCCACCTTGGAGCAGTATCAGCCAACTCATTACTCTAGATCCCAACATGGCTGGGAATCCAGCAGAATCAAACCTGAAAGCCAGTCTGCTTGAAGCTATGGTGTAAATGTCCCACTTTAGAAAGAGGATGGTCCCCACAATCTGCAGAGAGAGGCTGCAAAACACCCAAACAATACCAATACATCATAATACAGTGCTGAGCACTTGACCAGACATGATAAAGTGCAAGGTAGACATCATCTCCGCCCAAAACACTGAGGCCTCAGTTGAGGTCCTCCTGACAAAAACACCACCAATATAGATGACTACAGATCACACGACTGTACCATCTTTGATCCATCAGTGAAAATTGAAAAGTAATCTGAATGGAAGAACCAGTGCTAAGCAAAGAGCTGCTGATATACTAACACAGGGTAGAGGTTTTAACATATAAAGGAAAACAGGTATCAACCATGACACCAAGAGGGTGCCAGGGAGGTTTCTCAAAGACCCTGGTCTGTCTGATTAGTGACAAGTTGAGTCTGCACCCTGAGCTGTGAACGATATCCAAAGTCTAACGTTGCAACACACGAGGACCGATTCCCAAACAGTCAAGTACGCTGAAGATTGAAAACTGCATCATACAAAGGACGGTCTGGAAGTGATTTCAATTTCAGGTAAAATTGAAGTGACATTTGCAGATGATGCAATTCAAGTGATAGCTCATTGGTCACCACATAAAGGCTAGGAACTGAAGATGTTCAGAAAGCTCCAGATGGTGAACAGTGTCCAAAGGCCAGAGCATTGAAGGATGTGCCAAGCCTTACCAAGGGAGTCTTGCCTGCCCCCAAGAAATGGCCATGATAATCTTCATAACAGACATAGCTTTCAGATAGGAAATCTTAAGCTGACAAACACACGCATGAAACCCGAGTGCATGGTTGATGGTATGACCAAGAAATATGGTCTCCAGCAAAACTGGAATGTCTGTGGGTTTCAAATGTAACTTAGGTCATGGTGAAGACCATATCTCCAACAGAAATGAGCACATGCTGTCTTATCAGAATAAACAAAGAAACCATTCTTACTTACTATAGGGTGATCCATTTAAACCAGTACCATGTGATTTACTTAAAAAACTTTTTTATAAATAACAAAATCATACAGTAAGTTGAGAATTATACATGTGGTATTGGAGAATCATTTTATCAAAGCAAATGTTGGAATTGTCCTCCATTTTCTTGTAAACACAGTTGAACATGCCGCACCATATTCAGTGATGTCTCATGTAGAGTACGAGCAGTAACATTGCCAATTTCAGTCGTGATTGTTTCACGCAATGCATCCAATGTTTTTGGATGGGTTTTGTAAACTCTATCCTTTAAGTAGCCCCATAAAAAAAAAAGTCGGGGGAAGTTAAGTCCGGAGATCGGGGAGGCCATATGTTTTTTTAAATTAATCTGTTATCAAAGAAGCTGGTTATGAGTTCCATTGAGAGTTTCGATGTGCGACACGTAGCGCCATCCTGCTGAAAGTAGCCCTCTATCAATTCAATGTCATCAACAGGGTTCGTACACTTTTTTGGGGAAAAATTCAAGGACTTTCCAGGCCTTTTCCAGGACATATACAAAAAATTCCAGGATGATTATTACGTTTTACAGTATCATGCTCAAATTATTTTTTAAAAGCAATTTCAGTTTTAAGTAATAAAAATGATGAAAAATGCAAATGGATGAGTGTGCTTTTTTACCCATTACATTTCTTTTTAATGTTTTTAATTGGCGAATTACTAAATAATGCTAAATTGAATCATGATGCAATTACCACAAGGCTATTCAGAAAATCCTTTCCCTCAATCAGAAAATGATTAATTCAATCAGTCATTTTAGCTGCATCACTATTCTGCACTATCTTCCATGTAATCAGACTATTATTGATAACAACTGAAATTATTATAAAATAAAGTGAGGGCAGATTCAGAATTTAAGAATGGGGAGGGCACACGTCTAACAGAGGACTGGTAAAAAAATCTCTGAGATTTATATCCTCCAAAAAAACACGGTGGTAAAACATGGGGGACCCATAAGGGGGAGATGGGGTGCTTGCCTGTCAGTGTACATCACAAACAGCAGTTCTGAAGTACTGCTGTGTGGATCACTGAAAAGTTCGGGCAAATGCAAGACAAAACGTGGAGTTGCAAATCCATAAGTGAAAAAGTGTGATGTCTGAAAACAAGAAACGTGAGACAAAGCAAAGCACTTATCTACTTACTCAATTCCCCCCCCCTTTTTTTTGAAATGGGGCATGTGCCTGTTATGCCCACAGGTGGATTCTAGCTCTGATAAAAAGTGTTTCCATACATGGGAATGATTTTTTTTTTTAACATTCCCAATGACTGCCACTGGTGGCTGCATATTGGGATGTGACTTTTGAAGGCAATGCAAATCTTAATTACTAGACAGAATATGTGCCAGACTTGAGGAAAATTTCCCCCAATTTGTAGTATAGTTATGTTAAATCAAAAAGCATAAGCCACGGAATCACTATGCACCTCAAGAAATGATTCGGGAGTGGACGATCATAGAAGGGTGAACCAATAGAGTTTAAAACAGAAAGTGTAATTTTAGGAACATGGCGACAAATTTCAAATAAGTTTCATCATAGAAGTCAGAAAGTCCTGGCCCACCACCCAACCCAAAAGAATCTAACCACCTCTATGTCTACCAGTACATTTGCCTCATATTACTTTCCAAAAATTATTTTCATATCAAACAAGATTGCCTCAATTTACTTTTTTTTTTTTAAATCAAAATCACTGCTAAACTAAAATTATGAAGTGCTACCCCAAAATGTAGAAATAGCCAAACTATTATAAAAACCTTAAACATAAAAAAATTCAGTTTTTTATTGGTATAAATTAGGATATTCTAAAGTATTTTACATAAATGAAAAAATGATGAGCATAAGGAATCTCTACCTCCAGTTAAGCTTCAATCATAACCAGAATCAGAATAACCACTTTTGGTTCAACTCCCAAAACATAAGACATCTTAATTATATGAATTAATTTTTTATAAGCTTTTTTAAAAAAATTGAAGTTTGTCAGTTATATAAACCAAAATCTGATCAATGCATTAAGGACAATTGATTGAATTGTTTTGGCCACAAATTCATAGTAAAATGTACAGCAAAAATATGTTTCAGGAGCCCATGAGTATTTACTGTACAAGTATATATAAGGTTTTATATTACTTAACAAAGTTTTAGTCCAATAAGAAGCCCAATTGTGGAAGTTAGTTGCAGAAAGTTATAACTTTTTGGAACAGAAGAGTTCATTAGTCTATTTACATGAACTTCATATGAAAAACACTAAATAATTATGAAGATATAAGATCAAAACTGGTTTGAAGTTCAACATGCTTCAAAGAAAAAAAACTTCATTTCTATTGTAAATTGTACAAATATAAAAATTGAATGTTTTAGTATTAATTCTCTATATGCTTGGAACATACCACAAATATGGAGTATCAATGGATGGTTATACAGATTTAAGATTGCCGACTTTGGTTTCAAGTTCCATATCCATTTTTTTAAGTACTGCTCTTTTCTCATGAGCAGTTTTTCTAAAGCTATTAGATTTTACAATGTATGTAATGTTATTTGTAGTTTCAGCTTTTAAAGCTAAATCATCAGCAGAGTTAAGTAATTCTTTGACTTCTCCTTCAATGAGTTTCCTTTTCTTTTTTATGCTATCAATTTCATCTAAAATAGCTTTACTTTTTCCACATATGGCTGCTTTTTCCTTTTCTTTGGACTTATCATCCAAATAATGTATGTATTTTTGCCTTGCAGCTCCAACTGATAACAGAAGGGATTTTGAGATATTTACCTTATCAATACCACCTACATAGGATATATGATCATAAATAATTCTCTGTGCTACAATTGACTCCTCTCTCATGCTCCTTATTGACTGAGAAACCCCTCTCAACAGAAGCTTGCCCATGTGACAACAGTAAAAGAAGTTTTACAACTTTCCACAGTTCACTAAAAGCTTTAGTAGAAGACATGTACTCATACAATAATGTGTCTACTCTTTGTTGTTTATCTTCTGGATCAAAGTTTATGAATGAAGATTTTACTGCTGCAACACTGGTCACGAATTCCTTAAACTGCCATATTACACCATCACATAATTCTGGTTGTATTCTATGAGCATCAACAAGAAGTGTGAGAATGGATGTTAGATTCTTAATACAAGTCTCACTATTTTTTGACATCAACCGAGGATCTAAACACTTCATGTGGCGAACAAGAGAGTACTTAAGTGGATTTTTTCCCAATAGCTTCACAACTAGCTTTTACAAAAATATTCGGCATTCCATTCTAAACTCCATAAGTTTCCGTTCACTAATGTTCTTAGCACTTAATTCTTTCAATGCCTTCTCTGTTTGAAACCCAACATCAATTTCTTTGTAGTGACAACACTGAGATGCATCTGTAAGGTCTACTTGTAACAGCTTTAAGGCAGAGTTAGCTTCTGTCATTACGGTTCTTTTAACAAAACGATTCATCATATTTCTTAGCATCTTTTCAAGATCTGTGGCCATGAAAGGCATCATTGGCTTATCTGACTGATATGCCTTGAGAAATGGTACTAGCTGTTTTGAAACTGAATTGAAGAAATACAGTTTAGCCAAAACAAAAGGATCTTTAGTGAAAGTTTTGATAGCATCAAATGACACAGTGTGGGGATTCTTTATGCACTTCTTTTCAACTTGGTTAACATAATTTTTAATCCTAGTTGTAAATGCATTTATGGCACCTCTATTCATAGTGATTGTGGAATAACTCTTTTACGGGTCTTATAGAGGTTATTTTTCTTCAAAGTTGGTTGTCAAATTTTCGAACTAAAGCCTAGTTCGTCATCAGGACTATGCCCAAATTTCTAATGTTCGCTCACAGGCAGGAGTATTTTCTAGCCACCTGTGTGGGCAGAATTTTAATGGCATCTTACTGGCTAAAATTATTTTAGAAAAATCTTCCCTCCTTGCAGGTGAATCTTTAAAAAGCCTAAATAATGATGAAAGCAACTTTTGAATTTCCCACCCTGTTGCTGAAGCTCCATGTCGAAAGGCATTGTTTACAATGTGAAGTCCACAGCTCCCTGTGTTTAGGAGTTGGACATTTGAGTCAGCACTAAGTGTTGATTGCAGCATATCAAAAACTTCCAATTAACATTGGGTCCATCCATCGATAACTGCACAATGTTACACAGTGGGAGGCACGCCATGCATTCAAGAAATTTTTTCATCATTATATGTCGGCACTAGCATGACCCAAAAAAACTGATGATAAATATCTGGTTGAAACTGTTCCTTTTTCCCATAAACGAACATGTATATCCATTTGTTTTGACTGACTAAACTTGTTTAAACTTTCGTCAAACAAAATCACAAAATTTTCATTTTCGACTTCCTGAACCAATACTGATTTAAAGTGAGGTGCCAAACCAAAGCAACAAATGTAGGAACATTTTTTTTCGCCACAGCTGAAGTTTCCAGCAATTCTGCTGTCAGAAAACATTAGGCGGAATAAAACATCATTACCTGCACAAGACCTGTAAGAGTAATGGGATTTAGCCACTTTCAAACACCACAATGCTTCTGCTTTAATGGTTGCATTTTTTTCAAGAGGAATATGCAGAGGATTAGATGTGGATGCAATAGGCTGTACTTGCTATCACTTGATACACATAGCAATTTATCAACAGTTAGTGGAACATTTTTACAGCTTTCTGTCAACATACTATGTTTTTTTCCTTTCATGTGGCTTCTTAAAGCAGATTCCCCCATATTCGAAACATCTATTATTTTAATGCATAAAATGCATTTTGCAACATGGCAATTGCTTTCATCTTTTTTAATCCATCCAGCACATTTAGGATTTATTAGCCAAAGATCACTAAAAGTACACTTACCCATATTTAATGGGGGTTGGGATGAAAAAATGGGTAAATCAACTGAAACAGTAAATGAAAACCAAAAAAATATCTAAGATCAGGAACCACACTGAATTTGAATGACTGTCTGACACAAAGGAAAGCACACAACTAAAAATTGAGAATTTCCCCTGAGTAAGGGGCTACACATGTGACCAATTACTATAGGCCAGATTTTAAGCAATTAAAGAAAAAGGGGTCTTACTGCTATGTTCTTTCCTGCTCCTCCAGCTCTGTCCTTTAGGCAACCTGGGTTGCAAATGCTTTGGCATTGATTTAGTCTTCATTTAAAACAAGGAAACAACACTTAGTGAAGTTACTGTTTTATGATCTGTCTGCCAATCAGTAGACAGAGTGTTGTGCTAAAAGACTGTTACAAAGCATCACCTCTTACAGCTGGGCTCCGAACCAGAGGAAAGGAAATGTTAACAAAGACTTAGTGCCTGAGGGAAGCAAAACTTTGTACTGGGTCTCCTCCTCCAAGTCTCAAATCTTTCATACTTACCCAGCTGGAGAGTGGACGTAGGGCTTCAAGGTCAGCAGATTCACCGTGACATTTAATCGCGTTATGCCCTCCAATAATTAAAACTTATAGCACAAATCTTGAGACTGCCTTCCCAGAACAACAAAAAACGGGGTATTTCGCTATTTCAATTTCTTACTCAAAAGTGCAGTAGATTACCAGATTTTTCATAAGATTTTCACTCCCCAAAAAAATCGGTAGCTCGTCAAAAATTGCAGACCTGACAAAAGTGCTATTCAGTAAGCAAACAACTTCCAAAGAGCTGAAAGTAAAAAAAAAAAAAAAATGGTGATGCCCTCAAAAGGCACCTCAACAAATGCTTTGAATAAGATGTAATTACAGGGGGATTGGGAGTTCAAATCAACAATATGAAATTAGCGCAACGCAATGACGATAACGGACAGTGTATGGCCAAGTGAGCTTACAAGTACGAAATTTAAGATTTTTTATTTTAGCTTTTATATAAACTGGTTTATCCTGCTAAAACTATCAAATATTTTGCTTTAAATTTAAAAATTAAAAGTCTAATATATATATATGGACTTTTCATTTTCCAAAATTCCTGTGCTTTAATTAGTAAAAAAGTCCGGAATTCAGGATAAAATCCCGACTAATATCCCCCTCTAATTAGCAAAGGATCAGCAGGGGGGCACTTAAAAAAGCGAGGAGGGGAAAATGATGCAGTTGCATAGATTATAAAATGCTTTTCAACATATGACTGACCATGCACAGCTCTGCAGTTTAAGGTTTATTACGATAGTTTATCAAGCACAAGATCGTAAAGAACCCTGTTCTTATTACCGACCTTTGAATTCGATTTGGACTATTTTCTACAAGGGTAGGTTTCCCCAGGTCTCTTCTCTCTGATAACATACCAAAACTTTGTTGTAATCAAACAGATTTTATGTGAGTTAACATTCCTAAGCTTGGAGAATGAATACTGCTCTTATATCTACGCCTTTGAATTTAATTTTGATCATTTTCAACAGGGTAGGTTCCTAGGTTGTACCTAACAGCATACTAAAATTTCGCCAAAATCCAACCCCTTTTACGTGAATTATCGTACGGACAAATGGAAAAAACCAAAGCATAAATGTTTCTGCAACCTACAGTTCGAAAGGGTTAGTAATTTCTAAAATAAAAACATAACTAACAGCGTGAAAACTAGCTCATACACAGAATATTTGAAACTACAGTATGCGCTCTCAATTATTAGGGATGATAAGGGGGAAGGGAATAGAACTGTCCATAATTAGCATGTTTTCGTTGCGCTAGGCGCTTAAGCACTGCTGAATTCCGTCAGACCCCCAATGGTCAAATGATTGAAATGTGCTGATGTCCGTGGAATGAAATGGTTGATCAGCTATGATAACCGCATAAAAGTTCGAAGGGGAGGAAGGGCCATTTTTTTTTACTTTATGCAACATTCTACATTACTTCAGCATTTATCTTGTCATCATCAACAATAGCAATGTAACTACCACTTACGATCGCGGATATCGGCCAACTGAAAATCTGCCATACCACTAAGGGATACAACACACAGGTATCCTCTGTTACAATGTATTGTAATTGAGAAGGAAAAAAAGATTTCAGAAATTAAGATCGAAAAAAAAAAAAAAACTTTCAGAAATTAATATCAAGTCATGGTGTTTCAAAAATCCGCTTTCCTTTATAATGTTTAAAAACATGTTTTTGCTTTTTTACTTGTCATGTATAATAAAAGTGGGTTGATTTTTTTATGGAATCAGACATCCATATGTCTGATTGTCTTCGTCTGAGTTCACACGTTAGCTACTGTGTACAAGTAGACCTATTTTTTCAGCTCAAAAATATGTAGTTTTGTATATATTCACAGTATAACTCATTCCGTATTCCCACAGAACAAAATTCAGCAGATACAAAATGAAGAACATCAAGACCCACCCAACACCATGTTTCTGATTGTCTGCTGTTTATATTCAAGAAATACAAATATGGATCAACGGTGAATGCAGCAACTATGATTTTTATTTATTACCAAGAAAAAAAAAAGGAGCCTGAAAGCTGTAAAGGATATTTCTCCCCTCCCCTTCCCGAAAACATTCCGATTAAGTTCAAACAGCAGGAGCACGCGTCCACGCAACACAACCTCTGGAATTTCCCAATGGAACGGCTTCTTTTCATTTGGCACATCGCCATAAATCACCACTTGCAGCTCACTGAAGTGTCTTCCTCCTTCACCCTAACTATAGGAGAAAACGTAAAAAAAATGCTCCCCAATTTTTGACAAAATGACCAAATTTACGTCATGACGTTGCAATTTACTAAAATATGTTTATCTGCTGAATTTTGCCTAAATCCATTGAAAACTTTTTAATTATAGATTTTTTTATTAAAACAGTAACTCAGACGTCTGAATAAAAATGTATGTTTGTAATTCAAATAGAGTCCATATCATCACAGAAACAAAATTTAAGGATCACTCTGTTTAAATAAACCATGGCATCTAAAAAAATTAATTCACTTGCTTTTCCCGTAATTTATAATTGCAGTTTCTTTTTTCAATCCGATTTTGCAACGGAAGATTTTTTTTTTCATCTGCTAAAGTTTCAAACGGAATTTGGCGAAATTTGCACTACAACTTTATTGTGATGTATTTTAACCACTGTAAAAATTTTACTGTGTTATTTTCAAAATTCAGGAAAATGGATTTCTGAAAAATATCTTAGTCCTTTTGAGCCGTGGAAGTGATAAACAGGTGTTTGCTTTCTTCCCAACCAAGGGCTTCGGATCAGCGCTCCTAGCTGTCAATCAACCGTTGCTATGGTAACACCCTTTCGGCTGAAGGCTCACTGTCTAAAGAGGCACACATAATAAAAATTTCCAATGCTAACTTTTTAAGTTTTAAACCGATTCAAATAGAATTTTGGGAGTGAGGTTCTGTATTCCAATTATAGTAAATGTAAAAATTTCAGCCACTTTTGTGAAAAATTCGCAAAGATAGTTTTCTTATTTTTTATCATAAGTAGCCGAAGTCTCTTGAGGGGTGGGCCGGAAGCAAGCATCTTAATGCAATAAACAAGGAGCAGATGAATGTGTTGTTCAGGCATACTCTTCACAGGTGGATGCCAGCTAACTTGGTAAACACGCGACCCCCTTGCAAATGCTAAATGTCTCTTCTTTCCCCTTCTGTTGTTCTCAGCAGTTGTCGGACGGACATCAAGCTCAGGGCTAGAGAATGCAACAAGCTCCCTTTCCCTAACAGACCTGCTAGTAATCATCCAATTTTATTGCACTGGAAGTAGTGCTTCCAGTGCAATTCTGTCGTTGCCAAACATCGTCCTCACGCGCCTGGGGCATCGGAGGGTGATGTCTACCGCTACCGCTGAGAAGAGAACCGGTTTGCTCCAGTTTTTTTGCCATCGACAGAATTGTTGACTTGCTTGGAACTTTTCGAACTCCAAACTCTCTTCGAAATGCTCGTTGCGCTTTGATGACAGAATTGGTTACCCAATACGATTTCACTAAAAAACATGCTCTGGAACAGAATACTGCATGTTTCCGAATGCACGCAAGTGAATGACAACGCAACAACAAACAAATCACGAGCTGAGTTACAGTTACGGTTAACAATCTTCTTCACGGTGGCGGTTTTCATTCTCCACGAGTTGCTGCTTCTATTGAAAAAAAGAGGTTCTTTGCGCGATCCCTTGCAAAAATGTAAGGTTTTTTCAGGGTACTGGTTTAAATGGATCATCCTGTATTTTACAGATCTGATCAATCACTGGTTGAAACTGCCATTCAATGAAATTCATGCTAGTATATGTACAAAAGATATGTAAATCATCCACACAGTTTGTGCTGGAAACCACAGAAGGAAGTCTGTGAAGCAGACAATTAATAAGCTGAATGATAAGATGGAACCTTGATGGATGCCCTTATCTTGAGGAAATGGTGTAGTGTTGCACTTGCACCTCGAACACATGACCACAAAGGAGCCTACAGAGAAAGTGGGCAGATTACCTTGCAAAACACAGTCATGGAGGTCACAGAGGATTCCGTGCCGCCACGTATGATTATGTGCATTTCCAATATAAAAAAAGATGGATACCAGGTGCTGCCTACACATGGCAGTGGTGGCTCGTGGTAGGAAAAATAGGTGAAGAGCTGCAAGAGCAATATGAAAAGATATCTACTGTCTTCAATAAAAATCAGTTAATGAGAACTTACCTATTTTTTTATATATTAGATCAATTCTTCTTCCCTTTAAAGCTGGAAATTTGTCGATTATGTCGTCATAAAATGGCTGTTTCTTCGTGATATCAAGAAAATGTCTTTCTGAATAGAAATATTTGCCAAAGAAGCAAGTTTATCTGGAGAAATAGTGTTTCTTGAGTAAGTTTGTATTCTTTTAAGGCAAGAAAAACTCCTTTCCACTGAAACACTTGCAGATGCAATTTGTTAAAATCCGGGAAACCAATTTATAAGCTTCTGTAAAAATGCCTTTATCTCCATGAAGCACTCGGAAAAGTTCATGAGTTGATATATTCCTTAATTTTTCATCAGCATATACAAGACTCAAGTCATTTTTAAGGCTCTGGTGTTTAGTAAATATTTTTCCGTAAAAATGTTGTAGATTTTCAAAAGCGTGAGAGGGAAAGCATGAATTAAATTGGTCGAATTTCGTTGTGTCAGCAAGACAGGCAAATTTAAGTTTAAGTTCCTCATTGTCTTGAAACATTATATCCATTTCCATAAGAATGTGGTACAAAATTTCAAAATACAATTGTTTATAATTTTTAAAAATTGTTTCTTGTGTAAGAGCAGCATATTCCCGTTTAGATCTGCTTATTTCTGTGATTTTGCTAGCTTTTCCAAACAGTGTTTCAAATACCTCATCGTTCCTTTTATGGCTCAAAATTTCATAAGTTTTTTTTTAATTTGAGTAACACAGTATATGTCTAGTGATTTTTTCTGCAAAATTTTGAATAATAGATCAGTGAACCAAATATTTCATTAAATACTTTTCCCAAAAATGTAAATTCAAAAGTGTTCATATCATTTAAAAACCCTTGGGCAAGTTGAAATGATTTTTTGTCTGATTGGTCACTATTTGTGAGAAATTTGAATACTTCCTTCAATTTATCCCAATCTTCAACTATTACACTTACTAACTTCGAAGTGGAGGACCATCGAGTTTCTGTTATGGTTGGCATGCCTCTTGCGGTTGTTGATGTGAGTGCATTGTTTTTTCACCACTCAGTGAAGCGATCGCTTCGCTGAGTTGTGTAAAAAACAAAGGAATTACACTTAGGCTTGCACAAAATATTAGACACTTAGAAATTTTAGAAAAACTCTGCTGTAATACAAGGTTCAAACGATGTACTAAGCAATGACAAAAACAGATTGAGAAGCTTTATGCTTAATTTTTTCTGGAGCCCAGTCAAGTGTCCAGACATTACGCTTGCCCCATCGTAACATTGTCCTATTGACTTGTGTTGATAATCAAACTGTTCCAAAATTTTGTCTAGCATTTTGTATAAAACTTCTGATGTTCTATCTTCACTCACACCATGGAAACCCAAAAATCGCTCAACCAATACACCTTCCGAATCAACAGATCTTATTATTAAAAAGCACTCTGAAGTCTGGTTATGTCTTCCCATCTACTTGAATATAAAAGCATTGAACTTCATTTATTTCATTTTTGATGCGATCATTTATATATTCAGAAATACATTCAATTAATTAGTTTTGAATAGTTTTTGAGTCACCTGTGAAGAAATTTTTTATCGTTTTGTATTGATTTTGAATTTTAAAAGACTTCTTGATATCAACAGTGAAAGCAATTCCTCGAATTTCTACGATTTATCGAGTCAATGCCTTCATCATGGTCACGGAATGCTAGTTCTTGTTTACTCAAATACAGAACTGCATCAATCATTATCTGCAGGAAAAGTCTATTAAAACAAACACTTTCGTTGAAATGCATTTTCAAAAGCCTAGCATTCTCCCTCAGGGCATCGGCAATGGTGCTCCGATTCTTTTCAAAATTATTTAGCATTAATTCGCATTTCAGGTGTTCGCTAGAATCACCACATTTGTAAAGTGACCGTTTTATATTTAAGAAATCTGAAAATTGTCTTTATTCCACACCGAATTTTATTACTAAAATATAAGCAGGGCCAACAAAATAATTTTGTAACACAGAAGGGCTACAAAGCCATTTATATTCAGAAAACCAACAATTTTTTAAATTAATATTGTAAGATTTACCGCTCTTCGTGATTTCTTTCTTGGCGACAATTGTCAGTGAATCCGTCGGTCGTCCTTGAAGTAAAATGTCTCTTTTATTTTCAACTTTCCACCGATTGAACGGAGTTTGCAATAAATTACGGACAATGTTGTTCACAGGATACATACTGAAAACTAAAACTATCACATCAGTTAAACTGTACACAAAACTAAAGTAACTAATGAAGTTTTTAACAAACAATCACAAAACACGAAAAAACATATCTCTTTCAGAAAGTATGTACCAAAACACCACAAGAAAAAATCCCTAGTGGACTGCAAAGCACCCTTGGCAATCCATCCCGTTTACTGCGATCTTCTTCGTAAGGTCACGACTCCAGGTGCAGAGCCTTGACTTCTCATGATAAAACACTTCACTTGCCCGGCAGATAGGGGAGGGTGAAGTCACAGTTACCATGGCAACTCGGACGAAAACTGCAGACTTCCAAGCATTCTCATTTCAGCTCTTCACTTGAACTGTTTTGCATATAAGGACTTGTTTTCCGTATTGAACGTGCATTGTGAAGTGATATCTAATCAAAATTTTGGGTATTTTGGCACTCAATAAAGGCAAAAAAAAAAAAATAATAATATATTATACGAAACTATTAAATAAAATCTTATTTCAAATAAAATAGGTGAAGAGGCACTTCACCTACTTCACCTGAAAAGCCGCCACTGACACATGGGCATCTCAAGGTGCAGCAGATGATAGTGTGGTGAATGACAATGACGGTAGCCATTTTGTGACACCAAAAGAATGTTGCAACTTTGCATGTAATGAATTGACTGGGCATTTCCCATGCATTCTAGAACTTTACACATACTCCAAGTTAGCAAATTAGGATAATAACTAGAAGGAAGTTTGGCATCTTTCCCAGGCTTTGGGAAATATCCACCAAGATTCCAGAAACCAGTGATCTTACCAAATCTGATTGAAGAGGAAAAGAAAATTCTCCAGAGATGATTGCGACAGATGTTGAAGCATGTCAAAGTGGATGACATCAGGTCAAACAAACATTGCGGCAGACCGAAACAGGACCACCCTCAATTCCACCTAACTGAAGGAGACAGTTATTTTCAATGTTATGATACACTGCAAAGGGAGTTTCTGGCATTCTGTCTGTATCTCCACATGGTGAAATGAGGTCTGATATGCCCTATCACTGAAGACAGCTGCAAAACACAGACAAGACAATCCGCAATATCTCCGACATCAGTATATGTGCAACTAGAACTGTAGTTTCCCCAGATCTGGTGAACCTTGTTCCAAATAACTTTAGAACTGGTGCAAGAAATAATGATGGAAGAAATGTACTGAACCCAAGATTTGCTCTTGCTTTGTAGACATACCAACTGAGCAAAGAATTTTGCAAAGTAAAAAGGCAATTAGATTTGCATTGGTTGGTTAATGTTGGGATTTACACTAGGCCTCATGCTGTGCTTTCTTAGCAGCTTAGTACACAAGGTTCCATGGTTTCAGATGTGCTGGAAGCTTCGCGGAAGTTTTAGAGATAGCAAGATTAGTTGTGTTAAAAATACATGGGGTGACACCCACCAATGCAGGGTCAACCGACTCCTGGGTCGAAGTTTTAGAGATAGCAAGATTAGTTGTGTTAAAAATACAAGGGGTGACACCCACCAATGCAGGGTCAACCGACTCCTGGGTCACCATAGCAGAGGATATAATAGTGGACAATGTGAATATTTTCCCATCTGCCATGATCCATTTCCTATTATGAAGGGCAAGAAGCAGATGAAGGTACATTCTCAGAAAAAGAATGATGGGAAAATGGTCCTTACCATGAAGGTCACTACACACTGTCCACGACCAGTCAACATAAAACCAATGTTGAACTAAAGGTCAAATCAATCGCAGAAAAGCTATGGGTAAGTTCGTGATAATAAGTGTCAGCAAAGGTGTTGAAAATATATAAAGAGGACGAGGACAGAAAGGACACAATCCTACGACCTCTTGCACCTCACAGCTGGCACTATACCCCACAGAAGATTATAGACATTAAAGTTACCTATGAATAAAATGAGTGAGGGCAGCTGATCTACTTGTCTCCCTAAATCTAAAATGCAGCATACTCATTTGGAAGCAGAAAGACATTGTAGACAATAAACAGCACAGGCATGGAAATACAGACTGCCACTGCTTGAAACGGGGTAGATACTGCAACAGGTGTGACCAGAACATTGGGGGGGGGGGGGGGAAAGATAATACCATACTTGCATGCAATACCACCAGATACATTGTCCTTTCAAAACACACTGTAGCTTCTCACTCAAAGTATGTCAGATGATCTTAAGTTTTCTTACTTGAAGACAAAAGCTTTACACAGGAGAGTACGATGAGAGTAAGTGCTTCATATTATCAATTCTTGGTCGGTACACATGACAATTCCATTGAAGAATAAAATGCATAAACGGATGCTTATGAAGAAATAAAGAAAGCACTGGGGAAAAAGAGACCTAGAAGTATTCAGCATCCATGAGTTCTGGCAATTTCTCCACACCCACTGGTGGGGTGAGATAGCAAGGGAGAACAAGAGTGTTGTTTGAACCTGAGGACTTGAATTTATTTTAGGCTCTACAACATTTGGAGAGAGAGATGGCATCAACACTGCAGCGTATTTGGTCTTACATTTCCGATCGCTCACTGTAGCTGATAACTCCAACAGTGTCAAAGTGGTGACTGAGGAAGTTTATGAGCACTTAGGCAAAGATGCAGGTGAAGAGTGAATAGGCCAAGCTTTTACAGCAGCCAGGCAAGCATCAAAGATATCCTTGAGGGCAGTAAAGGACAGTCAACCAAGATAATAGGCATGTTTTCCTCAGTTTGCATGGAAACAGTCCTTACGGTGGGCACCGCAGAAACATAGCATCACTTCCCTGACTAAAGTGGAACACTCCTCCTTCTGGCCTCAGGATAGGAGATACTCTCAACTGTCTGGAGGTATTGATTTTTTTTTCTCTTACATCCACTTTGCAAAGTCTGGCAAATGTTGCCTTGCAATTGACACAGTGCTTGGTGTAAGCATCACAATCTTGCACAGCACATTTCTGTGGTGCCACAGCATCCACACCGAGCAGCACTCCAGCAGAAATGTTGGGAATGACCACAACTCTGTCATTTGAAACATCTCACAGGATTTAGGCTACCTTGATGGATATAGGGAGGGATGGGGTGTTGAGGGTAAGAAAACTGCCCTAGTGGTGAAGTGGTCTAAGCACTGGCTTCTGACCATTCATCCAAGATAGGTTTGGGCTCGAATCCCGGAGAGGTAAAAATGTTATGTTTGTCTTACAGCACTACCTCTCTCGCTTCCCTGGAACCAGTGACCTTAAATTAAGGATGAGTGACAGCTTATAGCCCATCAAGTTGCTCACAGTGGTTGTTAAACCTTCAAACAACAACAGCAGGGGTCAGAATCAGATTGCAAGATGGGACAGACAGCTCATTTCACCTAAAGAGAATATGCCATACATCAATAACATATTGAAGTTTAAATTCCCTGAGAAGTTTATTGTCGCTACACTCTAGCAGACACCTCGAGATGAAGTGAGGTATCCATGGGGGTCACTTTAACTGGAATATCCAGCAGCAAGATCATGTTGTGAAGTACAGTACTATTGCTGCGGGCTCAACATTTCCACAAGCACCTCTCCAGGCTAAAGTTTTTGGATGCTCTTCAGATAGCCAGCAACTGCTTGAAAAACTTTATGAATTCAAAAGACTTTGCATTTAAAAACTCAATTGTCTAACGAGTGAATGAAGACAGAGTATTAAAAGTATGAAGAACATGTTTCTTGGAAGAGATAGTCACTTCTTCCAACCAACACTTAGACTTTGCATCTTATGAACTAACAAAGGAGAGCTGGAGGCCCCCAAGAACACAGGACACCACTCTACGGTTGAACAGCAGATATAGTTCATTGATAGGGAAGATAAGCTTAAAATGTATTTACTTTCCTGCGTTTTATTAACACCAGAGCCTGATTATCGCAGGGGCATGCGGGGCATGTGCCCAGGTCCTCCAGTTTGAAGGGGGCCCCCAAATTTGAAATTTTTATAATAATGTTGTTATAAATTTCTTTTGGTTGAAAATTCCATTTTGTTTGGATGAACTATCAAGAGGACTAATAAAATTTCTGAGGCACCCATCTTAACTAACTCAGTGAGGCATTTTAAACATTTCAGATTGTGGGCTCCGCCTACCATCTATTGCTACCACATCCACTATCGTAAAATGCGACACGTTGATTGGCACAGTATCCTAAAGTCCGTGGATGACACTTTCAGTCTGCAGCCACATGGATGGAAATATTTGCCGAGGAAAATGGCAACACATTTATAAAGCAAACACTTGTTTATAGCACGTGGTTCTACCATGAAACTTTTCGACTTAGTTGTAGCAAAGCTCTCAATTTTACGTTTTTGTTAGTGTTAGCATGTGGTAATAGTTTGAAGTAAGACAATTTTTAAAATTTTGTAGTTTTTATCAGATTTTTAACTGATATCGTATTTGTTTAAAGTGCAATACCGTATTTTTTAAGAGATGTCTCAACGAACGTATCTGTCTGGTTCTGTTAAAAGGAAATTAAAGACTGAAAACGAAGAATCTGCCAAAAACTTGCAGGATCGCTGTTAAAGTATTGTTACGGTCAGTCAAAAACCGGATATTTCTGAGAATAAAATGATTTCTTGTGCATAAACATATAAAACGAGCGAAACACACAGTCACGTATGGTAAAAGGTTCGTTTAGCGGTAGCTTTCGGTCATCCTACGACCTTGATCACCCGCGATCGACTGGATGAGCTGGTTGCCAGAACTACAATTTAAAGTTGGGGTGTTGGAAATGTTGCCAGATTTTAGAAGAGAGATCCAAATAAATGGGATTTGGTGAGGGGTCTCTGAATTGCAGTTTTTGGTGAAAAAATTTTCAATGCTTTCTTGCAAATGCAGAGATGCCTTGTTGATGAAAGGGGCAACTTTTTTGGTTTCTTTTCAAATGGAAACTGCAGAGGTGTCTTCAAGGGTTAGTGCAGATAAAGCTGTCTTTGGAAGACCATTGCAAACATCGTTTTTGTGTTCACCAAGTCTTGTATTGATGCTTCGATATGTGCTTCCAATATACCCTGACAGACCAGAGGAAGTTGAAATGGGAATAGCATAAACTCTAAGGGTGTCCAAGGGTGAGACAGGATCCCTGTATTTAAGCAGGCACATTATTGCAGAAGGGTTTGGTTTCACTGTGAGAGTGTAGCCAATAGTTTTGAAAAGTTTACACATCTTATAAGAGAAGGATCCATGGAAAGGGATGGAACGAATGAATGGTGGGTTTTCCATTATTATTGGTGAGAGAGCAGACAGATTTTTCAATTGGGAATTTTGGAGGAATTTTTCAATTTTAGAAGGTGGGCGATGGGCTTCGGCAGTTTTTTTTCAGATGCAACATATCTTCATGTCGCAGCAGCAGAAGTTTTCGTAGCGGAAAATGGTTTGAGAACTGTCGATTGCCTTTAATAAAAACCCTGAAAATGTGATTTGTGAACCATATTTGGTGATTTATCACTTGTGCACGGCTAACAGAAAAGTGGCATTTATTTTTAATAATTCTATTATGCATATTAAGGAGTAAGTCTGGATTTTAATTCATTATACCTAGTATATTGTTATTTAAAACTGTCTCACTTTTGTTTGCATATGGCTTTGAAACATTACTTTTAAAGTTTTATACATATGCGTGCCTTTCTGTGACAGAGTAAAAATATGATGTGAAGGGGGGCCCCCATGTAGACTTCTGCCTAGGGCACCGAGTTATCATAATCGGGCCCTGATTAACATTTAACACCCCTTCACCATGACCACACTATCCCGACTCACCCAGTCATACATAAAAATAAAATGTATCTGCGTACACAACCATTGAAACAGAAAATTGCTGCAAATCAGTGAATCACACACACAATAACAGTAGAATAAGATAATTTAAAGAAAAATTAATAAAACAATAAATAATCATTAGAACGTTACAGATTTCAGTAAGGACAAATACAATTGAATATGCAGCAATTTGTGCAGAATAGACCTTCAGTGCAAAATATTAAAAATATTGAACTATGAACCTAAGAAAAACAAGAGACTAAAGAAAAAATTTTATGTCCAGTAAAACAGTTCCATTAATGAACCTTAAAAAATTCTGAATAGCTTTTTTAACAACTGAATTCAAAAATAGTAGACTTACAAAATACATAAAGAAATTATTTTAATTGAATAACTGGCAACTTCAAGAAGAACCTGGCAATAAAATTTAAATTCTTTGTGTAAACGAAACTTTTGATACAGTTCCTATATAACAGGCCTTGAGAAAATCTGGAGGCCAGAAAAGTCTGTAAAAACAAAAGAACTCAGATGTGAAAAATAAGTGAAAGTTCTTCGGATTAAAATAGAATTAAATATATTAATCGGAGTGAAGCCTTGAGTAAGTGTTTTAATTGCTCTAAATAACATTTTATTTATTTTTTAATCTACAAGCAAAACCTATCTGCAAAATCTACTAATAATTTGGAAACTATCCGCGTACGCTTGTACGTCTACATTCTACTACTCTGGCCATCAGTAGTCTGGAATCCACTTGGCCACAGACTTCATTGACAATGAATGTGTTAGTTCCTAGCCACGCATTTAGGATTAAACAGGGGGCAGAGAGAAGTATTGGCCAGTGGGGGCAATTATACCCTGCCTTACAGAAACCTCAGCCTTCCCTTTTCCATCTTATGGGCACACATATAGTAAACATGCAGGTAGTTTTACTAAACCCAGAAAACAAAGAAGAAACATAAGGGAATAAACAGTAGAACGAGAAACCAAATTCTGGGGCTGGCACGTTAAATCACAACCTCAGCAGTACAACTGAGGTGGGTGGGTGTCAGGTCCATAACAAAAGACTAAAAATGAGAAACATCATATATAAAAAGTTGGCTCAGGTCATGGGGTCGCCACTCTCCACAGGTTGAATGAACACCTGTCCCTGAGGTGATGAAATCACACGATGATGAGAACACAAGATTATCTCTCACAAGGTCAGCTCGGGCCATGGGGAAGCTACTCCTCAAATAACTGGAAAACCAGTTATCCCTAAGCAGGGAAATTACAACAGCTGCACCAGATATGATGCTTAAAGAAATTCCATGAAATTAGAATATTTAAAAACTGAATTCAATCTTCTGTATCAAATTTCAACAGCCACTTTGAAGACCTACCCAGCTACAGTCAACATGACAAAAGTAAAGGATTGTCAATAGCTCATATTAGATAGTAGGATGAGTACGATTGTTTCTTGGAAATGTATTGTCCTGAATAATAACAGCCATCATACACTGATGAAATTAGGATACGAGGGTTTAAAGCCAATCCCCTCATATCACGGATTTTATTTCTCAGATGAGTGATATTGTTAATACTGAAATTTGATTGGGATAACTGAAAACGAACTACTGATAGCTAAAAATTATATACAAAAGAAACTTCTGCTTGAAATTGTGTACATACAAAGTTTTAAAAATACAACATTAACTGAATAGTTACCCAGAAATTCTATGAAGAAGAAATATAACACGCTTGCTCTCAATTGTTACATCACGGCTTTTCTTCACCAATCTTTCATACTTATCATGCTTTGCATCCAACTCTGTCTGATATAAACAAAATGCCTGTATTATAGGAGAGCTCTCATCTATATCTTTCTCATTTTGACTGCCACCCATTTGTGTGCGACATCGATCATCAGATTTGAAGTACCGTTGTCTTTTGTGAGAACCACCTGAAATATTTTTTGTACGCTATCAGATTTTTACACAAGCAAAACCACATGATCAGCTTATACATTATCAGCACTATTTTTTCTCCTAAAATTATCAAGACTGAATGAAATATAAAAAACATTGCATGATCACCTCTAACCTTTCAGGAAGTGCTAAGATTTTCATGACACTGTAGATAGTGGAGTAAAACTTAACTAACCAACTATGCTTTTATGATTTGGCCACCTGACAATTCATTATTATTGTTTGGCACATTATATATAAAACATCTGCAGTGGTAACATTTTACTCAGTCATTATAAAAATAAGGAAGTATATGGCAAATAGTTTGCAGCAAACAAATAACACATGGTAAATAAGATGCATTAGTATTGTTCAACATTTATATGGCTTAATGTTCTAAAGTGGCAACCACAGTATTCATAAGATGTTTCCATGTACCTGTGCTAGGGGTTTTTTTTTAACTACAATAAAAGTTTCTTTAATGATGTTAGCCCTTTCAAATTCTGAGTTACGTAAAAAGGCATCCTTCAAATTCTGAATTTAGTAAAAAGGATTATAATAATGCCTAGATTTTATGTTCCCACAGAAAAATTCCAATTTCACTACATCAAGTGAGTAAGGTGGCTACTCAATGGGACCTTAGTTTCCAATTCATCTTCTGCCAAAGTGATTATCTAACCTCTAGTGAACACATTATGAGAAAACTGTGTTTCTCAACTTGTTGATAATAAGTGCAAGAAAAAGCAGAAAGGGAAAAATCAATAAGGGCAATGTCAAAAACATCCAGCAAATTTATTTTTCCAAATCAGCATTACATGAATACCATACCAGGCCATTACTCAGAAATTCTAATGAGGTTGCTCTTGGCCCAATGTGGCCCTTGTTTTAAAAAATATGAAGATTATGTCTTCCCAACTTGAAAGGCTAATCACTTAGTTTAAGAAATAATGGTCAAGCCTCTATTAATGGACACCTCCCAACAGTGGCAACCTCCAAACACAAGCAACTGCTGGTTGATAAAGAACTGCAGTTGGTTTACACTGAACGATAACATCCAATAACAGTGCAATCTCTTAGCAGCAGTTAACGAACATCTCAGTCAGCCCCGAAGAAGTCCAATGGTCCCCTTGAAAGCAAACTTATAATTTTACATAATTTGTACAGTTGGTGAAGGTTATCACCTCTTGTTACACAATACTTTGGTGGGAGGGGGTGTTGGACACATTGTTGCTACAGGAATGCTACCTCGGTTAGATTGGGTTAAGTACAAACAGACTATAAAAGCATGCTTAGGTGAAAAGAAAGGTGCTCGCACTTAGCTGGCAACACCCAACTTTAGTGAGCAACAGGGCACAATAATCAGAAAGATCATGCATTTCATTGCTAATATCGTGCTTATAAATAATTTACTGTCTCAGAAATCCAGAAGTAAAAACTTTCATGTCTTGATTTTTTTTTTTTTTTTTTAATCATGAACGAAGGTCAGTTTTCTGTAGGTTAACATTATGTAGTTTGCATTCTAATTGAAACACCACTAGCAGGTACCAGAGTTGTATAAAAATAAAATGTATCTGCGTACACAACCATTGAAGCAGAAAACTTGCTGCAAACCAGCGAACCACGATTACAATAGAATAAGATAATTTAAAGATAAATTGATAAAACAAATAATTATTAGAACATTATAGATTCCAATGAGGATGAAATAAGAACATTACAATTGAATGTGCAGCAATGTGTGTGAAATGGACCTTTATGGGAAAATATTAAAATATTGGATTATGAACCTCACAAAAACAAAAGACTAAACAAAGTTTCAAAAGTTATAAATAGCATTTTCAACCTTAATTCAAAAACAGCATTTTCAACCTTAATTCAAAAATAGCATTTTCAACCTTAATTCAAATATAGCATTTTCAACCTTAATTCAAAAATAGTACACTTACAAAATACCCGAGGAAAAGATTTTAATAACTGGCAAATAAATGCAAGAGGAACCTGGCAATTATTTATTTTTTTTTAATTGGAGGTTTAACGACCACCGTGAGCAACTCAATGGGCTATAAACAGTCGCCCATCCCTATTTTAGGGCCACTAGTTCCAGGGAAGGGAGAGAGCCAGTGCCATAAGACAAACACAACACCCATGCCTCACCGGGATTCGAACCTGGGCCCCTTTCGGACGAATGATCAGAGGCCATCGCTTAGACCACTGCGCCACCGGGGCAGATAATGAAATTTAAATTCTTTCTGTGCAAACAAAACTTTTGATATAGTTCTTATACATTAAGAACAGGCCTTGATAAAATCTAGAGGGCCAAAATGTCTGTAAGAACAAAAGAACTCACAAGAGGTGAAAAATAATTGAAAGTTCTTCAAATTAAAATAGAATTAGGTATATTAATCTGAGTAAAGCCTTGAGTAAGTGTTTTAATTGCTGTAAATAATATTTTTATCTACAAGCAAAAACTATCTGCAAAATCTAATAATAATTTGGAAACTATCCATGTACAGTGTACGCGGATACATCTACATTCTGCTACTCTGGCAAGTACTAATTGAATCTGTCTCAGATTGTTTTTCTTCTTTCTCCAATGGTATGGGGTACAACAGAAATCCACATTTTTCCATTGGCAGTGTTCTTCTCCCCATTTTGACACAAGCTAAATTTACATCCATCTAAGGGGCAAATCTGCAGTACCCAAGAAAATTTCTCAACGATTGCAGAAAGCACATTTCTTCTGAGTTTCAAGTACTTCTAATATTGGATTTCTTTAGTAAAAGTCTGCTATTGAAGGTTAATTTTTTGACGTGCATTAATGCAATTGCATTTTTGGACTTACCGTTAATTTGGTGAAGATTCCAAGTTGAACACTTCCAGCACGTGGACGTGGATCCTGGTTTTTTCCCCGTTATGTAGATGTGGCAGGGGGGGGGGTCATCCAGTTGCTGGTCCACTTCAGTTTTTTTCACCAGTTGGTTTTTAATTGGCCTCGTTACTAAATTATTTTTTTCCTTTGCTGCTTCCACATATACTTCTATACGTTTTTTTTACCAGAGCATTTTCGGTAACACTCCGTTACCATAATCTAGGGGACATTTGCTCCGCCCAGCACGGACCGTGTCAGTAGAGGTTTTGGGTGGTTCTCGCAGGCTGCATCTGTTAGCGGCTATCACTTCCTCTTGGGCGTTGTGGCGTTGTGGCGCCATCTCTTGTTGGTCACCGATCTCATTTTTGAAATTTTCCATTTCTTTGCTCAATTTTAATTAAATTCCTCCAACTGTTTCTTAAAATATTAGGGTCATTATGGTTGCAAACTTTTGCTCTATTTTTTTCTATTATTACCGACTCTGCTATTCTGAGGGTTTTTCGGATTTACAGTTTATGATTTTTATATTTTCAAATTTAGGATATTTTTGGTTAGCCAGACAATATTGAATAAGTGCAGTTTTTTCTTCTTTTTTCTGCCAATTTTTTACATGTTGTTTTAACCTGTGTTTAAGCTTATTTTTGGTACTTCCTATATATGCCATTGGAGGATTTTCTGTAATAGGAATTCAGTAAATACCTGCTTTTTCTAACATTTTTATTTTTTCATTATTTTTGATTACTATATTTTTGAAATTATTTACTTTTCCTCCAATTTGAATGTTATGCTTTTTACAAATATTATTAATTTCATTAGTAGTACCTTTAATGTAAGAAAAACATTCAGATATTTTATTTCATTTACTACAGCATTATTTTTTATTTTATTTTAAGAAAATAAAAAATAATGCTGTAGTAAATAAAAATGAAATCAAATATCTGAATGGTTTTAAGAAAATAAGAAAATAAAAAATAATGAAAATAAAAAATAATGCTGTAGTAAATAAAAATGAAATAAAATATCTGAATGGTTTTCCTTACATTAAAAGGTACTACTAATGAAATTAATGATATTTGCAAAAAGCATAACATTCAAATTGGAGGAAAAGTAAATACCATCAAAAATATAGTAATCAAAAATAATGAACAAATAAAAATGTTAGAAAAAGCAGGCATTTACTCAATTCCTATTACAGAAAATTCTCCAATGGCATAATATAGGAAGTACCAAAAATAAGCTTAAACACAGGTTAAAACAACACGTAAAAAATTGGCAGAAAAAAGAAGAAAAAACTGCACTTATTCAATATTGTCTGGCTGACCAAAAATATTCTAAATTTGAAAATATAAAAATCATAAAAAGCTGTAAATCCGAAAAAAAAAACTCAGAATAGCAGAGTCGGTAATGATAGAAAAAAATAGAGCAAAAGTTTGCAACCATAATGACCCTAATATTTTAAGAAACAGTTGGAGGAATTTAATTAAAATTGAGCAAAGAAATGGAAAATTTCGAAAAATGAGATCGGTGACCAACAAAAGATGGCGCCACAACGCCCAAGAGGAAGTGATAGCCGCTAACAGATGCAGCCCGTGAGAACCACCCAAAAGCTCTACTGACACGGTCCGTGCTGGTCAGAGCAAACGTCCCCTATATGATGGTAACTGAGTGTTACCGAAAGTACTCGGGTAAAAAAACGTATAGAAGTATATGTGGAAGCAGCAAAGGAAAAAATTAATTTACTAACTAGGCCAATTAAAAACCAGCGGGTGAAAAAACTGAAGTTGAATGAAAAACTCCCCATGCTGCATAACGGAAATACGGGGAAAAAACCAGGATGCATGTGCTGGAAGTGTTCAACTTGGAATCTTCGCCAAATTAACGGTAAGTCCAAAAATGCATTTTTTCTGTAGTTCCACTTTGTGGTAACAGTTTTTGCACTTCTTTAGAAATGAGTGAGAAATAAAAGACAGTGTTAGTGCAGCACTGAGCATACCAATGAAAGGACCCCATTTCAATATCACTACAGATTCCAAAGATATTGTAAACAGAACAGGCACCATTCCACAGTGAATCACTCAGAATATACGACAGAAAGAAAAACCAGCTTGCTGCAGTTTATTACTAGTGATTGCCCTGAAACACAGATGCTTAAAGAACAAAATAATATTTACAGTACTTCCATTAGATAATGGGGAGAGAGAGAAAAGCTTTTTAAAATGCCACTGACATGGAGTAACATTTTAATGAATGATGAGAACTCAGGACAACTACTGAAATCAACAGACAAGGTCTTGCTTTTTTTTTTTATTCCTAATGAGCTGCGAATCTCTGAATTTTTGCTATTTGTTTCCATTACAGATCTTTTCACTCAATGCCTTAATGAAGGGAAGATTCCTGAGGATTGGAACAATGCTACAATGATCCTGCTACATAAAAAAGGTGACATTGAGGAACTCAGGAACTACAGACCTATCACAGCCTCCTATCAGTGGTTTATAAAATCTTCACTAAAGTTCTTTCACACAGCTTGACGGTAACACTGGACATGGCTCAACCGAAAGAACAAGCTGGATTCAGGAGTGGCTACAGCACTATAGATCATATCATATCCATGTACTGAGAGAACTAATTGAAAAAGAGAGGGAATATGAACTTCCATTGTGCATGGCTTTTATTGATTTTGAAAAGGCCTTTGATTCGGTGAAACCATCAGCAGTTACAATGGCTTTGAAATCCTGCGGTATTGAAGATGCATACATTAATATTATTAATAACATCTATGAAAATGCAAGTGCAAAGGTTTGGCTGCAACAACACACATAAAAATTGGAAAGGGAGTGAGACAAGGTGATACAATATCTTCCAAGCTCTTTAATGCCACATTGGAAAATGTCTTTCAATCACTGAACTGGGAAAACAAAGGGATAAAGATTAATGGAGATTATCTAACTCACCTTCGTTTTGCTGATGACAGTCATTTTTGCAACTAACCCATCAGAGCTGCAGAGTATGATCCAGGAACTTGCTGACAAGAGTAAAGAAGTGGGATTAAAAATGAACTTTCAGAAGACAAAAGTGATGTTCAATGCTTTTACAAGAAATGAAGATTTGTCGATTGATAGAGAAAAGCTGGAGATAACAGACACGTACGTTTATCTTGGATCTGATATCAAGTGAGGGTCACATTGACGAAGAAATTAATCGACGTACAAAACTTGCCTGGAGAGCTTTTGGAAGAAACGGCATAATTTTCAAGAGCAATATGCCATTATGTCTTAAAAGAAAAGTGTTTGATCAATGCATCCTTCCAGTGGTGCAAAGACGTGGACCTTAACTAAGAGAGACATACAAAGGCTGCAGACAACTCAAAGTAGCATGGAGAGGTGCATGCTTGGTATAACCAAGAGAGATAAGAAGAGGAACTCGTGGATCCAAAAAATGACAAGAGTGGAAGACATCATGATCAGAGTTAAATCCCTGAAATGGCAATGGGCTGGACATACTGCCAGAAAGACAGACCATCGATGGACAGCTGAAATTTTAGATTGGATTCCAAGGGACAGGAAAAGACCCAGAAGAAGGCCACATGGGAGATGGGTGGATGAAATTCAAAAGTATGCGGGAGTAACATGGAGGAGACTGGCACAAGACAGACCATTGTGGAAGAGGCTTGGAGAGACTTTCGTTCAGCAGTGGATTGATAATGGTTGACAATGATGACGATGATATTTATATATATATATATCCCTTCAAGATATTTTAAACTTGCCAAGACGTGACATATTGCAGAAAGTGGATAAAAAGACAGCAACTGAATGAATTAACAAAATCTCACAAGATACTAAAAAACTCGGGAACACATCCAGTGCAAGAAATAATTTTAAATTTGCCAACACAGTTAAAATGACAGAGAAAGGTTATATGCTCATTATGACATTTACACTAAATCATTTCATGTAATATAACAATATGAATACTTATATTAATATCTTAGAAGTTCAGCTTTAAACAAGGATATATATGTCACTTGCTGAAAAGAGTTGACATAATGCATTTGAACTCTGCCCTGATATATAATTTTAATATCTTCAAAAAATTATCTTCTTGTTCAGTAATGACAATTCTATATTGTAACCAATGGAGAAGACTATTTTTATGTAAAATAAAAAGCAAGTTTGAATTAAGTGCATCACACGAAAATGTTTTGTGTGTGATGCTTTATTTTGCAGTGAGACTGCTCAAATCAAAGTGGGGAAACTTCTGTTGTTTCTCCACTTTGATGTGAGCAGTCTCACTGCAAAATAAAGCATCACACACAAGACATTTTCGTGTGATGCACTTAATTCAAACTTGCTTTTTATTTTACATAAAAATAGTCTTCTCCATTGGTTACAATATAGAATTGTCACTACTAACAGTTAAAAAAAAATCAAAATGTCACTTTGAGAAATTGCAAGGTAAATTTTTAAATTGTGTGACCTTGAAATTAAAATTATTCATTAAGTAATAAATAATTTTAAAGCTGGTAGAATGAGGTTTTAAACAAACCAAAACTTATCACTCTGTGATAAAAATAAATTAAGTTATGAACACTTTTACGACATACAAAACACTAGAATTTGGAGAATTTCTTGAATTTTATGACCCTTTATCTCAGGAAATTTAAATGCAATTGAGCTAAAAATTGGCACACATTCTTTTCAAGTGTAAGTTCAACAAATTTACAAAGTTTCATAAATATCAAAAGCAGTCAGGTTGAAAATGCTATTTTTCTGAGTTGAATTGACATGGAATGAATGACCCAATTATTTCAAAAACTTGAATGTATTTAGACTTGTTCTGTTGCACATTACTCTATCAGTAGTGTGAAGCAGCCATGTTATGCTTAATTAGTTATGATAATGCATTTTGTAGAAAAAGCAGCCAGTTCCTGGGTTTTGGTCTGCAAACTATGTGTTAGTTTTCTAACCTTTCACCAGTTGCTTTGCAACTGCCTAACTGCTTGATGAGGTGCAGCTGTAAATGATAACTGTTGCATATGATAATTGGAGATTTATGTATAACAAACTCATATGTACGGAAAAAAATCCATTTGAAATATTCTTTTGAGTGAAATCTCAATTATCAGTGCTTCAAAAGTAGCTCGATGTATCACTCCGCATCAAATGTTTACATAAGCCTTCACATGCACATAGACCATTACAGAGCAAAGCAACTAACTCTCTTACTGCATTTTATACACAGCATTTGCTATAATCAAGGCTTGACAAATATGTTCCAGATCTAAGAGCCAGGCAAAACAAAGTCAAATTTCAGAGAAAATGAACAAAAACTTGTCTGACGACGATGCTAGATGAAAAGGTGATAAACAATATTTGTCATTTTTTTCTTTTTACCTAAACCACTTATTGCAAAATAAAGTTCCAATTTGCTTCATAATTTTCTTATCCCGTTCTTTCAGTTGCTGATCTCAAAAAATTAAAATTTTAGATTTTGATTTTATTAAAACACTATTTGCAGAAGTCATATTTTGTACATTCAAAGTACGGTATTTTATCCTTTGTATAATCAATCCGCAGACCATAAAATCCAGAAAACAAAAAAAAAAATTCTTCTGAAGATCTGCAGCAGCATATAATCTACAGGATGTGAAAATAAAAATAAAAATAAATCCAATGTATAACCCACAGCGGCATATAATTCTAGATCATGAAATTTTGAGGAAAACAAATTTTTCCTTCACATAATCTGTGATGACATATCGCAGACCATGAGATTCGGAAAACAAAAAAAAAGAGATTGTCGTCTATAATCCTGCACCTGTCATATTAACCGTGAACCATAATTTTCAATGGAAAAGCCGCAATTTACAAGATGACCGACTCAGAAGTCCAAAGATGTAAGAAGAAACAATAGTCTTATTAAAAAAAGTAACTGTCTAAAATCTAGCTTTTGCAGCATTATCGTAGTTCAATAGTTAAGACCCGAAAAATCTGTAGAAAATACAGACAATCCATAGTATTTGTCTCATTTCTGAATATGTTTCAACTGAATAGTGAAACAAAAAACCCATAACTATATGATTAGTGCAGCGAAGCTAGCGAATGTGATTCGCAAAATGGTTATGTGCTATGGAATAGTTTTGCAGGTTTCTCACAGAACGTAGACTTCCATACGTGCGAATAGTACAGCCGTGATTGTGCTATATATTGTCAAATATATTGAAAAATGTTTTTACAATCACTTTGCGGCCCTCTATCTCCATGCTGAGTTACATTGTTTCTGTTATGGAAACAACGAAACTCAGATCGGTACTTCTCCAATAATACCACCTCTCCTGACAATTCCTTTGCAGATGTTTTAAAACACTACACCAACTTTTTTTTCTTTACCAGCATTTGCAGAACCTAAATTTATAACTTTTCAACAGATAATAGACAGATTATACAACAGAAATTACGGTATTTTCTGCAAATTACGAAATCTGAATAAAGAAGAAAAGTGATGCAGTGCTAGGGCTCGATTTCTAGGTGCCTGGGTGACCAGGATTTGTAGAGCCCTGGTTATAATAATAATGATCTAGATGCATAGAGAAAACATTGTTGTAATAATAATTATTCAGGTGCGTAGAGAAAATCTATCCTGTATCGAAATCAAAAGAGAAAAGGTCTTATTTTAAAAATAAATAAATTTCTGTCAAACATAAATCAAATACAAATGAACAAGCATTAGAAGTTATATTCCGTTCTTATGCATTTAATTGTAGAACTATTTATATCACATAGTGGAACATGGAGAGTCACTATGTCAAACGTAAACAAACCAGAACTGATTAACACACCAAGTATATAAGACTGAAGTGGTAATTCGTTTTATCAGCGTAACAAAACTACAATTTTCCAAGCTTTCGCTCATCTATGGATGGCTTTTTCAAGGCTAATAGTGTAAACAAACTGGAATATAACAATTTAGATAAGAGAATGGTTACATGAGACACAAAGAATTATTAAATATGCAGCATAACATGTTCTGAATATAAAGTCACAAGATGTGTTAATTTGGAACATGTCAGTTTTGAGGGGGAAATCCCTGAGGCACTGGATCTAGACTCTTGGCAACTTCACGTAGATGCTGTTGTTTCAGGCTTCATGGCTGGTGATAATTTCCCGAGATTCTCTGAATACCGTTGCTTTTGGGTTAGAGTAGGGGGCTAAGTTTTTAATACCTTCCCGTATAGGAACCGTGGACAGATATATCTTTGCATACCATCAGGGTATGATAATGGTATGGCATAGACACCAGCTTTATTGTTGATCAAAAGTCTATCAGAGAATTTTGAAAGTATGCTGTACAAGGATTTTGGGGCCCTTATGCCCACACAGAGTCCCATCTTTCTTAGGACATTTTTCAGGATGTAAGACAAGCCTGGAATATATGGTATTAATCCTAAGTACTACAGTTTAGTAGCTGAATTAGTGCATATTCCACATAGCATGTCCTTGGTATTTCTGATGATGCTGAGAATACTTTTGTATGAGTACCCTGCTTTCGTGGTTAGATTAATTATTTTATTTAGTTCAGATTGCCTGGTGGAGACATCTGCTCTGTGATAGTAGGTGCGCACAGACTTTATGTAAACACCACAGATTGATATGCTGAACTACTTGACGAACTGATAATTGCAAGTCCACAAATGTTTTCTCCATCTAATGCATGTAATGTTTTAAAAGCTCTAACCCTTTTTGGTCTTACATTCAGCATACTTAAATTCAATTCTATATATATATATATATATATATATATCATCATCATCATTGTCAACCATTATCAATCCACTGCTGGACGAAGGTCTCCCCAAGTTTCCTCCACAACGGTCTGTCTTGTGCCAGTCTCCTCCATGTCACCCCTGCATACTTTCGAATTTCATCCACCCATCTCCCATGTGGTCTTCTTCTGGGTCTTTTCCTGTCCCTTGGAATCCAATCTAAAATTTCGGCTGTCCATCGATGATCTGTCCTTCTGGCAGTATGTCCAGCCCATTGCCATTTCAGGGATTTAACTCTGATCATGATGTCTTCCACTCTCGTCATTTTTCGGATCCACGAGTTCCTCTTCTTATCTCTCCTGGTTACACCAAGTATGCACCTCTCCATGCTTCTTTGAGTTGTCTGCAGCCTTTGTATGTCTCTCTTAGTTAAGGTCCACGTCTCTGCACCATACGTAAGCACTGGAAGGATGCATTGATCAAATACTTTTCTTTTAAGACATAATGGCATATTGCTCTTGAAAATTATGCTGTTTCTTCCAAAAGCTCTCCAGGCAAGTTTTGTACGCCGATTAATTTCTTCATCAATGTGACCCTCACTTGATATCTGCTGTCCAAGATAAACGTACGTATCTGTTATCTCCAGCTCTTCTCCATCAATCGATAAATCTTCATTTCTTGTAAAAGCATTGTACATCACTTTTGTCTTCTGAAAGTTCATTTTTAATCCCACTTCTTTACTCTTGTCAGCAAGTTCCTGGATCATACTCTGCAGCTCTGATGGGCTAGTTGCAAAAATGACTACGTCATCAGCAAAACGAAGGTGGGTTAGATAATCTCCATTAATCTTTATCCCTTTGTTTTCCCAGCTCAGTGACTGAAAAACACCCTCCAATGTGGCATTAAAGAGCTTCGGAGATATGGTGTCACCTTGTCTCACTCCCTTTCCAATTTTTATGTGTGTTGTATTTTCAAACAGCCTAATCTTTGCACTTGCATTTTCATAGATGTTATTAATAATATTAATGTATGCAACTTCAATACCGCAGGTTTTCAGAGCCATTGTAACTGCTGATGGTTTCACCGAATCAAAGGCTTTTTCATAATCGATAAAAGCCATGCACAATGGAAGTTCATATTCCCTCGCTCTTTCAATTAGTTCTCTCAGTACGTGAATATGATCTATTGTGCTGTAGCCACTCCTGAATCCAGCTTGTTCTCTCGGTTGAGCCATGTCCAGTGTTACCTTCAAGCGGTGTGAAAGAACTTTAGTGAAGATTTTATAAACCACTGATAGGAGGCTGATAGGTCTGTAGTTCCTGAGATCCTCAATGTCACCTTTCTTATGTAGCAGGATCATTGTAGCGGTGTTCCAATCCTCAGGAATCTTTCCTTCATTAAGGCATCGAGTGAAAATTTGGGCGAGTACTGTTTCGATTTCTCCACTTGCTTCTTGTATGATGTCTACAGTAATTCCATCTTCTCCTGGAGCTTTTCCCTGCTTCATGTTCTTGATTGCATGTGCAACTTCTGCTGGAAGGACTGGAGGAACTCTGGTACTGGTATCTTTCATGATGTCTGGAGTGCATGTATCATCCCTTTCATATAATTTGGAGTAGAAATCTTTCACTCTTGTCAAAATTTCGCCTCTATTTCTTGTTACAGAACCATCTTCTTTTTCTCAGTGCCATAATCTGTTTTCTTCCCTTACTGAGATGTCCCTTTGCTATCTTTAGGCTTTGGTTGTTTTCAATTGCTTTCCTCACTAGTTCACAGTTGAATTTTCTTACGTCTTCAGTGATACTTTTTCGTACTGTCTTGCATAGCTCTATATATTCCACTTTGGAAGTCACATCTTCTTTAGTTGTCCTCATCTCTCTTCTTTTTGCATCAACATTTTCGTTTTTCCTGATAATTTATTTACATGCAACTTGTTCTTAGACCCAGCTAATTTTGTTGCTGTTTCCATAAGAGCTTTGGTTACTTTTCTGTTAACTTCAGAGATGTCCACTTCTTCCGATGTTAGGCCTTCTAAAGCAGAGAACCTGTTCTTCAGTTCCAACTTGAAGGTATTATGGTGTTTTTTAAGGTTGGTTATGTCAATAGATTTTGTTTGTCTTATGAGCTTGCCACGTTCAAGTTTAGTGTTGAGGTGCATCTTACATCTCACCAATCTATGGTCACTACCTGTGTTGAACTTGTTTAGCACACTGCAGTCTTCTATGACGAATTTTTTGTTACACATAATAAAATCAATTTCACTTGTTGTCCCATTTGGATGTCTCCATGTCCATTTCCTGTGTGGCTTTTTCTTGAAGGAGTTCAAGATGAAAAACCCTTCTGCCTCTGCAAACTCAACGAGAGTATTTCCACGCTGGTTTCTGTTGCCGTGACCAAATTTACCTACTGAAGTTTCATTCTGTTGCCGTTGCCCTATTTTTGCATTGAAATCTCCCATAATTATTTTCAAGTGCTGCTTACCTTTATTATTTAGATGACAAATTTCCTCATAAAATTCTTCAATTTCTTCTTCAGGATGACTTGTGGTGGGTGCATAAGTTTGAATAATCTGAGCCTGGTATCTTCTCGAGAGTTGGATAACAAGCCGTGCAGCTCTGTCAGAGGAACTTTCAACTTCTACAACTTTATCCTTCAGTTTCTTGTTTATTATAAATCCAACACCACTAGTTCTGCCAGTATTTGTCCCACGATAGTAGAAGAGATGTCCACTTTTCAGTTCGATGAGATCTTCTCCTTTTCTCCTTACCTCACTTAGCCCCACGATGTCCCACTTGATCCTTTGTAGTTCCTCTTCCAATTCAAGAAGCCTTGAATCAGAAGATAGGGAGCGTCCATTGTACGTTGCCAAGGTCAGCATCAGATGGCAGCCTAGTCCGGTCCTCCGGGGATTCTTAGCACCCTCTGCTTTCATGTCGCACTGGCCGCTGCCTTGGCCAGGTACATTCCAGCTGCCGGAGACTGAGGGCCAAGATTTAAGTTGTGGAGTCATTTTGGAGGGGTTTGGCCATAACTCACCACGCTGGCCAAGCGGGTTGGTGAGTGGGATAGAATTTCCTCTGATCCCGATGGTATAGTTATACCGCTATTGGCGGTCGTCAGAGCCCCTTTAGTGGGAACAGGATGCACCACGAGAAGGCGGGGTTGACATTTGTCAAGGAGAGGCTGTGATGTTACGCATCACCTGACCTTACATCCCATATATATATATATATATATATATATATATATATTCTTATGGAAGAAGATAAAACTGATCGGGCTGATTGCTAAAGTTTAACAACAAAACAAAAAAACACTGGCTCTTTTGTTATTCTATATTTCTTTCACATAAAAACACATTTTTGGGTAAAAAAAAATCTATGTTGTTGCAGCATTGAAATTATTTCTCTATAAAAATATTCTACAATGACATTTATGCAGAGCTAGTTTCTTTTCTCACTGATGGTGGGTACACACAGGCTTATGTAAATAAAACAGGCCTACATGGAGTTACGCGATGAGCTGCAATTTGTAAGACTAGCGGAGCTATAGTTTAGCAGAGAAAAATTTCTTAAACTGAGAAAAGTGTTCAGTGATGGCTTGACACAAACAATTTTTTTAAATCTCTGATTACCAATAATTTAATTTAAAGCAAAATGTCAACTTTTTCCACATCATACAGAAAAAACCCAAGTGATGGTTTGTAGTTATTAACGACTTAATGCTGTTATTGGATTAGGTGGTTATCATAACGTTTTAATCATCAAGAATCAAAGTTATACTTCATCATTTCCAGAAATTTTGTGATAAACGTAAGTTTTATATTATTTACTGGCCTTTGGTAAAAGGCTTAACATCAAACTTATGTTTATCACAAAATTTCTGGAAATGATGAAGTATAACTTTGATTCTTGACGATTAACAGTAAATTAAACCACGAGTATTTATACTCTGACGATATATTAAAACCATGTGATGGTGTTGGGTGGGTGGAAAGGGGACCACTATAAAGCCAGTCTATAATAAAATGTAAACAAATATATATTCTCAAGCTATGTTCGACTTTTGTACAAGCCAAATTCCTGGAACATTTTTCCCTCCCTTAACTCAAAGTATGATGTTGAAACTGCAGAAAAGTTCTTAAAAGACAGTTTGCATAGGCTAAAATGTAACAGAAGACTATCACAATTTTATTCTACTACAATATAGCTTATTTCAAGCACATACACACATAATGAACACAAAGGAGGCCAAAATAGCAATTTATACTTATCAAATCTATAAAGTACTGAACAGTACATGTGCTGCTGAGGTGTCCTTTCAAAAATTTTTGACAATGGCCATGCAAAGTTAAAAAAAGACCACCACAAAAACTATGTTCTTTAAAAATATAAATTCACAAATATTTTTTTATTACAATCACGATATTTCCAAAAAAAAAGCATGGAACATTAAATAATATTTTGTTTACGTCACAAACAGTCTAAATTACTACCACCACCATAACAAACATTTTTTCCACTTAGCTTTCTTTCAGCCACTGCATTATAGAACACCCTGACTTGCAGGATCAGCTGTAAAACTCCAATGTTCATTACTCCCCTCAGCACTGGGGAATTTCTACAAGTTTCTATTATTAATGAAAGCTCATCAACAACTGAAATTTCAAGAGAGTAAACTGAAGTTTAAAACGAAAATTCAATTAACTGACCATTCATAGCTATGTGTTGTGCCACGATTGGTTTTCAAGCAGCGAATTACTAAAGTTTATACGTCACCTTTCCGCTACAAACCGTTGGCATCTAAATAGTTTTCTTCATAAAACCAATAATTCCCTTGGGTAAAATTTGACTAACCACGAGCGCTTGATTTATCTGTACGCCAAGGAATGTCGATAGATGGCGCCACATCCCCATGCTGACCATCCGAACCAACTACGAAGGCAATTGGCTGAACGACGATGTACATCACAAGCTCCTCCTCCAGCGCGAGTACGCCATTGGCTGTTGGAATGAGTGGCGTTTTTTTAAGATAACATCCCCCGTTTCTCTTCTGTGCTAAAACACATTAATTTCGCAAATCAATTTCTCCGTAAGAGAATCACATTACTATCATTAGGGGCCATTTATTAACCATAATTTTTTGTGCTCCCCTACAGCTGAGGATAAAACTGACAAAAGGTCGAAAGCCATGGATGATAAGAGCAGTCATATTTTGCCATGCTCAAGAGACACCGTACGACAATAGATGACGCCACATTGACTTAGCATTTCCTTCAAAAAGACTCGATAAAACTGCATTAATTTACCCGATGCTAAATGAAGAAAAGCTACCACTGCGTTACCTGTGGTTTATACGACATAAGAACTTAGAAATCACACAGAAAATTACACGATCACTTTTTGTGCGTCTTATGAAACCAATTACTTAGGGCAATTTTTCAATGGCTTGTTGCATGTTACACAACCTACATCGAATGCACCAAATAATTTAATCGACTCTTGTAGCTTAAAATGTTACTCAAACATTTCTACTTCACAAGTTAAAACGAACAGACTTGCAAATATAAAGCAATTATGAGTTCCTACCAGCTATGAATTTTTTCATATATTATGCGCTGTCAACTTCTGACAAACTATTAACTTCTCTCACAAATAATGGACAGTTGAATCGATTTTACTATAAATTTGCTTAGTATTTGTTTAATCATATACCTGTGTGCTATTAATATATTCCGATTTTCCTTGCTACGCACAGTGCTACGGTTTCCCAACTCACCAACTGAAATAAGCTTCATGTCACTAAAAAATAAACAAAATAAATTATCTTTACCACCACGTCCTGAGCGTCGAGAATTACTTCCCCAGTTCTGCTCATTCTCTGCCATATTAACAACTGTAATGTTTCACACCAAGCAATTATCTAACACAGTACTTTGTCCTTTCGAAGTTCTAACCCTTACCGCCATTCAACACATCCCGGACCTAATTTGTAATCTCCATGTTTTGCTTTTATTTTCATTGCCAACAGTTGCCACTTCAAATCCAACTGTAAGCACAAATTAGTGATTTTTTTTTTTTTTTCAAATATCTCAGAAAACGTTAATGAATTGTATTAATTCCGTGCAGAGAGATGGCAGACCTTGTGGTCTGAGACGCTGGTACAGTGCCTAGAAGAATTAGTGTGTCGTGCTCGCAGAAAAACTTGCTGCCCGCAATCATGAAAGCGGTAGATGGCGCTGCGATCGGATTTCACGTCGCTTTTCGGGAGGAAGGACGACGTAAATGCACATCTTTCTATGACACACACCCAGCTCGTCAGCATTATGTGTACTCCTTGAACGATATTTTATAAGCAGATAACTTAAGTATTTACGAAATAATCGACACACCTCTTTCACCACTCCCTCACCCCCCCCCCCAAAAAAAAAAAGAACGAACGGGGTGCTCAAGATTCATTAATAAGGTTATCGTAGTTTAAGTTAAGCTTTGCATTGTGCTAACGTCAACATTAATGTTAGATATTTCGGAAGTTTTAGAGTCATACATGGGTTACATTATGCAAAAACACTGGAGACCAATATGCAGTTTACAATCCCTGAAACATCAACTTACAGTATAAAGTAAAAATTAAAAAAAAGAAAATATTTTGCCCCTCAAAACCTTACCGGAAAAAAAAGGGGGAAATATTTTCTCAATGAGACATGGGCTTTATAATTTGCATTCCAATAATCCAAATAGGTCATGAAATTCAGTAACCTAAAAACTTAAAATTATTTAATAATGTACTTCATTTTTGAGCAATGAGTGACTAAATTTCTTGGTAAGAACATGGGATCAAAATAAATATTGAAACTTAATGCTTTCCATTTAGTTGCAGAGTGTGGCTTTGAAAAGAAGCCTTTTAATGAGTTAAAAATAGAATACAACAAATGCGATTACTATTTTTAAAATTGGTCTAATTTCTAATAATATACCAACTGTAATCCATTTTTAAAAATCATTCCTAAAAAACCTTTGCCTGTGACACGATAAACAAAATGAATCATACTGAACAGAAGTAAATCTACAAAACCTGAATGTATATGATGACATTCTTTTAAAGAAAAATAATTATAACATTTTTCTTTACTTTTCTTCACCTTATAATAATTATGTGATTAAATTTGCTATTCAAATGGGTTTGCAGTGAAGAGAGGAAAATTATTTTGCACCTTAAGTAAAAAGTTTAATAAGGTAAAAATTAAGAAGTGGGTGTTCATGGAGTCTGTCTAAATAGGATAATTCTATGCAGTCCTTGTAAACTATTTTTACCATTAAAATAAGGAAATTATTAATGTAGCATGTTATTATTTATTTTGTCAGAATTATTATTTTTTGTCTCTTTCTTTTGAGCTTTTTTTCATTCTACATACGCACAGGCGCAACGCACAGGCGTAACGTGGGGAAGGCATAGTAGGGCATGCCCCCCCCTTAAAAATTGGAAAAACTAATTAGTCGTTCTCCTTTTAAATGTCATAAAGTGTGATATACAGCGAAGGGAACACTACGTAATAGCCATCATTGTTATGACTGCTTTCCAGCAGAAATTCATGCGCAATAGCATGCAGTCATCTTTACGATGGGTTTCATCATCAGATGACAGCATGAGGTCAGTGCCGTCTTAACGCTTTTGGGGGTCCTGGGCCTTCATATTTTTCGAGGCCCCCGATTATGTATATACAGAACATATACAACATATGGATATATATATACAATGTATCAGAATTATTATATACACCACCATTACTATGTTACCCCTATGAGAAGCAATATTCAATATCCAGTAACTTTTTAAATACCACTTGAACGAAAAATGCCGTGTTCGAAGTGGGCAGGTATGGCATACTGGTAGTTAACAAAAATGGAAGTGAGCATACCGGCAGTTAAAAAAACATTGTTTACCCATCCTGGTATGTAATAAATTATAAACCCGTCACAAACTACGTAAAGAAATTAGGTTGAAAGCACAAATTTTAACGCAAAAATCAGCAAATGATATTTTTAATGGCTAAAATTGAAAAATGATTAGCAGCTGGGACTGAAAAGACGTTAAGTGCTCTGCTGTTACACTACAGTTTTAGTGTAGCAGCAGAGCACTTAACATACTGAAGCAGAATGGCTTTTGATTTAAAATCTTGGTGTCGACCATATCGGCAGTAGCTCTGTGCCACTTCGATCACTGGAAAAATGGTACATGACAAAAATTGTAGAACTTCATGAAGTGTACCAAATTGCATTCACATTTTGTTGTTCAGCAAATTACAAGAAAATGGGTGCTGGAAGATATAATATTTCTTCCCTATCTTACAAATTATTAAACGAAAATTAAATTGAAACCGAAGAAAGATACCAACCAGCGCCCTTTTCAGACATGACGCACCGGACGAAAATGCGGATATGCAGCCCCCATCAGTTATTTGTGTAAACAGCGACGATGTAAAAAAAAATATAAAAGTAGCCCAGGTGGGCAAACCCTAGTGATAAACATACGTGCGCTTCTTCATATATATAACACAAATGACGGTTTAAAAGTTAAAAAATGATTCCGAAAAAAATGCAATTTGTGCGTGGCCCTTCAGGCCTCACCCGCATTTAAGATCGGGAGGGATCCCGGCTTTGTTTTTTATTTTGTCACAAAAGATCCACCCGAACTTTCTTCCTGCCTCCTCGGGAAATCGAAGCTATGAGCAAGGTTTAAAAAAAAAGGCAAAAAACTTCCAACTTTCTGGATTGGTGTTTCTTCTTTTCTTTAAATAAAAAACCTGCTGGTGAGTGGTAAAAGATTTTAACTTTTTGTAAACCCATAAGACTCTTGGGACGTTAGGGGCCCTGGGCACCAGCCCCGTTGGCCCACCCCCTAAAATGGCCATGCATGAGGTGCTTCGAAAGGAGTTGCTTTTTTTGTATTCATTAAGGTGAATCAACAAATCCTGGCACACCTTACAGGTTTGGCACCAATGGCAACTGAACAGGTGCCTTTTCAGGAAAATTATTTTCAAAAATTGCTCTCCCAACCCAAGAAAACACCAGTTTACACTTATCCGTGCCCCCCCCCCCCCCGAAAAAAAAAATTGGTCACACTACGCCTATGTGCATACATGTCAGGAGAAAAAATTCTTAATGAATTGTTACTGAAAAGATTAAGCACAGAAATTTCAGGGTGACTCAATGCTAAAGTTCAAGGCAGTGATGTTTTATTAGAATACATGGCCAACTTCCATGTAATAGTGGGACACAGAATGCTGGTTTTAAACATTTGTGATAAAAAATATTATTATGAATTTGTTTCATGCTTACCTCTTCTTGTACTGCCTTCACAGATCTATTTTCTACACGACCAGAAAAAATGTACATAGCTAAGAATGTTTCCATTCAACCTGCACATTTCCCCTTTCAATATATAACATTGAATAGATGTTCTGCTTTTCGATCACATATTTCACTCCCAGCCCTGCAATAAGTAATAATGAATTGTGGTCCTGCTTTTGATTGCACTTTCACACAGTCTTGTGGCTGATGCAGAGTTAACTGATAATCTCCTTTTGATGTGAGAGAAATAAATTTGTGCTCATGTTCTTCCTTTAACAACCACAAGAAAATACAATAGCAGGCAATGGTAGTTAACACTACTGAATCTTTAGGATAGTTAAGCTTACCATAATCTGTTGCAATTAAATAAACAAAGCTGTAAGATTATGCAAGATCTAAATCTATTAGTTTGTTATGAATAAATAAAAAAATTACACTTGAACAGTTTGTTTCAAACTTGGTTCGAAGAATGCTTAGTTATGTGTATCAGCACAGGCTTCATTTCTTCAGGAGTATCCGATATGCAGTACATGTTAACACAATAATTTTGTTCGGTTTCTTTCAGAAATTAGAAACATGTTGTAAGTTTAGTATTATATGCAGAATACCTATGACTGTGTATATCAGCACAGATATAAAAGTAGGTGGGATATAAAACTAATCATGCAGTATTTGGAATCCATATGTATAATCACAATTACAACCGAAGTATCACAATTATATTATTACTGTATTTGAATGCCTTCTCTCTGTTACTATTTCCAGTATAAATTTAATGGACTGACTCAAAAAGTTTATTTGACAATTTGCATATGAAACTGAATTTAGTAAACTGTTAATTGCAGGATCAATTGCACCTCGCATTTTTAAGTGTTTTTGCCGTTCCCTTTTGGATGAACGATTCTTATTTTGTTGTTTTAAATAGAAATTAGGTCTTGTCATAATGTAATACTGAATAACTTTACTAGTGGTCTCTATTTCATGATTTTTGCAACCAACTGTTTTCAAGGTGGAACCACGTAAAGCCTGTATGATGTCCAAAATGCTATCTCGGTGCAATTCAAGAAAACTGAAGCACTTAGTAAATTTTTCTTCAATTTCATAGATCAAGGCAAAAAGTTTGTTTGACGAATATGTCAGCCCTCCCTGATCAAAATGTTTTGTGTATTCTGCATTAACATTATTGATAGACACCTTATCCTGTTGAAGAAGGCTTTTACAAGTTTCACACACAATTTTTCTATTTAAAACACGAGCCACAAATCCTGAAATATAATATATGAGACGAACATCACTCTTTTGCTGGACCAGAATATTATGCTCCAAACTGCTTTCTTTGCGCGTAAGGTCAGAAGAATTTTCATTAGGACTTCCAGTTTCAAAAAATGAATCAATAACCGAAAGAGCTGATTCTTCTGGTTCCTTTGGTGGGACACTGATTAGTGAATTTACTACACAAGGTGGAGCATTACCACCTCTTGGAGGTTTAGCAAGATTATAAAAACTTAGCATTTCTACAATTGTCATAAATTCAGTGCTATTGGGGTGATCATTACATCCTTTGCATTGGCGAATAATGCTGAAAAGGTTTTCAATTTTATCCTGACTTAGTCTAGATGTTAAAGGTAAGAATAATGAGCACTATGCGTCAAGTATTCAACAAGGGATAAAGCGCTGCTAATCGATACCTTTAAACCTGTAGCAGTACTTTCAGAGATGAAACCATTACCTTCGGCCTGCATCTCCCAAATATCTAAGAACTGCAAGAACTCTTTAAGAAGCTCATATTTTGAGCTATTCAGGTATAAAGAATTATAAGGAGTTCTTGATGTCATTATGTCAATGAGTGCATTCATTTTTGTTATGAACATAATAGTTGGCTCTGGATCCCCGTATTGAAAACTTATTTGGTCTTTATAAATAAACAGGCCTTTAAGAACTTCTAAACTGAATATCTGAAATGCCAAGTTAACTTTCATTTTTTCAAAATTGTTTGGAGTAAGATGAGCTTGAGTTATTTTTGGCATTGCTCTTAAACTAAGAGCGTTTCGATCCAACTTCCATGCAGCTTTTATAAATTCTGAATGTACCCGACCTTCTAAAAGACTGAATCCATTTTTTAAAAATGCATTACGTACACATTTGATTAAATGGGGAAAATCTGAAAAGAAGTGCAGATATCTGTGTCCATCAACAGGATGAGGCACCTTGCATTTAATGTCTCCTGCGCTAGTCACGCCAATGCCAAATTTACGCCACATGGATCTGTTCCATGATGCTCCATCACCTACTATGCCATCCACAAATAATCCAGCTTTTTCGGATAATATTATTGCTTCAGTTAAAAATTTACTGAGCATATCCCCTTTCATATTACTTTTTGTGGAAAATACTGCTAAAATTTGGGTCCAATCCCCAGTAAACGGCTGAAATAGAAATATCAAACCATGGTCACATAACTCATGTTTTTTCTCCGCAGGTGTAAACAATACATAAACAACATATCCCTGAATAGTCCCACTTGACTTTAGTTGCAGGTGCTCAGAAAGTTTCATCTCATCAAAAACTATGCAACCATGCCTTTCGAAAGAATTTAATTCAGCAGTTCTACCTTTCAAAGTTTCAAACATTTTCTTATTAAATCCATAACCAGCTTGATATGATTTTACATATTTTTTCAAACAGGTTCGACTAGGCAAAATAAGTAATTTGTTTAACCTCATGTGCTCATAGAGCCGGGGACTTTTCATTCTCATTATAATGCATTCTAACAACCAACTGCTGTCATACCTCATACCTTTTACACTCTTCCGCTCTGAAGCTTTAATGCATTCACCTATGGCTAATTGTTGCTTATGAGATAAAAATTTCAACTTGTTAGTCAAGTTATTAGATGTATATTTTTTGTTTCTAACTTTTAAGTTTTTAATTTTATTTCTCAAAAAGACTGTATGTTGTTTTAATCGCTTTGAAGTTTGATGTGCCATTTATAACTTTATTCCACATGTCAGAACAGGTCTACCATTTCTTCGTCTTTTTAACACAGATCTGTGATTTAATAAAAGCTTGCGCTAGTACTGACATGCTGAACATATTGCTCCATTTTCACTAACATGACCAACACATTTCCTGTTTTGCCAAAACTTCCGATTTCGAGTAAGGAGTTGCTCACCTGTTTTGTGCTTAGGTATTTCTGGAAATTCTTCAAGAGTTCCAACACCACGACAGCTGTGATAGGAATTGGCCTTTTCCAGTATGGTTTCCAAACTTTTACATGAATTTACTTTCTCTTTAACAATTTCTATACCTTTATGGTACACAATACATGAAATTTCAGATTCTGAACATTTTTCAACAACAATTTTTGTATCAGGACTGGTATGTTCTTTCGAGTATGTTTTCCATTTCATAAAGCACACAACATTTGGAGATTCTTCATATGTAACAGTTACCCAAAATTTTGTTGGCAAAGTAAGGTTGCATATTTCTTCAAATGAAATAAGGTCTTCATTCATTTTTGTGTTGGTATCTATTAAACGAGGATTGTCCTCCAATTTTCTCTTTTTTTCTGGTACAGAAGATGTAATCCTTGTAGAACGTTTGTTTGGTAAAGGTTTACTTAAATATTTCGGTAAATTTGGGAAAATAGTAGGTATGGCGTCAGGCTTGAGTAATGGTTTGTCTCGGCATGTTAGAACTTCCTTACTTTGAATAGTGGAACGATAATGCATCTCCATGAATTTAGATTCAAAGTGCAAGGCACATACAACACAACTTTCATCAAGTTTCTTATCAGCTCTGGGATTGCCTTATCCCATTTGCTCAACATATCAGGTATTTCGGGGACAGCAAAGAGTGATATTTTATTTTTGCAGGATTTATAGCCAGTATTACATCCTGGCACAAAACAGCTGCTTTGCCTTTTCCGTTTTCTATGTTTTTTATTATTTGCTAATGCAGAATTTACCAGTCCTTTCACAGCTGACATTATTTCCTTATGATCTTATAACTGTTGCAGTCGATTTCAGTACTGCACTTAAGTTTAACCACACAGTAGGTTTAACGCGTGATAGCCAATACTTGATCAACTTCTACATCTTCACGAATAAAAAGTTACTAATTTCGGAAATAAATTTCGTTATAAACAATCCACAGTTCACAGTTAAATAAAACTAACACCGGAATAAGCCTATTGCGTTTCAGTGATCAACTGTTGAATTACCAAGTGCATTACTGTTATGATCGAGCTACAACAAATTAGCAAAAATACTGTCAAAAAGAATTCCTCCACTAATCTTTGTTTTGTGAAAATTTGAAGTTTCGTAAGGCAGCAAATCCTTGGCAAACAAACTTCCCACCATTGAATAGCATGAAGCATCCTAACGTAACTTCCGATACCAGCGCCCTCTGTCATTTCATGACGATTGGTCACAAAACCGTGAGGGACATCTTATGGAGCACGTCACACTAATTCTTCTAGGCACTGTAACGCTGGTCAGATAACAAACATCGGAGGAGAATCGACTGGCAAAGAACATTCTACTACTGGCATGAATTGAAAGCCGCCATCGTGGGAATGACTAGTGTGTTGATGTGTTTGCGCGAGCATTTCAGTTTTAAATCTTTAAGATTTAAATGTATATGACGCGAAATTTTCATGTTCAGTAGTTTTATTCTTTCCTTACCATTTCTCTGCTCTGCATATATATGGCCGGTCGAATATAGCCTCATATTATCCTGTTTACTAGTCTTTTAGTTTTTTCTAGGATATTTTTTTCTTTATTATTTGAGGTTTAACGACCACCGTGAGCAACTCAATGGGCTATAAGCAGTCGCCCGTCCCTAATTTAGAATCACTGGTTCCAGGGAAGGGAGTGCCGTAAGACAAACACGCCGCCCCGGTGGCGCAGTGGCCTAAGGCGCTGGCCTCTGATCATTCGTCCGTAAGGGGTCCGGGTTCGAATCCCGGTCAGGCATGGATGTTGTGTTTGTCTTACGGTACTGGCTCTCTCCCTTCCCTGGAACCAGTGACCCTAAATTAGGGACGGGCGACTGCTTATAGCCCATTGAGTTGCTCACGGTGGTCGTTAAACCTCCAATCAAAAAAAAAAAAAAAAAAAAAAAAAAAAAAAAAAAAAAAAAAAAAGACAAACACAACATCCATGCCTCACCGGGATTCGAACCCGGACCCCTTACGGACGAATGATCAGAGGCCATCGCTTAGACCATTGCGCCACCGTGGCGGCTTTCTAGGATATGAGCACTTGCTAATTAAAAATCCATCTAGAAAACATTTTTTGTTCGTAATTTCTGCGGGACATTATGAATTGAATCAAACATTCTTGCTTTCAAACAAATAGACATCTGTTGGCTGCCATCCCCACCCCCACTGATGGCGCGGCACATTCAATCCGTCGTTCAGAACCGCTAACATTATGTTTGTCAGTCTGAAAACGTCGGTCTCCGTCGTTTCAGAACCTCTCGAATCATGTTTGCCAGTCTGTGTTACTTCAAGTTTTTTGGCTTGGTCTGTGATGGGTCACGTTACGCTTAAAAATTGAAAAAAATAATAACCAGTCGTTCGCCTTTTAAATGCTATAAAGTGTTACATACAGCCAAGGGAACAACGCTACGTAATAGCGAGCATTGCTGTGTCTGCTTTTTCTTTTTTTTTTTTTTGATGAGCATGTAGCAGACATGTGACTCTCAGCATGGCAACGAGCCCTAATAACGTAAGTGAAGGACAACCAGCCCCGTTAAAATGATGGCGAAACTTTAACTTCCGAGTACAAAATGCGGTATTTAGAAAAAAATTAAAGAGATTGAAGGAAAAGATCCTTATGTGCTAAATGCAAGTATCTTCGAAGATGATGCAAGTTTTCCGAAAGTGCAAATAGTAAATATTTTCGATTATTTTGTCTTTGGTCAAAGCGCCTTTACAGCAGAACCATTCGAGGCACATAAAAGTTTCAAATCATATAACAATTTCTCGTCGTCGGTACTCTTTTACAGGGTAATTTAGTACGATCACAAATTCGAGTGTGATCAGTAATTTATGGAGAAAATAGGTACGCTGCCTTAATAAGTAAGGTTCTCTTCCCTCCCAGGTGCGGAGGCCTGAGTAAAAAAGTATAGGTTTTCTTTCTTTCCAGGAATCACTTATTTTGGATAAAACTTACCTTTGAAAGGTTCTATGCCTTTTTGAGAGTTTAATTCTTGAACAAAAAGTGTCTTTCTAAGCTCTGGGAAGCGATTTCCAAGTCTTAGAACAATGTGCAATTTTTTTTCCGTAAAATTGTGGTGAAAAAACAAAGTTTTGCTGGGATTTGTGCCCTATAATCTATTTATCTGTAAATAAATTTAGCAGCATAACGCCGGCCTGTAAACAGACCTAGACACCAAAAAGGATTTTATTTGTACAGTAATTTTAGCCATTATTTTTCTACAAAAGTGTACTTCAGCTCCAGGTGCCGCCCCGGTGGCGCAGTGGTCTAAGCGATGGCATCTAATCATTCGTCTGTAAGGGGCCCGGGTTCGAATCCCGTGAGGCATGGATGTTGTGTTTGTCTTACGGCACTGGCTCTCTACCTTCCCTGAAACCACTGGCCCTAAATTAGGGACGGGCGACTGCTTATAGCCCATTGAGTTGCTCACGGTGGTCGTTAAACCTCCAATCAAAAAAAAAAAAAAGCTCCAGGTAAAAATCCCGATGTACTAAAAATAAAATCAACGGTAGCTTGGGGAGAAAATATCATATAGAACAAAGTAGCAGACTAAAAAACCCAACACCGACAGCCATATAACCTTAAAAGTGAAAAGCCGGAAATTCGCAAAAAGAAAGTGATTCAGGGGGACGGTGTGCTCAAGATCTAAAAATGCAGAAGAGTCAGACATTTGTTTCTGACTAAATGTCAACATTCGGCCCCGCTAGTTCCGAAAGCAGTAATAGGTGGCGCCACGGTAGCACTTCACCTATCCTCCGCTTCGCTCTTCTTGCACGTGAAATGCATTCAGCCATCTCATGACTATGTGTAGATGCGTCTCATCGTTTAGGACAATTCATGTGTCGGAAGAAGTATGCTTCAGGGAATGATGAGTACTCTTCCCGCACACTTGGTACGTGTTTTTTTATGCTGAGATTCCTATTGATACAGTGATGATTCTCCCGTATTTTTTCGCCAAAGGATTGTCTTACGATGAGGCGATTGAAGAAACCTCACATGGCCACATCCACTGAAACAGTTAGCGACTAGTATTCGTTTTGCAGACAACTAGTCGCGCAGTTTATGGTAGCCTCGCAATGCAAATGTACTTGGCAGACCATATTCAGGAATATTTCTTCCAACGGAATTGCCGTCTTTCCTCTGAACATTGCTTTGAAGTCCTGATTCCTGCGATCAGACAGTTCTTCCCTGACAGATAAAACTTTCCTTGCTTTTATTCTGCTAGCTACACAGTTTCATATTCTTCCGTGAAAATAAATATTTCACACATATGTCACAATCAACATTCAAAAAGGTCCTTTTAAGCGCCCCCTTTCATCCATATTATTCACTTCCTTTGCCACTTTCACAACGTAACGAAATGCATCAATGATGTAGCGATAACGTGTTGCTATCCACCACCGCATCATAAAACTATTTTAGGGCTGAACGTGGAAGTCCGGTTTGCTAACAAATTAACTTTTAACCCTATAAAAAGTTTCAACACCCCCTAGATCAACCAGAAACCTTCTGAAAAGAAGTCCCTGAAGAAAAAAAAAAAAGAAACACGTGCACAGAACAGAAGTACCTATTGGGTCCGAAGCGTTTATTTAAGAATTATATTGACTAAGAGACAAACTCTAAAAAGGTGTTCTATAAGAAAATAGTCAGTAGCAATAAAACCTACGCAAAAAACAGCCAACATCTTTTAAATTCAACTTGAAAACTTTGAATCAACGAATGAAACGCCTGGCCCATAAATGCAAGCACTACACTCCAAAAGCGTTTGAACAAGTAAAAGATAGATTCTCTGCTTTACAAGAAATAACTGATTTCTGGATAAAACTAACATTTAAAAGGGTCTCTGCCTTTGAAGAGTCTAACTCTTCAATAAAATGTGTTTTCTAAGCTCCTTTCGTTTGGCATATAAGCGAATTTTTTTCGGTGCTGCGGCTAGTAGCCTAAAAAGACTTACGGTCTCGAATTCCTCTATTGCCGTAATTCATAGTGCCGCAAAATCTAGGCATTTTGGCTTCAAATGTTTATAAACACCAACCGCTAAGAATTGCACTTTACACACTAAGTGGAGGACAGCCAGCTATACTTGTCCTTCAGCTACTTACAGGGACTGTTGGCACTTCACTGAAACTTCTGGATGACGTCACGTGCTACATCCTCATTGGAAGTTTAACGACCACCGTGAGCAACTCAATGGGCTATAAACAGTCGTCCGTCCCTAATTTAGGGCCACTGACTACAGGGACGAAGGGAGAAAGCCAGTACCGTAAGACAAACACAACATCCATGCCTTACCGAGATTCGAACCCGGACCCTTTTTGGACGAATGGTCATAAGCCAGCGCTTAGACCAATGGGGCGGCTGAATGCTTTCCAGTAGTCATTCCATACACAATAGCATGCAGGGATCTAATGATGGTTTTTATCATCAGATGACTGCATGACGTGCTTTGAAAGGCATGTTTTTTTGTCATCCTCATTAAGATGAAACAGCCGCCCCGGTGGCGCAGTGGTCTAAGGCGCTGGCCTCTGATCATTCGTCCGTAAGGGGTCCGGGTTCGAATCCCGGGCAGGCATGGATGTTGTGTTTGTCTTACGGCACTGGCTCTCTCCCTTCCCTGGAACCAGTGACCCTAAATTAGGGACGGGCGACTGCTTATAGCCGATTGAGTTGCTCACGGTGGTCGTTAAACCTCCAATCAAAAAAAAAAAAATAAGATGAAACAACTTAGCCTGTTATACCTCGTAGTTTTGGATACATTAGGCACGTAAAAATCGAAGTTATCGCAATTGAAAAGGAGCCTTTTCGGATAAATTATTTCCGAGAATGCCCCCCTCCAAGGAAAACATCAGTTTATACTTATTTGAGCACAACCCCCCCCGCCGCCCCGGTGGCGCAGTGGTCTAAGGCGTTGGCCTCTGATCATTCGTCCGTAAGGGGTCCGGGTTCGAATCCCGGTCAGGCATGGATGTTGTGTTTGTCTTACGGCACTGGCTCTCTCCCTTCCCTGGAACCAGTGACCCTAAATTAGGGACGGGCGACTGCTTATAGCCCATTGAGTTGCTCACGGTGGTCGTTAAACCTCCAATCAAAAAAACACCCCCCCCCATTTTTGGTCACCTTACGCCTATGCCGTTAGGATATGAGTGGCCGCTGTGTCTTACACCGCTGCATCTGTCCCCTCACTGGAACCAGTTGCCCCAAACCCCAAATGAGGATGTAGCGGACACGTGATTTTCAGCAAGGCAATGATCGAGCTGTAGTGACGTAAGTAAAGGACAACCAGTCAAACCAGTCCCCGTTGAAATGGTGGCATATTACTTTGTAAGTTTAACTTCCGAGTACAAAATGCAGTATTTGGAAAAAATTAAAGTGATTGAAGGAAATGATCCGAATGGGCTGACTGCAAGTATCTTCGAAGGTGACGCGAAAAGTTTTCCGAAAATGCAAATTGTAAATATTTTCTATTACTTTGTCTTTGGTCGAAGCGCCTTTATAGCAGAACAGTTCAAAGCATATAAAAGTCTCGCAGCATATAACAATTTCTCATCGTGGATATTTTTTTATATAGTAATTTAATGAGATCACCGCTTAGTGAGTAATTATTATTTAGTGAAAAAATAGGTACACTGCCTTAATACGTAAGGTTCTCTGCCCTCTCATGTGCGGAGGCGGAACCCCGAGTAAAAAACATAGGTTTCCTGCCTGTGTCTCTGCCTTTCCAGGAATAACTGATTTCTGGGTAAAACTGACCCTTGAAAGATTCTCTGCCTTTTGGAGAGTTTAACTCTTCAATAAAAAGTACTTTTCCTACCTCTGGGAAGTGATTTCCAAGACTTGGAAAAATTTAGAGCAAAATCTGGTTTTTCACGCAAAATTGTGGTAAAAAAAACACAGTAATTTTGCTGGGACTTACGCCTTAATTCATTTATCCGTAAATAAATTTGGCAGCTTAATCCTGGCCTGTAAACAGACCTAGACACCACAAAGAATTTTATTTGGATAATAATTTTAGCCATTATTTGCATTTTTTTCCCGCAAAAGTGTGCTTCAGCTTCAGATAAAAATCCAAGCGCAGAAAAAATAAAATCAACGGTGGTTTGGGAAGGAAATATCCTATAGAACAAACTAGTAAAGTAAAATACCCCAACACCGACAGCCAACTATAACTTTAACATCTTAAGTGGTATGCCCGGAAAATTCCGGGGCTAGCTCTACTGCATGTATTGTTCTATCCCGGAACATTTCCGTGGTCTGTTGTAGTGCTCAATGCGTACACGCACGAAACATTTCCGGGCCCATTTTACTAATTTGAAATCTAACCAATTTAAAAACCCTCCCTAGGAGGTGTGACATGGTAATAATAAAGGCACCACTGAAGGGGTTAAAACTGAAAATACTAAGTGAAAAGCCGAAAACTCGCAAAAAAAGAACAGTGAGTCAAGGGGACGGGTGTTCGAGCTCTCCTAAAAAATCCAGCAGCCAAAAAGATTTCATGCTTATTAAAAGTCAGGCTGGCTAACAAAGTAACTTGTAGCTCTATAAAAAGTTTCAACCCCCTCCTCCCAGATCAACCAGGAAACTTCTGAATAGAAGTACATGGAGGTGAAGAACCCAAGTGCACAGAAATGCCGATTGGGTACGGAGGCGTTGATAAAAAAAATTCACTAAGAGACAAACTCTAAAAGGTGTTCTATAAGAAAATAGTTAGTAGCAAATAAATCTACTGAACAAAAACTGCCAACACCTTTTAAATTCAACTTGAAAACTTGGAATTAACGAATGAAACGCCTGGCCCAATGAGTGCTAGCACTGCACGCCAACAGCATTTGAACAAGTAAAAAGATATTCTCTGCCTCTTCAGAAATCACTGATTTCTGGATAAAACTAACCTTTAAAAGGTTCTATGCCTTTGAAGAGTCTAACTTTCAATAAAAAGTGTTTTCTGAGCTCTGGAAGACGATCTCCCTTCGTTTGGCAGATAAGTTAAACTTTTCGGTATTGCCTTTAGAGACAGCAGTTGGCAGCCTAAAAAGAACTTAAAAAAGAACTCCTCTACTACCACAATTAATAATGCTGCAAAATCTAGGCTTTTTGGCTTCTAATTTTTATAAACACGGACCGCTGATGATCGTACTATACACACTAACTGCAGGACAGCCAGCTGTGCTTGTCATTCAGAAACTTGCTGGGACTGTTGCCACTTTACCTAATCTTCTCGATGACGTCACGTGCTACATCGTCATTGGGCACAGACGATAGTTTACACCCATGTAAGTTGCTAATGGCTGACATTAAACCTCGAAACAAAACAAAAAAACGTAGAACAATGAGAAATTAGTTCTTCTACGGTTTATTGTTTTCAAAATTATTTTTTATTTCTGTTTAGAATTCAAACAATAACTAAACACAGTGTAGTTTACGTTTTTTTTGTTTGGAGGATTAACGCCCACCGTGAGCAACTCAATGGGCTATAAGCAGTCACCGGTCCCTAATTTAGGGTCATTGGTTTAAGGGAAGAGAGAGAACCAGTGCCGTAAGACAAACACAACATCCATGTCTCACCAGGATTCGAACCCGGACCCCTTTCGGACGAATGATCAGAGGCCCTTCGCTTAGACCACTGCGCATCTTTCGCATTCACATTTGACGATATACTGTACAGCAGTGGCCAAAATTGTGGAAACCTTTTGAAAATAGTGTATTTTTGAGGTTTGATGGCGCATAACACCACTTTTTTTGTAGTAATAACGTAAACTTATATATCAATGGAAAGATAAGTACATCAAGAATGTAATGCAACAAAGTTTGTTCAATTATCTGTGTTTTATGAAAAGTTATAGCCAAGTAACCAGAAAAAGGAAGCACAACTTGCTTAGGTTGATATGAAGTAGCTTTCTTTCATTTGAATGTAGCCAATGAGCCTGAGTGTTTAGAGATCAGTTAGGTGTCATCTTGTTTCGGAAATAAGCCAATAAGGTCACAGTAGGATTCAGCTATTTATGTCATGTATCGGAGCTGAGAGGATAACATTTGTCAGTGTGTTATGTGATTGCTATCAAGTTGGCTGGTTTTTTTGTATTCTTTCATTTAGTGAGCTTGCAAAACGTAATAAAATTAAAGAAATGGCGCAAAGAGTTGACTGGTCACCCAGAAAGCGATATAAAATACTACTGTAAAGCGAACAAGGCTTCAGTTATGAAGATTTTTTTTATTGGAAGTTTAACGACCACCTTGAGCAACTCAATGGGCTGTAAGCAGTCGCCCGTCCCTAATTTAGGGTCACTGGTTCCAGGGAAGGGAGAGATCCAATGCCGTAAGACAAACACAACATCCATGCCTCGCCGGGATTTGAACCCGGACCCTTTCGGACGAATGATCAGAGGCCATCGCTTAGACCACTGCGCCAACGGGGCGGCCCACTGGGTTCGAACCCAGAATGTTCTGGGAAGAATGGTCATGAGCACTAATTTTTTTTTTTTTTTTTTTTTTTTGATTGGAGGTTTAACGACCACCGTGAGCAACTCAAATGGGCTATAAGCAGTCGCCCGTCCCTAATTTTGGGTCACTGGTTCCAGGGAAGGGAAAGAGCCAGTGCCGTAAGACAAACACAACATCCATGCCTGACCGGGATTCGAACCCGGACCCCTTAACGGACGAATGATCAAATGCCAGCGCCTTAGACCACTGCGCCACCGGGGCGGCCCACTAATTAATAACAAGGAACAATACACCAACTTTACTGAAATAGTATATCTATACCTTGAATTTGAAGAAAAATTGGTAGAAACTTGACCAAAGGTGGCATTTGTAAATTCTTGAAGAGATATAAGGAGACTCAGTCACTACAAAACCAGTCAGGTAAAGGCAGGAAAAGGTGCACAACAGCAAGAGATGATAGAAGAAGTAAGAGACTGTGCCTAGGTGACAGAAGAAAATCAACTGGGTGAGTACAAGATGAAATGGCGTAATGCAATGTGAAGCTGAGTGCAAGGACTGTTCGGCGCAGACTGCAGGAATTTGGTTTAAAAGCTAGAATTCCACGAAAAAAGCCATTTTTATCTCTCAAACAAAGGTTGAAAAGATTAAACTGGGCTAAAACGCATGTTAACTGGACAGCGGAACAATGGAGCAGTGTTATTTGGAGTGATGAGACCAAAATGTCACTGTTTGGTAGTGATGGCATAAAATACGTAAGGAGAAGAATCGGAGAAGATTTGCATCCTAATCGCATTACATGTATCGTGAAACACCCACTTAGTGTTATGATCTGGGGTTGTATGACATCAAAAGGTATGGGCAGAATTTGCGTGATTAATGGGAATATAAATGGCCAAAAATACATTAATGAAATACTTGAGCCCAAACTGAAACATTCCACACATGAGCTTTTCCAAGATAATGAAGCATTTATATTTCAACAGGATTCAGTCCCATGTAATGTTGCTGTGGTGTGGAAACAGTGGTTTCAAGATAATCATATTCCACTGGTGGAATGGCCTGGGAATAGCTCAGACCTTAACCCTATCGAAAATCTATGGAGCCGAATAAGGAAACTTGTTAGTCAGAAGCAACCAGCAAAAAAACCCAATTAATAGAAGCAATAATTCAATCTTGGTTTCACATTATAACAACTGCGAATTAAAAAACTTAGTTCACTCAATGGCAGGCACTGTAAGGCCGTAATTAACGCTAAAGTTTACCCAACAAAGTATTAACTGACATGGTGAGAATTTTTGCATATCTCATTTTTCTATGTGTTTCACTTTTCTTCTTTATAACTGCTATTATAATACAAAGGGATGTAAGGTCAGGTGATGCGTAACATCACAGCCTCTCCTTGACAAATGTCAACCCCGCCTTCTCGTGGTGCATCCTGTTCCCACTAAAGGGGCTCTGACGACCGCCAATAGCGGTATAACTATACCATCGGGATCAGAGGAAATTCTATCCCACACTCACCAACCCGCTTGGCCAGCGTGGTGAGTTATGGCCAAACCCCTCCAAAATGACTCCACAACTTAAATCTTGGCCCTCAGTCTCCGGCAGCTGGAATGTACCTGACCAAGGCAGCGGCCAGTGCGACATGAAGGCAGAGGGTGCTAAGAATCCCCGGAGGACCGGACTAGGCTGCCATCTGATGCTGACCTTGGCAACATACAATGGACGCTCCCTATCTTCTGATTCAAGGCTTCTTGAATTGGAAGAGGAACTACAAAGGATCAAGTGGGACATCGTGGGGCTAAGTGAGGTAAGGAGAAAAGGAGAAGATCTCATTGAACTGAAAAGTGGACATCTCTTCTACTATCGTGGGACAGATACTGGCAGAACTAGTGGTGTTGGATTTATAATAAACAAGAAACTGAAGGATAAAGTGGTAGAAGTTGAAAGTTCCTCTGACAGAGCTGCACGACTCGTTATCCAACTATCGAGAAGATACCAGGCTCAGATTATTCAAACTTATGCACCCACCACAAGTCATCCTGAAGAAGAAATTGAAGAATTTTATGAGGAAATTTGTCATCTAAATAATAAAGGTAAGCAGCACTTGAAAATAATTATGGGAGATTTCAATGCAAAAATAGGGCAACGGCAACAGAATGAAACTTCAGTAGGTAAATTCGGTCACGGCAACAGAAACCAGCGTGGAAATACTCTCGTTGAGTTTGCAGAGGCAGAAGGGTTTTTCATCTTGAACTCCTTCTTCAAGAAAAAGCCACACAGGAAATGGACATGGAGACATCCAAATGGGACGACAAGTGAAATTGATTTTATTATGTGTAACAAAAAATTCGTCATAGAAGACTGCAGTGTGCTAAACAAGTTCAACACAGGTAGTGACCATAGATTGGTGAGATGTAAGATGCACCTCAACACTAAACTTGAACGTGGCAAGCTCATAAGACAAACAAAATCTATTGACATAACCAACCTTAAAAAACACCATAATACCTTCAAGTTGGAACTGAAGAACAGGTTCTCTGCTTTAGAAGGCCTAACATCGGAAGAAGTGGACATCTCTGAAGTTAACAGAAAAGTAACCAAAGCTCTTATGGAAACAGCAACAAAATTAGCTGGGTCTAAGAACAAGTTGCATGTAAATAAATTATCAGGAAAAACGAAAATGTTGATGCAAAAAAGAAGAGAGATGAGGACAACTAAAGAAGATGTGACTTCCAAAGTGCAATATATAGAGCTATGCAAGACAGTACGAAAAAGTATCACTGAAGACGTAAGAAAATTCAACTGTGAACTAGTGAGGAAAGCAATTGAAAACAACCAAAGCCTAAAGATAGCAAAGGGACATCTCAGTAAGGGAAGAAAACAGATTATGGCACTGAGAAAAGAAGATGGTTCTGTAACAAGAAATAGAGGCGAAATTTTGACAAGAGTGAAAGATTTCCACTCCAAATTATATGAAAGGGATGATACATGCACTCCAGACATCATGAAAGATACCAGTACCAGAGTTCCTCCAGTCCTTCCAGCAGAAGTTGCACATGCAATCAAGAACATGAAGCGGGGAAAAGCTCCAGGAGAAGATGGAATTACTGTAGACATCATACAAGAAGCAAGTGGAGAAATCGAAACAGTACTCGCCCAAATTTTCACTCGATGCCTTAATGAAGGAAAGATTCCTGAGGATTGGAACACCGCTACAATGATCCTGCTACATAAGAAAGGTGACATTGAGGATCTCGGAAACTACAGACCTATCAGCCTCCTATCAGTAGTTTATAAAATCTTCACTAAAGTTCTTTCACACCGCTTGACGGTAACACTGGACATGGCTCAACCGAGAGAACAAGCTGGATTCAGGAGTGGCTACAGCACAATAGATCATATCCACGTGCTGAGAGAACTAATTGAAAGAGCGAGGGAATATGAACTTCCATTGTGCATGGCTTTTATCGATTATGAAAAAGCCTTTGATTCGGTGAAACCATCAGCAGTTACAATGGCTCTGAAAACCTGCGGTATTGAAGATGCATACATTAATATTATTAATAACATCTATGAAAATGCAAGTGCAAAGATTAGGCTGTTTGAAAATACAACACACATAAAAATTGGAAAGGGAGTGAGACAAGGTGACACCATATCTCCGAAGCTCTTTAATGCCACATTGGACGGTGTTTTTCAGTCACTGAGCTGGGAAAACAAGGGGATAAAGATTAATGGAGATTATCTAACCCACCTTCGTTTTGCTGATGACGTAGTCATTTTTGCAACTAGCCCATCAGAGCTGCAGAGTATGATCCAGGAACTTGCTGACAAGAGTAAAGAAGTGGGATTAAAAATGAACTTTCAGAAGACAAAAGTGATGTTCAATGCTTTTACAAGAAATGAAGATTTATCGATTGATGGAGAAAAGCTGGAGATAACAGATACGTACGTTTATCTTGGACAGCAGATATCAAGTGAGGGTCACATTGATGAAGAAATTAATCGGCGTACAAAACTTGCCTGGAGAGCTTTTGGAAGAAACAGCATAATTTTCAAGAGCAATATGCCATTATGTCTTAAAAGAAAAGTGTTTGATCAATGCATCCTTCCAGTGCTTTCTTATGGTGCAGAGACGTGGACCTTAACTAAAAGAGACATACAAAGGCTGCAGACAACTCAAAGTAGCATGGAGAGGTGCATACTTGGTGTAACCAGGAGAGATAAGAAGAGGAACTCGTGGATCCGAAAAATGACAAGAGTGGAAGACATCATGATCAGAGTTAAATCCCTGAAATGGCAATGGGCTGGACATACTGCCAGAAGGACAGATCATCGATGGACAGCCGAAATTTTAGATTGGATTCCAAGGGACAGGAAAAGATCCAGAAGAAGACCACATGGGAGATGGGTGGATGAAATTCGAAAGTATGCAGGGGTGACATGGAGGAGACTGGCACAAGACAGACCGTTGTGGAGGAAACTTGGGGAGACCTTCGTCCAGCAGTGGATTGATAATGGTTGACAATGATGATGATGATGATGATAATACAAAACTCTTCATAAAAGTTATTGAATTACATTCTTGATGAAATTATCTTTCCATTGCTATATACTTTTATGGTATTTCAAAAAAAAAGTGGTGTTATGAGTCATCAAACCTCAAAAATTATCTATTTCCAAGAGGTTTCCACAATTTTGGCCACTACTGTATATTGTTGTTTTAATATTATAGGTTTAACCAACACCGTGAGCAACTCAATGGGCTATAAGCAATCGCCCGTCCATAATTTAAGGTCACTGGTTCCAGCGAAGGAAAACAACGACTTCCGTAAGACAAACTTTACATCCATGCCCCACTGGATTTTTTTGATTGGAGGTTTAACGACCACCGTGAGCAACTCAATGGGCTATAAGCAGTCGCCCGTCCCTAATTTAGGGTCACTGGTTCCAGGGAAGGGAGAGAGCCAGTGCCGTAAGACGAACACAACATCCATGCCTCACCGGGATTTGAACCCGGACCCATTTCGGACGAATGATCAGAGGCCATCGCTTAGACCACTGCGCCAACGGGGCGGCCCACTGGGTTCGAACCCAGAATGTTCTGGGAAGAATGGTCATGAGCACTAATTAATAACAAGGAACAATACACCAACTTTACTGAAATAGTATATCTATACTTGTGATCCGAAATTTGTTGGCATAGCTGCAGCCAAGGGCGACACAAAAAAGGAGGGGGGGGGGGTCTCGAGCACCTCCAGAAGTTGGTATAGCCAAATTTTCGATACATTTAAAACTGTAAAATAGACGAAACCATTTTATAAAATAATAATTGAAATTATCAAATATTTTTCTTGATTTATTTTTTGATTGGAGGTTTAACGACCACCGTGAGCAACTCAATGAGCAGTTGCCCGTCCTAATTTAGGGTCACTGGTTCCAGGGAAGGGAGAAAGCCTGTGCCGTAAGACAAACACAACAGCCATGCCTCACCGGGATTCGAACCCGGACCCCTTACGGACGAATGATCAGAGGCCAGTGCCTTAGACCACTGCGCCACCGGGAGGCTATTTTTCTTGTATTTTAGTATTTTGTACATTTACTAAAATGTTTGACAACCATGAGGAATGTAAGAATTTTTCTTAGCCCCCTTCCTTAAAAGCACTCCTCGTATGAGTGCCACCTGCAGCATAGAAAGATTAATACGACTGGTTTGGATTTTCTCGATGTAGCGATGAACCAAATTCGGGGTATATCCTGCCTCATTGGCCAGTTCCATAACGTTTCTCAATTCGCATTGCCTAGAAGGAACATCTGAGGAGACTGCAAAGGCTCTTCGTATTCGAGCACGGAATAAAGCTGTTTTGTATTCAGCGGGACAGAATGAGTTTCGGAGCATCAGGTTAGGTACGGATGTGGGTTTATAATAGGCTTGTGCGCGAAGGCGATTTTCAGGTAATTTTTTACTCAGTAAAACATCCAGATAAGGCAAAGCGCCATTGTTTTCGAGCTCCATAGTGAAATTGATAGTAGGGTGAATATCATTGATTTTATCTAGAAAAACCGGGACGGTATCCTTTCCGTGAGGCCATATGAAGGATATATCGTCCGCCAGGTAGTAGGTCTTGGGGTGATGTTGGTGAATATATATTCCTCAATTGGACGAAGTATTGCTTCCGCAAGGACTGCTGAAAGGGATGATCCTATCGGAGCGCCATTTATCTGTTTGTAAATTTGTCCTTGGAAACTGAAGTAGCTGGAATCTGAGACCAAGTCCATTAATTTGAAGATGCTGTGGCAGAACTCCTGGGAATTAGGTGACGAATTAGTTATGGCTTCTTTTAATGTTCCGATGGCTTGCGGCACAGGTACCGAAGGGTAAAGAGAAACGAGGTCGAAACTGCCGATAATGTCGCTTTGTTGGACAGAAATTTACTTGACTTTCGTGATAAAGTCTACAGTGGAAGATATTATAAAGTCCAACTCAGGGAGATGATTAACCAGAAATTTGGATAGTGCCTTCTCTAAACAGTACGATGGATTATCGGGCTTGTGATGTTTAAGTCTTCCGAAGAGCCTCGGGATCTGAGGGCCCGTCGAAATCTATCTTAATATTAAAATTGAGGACGACTTCTATAAATAGCAACTTGAATACATACTCCGTATCCAGTGCCGAATTTAATGCTTTTGAGGCCCTAGGCCAAATTTTCTATGCGCCCCCCCACCCGGCCACCCATATTTGAATTTGATCCTATAAGATTTTCTAATAAACGTATCTTTAAGTTAAGAATATAATAATTAGTAGTATAATTTTATTGTTAAATAAGAATTCTTTAAATAAAAATTATTTTGATTTAACTTGTTATTAAATTAAAGGTTATACAAAATATTTGTAAACATAGACAAAGAGGTTCATGCTGATCCAGGAACAGGACTTTACATTTTGTAACTTTAGACCTACATTTGAAACCGACAGAGGATGCACTCAGATAAAAACTGTCAACAAGACAAGCGCTGTTGTTTTGATTGCTGTTGGAGCAGTGGCGCCAGGGGGTTGGGGGAGAAAGTCACGGCACCTGCGCGGCGCGCTAAGGGTTGTTGCTGATTTGCTCTCCACTCCTCTGTTGCACCTATCAGACGTCGCTTGCGCTCTCTATCGCACTTGCACGAACTCGGGCGTGCTCGCAATAGAGCTATTATTCACACTTAGGCAGATATCCGAACACCTCCATTGGTGGATGAAAACAACTTAATAAAACTTATCATGAGTGCCTAAAATGTGTGTAAATTTGAACATCGTTATTAATGAAATTCTCACGAGAGACAAGCATGATATCGGGTGGGAAAACCGTTTAAAATTTCTTTCAGTTGGATTTGTGCTGTACAATTCATTTTTTGTTGTTGTTGTTTGAACTTTGTTTTTACTACACGAGTAGTCATGATCTTGGATTGCTTTCAACTTACTTTTGCTTAATGAACTACCTTGATGACATTCTAATGTACAGTGATCAATGGAAATAAATGGCATGCCATCAAATGGTATCCTGTTTTCAACATTGGAATTTTTTCCCCCTTCGAACATAACATCCTTCTTCTCACACCTTTAATATCACTTTACTGGGCTTGCCCAAGATTGTGCACTACACCACGTTTTAGAATATAATGTGTATTGAAATCTTGAAGGTTTTGATAACGTTTAAAGCGTCTTCTAACGAAAAAAACGTGTCCAAAATAATCATTAATAGAATGAGGAAAACCAAAATTCATTTTAACTGTAATTTTTAACAACTAAATTGAGTAAAGCGTACAACAAATCACAGTGGAGTAAAGTGTACAAGAAATCAATTTCATTCCTGTCTCTCGTGAGAATTCCATTAATAACGATGTTCAAAATCACACACATTTTAGGCACTCATGATAAATTTTTATGAAGCTGTTCGGATATCTGGACACCTCCATATGCCTAAGTGCAAAATGCTGATGACAAACCCGGTAAATTAAGCACAATGAAAGAAATATTGATGAATGATGCTGTAAGCCATGTAACAACAAACATCTTTCTGGTATAAACAACACTGAGAAATTGTTGAATCAGAATTCCTAACAGTAATCATTGAAAATAAGAAGATATTAAGGGCTAAAACACTGAATAAGGCTGTAAAATTCTCAACAAACGACCTCTTAACGTTTATCATTGGTCGAATGGGAAACGTCACATAAGCGACCGTATGGGCGATTACCAAGTTGTGTCCCACAACTGCAAATACATGAGAGATGGCTCTGTCACATGACTCTCCTCATAGGCCCCGCCTACTCGCAATGTCCAAAGTAGCTCTGAACCAATCGCATGGTGGAAATGGCTTTTTTTTTATTGGAGGTTTAACGACCACCGTGAGCAACTCAATGGGCTATTGGCAATCTCAGCGGTCCGCTCTCCCTCTAGCGGCAAAAGGAAGAATTACTGTAGTACGGGTAACGTTTTTGGCTCAATGCTTGGCGGTTGGTAGATCACTCATTACGTTCAGTTGTCGTAGTTTGGTGTATTTTTGCATTCATTCTGGAATTAGAGAATTGTATAATGGAGAATTCCGTGAAGAAGAACAAATCATATTGTTGTGTCCCGCAATGTCGTTCCCAAGGTTTCGGCTATGTTTTTCACAAGTTAGTATAGACGTTTGTGCCTTGCGTTTGAAATCCTTCCAGTGAAATGCTACTAACCAAGTAACGTCTTTGAATGAATAATAAACAAGGCAGCATGTTTTTATTGCAAAGTAGTAATTAAAAAATCCGCATTTCTACATAATCTTGAAAACAAATAATTGCTGTTATCCATATAAATTTAAACTTCATTATGGAACAAGATTTGCAATATTCTGTCAACAGTCATCGGTTCAAAAACGCAGAACCCAATGATGATCAACAATTACCAATTCACAAACACTTTTAGGAATAGAATGTTCAAAAATTACAAATGTTATTGTTGACAGTATTGAAAATGGGTCCTGGGAAACGTCAAGTGAAACGAAATGTCAGCTTTTAATAGTAATCCGGATTAGAACACCCCTGTCGGTATTACAATATCACTTGCCTGAAAATGTAAAAAAATTACCTGTTACAGTAAAGCATTACTGCTACACAGTGCTTTCACGTTCCACTTCTGCCCGCTTTACAAGAGCACTCAAATGACTTTATAGAAATTTCACTGTTACTTGTATCTAAAACACCGTTGATGGAGTGAGGCGACGACGTTATTGCCGTGGACTGAATGCAGTGTGAAACTATGAGAATTTCTCTTCCATCTTCCTTCTTAATTCCACAAGAAATTATATGGCCTACATTAACAATCACTTCCCCTTCTTTAATGCATCTTGAATTTTTGGAAGCGTCCACAAATTTCATTATTTCAAGGATTGAAAGCGACAAACCAGCCATTCTAACATTCGACTTTATGGAAACACGTGCGACGTTACCCGTACTAGAGAAGTTTGTTTACGTTTGCGCAGCGCCCCTATAGTTCGTTGAGGTTCCCAATAAGCAGTCGCCCGTCCGTAATTTAGGGTCACTGGTTCCAGGGAAGGGAGAGAGCCAGTGCCGTAAGACAAACACAACATCCATGCCTCACAGGATTCGAACCCGGACCCCTTTCAGACGCATGATCAGAGGCCATCGCTTATATCACTGCGCCACCGGGGCGGCAGGAAATGGCTTTAATTACATTTCCGTACAACATTCACTTGTGAAATACTCCCCGGGTACTGGCCCCCGGTAATAAATAAGGGCTTGTTCCTCCCCCTTTCTACTTCGCTTTTGTGTCACTTTCCTATCGGGGCCAAATCTCCTAGCTTCCTATTTCTAAGTGTTGTTTAAAACCTTGGGTCAGACACTACCTTCCTAAAATCCTCTACGCAATGTAAGCTGACCAGAAGTCCCCAATTTTCGAGGACAGTGCTCGAATTTAGTTTACTGTCCCCAAAAACGCCTGATGCCTTTGGGGACGCAAATTGTTTTCAAATTTTGATGTTTGTCCTCAAATTTGCACTTCCTCATTAGCTCATTAGATTTCTAATGAAAAATGTTCTTAAAAGTAGTTTTTGTTGTACTAGTTTTCCTACATGCTTCTTCTGAAAACAAATTTTGCCTATTTTTGTTTTTCTACTTTCCGAGTTTAACGACCACCGCGAGCAACTCAGAGGACTATAAGCAGTCACCGGTCTCTAATTTACTGACATTCGTTTTAGGGAAGGGAGAGAGCAAGTGCTGTAAGACAAACCCACCACCCATGCTTCATTCGGGACTCGAACCCGTGCCAACTTGTACGAATCATCGTCACTGACCAGCACTAAGACACTGGCACAGTCAAATTTCGACCGCACTTGTTTTGAGTTCCTTGAGGAACTTTGGCAAAATGAAAAATTCGTCATGCAATTACTTTAGTGTGCAGTTTGATTTTAATTCTGCACATGTACCATTTTACTTTAAAGCATTTTACTTTTGCTAATATGTTCTCGTCATCACAGTTCTGCTTTGTCAATCAAAAATACCAACATTCTACAAGATATATCCTTTTAAGCTACAAATTTTCATATGCAAATCACACTTATTGACGAAATGCTGCTTTGTGACAAAAAGATTTGCATATTTATAATAAATACGTGTGTGTCCCCAAGTGAACTGCCGATCTGGGGACGCCACACTCTTTTGTCCTCAAATCAGTGTTCCGATATCTGGTCACTAAGCGATGGCCTCTGATCATTCGTCCGAAAGGGGTCCGGGTTCGAATAACAGTGAGGCATGGATGTTGTTTTTGTCTTACGGCACTGGTTCTCTCCCTTCCCTGGATCCAGTGACATTAAAATTAGGGACGGGCGACTGCTTATAGCCCATTGATTTGCTCACGGTGGTCGTTAAACCTCCAATAAAAAAAATAAATAAATAAATCTGGTCACCTTATCTACATATGGTCTGAACCACTCGCTTTGCTCAACGCTGACAGAGGTCAATTCCAGGCTGTAAGCGCCACCACGTTCTATGTTTCCTGAATGTCCTGTAGTTTCAACGAACTATTACGTAAGTACTTCTCTATTCTCTGTGGGCCACGTGATTGACCATAACCGTCAACTTGTAAATCAGCTGATTTTAAAGGGTAGTTGAATTTGACTGTGTCATCACAGTAGGTAGCAGTGCAAATAATCGAAATTGTAAGTATTAGAAATGAGTTCTAAAGACAGAATAGCAGTGTTTCCCTCAAGGATGTAAGGATAAGTAACTGTTCGCTTTAACATTAACCTCTAAATTGTCTAGATTTTTGTTTTCACAGCCAGAGTTTACAGGTGACTGATGTTTGGGGATGTCTGTGTGCTCCACCCATTTTTGAATCTTTGAACCCACAACAGTGAGAGGGACCTCATGTCACATCACATTAATACCTAAAAAGCACTGCATATTTAAGTCAAGGCCAGTGGCATATCGGGTCGTCTTAATGAGCGATCTTGCCTTTTCAGGTGTTCAAAGTTGGTGCTAGATTCACAGGAGATTCCGTACGAATCAGATAATTGGTGATGTGGGGTTGCAGGATATCCCCAGTCATTCCTGAACTATCCATTACCACCCTTCCGGCAAGCTTGTGTGATCACGATTCCTACCTGTACTTCTCAAGCATTATGTGATGAGGTCAAGGCCAGCTTTGAATTTGGATTTACTTAGCTCAACATGACAGGCTTTCCAAGTTACACCAACTTTCCATGGTTCAACACGTTGCATCAACTATCCATAGTGCTTGTTAAGGCTTCTGTATTAATGCTTGACAGTAACTAATGTCATAGTCACCACCAAGTAAATATTTATTAAATTGCCATTTTTAGATGTGTTCAGTGAGTACAGTCCAAAACTTGACAGGGTGGTGGTCAGAGGTTTGACGACTAGTTAGTCACCCAGATTGGGCACAGGTTTCAGTCCTAGACAAGGCATAGGGCTGCCCTGTTACTTTTGTGGAACCAGTTGCCCTAAATTAAGGACAGGTCACTGCTGTGGTCAGTGGTTTGACGATTGATATTAAAACAATAATTTTTTGTATCTTAGATACTCAAGATTGATATTTAAACAATTTTTTGTTTTAATGGATCCTGATTTTTGTAGTGAGAATAATACGAATTTCATGTGATTACCCAGATGATGGCTACAAAATTCAAGAAGGAGAAAATTTTGAACAGCTACAGTGCAAAATAAGGCCATTTTACTAGTAAAAAGTACAAATCGTCAGCCGAAGAACCAAATTGTGACTTATGAATGTTCTGTCATATTTCATAGTATCAAAAGAAATGCTAAATCTTTGGGTGTGTTCTTTTGTGTTGTTCAGTGCCTGTATGGTTAAAATATGCTTTCAAAAGATGCTCTAGATAAAATTGTAAATAGAATGAAGGTGGGTCATTCCATGTCAAATCACTCTGCATTTTCAAGAGATGTCACCCACCCATCTCAGATTTTTGTGAAAATTGGCAAAGTATTGTACTGGTGATTTATGAAACCTGTTAAAATTTTAGGTCGGTTGGTGCAGTAGATCTTGAGTAATGCCACTTTAAAAATTGGGTAGCTCTGCCTTTAAAGTTTTTGTGCTATGAGTTTTCACAACAACACTGAAGGACAAAAAAAAAAAAATCATAACTTCACAACTAACTGTTGTAGTCACATAATTTTTTTTCTTAACTGATCTGTATGCTCCATGTATTTGGGAACGACTTGTTTCTGCACATTTTCAGAATTAAAAGAACACTTTTTTTTTTTTTTAATTTAATAACAAAAGACATGGAAAAATGAGGCCACATTTTTATTAAACAAAACAATTTTCTTCAAAATGAGCCCCCACTTCAGATTTGCTAAAAATATTTTCATGTGTGTATTATAATGTAAGCTTTCAGCAGGAGAAAAAAATACTTTGGGCTATTCGTAATTTTGGTGAGGAAACAAAAATCCAAAGTGGCGTGTTTCATATATGAAACATATTACCCAATTTTTTAATTAAGTGGTTTCTTCACTATTTTATACACCTCCCCGCCTCCCCCATAGTTTAACCCTATTGGTGAGTAGCTCAAAACAATTTTATTTTTATGTACCACTCTCTTGGATATAGGTTCAATTTTCACTTCTGCTGCAAGCCAAAATAGGGTTTCATAATAGTTTTGAAAAAGGCAATTGCTTTCCTCTTATTGTAGGTTGTAAGTTTTGGGTTTCACTACCTTAAAGAGGACATTTTAGGTTTACAGAAAATGTATAGAAATGATAGAAAATATTTTTTTTTAACCTTGCTTAAAATGTCGTTGAAATCTGCAATACTCACAAGCATAAATCACCATTTTTTATGGGCTGTTAGATGACTGGGGGGGGGGTTGGAACTTCCAGTTGAGAATTTGGTAAACCTTCCACGTTCGGCCCAAAATAGTTTTATGAAAGAACGATAGATGGTGACACGTTATCGCTACATCTATTTATTTTCACGGAAGAATATGAAACTGTGTAGCTAGCAGAATAAAAGCAAGGAAAGTTTTATCTGTCAGGGAAGAACTGTCTTGATCGCAGGAATCAGGACTTCAAAGCAATGTTCAGAGGAAAGACTGCAATTCCGTCGGAATAAATATTCCAGAATATGGTCTGCCAAGTACATTTACATTGCGAGGCTGCCATAAACTGCGCGACTAGTTGTCTGCAATACGAATACCAGTCGCTAACTGTCTCAGTGGATGTGGCCATGTGAGGTTTCTTCAGTCGCCTCATCGTAAGACAATCCTTTGGCGAAAAATACGGGAGAATCGTCACTGTATCAATAGGAATCTCAGCATAAAAAACACGTACCAAGTGTGCGGGAAGAGTACTCATCATTCCCTGAAGCATACTTCTTCCGACACATGAATTGTCCTAAACGATGAGACGCATCGACACATAGTCATGAGATGGCTGAATGCATTTCACGTGCAAGAAGAGCGATGCGGAGGATAGGTAAAGTGCTTACTGGCGGGGCCGAACGTGGAAGTTTAGCCGATAATTTTTGTGTAATAATTATGGCTAGTTGTTTTCAGCTATGGAGAACTTAAGTCTGGGAGAGCACAAACACGCACAAACGTACGTTTGAGATCATCAGCAAATAAAATAATTTATACATTAAAGAGCTTACACCGTCTCTGCATGATATATTTAATTTAAAAAACGACATATTTACATATTTAAAAGATTAAAAACCCATTAGTACTTTCGGGTCGACAATCAACCTTTCTTCAGTTGGAGGAGAGCCGCTGCTGCAAGTGTGCTCCTACACATATGTCCGAGTATGATGACATACAAGGTATGGACTAGCGTTGCAAAGGTGTCACTCTGTTGCCATCATTTCATTGCTAAATCAGATGAAGTCCATGTGGGAATATGATAAACAGGGTGTAAAATATACGAAATATATGTATTATATACATGTATTTCGTATGTATATATATATATATATATACACTGGTGGAAAGTGAAAAAAGAACACCAAGAAGGAATTGGCGGACGATCATGAAATTTACATATGTTAATGGGGTTGAGTTTATGTAGGTGTGATGTTAATTTCGGGACCAACCGGTGAGCGCTTACGCCACAGCATGGCATAATATGCAAATTATCGTCGGTGGTATTTAAGGAGTACAGCGAAGTGAATGTAATCAGTCGTCGGCATACGGGCACGTGTGAAGACCCTGAAGAAGCTGCAATGCCTGGACATGGAAGACGTGTACGATTTCAGCAGTTATCGGACTTTGAGCGAGGTCGTCTAGTCTGACTCAGCGAGGCCGGGTGGTTGTATCGTCGTATTGGGGAGCGAATTCGGCGGGAAGTATCGATGGTGGCATAGATAGTCCTAGAAACATTCCCACACGAGAAGACGTGGAACCGGGAGTCTCAGACGGACTGATGAGCGAACTGATCGACGCATAAGAAGAGCGGTGTTGTCAAGCAGAACATCCACTGCAACACAAATCCGAGCTGCCGTTGCAGCTGAGGTGACTGCGAACAATTCGCAACCGTCTACTGGATGCAGGACTACGTGAACGTGTGCCTCTAGCATGTGTACCTCTGATTCCAGCCCACTGTCAGGAACGGCTGCAGTGGTGTCACCAACGTTTCTTGTTGGGAGCCTCCGATGGCCGTGTGCGTGTTCGCAGACGCACAGGGGAGCGTCTCCACCCTTCTTGCATCCGCCAGCGACATACAAAGCTTACACCTGGTCTCCTGGTGTGGGGACCGATCAGCTATCACTCCTGTACACAACTAGTGTTTGTACCGGGTACGTTAAACAGCACCTCCTACATCAACAACATCATTCAGCCCGTTGTTGTGCCATTTGTAAGGTCGGTCCATCGTGTTGTTGTCCAGCAAGATAACGCACGCCCACACACAGCACGTGCAACGCAACATGCACTTCAAGGTGTGAGACAACTTCCATGGCCTGCACGTTCACCGGATTTGTCCCCCATTGAGCACGTGTGGGATTTTATGGGACAACGACTTATCCGGTCTCCACGGCCAGCCACGACCACCCCGGATTTACGCGTCCAGGTTGAGGATGCTTGGAACTCAATACCTCAAACTTACATCCAACATCTGTACGACAGAGTCCATGCCAGAATTGCACAGTGTGATGCAGTTCATGGCGGTTCAACCTCGTACTAACCATGTTACATGAAAATGTTATTTTTCAGTTTATCAGTAAATACAACTGTATTTTCCCATAATGTTTTGATCATGCTATCTTCTGTATTCTGTTATTATGCTGTATAAATTTCGTTGGTATCATACGTCTTCTTCTTGGTGTTCTTTTTCACTTTCCGCCAGTGTATATACACTGCCGGACAATTGATAAGGACGGATGACAATAGCAACGATAACAACCATAAAATGGAAGGCAGGAAAATGTGGAAATTAGCATAAGTGCGGGATACAGTAAGACGTGTTGTGCGTATGCAAATTTTGGATTGCCGAACTTGTTCGTGACGTCATAGCGCTGATAAGAGATATAAAGGATTTGACGCGTATTGACCGTTGTTGTTCAAACGCAAAGTTGAAAGGGAAAGAATCAATTGACGAACTTGCAATTTTCAGTATGTCTTTCCGACATCACCTAGATGATTTTACGCGTGGCCGTATCATTGGCAAGATTGAAGAAGGGTGAAAAATAACAGATGTTGCCAGGGAGTTCGACGTCAGCCACAGTGTTGTTTCAAAGCTTTGGAAATCATTTCAAACAAATGGAGAGTGTAGCAAACGTCACGGGGTAAGTCGTGTTCGCAGTACGACACCTGCAGAAGATCGGTACATAGTGCTATCAACAAAAAGACACCGGCGCAGCACAGTTAGTGAGGTAGCAAATCAGTTTATGGCTGCTACTGGGAAGCGGATCTCCCGAAAAACTGTCGCCAGACGTTTGCATGAAGGAGGACTATACGCCCGCCGTCCTGTTGTGTGCATCCCATTGTCCAGACGTCACCGTACCGCCCGTTTGCAATGGTGCCATCAACATCGCTATTGGACTGATAACGACTGGTCTGCTGTCCTCTTCTCAGATGAGAGTAAATACAGTCGATCGTTTGATTGTCGACGACAACTGATTTGGCGTAATAGTGGTACTGCATATTGTCCAGCAAACAAACAGGAAAGGGACCGATATCCGACATGTAGTGTCATGGTATGGGCTGGCATCATGATCAATGGCCGTACGTCTCTCTATGTGCTTCCAACTGGGACTATGACTGGCCAACGATACATTAATGATGTTCTGCTACCTCATGTTCGCATGTTCCGTGGTGCTGTCGGTGATAGATTCATTTTCATGGACGACAACGCAACATGTCATCGAACAGTCGCTGTCTAGGAGTGTCTTGAGAGCGAGGATATTCAACGCCTCGTATGGCCAGCACGTTCTCCAGATCTGAATCCCATTGAAAATAATGTGTGGGATGCTTTGGGGAGGAGTCTTGCTGGTCGCCAATGCCCTCCAATAAACAAGGACACCCTCATCCGTGCACTGACAGAGGAATGTGATAAATTACCCCAACAGCTGCTTGATAATGTTGTGCAAAGCATGACACGACGTGTGGAATCTTGCATCGCACTCCATGGTGGCCATATCCCGTATTGACATCTTACGCCGAAACGCCTGCGGACGGTAATTGCATTTTTTTCACGTTTACGTATTCTGCACAAAATAGCCTGTTTGTCCCTTGAACACGTTCCAAAGCCTTCTGGATTTTAGAGCACAATAAATTGTCTTTCTTGCAATGTCCTGGCATTCTGACATTATTTTATTTCACTTGGCATCCAACCACACTTACTTTTTTATGCGCTATATAGCCGTTTATGATCCGTCCTTAGCAATTGTCCAGCAGTGTATATAAACATATATTTTGCCCCTGTTTATCATATTCCCACATGGACCTCATCTGATTTGTGATTTAGCAATGAAATGATGGCAACAGAGTGACACTTTTGCGACGCTAGTCCATACCTTGTATGTCATCATACTCGGACATATATATGGGAGCACACGTGCAGCAGTGGCTTCCTCATATATTTCGTATATTTTGCATTCTGTTTATCATATTCCCACATGGACCTCATCTGATTTGTGATTAGCAATGAAAAGATGGCAACAGAGTGACATCCTTGCGATGCTAGTCCATACCTTGTGCGTCATCATACTTGGACATATATATGGGAGCACACGTGCAGCAGCGGCTCCCCTCCATCTGAAGACGGGTCGATTGTCGACCCGAAAGTACTAATGGGTTTTTAATCTTTTAAATATGTAAATATCTCTCGTTTTTTAAATTAAATACATTGTGCGAAGACAGTGTAAGCTCTTTAATGTATTGTATATACGCAACATCTTCATTAAAATAATTTATTTTGGATCTTCAGATTTTTTTCGTAAGTACATAGTACATAAACTCAACAAAGAGAAATATTCTTTCATATTAAATGTGCAATCAAATAAAAGTAATTTAACCTGTTGAATGTAAAGTTGTAATAAGGTACAGGAATTTTCTTTAGTTAGATGACTGACTTATGAGCATGTTGTCAGTGTTGTATGTGTTTAATTTTTATTTTTTAAGCGAGCAATGTGCGAACAAGAAGTTCAGGATTCTTCTGATTTAGTTAAGTATCTGCTGGAAAATCCGCTGTCTACTTTATCTTACGAAAAAAATGTGAGTTAAAAAATAAAAGGCCAACACCAAAGCTCGACATTGTGCTAAATGAGAAGCAAAAACGAACATTTCCATATAGTTGGTATGAAAAATTTAAATGGTTAACTGCTAGCTGCAGCAGCAAGAAAATATACTGTTTTATATGTTTACTGTTTGGAGGAGGTAAGAAAGAGTGGGGTACTGAAGGTATTTCTAACATTAAAAATCTAGAAAGAAAAGCACCAGATATCGAAAAAAACATTAAAAATAGAGTTTTGAATGGCTTGGTGGAGGTGTACGCATTGAACACGCTCTTTCGGAAGCGGCTAGACTTTCTACAGTAAACACAATGAACAAGTTTCCTCGAACAGGAAAGTTTTGGGTTGCCTAATTCAAGCTGCAGTTTTCCTAAGCAAACAGGAATTAGCTTTCTGGGGTCACAAAGAACTTGAACACTCAAGTAATAAGGGCAATTATTTAGAATTATTGGATTATACGGTGTAAGAGGAGCAGTTTATGAGACCATTTATCGTCTTCGTAAATTTTTAAAGGAACTTCGTCTGAAATTCAGAATGACTTAATTGAAGGAATTAAATATGTTGTGAATGAACAAATTGAAATGGAAGTAAATGAAAGTTCATATCTGTTCAAGCTGATGAAATGTTAGATGTGTCATGCAAGAGTCAGATGAGCATAATATTTCGCTACTGCATAAAAGACAGAGTTGAAGAAAGGTTCATTGGATTCTATGATATCTCCCAAGACAAAACAGCTGTCGGTTTATCTGAAGTAATCCTAAATGTCTTAAAAGAATGGAATGTGCAAAATAAACTAGTCAGTCAAACATATGATGGTGCATCAGTAATGGCTGGTCATGAAGGTGGTGTTCAACATTTTGTCAAACAGCTGTGCCCTAATGCTCTTTTCTTTCACTGTTATGCACACCAATTAAATTTGGTTTTGTTGCATGGGTCTAAAACAATAAAAGAAGTCTGGATATTTATTTGCGACCTAACAGCTTTCCATTGTTTTTTTCAGTAAGTCTTCCAAACGGACAGTGCTTTTGACAGAAAAGGGTTTGAAACTTCCTTGTGCAAGCACTACTCATTGGAATTTTAATTCTAGAGCTGTTTCAACAATTTTTGTACGTTATCTAGATTTGAATTCTGCTTTCATTAAGATAATTGAAGATCCAAATTCCGAGTGGGATCCGGATTCATTACATTGTGCAATGGGATTGAAACAGCATTTGGAAGATCCCAAATTCATTTATTTACTCTGTCTCTACCAAGAAATATTTATTTTTGTTGACCATTTATTAAGAGTTTTACAGTATAAAACAATATCTAATGTTTCGGCTTTTCTGAATGAAATCATAACAACTGTAGAGAACATAAAAAGTCTCTGAACTCAACAGTTTGTTAATCAGTGCATTGATAAAAGTAAAAACCTCAATCATAATCTGGCCTATAGTGATGCAGACAAATCTACTTTAAAAAGACTGACCTACGAAATATTAGATTCCCAAATTATGCAGTTGGATATAAGATTTGGAGACTTTTCTTTACTTCATTTTGTTGAGCTAGTGAATGAAAAACTATATATCCGCTTTACCGGATAGAATTCCCCACAATAAAGCTGCAGCAACTTGGAAAACTATATCCCTTTTTCAGTGCTTGCGCGTCTCCGCATTGGGCATTGTCGTTTCACTCACCGCTTTTTGCTGTCTGGCGACACTGCGGCGATGTGTGAGACGTGCAATTGCCGACTCACTGTCACTCATCTTTTGTGTAGTTTTGTTCGTTTTCGTGATGTGCGTTTTTATTTCTTTCATTCTCATTTGTTGACTGAGGACGCCGCTACACTGCAGCGGCTCCTCAATGACCACTGTGATACTGTTGCCGTGTTTTCATTTTTTAAAGAAATTGACTATTTTAAACGTATCTAGATTTTAGTCTTATCATCATCCTCATTTCTCAGTTTTACTGAATCAGCTAGATTTTAATCATTGTATCATGTTTTTAATACTGTTTTTTTCATGATCTTTTTTAGCCCTTCCATCGTTCTCATTTTTTCAGTTTTTACTTGATCAGCCTGATTTTAAGCTTTTTACCATGTTTTTAATACTGTTTGTTTGTCTTGTGTCAGGCGCTCTTTGGCCAAGCATGGCCCTTTGCGCCACAAAAACCAACCAACCAACCAACCAACCAATCCCTTTTTCAACTGTGAGCAGCTCGAAAATGAGCTTACGAATATTTATGCTGATCAAGCAAAACATCTGCCTCCACATCAGCTCCTAAAATTTTTAGTTTGCAATGACCTGGATTCGGTATATGAGGAGGTTACAAAGTTATTGCGATTAATTTTGACTTTTCCAGTTACCACTTCCAGTAGTGAAAGGACTATGAGTGCACTCAAAAGGATTAAGACATACCTCAGGAATTCTATGTCAAACCAAAGACTTTCCTGCTTAGGAACTTTAGCCATAGAGAGAAACAGTTACTAGGTGAATTGTCAAGTGACTATACTTTCAAAGAATGAGTAATCGATCTTTTTGCTGAGAAGAACCGTCGCTTTGAGCTTGTGTATAAGAAATTATAGGCTGGTAAGAATTCATTCTTTTGTTAACCAGGATTTAAAAAGTAAGTAATGCAATTGTAATCAAAAGTATGTAATGTTTTGTATGTCTGTTCGTCTGTTTACCCTATCCATGGGCATTTGTCTTTTGATTCGATCCCTCTAAAAAACATTTCTCAATAGAAAAATAAAACAAAATTTGACACTATGAAAATTCTTATTTTGCAAATTTTCAGGTGGGGCTACAGAAAGTTGGGAAATTTGATTTATTATTGTCATCAGACTCTGAGGTAGAGTAAAAATAAATTTTTGCGTATTTGATATGGACTGTAAAAATGGCTGAAGGGTCCCATACGTTTTTTAATATTTCTATTAGGGACCATGTGTGTGTTTTAAATGACATTTAGTGCTCTAAATATTTAGAAGTTTGGGTAAATGCTTAACAAAATTTTCATTGTGCATGCGTGCAATCAAATCTTGCATTTTTCGGGTTCAGAGCAGTAGTTCATATGTTCTTAAAAGTTCTATTTTGCAAAGGTGAGCCCTATAAAGCATTACAGCTAACACGTCAAGAAATCTCAAAGCTATTTTTACCCTCCTCTTCCTCACAAAAATATTAGCATTCAGCAAGGCTTTCTTTCCTTATGGACACGGATATGGGAACAAATCATTTGAACTTAAAACAAAAATGACCCGCAAAAGTACTGTTTTTTTTTTGTTTTGTTTTGGAATGGAGGTTTGACGACCACCGTGAGCAACTCAATGGGCTATGAGCAGTCTCCCGTCTCTAATTTATGGCCACTGTTTCCAGGGAAGGGAGAGAGCCAGTGCTGTAAGACAAAGAACATCCATGCCTCACGGGGATTCGAACCCGGATCCCTGATCAGAAGTCATCGCTTAGATCACTGCGCCACCGGGGCGGCAAAGTACTGATCACCCTTATTAAATCTGCATAGTATTAGTTTGTCTAAATAAGTAAATATAGAAATATACCACAATATATCGCAATCCGCAGTGGAAAAAAATACCATTCTTTGTGGGTCTAAGTTTAAGTTGTATGAAATGGAAATCATTACCTTTTTTTTTTCGTTTTCAGGATCGGTTTGGCTACAGTTTAATTTGCTAACAGTCTGATCTGTTATTAAGTTTTGCAAGTTGTGAAAAAAATTGCATTAATGTGGCAGTTTTTTAAAGATACAGTACAGCAATGACACTGCAAACAATATGTCGGCACTAAAATATTCACATGAATATAATTTGCATCTTTGATAGCATGCTATCTATATATGCATTAGCTTAACTGCAAAAAATATAAAAAACAATTTTTAGTCACCCCAACGCAGAGCACCACGCTTCACCACTGAGAAAGGCTAACAACAAAAGCCAGTTCATAGCGACCTTTAGCTCAATAAATAACATCTGCTGTAACAATGTATAACTTCTGCAAAGATAATATAAAATAAATTACATTTTTCTTTGTGTGTGTGCAGAAGAGATGTACAAATTGCATAATCAGCTGAGTCCCCGTTTTGAGAAAGCAAAAGCTCTTCCTGGTACACGCACAATGCATCACTTTACACCACTTCCCAATTTCGGAATTGGTGCTAAGAGATTAAGTTCTGATAAATATTACAGTATTATTTCTGAAATCTGTGTAACTAATTTTCAAGATGAGTTACAGTTACATGCTAACTGCTACATAGCATATGTATATGATTCCTGTTGGTATGTGGGATTTGTTGAAAAGATTAACTATGATGAAGGTGATGTGAGTGTTCCATTCATGCACCCACATGGGCCTTCTCCATCTTTTATTGGCCTAATAATGATTGTGAAGTACCCCTGTCACATATATTTGGTTAAGGTAAACACTGCAACAGGAATAACATACAGCCTATCCAAACAGGCTGAAGACCTGGTTCAGTCAAAGTTTTTTTCATATGAAAATTAATAATTATGTTTAGTTTTAATTCAAACTGACAGAGAAAAGGATTCATTTATCTCTTATGTAACCAAGGAAAAGTTAATTTATAAATCATACATAAACGTATCATTCAATGTCAAAATAATTCATAAAATGGTTTGTTCCATTAGTTTATATTTTTATTAGAATTAGTAAGAAATTTAGAGACATTTAGTCTGCAGTTGCTTGTATTCTTAAAAACAAATAAAGAAAGGAAACAGCTTGGGATAGCATAGGTGGCTCTGTCGGTCGCATTTTTCGTAATTGGCGATTATTTTTAAGCACGGCAACTAAAAAAAAGACTTTGGTGATTTGACTGGCGATTGTGAGCATGGCTTTGCAGGCTAGCTTTTTGATCAGTTACAAATTGGAATTGGTCAAAATATTAAATTCAACTGTAACAAATATAGTGAGTTGCAAGCGCACTCACAGAAGTAAGGCTATACATCTAGACAAGTGTTGCTGCTAAAGTTTGTGAATCACAAACTCTGTAATATGCTCTGGTAAGGTTTTTTTTTTAGTTTTTTATTTACCTTATGCATAAATTGTACATATAGTATTTAGTAGTTAAAAGGTGTTTAAAATATAATTCCATAAGACTTAAAAATATTTTGAAAACAGAAATGAGCATAAATATTCATCAGTTTCTGTGCATTTCCAAGTACTAAAATGTTACCATTTATTCAGAAATATTTCAGAGCCTGTAACTTCGAAACCACTGTGGAACCACAAAATGAAACTCACAGGTTTTGTTGAGCACCAGTAGGGGTATCCTTGGTGGAAAAAAAAAAAAAAAAAATATCTGGTCCCTCTTTTGAGATATGTAACTTTGAAATCTGCAAAAGTTGAAAATTTTGCAACTTTGAGGGAGGGAGGGAGGGAGGGGGGGAGGGGACCAAACCCAGACTTAAGTTCTCCATAGCTGAAAACTCTGTTAACCATAGTTATTACACAAAAATTTCCAACTTGAGGTTCCAACTCCCAGTCACCTTAACAGTCCATCAATAATGGTGATTTATTCTTGCAAGTATTGCAGATTTCAACATCATTTTAAGCAAGGTTTTAAAATAAATATTTTCTATCATTTCTATACATTTTCTGTAAGCCTAAAATGTCGTCTTTAAGATAGTGAAAACCAAAACTTATGATCTACAATAAGAGGAAAGCAATTGACTTTTTTCAAAACCATTGTGAGGCCCTATTTTGGCCTGCCGCAGAAAAGAAAAATGAACCTATATCCAAGATGGTGGCTCATAAAAATTAAATAAATTGGTTTGACCTACTCACCAGTAGGGTTAAACTATGGTGGGGGGGGGAAGATATATAAAATGGTCAAGCAACCACTTAATTAAGAAATTGGGTAATATGTTGGAATGTTCCATGTATAAAACAAGCCATTTTGGATTTTTGTTTTTTCCTCACCAAAATTACGAATTGCCCAAAGTATTTTTTTTTCTCCTGCTGAAAGGTTATATTATAATACACACATGAAAATATTTTTAGCAAATCTGAAGTGGGGGCTCATTTTGAAAAAATGTTTTGTTTAATAAAAATGTGGCCTCATTTTTCCATGTTTTTGTCATTAAATAGAAAAAAAAAGTGTTCTTTTAATTCTGAAAATGTGCAGAAACAAGTTGTTCCCAAATGCATGGAGCGTACAAATCATTTAAGAAAAAAAAAATATGGGTATAACAGCTAGTTGTGAAGTTATGAATGTTTTTGTCCTACAGTGTTGTTGCGAAAACTCATAGCACAAATACTTTAAAGGCAGAGCTACCCAATTTTTAAAGTGACAGTACTCAAGATCTATTGGACTGATCGACCTAAAATTTTAACAGGTTTCATAAATCACCAGTACAATACTTTGTGCCAATTTTCACAAAAATCTGAGATGGGTGGGTGACATCTCTTTCAAATGCTGGGTTATCTGACATGGAATGACCCAGGCTTTAATTTTACATAAGTTCTTCACAAAGCATTAAAAAAAAAAAAAAAAGAAACAGCAAAAACAAAACAAAACAGGTAACAGTTAACTAAGAGACATGGATGTAGCTAAACTAGGAGCTTCCTTGGAATTTGTGTATTATACAAGCTTTAAAATCAAACTGCAGAAACTGTGGTGCATTTTTATTGTAGTTGGAATTGTAAGATATACTCTCATTGTATAATATTTATGAAAAGAGATAATCATGATTTGCTTACAAATTGCAGATGCTTTGAAAAAGTGTCAAATCAAAAATGCAGTTCCTACTTTTGCATTTTAAAATCTACATTTATTTTTTTCTCAAATAATAGTTGAGAATACACAATTTGTATTCTGCTAGAGTAAAAATGTGGGGGAAGTGACCGTTTTGTAGAGGAGCAAAAGGAAAAGTAGAGTCTCTGTCATTCTGTTTTTATTTATTCACTCAAAGAATGATTCAGAACATTCTAATGCTTTGTCTAGGACTGAAAATAAGCATTTGATTTTCTTGAACCAAATAAGAATATTGATGAGACAAAGAATGTTTGGGGGATTTATAAATTTAGGATACATGTAGCAAATAAAGTGAGGGAAATGGGATAAAACTGTTTCTTTGTGAAGTATAAACCAACTATCTTATAAATACTTATGTCTTCACAGACTGACATAGAAATAGTGTTATCTTAGTACATAGATATTTTTAATAGTAAAGTCTGAACTGGATCGGTGACTGCTTATAGCCCATTGAGTTGCTCATGGTGGTTGTTAAACCCCCGATAAAAAAAAAAAACAACAACAAAAAAAAAACACCAATGGTATCACTTTCTTCAGGAGCACCTGTCTGTAAAAAAATTCTTGGGTGAACACAAATCAGAGAAGGGGTATAGCATATAAATGTTCACCTTGAAATTTTTTCTAAACCTTTTTTGTAAAGAAATAATTTGGAGAGGGGGTTGCAAAGTTCCATATTTGACTTACATGTGCCACATAACATGGAAGTTTTACCACATGTAGCATATGTTCCATATGAGGTGTTTCTAGTGCTTTTTAATAGAAAACTCAAATCATGTATTATGCAAAAGTCTCACAATGCCAGGTGACAGCTAATTTCAGTGTAGAGCGATTATAATGTTAATTGTGCATCATACATACATACATACATACATATCACTAAGCTGTTCTATGAGATTCAGAGGTTAGCTCCACAAAGAAATACAAACTACCAGATACATTTTAACTGATGATTTACTTACTGTTGCCATATCAAACTTCTCTATTTACAGCAATCTTGACACACAACTCGAGCTTCACTGACATCCATCACTTGACATACACAAGACCTTCTATACTTCATACTCATAATTTTTTTCTCGTGCAGACATTCCTGAATCCGATCCTCCCACGACTTCCTTGGCCTTCCTCTGCCTTTTCTTCCTGCCACTTGGGCTAAAAAAATTTCTTAGTAAGCATCTCGTCACTCATTTTTTTCAACATGGCCAAACCACCGAAGCATATTAGTCTCCACCTTGCTAAAAACATTTTGCTTTACATTACACAACTGCAACAGATCTTTATTCCTCACATACATTTCATTTCTTTTTAAAGAAATGTAAATTGTTATTCATTAAAAATCATTGGTGTTAATCCATTTGGTACATTTTACTTTAAACATTTTTTTCCCTTTTTTCTATTGCATTTTTCTTTGTAAAACAAGTTTTGCATGTTTTAGGTCAGGTAATGAACTTTTATAAATATGCACTCCTGTCTAAACAAGGAAATTGTGTCATTGTTCACAGAAGGAAACCGATTTTTCAATTCTTCGTAAGGTCCTTAATAACTCCTCTCCTAGTTATCCCTATGAATAGCATGACAAATGTGATAAAATTTAACAGTTTATATCCAGAAAGGTATTCTTGTTGTAAGTCCTCCAGAAGACAATCGAAAGATTCAGCTTGTATGTGGAGGAATTTCTGTGTAGTTTTTAGATACATATCATAAAGATGAGCCTCTTTTGCAAACATGATACATAATATAGCCTGCTACATGAGTGAGGGCTTCTTTTTCATATTTGTTTCCCACTCCACAGGACAAGGATCTTCGTTAAACTCATTGAATCACATGCTTTCAACATTTGGTTTCATTTTGTGCTACCTTTATTTAGGCCCTATAGCATTTTCCAGCAGTTGAGCTGTTAAATATGAATCAAAATGTTTGTATGCATTAGATATGTTTGCTTTAGGTGAAATGTATGAGAAGTAACTGTTTAAGACAACTTATGACTAATGAAGGTATCAAATCAATGTCAACCATCATAGCACAAATAGATATCTTTAATGAGTTTTTAAAATCACTTTTTAATAAGGGGGGAGGGGCCGCCGGAAGTCGAGAAGGGGGACGATCTGGGGGAGGGGCAAAAATCCTATTTGTAATGTGTATTTATCATGTTTGCTATCTTGTATTGTCATATTTAATTTGTATTTGTGATCTTTGTAATGTGCACATGTACAGTTTCCTCATCCATTGTTCAGTGATTCGCTCATGGATCCTGAGCATGCGTAGGCACTCCTTGTTTAAATAGATGTACATCATCTATTTAAACAAGGAGTGTCTGTGGTACAATCCCAGTGTTCATTCCACCTGATGAAGAAACTTATGGGGTTTTGAAAGATTTTGTTCGGGTTTTAATGTTACTTGCTTTTATTGTAAAGTGGTTTTAAATACTCATTAAAGATACATCTATTGTGCTATGACTGCTGACATTGATTTGATATCTACTTTGACATGATGTGTTACGTATAGATAATGAAGAAGGATTATTGTTAAATTTCCTGTCCTCTAAGCTGGCTGAACAAAGTTTCCAATGCATCCTATGTCAGATGAGATATCATGATGCACTTTATTCCAAGTCTTTTCATCACCTGAAGCTAGCTTGCTCACTATGAGATTTTTCAGCTGACAGGCAAGAAAAGGTGGTGGCTTTTGTTCCTTTGAGCAGTTAGAATCTGCCTAATTTGTAGGTAAGAATTTGGATTTCTGCATCACTAAGGTTTACTAAGTATAATTTCCACTGTTCATGTATATCCCACATGGAGAAATTTATCAGAACTGCTTCAAAAATTTTTGCTACAATGTTTAATTAGAAATGTAGGCATTAACAGATAACTAGTGTATTTTTCTTGTTATCACACAAAGAATGCTGAATAAGTATGTTCTATTCAAACTGAAGACTTCTAAAAATGTAGCATTTATTTAGAAAATTTATACAAAATCTGTAAATTTCAAAAATGAAATTTTCTACAGTAAACTATAGTCATGGCTTTTCAAAATGAAAACTGAATGTGTTTTCAATCTATAGTAATTAAAGAGAATGTCTCTGTTCATGTATTAAAGCCATAACTCATCATGAAATCATAGCAGATGCTTCAAAATTTGGTACATTGTTTTTTATTACTGTCAGAGTTGTAGGAAGTTTCAAAAGGGAGCATATTAGAAACAACAATATGTTAACAAGATATTACTATGGGACCCAAAGAGGCAGCTGAAAATGCATGCATATAGAACCTTGAATGTGCATGCACTACCACTGGCACTGGCATTAAAATGTTTCTGTCACATGATCTTGAAAAGCAAACTGTGTTTCTTCAATTGGGTATTGCTATTCCATCAGTTTTTGCAATCTTTGGTGGTGGTGGTGAATGTATGTCACTCTTGTGAAATATGCAGTGTTTCACTACCAGCCTTGAGTAGGGGTAAATTATTTCACCTGCAGTTTATAAAAGATGCAGATGTGCATGTCAAACTCATTTTCATTACATTTCTGAAAGAGGAAATTCATAGCTGCAGCTAGAGCCATGGAAACAAATTGAGAGAGCAGAGAAAAGAAGTATTTTAACAACTAAAGGAAAGATGATTAATGAAGTTTTTAAAGAGGTATTATGAACTGAGATTTTTTCTGTATTCGTGTGTTTCAAAGATATTATTGTGCTGCTAACACACACGCACAACATTTGCACACTTAGTGTGCATACAAAGTGAATAGTATTCATGGTTGTGATGGTGATTCTGTCAACACAATCATTCACTGTAGTAAAAATCGAAATATACTGGTTGTATCTTTTAAAAACGTCATACCTGGGTTGTGCAAGGTTCAATTTAGTTAGTTAAAAATAAGTCCAAAAAATCAACTATATTGATGAGAGTAAAAGAAAAAGGGGTCTATGGAATAAAGCAATACCAGTGCTTTTTAAATAGTTTGAACTTTATATGTCATGATTTGATTTGCTCAACACCTTGACATAATAAATACACCAAGCACTTCACTGTATATAGTGGGCACTATTTCGGCAATAAGAAAACCCTTAGGACATTGACAGGCTTACAATGATTTAGCATTAGAAGCGATATCTTCAGAATTGTGATGCCGTCTCCTTCCCCATCTCAGCCTACCATAATAAGCCAAACTGATAATTCAGCGTATTCATGTCGAGTTTATTAAATTACCACAGAAAATTGCTTCATTCAATTTGATGCATGTAAACATTCCATTGTGGTAAAAGTGGGTGGTGGTGTTTATTTTGGAATTTTTTTTTTATTTGCAGGCTTTTGATTGTGAAGTTTTGCATAGATACTTGTTTGAAAATGAAGTGAAAATGGTAGATTTTGTAAGGTGGTGTGGTGTGTATTGCTCATGTTCTTCTAGCCTGGATCACTAATAGCAGTGGCCTATATTCCCTTCTCTGAGAGTGCAGTAGGGTGTACAGTGAGCCATCAGTACAATAGGTAAAGTGGATGCACATTAAAGCTTTGTACTTACCCTTAATTTTTGAGTTGCCTTGATATTACTCGCTATCTCAATGAACTACTTGTTCAATGTAGTTATACTTTTATATAACAAAATGGGCCAACCTCAGGCTGGCAGTTGGTGTTTGTGCACACTATTATGTAAGGATGTAATTGTGACTTGTTCTCGATGTTTGTTTTACAGTTAGTAGTGTGCCCTGAGCAAAGTGATCACATTTTAATTTGATTTTGGGGGAGTGACAGGGTCACTAATGTTCAGCTTTTAACCAAGTTGATTGCACTTTTGAATGTTGCAGTACCTTTTATTCCCATCAGAAAAACAGTATTAAGAATGTTTTCTGCATTTGTTTAAAATGAGAGTTTGTTTCTGGCATATTGATATATCAAAAGTTGAACCTATTTATTTTGAAGCCTCATCTAGTGGAATGGAAGGTTGTGAAGATTTATACTAAGTTTTTTTATCTGTTAATATTCAAGATGACATATACACTGAAGTGCCAGAAAAACTGGTACAGACAAGCTTATGCAAAATGCATAGCAACATCACCTATGCACATACTCGGTTGTGTCCGCCAGTGCGTATATAAAGCGATAGACATCCTTACCAGCTGTCAAAGCTGTTTTCAGCATGGGAATGACAAGTAATAACGATTTAAGCCATTTTCAACGCGGTGTCATAGTTGGCGCTCGTGAGATGGGCCATAGTATTTCAGAGGTAGAAACGAAGTTCGGATTTTCACGGACATCCATTGCAAGGGTGTACCATGACTGCAAGAATTCCGGCAAAACCTCCAACCTACGATACCAGTGTGGCCGTAAAAGACATTGGGTGAACGTGACCATCGTTGGCTGTCAAGAATCGTTTCACGCGATGGGCATGCAACACTCTCGCAGGTATCATCGGAATTCAATGCTGGAGCCTCAACAAGCATCAGCGTCCGGACTGTGCAACGTACCCTGCACGATATGGGCTTTGGGAGTCGACGCCCAACTCGAGTCCCCTTGATGGGTGCACGACACAGAGCTATGCGCCTCACTTGGGCACAGCAACACCGCCACTGGACACTTGATGACTGGAAACAAGTAGCCTGGTCTGACGAGTCGCGTTTCCAACTGTATCGGGCAGATGGAAGGATTCATGTGTGGCACAAACCCCATGAAGCTATGGATCTCATCTGTCAACAGGGAACTGTACCGGCTGGTGGGGGGGTCTGTAATGGTATGGGGTATGTTTAGCTGGACTTCACTGCGACCCCTGGTACGTCTACAAATGTCTGTGACCGGTCAACACTATGTGCAAATTTTTTCTGATGAGGTACACCCGTTCATGTCCTGCATTCCTGCTAATGGGTTCAGCCTGTTCCAACAGGACAATGCACCTCCACAGAAGTGTCGAACGCCACATTATGGTTAGAGGAGCATTCATCTAAGTTTGGGGTGTTGCCATTCCCACCAAAGTCCCCAGATCTGAACGTGATAGAACACATTTGGGATGCTTTGCAACACGCTATCGAACACAGGAATCCGAGACCTTGGAATAGACCCAAGTTGTGGAACGCTCTGCAGGAAGTATGGTGTGCATTGCCTACAGCATATTTCCAGAAGCTAGTGGAGTCCATGCCTCGTCGTATTTCTGCAGTCCTGCGCTCCCGTGGGGGACCTACCATGGATTAATTAGACTGGTGTACCAGTTTTTCTGACACTTCAGTGTATACATACATACATATCAGTAAGCTGTTCTTTGATATTCAGAGGTTAGCTCTTCACAGAAAGAACTTACCGTTGCTGTATCAAACATCTACATTTACAGCTATCTCGGCACACAGCTTGAGTTTCATTAACATCCATCACATGTCGCACTCAAGACCTTTTGTACTTCATACTCATTATCTTTTTCTCATGTAGATATTTCTGAATATGGTCCTCCCATGATTTCCTTGGCCTGTCTCTACCTTTATTTCCTGCCACTTGGGCTGATTAAATTCTTTTAGTAAGCATCTCATCACTCATTCTTTCAACATGGCTAAACCACCTAAGAATATTACTCTCCACCTTGCTAACAACATTTCGCTTCATATTACACAACTGCAACACATCTTCATTCCTCACATAATGAAAACTTGTCTCCCCCTCCCCCTATAAGTAACGCATCTCTCCAGCACACAAATGACTCATATGTCTCTTCTGTAGTACCCAGGTTTCACTGCTATACATTAGAGTAGGAAGAGTTACACTTTCATACATAGCCATTTAGGACTTTCTTGAGAACCCATCATTCCTGTGAAATCCTCCTAAAGCAGCTATGACTTTCAATGAAGAGTTCACTCGCCTACTAATTTCGCTTATATAATTTGTTCTCTGTGTCGAACATGCTTCCTAAATATACAAACTCTATAACCTGGTCAATCTCTGTGCCATTTAGACATATTTTGCATTCAGTACTAACAGTTACTTGCTCAATAACCATAATTTTGGTTTTTTCCTTATTTATACTTGAAATTCATGAAAACTTCGTACATCTGGGCCAGCATACTCTGCAACCCACTATCACTCTCTGCCTGTAGAACTGTGTCGTCAGCATGTAGCAATCTACATACACTGACATTACCAAGACACCAGCTAGTATTGTCCATAGAGCTAAACCAGTATTGAAGATGACCATTTCCATCTCAATTCAGGCAGGCATGACCAACATGTGTCAGTTGACCATCTCCAATTTTTTTTTGAATAAAATATGGTAGCTACTCCTGATAGAGATATAAAGTACTGCAAAAGGATTTTTCATAAAAAAATTTTTGGTCGAGCTACAGCATTTTGAAAATAGGCAAAAAATACACTCGTGACGAAAATCGTGAAACGCCAAATTTTTAAGTGCATACTGCCCTGAACTATAACAGGTAGAGACTCGAATTGTTTTTTATTTTGAAGTTATTGAATTGGCCTTTCTTCAAATTCACAGAAATTGGTCAAACGAATGTTACCAGATGGCAAAAAAAATAAATAAATTATATTTATCACAAAAAATTTTTAATTTTCCACAAACTTAGGATTTTTTTTTATAGGAAAAAGACTCGTCAGGTAGGTAAGTGTGCCAACCTGCACCCCTACTAGGGTTGTCATAGCAGTAATTTTATTTTTATCCTATGATGCTTGTAACTCATAAAATTAATTTTTTAAATATACAAAAATTCAAAAATCAACATTTTTGAATTGCAATATCTCAAAAACCCCATTTTTTAAAATTCTGAAATTTTGTCCAAACAATGTCCTATTGATAGGTAGTTTACTGGGGGAGTCAGGTTACTGGATTTTTGCCTTAAAAATTTCTTACATATTTTTGAAAATTACATTTTTTTTTCAATTTCTTTTTTTCCCAATTTTTGAAAAATGGCACTTTTTTTTTCAAATTTTTGAATTAAGTGAAAAAATGAGAACTGTAAACATTATTTAATTAATTTTTAATAACAGGAGAACACAATTCCCGGCAGGGCTCGCACTAAGCATTCAACAAGTAACCAAATGTGACTAAATCTGAAAATGGCAAGAAAAAATTAGTGACAGTGAAAATGGTGGTGAATAATTTTATGAAACTTGGGCAATTTTTGAGTCATGGGTAATCTGAAATTTGCATTAATTTTTGGGCTAAACTGCAGCTGATATTATTTCAAAGTTTGATTTTCCAAAGCTGTGGCACTGAAAATGGTACTGCCCAGTGCAATTTTTATGGAGTACTGTGAAACACCTATTAAGGCTGCTTGAGAGTCATTGGGGGAGTCAATGAAAATAAGAGCTACTGAAGGTGGGGGATATCGAGAAAAAAGAAACTCTTCCGTAATTTATAATGAGTGGATCCAGAGAAATGGGATAGCAGAGGTTAAACAGTCTGCAGCACATAGTCCAGTGTTGGTGTTGCACTTTGACTTTGCTCAGAACTGATCTGTAATTCTACCTGATGAAGTGCAAAGTTACTACTGGCAAACAATGTCCAGATCTCACTCTTTACATGCATTGTATACTTTCCAAATGAGGCTAGTCTTTTGTGGTAGCATGCAATGATATAAACCATGACACAGCACATGCTCTGTGTGCCATTCTGCTCATAAAAAGTGAAATTGCTAAGACTTGTCCTTTGGAAGAATTTAAAACAATTGTTTATGTCTCAGATGGAGCAGCCGGGCACTTCACTTCAAAAACAATTATCAGTTCTATGAGAACTTATGAAGGGGGACCCAAATGTAACAAGGAAGTGGATCTTCTCAGCCACAGACCAATGCAAGAGTGCATGTGATGGTGTGTTTGGCTTGTATAAACATTTTGCTACTAAATTCAACTTACAGAAAGAAGCTTCACAAGCTATAAGAGATGCACCTTCATTTGTTGAAACTGTCTGCCCCTTGATCCCAAAGACTAAACTTCTACTCCTCACAACTTGTGAAGTTCAATCCTATCAAACCAGCAAAGTAGAAGAGTGGGGTACAGTAAAATCTGTTGTTGAAATACAGTAACAGCATTCCTGGTTAGTACAAGGAAATAAACCATCAATGGCCAGAACAGTCTGGCACCCACATAAAGCAGTGCAGTTTTCAAGCCAACAAAAAAAAGAACCCATTTTCTGTTAATGATTTCAAATAGGAGAATTTATAGGATGCATTTATGACCATAACTGGTGGATGGATGGGACAGATTACAAACATATCTAAAGAATTTGAGGACATAACAGTATCTTTCATGGACCAGTCAGAGGTTTTTGGTGGCCAGAAGAATGTGGCAAGAAAACAGGTCAAGTGTCCAGTGCCCTTAAAAAATTTACTTCTAAAGGTGAATGCCCCAACTCCTGTTGGATGTTCTGCACGACTTCATACCTTTGATGAGAAGGAAGTTGATAAAATCCAGCAGCTTTTCTCAGTTTGAATAATTTGTAGTTATGATGGTAAGCCCATAATTTTTTTTTTTTTTGAGGCTTTTTTTATGTAAACAGAAATTGAATCTTAACTGCAACTGAGATAAAGTATTGTATGTGTAAAGACTATGGATTTAAAAAATATTAACATGTACATAGGTGACAATTATTGAAAATCATGAAAATGGCTTTAAAATATAGATTGACACTGCAATTTGAATATATACTCAGGTAAACTTTTCAGAAATATCTTTCAAAGTTTTTTTTGTTTTTTTTAAATAATAACCCAACCGTGAGGTTCGAGCAGGAGAGAAGTGCATTTTCAAAAATTTGTAGGAAAATTTCAAGGCAAAAATCCAGTAATCTGATTCCCCCAGTTAACTACTTACCATTAGGACATTGTTTGGACAGTATTTCAGAATTAAAAAAAATGGGGTTTTTGAGCTATTGCAATTCAAAAATGTTGATTTTTTGAAATTTTGTATATTTTAAAAAATAATTTCATGAGTTACAAGCATCACAGGATAAAAATTAAATTATTGCTAAGACAACCCTAGTAGGGGTGCAGGTTGGCATACTTACCCACCTGATAAGCATTTTTCTTAAAAAAAAAAAATCCAGATTTGTGGAAAATTAAAATTTTTTGTAATAAATATTTTTTTTTTTTTTTTTTTTGCCATCTGGTAACATTCGTTTGACCAATTTCTGTGAATTTGAAGAAAGGCCAATTCAATAGCTTCAAAATAAAACAAGAAAGATGACACCGAATTTTCGGGTGTAATAAGCACATCTTTTGAATCCGTTCTGACACAAATTAAATTTATCAAAGCTATTCAAAGTCAGTGGAACCGGTATGGAAAACAATAGATCTGACGAAAGAAAGAAGATTTTCAATCGGGTTTTTAATCCCTCAAATATTGCTGTAAACAGAATTGTGAGCTTACGAACTCTTAGAAACAGAGATATCGACAAAAATAAGATGTGACTTTACGTCCCCTGGTGGGAAAACCATGCATTATTTTAGGAAGAAAGTATTCTCAAAACGTTTATCCATATAAGCGGTATCAGTCCAAGAAAAAAAAATTAGTTGAGTTTTCAGGAGCCCAGATTTTGCAACAAATACTTTAGAAGCAGAAATTAACACTTATGACCCCTGGTGGCTAAAATCATTCTTTACCAAACATTAGAAATTATGTGAAAAATATTTTCCATCAGGTCTTGTATGCGATACAGGAAGAATTTTTCAAATCAGAGCTTTAGGAGCAGAAATAACACAGAAAACACAATTTACTGTTGTGCCCCCTAGCGGAAAGTCTATGATTTACTTGAAAATTTTGAATTTATAGGAAAAACATTTCGCATCGGAAACACTATCCAACAAAGAAGGGAGTTTTCAAATCGTACTCTTAGAAGTGGAGATATTGACAAAAATAAGATATACATCTATGCCCCCTGGCGTAGAAACCATGCACTATTTTAAGAAGAAAATGTTTCTAAAAGGTTTGTCAACATGAGTAGTATCGGTCAACAAACGACGCTTTTTTCAATCGAGAATTTAGAAGCTCATATTTTGCTGCAAATACAACAGAAGCAGAAATTAAGATTTACGCCCTCTGGTGGCCAAACTATTTTTTACAAAAATTAGAAATTATGTGCAAATGATTTCCCACCAAAAGCTGTATCCGGTGCAGAAATAATTTTTCAAATCGGAGATTTAGAATCAGAGATATAGGGAGAAACACAATTTACCGCTACGCCCCCTAGCGGAAAGTCTATGAATTACTTGAAAATTTTGAAATTATAGGAAAAACATGTCGCACAGAAAACACTATCCAACAAAGAAGGAATTTTTCAAATCGGACTCCTAGAAGTAGAGATATTGACAAAAATAAGATGTACATCTATGCCCCTGGCGGAGAAACTGTGGAATATTTTAAGAAGAAACTATTCCAAAAAGGTTTATCGATGTGAGTGGCATCAGTCCACGAAATAATTTTTTCAATCGATATTTTAGAAGCTCCGATTTTATTTTAAATACATCAGAAGCAAAAATTAACACTTACGCCCCTGGTGGCCAAAGTATTCTTTACCAAAAATTTGAAATTATATGCAAAAGATTTTCCATCAGGAGATGTATCCGCTGAAGAAAAAAAATTTCAAATCGGAGTTTTAGAAGAAGAGTTATTGGGGGAAATGTAATTTACTTTTACGCCCCCTAGCGGAAAATCTATGGGTAATTTGAAAAAGTAACTATATCTAAAATACTCCTTGACATAAATGGAATCGAAAGATAAATTTTTTTTTCAATCGGATGTTTAGAAGCAAATATGTGGAATAAAACGTATTTTTAAATTCGACATCATCTGCATTTACACCCTCTAGCGGCAAAATTGTGCATCGTAAAAAAAAACAAAAACAAAATAAAGGATCATCATTTGCATATTTCAAGCTTCCCAATGCAAAAAGAATTTTTCAAATTGGGCTAATAGTTGCAGAGATATCGTGGGTACAGACGGACGGACGGACAAACCGATAAAAGAAGCACGATCTTTTTTTACAAAAAACGTGCTAAAAATTCGAGTCTCTACCTGTTATAGTTCAGGAGCAGTGTGCACTTAAAAATTTAGCGTTTCACATGATTTTCGTCACAAGTGTATGTTTTGCCTATTTTCAAAATGCTGTAGCTTGACCAAAAATTTTTTATGAAAAATTCTTTTGCAGTACTTTATATCTCTATTAGGAGTAGCTACCATAATTTTTTCAAAAAAATTGGAGGTGGTCACCTGAGACCCCCTGCCTGAATTGAGATGGAAAGGGTCAGATGACAAAAGTGGTATTAACACATTTTGGTGAGATTGTAGGTTCTGTTAGAAAACATCCAATGTGCATGTTTCGTACTTCAGCACCCGAGTAGTAGGAATGATTAGAAGAGAATATGTAGCTTTTAAGTGCTTAGTACATAAATATGAATTTAACTAATTGTTGTTGAATGATTTCATAGCAAATGAAAGTAGAACATGCAATAAAGAACTGCCTAACCCCAAAATACTTTTAACTGTGATATGCACAATTACAGTGCTTAAGAATGTGTAGAAGCATATCAAAATTTTATGGATTATTTAACTGTTGCTTACAATCACCAGTGGTTTTGATGGATATGCAGTGTAAACTAACTGGATGTTGGCTTTGCTCAATATATATATTTAAAGTTATATGAATAAAAAAATGTGAAATGTGTAAGTAGCAATTTAACAAAGTAAAATGCTAAAATGTAATGCACTGGGTTATGTAGAATTCATAAAAATGAATGCATCAATCTTCTGAAAGATAATGTTATTTTTTGTTAAGGAAACATTCCATTTCGATCATCCATCTTATGGTAGCAGCACCTCACCTTATGAAATTTTTAAATAGTTTGGATTTGTGGAAGAGGAATCCATTTGTTAATTTTGTTATCCTGTGATGTGCTTTTGCTTGTATGGTTGAGTTTGGCACTTCCTCAGCTAAGAATACAGCAGTTAAACCAGTTCCAGTATGATCAGCTATGTAGTAGATGGCTCAAATGTGATGGTAACAGATTGGAATATGTCACATCATCTGGTGTATGATTATACTGCCTGTAATTTACCAAAATATGGTGTGACAGCATCTAAGTATTTGTATATGAGGTGCACAGTTGAATATGTGTGACTTGCTGGGTGAAGTTAAAATTTTTCCATGGTAGATGTTTCACTATTCACAGCTGTTACCACAAAATGAAGACTGAGATATTCCATCAAATCTAATACTGTTTTATCATAATTCCAGTCATTTTCGTATTGTATGAGCATCCTAGGAATGGATGTTAAACTCAGTTCTATCCACCAACACCTAAAAATAATTGATTTGCATGTTATTTCTATATGAGATGTACAGTTATCCATCTCACACTATGCAGCAAATTTTCATTGCCATGTTTCACTATAATTTTTGTTTAAAAGAGGTGTGTGTACATTCATCTGGTCTGATATCTCATGTCAGGTGTTCTAATGACAATGCTGTTCCTTTGATCTTGTCACTCAAAGTATACTTACCCCAATGTATAAAATTTATGTTGCCCCCTTATGCTCTTCCAATAATTTTAACTTTTTCTATCTGATTGAAAATCTTTCCATAAGAGTTGATGAGTTAAGCTTTTTGTCACCCAACACTTTCAAGTATTTTTGTGTATCACTCTACCTTGTTCATATAAGCCTGCACGCACGCACGCACGCACGCACACGCACGCACACACACACACACCATTACCTAGAGCAAAGAAACTACTAAAGACAATAAAAACAGAGCATAAAGAAACTTAATGATGTAGAGCATTTTTCTTAGCAAGCAAAGTATATTTATTAACACATGAAATGAAAAACACATCAATACGTGAGATGCAGAACAGAAATTGGCAGCATAATAGAAGACAAACTGAAGACATTTATCACACTGATAATTATTTGTTCCTGAGTAGTTGATTACAATGATTCTGAATCATTTCTTTCATTCTGTTGACTGAATTACTTTAATTCTTGGAAGGGATTTGAACCCTGCATTCAGCACCTGTAATGTGTCGCTGTTCAAATCAATCAGGAATGCACAGTATTGAAGAAAAAAGACTTCTTACCTGCCATTCAATTTTTGAACGACGGTTCTTGGGTGCCGTGTGTTGAGGTCGATATATCAGTTGACAATAGCACATTAATCCACATTCTGCCGAAGTTTTCACAATGATTCACTCGAGACAGGAATAAACATCAACATACACATGTATATTTTACACTACACAGATGACCGACTGTACACATACTAAAAAAGACAAGTAACATAAAACACCGGCGTTAATTTTCCTCTTTAGTTCCATCGTGTTCAAAACACAAGAGTTCTCCTTTCAGAGTTCAAATCACATGATTTTTTCTCCTCCTCTCACTTCCCATGGAGCGACAGCGCCCTCTATCAGAAACAGTTTTCACAGCTGCTTGGATTTTATTTATTTTTTCTCTTCGTGAGTTGTTGCTCTTCTGACATCCTCCCACCTTTGAGCTTCGGGATCAAGTCACGAAACTCAAACACATAAAACGTTATAAGTTCATTCGCCACACTGGCTTTAAGATCCGTCCATAACGGGATCGCACGTCTCCACCACCCATCGCTTCTTCTTGCTTTTCTGACACATTCTTTTGTAACTTGCCGTATCGTCTTTCTACACTTTATTATCCAATAACGTTCACACAGAGTAGTCGAGATTAGGACCTGCAGACCAGCATGGCCTAGTTCAACATGTTTTTCCCAAATTAATTTTTTCACTATGTAATGTTTAGAAGGCAGTACTACTGGATGACGAAATGCCTCCGAGTCCCTTCTCATGGTGATTCTCGTATTGACTCGAAGCAGCCCTTCCACGTCGATAAAGGTTTTCAGAGAAGTTTCTCTATTTTCGCCAAAACTCTGTCTTTGGACTTCTTTCAACATTACCATTTTGGCCTTTTCGACTTGCTCTACACTTAACTCACCGAAACATCTTTCAGTTTGTTTGGCCTTTGCATTCCTGTAAAAATGAATAATCCATGCCATGACTCTGATTATTCTGCTATACGAGGAGATCTTCGTAGAATGTTCAAAAACCTTCTCGATTTCTGTGTTAGTAGCAGACACAATAGTTTTCGCCTTTCTGAATTCACAACCTCCAAATTTGGAAGCGCTTCTGAGGCTGGCCATTCATCACACGGTAATCTTAGCCACTCCGGACCTTCCCACCAACAAGAATTTTTCAATTCTTTCACTGTACATCCTCTAGAAGGGAGATCCACAGGATTCATAGACCCGGCAATGTGCCTCCAGTCTTCTGGGTCTGTTAGCCGCCAAATTCCCTGAACACGATTGTAAACGAAGGATGCCCAATTTCCATTTCTTTTTATCCAGTATAACACATTTACAGAATCAGACCAGTAGTACGTAGGCACGTTCTCCAGCCCCAAATCTGATTTCGTTGTTTCTGCTAACCTAGCTCCAATAGTGCAGGCCAAGAGTTCCATCCTGGGTATGGAAGGTAATTTCAAAGGGGCGACTCTACAACGTGCTTTTAGTAGCTGACACGTAGTGGAACGATCATTTTGACATCGGACAAAAATACAAGTAGCAAATGCTATCTTGCTTGCATCACAGATCACATGAAGAGATACCTCCGAATTGGTTGAAGCATCCTTTAGTATGCATCGTGGAATCAACACACCACATAAGCCTTCCAATTGCGTCTTCCAACGTTCAAATTTTCTAGATATAGTCGGAGGCAGCTTAGGAGTCCCAAGTGATCCCGTTCTTCCAACATTCTTGCAGCAAAACCTTTGGCCCCAGTGTGACCGGGCACGTGAATCCAATGAGGTTGAATACTCGATGGACGACTGAGACGATCTCTCGTTCTGTCAATGGGGACTTTTCACCGCTAGAGAGCCCCTTCATGTCAATAGACAGCTCATCTGAACTCAGTGTCCAACTTAATCCCAGCACTGGGACCTTCCTTGCATCTCCATCTTCATCCTCCACTTTTGACGACGCAGGAGCATGCTCCCACCCTCGCAAATCGAACTTGGCTGCACTGAGGATACTTCGTGACTCAAAAATGAACTTTTCAAGCTCTTCTCAGCTATTCACACTTGAAAAACAATTGTCAACATAAAATGACCTCAGGAGCTTTTTCGCCGTTTCCTGCAGATGATCCGGCGCATTCTTCAGGTGAAATTCCATTGTTGCTCCCAGCAGGAAAGGGCTCGAAGAAATTCCGAAAACAACTCTTCGGTGCTGGAAGATTTTAAGATTTTCTTCCTTACCGTTCTCCCACCACAGGAACCTCAAAAATGGTCTATCATGCTTCTGAAGTTCAATCTGTAAGAAAGCTTTCTTTATGTCGGCAGTTACCCCAATTTTCCCCATCCGAAATCTGTTTATAATCGAGGGTATAAGTTCTACAACATTCGGTCCCTTTTCCAGACAATCTTTAATGGAGGGGGAATTCTTCCCTCTCGCCGAGCCATCAAAGACGGGTCTCACTTTGGTCTTTGAGTTCTCCTTGAAAACAGGATGATGAGGTAAAAAATGCTCAGATTTCACATTCTCCTCAGGAGATTTAACTTCTTCTATAATGCCCTCCTTCAGCCACTCCCGGAAAACATCTTCGTAAGCATCTAACTTCTCAGTCCGTTCTAAGGATTTAACACAGCCTTTCAATCTTTTAACTGCTACCTCCCTGTTCACATGCCCATTTTAACCAGAAGAGAAAATATAAGTAAAACTTTTTGGCAAAAGTCCCGGCAACTGAGTATTTGTCATTAGCAAACACAAATATTCTACAGTTTGATGGTGTTAGAATTATTACGTTGAATAAAAGCAGGAACAAACCAAAAATTGGAAGGAACAAAAACAGGTTGAGTAATACATTCAAACATACCTTATTTAATACTTTATTTCAACATTCGTCATTATTTTAATTCATTCCCCTATTTTTTTTTCTTATTCGGAAGCACAAGAACCGTATTAATCAACAAAGCACACAGGCTCTGCGATGCATTCCCACCCAACGAGAGACTGCATTCGCGAGCAACCCGTGCTAGCGAGACTGCCATCAATGCAGTCCTCAGGGAAGTTTTATTCAAAGGAAACCAACTGATGTGGGAATAGGCAGAGTTTCCCACATGAGTTGGTTTCAATACCCGTGAGGGCTGCAAGCAGCGCAGTCCGCCAACGTTCCTTGCGCTCCCAGTGGTGTTGTGCAGGGAAAAGTTCCAGTTGAGTTCCAAAAACTGCTCTCTCTTGGTACGGCATGAAAATAAAACTGCTTTGGGTAGGGGGGGGGGGGCTACAGCACCATACCAGGAGCCGCCTCTGGTTGAAGTATAGCTTCTCAGCTTTTTCTGCTGCTTCCTGTAAGGAAAATCTAATTGTCTAAAACTTTATCTGGCTAAAATTACCAAATTGCATATTTTAAAGGAAAAGTTTTTCAGTTGGTATCTATTTGACCTATTATACACTGAAGAGCAATTGAATTAGAGATACCTGTCTAGTAACGTGTAACACAACCTTTCGCCCTGATGACGACGGCGATTTGTCTCGGCATGGACTCGACAATACCCTGGAAGCGTTGGGAAGCCATGCGGATCCACGAACCCTGAACAAGCTCCCACAGTTCACGAAGATTTGATGGAGGGGGGGTCAGAGCCTTGAACATCTCTCTCGATGGCATCCCAGATGTGCTCGATGGGATTGAGGTCAGGTGACCTAGCTGGCCAAGGAAGCGAGGTCACGTCGGTGGAGTGTTCATCCAACCATTCGGATACAGTTCGGGAGCGATAGCACGGTGCATTGTCTTGTTGCAGGGTGAGGTCCCCAGTGGGATGTTGAAGACGCACAAACGGGAGCAAATGGTCGTTCAGGATATCCCGGTAACGTTGACCTGTGAGGGATGATGTCACATGTACCAGGGATCCCATTTCAGTCCACGTAAACAGTCCCCAGATGAGAATGCCACCCCCACCAGCTTGAAGAGTACCCTGCTGGCAAGAAAGATCCATCGCTTCATGTGGTTTGTGCCGTAATCATATCCTGCCATCCGCATGCACCAACGTGAATCTCGACTCATCAGTCCAACATTTTCCCACATGTCTAGGGTCCAGTGGCGATGTTCCTGCACCCATGCTAATCTTTGCACCCTGTGATGTGCGGTCAGCAGCGGTACCCTCGTGGGACGATGGCTTCTGTACCCCATAGCGAGGAGATGGTTCTGGATGGTGTGACAGCTTACACGTTATTGTGCACCAGCGTTAAATTGTAGAGTGATTTCTTGCACTGTGGCCCATCTATCCGCTGTTACAATGCGAGCTAACCAACGATGACCCCGCTCATCCAAACGCTGTTGTCCACGGCAGTTGGCCCTTGCAGGGATGGTTTTACCGGATTCGATGTACTCACAATGCACCTGCGACACAGTGGCTCGTGAAAATCCCAGTGTCTGCACGACTTACGAGAGGGAGTGACCCATTCGTCGGGCCCCAACAATTTGCCCACGATCATATGCGCTTAGATCCTTCAACTTACCTATACTGCATCCGACTCTTATCGATTCACATCACATCACTCCTTATATTGTTGGATCGCTGCATACATCATGTCGTTTCCGTTTACAGCGCCACATTTGCGTAATGCCAGCTGTCTCTAATTCAATCGCTCTTCAGTGTATAGTTTAAAATAACAATTTTTCTTAATCACTTCTCACTAGAAACATACAAAATCTTTTGAGCCAATTGTAACAACTCGAGGAAAATTGAAAAAGCCATTGTATTCTTATTTTGTGTTTCCTTTGTATAAAAGAACTTGCATTTTTTTTGCGTATAAAAAAATCTGTGTTATTAAAGCATCTAAGTTGTTATTGTAACAAATACTCTGCTTGAAATCTGTGCCGAGTTAGTTTCTTTGCCATGTAATGGTGGGTGCATACAGGCTTATGTAAGCAAAGCAGAGTGATTCACAGAACTTCGTGAAAGCATTGATTCAGAATTCCACCCTGGACTTCTGAATGAGCTTGCCTGTGAAGAAGTCTGCCTTGTGTGAAGAGTCCCAAAACATTTTCAACAATACTGCTCGATTTTGTTTTTCTGTATGTCTTTTTCCATTGTGATATTTGAATCACTAAGTAATACACTTGCTAGTTTATTAGAGAAGTCTTGACAACTGTAGCCATGGGGATGTTTTATACCATGATATGTAGAGATGATTTCAGTAGCTGTGATATGGCAATCTTCCTTTGTATTAGGCCTCTTAAAGAATGATATCAACACATCACTATGTTTTTTATGCTTTTCAAATGGCCTATGTTTGGCAGAATTAGCATGCACATTCATTGCTGTAATTCCCTCAAATGTAACTGACAACACTTGGTGTCTTATATTACGCTCAACATGAGCTTCAGTTTTTCAATAACCATTCATATAATTTTTTCCTTTCAATATTAAATGAAAAATACTTTTTTAGGAGGCAAACAACTAGAACTAGCCATGCTTGAATCAAGAGCAAGAATACTTTTGTATAAATTGCATACTAGCTTTTTATGAAGTTAAGTATGGAGATTAAAACATTCAGTGAATCATACTACAATAGTAGTGACAAAGAACTGCTTGGACAGCAGCTAGATGAGCTGCGAGTGACTCAATAAGGTGCTGGAAGGTGTTCACAGGTATGTGGAGCCATGCTGACTGCAGTGCATCTGACAGCTGCTGAAGGGTGCCTGGTGGAGGACCCATAGAGTGAGCAACACAATTGAGGTGGTCTCGCAGATGCTCAATTGGGGAATTAGTGGGCCAGGGAAGTACTTTGAAGACTTCATCGTGCTCTTCCAACCACTCTTGGACATTTCTAGCTTTGTGGCATGTCACATTGTCGTGCTGAAAGATCCCATCTGCCCCATGGGAAGACAATCAGCATATATGGGTGTACAGGGTCTGCAAGAATGGATTCATAACAAATTTGATTCATTCATCCGAAAGGGGTCCGGGTTTGAATCCCAGTGATGCATGGATGTTGTGTTTGTCTTACGGCACTGGCTCTCTCCCTTCCCTGGAACCAGTGACCCTAAATTAGGGACGGGTGACTGCTTATAGCCCATTGAGTTGTTCACGGTGGTCGTTAAACCTCCAATAAAAAAAACAACGAAAAACACATTTGGTCCATAGTGCCTTCCACAGTTATGAGTGGACCCTGGGAATGCCACGAAAACATTCCCCAGACCATAACGCTCCCCCACTGGCTTGTGTTTTTCCAGCAATGGTTGAAGAGTGTGTGTTTTCCGATGTTTCTCGCCTTATACACCACCCTCCATTCATTTAATGACGCAGAAAATGTGACTTATTGGAGAAGGCAATACTTTTTCAATCAATGGAGGTTCAATTCTGATACTGCTATGCAAATGTTAAGCCTTTTCTGCCAATGCACCTTCATTAGCATAGGTTCAGTGACCATCCTTCTGCATCGGAGCCCTATACACAGCAGGGTTTGCTGAACTGCCATTTTAGACACACTTCCGGTAGCCCCCTGGTTCATTGAGCCAGTGAGTTGCTCCACTGTAGCGTGTCGATCAGCCCTCACACACCTTCACAGCTGACTCTTGCATCAATGGCACATGGTGCTCCGCCGTTTCCATATAACTTATTTGCAATGGTGCCATTTCTTCAATCACGATGCACTTTAACCACAGCAGCACATGAACAGTTCACAAACTGTGCTGTTTCAGCAGTACTACCACCTTTGGCCCGAAAGCCGATAATCATCCCTTTTTGCAAATCTGATAAATGGCTCCTTTTATCCATGACAGCAATGAGTGACATGTTTTCAGAATGCCTACAGCACAGCATATATACTCCCCAAGCCAGCTCACGACATGTGCCTTCTTTCATTGGGTACGCACCATTGACGTCAAAAGTAGGGGGTGGTCACAATAATGTGACTCGACTGTGTATATATAAAACTCATAATTTCAATTATTTCACTGTAAGATAAATAATTAGAGGTGCTATCATGTCATTAATTACTAGGATTGATGTTCTTTATTATGGAGTTCCAAAAGATTTTTGACTCCTTGTAGAGGCTGTCTAGGAGCTGGGAAATCATACACAATTTCAGGAGAGTTTGCAAGCCTACCTGCAACCATGCTATAATGATGCTCATTTATTGCATTGAGGTTATACATTATTGGGTTGAGGATGTTGAGTTTAAAGCTTGCAAACCCTAGCCTTTCATTATAAACTACAAAAGAGATCAAAATTTTTCTCCTGTTACCATAGAAAATAACATTTACGAAGAGCACTTCTGCATGTGTTCTTTTCTTCTAGCTTGTTTTGGTATGACCACCATAACTTTCATTGCTAAACTCCCATAAAAAAAAAACCTGAGATACTATTCATGCAAAGAACTTTTGATAAAAGCCATAAGTTAACCTAGTTCTAAAGCATTGCTCTTACCCCCCCCCCCCCCAGTTGCAGTGAAAACAATTTTAAATTAACTCCTTGATTCCATGAAAAATAACCCAGTTCATATTGATAACCAGGCACACTCTTCTTAAGTGTACAATAACACCTGTATGTATTTTATCAGGTTTATCACATGGGCACTGTTCACAGCAGCTTTTATTCATGTAACCCAATACCCATTATGTATCTTGCTGAATTAAAGCTGTTGTGATCACTTTGCAAACCCATTTGCTCCTTCTATATCAGAACTTTGGACTTTCCTTTCTGTTTGTATTTTCCATAAACACCTCAACTATCACTTATCTAAAGTAAGGACAAACTGACTGCGAAGTAGTCCAGGTACTTAACAGAGGGAAACAAAATTGCAATGGTACCGTGTATTACTGACTTTGCTGTTCATGACCAACTCTTTGTTAAAACAAATGATATGGAATCATGATCTTTGTATAAAAAAAATGCTGAATACAGAGGACATCTTTAAAGTGTCCAACCAAAGAAAACTTCCTGCCTTCTGATTCAAATGATTATGGCAACACATTTTTTAAACAGACTGGGTAAACAACCACAGCTGAATATTATTAGGTGAAAAGTGCTCTTTTCTTTCTCTCAGAGGACATCACTTATACAAAGTGAATCATATATTGTAAAACAAGTGGATTAATGTTAATTTTTTAATGAACTTGTTATTTTTGAATGATAATTTTTTGCATTTGTTATTTAGAGAATGTGCGTGTTAAGGTGTTACTTGGCACATTCACATTTGGTATTCAGGTATCCAAGGAACAGATCTGTTGAAATCGTGGTTTTAACTATAAATTTCTACATTTGTTATTTAGATATTAATACTTTATGAAACACGCAAATATTTTTATCACTTTGCATTTTAAAACCCATTTCTTTTATTACATGTTTTGATTATAGGGCGATGACGGTAATGAAAGGTCGGCTGAAAGCAGCACAGAAGGGGCATAGTCTTCTAAAGCGAAAAGCCGACGCATTGCAATTTAAATTTCGTCAGATTCTAAAGAAAATTGTGGAGGTAAAGTGGCATATTTTTAAGGCAATGCTTAGTAATTATCCTATGTGAAGGAATCTTTTGATGTTGTAAGTATACCTGAGTGGCCACTGTCAGATTGCACTATATATTTCCATGAATTTGTCAGTTTCAAACATTGATTGCAAAAAAAATTATGGGTTTTTATTAGTGTGTATTTTAAACTAATTTTCAAAGCAAACTCATCTTCTTCATCAGGTCTCTAGTGATGCTCTCTACAAAAGTAAAGGTCATTTGAGACCTAAGAAAAAAGTGATATTCACTTTGAAAACCAGTGTAAAATAATTAAAAAATTAGTGGAAAGTAATAATAATTTTCTTTATGGGCGGAACCCTAATGTAGCCTTAGAATCTTAAATTGTAACTGGAGTTATCCAGTGACAGCATGATATAAATGCATCATATGTTCATATCATGCTGCTTAAAGCACATAGATAAATAACTAAGGACGCTTGTTGTGTGTCTGTGCAATTCAGTGTGATAAAGGGTAAGATGAAAGATTTAAGTAACTGTTTGATTTTAGCATGACAATTCAGACCTGAGTTGTCGTACACAACTATCTTACAAACAGCAACCCTGCTTGACATTTTGTTGCGTGGCAGTGTCCCAGGTATATTGAGACTGGACCAACACCTAAAATGAAATCTCTAGATCAGTTAATTTATTGCACTTGATTTCCAGCAAAGTAGTGGCTCCACTTTTTTTTTTTTATCTTTTTTGTTGGTAGTTGCTTCCTAGCTGTGGGTTTTTACTTTTCATCTCCATGAATGTGTGTGTGCATGATTATTACCATGGGTGCTAAGCTCCTCGCTGCAAGGACTGCTGAGGTGACACCTGGATGTCTGATGTTTGACAAGCTCACGAGATAAAGGCATTGTGGTTGGCCAAGCCCCATGTGACAGACATTCTACTGCTAATGATTGTTGTTGTGTTCCAAAAAAAGGTAGAAGTAAAACTGTAAACTGTGGGCATGGTGGAATTCACTGTTATGGTAAGTTTCATGACAGTTTTAAAAACTGTTAGTTTGCCATAATGTGGTGATAGGACAGCAAAAAGAATTGGTGTCAAAAACCTTTGCCTATGAAACAAAACTTATTAAGTATATGTTGTATCTGATTGTCTTCAATTCTCCTTGTTGAAATAAAATAAAATATGTTACTGTTTCATTGTGATGAAATTTTTCACTATTAAGGTATTATTTTCTTTTCTGTCACCGTATGAATGTTCGAGAATAAATAACTCAAAGAAAAGGAACTGTTAACATTCTGAAGTCTGTTGCTTATGAAGACTCATATGCCATGGTGTTGTTCCATTCTTTTTTTGTAATGTACAATGGTTCTAGTGTTTATAAGTATAACATTTGTTAGAACATAAAGTATGTCAACATTTTAACATTTTTGATAGCCGAAGCATTGCTCTTTTGCCAAAAAAAAAAAAAAAAAAAAAATCTCCAAAACTGACTAATTCAAAACACATTTTCCAGTGCCAACCTTGTGGTTAGGTAGTGGCTCATTAATGTAACTGATGGAGGTAGACATGGCTTCTGCAGAGTAAATGCTAACTAGTCAACCAAGTATCAGCTGATTACAACATATCAGGATTCACAACTTGCTTTACCTTTTTGTAGATGAGATATAGGAGTTTGCATTCTAATCGGGTTTTACCCTTGTCAGCAAAAAGAAACTTCAGTGCCAGTAGGCTAAGGAGCATAAAGACTGGACAGTAGAGACTTGGAAAAATAATACCTGATCTGAACAGTTGTAGTTCTTACATTTCACATTGGTAGAACTGCAAGAGTACATGAATTCATTCTATTAAGGGTCAACAATGCCAACTGCTAGTGGTGGTGTAATCATGTGGGGAGTGTTTCCAAGGCATGCATTGTTCCTTGACAACCAGTAAAACTAGTGTTCGAGTTCCATATATCTGAATATTAAATGTTGTTGACAATCATGTGAATCACCTCATGTTAACATTAGTTGCTGCTCTGTTATTCCCTACCAACTGCATAATTACAGGTGGCTGATTTTGAGTATCAACAAATCGTGAGTATACATGAATCAGTAGTCTTGTTTCAGCCTTCACCTGGATATTTCAAAATGTTTAACAATGGTAATATTGAATATTCTGTTTACCGAAAACCATGATTTATACCTGCAATAATCCCGAAGGATTCTCAACACCCTTGGAGATACAAGACAGCTGCATTTTACTTTTATATTAAAAAAGCCATTACACACTCATCCAGTAAGATATTTGAGATTAAAGAGCTCAAATGGATTGAAAAAGCTGCTAAAGAATTTGGATATAATAGAAAACTAATTAATTCCTTGTATAATAACATTAAAGATAGTATGAATCACTCGAAACAAGCTACTATAAAAATGATGAAAAACAGTACTATGAAAAATCTCCATACTTTACCTCCCTATTAGTACTATTATAAAAAAGGAATGCTGTAATCATGGTATCATCATAGTGAAAACGGTCACTGACAATGGAATTTTACCTACAAATAATAATAGTGGCAGATCAATTCTGAATAAATCTGCTGTTTATTCTATTCCAACAGTTAACAGTAATAATCAAAAAGACAAAGTACACTGGCGTACAAAAATTAATGATGACACGGTTTTTCGAACGTAACGTATTGCAGAAGTGCTCTACATAGACTCAAATCATACCATAAGATCCCCAAAATGTAAGAATATGGGACAAGTGAGCAAAACCCTCCAAACAAGGAATCCAAAGGATACAAAGGCACTTTATTGAAAAGGTAGCTTCGAGCCCAACTGGACAGAAGACAGAAACATCTATGTAACAGGCGGCTGCCAAGAAAAATCCAGTCTTTAGTAAGAGATATGATCACCCCTGACTGCGTTGCAGGATTTACAACGTCTGTCCATGCTGAGGACGAGGTTGTCAAGGAGCTGTTGAGGCATTGCGGGCCCATTCCTTTTGTAGCGTCAATCGCAGCTGTAGAATCATTACTGGCGGCTGGTGACGCGCTGCCAAGCGTCTCCCGAGAAGGTCCCACACGGGTTCGATTGGATTTAGGTTCGGAGACCTTGCGGGCCAATCCATGCATTGAATATCTTCACTCTCCAACAGCTCTGCAACATCCACTGTACGATGAGGTGTTGCCTTGTCCATGAAGAGGAACTCAGGGAACTCAGCATCTTTAAACAGACGCACGTGAGGCAGGAGAGCCTCGGTACAACAGCGGACACCAGTGACTGAACCTCCTTGGAAGATGTGGAGGTCAGTACGGCTACCAAGCATGATACCGCCCCAAACGAGAACTCCTCCATCTCCAAACCAGTCCCTTTCGATGATGTTGGAGGTGTGATTGCATGTTCCCTGCTCTCTCCAGATGTGTATACGTTCAGAATCGCTTGTCAGGCTAAATCGGCTCTCGTCCATAAAGAGAACTCCACCCCATTGCTGATGCGTCCAGTTCTTGTGTTCCTGGGACCACAGAAACCGCCGTCTCCGATGATCAGGCGTTAATGGCATACACCATACTGGTCATTGTGCAAATAGACCACCTTTGTGCAGCCTCCTGTCCATGGTAAAACGTGATAACAGATGTCCAGTTGTCTGTTGCATGTGCCTTGCAATTTCTCCTGCTGTCTGCCGTTTGTCTCTTCTCGTCTGTAGGAAAATATACCGGTCGTCCGCCGCCGTGGTTGCTCATGGACGACCACTGCTAAACTCTCGGACAGCTGTTCCTGTCATTTGAAATGCTCTCCAAGCTCGTAAAACAATGCTGTGAGCGATCCCAAACTCCTCGGCCACACTAGTCACACTTCGACCTTCTTCCAACTTCCCAATGATGCGACCTCGGGTAAAGGCATCCAGATGTCGTCTACTGGACTGCCTGTTGGCCATATCGCACGGTGGCAGCAACTCGACGTCATCCAAACCGATGTACACCGTGCAATAGCTTTCACCGAATTGCTGAGCGTACACCACCCGTGTGCTTTATACCCTTCCGACCCCCCCCCCCAACGTCATGCTGCATATATGCGCATGCCCTACCATACCAGATCTCCTGAGTGGTCTTTCGGTCCGTTCTGCCTGCTTGTTCCGCTGTTATGCTAATTTCTCCTCTTCGTCCTTAATTTTTGCACACCAGTGCATATATCGGTAGTACATGCAGAAGATTTTTGAATAGATTAAATGAGCATATTACAAACTAGATAAAAAAAGAAGAAAAAAAAACATCATTAATACAACATTGCATTAAAAACTGTTTAACTCCAGATTGGATTAACACAAAAATTGTTACATCATACAGAACACACAATCAGATTCTGACCTCCGAGGCTGTGGTCATTGAAAAAATCGAAGAGATATAACTGCTACATTAATAGCCCTGTAGAACGTCAGTTTGCTTGGAAACATCTCACTGAACTGGAACAAAAGTATTTTAAGAAGAACGAAAACAACAGTGAGCAAAATACATCAAGTAATACTTAGAATATGTTTATATGAATGTACTTACTTCATTTATTATGGCATCTAGTGACTATGTTGAACTACAGACAGTGCCACCATATATGTGTGCAATAAAACCTAAACCATGATGCACAGGAATGTGTCTGCTTGACAGGGCTGGCATGTATTTGGTTTAAGCAGTATACCTGGGTGTATGAGTGCAGTATCTACCATGACCATGCACCTACCACTGAAGATCACTATAAATATTAGCAGAAACTAGTTTAGTGCTTTTCAATCAGGATGATCATTCTTCTTTGAAATTTTCATTCTTTGTAGTGTTCTGTTTATGTTTTAACTCTTAGTCTTGACATGTGTTGTATAGATTCACCTCTTATATTTTAGTCTCATTCAGTTTTTAAAGTATCTTGAGTTCATTTTATTCTTGAATATTACATTGTACAATACTTGCACTCTCTTGAATAAGTCTGATACTTACGACAATGCCTGCTGGGTACGGCTAGTGGATATATTCATTATGTGAGCGCATATGAAGACCCTCCAACGACTTCTGTTGTGATAAGTCAAAGTGATCATTATTTTATTGATTTTCATTTTCACAGTTGTGCTCTATATAAGGTTTAACATCAAATAATGATCTCCTAGTTGCTGAACTTATAATAACATGTGAAACAGCAATGTACAATGTTTAATGCACCCATTTTTTAATGATCGTTTTGTTATGTTATTTAATTTTTGGGAAGAGTCTCTGGACATTTTGTTTAGGACTTTTGCAAAAATGTAAACACATTATTCACCAATGTTCTGGTTGCTAAATGCTCTACTTGAGGTAAAAATAAGATTTCTCTACATAGAAATGTGTTTATTTCTTCAAATAAAAATAAGTAATAAAGCAAAACTTAACTTGCTGTAATAGCATGCACTAAGGGGATGCAGCCTTGTGTTCCATGTGAGGGTGACAACACTTGTGGTATCTGTAATAGATCAGTGGGTTTTGGCATATTAGGGATTCATTTTTTTCCCTTCTGCTTCTTGGAAAAGATGTACAACAACAACAAAAACAATCATTTTCATTTGCATTGGTCCTTAAGAGAACTTCTGTATCTCTTTACTTCATTTCTAAATCCTGGAGCTAGACTGATATGTAACTTCTTATTCTTGCTTGCTGGAGTATTTTATATAGTCCATACATTAATTAATTAATGGACTTTGTGTGTCTTCCAGTGTTTGTAGTATGCATCTTCAGTCCTGTAGTATAGATTAATTATGGTAAAATGGTTTTCATGAAAAAACTTTCCAGTATATGTACGACTAGTGCAAGGTACAGTATAGAAACCTTATTATTTTTTAACTCAAACTATTTTCTCATTTCACATCATGAAAGATTTTTAAAAGAACTGTCTATTATTGTTAAAAATTCAAATCAAGTTCAAGATTCAGAATTCAGTTTTCATTTGTAGATTTGGTTCAGAATGACCTATAGTACCTATCATTTTAATAACCATCAGAGTTAACCATAACCATTGGAGTTAACTGTAAGCACGATAGTGACAGAAAGAGAGACAACAAAAGACGGCCTGAAGAAGGAGAAAAGTTTTCTTCAAAAATTTGCATTATTTAATTAACATATTTTTCTAGAAGAAAATACCCATATTAAATGTTTAAGTATTTATGTTGGGAAACCAAAAAAATTAATGAAGGATTTCATCTTACCAATTTTTGTTACCTGTAATACAACAACAATGTTGGGCAAAAAAGCTGTGCTTCTCATTTGTGGTCTCTTAACATTCTGAAGAGTTTCCACTTGATTAGTCAACATTGTAATAGAAGAAAACAGAAAATGAAAAAGTGAAAGCTTGGATCACTGCAGTTACATCTTCATTTTCAGGAAAGGGGTCAACTACCAGTCCATCATCTGCTAGTTTGTGTGATACCAGGGATGCTGCAAAAAGAGCTGAACTAATTTGGGCTTTTGAGTATGTTATTGGAAGCTTTAGAGCTGAATCATGCTATAACATTGTTAATGAATTCCATTCAGCATTCTTGTGTGCTCTTGTTCCAAACAATATTTCATTACGTTCATATAGGTTTTTGTATTTAGCGACTAAAGCTGTAGTTTGTATTTTAGAATGTGAAAGTCTTTCGTCACAGTGTGATCAGATCAAGAAATGTGGACATAAAAGGAGTTTCTTATAGCATTAAAGTGTTGGTTTGAAATTCTGAATTAAATAGAAGCTATTTGGGAACTGTATTTCACTGAAATGCAGCAGCTGGAAACATAAGCTTAAGTATATTGAAGTATGGTTTGTACGCATCCTGGAAATCCTGGAAAAGTCCTGGAATTCCATTTTGTCCTGGAAACGTCCTAAAATTCTGTTACATGTCCTGGAATTTCATCCATTCCTGCCTTTTTGTCCCTGCACGATCTTTTGTAGCTGAGGATTTTTCTATTGACATAACTTATGTCTGACAAATTTTCCTCCCCACCCCTGCAAAATGCCTGGGGTGTGTGTTGGTATTCTTGTCTGTTAGGAGGACTGAACCTGTGTTATTAGCAGCTTTTGCATTGTGTTTATGTTATCACTTTGTCTGTCCGACCGGGGAGACCATATCTCTGCAACTATTGGGTTGTCTGAAAAGTCATGACGTATTTTGGCACCTGATGGCGGTTGAGCGGTTTTGGAAGTACTAGAGGCATGCGCAGCTCTGTTATCGCTATGGCAATCGACAGGTGCCAGTTCTAGCTGCAGTCTAAAAGGAATAGTGAGCGATTTGGTTGATTTGACATCAAGTTGAAGATGGAAGACCAAACTGTGCATTTTCGGCATATTTTACTGTTTTACTTCCGTAAAGGGAAGAACGCGCATCGAGCTTGTGAAAAGTTGCGTAAAGTGTATGGTGATAATACTCTACAAGAACGTCGGTGTCGGCGGTGGTTCGCAAAATTCTGTGCTGGTGATTTTGACCTCAACGATGCTCCTCGGTCCGGAAGGCCCACCGAGGTTGATGATGACCAAATCAAAGCATTGATCAAGTCAAACCCATGTTACATGACACGAGAGATTGCAGACACATTGCACATCCATCATTCAAGCGTTCACGGCCACCTGAAGAAGCTGGGATACGTAAGCAAGCTCGATGTGTAGGTTCCTCATGAACTCAAAGAAGCTCAATTGACGGCGCGTATAAACATCTGCGATATGCTCATGAAACGTGAGGAAAACGATCCTTTTCTGAAGCAACTGATAACTGGTGATGAAAAGTGGATTGTGTACCACAATGTGCTGCACAAACGGTCTTGGTCCTGACGTGCTGCTTCGCCTCAAACAACATCCAAAGCAGGCATTCATCAGCAGAAGGTTCTGGTCTCAGTGTGGTGGAATTTTAAAGGTGTCTTGTTTTTTGAGCTCCTACCATGGAATTAAACAATCAATTTGAATGTCTACTGTTGGCAATTGGACAGTTTGAACGAATCCATCATCCAGAAACGTCCAGAGCTCATTCATCGTAAAGGCGTTGTGTTCCATCACAACAACGTGAGACCACACACAAGTTTGATCACCGCCAAAAATTATTGGAGCTTGGGTGGGATGTGTTGCCACACCCAGCATACTTGCCTGACCTTGCGCCATCAGACTTCCACTTGTTTCGCTCTCTTCAACAGTCCTTGTGTGGTATAACGTTCAATTCAGATGAGGCTGTAAATCAGCACCTTGTATGGTTTTTTGCCACGAAAGACAGGTCCTTCTATGAACGAGGCATTCTGCAGCTTGCTGAAAGATGGCTAAAGGTTATCGAACCAAACGGGCATTATATCATTGATTGGTCTTTGTTCTTTCTATCAATAAATGACCTTTGCAAAACATGGCTAAAATGCGTCATGACTTTTCTGACAACCCAATATTAGGGCGATTTGTAAAATTCTTTTTGTATTGGGAAACTTACAATGTGAGGAATGATGATCCATGCGTTTCATTTTTTTCTGATGCACAACTTCACCACTAGAGGGCGCAATTGGATATCGTATCGAATTAAAGTGCATTTTCTTTTATATATTTGCTTCTAAATATCCAATCGAAAAAAATTATTTTTCTTTTCTATGACATTTATATTGGCGACTATTTTAGTCTCTTTTTCAAATAATGCATACATTTTCTGCTAGGGGCGTAAAGGTAAATCACGATTTTTGCAATATCTGCACTTCTAAAAGTCTGATTTGAAAAATTCTTCCTGCGTCGAATACAGCTCTTGGAGGGAAATATTTTGCATGTAATTTCTCATTTTTAGTTAAGAATGGTTTGGCCACCAGGGGGCATAAGTGTTTATTTTTGCTTCTGATGTATTTGCAACAAAATCTGAGCTGGAAACTCGATTGAAAAAATTCTTCCGTGGACCATACTGCTCACCTCGGAAAACTTTTTGAGAATACCTCCAGCTTAAAATAGTGCATAATTTTTCCACCAGGTGGCCGACACATATATATCATTTTTGTCCATATCTTTGTTTCTAGGAGTCCGATTTGAAGAATTCTTTCTTTGTTGAAGAACATTTTCGGTATGAAATGTTTCTCATATAATTTAAAATATTTTTTAATGCACAAGTGTGCCACTAGAGGGCGTAAGTTCACATTTCCATTTGCAGCAATAACTGCGGGACTAAAAATCCGATTGAAAAATATTCTCTTTCGATCAGATACTGCTTACAATGAAACCTTCTTGCGTGTATTTTCTTCCCAAAATAACACGCAATTTCGTCCCTAGGGGTGCAAACATTTAATCTATTTTTCTCAATATCTGTACTTCTAAATGTTCGATTTAAAAATTAACACCAGATACCATTTACCTTATGAACTACTTTAGGTTTGTATTTGAAGAGGTTTGTGGTTCACAATTCTGCCACTAGGTGGTGGTTGTGTGAAGTTTGCAGTCTATCTCTGCCTCTAAAAACCCTATTGAGAAATTTCTTTTTTTTTTCTTTTTTTTTTTTTTGCTGTATGTCATTCGCTATAATAAATATGGAGAGTGAATGAGATTTGTGCTACAATAAGATCCTCTAAATGTACAACTTTGCTCTTAGGGGTTGAAAAGGTCAAAATGTTTTTCTTGCTATATCTGCTTCCAGGAGACGTATTTGAAAAGTTCTTTTTCCTTAGCATAGCTTTTACTATGAAGCTATGCTATATCTACTTTTTCAGTTTTGCTATAAGCTACTTTTCGCCTGTTTTCAACTTTTTCATTATGCAAAATTCTTCCGCTAAAAGGCATGGAGTTATATAATGTTTCCTTCTGTATCTCTTCTTTTAACTGTTCTATTTGAAAATCTTTTTGTCTCTAATACTTTCCTTGTGCTGTGGGAAACATTTTTTGTGCCATTTGTTAATTTTCATGACATACTTTTTAGCCACTGGTGGAAGTAAGTAGCTGATGTTTTATAAGTAGCTGATTTTTTTTTCTTTGTGGGTTATTTTGACCTTTACTGAAATTTGCTAATGAATGCTTTATATAAAAATTTGCCATAAAATCAGATTGCTTTCTAATATCAGAAAATTAAATCTAGTTGTTTCTTAGTATTTTCTGAGTAAACTAATCACTTTGCATTTTCTGTAATAATTAGTTTTCTAATCATGCCCAGCTAAATTGCCTTGATGATTTATGAATACAGTTGTACGCAGCCCTTAGATTTAAGGTTTTCTCGTTATTGTCTTTCATTTCACGTCTTGGAAATTTTTTGTGTGTATACTTTGTGTGCTGGCAAGTACAAATTTAAAATGTAGCTACAGCATCAATATTATGTTGAAATTTCTTTCCCTAAATAAAATGTAACACAAATACTTGCTCCCATGATCATGTGTTTAAGAAATAACAATCCCTTTGGTCCTTTGAAAAAATGTATTGATTGTGTGGTTTATGAAAGCATTTCAAGAGTAATGCCACATACCTAATTTATAACAAGAAACAATACACCAACTGTACTTAAATAGTATAACATGGTGGTCGTTAAACCTCCAATAAAAAAAAATTAATAGTATAACTATACTAGGTATACTATTTAAGTACCGGTATACTATTTAAGTCCTTGGAAAACAAGTGCTACTAGTATAGTTATGCTATTTAAGCCACATACCTATGTATTTTTGAGTTTTATGTTGTTTTTTATTCTGTAATTTGCTTCAATAATTGAACTAAAGCCAGTATTTTGTTTTATAAATTTTTCTCAAAATCTGTGTAGTATACTGTATGTAAAAGTTTAGTAGATCTTAAACCTGATCTTATTTTCAGTGATAGTTTTGGTATTTCAGTATTTATCTGTGATTCTAAGTTTCTGATTAGCTGCAGAAGACATCATTTTTAACATTTTTCATTGTGTATTAAGTCTGCCTAAGCATGTAGGTAATTATTTTTTTGTTGGTTACAAATTGAACAGACCTGTGGTTTCACTATATTTTAAGTAAGAGCTTTTGGATCATATGTCCTGAAAAAAATCCCAAAATCCTGGAATTTGGTGATTGAAAAAGCGTATGAACCATGATTGAAGTCTCTATGTTCTAGTGCTTCATCACTTATAAACTGCATGTGGTTGGGTGCAACAAACTTCTTGTAAATCAATAAGTTTATTACATGAAAAATAAAGAGGGGGGGCGGAGAACAAAATGTCTTTAGGTTCAGAACTTAAAATTTATATACTACACACAATTCTTTCTTGAAGGGCTTAGAGGAATTTAGTTCTGGTGTTTCAGGATAGTTTTTGCTTTTTATTTCTACAGTAGAGCACCATTTATACATTTTTCCAGGGACTGAAATAAAAAACGTATAACTGTGAAAAACATAAACAAAACTTCAATGTTTAACAACATTACTATAGAAAATACAAACCCCTACATTTTAAAAATATGGTAGAAAGCTAATGTTTGATGCACTTACCACTAACAGATTATTCCTTGATTTAATCGCCTTTCATTTTTCTCACTTCTTTCTGCTTGTAAATAATAGTGATCAGCATGGAAATGGACATATCAAGTTTTTCAGCAAGTTCCACCTTTGTTAAATGCGGATTGTCATCCACTTTCTTTGAAATTCACATCTTGTCTCTTAGCAACAGGGCTTTTTTACGAGAAGCCATATTGATTTGACAAGATGGGGAAAATGGGAACCTCTAAGACAAACGGCAGAACAGAATGTATTCTAAAGGAGCTAATTTTTCAATAGAAAATGTTTGGCGAAGATCCCCGAACATAAGTCAAAGTGCAAAGGTCACACTAATTACAGAGGTCCATTTTTGCCCAAAGGAAGACTGGTATCACAAATAAGAAAACACTACTTTCACCCCACTCCTCCCATAAGAACGATGTCCTGGTTTATAGGAGCAGGTGTTTGACACACTTCTGTCATCCTTCCTGGATGCCTGTGGCAGCGATTAAGGGAACAGAAGGAACGTAAGTTCATAGTAGAAAGAGCATGTGGTTCTTGTTACTCTTCTAAAGTTCAAAAAGAGGAATTTTTCCTTTTCACTAGAAAATGAAAACGTATAAGCAAAGCTTACATATTGGCGAATAGCGTATAACTGAAATAAATTAACGTTAGCACCTGTCGAAGTTTGCTGGGATTTTAGCAATTCAACATATAAATGATAAAAATGTATAATGGAGAAATGTATAATTGGTGCTCTACTGTATTTCCATTTTTGGTGATCACATCTTTTGAGAAATATGCTCAGCTGCAAAGGAAAAAGGTTTTCCAAAAACATGAGTTTTTTAAACTGCATTTTCTCACTGACTAACCAAGAAGGAACCTTCACGAGTCTGTGGCAGGTATACAAGCTTAATAATTTTAGCATGGAAATGTTGTAACTATTCTCTCTTGTGCAGCCAAATTCTCATTTTTTTTAAATTCAAGCAATTGAAGTATTGGAATGTGGAAAAAGAGTAGATTGTATTAGTCAAGGCATCACCCCCCCTTGCCTCATCATAATAATGGCCACTCTATCCTGACAAATGAATCCAAGCTATAAACGACCAGTTCTTATGATGGTATGGAAATAAATGAAGAATTAATCTTCACAAATGTATGGCAGCCATGTAATTAGATTATTTTTGGATAGAAATGCTGTAATGTACTACTCTCCATGTATCTAACCCTTCAGAAAGCCTGAGAATTCTAAAACAATTTTGGGAGGGGGGCAGGAGTATTGAACCTGTATCTCCTAATAAGTGAATTACAAAGTTGCTTGGAAATGTGTAGGGGTGGGTGGTGTAATGGCTGCATACTTGGTCAGAAATTGTAAAATGCGGATTCCATTGCCATTCTAGGATGACCCAATTTTCAAGTTTTCTGAAGAGTTGGGTGTATGCAGTACAGTTAATTATAACATTTCTGGGCCAAAAGTAATTGGGATTTTCTATTTTGGGAAGGTATTTGTCTTAGAATATATGTAATCTGTCTTTGAAAACTCTTACCACAGATTTGCTGTGATTGACAGTTTAAAAAACTTTAAAAAGAAAGATGAGCTACACAAGTAGATCAATAAGTAACTTCTGATGACTTTTGGTAGCAGATTAGGGATGTGTAAATTGGTGTCTACCAACATCATTAATACTCTCTTGGCTAGAGGGCATTGTTTGGCCCAAGAGTTTGAATAAAAAGGCAATGTGCTAGAAAACAGATTCAAGTGAAAACAATATCCCACCAAGAAACACTGCCTCACTCAGAGGTACATGCAATGACTAGTTTTCTATGGGCATAGGAAATTCCAGTAGCAGAGATCCATCACCAACTGCAAGAAATCTATGGTCCTCAAGTCATAAGCATATGGGAGTGTGCCCAAATGTTGTTCAGAAGTCACACATGGGTGCAATGAATTGACAGATGGGAAAGGCAGTGGCAGGCCTTCAGCAACAGACAGAAACATTTCATGTGTGAAGGCTCTGGTGCAAGAAGGCAGATTGGTGACTTTGCACCAGATGGTTGCAAATGCTTCTTTTGATACCATGCATCACATTGTTCAACCTAATCACTACACTTGCCTCTGAGTGAAACCATGTTTCCAGGCAAGTTATCATTTTTATTTGAATCTTTTCTCTACCATGTTGCCTTTTTATTCAAACTTCTGTGCCAAACAATGCCCTCTAGTCAGGAGAGAGTAATGATGTTCAGAAAACACTGATCTACATATCCGCTCTACCAAAGGTCATCGGAAGTTATTTATTGATCAGCCCCTGTAGTACTTTTTATAAAACTTGCTGACGGGAAAAGGAGAACATGCGAAAAATGTTTAGATGATCAGAGGAAAGAGCAGGAGCTAGAATTTTACAAAAGAGAAAGAAGATGAAAAAGTGTTTGTAGAAGAAATTGTGAAGGAGATAGGTGACAAAGAAAATTGAAAGGAAGCTGTTCTGATGTGCAAATAAAAAAGTTTTAGAGTTACAAGCTTGTGAAAAGTTATTTGAAAGAAAGCTCATACTAGAATAAAATAAGCAATGACTGGTGGTGGTAGGAACATGAAAATTGAAGGGGAATGAACACAGAACCAAAGCTTATTACTTAGAAAAGCATCTGCAGAAATGAAAGACAACATTGTTAAATTTTTTGGAGTATAAAAACAAAATGCTTTAAGTTAAAGTAAGGCACTTCTTCATAGCTGTGGAATACAAATATGTAGGAATCTGATTTTTTTTTTTTCAAGAATTCTTTGTGTAGAAATAAATGCAGAAGCTGGTCTTACCCCTTTCATAATCATAGCTGAAATTAGTTATCTCTTTCAGAATCAGTAAGTACATATAATTCTGTACTTTCATTTGTTTAAAACATTAATTACTGTTGAACTACATTTTGTAAAATGTGACAAATTTCAGGTTTGATCATAACTGGCATGTTTCGATTGATGAGTTAAAAGTAAGTACATCTATGTACAAGACATTGCATTGTTAGCATTTTATTTTAAATTGATGCTTTTCTTTCATCATAATTTCTCATATTTTTTTAGAAAATTAGCAATAAAGTAACTACAATTTTTTAATGTTGACTTCATGGTGGAATCCTTGAGGGCTGCAGCCCTCATAGATCCATCTGCCTGTTTTTTCTTTCTGTCCGTTGTTTTAGTGGAAAGAACTTGTGATTTATTTAAAAACAGTTGTACTTTATTTTATTCAGACAGAAATCACTAATGGGAGAAGTCATGAAAGCTGCTGCATTTTCGTTAGCTGAAGCAAAATTTACGACAGGCGATTTTAGTCATATTGTACTGCAGAATGTGACAAAGGCACAAATAAAAGTTCGCTGCAGGAAGGATAATGTTGCTGGTAAATTTTTGTCTTCTGTTACTCTCTAGTTCCTTTTGTTACTCACAGTTGCTTTGTATAGTTTTATGACAATCTATTCCTAGGTATTCACATCTTAACCATCTGCCCTACTCCCCAGACTTAGCTCCTGCCGACTACTTCCTGTTCGCCAAAGTGAAATTGGCATTGAGAGGATGACGTTTCATGACTGTTCAGGACATCAAGAAAACCATTACCACGAAAATGAACAGTGTTTCGGTAAATGAATTCAAAAAGTGTTTCAAACATCTAGTGGAGTGATCAAAATGGTGCATCGATAAGAAGGGGGACTACTTTGAAGAACCATAACCACAGTGGGACTCAGTGCATTAAACTTTCCTTGTAACAGCACCTGTCCGGGAACTTTGTCAGACGGTATATAAAAAAAGAAATAATAATAAAATAGCAATGCCTTTAGTCTTAAAAGACGAAGAAAAAAAATCAAACTCTTCTGCCATTATTGTCACAGTTTCAAGAGATGTTTACAGATACCCACTGCTTAAATGTCACACAACCAATGTTATTATTTTCCACTAGATCAATAATGAAACTTTTCAGTAAATCTGATTTTCGGGCAAAATTGACATTTACTGAAGTAGCATGCAGGAAGTAAAGGATTGCATATCACTCTTGCAATGCAGTCTTTATAGCTGTTAATGGGGAGTTTATCTTTAGTAGTTAATTTTGCCATATGACACCCTAAAAACACTACTTTAAAGTTTTGAGGAATTGGGATGCACATATGTATATTACATGAATTTTGTTTATTGTACTTCTACAAACTTTGATAGGCCAATTTTTACATCTGGGTATGAAATCTTAAACTGTTTGTGAATATCTTTCAGACTTATACACTGCTGGACAATTGCTAAGGACGGATCATAAACGGCTATATAGCGCATAAAAAAGTAAGTGTGGTTGGATGCCAAGTGAAATAAAATAATGTCAGAATACCAGGACATTACAAGAAAGACAATTTATTGTGCTCTGAAATCCAGAAGGCTTTGGAACGTGTTCAAGGGACAAACAGGCCATTTTGTGCAGAATACGTAAACGTGAAAAAAATGCAATTACAGTCCGCAGGCGTTCCGGTGTAAGATGTCAATACGGGATATGGCCACCATGGAGGGCGATGCAAGATTCCACACGTCGTGTCATGCTTTGCACAACATTATCAAGCAGCTGTTGGGGTAATTTATCCCATTTCTCTGCCAGTGCACGGATGAGGATGTCCTTGTTTATTGGAGGGCATTGGCGACCAGCAAGACTCCTCCCCAAAGCATCCCACACATTTTCTATGGGATTCAGATCTGGAGAACGTGCTGGCCATACGAGGCATTGAATATCCTCGCTCTCAAGACACTCCTGGACAGCGACTGTTCGATGACATGTTGCGTTGTCGTCCATGAAAATGAATCTATCACCGACAGCACCACGGAACATGCGAACATGAGGTAGCAGAACATCATTAATGTATCGTTGGCAAGTCATAGTCCCAGTTGGAAGCACATAGAGAGACGTACGGCCATTGATCATGATGCCAGCCCATACCATGACACTACATGTCGGATATCAGTCCCTTTCCTGTATGTTTGCTGGACAATATGCAGTACCACTATCACGCCAGATCAGTTGTCGTCGACAATCAGACGATAGACTGTATCTACTCTCATTTGAGAAGAGGACAGCAGACCAGTCGTTATTTGTCCAATTGCGATGTTGATGGCACCATTGCAAACAGGCGGTACGGTGATGTCTGGACAATGGGATGCACACAACAGGACGGCGGGCGTGTATAGTCCTCCTTCATGCAAACGTCTGGCGACAGTTTTTCGGGAGATCCGCTTGCCAGTAGCAGCCATAAACTGATTTGCTACCTCACTAGCTGTGCTGCGCCGGTGTCTTTTTTCGATAGCACTATGTACCGATCTTCTGCAGGTGTCGTACTGCGAACACGACCTCCCCCATGACGTTTGCTACACTCTCCATTTGTTTGAAATGATTTCCAAAGCCTTGAAACAACACTGTGGCTGACGTCAAACTCCCTGGCAACATCTGTTATTTTTCGCCCTTCTTCAATCTTGCCAATAATACGGCCACGCATAAAATAATCTAGGTGATGTCGGGAAGACATACTGAAACTTGCAAGTTCATCAATTGATTCTTTCCCTTTCAACTTTGCGTTTGAACAACAGTCAATACGCGTCAAATCCTTTATATCTCTTATCAGCGCTATGACGTCACGAACAAGTTCGACAATCAAAAATTTGCATACGCACAACACGTCTTGCTGTATCTCGCACTTATGCTAATTTCCACATTTTCCTGCCTTCCATTTTATGGTTGCTATCGTTGCTATTGTCATCCGTCCTTAGCAATTGTCCGGCAGTGTACAACAGATTTTCAGACTTATGAATGGTGTAACAATTTATAAAACATACAACGACTAAGTGCCGAGCTTTCACACTTCGAACGGGAGGCATTTTCAAGGCCAGTGAACACAAGAATAATTTCGGGAACGACAATAATTTGAAATCTTGGAGTGCGTGTATCTACTGCGTGTCTAGGCGATATTGCGTCTTGTGGAAGGTGGTGTCTCGTGATCTACCTTTCAAACATTCTCTCTCATTTTCCCCTTAATATTCTATGTCAGTAGGATCTTCCACACAGCCAAGAGTTCGAGGGAAGGGCTCTCGTTGAAAGGGTTAGGATGCATGGATATTTCGATGCTTTCTCTAGTCAGTGTTCCTTGTAGTCAGTGTATGGAGCGATCCTCTTCATGTTTTTCCATACTGGTACGGCATCATATTGGGCTACTTCTTTGCAAAGCGCTGTTTGTGTTTTTCCTGCTTTAATGTCCCTTATGTGTTCTTTTCCCCTAATTGTAAGGGATCTTTTGGTCATTCTGATGTATGGTTGAGACAAGCCATCTGGATATTACACCCCAGCTCCAGAATTCACGCCAGGGTCCTTATGTGTATTTGTTGTTGCTGTGGCGATGGACATTGGTGATTTAATTCCAATGCGTAATCCATGAAGCACCATAAACCTGGCCTTAAACTCAGACCCATTGTTAGCAAAATAAGAGCCCCAACGTATTACGTAGAGAAAGAGCTGGCTAGCTTCCTAAAAACCTACCTACCTGCCTCCAAACACGCCCTACACTCGACTGTGGACTTTATATGCAGAATAAAAGACATAAGTTTAGATAAAAAGGAGATTATGGTTAGTTTCGATATGACATCATTGTACCCATCAATCCCGGTCAAAGAAGCGTGTGACAACCTAGAGAACTTTACCAGAGATGGTGAACAAACCCCAGATGCAGTGCAAGACATACGAAGGGTGTTGGACCTGGTTGTAAACAATAACTACTTCCAGTTCCTAGGAACACACTACAAGCAGACAAAAGGTGCCCCCATGGGGATCTCCAATATCAGGAGTGCTTGCGGAAGCTGTCCTACGCCCGCTAGAGGAAAATATCTTCTCAAGCAGTGGCAAGAAACCAAAATTATGGCATAGATATGTGGATGATGTGTTCTTAATTTGGCAACATGACGACAGAGACCTCGAGAAATTTCGACAGCAAATCAACACCATCCACCCCTCCATTAAATTCACTTATGAAAAGGAAAAGACGAGAAGCTTCTGTTTCTTGACGCTGAGATAAGCAGATCCCAAGATGGCCACTTACGCTTCCCCGTATATTACAAACCAACAACAGTGACAAATTTCATCCCTCCTAAGTCCGTATCCCCCTAGCTCATATAAAATGGCCGCATTTCGTACCCACTTCAATAGAGCAATCACGATTTGCTCCACCAAAGAAACGAGGGAGAGAGAAATAACAAATATCATCAACAAAGGGGTCACTGCTGGATTCTCGGAACGGACTCTGTGATCCATATCACACAAGATGATAACCAGGAATCACAAGACACCACACCCAGGAGTCGACAACTTGCAGTTTACTGGATCCATTTCATACATCCCGAAATTTTTGTTTGTGTTTAAGAACCTTATGAAGCACCATGGATTATGCATTGGAATTAAATCACCAATGTCCATTGCCACAACAACAACAACAAATACACATAAGGACCCTGACGTAAATTCTGGAGCTGGGGTGTATGACATACCATTGGAATATCCAGATGGCTTGTCTCAATCATACATCAGAATGACCAAAAGATCCCTTACAATTAGGGGAAAAGAACACATAAGGGACATTAAAGCAGGAAAAACACAAACAGTGCTTTGCAAAGAAGTAACCCAATATGATGCCATACCGGTATGGAAAAACATGAAGAGGATCGCTCCTATTATATTGTTGATTTGGGTATTAAAAAAAGGTTTATGCTAATATTGCAATTTATATGGAAATTACAGAAAATTAGAATTTTGGGAGATGGGTGGATGCATTTTGAAACAAAACTGAAATTTTGATTTAGGCCATGAAACATAAATAGGAAAATAAAATGCAACACTGAATTTGGAAACTCCCAAAAGTTACTATTGTATGGTTTGCGTTGTTTGCGTTAGATGAGTAGATACACCTGAAAGTGGAAGAAAAGGTAACTATTGTTTACATGTGTACCAAATTTGTAAACACTAAAAATTAATGGTATACAATGTACACGTGTAATAACTTTTGGAGGCGATGAAGTCAAATATATTAGTTTGGACAAAAACATTGATTTTTAAACCACAATTACGTAACCCAGATTTCGTTTCCCACCTCAGTTACTGCTGAGGGGGATACATTTGAACCATGTGATGAAAATTCAAAGAAATACTTATTACTTCACTGCACTAAGGTGTTTGAGTTTTTGAAAGGCCACTTGGCCTATATTTATTTGAAAAACTTAACAAGCTAATTTTTGGTTACAAATTTTTAACCTGGCCACTGGGCCCAATAAAAATAATTAGCTGACAGCTTAGTTGCTTTCAATGAAAATATAGCACCAGGCACACTACTGATCATAATCAACATCACATAAAGGCAATTTACAAGGTGTGTAAATTCAGTGGACGAAATGTAAATCTCCCTCATTCTCTCTCGTAGTAAAAAAAATTATAAGCATATGTGTACACTATGTTGCTCTAACTAACTCCATCGAACAAACCTTCTCGGACCAGTTTTCTGAATCCATTTTTAATTTTAAACTATCATAACAACTGAGCCAAAATTTTACGCATAATGAAAAGTTACCTTAATACAAGGTTCTACACTTCCAGCAAAAATTTGCCTTAAAATCAACATAACATAACAATCTAGCACTACCTGATACTGAACCAATTCTATACACCATACAAAACCTAATACACTAAATACCTTACTCAATTTACTCAAAAGTTATCATTAAATTGCTACACCGACAAAAGAATCTCAATTCACACTATCATCATGAAAATCGAACTTTTCAAAATTCCATAATATAAGTTTTCCAATCTACAAGCCCCCATGTAGTAACCAACTCGGGCAGAAAAGCCAAACAAACATCTCACTCAACGAGTCTCACTTCTCTAGAAAAACACGATTTTTCTGCAGGAGCAACAAAGTTTGGGTCTGAAGGCGAGAATGGGTCGTGAATCCATTCCCAGCCTATACAGTGTAGTGGAGCAAAGCGTGGTCACCCTGTATTGTTTCTTCACTCTGATTTTGGGACAACTCACACCCACTCCTTGGTAGAAACCACCTCCTATGAGCCAACGAGCTTACTCCGGCAGAAAACAAATTCCCCAGTTTGTTTCATGCACCCTTTCAGACCCGAGGCATGTCCACATAGGGTAAAGTATCCCACAAGAGTTCTCTTGCCCCCAAAATATCTCAACATCTGTTTTCCAGAAAGCTAACTCACCATCCTTATTTCCAGAAAATTCAATACCTCACCTTTTTAACCCAGAAAATCACTTCACATCTTTATTTCCAGAAAACTCACTGTATATCTTTATTTCCCAGAAAATCACTGTACTACTCATTTCCCAGAAAGCTCAATAACACCGTACTAGACACACTATACGGAACCTTACTTTATTTCGAGAAAACTCTATAAATCACCATATTTCAAAATCACCTATTTCTAGAACCACTGCAAAGCCGCTCCACTGCAAAGCCCACTCGATCAACAATTTCAAAGGAACCACAACATTATATTTAAAATGCCAAAAAGAAAAAAACTATTTCGATTCAAACTTTGTTACGAAAAAACTTATTATTTAAGAATAATTATTTTAGCAGATTGAATATGTTAAACAAACCGCTCACTTAGACGAGGGTGAAAGTTCGAAGGTGTTCTAAATTTTGGAGGAGAAGAAAAAAACTTTTCGAGTTCCTGAGGACACTTCTAGGCGAATTTTGACGACCTGATATATCTTGCCTCTGATGTGGAAAATGAAACAAAACTTACCCCCAGTTCTTAGGGCAGGGTAAAGGAGTTTGGCAACCAACTGACATTTTTCCTTCTAGAATCACGGGTGGTTTCAAAATAAATCACGGAAAAAGGCAGGTTCTGATACTACGTCGTCCTGGTGGTCGGCGGTGCTTGAGGGCGAAAGCCATAGTCTTTCGAAGTTTCCATCCTCTGCCAGGCGGTTTGCAGGCGCGGTCCCCAGCTCTCACGAGAATGCTTAGGAGGGCATCGGTGGTCATCCTATGCTGCGCTCTGAGGAGGTCTCGTCCTACAGTGGTCCTATCCTTTCCTCATAATTTCTTCCACCTCTTTGTATTTGGAGGAATCAGTGAACGATTCATCGCAAGCCCTGAGCTCCTTTTAATTCTTTCATGTAACTAACCATGAACCTGACAAGTCCCCACGCCAGAAGACCGTCGCTACAAGGCTCCGTTAAGCTTTTCACCTAGACATCACATCGTGGTCAGCAAAGGCAGTCAAGAGTAGAAAGTTATTATTATTATTTGTGTGGGTCCTCTTCCCACCAAAAAAGGCGAGGAGAGAACTTGGCCGTCCACTTTTTCTGCCGGCCAGCAAGAGGGGCAAAAGCAGAGTGACAATTTTTTCGACTGAAACTGGGATGCTTGAAAACTGGTGACCTCTCATTGGCCGAACTTCTCGTAGCAACCAACGGTTTTGCTGCCCGTTGGCCAAGAGGTCCCTGCTGAAACCATTGAGAAAACACACATGGCCTTCACCACAAATCTTCACTCCCACACAAGCCAGGGGTGACCTCTGACCTCGAAGGAAGGGGAAAACGCCGTAGCCTTCTCTGCATGCAGTTGTGACCTTGTTCTCGAAATAGAACATCGTTGGCCCAAGAGAGCATTTCTGCAACACTTTTTGAAGCTTCTAAATCCTTTGCCTAAAATGGCGGACTGAAAGAAAAGATTTTCTGGCCTTTTGCACAAATTTTCAGAAATGCCTTTTCCTCATTCAGTGATTAACTATGAACAATTTTGCTTTCTAAAAGGAGTTGATGCTGTCTTCTTTTGCTCGCCTTTTTTTTTTTTAACTCACTAAAGCAAAAATAAATGAAGCCAAAAAAAAAAAAAGTTTAATGTCTATTATTCCTTTTTTTTTTTTTTCACGGAATTTTGTTTGTTTGGTCAGGGCTGAGAAATGAGCGAACATGGCCACTATTCCCTCAACTCTCTTCTCTTCCAAACAAAATTTTAAGACGTGGACTGTAGAGAATTTTCATTCTATGTATTTTATTTATTTTCTATCATTTTTATTTTTTTATTTTTCGTAAATCCCAGTGAAGTGATCAATTTCCCCAAGATTTACGAACATGAAAATTCTCGACAGGACAATACATACCCCCTACGAAAAAGATGAGCAACACAAGTCGAAACACACAATACCAGAAAATTCACTTCTATTCACTACTACACGTGTTTCATGATGTCAACAAACCTATGAATGTAAACAAACATGCAGCGCCACCTACCTCCGGTTGGCTAGCTTCTGTCCAACATGGCTACCACTCAACGAAAAAAACAAATGTTTCGAAACGCAGCTGTTTACCACTCTCCTCAACCAAAGAATTACACGAAGAATTTTTACAAGCCAAAAATTTCACGGAATGAAGAAAATTTATCTCTGCATCGATTCAAACACTAACCTATTACCTAACCTGAGAAAATTAATTAAAAAAAAACTTGAACTGATTATTATCACATTCTTAACTTAACTATCACTGAAGTACTAATCTCATCTAACACTGACTTTATACGGTACTAGAAAAATAAGCAATAGCCTAACTCTAAATAAACAGCGCCCTTTAGCACTAAATTATTCCAATTGAGGAGAGGAGAGAATTTACACTTCTTACAATTATCGCTGTATGTTTTTACAAATTTTACATTACCACAAGCTTTTTTGGATGTCAAAATTAACACTTTTCTAACCTCATTTTTAAATTATCAAATTGGCTTGAATGTAACACATGAAAAATACACTTGAAATGATATGTAAACACAAAATTACTTATGTATGACACAATGAAATTGTAAGTACACTTAAGAAATTATTTGTAGAGAGTTATATGTCAAACCCAAAATTACTTATATGTAAAGCACAAAATTACTTGTATGTGTAAGTATACTCATAAAATTATTGAAATTATCCGTCAAAGGCAATATATACACCGCACTCATACACTGAAATTATACACGATTCAATTAGCCAATGTTACGTATGAAAATTGATCCAAAAATTATAAACGCCAAAACACTAGAATTTCACTTATTGAACACTGCACTTTCACTTATTGAACACTGAGAGTAAACCAAATTTATTTTAACTTTCACTAACTTAAACCACTGAGAGAAAATTCACCGCTGAAAAAAAATTTACCTCTGAGAGAAACACAACTTTTAACACTTTCACTATGTTATCACTGAGAGAGAGCGACGAGAAATTTTTTTTTTTCACTGACATACAAAATTCACTGACAAAACTGCATCAACTTTAGAATTTACCCAAACTCAAAGTAAGTTATCATATAAACACATACATTTCTTTATTCATCAGCCTACTATTTGTCTCAAATCAACTTTAAGATTTTTCCTTAATTTTCTTGTGCAGTGAAAGTTGAATTTCATCACAGGGTATGCATCGTAAGGTCACGGCACCAAATGTTATATTGTTGATTTGGGCATTAAAAAAAGGTTTATGCTAGCTAATATTGCAATTTATATGGAAATTACAGAAAATTATAATTTTGGGAGATGGGTGGATGCATTTCGAAACAAAACTGAAATTTTGATTAAGGCCATGAAACATAAATAGGAAAATAAAATGCAACACTGAATTTGGATACTTCCAAAAGTTACTATTGTATTGTTTGCGTTGTTTGCGTTAGATGAGTAGATACACCTGAAAGTGGAAGAAAAGGTAACTATTGTTACCTTTAATTTTTAGTGTTTACAATTTGGTACATGTGTACCAAATTTGTAAACACTAAAAATTAATGGTATACAATGTACACGTGTAATAACTTTTGGAGGGGATGAAGTCAAATATATTAGTTAGGACAAAAACATTGATTTTTAAACCACAATTACGTAACCCAGATTTCGTTTCCCACCTCAGTCACTGCTGAGGGGGATACATTTGAACCATGTGATGAAAATTCAAAGAGATACTTATTACTTCACTACACTAAGGTGTTTGAGTTTTTGAAAGGCCACTTGGCCTATATTTATTTGAAAAACTTAACAAGCTAATTTTTGGTTACACATTTTTAACCTGGCCACTGGGCCCAATAAAAATAATTAGCTGACAGCTTAGTTGCTTTCAATGAAAATATAGCACCAGGCACACTACTGATCATAATCAACATCACATAAAGGCAATTTACAAGGTGTGTAAATTCAGTGGACGAAATGTAAATCTCCCTCATTCTCTCTCGTAGTAAAAAAAAATTATTAGCATATGTGTGCACTATGTTGCTCTAACTAACTCCTTCGAACAAACCTTCTCGGACCAGTTTTCTGAATCCATTTTTAATTTTAAACTACCATAACAACTGAGCCAAAATTTTACGCATAATGAAAAGTTACCTTAATACAAGGTTCTACACTTCCAGGAAAATTTGCCTTAAAATCAACATAACATAACAATCTAGCACTACCTGATTGAACCAATTCTATACACCATAAAAAACCTAATACACTAAATACCTTACTCAATTTACTCAAAAGTTATCATTAAATTGCTACACCAACAAAAGAATCTCAATTCACACTATCATCATGAAAATCGAACTTTTCAAATTTCCATACTATAAGTTTTCCAATCTACAAGCCCCCATGTAGTAACCAACTCGGGCAGAAAAGCCAAACAAACATCTCACTCAACGAGTCTCACTTCTCTAGAAAAACACGATTTTTCTGCAGGAGCAACAAAGTTTGGGTCTGAAGGCGAGAATGGGTCGTGAATCCATTCCCAGCCTATACAGTGTAGTGGAGCAAAGCGTGGTCACCCTGTATTGTTTCTTCACTCTGATTTTGGTACAACTCACACCCACTCCTTGGTAGAAACCACCTCCTATGAGCCAACGAGCTTACTCCGGCAGAAAACAAATCTCCCAATTTGTTTCATGCAGCCTTTCAGACCCGAGGCATGTCCACATAGGGTAAAGTATCCCACAAGAGTTCTCTTGCCCCCAAAATATCTCAACATCTGTTTTCCAGAAAGCTAACTCACCATCCTTATTTCCAGAAAATTCAGTACCTCACCTTTTTTCCCAGAAAACCACTTCATATATTTCCAGAAAATCACTTCATATCATTATTTTCCAGAAAATCACTTCACATCTTTATTTCCCAGAAAATCACTTCACATCTTTATTTCCAGAAAACTCACTGTATATCTTTATTTCCCAGAAAATCACTATACTACTCATTTCCCAGAAAGCTCAATAACACCATACTAGACACATTCTACCAAACCTTACTTTATTTCCAGAAAACTCTATAAATCACCATATTTCAAAATCACCTATTTCTAGAAAAAAACATTACTTCTTGAAGAAACACAACAGCTAATCGGGTTCTCTCAGTCACACTATATATATGACCCTTTATTCTGCCTGTATGCCCATTTCTATATTCTTTTCCCATAAAAAACGCTTTTTTCTAATCCACGGGCTGAAACTAGAAATTATCGCTCACTACTACAAAACTTTTAAAGAGTAATTTTTCACTTAAATTTTCCGAAACACCAAACCATAATAATAACCAGCCTACAAGAAAAATTCCCAACTACATGGCTACATGGCACCTACACTAAGCTCATAAATACAAATTCTACTTCACAAATACAAAAATCACTGAGCACAAAAAGAGTTACATTTCACTTAATAGAAATACCAGTCCAAGAGGTTGTTCATCAAAATAGCTTATAACACAATTATGAAATTCTATAACCCCTACTGCTACTACTTTTATAAAATCTCCTTTTTTTTTTAATGTGCCCCCTCTGAGTATAAAATTTGGTACGAAGTTTTTTTGTTTTTTTTTTCACATAAAAAAAAATACTTAATCACTGAACTTCGTAACATTCCACACTAAAGCTCCAAAAAATAAATAAAAAATAAAAATAAAAATAAAAATTACAAGACATACCAAGGTACCACTGGCTTAACCTATGTAAAATTACACTTCTTTCTAATTTAACTCAAAGAAAATACTGACAGGAAGTTTCCAGGCCAGCTATTACTTGACCACGCATACAAGACCTGGCAAAATGATATTGACAACTTTTCCACACCCAGCTAGCCTCAAAAGAAAATCATAGAAATATATACATATATATATACATACCTATATTCATATATATTTAACATGTACTGCTCCACTGCAAAGCCCACTCAATCAACAATTTCAAAGGAACCACAACATAATATTTAAAATGCCAAAACGAAAAAAACTATTTTGATTCAAACTTCATCGTTACGAAAAAACTTATTATTTAAGAATAATTATTTTAGCAGATTGAATATGTTAAACAAACCGCTCACTTAGACGAGGGTGAGAGTTCGAAGGTGTTCTAAATTTTGGAGAAGAAAAAAACTTTTCGAGTTCCTGAGGACACTTCTAGGCGAATTTTGACGACCTGATATATCTTGCCTCTGATGTGAAAAATGAAACAAAACTTACCCCCAGTCCTTAAGGTAGGGTAAAGGAGTTTGGCAACCAACTGCCATTTTTCCTTCTAGAATCACGGGTGGTTTCAAAATAAATCATGGAAAAAGGCAGGTTCTGATACTACGTCGTCCTGGTGGTTGGCGGTGCTTGAGGGCGAAAGCCATAGTCTTTCGAAGTTTCCATCCTCTGCCAGGCGGTTTGCAGGCGCGGTCCCCAGCTCTCACGAGAATGCTTAGGAGGGCATCGGTGGTCATCCTTTGCTGCGCTCCGAGGAGGTCTCATCCTACGGTGGTCCTGTCCTTTCCTCATAATTTCTTCCACCTCTTTGTATTTGGAGGAATCGGTGAACGATTCATCGCAAGCCCTGAGCTCCTTTTAATTCTTTCATGTAACTAACCATGAACCTGACAAGTCCCCACGCCAGAAGACCGTCGCTACAAGGCTCCGTTAAACTTTTCACCTAGATGTCACATCGTGGTCAGCAAAGGCAGTCAAGAGTAGAAAGTTATTATTATTATTTGTGTGGGTCCTCTCCCCACCAAAAAAGGCGAGGAGAGAACTTGGCCGTCCACTTTTTCTGCCGGCCAGCAAGAGGGGCAAAAGCAGAGTGACAATTTTTTCGACTGAAACTGGGATGCTTGAAAACTGGTGACCTCTCATTGGCCGAACTTCTCGTAGCAATCAACGGTTTTGCTGCCCGTTGGCCAAGAGGTCCCCGCTGAAACCATTGAGAAAACACACATGGCCTTCACCACAAATCTTCACTCCCACACAAGCCAGGGGTGACCTCTGACCTCGAAGGAAGGGGAAAACGCCGTAGCCTTCTCTGCATGCAGTTGTGACCTTGTTCTCGAAATAGAACATCGTTGGCCCAAGAGAGCATTTCTGCAACACTTTTTTGAAGCTTCTAAATCCTTTGCCTAAAATGGCGGACTGAAAGAAAAGATTTTCTGGCCTTTTGCACAAATTTTCAGAAATGCCTTTTCCTCATTCAGTGATTAACTATGAACAATTTTGCTTTCTAAAAGGAGTTGATGCTGTCTTCTTTTGCTCGCCTTTTTTTTTTTTTTTTAACTCACTAAAGTAAAAATGAATGAAGCCAAAAAAAAAGTTTAATGCCTATTATTCCTTTTTTTTTTTTTTTTTTTCACGAAATTTTGTTTTTTTGGTCAGGGCTGAGAAATAAGCGAACATGGCCACTATTCCCTCAACTCTCTTCTCTTCCAAACAAAATTTTGAAACGTGGACTGTAGAGAATTTTCATTCTATGTATTTTATTTATTTATTTTCTATCTTTTTTATTTTTTTTTATTTTTCGTAAATCCCAGCGAAGTGATCAATTTCCCCAAGATTTACGAACATGAAAATTCTCGACAGGACACACCATACACTGACTACAAAGGAACACTGACTAGAGAAAGCATCGAAATATCCATGCATTCCAACCCTTGCAACGAGAGCCCTTCCCTCGAACTCTCGGCTGCGTGGAAGATCCTACTGACATAGAATATTAAGGGGGAAATGAGAGAGAATGTTTGAAAGGTAGGTCACGAGACACCACTTTCCGTGAGACGCAGTATCACCTAGACACATAGTAGATACGCGCTCCAAGATTTCGAATTATTGTCGTTCCCGAAATTATTCTGGTGCTCACTGGTCTTGAAAAAGCCTCCTGTTCGGAGTGTGAAAGCTCGGCACTTAGTCGTTGTATGTTTTATAAATTGTTATACCATTCAATACGGAATAAATACTTCAAGTTGTATAATACTAAGGTGTAAGTTCCATTATTGTAATATTTCAGACTGTTTAACTAGAAATCTCCCTTTCCTTCTTTTTGTAAATCTGTTTTCTCAGCTAGTACTGTTGTTACTGCAACAATCCTTTTCCTAGTCATTGGCCTGCCAATGCAATCATGGCAATCTGACTACATTGGCAGGCCAATGCCTAGGAAAAGGATTGAAACATGATAGGTCAGCTGTCTCATGTTTTAATATCTTTCCTAGCTTTAGGTTTGGAGTTGATAAAATTCTCATTTTCTCTCAAGTCTCGCTTTGGAAATGGCTTTACCTTTCTTACCACATAATTTGAAATACTGAATTTATCCTGCAAGTTTTGAAAACTCTTAACTTTTTGGTACTACAGTAAGAATTTGCAGCTTTTAAGCTCTTCACTTTGTATCATTTAACATTTCTTTATGCTGAGCAATAATTTCTGTTTTCAAGTCAGATGTTAGGAGCTCAGCATCAGGAAAAGATTAACGTAACTTTCTTCTGCAAAAAGCATGTAATATTTTTTCAAATTTACATAAGGATATTGTTGTTCATACAGTCTTTTCTTTTTTACAGGAGTTTAGCCAATTAACCGTAAAGATACATTCAAAATTTGTATTGCACTTTCAGATGTATCCTTACTTATTTCACCTTCACTACTACTCTGGCTTATAATTGGTTAAGTATCAGCTTCATTGTCTGCATGTGATCTTTGAACTGATGAGGCTGTCATCAGTTCAAAGTTCACAGGCATATTTAGTCTTTAGAAGATTTTTTCGTAACTTGTCACAGATTTTTTTTTTTTTTTATGAATAGGAAGTTTAACCATTCACTCTGAGGAACAGGACATGTATTCTTTTTCAGATTATAGTGTTCCTTTTCTTAAAGTTATAAACCAAGGTCTTGACTCTGTGACATTTTAACACTTAAAGAGAAGGGGGGGGATTTAGCAACAGTTTCTCCAGAAAAATACCAGCAATATTTCTTTTAAAAAAGAAACTGCAAATTCTTATTTTTGCCGCCCCGGTGGCGCAGTGGTCTAAGCGATGGCCTCTGATCATTCGTCTGAACGGGGTCCGGGTTCGAATCCCGGTGAGGCATGGATGTTGTGTTTGTCTTACGGCAGTAGCTCTCTCCCTTCCCTGGAACCAGTGGCGCTATATTAGGGACGGGCGACTGCTTATAGCCCATTGAGTTGCTCACAGCGGTCGTAAAACCTTCAATCAATCAATCAAATTCTTATTGTACTACCAAAAAGTTAGTTTTCAAAACTCTTCCAAAGATATACTGCATGTAAACACTTCTTTACATGCAGTATATCTTTGGTGTAATACCTTTCGAGACCAGAAGGGTAAACAAAAAGAAAAAATCATAACAGCTTAGAGCATAATATATTAAAGACTTCCTGTAACAAGTAACAGAATGAAACCAGAAGTGTGAGATGGCTGTAGCTGGTTGTTGTATTTGACTAATGAAAGTAAACAGATGTGATTAGGTAATGAAAGTCAAAAGCAAACTGAAAACTAAACTTGCTATTGGTCATACCCTCAAGGTGTTTCTGGTTTAGAAAGGATAGCAGGGTTTGCATGCCATCCAGTGAAAGTAGTGAAATACATGGGGGAAAACTTGGCACCAAAAAAATCAGTAAAACCTCAGGGAAGAAACAAATGTTTTCTCTAAAAACCTGGAGAAATTGGGGAACTTGTAATCCTATGCTATCAAGGAATAAAACATTAACAGAAAAAATTTACCTCAAAAAACTCATTTTTATGATCTAGTCTTAGCATGGCTGTTTCATTTTCACACCCAGCAGTCTTCCCCTGCCCTCCCCCTCACACAATACAGTACCTGCAATGTATATTTTTTGCATCATATGCAGGCCAAAGTTTGCATTTTATAAATATATCAGGGCTTGAAAAATACTGTGCCCAAGATGCCCGGGGCATGCAAATTATTGGCATGGGCAGGTAAATAAAAAATCTAGTTGTCTGGTCTGGGCAAGTAAATTTAAAAATGAAGTTTGGAATAAAATTTTCTGCTACAAAAAAAAAAAAAAAAAAAAAGAAGTCGTAGCATGTCTTGTTTCATTTCACTGTTAATCATTGGAGGTTGTATTATTGTTATGGAGTGCCAAGGACAGAAGAATATCACTTTAATTATATTACGCTGTAGGTCCAGAAATTGGAACCACTTGTAGTTTTGCTCCACATGTTGTTTATAGGCAGCAACAGGATGCATGCCTCTGCTTGAGCTATCCTTCAGTGTTTAGTGACAAAGGGCAAAAACTTAGATGAAAGGATCATGGCAGAAGTACTAAATTTCTCAAATGCCAATTTCATCATCATAGCATTTCATACCAATTTCAGCATCATCTTAAAACTTGAGATACCTGCTTTTGTGCATTGAACATTTTAAACACAGATCCTTAAAATGGAAATGCGAAACATGTAAAAAAAAAAAGTTCATTGTATTTTCTAACTTTAAAAAAAAAAAAAAAGAGTTCTGATTTGTTATCTTAAAAGATAAATTTTCCTCGGCATCCAGCTTTTACTACATGGGCAGGTAAATAATTTCTGCACATGCCCAGCTGGGCATGTAACTTTTCAGATATTTTTCAAGCCAAAGAGCGAGGGAATATGAACTTCCATTATGCATGGTTTTTATCGATTATGAAAAGGCCTTTGATTCGGTGAAACCATCAGCAGTTACAATGGCTTTGAAATCCTGCGGTATTGAAGATCCATACATTAATATTATTAACATCTGTGAAAATGCAAGTGCAAAGATCCGGCTGTTTGAGAATACAGCACACATAAAAATTGGAAAAGGAGTGAGACAAGGTGAAACCATATCTCCCAAGCTCTTTAATGCCACATTGGAAAATGTCTTTCAATCACTGAACTGGGAAAACAAAGGGATAAAGATTAATGGAGATTATCTAACTCACCTTTGTTTTGCTGACGACATAGTCATTTTTGCAACTAACCCATCAGAACTGCAGAGTATTATCCAGGAACTTGCTGATAAGAGTAAAGAAGTGGAATTAAAAATGAACTTTCAGAAGACAAAAGTGATGTACAATGCTTTTACAAAAAATAAAGATTTATCGATTGATGGAGAAAAGCTGGAGATAACAGATACCTACGTTTATCTTGGGCAGCAGATATCAAGTGAGGGCCACATTGATGAAGAAATTAATCGGCATATAAAACTTGCCTGGAGAGCTTTTGGAAGAAACAGCATATTTTTCAAGAGCAATATGCCAATTATGTCTTAAAAGAAAAGTGTTTGATCAATGCATCTTTCCAGTGCTTACATATGGTGCAGAGACGTGGACCTTAACTAAAAGAGTTATACAAAGACTGCAGACAACTCAAAGAAGCATGGAGAGGTGCATACTTGGTGTAACCAGGAGAGATAAGAAGAGGAACTCGTGGATCAGGAAAATGACAAGAGTGGAAGACATCATGATCAGAGTAAAATCTCTGAAATGGCAATGGGCTGGACATACTGCCAGAAGGACAGCCAAAATTTTAGATTGGATTCCAAGGGACAGAAAAAGACCCAGAAGAAGACCACATGGGAGATGGGTGGATGAAATTTGAAAGTATGCAGGAGTAACATGGAGGAGACTGGCACAAGACAGACCGTTGTGGAAGAGGCTTGGAGAGACCTTCGTCCAGCAGTGGATTGATAATGGTTGATGATGATGATGATATCAGGTTAAACTTGTTAATTGCCAAATACTTGCAAAATGTCATTTCATCACTTTTGGAGAATTTTTGGTTGAGATTCACTTCAATTAAATATTTTATAAATAATGACCCCATTGTAATCCCAATTTGAAAGTTGGCATACTAGTAAACAAAAGTCTAACAATGCCATATAATTTTTTTCAAAATTTTAGAATTAGTTTTTTTTAAATATTCAAGATCAAGTATTAAAAAAACTTTTAAAAATTTGAAAAAAATATTTTTTTCAAATAAAGAAATATTATAATTTTTCCAAATTTTTTTTATTTTTCAGAACATCATTTAAGAGCTCATATTAAAATGTTATAAAAAGACACAAATTTCAACTTTCTATCCCAATTAGGTAATGAGATACAACTATTCAAAGATTGTCCAGAGGTCACGATTTTCTGATTTTCAAGGTCATGCAATTTGAAACCCCATGGGTGGACAGGGCTAACTAACATTTGGGATTTATGCATAAGTCTACATGCCTAACAATCACACCGAATTTCAAGGAAATCAAAAGGGGTCAGGTTGAAAATGGCCATTTCATTGGTTGATCTGACATGGAAATGACCCAACACACAAAATGTTTTCTAGGTGTGAATTCATTACTCTTGATTTAATGAACTTCGTTGTAGAAAAAAATGCTCGCAGTTGTAAGTGCTTCCAAATAGCATTCTTTTTTAAACAAAAGCTGTGAGTTATGGATATTTGTCCTCTGGGAAATATGTCTTATGAAACATTTAAAATTTTTGTTTCAGATCTGAGTTCTCTTGAAGTTCAATCAGTTACATTTGCAAAGGAAGTGGAGCTTGTTCCACATCAGCATCAGGTGGAGAAAAGAAGTTTTTTAAATTTCCTTCTGGTGCTCGAAAATCACGGAACCTGTTATTGAATTCTTCATTCAAAGGCTTCAACTCATTCGTAAATTGATCTAAGTCATTGTTTGGTTCGCAAGTGTGACAAAATGATAAGTATTGCTCACTCTTAGTTGACTTTCCCAGAGTCAAAGTTTATTCTGAAGTGATTTAATGTGTTCATACAGCTCATTAACCAACTGTCCTTTAGTTTGTAACTTAGCATTGAGTTCATTAAGATGAGTTGTAACATCTACAAGAAATGCCAGATCACACTACCAGCTTTTGTTTTCAAACTCTCGCAAAGGTTTTTCTTTCATGTCCATAAAAACAGATACCTCATCTTTCAAATCGTAAAAGCACTTAGCATCTTCCTCTTACTTAGCCAAAGCACTTTACTGTAAAAAGTGATGTCTTCATGCTCAGATTGAACACCTTCCAGAAATTATTAAAACTGGCCGAGGGTTAGTGCTCTCAACTTAATGAAATTTATGCAGGAAACTACCATGGTCATGACATGGACGAATTTGATTGCTTTTGCACACAAGTTCTGTTTGTGTCAATTGCAGTGAAGCAGGTCACAAATTTTCTGTATTGATATTCATATCAGATAACTCTGATCTGATTTGGCAGCAATGCCTAAGTTTGACCCAATCATTTCAGGAGACATCAATTGATATCCCTGTTAGTTTCTCCCACTTAAGGTTGAATTTATTAAAAATATTTTTCACTTCTTGGAAAATGTCTTCTCCACTTATAGTATCTTTCATTGGTTAAAGAACAAGCAATTTTCCCATACAATTCAATTTAGCATAAACTCTGCAGACAAATTTAGTCAACAGAGCTGTATTAGTGTCACCTGTGCTCTCCTCTAGAGTAATTGAAAATGCTTCAAATTGTGACATGAATTCTTTGAGGCTTAATTTCATGTCGGCTTCATTATTTTGTTTGTTGAAAAGCGTTTGTTGAGCAGATACACTCTTCAAATTTTGTATCTTATCTTTTCTGAGCTGACGTTTGAAATTACTGTAACTGGCATACTTAGTATTATAACTTTTTAGGTTGTATTCTTTCACAACGGAAATAGTTTCAAAACAAATCAAACAAACAAGATTTTCCTTCTGCATGGCAAAAAAGTAATCATCAGTACACTTCTATTGAAATACATATCACTCACTGTTCACTTTCTTCTTCAGTGATATCATCTTAATAATTTAGAATGCCAACACAATTATAACAAAATGAAACTAATATAAAAAATCACTGTATGCCACAAGATATCAATATAGTTAAATATAATAAACTAGAATATTACAACTTCATAAGATGCTTAACTCAGTACTGACAGTTGTGGGCGACGATGCTGCTTGTGTGCACCACATACTATGAACAACAATGGCGCAGTGGCAGTTACCTGCCCATTCTTTTCAGTCGGTTACCTGTAGAGGGTCCTCCCTCCTACAACTTTCTCCTCCTCCTGTCAATCAAACAAAGTTGTAGCTGTCGACAGACTCTGCCTTCCATTGGCACTTCAGGCGTCTGTCCCATATGTTTCTCCTCCCATCAATCAAAGGCAGATGCTGCCATCAACATGCTGCTGTCTGTCAGCGAGACTCTTCTATGGACCAACATCTAAATTGCACCCTCTCTTTGATTACAGAAAAACTTAACAATCCACAAATGGCTGGCCTGCCATATTCAGTGCAATTTAGAAAAGTCCTCGCGGGCTGGATAAAATTAGGGCGGGGTCATAAGTTGCACATGCTTGCTCTATAGGGTGCTCCACCACCTTACAGCATCAGATACATGTGTATAAGACATAAGGAAAGCATTTGCAGCCACCAGTACACTTATTTTGCACACTGTCAGCAATCAACAAGAAATGTCACAGCAATTCCCAGTTAGCTTTTAAGTATGTAACTCAATTTACACATTGGACAGTGTTTTGCTCACTGATATGCAAATTTCACTGCAGGCATATGTCCTGTGAACATCATAACATTTCATTGAACACTTTGGATTCTTTGCCAGCTATTGCCCTCCAGACTTTTATTTTTTCAGTGTGTATGTGTGTGTAAATATATACACTATATTGACAAAAGTCACTGGACACCTAGAGGAGAAACACAAAATTGCATTTATTGACATACATTAGTACAGTGTCTGTCCACCTTTGGCCTTAATGCATGCACTGACTCTTCGAGACATGCTTTCGACAAGGTTTTGGAACACAGTGATAGGTATGCGCTTCCATTCAGCACATAATGCTGCTGCTAACTGTTGCTTAGTAGTAGGCCTTTGTTCCAAACTTCTTATGCGGTGCTCTAATTCATCCCATAGATGCTCTGTGGGATTATGATCAGGACTCTGTGCTTGCCAGTCCACACACAATACGGAATTATCGTCAAACCATGCCGTAACAGTCCTTGTTTTATGGCTCGGTGCATTATTCTGCTGGTACCAACAAGGCTCGGTTCCATAGTATTGCCACAGAGTTGGTTGGGCATAAATTGTCCAGAATATCGAGGTAGACGTGCTGGTTAACAGGTTTGTCCATGATAACCAATGGGCCGGGACCATTCCACGAAAACGCCCCCACATGAGTACACTGCCAGCTGCAAACTTGACCGTAAGAACAGTACACTGTGGTAAATAGCGTTACCCTGGCTGCCGCCATACCCACACATGGCCATCAGACTGATGGATCGTGTGTCTGGCCATTGATCTACGGTCCATGATAAATGTTCTTTACACCATGCTAAACGACGAGTAGTATTCCGAGTGGAGATGAAAGGCTTATGAGCAGCCGCACGACCGTGACAACCCATGGAACAAATTTCTCTGAATGGTACGTATACATACCAAGGTTCCAGCATTTTTACTCATCTGTACACTGAGGTCTTGCAGTACTCCATCAATTAGCTGTAATGACTCTCCTGAGGCTTTGACGTCCGCTATCACTGATTTTCTTTAGTCTGCCGGTACGTTTTGCTGCTTCAGGCACGCCATGTGTCTTCCACTTATTCAGTACATCCAAAACAATTGACTTGGGTATGTTTAAATGATTCTCATTTTCTCTTATGTACAACCCACTTATATAACACTGAACAATCTTTCCTTTCTCAAAGTCTGTTCGCTCCCACTGTGACGTTTTCACTCAACCTCACAGTGCGATATGATCGTGGTCATCTGCATGCTTGTTTTTATACCGTTTGCAGCTGTATCGCACATCTTAAAAATGCAGCGGATCCGTTCATTTGCTTTTGAAGGGGTGTCCGGTGACTTTTGTCAGTGTAGTGTATGTAAATATAAAGAAAGAAAAAGAAAAACTGTTAACAAAAGCATGTGAATATCTTCAAATATGTGGCTCATCAGTGGGATGAATAATTTAATGACCCAGATAAAGCTATGAGATTTTAAGGAAGAATAACGTAAGTTTCAAGAATGGCTTTAAATTTTTAATAATATCCCTCATTTTCCATAACTGCTGTGAAACAATAAGCTTGGGTGCATTTCATCTTTTTTTCTTCTTTGTATGGAAAAAAGAACCCAAACATGTTTAGATTTGTGTTTAAACTACGAGTGTTTTTATTTTTTAATTTCTTTTCCATTTTCCTTTCTCTGCCTTTTCAGAACATATGTTTTCTATATTTTCATGCAACAAAATCTGTAATAATATCTGAGAGAGAGAAAAAAATATCTGCTTTTTTTAATGTTTTACTTTCAATGCTCATAAAGTGCAGGGTATTCAGTCTTGATTGCCTCATATGGTTACTCAAGTCTGAGTCTGGAAAACAAATGTCCTCCACTCACATTTGTGTTTCTCCCGACAAAACAGCATTTGTCCATTTCTGCCGGAGGCTTGGCCTCCATCAAGACCCAAAGCTTCATTTGGAAGAACAGCCATACCAGTTTTGCCGGAGATAAAGTTCCTTGGACTGACCGTCAACCGTGCGCACGTTTGGCGGCTCAAGATTTCCTGTCTGAAGGCCCTGTCCATTCTTAAGATCCTTTCCAGTCTTGTGGGGTGCAGACAGGATGTCTTTGTTTCGCATTTACCGTTCTTTAATACGGTCAAAACTGGATTATGGTTGTATCGTGAATGCCTCTGCACATCTTTCCGTTCTCCGGCCTTTGGATACTATTCACCTTCAAGCGCTACAGGAGCATTTCGAACATCTCCGATTCCTAGCCTTTATGCTAACACAAACGATCCACCACTTGAATTACGCCATCTGCAGCTGTCTGTTCAATTTTGCTTAAAACTTTGATCTCTTCCAGACCATCCTTTGTACGATGCAGTTTTCCATCTTCAGCATGCTCATTTATTTGAGAACTGGCCCTCGTGTATTCCAACCTTCGGTCTTTGTTTGGCAGCCGTAGCTCGTGATGCAGGGCTCGACTTGTCACTTGTTGGAGAGACCAGGGGCTTTGGGGATCCTCCATGGAACCCACTTGGTGTCATAGTTGATACCACCTTTACATCTTTTGATAAATCCTCAACCCCTGTGTCAATGTACCAGCAGCTCTTCGCCGAGCACTGTTCCCTCAATTTTGACACTCCCATTTCACTGATGGCTCCAAGATGCATTTAGTTGTTGGATCCGCGGCTGTCTGTGTAGATGATGTCTCTGTAGCGCGGATCCCAGATGAGGCCACAGTGTTTTCAGCGAAGATACATGCTGTGTATCTCGCACTTCTTCATGTTCAGTTGGGCTCTCGTCAACGGGCTGTGGTGTACACCGATTCTTTAAGTGTTGTACAGTCAGTGTCATCATTGGACTGTTGTGACCACCCTTTTCTTTTTAACATACGAAGGCTTCTTCATTCTTTGCTCGAGGCCGGTGTCCAGATACAATTCTGCTGGATTCCTGAGCACGTTGGAATCTCAGGTAATGAGTGTGCTGTGCGGTGCTAGATCTGCTTCCTCATTGGTCGTCACACCCTTGCCACTGTTTCACCGGGATTTTCGCTTTCCTGTTCAGGATCACGTCAGGCAAACGTGGCAGGGCCTGTGGGACCAACAAGTGGAAAATAAACTGCCTCGTAATAAAACCTATTCTTGGAATCTGGAAATCCTCATATCGTCGGAACCGTAGGGAGGAAGTTGTGCCTACGCATCTCAGCATTGGGCATTGTCGTTTCACTCGCCGCTTTTTGCTGTGTGGCGACACTGCACCGATGTGTGAGACGTGCAATTGCTGACTCACTGTCACTCACCTTCTGTGTAGTTGTGTTCATTTTCGTGATGTGCGTTTTCACTTCTTTCATTTTCATTTGTTGACTGAGGATGCTGCTATGCTGCAGAGGCTTCTAAATGACCACGGCGATACTGTCGCTGTCTTTTCATTTTTAAAACAAATTGAATTTTTTAAACATATCTAGATTTTAGCCCTTCCATCATTCTCATTTTTCACTTTTACTGAATCAGCCAGATTTTAATCATTATACCATGTTTTTAATACTGTTTTTTTTTATTATCTTGTGTTTGGCACTCTTTGGCCACACATGGCCCTTGCGCCATAAAAATTCAACCACCAACTAACTAACTAACCAACCAACCAACCAACCACTCACATTTGTTACTATCATGCTAAAAAAATTCCACAGCTCAATCTCAATGTTAGGGAATGTCATAGAGAGTGCATTTTCACGCAAGTGCATATACAAACTTTGGATGTTTAATTCTAAGCATTTTCCTAATGCTTTATTTTCTGGCTTTTTTTTTTCTCTCTCCAATATTTTCTTCTGCTTCTGAGATGTTCAAATTGCTTGAATTCAGCAATAGATACTTCTCTTGCACAATATATGATTTCAAGTGGCAACACTCAGAGGCCAGTGCATTTTTACTATGATTCATATGGTAGATAGATGATAAATTATATATAATTTGTGAAAAAAGTTAAGTTTATTTCACCGTTGATAACTCGGTTACTCGCATTTAACATTCAAAGATGTAGCCATAAGTTTCTGTGATATATATGCATTGGTATTATTACTTGCTAATCTAATTAAATCAAGTTATTCACTACATACCATTGCTTGATGTTGAACTTCCCACTTCACATTGCCATCGTCGTCATCCAAGTTTTCACAGGTCCGTAGTTACTTGACGGGTCTTTGATGGTAGACAATTTGCTGTGTATGGTAAGACTTGTTTTTTTCAATTAAGCAGAATTTCCAAAGGGAAAAAATAATCATATCCTGAATTGAATTTCCGAAGGTGTTAAAAGGCATCGATATTCTAAAAGCAATCAGTGAGGAAATGAAATGAAGTTTAAATACCAATAAATATCTTATAAGATGATAAATCGTTAGTGTTTCCTGATTTCATTTCCTTGAAACCTGATAACTGTTCTGGGAAACCAAATCTTTCAAAAATTATGTTGTATGGTGTAGGCCTCTTTTTTAACCTACCCACCAAAGAACTGATGATAAGTATTAAAGTTTTGATTTTAAACTGTTTGCTTCCTTCTGGAAGTTCATCTGGGGTATCTTTGCAATCACTGCTTGATTGTACCTGCAGCTACTAATTTTTATCACCTGCTTTGGGGACATTTTTATACATAGCTGTTGGAGATTTCTCTTTCGCTCAAGAATAATATTTGTCAAAAAGGTCCCTGTTCCCCCATGTGAATGATGTCAAAGACTTGATTGTTTTTACAGCTACAGACATCTATTTTTTTTTTGGCATGGCAAAAATTTGCTGGTTCTGTTGTGGTGTGAAAATATTTCACGTAAAAAATTTGTTAAAATAATAGTTTGCAACTTATCCATTCTCCCCCCCCTGTAAACTGTTTGCAACAAGTTATGTATCTGCAGACTGCACATTTTCTTTACCCAGTGTATCCAAAACTTACTGCACTTGTTTGCAGCTTACGCATAAAGACGCAACTGTGTCAGTACTGGCAGACTAACAGGTTTTAGACAGTCATTTTTATCACTTTCCAGTTTGGACCTAATGTTGATATCAGAACTACTTAATGGTTGATGAAGAAGAAAAAAATGTACAAGTATTATATAAAATCAAGTAAATGATAATATCTGTGTTACATTCTGCCACTTGCAAACCAGCAAAGCAAAATTAAAGGAATATGCTGCACATGACACATATTCATCAAACTTATTTCCTCTTAATTCTGGTTTGCAAACTGGAATAATGCCCTGTTATATTTGAAGCATTGTCATAAGGCTTGCTGCTACAATTTGCAAGAGGAATAGAATCCTCTTTTACAAAAGAAATCGATGTTGGTTAGATGTTTAACTGTATGACTGTGTATTAGAACAAACTGAGAAATGTCTCTGGTGGAACACTACCTCTTGTGTAATGTTTAATGAAAGTTAGGCAGCTGACATGAGAAGATTCAGGTATAGAATCACTGAAAATTGAGAAATATTTGCCATTTTTAAAAATTTCTTCCAATTGTTTCCCATAATTTCATCAACAATATGGATAACAATTTTGATGAAATTATTCTACTCATAATTTTGATGAACTCTTCTCAAATCCTTGTGGATAGGTATGAAGGTTTCCATTTTGTAGGACTATTGTATGTGATCATAAATGAATACAGTGAACTGGCTTAGCAGTTCTAAAATGCCAAAATAATCCCCCCCTAAATCTATGATCTGATCATCACCTCTGAAAGTCAGCTCCCTCAGTGCTAGAAATTTTAATTACTGCTACAATTCTTTTAAGCACTTCTTGCTATTATTGTTGCTTTTTATGTCACTGAATTCGTAGATTTGTGTTGTTTCATGCAGCAGCTTTCTGACTGATGCAATAGTTTAGCAATCAGTTTTGGTGATCTAAGGAATTTTCATGCTCTGAGATGGCTCTTTTTACTGTGCTTCCAGTCATCAAACCTATCATAGTAAATGGAAAGGCTGTATGGGAAAACAACTTGCAGACAAAATACAATTGTATTACACCCCTCCTTGTGACAGAAAATGGAAGCCATTCCCATTCTATGGCCTCTCTGTTAAGTAGCTTTTACTTTAAATCCCCCATGATGATTTTTAAATAACTTCTTTCTGATTTATCCCTGTCCTCATCTTGAGTATACTATTGGAATTACAGGCAGAGTTGCAAAAACATGTTGATGGCACCTTTTGGGTACAGTAAGATTTGAAGTAGTTTTTCTTTTTTTTTTTCTTTTTTGACTCAATTCTATGAAGCTGGATGCTGGATCTGAGTCTTTGTAATTTGCAGTTCCTGAATCAAGTAGCGTTAAATCATCTGCAATTCTTCTATTCTGGAACACCTGTCTCAGAAGATTCCCTTTTATTTTCTATATTTTTGTGAGGCTTTTTTTCTCAGTACAACACAGGTCACCATTAGATTGTATAATTTCAAAATCTGTTTTAGATGATATAATTTCACAAGATGTGTTCGTGGGAAAAGAATGTTGAATTGACTTTCTCATCATCTTTCACCACAGATTTTCAATAGCAGAAGCACTGCTGTCTAAAATCTGTTTTTTCATTTTACGTATTTCCTTTTGATTGAATATAATTGTTGAAAAAAGAAATCTTAATTGTAATCAGTTACTTGCCTTGTCTCAAAAAAATGAAACAAAATTGCAAAACATGCCCCAAATATAAATGAAATATGTACTTGTGACACACTCGTAACTTTTTTAATCCATTAAGTACTATAACATAGAAATCAATGTAAGTTGACCCTTCACCTAATACTAAATAGGCATATGCTGTACCTGAAAAAAAAAAAAGAACAAAAAAGACAGATATATGAGAATTGAGTTGGTGTACAAGGGTTAACGACAATATCAATTACTTTTTTTTTCGTTTTGGTTGAATTGGTGTACAGGGGTTAATTAATATTGGCAATATCAGTTACTTTTTTTTTTTTTTTTTTTTGGTCGAATAATTTAATGTTTATAGTTAATGCACTTTATATGTTTATCAACAGTAGTAACTTTTATTGCAACTGAATCGATTTGCATTTGAACAATGCGTTTTACTTTAAGTAAAACACATTTGCACCTTCACCCCCAACCCGATCCCAGCTAAAATTGAGATGGGATGTAAACATTGAGACCGTCTCTCTTCCTGTCTCTGTTTATCCAGTTCTATACAAACATGAATTTCAGCCTTCTGGGAATCGATGCAAGTGAATAATACATATTGGTTATACACTGCTGGCCACCCAAAATGCAACACCAAGAAGGAAGCATCTGATTGGCCTGAAATTCACAGCATGCGTCGCCCACAAGAGGACATGCAAACGATTAGCATTGCAGGGCATATGCAAATCATGTGCGCCCGGCATGCCACCGAGAAGCACTATAAGAAGGTTGCACAGAAGGCGGGGTGCAAGTAGTGGAAGTGTGTTGTGCTGCCGGGCCTGTGCGTGGGAAGCTTCCTGATGCCTCGTCGCAGAATACGGCAGTCATTCCAGCACGTTTCGGAGTTCGACAGAGGACGAATAGTGGCTTATCGCGACAGCGGTTTATCGTACCGAGACATTGGTGCCGGTGTAGGACGACATCCAGCCACAGTGAGACGAGTATGCATTCGGTGGGTGCAGGAGGGACGGACGTAAGCGATTGCCGCTGCACACCACCGAACGAGAGGACCGCCATGTTGTGTGGCTGGCACTGACGGCTCACACCGCCACATCACGAACGTTAGCGCAGGAATTAGGGTGTGTTGCGCAACAACCTATGTCAGCACGTACCATTCAACGTTGTCTGCAGGAGCGGGGACTTGTCGCATGGCGGCCATTGCTCCGATTACCATTGACGTTAGACCACCGGCGAGTGCAGCGGCAGTGGGCCCTTGAACGCCGCACCTGGACTACGGAATGGCACGAAATTGTCTTCTCCGACGAATCCCGCTTCTGCCTGCATTATGCATCGCCATACCGGTCCGCCGCCTGGCGTTATGGTTTGGGGCGCAATTGGGTATGACACCCGCACCCTACTGGTATGCATCGCCGGTACACTCAACAGCCACCGCTACATCTCCGACGTTTTGGAGCCTGTAGTCCTCCCTTACCTGCAAGACCTTCCAGCGGCCGCGTTTCAACAGGACAATGCGTGCCCGCATGTGGCACGCATCGTGCAACAATTCTTCGCGGCCCACCAGGTGTCACTGCTGCCATGGGCCGCCTGTTCTCCCGATATGTCGCCCATCAAACACGTCTGGTCGCTGATCGGCAACCGAGTGACCTGGCAAGCACCACCCGCGGCTACGCCTCATGAACTGCGGCAACGTGTGGAAGCAGCCTGGACCGACATACCCCAAGCCCATATCCAAAGACTCTTTCGTTCAATGCTGCGGCGTATAGCGGCCGTTATTGCCAGCCATGGGGGCCACACGAACTATTGATGTCTGCATGTTCCGCAAGTCGCACAGGCCTGTAAGCTCAATCGTTTCATGTTTGTATCTGTTGTTATGTGTCCAGTAAATCTGACTTTGCTATCTCATGTCCTTCTTGGTGTTGCATTTTGGGTGGCCAGCAGAGTAAATAAAAAAGTTTGGCTTTCGAAAAAAAAAAAAAAAAAGTACCATATAACATAATAGCGATGTACTGCTCTTCAGCAGGAAGAAAAGTACCAGAACAACCACTTGCAACCACCTTTTTGCAACCCACAACCACCACTTCCTCCTCCCTGTTTATTTTGCCTGCTTGGAGATAGGATGTGAGGTCCTACTTCATCACTTGTCTAAATTTATTGCACTAAATGTTTTTGGACAATTTCTCATGGGAGGGTCAAAGTAAGAGTACATGGAAAACAAAGTAAAGCAGGAGACAACTTTGCAAATTGTTAGGTCTGTCTGAATTGCCTACCTACCCACATCTGCCCCATTCCTTTATGAACAAAGATAACTCACTGGATCTATGATTTGGCAAATATTAAAGAAAAAATAGAAAACAAGTTCTTGGTTGTGAGTCAGCCTGGGAAAAATGGCATAACACAAATATCCTAGGCAACAGAGTCGAGACAATGTTTAATAGATGCAGCTGGTAAATGCCAGGTTTGCCCATGCAATAATACATTACTGAGTAGATAGTGTGTAGGAGAAAGTAAATGCTGTCACCCATTTATCCTCCGACCAGATGGAAGGCTGATCGTAAGAAGGTATTATCAGCTTCCCACAACATAATCTGTTACTATTCAATTTCAGATGATACTAGTATGTTCTTTAAAACCCTTTACTCACTGTGCAAACTTCATGTGCATTACCCTTCCTCTCTTCAGAATAAACACAAAGTCACCCCCAAAAAATTGCTGCTGATCACCATTACTTCATAAGTCAGGGGCAGATCCAGGATTTTTGTGAGAGGGAGAGACGGTGCAAGTTTCGGGAATAACCGAGGGCCTTTCTGATATTTCACGCGGCGTGAAATTATCATATGAAAGTGGAAAATACAAAAGATTAGCTGTTAAACTTCCTATGATATATAGTCCAGCTGTTTTTAATAACTAAAGATAAAGACACTGTCAACCTTGTGGATTCCCCTAAAATGACTGTGCAATATATTAGGACATCAAAATAGAATGTTGGAAAATAATTCGTTTTTCTCCTTTCTCTAGTTATACTTTGGAAGACACTGCTACTTTGCCACAGTTGAACAATGCTGCACATATTATTCTGTCTAAGTAAATATAAGTATTATAGCAAATATACAGATAATATAGATTGTTAAGAGTAAATATACAGATTGTTACTGGAAAAGTTTTGATCCCTTTCTTCACTCAAAATCCCATAGTGATGAAACATTACAGCACCCCATTGTTTTGTCAGTCTCTCCTGGGAATTGGTAAGGATAATTTTATCATGGGAACACTGTAATAATTATTAATCGTGTGATTAAGGCTGGTATGCAGATGAATATCATATTTTTTATTCTCTGATGTAATATGTTTAGTTAAAAAGAAATTTGTTTTCTCTCTGTGCAAACAAGAAAGTATTGAAAAATTAGATAGAGAGAGAGAGAGAGAGAGAGAGAGAGAGAGAGAGAGAGAGAGAGAGAGAGAGAGAGAGAGAGAGAGAGAGAGAGAGAGAGAGAGAGAGAGAGAGAGAGAGAGAGAGAGAGAGTGTGTGTGTGTGTGTGTGTGTGTGTGTGTGTGTGTGTGTGTGTGTGTGTGTGTGTGTGTGTGTGTGTGTGTGTGTGTGTGTGTGTGTGTGTGTGTGTGTGTGTGTGTGTGTGTGTGTGTGTGTGTGTTATTTCTAATTCAGGTTTAGTGCTGAGGTTTTTTTCTTAAAATTTTTAGTAGCACACATTTAATTTATTGTATGATTTCTTACATGCTGTTAAGTGTTGGATTATTATTAGACACAAAACTTTGTGTCAAAAGGCATGCTCATTACTCATAGGAATTCAGTGGTTTTCCTCTTATAGGTATGTTCTGATATATATATTTTTTTTAAATTCTTGTTCTACTGAGATAAATTGTATTTTTTAAAGAATGGGCTCTGTTTATTCATTCTGTACCCTGAGTTATTTAATTCCACTTAGTAGTTCTAATTCTGACTATTATCCAGAACATGCTACCGATCTAAGGTTTAAGCTATTCAGAATCATGCTTAAAGAGTATAATGCTAAGCACAAAAAAAACTGTAAGATTAATAAATTAAAGTATGACAGAAAACAACTAGTAAATCTCTGCAAAGACCCCACGATCAAATTCTGCGAAGCGGACAAAACAGGGCAAATTGTTATTATGGACACTTTGGAATATAATGATAAAATGCGGACGGCCATCTCAGTGCTACAGTGCGATAGCATCAACAAAGATCCCACCGACAAACAACTTACCTTCCTGGCTAATATAAGGAACCACAGCACGTTACCAACAGAAATAAAAAATGCAAACCCTCCAATGGGAGCAGGGATGCCAAAAATATTCTCGAAAATTAAAACTCATAAAGAAAACACACCTTTAAGACTGATTCTATCGAAAAAAATCTCACCACTCATCAACCTAGAAAAAAAGATATACAACTATCTATCCCCAATATTCATGAGGAATCAATATACATTAAAGAATAGCTATGAGTTTATAGAAAAAAATCAAATTAATTAATCAAGACCTAGAGCAAATAACTATGGCCTCCATGGATGTTAAGGCATTATACCCAAACACTCCTGTCGAGCTAGCCATCGAATTGATTATGCAACAACTAAGCATCAACAAAGAACTAAACTTGTCACAATTGAAAGAGCTAAAGAATACCTTATATTTCATCAAGGAAAACAACATCTTCCATTTTGAAGGAAATATATATAAACAAACACAAGGTGGCCCTATGGGATCCCCATTATCGGCATTATACGCAGAAGTGATTATGGCATACCTCGAAAAAGAAATTATTCAAAATTTACCTGAAAAACCAATACTTTATGCTCGATATGTAGACGACATTATTATAATGTCTAAACTTAACAAAGCCGAGCTACAAGATCTAGCACAGCAGTTTAGCAAAATATGTAACACCATAGAGCTAACTATTGAGTTTGAAGAGGATAATTGCCTATCCTTCCTGGACATTCAACTAAAGAAAAAAAAAATAGTTTTGAATACTCTGTGTTCAGAAAAGCAACTTACATACCTGTACTGATACCATACTCGTCGCACCATCCAGTGATACATAAAAAAAACAGCATAGTAAACTTGATACGGCGAGCGTACACACACACATCTAACAACAGGCTAAAAAATCAAGAGCTAGAGTTTATCTCGAAAATATCACAAGAGTATGGGTACCCGAGCAAGCTAATTAATAAATGGATACATGAGAGTAAAAAGCATATGACTCAGAGGAAAGAAGGCCAAAGAAGTGCACAACCAAAGGAAGATGAGAAATAAAAAATTGAAATACATTGGAGCTTTCCCATACCTGGAAGAAGTGAGTAAAGAAATCAATAGGCACTGTGCTAAATATGACTTACAACTAGGAAGCTCAGTGCACACCGTGAAAAGTATGACTGTCAACAAAAAAACAGAGGAAAAAATGCTAGAAGAATCAGGAACCTACGAAATTCCAATAGCACACATACCCCCAATATCGTACATTGGAAGTACGAAAAACAGATTAAAAAAAGACTTAAACAACACATATCTAACTGGCAAAAAAAGAAGCCAAAACGGCTTTAGTGCAATTCTGCTTGGAAAACCGGACATTCCCAAAGTTCGATGAAATTAAAATGCTAAAAAAGAATAAAAAATCGGAAAGGCAAATGAGGAGGGAAGAAGCAATATTAATCTACAAAAATAAAGCAAGGGTATGTAACCAGAACGACCCTAGCACATTATCGGGCCTGTGGAAAGAACTAATAAGACAAGAAAAACAACAACAAAAGAAAAACAGGCAAAAAAGACAAGAAAACCAGGATAGGAGAAGAAATTAAATAAATAAAAAAAAAAAAAAAAATACGGAAAAAAAAAAAAAAAGTGTTCGTAACTAAACATAGATGGCGCCAGCCGGGCTTGTTAACGAAATATATCCAGGAAAGTTTTTCCGACGAATGGCAACAAGGAGTATCGGACTCCATTAGCGCGAAGTTAGCCACGAACATCGGTGGTAAAGTCGCCACGCTCCTGAAGATGCCCAGAGTATGGGCGAAAATTTCGAGTATAAAGAACGGTAAAAATTGATGTTTGGAATCCTAAAGCAAAGATCCAATGAGTATACCCAGCGAAAAGTGTGAGAAGTAAAGCCAGTCATCGCATACAACGGACTTTAGGACAATAACCTCAACAAAGACCGGAAAACACGTGCGTGAAATGTCCCCGTCGCTAGAAAGGAATGCCAAGGTAAGCATTGTCCGCTAGTTCTCTGTACAAGTTACTCTGAGTTATTTAGTTCATTTAATGAAAATATGGAGTGAAAGGAGACAAATATTCAAGAGTTGAATAATTAGATGATACAATCGATTTTAAAAATTCTTATATGCTGCTAAATTGTTACAAAAATCTAATGATTTTAAAAGTTCAAGATAGCTTGTATGTATTAATTAGTAGTACTGTATGTTTACTGTGGGCTTGTATGCCTTCCTACTCTGAATTTTTACATGTACACATTTGATAATTTAGTGTTGAAGGATTTCATAAAAGCCAGAATGCAGAAAAGACTTCAGCTGTAAGAAAATGTACCACACACTGTCAAATATTAGCAATCATTGGTAAATAATTGCTGATGCTGTTTGAATTAGATATGAGTTTGTAAAATCGTCTAATGACATGTTGCACATTTTAAAACTTCATTTGCAACATTTTTATGGTGTAGGTTATTTTTAATTATGTATCGACTGTTTTTATTTCAGGTGTAAATCTACCGGTCTTTGAAAGCTATCAAGATGGGGTAGACAGTAAGTATTCCTTTACTGTATTTTGAAAGTACTAATGTTTAACTTCATTCTTTGTATACACATTTCCTACTGTACAGTGCGATTTGTTTTGCTATTATTTAAACTAAAATTTCTTAAAAATAAAAAGTGAATCATCACGTTTCCACACAGTGCTCATTTTCATTACTGCACAGAATTTTGAGAATTTTTTCAGTATATTGATTTGTGACATTTAGTACATTAATTCATTCATTATAGCACTAGTACATGTAAGGTGTGTCTGAAAAGTTTTAGGTTGCATTCACAAAAGTTGAAATTTCAAGGGAAAAAATATTACTATTTTATCTTCAAAGCACAACCCTCCTAACTTCATACATCTCTTTGCATGGCTCTGTGGAACCCTATTTAGCCGCCCCAGTGGCACAGTGGTCTAAGCGCTGGCTTATGATTATTAGTCTGTGAAGGGTCCAGGTTCGAATCCCGGTGAGGCATGGATGTTGGGTTTGTCTTATGGAGCTAGTTCTCTCCCTTCCCTGGAACCAGTAGCACTAAATTAGGGACAGGCCATGGCTTATAGCCCATTGAGTTGCTCACGGTGGTTGTTAAACCACCTATAAAAAAAAAAAAAAAACCCTATTTAAGTTTTTTTTTTTTTTTGCTGTTTTGGATCTCCGAAATGCTGTCAGAGTGGTACACCTTTGGCTGGGATATCACCTTGAAGAACAAAAATAATCAACAGGTGCCAAATCTGGTGAATATGAGAAATGGTGAATCACTGCAGCATTCTTCAGTGTGAGAAACTGCTTGACGATGGTTGCATTGTGTGCACATTGCATTGAAGCAAGAGCCAGTCACCTGACTTTCGCCATGTCTGACCTAAATGCGCTGAATTCTTTTCAACAGTCTGTCTTTAACTCCTCTGTAAAATTCAGAGTTAACTGTCTGTGTGTACAGTAGAAATTCTTTGTGAACAACTCCTTGCCTATTAAAAACAATCAGCATTGTTTTGGTTTGAGACTTTTGAACCAGAGTTTCTAGGGTTCAGGGAATTTTCTCTAACACATGCAGCTGATTGTTTTCTTGTGGTAGGTGGGTGGGTGGTGGGACATGCAAAGCACCAGGATTTATCACCAGTTATATTTTTTGCTTTAAAAGTTCATTGCTTTCTGCCATCTCAATCAAATCCTGACACACAGCAACTTGCTCATCCCTTCTGTTCCACCATCAATACACGAACTAGGACACACTTTTTTTTCAAAATTTTGACAGCAGTCAAATGCATGGTATGCTTCCTGATGTGAAGCTCATTTGCTATTGTTCTTGAGGATAGGTGACAGTTTCCCATTGACTGTTGTTGGAGTCCATATGAGACTGGAAGAGCCAACCACTTTGCATTTCATCCTGAACATCTTCCTGCCCTTTACCGAATCACCCATATTAGTAAAACATGTTGGATAGTGATAGTTCTTCACTTCCATATGCAGCATGCACCACTGCAACTAATTCAGTTGCACATTTTTTTGGCTTTAAAACAAAATTTAATCGCCACTCTTTGCTCAGTAATTCAATATATAATGAGAGGTTTTTACTGCAGCTAACACAGCTTTTCAATAGAACCACTATGTCCACACTGCTGAAACTTGGCATCGAACCAGTTCAGATTTGGTAGTGAAAAGTTCTCACAGTAGTCAATGGATGACACTAGTAGCATAGTTTAAACAGAATCAGCCCTAAAACGTTTTAGACACACCTTGTAATGTAAGATGTACTAGCACAGCTGAACCACCATTTTGTTATGTAAGAACAAAGATCTACTTGAGAATAATTAATACAGACATTTGACGTAGACCAGGAACATCAAACAAAAGTCTTCACTGTTTCCACGTTTATAAGTGAGTCACGGGAAAATTCTCATTGGCCGCCACCGGGAATCGAACCCAGGGTCTTCCAGTTACACGCTGGATATGCTTCTGGAGGAATTCGAGGCCACTGTGGTGTAGTGGAAGCATATCCGGTGCGTAACTGGAAGACCCTGGGTTCGATTCCCGGTGGCAGCCAATGAGAATTTTTCCGTGACTCACTTATAAACGTGGAAAGAGTGAAGACCTTTGTTTGATATCTACTTGAGAGTTGTCGCTTCCGTCATTGATGCCTGTTTTCACCAGTCCATCCTGATATGTGGCATCTTATCGACCTTCTGTTTTCGAATATTTTTATCTGTCTTTAGGTCAAACCATGTGAAATTCTATAGGACATGTAACTCACCATCTAAGATTTTCTTCTTTAACTTTGACATTCTTATTCTGCCTGTAATGCTCATGAATAAAACTGAAAATTTGAGGAACATTAGCTAGCTGGTTCAGTGTTATTAAATTGTGATTGAAAAGTATAATAAGCATAAATCAAAAGATACAACTACTTGGATTCAAGAATTCATAAGTTCACAAGTATTTCTTGAGGCAAAATGTTGCTAGTAAGGTGGAGACTAATATTCTTTGGTGGTTTGGCCATGTTGAAAGAATGAGTGATGAGGTGCTGACTAAGAGAATTTTTTCAGCCCAAGTGGCAGGAAAGAAAGGAAGAAGAAAGCCAAGGAAATCATGGGGACCAGATTCAGGAATGTCTGCTTGAGAAAAAAAAAGGTTATGAGTATGAAGTACAAAAGGTCTTGTGTGCGGCGTGTTTTGGATGTTAATGAAGCTTGTGCTGTGTGCCGAGATTGTTGTAAATGGAGACACTTGATACACCAGCAGTAAGTAAATTCTAGTTCTATCAGTTAAATGTGCACATGGTCTTTGGGGAGCTAACCTCTGAATCTCAGAGAACAGCTTTTTTAATGATATGTATGTATGTACTAGTATTTGTCAGCAATGCATTTTCTTTATAAATTTGTCTTATAGTATGTACTGCCAAACTTTTTTCATGTAGCTTGCTAAAACTGTTACTGGTGGAACTTAGAAAACACTTAGTTCAAAAATTCAGATTTTTTTTTTTTCAGGAAGTATCCCATCATTTTTAACCTGGAAATTTTCATCATAGCTCATGATATGCATGTGGCAGTAAAGATTGTACCATTTGGTTTTGAAGAAATCTTTCAGAAAAGTATGGGATTTTTTCATCTAAAATTATTTTCAAATGATTCAGGTTTCGTATCATGAACACACATCTAAGTATCTTTTATTTTGCATCGCATTTTCTAGAGAATTTATAAATTCGGTCTTAGTGAGTGAGAGATGGGTTTGCCCCCTCGGGGTGCTCTGTGGGCAACAATGGCACACAGAACAGCAACAAGGGCCTCTGTGAATCTTGGAGAGGTGCCAGCTAGTTCTGTGTGACATTGGCAAAAAGACCCCAATTCACTGGGTTTTGTTCCAGAATCCTTAGGTTGAATAACCAACTGGAACCATCAGCTGTGGGCTAATCCCCACACTGGTGTAATTACCTGATTAAAAAGACACAAAGAATTGTAAAAATGGACTTAAGTGTGGAAGGTGGTGGACCTACCACACTTGAGAAGGACGGTCCACCACGGAAACAATTTGGACACGGAGAATGAGGAAGAGATCTTGGCTCTCTTCCTCATTCTCCGTGTCCAAATGTAAGATTGGTGTATGGAATACTAGAGGTATAAATGACAATAGAATGAAGTGATTTGAAGAGATGAATAAGTATAGATTGGATGTGCTGTGTGTAAGTGAAACCAAAAAGAAGGAAATTGGGATAGAAGAAATGAATAGAACAGTGAGTGTGTGTGGTCAGAAGTATTGGATAATATGAGAGGACAGGCTGGTGGTAGGTGTGATTTATTAAGTGAAAAGATGAAGAACCACTTGATTCACTATAGTTGCATAAGTAAGAGAATTCTTTGGATTCATTTGAAAGTGAAACTTCAGAGAATAGTAATTGTTGTAGTGTATGCTCCTTGTGACTCTGAACCCTCTGATAGGAAGGAAGATTTCTGGAATGAACTAAAAGCTGTTTTGAGCCAGTTTGGTGCTAAAGAGAAAGTTATTGTAGCAGGGGATTTCAATGCTAGAGTGAGTGTGCAGAATGTGATTTCTGACAATGTTCTGGGTACGTTTAATGATCCTTGTGTGAATGATAGTGGTGAAAGATCAATTGAACTCTGCATTTCAATTTTGAATTTATTATAATATTTTGCTACACCACGCAAAACAGCATCACATACATCAAACACCATAACAATACAGACTAGAAAGTGTCCAAAACATAATGTGAATACATCAAGACATCCAGGTCTTTTACGACAATTATTAATGAAGGAAATTACAAAAAATATATGATAATACTATTTATTTAGCTATAGGTAAAATACAATAATGATAGTTGATTCATTTGTACCACAATGATAATAAATGGAAAAATCTAATTAAAGTCGACAAATACTCAAAATAATATCAATACAGGTACAATCAGAAGCACAATTATATGTAATACAAAAATGTATGATACAGTGTAGCAAGGGGCCAGGGAAAAAGGCTAAATAATTTAGCCTGATGAGCCCTGAACCCCAACAGATAATATGCCAAGTCAAGACATCCTCAAGTTCAGTTTAACTGTCAACTGTATAAAAATAAACATTTGTGGTATCAATACAATATTTAACCGAACACGATGAAACTCCTCAACACTCTTTTAAAAGCAGTGTAGTTTATTATAGATCTAATATGTAATGGCAACCCGTTCCACAAATGAAGGCAAGCTGCGCAAATATTATTGAATAACAAATTTGTGTGTGCTCTAGGGATCACAAACTTAGGTTGTCCTTGAGTATCATAAAGATGAGAAAAATGATACAATGTTATTAAATTAGAATACCTATTACCATAAACTCTTTCATGCATAAATAACAAACAGGGCCGCACCAACCCATGGTGCAGGGGTCGCATTGCACCCGGGTGCCACTTTATTGGGGGTGCCATTTTGACTATATAATATTTTTAATATTTTGGACCAGTGGCATAGAAAAGGGAGTTGAACCCCCCCCCTTTAGTAGGTGAGACAGCTTTTTCTAAGTTCATTTTATAAATAATTTTCCTATTTTAAATTGAAGATTTTCTTCCCAAGTGTGATGCAAAATATTAGTGCATTTTGAAGGACAAACCGAGGCTCTGAGACTGATGCTATCATTCTCATGATGAAAATTTTAGGGTGGAGGGTATCTTTTTCGTACAACATGAAAAATTGATTTTCTCATAGGCTTAATGATAACGTTGTGCTCAGTGCTGTGTATCTCGCAAGATGGACAATCTTTACAGCTACTGTTGCCGTTTTGTATGTAAATATTTCAGGTATCAGCTTACCTGCAAAAAAATTAATAAATAAAAATAAAATAAATAAAATAAAATAAAAATTGGTGATAGAGTTATTGTAGACTGTTTCCTACAGACCGTCACCGTGGTATGTATACCACTGAAATTGATTCCGAAACTTTATTGATTTTGATATAACTTGGCGGAAAGCAATATTATTTCTGAATAATACAAGAGAAAATAAAGCATAGCGGCCAGTGAAGTTGCTTGTTGCTTCATTATTTTTTTTAAAAAACAACTACAATTGTTGCAGTTTTCTTCATTTTATTAAGTTAGGATCGTGCTTTGTTTTCTATTACTGTTCAAGAAGTGCATAACTTACAGCATACGTTCCAATGAAAAAATATTTTTCAGAACACCCCCTCCCGCACCTCCAATTTTTAAAAATAAATACACCTGACCTGACCTGACCTGACCTGACCTGACATACAGAATTACCAATACAGTAACAGTTATACAGCAAACCCCCCCCCCCCCCCCCCGAAAGTCCTGGTCTGGCTACCCCTACGGCTCTGTTTTGGATGCCATCTGTTGAAATGTTCATATACGCGCGAGAGAGGTAAAGTTCCTAAGAGGCGTGAGTCGACACATTCTGCAGACAGGAAAACAAGTTTGCACCCACCCCCTTTTTAATTTGTTCTTGAGAGGCACATGTGATTGTGAATAGGACAAGGTCAGCCATCCCGTCAGCGCCTTTGCTATCACCAGCTTAAAAAACATTTCTTGGCGGGAGGGAGAGTGGGGGTCGGAGACTCGGTGAGCTGTCATTAGAAACTACACATGTCAACCCATGCTCATGGTGTCACCTGTCCTGTGCACCTGTCATGTCCACTTACCACTCCCTAGGTGATGGGAAATGGACCTAATCATTTTGCTGGTATTCATTTGCACACGCTTGCTTGCTTTGGTTATTTGAGCTAGGATTTGAGTGAAAATTGGTGCTCGTAGAGTCGTAGTTGAAGTAGTAAGCAATATCAAGATGTCAAGAAAAAGGAAAAAGCCTTTGGGTGCAGAATATCTCAAAAGAAAGGCCAGGAAGGAAGATTTACTTCTATTGACAAATACATAAAACAAAAACAATAGAGCCACAGCCATTGGCAAAAGAAGAAGCTTTTGAAGAACTATCTGAAACAACTAAAAATTCCATTGAGTCATTTACTGGTACAGCAAATAATTCATCACAGCAGGAGAAATACATGGACGAATTTCAAGAGAGAAATTTGAATTTTGAAGAAGAAATCATATGTGAGAGCCGAGAATAAAATGTAAAGGAAGTACAAGTAGGTGAGCAAAACAATACAGTTTTTTCTTAAAGAATAGATTGTGGACTTTGGCCTAAAAGTATTTCAGATAATGAAAGATTGTCTTTAATAGAAACTGGAAATATTCAGCAAAGATATGCTGTATATCCCAAAGATAAATCTGGTAGGAGCTTTTCAAACCATTATTATGAAAAGAAATTAGATAATGGTGAAACTTTGCAGAGAATGTGGCTTTGTTATTCAAAGAACAAAAATTCTGCATTTTGCTTCTGTTGTAAATTATTTTCTGATCAAGAAACAATTTTTAACAACGAGACTGGTTTCTGTGATTGGATTCACTTATCCAGAGGGCTTGTAAGGCACGAAAAAAGTTCAACATATATCATGTCCTATAAGACGTAGATGGACGTAGAAAAGCCTTTAAAAACGGAAACAACCATTGATTCTGTTAATCAGAAAATTATCAATGAAGAAAAGAAACATTGGGCAGCTATCATCAAACGTATAATTTACCTGATATTGTATTTGGTGAAACAAAATCTATCTTTTAGAGGGGCAGCTTCCATTCTCGGCATAAAGAATAATGGAAACTTTCTTCAGTTAGTAGAGACAGTTGCAAAATTTGATCCAATATTAAATGAACACGTTCGAATTTGCAAAAATAATACTCAGAATAAGAATATGTCCACATATTTGGGTGATAAAATTCAAAATGGGATCATTGCTATTTTAGCAGATAAAATAAAGGAGAATATCCTAAATTGCTTAAGGGAATCAAGATATTATTCAGTCATAATGGATTGTACTCCAGATTTGAGCCACAGAGAACAAATTTCGATTATTTTAAGATTTGCTTACATTAATAAATTAGAAATAAAAAGTAGAGATAAGAGAACATTTTTTAGAATTTTTTTCAATCAAGGGTACAACAGGATCTGGTATTACATAATATTTATTAGACTTTCTTAAAAGGAATAATGTAGATTTAAAGGACAGTAGGGGCCAGGGATACGGCAATGGATCCAACATGAGAGGAAAACATAACAGATTACAGAAAAAAATTCGGAATGAAAATCCTCGTGCTTTTTATGTGCCTTGTGCTGCACATTCCTTAAATTTGATAATAAATGATGCAGCTTAGGTTTTAATATTTAACTTTGTAGTAATACTTGTACGATTTTTCATGTTTGTCACTTAGGCTGCACGGCACCTGTATGTAAATAAAAAAAATATTGTAACTTCAGCAATGTATCTGTGGATTTTAAGCATATGAAAATTTAAACAACAGATGAGATGGACTGCAGTTTGCAGATAATGTTATTTCATATTTGATATATTTTTTATTCAACTGGAAGTTTGTTGTACTATGTCAACAAATGAATATGAGTATCTAAATATGTTTATTCACAGCAGAATACACTTAAAACTATTCTAAGCTGCGAGTAAGTCGAACACACCTCAAAAATGAGTACTGTATATACTCGCATATAAGTCGAGAAATTTGGGACAAAAAGGATTAAGGGGGTCGACTTATACGCGGAGCCTAAAAAATCGTAAGTCCAAAAGTTCTTCCCATGAGGCAAAAGGCAATTTATCCCAAAAGACAAAAAAAAAAAAAAAAAATGCCGACGTGGTATTAATTACGAAATCACAACCGTCCGAAAAAGATAAAGAAAGAAAAAACACTGATGTGGTAGTAATTACGAAATCGCGACCCTCCGAATTTCTCCATGCTTTGAAAAGTCTCCTGGCTTTGCGTATCCACAGCACAGTCGCAGCCGTGCATCGAAAGTTCCGCCCTTTCAAGTACCAGTTTATTGCGCTGACCTATGACCTAACGCAGCTATGCATTAGCCATTGTTAGGTGTTGCTTGTTCTTAATCACACATGTTTTTGTCTTGCTTCTCCTATTATGGCTGACACGGATTGTGTAAAGAAGCGGATGTCCTATAACGCAGGATTTAAGTTGAAAGTGGTTTCTTTTGCAGAAAATACCAACAACTGTGCTGCTTCACATCAATTTGGCATTAAGAAAAAACTGATTCAAGATTGGCGTAAAAAAACGAACTTGGTGAAAATCGCAAAAGGCGCTGCACTGTGGAACGGCATCGTTTCCAGAGCTGGAAAGTGTCTTGAATGATTGGATTGTGTGCTGCAGACAAAATGGTTACATTTTAACGCAAACTGGTATACGTTTACGAGCAATGAAGCTTGCAAAAGATGAAAAGTTTGCAGCCGCAAATAACACTTTTCGTGCCTCACCAGGTTGGTGCACAAGGTTTCATGAACCGCTATGGGTTGCGTCTATGTCAGCGCACCAAAATTACAGAAAAGTTACCTCGTGACCTCGAAGCAAAGATAATGGAATTTCAAAAGTATGTAATTCAAAAGAGAAAAGAGACTGCTTTTGAACTTTCCTAAATAGGGAACATAGATGAAACCGCCATGTGTTTCGACCTTCCTGGAAATAAGACGGTGAACCAAAAGGACGAAAAAAATATCTTTATTAAAACTACTAGCCACAAAAAAAAAAAAAAAACAGTTTCATGGTTGTTCTTTCCTGTTTGCCCGATGGCAGGAAGCTCCCTTCGGTAATTATTTTCAAATGCAAAACTCTGCCGAAAAGCGTCGTCTTTCCATCTGGTGTGCTCGTTCGTGTTCATGAAAAAGGATGGATCAACGAATCCGGAACAATTGACTGGTTAAAGAATGTGTGGAACAAAAGGCCAGGCGCACTTTTGAGGAAACCTTCCCTTTTGGTGTGGGATATGCTTGTTGCACACTGTTGTGCAGAAGTGAAAAAAACTGCAGAAAATTCAAAAACAACTCTTGCTGTCATCCCAGATGGGTTGACATATGTTCTTCAACCACTAGATGTCTGCCTTAATAAGCCCTTCAAGGACAATGTGCGGAGGTATTGGGCAGATTGGATAAGTTCCGATTTGCCGACTGAAACCAAGGGCGGAAATCTAAAGAAGCCAGATATCGTTTTGATTGTGCGATGGGTCAAGGATGCTTGGGATGCGATACCTGCAGAAATGGTCATGAAATCATTCAAGAAATGTTGCATTAGTAACGAACTTGATTGCACAGAGGATGGTGAGATTTTTATGAGTGAAGATGACCGTGATTCTTATGACACAGGCATAGATGGGAATACTGATATTTACGATGCCGCCCCGATGACATAGAAAAACTTTTTTTGAACTGTTTGGAGAGCCTGACTCTGAATCGGATTTTGAAGGGTTCCGAGGAAGTTTTTGGGTATGGAAATTAAATTTATTATTATATATAATTTTTTTTTGTTTTCAAATGTTTTTGAATAAATTCATTGAAATTTTTTTCTCATTCTGGGATTCTGGGATCGACTTATACGCAAGTTTTTCATTTTTACAATTTCTTTACTCTGAAAGTGGGGGGGGGGTAGACTTATACGCAAGTATATAGGTAATTAATTTTCAGCTGAATCAACAAATTACGAAAAGTATCATGATGCTGTGTAAATGTTAAACACTTCAAATGTTTCTGCCAATCTATAATATGGATGAAATAGGTGATATATTGATGATGATCTGATTGATCTCTATAGAACTGATAAAGTTTTATGCAGCAACCAGCAAGATCAAGATACACTAGTCCAAGAAGGAAACTAGGACTAGGGTCCCCCATGCAAATATCTTCTTACTCTGAGGGATTCACTGGGCTCCTTACGACCTTACCCCATGAGATGTTTTTAGCCTTTACTTCTTGATGCTCAACGGTGCGGCCCCCAATCCTAATAGGTTCAAAAGGTCCCACTACAGTGCAGCGATTGTAACTGCGCCCTATCAAGGTAAGGTACTCATTTTCATTGTTATTTTGCACATTGTGCGTATTAATGAAATATACAGTACCTGTTAAAGAAGCATCTAAACGCAAATTCGACTTCATTTGAGAAAAATAATACTATATATATAAATTGCACTCAGCACTCTGATTACTAAAACATAACTTAATAATTCTTAAAATGAATTGTCAACTAGATACATTTTTTGACTATATATATGGAAATTTCCATTACTTTCCGTATATACAGTTTTTTGTCAAAAATGTCTCGAATCATCATTCGATTTGATTATCATACGTTTGATTTCATGTGTATTTGCTGAAATACACAATTGATGAAATCAATTTTGTATTGGTCTGGTGTGTTGCCAAAAATACATATACTAATATAATAATTCTAATTATCGAGGGGTGGGGGCAAATCAAAGTTTGCACCCGGGTGATGAAACCCCTTGGCGCCGGCCTGATAACAAGTCTGAAATCACATAATTTATCAATAGATAGTAGATGATAACGAACAAAAAGAATTTCAACATCAATTGACAGATTTATCAAACAAATAAATTTTTTTTGAAGAGCATAAATTTTGTTAACATTACCCCTCGTTGTCTGGCCCCAAGCCAGAATACAATAAGATAATAATGGATAAATAAATGAATAATACAAGACCAACTTGATCCTAACCAACAAAAAGCTCGAGATCTTAGCAATTACACTGATGCGAGATCTCAGACCTGCTGCCAAGTGATCAACATGCAAATCCTAACGTAAGTTCTCATGTAAATGAACACCCAAGAATTTCGCTGATGCATGAAAGTCCAAGGGAACTCCATTCAAGACAACACCAGAAGGGATATATAACCGAAATCTGTGACCTGAAAAAAAAAAGTTTGTTTTAGTTAATTTAAGGTAAGAGAATTACAACAAAACCAACGAAAGTACTCCTGAAGGTCCAAATTAACACGAGGCAGCAACTCGGACACAGAATTACCAGAAAAAAATAAACTGGTATTTTCTCCAAATAAAACCTATTGTGAACTAGAGGAAACATTAAAAATGTCATTGGCACAAATCAAAAAAGGAATAGGACCCAGAACTGATCCCTGAGGAACACCATAATGTACTGGCTCAACACTAGAACAAATACCCTGTATCTGAACAAATTGCCTCCTTCCAGAAAGATAGTTTTTAAACAATGTAAATGGTACTTCCCCAATCCCAATATTTTGGTACTTGGTTAACAAAATATCATGACGTGCGGTATTGAATGCCCCAGACAAATTGCAAAAAATATCCACAACGCACCTTCCACGATCAATATTAAAATGTAAGTAATTTAAGACATCCAACAACGCTGTCTCAGTTGAGTAGTAGCCTTTACAAAAGCCATGTTGATCCCAATGTAAAATATTGTTAGTATCAAGAAAACATAACAACCTATTCAAAACAAGCCTTTCCAAAATGTTGGCGAAAAGAGAAATACCAGATATAGGACTGTAATTGGCCACCTCAATTGTTGAACCCTTTTTATGAATTACACTTACTCAACTTAAAGGAGGAGGAATACTCCCAGTTAAAAAGATGGAATTATAAATATGACCCAATGGTACAACCAGATGCTGGGAAACATACCTAACAACCCTTGGCTGGATGTCGTCAAGACCTGCACCTTTAGATGAGTCCAACTCTTTCAAAACCGACAGAAGATAATCAATAACTAGATTAAGAAAAAATGAGGAGAGCACTGGTCTTAACAAATAATCAGTGAAATGCCCACCAGACACAGGTATATTAGATAACAAACTTCCCGGCAAATCCAAAAAAAAAAAAAAAAAAAAAAAACGTATTAAATATATTAACAACCTGGTGTAAGTTGGGCGTCCTAGTTCCCCCATGATCTATTTGAATAGGAGCATCCATAGCCCCTGATTTTGATAATAGTTTATTAACAGAGTGCCAAATCTTATTATTTGCAGTGTTAGCAAATCGATTTAAATAATAATTTTTCTTAGAATTTCTCAATTTAGAGTTAAACCAGTTTCAATTTCTACAAAAGTTTGCCAAATCATTAGGATCTCAGGAGCACAAAAATATCTTAAATTTATTTTTCCTATTCAAGCACCTTAGTAGACTCTTGGTAAACCAAGGCTTTCTACATCAAGGAGTATGAGTAACAACCGAAGTAGGAAAGAATGTATCATAGTAACTCCAAAAAAACCTTCCAAAAAGCATCATAAGCACAGATGGGATCATCAGTCTATAACACAGGTGACCACTCGACATAGTCAAATCAAAAGACCGTAGACTTTCCTGACTATAATTACGCATCATATAGGTTCAAATGTGGGATGAGTTATTACCAACAGAACAACCTTGACACATAAAAGGTCAGTAAATGATCACTAATGTGAAAAGAAAGTATACCCGTACAATATTCAAAATTATTAGTTATACATAAATCTAATGTAGAAACAGAAGTACTGGTAACTCTAATTGGAATAGTAATTGCATTCACAAAGCCAGAAGCATTGATTATATCACTGAATGAAGATGATTAATTATTACCTATATTCATGTCAATATTAAAATCACCAAGGCAGTAAAAAGGTTGTACTCCAGTAATTTATATCTAGAAAGTCAGAAGAACCCCAAAAAAATAAGCCACGTTACCATGTGGAGGATGATATATACAACACTTATACTAGACTGCTGCATTTCAACAGTAATCAGTTAATAATTCTCATTAGCGATAGTGTATTTATCATATAAAGACACACTAAATGTACTCCTAACATAAATTGTCCCCCCTCCCCCTCCCGAACCCTGGTACAGGAAGCAGTTAAGACCTGGTAACCCGGAATGTTTTACAGTTTTGGACCATCGGTCTCAAACCAAGTTTCTGAGACAAATAAAATCAAGTTGGCAATCCAGTGCATGCAGTAATTCAGTCAACAAATCCAATTTATCATATAAACTACTAGCATTGATATGTAAAAATTTGAGCTGAAAATTTTGAGAAGAAATCAAACTCTACAAGTCACAAACTGACACAACATCTGTGTAAATACAACCCATAAAAAACAAAACTATTTACAAATATAATGCTAACCACATTTTAAAACCCATAAAAGCAAATTAAAAACAATGTCTAAATCATCCTTGCTCTTAATTAATACCAAATTCATACCCTCTGCCTTACGGCAGAATATCCGCCCATTTCTGTACCAGCAGAACTTGACATCATTTGTTCTCGAAAAGTTCCGAGCCTCCAGAAGAGTTCTCTATTTAATTCTGTGAGGTTTTCATTTAGGTTGATTCTATTATTTCCTGAAGATCCAGTAACAACATCTGACGCCCTCAAGACAGCCCTTCCACTCATGAGGTAAACATCTTTAGCTGCTCTACCTTTAAATTGTATTATGGTCGGTGAGACCCTCCTTGAACCACCACCACACATCCTATGTACCGTAATTTTCGGACTAAGAGCCGCATCAGCGTAAGGGCCGCAGGTGAGAAATTTTGCAATCTTGGAAGCAAAAGTTGCCGTAAGGGCCGCACCGGCATAAGGGCCACAGCTATGAAATCGTGGTGCTGCTCAGGAAACTAAATTATCTTCCTTATTTTCATGAATTAACTCGCACCCAACGTAATTTTATGTATACTTCAAAGGCTAATTCTGAAACTCAGTGTCGATCTGCTTTATACACTTATTTTTTCATACTGGCAAAAGCTTTTATTTATGCATTTTTTTAATAATGCTAATGATGTTATTTGTTTGCCCTTATTGAATGCTCAAACCATTTATGTAATCAATATAAATCACAGTTAATCTTAAGACTCCTATTAGAATATTGCATTGCTCGTAAAACTGCACAATTGTCTAAATTCTATTCAATGTGGATGTCTGCTACAGGATGGTTCTCTGTTCACCGCAATAGAATCCTCAGTCTTAGAAGTAATTAACTTATAAATTATCACTTGTAATGCTTTCGATTAATGTTTTCTTTAATAATATGTTACTTCTATCTTTGTTATGCTTTTTTCTCATCTACAGATGTTTTTGTTTTGCTTTTCTGTATGCATCTGCTAAATGGGGTAGTTAACACGTCCCGCCCACTAGCTGCCTCGCACGTGTTCGCTGATCCCCCCGCCAATCACTTCGAAACAGCAGGCTCCGCTTTCTCGCTTTTTTTCTTTTAAGCGGTCTGACCTACTTTCACTCAGCCTTCGCGTTGAGCTCCGTCCACTTTTACATGAATATGAAACTCTCCCTTCTTTTGCGTTTGTGAAAAGATTTTATCTTCAGCCAAGTATTAAATTAATTACCCATTGTTAACATCATTACTTGTCACAATCTTTTTCATGTTCTCCGCTTTAAATCAGGAGAACGTTTTGCGGCTTCAGTGCAGCTTTCTAAATATTTATTAACATCGTTACTTGTCACAATCTTTTTCATGTTCTCCCGCTTTAAATCAGAAGAACGTTTTGCGGCTTCAATGCAGCTTTCTAAATATTTAACAAATTTATTGCCAGATGAACCAAGAAGAGTGAACAGAATTTGTCTTTCGTCCCGCCAGTATTGTTTGGAATAGGTCAAGGTCACTGCTAATAGAATCGCTGGAATCATACTGGGGCAGGCTTTTGCATTGTTCATGTTCTTAAGCTCGGAAGTCACGCTACTGGTTTGTGTGCTTATGTCTCCATTCCATCCCCCCATCTATTAACATTCCATGCTACTGCCACGGGATGTGTTTCCCCCACTCTCATGCAAAGGGCATTTGGATCAGACATTCCTTTCACAAACAAACCTCCTGACCTTAAGACCTACACCTACCAGAGTGTTTCCCCCCCCCCCACACACACACACTTTCCCTCCTAAACCATCAGCAGAGCGGAGTTATCTTTTCAATAGACGTGTCTAACGTATAAGTAGAAAGTGGGAAAAAAACGATCACAGTCGAGTTTGTAAAAAAATCATTCTTTGAAAAAATTTACTAAGCATCTGCATGAAAAAAAAAAAAAAAAAAAAAAAAAAAAGGAGCGCAGAAACAGTCTTTTCGAAAACAAATTCGGCATAAGGGCCGCTTCGGCATAAGAGCCGCTGCTCTTAGCCCAAAAATTATGGTATTGCCTCAATGTCACTCCTAGAGAAATTTTCAGTTCCCAACCTACCTGCTATATGGTGAACCAAGTCCTTCAAACTATCTTCACATTCATCCTTATCTTCCTGTATTCTGTGTATCTCAAGATTTTTGTTACATGTGTGTACTGTTCCAGATTGTTCAAGCTTTCCATCAAATGTTTAATGTCACTTGCTTGAGTCTTTACTCCCTCTCCAGCACCACTATATCCTTGTGTGATTTCTCAAGCATCTCATTAGATTGACATAATTTTTCAAAACATCATATTTCTGGGAGAAGAATTCCACCGATTTTTGCAAGTCTAATATTTCAGTCTTTAAATAAACAATCATGTCCAACTTCTGGTTAACAGATTCCATTTATTTCTAAGACACATGTTCACCACTGGAGGCCTGAACCGGCATTTCCTCAGTCAGCACCCCACCATCAGAGGATCCCAATCCAGTACCATGATCACCAACAACAGGAATGATCCCTCGCCTTCACCCATCACACTGCCATCACAAACGTCTTTCCTTTGACATTCGATTTTATGTATTCTCTCCGAGTGAACAGCATGCGTAGTGAAAGATTACTCCACATTTTCCATTACACTGAACACCATCTTCCACTAAGGATCTATCACAACAGATGATACACTTTACCCGAGACATTATGTGACAAAACAACTGCAGCTCACCCGAAGAACCAATCGATGACTCTGATGACACTGATGTGGAAACAACACATGCAGAAGAAATTGCCGAGAACTGTTAGTGACTAGATAGCAAATGACAGAATGACGCAGCGCCCACCAGTAGATAAGTCAAGGCAGTGCTCAATTTACGTTGCAGTAATCCAATTTGATGTGATAGCAGGACACAAACTCTCAAACAAGTCGTTTTCCGATGAACAGGAAAACCCAATACCACTCATCACTTGTTATCTGACGAAAACAACACTCATGAATGCATAATAACAGTTATAACGAAAAATATCAAGGAAAACACAGCCGAAATACCAATTTAATACAGCAGCCCATACAACTTTAGAACCACAACATCATGACTTGACTTGACAAGGAAATTGAGAATGTATGCAAATTACAGGGATCGCATTCCTCCTAAAATTCCTAAAATTCCTAAAATTCCTAATATTTTGTGACCCTCCTTAAATTCCTAAAATTAGACCTAAAATTTGCTATTCATCCTAAAATTTTCGTAAGCTTATTTTTATTAAAAACACAACCGTTATTAACGTCAATAAATTTACCATTACGGTAAGGTAAAAAGACCTGTTATTGTAGAAACACAGCCTATATGCTGTGCTGCTGAAGGGAGGGAAAAATGACGCCATCGAGATGCACTTGCTTCGGGGCGGGCGTTCCATTTTTTTGCCTTCGAACAGTTTTCGAGAGTAACAAGAGATCTAAGGGAAAAGGAGAGGGGTCATTTTCACCCCTGGTTTGCGCTTGCAGACGAACTCCGTGGCACGCAGAAGATCGTACTTTATTTTTGTACATGCCTTGTGGAACCTCCTTTCTGCTGATGTTTTGTTATTGTAAACCGCAGGTGGGTGGAAGCAAAGAGGAAACATGTGGTCTCCTTCCGTAACCTCCGGTAATGACGATGGGATGGTAGCTGAGTATTATCTTGGCAGGCAGTAGAGCACGTGATCATTGACCTTCGATCATGCGTCCGGCGACAGCGACCTTCGATGCGCAATATATCTCGGCTCCGACTCGCTTTGACTGAACTTGCGTGAGATGCGTATGATAGTTTCTGGTTTTACGTCTTTTATGGTGTTCTGTGTGCAGGTTCAGTTCTCTAGTGGTGACCTGCTTTTTTTTTTTTTTTTTTCATATCTTCTGACATCCTCGCAGCCAAATTTCGGGAAGTTGTCTGGTTTTGCAATATTGGAACGTGTTTTTGTACTTCCCTTTCATTTTCTGGTTAGTAATACAAGTGTTTAAGATGCCTAAATCCAAAGCGAAATTTCAAGATGCGTGGTTCGCCAAAGAATTGGACGGAGTGAAGTTGAAAGAATGGTGTTCTGCAACTGAAACAATATTTTCTGCTAAGTGTATATTGTGTTCAGAAATTTTCAACATTTCTAATAGTGGCTTTTCACAAGTAAAAGCGCATCATAAAGGAAAAAAACATTTGCAGAAATTTCAAAGTAAATTTCAAAATAAGTCCATCCTGAAAGCCTTTGGAGGACGGGATCTTCAGCCCAAAACAAATATTAGTGAAGTACTGAGTCATGATTTACAGTTGGCTAAAGCCGAAGCATTATGGGCCATGAAAGTTGCTAAGGACTATATGTCTTTTGTTTCATGCACTGAAACAGTTTAACTTTTCAAAGAAATGTTTCCTGATTCTGCTATTGCAGCCAAAATGCAACTTAAAGAAAAAAGTTGCTTATGTGATATCACATGGATTGTCAAAATATTTTGAAGAGGATTTGAAAAAAGACATTGCATCTAGTAGCCCAGGAAAGGTTACTATAGCATTTGATGAAACTGCGAATACACAAGTGAAACGGCAGTTGGATGTGTATCTCAGGTACTGGTCTTCAGAAATAAATTCAGTTTCTTGCCGATACCTAACAAGCGTTTTTCTGGGTCATGCAACAGCAGATATTTTGCTAAAAGAAATTCTTGATGTGTTATCATCCTTCAATATTTCGTTGAACAGAATTATTTGTGTATCCATGGACAGCCCAAATGTAAATAAGTGCTTTTTACGCAAATTCAATGAAGTTGTAAAACAAGAAACAGGCCAGAAATCTTTGGAACTAGGTTTTTGCAACCTGCATGTTGTTAGTAATGCATTTAAAATTTTTTTGACAAGCTTAAATATAGATTTTGACGAATTTGCTACTGATATGCATTACTTTTTAAAGAGTAGTGCTGCAAGACGAGAGGATTATAAATCTGTCGAGGATATAACATTGGTCACTGCCAAATTTCTTTGCGTCATGTCAGCAACAGATGGTTAACCATTGGTTCTGTAGCCCAGAGGCTCTTGGATCAATGGCTAAATATTACAGAATATTTTTTAAACTTCTTGCCATCTCAAAAAATATTTGAAAAACAACTGCGCAATTCGGCAAGGTATAAAAGAATTCACTGTTTCCTGAAAAATGAGCTTACTCCTTGCTATTTAGCATTAATTTCATTTTCACACCAAAATTTTGAAAAGTTTTCATTATGTTATCAGAGTGAAGAACCAAAAATACACCAGTTATATTCTGATTTAAATACTTTAATGAGGAATGTTATGGCTCAGTTTATCCAAGATGATGTTATAGCAGGGAAATTTGGAGAAGACCTAAAGAATGTAGATTTTGAAAACAAAAATTCATGGAAAAAACTAGGGGAGTTAGAAGTTGGTATGAAGACAAAAAATCTCCTCAGGAATGTTCAGGAGACCAGGCAGAAATTATTTCTCTTAGATGTAAGATCATCACTAATTGCAACCACAAAATATTTAAAGTCAAATTTGCCATTCTGCAATCAAAAGCTAAGAGACATAGAAGTTTTAAAGGTAAAAGAACCAAAGAAAGAGTCAACTCAACTTTCAGTCACTGAAGGACTTTCGGAAATAACCAGAATTTCAAGTGTTTTGCATCTTTCTGAGGAACAAATTGATAGAGTAAGAGAAGAGTGGAAACTTTTAAATTGCGATAAGCCAACTCTAGATGAACTAGTGAAATTTTCAGAGGAAGGACATATTCCAGTGCGGATTGATCATTACTGGCGTAATATATTTAGTATTAAAGACTCTAGCGGAAAAGAAAAATACTCAAATCTTGCTAAACTCATAAAGTCAATTTTAGTTTTACCTCATGGTAATGCTGATGCAGAAAGAGGATTTTCGGTTAACACTGCTCTGTTAAGGAAGGACAAGGCTAACTTAAAAGACTCAACTATAACATCATTAAGAATAGTTAAAGGGGCCATTAAACACTATGGATGTGTAAGTAAAGTTCCCATAACAAGAAATTTGTTAAATAGTGTTTGTGATTCACATAAATTTTATAAAGAGTATGTTGATAAGCTGAAGGAAGAAGAATAAAAAAAGGTAAAAGAAAGGAAGCAGAAAGAGAGGGAAAATAAGGAAAAGCAGCTAGAGAAAAAAGAAAAGCTGAGTTTGATGACAAAATAAAAGAAAATGATGCAGAAATAAATAGACTTAAAAATGATAAAGAAGCCTCCCTAGCAATAATTCAAGAGGGAACAGAAAGAATGAGAAAAGCTGTAGAAAAACAAAATACTGTTGAAATAGCAGTTGCCTCTAACTTGATCATACAAGGTTCAGCTGAAATAAAGAAAACTGAAAGTAAATTAGTTGTGGTAGAAGCAGAAAAAGATAGGCTAATCAGGAAAAGGTTAAAACAATAATATGAAAAAAGTAATTCAGTGAACAATTGTACATAGTTCTTGGTTTTCAATTACCTTTTTAGGATATTATAATTTAATGTGAAACCTGAAAACTTTACTGTGAAAATCGTGAATTGCTTCTGGTTCAACAGCATATTAATGTTCAAAGTGAAACTTGAATGTGGTAAATATACTTGAATATGATAATAACACGTGAAAAGATAAGAACTGAACATTAGAAGTAAATCATACTTAAACTTTAGACATTAGACGTTATGCAAAAAATTTGGGTGTTAACTTCGACCATATATACTAATGGACTGCACATTGGCAATAGCTGCATCAAAGCCGCCATGGCTCAAACATTGGGCACGTCATCATCAGACTCCAAATTTCGTGTAAAAATGCTGTTATGATTACTAATTTACGCTGCAGAACTTCAGTGTTTTCGGTGTATTATGTGAATGCGCCTCATATATAATGAAAACTCTTCAGGTAAGTTTACTTATGAGCTATATACATGCATGATCGGGTTGTTTACATTTTGTGATTTATAATGTGATGAACATTTGCGAAGAATTTGGAACATGCATTCCATTTTTTTTTCTTAAGTTACTATATTTTTATATCAATAGCTGCAAGTTTCTGGTTAAGTAATTGAACTTTATTGACTTAGGTATTTAATTCGTTTCTTACCCATGAAAAATCATAGAACTTTCTTTACTATATCGCTCAGAGCAACCATAAGCACAGCAGGTGTAACCCATCTTTTTGACTGTTGTCATGTGATTTTATGTTGGAGCCAGAAATTTTGATGTCATGCGCAGTCTATCAGTATATATGGTTGAAGGGTGTGAAGCAAACTCTTTACAATGTATACAAAGTTGTTTTACTAGATGTATACAAATATACATCTAGTTTTTATTGAAATACACTCCTAAAATTTTCCTAAAATTTTTCTAAAAATTCCTAAAATTCCTACCTAAAATTTTCCAGAAGTATGCTATGATCCCTGAAATTAAGATATTTGATTGTATACTTAATACATTGCCTTGATATACAATGAAACACAGTACACAGGTATTATGTATATCCAGGGCCCGATTTAGGTTAACAGAGGCCCTGTGCACATCCTATGTCTGGGGCCCCTTCAATTAAAATATCCAGCCAACAGTTGAAAAGAATATCTGCTGGTAAATATTTTTTTGTGCAAGCAATTTTTCTAGTAGTAAAACATTAAAATACATCCCACATGCTAGTCAACTTTATAGCCAATGTGGTTTGTATAGACGAGCATTCACACCACTTGTACTTCCCCGCATCCGCAGAGCTTACAGCTGTAGCATTAATTACTCTGGAATCCTTTTTTGTTTTATAGTATCATTTACAAAACAAAAGCTAGCCTCCCAGAGATATAATTTAAAACCTCTAGTCTACCATAAATTTAGTGGAAATGATGAACTGATGGTAGTTTAAGCTGTAAGAAGTAATCTCTCACAAAATGTTACAGCTGACAACACATATTGTGGGATAAATTATTGCAACAGCTCATGTAAATTATTACAATCATTTTTAAATAAAGTAGTGTCATTTGAACTTTTTCCGTATTTTCATTTATGTGAAAATAAACCCTACATAATTATGAATATTGATTCACCAATCTTCTCACAAAACTAATATTAAAAAATTTTTTTTTTAGTAAATTCTACATGTTTTGCTGAAATGCTTTTCATATATAATATACCGTATTGCTGCGAATATAGGCTTCACCCGTGACATGAGATCTCAAGGAAAAACAAACCATACCTACATGCTATTACAGGAGCGTGATTATAAGTCGCACCCCATTTTTAAACAAACCATTAAAAATGTATGAATAAAAATATTTAAAAAATACTTGATGATTTTTAACTGTTGAATTGGCGGCAAGACATTAAAAAAAGACTTTTTTTTTTACCTTTTGTGGCTGCAAAATCATCAGTTATATCGTCAAAACTTAAATCTGCTGTTACATCAGTTTTAATGAACAGTATATGAAAAGCATCAATTGGCTCTTCTTTTAAACTTTAATGCCTTTGTTCTTTTCAAAACTGCAAACGGGCATTTGTTTGAACAGTTGGAAATTGGTATTGGTAAAAAATCCTGAGGCAACAATGGGGAAAATATGAACTAAATTCAAGTCCCTTAACTTACCAAGGCAAGTGAGGGAATCTGTGCTCTCAGTGAATGAATTGTTTTGCAGGATTCGAAACTGAAGGAACTCTTCAGCAAAGTCTTCTTCAAGTTCATTTGAATACTGCTTTTGCAACAATTCAGCTGTTTCCATCACATCACTTAGGTCATTCTTGTAGACAAATCCAAATCTAGAGTCCAATTCCTCATATGATTTCTTTCTGGTTTGCAACTGTGAAACAGGATTGTCACATATTACCTAAAAAGTTTGAGTGATGAAGGAATCTCTATTATTAAAAACATTTGGAGTTGATTAATCATATAGAACTTGGTTCTTGGGTATTTTCTTCCTTCTTGAGGATTCATAATCCATTTCTCTCCCTAACAACTGGTTGGATTCATTATCAAACAGTTCAAAATTTTTTCTCATGAAATTCAGGATGAAGTCAATTAATTGACTCATATAATAGCAAAACTAACAACAAATTGCCCATGGAAGATTGAAAGGGAAGTGCTCACTTTGTTGATTTGTTGCTATATTGCCTCAGATAATTGTTAACAAAGCAGTCTCTGTTTTCATTAATTTGGCATGAAGAAACTTAAAAACACATTTGGTTTTTGGAGGTAGTTTGGGGGCCCCTCAAATTCTGAGGCCCTGTGCACATGTACCGCGTGCAAGTGCAGAAATCAGGCCCTGTGTATATCCATTTATGGAGGTAATAACACATTATACAAAGGCAAGCTTTCGCTCTCTACAGAGAGCTTCCTCAGGCAGTGGAACCTAGACAATAAATATATAACTAGAATGTTAGAAAAGGAATGCTTCTGAAATATTACAATTGCGTCAATTTAAGCTGACGACTTGATGAATACTCATAGACACGTTGCTCGAGGTAGTTGCGTGCGATGGATTTTTAGCAGTTTGTACCAAATGGGAGATACATCTGTTGTAACATCTGTGTTGCACGTGTCTGAACTCGTCAGAATCTCAATAGCGTCTCTTGTTGCTGTGGCTTGTGGTCCTTCGTAGGGAGCAAGCTTACGGATATCCGACCAAATGGGCTTGGCCCTCAGGTTTGCCACATCTCGGGCGAGAGCGGTAGTAAGTTTTTTATTCGCAATATCTCGCCGGTGCTCCCTCAATCTGATTCCAAAGCTCTGCTTGCCGCCCCGGTGGCGCAGTTGTCTAAGCGATGGCCTCTGATCATTCGTCGGAAAGGGGTCCGGGTTTGAATCCCGGTGAGGCATGGATGTTGTGCTTGTCTTATGGCACTGGCTCTCTCTCTCTTCCCTGGAACCAGTGACCCTAAATTAGGGGACAGGCAACAGCTTATAGCCCATTGAGTTGCTCATGGTGGTCGCTAAACCTCCTATAATAATAAAAAAAAAAAAAAAAAAGCTCCGCTTGGTCATACTGACATAAACTCTCTTTGAGAAATCCGGGTATTCAATTGGAATTGTGTACACTCCTGCATGGCAGGTCAAGTCTCTATTGCTGTGGTTTGATGCAAGCAGAGACGCGATATTTCTTGGAGATTTAATGCTGACATTGAGCTTATGTCTCTTTTGTGCATTTTTGATGCTGTAGGTCAGACCAGGGATATATGGGATTGACCCTACAAACTTCCTTTCCTCCATTCTTTGCTCCAGAAGTACCCGCGCCTCTCTCGTCACCATTCTGGCCACATTGAAGATGATGTCTTCTACATGTTTCGCATCAAATCCCTCTTCTGATGTAAATTCTCAAATATTATTCAACTCTTCCTCTAGGTATCTGGGGTTGGATGTAAGATCAAATGCTCTCTTAGCCCAGTGGCTGAAAACTGCATATTTGTGCACCTTTGGTCCAGCTGAAAAAGGCAGAATTGGGTTGTGCACATGTGTGGGCTTATAAAATAGTTTTGTCTAGTCCTCCCATGGGGGAGCGCATAACCAGAATGTCTAGAAACGGGCGGCTTCCGCTAACTTCTCGTTCTAATGTGAATTGTAAATTACTGTGTGAAGCATTTAGTCTGTTTAGAAAGTTCTGCAATTTTTCCTCCCCATGCTCCGAAATGAAAAAAAAACAAAAAACATCTAAGTAACGTAGCCAAAGTCTATGGAGGGGTTAGTTCTACTGCACTAAGCTTCGGTTCTTCGACTGGCCACAATATTGCTTCCGCTAGCACTCTTGAGAGTGCTGACCCCCATAGGCGCTCCTTGTGTTTGTAGATAAAATTTTGAATCGAACATAAAGGAATTGGAATCCGTCACAAGATCATGCACATGACTAATTTCTGCAATCGTGGGCTGTTGGAACAAACCCGAGATTTCAAGTGACTTTTTAGGTTGTTCATTGCTTCTCTAACAGGAATTGATGGGTACAGACTCACAACATCAAAGCTCCCTATTATATTGCTGGTGGCAAGCTGCACGTCCTTTAATCTTTCAACAAAGTCTTTCGACGACTTAAACACACGGTCCGAAGGTTGAAGAAACGGTGTGAGGAACATGGCCATTACCTTTTCCAGGTTTGATGAGGGAGCACTTCTTCTAGCGACAATTGGACTCGCAGGAAACCCTTGTTTATGGTGTTTCACCCGCCCGAATAACTGCGGGATGCGGGCACAGTATTGGAAGCACTTTTCAGCTCGGTTGGGAGGTCGTGCATTTTCGCCATTTGCCTAAGCCTCGCAATCCATCTGTTCATGGGATTATGCATTTGCACCACACACCCCGAGCTATCGATGAATCCTTTGAGTTTCTCTTTGTAGTTATTCGTATCCAACACTGCTAACTGGCTAGATTGGTCTGTGAGCATGAAAACAATGCTCGGGTTGTTCTTAAGCCTGGTCAAAACCAAAGCCATGTTTGTTGGGATACTCCGATTATTTTTCACTATGGCTTTTTCCAGCCAGCTGGCACATTTAAACCTTGTGACATCTCTATCCTCTGCTGGTATTACATGTAAAATATTCTCAATGGCTGGAATTGTCCGCTTAGGGTAGATTTTGCTGCTGAAAGTGAACCTCGGTCCTCTCTTCAGGACTTGCACTTCCTCTTTTGAAAACGTTCTTGATGACAGGTTTACGAAAGGTACCTTGAGCACTGCATTGGATGGTGGCTGCATCAGCATCAGGTTGTGCAACTTATTGTGATGTCTTTGCTGGAGAATGATCGACTGTCTTTCTACAAGCATTTCGACTCTCCACACCAAATGGTCCAATTCGAGGGGCCAAACCTCTAAGCTCAGTCGGAAATATAGCCTCTTGGACTTTGCCTCCAAGGACATTACTGTATGTCTATGCGCTTGGACCAATCTACTGAGGGTCTCCATTTGGAACCAGTGCTTTGTTTTCCAAAACCATCTGCCATTAACTGTAGAGCGGAACTGACAAAATTTAGGGATGACTCTCGTTGTCTTGCAGCTCATTAAGAATTTCAGACAATTCCTTTCTTTCTCTAGTTGGATCCTACAAGATCTAAGTTCTACAAATGAAACCATATTTAAATGCCCGGAATCAGCATACACATTACATAAATTAAGATATTTGATTGGTTTCTCAATGCGTCGCCTTGATATACAATGAAACACAGTACACAAATACTATATATATCCGTTTATGGACGTAATGATGCACTATACGAAGGCAAGCTTTCGCTCTCTACAGAGAGCTTCCTCAAGCAGTGGAACCTAGAAAATAAATATATAACTAGAACGTTAGAAAAGGAATGCATGTGAAAGATTACGATTGCATCAATATAAGCAGACGGCATGATGTAATACTCATAGACATGTTGCTTGAGGTAGAAGCATGCGATGGATTTTTAGCAGTTTGTTCCAAATGGAAGATATATCTGTTGTAACACCTGCGTTCTGAACACGTCAGAATCTCTATAGATTCTCTTGTTGCTGTGGCTCGCGGTCCTTCATAGGGAGCCGGCTTATGGATATCCAACCAAATGGGCTTGGACCTCAGGTTTGCCGCATCTTGGGCGAGAGTTTTAGTCAGCTTTTCAATCGCAATATCTTGCCGGTGCTCCATCAATCTGATACCAAAGCTCCGCTTGGTCATCCCAACATAAACCCTCTTCGAGGAATCCGGGTATTCAATTGGAATTGCATACACTCCTGCATGGCTGGTCAACTCTCTATTGCTATAGTTTGATGCAAGCAGAGACTCGATATTTCTTGGAGATTTAATGCTGACATTGAGCTTATGTCTCTTTAGTGCATTTTTGTTGCTGTCGGTCAGACCAGGGACGTATGGGATTGACCCTACAAACTTTCTCTCCTCCATTCTTTGCACTGGAAGTGCTTGCTCCTCTCTAGTCACCATTCTGGCCGCGTTGAAGATGAAGTCTTCTACATTTTTCGCTTCGAAACAGATATATATGTAAACAAAATGGATATATATAAAGAAAACATGTTTTCTGCATGTTTTCCATAAATGTATATATATAGTATCTGTGTACTGTGTTTCATTGTATATGAAGGCGACATATTAAGAAACCAATCAAATATCTTAATTTGCGTATGTTGTATGCTGATTCCGGGCATTTAAATATGGTTTTGTTTGTGGAATTTAGATGTTGTAGGATCCAACTAGGGGAAGAAAGAAATCATCTGATATTCTTAATGAGCTGCAAAGCAGCGAGAGTCATCCCAAAGTTCCTTCAGTTCTGCTCTACAGTTCATGACAGATGGTTTTGGAAAACAAAGCACAGATTCCAAGTGGAGACCCTCAGTAAACTGGTCCGAACGCGCAGACATACAGTAATGTCATTGGAGGCAAAGTTCAAGTGGCTATATTTCTGACTGAGCTCTGAGGTTTGGCCTCAGAGCTCAGTCGGAAATATAGTACAAAGAGAAACTCAAAGGATTCATCGATAGCTCAGGGTCCATGGTGCAAATGCATAATCCCATGAACAGATGGATTGCGAGGCTTAGGCAAATGGCGAAAATGCACGACCTCCCAACCGAGCTGAAAAGTGCTTCCAATCCTGTGCCAGGAGCCTGCATCCCACAGCTATAAGGCAATGGTCAAGTTTCTCACGCCGTTTTTTCAACCTTCGGATCGTGTGCTTAAGTCCTTGAAGGACTTTGTTGAAAGATTAAAGGACATGCAGCATGCCACCAGTGATATAATGGAGAGCTTTGATGTTGTGAGCAGTGCCATAGCCAGAAATTCCTTAATGGGAGGGGGGGGTCCATGGGTTTAGTTCATTGGTGAAAGCCCCCATGCATACATATATATCGCTTTAATTTCATACTAAATCTCCCCTCAGGGGGAGGGGGTCCGGACCCGAGGACCACCCCCTTGGCTACGCCTATAGTTGTGAGTCTCTACCCATCAATTCCTGTTAGAAAAGCAACAGGCAACCTAAAAAGTCACTCGAAATCTTGGGTTTGTTCCAACAGCCCACGATTGCAGCAATTAGTCGTGCACTTGATCCTGTGACGGAATCCAATTTCTTTATGTTCGATTCAAAAATTTGTCTACAGACACAAGGAGTGCCTATGGGGTCAGTGCTCTGAGGAGTGCTAGCGGAAGCAATATTGCGGCCAGTCGAAGAATCGTTGCTTAGTGCAGTAGAACTGACCCCTAGACTTTGCCTATGTTACATAGATGATGTTTTTTCCATTTGGGAGCATGGCAAGAAAAAATTGCAGAACCATCTAACCAGACTAAATGCTTCACACAGTAGTTTACAATTCACATTAGAACGAGAAGTTAGCGGAAGCTGCCCGTTTCTATATGTTCTGGTTATGTGCTCCTTGGGAGGACTAGGCACAAAGGTATTTTATAAGCCCACACACATGCATAACCCTATTCTGCCTTTTTCAGCTGGACCAAAGTCGCACAAATATGCAGTTTTCAGGCACTGGGCTAAGAGAGCATTTGATCTTACATCCAGCCCAAGATACCTAGAGGAAGAGTTGAATAATATTAGAGAATTTGCATCAGAAGCAGGATTCGATGCGAAACATGTAGAAGACATCATCTTTAATGTGGCCAGAATGGTGAGAGAGGCGCAGGCACTTCCAGTGTAAAGAATGGAGGAAAGGAAGTTTGTAGGGTTAATCCCATATGTCCCTGGTCTGACCTACAGCATAAAAAATACACTAAAGAGACATAAGCTCAATGGGCATTAAATCTTCCTAGAAATATCTTGTCTCTGCTTGCATCAAACCATAGCGATAGAGAGTTGACCCGCCATGCAGGAGTGTACGCAATTCCAATTGAATACCCGTATTCCTCGAAGAGGGTTTATGTCGGGATCACCAAGCGGAGCTTTGGTATCAGATTAAGGGAGCACCAGCGAGATATTGCGAATAAAAAGCTGACTATCGCTCTCGCCCGAGATGTGGCGAACCTGGGGCCCAAGCCCATTTGGTCGAATATCTGTAAGTAGGCTCTCTATGAAGGACTGCTAGCCACAGCAACAAGAGAAGCTATGGAGATTCTGATGCTTTCAGACGCGTACAACATAGATGTTACAACAGATATATCTCCCATTTGGTACAAACTGCTAAAAATCCATCGCACGCAATTACCTCGAGCAACTTGTCTATCACACCATCTGCTTATATTGATGCAATTGTAATCTTTCATATGCATTTCTTTTCTAACGTTCTAGTTATATATTTATTGTCTAGGTTCCACTGTCTGAGGAAGCTCTCTGTAGAGAGTGAAAGCTTGCCGTTGTATAGTGTGTTATTACGTCCATAAATGGATATATATAGTACTTCTGTACTGTGTTTCATTGTAAATGGAAAATGGCTTGTGTGTATCTAACACGTTTTTCAACCACAAGTATATCCACACTTATAGTTGGGAAAATCATACTCTTGGTTAAAAGAGTGTGATGGATTTTGTTGTTTACGATCAGCATCTGAAACACTTAGTTGTTGACACTCATGTGATGAGAGGTGCGGATGTTGGCTCTGACCATTATTTGGTAGTGTAGTGTTCTCCCTAGATTTTTTGTACAGCCAGGTGGCAAGCAATTTTAGCTGGGTGGTACTTTTAACCCCTTCTCCAATAAAAAAATGTTTTCCATAACATTATTTTACTTATTAAGCATCTTTAGTGGTGTGGTAGGCATTAAGGCAACATAACATGATAAACAGTTAGAAAATTGAACAAAAATGGTTTAAAAAATGAGTATTTACTAACAAATTATATTCGACACAGATTTCTTATTTTTTATATAGATTGAAGGTTTAACTATCACTGTAAGCAACTCGATATGCTATAAGCAGTCACTTGTCCCTAATTTAGACCCTTCTCGGAAGAATGGTCATAAGCCAGCGCTTAGACCACTGAGCCACCAGGGCGGTAACACAGATTTCAGCCAGTTTTCATCAACACTGATGGTGTATGTGGGAATAAGTTTTCCATTCTTCCTATTATGTGCAATGGGAAAACATTTGTTAAAGGAAATATAGCAGGGCGGCAGACAAAATTAAGTGGGCAGGCCGCCCAGTAAAAAGTCTCTAGGGAGAACACTATAGTGTCACGAGTGAAACTGAATGTTGGTTGGAGGAAAAGGAATAGAAAGAGGCCTAGGATAAAAATAATAAAGGTTGAAAGGCTTCCTGAAGATCATCAGTATTATTCTAACTTACTCAGAGAATGACTGAAGGAGCTGAAGTCATGTGAGAGGGATGTAGAAAAGAGCTGGGAATGTTTTAAGAACTGTATTGCCACTGCTGCTGTAGAGGTATGTGGCACCACAATAGTGGGTAACAATGGAGGTGATGCTTGGTGGAATAGTGAAATTAAGGAGGCAGTAAAGAGAAAGAAGGAAGCCTATTTGTGGATGTTGCAAGGTAGAGTTTCTGTGGATGAATATCACTGTAATAAGCGTGAAGCAGCTAAGCTGGTTAGCCAGAGTAAGGCAAAAGTTAGGAAGGAGAAGGTGGAAAGTCATGAATTGGCTTTTAGGAAAGATAAAAAGACTTCCTGGAAGTACATGAGACTTAGGAAAAATAGGGGAAACAAAGTTGTAAGTTGTATGAAGAATAGGATCGGAAACATGAAAGACATGTTCTGATCGTGTGAGGAATGAAGATTTGTTGCAGTTGTGTAATGTCAAGCAAAATTTGTTAGCAAGGTTGAGACTAATATTCTTAGGTGGGTTAGACATGTTGAAATAATGAGAGATGAGATGCTTACTAAGAAATTTTTTTAGCCCAAGTGGCAGGAAGGAAAGGTAGAAGGAAGGCCAAGGAAGTCATGGGAGAATCAGATTCAATATATCTGCATGAGAAAAAAGATTGAGTATGAAGTATAGAAGATCTTGTGCACATCGTGTGATGGATGTCAGTGAAGCCTGAGTTGTATGTCAAGATTGCTGTAAATGGAGAAGTTTGATACAGCAACAGTAAGTAAATAATCAGTTAAAAATTATCTGGTAGTTTGTATTTCTTTGTGCTGCTAACTTCTGAATCTCAGAGAACAGCATAGTGATATGTATGTATTTATAAAATACATAAATTGTAAAGACATGAAATGCTATGACACTAACCCAGAGAAAGAGCATGGATTGTAGAATGTGCTTAAAGATCAAAGAAACTGTCAATGTTAATAATATTTATATTAATTAATCCTTGTATTAATGGAGAGAGGGAGAGAGAGAGAGAGAGAGAGGGAGAGAGAGGGAGAGGGAGGGAGGGAGGGAGGGAGGGAGGGAGGGAGGGAGAGAGAGAGAGAGAGAGAGAGAGAGAGAGAGAGAGAGAGAGAGGGGGGGGCGAGAGAGAGATATTCCTAATATAACTTCTATTATGAATACTTTGTTGAAAACACCTTCTCCCCGTCAGTTAACTTAGAAGAGGAAATGGTCAAGAGCTGAAATTTTATTGCAAATGTCTTCCACATTACTGTTCTGTCCTCCAAAGACTGTTCATAAAATCCTGTCACCCATTTGCTGCTTAAGATACCACATACACAGCGGATGTATTAATGTTTTCATTTCCTTCAGTTCCAATTCATTAATTCTTGTATCCTCCTGATTAAGAAACTTGTAGAACATCAAAAACTCCAAAGTGAATTGGTCAAGGACTTGACTGTTTTGAAATCATGCAAAATTATAGCTGCTTTGTTTACAATGGTATTTCCTACAAAGAAAAGCATGGTGTATCTATGGGCTGTTCACTTTCTCCCATACTTACAGAGATATACATGCAGGATTTGAAAAAAATGATTTGTGTGTGTTCGTTTTTTTCACTTAAAGCCCATCATATGGTTAAATTATACAGATGACATTTGTTATTTTGCCACACCAGAAAAATTTATCAGCATTGATGTCAGCTATCACCTTTAAAATTTACTTTAATGAGCAAGAGAACAAATAATATGAATTTTTGAAATGTAATAATAAATTCTGATTAATTACTTTCCCTTTCTGTGTATAGAAATCCTGGTGCCAGTCCTAATATTTTCTCTTATCATTCACATACCTTTGAGAAATATAAAGTAGCTGCTTTTAGATCTTACTTACACAAAGCTAATCTTATTTGTAATAGTTCTTCTTTGTTACAGGCAGAATATAATATCATAAGTATTGGAAGAGCACATAATTTTTCTCCTACCATATTTCCTAGATTAATAACTAAATATTAAATATGGATCTCTCTCTGAGAGAGAGTGAGAGTGAGTGAGAGAGTGTTATTTGTTCACTTTCCTATTTCCTGTCAATTTGTAGGTTCTATATGTTACAGTCGTTTTATTTCATATTAACTGTGAACTACCTTTAATTCTTTTGGTCATAAATTGGCTGTTAAAAACCTGCCCCACAACTTCTCAAAGTATTTCTAAAAGATAGAGCTGTAATTAAACACCTTGATTAACACCAGATTTCTGTGCTATTTCTAGGTAACCCCTTCTCAAGTATAACCTTTTACATTGGAAGTACTCATCATGGTATTAATCAACATGTAGTTAAACTTATTTTAGCTGAATGCTGTGAAATTCTAGAGTTACTGAATTGCAGTCATTTGATTTACAAGCTCTGCTACATCTTGCAAAATTTTTGAAAGGTTAACAGAGAACTTCCTATTTATTATTTCTACTGAATCATAAAATCTTTGTATGACATTCAAAACACAAAGCTCATCAACATCATCTGACTGAAGAAATAGAGATAATTTTGACAAAACACAACGATATGAAGCAGAAATAACCAACAGACAAACTTTATAGACTCAATTTTTCTTTCATATGCCTATAATTTTAGCCTTTCCCTCTTTTATTGAAGCATCTGTCACCACATTTTCTAACTCATGCGCGATAACAGTGGTTCTGAATTTGTGTGTCAAGGGTATGCTGCATATGTGAAACACATCTAGTACTGTGGACTTTCAAGCTTAGTATGTATATTAGAAATGTCAAGTATTGCAGAAAGCTCATGGAAGTATCAAATTTGTTATGTACTCTTTTCATAGTAATTATGAATGTATTTCATTGATTTCAGTATTGCATGGAAACATATGGGTAGCATAACATCTTTTAGAGACAACTCTAAATGATAGCTTAAATCAAGGGCACCTTTTCTTCAAAAGAGGTGCAACCTTTTCATTCCCTTCATCAGCTGAAAACCTTTTTTTTTTATATCATCAATTCCACAATCAGAAAGGACATTTTGTATTATTTTTGCACCAGCACTTTTCAGATGTTTTAAATTCAGAAACTAAACTTTATATCTCCTACTCCATTAAATGTACATTATATAAATAATCTCATTTTCTGAGGCACTAATATCATTGTTATACTGTCAATGAATGAAGTACAATAGTTGGTCTTCAAGTCACTGCACAAATCACTTTCAAAAACATTTGAAATGTATTCTGTGAACTCTGTGCACATCACTGGGAAGTAATATGTTTGTCCCACTTGAGACACTGTTGTTTTTCAAGTTCAATTATATTACAGAATTTTAAAAATGAAACTGACATTTCTTTTTTTGCAATCATATACGATATGTGAGTGACTCACAATTTAAGCCTTCCTTGCATCCAAAGCAACATTGACTTTTCAATATCTGTTTTTTTTTTCATAAAAGTTGCTTAGCAATTTTACTTTATTTCCAGTAGAAAAACTCCCACATTGAGTTTCTGATTTAGTGTTACAATATTGCCCATTTTAATTTCAAAACACAGAACTCCATCCACAAAAGAAACATAATTTTGAAATGCCTTTTACATTATCTACATTCTTGTGGCCCAAATTACAGTAAACAGATTGAATGGAGAGTTTATCTTTGCTATGAGTATTACACCGCAACCATAAAATTTTGGGGTTCATTCATTCATTTCTTTAACATTGTGATAGTGAACAAAAATTCAAATATGACTTCTAAAAGCAGAGTTTGCAAGGGAAAAGTTTTGTTATATTTGCCCTCTAGTGGGAAAAATGAGCATCTTTTAACACATTCACTGCCATGTGATGCCTTGACGTGTCATACAATTCTTGCCCCAGGTGCTGATGACACCAAACGGCATCATGATCATGACTTAGTATTTCCATTTCTAAAACCTTTTGTACTTAAAGAAAGTTATCTATTTCATTATTGACACTGAGAATGAGTCTCCAACTGTCTAAAAGTGACCATGGTTTTGGGATAGTGGATTTTTTCCAAATGGTTTAGGGAAGGCAAAGTAAATTAACTCCCCGTAGACATAACACAGCATTCGCTTTCCACTGCAATGTTTATTTTGCGTTGAAGGTCTCTAGTTTTGTGGTGAATGGAATTATCAATAAACAAATGCTTGAGTGGCAATAAAAAGCATTTGCCACTTAGAGTTTATATGCAACACGGTGGCTTATTGAGTTCAGATGTTCTTTATTCTACAATGCAAAATTAGTCATACAATATATACAGATGATGTATGATGAATATTTATAAATGAGTATATTTTAGGTGAGATGAAGGGGGGGGGGGGCAAAAAAGATTTTTGAAGTTTACAAACATAATCATGATGAGGTTACAATTTTAGCTTACCTGGTACTTTTATATTTAGGAGGCTAAAAGGGGGAAGGGGATTTCAAGAAAACTCATATTGACTTCAGTACTTAGTTTTGTCAAAACAGTGGTCCCTCTCTACCAAAAATAAATTTGGACACTCCATCGCTGGTCCCTCTCTACCAAAAATAAATTTGGACACTCCATCGCTGGTCCCTCTCTACCAAAAGTTCCTCAGCAGGCAATATGTGTCAAACTATGTGTGATTTTATTCCCAACCCAAATCAAACTGTAGGGGTTTTGTTTTTATCCAGATGTGAATCATGTTATGAGTTATGAGAGTTTCTTGTCAATTTGTAAGTACTATTTCTCTTGTTTTATATGCAACAGTGTTAGAAATATGTATCTAGTAAATGTATCAGGATAATATTTAATTACTGGTAGAATTATAGTTACGAATATCAATTATTTATAATTTTTTTAGTATTTTAGAATACCGAAGTCATGCTAAACCATGGTGCGCACGCTCCTTGAAATCCTTGAAAAGTCCTTGAAAATTAATGGACCATTTTCAAGGCCTTGAAAATCTTTAGGATCCATGAAAAGTCTTTGATTTTTCAGAATCTTATATTTGTAATTCCAGTATTCTTTCTGTCCCTTTCCCGCCATTTTCGCTTACTTCTCTTTTTTTTTTCTTTGCCATTGATAGCTTCCCTCCCTCCCCCTAAATGTTAGAAGGAACCTATCCCATAAACTCGCTGGGGACCACTCTTTTAAGACAGCTAATGACCTGAAGCAAAGAGGTCCCACAGAAAGATAAGTTATATTACGATTACAGTGAGACAGGAGGAGGGGAGCTTGTGAGAGGGTGGGAGCAAACCTCTCCCCCGCACTTGGCTTGCTTTTCATTGTTCAGTAGACCCCATCTTCTGTGAAGGTCGTTTGGCAGATACATTCAGCGGTAGAGGATAGCAGTTGGTTCTCTCTGTCAATCCGGACAATGAGATTGGGAGAAAATATGTATACAAAAATTTAAATTTCCCAATATTTAAAATTAACGAGTGCAATTTTTACAATGACCAAGACACACACAACACAAGTTTCATTTTGAATTTCTTCAAAATCCGTCAAAAACTTTAGAAGTAACTTCTACGCATTTTTTTTTTCCGACTTGTTCCACTCATACGTGATCATTTATTTTAGTTTTCATTATTTTGAAATCACTGAATAGATTTATTTTAGCAAAATGTAAAAGAGAATTTTATGTTGGAGGGTCTTGGTGATTGTAATAAATTCGATGTTTTTTTTATTGCGGGATTTTTTTTTTTTTTTTCAGTTCTAGGGGCATTGAGGCATTCTTAAACATATTCTGAATATAAGTTGCAGAAGCATTTATACCCTTGGCTTTGTCTATCTGCACAATTACTTAACATAAAATTGCGTGGCTCGCATTCTATGAAATTTCAGTACCGTATATACTCGTATATAGGTCGACACCCCCCCCCCTCTTCTTTTACTGAATATTTGCAGTTTTTGTACATCCCGTGCATAAGTCGACCCCCCAATTTTTGTGAATATCTGCAGTTTTTGTATACCTACCTATCTTGTGCATAAATTAAAAAAAAATAAAAATTCCGAGGATGTGGCCCGCATGCGGAAATGTGAACCTACTATTTATTGTTGTAGCTGGCTCTCGCAATGTTTGCTTGTGGCAGTTTCCTGTAAAATGTGGGTGAAATTGAGGCACAATTCTGGGAAGATGATAGGGCTTACACCCTGGTTAGAGAGTTTGCAGGGGAAGGTTACACACTTTAACAATATATGAACCCACTTTTGCACATTGCCCCCCCCCCTCCTTTCTCCCACTTTTTTTGAGCGTTTTCTGCAGTTACATCCTTCATGGAGAGTAAAGCATTTGCTTCCGCAGCAAACGAATCGTGATGCATTTACCAAACGTCGTAAGGCACATCGTTATTTTAAAAAAAAAAAAGAATCTTCCTGAAACATATTTGGAAAGCGTAAATAGGTCTTGATATCAACCTGATAGTTTTTTTTTATCCCATAAAGAATATGCATGCCGCAAAAAATAAATGTGTAACTTTTGAAGTTTTCAATGGATCTCTTCAAAATTTAAAATGAATCTTTATTTTGATGTATTGTGGACACTGTAAAATTTGCACGCAACTAACACAACTATTTAAAAAATTGAAGAAAATTTGTTCTATAAAATTTTCTTCCACTACCCTGTGCAGCGTAACAGCTGTCAGTCAACTGCTAAGCTGGACGAGTGTGTGATTGACAGAGAGGTCGTTTATCTACTCCCGAATTTCATCCCCCTCTCCACCGTGTTTGTGACAAACAATCGGCTTTAGTGTGTGTCAAACAACTAAGCTTCCTTCCAAATGGCAGCAAAAAAAAAAGGAAAAAGCACTTCGCAAAACTTTAGGTGAAAACATAAACAAGTACTCTCCGAAGAGGCTTGGAGTGCGAAATAAAGCAACTTAGCTGGCGCGCGCCCAGTCAAGACAGTGGGAGATGTATTATATGTGGAAAACACTCGCAGGTGTTCATTGGCCAACAGAACAGTTAGGACCCCGCAGCGCAAAAAAAGAAGTTTAAACAGATAGCACAATGAAAAGACATAAATCTCAAGCATTGAGAAAAATCGCAGATATTTTCTCTATAACCGTTTTGTATTGATTTACTGTCATAATATATTTATGATCGATATCAACAAACTAAACTTTAATTATGTTATTTGGTGTCATAGAAGCATGATGATAATTCTTTCCTGTGAGAGGCCGACCTCCGAATAAGAAGTTTGCTCCAGTGGGCTACCGATTTCAGCCTTCACAAGTATATATGCTAAGGAAAAATGTACTAAGAACAATTTGGTCCCTGAGTAAAGAGGACTACTAAGATAACTGAAGTTATTACAATAGTATAAAGTGTGTTCTGGATTTATTTCTAGGTGTGGAAAAAAAATTAAGAACAGGTGCATACTTCTGACATTTACTTCCGATTTGATTTGATTTCCCCTTCAACAATTTGAGCATTGCAAGTTGCTGTTTTGCTATGATAAATTTAAGTTTATAAAAACTTATCAAAATTGTGTGAAACTTTACATCCATGGGTGAAAATCACTTTAAAATATCATAATGTAGTATAAATATTTAGTTCCATGAAAAAAAAAAAGGATTGAAGGAGGAAGGAAGTTTTATTTGTAAAGGGGAGGGGGGATTCCAAAAGTGTAAAAAATTAATTTCTGGTTCGATCGGGAGATTTTTAGCATTTACAAGCTACAACTCCACACAGTATCTGAGGGCATGTGCCTACTCAGGAAACCTGTCGGGGGTGGTGGTGGTGTTAATGTCCAAATTATAAAACAAAGTATTTCCGGTTGTAAATGCTGAAAATCTGCGTATCGAACCAGAAATACTTTATTATTTATTCTACTGGTACCCCCCCCCTCCCCCGACAGGTTTGCTGAGTAGGTTCATGCCCTCAGATAATGTTGTAATGTCTCGAGTTGTAGTTTGTAAATGCTGAAAATCTTCCGATCGGACGAGAAATTCATATTTTATAATTTTGGCATCCCCCCCCCCACCCCGACAGGTTTGCTGAGAAGGTTCATGCCCTGAGATAATGTCTCGAGTTATAGCTTGTAAATGCTAAAAATCTCCCGATCGGACAAGAAATTCATTATCGTTAATAGTTTTGGTGTTAACCCCCCCCCCCAGGTTTCCAGGGCAGGAAAACGCCCTCAGATAATTCGTTGAGTTGTAGCCGCTAAACGCTGAAAATCTCCCGATCGGACCAGACACTCTTAATATTTCATATTTTAGGTTTTAAGCACCCCTCCCACCGCCCCCCTGACAAGTTTCTGGGTTTGCACATACTCGCAGAGAATTTGTTTAGCTGTAGTTTATAGAAAAATATCGTAAATACGAAATTACATGTGCGTCAGATAACCAATCTCGGGAGACGGAGCAGCTCGGGATGCAATTTTTATACGGCCCCTTAGAATTTTTGTGGCCAGTTCTCCGCGTAGTCTTAGGCCCAAAAATCATGATAATGTCTAAATTTCTTACTGAAAATGAAATATTAAAAAAATTATGAACAATAGTGTACTGGGGAATATAGCCACACGAAATTTGTTTATGCAGAACAATTTTATGGCACTGAAATTCCAATGTGTCCAGTTCTCCGTACCCATATCAAAACAGCCTTGTTTGGAAACAAACCTCAGTTAGCAAGAATTGTGTGGGATATTCAGTGGTCAGGAATGGAAATCAGAGCTGCAAACTTCTGCTTCAGATTTGCTTGCAGAGATGTGATGAGTGGACTTAGTTCGCCAAGGCGCTGGGGGAAAGGAGGGTGGAAATTGCTCTCTTGGAGCCAGCAGGAAAGGTCGAAAATCCAGATGTTTTCGGTTTTTTTTTAGTTTTGGAGAAGGGATGCTTCCTGTCCGTGAGAGATCGGAAGCAATTTTAATTACTTGTGGCTCATCAAGCCACAAAGCTCGATCTTCTGGAAACTTCTGAATTTGTACTTTGCCTCCAGACAATGATGGGTTCGCATTACTTTAACAATGGGAAAAGAATTTGCACATAGCGGAGCTCAGAGTTTGGTTGTAGTTTCGTTGTGTTTGTAGATCAGAAGGTCGGGAATTTTTGGTTCTAGTTTCAGTGAGATTTATTTTAGTTGCTATAATTTCTGTTTTAGCATGTGATTTTGATTATTTTTCTTGTGTGCTTGTACAGCTAAGGAAAAAAAGGATGTATACTTATATATATTTTTTAATTCTGGATAGTAAAAAGTTACTTTTCTTCAGTAGTAATTCTTAGTCAACATTAGAAAGCAGATTTTATGACAGTAATTGTAAATGTGGAGAACTGCCAAATTTATTCATAATGGGAGACAGGTGTTTGTTTAATCGAAACTGGTTGGAAAATAGAAATTATAAGGATTGGCTTCAGTGCCATCCAACAGACAGACATCAAGCAAAATGTGCATTGTGCTGTAAGTCTTTCAGCATAGCAAAAATGGGTGAATCTGCACTAAAAAGCCATATGGAAGGGGCTAAGTACACCCAGTTATTGTCCATCAAAATGTCATCAAGTATTTCATCCCTGCTGAAACCCAAAACTTCAAAAGCAGTTTAAATGGAAGAAAAAAAGTGATGCAGTGGTTACACAAACAACTGGAATTGGTATTCATGGGGCAAAAAATGATGTTATGGATGCAGAAATCATATGGACCATGAAAACCATTAAAAGTCACAATTCCTGCAGATCAAATGATGACATTGAAAGAGTTTTCAGACAAATGTTTCCTGACAGTGTTATTGCTTCAAAATTTTCGTGCGGTGCCAAAAAAACTAGTTATTATGCTGTTTTTGGTATTGCTCCATTTGTGAAAGATTTGATATTGCAAGAGTTGGCCCAAAAGCAGAATTATGTTTTATTATTTGATGAAAGTCTGAATGAAACGAGACAAAAGAAGCAAATGGATATTCATGTACGATTTTGGTCATATGATGCAGTCATAATGAGGTTCTTTACTTCTGTATTTATGGGGCATGCTACGGCAGAAGATCTGTTTGAATCATTTAAAACTGCCATTTTGCCTCTGAAGCTATCTAAAGTTCTACAATTGTCCATGGATGGGCCCAATGTAAATTGGAAATTTTTCAGTATGCTTCAAGATGAAGCTGTCAAAGAATTTAATAAGCAGTTGCTTAACATTGGAAGTTGTGGACTACACATAGTTCACAATGTTTTCCAATGTGGTTGTCAATCAACCAACTGGGAAATAAACAGTTTTTTACAAAGTTTGTATTTTTTGTTTAAAGATTCTCCAGCAAGACGTGACGATTTTTCAAAACTTGTAAAACATGTAAATTTTCCAAAAAAGTTTATCAAACATAGATGGCTTAAAAACATTTTGGCAACTGAATGTGCATTGGAGTTATTACCTGATGTTCTAAGGTATGTAAATGCCATTAAAAAGAAATCTCTTCCCACTTCTCAGTGCAAGTCTTTTTCAGTTGTCCAACATAGTGTAGAGGATAATCTTCTTGAAGTAAAATTGCATATCTTTTTGTCAGTTGCAAAAGTTCTGTATCCATTCCTTCTGAAATATCAAACTGATAAGCCTATGATTTTCTTCTTGTCTGATGATTTCAAACAACTTCTGATATCACTGCTGCAGAGGTTCATTCAACCACACATCATGAAAGAAGCAAATATCCTGTTCAAGTTGATCAAATTAGATTTCAAAGATCCAAAATTACATTGCAAACTGGAAAACATTGACATTGGATTTATTGCTGAAAAAAAACTGAGGACACTTCTTGCCGTGAAAAAAGTCAGCTGTTGTGATGTATTCAAAATTAGAATGGAATGCAAAAGTTTTCTTGTTACAGTTGTGGCTAAACTGACTGAAAAATCACCTGTGACATACAGTTTAGTGAGACACCTGTCGTGCTTTGTCCCAAGACACATGGCAAATAACAAGCATAGTTGTGTGAAAAAATTGCGTCTAGTGTTGAATTACCTGACTGAAACTAATCAGTTGCAAAAGAGTGAATGTGATGATGTAATTAGACAGTTTTCCATTTTTCTAGACACTGAGGTGGCTACTGAACATTCACTCTTCAGTGATTTTGACCCAGAAAATTCTCGTGTGGACACATTTTTATGTGCTAAAATAAATATTAAGAAATATTTCACTTTGTGGAAAGTTGTTGGACAAATGCTTTTGCTCACAGGCAACTGTTGAACGGGGCTATAGTGTCAACAAAAAAATTGAGATAGAAAATATGAAAGAGCATACATACATACATAGCACACAGGCTGATATGTGACTACATAAAACTTTCAGGTGGTGATGTGCACAACATTACGATCACCAAAGAATTAGGAAGTTGTGTAGCTAATGCACAGCAAAAATACCTAACATATTTGGAAGACCAAAAGATGGCATCTTTGGTACAAGGTCAGAAGAGAGCTGTTGATTCTGGAAAGGCAGATGAACTGAAAAAAAAAGAAAATTTCTTGAAAAAGACATACAAGAACTATTGAAATCTGCCGACAGTTATGCTGAGCAAGCAGAAGATACTAGTGATGTAACAATGATTGCCAAATCGAACAGTCTTAGGCATTCAGCCAAGGATAAGCAGCAAAAGTTTGAAATTGAGAGGACTTTAAAAGGCTTGAGTAATTAAAAACACAAGCTTTTAAAGGTTATGTAAAAAACAAAAACAAAAAAAGGCTGATTATAAGAATTACATTTAGATTAACTTCTCGTACAAATTTTGCTTATTTCAGAGCTGTTTTTTTTATTTTTTTGCTACCAAATTTCATATAATCCAGAATATTCTTCAGTATATCATCATTGTGCCAAATAATCATCATAAGGGCATGATGTTTTTTTCTGTTATGCTACAAGACAATTAATTAATGCTTTGCAACTTACAAAGAACATTTATGAGTGACTATGTATCACATACTTTTAAGTTTATATTATACAAGAGTGCAGTCTTGCACTTAAGTAATTAACAAGCTGGCACTGGTTCCATGGTCAATAGAAGTGAAGTATGGATTCTGCAGGGTAAGTTACTTGCTTAAATAATCATTTTGTGTTTTATTTTACATTTGGGTGTTTAAAGCTGGGTAACATGGCATTATATGCATAGTATGCATTTAAGATAATGCCACACACCCAATGCTGTGCAAAAATGTTTTAGTTAAAGCTTCAAAGCAACAGTTTTCCAAAGGTGCATAGTGTTGTCATCTTTCAGACTGTCAAAATTTTGTGTAGATGTGCTAACAGTTCAGTGTTATTAGTATTGTGTTTCTAATCCTTTAAGCCATTGCAGTAATGGTGTAACTGATTCTATATTTTCTGTACATAAAATAACATCTTTTAACAGACTATGCACATACTAATCCCTGCCCCCAGTTTTTTTAATATCCAATTCATATCCAATTACACAACACAGTTTCCTGGGTATTATAGCAAAGTTCATTTCACTTTTTTGCAATTTTTGTTTGCTTGTTCCTTTAGTATATTCACGAACAATACAAGAAGTTTGTCTTTATTCAATTATTAATTAGAACTCTTTCCGGCCAAATGCACTAATAAAATAAATAGTTCAGACTTAATTTGCCAAAGCTAGTAACTCACTGGGGAATTCGAACACTGTTTTTAGCCAAATAACATATTGCCGATAATGCCCTTGAAAAAGAAAAATTTTCCCTTGAAAAGTCCTTGAATTTTTTTCTGGTTAAGGGTACTCACCATGTAAACTATGAAATGCGAACACAATGCTAGATTGATCCAAATGCATAAAAGCTTTTGATGTCTTGTGGCATCATGAGAAATTTTTGCAGATTTCTTACTGGCACCTTGTGCTCGCTGCTAAAATAACACAGCAGCAGCAAACGTTTTCAAGAGAATAATATGTGTTCATAATTTACCATAGTGAATGGTATGCTATACAAAAAGAACTTTTCTAACATATCATGACAAAAGGGTGAACGACAAAAGGGCGAATAACAAAAGGTCGCCATGACAAAAGGGTGAACCCATGGATGTGATATTTTTCTACTTCAACTGCAAGATTTCTGAAAGATATTATTTCCAAAAATGACACTGGGGTCCCTTTTAGCAAATTACACCTTTTCTATAGGATCTTAGGATGCATTTTAGAGTGCAAAAAATGTCACATCTGATTTTAGTTAAGATTTGAGTACACAAAGAAATAAGCAGTTTACTCGAAAGGCCCCTGGGGCCTTTTTTTAAATATAATCGTTTAGAAAGCATTGTTGTATAGGTTGCATTTCAGTACAAACAATGTCATGTATGTGCTCATTTGAGATTTGAATACACAGAGAAATAAGCAATTTGCTCAAAGTCCTCATGGGCCATTTTGGAAATATCTTTTTGAAAGCACTCGCTATAGGTTATTGAAATACAGAAAAATTAATGTTTGCTTTCAGTTGGGATTTGAATACACAATGAAATAAGCAATTTGGAAATTTATATCTTCGTAACGTTTCTTGCAAATTGGTTAAATAGTTCTCCGAGTTTAGTGAATCATAAGTGGTAGTCATGTACCCTTTTGTCGTGTCGTCCTTTTGTTGCATTGCTCTTTTATCGTATTGCCCTTTTGTCGTGCGCTCTTTCGTCACATCGTCTTTTTGTTGTGTCATCCTTTTCTAATAGTGTTTTAAGGAGTGGAGATACAGTTGCAAACAGAAATATACACTAATGTGATCTTTCATGAGAACTGAACATTATAAAAAATCTAAGAATATATACAAAATGTTTCGTGAAGTGACTCATGTCTGATATAAAAAGAATGTTTCAAAGTGGACTTTTAGATGCAGTGATATTGAGAAAAACAGAATAGCCATTTGCAGCCCCAGCAGTTAAATTATGTGTTATTTTTAAAGGAAATGCATAGCTTGCATGGTAAGCGGTATCTGCTCAAAAACGAATTTTTTTCAGTCACAGTTTTTAGACACACAGATGCAGCTCCAAACATGTAAACAGAAATATGTACCTACACCCCTAAGTGGCCAAATAATGTGTTAAGAAAAATTAGAAATTATATGCAAAATATTCTTCACAATGAACACTAACACAGAATTTTTCAAATCGGCGTGTTAAAAGCAGAGATATTGAGAAAAATGTTATATATGCTCCTGATGGAAAAACTATGTAAAAAAAAAAAAAGAATGATGGAAAAACCATGTTAAACAAAAAGAATTGTTTCAATAGGATTTTTAGAAGCAGTTTGTGTAGAAAATATGCACAGTGTTTTCTGTCATGAGTGGTATCTGACCAAAAACTAATTTTTTTTTTCAGTCAAGTTATTTAGAATGTGTGTATATCTGAAACAGAAACATGCAGTTATGCTCCCCTTGTGATCAAATTGTGTGCCATGAAAAGTTATATTCAAATCATTCTTCACCACAAATTCTATCTGACACAAAAAAAAAAAAAAAAAAAAAAAAAAAAATTCAAGTCAAGACTCTTAGAAGCAGAAGATATTGGGGGAAATGTGCAATATGCATTTGTGGACCCTAGTGAGAAAACTGTATATTATTTGAAGGAGAAATTCTTTGTATTCGAAATGGTTTTCATTGAAAAGGGTATCAAAGAAAAAAGAATTGTTTCAATAGGTTTTTTAGAAGCAATGATATGGAATAAAATACATTTTGAATTTAATATCATCCACATTTACTCCTGTAGTGGTGAAGTTGTGCATCAGGAAACACTCAAGGCATGGATCATCGTTCTCGCAGTTCAGGCATCCCAATGCAAAATATTTTTTTTAAATTGAACTAGTAGATGCAGAGATTTTGTTTACACAGATTGACATAGTAATAACATAAGCATGTACTTTTGTTTTTGAAAGACTTGCTGAAAAGGCTAATTTTTCACCTAACTTAAGGGGGGGGGTTGTACCAGTTTGCAAAGAAAAGAAATGATGTGGAACCCTTCCTCATAATAGAAGTCACAAATGCAATTGAAAAAGATCTTTACTTTACGGACACAGTTAAAAATATTCAAAATAGTATTACATACATATAAACAAAGCAAGGAAGCCATCTTACACAAAGTAGTTTACCAAATTTTATAAAATCTAAATCTGACAGTGAAATGAAATATTGCATAGGAAGTGCAAAAGAAATCTGACTACCAGATTAAAGAAATATATAAAAGATGAATTGTGAAGTACCAAGAACAATACTGATTCAATATTGTATCACAAAATGATCACAAACCTTTCTGGAAAGGCATTACTTTAATTTCTGAATATAAGAAGAAAAATGAAATTTTAATAGCAGAATCCATATGTGTCAAAGATAAAACACATTAAAAATTGTAATAACCATATACAGATAAATCTGTTTCGTACATGGCAAGACCTTATTTATTAAGATGAAAAAAGAAATGAAAAAATAAGAAAAAAACATATCAAAGAAATAAATTATCCCAACTAGACTATCTACAAGTAGCAAAAATTATGCATTCAACCAACCTCTGCAAAACTGGAGCATGAGACAAGCAACAAACTCCAATTTGAACACAAATAGTATGATTCAGAAGCTGACAGGGAACCAATGATGACTCAACATGTGGACCCAGACACTACTTGAAGATGAGAAATCTGATTCACTTCCTTCAAAAGAATCTGTCTCAGCAAAACAATTACCTGCCAGAGATGGCTGATTATTGAAAGCCGAAATATGTACAAGAAATATATACAACCCATGAAAGAATACCATATGTACTTTAAGAAGGAACGTGTATACAAAGAATCAGCAGGAACCATTGTTGTTGTTCATGAGAAAATGATCAACCATTAAGAGAGAGAGATTGAAGGTGCAGAATTGGATATTTGCAATGGAGGTAGCAAAATGTTAGAGGTTGAAAATCTTGTAGAAAGCAGTGAAGAAAGGTGGAAGCACTCCAAGAATTTTTTATTACCGTAATTTTCGGACTAAGAGCCGCATCGGCATAAGGGCCGCAGGTGAGAAATTTTGCAATCTTGGAAGCAAAAGTTGCCGTAAGGGCAGCACCCCGGCATAAGGGCAGCACATTGTGAAGTCGTGGTGCTGCTCAGAAAACGAAATTATCTTCCTTATTTTCATGAATTAACTCACACCCAGCATGATTATATGTATACTTCAAAGGCTAATCTGCAATTCAGTGTCGATCTGCTTTATGCACTTATTTTTTCATACTGGCAAATTTTTTTATTTATACATTTTTTATTAATCATGCTAATGATGTTATTTGTTTGCCTTTATTAAATGCTCAAAACCATTTATGTAATCAATATAAATCACAGTTAATCTTAAGACTCCCGTTAGAATATCGCATTGCTCGTAAAACCGCACAATTGTCTAAATTCCATTCAATGTGGATGCCTGCTACAGGATGGTTTTCTGTTCACCGCAATAGAATCCATCTTAGAAGTAATTAACTTATAAATTATCGCTTGTAATGCTTTCCATTAATGTTTTCTTTAATAATATGTTCCTTTTATGTTATGCTTTTTTTTCCTCATCTACAGATGTTTTTGTTAGAATGAAGTTGCGCTTCCTTTTACCAGCTGCCTCGCACGTGTTTGCGGATCTGGCCACCAACACTTCGAAACAGTAGTGCCGCTTTCTCTCTTTCAAGTGGTTTGACCTACTTTCATTTACTGCGCACTGAGCCTTCGCGTTGAGCTCCACTTTTATATAAATGGGAAAGCTCTCCCTTCTTTTTTTTTTTTTTTCCAGCCGAAGCCTTCAACTTCCACTCTCGGCAGTCAATAAAGAAAAAAAAAAAAAAAAAAAAAAATCGAAGCAAAACTCAAGAGCACGAGCCAAGAAACACCTGTATCACATGCCAGATTAACCAAGAAGAGTGAACAGAATTTGTCTTTCTGTCCTTCTAGTGTTGTTTGGAATAGGTCTCTGCTAATGGAATCATCCTGGGGCAGGCTGTTGCATTGTTCATGTTCTTAAGCTTTTGTTCAGGAAAGTGCCCATCAAACCGGTCTCCCCATCCCAGTGAAAATCAACGTTCCTTCTATTGGTTGCATTGCACCTTCCTGCATGATGTATGCTGCAGCCAAAGAAAGAGACACGCTGGGCGCTCTATCCACAGAAGTCTCTGACGTCACACTACTCGTCTGTGTGCTTATGTCCCCATGCAAAGCGCATTTGAGTCAGGCATTCCTGTCCTCTCCCACTTTCCCTCCTAAACCAACATCAGGACAGTAGAGTTATCGTTCAAATAGACGTGTCTAACGTATGAGTAGAAAGGGGGGGGGGACTTGATCATAGTCGAGTTTGTGAAAAAAAAAAAGACATGGTTTGAAACAATTTACTAAGCATCTGCATGAAAAAAAAAAAAAAAAAGGGAGGGAAGAAACAGTCTTATCGAAAACAAATTCGGCATAAGGGCCGCACACCCAAAAAATTTCACTTTTAGTAATGCAAGAGCTGTGGCTCTTAGCCCCAAAATTGATGGTACTTTCATTTTCAGTTTGTATTTTTTTATCACTTCTACATGAATACCTTGTGGATATATATAGGTACAAAAAAATGCTTCATACAATTTTTGGCATATAGATGCCACACTTTTTACTGCTTCCCATGTAGTCATCCATCAGAAAACTTGAAAACTGCATTGCTCTGGAACAGGAATCATAACGTTTGGATTCCCAAGCTACATCAGCTTAACTTTAATTGTTTGGAACTTTGTTTTCCTGGATGGTGTAAAGGTGGCATGCTCAAGCGTAAATCAGGTGATGCTGGTTCATTTTCCTTTCCAGGGGGATGTACTGTAGTTTTCAAGTTTTCTAAAGAATGACTACATGGGGAACAGAAAAAAGTGCAGCATCTATATGCCGACAATATGTATATGCCTCTCATATTTTTCTGAAGAATATTTCTTCCAGTGATTCAGTTCCCATTGGTTTCTATGATGTTTCATGTTGGCTCTTAGGAGCAGATGTAACAAAGTTCAAGATTAAGAAAATACTAAAGGTAGAAGTGCCAGGACTGGGTGGGTTTTAGAACTTTGTGCTACCAAGAAAATTTGCTTGACTTCAAGCTTCTAAAAAATACAAAGACCTCCTTTTATTGTCTCATTGAAAAATGGCAAAGCATGCTATGAAGCTATTAAAATGATCTTGTTTGTGCCTCCTACCTGTTAAGAATCCCTGCAGTGGCATCCCTTGATAATGGTTTTGTGTAAAAATAAGATTAAATTTTGAGAGTTTGCCATTGATCATAACACAGCCGCCCCGGTGGCTCAGTGGTCTAAGCGATGGCCTCTGATAATTTGTCCGAACGGGGTCTGGGTTCGAATCCCGGTGAGGCATGGATGTTGTGTTTGTCTTACGGCACTGGCTCTCTCCCTTCCCTGGAACCAGTGACCCTAAATTAGGGACCGGCGACTGCTTATAGCCCATTGAGTTGCTCACGGTGGTCGTTAAACCTCCAATCCAAAAAAAACAACAACAAAAAAAATCATAACACATGTATGCAGTTGAAGTTACTCAGAGTGAAATATATTAAAAGTACAAATGTTGTGGAACATTTGAGTTCACATGTGGTGCTGATTTTCTTTGTCATCCTGTTTGGAATTACGTAGCAATATTAGGACTACCTGTACAAAAAGTGATCAGGGCTTGAAAAATACCATGCCCTGGGCATGTAAATTATTGGCCTGGGCAGGTAAATAAAAAAACTAGTTGCCCGGTCCGGGCATCTAAATTTAAAAATAAAGTTGGAACAGAATTCCTATTACAAAAAAAAAAAAAAGACAGTTGTCACATGTTTCTTTTCACTGCCAATCACCCGGAAGTTGTATTATTGTTATGGAGTGCTGAGGATAGAAGAATATCACTTCTTTAATTGTATTAAGCTCTAGGTCCTGAAATTAGAACCATATATAGTTTTAGTCCAAATGTTGTTTATAGTCAGCGAAGGGATGCATGCATCTGATGGGACTAGCCTCCGGTGTGTAGTGCAAAGGACAAAAACTTCAATGAAAGGAACATGGCAAAATCACTAAATTTTCTCAAATATAAATTTAATCATTGTACCATTTCATACCAATTTCAGCACTGTCATCTTAAAACTTGAGATACATGCATTTGTGCATTGAACATTTTGAATACAGACCCTTAAAACAGAAATGTAAAACATGTTAAAAAAAAAAAATTATGTTTCAATAAAAAAGAAAGAGGGTTCTGATTCATCATCTTAAAAGATATATTTTCCTGGGCATCCAGCTTTTACTACCTGGGCAGGTAAAATAAATCTGCACTGCCTAGCCTGGGCATGTAACTTTTCAGATAATTTTCAAGCCCTGGTGATCATGATAATCAAATGGTGTAAACCAGATAAAATATTGGTCAAAATAATAAAAATACCCTGTAAATTTTTTGTGTCTTAACTCTTCAGAAAATGCAAAAATATCTCCATGGAGTAGAAATCTTACTCATGTCTTCAAATTTATGTCCAGTTATATTGCTATAATAAAAAAATGTCTGTACATTTTGAAGTAGCTGAGTCTTGCTGTATGGGAATCTGAATGAACTTCCTGATATAGCATTAGTTGAGGTATCTGTCTTCTCATAGCAGAGACTTGCCCATCCTGAAACAGAGATCTAAGTCATAACTCCACAGTTTTCTCATGGAAATATTATAACATTAACAAGAAAGGAAATAATATAATACAATGAAATAATCTTTATTAAATATTAAAGATTCCTGCTATATTAATCAAGATGTGCCTATAATATCTGGTGCAACAGAGAAGTCCTTGGGTTATATTACTATGAAGTTCTTTTCAGTAGACATGAATTGTACTCTTTTCTGCATAAATTTTGTTTTTTTACCAAAACTTGTACTGCTATTTTGTTTATAATATATTGAGTCAGTGTGGCCCTCACACATTTTGGCAGCTTTCTGTTTTCTTATCTAATTTTTCAAAATAATAAAAGTTTGAGCAGTTAAAAGGAAGACTTTTTACCCCTACCCTAGCTAAATAGTTGATTTCTTTAAACAAAGAGACCAAACACCATGCTTTTTTCTCATGTCATTATTTTCATAACAAGGTATTTAGAAACTTTTGCATGTGGTGGCTCCAAACAATCCTTGCTGTTATCATATATCTAGAATTTTGAACCCTGAAATGCTGTTGTAAACTTTTGCTCAGAATTAAAAAAAAATGTTGAACATTTTTTTAATGAATCTGTATAACTGTAATGCACTGTTAAGAGAGAGACTTTATATATATACACTGATGAGCCATTACATTATGACCACCCCCAGCCTAGAGAAATGAGTGCACCTGGAGACCGAACGGGGGTGCAGGCGAAGTTCACAGAGCAGTATATATACAGCCCAAGGACTGGCTTTTGGTTAGTAGAGTGTTCGAAGTCAGAATGGGAAAAACTGCCGATTAATCGGAGTTTGAAAAAGGACAAATTGGGATGGCACGGCGCCTCGGAACTACGATCACAGAAACGGCAAAGTTTGTGGGTTGTTCAAGTGCCACTGTAGTGAGTACATATGAAAAGTGGTGCACAGATGGCCAAATAGTGAATGAACCGTCATCCAGCTGTGTGTTGTCCGCAGCTCACTGATGCCAGACAGAAGTGGAGACTGCCGCGCATTGTTTACAGTAACCACTGGGCCACAGTGCAACAAATTACCCGCAGCTACAACAGTGGTTATAAAGGCAATGTGTCATAGCACACGGTTCATCGCAGCCTTCTGCGCATGGGCCTGCGTAGCCAAAGACCCAGCCGGGTCCCCATGCTCCCTGCACGTCGTCGCCAACAACGCATGAAATGGGCCCAAGATCATTGAGCATCGAGAATGGATCATTGATGATTGGGAGAAAGTGGCCTGGTCTGATGAATCAAGATTCCTGGTGTATCACATAGATGGCTGAGCACAGATATGCTGATTACCAACGGAGGCTATGGCATTTGGATGCACTGTTGGGTGGAAACAGGCCGGCGGCAGCATGCTGTGGGCGATGTTTTCTTGGGACACTTTAAGCCCCATTATCCGAATATCACAATCCCTGACAGCTGTCAGGTATCTGAACATTGTTGCAAACCAAGTTCCCCCATTCATGGCAACTGACTGTGTTCCCTGCTGGTGATGGCGATTACCAACAGGATAATGTGCCATACCACACTGCCAGAATCGCCAAGGAGTGGTTCAAGGAACGTGCTGGTGACTTTCTGTTAATGTGCTGGCCTCCAAATTCACCTGACATGAACCCAATTGGGCATTTGTGGTTTGACTTGGAAAAGTGGGTTTGTGCTAAATCACCACCCCCTCGAAATGTACGGGAACTGGAGGACCTGCTGTTGACATTATGGTACCAAATACCCCAGGATACCTATCGCCACCTCATTGAATCGATGCCTCGCCAAGTGGCCGCTGTTTTTTGGGCTAAAGGGGAGTCCTACAGCTTATTAGGTAGGTGGTCATAATATAATGGCTCATTGGTGTATATGTTTAGTTTTTTTTTATATTTATCATGATATAGTGCACTGATCATAATTTTTCATCCCATTAAAGCTTTTTTTTTTCTTATTTTAATAGCATACGAATTAGCTGGTTTGGCCAGAGGAGGTCAACAGTTATCAAAACTGAAGAAAAACTATGCCCAAGCAATTCAGCTGCTTGTGGATCTTGCTTCGCTTCAAACTTCTTTCATCACGCTGGATGAAGTAATCAAAATAACGAACAGAAGAGTGAATGCGCTAGAACATGGTACGTATTATTTTTCTTTTTATTGATAACAGTCGGAACACTGGTAATCACAATCATCATTGCGCACCTATATATCAGTATTGTGTTCAGGCACATTGATGACACAGGTAACTGCCAAAAAGGAAAAAGAGAAAAATTTACTGCTGACTGGCAGCACACTTTTCCATCTCTTTTTATCCTTAACACAATTTTTTGCCTTTAACATATTACTTCCTAGAGCATTAATAGCTGATTTTGCACATACTTTCATGGTCTGTAACTTCATAACACAGAATATAACATTGTATTGTAATCTTTCATCTTCCATTATTTTACAACACACATGTCCAAACTGTAAAATACACAAGATAGGTTTTAAATGAAAGATTATACTTATTAAAATGCCAGTGAAGAAACTATTATGGGACCATGGTTTCAGCCACTAGGGCTCTCGTCAGCCATCAGATTGTGTATGTTGCTCCATTCTTGATCAGCTTTTGAATCCTATATCACAGGATTGTGGTCCTGTGCTGCCATCTCTCAGCTGGAATCTGTTGAATACAACCCATCACAGGACCATAACCCTGGGATAAAGAATTGAAAAGCTGATCAAGAACGGAGCAACATATGCAGTCTGATGGCTGACGAGAACCCTAGTGGCTGAAACCATGGTCCCATAATAGTTTTTTCATTGGCATTTTATAATCTTTGATTTAAAACCTATCTACATATAATTAAATACCTTTAGCAATTGCTTTGATTTCTTATGTCAAATACATTTCATTAATTTTTTCCTATACCAAAGAAGTACTTAGCTCAGTTTTGATGTCTGCTTTACCAATTATGTTGTTCCACTGAATCTGCTAATTTTCTTCTGATATTCCTCTTACCACTCTCATCTAAGCAACTTTGATCTCCAAAAGAGCACTTTACATACAGCTTTCTCTGCGATAAAAGGGGGTTGATCTAAATACTCAATAAATTGAGTCTGAAGGGAGAGCACAAAAAAAAAAAAAAAAAAAAAAGAAAGGAAAGAAATTTGAGATACTGAAAATTCAAGTTATTTGAGAATTTTATCTTGTAGAAGTTCGAGTTATCAAGAGTTGACTGTACTACATTGTATAATTTTTTTTTTTTTTTTTTGCTGTGGTTTCTGTAGTGGAAACATTTTTATGAAGCTGATAAGACTTCCCTTTGTGAATTATGTTGTCTGACTTCTTATCAAGCTTTCCTGGCATACCAGTGATCACTTGCAAATAATTAAAATTTGTTGCATGTCCTAGTCTTCTCCCCTGTATGTACTGCATGACTGATAATATTTGTTGTTTGACCTAGAACCACTTATTTAGACATCCTCTCATTTATCTCTAAAATTCACACACGATATTCTTCCATGGATTTGTGGAATTATGTTTTTTTTTTTTTTTTTTTTTTTTATCATCATCATTTGGATCATTCTCAAAATTGGTGCAAAACTGAAGATAATTTTGGGAGGGATTCATTTTCCATCTGGGTATGGTATTTTGTGTTTCAAAACTTTTAAAAACCAAAGTTAAACCGAATGAAAAATTTTCCTGTAATCATAATTATTTTCTCACGATGTTGCCTTTCTCCAGTATTGTTATTAAATATCATTTTATTGCATAAATGTTTGTATTTCAGCTTTAAACTGTAGGTAACAAATAGCAAAAATGAAAGTCAGACAGCACAAAAATTTCCCTTTAATTTTCAGTCACGAGATCCTTCCGTGAATTCGAGGAATTCCACCTTTTCTGTTATGATTTTGATCGTTCATGAGATTGATGCTCAACTAAGCAGATATGAGGGGTGGGGGATAGTGTTTGTCAGAGGATGGAATTCCATCTTTACAGAACTTTCGAAAATGGAAGGTCTACAGAGTGAGGATTTTCCCCCATAATCGTAATTTTGTTTTCTTGCAATGTTTCTTATGTCCGGTATTGTTGTTAGATATCATTTTATTCCATAAATATTTGTATTTCAGCTTGAAAATGCAGGAGGGGGGATTTCCAAAAACAGATGTCGGATGGAACAGATTTCTCCCAAAATTGCAACCCCCCTCCCCCGCGATGTTGTCCCTCTCCTGCGTTGTCATTAAATTTAACCCCCTTCCCCCAGTATTTGCATTTAAGTTTGATAAGAGAGGGAAAAATTTCCAAAAGCAGAAGTGACAGAGTTGAAAAATTTGTGAGAATTGATCCATGGTATTCAGAAGTATTCATATTCTCAAAGTTAACACCAGCTGCAGTGGTTTAAGCACTGACTTATGACCATTCGTCTGAAATGGATCTGTGTTTGAATCCTGGTGAGGCATGGATGTTGTGTTTGTCTTGAGGCACTGGCTCTCTCCCTTCCATGGAATCAGTGACACAAAATTAGGGATGGGCAACTGCTTATAGTCCATTGAGTTGCTCATGATGGTTACACGATTTGTCTAAAATAGTTCAAGCTTTGGTATCATGCACTCATGTTCCTCAGGATGAAAGTTCTTTCAGAATGATGGATGAAATTGTCATCAGAGAGCATGAACAAAAGAAAAGAAATAAGTAACAATGAAGAAATGGGAAGAGGAAGATATCACCAGAAAGAAAAATTAAGCAATGGATGCTGTGCATTTGCAGAGTCAACAAAAGACAAATGAAAAGTAGTTTGCATTTTTGTCATGTGTTTTGATTTTTCACCCGGTTAAAAAGTTCATTTTTTTTTTACTTTCATTGGTCTTGTATATGAAAATTTTACATTTCCTGCCCAGCTGTTTTAGTTCCTGCTGTAACTTATTTTCACTATATCATCAGCATGTAGCATTCTGCTGATGCTGATGACATAGTGACCAACCTACTTCAATATTTACTACTGAGCTACATCTTTAACCAGTTCATACACAGAGATCAAAAATGAAGACTGGGACAGTATGTATCCCTGTTTTTTCCTAGAGTTAAACCCTTTATCAGTAGCTCCCTCTTCATCCTGATAGGCAAGACTTTTGGTGTAAAAACTTGATTTCAACAGCTTGCCTTTAACTTTGTAATTTTGTAATGTACTAAACTTTTTTCTAGGTATCATGTCAAATGCTTTCCAAAATCAGCAAACCCATATACAGTAAAACCTTAGTTATATGTATTCCAGTGTTATGTTTTTCACTTTTATATGCAATTCTGCACTAGTCCTAATACTTTACTGTAGTTTGTCACCTTTTCAAGTGAGTATTTTCATCTATACACTTTTTGTGATTATACCTTAAATTTTGAATTTCAGTTATCAAAACTACATGGTTCTTTGATTCTTTTATACATAACTGGGTGTGTTACAACTTTGAGACAGCTGTTTTTTGCAGGCATGAAATAGATGATACAATTAAAAATTTGCTAAATAATGTTCACAGTTCTCTATTTTATCTGAATGCAAAAAATCTGAAACAAGCAAAGATTAGTGAATATTTTATTCTGCACTGAAGTTAAATCAACTAGTAGACAAACTGCTTTGAAAAGAGCTATGCATATAAGTAAAGAATGTGTAATAGAGTTTTGAATATAAAACAAAATCACTTTCAGGTTTACTACCTAGTATTTCAAAGGTAAGTGCTTTTTCTTTCATTATATTGAAAATATGAAACTGTACAGAATTTCTTAACCTAGTTTTTATAATAAAATTAGAATAAAAAAACTAATATGAATGTCAAAATAGACATAGGCTTAATTAAGGTAGCAAACAAAGTGTTCATGTTTGTCTTTCATTATAAATTAGCATAATGTAAAATTACGATTTTTTTCTTTTTCGAGACATTCAAAATTTTATAATAGTATTTAATATTTTGAAATTTCTTTTATATATTTTTCAAGGCCAACCTCAAGAAAATTCTATAACCAAGTTTCCACTGTATAAACCTTGATTCCCTTCATGTAACATCTCAGAGAGCTGCCCTAGTAGAAATACATATTCTTGGCATCTTCTAACATACATACATGGTGATATTTATAGTAAAAATGCAAACATATGCCTCCTAAAGGGAAAGAAAGATATCTGAATATTTGTTGACATTTGTATGGTTTCATCACAGAAATCACATGTCAAATATAAGCAAATATATGATTAATCCTATGAATGGGGTACAAATTTGATCTGCCATAATATACACCAAAGAGCCAAAACATTATGCCCACCTGCCTAATATGATATTGGTCCTCCATGTGCCACCAAAACAGCTCTTACCTGGTGAGGCTTGGATGCTACAAGATTTTTAAAGATGTCTTGTGGTATCTGGTACCAACACATTACCAGCAGATCCTTTAACTCTTGTAAGTTACGTGGTTGGGCTGCTGCAGACCAGATTTGCTGTTCCAACACAAACCACAGATGCTCGATTGGAATTATGTCTGGGTAATTTGGTGGCCATGGCAATACCTGGAAGTCTTCCTCATATTCCGTGAACCATTCTTGAACAATATGCACAGTGTGGCATGGTGCATTATGCTGCTGAAAGAAGGGACTACTAGAGGGAAATACAGTTGCTATGAAAGGATGTACCTAGTCTGCAATGACATTTAGGTAGGTGGTAGATGTCATAGCTTCCTGCATATGAATGACTGAACCCAGGGCTTCCCAGCAGAACATTGCTCAAAGCATTACATTTTCACCACTGGCTTGTTTTCATCCCACAGTGCATCCTGGTGCCAACACTTCCCCATGTAAACAATGCATGCGTACCTAGGTGCCCACATGGGGCAACAGGAAACAAGATTCATCGGACCAGACGACCTTCTTACAATCATTCTGGGTCCAGTTTTGATACTGATCTCAGAGCATTATTTTCTGTGAGTTTCATAAGCAATAGCACATAAGTTTAGATATTTTACTGCCTGATGGTAAACTAATAAGTTGGTTTTGTGATGGCATACTGTTGAAAAAATAGTTCATTTTATGAAGTCCAAACTTCAACAGATAGTAAAGATTTACAGTGAAACAAAGTCTAATATATGTTTGTGTCATTGTAACAAATGGATTTCATAAAGGAGGAACATGAAACAGTCCACGTTTTCTGAATTAGACAATGTTCTGTAGTAATAGTTTAATACAGTCATTGTGAGGACTAACCAGTTTTAATGCAATTAGTAATAAAGGATGTGAAGCAGCACTTTTATGAATCATTAAAGCAGGTGAACATTGTGATGCTCTAAATTTTACTGGGTGACATGCTTTATGTTAAAGAAATAACATTTACCAAACTCCTGTGGTGTACTGTACATGGTACTAATGCTAGGACTTTCGTTGCACATTAGATTTCCCCCTGTAGAAGCATGGAGAGGTGCATGCTTGGTATTACCAGGAGAGATAAGAAGAGGAACTCGTGGATCCGAAAAATGACGAGAGTGGAAGACATCATGATCAGAGTTAAATCCCTGAAATGGCAATGGGCTGGACATACTGCCAGAAGGACAGACCATAGATGGACAGCCGAAATTTTAGATTGGATTCCAAGGGACAGGAAAAGACCCAGAAAAAGACCACATGGGAGATGGGTGGATGAAATTCGTAAATATGCGGGAGTGACATGGAGGAGACTGGCACAAGACAGACCGTTGTGGAGGAAACTTGGGGAGACCTTCGTCCAGCAGTGGATTGATAATGGTTGACAATGATGATGATGATGATGATTACAGGTATGTCCTGAATTCCTTGAAAACATTAGTGTAAGAAAAAAGTGCTTGATTTCAACACATTTCATTAAATCAGTATTATATTGTATGTTGGCAGGAGGGTAGAGATATATTTTGAAAGATCAGAATGGCAAGTGGTGTGTTGCTACCTGCTAAAAGTGATTGAAATCACATAAATTCATCTTCAGTTTGTGTATTTTCAAATGTTCATAATAGTACATCAGAGAAAGAGAAAAAGTTACCAAGACTAATTTGCACTTTTATATTGAACTGTATTTGTTATCATATATTCATACAGCATTGCAAATGTCAAAATGTCACTTTGCTGCTTAATTATTAACATGCTATTTAGACATAATCTACATTTTGAGGTTACTCACCTTTATCTCAAATATCATTTAGGAGGTTTTCATCTTTACACATTTCCAACACATATTTTTCCTTACTTACATCGTGGTTCAAGGCTTAAAAAACACACACTTCTTTTTCAACTCAAATCCCACAGTGTCATATATGGGAAGCATTAAAAATAAACTAAAACATCGTTTACAACAGCACCTACAGAATTAGCAGAAAAAAGAAGCAAAAACTGCATTGGTCCAGTACTGTATTGAACAAAAACAATACCCAAAGTTTGATGAAATGAAAATTATTAAGAACTGTCATGCGGAAAGGGATTTAAGACTAGCAGAGACAGTATTGATTGAAAAAAATACACACAGGTTATGTAACATTAATGATCTTAATAGCTTAAATGCATATTGGAAGAATTTGATCAGAATGGAGAGCCACAAAGAAGAACAGAGGGGAAAAAGAAAAAAAAAATGATGTAACGTAATGTAAAAAAAAATAATTAGAAAAAAAAAGTTATGATAGAATATAAGAAGATTAATTTCAAGAATCAACTACAATTGGCTATCGAACAGATATTTACAAGTACAAAAAGAAAAAGAAGACTATTAGGTCATCTGATAAATGGCACCACTGTGCCTGAGTGGTAAGGAATGGGAATGAGATGATGCCTCGCGAGGACTAGAACATTCGCTACGTTTGAGGGCAGTGATGGAGGTTCATCTGTTGCGTCCACTCCTTGAGAATGGCCTGAGCACATGCTGAAAGTACTAGGATAGTACGTTTATTGCTGAGTAGGGAGAGGTCTGAGATTATTGAGGATAATGGTTGTGTCAGGTTTGGTTTGTTTCAATTAATTACCAGTGTGTAGTTGTAAATAATTTTGGGTTAAAGTTTTAACTTTGACATTTTAGGAAATGTGTAATATTTTATTTTTTTATTGAAGTTTTAATTAGATATTAGTGTTTTAGGGAGTTTAATTATGTATACTTGTAGTTGATTATTTTGAATCAGTATTTAGTCATTGGGGAAAAAACCCCAAAAAACGGAAGTTTGCGTGAGTTGAAAAAGAGGTGTGTTTTTTTGGGCCTTGAACCACGATGTAACTAAGGAAAAATACGTGTTGGAAATGTGTAGAGATGAAAACCTCCTAAATGATATTTGGGATAAAGGTGAGTAACCTCAAAATGTAGATTTTGTATTTGTTATAATAAACATCTTTGTTTAATGAATCAAAAAACAAGATTCTCTTTTTATGACTTTTTTGCAAACAAGAGCAACTTAAATTATGTGTACATAAAAATGTTGCTTTTTTTCCTGATAAAATTTTTGGTTTCAGTTGTAATTCCAAAGATTGAAAGGACAATCTCGTATATAACTACAGAATTAGATGAAAGGGAGAGAGAAGAATTTTATAGGTGAGTGCATATGGGGAAGAAAAATAATGGTGTGACAATGTGAAGATGATTTTATTTCATCATGCAAAAGTTTCAGCGATTTATTCATCCACTTATTCTCCCACTGATACGTACAATTTAAATTTACATACTGTGTACATCTGCACATAAAACTGTATATGTACATACAAATAACTAAGCTGTTCTCTGACATTGAAAGAAAAATAATCCATCAAATTAAAGTTACTGATGTTACTTAATGTATGAAATATGTCCATTTTTGCTGATCTTGGCACAGAGCTTCACACATTTCCATCATGTGTCTTATTCTTGACCTTTACTATTTCATACTAATTACCTTTTCCTCTTTCAGGCATTTCTGAATCTGATCCTCCCATGATTTCCTCCACCTGCCTCTACCTTTCTTTTCTACCTCTTGGTTTAAATAAATTCTCTCAGTTAGCACCTTGTCACTACATATACGTATCATTAAGCTGTTCTCTGAGATTCAGAGGTTAACTCCTCAAAAAAAGACCATGTGCCAAGTACACATTTAACTGATAGAACATAGAATTTACTTACTGTTGGTGTATCAAATGTCTCCATTTACAGCAAGCTCAACACACAGCTCAAGCTTTATTAACATGCATCACATGCCGCACATAAGACCTTCGATCAACAAGAAAATTTTCCCAGGGAAATAACTAATTTCAATAGACACACCCTTGGGGATATCGAAAGTAATCATAAAAAAATAAAGTTGGTTATCATTTCGGAGATTTTCATGTTTAAGTTTATTGCTGTGACCTTATTTTATCGCCTTTTAAAGTGCTTTTTGAATGCAGACAAATGACATCAAAAGTGGGTGGTGCAATAGATATAGGTGCCAGTGAAGCAGATTACGTCAGACAGTCTGATACAGTGCTGAAAAGCTTCATTCATTTAGATATAACAGCAATCAGTGTAGCATGTTCTGAGCTCACGAACAGAGCCTTATAGCAATCATTATGTCTCGTAAATGTGTGAATTTTAGTCATAGTTTTTGTTATATATGTGGCCAAATTGTGAGTGTTAAACGTAGAAGAAGTATAACCATGAGTGTTAAACGTCACTTTCATGTATAACTCCTTTAATTTGAACAGCCTATAAACGTTATTTTGAATGCCAGATTGGCAAGCAGGATAACCCATGGGCGACACACTTGTGCTGTGAACACACTGTTCGATTTGGCTTCGAGAATGGATTAGAGGAAAGGGAACATTAATGCCTTTTTACCATACCAATAATCTAGAGGGAACCTAGAGATAATGTAACAGATTGTTACTTTAGTATGACTCTAGCAGTAAAAGGAATTAATTTTAAGAAGCAAAAGCATGTGCAGCATCCCAGCATCGATTCCACAATAAAGCCAGTACCTCACAGTGATGCACATCCTGTACCACAGCCACCTGTAAACTTGTCCTTTAGATGGAAAAGAATGCATTCCATCAACTAGTCACAAAAGGGGAAAAGACGAGGATTATATTCCATCAGAGAAACATTCAATGCCTCATATGATCACCCAAGCAAAGCTCAATGACCTCATTTGTGATTTGGGATTAAGCAAAAATAAAGCTGAATTGCTTGGATCAAGGCTTAAGGAGTGGAATGTATTGGGTAATGATGCACATATTTCCATGTATCATGACCGACACAAAGACTTTATTCATTTTCATGAAAAAGATGGTGAGATATGCTTTTGTAACAATATTCCCAGCCTGATGTCATCTTTAGATCTGTATCACAAGCCAGAGGAATGACAACTATTTATTGATGCTTTGAAAGTAAGTTTAAAAGCAGTACTGTTACACATTGGCAACAAATATAACACCATTGCTGTTGGATATGCTTCATGGGGGAAAGAAACCTATGATACCTTAAAAAAGCTATTACATGTGCTGAAGTATGATTTTCATTGGAAAATTTGTGGTGACTTGAAAGTCATTTCTTCTTTTACTTGGAAATCAACTGGGATATACTAAATGTGATTTTCCTTTGCGAATGGGACAGTCGCACTAAAGAGAAACACTATCATGTAAGAAAGTGGCCTTCACTGCAGTCTCTGAAGCCTAGTGCTAAGAATGTAGTGAATGAACCTCCTGTATGAGCAGTGGACATACTTCTCTAACCACTGCACATCAAACTTGGATTGATAAATTTTTTTGTTAAAGCTTTGGACTGGAACAATGAGGCATTTAGGTTTATCCGAGATTTCTTTCCTTCCATGTCGGATGCTAAAATAAAAGTGGGTGTATTTATTGGTCCTGACATTTGGAAGCTCATGCAAAATGACCGTTTTGAAAGTGCTCTTCAGAAACTAAAAAGGAAGCATGGCATGGCTGGCATTCAAGGATGTTGTGCAAAATTTCCTTAGAAATACTAAAGCTGCAAACTATAAGAGCATAGTTCAAAAGCTGGTGAAAAATTTTCAAAAGTTGAGTTGTCACAAAACTGTTGAGTTTAAAATTGCATTTTCTTCATTCTCACCTAGACTTTTTTCCTTTTTTTAAAAAAAAGGGGGTCACTTAATGACAAATATGGAGAACGATTTCACCAGCAGGTATCTGCCATGGAAAACCATTATTGTGCACAGTGGAATGAAGTGCTGCTTACTGACTACTGTTGGTTCATCAAGAGATGCTCCTGAACAACAGTATAAACAGAAAATCATATAATGTAAAAACTTTGCTAATACAGCACATTAATACACTTAAAATGTGTTCCCATTGTAAAATGTAAATTAATTATAATGTAACATAGGCAAATATATTGTAATAACGTATAAAATACTATTGCATTATAGTAACATATAAAAACAAATCCTGTGTTGTATATTTTATATATCCTATTGAGGAATCAACTTATGCATATATAGTAATAATGCATTGTGATGTATTATTTTGTAGTAACATATAAAAACAAATCCTCCATTAAAGAAAAATAAGAACCAAGTAGAGATTGTTTTCATCATTTTTGTGTACCATACACCATATGTAATTGAAATATTAGCTTTTTAAGTCTAAGGACAAATTACAATGTTGAATTTTGTTAATCAGTGAGCAGACATTCCTGAATCTGGTCCTTTCATGATTTCTTGGCCTTCCTCTATCTTTCTTTTCTGCCACTTGGGCTGAAAAAATTCTCTTAGTCAGTTCCTCATCACTCATTCTTTCAACATGGCCAAACCACCAAAGCATATTAGTCTCCATCTTGCTAACAACATTTTGCCTCACATTACAAATCTGCAACACATCTTCATTCTTCACATGATCAGAACATATCTTCCTACACCCCTCCCCATAAGTAATGCATCTTTTCATCACACAAATGACACCTATGTCTCTTCTGTAGTACCCAGGTTTCACTGCCATACATCAGAGTAGGAACAATTACATTTTCATACACAGCCATTTGGGATTCTCTTGAGAACCCATCATTCCTGTGAAAACCTCCTAAAGCAGCTAGACTTTCAATGATGAGTTCACTCGCCTACTAATTTCACCATTTGATTTCTTCTCTCTGTCAAACATAATTCCTAAATATACAAACTCATTCACCTGGACAATCACTGTGCCATTAAGACTTACTTTGCTCAAGAACCATAACTTTGGGTTTTCCCTTATTTATACTCAGTTTGAATTTCATACTCATGAGAAAAAGATTATGAGTATGAAGTATAGAATGTCTTGTGTATGACCTGTGATGGCTGTCAGTGAAGCAGGGCCGTAGCCAGGGAAGGGCCAGGCCGGGCTGAGCCCAACCTGTGTTCCCTTTTGCCCGTCCTAGCGATTCGCACAACAGTATGGTGCCCGACCTCTTTCACATCTTTTGCCCGACCACTTTATATCCTTCGCCCGATCACAATCATCAGCCCCCCCCCCCAACCTGCTTGTCTGGCTACGGGCCTGCAGTGAAGCCTGAGTTGTATGTCAAGATCACTGTAAATGGAGAAGTTCGATACAGCAACAGTAAGTAAAAATTATCTGGTAGATTGTATTTCTTTGTGGAGCTAACCTCTGAATCTCAGAGAACAGCTTAAGGATATGTAGGTATTGAATTTTATACAAACTTCGTACATCCGGGAGAACATACCCTGTAACTCATTTTTGCTCTCTGCCAACAGGACTGTGTCATCAGCATATAGCAATCTGCACACATGCATATTACCAAGACATAAACTAGTATTATCCATTTTCGCATCACGCATGCATGCATCCATAAATATATTAAACAGCCAGGGTGACATTACTCAACCGTCTCTGACTCTTGCACCAATAAAAAACCATTTAGGTAAAGCACCATTCACTTGTCCACATGCTCTACTGCCAGCATACATGGCTTTCACACTATTTAGTAGATTTCCAGTAATACCATATTTATTCAGTACCTTCCACAGAAGAGTCCCATTTACTTTGTCATAAGCTTTCTCTAAATCTATGAAGCCCGCAAACAATTTTATCAACAGACAGACACTTTTCAATCATCATGAGTAATGTGAAAATTTGGTTAATGTAGCCCTTACCAGGCATAAAAACACTCTGTACATCCCACACTTTCTCTGATGTAAGACTTTGTACCTTATCCAGGCCTGCCAGCCCTCCGGGTTTAGGCCAGCAATGCCGGATTTCATTACATTTCCCGGAATTCCGGATTATAAATTAATATTGCCAGATTCCATCATGATTTCCATAGCGTAAATTAATAAGTAATGAGGAGAAAAGTTCGAAGTTCTCTGAGGCATCGGAGAACTTCGATGATTACCATAGCGTAAATTAAAAAGTAACGAGGGGAAAGTTAGAAGTTCTCCAAGGCTTCAGTTCATTAGCGGAGAAGCGACCTTTTCCCTTTGAGTCAGCAGTTCTGCTCTGCATTGGCAGCGATGTTTTCTTTTCTGTCCGCTAATGATCTCTGCCGCTGCAGGCACGGAGCAGTTTTGGCGTTGGCGGGCGGCGTACGTACTGACGCAGATTTCTCGTCTGTCGACGATATCGGAAGCGCGTGGTAGTGTTTTGGTTTGTCTGATATACTTCGTCTCTCTTCACAGGAATTTCTGAGAACTTTTCGTTCACGTGTTTAATCGTGCGATGGTTGTAGAAAATATCAGTCTGTTTTTAAGAAGTGTTTTCATCATCATATCAGTCTGTTTTTAAGAATCGAATAAGAATCCGAAAATAAGGCAAACTCAGAGAGTAATAATCTTTTTGCAAAAATCAGGGAAAACTCGGGGAGAAATCTTTTTTTTTTTTGCAAAAACCTGGAAGTCAGGGAAAATTAAACTGATAATTTTGTGCATAATGCATATGCAGTTACCAGGGATGGGAATTCTGCACTAGAGTGCGCCAAAACAAAATTCTTGCCATCTTGCTACAAATGCAGATTTTGTGCCATTGTGCGCCAGAACCGCCGTGCCCGTCATCATCGTCGGTACTTTGGCACACTACATTCTCCATCTGCTTGACGCCAAGTGAGACCATGCATTGGGAAGAAAGATTCAGCAATTCCAAGTACAAAGGGTTTTATGTAATTACTATGGAAATTGTCGGTCCACTGCAGACGATGGAAAACATAAAGTATGCTATAGAAAATGGTCGGTCCTCTACGGAGTCGATGGAAAACATCGAGAGTGTTATGGAAATCGTCGGTTCGCTACAGACGATGGAAAACATCGAGTATGCTATGGAAATTGTCTGTCTGCTACGGATGATGGAAAATATCAAATATGTTATGAAAATCGTCGCTCCGCTACGGATGACGGAAATTATCGAGTATGCTATGGAAATCATCGGTCCACAACAGAAAACATCGAGTATGCTATGGAAATCATCAGTCCGCTACAGACAACGAAAAACGTCAAGTATGCAAGGGAAATAAAAAATTTCAGCCAGCAATAAAAAAAAGTCAGCAGTTAATTCAAGTGTACAATGATAATGTTTTTAGTACGTCTTTTGTAAAAAAACATCGTGCTTATGTTATAGGTTTGTTCGTCCGTCGGTAGACACCATATCTCTGCAACTATTAGTCCGATTTGAAAAATTCTTTTTGCATTGGGAAGCTTGAAATATGCGAATGATGATCCTTCATTTCAGTCTTTTTATAAATAAAACATTAAAAAATATAAAACATTTATGTTTAATTCTTGTGTGAGAAACTTTTATGTTGCTACATGTGATTACATGGTTCATAAATTCCCTATTGATGATGAACTATTTATTAATGCAGAAGTAGCTGACATTTACTTAATAGAGAAATCTTCATTTTGTAAAGTATAATTTTTTGTGGAAAAGTGCTTTTTTATTGTCCTAAGAGCAATAGAAGTTTCAAATGAGGATGAAGCATTTGATATCCTCCAGTCTGAGTTTTGCTGTCTACAGCATGAAGATATTCCAGGCAAAATTCTTGAAGAAGAGCGAGCTGTTATTCAGTGGCAGTTAATAGGTAAACTTAAAAGTACTAATGGAGAATTTAAATTCAAGAAGCTGTCACGTTTAATGCTTCTCATACTAACAATCCCTCACAGCAATGCCGAGTGCGAGAGGTTTTTCAGTTATGTGACAAAGACCAGTACTCAGTTCAGATCAGCAATGTCAAAGGAAACATTAGAGAATCTGTTGATGCTTTGAACAGAAATTTGGATACTGATTTTTTTAGGAGGTATAAGTCTTGTACAGCAAATGCAGTGCATAAAAATTAGAACCCTACTGGTATAACATAAATAGCTTGTATATAATATTGTATATTTAGTGATTAGGGGGATGTAAGGTCAGGTGATGCGTAACATCATAGCCTCTCCTTGACAAATGCCAACCCCGCCTTCTCGTGGTGCATCCTGTTCCCACTAAAGGGGCTCTGACGACAGCCCATAGCGGTATAACTATACCATCGGGATCAGAGGAAATTCTATCCCACACTCACCAACCCGCTTGGCCAGCGTGGTGAGTTATGGCCAAACCCCTCCAAAATGATTCCACAACTTAAATCTTGGCCCTCAGTCTCCGGCAGCTGGAATGTACCTGGCCAAGGCAGCGGCCAGTGCGACATGAAGGCAGAGGGTGCTAAGAATCCCCGGAGGACCGGACTAGGCTGCCATCTGATGCTGACCTTGGCTACTTACAATGGACGCTCCCTATCTTCTGATTCAAGGCTTCTTGAATTGGAAGAGGAACTACAAAGGATCAAGTGGGACATCGTGGGGCTAAGTGAGGTAAGGAGAAAAGGAGAAGATCTCATCGAACTGAAAAGTGGACATCTCTTCTACTATCGTGGGACAGATACTGGCAGAACTAGTGGTGTTGGATTTATAATAAACAAGAAACTGAAGGATAAAGTTGTAGAAGTTGAAAGTTCCTCTGACAGAGCTGCACGACTTGTTATCCAACTCTCGAAAAGATACCAGGCTCAGATTATTCAAACTTATGCACCCACCACAAGTCATCCTGAAGAAGAAATTGAAGAATTTTATGAGGAAATTTGTCATCTAAATAATAAAGGTAAGCAGCACTTGAAAATAATTATGGGAGATTTCAATGCAAAAATAGGGCAACGGCAACAGAATGAAACTTCAGTAGGTAAATTCGGTCATGGCAACAGAAACCAGCGTGGAAATACTCTCGTTGAGTTTGCAGAGGCAGAAGGGTTTTTCATCTTGAACTCCTTCTTCAAGAAAAAGCCACACAGGAAATGGACATGGAGACATCCAAATGGGGCGACAAGTGAAATTGATTTTATTATGTGTAACAAAAAATTCGTCATAGAAGACTGCAGTGTGCTAAACAAGTTCAACACAGGTAGTGACCATAGATTGGTGAGATGTAAGATGCACCTCAACACCAAACTTGAACGTGGCAAGCTCATAAGACAAACAAAATCTATTGACATAACCAACCTTAAAAAACACCATAATACCTTCAAGTTAGAACTGAAGAACAGGTTCTCTGCTTTAGAAGGCCTAACATCGGAAGAAGTGGACATCTCGGAAGTTAACAGAAAAATAACCAAAGCTCTTATGGAAACAGCAACAAAATTAGCTGGGTCTAAGAACAAGTTGCATGTGAACAAATTATCAGGAAAAACCAAAATGTTGATGCAAAAAAGAAGAGATGAGGACAAATAAAGAAGATGTGACTTCCAAAGTGGAATATATAGAGCTATGCAAGACAGTAAGAAAAAGTATCACTGAAGACGTAAGAAAATTCAACTGTGAACTAGTGAGGAAAGCAATTGAAAACAACCAAAGCCTAAAGATAGCAAAGGGACATCTCAGTAAGGGAAGAAAACAGATTATGGCACTGAGAAAAGAAGATGGTTCTGTAACAAGAAATAGAGGCGAAATCTTGACAAGAGTGAAAGATTTCTACTCCAAATTATATGAAAGGGATGATATATGCACTCCAGACATCATGAAAGATACCAGTACCAGAGTTCCTCCAGTCCTTCCAGCAGAAGTTGCACATGCAATCAAGAACATGAAGCGAGGAAAAGCTCCAGGAGAAGATGGAATTACTGTAGACATCATACAAGAAGCAAGTGGAGAAATCGAAACAGTACTCGCCCAAATTTTCACTCGATGCCTTAATGAAGGAAAGATTCCTGAGGATTGGAACACCGCTACAATGATCCTGCTACATAAGAAAGGTGACATTGAGGATCTCGGAAACTACAGACCTATCAGCCTCCTATCAGTAGTTTATAAAATCTTCACTAAAGTTCTTTCACACCGCTTGAAGGTAGCACTAGACATGGCTCAACCGAGAGAACAAGCTGGATTCAGGAGTGGCTACAGCACAATAGATCATATCCACGTGCTGAGAGAACTAATTGAAAGAGCGAGGGAATATGAACTTCCATTGTGCATGGCTTTTATCGATTATGAAAAAGCCTTTGATTCGGTGAAACCATCAGCAGTTACAATGGCTCTGAAAACTCTGCGGTATTGAAGATGCATACATTAATATTATTAATAACATCTATGAAAATGCAAGTGCAAAGATTAGGCTGTTTGAAAATACAACACACGTAAAAATTGGAAAGGGAGTGAGACAAGGTGACACCATATCTCCGAAGCTCTTTAATGCCACATTGGAGGGTGTTTTTCAGTCGCTGAGCTGGGAAAACACGGGGATAAAGATTAATGGAGATTATCTAACCCACCTTCGTTTTGCTGATGACGTAGTCATTTTTGCAACTACCCCATCAGAGCTGCAGAGTATGATCCAGGAACTTGCTGACAAGAGTAAAGAAGTGGGATTAAAAATGAACTTTCAGAAGACAAAAGTGATGTTCAATGCTTTTACAAGAAATGAAGATTTATCGATTGATGGAGAAAAGCTGGAGATAACAGACACATACGTTTATCTTGGACAACAGATATCAAGTGAGGGTCACATTGATGAAGAAATTAATCGGCGTACAAAACTTGCCTGGAGAGCTTTTGGAAGAAACAGCATAATTTTCAAGAGCAATATGCCATTATGTCTTAAAAGAAAAGTGTTTGATCAATGCATCCTTCCAGTGCTTACGTATGGTGCAGAGACGTGGACCTTAACTAAAAGAGACATACAAAGGCTGCAGACAACTCAAAGAAGCATGGAGAGGTGCATGCTTGGTGTAACCAGGAGAGATAAGAAGAGGAACTCGTGGATCCGAAAAATGACGAGAGTGGAAGACATCATGATCAGAGTTAAATCCCTGAAATGGCAATGGGCTGGACATACTGCCAGAAGGACAGATCATCGATGGACAGCCGAAATTTTAGATTGGATTCCAAGGGACAGGAAAAGACCCAGAAGAAGACCACGTGGGAGATGGGTGGATGAAATTCGAAAGTATGCAGGGGTGACATGGAGGAGACTGGCACAAGACAGACCGTTGTGGAGGAAACTTGGGGAGACCTTCGTCCAGCAGTGGATTGATAATGGTTGACAATGATGATGATGATGATGATGATTTAGTGATTGTATAGAAAGTGTAGAATTTTAATAATGATCGTGATGAAGCAATAAAATAAACATAGGTAAATATAATCCAATCAACATTTTTTATATGCATTAACGTAACATTAGTGCTTCAAATTATGTCCATGGATATTTCAAACATACGAAAGTATGCTTGCAGGATTTTCATAGACAATTGCAGGATTTTTCTCTTCTTAATGTTGGCAAGTCTGCTTATCAATAATGGCCTTCCCCAAAACCTTTCCTGGCATACTCTGCAAACAGATACCATGATAGTTCTTGCATTCAGTCTGATCACCTTTTCCCTTGTACAAGGGAACAATAACATCCCTCCAATCCTGGGGGTCCATTCCCAACTTCCAACATAACTGGCAAATGTCAGTTAGCCAGTCAATCACAGAGTCACCACCATGTTTTAGTATCACAGCAGATATGCCATCTACTCCTGAAGCCTTACCATTCTGAAGAGATTTTATAGCTTTACACACCTCTTGAGATCCCACCAGTGCTTCCATCTTTTACTGTGACATCATCTGCTTCTGCCCCAGAATCACTATCTAATAAATCACAGAAGTACTCACCCCATCTTTCACTTAGCTCATTTGGCTCCCATATAATTTCTCCGACCCTATTCTTTACACAACTTAGAATTTTATTTCCCCTCTTTTTCGCATGTCTTATGTACTTCTAGAATGTTTTTCTATCTTTACAAAAAATCAAATCGTGTCTTTCCTCCTTTTCCTTCCTATATTTTGCCTTACTCTGGCAAACCAGCTTTGCTGCCTCACACTTTTTACAGCAATATTCATCATCAGAAACTCTATCTTGCAACATCCCCAAGTATGCCCCCTTCTTTCTCTTTACTGCTTTTTTAACCTCACTGTTCCTCCAGGCATCACCTTTAAAGTTACCCACTGTTGCAGTACCACAGACCTCTTCAGCAGCAGTGACTACACAATTCTTAAAACATGTCCACTTCTTTTCTACATCCCTCTCACACACATTCAACTCATTCAGACATTCACTGAGTAAATCAGAGTAACACCTCGTCACTCATTTTTCAGTGTGACCAAAACCACCTTGAATTAGTTAGTCTCTACCCTAGTAGCAACAGTTTTCATCATTACATATGTATATGTAATACATCTGCATTCCACACACGATCAGATTGAGTCTTGCCATGAATAGCCTTCCGTCCCACCAGCAATGCATCTCGCAAGCACACGAATAACTCCTATGTCTCTTCTGCAATACCCAGGTTTTGTTACTCTAGCATCCTTGTTCCTACTGTGATTCACTATGATACATCAGAGTAGGAACAACTATATTTTCATACACAACCGGTTGGAAACTCTACAACAATGCACATGCCCTGTGAATCCTCTTAAAGTAGCCATGAGACTTTCTCAAAATCAAATTCACTCACCTAGATTTCACAGTTTAATCTTTTTTCTCTGATAAACACGTCTTAACCCACACTCATTCACCTGGTCTGACTCGGTACCATTTTGACTGATCTTGTTTTTAGTGCTCACAGCCAGTGATGCCGCAAGCTTACGTGAGGCCCTGTGCAAAACTCTCTCTGCGAGGCCCTCTGGTTAACTAATAATTTTTGCTAAATCAACCTGGATAATGGTATTTTGCGCATGCACACAATAAAATATTTTTATTTTCTGATAAGGTGATGATAAGCTTTTCATTCATTTATTTGTTATAGAAGGAACTGATATTTTTCTTAAACTTGTAACTGTAACTGCTATTATTATTAAGCTCATCCGTTGTTCCCCTTTGAAAAAATAAAAAAAATAAAAATAAAATAAAAAAGAAGGTAAATGTTAGTAATACTATGCGCTATGCAGTATGAATTTTTAAATCTGTTTTACTATAGCTGTGTATTTTAAAAATGAAACCTATGCGGAACAAAAATGAAAATGTTTTAAATAGGTACATCAATTTCCTAGTGAATTGTAACAAATTAAGAAAATGTCCTTTAAAAGTTAGAGAGACAGTCATCGTATTTCATGAATATATACTGCTATGTAAAAGGAAAACTTTACGTTTTACCTGTTGCGCAAAGGAGACTTTTCTCGCCTTTTGTCCAGCAAAATCTTCAATAATATCATCGTAATTTAGTTTTGATGCCACACCGTGTTCTATTGACAATGTAGTGAGTGCAGTTAACCTTTCTTGAGACATTCTTGTCCTCAGATACGATTTGATTAATTTCAAGCGAGAGAAACTTCTTTCCGCACTTACGACTGTTATAGGCACAGTTAACATGATTCTGTATGCGATAGCTACGTTAGGGAAGGGATTTTGCATTCCGTTTAAAAATTGCAATACTTGGATGGCAGTATTGATGTCATCCGGAACTAGTTCTCTGACTATTTTCAATTCTGTGAATAGCTCCTCTCCGCATATATCGCGGGAATTTCCTGAATGAAGGGTCAAATCCAGGTTTTTGCAATATTTCATTAGATCTTCGTCATTCGTTTGTTTCATTTTCGGTAGAGAATACAAAAATCCAAACTTGTCATTGAACTCCTTATATTGTTCAAAACGAGATTTCACAGACTGTAAAGCAGTGTCTGTAATAGGATAAAAATACTCTATTTTGAAGACTTCCTCTGCAGATTTTGTATTTCTCAAGGGCTCGTCGTCTACTTCATAATCAAAGATTCTTCTTTTTTTAGCCACCCTATGCTCAGAAAATTTTGGTTCAACACCTAACTGTTCACAAATTTCACGAGCGGCCAGAATTGCTGAATTGAAGCCTTCATTTCGAAATTGGTTCAAAAATTTAATAATCTCCTGAAGCATATTTTCTGCCATGTCAAGCTGCATGCTCTCTGATTGAAGTGGTTTGCTCACACTGTTTACAAGAAAGAGTATGTCATACCATATAACAATACCCAATAAGAATTCATAACTTGGAAATTCATGTACTGCCAATGAGTGAGCTTCACATTTGATTTTAGGATCATTTACTGTGTCTGCAACTTCAAGAAGTGAGTCCCTTACTTCTTTTGCTTGGTATCTGATGGGTTTAACACTTTCTACATGGCTTTCCCATCTAGTGTCACAGGACTTCTTAACAGTAATATAAGGAACATATTTGAGCACAATGTTCCATCGAGTAGGAGATGCTGCAAATATAGAATAGATTCTTCGAATTACACCAAAAAAAGTAATCGCCTTTTGCAGAACATTTAGCCATGTCCCCTAAGAGTAAATTTAAATTGTGGCATGCACATGGTATGAAAAATGCTGTAGGATTTAACTGAAGAATTCAAGCTTGGACACCATTATTTACACCCTTCATATTAGCGCCGTTATCATACCCCTGGCCCCTGCAATCATTTAAGTTCAAACCAAGCTCATCCAGGGCTACCAAGAGATGGTCAGAGAGGTGTTTTCCAGTAGATGACACAGTTTCTATAAATTTAATGGAGTGTTTTTCAACTTTAAAATTTTCCTCTGAAATATTAACAAATCTAACAACCAACGACATTTGCTCGTGATGACTTAAATCGGGAGTGCAATCTAGTATAACTGAAAAGTACTTTGATTTCTTAACATGGTCTACATTTGATTTTGTTACTTTAGATGCCATTAGATTAATGAGTTCATTCTGAATTTGGCTACCCAAATAATGGTCGTGAATTTTGCTATTTTTGATGCGTCTTAAATGCACTTGTAAAACAGGGTCAAATTTTGCAATCATTTGTATCAACCCAAGAAAATTGCCATTGTTGGGTGAGTATGGAGTGTTGTTATCACCCCTAAATGCAAGGTTATGTTCAGCCAAATACTGAATAACATATAAAATGCGTTTCAAGACTTAACGCCAATGCTGCTTTTCTTGAAAATTGAGTGACCTTTATTTGTTGTCAATGGTGAGGTTTTTCGCAAGTCTAAGCTCGAACTCAGTCCACCTTTAATTGATTTTGGTTAGTAAAAATAATCAAACATTAAAATACGTGGTATTATATAATAGAATAATAGCTATATACTATATGCACTACTGTTTCACACATTATATACGTTTCTATGTGTTGTGTGCATATTTGCAGCAAAATCATCTTGGCATTTATATATCATATATGACTAGGAATATTATTACAAGTTTCAATTATTATATCATCAAGGACTCACCTTGTATCGGTATTCCAAATTAGTAAGCTTCATCCTGTATCTTGAAATAAAATATGTATCTAGCGTGTCACCACGTAGAATCATCGTATTGCAAATAGGCCCAATTGAAATTTGCGACCAATGTTTAAACTCAAATAAAACACGACTATGGATATCATACAAAGAGAGTGAAAGAATTATATACAATGCAATTAAAAGACCATTTACCATCAACAGGTGTCGTCAATTTTTAAAAGAAGGAATGGACATAATCAATGACAATCCAAACAGACCTTAAATAAAATTTCGTCAATTATTGAAAAATGCCAGACAATCACTGCAACATGCACACGACTCCACACAAACCACCGGACATGTTTCGGCATGACTGACTTTTTCGGCCATTATCAATGGTATGCATCCTGGATCAATGTTCAAAGTTGTTATATATCTAGGTCGCCTCGGCATCACCTCCGCTACAGTTGCTCCACGTCGACTTCTTCCGTCATCGTTATATATACGTGTATTCACGTGTGAGTCACATCCACGCCATCTATTGGGTTAATTCTGGGATTGTTGTCGCTGTTCTTATTTCGTAAGTATATGTTATTTCTTTTATTTTCCTTTTTGTTATATTTCGTATTATTTTCTTGCTGTATTAAGTATTTCCACGGATATGGGATATCCTTCGGAGTAGACGTATTGCAATTGGAGCTTTGGGTTTCCTCAATTGTTATAGCCTCAGACCACAAAATTTGATTATGTTTATTGTGGGAAGTTAAGATTTTACTATTTTCCCAATCGAGTATTAACTCATTTATCATACAATGTTGTATTTTTTTGTATGTTTTTCTTCCTTTTTAATCCAATTACTATAGTGCTCATTCAACCTCGTTTTAAACCTTCTTTTAGTGCTACCAATGTAATATTTGTCTTGCTTATTTTCCTTTGGATCTATTGTAGGTATCATGTACACACCTGCCTTATTTAGTAAATTACTGACAAATAGTGGTTACAATAAAAATCCACTAAATAAGGCAGGTGTGTACATGATACCTACAATAGATCCAAAGGAAAATAAGCAAGACAAATATTACATTGGTAGCACTAAAAGAAGGTTTAAAACGAGGTTGAATGAGCACTATAGTAATTGGATTAAAAGGAAGAAAAAACATCACTTATACAACATTGTATGATAAATGAGTTAATACCCGATTGGGAAAATAGTAAAATCTTAACTTCCCACAATAAACATAATCAAGTTTTGTGGTCTGAGGCTATAACAATTGAGAAAACCCAAAGCTCCAATTGCAATACGTCTACTCCGAAGGATATCCCATATCCGTGGAAATACCTAATACAGCAAGAAAATAATACGAAATATAACAAAAAGGAAAATAAAAGAAATAACATATACTTACGAAATAAGAACAGCGACAACAATCCCGGAATTAACCCAATAGATGGCGTGGATGTGACTCACACGTGAATACACGTATATATAACGATGACGAAAGAAGTCGACGTGGAGCAACTGTAGCGGAGGTGATGCCAAGGCGACCTAGATATATAACAACTTTGAACATTGATCCAGGATGCATACCGTTGATAATGGCCGAAAGTCAGTCGTGCCGAAACACAGTCGTGCCGAAACATGTCCGGTGGTTTGTGTGGAGTCGTGTGCATGTTGCAGTGATTGTCTGGCATTTTTCAATAATTGACGAAATTTTATTTAAGGTCTGTTTGGATTGTCATTGATTATGTCCATTCCTTCTTTTAAAAATAGATGACACCTGTTGATGGTAAATGGTCTTTTAATTGCATTGTATATAATTCTTTCACTCTCTTTGTATGATATCCATAGTCGTGTTTTATTTGAGTTTAAACCCTGGTCGCAAATTTCAATTGGGCCTATTTGCAATACGATGATTCTACGTGGTGACACGCTAGATACATATTTTATTTCAAGATACAGGATGAAGCTTACTAATTTGGAATACCGATACAAGGTGAGTCCTTGATGATATAATAATTGAAACTTGTAATAATATTCCTAGTCATATATGATATATAAATGCCAAGATGATTTTGCTGCAAATATGCACACAACACATAGAACGTATATAACGTGTGAAACAGTAGTGCGTATAGTATATAGCTATTATTCTATCAGTCCACCTTTTGATACATTCTTCGTGATTTTGGGAAATTTCATGACTCTTCAACCTGTGACTTTAAATGTCTCCAGTCGCAAAACCCTTCATGTACTAACATGCCCCCATTTGTGTTTCCAAATAATTTACAGCAAAATCAGAAAATGTTATCTTTTTTCTTTGAGTAAATCAACCATCTCCTGTCTACTGTTTCTCCGTTGTGTAAAATACGCTTATAGTGTTCTGGCAAAAATTGTGCTGCTTCTCGTCATCACTTGGGTAATCATAGTTTATCACACAAATTGGGTCCTTTTGCAAGATTACATCAAATTGTGTGTTGTATAAAGCAGGCGGCCACTCACCTGGGTCTGACAATAGAACAAATTCTTCACTTGTTTGAAATGATGAATCACATTCCTTCAGATCAGACATTTGTGTAAGCTAGCCCGAGACACTTACAACATTGTTATCATTTGCTCTGACTTGAACCACATCCACATTATTATCACTGGATTCTTTATCTTCAATGCAATTTGAAGCAAACGATGAACTGGTGGCCACAGAAACTGAAGCTGAAGGTAGTAAAAATTTATCGAAGGCACCTTCCTGACTTTGTAAAAACATTTCTCTTCTTTCCCTTTTCTTTGCTTTTTGATAACCTGATTCGAATTTATCGAACTTATCCCATCCTATAGACATCTCAACTCACTTAACGCAAACTCTATTCTTAAAAAGTTTATTAGTTACATTCAAAGTAGAAAAGTGAACCTGGGTAAAACAAGTACAAATGAGCAACCAAAGAAAGTTAATAGATCGCCAAACACAGTGGCCAGTTGACCACACACACACACACACACACACAAAAAGTGGATCCCAAGATAGGCGGTAAAACTCAAAGAATGTTGCGACGTGATATCCGCTCACACTTGTTAATCACAGAGTTTCAAGCGGCGAGAAGAAAATATATTGCTCTCGGCGCTGCACTTTGAATCAGGAAGAGGGAGTGTATGTATGACATCACTGTGATGTTTGTGTATGCAGACTAGCGGTGAACTGGGATGGTAATTCATATGTTTTGAACTGTCGGATTTTTCTTTTTGTCTGTGTACTTAATGTTATATTTTTCTTTCTTTCTTTTGTTTTATTTTATCTTATTTATCTATCGGCGCGAGGTCCCTCAAAGCGCGAGGCTGTGCGCGATCGCCCGCGCCGCTCACCCTTAACGGCGTCACTGCTCACAGTTCCTTGCTCAAAAACCATAACAGATGAGATCAAAGGACTCTAGAAGAGTTCAGATTCCACAAATCTGCTGCGCCTTTTGGAGGGAGGGGGGTTAAGTGGGAACAGGTTGCATTGACAGAAAAGTTCAAAAACCATAACTTTGGTCTTTCCCTTATTTATACTCAGTTTGAATTTCACACAAACTTCATACATCTGGGACAACTACTATGCAACTAACTTTTGCTCTCTAACCAATAGGACTGTTTTATCAGCATACAGCAATATGCACACACAGGAATTACTGAGAGATAAACTAGTATTGTCTATATTGATATCACTCATATATGCATTCCATAAATGCATTGAACAGCCATGGTGACATTATACAACTTTATGTGACTCCTGCACAGATAGAAAACTGTTTTGATTAAATATCATTCACACATACACATGATCTACTGCCAGCATAATAGCTTTCACACATTCAAGTTTATTTCCAGTTATACCATAATTGTTTGAGACCTCCTGCAGAAGCATCTTGTTTACTTGGTCACCAGCTTTCTCAGATCTACGAAGGTAGCAAAGACTTTCTTAGCAACATACACATACTTTTCTATCATCGTACATCACACAAAAATTTGGTTAGTGCAGTCCATACCAGGTATAAAACCACTCCATACATTCCACACCTTTGATGCAAGACTTCATATCTTATCGATAATGATCTTACCAAACACCTTCCCTGGCACACTCAGAACAATATGATGGTAGTTATTACATTCAGTCCATGATCATGGTTTCCCTTATACAAAGGAACATAGCATCCCTCCAATCCTGAGGGACAATTCTTAACACCCAGCACAACTAAAAAATTTCAGTTTACCAGTCACAAGGTCACCACCATATTTTAACATCTCAACAGTTATGCCATGTACTTATTCCCAAAAGCCTTACCATTTTGAAGAGATTTTATGGCTTTACAAACCTCTTCTCTTGAGTTCCCTGTTGTTCTTTCTTCCCTCTCTGTCATGGCATAATCTGCTTCTACCTCAAAAGCACCTTTGCTTTCCTGTTATATTTACTCAGAGTATCCACCAGCCCTTTCATTAGACTCATTAGGCTCCCATATCATTTCTCCAATCATACTCTTTACACAACTTTGAACTTTATTTTTCTTGTTCTTTCTACATCTTGCATACCTCCAGAATGATTTCACATGTTTCCAAAATTCTGATTCATGCCTTTCCACCTTATCTTTCCTATCTTTTACCTCACTCTGATGAACCAGCTTCACCCTTTCTACAGTGATGTTCATCCTCCAAAATTCTACCTTGCAACCTCTCTAAATATGCTTTCTTCTTTCTCTTTACTGCTTCTTTAATCTCACTGTTCCACCAAGCATCTCATTAAATGCTATCCACTGTTGAAGGGCCGTGATGACACAGTTCTTCAAACATGTCCATTTCTTTTCCACATCCCTCTTATGTATCTTCAAATGATTCAATTGTTCATAGAGTATTTCAAAGTAATGCTGGGGTTCTTTAGGAAGCCTTTCAACCTTTATTCTTTTCATCACAAGCATCTTCCTGTTCCTCTTTTTTCCAAGCAACGTTCAGGTTCACCCGTGACCGCAACAGGTAATGATCAGAGAGCCAGTATCTACACCTCTCACCACATGAGTGTCAACAGCTAAGTGTTTCAGTCACTGAACATAAACAACAAAATCTATTACACTTTTCTGCCCCAAATTGTGATTCTCCCAGGTATAGCAGTGGATAAACTTGTATTTGAAAAATATTAGATACTCACTCTGTAAATTCAATGATCTCACTTTGTAAATTCAATGATCTCAGTGTAAACTTCAATCAGTGTAAACTTTAGTCTTTCACCATTATCATTCACACTGGGATCATTGAATTTATAAAGAACATTGTCAGAAATCTCATTCTAAACACCTACTTTAGCATTGAAATCCCCTGCTATTATAACTTTAGCACCAAACTGCCTCAAAACAGCTTTTAGCTCATTTCAAAAATCGTCCTTCATATTGGAAGGTTCAGAGTCACAAAAGGCATACGTTACAACAAATACTATTCTCTGAAGTTTCTCTTTCAAGTGCACCCAGCCGCCCCGGTGGCGCAGTGGTCTAAGGCGTTGGCCTCTGATCATTCGTCCGTAAGGGGTCCGGGTTCGAATCCCGGTCAGGCATGGATGTTGTGTTTGTCTTACGGCACTGGCTCTCTCCCTTCCCTGGAACCAGTGACCCTAAATTAGGGACAGGCGACTGCTTATAGCCCATTGAGTTGCTCACGGTGGTCGTTAAACCTCCAATAAAAAAAAAAAAAAAAAAAAAAAACAAGTGCACCCATAATATTCTCTCACTTATGCAACTATATTGAATCAAATTGTTTATCATTTCACTTAAAATCACACCTACACCAGCCTGTCCTTTCACATTATCCCACACTCCAGACCATACACTCAAGATTCCATTATTCACTTCTTCTATTCCAATTTCCTTCTTTTTGGTTTCACTTACACACAACACACACAATCTCTACTTATTCATTTCTTCTTTCCATTTATTTCTGTAGTATACCATACACTAATCTTACAAACTTACACTCCCTCTGCCAAGATCTGTCTCATATGCTATTTATTTGTTGCAGGACAATTCTATGGTAGACCAGCTTTCTCAAGTGTGGTAAACCCACCACATCCCATACTTGAGTCTTTCAGAATCTTTCATTGAGTCTTGAAAATCATAAAAAGTACATCAGTGTGGAGAATCAGCCCACAGCTGATTGTTTCAGTTGGTCATTCCGCCTAATGGTTCTAGAACAAAACCAAGTGAGCTGGAGTCTTTTGGCCAATGTCACACAGAACTGGCTGGTACCTCAACAATATTTATGACATAGCTTAATTTTGCATCAGCTTCACAAATTTGTTGTGGCCTCTGTTGCTGTAATGTGTATCATTGTTACTCCTTGGAGGCACTATCTCAACAAGCTCTCACTAAGATTGAACACCTGAACAATGATAGCATCCATCCAAATTTGAAGGCAGTTAGGAATTGTCCTGTCTCTCAACAGAACTCACTGTATTCAACTAACTAACCAATCAATAATGCTGCCACCAACACATTCCGACATGTCATCTGTTCCATCTACTCCAGGTGACCTATTTGAGATTTTGTAGCTTTAAAAACGTCTTCTCTTGAGATTTTCATTGTGTTTACTTCTCTCTCTCTCTCTTGGCATCATCCACTTATACTACAAATGCATTTTTGATTTCTATTTCTAATAATTCACAGAACTGCTTACCTAATTATCCACTTAGCTCATTTGGTTTTCAAATCATCTCTCTAATCATGTTTCTCACACAAGTGAAAACTTACCTCTATTTGCATTCCTTGCACAATTGCAAACTTATCACCACCATTCATATTCCTCACACATTTTCGTAAAACTTTACTTCCCTTGCTGTTTCTTTGTTGTATGTACTTTCAGAATAGTTTCATGTTTTTCCCAAGAGCCATTTCTTTCCTTTTCATCTTATTTTGGCAAACCCTTTGCTGTTTCATACTTTTTAAAGTGATGTTCATCTTCAGAAACTTCTGACATTCCCAGATATGCTTCATTCTTTTTTGTGTAGTTTCTTTAATCTCACTGTTTTATCAAGCATCACCTTTAATGCTATTCATTTCTGAAGAACCACAGACCTCTTCAGCAATGGTGACATTATGTAAAACATTTACTCTTCTTTTCTATTATCAGTGTGACATGCATTCAAATAATTCTACCATTCACTGAGAAACACAGAGTAATGCTGATGTTCATCAGGAAGTCTTTTGACCTTTATTCTTTTCACTACAAGTATATTTCCATTCTTCTTTCTCCAACCTTACATTTAGTTTTACTCCTAACACTAAAAGGTAATGTTCAGACTCTACATCAGTGCCTGTCACATGAGTGTGCACGATTAAATGCTACTGGTGCTGATCTTAAATAACTATCTATTACACTTTTCTGCCCCAAAGTACACAATTCTCTCATGCACACATGTTAATGTACATGTTGTTGGAAAATGTATTAGATATGCAAAAATCATTCTCATTGCAAACTTATGTCAATCTTTCACCATTGTCATTTGCACTAGGATCATTTACCTAGAATGGGTACTATACTCTAGTATTGAAATTCTGTGCTAGAATAACTCTCTCTTTAGCACCAAACTGGCTCAGAACAGCTTAGTTCATTCTGGAAATCATCCTTCTTATGATAAGGAGCATGCACTGCCTCAGTTACTGCTCTCTTAACTTTGCTGCACCAGTGGCTGAGTGGTCTATGGTGCTGGCTTCTGACCATTCATGTGAGATCAATTCTTGACTGAGGCATGGGTGGTGTGTTCGTCTGATGGTGCTTGCTCTGTCCCTTCCCTGGAAAAAGTTGTCCTGAACTTGGGACAAGCAACTACTCATAGCCCCAATGAGTTGCTCATGGTAGTTGTAAAACCAGAACTACAAAGAAAAAGAAAAACAACTTTGCTTTCATACAGAGTTCTTAAGATTCTCTTGTTTACATGAGTATAGTAAATCACGTTCTTCAACTTTTGACTTAAAATCATGTGCTTACAACAGTTTGCCTTCTCTCACCGTCCAACAATCCCAAGATCCATTTTCTTTTACTGCAGATATTTTTTTTTTAGTTTTGCATGCACACATCATATCTAGTCCATACTTATTCATCATCACTAAGCTGTTCTCTGAGATTCAGAGTTTGACTCCACAAAGAAATACAAACTATCAGATAATTTCTACTTACTGTTGCTGTATCAAACTTCTCCATTTATAGCAATCTTGACATACAACTCGGGGTTCACTGATATCCATCACACGTCATACACAAGATCTTCTATACTTCATACTCATAATCTTTTCTCATGCAGACACTCCTGAATCTGATCCTCCCATGACTTCCTTGGCCTTCCTCTGCCTTTCCTTTCTGCCACTTGAGCTAAAAGATTTTCTTAGTAAGCATCTCCTAACTCATTCTTCCAACATGGCCAAACCATCAAAGCATATAAGTCTGCACCTTGCTAACAACATTTTGCTTCACATTATACAACTACAACACATCTTCATTCCTCACACAATCAGAAAGTGTCTTGCCACAACCCCGTAAATAACGCATTTCTCCAGCACACAAATGACTCCTATGTTTCTTCTGTAGTCCCAGGTTTCACTGCCATACATTAGAGTAGAAACAATTACACTTTCATACACAGCCATGCGGGACTCTCATGAGAACCCATCATTCCTGTGAAAACCTCCTACAGTAGCCATGACTTTCAATGAAGAATTCACTAGTCTACTAATTTCACTGTCCAATTTTTTCTCTCTGACAAACATGCTTCCTAAATACACAAACTCATTCACCTGATCAATCACTGTGCCATTCAGACTTATATTGCATTCAGATCTATCAGTTCCTCTCTCAAAAACCACAACTTTTTCTTCCCCCTTATTTATACTCAGTTTGAATTTCATGCAAACTTCGTACATCCGGGACAACATACTCTGCAACTCACTTTTGCTCTCTGCCAACAGGACAGTGTCATCAGCATATAGCAATCTGCACACACAGATATCACCAGGACATAAACCAGTATTATCTATTTTAGCATCATGCATGCATGCATCCATCCATAAATATACTAAACAGCTGTAGTGACATTACGCAACCTTGTCTGACTCCTGCACCAATAGAAAACCATTTTGATAAAACACCATTCACTCATACACAAGCTGTACTGCAAGCATACATGGCTTTTACACTATTAAGTAGGTTCCCACTAACACCATATTCATTCAATACCTTCCACAAAAGTGTCCTATTTACTCGGTCGTAAACTTTCTCTAAATCTATGAAGGCAGCAAAAACTTTCTTACCAACAGCCAGATACTTTTCAATCATCATGCGTAATGCAAAAATTTGGTGCCGCCCCGGTGGCGCAGTGGTCTAAGGCGATGGCCTCTGATCATTCGTCCGAAAGGGGTCCGGGTTCAAATCCAGGTGAGGTATGGATGTTGTGTTTGTCTTACGGCACTGGCTCTCTCCCTTCCCTGGAACCAGTGACCCTAAATTAGGGATGGGCGACTGCTTATAGCCCATTGAGTTGCTCACGGTGGTCGTTAAACCTCCAATAAAAAAAAAAAAAAAAAAAAATTTTGGTTAGTGCAGCCTTTACCAGGCATAAAACCACTCTGAACATCCCACACTTTCTCTGATGTACGACTCCGTACTTTTTCAATATGGCTAAAATATTTTTGATTTTGTGAAAACCTATTCACTACACCAAACAGAAGTCATCGCTCTTTCCACGTGGAAAGAGCGATGACTTCTGTTTGGTGTTCTTGATCCACATCGAGTGTATGAATTAACTATTCACTACTTTTGAAATTATTAAGACATTAAGTCGTAACAATGGAACGGAATGAGTTTAAAAAAAAATGTATAACTTTTAAAGTTTTCAACAGATTCGGATGTAATTTAAATCTGAATGTTATTTTAACGTGCATTGGTCACCATAAAATTGCATTCAGTTATTTTAAAAATTGGAGAAATTTTACTTTAGAAAATTTTATCCCAGTCCTGTTCCGGCGTTAAGATTGAGCACTTGCCTGAACCATGGAAGATGCGTGATTGATTGACAGGCAGAGGTGATCTCAACTCATCGCCCCGTTGGCTTTTGAACTTCCACGCCATGGCTGACCCCTTCTTTGTAACAAATGACCACCACTGTATAAGTAAAAGATGCTTTTTTTTTCTCCCCCAAACAGACATTGAAGCTGTTTAAAACTTTGATGCAATTACCTGTCACTGAAAAATATGGACAAGCATTAGAGTAGGATTTTGGTACTGCCACTGAACTTGGAAACACAAAAAAATGCAACAATTGCACAAACTAGTGAAGCCCTTTTGTGAATACATTTTGTTATAAAATGTACCTAAATTATGGCATAAAATAATCATCACGCATGCGAAATGGGCATTCATCCGGTTCATTTCTTTGAACTGTGTGTTACTCAATTTGCGCTTTTTATATTATGCTTTTTAAAATTGCATATGGGGGAGGGGAAAATACCGCAATTCATGGCATACAATGAACAGGTAAAAACTGATGCCCAGAAAAGGGGGTGGGAGTGCATACATTTCATGTATTATATTATGAATTTCACCTTGCCCTCTCTGACCAAGTTAAAATGTTTCAGGCAGATTCCCACAAGCCAAGGAGCTGAGTGTCAAAATGTTGCACCTAGAACAATCCCCCAGAATTGATCGCCACTTCCTAAATTCTGCTCCTGTATTATAAATGCGATTACTGTGAGCCATATTTGGAATTTCGTGGTAAAAATCACTGTTGTTTTTCCTGCATGTGTGTAAAATTCCTATATATTAAAGAATTTTATTTTCGGAATTATTGTGGAGCTTGGTTTAATTTATCAAACTTGTTGCACTGTCACTGGCCATGCTGAATTTAGGAAAATATTTTGAATCTCATAACCTTGTGTGCAGAGGTTAAGCAATGATCACTATTTTCACAAAATGCGATGAGTTAATACAAAATGCGAGAGAAAAATTAGTGTCCATAGCAAAATGGCACCAGCCATTTAAATATCAATGCATCAGCAGATTCTGCTACAGCTTTTCTATTTATGTGAAAACTATAGTTTCTGAAATTCTGGCAGCGATTCACACTCCGCTAATGTTATTTTTTAATCCTTAAGGTATGTTCCTACAGTATCTGTTTGCTCAATCACTCCCTCCCCTCCTCCACACACACTAGAGCATCCCCATTAAAGGGTGGGGTAAGATTATAGAGGCCACAGGGATTATAGACCCCTTCACCCTATTCAAAGTTTAAGTTTAAACCAGAGTCAGCCATGATGTCTACGGCATTTCACCAAGGCCATCAACATTAGTTTTCCACTGATGTCCAAAGCATTGTTGGTGTGAACAGTTCAGTTGCTGTTACAATTTTCTGAGCGACAAAAGCTACTAACTTTAGCATTTTGCTACAACTTCTTTCCCCATTTTAGCAGTTTTGCTACAGCATTTTTTGAGCCAGCTTAAACTCGACCTGTGCGTTCAGCTGCAATAATGTTAATCTGTTCTTGCTCTCACAATTCTCAGGCACTCCTAGACCAAGAATGAGATGGGTGTGAAAGGAGGAAGGATATCTGTTCAAAGAAGTAAGCAGGAGACAGGGACTTAATCTCTATTGATGAATCATGTCTGTCTGACTAAGGCTGAGGTGTTGCTGACAAGTTAAGTCATTTCCTAACAAAGGAATGCAGAGAAGTCACATGAGTGACCATTGTGACTGTGGTAAGCTACAGAAGCCAGTAAACTGTAGTAGCAAATAAGAAAGTTGTCAGTTCTTCTTTACATTTGTCCAGTGCATATAATGGAAAAACATTACTTTGCTACGTTTCTAAGTCCTCTAAAAGTTCCACTGAAAGAAAACATCCCTCAACCAATGAACAGTTGAAAGATTCTTCTGTTTCAGGAAGTGCTGAAAAAACTGAAAAACTTCCAACTCAAGGTCAGCAGGTGAGTACTATTAATTCTAAGCACCATTCTGGTGGCGTCAACAAAGAGTGGTTTAAGAAGTACAAATAGTTAACTGTGACTGAAGATGGAATGTTATGCACCATATGCCTGAAATATGCTACAAAAACTGCTAATCGAGAATTAACATGGGTGGATACTACTTGTGCTTGACTGAGGAAAGAAAGCCTTTCAAATCATGAAAAAAGTAAGATGTACTGTGATGCCTGCTCACGTTCTTCATCTGCTGCGTTACTGGAAAATACTGGAGTTGGGAAGATCGAAAGATCTGTTTCAGCTTTAAATAATTCGCAATGTGATGCTTTTTTTAGGTGCACTGAAAGGTGTTTATTGGCTTGCTAAAATGAATTGCCTCATACAACTTTATATGAAAAATTATTGGAGCACTGCAAATTGATGGGATGCACTTAAGTAATTTGAAAGTGGCAGAAAATGCTAAAAAAACTTTTGAGAGAATTGTTCAAGAGCTCTTAGAGGTACTAGCTTCAGAAATTCGCCCTAATATAGTAAGCGAATTAGTCAACCATCATTTTTTTAGTGTGCTGTGTGATGAGACAACTGATATTTCAGTTTTAAACAATTAATAATTTATACAAAATTTGTCCACAAAAACAAAAGAAGTTAAAGTTGCTTTCCTGACCACTAAAAGCATAAATGATGGAAAAGCTACAACAATTACAAAGAATTTAACTCAAACATTAGGTGAATTAAATTTACAGCTTGAAAAGCTGGTTGGTTTGGGATCTGATGCTGCCACAGTGATGATTGGCAAGAATAATGGTGTAGAAAAATTGCTGGAGGATGCAACTCAAAATATTTTAATTAATTGTCATTGTGTAAATCACCATCTGGCTTTGGCTAGTGCCCAGGCTGCACAAGAAGTCAAATATTTTGTAAAATTTAATGACATTCTGTGGCAGTTATTTTTTTTTTCTTTCAAAATTCTGGTGTTCAAATGGCTGGATTGCACCAAATACAAGACATTTTTAACATACCTCAGATGAAAATGACCAGTGATAGTAGATGGCTTTCTGATGAGACTGCTGTTCAGTCACTACGTAAAACTCTAATGAGTGTTGTAGCTGCATTGAAAAGAGAAGTCATTGAACAAAATGATGTCACTGCAGAGGGTTTAAGTAAATTTATAAAAATGTAATTTCTTGCTACATTAATGATGTGTGATATACTGCCAATTTTGAGCAACCTATCTAGGTCGTGGTTACGGCAAGATACAGACTTAGCCACTGTTAATTAAAGGCAACCAAATCTAAAATAGACTTAACACTGTTATATTAGAGGCAACCAAATCTAAAATAATTTTACTGAAATCTGACCCAGGAGAAAATTTCAGAAATCTACCCTTGCTATTAGAAAATGAGTGGATGGACCTGGTTGTAAAAGTAGATGAGGAAAGTGTAGAGCTGTACAAGAAAAATGTTATGATAAGTATCTGGATGTGATTCAAATTCATTTAGAAGACAGATTCCCAGATATGCCGATAATGCCAGCATTTTCTAATATATTTAACCCTGTTGCTCTAAAAGAAACGTCACCAGAGGGGGTTAGTTAGCTATGCAAAGAGTTATTTATTACATACATACATATCACTAAGCTGTTCTCTGAGATTCAGAGGTTAGCTCCAAAAAGAAATACAAACTACCAGATAAATTTTTAACTGATTATTTACTTACTGTTGTCGCATCAAACTTCTCCATTTACAGCGATCTTGACATACGACTCGGGCTTCACTGATATCCATTACATGCCGTACACAAGATCTTTTATACTTCATACTCATAATCTTTTTCTCATGCAGACACTCCTGAATCTGATCCACCCATGTCTTCCTTGGTCTTCCTCTACCTTTCCTTCCTGCCTAAAGCCATTGGTGGAAAACTGTTTGATACTGCAGCAAAAGAAATTGAATCTCAGCTTTCAGAAAAAATAAAATTAGGCAGTTTGACTCTCATCATAGATGGCTGGTTAAGAATGAGCCAGTCCAAGCTATTAGTGTCCATACCAGAACAGAAAGTTTTTTGCTGTATGCTGATGATACTAAATCAGGAAAGGAAACAGCAAAATATTGTGCTTCTAAACTAGAGGTGGTCATAAAAGAATGTGAAGAAAAATTTGGAAAACCTGTTTTTGCTGTTATAACTGACAGCAAAAACAAAATGATAAAAATGTGGAAATTTTTAAATGAAAAATATCCAACTCTCATAACATGGATGCTCAGCAGATCTGTTGAATTTGGTAGAAAAAGATGTTTTCCCGAAGACCGTTTTAAAGCAGATTGCAGAGATGCAGAACTATTTTTGTAAAGCAGGCCTACATCAACCACATGGATGGTTCAAAGTAAAGCCTGGTTTAATGCCACAACTACCTAATGAAACAAGGTGCAACTGTCATTCTGACTGTGCTAAAACATTTGTGACAAATTATCACAAATACAGAGAAATATATCTTTAGACCATATTGAGAAATTTGATCAATCTATTTAAAAAATCTTTAATGACATGGGCATTTACCATGAAGCTATGAATCTGGAAAAGCAGTTATCCATTGTTGCTAGCACACTGAACACACTTCAGAGAGAGACAACATCTGTTTCAGTGGCTGTCGAAATATGGCTGGATTTACAAGAAGAAGAAATCGTGCACCCTACCATCTAGATTTAAAAAAGTTTGAACATGCAATTCTTGCCCCACATTTCCTAGCAAACCTCATGGATCCGAAATACAGAGGTCAGAAACTTAACAACGGACAGGATAGTATTACAGAAGAGTGGATATCCAAAATTCAACCTGATTACACAGTTGAATAATATGACCATCCCTGGAATCACTGTGTACTTGCCCAGGCATGTCACAGAGTGCACGTGACAAGGTCGACCACATGAAGATAAGCAGATGGCCAGGACAGATTAGCCATAGTGTGTAATGTGAGCACAATGGCAGAGGTAGGGATTTAACGGACAATCCAAAAGGAATGATTATCGGTTACCGTGCCACAATGTCATGATCTGTCAAAAAGATGTTGCTTCTAACTGAAAAAAGCAAAAGCCTGAGATGTTTTAAAGGTATTAAACAACTCCCTGTAGATTATGAGTGTTCAGACAATGCATGGATGACCAGCAAAAATTTCATTGAATGTTTTTGAAAGTGCGATAAGGAATTACTGGAAAAAACATGAGTGTTAGGCAATTCTGCAGTTCATCTGCAAATGCGGCAACAAACAAGGCATTTGTTCCTACCCTGAAACAACTTTGATTATCCAGATTCCTATGAGCTAATCAAGGATTATAATATACTTTACTGAAAGAGCACAAGAATAAAAATTGGGGATACAGTTGAGGGACTCACATGAAAAAAAAAAAATCTTTTGGATAAAGGTTTCCAGTGCATGGAAACGTTTGCATTTCTGCTTCCATAAAGTGTAATTTTCCAAAATGAAGCTTAATGTAAGAGAGAGAGGTAGGAAGAAATGATTTTGATCAGTTGTTTGAAGATTGAATCAATATAGAAAATAACATACAAACAACTCCTAAAACAAACAAAAAAACAACAGGTGATGGAATCATTGAAGAAATTTAGAAATCAATAGAAGAAACAGAAGTTGGAGAGGAGAAAATTACAAATGTTAATAAAAAACCACCAACTACAAGAGAGGCACACCAAGCTTTATAAATTCTTAGAAAAATGTTAGAAGAAAAGGGTGGCACCTAAAAGTCTTATGAGAAGTTTTCAAAACTTTAATGTTGAGTACAAAATCTTATTAGAGACTTGTTGACAATGAATTAAACATGAATGTTCTTCTTAGCATTTCTAAGTTCCTTACCTAATATGCTTGAGTCAACTTTGTGAAGAACACTATGTAAGATGCTCTGGTACTTGCTGCAGTTCTTTCTGTCCCCTTGTATATTTGCCCAATGACTGATGTCTGCTGCCTGCACTGAAAAACTAAGCCAGTTTACTGATGTAACCTTAACAATACTGTGTAACCTAACTAATGGTCACCTGTCATTCTTCAATGCTTAAGTAGTTCCAAATTAATATCATTTTAACCTACAGCTTTACCAGGTTTCAGGGACAAAATAACATCTCACATCACGAACACCTATTGACAAGTAACTGAAAAAAATAAATAAAAAAGATGCATAACGAGTTATACATTTTATTATGGCTGAAATCAAATGCATATATTTGAGATAAGCTGAGGTTCATTTTCTTTCCCACTAGGTGCAGCTCAGATATATGTACAGTATACTGGAAGTATGAAAGTGATGCTGTTTAGGTAATGTTTGTATTGTAATGAGCAGATGGCCCCAATAGCATATGAATGTATGTACATCCATTGTGTGTGTGTGTGTGTGTGTGTGTGTGTGTGTGTGTGTGTGTGTGTGTGTGTGTGTGTGTGTGTGTTTTTGTACTGTACACAACTTTTTCCAAGTAAACTCCAGCATCTGCAATGCATTTATCCTACTGCTGAACCTAAGACAGGAATATTGTTTGGAAAAGTGCAGTGAATAGTCTCTAATCTATGGTGTCATTGAATTCAGTGTGAGCTCCACTTTGTTCCCAGACACTGTTTTTATTTTCTTTGGGGAAAGAAAAGCTTGGGGGCTAACAGATGGAACTCAGATGGTATGTGCTTGTGAAGAGGATATGGCATTACAAACCGGTTCATTTCTGCAATTGCGTGATTTGTATCAAAGGACATATGAGGGTAGGCATTGTCTTAGTGCAATTGGGTGTAGTTCGGTATAACTCCGTTATCATGATATTGTATCAAAAAGTCCAAGTGGTGGACTTTGTCGCTCAATTTCATTCTTGTTCTTTTAAAGTTTCTAACGTCCGATTTACGCATTATAGCTTGATCCCATTGTGCGCAATATACAACCATGCCTCCTGCCCAGTGGCGGACTTACAGATTTGGCGCCCATAGGCAAAAATTTTCCAAGCATCTCCTGCGGAGGAGCTCATCACCCGTACGCCGTTCTTGTTCTGATATCGAGACCGACAGAGTCGTACTCATGGGGGTCCAGCTCCAGGTGGTCTAGAACCCCCCCTCTTCCTAAATGTTCGACTTCATGGTCAAACATATATATTCATATATTGGCTGAGCATACACGATTTTGTGCTCACCCCCTTCGAGCTTGGACCCTCCTTGATATTAAGTTCTGCCTACGTTCCTGGGGCCCGGTTCTCAGCAGGATGTGGCTGCGCTGCGCCCCCCTCCTTTCCCCGCCACTTTCTAGGCAAAATGTTTATAGTTTCGTGCTCCCAACATGTCCCTATTCCTAAAAAGTACCCTTTTTTCAGCTTGGTTCATAAAAGTCCATACTTTTAAAAATGCCCCTTTGTTTCCATGAAATGAAGGTCCTCAAAATCTTTATCAGAATGATCAATTTTTAAATTTTTACACAAAAAAGTTCAGTTATGTTTCAATATCTCAATCAACAATCAACAAAAATATCTACATGCATGTAGCTATAATATTGTACTATTAGAAATTGGTGATTTGTAAAGAAACACCTTAAGCAAATATAATTTTTGTTAAGAAAATGAATAAAAATATTCGTTTTTTGACGTAAAAATATGATTATTAAAGCGTAAGCTTTCAACACCAACGGGTGCCTTCTTCAAACTTTTGCGTGGATAGGCAAGACACGAGAACTAAACAACAGAACAATTTAAAAAACCAAACATGAACAGAATATGAGAACATGCTATGTTGCGTCGCATGCGTGCGACAACGAGATATGTCCACAGAAACGTGCTAAGCGCGAAGAAATGTACGCCATATTTGGGGAAGCTCAAGTGAGACGTCATTATTGCAGACCACAGGGTTAGTCAATATCTCGATGATTTCCCTGAGGGCAGTGCCTCTGGCGGTAGCATAAGGAGCCACTCTCTGGATCTGGTTCTACTTCGGGATGGCAGAATGGGTAACCACTTCCCGGGATAGTGCGGTTGTCAATTTTCTGTGCGAGACGTCCCGCTTGTGTTCGACTAGCCGAAGAGCGAAAGAACGTTTTGTCATTCCGATGTAATGTTTGGTGGTATCATCCGGGTATTCCAATGGCATGGAATACACTCCCGCATCAGTCAGTGAGGTATGGGTGTTCCTGGATGATAGCAGATGGCGTGATATCGATCTTGGTGAGCGTATTCCAAAGCTAAGCCCGAGTTTCTTTAAGGTGTTCTCCAAGAAGTAGGCTTTTCAGCAGCTTAAGTTCCCTTCCTTTTTTGCAATCGCGATTTTCCGATTCTGAGCCCCACTGAGTTTTCCCGTATTCGCCCTCATTACTCACGGAGATTTCAGCACAGCACCCCACACACACTAAAACAAGCTTGTTCAAACTTCCTAGTAAAAATCTAAAAAAGTACAACTCACTGCAGAAACTGCTGCAAACGCTAGGTTAATTAAGAGTATGACACTTTGATACACTTATAGCTCTGAGCTCTGACCAATTCCAGTTCCCTGAGCTTGGTCTTTGTGCAGCGCATTTTCATCTGGTTGGGGGTTGGGGGTACACGTACACTGTACATGCACGCCCAGCCATTCAGATGAAAGTAATTTAAAAACGTTTGTTGACTCAAGATTCGTACGAAATACCAGTAATATAAATCTAAGCTGTCTCACCGTACGATAAAAAACACCAAGTTTCCAAACTGCAAACTAAAAACATTTATTTACAGACTAGTCTTCGACCACATATGGTATGGTAAACGGGTCTCACACGGTCACACCCATGCCTCCTCCCATGAGACTCCCTGGGAATGAAGTAGTTCTTGTCCCTTTCCTTTTCTTTCTTTTTTTCTCTATTCGTTGTTTGTTGTGTCGTGGTCACCATCAGGAAAGGGAGGAGACAGGACAGACGTAGCGTGCCCCTCCCCCGAATACGTTTTTTTCTCCTCAACCTGTTCGTATTTTGGTTGGAATGATCAGGATCAATCATTTCTGGCCATGCCTCCTACGTTGCAGCAGTAGTTCCGTCCAAGAATGTGAGCTGGGACTCACTCAGACAAAGAAAACTACCGTGTTATTGTCTCTCTCTCACACCCCCCCCCCCCCAAATAAATTTTAGGGAACGCTGCTATGTCCGAACATGACTCTGCTTAGCATTGTTCCCAGTCCCACCACAATTTTACACCCTCACTGAAATTTTTGCGCCCCTAATGAAGCTGCGCCCATAGGCACGTGCCTACCGTGCCTTATTGTAAATCCGCCACTGCTCCTGCCGATAGTTTGGCGTTATATAGTATCACTAGAAGACTAAATACAAACTTCGCGTATATCTTCCGTATATGGCAAAATATACTCTATACGTGGCTGAGATATTAAAATAAAAGTTGATATAACACATAAAAATATTCTATTACTCACGTCAAATGTTATGGCCGTGAGCTTCGTGATGCACAGCTATGTAATGGTATATACAATGCAATAATTCTGCTGCAAGGTGAAAGATTGTTACTTACTTAGCACTGGTTCCATTGTTCACTGCCGTAAGTCAACAAAATGGCGCCGAGAATTTTGTGTAATCTTCTTTGTTATCTGCATGGTCCAAGTGTAGAATGGTTTCATTTCATGGCTTTGTGTAATCTTTTTTATCTGTTGAGGTCTAAATTCAGAACGACCTCATTCCACGGGTTTGTGAACATATGCTGATCACAATGCAAACATGCTTAATTTCGAACTCAAATTTACAATGGATGTTAAAATCGTAGTGATATGTTAAAAACCAGAATTTAAAATTGAAAGATTGAATACCATGATGAAATCTAAAAACCAAAGGAATCAATTAATGAAATGAAGCCGTTCTACACTTGGACCATGCAGATTACAAAGAAGATTACACAAAATTCTCGGCAGCATTTTGTTGACTTACATCAATGAACAATGGAACGAGTGCTAAGTAAGTAACAATCTTTCACCTTGCAGCAGAATTATTGCATTGTATATACCATTACATAGCAGTGCATCACGGAGCTCATGGCTATAACATTTGACGTGAGTAATAGAATATTTTGATGTGTTATATCAACTTTTATTTTAATATCTCAGCCACGTATAGAGTATATTTTGCCATATACGGAAAATATACGCGAAGTTCGTATTTAGTCTTCTAGTGATACTATATAACGCCAAACTATCAGCAGGAGGCATGGTTGTATATTGCGCACAATGGGATCAAGCTATAATGCGTAAATCGGATGTTAGAAACTTTAAAAGAACAAGAATGAAATTGAGCGACAAAGTCCACCACTTGGACTTTTTGATACAATATCATGATAACGGAGTTATACCAAACTACTTGAAAATTAGGACCTCTGCAATTAATACCAGAGATAAGAAAATATTAAGTATTGCTGAAGACAAAAGATTAAAATGTGAAATAAGAACAAAGAGACAGAATATCTTCCAACTATCAAAGCACGCGTACAATCTATACAGTGATATTATGAGTAAATATCAAGAGGAAATAGCTAATATTATCCTAACGATAATTCACATATATGTTGAGAAGAACAATGAGGCAAACGAAAATCGCCATTGGCAAAAACTCAGTGCATTAATAGAAAAAGAATACAAAGATCGCCCAGATGTTCGGATACCTATTACATACGTAAACATATCACAAGTGCACCTAAGCCAGTTACAAAATAATGCTCTCGATAAGGAAAGTAAATATGCCTATAAACAAGATTTAAGAAGGACAGAGCTAATAATTCCTTAGATTGAAGAAATAATTACAGCATTACCAAGAACAACCCAAGATCCTTTACAATTTAAAATAAATAGAACAGTAACAAGGACAATGAAAGAAAGGACAAGAGAAAACCCTGGCTTGATAAAATATGAGAGACAGGCATTACTGGAGTTACGAGATAATCCTTATATAAAGATAATTAAAGCTGATAAAACTAAACTTATTGTAATGGACAAGGCCTTTTAATATGATGAAAAAATGATTAAAACAATACAAGAATTAAAAGTTGAAATCATCCCAAGGGATCCTATCGAAAGAATAAAACATCAATTAGCAACTTTCAAGAATCACAGTTTCCTGCCCGATTCAATCAAGAAAATGCATATCCGCCGATAGGGGCAACTGTTCCGAAGATTTTGGGGAGTTTGAAAACACACAAAATCGACAAACCTCTTAGACCAATAGTTGCGAAGAATATGGCACCAACGATAAACCTGGAAAGAGCATTATATAAATACCTTGAACCTTTCTAAAAACAATATGATGCATCTGTCAGTAGTTCTAATGAGGTGATTAAATTAATACAAAATAGAAATAATATCAAGTGTAATGATGACACTATACTTACCAGTTTGGACATCATATCGTTATGTCCAAATACTCCAATAATAGATGCAGTTGACCTTATTGAAATTGAATTGCATAGAAATAAAATTACAGCAGTACAAATAGAAGATATCAGAAAAGTATTGATATTTATTGATAAGAATAATTATTTTGAATTGAATGGTATAAATATATAGACAAACAACTGGTGCCCCTATGGGGTCTCCCATATCGGGTCTGCTCTCGGAGGTGATTTTACAACAGATTGAGAAATCCATAATGAATAATAACAGCATTCCACAACCTGCAATGTTTTGTAGATATGTTGATACTTCATGATCTGTGAACAAGAACTACAAATATTCATTGATGAATATAATAAATACCATGATACCATCAATGTAACGATGGAAATAGAAAAAGATAATAGCTTACCGTATCTGAACATTCTATTCCATAAAAAACAAGACAATACTATTGAATACCAGGCCTATAGGAAACCTAATTATGTACCTAATGTCATTCCAGCAAATTCATATCACCCTACAGCATATAAATATGCAGCTTTTAGATCTTATATTAATACAGCTTTGACTCACGCCTCTAATAAATATTTGTTGAATAGGGAGTTAAATTGGATTAGATGGGTGGCAGTCAATTTTGAATATGATATCAGAAGAATTAATGACCTCATTAATAAAACAAAATACTAGAAAGAACATATCAATATACTGAATGATAAAAACCAATAAAATACTTTGGTTCAGTGGCATATAATTATGAAATAAATAATATATTAAAAGAGACTTGTAAAAAATTTGATTTGAGCTTTGGCTTCAGAACCAGGAGTATTGAAGATATATTGACTGGCAGTAAGGAAAACACGTCTATCCTGCATAAGGCTGGAGTGTATTCAATACCCATTGAAGACAGATATAATACAATCGTAAGTCAGTACATTGGAAGCACTAAAAGAAATTTAAAAATTAGAATATCCGAGCATTTGAGCAATTGGTTTAGAAAACAAAATAAAACAGCACTTATCGAGTACTGCATGAAAAGTGAATGTACACCAGTATGGGAGAACGTGAAATTAATTACCATAATTTTTGGGCTAAGAGCCGCAGCTCTTATGTTACTAAAAGTGAATTTTTTCGGGTGTGCTGCCCTTATGCCGAAGCGGCTCTTATGCCGAATTTGTTTTCGATAAGACTGTTTCTTCCCTCTCTTTTTATTTATTTTTTTCATGCAGATGCTTAGTAAATTTTTTCAAACCACGTCTTTTTTTTTATTCACAAACTCGACTGTGATCAAGTTTCCCTCCCTTTCTACTCATACGTTAGACACGATAACTCCGCTGTCCTGATGTTGGTTTAGGAGGGAAAGTGGAGGAGGACAGGAATGCCCGACTCAAATGCCCTTTGCATGGGGGGATGGAAGGGGACACACCGACGAGTAGCGTGACATCCGAGGCTTCTGTGGATATCGCGCCTAGCGTATCTCTTTCGTTGGCTGCAGCATACATCATGCAGGAAGGTGCGATGATTTTCAGTGGGGTGGGGAGACCGGTTTGATGGGCACTTTCCTGAACAAAAGCTTAAGAACATGAACAATGCAAAAGCCTGCCCCAGGATGATTCCATTAGCAGTGACCTATTCCAAACAATACTGGCGGGACGGAAGGACAAATTCTGTTCACTCTTCTTGGTTAATCTGGCATGCGATACAGGTGTTTCTTGGCTCGTGCTCCTGAGTTTTGCTTCGATTTTAATTTTTTTTTTTTATTGACTGACGATAGTGGAAGTTGAAGGCTTCGGCTGGAAAATAAAAAAAGAAGGGATTCATATAAAAGCGGAGCTCAACACGAAGGCTCAGTGCGCAGTAAATGAAAGTAGGTCAAACCACTTGAAAGAGAGCGGCACCGCTGTTATGGAAGTGTTGGTGGCCAGATCCGCGAACACGTGCGAGGCAGCTGATAAAGAAAAAAGCATAACATAGAAGGAACATATTGATTTATATTAAGGAACATATTATTAAAGAAAACATTAATTGAAAGCATTACAAGCGATCATTTATAAGTTAATTACTTCTAAGACGGATTCTATTGCGGTGAACAGAGAACCATCCTGTAGCAGACATCCACATTGAATGGAATTTAGACAATTGTGTGGTTTTATGAGCAATGCGATATTCTAACGGCAGTCTTAAGATTAACCGTGATTTATATTGATTACATAAATGGTTTTGAGCATTTAATAAAGGCAAACAAATAACATCATTAACATGATTAATAAAAAATGTATAAATAAAAATTTTTGCCAGTATGAAAAAATAAGTGCATAAAGCAGAAGACCGACACTGAATTGCAGATTAGCCTTTGAAGTATACATATAATCATGCTGGGTGTGAGTTAATTCATGACAATAAGGAAGATAATTTAGTTTTCTGAGCAGCACCACGACTTCACAGGTGCGGCCCTTACGGCAACTTTTGCTTCCAAGATTGCAAAATTTTTAACCTGTGGCCCTTACGCCGATGCGGCTCTTAGTCCGAAAATTACGGTAATCAGCAAAAGAATTGGAAAACTCTACAAATCGCGGAATCTGTTGTAATTATGAAGACCCATCCAGCTAACTACGACACACCATATGAACTTCCGTATGCGTGGAAGAATTTAATACACACGGAAAAAATATTAACAAAGAAACAAAAGAATAGACAGAGACAGGAAGGTCAGAGTCCCACACCAGGTAGCACCTGTCTCATTATGCAGTAACGACCCATGCGCGATATACGTCATGGCGTCCAGGGGCAGAGAAGATTGCTAATGAATTCTTCAGTACCCATTGAGAATGCCTAGGAGTAACTAGTGCGAAATGCGTCTGGGAACGCAGATGGTGTTGGGTTTTGGGGTGTGCAGTGTTCGTTGGATATCGACAGCAGTTATGTTCAACATATTTTGTCTCGTTCAACATTTTAATTGATTCCATTGGTTTTTAGATTTCATCATGGTATTCAATCTTTCCATTTTAAATTCTGGTTTTTAACATATCACTACGATTTTAACGTCCATTGTAAATTTGAGTTCGAAATCAAGCATGTCTGCATTGTGATCAACATATTGATGCGAAAATTGGGTCTAAATTAGTAACTATTAAAAAGGGGGGACGGTCTTAATAGGTGTGGTTAAATTATGTTGATAATTAAATTAAATATTTGGCCTATTGTAAATTAAATTGGAAAACTAACTTATTTTAATTAGGGAAGTCTTGTAATTCTCTTTGTCTGGGTGGAAAAAAAGGAATTAGTGGATCATCTCTGGGGGTCTGTGAGCAGCAAGGGACCACACCAGACGGCAATTGAGAAGCACTCAGACTCCCATAAAGACGATTTCAAGTGTGCCATTAATGCCAAAAATCGGTAGGGAACGAGGAAAGTTACGATTATGAGGGGCAAGAGGCAACGACGCTTCGTGGGAGAGGCACAGGAGAAATCTCCAAGTGTCGAGTGACAAGAAACAGATGAGGCCCACGTGACAGGGAATGGCAAAAAGTAGGAAAAGAAAGACAGTTGTGATCTCGGTACGCTGGCAGGAGGACAGACGGAAAAACTCGCTAGGAATCATCTCGGAACGCAGTTGTAAGCCGGGCCGAGAGATTGCCATGAGAGAAAAACCTCGCCAGCAGGGACTATGCAGCGGTCAGCCTTTTTGAGCGCGCTAGGTACGAAACCTGAAGTCCGACTCACACCGATGATAGCACGGTAATTTTAAGCGCAGTGTAAGCCGCAAAAGTACGATGGAACAGAGAAGGCTTAGTTAATACTTGGTGGCCGGAGGTAAGCCCGCCAGGTATAGTAAAATTCGTGAACTTAAGAGGAAGGTTCAATTACCGCAGAAAACTCTGTGACACTCAGGTGAGAAAGAAACCGTCATCCACTACTGTTACAGAGTCGCGTGTGTGTAGGTGAGAGTGCTACTAAAAAAATAGTGCTTCGAAAAACCACCTGGATTATTATATCACAACAGTCAACCATACGTGAGTACTTTTATTTGTCTGTGTTTTCCTATCACTGAGCGGAGGAACTGTAGTCTTTAATAGATACCGGACTCTAAATTTAGAACTGTTAAATGCCCTTTTTTGGAGGCTAAAAATCTGATCTCGGAATCCCGAGTAGAAATTATTTTGGCTCATTTTTTGCAGTATTTATATCTCCGTGGGCCCAGATTCCGGGATAGAGTCTCCTCATAAAATAAAGAAATCCAGTGGTTAATCTTGCTCTGTTCATTCTATAGGCTCTGGTGTATTACTTACCTGTATTTCAGCAAGCATAACGTTCTCGCCCATTTATGCCAGCTCCCGAATTAAAAAGAACCTTCAAGTCTCATTTTTATTGATAAGTGAAGCACGTATAAATTATACCGCTCGGCACGTTCAGATCATTTGGGGTCAACGGTGGGATAACTACCCACGGTAGATCAGATCATTTGGTGGCGAGTGGTGGGATGATTAACCCAGCTCGACCCACGGTATTTAGATCATTTGGTGGCAGCGTTGTGACGTTCGGGTAATAAAAATTTAACGAAAGAAAACTGGTGGCAAAAACAATGCTGGACAGATAATTTTCATTATTTAAGCACCAGAGCCTAGAGTTAGATAACATCAGAAATGGAGGAAATAAGGACGGCATTAGCCGACGAAAAGCAGAGATTAGATGTCCTCACGGAAAAGCTACAAGCGGTGGAAGAGAAGGTTACAGCGCGAAGAGAAGAAATGAAAGCTCTCCTAAAAAAGATGGAATAACGTAGACGAAAACAAGCTGAAAGAAATCATGAGCTGACAACTCAGTTGCAGGTTCACAGTGAAGGAGTTGACACACGAACGATAGAACTCGCGGAAAAGGTTGAAGCGTCACATGAGGTGCAGAAGTTCGAGCTCACTACAGAGATAGTGCAGCCCAGAGAGGAATTTGCGGTACAGGGACCCAAAAATAAGAATTTCGAAGGGGAGGAGAATTTGACCTTAGTGACGGGCGAAGGGCTAGGATCTGAATTGGGCAGTAGTCTTCGGAGCGATGGAAAGAGCGTCTGGGAGGGAGTTTTCGAACTCAGCCGTGTAGAAACCATTCCGGGTATAAAGGGGGATGAGGGAGAAGTAGACATGATTGAAAGTAAGCTCCCCATATTGAATAGTTCTACCTGCGAAAATGAGATGGGTGATAGTAATGACTTCAGCGGAGCCCCAGCCAATGAAAATAACTTTTGAGAGAGAACGTAGTTCCCAAATTGAATAGCAGTGGTAAGCCTATTTGGGAAACGAGAAAGGTAGTTGCTAAGCTCAGTTGTCAGTCGTTCGACTTACCAGTTATGGATTGAAATAATTTGTTGTGAAATGTATGAGGTCATTGCAGTTATATGGCGAGAATTTGTTTCGGTTTTGACACGTAACGAACAGTTATGTGCTCCGTGCCATAGTCACTGTTCGAGAGAAATTTTCTTGCATTGGAAATTCGTGTTCCGTACGCAAAGATTGCTGATTCGTTGCGCTGCTAATGCAAATGTGCTAGAGATTTTTCTTTTCGTTGGAATGGATGGACGCCAATACCGGTAGCTACAAAAGTCCGGTCGGTATGGAAAGGAGATGGAAGTGAGGGCACTCGATTCGCAGTGGTCAGACGAACGAGGGCTATTTCTCCCTGAACATCCGACGGTGAGCTAAGGTGGAGATAAGCACATATCTCAGGAGTTTCGGTTTCAGCATTCCGACACGGGGTGAAATCAAAGGGGCATTGGCGGCGCGTCCGAGCGTACCACTAAATTTTCCTTCTCGCCACAGAACTCAGTGTCTGAATCATTTCTCAGCAAAGAGTTTTCTTTCTGGCATGCGCATGCAAGGGATGCACGGAGGGCAAAGTCGCCCTGTAATGAAATTTCAGATAATAAAATGTCTGAGTATCAGGGACGGATCGGTTCCCTGTGGTTTTTGGAACATTGGCTAAGTAAAAGTATTTGTGTATCTTTTCCTGGTGGCTGTGTAACCAATGAGGTTAAGGGTACGAAAAAAAGGAATATGGATGGCGCACCTAACGATCTCCAAATTTTTCAGTTTAGTTGAAATGCATTGTCTCTGAATCCAATTCAGTGATGTGTTTTTGTTCGAGTGAAATTGCATGGAGTTTGGAATTTATGAAAATGTGGGAAATTATAAAATTTCTGGAATTTTGAGAAACTAAATGTTTGAATTGTTTTTGGCTGACTACGTGGTTACCGGGATGTTAATAAGGCTGTTAGGCCGGCAATGGTAACGAAGGCTCGGAAAATGTGAGAAATTTAAGAAAGTTTATAGGCGGAAAAATTACAGATTTCAGGAGGCTGACCTGGAATAGAAAGACCCTATGAAATTTGGTGAGCCACGGGAGGTGAGCTCTGATTAGTGTGTCTTGTGGAAGTCTGATTGATATAAATTTCTGTGAGTTTGAAATTCAGGTTCCGGTGTAGGCTGACGATTGGTATATTTTGCTAGTGTGAGGGCGTGAAGTAAAAGGAATCATGAGATTTGATTGGTCTGATTTTTCTTATTGTATACATTACCAGATTGTTGTGTTGTCATTATGGAATGTGGAATGTTCGTGGAATTCATGGAATGTAGATTAATTTTTATAGGTTTAATGCAGTACTTGTGTAGAATGTGTGCATTATTCGGTTAGTATTTGGGTAGTACTAGTGGTAAGTGTTTGTAAAGTGTTGGTGTAGTAGTATTTGTGGAATGTGTATAGTAAATAATGGTTTAGTGAAATAATTTTTGGTATCGTGTACTAGTAGTAATAGTAGTGAAAATAATCCCTTAGTAGAATCGTGTAGTGTTAGTGGAATTTTGTGTAGTAACAATTTAATTTACTGTGTAGTGTATGTATCAAATAGTGTTGTATTGGGGATGGCTCCGGAACAGAGGAGCAAGATAATTTATGAAAATATGCCAGGCATGCTGGGATAGCAGGGGATATCTCAATGAAGTCAGAGAGGCGGCCCCCAGAAACTTTGGGAGGGCCAATAAGAGGTTTCTCGTATGTTAGGCGCAGATCAGGATTGGTCAGGAGTCCCAGGCAAATAAAAGGTGAACGCTCGGGACAAGCTTTTCGGTAAGGAGGGGGCAATGATGCGAAAATTGGGTCTAAATTAGTAACTATTAAAAAGGGGGATGTTCTTAATAGGCGTGGGTAAATTATGTTGATAGTTAAATTAAATATTTGGCCTATTGTAAATTAAATTGGAAAACTAACTGATTTTAATTAGGAAGTCTTGTAATTCTCTTTGTCTGGGTGGAAAAAAAGGAATTAGTGGATCATCTCTGGGGGTCTGTGAGCAGCAAGGGACCACACCAGACGGCAATTGAGAAGCACTCAGACTCCCATAAAGACGATTTCAAGTGTGCCATTAATGCCAAAAATCGGTAGGGAACGAGGAAAGTTACGATTATGAGGGGCAAGAGGCAACGACGCTTCGTGGGAGAGGCACGTGAGAAATCTCCAAGTGTCGAGTGACAAGAAACAGATGAGGCCCACGTGACAGGGAATGGCAAAAAGTAGGAAAAGAAAGACAGTTGTGATCTCGGTACGCTGGCAGGAGGACAGACAGAAAAACTCGCTAGGAATCATCTCGGAACACAGTTGTAAGCCGGGCCGAGAGATTGCCATGAGAGAAAAACCTCGCCAGGAGGGACTATGCAGCGGTCAGCCTTTTTGAGCGCGCTAGGTACGAAACCTGAAGTCCGACTCACACCGATGATAGCACGGTAATTTTAAGCGCAGTGTAAGCCGCAAAAGTACGATGGAACAGAGAGGGCTTGGTTAATACTTGGTGGCCAGAGGTAAGCCCGCCAGGTATAGTAAAATTCGTGAACTTAAGAGGAAGGTTCAACTACCGCAGAAAAGAGCTGCGATATTGGCGTATAAAAGGCCGTACTCTGATGACAAACCGACCAGGACGTCGCGAGAGAGACTCTCTTACCACGAAGAGCAAACACGCCGTCTCATTCCATAGAGGGAGGTCACCCACCTTTCCGGAGCATTGCTTGACGTTTTTTTCCTGCAGAAAAACTCTCTTGACGGATTTCGAGAGAGAAATTCCCCTGCCGCCTTCGCCAAAGTCCAATATGCCGAGTTCGGAGTGAGGAAACTTCATAGACGGATCGCCAGCAAAGAGGAGTCAGCTGTGCTTTCCCCCCCATCCCACGAGCGGGCAGAGAAGAGCTGAGAAATTATCAGTGACTTCGAAAGAAAGAGGGGAAAACCAACACATTACTGCTGACACTCTGTTACCCTCTGTGACACTCAGGTGAGAAAGAAACAGTCATCCACTACTGTTACAGAGTCGCGTGTGTGTAGGTGAGAGTGCTACTAAAAAAATAGTGCTTCGAAAAACCACCTGGATTATTATATCACAACAGTCAACCATACGTGAGTACTTTTATTTGTCTGTGTTTTCCTATCACTGAGCGGAGGAACTGTAGTCTTTAATAGATACCGGACTCTAAATTTAGAACTGTTAAATGCCCTTTTTTGGAGGCTAAAAATCTGATCTCGGAATCCCGAGTAGAAATTATTTTGGCTCATTTTTTGCAGTATTTATATCTCTGTGGGCCCAGACCCCGGGATAGAGTCTCCTCATAAAATAAAGAAATCCAATGGTTAATCTTGCTCTGTTCATTCTATAGGCTCTGGTGTATTACTTACCTGTATTTCAGCAAGCATAATGTTCTTGCCCATTTATGCCAGCTCCCGAATTAAAAAGAACCTTCAAGTCTCATTTTTATTGATAAGTGAAGCATGTATAAATTATACCGCTCGGCACGTTCAGATCATTTGGGGTCAACGGTGGGATAACTACCCACGGTAGATCAGATCATTTGGTGGCGAGCGGTGGGATGATTAACCCAGCTCGACCCACAGTATTCAGATCAATATGTTCACAAACCCGTGGAATGAGGCCGTTCTGAATTTGGACCACAACAGATAAAAAAGATTACACAAAGCCATGAAATGAAGCCGTTCTACCCTTGGACCATGCAGATAACAAAGAAAATTACACAAAATTCTCGGCGCCATTTTGTTGACTTATGTCAGTGAACAATGGGACGAGTGCTAAGTAAGTAACAATCTTTCACCTTGCAGCAGAATTATTGCATTGTATATACCATTACATAGCTGTGCATCACTGAGCTCACGGCCATAACATTTGACGTGAGTAATCGAATATTTTTATGTGTTATATCAGCTTTTATTTTAATATCTCAGCCACGTATAGAGTATATTTTGCCATATACGGAAGACATACACGAAGTTCGTAAGTATTTGTCTGTTCGTAAAAAAGTGTTTGCTGTCTTCTTAGATTTAGAGAAAGCTTATGACAAAAAGTAAATAGGACTCTTCTGTGGAAGGTACTGAATAAATATGGTATTACTGGGAATCTACTAATAGTGTGAATGCCATGTCATGTGTGCTGGTAGTAGAGCATGTGTACGCGTTAATAGTGTTTTATCGAAATGATTTTCTATTGGTGCAGGAGTCAGACGAGGTTGTAAAGTCATCCTGGCTGTTGAGTATACTCGTATTTATGGATGCATGCATGTGTAATGCCAAAATGGATAATACTGGTTTATATCTTGGTAATATTTGTGTGTGCAGATTACTATATGCTCTGATGACACAGTCCTGTTGGCAGAGAGAAAAGTGAGTTGCAGAGTATGTTGTCCCAAATGTACAAAGTTTGTATGCAATTCAAACAGAGTATAAATAAGGGAAAAACCAAAGTTATGGTTTTTGAGTGAGGAACTGTTGGTACTGAATGCAAGATAAATCTAAATTTTACAGTGATTAACCAGGTGAATGAGTTTGTATATTTAGGAAGTATGTTTGACAGAGAGAACAAATTAGATGGTGAAATTTGTAGGAGAGTGAATTCTTTTTTGAAAAGTCATAGCTGCCTTAGGAGGATTTCACAGGAATGATGGGTTCTCGAAAAAGTCTTAAATGGCTGTATATGAAAGTGTAATTGTTCCTACTTTGATGTACGGCACTGAAACCTGGGTACTGCAGACAAGACATAGTTGATACAGCAATCAGACATTGCTGAATTGCCTATAATTACTGTTTCACACATGAATCAAATCACATCAGAAACTTGAAAATTTCATCGCCGTGGAGCGGTAGTATTATGAGAAGAATATTTCTTCCACTTTTATAAAAGACATAGTTGTTTGTGTGCTGGAGAGATGCATTACTTAGGGGGGGGTAAACACGCTCTGATCATGTGAGGAATGAAGATGTGTTGCAGATGTGTAATGTGAAGCAAAATGTTGTTAGCAAAGTGGAGACTAATATTCTTAGGTGGTTTGGCCATGTTGAAAGAATGAGTGATGAGGTGCTGACTAAGAGAATTTTTTCGGCCCAAGTGGCAGGAAAGGAAGGTAGAGGAAGGCCACCAAGGAAATCATGGGAGGACCAAATTCAGGAATGTCTACTTGAGAAAAAGATTGAGTATGAAGTACAAAAGATCTTGTGTGCAGTGTTTAATGGATATTAATGAAGCTCCAACTGTATGCCGAGATTGTCGTAAATGGAGACATTTGATACACCAACAGTAAGTAAATTCTAGTTCCATCAGTTAAATGTTTATTTGGCAGATGGTCTTTCTTTGAGAAGCTAACCTCTGAATCTCAAAGAACAGCTTAATGATATGTATGTATGTATGTATGTGTCAAGAGTTTTCTCACATTATTTCCAGAATTAATATCTTCTAATGAGCATGATCTCTCAATTATCTGAAGCCTAATTCAATAAATTTTGTTTTTAACCACTGAAAGAAACTTCTGTGTGCCTTATTTTTATAACACAATGCTTTGGGAATATGTATGTGCAAATGATCATTCTTTTTCTCAGGCTGAAAAAAATTCAAGGAAAAAAGAAAATTTTAAGAGATGAGAATGAGAAGAAAAAAGAAGCTCTTAAAGCTGCTGGCATTGAAGCAAAAAGTGCAGCAAATCTACTAGAGGAAGAGCATGACGAAGATCTACTTTTTTAAATCCATTTTTAAAACATTGCCAACTTAATCTATTCCAGAAACTTTCACTGTGTAGCTTAGTTAACTATTTTAAGCAAAGTCATGAAATTAATGTCAGTACTTGCATTGAGTATCATCAAAAATCAAGTGTGTAAGTAAGTATTTATAAGCATTTAAATAATGAACATTATGAAGTTAAAATATTTTAATGTTTATAAATATTTATATAATTATAAATATCTAAATCATGAATATTTATAATTAACAGAATGAATACTTAAATAATTGTAAATATTTAAGTAATTACCTTTTCAGTCTGGTTTCGTTCATTGCTAGATGAAATCTTTCATTTCTTTACAGTTGTGCTAAGCTCATGATCTTTATTAACTTTGTGCCATTGTTTTTGTTTTTATCTTATCCAACCATTTCTGTATGGGTCATCCTCTTTTTCAGTGTCCCAATTCAGGTGTCCATAAAAATGCTGCTAAACCATTTTCCAGCTTTCCTTCAGGCTAGAGGATTTGCCCATTTGTTTTCATCAGTTTTGATGTTTTAGTATGTTGTCTTATCCAGATATTTTTGTTTTTCTGTCTTTCAGAGTTGTACCAAATATACTTTATCTTGCGTAATTTATATTTTTCTGGACTGTTTTGCATTTGGTTCTCATTTCTCTCCAGCATAATTAAATAATGTTGCAGTGGACTGAGAGCTATGGAGAAAAATCTTAGGCTACAGCATTATTTTTTTTTTGTTTGCATGGTTGATATGCATGTGTTGTACAGGGAAGGAGTGACAAAACAAAATTTTCTGTATATAATACATAGAGATTTAATATCTCTTTTAAAATTGCTATTACGCACGTTAAAATACGGACATGTGATTATGGTGGTGCAGTTATTTATGACGTTTATTATTGAAAAAATAAAGACTAAAAGAAAGCAAAAGCAATTACTCACATATGTTCGTCCAGAGGTCGTTTTTGTTCGCATACCACCGTAGTTCCGCAAGTTGTTTGGTCTCGGGTATTCAGCGGCTATGCATTGCAATAAGTCCGATGGTGACTATATTATGGTGTTTAGCAATGTCAAAGTAGTATTCGACCCAAAGAATCTTGTTGTATATTGTATCGTAAGCTCAAAAGAATAATACAATTGAGAATGAAAACCCTGTAATGACCTATGTCACAGGCAGGTTAAAAGGCTAACAATGAACAATCCAAAAGAACTGTAGCAAACGAATCTAAAAGGCTGATAGTGAACGAATTTAAAAGAACAAAATGAAATGTGGACGATCAAAAGATACGACGAATGAACTATTTACATAATGCATGCACCACCTCCTCACGTCCACCAGCGTCCCTGGACGCGTTTCGCCCTAGTCTCTTCATAGGCATTTTCAACGGGAAATGAAACGTCTGTTGGTAATTTTCTGGACACACAATATGGGGCGCATATGGTTATTATCTGGAATGCAGAAATTTTGCACACATATTATTTTTTCTGATCATAGTTTCCTACTTCAGCGGATATGAGACCAAGTAAAAAATATTCATTATTAAACAACACTTTCAAATTAAGCAGAATGGGTCACAGATATTCAACAAAATTGTAGATAAGATGATTGTTGGAAGGCAACATCAACTACTATTGCAGAGATACATTATATTCTGGCTTTAAAAGATTTATTCTTTGAAATTCATATATTGCTTGGCAAATTTTACTTAGTTTCTTTGTGATTTTGCCCAATTCAGAGTTTCCCATAGACAGCATCATCTGGACAACTCTAACTTCCCTCATATTATTTTCTTTAACACCACTGTCTAATTTTTTAAAGGTCCAACCAAAAGCCTGTGTGATGTAACTCGAGTTCAATTGCCAAGGACTTCTCTGCATTCAGCAAATAAGCTATTTGTTCCTCAAGTCTTGCATAGCTTTTCTATGTTTTATACCATCAGCATGTGAAAGTATTTGTAAAAGTCCCTTATTACAAACTCTGAAATTTTTGTTGCATGCAAATTTTCACTGTCACATATTGCAGCTGCTTTTGATTAAAAAAAACAAAAAACGTCAAATTTCAAAAGTGAATTATTATTCTTTCAAAATTTCATGAGTTTCAGACAAAATAGTCAACTTTCAGGACATAAAAAAATTGAAATCAGGAATTTCAGGACAACTTCTACCTCTGGTTGTGTTTCACCAACCTAAACACCCAGTTTTGGGTGTACATGTAAATAATAATGAAATGATTGAATGTTTCTCTAGCATGTGCTAAGATTGAAAGTCTTCTTTGTAAAAGAAATGGGTACATTGCAAAGTTAAAGCTGGCTCAAAAAATGCTGTAGCAAAAATGCTAAAATGGAGAAAAAAGTTTTAGAAAATGCTAAAAAAAGTTAGCCACTTTTGGCTCTTGGAAAACCATAACATCAAGGGAATCGTTCACACCAACAACATTTTAGACATCAGTGGAAAACTAATGTTTATGGCCTTGGGGGAATGCTGTAGACATCACAGTTGACTCAGGTTTAAACTTGAACTTTGAATCGGGGAAGGCATCTAATCCTGTAGCCTCTATAATCTTACCCCATCCTTTATGGAGTGCTCTAGAATTATGCATGAAGGGGGGAGGGGGGTTGATTGAACCTGCCAGTGCTGTAGAAACATATATAAACGATTAAGAAAATAACATTAGTGGATTGCGAATTGCTGCCAGAATTTCAGAAACCAGTTTTCACAGAAATGGAAAAGTCTGAGCAGAACCTGCTGATGGGTTGATATTTAAACGGTTTGCACCATATTGCTATGAACACTAATTTTTTTCTTGCATTTTGGATTAAGTCATCACATTTCGCAAAAATAACGACTGTAGCTTAATCTCTGGTACATTGTATGTACAAACATATCACTTAATTTTCTAAAAGTGATGCAAGACTGTTGAGCTCTGCATTCTTTGTTTTTCTAGTTTTATTTTGGTCTCAACTACTTGACCTAAGTAATTCATGAATGTATTTCTTCTATGATTATTCCCATTAGGGTAATTGCTTCAGTTGCTGTTTATCCATTTCTCATTTTCTATGGTTTATCATGTAGTTTCATATTTCAGACTCTTGTTTTTGCACCCAGTACTTGACCCAGGTAATTCGTGAATGTATTTCTTCAGTGATTATTCCTATTAGGGTGGTTGCTTCAGTTGCAGTTCATCCATTTCTCATTTTCAATGGATTTTTCATGTTTCATATTTCAGACTCCTGTTTTTGCACCCAGTACTTGACCCAGGTAATTCAGGAATGTGTTTCTTCTATGATTATTCCCATTAGGGTGATTGCTTCAGTTGCAGTTCATCTATTTCTCCAAGTATATAGTGTGGAAAGAAATATTCTTTTCATAACTCATGGAAAATACATCAATATTAATTATGATCTATTTCTCATTTTCTATGGTTTTTCATGTAGTTTCAGATTTTATACTCATGTTTCTGCTTTTCTTATGTAAATCATGTAGCATTTCATATATAATTCTTGTCTTATTCGAAATGAGCTCAATTGTTGTCAGCAAATAAATGATTAATTCTTTTGTTTCATATATTTTGATATTGTTATCATCCCAATTACAGTTTTTGAGGATGCCTTATTGACGATGAATAGCAGAAATCCATGTAACAAGATGATAATCAAGAGATTCATGAAGTGTTCCTAATATTAGAAATTTAACTATGCTTTTGAGTTATGTAGAAAAAAATTATCAGATGGAACATTTCACTGTTGACTGCTACCTTTGTCAGTTATGGAATATATGAGAACGATACTAGGTGGCAACACTTGACTCAACATATGCCACTACCTCATGCTATTCTAATGCGTTCTGTAGCTGACAAAGGCAGCGTTTACTACCTAAACATTACATCTGATGATTTTTATCTTACATAGCTTAAAAACTTAGTTTAGTTTACAATATTATATTAGGAGTACTTCTTGAATTTCTTTTTGTTTTTAAGGGCATGTGCTAGTACTATAGTACAGAGTTAAGGTTTGTGTGATAAGGAATCCTCCTTGTCTCTTATCACTTTTTAGCTTAATTTGTTCCTTTGTACCATTTAGGATTATTGTTGGAGTTGCAGTATTATGTACTTAACCAGTAATTTTTTGGTAAGATGGTGAGTATTTTTGTTGAATATTTTGATATTTATTTTCATTGAATTGAAAGGTGTCCTAATGGTCTATAAATATTATGCATCTTAAATTTCATGTATTTTTCTGTCAACCGTATCATGGTTTGATTTAAATACTTAACAAATATCTCAATCATGAATGTTTAAAATGAAATTAATTAACATTAAACTATTAAATATTTCTAAATATTTAAATCATTTCATTTTTTGTGAGAAAATAAAATGATTTCTATCTATTTGAAATTGTAAGGACAAGTTATACAGTCTTACAAGGAAAGCTGATCCATTGTTTTAATACTTACTCCAAGGCAGTGCTGCCCAACTGGCAGCCTGTGGAACAAAATTTTGTGGCCCACAAATGAAGAAAAACCAAATTTTATTTCTGACTGAAAAGAGATGGAGTCAAATCTGAAATGTTGCATTGCATTATACACGAACAAGCATTATGTGGGTCCTAATGGGCTGGCAAATGCAATGGACAAATAACAAATTTAATTAGTGGTAGAAACTGTGCTCTTACCTGTAGAAAATTAAAAACATTTTTAGACCAACTTGATGCTGAAATGGTGACTTGCTTCTGCATAATCAGATCTGTTGGTTGGTTTTCTTGGGAGAATTAAAATGTGATACTGACCTAAATAAAGTTCTCAGTGATGTCACTCTTCTTAGCTCACTAACTTTTCTAACTGCTATCATGCATCATTTGAATGCACTAAATATGGCTCTGATTAAAAGACCAAAATATCTGTAAACAGTCGTATAGCTGGTTTTCGTAACAATAGCTCATATAGCTGGTTTTCGTAACAAGCTGCCATTGTTAAAATCAAATCTAGAAAGAAACGCTTTGACTCACTTCAAATAATGGAAAAATCTTTTTGATTAAATGACAATACTTGGTGAAACTATAGATTTTAAAGTATTTGTTTCTCAACTAGAAACTCTTATTAAGAATTTTGGTGACTGGTATAACAATTTGATGAACTCAAACCAAGCATGTGTCTGTTCAGCAATACATTGAAGAGTGGCATTGAGAGCACAAACCCCATCTATCAAATGGAGTTATGTGAATTTCAACCAGATGAATTTATTGGAGCTTGATCAGAGATAGGAGCAGAATTTTTTGAACTTTTGTCAGTGAGAAATATCCAAACATGAGAAATTTGGAACTAAAAGTTATTTCAATATTTGAAAGTAGAAAAGTTTTTATAAAGGCTTAACTTTCATAAAAGTTAAGCTTTTATTATCTGAATTATGTGACTAATATGTATAACTGAATTAAATATTATTTGTAAAGGGGATGGAAATGTTTTCAGTGTCATGATTTTTTTTATGTTCATCATTTGTTTCATTAAATTAATTAAAATGTATGATCATGAATTCAAATTAAAAATTTTATTTAACAAAATCAGCATGATCTGTGCCATTATGTTTCCTTTACATCCCCACCCCCTAGATCTTTCTTTTTCTTTACTGAATGCATATTCTATGAATTTCAATGTTGTAAGTAGTGTGTAAGTATTCAAAATTGATATGATACAAAATGCCTGTTTCTTGAGCACACAAAAGTTAAAGAAATGTATTAATTAATGACTTCATGGCTCTCCTCTTATTACTTTCAGTATTATAAATATTTAACATGAATTATCGAAGATAAATTTATTAAGGTGCATTACCTCTCAAATTTCGATCTATACACTAGATCATCTTCAGGAATTCTTGTGTCTTACTACTTCCACAGTTCTGGCGACCAAGCCTGGTGGATTTTTCATCCAGCATGGTCGTTGATGTTGCCACCTTGTGTCTTGTAAATTTCCAGGGATTCCTCTAATTTCTGGATAATTGTGTGGGATTGATGTTTTATTACTTTTAAGGAGTCCCAGTCCATTTTGTGGCCAGTTTGTTGTATGTGCCTCTCTAATCCTGTTTTATTTGAGATGTTCCTTAAAGCTGCTTTGTGTTCTTTAATTCTGGTGGTTAACCTTTATATAGGAGAAACAGGACGAAGTCAATCACCAGAATTAAAGAACACAAAGCAGCAATAAGGAACATCTCAAATAAAACAGGATTAGACAGGCACATACAACAAACTGGCCACAAAATGGACTGGGACTCCTTAAAAGTAATAAAACATCAATCCCACGCAATTATCCAGAAATTAGAGGAATCCCTGGAAATTTACAAGACACAAGGTGGCAACATCAACGACCATGCTGGATGGAAAATCCACCAGGCTTGGTCACCAGAACTGTGGAAGTAGTGCAAGACGCAAGAATTCTTGAAGATGATCTAGTGTATAGATCGAAAATTTGAGAGGTAATGTACCTTAATAAATTTATCCTCCATAATTCCCGTTAAATATTTATAATACTGAAATGTATTATTAATGAAATGTCTGTTCTATGTTTAAAAATAAGTGTGTAGTGTAGGTAGATATATGTTAATATATGCATATATATGTCGAACCTGTTTATGTCGAGCATGGATATATCTAATTACAGTAGATTCTGGTTAAGTTAGACACACTGGGGCTAAAACACTTTGGCCCAATTAAGCAGCTGCCTCTCTTATGTCAAGCTTTATCCCAAAGAGCTAATTTGAGATGTTCTTCAAAAATTGTCCCAAATAAACTGGTGCCCCAATTAAATGATGGCCCAATTTACCAGAATCTACTCAAACCCTTTATCAAACTTCAGAAAATCACCATGGAAATAGCATTAAAAAATATAGGAAGGAGAAATGTTATATCGAACAAAGCATAGAAGTCATGATGCATATATTGAACATTTTATGATTCCATCCCACTAATCATTTGCAGAATCAAGTCTTCAACTGTAGCACACCACTTTGGACTTACAAAACCATGCTGCAGGTGCTTATTCATGTTATGCACAAATTCATTTATGGCTGGGAAACTTCTGGGTACAGAAAGGATAAACTCAATCCTACTTGTTGACAGAAAGAACCCTAATGCTACAAACAAGGAAGAATCTGAATTTCAAAATGATTTCTCTGGGACATACACACTGAGGGGATGATCATATGACATACTGCTGGAAACAGAGAGTTTGGGTAAGGGAAATTTGTGTTTCTGTTTTAAAGATTGCAAGTGAAATATATTGATTACTTCACTGATTTTCTTTTTTTTTTTCTCTTTCAAGTGATTTACTTCACTTGTAATCAAAATATAATCTAGTATATTTTGATTACAAGTGAAGTAAATCCTTTAAGCTATCAAAGAATATTCTAAAGGCACTTTTAAAAGATCAAGAAAATATCAAAAGGAAATTGGATCAACGTCTGAATGTTGATGATGCTGACAAGGACATGTTTTTTGACCAGTCTTTAACGTTCATAGTACCCGGTGTGACAATATTTATTGCCCCCCCACCACCAGCTTCTTTTTGTGTGTGTTCTAAATTTCATGATTTTTAAGTCACATAGGAAACATGTATAATATAAATTAATAATTGTACACATTGATCCTAAGGTTAATGCCAAAAACAATTTTCCTTTTTGCACATAATTGTAATTATACTTTACTGTAATGATTTAGATTTCTTCAGTGACAGCTTTCATCATTCCTAGTCATCATCACTCATCATCTCGAATTACAATACTCACTGGATATATTTTTTATGCACTAATGATTTCACACACACATACAAAAATAAGAAAATTCTGTTTTGTGTCTTCCTGAACTTGGTACCCAGTGCAATGTCATTACTCACACTGCCTTAAAGCCAGCCAGGCTTGTTTTTATTGGTATTTTCAGCTGTTGGTAGTAATGGATATAATTTGCTTAATGAACATTAGGAGGTAGAAAGCAGTGTACTAAAGCATGCATAAAATACATAAAAGAACAGATTTCTGCATAAATGAATAAAAAGTTTAGTGCATAAGTCTTTTTCTAAGTTAACACAACTAAAGCCTTCCTCTAATTCTATGTAAGTTGTATATCTCTTTGCATTTTGACTGCACTTAAAATACATGAATGCTCAATTTTTAGACAATATTAGAATCATCTACTGTGAAATAACTACCATACAGTAAATGCTTGCAAAACATTTGCCTTGAGTTCTACATATTCCCAACTATTCTGTAGGTATCAAACAATTACGATTATCCCATTAAATTTGATATAAATGGATTCGACTGTATATGCATGTACATACAGGTAGGTATACATGTTTCATGCCTGTCAGAGTTGTAGATAATTTTTTTCCCCTGCAGGTTTTCTGTAATTTACCAAATGGTTGCAAAGAAGTAACCAGTGCATTGTTTTGCATAAATTGTATTGTAAGTTGAAATTCTAGTAATTTTTAAAATGTAGTAATTCTAGTAATATTTGTCGATTATTGAAGTTATTGATTTAATCAAGTGTATTCAGATTTTAAGTTTTGCGCGTAACTTTCAAGAAAAGTTGTTGAGCTATTAATTTCGGTTGTATTGGATGCTTTAATTTACTTTGGCAATAAATGGTTGTAGGTAATGCTTTGTATTTCTGTTTATCCACAGTATAAAATGAAAAGGAAGAATCAAGTTAATTCTTCAACTGAATATAATAATCAGACTTTTATTTTATGGGGATTACTCAGATGACTTTTTATTATTATTTGTCAAATTTTTGGTTTGAACTCCAACCCATTATCACAACTGACTCAAGAGTAGCCTTTTTGGTTGTTAATTGTGCCTGTCTTTCAATTTCCACACCCTTTTCCAACTTCCTTTCAACAAAGTGCTGTTAGTGAGACGGAATTTTTGCTGTGTCCCAATTAATTCGATGTCCAGTGTTTTGAGTATGTCTGCCAAGTCCTATTTTGCTTATTGCAGCTTTATGCTCTTGTGACAGGTTCTAAGTTGCTTCCCAGTTTCTCCTACATAGGGTCCCACACAGTCGCAGTTCACCCTGCAGATCAGTCTTTCTTGCAGTAGGACATTGTCTTCTTTTTGCTTTGTGGAAAGATTTATTTTCTTGTGTATTAATGAAGTCATGGCAAAATCCTAGTGATGAAATATCTTAAAAGTACAATTATGCAATACGGGGATTACTAGATGACATAAAAAGTACTTTTTGTTAAATTTTCAGGTGGAACACCGACCTGTCGTTGGGACTGACTCAAGATAGTAGGTGCTGCCACTCAAGCGGTATCAGCATTGATAGTAATTTTTTGTTACAATTTTGTAGTAGTTTTTCCTTCTGAAGCTGTAAAGATCAAGAAGCCTGGGAAGCTCTGAAGGAAAAATCACTACAGCTTCAGAAGGAAAAACTGCAGTTTTGTTGAATCATCTAGCCTGCTGCATTTTGAAAATGTGAGATGTCTTCAACAAGATCAAATATTGGCGAAAAAATACACGAAAACTAAGCAAATTAATTGTTTTGTAACTACAAATGAAAAAAATGTGAACAGTTTTACCAATAATTCTGGATTGCTGTCTTACCATTTCACTAAATGCAAATGCTGTCATTACAAAGTTGATGCATTGTTTGTTCACTGCATAACATTTCATTTTCATATTCATAGCGTTAATAAGAATTTTCTTTGTTTGGGTGGATATCATCACATGAATTTGCATACCAGGCAGGATTGATAGTTTAAAAATGTTTAAATATGCTGGTCCTCAATCTTGGCTAATCTTGGCTGTTAAATATCCTGGTCCTCAATCTTGGCTGTTAAATATCCTGGTCCTCAATCTTGGCTATTAAATATCCTGGTCCTCAATCTTGGCTGTTAAATATCCTGGTCCTTAATCTTGGCTGTCCATATCTAATCCATATCTAAATTGTTAGCCAAGGAAATCCAATCGAAATTCCCACAAAAGCAAAGAAGCAAAGGGAAATTTAGTGTACAGTATGATAAGTTTATATGTGTGATTTTCCCAGGGTTACTGATATTTCAAAAAAATTCACTAGAATTTTCATCTATAATGCATCACAATGATATATCTTAATATGGGGCATGTACACTATTTTTCTTGAGTTCTAAGGTGGAAATTCATTTGTGAGAATTTTTAACATTTTCCAGATTTTTTTGTTCTTTTTCCCTGGTGTGTAGCACTGAGCATAGCTTACAAATGTAGGGCATACATAATAAAGCTATTTACATGTTTCTTCAAAGCCAGTTAAAATCGTTTTTGTGTGCAAAAGTTTGGGAAAGAGGTTTGTTTATTCAGTTTCCTTCCTTAGTCTTGAAAGAGAAAAATGGTTGTAAATGATTGATATCCATAAAGAACATATCTTGTGGAGAGAATATTTTGAAAATTTATTATTCAGTTGTCTTGCTACTTTACATAAAGCACAAAACTTCATTAGGTTATGTTAAAATATTTAAGAAACATTTTTATCTATTTCTTTTGTTGTTTCAAAGTTTCATGACGACCATAACCAACTGTAAGGGCTATAAGCAGTCTCCTATCTCTAATTTGAGTCCACTGGTTCCAGGGATGGGAGACAGCCAGTGCCATTAGTCAAACACATCACTTATGCCTCAGCCTGGACTCGAACGCAGGCCCAGCTTGGGCAACTAGCCAGAAATTTAAATCTCTGACCACTCAGCCATTGGAGTAGCTTTTATGAATTAAATTTGCCAATGGCACATGTCTACAAAAGATAAACTAAAGTCCTTAAGCTTTTACTTTGGTGTACACCATCAAGTGTTCAAAAGCAACATTAAAAAAAGTCTGTATCCAATGTATACAAAATCAAGTTACTACCATAACAATATTTATAGAGTTCCATACACAGGAATCAATGGTTAACCTGCTAAGAATCGCCAGAAGTGGCTCAAATTCACAGCTTCATCGGTGTAATTTCTTAATGCATTATCGCATTTTTCGGAATATAAGATGCACTTTTTTCCCCAAAAAACTTGGTGTCAAAATCTCCCTGCGTCTTATATACTGAAGGTCATTATTATCGACATTAACGTATATGCTATAGACTGCTGAATGGATAGAAATGTTATCGCTATAACTTAGGTACAGTAATTGACGTTCTGCACTTTTTCTACAGTGTCGTATCATGAATGCTTGTATCATCATCATCATCATTGTCAACCATTATCAATCCACTGCTGGACGAAGGTCTCCACAAGTTTCCTCCACAACGGTCTGTCTTGTGCCAGTCTCCTCCATGTCACTCCCGCATACTTTCGAATTTCATCCACCCATCTTCCATGTGGTCTTCTGGGTCTTTTCCTGTCCCTTGGAATCCAATCTAAAATTTCGGCTGTCCATCAATGGTCTGTCCTTCTGGCAGTATGTCCAGCCCATTGCCATTTCAGGGATTTAACTCTGATCATGATGTCTTCCACTCTTGTCATTTTTCGGAGCCACGAGTTCCTCTTCTTATCTCTCCTGGTTACACCAAGCATGCGTTTCTCCACGCTGCTTTGAGTTGTCTGCAGCCTTTGTATGTCTCTTTTGGTTAAGGTCCACGTCTCTGCACCATACGTAAGCACTGGAAGGATGCATTAATCAAACACTTTTCTTTTAAGACATAATGGCGTATTGCTCTTGAAAATTATGCTGTTTCTTCCAAAAGCTCTCCAGGCAAGTTTTGTACGCCGATTAATTTCTTCATCAATGTGACCCTCACTTGATATCTGCTGTCCAAGATAAACGTACGTGTCTGTTATCTCCAGCTTTTCTCCATCAATCGATAAATCTTCATTTCTTGAAAAAAGCATTGAACATCACTTTTGTCTTCTGAAAGTTCATTTTTAATCCCACTTCTTTACTCTTGTCAGCAAGTTCCTGGATCATACCCTGCAGCTTTGATGGGGTAGTTGCAAAAATGATTATGTCATCAGCAAAACGAAGGTGGGTTAGATAATCTCCATTAATCTTTATCCCTTTGTTTTCCCAGTTCAGTGATTGAAAGACATTTTCCAATGTGGCATTAAAGAGCTTCGGAGATATGGTGTCACCTTGTCTCACTCCTTTTCCAATTTTTATGTGTGTTGTATTTTCAAACAGCCGAATCTTTGCATTTTCATAGATGTTATTAATAATATTAATGTACGCATCTTCAATACCGCAGGATTTCAGAGCCATTGTAACTGCTGATGGTTTCACCGAATCAAAGGCTTTTTCATAATCGATAAAAGCCATGCACAATGGAAGTTCATATTCCCTCGCTCTTTCAATTAGTTCTCTCAGTATGTGGATATGATCTATAGTGCTGTAGCCACTCCTGAATCCAGCTTGTTCTCTCGGTTGAGCCATGTCCAGTGTCACCTTCAAGCGGTGTGAAAGAACTTTAGTTAAAATTTTATAAACCACTGATAGGAGGCTGATAGGTCTGTAGTTCCTGAGATCCTCAATGTCACCTTTTTTATGTGGCAAGATCATTGTAGCGTTGTTCCAATCCTCAGGAATCTTCCCTTCATTAAGGCATCGAGTGAAAATTTGGGTGAGTACTGTTTCGATTTCTCCACTTGCTTCTTGTATGATGTCTACAGTAATTCCATCTTCTCCTGGAGCTTTTCCTTGCTTCATGTTCTTGATTGCATGTGCTACTTCTGCTGGGAGGACTGGGAGAACTCTGGTACTGGTACCTTTCATGATGTCTGGAGTACATGTATCATCCCTTTCATATAATTTGGAGTAGAAATCTTTCACTCTTGTCAAAATTTCGCTTCTATGTCTTGTTACAGAACCATCTTCTTTTCTCAGTGCCATGATCTGTTTTCTTCTCTTACTGAGATGTCCCTTTGCTATCTTTAGGCTTTGGTTGTTTTCAATTGCTTTCTCCTCACTAGTTCACAGTTGAATTTCCTTACCTCTTCAGTGATACTTTTTCGTACTGTCTTGCATAGCTCTATATATTCCACTTTGGAAGTCACATCTTCTTTAGTTGTCCTCATCTCTCTTCTTTTTTGCATCAACATTTTGGTTTTTCCTGATAATTTGTTCATATGCAACTTGTTCTTAGACCCAGCTAATTTTGTTGTTGTTTCCATAAGAGCTTTGGTTATTTTTCTGTTAATTTCAGAAATATCCACTTCTTCCGATGTTAGGCCTTCTAAAGCAGAGAATCTGTTCTTGAGTTCCAACTTGAAGGTATTATGGTGTTTTTTAAGGTTGGTTATGTCAATACATTTTGTTTGTCTTATGAGCTTGCTACGTTCGAGTTTAGTGTTGAGGTGCATCTTACATCTCACCAATCTATGGTCACTACCTGTGTTGAACTTGTTTAGCACACTGCAGTCTTCTATGACAAATTTTTTGTTACACATAATGAAATCAATTTCACTTGTCATCCCATTTGGATGTCTCCATGTCCATTTCCTGTGTGACTTTTTCTTGAAAAAGGAGTTCAAGAGGAAAAACCCTTCTGCCTCTGCAAACTCTACGAGAGTATTTCCACGCTGGTTTCTGTTGCTGTGACCGAATTTACCTACTGAAGTTTCATTCTGTTGCCGTTGCCCTATTTTTGCATTGAAATCTCCCATAATTATCTTTAAGTGCTGCTTACCTTTATTATTTAGATCACGAATTTCCTCATAAAATTCTTCAATTTCTTCTTCAGAATGACTTGTGGTGGGTGCATAAGTTTGAATAATCTGAGCCTGGTATCTTCCCGAGAGTTGGATAACGAGTCGTGCAGCTCTGTCAGAGGAACTTTCAACTTCTATAACTTTTTCTTTCAGTTTCTCGTTTATTATAAAACCAACACCACTATTTCTGCCAGTATCAGTCCCACGATAGTAGAAGAGATGTCCACTTTTCAGTTCAATGAGATCTTCTCCTTTTCTCCTTACCTCACTTAGCCCCGACGATGTCCCACTTGATCCTTTGTAGTTCTTCTTCCAATTCAAGAAGCCTTGAATCAGAAGATAGGGAGCGTCCATTATACGTAGCCAAGGTCAGCATCAGATGGCAGCCTAGTCCGGTCCTCCGGTGATTCTTAGCACCCTCTGCCTTCATGTCGCACTGGCCGCTGCCTTGGCCAGGTACATTCCAGCTGCCGGAGACCGAGTGCCAAGATTTAAGTTGTGGAGTCATTTTGGAGGGGTTTAGCCATAACTCACCACGCTGGCCAAGCAGGTTGGTGAGTGTGGGATAGCATTTCCTCTAATCCCAATGGTATAGTTATACCGCTATTGGCGGTCGTCAGAGCCCCTTTAGTGGGAACAGGATGTACCACGAGAAAGCGGGGTTGACATTTGTCAAGGAGAGGCTGTGGTGTTACGCATCAACTGACCTTACAATTTGGGTCCACTGGTTCCAGGGATGGGAGACAGCCAGTGCCATTAGTCAAACACATCACTTATGCCTCAGCCTGGACTCGAACGCAGGCCCAGCTTGGGCAACTAGCCAGAAATTTAAATCTGTGACCACTCAGCCATTGGAGTAGCTTTTATGAATTAAATTTGCCAATGGCACATGTCTACAAAAGATAAACTAAAGTCCTTAAGCTTTTACTTTGGTGTACACCATCAAGTGTTCAAAAGCAACATTAAAAAAAAGTCTGTATCCAATGTATACAAAATCAAGTTACTACCATAACAATATTTATAGAGTTCCATACACAGGGATCAATGGTTAACCTGCTAAGAATCGCCAGAAGTGGCTCAAATTCACAGCTTCATCGGTGTAATTTTTTAATGCATTATCACTTTTTCCCCCAAAAAACTTGGTGTCGAAATCTCCCTGCGTCTTATATACTGAAGGTCATTATTATCGACATTAACGTATATGCTATCGCTGTAACTTAGGTACAGTAATTGACGTTCTGCACTTTTTCTACAGTGTCGTATCCTGAATGCTTGTATATCCACTGTTAACTACGCGTGTGTGTTGTTTTATGAGCCTTGCCAACTGTCATGATAGATGTGTATTTGTGCCAGTGTGCATACCCGTGCGTTCGTGAGTTAATGATGTAAAATACAGTTTAAGCACATACCTTATATGCTGTACATAGCGATCTGAAACGGCCATAAGAAGACTACCGTAATTCATTTAAAAAGCAAAATGATAGAAAAAGTAGGAAAAGAACCGTATCTCGGGACGGAACATCACAACAGACGCTTAAGACTACCTACCACCAGCAAACTGGGGGTGCAAACGTATTAGTGCCGGTTACATTATTGCTGTTGCTGCTGCAAATTCTTCGGTTTACGCAGAATGTTCATACATAAAACGCAAAAATCGTATTTAATCACAATAGCATAAATACTTTAGATTCGCAATTTTCGGAAAAATTCTTTTGTGAAACGTGCAGATTTTACTTGAACTAAACTGGGGGAACATAGTTTTATTTGCGGTTTAGGACGGAAGATGCCACCCCACCTGACAGCCTTACTTCCTTGCTGTTTGCCAGTTGGCTTCTTTGACGATATTTTTTATTTCGAAAAGTGCTTGTCAAGCTTTAGATTAAAAAAACAAAAACAATTCCACATTCCCAGGAATTGTTTGTATGCCACAGAATGCTGATAGACTTCGACGAAAGCCATGCGGCAAGGATGACCATCCAAAACAATAACGCAGGCCATTAGCTGTATAAAGGTGAAACATCGCGGGAAAATCCTGCAACGCATATACGACGTTCGGTGATGGACTGATTGGCATCTCTACGTTGTTTTCATTAGCGGTATCGCTCATTGCTGATTTCGCAAATCACAAAGATTTATAAGCTGCTGTTTTTACGCATAACATTTTTTTTTCTTTATTAAAATCTTTTAAATGCCATTTTTTTCCCTTGAAATTTTCTCAAAAACTAAGGGGTCTAAAAAACTATATACGCCGGTATTCTGAAAAATACTATTTCTTCTGTAATCACTTTTGGTACTAAAATATTCCTGGGGTTTAGTAGATGTCCACTCTTTGGAAAAAAAAAAAAAAAAGCACTGAAGGAATCATTCAATCGAGATGAAAATTGATATGTACAATGTACATGTGTAGAAAAGGAAATTATTGCAATTACAGAACACTTGGGCCTTTTTTTCGGATAAAACAGTTACACGAATGGAACAAGTCAGTACGTTGTAGCGCCACCACTGGCTCGGATACAAGCGTGTTACCCGGCGTGGCACAAGACGCACACAGATCATGGGTACTGTCCTGAGGTATAGCATGCCAGATAGTGTTCAAATTGCGGGCCGCCTTTCCGCTGGCGTAGTGGTTTAAGCGATGCTTCTGATCATTCGTCCGAGATGGATCCGTGTTCGAATCCCGGTGAGGCATGGATGTTGGGTTTGTCTTACGGCACTGGCTCTTTCCCTTCCCTGGGACCAGTGATCCTAAACCAAGGACAGGCGACTGCTTATAGCTGACCGAGTTGCTCACGGTGGTCCTTAAACCTAAAATAAAAAAATCGCGGGCCAGGTCGCCAACATTTCAAGATAGGCGTAGGTGGCGACCCATCATGTCCTAAACATGTTCGATCGGTGAGAGGCCTGGCGATCGGGCTGGCCATGGAAGAGGGGGTCAACATTACGGTGGCAGGCCTGGGAGAATCGTGCCGTGTGTTGCCGGGCATTATCCTGCTAAAAATTGCTTTGTAATGCTGCGACAGGAATGTCAGCACAGCAGGTCGTAGAATGTCGTCGACGTACCGTTGAGCCGTGAGGATGGCACGGCTATCGTAAAGAAATGTCTTCCCAGACAGTCGCTCCCGCTGTGCGAGCCACGGAAAAGGCAGGATCCGTGCGCTGGCTGGCCCGTCTCCAGACATATGCGGTGGTCATTGGCACCAAGTGTAAACCGTGACTCATCACTGAAGACAACATGCTACTGGACATTATCCCACGGTAATCGGGCCCGACACCACTGCAACGGGTGTCCGTGATGCTCACTTGTCAGTGGTAGGCGGCGGAGTGGCCTCCTTAAATGTGGTCCCCGTGCCGCAAGTAGTCTGGCAACGGTCGGGATGGCCATTTCCATCTACAGTCACTAGCCACGGATGGTTGAGAGCGATGAATTCGGTTCTGTTCATGCGGCTCTCACAATCGCTCGATCCTCACGTTCCGTCGTTTCCCTTGGCCGTCCACTGCTCGCCTGCCGCTGGGTTGTGCTCTCTTCGATCCATTGGCGCCAACATTGTCCGATTGCCGCTTCGCTCAGACCCGAATACCTGGCGTTACGGCGAATTGACCTACCGGTCTATCTCAACCCAATTATACGTTCTCTCTCAAAGTCGCTGAACTGCTAGTATTGTGCACGGATCCAACGCCGAGGCATCTTCGCAATCCGTGGAGGTTAATGCAGCCACAATCCGCTGTCAAAATTGTCCCTGCGTGCGAGCTTTGCTTTTGATAAACTCTCCTCGATACACAGATCCCATGCGCTGTGGTGGGCCACTATTTCGTCATTGGTCATTATTTTTTTAATCATTTGCATATTCGGCACTGAGGTACTTGCATGTGAAGTTTCACCAGGATCGAACGACTTTCTCGGGGTGCTTATTTTTTTTATTTTTGGCATGAATGCATAAGACGTACAATAGTGCTTTTCTGTATTTTCAATAATCGTGATCTCAGTCTAATTTCCTCTTAATTATGGTGGGAGGTTAATATGTTAAATTCTAGAAATATGCAATCCTAATATTTTTTGTTTGGGGGAAGGGAGGGGCTATATGTTAACGGCCAACATGAGCAAAAAAAAAAAAAATGAGGGCTATAAGCTGTCGCTCGTCTCAAATTGGGGGCCACTGGTTTCAGAGAAGAAACAGCTATCGCCATCAGACAAACATGCCACCCTTATTTCATCCGGAACTCAAAACCGAGCCCATCTCGGACGAATCATCACAAGCCAGCACCTCTGACCTCTCACTTATCAGGACAGCTAATGGTGTTTCCACACCTTGCCACAGGTATGGGAGCTCGTGTGCCTCAGTGATATTGAGAGATATGCTGGTAGTAATGTGCTACTGATAGGGTTTATCAAGCCAGAGTAGTTGAAGGTTAAGGGTCTTACAAAAAAAAAAGAACCCTTGCCTCTCCAGGATGGAGATTTAAATACAAAACAAGCTCCTCACTCGTTTGTTTCATAGTTCGGTTTCAACGACCACCGTGAGCAACTCAATATGCTGTAAAGCAGTCGCCCGTCCCTTATTTATGGTCACTGGTTCCAGGAATGGGAAGGGGCCAGTGCCGTATGACAAACACAATATCCATACCTCACCCGGATTCGAACCCGGACCCATCTCGGACGAATAGTCAGAACAGAAGCCATCGGTTAGACCACTGCGCCATCGGGTGGCCCTCACCCATTGCCAAAACTATCTTTGTGCTGAAAGACCAAAGTCAGCAAATAGGCAAGTACTTCCATCTGAGTCAGGAAAAAACAAAACAAAAAGAAAACACCAGTAATTTGCCTTTTTTTTTCCTCCAGTGAGAATTATTGTTGCGCCGGAGATGGCAGTTTATGGAAGACAATTAGAAATTAGTTATTTACGGACCGGACCATTCAGCAATTTCACAGTGAAGGAAAAAAATCATTGGATTATGTATTATAGAAAGATATTAAAGAACTAAAGGAATCATCACTATGAGAGATATGAATGCTGGATGGGGGTAGTGGAAAATTCAGAGGAGAGGTAAAAAGAAAAAAGGATGCTTGGCTGAAAGAAATCCACGAAATGTTTGAATTGAAAATTAACAAAACGTTTTTCCAACTTCTGGAAATTCACAAATTTGCGGGAAGACAAGAAGTAAAATCATTTGGTGACTGTGCCACTACTAAACTAGTGGAGTTGATGATGAACATGTACATAGAGCAGCGGATTGTCTGGCTATCACCTTTTTAAAGTAGATATAATTTGCCTGGGAATATATCACAGCAAAAATTCAAGTATAAAATTCTATGGAAGAAATATTCTTTTCTTAATACGTGGAAGAACGTCAGAATTATTAGCATAGCAATCATATATATATGCCTGAATTGCAATTATTTATTGTTCAACGTGTAACATCAATCACATCAGAAAACTTGAAAATTACATCGCTTTGGAGCGAGAATCTAACCCGCATCTCTCGATTTTCCGTTCGAGCATGCTATCCATTACATTACCCAGGACGGTGAAGTCCGAAGTATCTGAGTAAGAATCTGAACTTCCTCAGAATTTCGCCAGCCGAATCTAATTCTGCTTCCCGTAGCGTGGTTAAGTGAAATCACCATTCTCCCAGGTATAACTGTAATAATGTGATAGACAATCTGGCGAAAATCTTAGAAAGTTCAGATTCTTGGGACTTCATCGTCCTAGGTGGTATAATGGATAGCATACTTGAACGGAAATCGGGAGATGCGAGTTCGATTCTCACTCCAGGGCGATGTAATTTTCAAGTTTTGTGATGTGATTGATGTTACGTGTTGAACAGTAAATACTGGCAATTCAGGCACATCTTATTGCTAAGTTATTAATTCTAAAAATTCAAGTAATAGAATTTAGTGAAGAAAAACAATTGAAATTGGAAATACACACACTAGCCACTGAATTAGAAACCTTCATGCAGATGTACGTAGCACCTACGCAGCGTATGTGCAAAATACGTAGTCACGTGTGTCACCACGTGATCTAGGAAACTTAAGACTTGCTGCTAGTCAGTAGCCGTCAGTCCAAGTATGGGCATATTTTTTTTTTTTTTTTTTTTTTTTTTTTTTTATTCGTCACAACAAAACTATATACAAGGCTGCTAGTGAAAGCAAGGAATTACAGATCTGGGTATGGTCAATTTAGGCACAATACAACAAAATTATATACAATGAAAGAAACGAATATGCAAAGCACTTAATCATATGAAAGCATAAGCTTAGCAGATATATAAAATTTATACATAGTCAAATATTCAAAACGTAATTACTAACATCCAACCAGAAACCCGTCGGTGTCCAGGTCTAAAAAAAACGTGTCGTAGTGCATGTCAAAAACAAATATCGGTAGTCTGCTCGAATGCGAGAACGTAGTCTAAGGATAAACTGGGCACGAAGTGCCCGTTGTGCAAAATGTTCATCTGGTGACTGAACTGACCGTCTATGGGTATTGTGAAAAGTAAATAAACTTGCTTCACAAGAACGAAAGAATAAGAGCAACCTCTGAGTCTGAGAGGATTGTGACGGTTGGAGGTAACAATCAGTAAGGGTGTACTGATGCGTACGAACATACGATGAAACTGTCCAGAGAACATCAAATAGCAGATTTAAAATGATACAGCGAACATACACGTGCTCAACAGTTCCGGGTTGACCCCAATGACGGCACAAAGTAAAAGAAATCATCTTGAAATGAAATACTTCAGGAATGGGGAGCATGCCATGTAAAAACCTCCTTTGCAGGTCATTTTTTACGCTTTCCAACCGTAAGTTGAAGAAGCGTATATGCTCCAGCTTTTTCCGTCCGTCTGTCGGCACAATAACTCACGTAAAAATGGTTCGATTTCGATGAAATTTTAGTATGTGGTAGGGGACCACCAGGGGACGAACCCTATTGAAAATGGGTGAAGTGGGGTCAAAGGTCACGCCATAAGAGCGGGATCCATTCAATTGCCCTTATGCGTCATAACTTGCGTAAATATGGTTCGATTTCGATGAAATTTTAGTATGTGGTAGGGAACTACCTGGGCACTAACCCTATTGCAAATTGGGGTCAAAGGTCATACAGGGCATAAGAGCGGGATTTATTCCATTGCCCTTATGCATCATAACTTGCGTAAAAATGGTTCGATTTCGATGAAATTTTGGTATTTGGTAAGGAACCACCTGGGAACGAAACCTATTGAAAATGGGTGGAATGGGGTCAAAGGTCGGGACATAAAAGCGGGATCCATTTCATTGCCTTTATGCGTCATAACATGCGTAAATATGGTTCGATTTCGATGAAATTTTAGTATGTGGTAGGGAACCACTGGGCACGAACCCTATTGAAAATAGGCGAATGGGGTCAAAGGTCAGACGGGGCATAAAAGCGGTATTTATTCCATTGCCCTTATGCGTCATAACTTGCGTAAAAAATGGTTCCATTTCGATGAAATTTTAGTATTTGGTAAGGAACCACCTGAGGACGAAACCTATGGAAAATGGGCGAAATGGGGTCAAAGGTCAGGGCATAAAAGTGGAATCCATTCCATTGCCTTTATGCGTCATAACATGCGTAAATATGGTTCGATTTCGATGAAATTTTAGTATGTGGTAGGGAACCACCTGGGCATGAACCCTATTGGAAATGGGGTCAAAGGTCAGGCAGGTCATAAGAGCGGGATTTGTTCCATTGCCCTTATGCGTCATAACTTGCGTAAAAATGGTTCGATTTCGATGAAATTTTAGTATGTGGTAGGGAGCCACTGGGGACGAACCCTATTGAAAATGGGCGAAATGGGGTCAAAGGTCAGGACACTGGAGTGGGATTCATTCCATTGCCCTTGTGCATCATAACTTACCAAAAAATGTTTCGATTGCGACAAAACGTTATCATGTTGTTCCGGAGGTATAGTGAACCGGTTCTGTTGAATATCAACGAAATGGGGTCAAAGGTCATTGCACAAAAGCCAGATTTATTCCACAGCCATTATTCTCACAACTTGCGTAAAACTGCTTCTATTGCGACAAAACTTTAGTATGTTATTCTTGAGGTGTACTGAACCGGTTCTGTTGAATATCAACGAAATGGGGTCAAAGGGCAGGACACAGAAGCGAGATTAATTCCACAGCAATTATCCTCATAACTTGAGTAATAATTTCTGGTATGTTGGAAAGCGTATCATAATCAATGCATTGCATGATTTTACTAACTTGTTAACTTTTCTGTTAAGTGTCGTATAGGTATTCTTCGAGACGGGACTGAGAGTACACCTTCAATAAAACTAGGGGAAGACTCAACAAGCAAAACTCTTGATATCAATTGTGGGAAGGAATAGCGCTCAGTCGACGATGATGAAACAATGTAGAACAAAGGAAGGGAACTTTTTTTTTTTTGATTGGGGAGTTTAACGACAAACTATGAGAAACTCAATGGGCTATAAGCAGTCGCCTGTCCCCAATTTAGGGCCACTGGTTCCGGGAAAGGGAGAGAGAGCCAGTGCCGTAAAACAAACAAAACATCCATGCCTCACCGGGATTTGAACCCGGACCCATCTTAGATGAATGGTCTTAAGCTCGCTACCAGGGCGCCGAAGGGAACATCTAGTAAAATCTTTGAGTATAACGGAATCCCTGTGTCATTTGTCCAGTCGGTAAAGTGTACGTAGAACCAGTTGTAAACCAAGTAGCTTGATGATATTAGTCTCCGCTCTGATGAGAGTAGGGGAAATATCATTTAATGATTTCCATTGAAGGGACGGAATGACAAGCTGAGAGACTATCACCACACTTGCACAGATCCGTGTAAGGGACGCAAAATGCGGTTGGTTTGAAGGGTGAACCCATGAGTTGTAGAAGAAAGGTTAAAGTAGTAGTTCCAACGTGGAAGTAGGGGTACTCTAGTTATAGATAACGAGCGCCGGACGGAGAGGCAAGATTTGTAATACTCAGCGTTGGAGGAATATAGTGATCCATCTTGAAAGGTATGGATGGTAAGGTAAGGACTCTGGGGTGCAGTAATAAGGTCTACAAGTCTGGTTGGCCGTGACGGATGATCTTAGAGAAGACGCAAGAATCCTTGAAGTAAAAATGACTTGGTCCGATCGTCGAGAGAAACAAGTCCTTGACTTTCAAAATCCTGTGGAAGCACTAGGTCACGGACTGGGACCCAGTGGGTGGTATTCCAGATATATTGTACTAAGAGACATTGTAGTTGACGTGACAAACTGACTGGTGGAGGGATCACTTTAGCAACATGCCACAAAAGAGACTAAATCAGAGTATTAGTGATAACGGACAGATGTAAAATACTTTACCGTTCTCCATTTATTCAGAACTGTAGTGACTTTATTGAAAGAATGTCTAGTTAATGCAAATAACTGGCAGCGAAATTTCCTAACCAGACCTGTAGGTATCGCTGTTTCCCAGAGGACGAGAGGGTAGTCCATGGTTGAACTAGATCTCTACAGGCCCCACACCAGAGCCTTTCAGACGACTGGAGGTGGAGGCATATAGGTGAGTTTTGGTTTATTGACACGGTCATCAACCGGAGGTGGATGCATATAGGTGAAAGGCTTGATCAAGGGTGGCAAAATCGCCCATATTTCTGATAAAAATCGTAATGTCATCAGCATAAGCGGAGACTATGCAAGAGAAATAAGTGTGATTCTGAGAAGAGAGATCCGTGCGCCGCGTAAGAAACCGTCTCAATACTCACAAAAGTGGCGCAAAGAAGAGTGTAAACAGTTGTCCGGACAAAGGGCATCCCTGGCGAATACCGTTATTGAAAGGTACTGCTGCTGTTAACTGAGAACCCACTCGAACATACATCTTCGAAGAATCGTAAAGGCTCTTCAAAATCTTGCGAATACCTGGAGGAAAACCATAGGCAGCAATCACTGCATGAAAATAATCATAGTCGAATGCTTGGCTGAGATCCAGTGCTAAAACCGCTAAAGATTCATTTCGGATATTAACCACGTTGATTAAATCTCGAATCACAGATATGTTGTCATTTTTTTTATTGGAGATTTAACGACCACCGTAAGCAACTCAATGGGCTATAAGCAGTCGCCCGTCCCTAATTTTGGGCCACTGACTCCAGGGAAGGGAGAGAGCCAGTGCCTTAAGCCAAACACAGCATCCATGCCTCACAGGGATTCGAACCCATCTCGGACGAGTGATCAGAAGCCATCGCTTAGACCACTGCGCGACGATTTTGAAAAAAGAGTTGTCATGAACAGAGCGACCTGGGATGGAATAAACTTGGTCGAGATGTAATAATTTGGGTAACACCGTATTAAGACGATTTGAAAGGAATTTTCACAAAAAGCGTATACTCTAAATTCATGACGCCAATGGAACGTCAATTCGAGATCTGTGCTACGTCTCCTTTTGGGTGGGGGGGGGTGCAAGATGGACGATGGCTTCAGAGAAACGGTCAGGTAAAACTTCATCAGAGATCATAGCACTGTAACACTCTAGGATTATCGGTAGGAGGTGCTTTAAAAACATTTAAAAAATTTCGTTGTAATGCCGTCGGAGCCAAGTGCAGCGTCAGTATGTAATGAAGAAGCTGCCGCGCGAATTTCAACTGATGTAATCGGTTGATTCAAGAGTTCAGCCCGACAACGTTGGCAAGTTATAAAGTAAATTAGCAGGGGATCAACAAGCGTAGTATACTTGGAGTGTTTTGAAACAAAATACTGATGACAATAGCAACACAGATCTGTAGGTGCAATAAGAAGTGTGCCGTCAGGTGATTGTACCACCGTAGTGGAATTCGTTAAATGGCGTTGACGCTCCAGTGAGAAAAAATATTTGGTTCGTCTATCTATGGAATTAATTTGCGAACAGTTTAATCTTTGTTAATGCTTCTCGGGCAGCCTTGGTATAGAGAGTGTATAATTCTGTTTTATTCAGTTGATGCGCTGTAGAGCCCGGGTTAAAATCTGAAGCTCATATTGTAACTTAGATATACGCAGGTCAGAACGAACTTTAAAAGCATATGCGTAATCCTTGAGGGCTACCGTCGGTACAGAAGAAGGTGTACCATGACTCATTGGACCACATAACTTATTTCCAGTCTTCCAGTGTCCAGTCACGGGTGTTTCAGACACCACTGTAGACGAACTTCTCGGTTCTTCACAGAAATCGGCTGTTTCCATGTAGGCATGCGACTGCTAATACCGATCTTCTTCGATTCTGTGCGCATAGTTCTCTGAGATATGGGTCGGAAATGGCCTTCATTGAAAGCTTCGGTCAATTGCTGCACACAGGATATCCTCTTTCTCGTTACAAGCCTTCTCAGACGGCGGCGATTTCGTTCCTGACAGATTGTCGTCGCGCCACAGTTACGCTTCTTAGAAAAGTAATGCCATTTTTCCACTGATTAAAGACCCAGGATATTTGAGAAAGCAGTCAGCACTTTTTTCAAAATCGTCGCTCTAGCCAGACGGGCACCCATAATAATCCCTTTATCGAACTCTGAAAGATCCTTTGAATTTTCTTTTGTAATCAACACTACTAACGATTACTGGCAAGCAGCAGCCTTAAATAGTTGCCTTAATCGCGTGATGCTTTTACACCCATGAGTTATTACATTATGACCACCTACCTAAAAAGCGGTAGGACCCTATTTAGCCCGCAAAACAGCGGCCACTCGGCGAGGCATTGATTCAATGAAGTGGCGATAGGTATTCTGGGGTATCTGGTACCATAATGTCAACAGCAGGTCCTCCAGTTCCCGTACATGTCTAGGGTGGTTCGTAATTTAGCGCGAACCCACTTTTCTAAGTTGAACCACAAATGCTCGATTGGGTTCATGTCAGGCGAATTTGTAAGCCAGCGAATTAACAGAAAGTCACCAGCGTGTTCTTCGAATCACTTCTAGAGGATTCTAGCAGTGTGTCATGGCACTTTATTCTGTTGGTAATGGTCATCACCAGCAGGGAACACAGTTGCCATGAATGGGTGAACTTGGTCCGCAACGATGTTCAAATACTTGACAGCTGTCAGGGATTGTGCTATTGGGATAATAAGGCCTAAACCCACACAGCACAGAATATTTCGTATATGTTACAGGTACGTAACACTGAAACATTGAGACTTTTCAGATAAGTTGCGCAATGTAACAGTAATGTTTCAGAAACCTTTCGGTTTCGTCAAAATGTCCGCAAACGTTACGTAACTTTGAAACATAACTCATACGTTACAGTGAAAGGTCTTTGTAACTTCAAGATACCAACTTCATATTACTGTTACGTGTTTGAAAGATATTTGTAACTTCATTACATTATTGTTACGTAATGAGATAGGGGGTTTTCGTAAAAAGGAACTCGTCTACGTGCTGCTTCAAGGAGGCATGTGGTCGATTCCTGGTCAATCATGACGTCAGTCGTAGCCATTGTTTTTGCCATATTTTCTTTGTGTTCAACTATAACAATTTGTGTGCCACGTGGTCCTACCGAACATGTTTTGCTCGCCAATTTTTTTTTACCTCCCCACATGGTCTCGCCGATATCTTTTGTACGCCTTTTTGTTTTCCCCCACCAGAAAATTTTACGGTGTGACGTCACGACGCTAGGGAAATTTTCTTTCCTAGGAAATTCAAATCCTCGAAGTCATGCCAGGTTCGAACTGCTGTCCAGCGAGTTTCTAGGCAGATCAGATCATATGTAGAGGATTTTAGGAAGGAAGTGTCTGACCCCAGGTCTTAAATAACCCTTAGAAATAGGAAGCTAGGAGATTTGGGCTAGAGTGCCCAATAGGAAAGTGACACTAAAGCGAGGTAGAAAGGGGGAGGAAGACGCCCTTATTTATTACCGGGGATCAGTACCCGGGGTCCGACGGCTTAACGTGCCCATCCGACGCACGGCGAGTATTTAGTGGTTCGAACGTTCGTACCTGCCCAGGATCGAACCTGAGGTTATCTCCACGGCAGTCAGAACGCTGACCACTAGGCCACCCGAGGCAAAGGGTTTCTAAGCAGATGCATTATCCCACTCGACCATGGGACGCCTCGCGATTACAGCGTTCTGTAGGAACTAACGAGAAGGCCAGTGCTTTGCGAATACGTTGTTTAATAGAAATGCATTCTTTTTTCCACGGATCATTTTATTTTTCTGTAGGATGACTTAAATTTCTCCATGATTAATCAACGAAATGTATCTTTTAATGTATATCTTAATCTGTTTTTTTTAAATGCTTTGCGAATACATTATTTAATGGAAATGCATTATGTTTTTTCCATAGATCATTTTATTTTTCTGTAGGATGACTTAAATTTCTTCATGATTAATCAACGAAATGTTCCTTTTAATGCATATCTCACTCTTTTTTTCAAAACTTGCGTAGTCGTTAAACTTTTCAATATATCAACATTACTTTTTTTTTACCTTTACAAATTAAAAACTACTTTTATTGAGACTTTTTTCTGATTCAAAACCAACAAACGTACTAAGATATTATACACTGGTGTGCAAAACTTAATGACGGACACTAGTGTACACTAACTAGCTAACTCCGGGTACGGAGAAGTGGCCACCGGAGAACTGAACACATTGGAATCAGTGCCATTAAATTGTCCTGCATAAACACATTTAGTGTGGCTATATTCCCGCTACTTGAGCAACTATTGTTCATAAAATATATTTTTTTAATATTTCATTTCAGTAAGAAATTTAGACATTTCCATGATTTTCGGGCCAAAGACAAAGCGCAGAACTGGCCACCGAAGAACTGACCACCGGAGAACTGACCACCGGAGAACTGCCCTCAAACATTTTAAAGGGCCGTATAAAAATTGCGTTCTGGAATGCTCCGTGGCTACGTCTCCCGAGATTGGTTATCTGACACACATAACATTTCCGTAATTTCGTATTTTTTATTTACGATATTTTTCAAGGTTTATAAATTACAGCTAAACAAATTCTCTGCGGGTATGTGCAAACCCAGCAAACTTATGGGGGGGGGTTAAAACCTAAAATATGAAATGTAAAAAAATTCTGGACCGATCAGGATATTTTCAGCGTTTACAAGCTACAACTCAACAAATTATCTGAAGGCATGTGCCTACCCAGGAAACCTGTCGGGTGGAGGTGGGGGGTGGGGTAATACAAAAAGTGTAGAATATAAAGCATTTCTTGTCAGATCGGGAGATTTTCAGCATTTACAACCAGAAATACTTTATGTTTTATAATTTAGGTATTAACACCCCCCCCTCGAGAGGTTTCCTGAGTCAGCACATGCCATCAGAGAGTTTGTTGCAATGTAGGTTGTAAATGCTGAAATTCTCTCGATCGGGTCAGAAATTCCTTATATTTTGTACTTTTGGTGCCCCCCCGCCCCCGACATGTTTCCTGAGGTAGCACATGCACTCAGATAATTGGTTGACTTGTAGGTTGTAAATGCTGAAAATCTCGCGATCGGGCCAGAAATTCTTTAATTTTATACTTTTGGGTATTGCCCCCCCCCCTCCGGTTTGCTGCGTAGGCACAGGCCCTCAGATAATGTGTCGAGTTATAGCTCGTAAATGCTGAAAATCTCCCGATCGGACCAGAAATGCTTTATATTTTATACTTTTGATGTTACCCACCCCCTCCCCCCACAGGTTTCCTGAGGCAGCAGATGCCCTCAGATAACTTGTTGACTTGTAGCTTGTAAATGCTGAAAATTTCCCGATCGGACCAGAAATTCTGTATATTTTACACTTTTGGTATTCCCCCCCCCCACCTCTGCCCCCGTGATAGTTTTTCTGAGTCAGCACATGCCCTCAGATAATTTGCAGACTTGTAGTTTGTAAAACCTGAAATCTTTTGTTGATTTGCAGATGCAAACATTTTTTGTAAGGAATTACATTAATAATCGCAATTAAGAAAAGACGAAATTATGGAAACTTTATATGATTCAGATAACCAACCTCTGGGGGTCGTGGACATGAAGCGGTCAAAATGCAATTTTCATACGGCCCCTTAAAATTTTTGTGGCCACTTCTCCGGTGGCCAGTTCTCCTACACCCAGCTAACTCGAGTACGACAGTACCACCAAAGAATATCGCAGTAGCACGTGGAACGACTACAAGAGTGCTTCGATGAAATAGCATAAATGCGCATGCGCATCCACGCCGTTGCCAAATCAAAAATATTAAATATCGCCGGAATGCAACATCAAGGTAACAATTATGTACAATGGAAACTATAAAGCAGTAGTATCGGTGACTGCTATTTTTAACGTAACCGTAATGTACAAAGAGTTATGTTCCAAAATAGATGTTGCTGAAACGTAATTGTACGATATCTCTGAAAGTGTAACGAAAATGAGAGATTGTCACATTGCTGATACATATCCGAAACGTTTTTTGCTGTATGGGAAGTGTCCCAAGAAAACATCGTCAACAGCATAACACCGTCGCCGCCGGCCTGTTTCCGCCCAACAGCATGACACCAGCATAACATTCAGATACCATTGCCTCCGTTAGTAATCGGCGTACCCGCGCTTGACCGTCTACGTGATGCATCAGGAATCTTGATTCGTCAGACCAGGCCACTTTCTTCCAATCATTCACGGTCCAATCTTGATGATCTTGGGGCTCATTTCATGCGTTGTTGGCGATGACGTGCTGTCATCAGCATGGGGATCCATCCGGCTGGATCTTCGGCTAAGCAGGCCCATGCGCCGAAAGCTGCGATGAACTGTATATTGTGACACATTGCCCTGATCACCACTGTTGTAGCTGCGGGTGATTTATTGCAATGTGGCCCTGCGGTCGCTGCGAAAAATGCGCAACAATCTCCGCTCTCGTGTGGCATCAGTGAGCTGCAGACGGTACACGGCTGGACAACGGTTCGTCGTTTGGCCATGTGTGCACCACTTTTGATACGTTCTCACTACAGCGACACGTGAACAACCCACAAGCCGCGCCGTTTACGAGATCGTAGTTCTGAGGCGTCGTGCCATCACAATTTGTCCTTTTTCAAACTCCGATAAATCGGCAGCTTTTTCCATTCTGACTCCGAACACTCTACTAACCGGAAGCCGGCCCTCGGGTTGTATATATACTGCTCTGTGAACTTCACCTGCGCCACCGTTCGGTCCCCAGGCGCGCTCATTTCTCTAGGCTGGGGGTGGTCATAGCTCATCGGTGTACGCTGTGTAAGTGAAGTTTATGTACATCTGCATAAAGGTTTCTAATTCAGTGGTCGATGTGTATAAGAAATAACATATAATCGTACCAGTGAAAATGTATATTAAAGACAGGAAAGATATTATGGTAATTTTCTATAAAAGAAGAAATCATCAAAAGTATACTACAGTTTTTTGATAAATAAGGTAGGCTCAAAAAGTTCCTGGAATCGTCTCCGAGTGTGGGAATGAAGAATGGCGCTGGAGATTTTTCGGTTTCAGAGGTTGGCAGCACCCATGACGTTGTCTGACGGCAAGTATAATTTCATGGCAATTCCCATTTCCTGTCTGTGAGGAGCACCAGTAGTTTCACTGTTTACCATGTGTTTAATAACGTCGCAGTTGAAAATATCAGCAACTGAGCAACGTGCAAAACATCGAATTTTGTGTTTTTCTTCAAAAATCACCGTCAGCCATGCTTCAGCAAGAATACGGTGAAATAGCAATGAAGAAATCCAAGTTTATAAGCTTTTCCGTGATGGTCGTGTGAGTGTGGATGATGGTCGCGAGGGCTGAAGATATCATCGGAAAGGCGATAAAGGCGGATAAATAAGTTTTAAACAATGGATCACAGGAATGCTTCAAACAGCTTTATGGACGTTGGAAAAGGTGTGTAGCCTGCCCAAGGAAACTATTTCAAACGAAATGCGGTGTAAATAACTGTGTTATTGCTTTCTGTATAAAAAGGGAATTTCCGAGAACTTGATGGTCTACAACGAGGTAGGTTCAAATTTTCCGGAATTTAATCCTACCTCGTTGTAGACTATCGGTGTTGTGCAGTTGGCAAAAGCGTGTGGCTGTGTGGCAGGCAGCCTGCTGGGATTTCGAATCCCGTAGCCGACCTTCGCGGTTTTCCGGGTTTTCCACAAATGCAACATGGATGGATCTCTGAAATTAGCTCTGAACGCACCCGGTTATACGTCAATTCGTCGTGCCCAATTCATTACACACTCAGTTCGTCGAGTGCAAATTCTTCGCCCGTCAATTCGTCACAGTTACCAATTCATCGCAGGCTGAATTCGTCGCAGGCAAATTCATCGCGAGCAAATTCGTCGACTACTCAATTTGTCGTGGTCGAATTCGTCGTATTTCGACCCTCCTCAATGAAATACTTTGTGGAGTTTGTAAGAGGTCTTTGAGCATACCAACCTGAAAAAATTCTTCGGGAGGATGGTTAGGGGGTGAGCTGCCGTTACGATATTGAATGTTGTATAACTTGTGGATCTTTCATGTTCCATGTGACATGTCTCCTCTTTCCCGGGGACCCGGTGGTCTTTTGAGGGATACAGTGGTTCAGGAGGGTTGGGGCCACTGTCATTCGGTTGCTCTTGTTGTAGTAAATGTAACTAGTCTGTCCGTTCGGGTCTATGTATGGGAGCACGATATCTCTGCTTCTGAAAGTCAGATTAGAAAAATTCTTTCTCCACCGGAAATTAGTAAGTGTCTTCTCAAGATCTTACATGTTTCTCCATCAATCTGCCTGTCCGTCAGGCTGTATATTTGCAAACATTATATTTCCACTTTTGAAAGTCAGATTCAAAAAATTCGTTCTGTATCGGAAAGAGGTAAGCTCATCGTGGTCGCGTACAGAATCATCATATTTTGTAGCATGGTACCAATGTTTACAGCTATACGCCCATTTTAACATATTTTGGAGAAAGCCCACCCCCTCCCAAAGCTCGCGAACCTCGCGGACGCTTCAGGGGGAACACTCCTGGATACACTGACCGACTCCAGCGGTCCAGAATATAAAATTACGAAGTTGGGGCAGCCCTCCTCCAAACCCAAGCACCTCGGATCTCTCTTACAGACTTCACCAGATTTCTGGGTGGAAAGGACAACCCACAAGTAGAGCCTGCTACTCAACACAACATGAAGCATGGAAATTGCGAGCAAATAACTTTACTTTAAACACTATGTCTCCGCTCGTTGAAACCTGGGGGGAGGGGGGATTATTCACCCCACCCTCCTGAAAATTCGTGTACAGAATCATCGTATAAAGCATGGTGGCAATGTCTACAGCTCTACGTACATTTTAATATGGGGGGGGTGCCAGCTCGCCAACATCGCGGACGCTTCAGGGGGAACATCCCGGATACACTGACCGACTCTAGCGGTCCAGAATATAAAATTACGGAAGTTGGGTGCAGCCCTCCAATCAAAGCACCTCGGATCCTTCTTACAGCCCACCAAATTTCTGAGGGACTGGCATTTCCACAAGTAGGGTCTACTGCTCGATACAACAGTAAACACGAAAAATGCGGACAAATCCCTTTCGTTAGGCTTATACAAATCTCCGTCCTGCGATCCCCTACCGCCCGAAGACACCGAAGTCATCCGAGGTGCCATGGACCTGCAGAACAATGTAAAGTACACTAAGAATAAATCAATGCAATGTACAAGAGTTAAATTTAACACTGCAAAAGCAACCGAGGGACAGTGGCCCCCACCCTCCAAAACCACTGGATCCCTTAAAAGACTTCACCGGGACTCCGGGAAGGAGGAGACATGTCACATGGAACATGAAAGATCCACAAGTTATAGAACATTCAAAATCGTAACGACAGCCCACCCCCAACCATCCTCCTGAAGGATATTTTCAGGTTGGAGAGCTCAAAGACCTCTTAGCCGCCGCAGTGGTCCAAGCAATGGCTTCTGATCGTTCGTCCGAAAGGTGTCCGGGTTCGACTCCTGGTGAGACATGGATGCTTTGTTTGTCTTACGGCACTGGCTCTTTCCCTTTCCTGGAACCAGTGGCCCTAAGTTAGGGAAGGGCGACTGCTTATAGCCCATTGAGTTGCTCACGGTGATCGTTAAACCTCCAAAAAAAAAAAAAAAAAAAAAAAAGAAGGAAAAAAGATTTATTACAAACTCCAAAGTATTTCACTGAGGGGGTCGAAATACGACGAATTTGCTCGCGATGGATTTGCCTGCGACGAATTGAGCCTGCGATAAATTGGTAACTGCGACGAATTGACGCGCGATGAATTTGCACTCGACGAACTGAGTCTGCGACGAATTGACGCGCGACGAATTGGGCACGACGGATTGTCGGGACACTGGACGCACCGAGCCATTTCTGATGGTCGCCCGTCGATCCATCATATAACTCTTCATCGCCGGTTCCAAGCCCGGATGAGAAAGGAGGAAATCTATGATCTGCTGTAGTATACTCCGCCATTGCTGGTCCCAATCCTGAATGAGTCAGCAAGGACATGCGGCTTTAAAACTCCTGTGAAATCATTACGTGAGAAAAATGAAGCCTCAAGCGTAGTGACCCCACTTGTGGTTGTTACTGGATCCAGGGGTGTGCGGCGCACGGAGGCCCATGGCTCTTAGGGGCCCAATTGCTCACTATCTTTCTTACGGAAACCTCTTTTTCTTTACATTGAGCGTAAGAAAATTTCAAAATGACATTTTTATGGCATAAATTTATTTTCAAATCATGTAGATCTAAGCAGTGGCGTAGCGTGAATCTTTCTTCCCCTCCCCTGAAAAATATGTTCTAAGGCCATATGTGAAATTTTTGAGCCCCATCCGAAAGAAACCGAAGTGCCCGCTTGCTACTGAATAGCTCAAACTCCCTCCTCCTGCAAATGCGCCCCATGCTTGTTAGATCTAGTAGCGTCCCATGCGCGACGCTACTAGATCTAACAAGGGGACCTTACAGCTGACCACCCGGGGATTTCGGTGAATTTTTTTAAATGAAAGTAGAGGCAAAATGACGATATATGTGTCCCGGCATTTGATCTAATGCCTCTTATTTTCGGAATAAAAAATCATAACGATCCGAGGACAGAAAAATGAACGCAATTCGTGATTGGTACTTTACTGTAATATCACGAGGTCCTGCAACAGTATGTTATAGCCTACATTTCCTGTTATAGTGGCTAATGTCGAAAAGCTGGGAATGAACAGTGAACTATCAATAGCAGCAGAGAACAGAATGCCTGCATTTTCCCACCCTCCCTTAAAGTTCTCTCATTCTCACTTTCCAGAATTCAGTGAGAAGTTACAACATTGTGTGATATAGGTAGATACTCAATGAAACAGAGACAATTTGGACATCTTGTTTCTAAGATTGTGGAAGGACTAACGGCGGAATATGGAAATGCAGGACCTCGTAACATCGTAGAAATCAGTGAAATTAACGAAAGAGCATTTCAGCAGTTTCGTGAAAAACATTATCTGACCATTTTGCGAAGAAGAGAAGTTTCTATTGATCTTGGATTCATGGGGAGGTCAAACAAATCCAGCACACTTTAATTGTGTCTTCACAAAGGACAACGGCACTTGTTCTTCTACTGTTGAAATCATTCCACCTTATTGTACCCCATACTGTCAACTTTGTGATGTGTACCTTTTCCGTCAAGTAAAAAAAATATTAAAATATTACAAAACTCTGTCGAACTTTTAAAAGAAAATAGGCGTTTAAACAAGCGAGAAGATGCCCTGAAGATCCATTCACTTATACATCTTCAACTTTCTGCGCCGATTTTCAAGAATATGTTGCAGTACGCTTGGTTTGCTGCGAAGTTAATAAATAAAAGAAAGGTTTTGGGAAATGTGAACGAAGTGTGTTTTCCGGACGACGTTCGACAAACGAAATGTAAGTGTTCGAACAGTTCTTTTATCAAATGCTCGCGGTTGTAGAGAAGTGTTATGTTTTCATTGTTTTTATGATAATTATCATCCGCAACTTTGTGTACCAATAAACGATAGCGAAACCTCCGATAGTGGTACCTAACAACATATAAGTTATGTCAGGTCTTCAAATAAAAGTACGTAATTATACTTTATAAGCTAAAATGTGATATGTCGATTCTCCTAACAATTCCTCTATCCCCATATGTGCTATTTATTATTAAACTCCATTATTCAACAATTACTTCTACAAGTTCCTTATTATTTGTTAGTGAAACTACACCGAATTGCCATTGACATTAGCTAGATCATGTAAATATTGCACAAAAATACATATGTTTCATTGAGTATTTATCTATATCACACAATGTTGTTGTAACTTCTTACTGAATTCTGAAAAGTGAGAACGAGAGAGCTTTAAGGGAGGATGGAAAAATGCAGGCATTCCGTTCTTTGCTGCTAATGATAGTTCACTGTTCATTCACCGCTTTTTGACATTAGCCACCATAACAGGAAATGTATAGGCTATGACACTCTGTTGCAGGACCTCGTGACATTACAGTAAAGAATCATTTACAGGTAATCACGAATTACGTTCATTTTTTCGTCCTCGGATCGTTATGATTTTTTATTCCGAAAATAAAAGGCATTAGATCAAATGCCGGGACACATATATCATCATTTTGCCTCTACTTTCATTTAAAAAAAAAATCACTGAAATCCCCGGGTGGTCAGCTGTAAGGCCCCCTTGTAAGTTGTAAGCACCGTTTAGTTCTCTTTTACACCTCTGCGGGAATCCGAAATTTCAGCGACGTAGCAAAATAGCACCGTTAGGAGACTTAACCAAGATCAAAGTTGACAGGTTTTCTAAGGGAGAAGAAAAGAAGTAGTTGCAAGTTCTCCCACATGGATTAATATTGACAACTATTCGCTTTGATAGACTTCCTCACCTCGGCGGATGTTTACAGACTTCCTCACCTTCCGGAATGTTTAAAATCTCATCCTGGGAATTACACTTTAAAGCCTCAGTTGACTGAATGCTGAACGGCACTTCACCTGGGGACAATGAGGTAGGTGGTGGAAGGCCTCTGAGAAATATTTCGCACGGAGGTCCAAGCAGATCCGTCTCTGCTCGTGGTGGGATTCATTCCGCTGACGAAAAGAAATCACCTCATCTTTTTAGTTATTGTTTGGGAGTTTGACGATCACCGTGACCAACTCATATGGGTTAATTTAGGGTCTCTGGCTTTACGAAAGGGAGAGAACCAGTGTCGTAGGACAAACACACTATCCGTGCCTCACCGGAGATTCAAGCCCGGACCCGTCTCGGACGAAAGGTTGGAATCCAGCGCTTAGACCACTGCGCCACCGGAACTGCAATGACTTCACTGTAGACTGACTGTACAGAAGGATCTATTATTAAAAAATAAAAACGAGTCAAAATTTCTTGACGAAACTAGCAGTCTGAAATATCAGTGAATCCTACTTTTATGATATCTGTTAAAAAAATTAACACATTAAAACAGGCATTACAGCGAGCACTTTTTCCAGTCCTTATATAATATTAGTCATTTGTGTTAAGTAAAGAATAAATAAAAAAATTAAACAAGTTAGTAAAATCATGCAATGCATTGATCGTGATACGCTTTCCAACATACCAGAAATCATTACTCAAGTTATGAGTATAATGGCTGTAGAATAAATCTCGCTCCTGTGATCTGATCTTTGACCCCATTTCGATGATATTCAACAGAACCGCTTCAGTATACCTCCGGAACAACATACCAAAGTTTGTCGCAATAGAAGCATTTTTACTCAAGTTATGAGGATAATGGCTGTGGAATAAATCTCACTCCTGTGCACTGGCCTTTGACCCCATTTCGCCCATTTTCAATAGGGTTCGTCCCCAGGTGGTCCCCTACCACATACTAAAATGTCATTGAAATCGAACCATATTTACGCAAGTTATGACGCATAAGGTCAATGGAATGAATTTCTCTCCTATGTCCTGACCTTTGACCCCATTTCGCCTATTTTCAATAGGGTTTGTCCCCAGTGGTCCCCTACCACATACTAAAATTTCATCGAAATCGAACCATTTTTACACGAGTTATCATGCCAACGGGCTGATAGACAGACGGACAGACAGACAAACGGACAGACGGAGGGACAGACAGACGGAGGGACGGACAAAGCTGGAGCATATACGCTTCTTCAACCTACCGTTGGAAAGCGTAAAAAAGGATAGACTGGCTGATTTGCGGTAACATTGTGCTTCTCACTGGAACATGGAAATGTCAGAATTTTACGTTTCCCGTGCTTGTGGCAAGACATTCACTAATGCCAACGCGAGTACAGGCACTGACGTCATGAGCAAAACTGAATTATTTAAATCACTGTATGGTATCTGTATGTCCTGCATTGCAAACATGGCTAATCAAGAGGCCGTAGGGAAAGGAGAGAGGGAAAATTGTGACTCTAGTGTATACCTCAGAGAAAAAGGCTTTGCTAAAGGATTCAGTGTTATCCCTTCTGCGTTAGCTACGTTCTCCAAGGATCGTGACATAATTCAAAAAAAGCTAAAATGATGAAACTCGGTATTGATCAAAACGAAGTCGGGATGCGCTGTTTATTCTGTAACAAACATTAACGAGATTGTATGCGTGGTTTCCAGATATTCGTGCAAGACACGATACTGTAAGTGATCCACTTGCTTGGCCGAAACGTTCAGTTTTTCACACATCTGCTTGAACTTGAGAGCTTTCAAGCAAGTTTTGGGTGGCTTGACAGATTTTGAAAGCTCCATAAATCATATAAGAAGCACTCTATCAGTCTGCAGCAAATGTTTTCTTTCTTTTTTTTTTTTTTTTTTTTTTTTTGCTTTTCCTAAGACTAGAAGTACGGGTATATCGAAGCATAAACAGTTCAAAGTAGTGTTAACATTAATTTAAAGCCAAAATATGTATGAAAATACCTATTTTTTTTTTTTTTTTAATTGGAGATTTAACAACCACCACGAGCAACTCAATGGGCTATAAGCAGTCGCTCGCCCCTAATTTAGGGCCACTGGTTTCAGGAGAGGGAGAGAGCCAGGGCTGTAAGACAAACACAACATCCATGCCTCAGTGGGATTTGAACCCGGACCCATCTCGGACAAATGGTCAGAAGCCAGCGCTTAGATCACTGCGCCACCGGTAGCGGCTGTTCAACTGTTGGTGAGCTGTTCACAAAGCAACGCACCGAAAAATGAGTATATGTAAAAAAGTGACTTTCATGGATGTGAAATTTTTTCACACCGAAAAATTATTGATGCTTCTAGACATTGCGCAGGAGCAAAGCTAATTATCTCATAAATAATTGCTGGCTAGCGCAACTGTCGTAGGTGCCTGCTACTGTTGCATCATGGGTGTATGTGGAATAAAATTTGCGTATGTCGATTGTTTTGTTTCTGAGTTAATGAATCCTTTGAGAGTCTAAGGTTACAGGGAGTCGCCCGTCCTTAATTAGAAACCATTGGCTCCAGGAAAGAGACAGAGCTGGCGCCATTGGACAGATGCACCTCCTGTACCTCTTCTAGGACTCGAGCTGTCCCAGCTCGGAAAATTATGCGGAAGCTCACGCCTCTGACCACTCGGTCACTAGGGTGGCTGCATATAACAATGACAGGTGCTGTTACGGTATGTTATGTATAGCCTCACCCTCAGTGCAGAAAAGTGTGTTACCAGTGAAATAATGGAGTCCACAAAACCTCCATGTTATGCTGTAGTAGTTCAGAAAAAAGGTAAATGTTGCCAAGACTTGAAACATTATCAACATCGATAGAAAAAGCTTGCCTGGCGGAAAGAGCCTCAAATGGTTCCAAAGTTTTCGGTCCGGCAATGTTAGCAAAACACGTTTGCCATGAGTCTGTTGCCTCCCATTTCAGGAAATTTACTTTGAATAAATCATCGGCAAGCTCTGCTACGTTGACATCTAAAAGAAATCGTGACAGACCTCATCAACTTCTCTCTACCCTCGGTATATGACGCTGCTTGGTCAGGCCATCTGTTACTACACTGTAAAAAATAAGTGGTGTGAATTCACAGAAAATATCTGAAAATAACTTGCAGCAAAATTGCCAGTAGATATCCGTGCTTTTCAGAAATTTCTGTTTTTAAAAGTGCCCGTTTATTTTGACTTCCTTATTTTCACAGATTCTCCGTAGTCAGAAATTCCATTTATTTCGGAAAAATCCATTTCAGGGTTTTTCGTATTTAAACTGAAATTTCGCAAAACAGACGACCCTGCATTTTTCAGCCATTTCCCCAAATAATCCTTCCGCTCCAGTCAGGATTGAACCCGTGCGCTGCTTTGGCTGGTTGAACCGATAACGCACGCCTTTAACCACTGAGCCACAGACACTCGGAAATTCGACTCACGTACATCGTAAAACAAATTGCGCGACAATGAATTTTTTTGTCTGCGACTGATTTAGTCACTTTGACAAATTAAGCATTTTTCATCCTGATTTTTCGAAGCAACAAAATGCTTTGCAACTTGATATTTTTAAACTGACAATGACTTTCAGTTATCTTTAAAAAAGGTGAAATGTTCTTTTTTATAGTATTATTTCACACACACACACACACGCACACATACACACACAAAACAAAAAAACAACAACTCCTAAATATAAAATTTACTCTTGATAGCTATATAATAGCTTTTGTCTTAAGTTGTCCAAAAACTGATACATAGACATCGTATAACCATCTGTACAATAAGTACCCGGTTTCTTACAGTTACAGAAACACAATATATACACTACTGGCCACCCAAAATGTAACACCAAGAAGGAAGCATCCGATTGGCCTGAAATTCCCATCATGCGTCGCCCGCGAGAGGACATGCAAACGATTAGCATTGCAGGGCATATGCAAATCATGAGCGCCCGACACGCCACCGAGAAGCACTATAAAAAGGGTGCACAGTAAGTAGTGGAAGTGTGTTGTGCTGCCGGACCTGTGCGTGGGAAGCTCCCTGATGCGTCGTCGCAGAATACGGCAGTCATTCCAGTACGTTTCGGAGTTCGACAGAGGACGAATAGTGGCTTATTGCGACAGCGGTTTATCGTACCGAGACATCGGCGCCCGTGTGGGACGACATCCAGCCACAGTGAGGCGAGTATGGATTCGGTGGGCGCAAGAGAGACGGACGGACGGACCGACGAGAGCGATTGCCGCAGCTGCGGCACTCCACCGAACGAGAGGACCGGCATGTTGTGCGGCGGGTATTGACGGCTCGCACCGTCACATCACGAACGTTAGCGCAGGAATTAGGGTGTTGCGCAACAACCTGTGTCAGCACGTACCGTTCGACGTCGTTTGCAGGAGCGGGGACTTGTCGCACGGCGCCCATTGCTCTGATTACCATTGACGTTACACCACCGGTGAGTGCGGCGGTAGTGGGCCGTTGAACGCCGCACCTGGCCAAAGCCTCTTTCGTTCGATGCCGCGGCGTGTAGCGGCCGTTAATGCCAGCCATGGGGGCCACACGAACTATTGATGTCTGCGTGTTCCGCAAGTCGCATGGGCCTGTATGCTCAATCGTTTCATCTTTGTATCTGTTGTTATGTGTCCAGTAAATCTGGCTTTGCTATCTCGCGTCCTTTTTGGTGTTGCATTTTGGGTGGCCAGCAGTGTATACTAAATAGCTAGTGCACAAAGAAATATCCTGTGCCACAATAAACAAAATTCACGCGATATGCTATCCACAATATCCGACCTCGCTACTGAACTTCTAAATTCGACAGACCGTTGAAGTTTAAAAGTTAATCAAACCCCAAGTATTCTCACCAAACGTTCGTATTACCGGTAATTTCTCGTCATACGCAAAAGTGAGAACGGAGTTTTTCTGTTAACATACGAAAGGTATTGCGGAAAGGTTTCTGAAAATTCAGAATTTTCTGTTAACACATCTCTAAAACGGTAATTTACGTCAATATGAGAAAGAAACTGCGGAAAGGTTTCTAAAAATTCAGAATGTTCCCGTGGCACGAAAAATCCATGAAATTCAGGTTTCTTTCCGTCATTCCACGGAAAAGGTTGTATCAGAAATATGCTTCGTTAAGGTGGTTCCACCTAAAATTTCTGCCTTATGTTTCTAATGGTAAAACTTGTTTACATATTTTCTTCGCAATTAATGTATTTCCAGGATTAAAAATTTGAACATCGATAAAATTAACTTTAAGTTATGGCGTGGGATACTTAATACTTGCTAAAACATAACCATAAGTAAGCAATCCAACATTTGTTTGTATATTGACGTCATCAATGTACAGGTCGCCATCTAATAACAGGTCTGAACGATACTCAAAGAAAAACGATTGATTTTTAATATAATTATGATTATGTTTTAGCAAGTATTAAGTATCCCATGCTATAAGTTAAAGTTAGTTCTATCGATGTGCAAATTTTCATCGTTGGGAATACATTACTAGCGAAGAAAATATGTAAAGAAGTTTTACCATTGGAAACATAAGGCAAATATTTTGGGTGGAACCACCTTAATTCACAAAAGAAATGACGGAAAGTGGCTCGTGAATTTCAGAAAAATGTTTACAGTGTACGCAGACGGAATATAATATATTCCAAATATACACTGCCGGACAATTGCTAAGGACGGATGACAATAGCAACCATAAAATGGAAGGCAGGAAAATGTGTTAATTAGCATAAGTGCGGGATACAGTAAGACGTGTTGTGCGTATGCAAATTTTGGATTGCCGAACTTGTTCGTGACGTCATAGCGCTGATAAGAGATATAAAGGATTTGACGCGTATTGACCGTTGTTGTTCAAACGCAAAGTTGAAAGGGAAAGAATCAATTGATGAACTTGCAATTTTCAGTATGTCTTCCCGACATCACCTAGATGATTTTACGCGTGGCCGTATTATTGGCAAGATTGAAGAAGGGCGAAAAATAACAGATGTTGCCAGGGAGTTCGACGTCAGCCACAGTGTTGTTTCAAGGCTTTGGAAATCATTTCAAACAAATGGAGAGTGTAGCAAACGTCACGGGGAGGTCGTGTTCGCAGTACGACACCTGCAGAAGATCGGTACATAGTGCTATCAACAAAAAGACACCGGCGCAGCACAGCTAGTGAGGTAGCAAATCAGTTTATAGCTGCTACTGGCAAGCGGATCTCCCGAAAAGCTGTCGCCAGACGTTTGCATGAAGGAGGACTATACGCCCGCCGTCCTGTTGTGTGCATCCCATTGTCCAGACGTCACCGTACCGCCCGTTTGCAATGGTGCCATCAACATCGCAATTGGACTGATAACGACTGGTCTGCTGTCCTCTTCTCAGATGAGAGTAGATACAGTCTATCGTCTGATTGTCGACGACAACTGATCTGGCGTGATAGTGGTACTGCATATTTTCCAGCAAACATACAGGAAAGTGACCGATATCCGACATGTAGTGTCATGGTATGGGCTGGCATCATGATCAATGGCCGTACGTCCCTCTATGCGCTTCCAACTGGGACTATGACTGGCCAACGATACATTAATGATGTTCTGTTACCTCATGTTCGCATGTTCCGTGGTGCTGTCGGTAATAGATGCATTTTCATGGACGACAACGCAACATGTCATCGAACAGTCGCTGTCCAGGAGTGTCTTGAGAGCGAGGATATTCAACGCCTCGTATTGCCAGCACGTTCTCCAGATCTGAATCCCATTGAAAATGTGTGGGATGCTTTGGGGAGGAGTCTTGCTGGTCGCCAATGCCCTCCAATAAACAAGGACACCCTCATCCGTGCACTGACAGAGGAATGGGATAAATTACCCCAACAGCTGCTTGATAATGTTGTGCAAAGCATGACACGACGTGTGGAATCTTGCATCGCCCTCCATGGTGGCCATATCCCGTATTGACATCTTACGCCGGAACGCCTGCGGACGGTAATTGCATTTTTTCACGTTTACGTATTCTGCACAAAATGGCCTGTTTGTCCCTTGAACACGTTCCAAAGCCTTCTGGATTTCAGAGCACAATAAATTGTCTTTCTTGTAATGTCCTGGCATTCTGACATTATTTTATTTCACTTGGTATCCAACCACACTTACTTTTTTATGCGCTATATAGCCGTTTACGATCCGTCCTTAGCAATTGTCCAGCAGTGTATTATATTCTGCTAAATAAACAAATACGTCGCTCTTTCCACGTTTTAGCAACACAGAGCAACCGAAAAATTGTTATTTGGTCATCGCCGGGGATTTGAATCCCGGATCTCTCGATATCTAGCCGAGCGTGTTAGCCTTACACCACGGTGGCCAACAATCCACGGTGCTACGTGTGTTTTTAAGTCAGCTTCTGACATCATAAATCCCTAAGATGGGCTCAGTTGCTGAGACGTCTCCATCTGGTGGGGATTAACGGCACTGGCTATGTATAAATTATAGCAGTTAAATCCAAAGTAAAAATCCTCCAAATACGTGGCGTCAGTAAATAAACAAATACGTCGCTCTTTCCACGTTTTACCAACGCACAGCAACGAAAAATTGTTATTCATTCACCGCCGGGGAATTGAATCCCGGATCTCTCGATATCTAGCCGAGATTGTTATAACAATTTTTCGGTTGCTGTGTGTTGGTAAAACGTGGAAAGAGCGACGCATTTGTTTACTTACTGACGCCACGTATTTGGAGGATTTATATTCTGGTTGTCGTAAAATCATCAGCATAGCGATATTTTAACAAAATTCGGGACATTTTTGTTGTCTTATTTCTCTTCCAGTATTTACGATGCACGTATACTCCAATGCGGAAAAATGCCTTGGTCAATAGAGTAATCTCGTCCAAGGACCCTCTCTCATAAGACAATTCTTAGTATGCCACTATCGTCGTTTATATTGTGTTGTTATGTAAGTAGCGTTTTAGAATTTTCTGAATATGATTTACTTAAATGCAGCCGCTACGATGCCCGAGTGGTCAGAGGTGTGGGCTTCTGACTAATCTTCCTAGCTGGGCCCTTTCGCTAGTCCCATATGAGGCATGGGGAGAGGGGTATGTCTGTCCGCACTGGTCCTATCCCCTCCTGGAACCAATGGCCCCAAATTTAGGACGGGTTCAATACAGCCGTAGGTGCTCACACAAGTGCAGTTAAACCTGGAAACAAAATCAAAAGAAAATGAGTGCTCAAATACGAGGATAGTACTGATCGAAAGTGGTATCAAGATTCCTTCTGGTACGACGTCACTTAGAGAGCTTTCCAAAGATCGTGTAGGTTTTACTAAGTACCCATCCGTGGGGTCGTTAAACTTAACACAATATTAAGTAATTTGCTGTGATAGACAACCGTGTACGCTAATTTCTGAGAGGACGACCTTTCCGCTGGTAAATTGCATTTTAATGTCTGAGTGAGCGATGATTTACACGGAATTGGTTACGGGAGCGTAAGGTGGGATTGATTTGTGAGCCATTGGCCTTTTCAAGCGCAATCCACGTATCGACACTCAAAACGGGAGAATTTATTGATTGCCGATAGTTTATGCACACCAAATAAAAAATCAGGATATAGAAAAAACTGTGCTATAGAAACAAGCTAAATTTTACATGATATGATATTTCGGGCATATTTTGAGTGGGACTGTTTTTATGTACGAAGCTGAGTTCTGTTTATTTGGGCTTTTATATTTTGGTATTTTGCTTTAGAACTGATCCCGTTGCCGAAGTGGTTTCGAGCAGGAGCTGTCGGCGACGACAGGCGAGAATTTACGGCCAATCGGGGCTGTTATGGTCCATTTATCTGTCTCCGCAACCGACATTCGGAATGGTGCTCGCAGCACACCGGCTTGGAAGTCATAAGCCATAAACCCCAAAACCCATAATTTAATGACGGCCGTCGTGGTAAGCTCTGCGTGAATTATTTATTTAACGGCCCGAATTATGTGATTACGGGGCAACTTTCCTTCCTTCGTCCTCTTGGCTCTCAGGTCTGCGGGAATGAATACCGCACATCCAGAAACTTCCTACTGTAGGGTAATTATCATTGTAGAAGAGTCATCGTCTATTAATTCGATCGTTTCAGGTTCCTTGATTCCCGATGTTCTCTTTACGCAGCCGCTGCGGAGGATAATAATCTTTACATGCGTTTCAAATTTCATGCGACACAGGTACTAAAGATAGGAATCACTCCGTGAGGAGGAGAACAGCTTTGCTGGAAACACTTCAAATCAAACGCCGAGGGCTAAGACTTTAAATAAGTCACAATGCACATTCATGCATGCGTACGCATTCGTGGAGCTGCACAGAATAGGGCTCGATTAAAACTCATGAAGTCTTTGACTGCCGAAAATTTCCGTCGGGTTGTTCATGGCGTGGTGCTTAAAAGCAAAACAAGCCGTATGGCCCCAAGTAACCATTTTCTTCGATAGCCCAGAGCGTTCACTTTCTATTTATTTATTTTTAATGAAAGAACTGATTATGGGAAACAAGATCTATGGTGTAAAATTTCTGTGATCAGTTTTTTTTCATTATTCACACATAGAACTGCTTCAAAGACATTTTTTTTGCCCTTGATTTAAATAGATGAAGGTTGTAATTTTCAGGGAAGCGGAACTGCAAAAGTACACTGGTGTGCAAAAATTAAAGAAGAAGAGGAGAAATTAGCATAACAGCGGAACGAGCAGGCAGAACGGACCGAAAGACCACTCAGGAGATAGACTAGGATCCGGTACGGTAGGGCATGCGCATATATGCAGCATGACGTAGGGAGGGGGGGTGTCGGAAGTGTATAAAGCACACGGGCACTGTACGCTCAGCAATTCGGTGAAAGCTATTGCACGGTGTACATCGGTTTGAACGACGTCGAGTTGCTGCCACCGTGTGATATGGCCAACAGGCAATCCAGTAGATGACATATGGATGACTTTACCCGAGGTCGCGTCATTGGGAAGTTGGAAGAAGGTCGAAGTGTGACTAGTGTGGCTGAGGAGTTCGGGATCTCTCACAGCATCGTTTTACGAGATTGGAGAGCATTTCAAATGACAGGAACAGCTGTCCGAGAATTTAGCAGTGGTCGTCCACGAGCAACCACGGCGACAAATAGACCACCTTTGGTATATTGTCCTACAGGGGAGAAGAGACAGACGGAAGAGAGCGGGAGAAATCGCAAGGCACATGCAACAGACAACTGGATGTCCGTTATCGCGTTTTACCGTGGCCAGGAGGCTGCACAAAGGTGGTCTATTTGCACGACGATCAGTACGGTGTGTGCCATTAACGCCTGCTCATCGGAGACGGCGGTTTCTGTGGTGCCAGGAACACAAGAACTGGACACATCAGCAATGGGGTCGAGTTCTCTGTACGGATGAGAGCCGATTTAGTCTGACGAGCGATTCTGGACGTATACACATCTGGAGAGAGCAGAGAACACGCAATCACACCTCCAACATCATCGAAAGGGACCGGTTTGGAGGTGGCGGCGTTCTCGTTTGGGGCGGTATCATGTTTGGTAGCCGTACTGACCTCCACATCTTCCAAGGATGTTCAGTCCCTGGTGTCAGCTATTGTACCGAGGTTCTCCTGCCTCACGTGCGTCTGTTTAGAGGTGCTGTGGGTCCTGAGTTCCTCTTCATGGACGACAACGCTACACCTCATCGTACAGTGGCTGTCGCAGAGCTGTTGGAGAGTGAAGATATTCAACTCACGGATTGGCCCGCAAGGTCCCCGGACCTAAATCCAATCGAACACGCGTGAGACCTTCTCGGGAGACGCTTGGCAGCACGTCACCAGCCGCCAGCAACGATTCCGCAGCTGCGATTGGCGCTACAAGAGGAATGGGCTGCGATGCCTCAACAGCTCCTTGACAACCTCGTCCTCAGCATGGACAGACGTTGTAAATCCTGCAACGCAGTCAGGGGTGATCATATCCCCTACTAAAGACTGGATTTTCCTTGGCAGCTGCCTGTCACATGGACGTTTCTGTCTTCTGTCCAGTTGTGCTCGAAGCTACCTTTTCAATAAAGTGCCTTTGTATCCTTTGGATTCCTTGTTTGGACGGTTTTGCTCACTTGTTCCATATTCTTACATCTTGGGGATTTTATGGTATGATTTGAGTCGATGTGGAGCACTTCTGCACGACGTTACATTCGAAAAAGCGCCTCGTCCGTAATTTTTGCACGCCAGTGTGTGTTGTAGTGAATGACTTGGCAATGCAATCGATGCGCCACTTACGCAGATCAACACGAAATTGGTTTTCGGCGGAGATCGTGCTTCTTGTAATGAGACGGGAAAGTGCAAAAGATATGGGATAAGTGTTCATAATTCTTGAGAACAGTGCCCAAAACGCCGTATCTGTGCAAGATATATTTTACGTACCTGCGGGAAAAGGACTGAAAAAAAAAAAAAGAATCCCCGTTGAGTTACAGGTTATTGTTTATAGACGAACTGTTCTTTTCGGCGCAGCATTAAATACTTTTAGTGTTATCTTGTACTACCCCGAATGTAAACGAGAATAATACTCCTGGCTTGGGTGAACTCGCGATGTATGTTAGAAGTCGTTCAGAGGAAATGTGTCGTGCACAATGAAGGAGAAATCCTAGCTTTCGGAAACAAGTTTAGAAATGGAAGAAATGTGGCTATGCCGACATAAATTGGAAGAAACGTTGGCATAAATAAGAGACAAAAAGTGGTCGTTGCTAAAAGGCTACCCAGAGGAAGGAAATTTTGGCCGATTTAGCTTTTGCGACTTATAAACCGAATGGAGAAATTACTATATACACCTACTTAATAATATGTTGCTCCAACTTTTGCCCTCAGTAGCCAGACGTCTTGGTAAGAACTCAACGAGGTGTTGAAAACACGGAAGTATTGATAGTGTTGCCGCCCACAAAGTGAGGATCTGCTGTCGTAAAGCATCCACAGTTGCTGATGGAGATTGGCGAGCTTGAACAGATCTTTCCAATTCGTCGCACAAATTCTCAATGGGTTTGAGATCCGGCGATCGAGGTAGCATTTCGAGTGTGATCACTTCATGTGAATGCTTCTGGAGCCAGTTGGTCGCCACTCGGGAAGTATGCGGTGTGGCATTGTCCTGTTGAAAGATGGCCTCATGGTGCGATAAAGTTATTAAACTTGCTAATGCTGAAGAACAATGTGAAAAAATATTTCTACATTACATAAGCGAAACAAACAGAGCTATGTTGTAAGGGGCGTAACAATAGGATACTCGCTTAATCCATATTTCGGAGCCCAAAGCAAAGGGAAAAAATCTTCTGTGACTAGGGAAGGGCTATCTATTATTTGTAAAATTTATACTTTTTAAAGTTATTTAACGTTGATTTTTTTAAAAATTGTATTCTATCTGTTTAACTACACTGCTGGCCACCCAAAATGCAACACCAAGAAGGAAGCATCCGATTGGCCTGAAATTCGCAGCATGCGTCGCCCGCGAGAGGATATGCAAACGATTAGCACTGCAGGGCATATACAAGTCATGTGCGCCCGGCACGCCATCGAGAAGCACTGTAAGAAGGGTTCACAGAAGGCGGGGTGTAAGTAGTGGAAGTGTGTTGTGCTGCCGGACCTGTGCGTGGAAAGCTTCCTGATGCCTCGTCGCAGAATACGGCAGTCATTCCAGCACGTTTCGGAGTTCGACAGAGGACAAATAGTGGCTTATCGCGACAGCGGTTTATCGTACCGAGACATCAGCGCCCGTGTGGGACGACAACCAGCCACAGTGAGGCGAGTATGAATTCGGTGGGTGCACGAGGGACGGACGGACCGACGTGAGCGATTGCCGCAGCCGCGGCACACCACCGAACGAGAGGACCGGCATGTTGTGCGGCGGGCATTGACGGCTCACACCGCCACATCACGAACGTTAGCGCAGGAATTAGGGTGCGTTGCGCAACAACCTGTGTCAGCACGTACCGTTCGACGTCGTTTACAGGAGCGGGGACTTGTCGCACGTCGCCCATTGCTCTGATTACCATTGGCGTTACACCACCGGCGAGTGCGGCAGCATTAGGCCGTTGAACGCCGCTCCTGGACTACGGAATGGCACGACATTGTTTTCTCCGACGAATCCCGCTTCTGCCTGCAACACTACGATGGTCCGACCCACGTGTGGCGGCACTGCGGCGAGAGACTGTATGACGCCTGCATTATGCATCGCCATACCGGTCCGTCGCCTGGCGTTATGGTTTGGGGCACAATTGGATATGACACCCGCACCCCTCTGGTACGCATCGCCGGTACACTCAACAGCCACTGCTACATCTCCGACGTTTTGGAGCCTGCAGTCCTCCCTTACCTGCAGGACCTGCCAGCGGCCACGTTTTAACAGAACAATGCGCGCCCGCACGTGGCACGCATCGTGCAACAATTCTTCACTGCCCACCAGGTGTCACTGCTGCCATGGGCCGCCTGTTCTCCCGATATGTCGCCCATCGAACACGTCTGGTCGCTGATCGGCAACCGAGTGGCCCGGAAAGCACTACCCGCGTCTACGCCTGATGAACTGTGGCAACGTGTGGAAGCAGCCTGTATCGACATACCCCAAGCCCACATCCAAAGCCTCTTTCGTTCCAGGGCTTTACAGAGGAAGGGCTAGTCCGTCCCTTTGAGAGACTGAATGCCGACCCGTGTCTGGAAGGTAGGGTGGAAAATGGGTAGGTCACTTGTTTCTACGTCATCGCGCGGGCCTGCTCTCCGAGTTCGTTTGTCAAACTGCCTACAGGATCCAATTTTCCTCTGTTATTGGTTTTGTACGCCCACGTCTTTTCTTGGTTTATAGTATTTGTTTCACGTTGTGTTTTATTTAAGTTGTACACTGAGTGTTGATTTTTATTTACCTTTTTTTTAACGAAAAAGTTAATACGACTGAATCCCAAGCAGAAACTCCTAAGAGCCTGGGTGTTTATTTAACATCTGAACTGCTGGAAAATGCTTTCAGAAATGAAGAAGTAGAGGATCTGGTGACAATGACTTCGACCGAAAACAGCTGTGAGGATATGAACTTTGAATTTTTTGAAGACGCATCTCCAATTGCTTGGGAGATTGACTTGAACGAGCAGTCAAGAGAACTCTCCATTTTTGAGCAGGAAGCCATGGCCTACATAGCATATCGCGTTCACGATAAAGATCCTTCTTTAGGAACTATTTCTAAAAACTGCCCCGATACTAATTCTGTTCAAGATAATTGGGTAAAACTAATATCTGTTGGCGGTTTGACAGTACCATCATGTTCTTGAAATAATACTGTGAAACAGTTTTAATAGATTTTCTGCGCAGTTCACGGCAGGACATTTAGAAAAGGAAAAGGTGTTATTCGGGAACTCATAAATGAGCTAGAAAAACGTTTCCCATCTGTCAACAAAGATGCTATTCGTCTGTTTTGCAGAATCCGAACATTTCTTGGAATTCGTTTTCTGAACAGAAATTCACTATTAGTGCCGCGCAGGAAAGCTCTGCAGAAAATGAAAAAAATGATTGACTCAAACGCAGTGAAAAAAACGTAATTTTTTTTTCCTGTTTGTGCAATGAAGAAAAAAGTTTCACATTTGGTGCAATGAAGAAAACAGTTTCCAGTTCGTGCAATAAGGAACATATCTTCACTTCATGAGGTAAATTTTGTTCACCCGTTTTTAGACCCAGTGAACTTCAGAAATCATGATGGACATAAAATGTAAATAAATAATTTTGATTTTATACATTAACAGAGTGTTTGAACTACTTTTGCAGAGTTTGAAGAACTCAGTAGCTTTCCGTGTCTTACAGGTTTTAAACAACTTGAGAGAGAAAAGTTTTTAAACCACTAATTCTAGGGAATTTCTAATCGACATCAGAAAAATAGGGTTAGTATATTAAGCAAAATACTTTTTTTAAAGAAAACGCATGCATGACAGAAATTGTTCGTTTAAAATTATCGCATTTATACTATTACATCAATGTTTTTCGATTTTAAGACTCAAAATCTTTAACTTTTATTTCCGAAAAAAGCAGAGTCTAATATTTTAGTGAGCATTGCAATAGATGACATTCTGTTAAATATGGTAATAACATTAACTGAAGGTGCCTTTCCTATGGTGGTCCGTTAGAGCACAGCTCCTCGTGGCTCTTGGCTTCCGAAGAGCCAGCTCAGCTACGTCATCAACTTCGCCTGCGTGTTTCAGGGGGTGGAGAGCTAAGGACCAGCCCTTATCTCCCAAGCCCTGCTTTCGTTCGATGTCGCGGCGTGTAGCGGCCGTTATTGCCAGCCATGGGGGCCACACGAACTATTGATGTCTGCGTGTTCCGAAAGTCGCACGGGCCTGTAAGCTCAATCGTTTCATCTTTGTATCTGTTGTTATGTGTCCAGTAAATCTGGCTTTGCTATCTCGTGTCCTTCTTGGCGATACATTTCGGTGGCCAGCAGTGTATTTGATTTCAATCTTAAATAAAGTACGTAGAGGATAAATAAAAAAGTAAAGGTAGTTTCGTTGTATTTAGCAAAAACGAAGGTAAACTTACATAACTGCATCATTATTTTTCAGTGTAGTTTCTTCACAGTTCAACACATTTTTTGTAATGCTCCACGAAGTTCTTGATCCCATCGGAGAAGGTTTCCGGTTGTCCCTTCCCCCTCGTATGAATCGCTTCTTTCACCTCTGCATCAGTAAAAAACCGCCAACCACGTAACGCTTGTTCAAGCTGACCGAAGAGATGAAAGTATGATGATAGATCCGGGTTGTAAGGTATGGATGTGGAAGAACGTCAAACTTGAGATTTTGAAATTTCGCTATGGTTGCAGCTGCTGTATGGGGACGAGAATTGTCGTAGTGCAAAAGAACAGTTTTTGACGAAAATCACCCCTGTTTTTTGTTACGAATTGCAGGTTTCAGCTTGTATTTAAGCACTACTGAATATTTCGCACCGTTAACAGTTTGTTCGTGTTCCTGATAATGTCCCCAAATATGTAGGCCCATTCATATTATCTCAAAACAAAATTAACTAGATTTTTCTGACAAAGGGGACACTTTTGAAATTAGTTTTATTGGGGTTGAAGGGTGTTTTCACTCCATACTTTGTCTCTTGCTTTCAGGGTCAAAAATTACTAGCGTCTCGGGACAGCGATATCCACATGTATCGAGTTATCTCATTGGCAGCAATAAAACCGGCACCCACCAATTGGCGACCGGCACTGAAACGGCACTTGTTGTTTACAGCGGAACGCTAGAACAGCTCCGCGAGCAATCTACTGTTTTCGATCTGGCAACGCTCGGTAAATATTAAGTTGTCCGTCCATATTACCCTTCGATAGTATTAAAATTCCATGAAGTTGTCGTTGAATTGGTCTGTTATATTTTATAATGCCTCAATGGAATTTGTATAGTCTCGTTAACGATGTCGTACGAGATAGAAAAACATGCATATCATGGTGTGAAAGACATGGTTCGCTACCCACCCTTGAAATAATAAGGAATCACGAATGGCAATAAATATCGCTGCTTTTCTTCTTTAATTGTCTTTTGCTATATATTTCTCAGTACGAATTAAAATACTTACTGTAAATACGAAAGTATAATTTTTTATCAGTCTCCCAACTTATATAGCGGTAAGATCGTTCATTTTTTTTAGTCCTTCTTCAACATCTCAGTTATAGTTTTCATTTAGTGCACGAAATATTTTTTTTGATGAAACCAACGTTAGTCATCATGATGAATAAAAAATAAGAACAGAATGCAAAGATAACCACCCATAATGTTTGCATTCGAATGTAAACAACAACAGATGCATTGCCAGATCGAAAACAGTAGATTGCTCGCGGAGCTGTTCTAGCGTTCCGCTGTCTTAGCTGTGAGAAATGAGGAATGCGCTCGTTTGTGGAAGAATAGCCATTTTTATATTTGGATGTATACTGCAAACAGGTTAAATTGTTCGATTTGTACCGACAGCCGCTAATGAAGAAACTAATGTTAACTAAGATGTAAACAACCTGTGTCACGACTTCGAAGACGTATACGAACACTAGCGTCTGTAAATAACAAGTGCCGTTTCAGTGCCGGTCGCCAATTGGTGGGTGCCAGTTTTATTGCTGCCAATGAGATAACTCGATACATGTGGATACCGCTGTCGCGAGACGCTAGTGTCAAAAAGGTGCACTAAGGTCTCTTCCTCAGTAACTCTGCAAAATTTGTGTGGAAATCTCATACGCTGTTGTTTGCGTTTATCAGTCAGCTCTTTGGGGACCTCCACTTTCTGGTATCCTAAGTAATCATGCACCGTTGCATAGGCAGAACCATAATTTATCCCTAACATATCAGCCACAGCTGAAACAGTAATCCTCCAGTCTTTCTGAATGAGAGAGTTTACACGATCGACATGGTCTTGAGTTCACGACGTTAAAGAGAGCCCTAATCGAGCTTCGTGAGCCACACATGTTCTGCCAGATTTATAACATCTCTACCCATTTATAAATTTTTATGTGGTTCTTACACTTATTACCATACTATGCTACCATTCTTCTGCAAATATCAGCGGAGCTGATACTTGCTGCCCAAAGAAACTTTATCATGGCACGCTGTTAATTTGTAAACTTTTCTCTAGTCCATGATCATGCTGTTCCACCACTCTTTGGTAAATTTCAGCTGAGTTGATCCCTGCTGCACAAATAAACCTCATTATGTCAAGCTGTTCATTTACAAACTTTCTCTGGTCCATACACTCATGACCATACGGTGCTACCATTCTTCTGCAAATATCAGCGGGGTTGATCTCTGCTGCCCAAAGAAACCTTGTTATGGCCCGCTGTTCATTTGTAAACTTTTCTCTGGCCCATGACCATACTGTGCTGTGTTCTGTGGCCCATGACCATACTACTATTCTTCTGTAAATTCCAGCGGTGTTGATCCCTGCTGCCCAGAGAAACATTATTACGCCACGCCGTTCAAAAGCAGTGCAACCGGAAAGAGAAGCATCGCGTTTACACATTGATCACTTGAGCCAGACTGACGTGCAGCGTTGCGGGATGCAGGTGTCATCTTGTTCAACTGCCGTTATGACGTGTTAACGATGTGGTTGCGGTATCAGTTAAATTCTCAAATTGCCTTTACTTTTTGATTTACTCTCAGAACAGAAGTTCAAGATAATAAATTAATAATATGTTCAAGATGAAGTGTGGAGAGTTTTCAAAGAGAAAATGTGAATATTATCCTAATAAATGTGCCTTATGTTTAAATACACTTGTATATTTACAGGATGCGGCATAGCCTACAGAAGTATTGCAGCAACGTTTTAAGGTCCCTCGATGCCAAGAAGTGTGGCGGTGGTGATGAGTTATGATGTATTGGAGCGTATCTGCAAGAAACAAGATCAGCTGTTCCGAGGAAAAGAAAATAAGACCAATGTTATCCATGCCATAAAAGATCATAACACTGACCGCTGTATTTCAACTTGCTCAGCCCGGAAGCATTCTCAAGCACAAACTTTATATCTGGACTTCCTGTTTCGCCTCTATAAGCTATGCATTATTTAAGATGTAAGTGATCATAAAATGGCATCACGTCTCAGATTTTATAAAGAGTATCTAGATTTTTGGCTGCAGAATTCATATGTTATTCGGCAACTTACAGTAAGTGACGAATCCAAATTTCATTTATGTAGTGAATCCAAATTTCATTTATGCAGTGCAGTGTAAAAGCTAAACCAATCCGAAACTAATTATCAACAGATGCACGAGACGTTGTTGCACTGTTTAAAGTTTGACGTTGATGTTGAAATTGCTTTGTTTCATGTTTTCAATCTGTATTTGTTTAAAAACGAGACCGTAACGGCTTTATCAATAAATACTGAACACTATGGAAAAATGATAAAAAGCTTATTGGTTCTACTTTGCCTGTTTAATGAGATATATTGTACATAACATTCAATGGACGCCAGCATTGCCCGATCGCTCCGCACCAGACTTTCTTTGAGTCATCTGGATGGTGGGATCTACGGCCCCGAACGTTGCACTAAAAGCCACTTAATTGGCAAATCGAAATTCCCTTAAAATGCCTTTTGTAAAGTGCGTTTATAAGTTGTTTTGGAATACCTTTGTAAAGTACGTTCATAACAGTGGCGTATCTTGGGTAAGAGACCTAGGCTATCTCCCCTCTCCCGCACAATTTTTTTAATTGCGAAGCTTATTTTTTTTAATTTTAGATACATTTTTTTACTAACATAACACCAACTAATTATGAGGATTAGGATTTTAACACTTTACCTTTTGAATACTTTATTTGTACATGAACTCCATTCCTCTTTCCTTTTGTGTGAACTTGAGTGTTACATTTTCATTAAATGTTTCTTCCGAGTACTTTTTCATATTTAAAAGAACGTTTTTTTCTATTGACAAAAGACCCAAGTTGCTCAAGGGTACTTGTCCTTGTGTTGCTCTAAGATATGTCTTGATTCTTTTTAATGCAGAAAAGCTTCTTTCGGTAGATGCAGTTGTGTTGATGGAAACGTTAATATTAATTCTGCTAATTTGTAGACCTCACTAAACACAATGTCCAAATCATTCAATTTCATGTAACAAGTAATGTCTCTTACTGATTTCTTTCTGTATTCATCAAGAGAATAAAACACCTCCAGTTCATTTTTGAGTCGAACTGTATCAAAATTTGAAGCATAAAGTTGTTTAAGTTCTGACAGTAGATGTTCAGGAAAGCTTTCACAAAATTTATCAAAACAATTCGAATTCAACAAAGCCACGAATTTAAGATATTTTTGAGACTCAAACCTCAGTTCTTTTTTAGTCATTAGAGTATCCAGAATTTCATTAAAAACACGTAGGTATTCGGAACGATCGTCATCATTTTTCTGTCGTTTTTGTCTTGGTTCATTTTCCTCATCTTTATCATCACTTCTGGTTTCTGTCCACACTTGATCAAAATCTTCATCTTTAATTTTTGTAAAGTCTCGTAGAACTCATGAACTTTCTTCGTACAGTAACAAATGTCCATGCTTTTATTTTGCAATATGTCAAACAAAACATCAAAAAACACAATTATTTTGTGGAAAATAATAAGAAAAATTTAGTGTCGAATTTAGATAGAAAACGTATAAAGCTTGAAGCGGTGTTCACTTCTTCACCTGTCCAGTCACCAGGCTCATCTTCGATTGATGAAAAAAACTTGATAAGATGTCTCCTGTAATCTTTAACGGTGTTCACAAGTCGTGACGAAAAGTTCCACCTTGTTGGTGCCATTGCCGGAAGTTTCCTTTCCAAAATGTTTTTTAAAGCATTTGTGCGGACAGTGGAATGAGAAAAAAAAAACACTACATAACCCAGATAGTGCAATAAAAAATCGTTTGCATTTTGGTATGTAAGTTGTAGACTTTGACAAAACCGAATTCAGCCTATGTCTGTAGCAGTGAATGAAAGTTGCTGTTGGATACTCATTTTTCATTAAGGTCTTAAGACCAGACATGTGACCAGCCATAACAGCTGCTCCATCAAAAGTTTGCGCTACAGGTTTTTTTGAACAATCTAAGTTATCTACAACTTTGGTAATGTGACGAAATAGTCCTTTTCCAGTTCGATCCAAACTGACATCAGAAAAATGTAAAAATCGTTCTTGGCAATTCCCTTTATTATCAACATATCTTAATACCGTTGATAAATGACTTTTATTTGTCACATCAGTCGTTTCGTCAAGCAAAATTGCAACAAAAGATGTTTTATTTTTTTCTGTTCTGATTTTATCAGTAATTACGCTAGCTACTGCATCAATAAGGTCATTTTGTATTGCAGGCGACCGACGTGCCTTTAAAAACAGTTGCCGTTTTTAAATGGTTGGCTAAAACTGTGTCATAAGTAGCTATAAATTGTAAGAGTTCTATGTACATGCCTTTTTTTGTCGAGTCCGCAAATTCGTTATGACCTCTAAGCGCACACTCTTGTTTTTCCAGAAATGCTACTACTATATCAATCAATCTTTTTAAAACAATTCTATTTTTTTAACTTTTTCATTGTGCAAATTATCTGCTATTTTCTTCTGTATATTTAAAGAATAATCGATTCTTTGAGATCCAAATGTTTGTAAAGCAGTGAACGCTCTTATGTAACCAATTGATTTTTGATGTTTATCACAGGCCGTAACTAAATAATTTAAACTATTGAAGCCGGTCTTATTCCAAGGACCTGTTTCAGTCGAAAAAAGCAAACACGACCAACAGTACAGTTTATTTGAGTCACTCTATCCGGTTAAGCATAAGTATTTTTGATAGTTACTTACATTAAAACACCTAGCATATGATCGGTTCTATTCCTTGTGTTCAATTTTAAGTTCCGGAAGTGCTGGCTGAGGCGTTCCACTCTGCACAATTTGAAGTTTACCTTCATATATAAGCCGAAAAAACGGTGTCTTTTCCACCAGTTCATTAATGATATCACTCATTTTAATTCAAAAACATCAAATACTCATGACAGTACGCACAACACTTATAATATCACTGTTTTTATTTCAATGACACTTCACACATCCCACAACTAAAACAGCCCTCGCGGAACACATGCTCTAACTGGCCGGAACATGCGAATAACTACTGGACCTGAATCTTCTCTTTCACGATCGAACCCTTGCCCACAGCAATGGCGCATTTCTCTCTTCACCCGCTGCAACGTGTTGTCATGGAAACGCTAGCCGGCCATCATATCCAAAGTCTTCGAATCACCCTGCGAAGACTTCTAGAGCTGATTTTGTCACGATGACACAATCCCTCCACTACGGGCCGCGTTGGTCTTTGCTCGCTCGACTTATTCTTCGTCCAAGGAAGCGAATACGCACATGTGTTTTTTAATAGCGAAAGCATTGACCTATACTGTATCTTAATATCGTTGATAATTGACTTTTAATTGTCAGATCTGTCTCCTGCATTTGCATTCCTTGGGCTTCGCAGCTAGCCTCTAATATACATCACTGGTTCATAAGTTGTGTTGAAATACCTTTGTACAGTACGTTAACAAAAGTGTAAAACTAATCACATTGTCTGAGAATTTAGCTATAGTTATAATAATTTAAAATAAGTCACACTGACATCTCGCAAGCTGTACATATTTTTATATTTTTCTGTCATATTGTGTCTCATTAGCTTCTAACTTAATGTGCATTTGCTGGATTGTGAATAAACTGTATGTTTTTACAAACTCGACTTTGAACTTGTAAAGTTAAGCAGTTTATAAAAAACTGCTTTATAGACTCGACCTAAATTGTGTTCTTCAGGTTTTTCTCTTATTTGGTAGACCCATTATCTATTAATTCTTATGAGTGTTTACTTTATTAAAAGTTTACGTAACGAATACAAATGAGCATGATGATAATGAAATGTATCTGTGTCACTGGCTCTTTAGTTTTCTTTCTGGTCGTTGTATGTTTGCGTGAAGGTACGTGTTCAGTTTTAAAAATTAATATCTGCATGTATAAGAGACTGGCTATGTCGGCTCTTCTCTTTCATTTATTTATCATGGATGAAATTCAAAAGCATGGTGGAGTGAGATGGAAAATATTTGCTCAAGACAAAGAGTTGTGGAAGAGACTTGGGGAGACCTCCTCCCAGCAGTACATTGAGAATGGTTGTTGATGACAACGATATCAGTCAGCTCATCGACTTTGCAGTGTTGCCAACGGTGATACTTACCATGCATCTTAAATTGTCACGGATTAGCGCATATCGGTAATGTTCTTTTCTGCTTGAACTGCAGTATTGAGTCCATTTTATCACTAGGGTCATTACAACTTGTGGAGTTAATCTCTTGTAGAATCCAGTCTTCTGTAAGCAGCAAAAGAAATCAAAGTTATCCACCCGGTTCTGAAAAGTCCGGGGTGGTCGAAAAGTCAGTCCTCTAGGGGGTTTCGATTGACAACTGTACAAAAACGAACACATCTACAGCAATACGGTTTGCGGCATTTGAAAGAGTTAATATTCGAGTTTAATAATCTTACCTTAATACACATCTACATGTGCGCCTTTGGTGGCACGTAACACATCCAGTCGGTATTCAATTTCTTGCTATGTGCGCTCCAACATGTCAGAATCGACTCTGTCAAACACTGCTGTAATGCGCTGTTTGAGCTCCTGAAGGCTGCGTAATCTTTCCCAGTAAACCATGTCCTTGACATAGCCCCAGAAGAAGAAGTCTAAAGGAGTGATATCAGGGGACCGAGGTGGCTTAGGAATGGGACCATCTCTGCCAATCCACCTTTCGGGAAACTCACGGTTCAGGTATTTACGAACGTCAAGTCCCCAATGTGGGGGAGCGCCATCTTGTTGCAGTATGGCGTTTGGTTGCAAATCCTGTAGTTGAGGAACCACAAAGTTCTGAAGCGTGTCCAGGTAATTATTCCTTTGCACTGTGGGCTCAGAGAAGAAGAATGGTCCAATTACACGATTATGCATGAGTCCACACCAAACATTCACCTTTGGACTGTGTGCGACGCGCTCCCTGACTGAATGTGGGTTTTCACTACCCCATATGCGAACGTTCTGTGTGTTGATTTTTCTGTGCACGTAAAAGGTTGCGTCATCCGAGAACATTATACGGCGTAGGAAACTTTGATCAACTTCCAGCCGCTCCAACATATCTCGAGCGAATACTAAGCGCTGAGGTCCACCGTTCGGTTTAATCTGGTGTAGGAGTTGAACTTTGTTTGCGGTTAGTTTCAGGCGTTTGTGAAGCACTACCATCAATGTGGATTGTGGAACATTCAGTTGTAAAGAGGCCCTTCTCGTGGACTTGCTAGGACTGCGAGCAAAAACCTGTATGCTCTGCACAGTTTCTTCAATGACAGGGGGTCTGCCACTTCTTTGCCGGTCCAGAACGATACCATTATCCAAAAATTTCTTCTTTTTCCGTCTTTTAATAACGCATGCCAATTATGAGTTATTAAAAGATCAAAATACATCACGCATGCCAATTATGTGTTATTAAAAGATGGAAACACATCACGACGCACCGTATAATTGCGTGATAAAAATTCGTGTAATATGCTCGTGATGTCGTCCACGTTAGTTTCAAAAATCATCTTTGTTCCTTACGTGTTCCAATTCCCTGCATTTTTATGTGTACCATTGCCTTGAAAAAGCCTCCCAGTGGAGTGCGAAAGCTTGGCGAATTTTTGTGCTTACCACACCACAAAAATAAACGGATTTAATACGCTATAAGTGGGATTAAAAATGAACTTTCAGAAGACAAAAGTGATGTTCAATGCTTTTACAAGAAATGAAGATTTATCGATTGATGGAGAAAAACTGGAGATAACAGACACGTACGTTTATCTTGGACAGCAGATATCAAGTGAGGGTCACATTGATGAAGAAATTAATCGGCGTACAAAACTTGCCTGGAGAGCTTTTGGAAGAAACAGCATAATTTTTAAGAGCCATATGCCATTATGTCTTAAAAGAAAAGTGTTTGATCAATGCATCCTTCCAGCGCTTACATATGGTGCAGAGACGTGGACCTTAACTAAAAGAGACATACAAAGGCTGCAGACAACTCAAAGAAGCATGGAGAGGTGCATGCTTGGTGTAACCAGGGGAGAAAAGAAGAAGAACTTGTGGATCAGAAAAATGATAAGAGTGGAAGACATCATGATCAGAGTTAAATCCCTGAAATGGCAATGGGCTGGACATACTGCCAGAAGGGCAGACCATCGATGGACAGCCGAAATTTTAGATTGGATTCCAAGGGACTGGAAAAGACCCAAGAGAAGACCACATGGGAGATGGGTGGATGAAATTCGAAAGTATGCGGGAGTGACATGGAGGAGACTGGCACAAGACAGACCGTTGTGGAGGAAACTTGGGGAGACCTTCGTCCAGCAGTGGATTGATAACGGTTGACAATGATGATGATGATGATGATGCGTCTCTTGAGTATAGGTGTTTCGGGTCATGTCTTTCCCACGTGAGTACATATCAGCTCTTCTCAAGAACGTCTTATAAACTTTATTAAAAATTATAATTTACTTACATGTGGAATTTTTTGACAACTCATGTGTTTGGAATTCCTACTGTGAAATTTCAAGAAATTTTCATGGAAGCGCAGCGAAATATTTTTTCGTAAGTTGTTTTAATTTTTAGCTGTGATTTTTCTTCGCCGTCGTTTTATATCTTTCGCATAAATAACGCAGTGTGGACTGTACATGCGTGCAAAAGTATTGCCACATTCGGTATGTTTGGAAAAAATAGTGAAAAATAGTTAGAAAAAAGCAATTTTCCTTAAAACAAATACCATCTGCACATAGTTAAGAATAATACTGTGTAAGGTATATTACAACGATCTAAACCAAAGTTTCAAATGAATATATTCTTAGAAAGTTGATTAAGTTTCCTATGCATCAATACAAAGGACAAACGCATTAGCATAATGGAACATAAAACAACAAAAATATTACAATTAATATTTTCTAGTGAACTGCTGGTTTGTGATAACAGCTCTTAGTCTCTTTGGCATTGAATGCACCAATTTTGTGGGTTGTTTCAGAGGAAATGTTTCCCATTCTTCAAGAAGAAGTTTTTTCATATGCTCTATGACTCTATCGTCAAATTCTTTCCATACATGTTCGATAGGATTCAAATCAGGGGATTGTAGGGGATATTTGAGAGTGTATGGCGTACGATAAAGTAGCCATTGACGGACAATATGAGCCGCATGTTTAGGGTCATTGTCCTGCTGGAAGTAAAATTCACTACTTAAATTCAGTTTATCCGCACTTTGCTGCGGATTTTCTTAGAGAATATTTAAATACACCATTTTGTCCATTGTACCATCTATGAATATAAGTTTTTTCACACCATCATTCCACGACCCCCATGTTTTACTGTGGCTTGAACATTCTTCTCTTGCAGCTCTGTCTTGGGCTTTCTCCAAACGAAAATCTTTCAATCGCAGCTCATTAGAGTAGATTTACTTTCGCCTGAAAACATTTTAGACCAAAAAGTCTTACCTTTTTTAAACGTTCTTTTGCGAAGGCAAGTCTCTTCTTTCGATTAATTTTACTGATGTACGACTTTCTGGCTACTCTCGCTCTGTAACCAGCACGATGAAGGACTCTGCGGATAGTTTTGGCATGAACCATTTTGTTCAAATCTTCCTTTAGCATTGTTGCAACTTCAGTTGACAAAAGTTTTGGATTTTTCACGCGGAACGGATTACCTTTCGCTCTTCTTTGGGGGTCAACTTCCGCGGGCGGCCACATCTGGGTTTATTTTCCAAGCTGCGAGTCGATTTAATACGTTTAATTACATTTCTGACCCTGAATCGACTCTTTTGACCTCCTTTCCCAATATCTGAATGTGATCTGTTAAGATTATGCAAAGGTATGATGATTTTTCTTTCTTCTATTGCTGTTTCAGCGTCTCTGCTATCTATTTCGGTAGTAGCAACAAATAGATCGAAATAACAATTTTCAAGCCTGAAAAGGATAGAAGAGACTTCGAGTTTTATATATCTACAGTATTGGGTACATGACATGACGTAGGCGAAATTTATTTTCATAAATATCAGCACTGTGTTAATACTTTTGACAGTGCAAATCTTGTATCTGCAAATATTAAACTTTCAGTCTTTGCAATTATTGTATCTGCAAGTATGTAAGCAATAATTTTCTTTAGTGTATTACGAGACTGGCAACATCTAATATTATGTGAGTAGAACAATTCAGTAATTAAAGCGCCATCAGTTACACGACCACGAAGTTTAAAAACTTCATTAAGTTAAAAAGGTTAAAAAAAACAAAAAAAAAAAACACACACATTAGATCTTTCGATCCCACATTGGGATCATCATCGGATGTTAAAAGGATTCTGAAAAACTTTTGTAAAGGTCATCATCTTGACTTCGGCGTAAAAACTGTGAATATCTTCTCAAGTATCAAAACAGATTGTGACCTTGTTCATCCTGCTGATCGATGTGGGGTATACTGCATCCCACTAACCTCAGTGGACGACAACGAATCTACTATTTCATACATTGGCTCCACACAGCGTTCCTTAAAATTCGTGTCACGGAGCATAAATATAACATACGAACAGGATCTAAATCTACAGGACTAGCCCGCCTTGTTTCTGAGGGTACTTATTTCCCTAATTGGGATGAAGCACGCATCATATTAACTATCTCCAACAAATTTGTTTTACTTTTTACTGAAACTTTACATATTTTTAACTATGGTACTTTATGTTGTAATGACGTTTTACCAAAACATATCCCCCACCCGTGGAAATTACTTATTCATAATAAAAACGGCACTCTTGGCAATGTGCATGCCATTCATCATGAATAAAAACTATGTAAATTTGATCTCTATTATGTTCACTACCATACATTCTGTTCCTGTATTTTATGTATCTAGCATCATGTTTTACGCTCTTGTTCTGTAAATATATCCCTCACCAGGGTTTATTATGTCCTTTTACCATCTGATGATGATCCCAATGTGGAATCGAAAGATCTAATGTGTGTTTTTTAACCTTTTTAACTTAATAAAGTTTTTAAACTTCATGATCGTGTAACTGACGGCGCTTTCATTACTGAATGATAATATTATGTGACCAGTTCATTGGGCTACAATTGTTTTTATTATTAATTTTATATAATAACTTTAGGAATCGGCTGTGTGCAAATACTTTTCCCCACCACTGTACACGTAAATGTGCCAAAGTATATGATCACATGCGCATTACACAGGGTAGTTGAGAAAAAGGAACGGTGAACAATTCTTTTAGTAACCAAAAACCAAGACTTGTAATACGCTCTTGTTGTACCTTTACATGTTTCACTGACGCCTACCGTTTCCTTTATGAGCTCTACGTGAACGATAGTATTGTAATACTGCCCTTTAATCACAGTGGTTGGAACAATGGCCAAGTTCAGGTTTTGAAGACTGAGGAGACAGGTGCGAAACTTTCTCTCTGTAAACCCCATAAATATGCATCACACAATGAAAGGTCAGTACGTCCTGAAGTGTGCGGAAATTTACTAAGCCTCAAAATCATGTAATCGGGAAACTTATGTTCTAAGGGTTCTGTGTCCTGTGTATGTTGTAGGCCCAGTCTCTCGAGATACTTGTTATTCTATATCACAATTACTGCTCAGTCAGAACCATCCCATATCCTCTTTGAAACGCTATTGCTTGTGCACTTATACATTTACATTTGTAGGATTTCCATCGTTATCTTTAATGACGTAGATTCGAATGACGCCATGACATGAAACAGCAACCAATACGATTATTTTATGAGAATGTAACTGTCTTAGAGCAGTGGTACCCCCAGGATTTTTTGTGGGGGTGGCCCAAAATATTGAAGATGCAAATAAAAATACCCCGGAGAAAACATGTCCCTAAATATTGGGAAGTGATAAAAATATCTCCGCCATATTAAAGTGCGTTTTCAATTATTCCTAAAATATATATTTCAAATCATACACAAATATACACCGAAAAGCCAAAACATTATGACCACCCTCCTAATACGACAGTGGTCGTCCACACTCCGGCATGGACGCTACGAGATTTCTAAAGATGTCTTGTGGTATCTGGTACCAACACGTTACCATCAGATCCTTTAACTCTTGTAAGTTATGTGGTTGAGCAGCTGAAGATCAGATTTGTTGTTCCAACAGAAACCACAGATTCTCAATTGGATTGATGACTAGGGAATTTAGAAGACAGGGCAGTACCTGGAAGTCTTCCTCATGTTCTACGAAAAATCCTCCAACGATACGCACAGATGCTCGACTCGATTGGTGTCTGGGTAATTTGCAGGGCAGGGCAATACCTGGAAATCTTCCTGATATTCCACGAACCATTCTCTAACAATCCGGGCAGTGTGGCATGGCGCATTATCCTTTTGAAAGAAGATACTACTAGAGGAAAATACCTTTGCCATGAAAGGATGTGCTTGGTCTGCAGTGATATTCAGATAGATGTTAGACGTCATAATTTCCTGCACATCAATGACTGGACCTAGGGTTTCCCAGAAGAACATTGCTCGAAGCATTACACTTCCTCCACTGCAGACAGACCTTTTGAGAATGTTCCGCGAACGATGCTCAAACAATCCGGGCAGTGTGGCATGGCGCATTATCCTTCTGACAGAAGGCACCACTACATGGAAATACCGTTGGCATGAAAGGATGTACCTGGTCTGCAATGATATTCAGATAGGTGGTAGACGTCATAATTTCCTGCACATCAATGACTGGACCCAGGGTTTCCCAGAAGAACATTACCCATAGAATTACACTTCCTCCACTGGAGACAGTCCTTTTGAGAATGTTCCGCGAACGATTCTCAAACAATCCGGGCAATGTGGCATCACGCATTATCCTTTTGAAAGAAGAAACACCTTTGCCATGAAAGGATTTTCCTGGTCTGCAATGATATTCAGATAGGTGGTAGACGTCATAATTTCCTGCACATCAATGACTGGACCCAGGGTTTCCCAGAAGAATATTACCCATAGAATTACACTTCCTCCACTGGAGACAGCCCTTTTGAGAATGTTCCGCGAACGATTCTCAAACAATCCGGGCAGTGGGGCATGGCACATTATCCTACTGAAAGAAGACACTACTAGAAGGAAATACCTTTGCCATGAAAGGATGTACCTGGTCTGCAATGATATTCAGATAGGTGGTAGACGTCATAATCTCCTGCACATCAATGACTGGACCTAGGGTTTCCCAGAAGAACATTGCTCGAAGCATTACACTTCCTCCACTGGAGACAGCCCTTTTGAGAATGTTCCGCGAACCATTCTCTAACAATCCGAGCAGTGCGGGATGAAGTATTATCCTTCTGAAAGAAGACACTAGTAGAGGAAAATACCTTTGCCAGGAAAGGATGTACCTGATCTGTAACGATGCTTAGGTAGGAGGTAGACGTCATAGTGTCCTTCACATGAATGATTGCACACAGGGTTTCCCAGAAGAACATTGCCCAAAGCATTACACTTCCTCCACCGGCTTGTGTTTTTCCCAACGGTGCAACAGGAAACGATATCCATCGGACCAGACGATCTTCTTCCAATCATTCAAGTTCCAGTTTTGGTACTCGTGTGCCCATTGTAGGCGCTTTCGACGGTGAATCGAGGTTAGAGCGAGCACTCGTAGCGGCTCGGAGGGTCTGAGGGGGTTTTGCTGTAGGATTCCCTACAGCAAAACCTCCTCAGACCCATTGTCTCATTTATCAGCTGGAGTCGATGTATTGTGTGTTGTGACACATTACTCCCGTCTCCAGCGTTTAAATTATAGGCAATTTGCGCCACAAAATCCATGTGTTGGTTCGTACTAAAGGGGTAGTCTGCGCTCACCTCTAGCGTCGATGTGCTGCAGTCGGCCCACACCATGCCGGATTAAAGGTATTAACCATGGCTGACCGTGAGCACCCCACTAGCCTAACCCAGTCGTCTGGACATTACAATTTGGTCTTTGTCAAACTCACGTAAGTCCGCTGCCTTTTCAATCTGAAAAGCAAGAATAACACTAATTAATAGAGCTCAGTATCAGATGTTATTGATACAATTTCATGACCTTCACAAGCGCTGTCGTTACCCGCAATTGCTTCGATTTGTATAAAGACGCGCTGATCATAATGTTTTGGCTCTTCGGTGTATTTAAAAATAAGCAGCGAATAACAAAAAACAAAGAGGTACCTCATGGAGAAGGGCCAGGCCCCTGGGCCATCCCCACTGAGTACGCCACTGTTTCTAAGCTTAAAACTATGGTTTTTCCAACTAGGAGAACGAAGACTGTTTATACTTAGATGTCCATTGAAGAGCACATGAAATTTACCAGACAAATCCCAATGACTGAGATAACTTGGATCCCCGTAGCATGTGCGAAAACTAGTTCACAGTAAGTGCATGGTGAGCCAAAGTCCTTGACACATTTCAAAAATTCATTAAAATAAAACTAGTAACAGTACAGGTGTGCGGTTTACTGCATTTGCGAAGACAACCCAAAAGGTTTCTAGACATGTTAATTTCAGACTAACCGATGGTGTTATTGTTCCATCAAAAGCATTTATGTACAAAATGACCACTCTCCAAGGGAAAGCTGCGTTTGTCGGTTGGTTTATTGAAACAAAATCTCTTACACAAACGAGAAGAAATTTCCGAGCACAGTTTGAAAAGAATCCACCATGTCATAACAGCATCTTGGCCTGGCAAAAAACGTTTCTGGAAACTGGAAGTGTTCTTGACAGAGAAAGTCAGGGACGACCAAGCTGTTCTGAAGACAGTGCTAACAGATACGCTAAGCTTATATACTTGTACGTAGCTATGGAAAATCATCACGCAGTGCTACAGGAAAGTTTCAGTTTCCTTGTACAACCTTGCTTATGCTAAGGACAAAGTGTAAGCATCAAGAGTGCGAAGTGTTGAAGAACTGAAAACTAGAATAACTGCAGAAGTTGCATCTGTCAATAAAGGTATTTCAGAAAGCACATGGTCTGAAACTGAATATCGCTTTAATGTGCTTCAGACAGCAAGTGGTGCACACGTTGAAGTGATTATTAGTGACATAGGTAAAAAGATTTTGAGTTAGTCAAGCAATTGCAACAAATCAAAAGTCTCTGCCATTATTTTTTTTTTTCAATAAATGTTTAAAATGTGTCAAGCAATTTTAGTCCACCTATGCTATAAACGAGCCTGAAATTTAAGCTCGTAGAATACTTGTACGCGTTAGAAGAAAACTCGACATCCTTCACATAACGTTAGAACGTGATGTATCCATTTTTTAATGCAACGTTGTTAGGAATTAATGTCGTTATCCGGTACATGTTGTACATTGCGATTTGTATAAGGGGGACCGGAAAGTATTGTCATTTTTGGAAAAGAAGAGAAACACTGTTTGTAACAGAACAGATTTATTTCTTAATCAATTATATAATTGCCATCATTATCGATCACACTTGCCCATCGTGAAACCAAACTTTCAATGCCATCTTTAAAAAAAGACGTTGGCAGTGATGCAAATAAGTCCGAGAGCCCCGTTTTGACTTCATCAGTATTGTAGAATCTTTTCCCATTAAGAAAGTGTTGCAGAGATCTGAAAAAAATTATAATCAGATGGTGCAATGTGGATCAGATGCTGCTGGATCCGTCTCGCCGTGTGAGGTCTCGCGTTGTCATGCTGGAGGATAACACCTTTTCTGTTGATCAGTGCTGAATGTTTTACAGTAAGAGCTTGCTTCAAACGGTCCAGTTGTTGACAACAGAGGTCTGCCGTTACGGTTTGTCCGGGTTCCAAGAGCTGAAAGTGAGCTATGCCAGGGGTAGTTCACCAAACACAGAGCTAAACCTTTTTCGGGTGTAGGCCTGGTTTTGGGGTAGGAATTGGTGTCTGACCTGGAGAAAGCCATTGGTTTTTGCGTTTGTTGTTCACGTAAAAAACCCACTTTTCATCTCCAGTGACAATTCGATGAAGAAATAGATCCTTTTCCTATCGGCTGAGCAAAGAGTTGCAGATGGTGAACGCTGGGCTTTGTTGTCAGGTGAAAGATGGCGTGGGACCCAAACATCTTGTCTATAGACCTTCCCTGTCTGTTGCAGGTGCTCTAGAACAGTAGACCATGATGCATTAAGATGTTGGGATAATTCTTCGATGGTTTGACGAGGATCTGCCTCAACTGCTGCAAGCAGCAGGTCATTGTCCAGCTCCATGGGCCTCCCTGCACCAGGGGCATCAGAGAGGTCAAAATTGCCCAACCGGAATTGGACGAATCAACTCTGGCACTTGCGGACATTTAACGCATTCGGATAAACAGAGCAAATGTTATTGGTGGCCACGATTGCATTGTTTCCGTTGTCGAATTCATACAGCATACAATGACGAATATGGCTGTCCTCGGGTTTTATGTCACTCATTTTGTTCTGCAAATCTAGAAGACAAATACACTTACATAAGTTAAAGACGAATAGTTCATTCACTTGTACATACACTTACTTTACGCTGAACGTACATAAACACCTCATAACTGCTCCCCAAACTTAGCCCGCCAAAAACAACAACAACAACAACAACAAAAAAAACCGACATAACTTTCCGGTCCCCACAATAATTGTGGTTCGTGGTCTTCGCAAATTTCCTTCATTATCATCAACAGAACCTGCCTTTCTTCTCACTCCCCCTTTTTTTGTCTGAAAGTTTAACGACTACCGTAAGCAACTCAATGGGCTGTAAGCAGTCGCCCGTCCCTAATTTTGGGCCAATGGTTCCATGGAAGGGAGAGAGATAGTGTCGTAAGACAAACACAACATCCATGCTGCACCAGGATTCGAAATCGAAGTAATCTCGGACGAATGGTCAGAAACCAACACTTAGACCACTGCGCCACGCAGGGCTGCCCTAATCGTTCCTATCCACCGCGATATCGTTATCTTTGGCAGAGAAGGGATCTTTGTGAAACTCAGTCTTAAACCTACACCATGTTTTGCAATGATCAGTGATGGACATCATTTAGTCTAGTACCGTAGGTTAGAAAATATTTCTCTCACGTTCATTTACTGGATCCTCTGACATGATTCAATTACCTGCAAATAAAGAAGCAGCAGACACAGTTAAATGGAGGAGGAGATCGCTCCTCCAGTCTCAGTTTTGCCGCTCCGGTGGGGCAGTGGTCCAAGCGCCCGAGTTAGGTCTGGGTTCGAATCCCTGTGAGGCATGGATGTTATGTTGGTCTTACGGCACTGGTTCTTTCCCTTCCCAGTAACTAGTGGCCCTAATTTAGGGACGGGCAAAATTAGGGTCGCACTAAATTGTTCACGGTGGTCGTTACACCCACAAATTAAAAAAAAAGTATCAGGTTTAGTTACCTTTTCTCTGGTACACCCTGTACATGTGCAAAGCTAATTAGCATCATGCTCAAACATTAAGTATCTATGGGTGTGTGTGTGCGCGTGTGTGAGTTTGGAGCTAAAATTTAATATCTATGTGTACGTCGATAGATAATAGACAGCACGTCAATCATAAATTTCAATAGAATAAATTTATCAATATACAGTATATGTATACACTCTTTGCCAAAAAAAGAATAAATAAAATAAAAAAATGAGGCACCCCGAGAAAGCCGTTCACTTTTGATGAAACTCCGCATGCAAGTACCTCAGGGCCGAATATGCAAATGATTAAAAAATAACCATCAATGACAAAATAATGGCTCGCCACAGCGCATGGGAACTGCGTGCGTTAAGGTGGGTATATCAAGGGCAAAGCTCGCCGCACGAAGGGACAACTGTGGCAGCGGATTGCAGTTGCATTAACCTCCCCGGACTTTGAGGATGCCTCGACGTCGGATTCGTGCACAATACGAGCAGTTGAGCGAGTTTGAGAGGGGACGTACAATAGAGCTGAGAGAGGCCGGTTGGTTAAGTGGCCGTATCTCCAGGCGTTTGGGTCGGAGCGACGCGGCAATTGGACGATTTGGCTCCAATGGGTCGTAAAGGGAACAACCCTGCAGAAATCGGGCAGTGGACGGCCGAGGTCAACGACCGAACGCGAGTATCGAGAGATTGTGAAAGTCGCACGAACAGGACCGAATTCATCGCTCTCAACCATCCGTCGCCATGTTGCGTCGTCTATAGGTACGGAAGTGAGCATGTGGACCGTTGCCAAACGACTTATGGCACGGGGACTGCAGTCGAGGAGGCCATTCACTACGTACCTCTGACCAGCGAGCAACGCCGGCACCGGTTGCAGTGGTGTCGGGCCAAATCAATGAGGGACAGTGTCAGTGGCGTCGTGTTGTCTTCAGTGATGAACCGCGGTTTGCGCTTGGCACCGGTTACCAGCGCATACATATCTGGAGACGAGCTGGCCATCGCACGAATCCTGCCTTTACCGTTAAATAGCACACGGATCGTGCACAGGGAGTGAATAGCTGGGCATCCTTGGTAGTTCTCCGTAACACCCTCACGGCTCAACGGAATGTTCCCGGCCACATTCCGTTGAGCGGCGCAATGTCGACACCCTTCCATGGCCAGCCCGATGGCCCGACCTCTCATCGATCGAACATGTTTAGGACATGATGGGACGGCACCTACGCCTATCCCGGAATATAGGCGAACTGGCCCGCGATTTGGACCCCATCTAGAATTCTATACCTCAGGATACTATCCGTGAACTGTACCCGTCTATGCCACCCCTAGTAACTGCTTGTATTCGACCCAGAGGTAGCGTTATAACGTACTGACTTGTTCCACTCGTGGAGCTGTTTTATCCGAATAAATAGCCCGACTGCTCTGGAATTGCAATCACTTTCTTTCCTATACATATACATTGCACATACCAATTTTCATCTGAATTGGATGATTTGTTCTAAGTGCTTCATATTTTTTTTTTTTTTGAAAGGGGCATGTATATATAAAACAAAGTCTTAGGAAACTTCTTGTTCATAGGACTATAAAACTGGGAAGAAGAAAGCTTGTCTAATTTTCGTTCAACCTGTTTTCTATCATGATTATAGAAACGTATGGATTCGACCAATCCACTAGTAGAAATGTTTCCTTCCATTACTCATTTAAGATTGAAATCACATAGCCTGCGATATTTAATGCCGGTTTAATCCCAGAGAGAAATTATGAGAATGACGCCTTTCAAAAGAGAATTCATCGATCAATAAACTTGTACCACCTGCGACTTCTGCAAAAATGAAAACTAGGCACGCTAGCTTGATTTCCTAGGGGGAGAGGTCGTTGTACTTTTCAAGGAAGGCCGAAGTTGACAGGCATCCATAAATATGCAGCTGACAAGCTTGATTTTAAATGGGATGTCTTTCCCTCAGGAGGGTGTCGAGGAGCAAATCTTTGTGTACCTCTTGCAAGTTCGAAAGGCCTCAGAAAAATTCCACAGGTTAACCAAGTTAAGCTATCAAGACGTGTAGGCTATGTTGAAATTCAGCCAGAAACAGTAGATGGCGACACTTTCGACTATGAAGCAGCTGTCAAAATGAAGGGAAGGGAAATTAATAACACGGGAGGTTTCGTGAAACTGATGATGATGATGAACTGCTTAATTGGATCGTGTGACATGGCTGGTTCTCCATCCAATATTCACAGATTCCGGAGCGAAGCAAGTACCGTACCACCCACAATTACTGAAATGAAGACCTTATGGCGACCGATTTTAATGCCCCCATTAGCATGGCGTTTCGGCACTGTTCCTTAAATAAGTAAATAGCCCATTTTCGTGGAAATTTGATGAGGACTCCCGTCGAGTGTTTGCTGGACGGGAGACGTGGCTATTTTGTTAAAGCGCTGCTCCTCTTGAAATAAGTTAAGCACGGCCTGTATTTCCAGTACGTTATCAAACATATTAGCCAGGTGTTTAGAATGATAGATTATTTCTTGATCCTGTGTAGAAAAAAATATCCCATTTGATTGATATCTGTAGAATAAATGTGACGCGGAAACACTTAAATATCCCACCGAAACTGTTGGGAAGTGTCTCACGCTGTATGATTATTACCGTTTCCTACATCCTGCCTAACCGCGACTAACAGTGTTCTCAAAGATAAATCTTTGATAACCTACTTTGTAATCGTTTAGTAGCTTGCAGAAATCTGCACTGATTACAAAGAACCTGTCGGTGAACTTTCGAAGTACTTTCCACTGCTCAAAATTATAGCCGTTTCCTAATATCTAGTGCGTGTTTAGGCAAACGAATTTATTCCAAACAAGGAGATTTCCTACAGGATTCTCGCACGTATTTTGACAAAAAAAAAAAAAAAAAAAAAAAAAAAAGGTATTTTTTGTTTGGGTGTTTAACGACCACCAAGCACTTGTCCCTAATTTAGTGCCACTGGTTTCCGGGAAGGGAAACATCCGGTGCCGTAAGACAAATACAATATCGATGCCTCACCGGGATTCGAACTCGGACCCACCTAACTTGCAGTTGCACTTAGACGACTGCCCCACCGGGCTGGCGGTTCAGGAATTAACGATTCACAGCAGCATTTAAGACTTTCAGAAGTAGCCCATTCCTAATTTATGGTTTCTGTTTCTAAGGAAGGAACTGAACAAGAGCCAGAAGGATAAACACAACATCCATGTCTTGCCACTGAATTCGAATCCAGACTAAGTAGTACCGAGAATCAGAAGCCCGAAGCTTGTGCCCTCAGTTTACTGCACGAAGGAAATGAGTACACTAAAGGTATTGTAAGATTTGTAATCAACAGTTTTCTAAGTACTGAAGGTTTTCTAGGCAACACATGGATAAACTTGGGTATGCTAGCTGACGTTCGAGGAAGAAAAAAAAAAGAAAATGAAATAAAAAAGAAAACAATGAAGTGCCGGCCCGGTGGCTTAATGTTCTAAGCCCTGGCTTCTCACCATTCGTCCAAGGTGGGTCTGGGTAAAAATCCCAAGCAAGGCATGAATAGTGTGTTTGTATTACGACACTGGCTCTCTCTCTTCCCTGGAGCCAGTGGCCCTAAATTACATACCCTATATTGGCAAAAGTCACCGTACACCCTTTCAAAAGCGAATGGACGAATTCGCTGCGTTGTGAAGATGCGCGGTACAGCTGCAAACGGTATAAAAACAAGCCTGCAGCTGACCGCGATCATATCGCACTGTGAGGTTGAGTGAAAATGTCGTGGCGGGAGAGAACTGACTTTGAGAAAGGAAAGATTGTTGGGTGTTATATTAGTGGGTTGCACATAAGAGAAGCCGAGAGGCGTTTAAACATATCCAAGTTAACTGTTTTGAATGTTCTGAATAAGTGGAAGACACATGTCGTGCCTGAAGCAGCAAAACGTACCGGCAGACCAAAGAAAATCAGTGATAGAAGACGTCGAAGCCTCAGGAGAGTCATTACAGCTAATCGATAAATGTTATGTTGTGTTTCGTTTCTAGGTGTCCGGTGACTTTTGTCAATATAGTGTATAAATATCGACGGGCTGCGGCTTATAGCCCATTGAGTTGCTTGCGGTGGTCGTTAAACCCCTAATATAAAATAAATGGTGTTTTTTAATCCTACTTGAATTAGAAGAGGATGCTGAATGTACACTATATTGACAAAAGTCACCGGATACCTAGAAGAGAAACACAACATAGCATTTATTGACATACATTAGTACGGTGTCGGTCCACCTTTGGCCTTAATGCATGCACTGACCCTTCGAAACATGCTTTCGACAAGGTTTTGGAACACAGTGATAGGTATGCGCTTGCATTCAGTACATAATGCTGCCGCTAACTGTTGCTTAGTAGTAGGCATTGGTTCCAAACTTCTTATGCGGCGCTCCAATTCATCCCATAGGTTCTCTATGGGATTAAGATCAGGTCTCTGTGCTGGCCAGTCTACACACGCTACGGAATTATCGTCAAACTACGCCATAATAGTCCTTGCTTTATGACTCGGTGCATTATCCTGCTGGTACCAACAAGGCTCGGTTCCATAGTATTGCCCCAGAGTTGGTAAGGCATAATTGTCCAGAATATCGAGGTAGACGTGCTGGTTAACAGGTTTGTCCACGATAAACAATGGGCCGGCACCATACCACGAAAAACACCCCCACACGAGTACACTGCCAGCTCCAAACTTGACAGTAGGAACAGTACACTGTGGTAAAAAGCGTTCTCCCGCCTGCCACCATACCCACATACGGCCATCAGACTGATGGATCGTGTATCTGTATTCATCAGTCCATAGGACCAGTTTCCATTGATCTACGGTCCACGATAGATGTTCTTTACACCATGCTATACGACGAGTAACATTCCGAGTGGAGATGAAAGGCTTATGAGCAGCCGCACAACCACAGTAACCCACGGAATAAAGTTCTCTGCGAATGGTACGTGTACATACCGAAGTTCCAGCATTTTTACTCACCTATACACTGAGGTCTTGTGCAGTACTCCGTCGATTAGCTGTAACGACTCTCCTGAGGCTTCGACTTCCTCTATCATTGATTTTCTTTGGTCTGCCGGTACGTTTTGCTGCTTCAGGCACGCCATGTGTCTTCCACTTATTCAGTGCACCCAAAACAGTTGACATGGGTATGTTTAAACGCCTCTCGGTTTCTTTTATGGACAACCCACTAATATAACACCCAACAATCTTTCCTTTCTCAAAGTCAGTTCTCTCCCGCCGCGACATTTTCACTCAACCTGACAGTGCGATATGATCGCTGTCAGATGCAGGCATGTTTTTATACCGTTTGCAGCTGTACCGCGCATCTTAACAACGCAGCGGATCCGTTCATTTGCTTTTGAAGGGGTGTCCGGTGACTTTTTTCAATATAGTGTACATGCACCTTACGGAGTGCAAAATGTTCCATACGAAATCTGAGAAATGCGTGGAAAATCGTCTTGGTAGTTACAGGTGTCTTGTGATATTCTTTTTTTTTTTTTTTTTTTTTTTCTTCTCAATTCGACCAATAAATTTTGAGATACTGCTTAGATAAAAACCTAAATTTACGGTTCTCACGGGAAAAAATTTGCATTAGAAAAGACGGAAAAATACATAGAACATTTCAGACGTCGTTGCAGCAATCAAATGGAAAAACAATTTTCCAATGCGACTTTTGGAAGCCAAGATATTGTGATAAATTTATATTTCTTGCATTACCTAGAAGAAATATCGTGAATCTGGAGTATGAGAGAGTATATAGATAACATTAGTAACGATTACATCTAGGGTATGCGAAAATAATTTTTAAAGTAAAAATTTTCAAGAGAATATATCTTTCGAAACGCAAGTATAATGTATGTCACCTAGTAGGAAAACTGTTCACCGAAGTGCAGAAAGTTCTTTAAATAAGCTTTTTATCACCATTTCATCTATCCGATGCTAAAAGAGGAGTTTTCATACATGACTCTCGAAAGTGCCGAAACATATCGTACCAAATGCGAAAATAAGCTCACATGTGAGAAAATTGTGTCAGCGAGCATTTATATTTTGAAGATTCTCATTCTCATGGTGAGACGTCAATGAATAAAAAAAAAAATAATTTCCTTTTTCATTTGCTTTGGGAATTAACGATCCCACGATCACATAAGGCTATGAGAAGCCGCCCGTTCCTAACGCAGGACCGCTGGTTCCTGTAAAGGCAGAACCAGCACCGTACAATAAGCACACCATCTATGAGTTATTGGGAATTCGAGATCAGGTCTGGTTCGGACAGCTATTCAGGAGCCCGTGCCTCTGACTGCTTGGTCACCGAAGCGGCAACAAAGGGATTAAAAAGAAAAGTCAACAACAAAATTAGAAAAAGTTTGTTTGAGTTCTAACGACCCCTATGAGTACCCAAGGCTCAGGGCCGGTTGGACCATAGGGGCAACCGGGGCGGTCGCCCCTAAAAAACAGTATTGGAAATTAAAAAAAAAAAAAAACAATTTTCACACATGAACGCGTATAAAAGGTTCAAAAAGTCACTAATTTGTCAGTTATTCCGCTTTGCGTAAAAAAAAAAACAAAAACTAAAACGTGTACCAGGACATATACGGATTTATTTAAGAGGGATCCTTATAATTCGCTACACAAAAATGTTTGCTATGGAAAAAATTCGTTACGCAGATCAGTTAAAGTTATCTTTCTATCATTTTGTGAGAAAGTTTTTATAAAAATTACAACGCAACCTAAACCCCTTTCCCCGGAAAGAAAATCGCAGATTTTAGCACTTGCTGCTTTCTCTCTGTCTGTCTTCCTCTGTCTGCCCCCCCCCCCCCGTGTGTGTGTGTTTGTGTGTGTGTGTCCGTCTTGCTCTCTGTGCCCGTCTCTGTCTCTGCCTCTTTCTGTCTGTCTGTGTCTCTCTCTGCCTCTTTCTCCTCTCTCTCTATCTGTCTCCCTGTCTCACTATTTCTGTGTCTCTGTCTCGCTCTCTCTGTGTCTGTCTCTGCCTTTTTCTGTGTGTGTGTGTGTGTGTGTGTGTGTGTGTCTTTCTCTCTTTGTCTTTTTCTCTCTCTCTCTCTCTGTGCCTGTCTCTGTCTCTTTCTCTGTGTGTGTGCGTACGTGCGTACGCGCGCGCGCGTGTGTGTGTCTTTCTCTGTTTCTCTTTCTCTCTTTCTTTCTCTGTCTCTTTCTCTCTCTCTCTCTCTCTCTCTCTCTCTGAACTTTCAGTCCATTTTATGTCCTTTTTCTGAAGCTCACAGTAATTTGAGATAGTTTTTCTTCTTTATGATAATTTTCATGTGTTTTCATTTTTCTCGTAATGATTTTATTAAACTATGAGATTTATTTTCGAGGGGCCGCAGTGAAATTTTGCCCCGGGCACCGCAAAAGTTCCATCCGGCCCTGCAAGGCTATAAAGAGTGCCCTGTCTCTAATGCAGGACCTCTAGTTCCTGGAAAGGGATGGAACCAGCACCGTAGGATAAGTGCATCGCTCATGCCTCATTCGGGATTCAGGCCCTGGTCCCACTCAAAAGATCATTCTGGAATCTTCGTCGGCGACACAGACTTTAAAGGAAAAATAAACAATGAAGTTTATTTGGTGTTATAACGACTCCACACCGCCCCGGTGACGCAGTGGTCTAAGCGATGGCCTCTGATCATTCATCCAAAAGGGGTCTGGGTTCGAATCCCGGTGAGGCATGGATATTGTGTTTGTCTAACGCACTAGCTCTCTCCCTTCCCTGCAACCAGTGACCCTAAATTAGGGACGGGCGACTGCTTATATCCCATTGAGTTTCTCACGGTGCTCATTAAACCTCCAATCAAAAAAAAAAAAAAAATAACGACTTCACGAGCACCGGAGTCGCCCTACCCTGGTTTGGGGCAGCGCATTCTGGGAGGATACACAGGCACCGCTGCAGGATAAGGGCGTCACCCATGCCTCGTTCGAGACTTGAACCCGAGACCGACTCGGTCGATTAGTCAGAAACTCACGCCTTTGACTAAGGAGTCAAAGAAAAACTGTAACCCGACTTGTTCAATACAACGAGAACTCTTTCATTTTCGACATTTTATCACACACATCTGAGTCAAATGTATAATGAATTCAGCTTCTACTAATAAGCTTCTTCTAATGCTTGTTGTTTGTTAATTATATCATGAATAAACTTTCCTGCTAGTAGTGTAGTAATAATAATGAACAAGCTTTTTAACTGCTAGTAATGTTGTAGTAGTAATGAAGATGAATAAAGTCTTATGCTGGTTGTTAATAATAACAACTAATGAAATAAACCTAACAGCCAGACAGAGGTCTGACAAAACGATGAACTGAGAAAGACGTACTTACTAAGATAATCTTTTATTTGGTAAACTTCTGTTATTTATCCACACTCACTTCATCGGTCACACAACTACTCGATATCTGGCTCTCACATATAACGAAGTTCCTCTCACATAAACGAAGATCTCTTTACACACGAAACAAAGCTCTCACCATACAACAACAGCTCTCCCTACGCACATCAACAAAAAGCTCTCCTAGGTATCGTTGAACGCGCCTATTTATACTGGCTACCACCACGTCATGACTTACACTCATTGCCAGATCTCATTCAGCGGGAGAAATAACATCTCGTTCAGTAAGAAGATAATTTACATAGTAAAATAAAATAACCAGAGATAGTAAAAATCAAAAGGAAAGTGAATCTAGAGTATACGTTACAAATGGTATTTCAAAAATGAAGTGCTTATGGAACTACTCCATCCGACCGTCCCTAAACTTGTTTCTACGCATATGTATATTGGATTATGAAAAAAAAAGAAAAAAAGCTCTGCATTCGATAGCTGGGACTATGAGAACAAAACCTTGAACTTCCCACTTTTATTTAATGTACAGGTTTCCCTCTAGGCGGCGTAAACTTAGTTTTATGTTTGGCATGGTACCTACGCAGCCCCGGTCTAAGCGCTGGCTCCTGATCATTCATCAGAGATGGGTCTGGGTTCGAATCCCGTAAGTCATGGATGTTGTGTTTGTCTTACTGTACTAGTTCTCTCGTTTTCCTGGAACCAGTGACCCTAAATTAGGGACGGGCGACTGCTTATGGCCTATTGGGTTGCACACGGTGGTCGTTAAACCACCAAAGAAAATGATATCTGTATTTCTGAAAAACATGCTGAAAAGTGTTGTTTACCATTTGATTCACATGTTAAAATGTTTTTCTATCAGATGGCGTAGGTGCATGTTTTTCTCAGGTACTGTAAATCCGTTGATAGCCAAACAGATGTTTTACAAAGTTTTGTGTCCAGGGCGAATATTTGTTTAAAATCCGTAGGCCGTCTTTTAATGTACTCATAAATGCTAGCTGAATAAAGAGTTTTGTTTTTAACTCAACGCACTCAGGTAAAACGTTCGACTGTTTTAATTTCACTTGCTGTCTTCCAGGTCTAAGATGATCAGTGAGAGCTTCCCATTCCGAAATGGCACAAAAGTAAGCGACCGCGAAAGTACTGGGGTATCTTAGAGATATGTAGATTAAGATATTACCTTTTTAATAAGGTGTAGGTCCATCCCGGGGCACTATCATAACACTCATTAACAAAATTTATGCCCTCAAGTTCCCAAACGGGGCTTGGCGCGGTAATACAGCAGCTGTTACTTGCTGGATAAAAAGGCAACATTGCAGGATGGACTTGATAGACAACAATATTCAGATAATCGTTGGAGGACACCCGGCTTGTCAGCATTATCAGCGGACCCGTTTCAAACCAACAGAGTGTGCCCCACCCCATGACACCACCTCCAGAAATTTCTATTGTGTTTACAAGGCAAGCTGAATCCATTGCTTCATGGTACTCCCGCCAAACTTTCTGCCTACCGTCGGTACAGAACAAGGTTTACCGCGACTCGTCGGACCACAGGAATTTTTTTCAGTCTTCTAGTGTCCAGTCACGGTTTTTGCTGACCCCACTGTAGACGAAATTTTTGGTTCTTCGCAGAAAACAGTGATTTCCGTATATGCATGCGACTGCCAATACCAATCCCCTTCAATTCCTTGAGCATAATTCACTGAGATATGGGTCGGGACCAGCTTTCATTGGATGCTGGGCCAATCCAGTTTCTCCGTACAAGCCTTCTCAAACGACGACGATCTCGTTCCTGACTGATTGTCTTCGCTCCACAGTTACGCTTTTTAGACAAGCAATGTAGGTTATTTTTCCTTTGATTAAAGACCTGGGATATCTCACGATTCGAGAAACCAATAAGCGTTTCTATTTTCAAAATCGTCGCTCCAGCTCTAATGTATATACACGGTCATATCAGAATAATATGACTACCTCCGGAATCACAGTGCACCCGCCAAGGCGCGTCACAGAGTGCACGTGACAAGTTTGACAACACGAAGATATAAGCGACCGGCCAGGAAAGATGGGCCATGTAGGCAGAGGTAGTGATTTAACGGACATTCAAAAAGGAAAGATCGTCGGCTACCGCGCCAAGGGTGGAAGCATCTCAGAAACAGCAGACTTCGTGGGCTGTTCGCGAGGTGCTGTAGTAAGGGTGTACCAAGAATGGACCGCTGGCACACCGAGTACCTCCCGACGTCATAACTGTGGAACCCTAAAGGCCATCGACCCCAGAGAAGAATGGCACCTCCGTCGACTGGTAGAAGGCAATCGACGCGCAACAGTGCAGCAATTGACCACGCAGATGAACGCTAGAACACAAAGGTACGTGTTCCCGATAACAGTGGAGCGAACCCTGTTACGCAGTCGACGCTGCGTCAAGGCACAGATGTGAATCCAGGTCCATTTGTAATGACGCCTGCAGTTCTCATGGGACTACCGTCATTGGACAGGGAAAGAGTGAAAAAAGGTTGACTTTTCCGACGAATCGAAGTTTCTACTCCACAAAAGTCGCAGGCGGTGGCGGATACAGCGTCAGACACACGAGAACCAACACCCGGACATGCTTGTCCAAGTACAGTCCGGCAGTGGCAGTGTCCATGTCTGGAGAACGTTCTCCTGGTATGAACTGGGACCGCTGGTACCAATGGATGGGTCCCTGAAGCCAATGGCAACCTGTCCACCCTCGCTGACCACATGCATCCTTTCATGTTGGTCGTTTACCGTGGTGGTGATGGTGTCTACCAACAGGACAATGCGCCATGCCACGTAGCTAAGGGATTGAGTGACTGGTTCCAGGAACACGACAGCGATGTTTCCGTTTTCTCTTGGTCGGCGAAATCGCCCGACCTCAATTCCATAGAGCACTTGTGGGACTATTTTGATCCGACCCACAACCTCGTCATCTCCGGAATCTCCGTGCTCTGCTTCAGTCCGAATGGGCACGTGTGCCTCGGGCAACCTTCCAGGGCCTCACTACGTCCATTCCACGCCGTCTTGCCGCTGTCATCCGGGCCAAGGGTGGTTATTCCCATTATTAGGTAGGTGGTCATATTATTCAGATACGACTGTGTATAGGTGCCTTGTAAACATATGAAGCCTGATCTCTTGAGTCCCTTTTATTAGCTTTTATTTCTTGTTATGACACACGAAATATTAAAATCATAACTCATGATTTGATAAGTTGGAAAGCTTCTATAAGCCGCTTGTGTCATTGGGATCTTACAAACCCTTTTATATCACTCGGAAAACTGCTACATATCGTTTTATGCCACTAGGAAGACTCCTACAGTTTGACAGGATCTGTGAATGAAATGCAATTTCTGTACATTCCCTTATATTAGAATGTGTAGGAATTAACCGGTGTGGGAGTTTTCCGCGATGTAGCAGTTTTACTAGCCGCAGAAAAAAGTGTAGGAGTTTTCCTGGATCCGAAAACTGATCAAATTACCGAAAGACGCCAATGCATATATGTATGGCTTTGGTTTTGTAAGCGTTCACATGAGTAATCATATCCATATTCATACAAAGAGTGTTACCGATATGCATTTTTCATAATTTCTCTTCTGCTTTATTAGAATTCTATTTAACATTCTCTGAATTGCATTCTTTTCTCAAAGTTGAAACTTCTGTTATTTAGAAAGCACTTCCCATTATTACTTTTCAGAAAAGGTCATGCAGAGAGGTTACCAAATTTAAGCAACACTAATAAATTTACAAAATTCTTACAATTTGAATAATGTATCTAGAAGCTTCTTGTTTTTATAATACAATTACAGGTGACAAAAGCTATGAGTTTAGTGGAGAGCAATGTTTAATCCATTTATACGCAGTATTTTTGCTGGATGCTTAATTACGTTTCTGAAAAATAGCTCCTTGGCACGTAGAATTGAATTACAGGTAATCCACTAACTTTGAGGATGAATGTCATCTGTATCTCAGTGTTTGTTGCAAGTTAAATATCTTGAAATGAGCGAAATTAAATCTACAATCAACATTAGAAAAAAGCTTGTTTTAAAGGTAAAGGCAAACGTCTGGCTATGTAGCTAATGGGAGATTATGCAAGTTTTCGAAAAGTTCCCTTTGTAACTGCTTTTGTGGCAATATCAAGAGCCACGTTATTTTTTCCCGAAAACTATGAAATGAACTGCATATAATTCAACGACTAGGCGTGCAAAAACGGACAAGAAAGATTGCACCAAATTTCCAAATGTAATAAGTTCATCTTTTGCCGAAACTTTCCAAAGGTAGTATGTTAAAAGTACTTTAAGACATTTGAAGGTGTGTAATCAGCAATTTTCTAAAAATTGAAGATTTATATCAGACCTGTAGATAAACTTTGTCACGTCCCTGATATCGCTTCAAACAAATTTTCTTCTATAGAATTAACAGATATTGTTAAATAAAAACACCATGCATTTATTCCACCAAGTGGAAATTCTACGTAACAAAAAAGCTGGAAAATTACAAAATATCTTTTTGTTGGTAATGGTGTGGTTCAAAAAGAATCTTTGCAATTCAGTAAGTGAAGCAGAAATAACTTGAGAAACACAAATATAAAGACGTTAATAGCCCATAACTGAGTAATTTTGCATCAAATATGCGTAGGAAATGTCTTGGTAATTTTGACCATGGTGTGACTTATCCGTTTTGAATTTTTTCAATGCAGCATGAAGCGAAGATATGGTACTAAATACATACATACTGTCACGCCAGCAATTAATAAATTAATTTAGTAATGATCTTGAGGGACTGATACTTTTGAACGGTTCGTAGTAGTGATCTTGAGGGACCAATACTTTTGAACGGTTCGGAATAACTTTCCGGAAGACCGTTCCACTTATTAAAAATTGGTTCCTCTAGAGATCACAAAATAGTTGGCATCAAAGAATCAAGTTTCTTCTATGATTGATTGGCCTTTCCCTGACCTCCAAGTGAATCTCCATCGTTCTGAATCTTCCAAAGATCTTTGTTTCGACATGACGAAGAAAATGGTTATTCTCGATTTACACTGGAACATTCCACGTTGTAGTTATACTCTCCTATGAAAAGCACTTCTTTCCTGATTCGCATGTTACACCCTGCATGAATCTTTACTCAACCCGTTTATTGACATTTCCAGATTTTAGCACAGCAGCGCAGTAAAATTTTTGCATAAGATTCTCCTGCTTCGTTTATAATTGATGCTTTTGGGTTCATGCTTCATTTTTGAGGCGCAGTATGCAAGGCATATTCCACTAAAAGTGGACAGTTCTTATAATTGCGCGATGCACAAACAGGAAACGTGTTCATATGCAGAGAAGTCAATCGTTAGTACAAAAGTTAGTCAAAAGTATCGCCTGAATGTGGTAGTCGCTATGCAAATTCTGTTAGAAATTGTAAGTAGGTTCACGCATTGATATCCAATGACGGATTTAACAAACGAAAGATAATTCTTGAACTCACAGAACGAATGGTTGAAAGCATAAAGAGTACTTACCACCTTTAAATAGATAATCCTTTATCTTTTAATCAAATGAGTATATTCACATCACATCACACTGAATATTAAAACATCTAAAAAACACTGTAGAGATTTTAAATCACACGCTATCTAATTTTATATTGGTTTTGGAACAATAATACAAACGCAGTACGTACACACATAACTCCATCTTCTTTGTTTCAGTTCTCACGGTAAGAAGAGAGTTTTCTCAGGTCGAAGGTCAGCGCATCACTTCTACTTGCCTTGGAATGAGAATGAGAGTTTTCTTTTTATTTCCAAATAAGTTTGCTTAACGCAGCAACGCCATTTATTGTTTTTTGTGTGGAACTTGAACGGGCACATCGCACTCTTTCGAACAAACTCTTACTTGTCCGGAACAGTTCTGCACTATAATATCTAGGGACGTCCTTAATTTTTCAAAATGTGGTCTGGCCAATGGCTTTGTCAGGATTTCTGCTACCATTTGGTCAGTTCTGCAATAATCCAACTTGAGAATCGTTCCTTGTAGTTCTCGTATGAATTGGTATCGCACCATGATGTGTTTTGATCTTGCGTTTATCTTTTCATCTTGGATTAAACGTATGGTGGATTTATTATCTTGAAATATTACAGTCTCATTTTGTTGTTCACATTCTAAGTCTTTGAGTAGTTCTCTTAGACATATAATTTCTTTGCTGCTCTCCCTGTAGCGATAAATTCAGCTTGTGTTGTGGACAACGCTGTCGTTGATTGTTTACGACTTGCCCAGAATATTGCACTATTTCCCAATATGTAAACAAATCCTGATGTGGATTTCGAGTCAACTCTATCACCTGCCCAGTCAGAGTCTGCATGTCCTTTGAGGATGAGTGGACTTTCAGCACTTAATTTTAGTTTCAAATCAATAGTTGCCTTTAAATAATGAATTAACTTCATCAAGGCTTTCGAATCTTTTATGTTAGGTTTTTCCACTTTTCTACTCAATATTTCTATAGCATTGGAAATATCTGGTCTTGCCACAGTTGAGAGGTACATTTTCGCTCCCATTATTTCTCTATAACGTCCATTTTCATTAATGTATTCTGGTTCTTGTATGCCTTTTCTATAGTTAGTGCTAATTGGTGTTTTACTTTCTTTGTTAGGTTCAGTATCATGATTCTGAATAATTTCCATGATCTTGTTTCCTTGGTTAAGAAGGAAACTTCCGTCTTCTTCTCTTTCTACTTGTATGCCAAGATAATATGTCATCATCATCATCATCATTGTCAACCATTATCAATCCACTGCTGGACGAAGGTCTCCCCAAGTTTCCTCCACAACGGTCTGTCTTGTGCCAGTCTCCTCCATGTCACTCCCGCATATTTACGAATTTCATCCACCCATCTCCCATGTGGTCTTTTTCTGTGTCTTTTCCTGTCCCTTGGAATCCAATCTAAAATTTCGGCTGTCCATCTATGGTCTGTCCTTCTGGCAGTATGTCCAGCCCATTGCCATTTCAGGGATTTAACTCTGATCATGATGTCTTCCACTCTCGTCATTTTTCGGATCCACGAATTCCTCTTCTTATCTCTCCTGGTTATACCAAGCATGCACCTCTCCATGCTTCTTTGAGTTGTCTGCAGCCTTTGTATGTCTCTTTTAGTTAAGGTCCACGTCTCTGCACCATACGTAAGCACTGGAAGGATGCATTGATCAAAGACTTTTCTTTTAAGACATAATGGCATATTGCTCTTGAAAATTATGCTGTTTCTTCCAAAAGCTCTCCAGGCAAGTTTTGTACGGCGATTAATTTCTTCATCAATGTGACCCTCACTTGATATCTGCTGTCCAAGATAAACGTACGTGTCTGTTATCTCCAGCTTTTCTCCATCAATCAATAGATCTTCATTTCTTGTAAAAGCATTGAACATCACTTTTGTCTTCTGAAAGTTCATTTTTAATCCCACTTCTTTACTCTTGTCAGCAAGTTCCTGGATCATACTCTGCAGCTCTGATGGGGTAGTTGCAAAAATGACTATGTCATCAGCAAAACGAAGGTGGGTTAGATAATCTCCATTAATCTTTATCCCTTTGTTTTCCCAGTTCAGTGATTGAAAGACATTTTCCAATGAGGCATTAAAGAGCTTCGGAAATATGGTGTCACCTTGTCTCACTCCCTTTCCAATTTTTATGTGTGTTGTATTTTCAAACAGCCGAATCTTTGCACTTGCATTTTCATAGATGTTATTAATAATATTAATGTATGCATCTTCAATACCGCAGGATTTCAGAGCCGTGGTAACTGCTGATGGTTTCACCGAATCAAAGGCTTTTTCATAATCGATAAAAGCCATGCACAATGGAAGTTCATATTCCCTCGCTCTTTCAATTAGTTCTCTCAGTACGTTGATATGATCTATTGTGCTGTAGCCACTCCTGAATCCAGCTTGTTCTCTCGGTTGAGCCATGTCCAGTGTTACCTTCAAGCGGTGTGAAAGAACTTTAGTGAAGATTTTATAAACCACTGATAGGAGGCTGATAGGTCTGTAGTTCCTGAGATCCTCAATGTCACCTTTTTTATGTAGCAGGATCATTGTAGCATTGTTCGAATCCTCAGCAATCTTCCCTTCATTAAGGCATCGAGTGAAAATTTGGGCGAGTACTGTTTCAATTTCTCCACTTGCTTCTTGTATGATGTCTATAGTAATTCCATCTTCTCCTGGAGCTTTCCCCCGCTTCATGTTCTTGATTGCATCAGCAACTTCTGCTGGGAGGACTGGAAGAACTCTGGTACCTTTCATGATGTCTGGAGTACATGTATCATCCCTTTCATATAATTTGGAGTACAAATCTTTCACTCTTGTCAAAATTTCGCCTCTATTTCTTGTTATAGAACCATCTTCTTTTCTCAGAGCCATAATCTGTTTTCTTCCCTTACTGAGATGTCCCTTTGCTATCTTAAGGCTTTGGTTGTTTTCAATTGCTTTCCTCACTAGCTCACAGTTGAATTTCCTTACGTCTTCAGTGATACTTTTTCGTGTTGTCTTGCATAGCTCTATATATTCCACTTTGGAAGTCACATCTTCTTTAGTTGTCCTCATCTCTCTTCTTTTTGCATCAACATTTTCGTTTTTCCTGATAATTTGTTCACATGCAACTTGTTCTTAGACCCAGCTAATTTTGTTGCTGTTTCCATAAGAGCTTTGGTTACTTTTCTGTTAACTTCCGAAATATCCACTTCTTCCGATGTTAGGCCTTCTAAAGCAGAGAATCTGTTCTTCAGTTCCAACTTGAAAGTATTATGGTGTTTTTTAAGGTTGGTTATGTCAATACATTTTGTTTGTCTTATGAGCTTGCCACGTTCCAGTTTAGTGTTGAGGTGCATCTTACATCTCACCAATCTATGGTCACTACCTGTGTTGAACTTGTTCAGCACACTGCAGTCTTCGATGACGAATTTTTTGTTACACATAATAAAATCAATTTCACTTGTCGTCCCAATTGGATGTCTCCATGTCCATTTCCTGTGTGGCTTTTTCTTGAAAAAGGAGTTCAAGATGAAAAATCCTTCTGCCTCTGCAAACTCAACGAGAGTATTTCCACGCTGGTTTCTGTTGCCGTGACCAAATTTACCTACTGAAGTTTCATTCTGTTGTCGTTGCCCTATTTTTGCATTGAAATCTCCCATAATTATCTTCAAGTGCTGCTTACCTTTATTATTTAGATGACGAATTTCCTCATAAAATTCTTCAATTTCTTCTTCAGGATGACTTGCAGCGGCCAGTGCGACATGAAGGCAGAGGGTGCTAAGATAATATGTAACTCGGCCTAAATCCTTTATTTCGCACTGGGTTTTCAGCAGTTTTGCAATCCTTGCAATTTCTTCTTGGCTGTTTGATGCTATTAATATGTCGTCTACATAAGTAGCCAAAAAAGTTTGTTTATCCTTATTCTTCAATGATAGTAAGCATGGATCTGCTGTACTATGAATAAAACCTATGTTGCATAAAAATTTTATAATTGTTTTATTCCAATTTCTTGCACTTTGTTTTAAACCATAGATACTCTTTTTCAGATTACACACTTTGTTTTCTTTACCAGATTCTTCAAATCCTTCTGGTTGAACCATATCTTCCAATTTTCCATGAAGAAACGCTATCTTTATGTCCAAATGATGAACCTTTAGCTTCTTGTTTGCTGCAACTGTCAAGATAGTTCTTAAGGTTATATACACTGACGGAAAAAATCCCAACACCACGAAAAAATAGTTGTAGAGGAATGAAATGGTGGCAATACATTTGTATAGGTAACATATTTAATCGATTAAGGTTTCAAGATCACAGCTTATTGTGAGCGCGAGAAGAGCCATTTTAAATGTGAAATGCTGGTACATTAATAACCGGTGTAACCGCCAGAATGTTGAATGCAAGCATGCAAACGTTCATGCATTGTGTCGTACAGGTGCTGGATGTCAGTTTGTGGGATGGAGTTCCATGCCTGTTGCACTTGGTCGGTCAATACAGGGACGGTTAATGCTGGTTGGGGGTGACTCTGGAGTTGTCGTCCAATGATGTCCCATACGTGCTCGATTGGTGGAAGATCTGGTGATCTAGCAGGCCACGGCAACATGTCGACACTCTGTAGAGCATGTTGGGTTACAACAGCGGTATGCGGGCGAGCGTTATCCTGTTGGAAAACGCCCCCTGAAATGCTGTTCATGAATGGCAGCACAACAGGTTGAATCACCAGACCGACGTACAACTGTGCCGTCAGGGTGCGTGGGATAACCACGAGAGTGCTCCTGCTGTCATAGGAAATTGCTCCCGAGACCATAACTCCAGGTGTAGGTCCAGTGTGTCTCGGCCGCAGACAGGTTGGTTGCAGGCGCTCACCTGGCCTCCTTCTAACCAACACACGGTCATCACTGGCACCCAGGCAGAACCGGCTTTCATCAGAAAACACAACAGATCTCCACTCCGTCCTCCAATGAGCTCTAGCGTGACACCACTGACGTCGCAAACGGCAGTGGTTTGGAGTAAGTGGAATGCACGCTACAGGGCGTCTGGCTCGGAGCTGTCCTTCAAGTAACCGATTTGTAACAGTTCGTTGTGTCACTGTTGTGGCAACTGCAGCTCAATTGCTGCCGCAGACGCGGTACGATGCGCCACGGCCATACGCCGTACACGGCGGTCTTCCCTCTCAGCAGTGCCACGTGGCCGGCCGGAACCCGGTCTTCTTGAGGCAGTGCCTTCCCTTGACCACCGCTGCCAACAATCATGCACAGTGGCTACATTCGTGCCAAGTCGTTCTGCAATATTGCGGAAAGAAAGTCCACCTTCTCGTAGCCCTATTACACGACCTCGTTCAAACTCCGCGAGCTGTTGATAATGGCTTCTTCGTCTTCTTAAAGGCATTCTTGACTAACATCAACACCCTACGTCGAATCTCAACGATAACTAACGCTCACGAACGTTACAGCGCGTATTAACAGAAAACCTGCTTTGCATGTTCCGAGGGGCGCTACTAGCTCCACACGTATGCGCCGAGCGCGAAATTTGCATAGACGTCATCTTACAGATGTACTCTCACCGCCTACTAACTGTCGTTTATCTAACACAACCCCTTCTTGGTGTTGGGATTTTTTTTTCCGTCAGTGTATTTAACAACTGGTGAAAATGTATCTTCAAAATCTATTCCTGGTTGTTGAGTGTATCCCTTTGCAACTAATCTTGCCTTATACGTTTCTAAATTACCATTAGCATTATATTTCCTTTTAAATATCCATTTGTTCTTGATTGGTCTTTTTCCTTCAGGTAAATCTACCAAAGTCCATGTATCGTTCTTTCTCATTGCTCTTAATTCTTCATTTATTGAATTCAGCCATTTATCCTTTTCTGAATTTTCCATTTCTTGAATCTCTTCCAAATTTTGCGGATCTTTTCTATATAGAGTCTTTGCTATATATGCAAGTCTTTCTGGTGGTTGCCCTTTATTTTCTCTTGGTGATCGCCTTGGTTGTTTTTCAGATTCATCTTTTTCTTCTCCATTAACTATACTTCCTGATGAATTTATTCTATTTTCAATTAGAATTTCTCGATTACTTTCAATTTTCTTCTCATTTTGTCTACAAAACGTTTCTACACTTTTTCTTTCATCAAATTTTACTATTCTGGTTATGACCAGCTCATTTGTTTCTGGAATGAGGACTCTATATCCTCGAGATCTTTTATCATAGCCCATTAGAATTCCTGCTTGAGCTCTATTTCCCAGTTTTCTCCTTTTTTGTTTTGGTATGTTTACATAGGCCTTTGACCCAAATACCTTGATGGGACCAAAATATGGAGTGTATCCTTTCCACATTTTAAAGGGTGACTCCCTTTTGCTTTTGTAGGAACTCTATTCTGTATATATATGTAGCAGTTGATACAGCTTCTGCCTAATATTTATAATCTATTTCAGCATCTAGAAGCATAGCTTTTGTCATTTCTATTAAGCTTCTATTTTTGTGTTCCGCAATGGCATTCATTTGAGGTGAATATGGGATAGTGGTTTTATGCTCTATTGCCTGTTCTGCTAAACAACTTTCAAATTTTGCCCCGCAATACTCTCCTCCATTATCTGTTCTTACACTTTTAGGTTTCTTATCAAATTTATTTTGAACTGAGGCTACATATTCCTTGAATTTTATCACTGCTTCATCTTTATTTATTAGCAAATAAGTGTATGTGTATCTAGAATATTCATCCATAAAAGTAATGAAATATTTGTATCCACTTGGACTGGCTTCACTCATTAAACCACATATATCTGTATGTACCAATTCTAGTATTCCCTTTGTTTTGTAAGTGTTCTATTTTGAGAATAGTTTCTGTGTGAGCTTACTCTTTATGCATATCTCACAGTTCTCTTCCTTTTTACAAATTGATAAGACAATGCCTCTAGCTAATTTATTTTTCTCCATTTGCTTTATTATTTATATATCTCTATGTCCTAATCTTCTATGCCATAAGTTTGAGCAATTTTTCTCTTCACATTTTGCAACTAAATTAGCCTTTTCATTTATAGCCTGTAATTTATACAAATTGTTTGAGTTGTCTGCTATACCTGTTGCTACAATAATTTTTCTACATTTTATTATGCACTGTCTATCTTTAAATGATACTTTATATCCTTTTTCTGTAATCTTTCTAACTGACAATAAATTCGTTTCCAATTTAGGCACATATAATACATCTTTTATCTCTAATTTTCTAATTGTATCGTTTTCAGCTTTGCAACTTAGGAAAATATTTCCTATTCCTTCTGACTTTATTTGAGTGCCATCAGCTGTAGTGATCAATTGTGATGTATCATTAGAAAGCTCTTTAAACAATGCTATATTGTTAGCCATGTGTACTGTGGCTCCACTATCGATTGTCCAATTTTCAGAATTTTCGTTATGTAATGTCTTTGTTTCTAGTGAAAAAATTGTATTTTCCCTTTTTATTTCAATTTCCTTTTCTTCTGGTTTATTGTTGCTGTCTTCACTAAGTTGTGAGATTGGTTAGATGTGGATTGAAAATTTGTGAAATCTTTTCTCTATGTTTCCCTTATTTTTATCTCTTTCCCTTTCAAAATGCCAGCATTCATTTTTGGTATGATTTCTTTTGTTACAGTATGTACAAAACTTACTTGGTTTTATGTTGCGGTTTTTACCTCCAAAACTAGTTTTTAACACTGTTGTACTTGCATTTGAATCATTTGTACTTGTTTGTGAATTTTCTCTCCGTCTATTGTACTCGTCAAGTACTTTACATTTTATGAATTCAAAATTTAGATCGTCTTGATCTCTAGCTTCAAGTGCAACAATTAAGTTCTCATAAGAATTTGGCAAACTATTAAGTAAAATTGCACCTAAGTGGGTTATAACGAAGTGAATTTCTCCGTCATTTTTATCTGCGCCAGGATACGAACCCGGGTCCCCTTCATTCCGGAATAAGTTGCTCTACCAATTGAGCTACGCGGACATTTTATTCTGATTCCTATCTGCCTTTATGTCGTGTGCGTCCTTCTGGCAGGTACGTCACATCTCCTGGTACGTTACATCATCTCCCCCTTATTTTTTTTTTATTTTTTTTTCTGAAGTGCTGGAGAAGGGATTCTTTTCTTTTTCCTATCTCGCGGTGTGGAAATAACATCACACCATTGCGAGATTTTTGAACGGTCGGGTCATCCGGATAGTTCGGGCGCCATTATAACGAAGTAAATTTCTCCGTCATTTTTATCCGCGCCAGGATACGAACCCGGGTCCCCTCATTCCGGAATAATTTGCTCTACCAATTGAGCTACGCGGACATTTTATTCTGATTCCTATCTGCCTTTATGTCGTGTGCGTCCTACTGGCAGGTACGTCACATCTCCTGGTACGTTACAGGGTGTAACGTATACTCTATATTCACTTTCCTTTTGATTTTACTATCTCTGGTTATTTTATTTTACTATGTAAATTATCTTCCTACTGAACGGAATATTATTTCACCCGCTGAATGAGATCTGGCAATGAGTGTAAGTCATGACGTGGTGGTAGCTCGTATATAGGCGCGTTCATCGAGAAGTGTTGTGTGTTGTTGCGTTGTAGTTGTGTTGTTGCGTTGGAGTTGAGGGTGGTTGGTGGTGTGTTGCGTTGCGTTGCAGTGTGTTGTTATGTAGTAGTGATATATGAGTGCCTTAGTTGACCAGGAGTCATCATAATAAACAAGTTGTTCTGTAAGTTCAGTCTTTTTCAATTCTTAGTTTTGTCAGACCTCTGTCTGGCTGTTAGGTTTATGACTTTGATTACTTAATATAAATAACCAGCGTTGAGACTTTGTTTAAGTTCATAATTAACGAGTAACAACACCCTTTTGGGAATTCATCATTTTGAAGCTTAGAGCATTATTCATTCATAATAATTAGCTTAGCAAAAAGATAAACAAAGCTAATTCATTATAATTGGCGCCCGAACTTTTCTCGAACACGAGATCCTGACTATTATTACCCATGGCTTCCTTACCTGAGACAACTTCAAATTTCCACCATCCGGCAAGTCTCGAGGGTAATGGTGTTTTTTTGGACAATTTGTACGAAGCCTGTGGCTCTGACTTGGATATGAATAATCTACACATACCCACGCATTCTTCACCATTTCGGAATGCACCAGCTTCTTATCACTCTGAGTCGCGGGTCGTAGCTGAGGGAATTCAATCCTCTCAGCGAAGCAGAATGCTTGCCCATTTCGTGCCGCATGCAGGAACAATTTATTTCAATGGTTTGGAGGGGTCTTTAAAGTTCCTCGAAGATCTGGAAGACCATTTAGATTTATATAATATTCCGGAAGACTGCAAGGTCCAAATTGCCGGAACTTGCTTGAGAGGTACCGCCAAGACCTGGTATCGGCAGTGGCGAGGGTCGAACCCGGATTCTCATTATGAGAATTTCCGTGCAGAATTCTTGGAGGTCTTTCCTTTCGGCCTCAGTCGAGCTAGCCTTGCTCAACAGCTGTTTTCTCGTCAGCAGGGTCCCAATGATAGCCCTGTTGCATTTGCGTTGGAAACTACACGCCTATATAATCTATGGGATCCACAGGCCAGTCATGTTGACATGTTGGATACCCTCGTACAGCAGCTCGACCCATTCTTGCAAGATTTTCTTGAGGTTCGACACCCTACCACTATTCATGAATGCCTTCGCCTCATACGCACGTATGAAGAGCGACATGGCAAACATGCTTCAACTCACCATGCTCGGGCACCCCGCGAGGCTTATTCCGAAAACCCTCAGCGGCATAATAGACAAAACTTTCAGCGCGAGCATACACACGTGCCCACCCAAGCTTCATACGTTCCACCACACAGAAGAGTGGCGAACCAGCAACGAGTTTCGGAGCAAGCTACGGGGTATCGTCATAATGCACAGTATGCTCGACCCCGTTCCACTCAGCAGCATTCGGAACGTTATCATGCTCAGGGCAATAATAATTTTTCTGCCCGTGCTGAGGGCAGACGTAACGAAAATGAAAATCTCAACAGACACGCGGAGTTCCCGACGCAGGGTGCACGCAATTTTCCTTATCGTGAAAATTTTCCCGATACCCGGCAGGGTCGAGGTTTCCGACCACATGATAACACCACCAGAATTCCTTTAAACTTCCACAGGAAGTAGACGAAGGGTCGGTCCTGCTTCCTGATACCAAACATCCTGACCCTAAAACAGTATTAGTGACTGTTCAAACTCCTCAGTTGCCTGATGTATTCTTGACACTTGAAGACATTATTGTCGAGACAAAGTTCGACACTGGGTCTGAGATATCAGCCCTAAATACAAAGTTTTGCAATGATGTTTTTTCTGCAATACATGTTCAGCCTGCAACGCAGTATTTGCGAGGTGCAAATAACGAAATCTTCAGTATTTCAGGAACTGTCACATTATCTTTAGGGCTGGGAAAAGCTCGTTTTACACATTCTTTCCTGCTTATAGACGAGCTACCCGTGAAATGTCTCATGGGTATGGACTTTATTAACAAGTTTCAAATAACTTTGAATTTTGTACAACATGTGATTTCCTTTCCGGAACCTGTCGAAATGATTCCGACGGTTCCTGTAGATATTACGAGTTTATTGTTGAGTGACCAATTGAATGAGGGGCAACGAGACCAGCTTTCTCTCCTTTTACAGGAAAGTCCTGGTTTATTTTCGGATCAACCTGGTTTCACACAGGTGGTTTATCATGTTATTGACACTGATGGTTCGAAACCCATTGCGACGAAACCTTACCCTTGTGCTCCACATAAAAAACAGGAAATGCAACGTCAAATTGCGGAAATGATTAAGCAGGGCATAATCAGGGAATCAACCAGCGCCTGGGCGGCTCCTGCCTTCTTGGTTCCAAAGAAACAACCAAATGAATTTCGTTTCGTGACAGATTTTCGTAAACTCAACCAAGTCACAAAAACAATCAATTATCCCCTACCTGTCATGTCACATATTCTAAATGACTTGTCGTCAACCAAATGGATGTCAACTTTGGATTTGGCGAGTGGATATTGGCAGGTGGCAGTACATCCGGACTCGGTCGATAAAACAGGCTTTGTGACTCCTTTTGGGGCCTATGAATATTTACGTATGCCTTTTGGTTTAGCTTCTGCACCTGCTACTTTCCAAAAGCTTATGGACACGGTTCTCAGACCTGTCCTGGGTCCCCATGTGCATGTCTATTTGGATGATATTATTATCACATCAGAGACTTTTGACGAGCACCTTTCTCTGCTCAAACAGGTGTTCCAACTTATATACAATGCTGGCTTGACGTTAAAACCTAGTAAATGCCAGATAGCGAGGGACGAGATTGTATATCTGGGGTTGAAAATTACTCCCCACGGCTTATTCACTGATAATGAAAAAATTAGGCCTATTGCTGACTTTCCTCGGCCTAAAACAGCAAAAGAACTATCCCGCTTTCTGGGAATGACCGGATGGTATCAGCAGTTCGTCCCCGCTTATGCTACAATATGTGAGCCATTGTATGCTTTAAAGCGTAAATACAAGAAGTTTATTTGGACACCTGAAGCTAACGCTGCATTCGAAACACTGAAGTCTGCATTGACTCAGCCTCCGGTGTTGGCTTTCCCGGATCATTCTAAAGAATTTGATATTTATACTGATGCATCCGGAGTTGGTCTTGGTTGCGTTTTGTCACAAGCTGGGCATCCAATAGCTTTTGCGTCTCGTACTTTAGCCAAAGCTGAACGCAATTATTCAGCTACGGAACGTGAATGTCTTGCTGTTGTGTATGCACTGAATAAATTTCAATGTTATCTTAACGAATTGACAGTTAACATAATTACGGATCATTCTGCCCTTCAGTATTTGAATTCTGCTAAACACCTATCTCAAAGACTTATGAAGTGGGCTCTGAAGTTACAAGAGAGCAATATCAAAATTTCGTATCAGCCAGGTAATAAGAATCAATTACCGGACGCATTATCTCGCGTTCCGATTAGTGGGGTCCCCACCGAAACTACTCCTGGATGTCAGCCTTTACTTCTGATAGCTGATATCACATCCAGAGAGCAGATAATGGCAGAATTAATAAATGATCCAGATTTTGGGGATATTTACAATTTTTTGCTTGCGGGTTCGCCCCTACCAAGTGATCCTTCTCTGGCTGGAAGGTCACAACATTTTGAAGTAATAGAGGGTCTTCTTTATTATACAAAGTCTCGGACTACTAGGGCAGAGTTTCGCCCATGTATTCCGCGAACCCTTAGAATGGCTCTTTTAAATGAATTTCATGACAAACCTCTTGCAGGCCATTTAGGTATTCGCAAGACCCGTTGTAAATTGCGGGATGTTGCCTATTGGCCTGGCATGTACCAAAGTGTGCTCGCATACGTTCAATCATGTCACTTGTGTCAGATTAATAATTACCGTAATGTAAGACCGGCCGGTCACTTGAAATCTAGTTCAAGTTCTCATGTATTTGATATTATTTCCATAGATTTATTGGGACCTTATCCATTATCTGTTAAAAATAAAGCTCGTTATGTTTTAGTACTAACTGATAATTTTTCTAAATGGGTTGAAGTTTTTCCCATTAAAGCCGCTACGGCTGAGATTATTTGTAATGTCTTAGTTAATGAAGTATTTTCTAGATATGGTGCACCTAATAAAGTAGTTTCGGATAATGGTCCTCAATTTATTTCTGACATTTTTGAAAGAATGTGTGCGAGACTACACATTAAACACAAATTCATTTCCCCATATCATCCCCAGAGTAATCCTGCAGAACGCGTTAACCGAACGCTAGTGAAAATGATTGCGACTTTCGTAATGGACCACCATGAAAGATGGGATGACCATTTAGAACTTTTGCGTTCGCCCTCCGCTCGTCTGTCCACGAGTCTACTAAAATTACTCCTGCGGAACTTTTTCTGGGTCGCAAAATTAAAACCCCTTTTGAAAATTTAACGGGGATTATCGACGAACTAAATCAGCGACCAACTCCGCAATTAGTACACATTATGGCAGAAAAAGCTCGTGTTGCAATGCTAGGAGCACAAGCGGCTCAAGCACGATATTATAATTCTAGGCGTAGGGAACCAGATCTTGTCGTTGGAGATCTCACTCTCGTGGAAACGCACTTCCAGTCTTCTGTTTCGCATACTTTAGTGAAGAAATTTGCACCCAGCTACGAAAGTCCATATCGGGTGGCAAATGTCTTTGACAATAATATTGTTCTGGAAAAACCGAACAACAATTTTCAATATGTACATGTTGATCAATGTCGCAAATATCACGAACGGAATATCGATTTCATTATCAATCCTACTCAACCTTCTGTTCCACAGACTCAAGAATCTATATCTCATGTTCAACCGCCAGAAATTGTGGACGACCCACCGAACATTTTTGACGAATCACCAGTGATTTTTCCTTCACCCTCCCCCTCCAGACGAGTTTCTACAACCGCAACCTGATTCTCCCGTGAGACCAAGGCTCGATTCGCGTTCGTCGAATACTAGTATCGTTCCTTTCCCTCCAACCATTGCCAAGACTATTGCTGCGCCGTTTCCGGCTAACTCTGCACCAACGCGGGATACTTCTTCTTTGAATACCTCATCGGAAAGTATTCCTATAGGCAAATCCAAACATCGCCCTGCACGACCGCTGAATTACAGCAGCGACTCAGAGGCGTCGGACATTTCGGATTTGTCAGTTATGAATCCAACATTTAATATTCCACACCGCCCAGCACCACCAAAAGCTGGGCGCAAACGTCACTTGTCTCCCCAATCTGCTTCGCCGCAACAGCGACGAAGGCAGAAATCTTTGCATCCGCCCGGGTTTCGCCCCTGGAACCTCCGTTCAGGGCAAACAGGGCCGATGCCTGCTACTACTATCATGCCCCGTGGGCGTAAACGAAAACAAGCGATGTGGCCGGAGACACGTCCCTCCAAAAAGATACTGGAAGGACACAACGGGCCCCAGCATCAAGGGACTTCATATCCAAAGCCTGGGGAGCCCGTTCCTATCAGCCGCAGCAGGGATTTCCGGACCGCCAGACTTCTGACGTTCCTGACCGTTCTTCTCAGCCGCAGGGATTTCCAGACCGCCAGACTCCTGACCGTTCCTATCAGCCGCAGCAGGGATTTCCGGACCGCCAGACTCCTGACCGTTCTTCTCAGCCGCAAGGGATTCCGGACCGCCAGACTTCTGACCGTTCTTCTCAGCCGCAGGGATTTCCAGACCGCCAGATTCCTGACCGACAACAGACCGATGTTCCATTACCGTCCCGGAAGAGATCCAAGCCACCTGATTTCCCCAGTCCCATTAGGCCTGGAAAACGTTTTCGCACTAGAATTTTTTATGCGTCCTCGAGATAAGTAAGTTCTCGTGGACAGGTTCTTTTCTCAGTTTGTTGTTTTTCCTGCTCGACCAGTTGGCGTGTCAGAATTTCTTTTTTTCGTGTGGGCCTATGCATTCTTTTTGTGTATATATGTGTGTTTTTTTTTTATATTTCTTCTATGTCCATCTACTAATCCACTTTTTTTGTATATATCTATGTGCTTAGGGGTAAAATAATAAAATTGTTACTGTTAGGCAGCTCCAGGTAAATTTCGCTGCTGATACAGTTGTTCTGTATTTCAACGCATGAGGCAAACGTAATTTGAAATGAAAATAATAAAATTGTTACTGTTAGGCAGCTCCAGGTAAATTTCGCTGCTGATACAGTTGTTCTGTATTTCAACGCATGAGGCAAACGTAATTTGAAATGAAAATAATAAAATTGTTACTGTTAGGCAGCTCCAGGTAAATTTCGCTGCTGATACAGTTGTTCTGTATTTCAACGCATGAGGCAAACGTAATTTAAAATGAAAATAATAAAATTGTTACTGTTAGGCAGCTTCAGGCAATCTTCGCTGCTGATACAGTTGTTATGTATTTCAACCAATGAGGCGCACGTAATTTGAAATTAAAAAAGTGATTCCTGCTAGGCAGAATAAAAGGAAAGTATGCCGATGCAGGTTTGGTTTGTTCTACACTACAAATTTCACAATCGAATACAGATTCGTAAATTGTTATGCCAAGTTGATAATGTAAATACGGCTACCACCAAACAACAAGTCAAAAAAAAGATCGAGAAACGTCAATCATCGAAATGTAAGACTTACACTCCAAAATTGATAGGTTTTTCGGAAAAAAAAAAAAAAGAAAAAAAAAAAGAAGAAAAATTAAGGGGGAGATGATGTAACGTATACTCTATATTCACTTTCCTTTTGATTTTACTATCTCTGGTTATTTTATTTTACTATGTAAATTATCTTCCTACTGAACGGAATATTATTTCACCCGCTGAATGAGATCTGGCAATGAGTGTAAGTCATGACGTGGTGGTAGCTCGTATATAGGCGCGTTCATCGAGAAGTGTTGTGTGTTGTTGCGTTGTAGTTGTGTTGTTGCGTTGGAGTTGAGGGTGGTTGGTGGTGTGTTGCGTTGCGTTGCAGTGTGTTGTTATGTAGTAGTGATATATGAGTGCCTTAGTTGACCAGGAGTCATCATAATAAACAAGTTGTTCTGTAAGTTCAGTCTTTTTCAATTCTTAGTTTTGTCAGACCTCTGTCTGGCTGTTAGGTTTATGACTTTGATTACTTAATATAAATAACCAGCGTTGAGACTTTGTTTAAGTTCATAATTAACGAGTAACAACACCCTTTTGGGAATTCATCATTTTGAAGCTTAGAGCATTATTCATTCATAATAATTAGCTTAGCAAAAAGATAAACAAAGCTAATTCATTATAAGGGTGTCAGGCATTTTCTCGCCTTGTGTGCACAATTTCTGAACTATTTCCATCATTATATTTATGTGTTCTTGCATTGTAGTGCCATCGTCATGATAACGCAAACTATACAGTTTTCTAAGCAAGTGGAGTTTATTACTTAAACTTCCTCTTTCATGTACTGTCTTTAAAGTGTTCCATGTTTCGTTTCTTGTTTCTTTATCTAACACATGAATAATTTGATCGTCATTGATACAGAGTGTTATTGTGGCTCGTGCCTGTGAAACTTGATTGATCCACGTCTCACTTCTTTCAGTGGGAATCGGTTCTGTAATTATCTTCCCAAGTTATCTTTAATAAGTAGCATTTGCATTTTGAATTTCCATGTCTGATAATTATAATTATCCAGCTTTGCAATGCTTACATTATTGCCAATGAACAACGCTATTACGCAGTTTACTCTACTTCAGTAGCTTAACAATTTAGCTACCTTGCATTTGCTAACTGCGTACCTTTTTCTTTTTTTCGTGGTTGTACGTTCACTATAATCAGAAAAATCATCCGTTCTTTCCGTCTATTGATAGCCGCACATATGAGATATTCAGTATCATAATCATGTTTGTTAGAAATTCTAAGTAGGTTCACGCATTGATATCAAATAACGGATTTAACAAACGAAAGAGAATTCTTGAACTCACAGAACGAATGGTTGAAAGCATAAAGAGTACTTACCACCTTTAAATAAATAATCCTTTATCTTTTAATCAAATGAGTATATTCACATCACACTGAATATTAAAACATCTAAAAAAACACTATAGAGATTTTAAATCACACGCTATCTAATTTTATATTAGTTTTGGAACAGTAAGACAAACGCAGTACGTACACACATAACTCCATCTTCTTTGTTTCGGTTCTCATGGGAAGAAGAGAGTTTTCTCAGGTCGAAGGTCAGCGCATCACTTCTACTTGCCTTGGAGTGAGAATGAGAGTTTTCTTTTTATTTCCAAATAAGTTCGCTTAACGCAGCAACACCATCTATTGTTTTTTGTGTGGAACTTCAATGGACACATCACACTCTTTCCAACAAATTCAACTCTTTGGTTTGGGTAGTGAACGAATATTAGCAGCAGCATCGTCTGGGCTACTTTGCATCAGCGTCTCCAGCTCCGCTAATTTTGCGTAGAGCGGGTTTTTTGGAGCGGATTTTTAAATACTTGGAATTAGTGCCTAAATATCTGATTTTACATGTATCGTTGGAAGTGGCAGAAACAAAGATCTCAACTATTCTGATGTCTTTTGTGATTTTCACAATGTCGGTCTCCTAAAATGAAATATGAAAGAGAGAGTGTTCAGGCCCGACGAAGAGGTGCAGCTTAGACATAGATTTCCTCAAGCAACAACCAGTCGTTCGGAGAATGTGTTAACATGTTGCAAACTTCCCATTGGGGCAGCTATCTCAAGGGACATGGATATTATCTATGGATAACTTAATAATTTAGTCTACTTTCATGTCTACTTTTCATTTGAAAGACTGTCATACATTTCCCTTTAAAAATCGCAAATTTCGAAAAACGCCTTCACTCCATTAATTTCCGCTGCTAGGGAAATTCTACGAGTAACCGTGCGTCTTTCCTTTTCTGCTTGATGTTTTAAAGATCAGCATATAGATTTTTCTCGCACTCCAGAAGAAGTTGTTTCCAACTGCAATTGTGTCACGAGGAGTTGGGCGTTAAACGACCACCACGAGCATCGAGGGTTATAAGTAGTCTTTCGTCCCTAACTTGGTGCCACTGGTTTCGCGAAGGGGACAGAACCAGTAGAGTCTGAAAAGCACACCAACTTGCCTGATCGGGGTCTAAAGCCCAGACCCGGATCGGAGGCAGGGCCTGATTTACGCCTAGGCACGCAAGACACATGCCTAGGGCCCTCAAATTGAAAGGGCCCCAAAATCTTGGTTAAAAAAAACCTTTCCCTTTTTAAAAATATTTATACGTGGGTAGATGTGATGTGGAGTAACTATATATAAATCGCTGGCAAAACACAAGCAAGTACTGTCAATATAATATGTGATATTTATAGTTAATATCAGTAACATTTTCCAGATAATTTGGAGAGGGTTTATGTGTGAGATTAAACAAAAAATTGTCGTGTTGTGTAATAAAAACTAGCAGTATGTGTATGTTTGTAATTATGGCTTACTAAGATCAACTATATACTTCAATTTCAAATATTGCATATTTCTGAACAATTTTTAAACATTTTGACATTTTACTTCCCAAAAGTTATATTTGAAAAATCTTTGGACTTAATTCGGGCAGGGTTTGACTACCCCCAAACCTCTCTCTTAAATACACCCCTGGTTAATATGGTAATAGTGTAGTTTAGACACACCTGGCAAAAAAACCAATGTCCAATTGAATTTTACCCGTCATATGGCTTTGTCACACACAACTGTTTCATCGATGAAGGTCTTTTCAGATGCAAATCAGTAGGACAGCATAAAAATCTAGGAGAAAACAATATTTTTACCAGGTACTACCGTAATTTAATGTCAGTCTTATAAATGTACTGTGTTTATTAAATTATTACGCTGGAATGTAATACAGTCGCCCAAAATGGTCACACTACCTACTCGACTCCGTAAAGTAAATGTCGAGTGGAGGGGGTCCTCATTTTGGGTTGTGCCTAGGGCCCAATTCTGTGTAAGTTGGGCCCTGATCGGAGGGTTAGCAAGAACATCGGGGCGGCCACGAGAAGTTGAAGGAAAAATCTGAAAAATTTCGAGTTAGTATTCTTAGTGTTATTTTATTTTAGCGGCAGAATACAGAAATTTCTGTGCAATCGTTTTAGCAAAATATGTTTGCCGCCCTTGTGGCAGAGTGGTCTGAGCGCTGGCTTCTGACCGTTCACCCGAGTGGGCATGTGTTCGAGTCCCGGATGACGAATAGGCGGTGTGTGTGTGTTTTCCTTACGATACTGGCTCTCTCCCTTTTCTGGAATACTTGGCACCAAATTAGGGGCAGGCGACTGCTTGTAGCTTTTAGGGTTGTTAACGGTGGTCGTTAAACCAGAAACAAAATATTTCTACATTCAGAATACGCGGTTTCAATCCCCCACCCCCTCCAGGACGATGAAAATTTTGAAGTTTTCGGATATTATTTAACTTACCACTCTTGTCATAATTTACAAAAATAGGCGGAATCACAACTTCAAAGTTGTATTGTATACTGGTGTAAACCCGTATTTCATGGTTTATCTGCTTCTTCGGGCAATCGCGGGAGACAATGAATTCTGCTCATCCAGATTCGCTAAATATAAATGCCGTTTCTTCGACTGGCGATTTCTGTATTGTGTTAAATTCAAATTACTCGGAAACTTGCGATTTGGTCGTTCTGGGTGGTGTAGTGGTTAGCATAATCGGGCGCAAACCGGGAGACGTGGGTTCTATTCCGGCTCCAGGACGATGAAATTTTCAAGTTTTCGGATATTATTTGACTTACCAGTATTGTCATAGTTTACACCAATAGACGGAATCACAACTTCAAATTTGTACTGTATACTGGTGTAATCCCGTATTTATGGTCATGATTCAGAAATAATTTGCTTCGAATAACGGTAGCTTTAAAACGGGAATGAAACATTACTCATGTCCAAGGCTTTTAAAGTATTCAAAACACACTGACATTAGTTCAGAAGTGTACATTAATCTAAGGATAAAATTCTATGCCCGTCTGACATAGCTGTCATCACAGCTTCTGTTTATGCAACAAATAAGTTCGACTGATAGGTTTGCAAAACTGTGAAGGCAGAAAGATAGTTCATTTTTTTCTGTGTAATGTAGTTTAAATTCTCTTGATAGATAAACCGTTTTTTTTTTGGTTTTTTTTTTTGAAAAAATAAATTAAAATGAGGAGCAGATCTAATTCAGGAGATTAAAGCAGAAAACGTGTATTCCCTGATTTCCGATGATGGAAGTTTAACGTGTTTGGCAATTTACTGCAGTGGTTAGAGAAAACATCAGGAAGCAGATTTTCTTTCCTGCTTCGCACGAGAGATAAAGCTCTATTACAATCTTTTCTTAGGAAAAAATATGCGGTGGTAAAAAACGTGAAAGAAAAAAGAACCATCGCACAAAGCTCGCAACCTTATTTCTGGAAAGCTATTTTCTTTTGTTTTAAGTAACATCGAAGAAAATTTAATAGAATGAAAATAACGAAAAAGATTGAAAACCAAAAATCTTTCCGCCAAGTTAAGTAAAAGCCAATCTTCCACAGGGAAAAACCGGTGAAATAGAACAGTCTCATAAGACTGTTTACGATGGAAGAAATCGCAGGTAAGGCATTAAATGAGATATTAAACCTTAAAATTGAATGCATCCGTAAGTGCGTGTTGTGTTCAAAAGTTAAGGATCGTCTTACAATATGTCTACGATAATGGGAACTCAAAATCCTGTAAGTTTTCAAAAGTAGTTTCAAGAAAAATTACCCTTAAGAATGGACAAAATATGTATATGACCCGCAAAATAAGATCAGCCATTCATAAATTTATAAGAACGTAGTTGCCAAAAATTTAAGAGTTGGGATTACCACCTTACAAATTGTGAACATAAACCTGGTTGAAAAGCAAGAAAAATAGTAGCTCTGAATTCACTTTGATGAAGAGTGGGTATTTGAAGAATATTCATTGCTGAACAAAATCAGACGCAAATATTTTTCTGAATGATGAAATTTCCTAATGTATAATTCTTTTCTGTTTTTTTTTTCGTTTCGGAGTTTAACGTTGACAAGGAGCACCTTGGTCTATAACGAGTCTCTCATCCTTAATGTAGAGCCACTGGTTCCAGGGAAGAGAGAGAACCAGATCTGGAAGGACAAACTACATATCCGTGTCTCGCCTCGAGATTTGAACTGAGACCCAGCGGGCCTCCTGGTGGCGCGGTTGTTTAAAAGCTGGCTTGTGACCACTCGTTTGAGACGGGCCCAGGTTCGAATCCCGGTGAGGCATGGATGTTATGCTTGTCTTACGACATTGGCTCTCTCTCCATTCCCTGGAACCACTGCCCCGAAATAAGGAACAGGAATCTTATAGCCCATCAAGTTGCTCACGGTAGTCGTTAAACCCCCAAACAAAAAAAAAAAAAAAAAAGAAAGAAAGAAAAAATGACACAGTTCTTGTATTTGGATCAAAAAGGATGTTGGCTTCTTGTATTTGGATTAAAAAAGGATGTTGGCTTCTTGTATTTGGATTAAGAAAGGATGTTGGCTTCTTGTATTTGGATTAAGAAAGGATGTTGGCTTCTTGTATTTGGATTAAGAAAGGATGTTGACTTCTTGTATTTGGATTAATAAAGGAATGTTGACTTCTTGTATTTGGATTAATAAAGGATGTTGGTTTCTTGTATTTGGATTAATAAAGGATGTTGGCTTCTTGTATTTGGATTAATAAAGGATGTTGGATTTGTGTGCTTGATATGCACAATATATTTTCATCTTCAGGCTTCCTTTTGAGCAATGTTTCTATGTAAATAACCATCAATCAGTTGTCAAATTTAGTAGCAGCTGCCTCAAAAATTAATAAGTTTATCGGATGGAACAGTTTAGCATATGTTGAACATGCGGGAGTAAAGTACAAAAGTCGGATAAGCATGTGCCTCCTAAATTTCTGGAGGTAAAATACGCAACCGTCGTGACGATTCATCTTCAGGATTTACAAAAAGCAACTAACTGTTATGGAGTCATGACTTGTGGCAAAAAGTACAACGGCCGTTCTATACAAACTGAGAGTAAAGTCACACAAAGAGAAGAAATATAGGTACAGCAAAATATATGTTATTCTTTCTCAAAGTATTTTTTTTTTTTTGATTGGAGGTTTAACGACCACCGTGAGCAACTCAATGGGCTATAAGCAGTCGCCCGTTCCTAGTTTAGGGTCACTGGTTCCAGGGAAGGGAAAGAGCCAGTGCCGTAAGACAAACACAACATCCATGCCTCACCGGGATTCGAACCCGGACCCCGTTCGGACGAATGATCAGAGGCCATCGCTTAGACCACTGCGCCACCGGGGCGGCTTCTCAAAGTATCTTCCCTGAGGTGATATGCAACCGTTCCATCGTTCAGTCCACTTTTCAAAGCATGTGGCGAAGGCATTTTGTGGAAGCTGCTTTAGCGACCCCTGGTACAGCTTGAATAACGTCAGCATCTGTGTTGAATGTTGCGCCACGGAACTTCTCCTTCATTGTTGGAAACAACCAGAAATCGCACGGGGCGAGGTCAGGACTGTAGGCAGGCTGTGGCAGGATTTCAACACTGCAGTTCGTAAGAAACTGTTGAACACAAGCAGCCACATGTAGATGGGCATTATCATGGTGTAAGGTCCACTTGCCCACCAATTCCGGTAGCTTAATCGATATGTGTCGTCGCAGATGCTTCAAGACTGAAATGTAATACTCAGCATTGACAGTAATTTGTGGAGAAATGGCACGCTGGTAGATTACCCCTTTATGATCAAAGAAAATTATCATCAACACCTTCCCAGCTGATTTGGTTTGACGGACTTTTTTCGGAGGAGGCGATCCTGTGTATTTCCAGACACTCGTTGCGCGCTTCGTGAGTGGGTCAAAATAATGGACCCATGTTTCATCGGCAGTTATTAATGTGTTTAGAAAGTTTGGATCCTTTGCAATCATTTGTTTCCACTTATAATACACCTGAACTCTGGCTAGCCGCCCCGGTGGCGCAGTGGCCTAAGCGATGGCTTCTGATCATTCGTCCATAAGGGGTCCGGGTTCGAATCCCGGTGAGGCATGGATGTTGTGTTTGTCTTACGGCACTGACTTTCTCCCTTCCCTGGAACCAGTGACCCTAAATTAGGGACGGGCGACTGCTTATAGCCCATTGAGTTGCTCACGGTGGTCGTTAAACCTAAAATCAAAAAAAAAAAAAAAGAACTCTGGCTAACAATAGTTCTCTAGTCAGGTGATGAGGTACCCATCTGGAACACACACGATGCGGCAGTAATTTGTCGCGTAGAAAGCGGAATGTTGATGCTTTTGAAATATTAGTTGACGCCGCTATGTCTTGACACGTCATTCGTCGATCTTCTTGCAGGATCGCCCAAACAGTACTAACAATACGCTCCGTAACAACACTTTCAGGTCGAACAGGCCTAGGAGCGTGTTCTGCCGACAAACGCCCTATTTTGAAATCATGGTGCCATCTAAAAATCGTTGACTCACACAAACACTTGTTTTTGTAAGCTTTTTTTATTAAAGCAACTGTTTCTGGAGCCGTTTTACCCAAACGATAGCAAAATTTTATCGCACAACGCATTTCACTTCTTAACTCTGAATCAATCACCTTCACAGCTGTTTGGCGAAATGCAGACGTACCTTAAACAACTGCGCAATAACAAAACCAGAATCGTCTGCCACGGTAATAACTGTTGCCATAGATACTTATATTTTCCCTTCGCACTGTTGCCAACGCAAAAAAACCCCTCAATTTTTATGGAACGGCCTTTGCAGAATTTGCAGAACTTAGCAAAGAGCTAGTGGTTTAATATGGATCAAATACTATAGAATCGCCCAAATATATTCTAAGTAGAAAGGAATTTTTTATGTGTTACTGGCGATTACTACCGGTTTGTGTATTCTGGAGACTCAGTGATTATGTTTTCAAGATGACCTGGCCTGTTTTCAAATTGTGAGGGGAGGACGATCATTGTGCTCTTTCTATTAATGTTCTTGTCCTTTTTTCTTTCTTTGGAGCCAAAAGCCCTGAATTAAAGGAAGAAGAATGACTGCTACTAGCCATAGATACTTATGTGCGTCATTGAATTTTCAGAAAACCAAACAAAGACAAAAGAAAGCACTGGAGTATGGTGATCGTCCAGTGCTTCGAAAAGTGATGAGAGTTGTTATCGTCTCACTATATCACGTGTGCATTTTTAGTGCAATCAGCTTCAGTGAATTTAGGAAAACCCATGAAATCCCCGCTCTCCCTGGTCTGATGGAAAGGCGTTATGTTTCTGGGCAATGCGAGTTTACAGACAGCGAATAAGAGTGAGTAGAGAAAGTCTACTTGAGCCGACGAATAGTTCTCTGCCACGTATAATGAACTCTGGACATTATCCTTCTTGTCTTCTCTTTGAATTAGTGTTTCAGTATTTTCTATGAGAGAAGTTAAGGTTTAAAAGCATCAACCTATGCTGATATTATACTCCGCTTTGCGAACGTAAGTAGCGGTTGACCCGTATATCTGTTTAAAGATCTCTAACTAAACTCTTTACTTTTCCTAGAAACATCACTGCTCTCACACTCATTGGCTGATCTCTCATTTTCCAAGAGAAAATTAGTTGGATATATATGTTAGAGTTCGCATCCATTTTCTTGCTTTCTGCGTTACATTGGTTAACGGATATGAAGTCACATCATCTATAATGAATTCAACTTCTTCTACAAATTATAAGCTTCTTCTAATGCTTCTAATGCTTGTTGTTTGTTAATTATATCATGAATAAACTTTCCTGCTAGTAGTGTAGTAATAATAATGAACAAGCTTTTAACTGCTAGTAATGTTGTAGTAGTAATTAAGATGAATAAAGTCTTATGCTGGTAGTTAATAATAATCAACTAATGAAATAAACCTAACAGCCAGACAGAGGTCTGACAAAACTATGAACTGAGAAAAACGTACTTACTAAGACAATCTTTTATTTGGTAAACTTCTGTTATTTATCCACACTCACTTCATCGGTCACACAACTACTCGATATCTGGCTCTCACATATAACGAAGTTCCTCTCACATAAACGAAGATCTCTTTACACACGAAACAAAGCTCTCACCATACAACAACAGCTCTTCCTACGCACATCAACAAAAAGCTCTCTCACGTAACACAAACAAAAGCTCTCTCTACTATCGTTGAACGCGCCTATTTATACTGGCTACCACCACGTCATGACTTACACTCATTGCCAGATCTCATTCAGCGGGAGAAATAACATCTCGTTCAGTAAGAAGATAATTTACATAGTAAAATAAAATAACCAGAGATAGTAAAAATCAAAAGGAAAGTGAATCTAGAGTATACGTTACATCATCTCCCCGTTAATTTTTTTTGTTCGAAAAACCTATCAATTTTGGAGTGTAAGTCTTAAACTTCGTTGATTGACGTTTATCGACCTCTTTTTTGTTTTGTTGTTTTGGTGGCAGCAGTATGTACAATATGAAACTTGGCATGACAAAATCAAGAAATCTGTATTCGTCTGTGAAACACTTTGTATACTTGAACAAAACAAACCTGCATCGGCATACCTTCCTTTTATTCTGCCTAGCAGGAATCACTTTTTTAATTTCAAATTACGTCCACATATTATCGTTGAGTACAAACCAACTGTATCAGCAGCGAAGATTGCCTGTAGCTGCCTAACAGTAACAATTTTTATTATTTTACCCCTAAGCACATAGATATATAAAAAAGTTTTGGATTAGTAGATGGACATAGAAGAAATATAAAAAAAACCACATATATACACAAAAAGAATGCATAGGCCCACACGAAAAAAAGAAATTCTGACACGCCAACTGGTCGTGCAGGAAAAACAACAAACGGAGAAAAGAACCTGTCCACGAGAACTTACTTATCTCGAGGACGCATAAAAAACTCTAGTACGATAACGTTTTCCAGGCCTAATCGGACTGGTAAATTCAGGTGGCGTAGATCTCTTTAAGGACGTGACTGGATTATCTGTAGTCTGTCGGTCAAGAAATCCCGGCGGCTGACAGGAACGGTCAGGAACGGCTGACGTCCGTCGGTCAGGAACGGCTGAAGACTGTCGGTCCGGAAATCCCTGCGGCTGACAGGAACGGTCAGGAACGGCTGAAGTCCGTCGGTCCGGAAATCCCTGCGGCTGACAGGAACGGTCAGGAACGGCTGAGGTCCGTCGGTCAGGAAATCCCTGCGGCTGACAGGAACGGGCTCCCCCAGGCTTTTGATATGTAGTCCCTTTGTGCTGGGGCACGTGTTGTCCTTCTAGCATTCTTTTGGACGGACGTGGCTCCGGCCACATCGTTTGTTTTCGCTTTCTCCCTCGTGGCATGAGAGTAGAAGCAGGCATCGGCCCTGTTTGCCCTGAGCGTAGGTTCCAGGGGCGAAACCCGGGTGGATGCAAGGATCTCTGCCTTCGTCGCTGTTGCGGCGAAGCAGATTGGGGAGACAAGTTACGTTTTCGACCAGCTTTTGGTGTTACTGAACGGTTATTGTCCATAACTGATAAATCAGAAATATCTGAAGACTCTGAGTCGCTGCTGTAATTTAGTGGTCGTGCAGGGCGATGTTTATTTCTGCCTATAGGAATACTCTCTGACGAGGAATTCAAGGAAGTAGGAGCTTGTGTTGGTGCAGAGTTATCAGGAAACGGTGCAGCAATAGTCTTGGCAATGGTTGGAGGGAAAGGAACGATACTAGTATTTGAAGAACTTGATTCGAGCCTTCGTCTCATGGGAGAATCAGGTTGCGTGTTTGGAAACCCGTCTTGAGGAGGGGAGGGTGAAGAAAAAATCACTGGAGATTCTTCAAAAATGTTTGTTGATTCGTCCAAAATTTCTGGAGGTTGATCGTGAGATATAGACTCTTGAGTCTGTGGAACAGAAGGTTGAGTAGGGTTGATTATAAAATCGATATTTCGTTCATGATACTTGCTACACTGAGCAACGTGTACGTATTGAAATTGATTGTCAGGTTTTTTAAGAACAATGTTATTTTCAAACACATTTGCCACCCAATATGGACCTTCGTAGGCTGGGTGCAAATTTCTTCACTAAAGTATGAGAAACAGAAGACTGGAAGTGCGTTTCCACGAGAGTGAGATCTCCAACGACATGATCTGGTTCCCTACGCCTAGTATTATAGTATCTTGCTTGAGCCGCTTGTGCTCCTAGCATTGCAACACGAGCTTTTTCTGCCATGATTCGTACTGATTGCGGAGTTGGTCGCTGGTTTAGTTCGTCGATAATCCCCGTTAAAATTTCAAAAGGGGTCTTAATTTTGCGACCCAGAAAAAGTTCTGCAGGAGTAATTTTAGTAGATTCGTGAACAGACGAGCGGAGGGCGAACGAAAAAGGCTCAAGATGTTCATCCCATCGCTCGTGATGATCCATGACAAATGTAGCAATCATTTTCACTAGCGTGCGGTTTACTCGTTCCGCAGGATTACTCTGGGGATGATATGGGGAAATGAATTTATGCTTAATGTGTAGTCTCGCACACATTCTTTCAAAAATGTCAGAAATAAATTGGGGACCATTATCCGAAACTACTTTATTAGGTGCACCATATCTAGAGAATACTTCATTAATTAATACATTACAAATAACTTCTGCCGTAGCGGCTTTAATGTGAAAAACTTCAACCCATTTAGAAAAATTATCAGTTAATACTAAAACGTAACGAGCTTTGTTTTTAACAGATAAAGGATAAGGTCCCAATAAATCTATTGAAATAATGTAAAAAGCATGAGAACTTGAACTAGATTTCGAGTGACCGGCCGGTCTTACATTACGGTAATTATTAATCTGACACAAGTGACATGATTGAACGTATGCGAGCACACTTTGGTACATGCCAGGCCAATAGGCAACATCCCGCAATTTACAACGGGTCTTGCGAATACCTAAATGGCCTGCAAGAGGTTTGTCATAATATTCGTTTAAAAGGGACATTCTAAGGGTTCGCGGAATACATGGGCGAAACTCTGCCCTAGTAGTCCTAGATTTCGTATAGTAAAGGAGACCCTCTATGACTTCAAAATGCTGTGACCTCCCAGCCAAAGAAGGATCACTTTGTAGGGACGAACCCGCAAGCAAAAAATTATAGATATCCCCGAAATCTGGATCATTTATTAATTCTGCCATTATCTGCTCTCTGGATGTTATATCAGCTATTAGAAGTAAAGGCTGACATCCAGGAGTAGTTTCTGTGGGGACCCCACTAATCGGAACGCGAGACAATGCGTCCGGTAATTGATTCTTATGACCTGGCTGATACGAAATTTTGATATTGCTCTCTTGTAACTTCAGAGCCCACTTCATAAGTCTTTGAGATAGATGCTTAGCAGAATTCAAATACTGAAGGGCAGAATGATCCGTAATTATGTTAACTGTCAATTCGTTAAGATAACATTGAAATTTGTCAAGAGCATACACAACAGCAAGACATTCACGTTCCGTAGCTGAATAATTGCGTTCAGCTTTGGCTAAAGTACGAGACGCAAAAGCTATTGGATGCCCAGCTTGTGACAAAACGCAACCAAGACCAACTCCGGATGCGTCAGTATAAATATCAAATTCCTTAGTATGATCCGGGAAAGCCAACACAGGAGGCTGAGTCAACGCAGACTTCAGTGTTTCAAACGCAGCGTTAGCCTCAGGTGTCCAAACAAACTTCTTGTATTTAAGTTTCAAAGCATACAATGGCTCACAGATTGTAGCATAAGCGGGGACGAACTGCTGATACCATCCGGTCATTCCCAGAAAGCGGGATAGTTCTTTTGCTGTTTTAGGCCGAGGAAAGTCAGCAATAGGCCTAATTTTTTCATTATCAGTGAATAAGCCGTGGGGAGTAATTTTCAACCCCAGATATACAATCTCGTCCCTCGCTATCTGGCATTTACTAGGTTTTAACGTCAAGCCAGCATTGTATATGAGTTGGAACACCTGTTTGAGCACAGAAAGGTGCTCGTCAAAAGTCTCGGATGTAATAATAATGTCATCCAAATATACATGCACATGGGGACCCAGAACAGGTCTGAGAACCGTATCCATAAGCTTTTGGAAAGTAGCAGGTGCAGAAGCTAGTCCAAAGGGCATACGCAGGTATTCATAAGCCCCAAAAGGAGTCACAAAGCCTGTTTTATCGACGGAGTCCGGATGTACCGCCACCTGCCAATATCCACTCGCCAAATTCAAGGTTGACATCTATTTAGTTGATGACAGGTCATGCAAAATATGCGACATGACAGGTAGTGGATAATTGATCGTTCTCGTGACATGGTTGAGCTTGCGGAAATCTGTCACGAAACGAAATTCATTGGGTTGTTTCTTTGGAACCAAAAAGGCAGGAGCAGCCCAGGCGCTTGTTGATTCCCTTATTATGCCCTGTTTAATCATTTCAGAAATTTGACGTTGCATTTCCTGTTTCTTATGGGGACACAAGGGTAAGGCTTCGTCGCTATCGGTTTCGAACCCTCAGTGTCAATGACATGATAAACCATAGGAACCGTAGGAATCACTTCGATAGGTTCCGGAAAGGAAATCACATGTTGTACGAAATTCAGAGTAACTTGAAACGTATTAATAAAGTCCATTCCCATTAGACATTTAACAGGTAGTTCGTCTATAAGCAGGAAAGAATGCGTAAAACGAGCTTTTCCCAGCCCTAGAGATAATGTGACAGTTCCTGTGATACTGAAGATTTCGTTATTTGCACCTCGCAAATACTGCGTCGCAATCTGAACGAGTATTGCAGGAAAATTGTCAGTGCAAAACTTCGTATTTAGGGCTGATATTTCAGAACCAGTGTCGAACTTTGTCTCGACAATAATATCTTCAATTGTCAAGAACACATCAGGCAACTGAGGAGTTTGGACAGTCACTAATACTGTTTTAGGGTCAGAATGCTTGGTATCAGGAAGCAGGACCGACTCCTTGGTCTACTTCCTTTGGAAGTTTAAAGGATTCCTGGTTGGATTATCATGCGGTCTGAAACCTCGGCCCTGCCGGGTATCGGAAAAATTTTCACGATGTGGAAAACTGCATGAAAACTGCTGCGGGAACTCCGCATGTCTGTTGACATTTTCATTTCTATTACTTCTTCCCTCAGCACAGGCAGAAAAGTCATTGCCCTGAGCATGAAAACGTTCCGAATTCTGCGGATTGGAACGGGGTCGAGCATACTGTGCATTTGTACGGTGTCCCGAAGATTGTTCAGAAACTCGCGGTTGGTTTGCCACTCTTCTATGTGGTGGGACGTATGAAGCTTGGGCGTGCACCTGTGTACGCTCGCGTTGAAAGTTATTAGGCCTATTAAGCCGCTGAGGATATTCGTAATAAGCCTCGCGGGGTGCGCGAGCATGGTGAGTTGAACCATGTTTGCCGTGTCGCTCTTCATACGTTCGTATGAGGCGAAGGCATTCATGAATTGTAGCAGGGTGTCGAACCTCAAGAAAATCTTGTAGAAATGGATCGAGCTGCTGCAATAGGGTGTCCAACATGTCGACATGACTGGCATGTGGATCCCATAAGTTATATAAGCGTGTTGTTTCCAACGCAAATGCAACAGGGCTATCGTTGGGTCCTTGCTGACGAGAAAAAAGTTGTTGTGCAAGGCTAGCTCGACTGAGGCCGAAAGGAAAGACTTTCAAAAATTCTGCTCGGAAATTCTCATAATGAGAATCCGGGTTCGACACTCTCCACTGCCGATACCAGGTCTTAGCGGTATCCTTCAAGCAAGTGCCTGCTATTTGTACTTTGCAGTCTTGAGGAATATTGTAGAGATCAAAATGATCTTCCAAATCTTCGAGGAATTTTAAGGATCCCTCCAAACCATTGAAATTAATTGTTCCTGCATGCGGCACGAAATGGGCAAGCATTCTGCTTCGCTGAGAGGATTGAACTCCCTCAGGTACGACCCGCGACTCAGAGTGATAGGAAGCTGGTGAATTACGAAATTGTGAAGAATGCCTGGGTACGTGTAGATCCCTTATATCAAAGTGAGCCCCACAGGCTTCTTGCAGATGGTCGAAATTAATCCCATCACCATCGAAATTTGATTTAGGGTGAAAAATTGAAGTTGTCTCAGGTAAGGAAGACATGGGTAATAATTGTCAAGACCTCGTGTTCAGGAAAAGTTCGGGCGCCAATTATAATGAATTCAACTTCTTCTACAAATTATAAGTTTCTTCTAATGCTTCTAATGCTTGTTGTTTGTTAATTATATCATGAATAAACTTTCCTGCTAGTAGTGTGGTAATAATAATGAACAAGCCTTTAACTGCTAGTAATGTTGTAGTAGTAATTAAGATGAATAAAGTCTTATGCTGGTTGTTAATAATAATCAACTAATGAAATAAACCTAACAGCCAGACAGAGGTCTGACAAAACTATGAACTGAGAAAAACGTACTTACTAAGACAATCTTTTATTAGGCACCTTCTGTTATTTATCCACACTCACTTCATCGGTCACACAACTACTCGATATCTGGCTCTCACATAAACGAAGATCTCTTTACACACGAAACAAAGCTCTCACCATACAACAACAGCTCTCTGACACATAAACAACAGCTCTCTGACACATAAACAACAGCTCTCCCTACGTATCGTTGAACGCGCCTATTTATACTGGCTACCACCACGTCATGACTTACACTCATTGCCAGATCTCATTCAGCGGGTGAAATAACATCTCGTTCAGTAAGAAGATAATTTACATAGTAAAATAAAATAACCAGAGATAGTAAAAATCAAAAGGAAAGTGAATCTAGAGTATACGTTACACACCATCGAAAACAAGCGTCTGTTGCTAGGTCACGCACTTCTTCGAGTGTAGTAGTCGTCTTCGTTTTTAGTGGTGTGTATTGCCTGCAGTTATGTCGTCGTCTGGTATTGTTTCTGACTGTGTGCTTCCTGTAAAAAGTCCTCCTTTTCGACATTTGTTTCCTTGTGAAGTATTATATAAGATGCCTATCGTCTCGGCTATTACATAAATTTCTAGAGAAACCATGGTTAACATTGAAAGAGATCACATTCTAAGGATGCAGTGACTACGGCCTAAAGTGTTCAAGAGAGCACTTGATTGGTCAATATACACAAGTACCTCTTCTCTACCCATCAGTTTAAATCTTCATCGATAGATCAGTATATTTCACAAGGGGCTTATGAATTTTGTAATACATTTTTAACCAAACTGCTTATATAGACATGGGCGCCGCAAAAGAACATTTTCTCGGGGCCTCACACACCCTAGGGAGGCCATGGATTCAGGTTCATCAGAGTTCGACTTCACAACCGCTGGCTGAGGAAGGGAAGGAAAGCCACTGCTTCTAATCAAATATGGAATTCCTTATGGAAACCTTGAAAGGACCAATCAAAATGTGGCGGAGCAACTTTTCTTATTCCCAGAAATAGTCTGAGAAATGCATCCAATAGTGGAAGAGACACTGGAATTTGTTTTGCTTCTAAGTTCAACAGCCTACGTGAGCATCTAATGCTATAGCGAGTTGTTCATCCCTAATGCTGAACCATTTGTTCCAGGGATGGAAATGAACTAGCACTCGAAGGAAAAGCACAAAAACACAATAACCATTACATACTTTGGGATTTGAACTCAGAAGTCAGAAGCCCAAGCCTTAGAGCACTAGATCACTGGACAACATTGTCGTCCAGTGGTTAGAAGGTTCCAGCGTGAGTGTCACTGAAACCTAAAGGCAAAAAATTCGTGGTTGTGTAAAGTATCAAACAAAATGCGACGGTAACTACTCTAAAGTGAATATGAGAACTTCTTCCAACAGTGAAAAAGACGCTAGAATAAGTACGTGTGTATTACTGAGAATAAAAGCGAAAGATTCTTCGTTGTGTAAATGCAGCTGAGCAACTGTTTTCATTTCCGAAAGCTGAGTATGTGAACAGCTTCCACCAGTGGAAGGAAAGCTGGAATAAGAATGAATGTGTGAGTGAGAGAGAGAGAGAAAAAGAGTGAGTAAGTGTGAGAGAGGGAGTGACTGGGTGAGGGAGAGTGAGAGAGAGAGAGAGAGAGAGAGAGAGAGAGAGAGAGAGAGAGACTGGGTCAGAGAGAGAGAAAGTGACTGGGTGATAGAGAGAGAGAGAGAGAGAGAGAGAGAGAGAGAGAGAGAGAGAGAGAGAGAGTGAGAGAGAGAGAGAGAGAGAGAGAGAGAGAGAGAGAGAGTGAGAGAGAGAGAGAGATACTGGGTGAGAGAGAATGAGTAAGTTTGAGAAAGGGGATGACTGGGCGAGAGTGAGAGAGAGAGAGAGAGTGAGCGTGTGGTGTGAGTAAGTGTGAGAGAGGGTGAGCGTGTGGTGTGAGTAAGTGTGAGAGAGGGTGACTGGGTGAGAGAGTAAGCGTGTCGTGTGAGTAAGTATGAGAGAGAATATGTGTGTGTAAGGGTGAGAGAGAGTGGGCGTGTGGTGTGAGTAAGAGAGAGAGAGAGAGAGAGAATGTGTGGTGTGAGTAAGTGTGAGCGAGAGTGAATGTGTGGTGTGAGTAAGTGTGAGCGAGAGGAATGTGTGGTGTGAGTAAGAGAGAGAGAGAGAGAGAGAATGTGTGGTGTGAGTAAGTGTGAGCGAGAGTGAATGTGTGGTGTGAGTAAGTGTGAGCGAGAGGAATGTGTGGTGTGAATAAGTGTGTGAGTAAAAGAAAGAGTGTGTGCATGTGAGTGAGAGCAAGAGTGTGTGTGAAGGAGAGAAACTGTGTGTGTAAGGGTGTGAGAGACAGAGCTACTGGATCAGAGAATGTGAGAGACAGTGTGTGAGTGAGAGAATGTTTGGATGTGAGTGAGTGTATGTGTGTAAGTGAGTGAGAGAGAGAGCGAGAGAGAGAGAGAGTGCGCGCGCGCGCAAAGGCCCATCCTTTCATCGCTGTAAGTTAAAGATTTCTTCACACGTATTTCGTTAAACAGTCAAATGTTACCAGTGATACTTTCAGACACCGAATTTGAAATATCAAATTAATCTGGATATAACTTAACTTAATCTCAGATAAAGTAGCCCACACATAAAACATATTTAGAGCTAAAATTTGAACAGGATTTCAGGCATGAAATTCACAAAAAACTTTGTTTATTCGGCCTAATTGCATCTTCCAGTAATGCTGGCCAGCAAGACCTGTTACGAAGGTTTAATTAACTAATCTGGCTTCAGTTCAAACTTCACACGCACAATGACTTCATGCAAATGCACATCTAATTTTATTTGTATCCTTTCATTTATAGCTGACAAGCTGACAAACGAATACACAAACAGTAAATTCTGAGGGAGTTGAACAGCAGGGTAAACGGGGCAACTCGATACTCAGCGAAGGGTTTCTATGTAGCAAGTACTCTCACCTCGTACGTAAAGTTTCGACATCGCCTACCCGGACAATGATTTGTTAGGATGAATGAATCCAGATGAGAGCCTTTTATATGAGGATGTCCAAGGAAGAGAGTGTAATCAAATTATTCCGTAAGGAATGCATCAAGAGACCCGAAACTCATCACAGACTCCATACACATTTCAGCTGTGAATATCTGTTAATACTTGTATTACCGGTGTTAGAATCGTTCAAAGAACAGCGTGAAATTTGTCATGAATAAACCTTTTCAGTTAGACCCATCAGTGATTGCTTCAAGACGATTAGAATTTAAGTGCAATCGGAAAAACACATTGTACGGTCAAATTTATGTACTTGCATTTTTTTTTATACCAAGCAGTGAGAAAGTACTGTAATCGCTGAAGTATTTGGCTTGAGATATTAACTCTGTTACCCGAAAAACTGCGCTTAATTCAATACAACCCAAGGTCGCATTGTGCGCGTATATTTTCATAAAATCTCACGAAAGGATGTTTCAGCGTGGGATCATTCATAAAGTGCTCTTTTTCTTATAATCGGGAAGTAGGAAACAGAAAAAAACCTTCTCGTAATAATACTTAAAACAGTTATTACCCTAAAACCATTGTGTTAATTTCTACACAAACAGAAAGGGCTACATCTTCTTCCTTGAGTGATTTATACTCAGAAAAAATTATAACAAAAAGGTATAGGCTTTTCACTGCTGCCATACATGACTATAATATATACTCTGAGCAGGGAAATATTATCACACTTATCTAATATTTCTGTAGGTACCAGTGGGAGATTATCACCATCCGGATACGGCAGGGAAGGTTTCCTACACACCTTCTGTATTTATTCCATTTGTCCTCAGAGAGAACTTTAAGTTCTTACACTGAAACTGGAAAATGCGATAGGACTCGAGTTTAAATTTCATCTCGTTCAAGAGAATTTTTATCGGATTGAGGCTCGGAGATTGGGCAGGTAAAAGAAGGTCGTGGAAGCCTGTTTCATGTTTCTCGAAGCGTGGCTCGTTATCTGAGGGAGACAGATGGTTGTAGCCTTGTTATTTTGGGATATGCAAACTTCGCTAGGATGGAAGTAATGCCGTATTGGAAGCACCTGTTAGCCGTGGAGTCGTATGTACTTCTAAGAAAGTGAGGTGTCCTACATGTTTACTCATCCAGCACTTGTAATTCTGACAGCCATGCACCAGGGGTCCATAACTTTGCGAAGTACAAACTGATCTCTGTGCTATTCATCCGCGGTGAACAGTTTATTGACGATTCATCGGACCACGCAAGATGTTCTCATTTTCCAGTTCCACCGTCCTTGCTCCATCCAAGGAGCTACTAGGAAGGATTTCGACTCATTGTACATGTTTCCAGCTGTGTAGGGTTCAATATACCCTATACCCGGTATGGCACTGTTGAAATGAATGCACCTAGCACCCAAACCCGCTAGCTGCAGATATTTAGATCTATTCTGCCTAACGATGCAGGCTAATCTAAGAATATTTCTGTCCTACAGTGGTTACTTTCGATTATATTTTTCTCTCCCCGTTAATTATATCGGTGTTCCCTGCCATTTGGATTACAATTGAAATAGTGTTTCTTGATTACCCACTGAGTTCTACGACCTTTCCTTCCGAATTCCTACACAATCAAGCTCTGAAGAAGAAGAAGCCTCATTGAAAGCCAGAGAGATCAGCGGCTTTTTCCATGTTGCTCTTCTCGTTGGCCCGCACGGCATTTACAGAACGATGTAGTGGCATGAAACTTGTCTCTCTCTTGTCGACCTCAACATGATATATCCACCGTGCTAGCAGCATCAGTTCTGTTAAGTTCGATGCTCATACAGAGGGTGAGTCGAAAGTTTTGCAATATTTGCATAAGCGCATGTGCTGCGGCGGGTATGTCAAGTGTTTAAACTAGTTCAAGTCGCGCACTGCAGTCTGTCGAAAGGGATATAAAGTTTCATTTCATTTCATTTTTATTTCATTTATTTATTCATTCAGTTGCCACTACAGCAACTAGGAAAAGGAGGGAAAAGGCCGTGAGGCCTGACACAGCCCTCCTCTCCCCAGAATACAAAAAACATAAAGCTTAACAGAAAAGGCAAGCCAACACATATATGGTAGGTACACGTACTTGCTCACAACCAACACATATAACAATGTGTTCCATCAACAATAGTCTTCATTATATCTAAACAAACAAGTATCATATACACTTCACTACATAATCACATATATATTTATAAATATACAACAAATAACGTTTGCGCCTCACTCTATAATCATACTAACCCACATTTCTTCCATTCAGTCGAAAGTGCCCATTGTTTACTAATTATTTCATAAGATATGCCTTTAATTTTATTTTAAATAAGTTAAAATTATTAATTGATGTTAGTTCATGGGGCGATGAGTTCCATAATTTTGGGCCACTCTAATTTATATTCATTTTAAGTTTCTCAGTTTGTGGGAACATTGGAATTAGTAGTGATCTGTTCCTAGTATTGTGGTAATGAGTATGTATATTTAGTGTTACTATATCATTGTGTATACTATTTTTAATTCTTTTATACATTATTTTTCCCAAGTTATAATCATATAATTGCTTTATCGTTAAAATACTATATATATTGGGGTTCACTTTTGACCGAATATATAAGATTGGTTGAAAATTATTATGTTTTAAGATCTGTTAGTCTTATAAATCTATTTTGCAGTACCTGTAGTTTATTAATATTATATTGTGTGGTTTGTCCCCAGATTAAAATGCAATAATTAATGTGTGTTTGAATTAAAGTATGATATATAGAAATTAATATTTTTGGTGTTAAGTTTGGCAAAGTACTACTGACCAATCCGATATTTCTAGAAATCTTGTTACTTAAATTTTCAATGTGTTTTTTCCATTTCAAATCATTGTGTATAGCTGTACCTAGATAAGAGTGTGTTGAGACCGTATTAATCCTGACTCCATTCATCAGAATCGGTAAATCGTATAAATGTGAAGCTTGTGAATCAGAAAAAATCATTAATTTAGTTTTATTAATATTAACAACTAATTCATTTGCATTCAGCCAATCTGTTATTAATTTTAGCTGAGTATTAGTTCTTAGTGTAAGCTCATTCATATCAGTTCCCTTTAAAATAATAGTTACGTCATCTGCATGTAGGATTGTATCATTATCTTTTAATACTGCAAATAAGTCGTTAATATATAAATTAAAAAATAAAGGACCAAGAACTGATCTCTGGGGTACCCCACAGTTTATGATTTGTAATATGGATCGATTCTGATGAATCTGGGTGTATTGCATTCTTTCTGACAAGTAACTTTTGAATAAATTATAGCTAGATCCCTGGAGTCCTATAATATTTAACTTATGAAGTAATATATCATGATTTAGGGTATCGAATGCGTTTGATAAATCAAGAAAGACTGCTATTGTTATTTGTTTTTGTAATAGATTTTGTTGAATTATATTTTGTGTATGTAATAATGCTAGTTCAGTTGATTTATTTGGTACAAATCCGAATTGTCTGTGATGAAATATATTATGTCTTTGAATGTATGATAATAGTGTGGTATGAATTAATTTCTCTAGTATTTTTGCGAAAATTGATAAGTTTGCGATTGGACGATAATTATTTATGTCGTTTTTTGACCCATTCTTATATTTCGGAGTGATTTTAGATATTTTTAAGGCATCTGGAAATATTCCGGTTTCAAGTATAAGGTTATAGATCTGCAACAACGGCTGAACTATGATATCTGTCACAAATTGTATGGCTATTGGAAAACATTCGTCGTAGCCAGGTCCGACATTTGTATTGATTTGGTTTAAAGCATGAGTAAGTTCAGTCCTTGGTAGTCTTTGCTGTGAACAGCATTGTATGTCGTCGTTCTGTCTGTGGTTGGGACGCCTATAAGATGAACAGCCACAACCGGCTAATTAGCGAACTTCTGCTTTACGAGTCTGAACTCGGCTGCTCAAGCAACATGAAACATTTGTCATGCAAAGGGGATGATTCCGTGGACCACAGCACCGCAACCAGATGGTTCAAGAAATTTCGCTCAAGTGACAGAAACCTCGACGATCAGCCAAGGTCAGGTAGGCCGCGGATTCGGAGGCCGTAGAGGCAAATCCGAAAACCAGCACTCTGAGATTATCAGCCGAGCTGGGCATATCACAGACCCCCGTGGTTGGTCACCTTCAGGACCTCGGCAAGGAGCTGCCACATTGTCTCTCACGAACTGACACCAGCTAAAGCAAACCGCCGAGTGGATGTGTGCACGAAACTCCTAGAAAACCCGCGCGATGTACGTTTTATCAAGAGAATTCTTACGTGAGATGAAAAGTGGGACTATTTCAGTAATCCTAACACACAACGGCAATGGAGACAGCTTTCTGAATCTGTTGCTAAATGTGGGCGCTTTGAGTACAAGGTGATGCTCAGCGTCTGGTGGAATTTCGAGGCGATAATCCATTACGAATTTGTTCCAGACGGTCTGACCACCAACACCAACCTCTACTCTGAACAGCTGGAGCGGATGTATGCAGTTTTAGAGGAGAAGTACCTGGCACTGGTGAACAGAAAGCGTGTTCTTCTATAGCAGGACAAAGCTCAGCTTCATCCTCGCTAACGACCTGAGTAAAACTCCAGGAACTTGAGGGCATCAAACTGATGCCACACCCAGCATATAGTCCGGACCTTGCCTCGTCGGATTATTACTTGTTCCGGTCCATGGCCCATTCCTTCGCAGGCGGCACTTCAACAACTAGTAAGAGGTGGCAGCTGGGGTGAAGGAGTTCTTCGTCTCGAAGGACAAGGACTGGTACCGCCGCAGAATCAAAGAACTGGCAGACAGATGGCTAAAGACGGTGCAACACGATGGACTATACTTTGAATGCTAGTCAGCTTTCGTCGTAAAGGTACGTATGAAAACAAAGTGATCCAAATATTACAAAACTTTTGACTCACCCTCTGTAGAATCGAAGAACCGGCAGACAGATGGCTAAAGATGGCGCAACACGATGGCCTATACTTTGAATGCTAGACAGCTTTCGTCGTAAAGGTACGTATGAAGACAAAGTGATCCAAATATTACAAAACGTTCGACTCACTCTCTGTAGAATCGAAGAACTGGCAGACAGATAGCTAAAGACGGTGCAACACGATGGCCTATACTTTGAATGCTAGTCAGCTTTCGTCGTAAAGGTACGTATGAAGACAAAGTGATCCAAATATTACAAAACTTTCGACTCACCCTCTGTAGAATCGAAGAACTGGCAGACAGGTGGCTAAAGACGGCGCAACACGATGGCTTATACTTTGAATGCTAGTCGGCTTTCGTCGTAAAGTACGTATGAAGACAAAGTGATCCAAATATTACAAAACTTTCGACTCACCCTCTGTAGAATCGAAGAACTGACAGACAGATAGCTAAAGACGGTGCAACACGATGGCCTATACTTTGAATGCTAGTCAGCTTTCGTCGTAAAGGTACGTATGAAGACAAAGCGATCCAAATATTACAAAACTTTCGACTCACCCTCTGTAGAATCGAAGAACTGGCAGACAGATAGCTAAAAACGGTGCAACACGATATCCTATACTTTGAATGCTAGTCAGCTTTCGTCGTAAAGGTACGTATGAAGACAAAGGGATCCAAATATTGCAAAACTTTCGACCCCCGCTTTGTAGACTGACCGGAATGCTTGGAACAAGTGTATTTAATTGAAGCTAAAAGTATTTGTCGGCTAAGACATCCCATCTATCGGTCTATCGGAAATTCTCTGCAATCATTAGCAAATGCAAACCAGAGTGTCAGTTTGTCTGTTGTTATTATTTTTGTGTTTTAGCTATGTTTAAGTTATCTTCTCCGCTTTCATGTACATGGAAACCAAGCTGGTCGCCCCTCAATGGTTTAAGAGCTGGCTTATGAACGCGTGTCCGGGTTTGAATCCAACTGAGGCATGGACGTTCTGACAGGAAAAGCACTAACACTTCCTTCCCTGGAGTCAGCTGCCCTAAATTAGGGACAGGCTACTGCTTAAAGTCAATTGACTTGCTCTTGGTGGTCGTTAAACCCTCTCCCCCCCCCAAAAAAAAACGGAAGCTGGATTTACTGATAATCGTTTTTACGTCCTCTAATATTAATGTTAATCCATTTTAACTTCTCCATCACTGTGTTTTAATGCCCCTTCATACCAGTGCAAATTAAGTTTAACTTTTCTGTAATGTGCTTTTATGCACTTAACATAAAAGCATAATAATCGACAATGCGTGTCTATCTGTCTTATCTATTATTATTTGATGATTATATTGCGATTTTAGTGCTGTCATACAACTTGTAACTACTGTGCACTCTCATCCTTTTGCATAATCATAAACTGAACTCAACTAGTCTGTTACTGTGTCCTTTCATGAGGATATCACAAGTGAATGCACATTACGTGCAAACGCTTATGCACGAAATATTTGTTGCTAAGAATATCTCCAAAAGTCGAAACTGAAGCAACTAAGAAGAAAACCACATAAGGCAAGAAGAAAGAGATTATGATGAAGTGAAATGCCGTAAAGGGGAAAAAATAAAGAAAACCCCTCATCGATCGATTGAAAAGTGGAAGATGGAAACAACATACACACCCTGCTTTTCCTCGTTTGAAGACCTGCATGATTAGTTTACCACTGAGGAAAAAAAAAGAGTCTGTTGGATGCGAGATATTGTCTTGAGAAGGCGAAGCGCATTTCTCAAATTCCTCAAGTCTAAGTTGCACTCGAAATTTAATGAGTTTAATGTGTTCTTCAGTAAGAGAGTGCGTATATGTTTGAACAGCTCTTTAGTGCTGCCGAGTAACTTGATATCCTAGAGAGGATGGGGACAAATGCTACTTCGTTCACTCAATTTGTATACCCCATGTTTACTCGGCACTTGGTAGTTTTTAATGGCAAACTTTTTATGGAAGGCACAGAGGCACGCTGTTAAAATATCTGTCCATCAAAGAGTTCGTTTTTTAACGTAATAACTATACCCTTCTAATCAACCTCACCATATTTTTACGTTTCTTAATAAAGTTCCGCTCCACCTACTTGTTTAGCTTTTTTCATTGTTCATCTGCCTTTATTTATTCGATATCTGCTGTGTTTTTAAATACAGGATTTCACACAAAAGAATGAGATGTACCAGCTGCAAATATACCATGTAAAATTTAAGATGTAGCGTAAATTAGTATTGCGAATGTTTTCTTAACGTGGGTCGGCAATTCAGTTTGAGTTCTATATGTAGCAGGCATTTATCCAGCCTGCAAATCCACTTTTGCGTGTTTGCTTCAACGCTCCCGGATTTTAAAAACATTTTACATGCGACGGAACGGCGTTTTGGTACTTTTTTAACACAAAAATTTTGTTTTTGAGTTTTAAAATAATTATTTAATTCATCATCATCAACCATTATCAATCGACTGCTGGATGAAGGTCTCCCCAAGTTTCCTCCACAACGGCCTGTCCTGAGCCAGCATTGTCCCTCCCGCAAGGACAAACGAAATTTTAGACTGGATTCCAAGGGACAGGAAAAGAATCAGAAATTGACCAGATGTCCCAACATAATTAAACTAGCGAAACAAATGTTTGCTAAGTATTATAAAACCGCTACGGATTACTAGCCATTTTTTAATATAAAAATTTAATGTAATATAAGCATGTAAGTTATGTTTTTACCATTTGTACGAGTGCCGTACAACAATGATAAGGCTTACAGAACATTGGTCAAGAAATTGGGCTGCTTTTTGTTAGATGAACCCCTCTCCCTGTTTTTGAACAATTTATGTTTAAAAGTTCCAGCACATTTTTCTCCAGAAAAACAAACAGCACTGTACATGCTTCTCAAAACTGAACAGGAGTGCATGTCTATAAGACTTGTGAAAACACAAGTTTGTCCGCGACGAGGATCAAGTCCGTGTCCCCTCACTCCGGAGTAAGTCGCTCTCCCAACTAAGCTATGCGGACAGAATATCTCACTGCAGATTTGTCTCCGTGGCACATGTTTTCACCTCTGTAGTACGTCACATCATCTCCCTCTTAATTATCTTTTTTGGTCTTTGAAGCGAAGTAAGAATTTTTCATTAATTCCAAACAATGTGAGGAACAAACATCACACATTTTTCGAAGAACCCAACGGCATCATCTCCTCTGGACCCCTGATCAATGGGCCTGTGTTTTCTTCAGTGACGAGTCGCAGTACAGCTTAAACGCGGATTCTCGTCATGTGTACATTTGGAGAGAAGCGGGAAGCCGAAATCGTCTCTCCAACATTAAAGAAATTTATCACTACGGTGGTGGAGGATTCCTGGTTTGAGCTGGCATCATTTTGGATAGACGCACGCAGCTGCACGTGCTTCCAGGAAGCACCATGACTTCTGCACGCCACAGGAATGACACCCTAGATTCCTATGTACGGCTTTTCGGGGAAGCTGTTCGCTCCCAGTTTTTTTATGGACGATAACGCCTTTCCCCATAGGGCTCGCCTGGTCGATGAATACCTGGAGAGTGAAGATATTCGTAGAATGAAGTGGACCGTGAGATCCCAGAACCCGATAGCGCATGTCTAGGATACGATGGGAAGAGCAGTTGCAAGCTAGCAGTCTCTTCCCAGAATCCTCTGGGGATTCAGACGCTCCTTGGTGGAGAAATTCTAATTCACCGCCTTGTAAACAGCATGAGGGTTCGTTGTGCGAGCTGTATCGTTGTTGGGGGTAATAACACTCCCTATTAGCCCCTTGAAATCATCGCTGCTTGATACATCACGTTTAGACTGTTATTCTGTCATGCTTCTTCCTCATCCGGTGATGACAGTCTTTTTCTGCTGTGTATTGCTGCGTTATCGATACATGTATGTCCATAACTACAATCATGAAACTCTGTCGAGTGGGTTTTGCGTTATCCACGGTTTTGTGTTTGTCAATTTAATTTTGGGCGGCAGTGTATAGGAAGTAATGATATTTTGGAGCAGCTTCTAAAAAAATATTTTCAGAACTCTTGATACCCGTTAAATTTTAACATCTCAAAATTGTGTCCGGGACTGAAAAGAAGTGGTATGCACTAATGAGAAATTAGACACATGCCACACACAACAAAACCAGTATTGTAAATGATGATGCTGGGACAAAAGTGACGTTGATATTAAAATTTAATGAACATCACAATCAAGGGTAATGAGGGACAATATTTTCTCTAAGAATAAAAACTGGGTAGGGCTTCACATTTTCTGTGTGAGGGGTGGTTGTATATCAAAGAGGGGCTAATGGAAGTTAGAATAAACGTTGAGAGACTTACGATAATAATTAGTTGCCTTCTTATCTGAGTGTAAGAAACGTGTATTATGATATTTTAGAAAAGACATACACTTCCCCCGGAGGGGTACTCGAGAGCCACTGCTCAAGGGATAGTTTGGTTTATTCGCGGCAGAATGATTGAGTTTTAGTGGTCTTGAGCAAATACACAACAAATGAAACGAAAGGTTCTTTTGTGGCTAGGGTGAACAAGATAAATATGCGCGATGTAAAAACAGATTTAACAGAACGACATATGGTTGCGAGTAGGTACCAATCTGAAATGATAAATAAAAGATATTCATCAACACTTTTGAAAAAAAATGTTAATTATCGGATCTGCGGAGTAAAAAGAGGCAAAAGTTGACCTGGCAGTGACTCGGTTGCAGAGCACATTTAAGGAGACAGGGGGCCCGGGGGATGGACAGTATTTTGGGGCCCCAGTTTTAATGGCACATCCAAGATTTTACTGCGGGTAATCGAATAAAAATACCCAGGAAAAAAACATTCCCAAAATACGAGGAAGCCGTAAAAGTATTTTCGCCATATTGAAGTGTGCATCCCATGATTCATGGACGAATCAGTGTTAGCAAGAAAATGCAAAATGCATGGTTGAAAAATGGACACCAGTTCATTTCTGCTTTACCCCTCCCCCCACCCAAGGGTTTAGCTTGTTGAAATTATATGAAAGTAGTGGACAATATAATATGACCCAAATATCATGGTTCAAACGAATTCTTAATGTATGAAAATTTCCCTAATTACCGTACAGATGTGTACAAAAAAAATCTGTAATACTTTCGAAAGTTTTGAGGATGGACTAGGGATAACTATACTTTTTGCGGACTCCTAAAAAAGTGGAAAGAAATAGAATTTTCTTTTCACAAGGCAGTTTCTTATAGGTTTTCACTGTGCTATCTGCAAAAAAAAATTAAAAATGCTTTAAAAAAAGGTTTCGTCTATTTTAGTGTTTTAAATTTATCAAAAATTTGGCTATACCAATGGCGGTGGCTCGAGACCCTCCCCGTATGGGCGCCCTTGAAACTGTAGAACTCTGTCAATTCTTCAAGCATCCTGCATAATTATGGGGCCCCTTGAAAATACGGGGCCCGAGGCTGCATCCCCCCTAGCCTCCCTCTTAATGGGCTTTGCTCGGTTAGTATAGTATTCTGATTTCAAGCATCTAATGACCTTGATCCGGGACTGAAGGTATTGATTCAAAAATTGAAGAAGTTCATAGAGAATTTCTGTAAGAAACGTAGATATTAGTTCGAAAGTGATCGACAAAATTTACTACTGAGAAATTTAGCTTAAGAGAGAAGAAACCATCAGCTTAAAATAACAGGGAAGTAAAACATTAGCTATGAACAACAGACATTTACGATAGTTACGAAAAATTTGAAGGATGAGTGACAAAATATACAAATAAGTAAATAAGAAGCACAATTGTGCACCAAATTGTACAAGCAATTACAAAAATCCATTTTTTATTGCCTAAACAACTGATACTGCCAAGCTTTCACACACCTAAGGGTAGCTTTATCGAGGTAGACTAATACTATAAAACCTAAAATTGCAGAGAAGTAAAAGAGCAGTTAAGAACATTTTTCTCCTACAGCGGTTTTGTTGTATTAGTGTGGCTCCATAAAGCAACCCGTTAATGTGTAAAAGCTTGGCAACGCCAGTGGTTTATGCCAATCAAAACTTATTTTTGTAATAGCTTGTACAGAATATAGTTTCAAATATGCTTGAAGGCATAAGAGGTGAGCATTAGAGGTGAGCATTCTTTTATTTTCTCAGAAATAAATATTCTAGTAAACGTAGCACAATTATGGCTGACATATTTCATCGAACTCGTCCGAGTGCTTCTTGAATTACAATGTGTCTTTCTTCTTTCAGGAAAACTTGCTTTTAAACCCAGAAACAATAGTTGCTGCGTACCATAAAGTACATACGAAGACACACCGAGAGATCACTCAATTATGACCACCCCTATCAATAGTGGATGCGGCCCGTTGACCACGTGATAATCCAAAGAACGCGATTAGTCGACCGACGTAGCATATATAAGGTGTGAGTGGAGCAGTAGGTAGTAAAATTCGGAGCGTGATGGGTAAACGGAAGGATTTATTGGACTTTGAGAAAGGGCAGATCGTAGGAACTCGGAGAGCCGGTGCTTCTATTTTCCAGACGGTTGAACTGGTAGGTTGTTCGCGAGCCGCAGTAGTTAAAGTTTATCAACAATGACCCAGAGGCCAAACTGCTTCAGGACAGCGAAAGGTTGATGTGAGAGGTGAGCGATGGGTCCGAGGACTCGTACAGGCCAACAGACGCAGCACAGTTCAACAGTTGACTACCCAATACAACAGAGGTCAACCCGGAACAGTATCTGTCATGACCATGCGTCACACGCTCGCACGTATGGGCTAGAACAGCAGACGACCCCGACCACTTCCTCTCCTAACCAATGTCGTACAGGTCAACAGACGCAGCACTGTTCAACAGTTGACTACCCAATACAACAGAAGTCAACCCGGAAGAGTATCTGTCATGACCATGCGTCACACGCTCGCACGTATGGGCTAGAACAGCAGACGACCCCGACGACATTCTCTCTTAACCACAGCTCATCGGCGCAAAAGACTCGCCTGCTGCAAACATAATGCAAGTTGCACGTCGGATGACTGGAAGAAATTCTGCTGGTCTGATGAGTTGCGGGTTTTACTCCATTCCGTGGATGATTGTATACGTATTTGGTGCAAAGAACATGAGGTACTCGATCCATAATGCAGGGTCCCCACAGTGCAAGCCGGTGGAAGCTTGGGGGCATGTTTATTTGGCAGGAACTTGGGCACCTGGTGCACGTAGAGCAACATATGTCCAGTATCATGAATTGTTTGCTGACTCTGCACACCCAGCAATGTTGCACTTTTTAGCACGTCTTTTGTAAAAAAGGATCGTGCTTACGTTGCCGGTTTGTCCATGCGTCCGTCCGTCGGTACCCACGATATCTCTGAAACTATTAGTCCCATTTTGAAAAATTCTTTTTGCATTGGGAAGCTTGAAATATGCGAATGATGATCCCTTATTTCGTTTTTCTTTACGATGTACAATTTAGCCACTAGAGGGCGTAAATGCAGATGATGTCGAATTCAAAAATACGTTTTATTACACATATTTGTTTCTAAACATCCGATTGAAAAAATTCTTTTATCTTTCGATTCCATTTATGTCGAAGAGTATTTTAGATATAGTTACTTTTTCAAATTACTCATAGATTTTCCGCTAGTGGGCGTAAAAGTAAACTACATTTCCCCCGATAACTCTTCTTCTAAAACTTCGATTTGAAATATTTTTTCTTCAGCGGATACACCTCCTGGTGGAAAATCTTTTGCATATAATTTTAAATTTTTGGTAAAGAATACTTTGGCAACCAGGAGGCGTAAGTGTTATTTTTTGCTTCTGATGCATTTGCCACAAAATCTGAGCTTCTAAAATCTCGATTGAAAAAATTCTTTCCTGCACTGATGCCACTCACATAGATAAACCTTTTCGGAATATTTTTTCTTAAAATAATCCACAATTTCTCCGCCAGAGGGCGTAGTGTATATCTAATTTTTGTCAATATACCTACTTCTAGGAGTCCGATTTGAAAAATTCCTTCTTTGTTGGATAGTGTTTTCAGTGTGACATGTGTTTCATATATTTCAAAATTTTCAAGTAATTCATAGACTTTCCGCTAGGGAGCGTAGAGGTAAATTGCGTTTCCCCCTATATCTCTGCTTCTAAATTTTTTGAAATATTCTTTCTGAACCGGGTACAGCTCCTGATGGGAAATCCTTAGCACAAAATTTCAAATTTTTGTAAAAAAAAAAATGGTTTGGCCACTATGGGCGTAAATCTTAATTTCCGCTTATGATGTATTTGCAGCTAAATATGAGCATCTAAATCCTCGATTGAAAAATTCGTCGTTTGTAGACCGATACTACTCATGTCGACAAACCTTTTAGAAACATTTTCTTCTTAAAATAATGCATGATTTCTACGCCAGGGGGCGTAGATATATATCTTATTTTTGTCAATATCTCTACTTCTAGGAGTCCGATTTGAAAAATTCCTTCTTTGTTGTATAGTGTTTCTGATGCAAAATATTTCCCATATAAATTCAAAATTTTCAAGTAAATCATAGACATTCCGCTAGGGGCACAAAGGTAAATTGCGTTTTCTGCGTTCTGCTTCTAAAACTCCGATTTGAAAAATTCTTCCTGTATCGCATACAAGACCTGATGGAAAATATTTTTCACATAATTTCTGATGTTTGGTAAAGTATGGTTTGGCTAACAGGCTGCTTCTGATGTATTTGTAGCAAAATCTGGGCTCCTGAAAACTCGACTAAATTTTCTTTTCTTGGACCGATACAGCTCATGTGGAAAAAACCCTTTAGATAATACTTTTTTCCTAAAATAATTCATGGTTTTCCAAATAGGGGACGTAAACTCACATCTTATTTTTGTCGATATCTCTGTTTCTAAGAGTCCGATTTGAAATTTTTTTTCTGTGTTTGAGAGCGTTTCCGGTGCGAAATGTTCTCATATAAAATCATGTTTTTCTTAACTCACAAGTTTGCAACCAGGGGGCGTAAGCTCACTATTCAGTTTACAGCAATATCTGCAAGAATAAAAACCCGACTGAAAAACTTATTTCTTCCGTCAGATACTATTGTTTTCCATACCGGTTCCATTGACTTTGAATAGCTTTGATAAATTTAATTTGCATCAGAACGGATTCAAAAGACGTGCTTATTACACCCGAAAATTTGGTGTCATCTTTCTTGTTCCCGACTGGCAACGGTGTCTTCCAAGACGACAATGCTTCGTGCCACAGGTCCAATGTTGTGCGGAAATGGTTTCAGGAACACAGTTTAGACTTCCAACATATCGATTGGCTCCGAATATCTCCGATATCAACCCCATACAGAACTTGTGGGACACTTTGGAACGGCATATTAGGCGTCTGAATATATCAATCACCTCCATACCTGCATTGGAGGCCACATTATATACAGCCTGTTTGCCACACCTCCCACTGCTTCCATCATCTTATTGAATCGATGCCACGTGGGATACCTGCTGTACTGAACGGGAAAGGAGGACCTACGTAGTACTAGGTAAGTGGTCATAATTCAGTGATCACTCAGCGTATATACACTATATTGACAAATTCACCGGACACCTAGAAGAGAAACACAGCATAGCATTTATTGACATACATTAGTACGGTGTCGGTCCACCTTTGGCCTTAAAGCATGCACTGACCCTTCGAGACATGGTTTCAACAAGGCTTTGGAACACAGCGATAGGTATGCGCTTCCATTCAGTACATAATGCTGCCGCTAACTGCTGCTTAGTAGTAGGCCTTGGTTCCAAACTTCTTATGCGGCGCTCTAATTCATTCCATAGGTGCTCTGTGGGATTAAGATCAGGTCTCTGTGCTGACCAGCACACACATGATACGGAAGTATCGTCAAACCACGCCGTAACAGTCCTTGCTTTATGGCTAGATGCATTATTCTACTGGTACCAACAAGGCTCGGTTCCATAGTATTGCCACAGAGTTGGTAGGGCATAATTGTCCAGAATATCGAGGTAGACGTGCTGGTTAACAGGTTGGCCCACGATAAGCAATGGGCCGGGACCATACCACGAAAAAGACCCCCACACAAGTACACTGCCAGCTCCAAACTTGACCGTGGGAACAGTACACTGTTGTAAATAGCTTTCCCCCGCTGCCGCCATACCCACACACGGCCATCAGACTGATGGATCGTGTATCTGGATTCATCAGTCCATAAGACACGTTTCCATTGATCTACGGTCCAAGATAAATGTTCTTTAGACCATGCTGAACGACGAGTAACATTCCGAGTGGAGATGAAAGGCTTATGAGCAGCCGCACAACAACGGTAACCCATGGAATAAAGTCCATAGGACCTGTTTCTATTGATATACGGTCCACGATAAATGTTTTTTACACCATGCTAAACGACGAGTTACATTCCGAGTGGAGATGAAAGGCTTATGAGCAGCCGCACGACCACGGTAACCCATGGAATGAAGTTCTCTGCGAATGGTACGTGTACATACCGAGGTTCCAGCATTTTTACTCACCTGTACACTGAGGTCTTGTGCAGTACTCCGTCGATTAGCTGTAACGACTCTCCTGAGGCTTCGACATCCTCTATCACCAATTTTCTCTGGTCTGCCGGTACGTTTTGCTACTTCAGACACGCCATGTGTGTTCCACTTACTCAATACATCCAAAACAGTTGACTTGGGTATGATTAAACGCCACTCGGTTTCTCTTATGGACAACCCACTAATATAACACCCAACAATCTTTCCTTTCTCAAAGTTAGTTCAGCGACATTTTCACTCAACCTCACAGTGCGATATGATCGCGGTGAGCTGCAGGCTTTTTCTATACCGGTTGCAGCTGCACCGCGCATTTTAACAACGCAGCGAAAACGTTCATTTGCTTTTGAAGGGGTGTCCGGTTACTTTTGTCAATATAGTGTACATGTATACAGTAAGTATAAAGAAGGTGAATTGAAAAGGTGCATAAACATTCCAGTGGGCGGTTAATTAAATAAATTCAAGCAAAAATTATTATCCGACAATTTGAATTTAGGGCCTTTGAGATGTACGAGTGCAAACTTTACCAAAGAAATATGAACGTCATGCAGGGAAGCTAACTTAAGTTTTGGTAAAATGGCGCATCGTTCTTTTCTTGCAGTAAGTCAGTCATAGAAAATGTGGTTCCTTTTAAAAGAAAGTGTGCTAATAATGTGAAAAAAGTTTGAAGGTCACGAAATCTTTGAAACAGACGATGACTATTATTGATGACAAATCAATCTCACACTTTTTTTGCAAACTTGATATGAGTGAAGAAGGAGGCAATTTTCTTAGCCTGCCATCTCTGTTTTATTCGGAGGAGAAATCCTCGCAAACCCCTCTCTTTCTCCGCCTCGTACTGAATCACCTTGTTGTTCTTTGCTACTTCAGCCAGTCTGTCTCCCTCGCCTTTTTTTCACAACCCTGTTATTACTCGTGTCTAGCTATTCGCAGAAGGCCGGGAGTTAACTTTTAATTGCCTTCTCTCTGCTGCCGTGAAACTCTTCGTATAAATGTGGGAATTTCCCAATGCTTCCTATATAGATTATTGTCCTTTATCTCCTCGCAGAATGTGAAATCATAAAATCGAACTCGCCTGTTTCTTCGTATGAAGCTCTGAGAAGTGAGAGTTCTTCCCATTATCGCAGCTGCACGCAAATGAGGAAAAAGGGACCGTCCCCATATTAGCGCTAAAAAAAGGAAAGATGATTCAAACTCACCACATTCGAAATGGTTATCATATCTTAAACATGTTAAATCTATGATGACCTGGTTACAGAATGGCATACCTCCCGGGAGAGTATTGTAGCATGCTTTTGATTTTGGATAAATGCAATGGCAATGCACTTGCTGTCTCCCAGAAATACGTCCAGTGCTTTCCAGCATGATCCATGTGTTTTGTTAGATACATGAATAACTAGTGTTGAAAATGGAGCAACAAAACTTTGAATCTGTATGTCTCAAGATATAATACCTGAAACAAAAATGTTAGAGAATATTATTGTTTGAACTTTCGCAAAGAGCCCCTCCCAGGGACTTTTATTCATTTGTTCGCGTTCATCGTGCTGTTGAGAAAGAAAATACAGGCGGTCCTTGAGTTTCGTTCATCGTTCAATCTTGTAAATGTTCACGAAAGTCAAACAAAATATTTATATTTTATAAGGAAGGGTCCCGTTCCCAATGTTTGTAAAAATCTCTCTTTATGGGATGTGAAAATAAGCCCTTTTTGCCGGCGGTGGGATTCAAACCCACGTTCGTCGCCTGCGGGCCCAGTTATTCTCCCAACTGAACTACACCGTCTTTGGCAACTTGCCGTTTTGAATCCTGCGTCAACTCAGTGGTACGTCACATACAGTACACCTTCCCCTTGAGAAAGGCGGTGGCACGAAATCGCAGGTTTGCGGGAGGGGGTCCACCGGAAACCATGCTTGAAGGAGAGCTCGCTGTAGAAGAAGGAATTCGTATAAATTCCAGACGATGTGTGGAAGAAGCACCACACATTATTCTCGAATCTCACGGCCAGCTAATCCATTTTTACGTTCGGGTGTCAATCTGAAGAAATGCCCTTTCCTCCCGGTGGTGGAATTCGAAGACGCGTCGCCTCGCTCCGTAGTCAGTTATTTTCCCAACTGAACTGCACCAACTTTGACTTATCGCTGCAGCTCGCCGGTTTGACTTCTGCGTCATCTCAGTGGTACGTCACAGGGCAACAGACAAATTTGTGCCAATAACCGCAGCACCTGAATTCAACCAAAGGTAACTGATTTTTCGGCAACGCACGAGAGTATCCGACACATTTCCGACGGCAGAATAAAGCAATGGTTAACGAAACTCACACTTCACAATATACAAGGTGATCCATTTAAACCAGTACCATGTGATTTACTTATAACTATATTTTATAAATAACAACAAAATCATACAGTAAATTGAGAATTATACATGTGGTATTGGAGAATCATTTTATCAAAGCAAATGTTGGAATTGTCCTCCATTTTCTTGTAAACACAGTTGAACACGCCGCACCATATTCAGTGATGTCTCATGTAGAGCACGAGCAGTAACATTGCCAATTTCAGTCGTGATTGTTTCACGCAATGCATCCAATGTTTTTGGATGGGTTTTGTAAACTCTATCCTTTAAGTAACCCCATAAAAAAGTCAGGGGAAGTTAAGTACGGAGATCGGGGAGGCCATATGTTTTTTGAAATTAATCTGTCATCAAAGAAGCTGGTTATGAGTTCCATTGAGACTTTCGATGTGTGACACGTAGCGCCATCCTGCTGAAAGTAGCCCTCTGTCAATTCAATGTCATCAAGTTGTTCCACAAATTCATTGAATATGCGGCAATAAACGTTAGTGTTGACAGTCTCAGAAAAAAATGGGGCCAATAATTTTCGTTGACGAAACCGCACACCATACACCAACCTTTTGTGAATGCATCGGTGTTTCACAGATAACGTGTGAGTTTTCGGCAGCCCAGTATCTGCTGTTTTGCGAATTGACGTAGCCTAACAGATGAAACCAGGCTTCATTTGTAAACCATGTGATGGAGAGAATATCAGATCGCAGATTAAGAAAATTTTGAAACCATTTGCAGTAACTTACTCTCTTTCCCTTGTCCGGTTCCTGCAGCGGATGGATTACGTGCACTATAAATGGTCGAATATTCGCTTTTTTTGCTGCCCTTTGACAAGTTCCGTATGAATATCCTGTCTTTTGGCTTAATCTTCGCAAAGATTTCGTCGGAGATGGAAGTAAACGTTGCCGAACATCGTCCACACGCGTTTGGGGCATCGGAGGGTGATGTCTACCGCTACCGCTGAGAAGAGAACCGGTTTGCTCCAGTTTTTTTGCCATCGACAGAATTGTTGACTTGCTTGGAACTTTTCGAACTCCAAACTCTCTTCGAAATGCTCGTTGCGCTTTGATGACAGAATTGGTTACCCAATACGATTTCAGTAAAAAAACACGCTCTGGAACAGAGTACTGCATGTTTCCGAATGCACGCAAGTGAATGACAACGCAACAACAAACAAATCACGAGCTGAGCTACAGTTACGGTTAACAATCTTCTTCACGGTGGCGGTTTTCATTCTCCAGGAGTTGCTGCTTCTATTGAAAAAAGGAAGTTCCTTGCGCGATCCCTTGCAAAAATGTAAGGTTTTTTCAGGGTACTGGTTTAAATGGATCACCCTGTACTTGTAACTTTAAAAACATGTAAGAAACGCATTTTCTGATTTTTATTTCTCAATACAGCAGTTCTACCATTCATCATACACAGTACAGCAAAATAACAGCCAACATCATGACTTAATTCAACTTCTGTTTTATTGCGTTACCAGATTAGAAAATCAGAACATCCAACGTCAAATATCCATCGTTCCAACTAGCATTAAAATTGTCTGCTCTATGTTACAAAACAAACAATGAAAACAAATTTTCCAAAACAATTTCTTGCCTCGAACTCTATTATTTCATCTTATATTTTAGTAGATGCAATCACACGAACCCAAATTTACTGATTTTAACGTTGGGAAGAATTATTTGTTTGTTAGAGTGTGTTTATCGAATCTTTCCTGAAAAACTTGTTAAGGTAAAGCTGAACACTAGTTCTTTTTTTTTTTTTTAGTAGGCAGATGATTCGATTCTGCAGCAAGCCCCATCAACAGTTTTGAATACTTATGAACTTGTTTCTGCATTTGTTCTTGCTCTCTCGTGATCTTCTCCTCAAGCTGCAAGCATGGTTGTAAAATAAAACTCTTCACGAACTCGTTGATGATGTCAGTAAAACACATTTTTGGCTGTTCTTACATTTTAATAGCGAAACTTATCGATGTAGTTTTGACGGAAGCAATAAATAGCAACACTCTAAACATTTCGAGCCGCCCCGGTAGCGCAGTGGTCTAAGCGATGGCTGCTGACCATTCGCCCGAGATGGGTCCGGGTTCAAATCACGGCGAGGCATGGATGTTGTGTTTGTCTTACGGCACTGGCTCTCTCCCTTCCCTGGAGTCAGTGGCCCTAAATTATTGACGGACGACTGCTTATAGCCCATTGAGTTGCTCACGGTGGTCGTTAAACCTCCAATAAAAAAAACATTTCGGTTTTCGGATGTATCAATAAAAATGTAATCATACAGGGAGTTCAATAAATGCACAGTCAAACTTCTAAAAGTTAATTTGTTCCACGAAGAAATAAAAAAAACACTACATGGTATGGACATTGGGCATCCAAAGCATGGTTTTCGAGATAGGAGTTCATCCAGGAATTTCATATTGAGGGGGCTCTGAATTTTTTAGGGGGAAGGGGCTGTTGAAAGCATTTTGGGGGTTGTTGGATGAAAGGGAATTTTTCGAAGGCTGAAATTTTTTATAGTGTAACATTCAGGATTTAAACCTAGTATTGAAAAAGGGGAAAACTTCAAACAAGGAGAATTGCTGAATTTTTTTATAGGTAAGAATTTCTTTTTTTGATTGGAGGTTTAAATTTTAAAATAATTAATTGGACTTGGTTGACGGATATACACAGTACTTTCGGTGTTTCAACGTCAGCAATGTACATAGGTGAACAAAGAACTCTGCAAATAAACACCCGAAAGACAAAAAACTATGCCTTACCGGGATTCGAACCCAGACCCCTCCATTGGACGAATGATCAGAATTCATCGCTTAGACCACTGCGTCACCGGGGCGGCATAGTCGAGTATGTTTAAAACAAAGAATCGTTTTTCCAAAAGCTAGACTTGGTTGTTTTGTTTTTGAGCTATCTTTATTCTTTATTTCTCATGTTAAAATGCTTCCCTAAACAAGGTTAGAGCAAAGAAGTAGAGTCCGACCTCTATATATCGAAGTCGATGGTTCCATAAAAAAATTCGATATATAGAAATGATCTTTTTATACATATGTATTGCGTAGTATGTATGTTGTATGTAGAAACACATTTCTTAATTAATGCACTATTTCTTATAAAGAACTAAAGTGAATATGAATCACATTATGTACAAGGTATGTTCATATAGATAATTAAAAACAAGAAAAAAAAAGTCTTGTTTGGCAAACATTTAAAGAAAAGCCCTGTTTCGTCGACACTAAAAATGTTATCAGGAGTGTAGTCTTCTAAAATCTTCTTCAAAACCGTGTTTTTCCATTGTTCGCAGTCGGCGTCGCACACGTTTCCACTTTCCCACGAAACAATCTATTCTTTTATGACATATCGCTTCTTAAATTTATCTAACCAACTGGAACTAGCTTAGAAATCTACTTGCCCCAAATGATTGACAAACTCTAATGCCTTTCAGCGGCCCCGGTGGCTCAGTGTCTAAGCACGGCTTCTGACCATTCGTCTGTGATGGGTCCGGGTTCGAATCCTCGGTGTGGCATGCATGTTGTGTTTGTCTTACGCGGCACTGGCTATCTCCTTTCCCTGGAAACAGCGGCCCTAAATTAGGGACGAGCGACTGCTTTATAGCTCACGGTGGTTGTTAAAAATCTGAAAAAAAAATGCCTTTCCTTCTACGTATAAGAGGACCTGAGATTGACAAGTTTTTATCACAAACAATTTTAATCCACTTTTCCAAAATGACACGGTTTAGATCGTTTCCTGTGAGGCCCGACATCTTCAAAGGTACTCCCGGTTTTTTATAATCGTCGGCACTGTACTTGGGGGAACATAAAATTCAACCACAATATCTTTTTTGCGCATTTCACTGTCTACGTTCTTCAACAACTCCACCTTTTCCACAACACAGATATATATATTTTTTTGACATCGCGAACACACACCGTCGATTAGAGAGGCTGATCAAATGATCATGAGTAGAGGATTTTAGGAAGGGAGTGTCTGACCCCAGGTCTTAAACAACCCTTAGAAATAGGAAGCTAGGAGATTTGGGCTAGAGTGCCCGATAGGAAAGTGACACGGAAGCGAAGTGGAAAGGGGAAGGAAGACACCCTTATTTTATTAGGGGGCAGTACCCGGGGTCCGACGGCTTAACGTGCCCATTCGACGCACGGCGGATATTTAGTGGATCGAACCTGAGGTCCTTTCCGTGGCAGTCACGAACGTTGTCCACTAGGCTACCCGCGGCTCTAGAGAGACTGAAACAAACTGAACCTGTTTTACAGAGGAGAAAGGTTACTTGAGGACAGGGGTGAACAGACTACAGAGTGTGAATACAATACCCCCACCCGCCTCCAGGCGACCTGACGGCGTCGCAATGACCTTGACCACCCTTTCCTTCTTCCTCTCGCGACATCTCCGTTCTATTTTTTCTCACTTGTTTTTCTTATAACATCGTCATTGCGGGGGGGGGGGGGGATCCCGATTTATCTTGAAAGAAATTCGATACATAGACATTTTTTTCGATTTATAAAAACAGTTTTTCTATGTACTGATCACGGGGATTCACAAAACTTCGATTTACGGAAGTTATTAACATGGGCTGCTGAAACAGTACATACTGATATTTTCACAAATCTTGTGCGTGCTGAAATGTGCGATTCAAAAGTATACCTGCAAAATCTATAACAGACTAAAGTCAAGAGATGCATACGAATGTTTTATGGTTGCCATGACTGACTTCAAACAATTGATTTAAACAAGAAAAATTCATTAGGCTGTTATATACATAGTTTTTAAATGAAAAAGAAAAGTTTATACATTATGGTAAAAGATACTTCAAGGTAAGCTCCAAATGGAGGGGTTTTAAAGATTTTTCATGGGAGTAGTATGAGGAAATTCGAGGCTGTTGGAGGGATCTTAGGGGTATGTGTATAAATCCCTGTTCGAGGTACAGCCAGAAGAATAATAATTTGCTCGAAGTGCCCACCGTGAGCTTCAACTAACTTATTTGGAAGTTGCATGAGACCGCTTAGACTAGCCTATTGACACCGGTGTAAGGCAGTTACCAGTTTGGGTATAAAAATTACAGCAGGTCTTTTGAAATGTCGCTATTTAATCTTATGCATTTTTATTTTTATTGCTGACCGCGAGCTTTGACAGTCTGTTATTCGCCGTGAAACTTCTGCATTCTAAGGTGTTGATTCTGATTTTATGATTTCTATCTTAAGAAGGAATCAGGAGACTCTTTAGAGGGAAAGCAGCCCCTGAGACTTAATAAGGACAGAGGGAAAGAATCCACTGAGACTGAATAATGAGCTAAGAAATTTCTGACTTTTTATGATGCCTTTGTTAAAGAGGTTTTACTAACATATCAGAAAGAAACTGCAGAACATTAACAGGTGTGACAACAGAAGCTCATCGAAAAAAAAAAAAAACATGAGCAAGAAACAAACGGACTCCTAAATGCTTTCAGCGTTCTCGAAATTTCTGTACAAGTCTGTAATAACCATCCGGGTAGAGTTGCAAAGTCATTTTCTGTATCTGAAATTGAAAATCAACATGAAACTCACACCTTGCTTCAGCGCCAAGAAATACAACTTATGAAGAAGCTCTAGAAAAAATATAAGTTTAGTTTAGTGTTATACTTTTTCATTACAAACAAACGGAAGTGTAAAAAAAAGTAAGCTCGACGAGCAATTGAAAACGGAAACAAAAACCAGTACGACAGGGGTTTTAGTGTATTCCTTTATACATTTTATAAATTCATATATGCTGATGTACTGATAAGCACGAATGCGCGCGCGCGCACACACACGGCGATTCAAAGTGAGCCAGCCTTAAAACCATAAGAAACACAGTGAAAATAGACACTCGCTACTGAAAGACAAAACCGTGGGGTATTAAATGTGTGCACAAAATTATACATATGTGTATTGCGATAAAATTAGCTCGCGCTGCTTTCAAATGGCATAAAATAAAGCGTTTATCACATTGTGTAACCAAAAGTTTCTTTTAAAAATTACCCCGTCACAGAGAGAATGGCAGCAGCTGCTGTCGAGTCACTGCACACTGACAAATCTGTTTCTAACGCTTTGAATTCAATCGATAAAAAATTAATCAGCCAGAATTTGCACTTCAAAGAAATTCACTGGTTTCCATCAAAGAACCATAATTTTTTTTCTGGATTTAATAACTTTGCTTCGGGAGATATGTGTGTTTTTTAGTTTAATCATAAGCTGCAGAAACAAAATAACGAGACGCCTCCAGATGCTTCCTTCTTCATTCGGAGATACAACACATCAATGTACTGTATATTCCACTGAATTTCTTTTTATCAAACAAGGCAGTTTAGCTTAAATATGTTAATGATATAAACTGCTCAAAAGTTCAGGAATAATTGTATATTTTAAGAAAACCAAGAAGCCACGGCATTGGAATTCCAAAAAACGGAATGATTTAAATTTCAGAACTTAAATTGCAGAATTCGAGGCAATCGAAGTCTGCGAAGAGAAATAACCGGTTGTGACAATTGCCTAGTACCTCTTTATTCGAAAACGAAATTAAATTTCAACTGATATACAGGGCACATACACAATAATAGATTTAATTAGATTTAATACCGAGCTACTAAAGACACAAAAGAAGCTGAAATCGACCTTCGAGTGATCCCGCCGCTTCGTAGGAAATTATTTTTCGCATTTCTTGATGCTTTGGATGAAATGGATATTTGCCTATGTGAGCACTCTCTCATTAACACTTCAGCAAAAAAAAAAAAAAAATTCTCAGTATTGGCTGTAGTAAACTTGAAGACTAAATGAGCAGCAAGACTACATATCGTCATGCTGAAATCTCTTGATGAACCATATGAAATACGCTTTTTTTCTTCCACATGCAGTCTTCTCTAAACGGTTTTTAAAATTTATAAAATATTTGGAAAACTAAAAAGTACTCCAGGAAAACACATTAAAATGTAAAACACTGTTGTCAACCGAGGGCTCAATGCGCGCATCATGTTGCACTGAGAAAACCGTTATAGACCACCATTGAAAACACGATTTGTTTTATACATCGCCCCCATCCATAAACCTGTCTTACCCTGCCAAAACAATGCCGGTAGCCTAACTCTCCGATTACCCTGAACAGGGATACAGCTCGCACAGCGAGTTCTCATGCTCATTACAAAGCTGTGAATCATATGTAGTTGGTGCGATAAGTGCCATTCCTCCACCAAGGCGCGTTGGAGTCTCCAGAGGGTTCTGAGAGGGGACTGCCAGCTTGCAACTGCTCTTCCCATCGTATCCTAGACAGGCTCTATCGGGTTCGGGGATCTCGCGGTCCACTTCATCCTGCGAATATCTTCACTCTCCAGGTCTTCATCGACCAGCCGAGCCCTATGGGGAAGGGCGTTATAGTTCATAAAAAGAAACTGGGAGAGAACAGCTTCCCCGAAAAGCCGTACATAGGAATCTAGTATGTCATTCCTGTAGCTTGCAGAAGTCAGGGTACCTCCTGGAAACACGTGCAGCAGCGTGCGTCCATCCAAAATGATGCCAGCTCAAACCAGGAATCCTCCACCACTGTAGTGATAAATTTCCCTGATGTTGTAGGAAAGATTCCGGCTTCCCGCTTCTCTCCAAATGTACACATGACGAGAATCCGCGTTTAAGCTGTACTGCTGACTCGTCACTGAAGAAAACACAGGCCATTTGATCAGGGGCCCAGAGGAGTTGATGTCGGGCCCAATTCAGACGAACCCTTGTGGGCGATGGGGTGAATGGGATACAGACCATCGGCCTTGTTGAGTACAGAACTCTCTCGTGGATTCTTCTGTAAACTGTTCGCTTCGATATCGCGGTTCCCATAGCAGAGGAGAGCTCCTGCGAGAGTTGCCTGGATATCGACTCCATATGGAGGCCATCTGTTTGACGCAAATACCGGTTGTCTTGACTTGTGGCTCGTGAGCATCCTTGTCCCGGCCTTCTGGTTATTGTTCCGGTTTCCTAGAACTGTCTCCAGAGATCAGAGTCCATTTGCCTTGACTCATTCAGCCATCTTGCTACCTCAGTGTGCTGTTTCCATGATTTCAATCTTCTGATCGCTCTCCACCGTAGTCTTCTGAACGATGGTGCGGAGCCAATCCTCTACTAACAGTCCAATTCAAGCTTCAATTGGTGCACCCCGCACAAAACAACATTTATTAAGCTGACGTGCATGCCAGCTCGATGACCCATGGTCGTTATTTGCATATTTCCATAGGAGCTACCACAATGCTGCTTTTGTTAGATTTCTGTTTCTCCTTACACATGTCTTTGAACAATTTATAGAATAGGCCATCTCGTTGGGGACATATTCTTGAATTTGTATTTGTCACAGTCATTTTGTACACCAGTTTATATTAAGTTATTATATTAAAATGGCTAATAATGCTTTGAAGTTTATAGTATTTAGCAGATATTACGTTATCTTAATTACGTTATGATAATTAAATAATTCTTCCAAAACTCAAGAACAAACATTTGTGTTGAACAAGTTAGTAAAATCATGCAATGCATTGATTATGATACGCTTTCCAACGTACCAGAAATGATTACTTTTATTATTAGTCAAGTAATGAGGATAATGGCTGTGGAATAAATCTCGCTCCTGTGCCCTGACCTTTGACCCCATTTCGATGATATTAAAAATAATTAGTTCAGTATACCTCCGGAGCAACATACTAAAGTTTTGTCGCAATAGAAGCATTTTTAGTCAAGTTGTGAGGATAATGGCTGCGGGATAAATCTCGCTCCTGTGCCCTGACCTTTGACCTCATTTCCATGATGTTCAACAGAACCGGTTCAATACACCTTGGGAACAACATGATAAAGTTTTGTTGCAATCGAAACAGTTTTACGTACGTTATGACTCATAAGGGCAATGGAATGGATCCTGCTCCTATGTCCTGACCTATGACCCATGTCGCCCATTTTCAATAGGGATTGTCTACAGATTGTTCCCTACCACATACTAAAATTTCATCGTAATCGAACCGTTTTTACGCGAGTTATCGTGCGGACAGACAGACAGACGGACAAAGCATATATGCTTCTTCAACCTACGGTTGGAAAGCGTAAGAAAGTTGTTGGGACGCGGTTCCAGCGCGTTCCTCCAGAAAGAAAAAAGGCCTGGGTAGGTGTATATAATAACTTATCCATTCCGTTTATTGATTTCGATGTAAATGCCATAACAGTTTTTCATGGGATTTGTGTTTCAATGTCGCCACAAAATTAGTAATAGTTTTTATTACTACTTATATTTTCCGAAAGAGATATCCATCATTCTAAATAAGATGCTCGAGACTTTATCGTTATTTTTTCAGTAGTGCTTATAAATCATTATTTAATAAGGGTATTTCCTTTGTCTATTGTTTCATACAAAACCCTACGTGTGTCTTCCAGCAGTCCAGTGATATAGGGCGCGGCCTTGGGACTTCTCGTACTGCTCTGTGTGTGTGTGTGTGTGTGTGTGTGTGTGTGTGTGTGTGTGTGTGAAGTTTTGAGTGTTGTGTTTTCTCTTCCTTGGAACCAGTGGCTTTCAATCAAAGATGGGCGACTCCTTGCATCCTTTGATGTGGAGGGAAGGGGTCAGTAAACACACCAAAACAAAAACAGTCTATTTTCAAACAAGATAGCAGTCGCTTGTGCGCTTTTCTGTTTTTTTACGCTTTCCTAACCGTAGGTTGAAGAAGCGTATGCGCTACAGATTTGTCTGTCTGTCTGTCCGCCCGTCCGAACGATAACTCTCGTAAAAATGGTTCGATTACGATGAAATTTTAGTATGAGGTAAGGGATCCCCTGGGGACGAACCCTATTGAAAATGGGCGAAATGGGGTCAAAGGTCAGGATATAGGAGTGGGATCCATTCGTCGCCCTTATGCGTCATAACTTATGTAAAAATGCTTCTATTGCGACAAAACTTTAGTATGTTGCTCCCGAGGTATACTGAACGAATCAATAGTTAGGATAGGGAGGAGGGTTTGTCTGCGCGTGATTTCTGGCATGTTGGAAAGCTTATCATAATCAATGTATTGCATGATTTTACTAAGTTGTTAATACGCTATCTCAAAAATACGCTCCAACTCCACTCTGAATCCGAATTGCTACTTCCCTGGCAACGGAGAATTACGTCTCCAATCATTTCTCAGTATACATCGCTTGTACACATGCGCACTCTCTCTCTCTCTCTCTCCTAATAAAGGCCGTACTTCATTTTCCCGCCTCTTTCCTGGTAGCGCCACATTCATAACTCTCTGTTCCAAGTGCCCATCGGAATGTTGAGTGTTGCTTTTTTCTGGCTAGTCATCCTCATTGGACCCAGGTTCGAGTTACCGATGAGAAGGCACGTGTGACACATTTGTTGTATTGTACTGACTCTTTCCCTTCTTGAAAGACAGAAATCCTAAATTAGGGACAATGGACTGCTTATAGTCCTAAGAATTGTTCATGGTGGTGGTTAACTCCCTTCCTCAAAAAGTACCTGCCATTTCTTCTCATTACACGTTACCACGAGAGCATTCTTACTTCTGGGGCAATGTTTTGGATCCTCCATCACTTTGATTGCTCTTATATTCTCATTACTAATTCTATTAAATCTGGTGACATTGCACATCTCTCGCCATCTTTATTTCTGAAATTTTTAACTTATACTTCATAAGTTAAATCTCGTCACTGTACTGCACCGAAAAATTTGATTTCAGCCATATTGGCGGCCTTTTATTTACAGTATACATCTTGTATCTTCTTCCAGTTCCATATATTAAAAGTCTCTTACTCTGTTTAGCACTTCTTCCTTAATGTTAATACCATCGATTTTGTTCTTCCTATTTCCACTGCTTTTCCGTTTCGCCTCTCCTTAGCTTCATCACTGTGCTGTTCTTCAGCTATCCAGATTTTATGTTTGTTTTTATGCTCTTGGTATACAGCATTACATGAATCACAAAACGTAGCTGAACGTTTTACTTACATCACTACTGTTATCAAATTCATGACGATACAAAATACGACCTGTGCTATATCAGGGGGAACGTACAAACAATTTCTGGTGTATTTCATCTTTAACATAAAATTTCCTCGTAATCGGACACACGTGTAAACATGTATTTACATTTCTTTATCAACTACACATATTTTACTGGAACCACTTGTCCCAACTCAATTCCACATTCCCTGATTGGACACTCTAACCGACTTCTCCTTTGTCTGTAACTTTTCCATGAATTTTCTCAGAGAAAATACGGGGGTCCTAACAAAAGTTCTGCACACTGTCCATTTTTGAAAAAAAGTGTGAAGCAACATAAAAAACTTACCTATTGCCGTTTAATGTACTCCCCTCCACTGCTAATGACAGCTTGCCAGCGGTGAGGTAGGACCTGGATGCTCTGTAGTACGCCATCTTTGTTCAGCTGTCGTATTGCTCGGGTCACGTCCGATGACAGTTCGTCCAGCGATTCGTAACGGATGCTACGGAGCCGATTTTTTAACTTTGGGAAAAGATCAAAATCGGGTGGACTGAGATCAGGGATGTATGGTGGGTGAGATAAAGTTTCCCAGCCATATTTCGATAAAAGTCCTCGTAGCGACGCTGCACCATGACACGATGCGTTGTCATGCAACAAGATATCTCATGTTCCTAACAAGTTGGGGCCAAATTTTCGGTCTCAATTTTGTCCTCAGAAAGTCACGATAATATTGTGCGTTGACATTTTGCCCTACCGGCACTCGATCAGAGACCACAACACCATGGGCATCGTACGCAAAAATCATCATTTGCTTCATTTTGGATTGTTGTCGACGGCACTTTGAGGGGCGTGGGCAACTTGGATGCCTCCATTCCGCTGATTATGACTTCAGTATAGGCTCAAAAATCACGGGTCTAAGTCTCATCAATCGCGATAATTCTGTTCAGGAAGGTGTCGCCCTCACTTTCGAACCTGTGGAGGTGATCCTGTGCGATGCTCACTTTGACTGCCTTCTGCTCGGTGGTTAGTTGTGGGGCACCCAGCGCCCGCCGATTTTTCTTTTTCCCAGTGAGTCGGTCAAAATCCGGTGAACAGACATGGTGGACAAATTTGCCTGATGAGCAATCTCTTCGATTATCAAACGGCGATTCTCTTCGAGAAGCGTTGCCACAATGCTGACAGATGTTTTGTCTGTCGTCGTTTGAGGTCGGCCTGAGCGGTGATCATCTTCGATGCTGCTCCGGCCCTCCCGAAAGCGCGATTCCCAGAGAGAAATTGTGCTTTGATCAAAGAGTTTCTTCCCCACATACTTATTGCAAGGCAGTATGGATCGTGTGGATCTGTGTCGGAGTTTCCCTCCGCAGAGTTTCTATTTTCAAGTACGAGCGCTGGTCTGACGACTTGACCCGACCTGAGGAGTTGCACGCTTCCATTTCAAATCCCTCTCACGTCCACACAGCAAATGATAGCGCGTCGTTCTGCGTTGCTCAGAGTCTGACCACTGCGTTGTTTAGAGTCTGACCTTGACATGACGCAATCATTTTCCTGATTGCATCAACCGCTTCCGTTTTAGATTAACGTGTGCAGAACTTTTGTTATGACGCGCGTTCACTGAGTGACCATTGAATCATTATTACCACCTACCTAATAGTTCGCTAGTCCTCCTTTCTCCCTCAGCTATCCGACATGGCATCGTTTCAACATACATTGAGTGATCACTGAATTATGACCACCTACCTAATACTTCGCAAGTCCTCCTTTCGCCCTCAGTACAGCGTGGCATTGATTCAATAAGATACCGGAAGCAGTTGGGAGGTATGGCCAACCAAGCTGTGTGTAATGCGGCATCCAATGCAGGTATGAAGTGATTGGTGTATCCAGACGCCTGATATGCCGTTCCATCGCGTTGCATAAGTGCTCTATGAGATTGATATCGGGGAAGTTCGGAGGCCAGTCGTTATGCTGGAAGTCTGAACTGTGTTCTTCAAACCATTCCTGCCCAACATTGGACCTGTGGCTCGATGCATTGTCATCTTGGAAGACACTGTCTACATTCTGGAAAAAAGTGCAACACTGCTGGGTGTGCAAAGTCAGCATGCAATGCATGATAGTGGACACCAGTCATATGTTGTTACACATTCACCAGGGAGTCCAGGTTCCTGAACGTTCCCCACACCGTACAACCGCCTCCACATGCTTGCACTGTGGAAACCATGAAGGATGGATTGACTTCCTCATGAAGTTTGCGCCAAATACGTACACGACCATCCTCGGAGTGGAGTGAAGAACTCGACTCGCAGACCAGCACAGTTTTTTCCAGTCATGTCATCCGAAGTCCAAGTTGCATGATGTTTGCAGCAGGCGAGTCTTTTGCGTCGGTGAACCGTGGTTAGGAGAGAATGTCGTTGGAATCGTCTGCTGTTATAGCCCACACATCTGTTGTATTGGGTAGTCAACCGTTGAGCATGTGCTGCGTCTGTACGAGTCATTGGACCCAAAGCTCACCTCTCACATCAACCTTTCGCTGTCCTCTGCAGTTTAGCCTTTGGGTCGTTGTTTGACCATTTTCAAGCCAGTCTTGATACACTTTAACTACGACGGGTCTCTTGCAACCCACCAGTTTAACCGTTTAGGAAGTTGAAGCACCCGCTCTCCGAGCTCCCATAATCTGTCCCTTCTCGAAGTTGGATAAATCATTGCATTTACCCATCACGCTCCGAATTTTACTATTTACTGCTCCACTCATACCTGATATATACTACATTGGTCGACTAATCGCACCCTCTCAGAAATCACGCGGTCAACAGGCCACATCCACTTTTGATAGCGGTGGTCATAATGTCATCGACTTTATTTCTTTCTGGCATGAATACAGACAGATCTGTTGTTTTCCCCACTGTCAATATCTTGTCAAATCTTTTGTTCTATATTTCAAGGGTTTGCAAAACTGATCTTACGCTCCGCGAGTTGTAGTCTTCTACACTGCTTGCCACCCAAAATGCAACACCAAGAAGGAAGCATCCGATTGGCCTGAAATTCGCAGCATGTGTCGCCCGCGAAAGGACATGCAAACGATTAGCATTTCAGGGCATATGCAAATCATGTGCGCCCGGAACGTCACCGAGAAGCACCATAAGAAAGGGTGCACAGAAGGCGGGGTGTAAGTAGTGGAAGTGTGTTGTGCTACCGGACCTGTGCGTGGAAAGCTTCCTCATGCCTCGTCGCAGAATACCGCAGTCGTTCCAGCACGTTTCGGAGTTTGACAGAGGACGATAGTGGCTTATCGCCACAGCGGTTTATCGTACCGTGACATCGGCGCACGAGTGGGACGACATCCAGCCACAGTGAGGCGATTATGGATTCAGTGGGTGCAGTAGGGACGGACGGACCGACGTGAGCGATTGCTGCAGCCGCCATACACCACGTAACGAGAAGACCGGCATGTTGTGCGGCGGGCATTGACGGCTCGCACCGCCACACCACGAACCTAAGCGCAGGAATTAGGGTGTGTTGCGCAACAACCAGTGTCAGCACGTACCGTTCGACGTCGTCTGCAGGAGTGGGGACTTGTCGCACGGCGCCCATTGCTCCGATTACCATTGACGTTACACCACTGGAGAGTGCGGCGGCAGTGGGCCGTTGAACACTGCGCCTGTACTACGGAATGACATGCCATTGTCTTTTCCGACGAATCCCGCTTCTGCCACCACGATGGTCGGATCCGCGTGTGGCGGCACCGCGGCGAGAGACTGTATGACGCCTGCATTATACATCGCCATACCGGTCCGTCGTCTGGCGTTATGGTTTGGGGCGCAATTGAATATGACACCCGCACCCCTCTGGTACGCAGTGCCGGTACACTCAACAGCCACCGCTACATCTCCGACGTTTTGGAGCCTGTAGTCCTCCCTTACCTGCAAGACCTGCCAGCGGCCACGTTTCAACAACAGGACAATGCGCGCACGCACGTGGCACGCATCGTGCAACAATTCTTCACGGCCCACCAGGTGTCACTGCTGCCGTGGCCTGCCTGTTCTCCCGATATGTCGGCCATCGAACACGTCTGGTCGCTGATCGGCAACCGAGTGGCCCGGCAAGCACCACCCGCGGCTACGCCTGATGAACTGTGGCAACGTGTGGAAGCAGCCTGGACCGACATACCCCAAGCCCACATCCAAAGCCTCTTTCGTTCGATGCTGCGGCGTGTAGCGGTCGTTATTGCAAGCTATGGGGGGGGGGGCCACACGAAATATTGATGTCTGCGTGTTCCGCAAGTCGCACGGCCCTGTATGCTCAATCGTTTCATCTTTGTATCTGTTGTTATGTGTCCAGTAAATCTGGCTTTCTTATATCTCGTGTCCTTCTTGGTGTTGCATTTTGGGTGGCCAGCAGTGTATATTCTATTTCTCTTCATACATCTCTGTCAACGCGCCGATTCTGTAATGCAATTTAAGGAACATGGATTTAAAATTACTAAAGTTGACGAATATTATTCTCTTAAATATATTCTTAAACTCATTATACGTTGTATCACTGGTACTGTAATTAACACATTCGAAATACAAAAAATACAATTAAGAACACAATGGTGGTATTTGGTTGTGTCGCTTGGTTCATACCCTGGAAGAATAACAAAAAGGCAAACTAAGTAACACCTTAATACAGACATGATGTTTTCTCTGAGGAGAGAACATAGGAAGCTCCTCCTTTTTCATTGCTATTGTTTCCCCCAAGGTTTTTCTTCCCTCTTTCTCTCTCTTTAAACGTGTTGGCCAAAACTGTTTATGTACTAATGAAGCATGGCGGCTCTGTTAATACACTACTGGCCATTAAAAGGGCAACACCACGAAAGACAAGAGATATCAAAGACATATTTATTGTACAGAAAGCAGATGATACAAGGGTGAATCGATTACAAATACAGCACGATGAGACGAGGGGAACACATAACAATCAGTATCTGTATCCCACCATGGAAGGCAATTACAGCTGCTACACGGTCCGGCATCGAAAGGAAGAGACTTTGGATGTGTATTTTAAGGCTTCCTCGGTAGCTCTGGGATTTGGTTCATCTTCTGACACTAGTATTTCGTTTGATTCAGTCAGAAGGCTTTCAAAGCATAAATTTGTACGGAGAGCTTACCAGAAAACTTCTTAGGTCAAGTTTAAAAGGGTAATTTTTCATTAACGACATCTGTGATACTGTAAGTTAACAAATTACACTGGCCAGAAACAGTTAGGGATATTGCGGTTTCGAGGAGAAAACGTGGTGATAAGCAAATTTAGCGACTACTGGAGATCGGTTATCAGCATGGCCATATGTAAATTAGCATTATGGTAACACAGCACGTGATGTGCGAGCTCCGATAAAAGTACCCTGCGAGAAGTGGAAAACGGGTCTTTTCAGGGCTTGGTCTAGAAGTTTATTGAATGCATTGCCTTCAGTGTGGGGTTAACCTGAAATGATGTCCAGACGACGTTTAAGCATTCACAACAGAAATAGGGCTGTTGGCGTGTTACAGGCAAGTGAACAGCAGATCGATGTGGCTGCTGCTTTAGGAGTTTCGCAAAGTATAGTAAGTCGGCTACACACAAGATTTCTACGGCATGGAAATGTTCCAGATTGACCCAGGAGTGGTCGCCCAAGGATAACCACCTGAAGGCACGATCGCTACCTGAGAGTAATTGCTCGGACAAGGCCTAGTATCACCAGTAGCCAACTCCGGGAATCACTTCGAGCTGCTTCTGGTGTCACAATATGTACTCAAATGGTACGAAACCATCTTCACGAGTACGGACTCAGATCAAGGAGGCCGCTGAGATGTATAGCATTGACTTCATCTCACCGTCATCAAAGATGTAGTCAGGTCCAACAGCACATGTCATGGAATACAGAGTGGCATCATGTACTTTTCATAGACGAATCCTGTTTCGCTGTTTATTTTGACACTCCACGAGGACACGTGTGGAGGAGATCTGTCACACGAATTGAACCACACTATGTGCAGTCCGTTCACCTTTACCAGCGGTAGTCAGTTCTGGTCTGGGCAGGAGTGTGTTTTAATGGCCATACTTCCTTGTACGTTTGTCAAGGCAACATGAATGCGTCAGTGTACCGAAACAAAATCATTGTACCCACTGTGACACTGTTTCACGCTGCCAGATACGACGACTGTCATCAAGAAAACGGACATGCATTCCGTTTTCTTGATGACAGTCGTCGTATCTGGAGCTGGAAAATAATGGGTTTGAATCGTTACTGCTGCCTCCGAGGTCTCCTGATCTTAATCCTATTGAAAACATTTATGACGCCGTACAGCGACGTCTGGATAACTACGTTTCATACCCCAGTACACTAACAGACCTCCGTAATGTGTTGCCTGTAATATAAGATGAGCTGCCTCAGACACTCATCTACACTGCTGGCCACCACAAAATGCAACACCAAGAAGGACACGAGATCGCAAAGCCAGATTTACTGGACACATAACAACAGATACAAAGATGAAACGTTTGAGCTTACAGGCCCGTGCGACTTGCGGAAAACGCAGACATCAGTGGTTCGTGTGGCCTCCATGGCTGGCAATAACGGCCGCAACACGGCGCGGCATCGAACGAAAGAGGCTTTGGATGTAGGCTTGGGGTATGTCGGTCCAGGCTGCTTCCACACGTTGCCACAGTTCATCAGGCGTAGCCGCGGGTGGTGCTTGCCAGGCCACTCGGTTGCCGATCAGCGACCAGACGTATTCGATGGGCGACATATCGGGAGAACAGGCAGGCCACGGCAGCAGTGACACCTGGTGGGCCGTGAAGAATTGTGGCACGATGCGTGCCACGTGCGGGCACGCATTGTCCTGTTGAAACGTGGCCTCTGGCAGGTCCTGCAGGTAAGGGAGGACTACAGGCTCCAAAACGTCGGAGATGGTGCGGTGGCTGTTGAGTGTACCGGCGATGCGTATCAGAGGGATGCAGGAGTCATATCCAATTGTGCCCCAAACCATAACGCCAGGCGACGGACCGGTATGGTGATGCATAATGCAGGCGTCATACAGTCTCTCACCGCGGTGCCGCCACACGCGGATCCGACCATCGTGGTGTTGCAGGCAGAAGCAGGATTCGTCGGAGAAGACAATGTCGTGCCATTCCGTTGTCCAGGTGCGGCGTTCAACGGCCCACTTCCGCCGCACTCGCTGGTGGTGTAACGTCAATGGTAATCGGAGCAATGGGCGCCGTGAGACAAGTCCCCGCTCCTGCAAACGACGTCGAACGGTACGTGCTGACACAGGTTGTTGCGCAACGCACCCTAATTCCTGCGCTAACGTTCATGATGTGGCCGTGCGAGCCGTCAATACCCGCCGCACAACATGCCGGTCCTCTCGTTCGGTGGAGTGCCGCGGCTGCGGCAATTGCTCACGTCGGTACCTCCGTCCCTCCTGCACCCACCGAATCCATACTCGCCTCACTGTGGCTGGATGTCGTCTCACACAAACACCGATGTCTCGGTACGATAAACCGCTGTCGCGATAAGCCACTATTTGTCCTCTGTCGAACTCCGAAACCTGCTGGAATGACTGCCGTATTCTGCGACGAGGCATCAGGAAGCTTCCCACGCACAGGTCTGGCAGCACAACACACTTCCACTACTTACACCCCGCCTTCTGTGCACCTTTCTTATAGTGCTTCTCGGTGACGTTCCGGGCGCACATGATTTGCATATGCCCTGCAATGCTAATCGTTTGCATGTCCTCTCGCGGGCGACGCATGCTGCGAATTTCAGGCCAATCGGATGCTTCCTTCTTGGTGTTGCATTTTGGGTGGCCAGCAGTGTATTATATAATGTCATTGCAAGTATGCCTCGTAGGTGTCAAGACGTTCTTCGACACAGAGGTGATGTTACCCGGGTACTGAAATCCAGATGTATGGACATTCTCCGAATTTACCATTTTGTCTGTATTGCAGTGCTACTTTGTTGTTTGCAGAAATTGCACAATAAATTGTTTTTGTAAACGAACTCTTTATCTTTTGTGTTACGTAGCCCCACTGCTGCTATTTCAATGCATGTTACTTGAATCACATAGGTACGTCCTTCATTTCATGCAATATCTATGACTTTTTCTGACCAGTATATACTGATATTAACTTTTTGCTTGACATTCGGTAATTTCCTTATTAAATGAAAATGATTTTCCCCTTTAAGAAATTGTTTCTTCTAAAAGAAACGAATCTTTTTGGTCTTTTTATTTTCAAGAATTAATATGGTTAAGAAATGAAAGCAAATATGCCATGAATGGCTTTGAGAGAACCTAGCAGTGCTCCTATTCTTCTACTTTTAAGTGACCATTGTAGAAAAGAAATCGAAATGTCTGTTTCAAAGCAGAACAAAAAGAAAAGTTCAATATGTCATGCCGAAGTCAGGTGAACGAGGTGAATTCAGAGAATACGTACTGTCTTAGATCAAGGGATGCGACAGTTTCAAGATGAATGTTTAGATTTGTGTTACTGCAAAAGCAAACAATAAGGGAAAACGCAAAAGTTTCTATTTATATCTCTGCAGAAAAAGAATAAAATGCCACAGATTTTCGCCTGTGTAAATCTTTGTGAACAAAGGCGTTCCACGAAGTCAGAAAAGATCAAATCCAATGAAAAAAATCTTACGGGGGAAAAAATTACCTTTGAGACTCGCGAAACATTTCGGAAAGTCTCAACTTTCCGAGTGTCGGTGAGATCAAGAAATGTAGCTTTCGGCATGTCGTAAGGGAAGGACGCTCGGCTCGGTTCCACAGTGCCAAAATATTAGCATTATTATTATCTCCCGTCGATCTTGCTGGAATAAATAATGGGAATCATACCGAAGATTTTCATCATCGTTTTTTTCTCTATCTAATTGCGGTTCTACTGTAGGAAATGACAGATATGTACATCACACGAGCACAAACATACATAATAGCGACGGGAGCATACCTACTTTTAATTCAGTACATAGCGGAATATGATATTTATGGCCGGTTTTCCGAATGTAGCGGTATTATTACATCGTCATCGATACTTAAAATTATCCAAAGAGAAAAAATTAGCTCTGAATTTTTTTGAGGTAGGGGCTATCAAGGCTTGAGCTCGGCACAGAGAAATGACTAGGCAGAAGTCCGCGCCTCGGACCATTCGGCCATCGGGGCGGATATTTCTGAACAAAGCATGGGCACATATGTTTTGTCCAAACGGTTTCGTATGTTGCTGAACACTCCTGGTATGGTGCCTTCTGCGAAACACTAAGAAAAATTTATATTTTTCAAGTTAGATCTCATACGAATCGCTAACATTCCTAGTGGCTGGTGAGGAGGAAAATCGTTTTTATGATCTCTCTCAACAAACATTAATGATATAACAATATACATTTTCCAGCGTGAATAAAACTTTACCTTGAAACAAATCTAATCCCAACTTGAATAAAAGCTAAATATTTAGTTACACTTTCAAGACGAAAAGATTAATATTCATTCACGTTTAACAAAACCAAAAATGATGCGCTTGGTAAATTTAATGTTCTGCAAAGACCAACAGGCTTTCCAAGCACATTTGGGATGAAGTCCAAGACAAGCAAACTTAAAGCTAAATATGAAGGCCGCCACGAAATTCTCGGAAATAATACGAGTGTCTTTTGACAAAAGTTGCAAACAAAGTACTCTAAAAGTATTGAAAGTTATCTTTTTATGAATTGCGCAATCAACAGTTTTCCAAAAATAGAAATTTTTTGACTCAAAAGAGGAAGAATTTAGCATTACAAAATCCCGAACATGCATCAGAAGTCAAGGTCGATACCATTGCAATCGGATGCAAAAATAATTTCCCGAATAGGAGTTCTAGAAACGCAGATGTAAAACTAGATGCAAATATACTTTTTCACTCCTTGAAGAAGAACAGTGTACCTTCGAAAGCTGAAAGGCCGCCCCGGTGGCGCAGTGGTCTAAGGCGCTGGCCTCTGATCATTCGTCCGTAAGGGGTCCGGGTTCGAATCCCGTCGGGCATGGATGTTGTGTTTGTCTTACGGCACTGGCTCTCTCCCTTCCCTGGAACCAGTGACCCTAAATTAGGGACGGGCGACTGCTTATAGCCCATTGAGTTGCTCACGGTGGTCGTTAAAACTCCAATAAAAAAAAAAAAAAAAGAAATCTGAAAGCATGTGGATGACATTAATTGCAGTTAGTAATAATTAATATTAAATATATTTTTCTAATCCGAGCTGCGGAAACTGAGATACCGTCGAACAAAGAATAGAAATTTACGCTACTCAAGCGACATGGAAAATTATTGTCACATCAGCATCAGTCGGATACAAATGGTTTTTTAAAATGGGGTATTTACAAACATATCCATAATTGAGTGTAATCGGATGCAAAAATAATTTTTGAAGTGGGACTTTTGGAAGCTTTGCTGCTGTTTGGAATATAGTCAAACTAAAAGTACAAGCTCAAGCCGACTAGAGGGAATATTTTAAACCAGAAACGGCTGCAACATGCGAGAAAATTATTGATTATAATAACAGATGTTTTGGCAAATGCACGCTGCTCTCCAAAATTTAAGGACGAGGTACATTTTGACCAGGAAAAATAGGGAAAAGCGGTTTTACATCCGCAAGTGGTATCGATGGTAATAGCAACTGTAAAATGAAACGCACATCAAAAATCAGGAGTGATATGAAACAGCGGTCGAAGCAGAACAAAATGTAAAGAAAAAAGTACAGCTTCATCTGCCGTCCAGTGACACTCTTCCATCAGCACTGCGTAAACTGACTACAGAGCGAAGTCCTCAGGGCAGCAATGGTCTAAGCGCTGGCTTCTGACCGTCCGTCCGAGATGGGTCCGGGTTTGAATCCCAGTGAGACATGGAAGTTGTGTTTGTCCTAGGGCACTGATTCTCTCCCTTTCCAGGAACTAGTGGCACAAAATTAGGGAAGGTCGACGGCTTATAGTCCATTCAGTTGCTCACGGTGGTCGTTAAACCTCCAAATAAACAAAAAAGTAATCAGAAAGGGATACGTCCACCCGGCACTGCAATGCACGTTTGGCATTGGTACGTTATGCTTAGCACCAAGTGGTTTAGGAACTCTTGGGGTGAACTGTCCTATCCTTCTGGAGACCACTGATCAACGCCGAAATGGCTTTTTGGTGGGGTATTTCTTTGCGCTACACGTCTCTCTAGAGTGTCCCACGCATTCTAGATTGGATTTACATCAGGGAGGACGCTCTGGAAACTCTATTCGATGCCTATCTTCACTAGCCAATACTTCATCCACAGCTGCTCTGCGGCGAGGACGGGAGTTATTCGTAAAGATGAATTTTGCGCCCACAACACCATGACGAACGTGGCGAAGAAAGGTGAGGGATCAAGGGACAATCACCGGGAAGCGGTGATTGTCCCTTGATCCCTCACATGCAGTTCAGTATGTCCATCGATCATGACACTGGCTCAAAACACGCCGCCGCGAGAGCCATATCTGTCCCGTTCAACGATGATGCTGGCATCATACACAATTCCACGTTCATCTCAGATAAATTGTCGCTTGGAATTCGACGAAAGAATATAGCGGCTTTCATCTGTGAACATAACCTTGGCTCATTGATCTGAACATCAGGCAACGTAAGTCATACACCACTGATGGCAGGCTGTACGATGAGCCCTGAATAATGGTAGGCAGCTTACGAGTTTCCTGGCATATAGTGCTGTTACATTTAGATATTTTTACACGGTTTAGCGCAAAATTCGCACACTTGTGCTTGCTTGACCCAGATTTGCCAACTAGTATGTAGTACTTCTCGGTCTCCGGTTTGCCATTTTGGCCAAGTAATGGTCTTCCTGCTGGCTCACACAGCGGGGACAACCTCCAGCAAAATATCTGACAGCCCTGGTGTATTTCCTCAACGCTAGCTAAAGCCGTAACACTATCTATGCTGTATGCCACTCCAAACTCTCTGGCGACATCAGTCATAGCCCTGCCTTCTTCGAGCTTGCAGGTAATTCGGCCTCTTGTAAAATCTTTCATATGATGTCTGCCAGATGTCCTTTCGTTACCTCAGACACATAGGTTTTCGCTTCGTTGGTGAATTACATGAGAAACAGAAAGAACTCATATGAGACACGACTCGGCCTTCTTACTATGTATACCTTTGCAGCTGTCAAGTGCTGACAGCAAATTTGCATACAGGTTGCGCATCATGGAATGTTTTTTACGTCACACCGCACTTATGTGCATATGTTAGCAAGCTCTTTTAGCTCAATGACGCTCTGTAATCGTAAGATTTCGTGTTCGTTCTTTGGACAGCATGACAGAACTTATCAAATCAGACTTTTGAAATGTAGGTATCTTGCAAAAACATATATTTGTTAAAATAAACTCGCAGAAATAAGATGAAAATATTTCAAAATGTATACATCTTGAAATGTATTCTGATAACTTGGTTCTTATAATGCGTGATGTGGCAAAGTAAAACACATCTCTAAACAATATGCCACAAACATCTCCACCTTCAATTTACATCCTCCTCCCACGTCATACATTTGATTGATAATGATGACGGCAATTAGCCTTGAAGCGCCTACATCTACAGAATTTGTGCATCTGTGCGCTTTTCTTCCTAAAGCTCCAAGAACAAAGCACAGAAGTGGTGATAGACACTATAAGTTATCGCATGTAAGTGCTATTAAATAACTGAACGTAACGCTGATATATCTAGTTAGACTCTGATCACTGGCTTTTTAATTTGTGATTCGGAGTCTTACGTCACTTAAATAGTAAAATGTTAGTCATTATGTCATGAATAAACCATCAGCATTAGAAACCTTAAGAGCACCAGCTGGCCAAGTAGTTAAAACAGTTCGCGCTGAGGGTTTGAGTTCGAGTTCTAAGTGATGGGTTTAAAGTTTGGTCAGCAGTCTGAAACCCCAAGTTAGGGAAAAGCGATTTCTTTTGGACTTGAGGCTTACGGTAGACGTAAAATTACAAAAGAGGGGGAAAAAGAGAATTCAAGGAACGTATACACAAAGAAAAGGTGCAGTCAATGTTGACAGAAAGGAATTCCGCAGTCTGTTCCACTTGATATTACTGTATTCGTAGCTTCCTTTCGTGCTTTTTTCCCCCTTCGTAGCTTTGGTTCGTAATCTTGTCCCACTTTGTAACTTTTGTTCGTACTCTTGTTTCACTAAGTAACCTTTTTTCGTACTCTTGTTCCACTACGTAGAGTTTGTTCTACCTAAGATTACAGCATTGATAGCTTTTGTTCCTGCTTCTGTTCTACCTAAGATTACAACATTCATAACTTTTGTTCATGCTTCTGTTTCACTTTGTAGCTTCTGTTTCACTTTGTAGCTTCTGTTTCACTTTGTAGCTTCTGTTTCACTTTGTAGCTTCTGTTCCACTTTGCTGCTTCTGTTCCACTTTGTAGCTTCTGTTCCACTTTGCTGCTTCTGTTCCACTTTGTAGCTTCTGTTCCACTTTGAAGCTTCTGTTCGTTGTTTTGTTTCAATTCATAGCTTCTGTTCCTACTTTTTAGCTTCTGCTGGGGAGCTAAAAAGTAGCAACAGAAGCTAGGGGAAAAAGTCTGAAATGAAGCTACTTTTTTTCCATCTTGTAGCTTGTGTTCGTACTTTGTTAGCACTTCTTTTGTAAAGAAAGATCGTGCTTATGTTATCGAGTTGTCCGTCCTTCCGTCCGTCTGTGGACATCATATCTCTGCAACTATTAGTCCAATTTGAAAAATTCTTTTTGCATCGGGAAGCTTGAAATATGTGAATGGCGACCCTTTATTTCGTTTTTTTAAGATGCACAATTTGACTGCCAGAGGGCGTAAATGCAAATCATATCAAATTCAAAATAAGTTTTATTCCATATATTTGTTTTAAACGACCGATTGAGAAAATTATTTTACCTTTCGATTTCGGTTATGTCGGCGACTATTCTAGGTATAGTCACTTTTTCAAGTTATGCATAGATTTTCCATTAGGGGGCGTAAAAATAAACTGCGTTTCCTCAATATCTCTGATTCTAAAACTCCGATTTGAAAAATTCTTTCTGCAGCGGATACAGCTACTAATGGGAAATATTTTGCATATAATTTCTAATTTTTGGTGAAAAACAGTTTGGCCACCAGAGGGCATAAGTGTTAATTTTTGCTTCTGTTGCATTTGCAGCAAAATCTGAGCTTCTAAAATCTCGCTTGAAAAACGTCGTTCGTGAGCTGATACCACTCACGTCGATAAACCTCTTCGGAATATTTTCTTCTTAATCTTCTTAAAATTATGTATGGTTTCTCCACCAGTGACGTAGATGCATAGCTTATTTTTGTCCATAGCTCTACTTCTAAGAGTCTGATTTGAAAAATTCTTTTTCTGTTGGAGAGCGTTTCCGCTGCGAAATGTTTCTCACATAATTTCAAATTTTTCTTAACGCACAAGTCTGCCACCATAGGGCGTAAGTTCACGTTTCCGTTTAGAGCAATATCTGCGGGACTATAAACCGATTGAAAAACTTTCTTGGGTCAGACACTACTAACTACGCAAACTCTGTGTGCGTATTTTCTTACCAAAATAATGCACAATTTCGCCGCTAGCGGGCGCAAATGCTTAATCTTTTTTTTCTGAATATCGCTGCTTCTACATGTGCGATTTGAAAATTTTTTCAACACCGGATGCCATTTACCTTGTAGAACACTTTTTTTTTTTTTTTTTTTTTTTTTGGTTGGAGGTTTAACGACCACCGTGAGCAACTCAATGGGCTATAAGCATATAAGCAGTCGCCCGTCCCTAATTTAGGGTCACTGGTTCCAGGGAAGGGAAAGAGCCAGTGCCGTAAGACAAACACAACATCCATGCCTCACCGGGATTCGAACCCGGACCCCGTTCGGACGAATAATCAGAGGCCATCGCTTAGACCACTGCGCCACCGGGGGCGGCGTAGAACACTTTAGGCTAGTATATGAGGAATTTTGTAGTTCACAATTCTGTAGGTAGGTGGTTTTTGTATGCTTCAGTTTGCAGATGTATCGCCGCTTTTAAAAACACTATTGAGAAATTTCTTCTTTACTGTATGCCATTCGCTGCACTACAGACGTGGAGCATTATCCTCTTTCAATAATGCACAGATTTCCCGCTAAGGGGTGTAAAGGTCGAAACCTTTTTCTCGATACTTCTGCTTACGGGAGACTTATTTGAAACGTTCTTTTTCCTTAACTCTTTCCATGCAGAATATTTTTAGCATGTTTTCAACTTTTCCATTATGCAAACTTCTTCCTCTAGACGGCATAGAGTTATAAAATGCTTCCTTAGCTGTTATGTATTTCTTCTTTTAACTGTTCGATTTGAAAATCTTTTTTGTATCTGATACCTTCCTTGTGCTATGAGAAACTATTTGTGCGCCATTTGTTATTTTCGTAACATGCTTTCTAGCCGCTGGTGAAACTAAACAGATGTTTCTATTTCTGGATGTTTTATCGCTTGTTGAAACCTGTTGATTGTTTTCCTAACCGGTTTCATTGACTTTGAATAGCTTTGATAAATTTCATTCGCGTCAGAACTAGTGGCGCAGCCACGGAAGGGCCTCAGGGGGCTCGAGCCTCCTCCAGATGTCCATTGAAGCGTCCTTTGCAGAACAAAACTACCTCTAGGAGTATTCCTTCCCTGCTTATTCTCATTCCGACTTTTTTACGCACAACAAAGAAAAGAAAAAAAAAGACAGGAAAACAAAATGCTCTGAGTGGTTGACTTGCCCTTTCACTCACACCGCGGCCCCTTCGCTGTGCCCGAGATCATAGTTTTGTCAGCTAACTCACCCCCGCTCATCCCCACTGGACAAGCCGTCACCTCCGGCTAAGCACATTCGCCTACACCAACGAGACCTTGCATCCTCTTCTCTCGCGTTGAAATATATACATGTGATTAGTCAAGAACAAGAGTTCTTGAAGAAATTCCATGCTTCCACCAACTCCAACCCGCGCGTTAATTTCCCCTCCTCCACTTCTCCCCGCCAGAAATGTGGGTCTCCGAAAACTCAGTGGATGATAACCTTTGCTCACGGGCGCTCGAACAGAAGAGAACAGTATCTTTTTTTTTTTTTTTTTGATTGGAAGTTTAACGGCCACCGTGAGCAACTCAATGGGCCATAAGCAGTCGCCCGTCCCTAATTTAGGACCACTGGCTCCAGGGAAGGGAGAGAGCCAGTGCCGTAACACAAACACAACATCCATGCCTCACGGGATTCGAACCCGGACCCCTTTCGGACGAATGATCAGAGGCCATCGCTCAGACCACTGCACCACCGGGGCAGCCAAAACAGTATCTAGTTTCAGCAATTGTTCAGTGCGCACAACCGAGCCTGTATATGGAAAAGGAAGATGAAAAGGAAAAGCGAAAGCCATCTGGCAACGACTTCCGTCAAACTAAAACAACACGTCTCATGGCAGAAAGTGCTAAGAACACTGTTCCTATTTTCAAATTCATGAAATCAAACTTACGGCGAGTGCCTGAAAATTCTGAATTGAATGATAAAGGTATTCAAAATGAAACTTCATTAATCTGTGTTTGGAAAATGAACGTTCTGCACTCGCGTTTGTTACCACCAGGCTCAAAAAAATCCGCATCGCAATCACAATGTTAGGGAATATCATAAGGAGTGCATTTTCATGTAAGTGGCCGTGCAAACTTTGGATAATATTCCTAAAACATTTTCCTACTGCTTCATTTTCTGCCTCCTCCTCCTCCTCCTCCTCCTCCTTCCCTTTCAACATTTTCTTCTCTTTCTGAGATGTTCATGTTGCTTGAATTCAACAACTCATCCTTCTTTTGCACGATGTATGATTTCAAATGGAGACATTCAGAGGCAAGTTAATGTTTACTAAGATCTATATTGTAGATTGATGATAAATTGTTACATTGTTTTCTGATTTCATTTTCCTCAAAATATGATAACTATTCCAGAAAATCAAATCCTTCAAAAATCATGTTGTACCACGCGGTCCTCTTTTTTAACCCACGTACTAGCGAATCAATGACAGGTAAATCTTAAACTTTTTGCTTCCTTCTAGCATCCAGGGCATCTTTGCTATCACTGTTTAAAGTTTAAATACGGCTGCTAATTTTTTTCACCCCCGCTTGATGACATCTTTATACACAGCTGTTGGATATTTCACTTTCGCTCGAGCTTCATATTCATCAAAAAGACCTCTCTTGTCTTCTATGTATGATGTTCAAGATTTGATTGTTTTAACAGGTACAGATAAGTTCATTTTCAGGCGCTGCAAAAATTTGCTGGTTGTGTTGAGACGTGACAAAATTTCGCTCCATAAAATCATTAAAAAGATAGTTTCCAACCCCCCCTTTTTTTTTCGTAAACTGTTAGTAACAAGACGTGTATCCACAGACTGCGTATTATCTATAGCGAATCTATTCAAAACTGACTTCATTTGTTCGTAGCTCTCGTTTAAGCAGCAACTGCGTCGGCACGGGCAGACCAACGAGTTCTAGACATGGATTTTACCACCTTCGGCTTTCGACCAAATACAGATATCAGAACTTCCCAACGCTGTGTTGAAGAGGGAAAAAATATATAACTGTTGAGTAAAATCAAAGTAAATGGCAACGTCAGTGCTTCGTTTTGTAGCTTGCCTTGGACACCGACTAAATTAATGGAATGCCCTGCACATGGTACACATTTAGAAAACCCATTTATTTACTTAATTCTGCTGGAAGAATGCCCTCCCATATTTAAAGCACTGTCATAAAGCATTGTCTTCACTCCCACCGTCTCCCGAAACCTAGCTGAAATTGCGATGGGACGCAAAGATCGAGATTTTTTCTTCGGCTGCCCGGTGCAAACCAATTCCGTACAAATGGAAATTTCTGCCTTCTGGAATCAATGGGTATGAGTAGATAATATAAATCGGTCATAAGTAAAAAAAGTTCGGCTTTCTAAATAAAAGCACCGACTATATGGTAGCGATGTACTGCTGTTTAGCAGGAAAGTACTGGCGAAATAGAGAGAGGCTCACCACATACAACCACCCTTCTGTTTTACAAGCCACAGCCAGAACTTCCCCATTTACTTTGCCTGCTTGAATATAGAGTGTAAGATCCCGCCTCGATCTAAATGTATTGCACTAAACATCTTTGGATGGTTTCCAGAAGAGGGGTCAAATCAAACGTACTTTCTGGGGAAACAAAATGAAGCAGGTCGGACACCGATGCAAGTTGTTAACAGTCTGTCCTAAACGCCCACCGACTCACACTCCCATCCCCTTATGAACAAAGAGAATAGGCTGGCTCTATGATTCGTCAAATTTTAAACGGGAAGTAGAAAACGCGCTCTCCGAAGTGTAAGTCGAAGTGGGAAAATGGTGTAACACCGCTTTCTTTGGCGACTCAGCCAAAACGATATTTGACGGAGGCCCACCCAGAGTCTGAGGCCTCCGGCGAACGTCGGGTACGCCCATGCGATAAAATGTCTCTGTCTGTGTGAGCTTCTGAAGACGGGATAATAATCTCGAATTTTCAAATTTAAAATATACACGGATCTTTCATGTGTATCTTCCCTTGATAACCAAATGTCAAATGATATTACAAGATAAGCGTTAATTTGTGCTTACATTTTGTATTATTGTTTCTTTTGAAAATGAATCATAAGCAAAAATAAAGTGAGCTCTTCCGAGAGCTGGCAATTTTGTGTACAGTCCATTACTTGAAAACATGGGGGTTCCTTCTCGGGGAATTTTCCAACTGGGTAGAGCATGAAATAATGTAATGTTCTTAGGATCCAAAGCATTCGGCTTCTTTTAAAAGTAAACATATTGGTAGGAAATCCAATGCAAAATGTAAGATCTTTAAGGCTTAATTTTCGCTTCCAGTTTCGGTCATAAATTGTCCCTTAATTATTGCGTATAATGATAATTATTATTTGTTTTTCTACTACGATAGAAATCCCGTGCCATTTTTGCTGCCCCCCCCTTTCCAAGGAAACATCCTGGCTGCGCGCCTGGTCAGAACGGATTCAGAAGACGTGCTCAGTACAACCGAAAATTCGGTGTCATCTTTCTTGTTTCTACTTCGTAGCTTTTACGTACTTTTGTTCCACTGCGTAGCGTTTGTTTTACTTAGATCACAGTATTCGTAGCCTTTGCTCATGCTTCTACTCCACTTGAGGTCGTAGTATTCGCAGCTTCTATTCGTACTTCTAATTCACCTTGTACCATCTATTTTACTTGAGATTACAATAAATATACAATTTTGATGCAATATTTACTTTTTTCATGCTATTTGATTTTCCAGATGATTCTTAATCCAGGTGAGTCTGGATAATATTCATAAAATAGGATAACATAACATTATAATATTAGTGTCCAGAAAGAAAGCTTATGAAACACCTAATCTTGAATCCTTATTTCCCCCAGATAATGATCAATGTTATTCTAATGTTAGCCAAACACTGAAAATGTATTTTGCAAAGCTAAACGTTTGTTGGCTGTTACAGAGGCATAGAGAACAATATCAAATGCTGAGCCAAAATTGGAATAAGTTCTTGGTTCGTGAGCAAATTAATTTGTGTTGTACTTTTTTCTAGAAGACTCAGATGCGCATGCCAAGCTAACTATGATGACTTAAAGGTTGTTCTATCTTACCTTGCTTCAGCCGGAATGATTACTCATACCTACATGAATGTTTCCTTGTTGAATGTTCCACTTATACAAGAAACACGGACTATTTTGCTAAATAAATTCGTAATATGTAGCCTTTGAAATGTTTAATTCATTTTTTACGCACTTCATTCATCAGTACGTTGTGTTTATATGGCACTTAAACCATCTTCAAGGAAAATTCATTTGAATAGGAGGAACTGAAAACAGGTTACTCGAAGAATTGCTATCGCTAATCGTAATGTGAGTTCCTGCTCCTATTTATCTTTCACTGTAAACAAAAAAACTGCAAATTAAGTGTTGATGAACATTCTCGGCAGAATATTAAGCAATTATTTATTTAGAGTTTCCGTGGCACGTGGATTACCATGTTGAAATTTAATTGTTCGTAAAAATATGGTATGCATTTCTGCAGTGCATTAATATTTAAGGAAGTAGACTTAATTTGTAAATAAAATACGTTCACATGATTCAAGAAAGTTTTCAAAAATTGACTCTCTTGGTGGTCTTTAGCCAATAACGATTTTTTTAAATATTCATAAATATTTGTCTTAACAGATATTAATACTTCTTTTCATGTTACCGTTTTTACGACAAAAATATCTCACGCAAATTCAAATTACGTTCAAAGCAACACAGACTAGCTTTTCTGAAAAGATGCATGCTTTGCAGAAGAAGGAAAATAGTTATTAATTCGCAATATAACGCAATTCAAAACGTCGTTTATTTTGTTATTCATTAATGTCTGTTCAAGGAATTACAGAAAACTCTTGAATTTCATCAGCGACCTTACTAAAAGTTTTAAAAAGTTTTAGAAAAAAAATGTTATTCGTTTTCAAGATGCCTTAATTGCATATGTAAGTATTGTCAGTGTAAGCAGTAATTTTTAAAACAACGACACACACACACACACACACACACACACACACACACACACAAACACATTTTATATTATATATATATATCATGATCGTCGTCATCATTATCAACCATTATCAATCCACTGCTGGATGAAGGTCTTCCCAAGTTTCTTCCACAACTCTCTGTCTTGAGCCTGTCTCCTCCATGTTACTCCGCCCTGCTTTTGAATTTCATCCATCCACTTTCCATGTGGTCTTCTTCTGTTTTTTTCTGTCCTTTGGAATCCAGTCTAAGATTTCGGTTGTCCGTACATACATACATACATAAAACTAAGCTGGTCTCTGAGATTCAGAGGTTAGCTCCACAAAGAAATACAAGCCACCAGATAATTTTTACTTACTGTTGTCGTATTAAACTTCTCCATTTACAGCGATCTTGACAAACAACTCTGGCTTCATTGACATCCATCACACGCCATACACAGGATTTTCTATACTTCATACTCATAATCTTTTTTTCATTCAGACACTCCTGAATCTGATCCTCCCATGACTTCCTTGACCTTCCTCTGCCTTTCCTTCCTGCCACTTGGGCTAAAAAGATTTTCTTAGTAAGCATCTCATCACTCATTCTTTCAACATGGCAAAACCACCGAAGCATATTAGTCTCCACCTTGCTAAAAAAATTTTGCTTCACATTGCACAACTGCAACACATCTTCATTCCTTACACAATCAGAACGCGCCTTGCCACAATCCCCCCCGTAAGTAATACATTTCTCCAGCAAACAAACGACTCTTATGTTTCTTCTGTAGTACCGAGGTTTGACTGCCATACATCAAAGTAGGAACAATTACACTTCCATACACAGCCATGCGCGACTCTCTTGAGAACCCCTCGTTTCTGTGAAAACCTCTCAAAACAGCCATGACTTTCAATGAAAAATTCACTCGCCTAATAATTTCACCATCCAATTTGTTCTCTGTGTCAAGCATGCTTCATAAATACACAAACTCATTCACATGGTCAATCACTGTGCTATTTAGACTTATATTACATTCAGTACTACCAGTTCCTCTCTCAAAAACCCATAACTTTGGCTTTCCCTTATTTTCACTCAGTTTGAATTTCATGCAAACTTCGTACATCCGGCACAACATACTCTGCAACTCACTTCTGCTTTCCGCCAACAGTACAGTATCATCAGCATGCAGCAATCTGCACACACGATATAACCAAGACATAAACCAGTATTATCTATTGTGGCGTCACGCATGCACGCATCCATAAACATATCAAACATCCATGGTGACATTACACAACCTTGTCTGAATCCTGCACCAAGAGAAAACCATTTTGATAAAACACCATTCACTCGTACACAAGCTCTGCTGCCAGCATACATGGCTTCTACACTATTATGTAGGTTCCCAGTAGCACCATATTCATCTGACACTTTCCAAGTGTTCTATTTACTCGGTCGTAAGCTTTCTCTAAATCTATGAAGGCAGCAAAAACGTCCTTACCAATAGCCAGATACTTTACAATCATCATGCGTAATGCAACAATTTGGTTAGTGCAGCCTTTACCAGGCATAAAACCACTTTGAACATCCCACACTTTCCCTAATGTAAAACCCCGTACTTTTTCAACAATGACCTTGCCAAACACTTTCCCTGACACACCCATCGATAGTTCTTGCAGTCACTCTGATCACTTTTCCCTTATACAAGGGAACAAGATAGCATCCTTCCGATCCCTAGGGACCATTCCTATCTCCCAGCACAACTGGCTAATTTCAGTTAACTAGTCAATTACAGAGTCAAAACCATATTTCAACATCTCAGCAGTTATGCCATCAACTTCCGGAGCCTTACAATTCTGAAGAGATTTTAGAGCTTTTCACACTTCTTCTTTTGAGATCCCTCCTGTGCTTCCATCCTTCATTGTGACATCATCTGCTTCTGCCTCAGAATCACATTTGCTTTCTTGATCTAATAACTCACAGAAGCATTTACCCTATCTTTCACTTAACTCATTGGGCTCCCATATCATTTCTCCGATCCTATTCTTCATACAACTTACAACTATTCCCCTAGTTTTTCCGAGTCTTATGTACTTCCAGAAAATCTCCTTATCTTTCCAAAAAGCCAATTTCTGCCTTTCCACCTTCTCCATCCTATCTTTTACCTTACTGTGGCGAACCAGATAAGCTGCTTCACGCTTTTCACAGCGATATTCACAAACAAAAACTCTACCTTGGAGCATCCCCAAATAGGCTTCCTTCTTTCTCTTTACTGCTTCTTCGATCACACTATTCCACCAAGCATAATCTCTATTGTTACCCACTATTGTGGTGCAACAGATCTCTTCAGCAGCAGTGACAACACAGTTCTTAAAACATTCCCACTGTTTTTCTACATCTCTCTCACAAGACTTCAGCTACTTCAGTCGTTCTCTGAGTAAGTCAGAATATCGCTGATGATCTTCAGGAAGTCTTTCAGCCTTTATTCTTTCCTTCCTAGGCCTGTTCCTATTCCTTTTCCTACAACCAAAATTTCGTTTTACTCGTGACACTACCAAGTAATGATCAGAGCCAACATCCGCACCTCTCATTACACTAGTGTCAAGAACTAAGTGTTTCATACACTGATGGTAGACACCAAAATCTATCAAACTCTTTTGACCAAGAGTATGATTTTCCCAAGTATAAGTGTGGATATACTTGCGGCTGAAAAACGTGTTAGATGCGCACAAACCATTCTCAATGCAGAGTTCAATTAATCTTTCGCCATTATCATTCACACAAGGATCATTAGACTTACCCAGAACATTGTCAGAAATGTCCGTTCTTCTGGTAAAATGTCGAACCCATTGTCATTTCAGGGATTTTACTCTGATCATGATGTCTTCCACTCTTGTCATTTTCCTTATTCATAAGTTCCTCTTCTTATCTTTCCTGGTTACACCAAGTATGCGTCTCTCCATGCTTCTTCAGTGTCTGCAGTCATTGTATATCGTTTATAGTTAAGGTCCACGTATCTGCACCATACGTAAGCATTGGAAGAATGCATTGATTAAACACTTTTCTTTTAAGACATAATGGCATATTGCTCTTGAAAATTGTACTGTTTCTTCCAAGAGCTCTCCAGCCAAGTTATATCCCAGCAAAAACACAAGTGCTGGGAAACTGCTGGCCACCAGCTAGCAGTAATGGGTCACTGCTGGCTGAAATCTGCCGCTCACGGCCCGGTAGCAGTCTGTTGGTGGCAACGCTATCAGTTGGCGAGCCATTAATGGCCCTGCAGCATCGACGTGAATTGTGGGCCTCCAAGGAACGGGACACTAGTGGCCCGTTGCTGGCAACCAATGTAAACCCAACAGCAGATTAAAGCAACGGGACTGCGCATACGCAGAAGCAACACTTCCTGTGTATCTCATGGTACCAGTTAGTTGAAGACGACGCTATCGCCATCGTGTTATTTTAGTGGATGTTAAGAAAAAAATTCTTATGTAGAGAGGCGAATTAATTTCCTAATGAAATTCCACGTCGACGAAGATATCAGATTAAGCCATGAAATACTAGATTACAGCCAAGAAATACACCCACTCCATTCTCATGAATAACAATTCATGGAATGGAGTGGGTGAATAAGAAGAAAAAATTTGAAACCGCTTGAAACAAATGTCCTGGAAAACCATTAAAAAAATTTGTTCGAAAAAAAAAAGAATTATACGCGTACAAAATTTATTAATTTATTGAAAGAAAAAAACAAAAACGCTATGTGGATATAATGTACTCATCCATGGGTTGAATACGCAAGACTGGGAGGAATTCGCTTCTAAAAATAACGAGAAGTAAAATAAAATATCTTCCCTCTTTAAAACAAGTACAGCTTCGGACAACGGAAAGGAAAGATACAACGTTAAAAATATAATAGAATGTGACATGAGCCCGGGTAAATATATATCAATTCAACAATTTCTTTTCAATACAACAAGCACAGTACAAAACTTTGGAAAGCGACTCAGTATGTACACTCCTTGAAAATGAGTGAATTTCCCTTAAGGTAACAACAACAAAAAAACTATCGTTACGTTGAAAAAATAAATTTATGAATTATATGAAACTGACTTTTATGAAAAATACCTCGCAATATTGTAAAATGAAAGAAGGAACCATTCGATTACATATTCCACACGAAACAGACAGCTTCAAGCACACGCGCGTGCGTGGCAAATTAGTCCGGTCGGTAGAGAGCTCAGCTCCCACGCCAACGACCCTGGTTCGTATCTACCTAGATACAAACGGGCGTTATTCCGATCTGTTGAGAAAATTTCTCCAGCGGAGTGCTATAATTCACGAGTTTCGTAAGGGAAGAAAAAAAAGTTGTAGCTTTGGGGAACTGCGGTTATATCCATGATTTGTTTTTATGGCTACTACTGAGAAATTGGCGGACAAGATTCGGCAAGCCACCAGTTTCGTCATGTGGTAGCCGGCTGCCTCTACCGGCAAACTAGCGGACCACATTAGGCTAGCCATCATTTCTGGCACGTGCTTGCAGTGCCGCTGAAGGGCCACTTGTGACAGCTACTGCCTGTGATGGACAGCTGACGGCCCTTTTGTGGCATATGACCACAATGGGACTCTTGGCCTGAACTGCTGGCCCTTCTGTTGGCCGCCCGGAGATTTTATTGACGGTTCGGCAGCGGCAACATAGTGCTGGGACATTGCTGGCAGTGCTGGCCCAGCAAGACTGTTTTTGCTGGGATACGCCGATTGGTTTCCTCAATTAATAGGACCCTCGCTTGATATCTTCTGTCCAAGGAAAATGCAGGTATCGGTTATCTCCAGCTTTTCCCCATCAATCGATAAATCTTCATTTCGTGTAAAAGCATTGCACATCAGCTTTGTCTTCTGAAAGTTCATTTTTAATCCAACTTCTTTACTCTTCTCAGCAAATTCCTGGATCATACTCTGAAGCTCTGAAGGGTTAGTTGCAAAAATGATTACATCATCAGCAAAACGAAGGTGAGTTAAATAGTTTCCATTAATCTTTATCCCCTTGTTTTCCAAGTTCAGTGATTGAAAGACACTATGCCATGTGGCATTGAAGAGTTTGGGAGATATGATGTCACATTGCCTCACTCCCTTTCCAATTTTTATTGGTGTTGTATCCTCAAATAGCCGAAACTTTGCAATTGCGTTTTCATAGATGCTATTAGTAATGCTAGTGTAAGCATCTTCAATACCACAGCATTTCAAAGCCATTGTAACTGCTTATGGTTTCACGGAAACAAAGGCCTTTTCATAATCGATAAAAGCCATGCATAATGGGAGTTCATATTTCCTCGTTCTTTCAGTTAGTTCTCTCTGTACATGAATATGATCTATGGTGCTGCTGCCGCTCCTGAATGCAGCTTGTTCTCTTGGTTAAGCCATGTCCAGCGTTACCTTCAAGCGATGTGAAAGAACCTTAGTAAAGATTTTATAAAAAACGGAAAGGAGGCTGATGGATATGTAGTTCCTGAAATCCTCAGTGTCGCCCTTTTTATGTAGCAGGGTCATTGTAGTATTGTTCCAATCCTCAAGAATCTTTCCTTTATTGAGACATCTAGTGAAAACTTGGGGCAGTGTAGTTTCTATCTCTCCGCTTGCTTCTTGTACGATCACCATGGAAATTCCATCCTCTCCTGGAGCTTTTCCCCGTTTCACGTTCTTATTGCATGTGCAACCTCTGCAGGGAGGATAAGAAGAACTTTGGTACTGGTACCTTTTTTAATGACTGGAATAGGTATATCCTCTCTTTCATTTATTTTGTGTAGAAATATTTCACCTGTATTTCTTGCCACAGAACCATCTTCTTTTCTCAGTGCCCTAATCTGTTTTCTTCGCTTACTGAGATGTCTCTTTGCTTTCTTCAGGCTCTGATTATTTTCAGTTGCTTTTCTGACTAGTTCACAATTGAATTTCCTTATGTCGTCTGTGACATTTTCCCAAATTGTCTTGCATAACTCTATATGTTCTACTTTGAAGTTAAATTTTCTTTATTTGTCCTCATATCCGTTCTCTTTTGCGTTAGCATTTTTGTTTTTCCTGGTATTTTCTTCATACGCAACTTGTTCTTAGTACCACTTATTTTTGTTGCTCTTTCCATAAGACATTTAATTAGTTTCCTGTTAACTTCAGCGATGTCCGCTTCTTCCGATGATAGACCTAGAGCAGAGAAACGGTTCTTCAGTTCCAACTTGAAGGTATTATGATGATTTTTAACTTTGGCCATGCCAATAAATTTTGTTTCATTTATGAATTTACCACGGTCCAGTTTAGTTTCGAGGTGCATCTTACATCTCACCATTCTATGGTCACTACATGTGTTGAACTTCTTTAGAACATTGCAATCATCGATGACGAATTTTTTGTTACACATAATAAAATCAATTTCACTTGCCGTTCCATTGGGATATTTTCATGTCCATTTCCTATGTGGCTTTTCCTTGACATTTCTTTCCATTTACAAGAATTACCCCCAGACGTCTCTTTCCATTTATTCCAGTCTGCTTTTACTCATTCCCTGACCGTCTTCTGGAAGCTGCCATTCTTTTGCAAGGCTGAGCCCAATTATTTAAACCGTTCTACTTCTACACTGGCGTGCAAAAATTAAGGACGAGACGGTTTTTCGAATGTAACGTCGTGCAGAAGTGCTCCATATCGACTCAAATCATACCATACGATCCCCAAGATGTACGAATATGCGACAAATGAGCAAAACCGTCCAAACAAGTAATCCAAAGGATACAAAGGCACTTTATTGAAAAGGTAGCTTCAAGCACAACTGGACAGAAGACAGAAACGTCCATGTGACAGGCGGCTGCCAAGAAAAATCCAGTCTTTAGAAGGGGATATGATCACCCCTGACTGCGTTGCAGGATTTACAACGTCTGTCCATGCTGAGGACGAGGTTGTCAAGGAGCTGTTGAGGTATCGTGGCCCATTCCTCTTGTAGCACTAATCGCAGCTGCAGAATCGTTGCTGGCGGCTAGTGATGTGCTGCCAAGCGTCTCCCAAGAAGGTCCCACACGTGTTCGATTGGATTTAGGTCTGGGGGCCTTGCGGGCCAATCCATGCGCTGAATATCCTCACTCTCCAACGGCTCTGTGACAGCCACTGTACGATGAGGTGTAGCGTTGTCGTCTATGAAGAGGAACTCAGGACCCACAGCACCTCTAAACATACTCACGTGAGGCAGGAGAACCTCGGTACAATAGCGGACACCAGTGACTGAACCTCCTTGGAAGATGTGGAGGTCAGTACGGCTACCAAGCATGATACCGTCCCAAAGGAGAACTCCGCCACCTCCAAACCGGTCCCTTTCGATGATGTTGGAGGTGTGATTGCGTGTTCTCTGCTCTCTCCAGATGTGTATACCTCTAGAATCGCTCGTCAGACTAAATCGGCTCTCATCCATAAAGAGAACTCGACCCCATTGCTGATGTGTCCAGTTCTTGTATTCCTGGCACCACAGAAACCACCGTCTCCGATGAGCAGGCGTAATGGCACACACCGTACTGGTCGTCGTGCAAATAGACCATCTTTGTGCAGCCTCCTGGCCACGGTGAAACGCGATAACGGACATCCAGTTGTCTGTTGCATGTGCCTTGCGATTTCTTCCGCTGTCTTCCGTCTGTCTCTTCTCGCCTGTAGGACAATATACCAAAGGTGGTCTATTTGCCGCCGTGGTTGCTCGTGGACGACCACTGCTAAATTCTCGGACAGCTGTTCCTGTCATTTGAAATGCTCTCCAATCTCGTGAAACGATGCTATGAGCGATCCCGAACTCCTCGGCCACACTAGTCACACTTCGACCTTCGTTCAACTTCCCAATGACGCGACCTCGGATAACGTCATCCAGATGTCGTCTACTGGATTGCCTGTTGGCCATATCACACGATGGCAGCAACTCGACGTCGTTCAAACCGATGTACACCGTGCAATAGCTTTCGCCGAATTGCTGAGCGTACACCGCCCGTGTGCTTTATACCCTTCCGACACCCCCCTACGTCATGCTGCATATATGCGCATGCCCTACCGTACCGGACCCTAGTCTATCTCCTGAGTGGTCTTTCGGTCCGTTCTGCCTGCTCGTTCCGCTGTTATGATAATTTCTCCTCTTCGTCCTTAATTATTGCACACCTGTGTATTAAGCATATACCTTCTGTAGTGACTTTTCACGGAAATAAATACCTTTTTACTACCTCACCGGAGAAGGTTAGTATACAACCTTTGTCGGTCACATCACCAGGCGAGACAGTTTAGAAAAACTTTGTGTTCAGGGGATAGTCGACGGCAGAAGAACAAGAGGACATCCCCCAGACAGAATCTTTAATCAAATAAAAACTCTCACAAATCTATCAGTTGCAGAAATTATGAGAACTGTGGAGAATAGACAGGAATGGCGAACTTTGACTATCGACAGGATGTGAACTGGGCCACGACGCTCGAAACGAGCAGCAACGAGAGAGAGAGAGAGAGAGAGAGAGAGAGAGAGAGAGAGAGAGAGTGAGAGAGAGAGTGAGTGAGAGAGAGAGAGAGAGAGAGAGAGAGAGAGAGAGAGAGAGAGAGAGAGAGAGACCTCACCGAAGGACAATTCAAGGAATACCTATCTGCTGAAGAACTGCGAGATACACTCCGTTTACTGATTTTACGGACCTTTGTGTCGTGTTAACCGTGGTGAAAGAAAAGCTGAGAGAGGGACTTAAGAGAAAAATTGTGAGTTAATCTATTATATGCGAAATGAAGTATGAAATGGATGTTTTTTGCGCGTAAAACGTGTGCTCAGACGCATTCTCTGTATTACCTTCATTTCTTCTGGGAAGGTTAGGCTAATGCGAGCTAAAAAGCACTACTGTCGGACTGGCAAAACCAACTGCCAGGCATGATGGACATCGTAATTGGTCAACTTATAGTTAAAATCGCATGTAGGCCACCTATGCAGCTCTTGATTGTCGTTCTGGTGAAAAACCAGTGCCGCTAAAAACGAGGTGGGAGTTTGATATTAGAGCCGTAACTTGATTCTGTATAAGTGTGACGTGTGAACCAAAATCAGGAGTGTGTTCGGTGTATGAGCTTTGCTGTAATTACTGATTCATAAGCTAACTTGTAATCTTTCTTTGTCGGTGGTAAGTCCACTCCACATCCTCCTACTCCAGAGCGGCTGTTCTCCCAACTGAACTACACCGGTAGGCTTATTGCTCCTTCGTTGTTGATTTCACTCAGGCGTCACCTCAGTAGTATATCACCTACGTCATGTCACGTATACAAACTTGGGACACTTAATTTAACTACTTTGCAAATACAAGCTGAAAAGCAAATTCAGGAAGATGGAATTTTTAATATTGAATAGGTAATGCTTAGCATTCACCAATGAAGATAAGAAACCTCTCCATTTCCTTTACAATACAGTGTTGTCTCATACTCCCTTTATTTTATATACACTGCAGGGCTGTGCAACTCTTCGGTTGTGCCACCTACTCGAAGTGATTAAGAGAACGTTGTGATTGTGGCTTCCTTGCCAGAAATACATGCAGCTAGGATAACAAACCTTTGGCTTCGGAAGGGAGTCAGGAGGAATACACGGCTCATATCTCATCCGGGACTCGAACCAGAGCCCAGATCGTACGAATAATGAGAAGCACACGTAATCACTTGCCGACCAGAGCGATAGTATTCACTCATAATAAAATTAATAATATTGCACTTTGTTAGGACAATTAATATGTCAGAACAGTTAATGTATGTAATCATTCTATGATAAATAATTCGACAAAAAAGTGCTGCAGAAGTCATATCGGCTTTAGGACTAATTGATTTCAGGCTTTGAAACTACAGACTCAAATTCCAATGTGATGTCATTCTACGGAGAAGAGAATCTTTAAAATCATTTGTTACACTAAAAGGAAAGTACAAAATTCTCTAAGAAATACGCTATGTGGACAAAAGTGATTGGACATCCCACGCAGGCGCAATGACGCGCTCCCGCAGCAGACACGTGTTAGTTATAAAAACGGCAACGGGAGTACGCTCAGATCAATCGCTGATAAAATAGCTAGCAGGTGAGCACTCTCTTAGTTTGAAAAGGTGGTTATAACAGGCTGCTCAATTGGAGGTATGAGCATAAGAAGCATTGATGATGTCAGATAGGTTGTTAAATCGACTGTGGCCTTTGTCATTAACAAGTGGTGGAAGACTAGACATTGCAAGAATTCACCTCGCCCTGGAATACCCGAGAAACTGCAACCCAGGGACCGGAGGGTGCTGCAGAGGGAGATCCGGAAAACCAGGTCCCAACCAATTTACGTTATAGCACATGAGTTCTAGATGGTCACAGATGTTATGGTCTCCACCAAGACTCTTTGAAGAGAGGCCCCATGCATTCGGGTACCATTGCCGAGCAGTCGCCCATAAACCTCTTATCACAAAGACTAATAAAGCCGCGAGGCTACAATGGTGCCAGCAGAATAAAAAATTGGACATTGGAGCAGTGGCGGAAGGTGTTATGGAGAGACGAATCCCGTTTCACATTATTCCGATCGAATGGAAGTGTCTGGGTTTGGCGCTTACCCGGAGAATGTCTGCTTCCGGAGTGTACAGTGACGATTGTGAAGCACGAAGGCGGTGGAGTTATGGTATGCAGCTGTTTCAGGTAGCACGGTGTGGGAAAACTGGTTGTTATTCGTGGCAACATGAAAACTATGCTGTATAGAGATATCCTGGATAACTCAATGCTCCCAACGTTGTGGCAGTTCTACGGACACGATGATTGTTTCTTCCAGGGCTACAATGACACTTGTCATGCTTCCAGGTCTACAATGGAGTGGTATGAGGAAAATCAGGTCTGACGAATGGACTGGCCTGCTCAGAGCCTGGATCTCAATCCCATTGAACATCTATGGGATGAACTTGAACGAAGGGTGAGTCTAGACCAACACGACCTTCTTCACTGGCAGATTTGGTCGATGTACTCAAGGCGGAATGGAGGAACATCCCGCTCTCCGTACTCCATGGACTTATGGATAGTTTACCTCGACGGGTGTCTGCTGTAATCTCTACAAATCAAATGACGGGTTTCTATTTACTTACAGTGTCCACTGTAAGTAAACGAACACCTCGACGGGTTTCTGTTTACTTACAGCGTCCAATGTGTGCAAATGGTTAACCGATTTAAAAAAAACAGCCACATATATCACCCTACGTAAGACGATAATTCATTGTTAACTACGAACTTTCTAATTCAGTTAACTGGACATTTAAAATACAGTGAAACCTCAGTTATACGTTTTTCTAGGGGATGGCCTTAAAAACGTATAGACATGTAAAAAACGGATAAACGAAATTTCGAAATGTTAAATACAGTAGATTCAAGTTAAATTGGGCCATGGAGTAATTAGGGCATCCTTTTATTTGGGATAATTATTGAAGAACGTCCTAAATTAGCTCTTTGGAATAAAGCTTTCGCATTACTGGGGCAGCCACTCAATTGGTCCAAGTTTTCTAGCCCAGTTAACCGAAATCTACGGCACTGTAAAAAATTGCCATGAATAGTCAGTGTTTCACCCGGATTAAGACGGTTAACCGATTGTAATCACGCCACCTGCCGGTCAACCATAAATTTTTGGTAGATAAACTACATGTTCACGGTGTTTAAACTGTTTGAATTGTTACTATATTTTAACCTTGACAATCGGGCAACGTTCTTAAAGCGGTTACATACCTATTTTTTCACGTGCAATCAGTCGACTGGGAACACCTCTGTGGGCAACATGTTTTTATTTACCGGTCATTAGACTGTTAACGAACATTACGGTATGGTACTGTAAAATTACGGTTTACTGACTGGCCACTCAGCTGCCGGTATATCTACCGTAATTTGACCCTGCAATTTTTTACAGTGCGTGCTATTGTAAAATTTATGCTTTAAAGGAGCATAAAATATTCCTTAATAATGATTTACTTGAAGTCGGATTGGCGGCGAAAGAAAAAAAGCGCTACAAACTATGATATATTTTATCTCATTGCACAAATCATAAAGCTTATGAAAATTAAACTTTTCTTTCGACATCTTTCTCTGTCTATAAAAATCCTGATTCTAGATGAAGCGAAAGCCTCACAACTAAGAATCTAAGACCAGTGCTTTAGTATGGAGCTCATGAATTTACAGCTTTCTTTTCTGCGGAACCTTAGTGAATCCATTTGATACCAGAGTATTTATTATTAGGCTGACCATACGTACCATTTTGAACGGGACAGTACCGTTTTTCCATATTTCCCGGCCGTCACGTCGTTTCAATAAAAATGTCAATTTTGTCCCCTTTTTAATAAAAACTATAAATATACTTGTATATTAGTCAAGCAAATTTTTTCTGAAATGAGCAAAAACGCCTATAAAACATTCCTGTATCTGATAGATGAGTGCAAATTTTTTCTGAAATGAGCGAAAAACGCCTAGACATTCAGGACTTTTGTAATATTGTAGAGTTTATTCTTTGTCTTTCAGGAAGTACGGCACCTGTTGAGAAAATATTTTCTGTTATGAACAGTATGTGGTCAAAGGAAAAATGTAGGTTAAGTGTTGAGACAATGACAGCTATGTTAGTTGTAAGACAAAATTGTGTGATGGAGTGTGAGAAGTTTTATGATAAGATGTTGAAAGACTGAAGTTTGCAGCGTAAGATTACGTCATCGGAGAAATATTCAGGGTGCGATCGTGGTGAAATACATTCCCCCGCTAAGTGTACCTAAATTTTTTAATGGGTTTTGTCACTGTTAAATGAAGAACACTGGTAAGCTCAATATGTTTAAGCAATAAAACGTTTTTTATCGTCTTCCTTTTTTGTCCCGTTTTTGTCATCCCAATGTCCCGTTTTTGTTTCAAGGAAATATGGTCACCCTATTTATTATACATTTAGGATTCTATTCTACTAGACCACGAAATAGTGGAGCCAGAAAGTTATGTCCCAGAGATTTATCAACTTTTAAATAGCTCATATGTGTGTGTGATTCATGAAATGCGAAACTAATTTTCCATCCAAAGTGGAAGGAAACAACATACTCTTCTCTGATGGGATCAAGGTTCAACTTTGGCTGCACCAAGAGGAACACAAAAGCGTCGTCTCAATCCTCTCAGAGTTGCCGGGCTATATACGTACAAAAGAAGAAACGAACCGTGTATATCTCATTATAAATTTTAACGAATAATCGCAAAGAGCGTATAAATGAATTACGCATCACCGAGTTAAAAAGGCGATGAAACTACAGTAAAATATCGGGACTAACGCAGAATTACGTATAAAAGTGAAACACGTGTAACTGAGATACATATAACCGAGGTTCCGCTGTACTTAGCATTCTCATTATCAGCAACCTTTCGCTCCTGCACACCTAAATGTTCACATTGAAATAATCCAAAATAAGTGTATCGACGATCTTTATCAGGTTTACTTTCACTGATGAAAAATATTTTCCTATTCGACTACTGGAAGCGCATATATTGTGTGCACTGATGGTTGCGCTAAACGGCAATAGGATAACAGCAGCGCACCCTTCTTTGATGTACCAACGCAGGGCTTTTTTCTGGCGAAACCCGCCGTGACGGCGTTTCGCCACCTTTTACAACATAAATGTTTGGTCTTAAGTTTTGTAACAATTATTTGATTAAAATAACATTAAAACCCCAACACGTAATTTATATTAAAAATTAAAATAGCATAATAACCATGCTATGTACTTATATAATTTAATTATATAAACATGTTAGTAAAATCATGCAATGCGTTGATTATGATACGCTTTCCAACATACTAGAAATCATTACTCAAGTTATTACTCAAGTTATGAGAATAATAGCTGTGGAATAAATCTCTCTCCTATGCCCTGACCTTTGACCCCATTTCGATGATATTAAACAGAATTAGTTCAGTATACCTCCGGAACAATATGACGAAGTTTTGTCGCAATCGAAGGATTTTTAGGTAAGTTATGATGCATAAGGGTGATGGAATGGCTCCCCTCCTATGTCCTGACCTTTGACCCCATTTCACCCATTTTCAATAGGGTTTCTTCCGAGGTTGTCCCCTACCACATACTAAAATTTCATCGAAATCGAACCGTTTTTACGCGAGTTATCGTGCGGACAGACAGACAGACGGACAAAGCTGGAGCATTCTTCAACCTACGGTTGGAAAGCGTAAAAAAACATAGCATGTGAGGAAGAAAGATGGAAGGAGTTAAGTGTAACGAGACAGAGATGTCCCATCAATCTGCCGAAATACGTTTTATGAGAGTCTCAACAGGTCTATTAAGAAAAGGCTGCTTTCCAGCACAGACGTTGATGGGCAAAGCTGTGCCAAAGTGTTAGATGCAAATAACTGGCAAAAAAATGTAAAGGAAAACAAACTATATGATGAAGAAGAAATTATAAAGTCATTTAACAGGTTTCAACCCAGTGAAAGAGATTTGACTCGTTGTTTTAGAAATACCTACAACTTCAAGAGAAAAAATATCTGAGCATCCTTTACAGCTGAAGCGAACTACTGCATCTTCTAGCGAATGTGAAATAGGATTTTCTCAGATGGATTTAATAATAACCTCAACCAAGTCTTCTCATTTAATCACAGTAATAATCTCAATATTATTCATAAAATTGTTGGGCCTCCGCTAACTAATTTTGATCCTACAAAGTACGTACGATCGTAGTTTCTGTGAGAAAACATTCATCGTTCATACGGAAATCAAGAAGCGGACGAGATCGGTAGGGAAGTCTGAAGAGTTAAAAAAAAATTGGTCTATAACTTAGGATAAAAAAATACAGTTGCCTTGTGTTCCTCATCGTAATGTAATCCTTAGTGCAAACTTCAATCCCATTTGTGCGTAACATTGACAGAAATTTTAATTCCAGCGATTGCTATGTATTATGAAACTGTTACGGAATATACTAGTTTCTGAGGTAGGACTACGTCTAACTCGGCGGATAGTACTGAGCGACTTACGCCCGAACGCCTGTGACAAAAATAGGTTCAAATTGAAATCATCATAGCGTTAAAAATGCATATTAATCGTGTCAGCATATTCGTAAACAGCATGGAGTCCAATTCGCGTACTGCGTAATACATCGTGCACGCCACGCTTCCCTCGCTCCCTGTGCACGGGGGAGATGATGAAATATTTCTGGGTGTGCCGCCGCGTTTGACTCAGTCTATCTCCGCAACCGTGAGCGCAACACGACGGTGCGTGGTACCGTTTTAAAGCTCTCGACGAGATCTATTCGAAATACGAAGCAAATATACGAAGATCTATTCATATATCTCAGTGGTTTGAACCGAACATTTTAAAAAATTGTTTTCTTGTGAACCGGTGAACACTTTTGACAATATCGCGGTTTATCTGCACAAGCGTGAGTGCAAAACGACTGTGCGTGGTATCGTTTTAAAGCTCTCGACGAGATGTATTCGAATATATAAAGAACATATCGCAGTGGTTTAAACTAAAAATTAAAAAAAATGTTTTCGTGTGAACGTGTTAACATTTTCGACAATGCCGCGGAATATGCAGAATGAACTCAAGCAAAAGTGGAGAAAATCAAAACGAGATGCAAGAGCAAGTGATGAAGAATGTAAGAAGCCCAAGAAGACAGAGCACCACTTTGGGTAATTCGTGTTTCGATCTGCTTTGTGTTCGAAATGTATCAAGCATTATTTGTAAAAATTATGTAAGCTACTTTTCATATTATAGACCTGTGTTGCCTATAACAAATTAAATAAATGCTTTGAAACCATACTCGACTAGCTCATTTCAACTCTCCGATCTACAAGTAGTAGTCCTCCGTTCCAAACTGACGGTTTAATCAGAACCTGTATTTTTTTAATGTAATGTAATGCCTACCTGTATTTTTTTAATGTAATAGTGTAATATAATATCACATGAGCATGTAAATTATGTTTTTTGCATTTCATAGCATGTAACAATATTAATAGGGCTTAAAGAACAATGTTCATGAAATAGAATTGCTTTCTATCAGGTCAACTTTCCACCCCCCGTTTAGAATACAACAACTAATGGTTAAGATTTCCATCACGTTTTTTCTAGAAAACAAGCACTGCACGTATGTGTGAAAGTTAAAAAATGTTCCAGAGCACGAATTCAGTGAAAGGTTGAGGATCCTATTAAAAAATTTGAGATATTCTTCTATATGGGTTTCTCAAAAACAAAAATACCTTTGGTGGCAACCCAAAAATGATGAGATTGAACGAGATCAGTGTACTCATTACTTCAGAATTACCACTGGCGAAAAAACAGAGCTACAAGCAATTAGAAAAAAGCAGAAACAGAAGACGCTTCTCTCCAGCGATAGGTAGGCTCACTTGTTTTGCGTGTGGAGACTGTTTTAAGAAAAAGGGCGGGAAAGGAAAGCACAGGGTAACCAGGAAATGAACAACAGCAGAATGCGAGAGTGTGCGTGTATTGTGAGTTAAACCAGTTAACTATCTGTCTTTGATTGCGTGTCTCGAGTCGTTAAGATGATTTAGTGTTTCTTTTCTTTGGCCCTGTGAAGCTGGTCCACGAGAGGACATCAAAAAGATACTACAGACCAATGTAATAAACATCGTAGACAATTTAATTACGGTGACGGAAGTTTCCCGATCGTAAGAATGGAACCTGCATTAGTGCTGACTGGTCGGCCTTTTGATAAGCCTTCACACGAGCATAAGTTCGACAGGCGGGAAGGGGAAAAAGATGAAAAAAAGAGGGCTTCTCGCTTTAATTTGATTTGGTACAGATGAACTTTACGACGTCTGCCCAAAATAGCCAAGATGCTCTCGCATCTAACTCAAAGAAAAGGATGGAGAGAGAAATAAAAAGCAGGAAAAAAAAAGTGACGAACATTTTTTGACTTGGCGCTTTCTCATTCCCTCCGAGAGGATAAATTTATTTTCTCAAGGGAATGTTCTTCTGCTAGGGTTAATGGACCAGCCACAAATTTCTCCCAGGTTATTTAGCGCACCTTGTACCAAGCTTTGCCTGTTGGGTCGACTCTTCTTTTCTTACTATAATGATATAATGAAAGTACACTTCAGAAAAGACTAAGAAAACTCCACACGCAGACTCTCCCTCGAGTAACCTGATTCCCTTACCTCATGCACCGCATCTAAATAAATACAAATATAAGAGTGAAGGTAAGAAAAACGTGATTAAAACGAAATGCATGCATTCAAAGCACGAATAAATTTAAGCAGTTTCTCATAAAATATTTGAAGAGAGAGAGTCGGGACTTTGCCTAAAAATAAATTAAAACAATTCGGTGTAATGAATTTTTATTCAATGTGAAAACATGTATTCCGTTGATTTTCTTGAAACATATCTTTGGAAATAACAGTTTCCGAATGATCTTCGAGCAAAATTCCTTGCAGCTGAATAATTCAACAAACGCTTTTTTCCAGTTTAATACTATTACGCGACGCTACAGGTGTTTCAGCTGCTTTGTTTATTCAAGTATCACCATAATTGGATTCGACTTTACATCTCAGACACTGTTGTCGACGAATGAACTCAGTAACACATACTAAAAAAAAACATTAAGTAAATCTGTTTATAAAATTAGCAGATATTTAAGATTTAAAGAACTTTTATAAATATCTTCCATTTATTCTGCAAATTGTTGAATCCCTTTGTCGCATTACCTGACGTAGCCTCTTTATTCGCGACTAATTACTGAAATGAGTCAGCAATTTTGTGGGCTTGCGAAACACGATTCTCATTTAAATGTTCAAGATCGTCTTCTTACGGATTCTGAAGTAACCTTTCTCGCTATAGTTTTCGTAGCAAGTAATCTAATAAATCATCTAATACAAGCGTCTTACCGGAGAACTCTTGGATCTTTCTACCTATATGTCGTCTTCCCAATGTCTTTTGTTATCATATTTGGATCAGGGCTGGATTAAGGGGGGGGGGAATCTAGCTGGGCTATAGCCTAAGGCTCCGCCATTACTAAAGGTCCAGGAGGCATGCTGCTACACCGCAAATAATGCACAGCTTATACAATATTTATATATAGAGAGAAGTAAAATAGTTTTAGTTTTTTTTTCGTATGATTTCTACTCGATCACAAACAGTGACTATAAGAGTAACAGATTTCAAGGCAGTGACTCACAAAGGGGAAACGTTCCAAGTTGCTGTGTACAGCGGGGTAGGCGAGACAGTTTTAGCTTTTTCATGACCATCCACCTACACCCCCTGTTTTCAATGTGACGTACTGCAGAGGTAAAGCACGTATCAAGACGACAAATATGCAGCGATACATTCCGTCTGTGTAGCTTAGTTGGGAGAGCAGCTTACTCCGGAGTGAGGGGGCGCGATTTCGAAATTCGTCACGAAAACATTTGTATTTTCACATTGGCGCCCGAACGTAAAAATGGATCTACTGGCCTTTGGGTTCTTCGAAGAATGTGTGATGTTCATTCCACACATCGTCTAGAATTAATTCGTTCTTCGCTTACATAAAAAAAAAAATGAAAAAAAAAAAAGTGGAAGATGATGTGACGTACTACAGAGGTAAAACACGTGTCAAAACGACTAATCTGCAGCGATACATTCCGTCCGTGTAGCTTAGTTGGGAGAGCAACTTACTTCGGAGTGAGGGTGCGCGGTTTCGATCCCTGTCACGGACGAATTTGTGTTTTCACAGCACTTGGAATCGTTAATGAGCAAAATCCACTGTGATTTCACATTGCATAACAAAAAAGATACACCAATAAAAGTACAATGCTAAATTATTAAAAATTCCAAGACAAACTATAAGAATCATAAGCTTTTAACTCATGTTCTTGTGAGAACAGTGGAAAGTAAGTGACTTTTATGATAACACTGCAGGTAATTTATTAGTTTGAAGAATGCACTACTTATTATCACAAGCACATTGTTTGAGTTTTTTAACAAACTTCAATAATGATTGTCCGTCATAAGTTTTTGGGAGCCCACTCAGGTGTCTTATCCTTGGTAACTCACTGACACGTCTTAGCCTAGGGGCACACTAAGGCCTTAATCCGGCCTTGGCTTAGATAAAGCAAAACAGAAATAAAGGGGCATAAGAAGCGCTCACGTAATCTGACCGTGAGAACTCTAGTACGTCATTTTTGTTTTATGAAAAAAACAACAAAAAACAAACGGAAATCGAGACATACGTAGGGCGTTCAAAAAGTTTTAAGCCTAGCACACAAAGACAATTTTTGTTTACAAAAACGCACCTTTATTTTCCCACATAGTCACTCATGACTTAGATACACTTGTTGTACAGATCATAAGTTAGCGAATGCAAAAAACGCTCGTTTTATCTTTCTTTTCAAACTAACACTTCGTTGCCTCCTTCAGTTCAGAATCATCCACAAAACGCCTACCCAGCAGATCTTTTTTAAGATTTTTGAAGAAGAAAAAGTCACTAGGTGGCGAGGTAAGATGAGTACGGTGGGTGGGGAAGAATTGAAAGCCACGTTCTGTCACAGCTTGCATGGAAACCCCGGTTAGTGGGTATTGGAGCATTGTCCCAGAGAAGCAGAACACCCTGTCGCAATTTTCTCTCGCTATTTACTTTTATGGCTTCACGAAATTGTCGCAATAGCGTGGCATAATAGGCAACATTTATAGTCCTTTCATGAAGCTAGTAATCAATTAACAGCAACCGTTCTGAGTGCACGAAGTTTGCATGAAATTCAAACTGAGTACAAATAAGGGAAAAACCAAAGTTATGGTGTTTGAGAGAGGAACGGGTAGCACTGAATGTAATGTAAGTATAAATGGCACTGTGATTGACCAGGTGTGTGAGTTTGTGTAATTAGGAAGCATGTTTGACAGAGAGAACAAGTTGGATGGTGAAATCAGTAGGCGAGTGAATTCTTCTTTGAAAGTCATAGCTGCTCTGGGAGGTTTTCACAGGAATGATGGGTTCTCTAGAGAGTCCGGCATGGCTGTGTATGAAACTGTAATTGTTCCTACTCTGATGTATGGCAGTGAAACCTGGGTACTGCAGAAGAAACATAGGAGTCGTTTGCGTGCTGAAGAAATGCGTTACTTACGTGGGGTTTGTGGTAAGACACGATCTGATTGTGTGAGGAATGAAGATGTATTGCAGTTGTGTGATGTGAAGCAAAATGTTGTTAGCAAGGTGGAAACCAATATGCTTCGGTGGTTTTGCCATGTTGAAAGAATGAGTGATGAGATTCTTACCAAGAAAATCTTTTCAGCCCAAGTGGCAGGAAGGAAAGGCAGAGGAAGGCCAAGGAAGACATGGGTGGATCAGATTCAGGAGTGTCTGCATGAGAAAAAGATTATGAGTAAGAAGTATAAAAGATCTTGTGTACGGCGTGTAATGGATATCAGTGAAGCACGAGTTGTATGCCAAGATCGCTGTAAATGGAGAAGTTTGATACGACAACAATAAATAAAATTATCTGGTGGCTTGTATTTCTTTGCGGAGCTAACCTCTGAATCTCAGAGAACAGCTTAGGGATATGTATGTACGTATGTTCTGAGTTCCAAAGAATGATGGGCATAAACTTCCATACAGACGGTTGTGTTTTGAATTCTTTTGGTGGCGGTGATCGATGATGTTTCCACTGCATATTTAGTATCATTGTCACAGTGGTGAAGCCACGTCTCATCACCAGTCAAAATGCAGGAACAGAAATCATCTGGATTGCGGTTAATATAGTCGAGTTGAACCCGACTTGCTTCAACACAATCATTTCTTCATCTCAGGTGTCAACATTCGAGGAACCCATCTGGCACATACCTTTGACATCCCTAAGCTCTCATGCAAAACGGTCCAAACATTGCTGGTACTTAACTTCAGTCTCTCAGAAATCTTTGTGACACAGATTTGCCGGTTTGACATCAACAGGTCCTGCACTTTTTGACACATTTCATCTGTAGTCGCCTTTACTGGACGTCCCTCACGAGGGTAGACTTCCAACGAGTCTCTTCCCCGTTTAAAGAGGGCAGCCCATCTTTTGACTGTGGCATATGAAGGTACACTATCGACATACACACGGACCATCCGTTCATGAATATTGCGCGGCGTTTGATTTTTCTTCGTCAAAAATTCAGTCACCGCTCGGTTCCGCATTTTCATCTGTCGCACATCTGTTGTCACCTTATAGATGCGCTGTGGCGCCGTCTCAAATGCTGACACAGCGACGTAGCATGGCTGTTATACAGGGTGTTTCAAAAGTGAAGATCAAAAATGAAAGGATGAATACTACACACCAAAATAAGCAAAAAATCCTAGACAACATGGGTCCGGAAATGAGCAGATTGTGAAATAATGCAAATTGTATCTTACGATCCACCAATGACTTCTTTGTTTCACCACATGCTCATTTCCGCCTTTTCTCTTCCACAGTGAGCGGAGACTGAATAAACAGCCGGCACGGTGTCTGTCTAAGGTTAGTTTACGTCGTACTGTGGTAGAAAGACGTCGCAATGGAAGGAAGTTATGGAAAGGAAGAGTATGCGGACTCCAGGCTGCACGCTTGTACCAAGAAGCTTTCCCCTACCGAAGGCAGCACGACAGACGCACATTCCAAAGGTTACATCAACTTCTCAGAGAAAAATGGGAGCTTCGCCCCAGAGTGCGAACAGGTAGGTTGAGAAGCATAACACCTGATGTTGAGGAAAGGGTGTTACAAACAGTAGCACAAAGTAGAGGAACTTCGACAAGGATAATTGCTGGGCACGAGGGTGTGCTGAGTCATAGCAGTGTGTGGAAAATTTTACATCGTCATCAGTTGTACCCCCACCACCTGCAGCGCGTACAAGAGCTCAGTGATAAGGATTTCCGTCCCTGAATGGACTTCTACCGGTTAATGCAGGAGTAGTGTGGCGCGAACAACAGTTTTGTAAGCAACATTTTGTTTACTGATGAAGCTGGGTTCACTCGTGAAGGAATTTTTAATTATCATAATTGTCATGTTTGGGGCGTCGACAATGCCCATGCAATGCGTGAATCACGACATCAGCAACTTTTCTCATTGAATGTTTGGGTAGGGTTACTAGGAGGCCACCTAATTGGACCACACATACAATCTGACAGGAAAGCTCTACCTCCAGTTCCTGCGGACAGGTCTTCCAGACCTCCTTGAGGATGTTCCCCTTTCTCAACGCCGGAACATGTGGTTTATGCATGATGGTGCACTGGCACATTTTGCGAGACCTGTGACCCAGTAGCTGACTAAAAAGTTCGGTCAACGATAGATTGGTCGAGATGGACTTGCACTGTGGCGTCCTAGATCACCAGACTTAAATCCTTTGGATTACTCTATCTGGGACCATATGAAAAGCTTAGTGTACACTTCTGTCGTTGATACCGTTGAATATTTGTAGCATCGCGTTAAAGGTGCCATTCAACAAATCGGAAATGAACCAGACTGTTTGAAAGAATTCGCGACTCATTTCACCGAAGGTTACGAAGCTGCAAGCAGATGAACGGACAGCATTTTGAACATCTTCTGAAATATCCTGTAACATGTAACAACTGTAACTGCCAGTGTTGTTAAAATCTGTCATACTGCATTATCTGATGTTTCACTAAACCATTCTTAGCAAGGGTTACATTGTTTGGCTCAACAAATGTACCTCCGTTGTCATTGGTAGATCGTAAGATACAATGTGCATTATCTTGCAAATAGCTCATTTCCGAACCCATGTTGTCTAGGACTTGTTTGCTTATTTTAGTGTGTAGTATTCATCCTTTCATTTTTGACGGTCACTTTTGAAACACCCTGTATACCTGAAGGGATATGCAGTACTTCCGTCAGCCGCCAACTGCTACTTTCAAGGTCAGGCTCAGAACTTATTGAATGTCGCTCGTATTCGTGCGGAAACATGCGTTACGTTATTCTGAAACACAAGTATGATTTTTGGAATTAAATGCGCATTTTTATTTTATTTTCAGCTACCAATTAAACTGTTACAGGAGATAAAACATTGTTAAAAAACAAGAGCTTTACATTTTTATATTTACGTATAAGAATATGCGATTGTAAAATAGCAAACATTTTCATCACAAATGCGGTAATATTCATACATACAAAACACGTACCAGGGTGATTCAAAAGTTTGTTCCGTTTCAAGTTACGCATGATGTTGATTGGGGCCTCCATTCCTGTGAGACATGCATCGCCTGGGTACAACGATGTCGCGGAACACACGAAGCTAATACGAGCATTTGGCACCGAACAACATCGTGTTATCAGGTGAGAAGAGGATGGAGGTCGATGAACGTGCTGTTCGGTTGCTCCTACGCCAGTATTGAGAAAAAAGGGTTAAACGTGATAGAAGCAGCGAGAGAAATTTGTGCAGTTGAGGGCGAGGAAACAGTGGACAGAAGCACTGCACGAAAATGCGGTTTCGGCGTTTCGACGCAGGGAACACCTGTCTTGAAGCAAGCTGAGGTCCGGACGTCCAACGACCACCAGCGCGGTTCTCTGTCTCAGTTGGTTGAAGCTGAGACAAGGAACCCCGAGACCAGTACATGACAATTCGGAGCTGAGGTTGGGTGTTTACAACCCATCATCGTTCGTCACCTGCACCAGCTTCGTTTTTCCTCCTGGCGTAATCGAATTGTTCCCGATGAATCGATACCTTAGCAGGCGGAACAACATGTCGCTCTCTGTCGCAGATTTCTGTCAAATCCACAGAGAGATAGATTCTGATGTCTTATCGTCACAGGTGACGAAAAGTGGATATTCCTACGTTATCATACCACTGGGAACCAGTCGCGTAGGCTACGCCAAGAAGCTCAGCCAGTGGTGCAAATAGGGCGGTTCTATAGGAAAGTAATGCTGTGCATTTGGTGGAATTGTTAGGATCCTGTGCACTGGGAACTCGTGCTGGATGATCAGGTTGTGAACGGGAACCTGTATGCCGAACAAACGCAGTGGATCCATGATGATCTGCGCCAACGCTAACCAGCGCTCTTCAATAGGAAGCGGACGTTGCTGCAAGTAGATAATGCCCCAAGCAACGCATCGAGAGCGGTCTGCCGAAAACTAAAAAAGTTAGAAGGGGTTGAGATCCAATCCCATTCTTCATACAGTCCGAAGATTCCCCGTCCGACCATCACCTGTTTCGCTTCAAGGCCCATTTCCTACAAGGACGGCACTTTGTTTCAATTGTGGAAGTGGAACTTGGCTCACAGAGTTTATGTCCTTTAAACCTTCCGAGTGGTACCCCACCGGTATCTCTGGTGGAACGTACTGTAGGAAACAACGGTCTGTACTTTGCAGAATGAAGTGAGCGCGTATGACTTTCTAGAATCACTAAACTTTTCTGCAAGTGGGAGAGGACAAAAGAAACAGATTTGGGGAAGAAAAAGTGAGATACAAACGTAAGACACACTGGCAGAAAATAGCCACTATTTCGAAGAGTGAGATGTTGATGCAGAATGAGAGCCGTACAGAAAATCAGAAAGAACGTGTCTATTGTAAAAGTTTGCTATTGCTGCAATGGCTGCCTTGCCCTTATTAATTTATTCGTAAGAGAGGACCCAGTTGCGAAGTATATACAATTCTGTATATTTATAACAGAACCTCCGGATAACGGACAGTGATCTTGATCCTTGATCGTAAGTGAGTTAAAAACGCGAGCATTCTTTTTTTTTTTTTTGGATTGGAAGTTTAACGACCACCGTGAGCAACTCAATGGGCTATAAGCAGCCGCCCGTCCCTAATTTAGGGTCACTGGTTCCAGGGAAGAGAGAGAATCAGTGCCGTAAGACAAACACAACATCCATGCCTGACCGGGATTCGAACCCGGACCCCTTACGGACGAATGATCAGAGGCCAGCGCCTTAGACCACTGCGCCACCGGGGCGGCCGCGAACATTCAATTGAAAAAAAATCGCCGAAGTTTTTTTGCGAAGATTTTCTTTCGTTTCCTTGGACAGAAGAAGGGTCACATTTTGTCCTCCGAATTCCCATCACAAATTTACTGGGCCGCCCCTGTGTCGCAGTGGTCTAAGCGCTGGCTAATAACCATTCGTCAGAGATGGATCCGAAAGTGAATCAGCTCATTATCTCGTTTCGTTCCCAACTGTCGTTGTTTCAGTGCGATTTTGTGCTTGTGTAGTTTGTAGCTAGCGAATATACACAATTTTTGGTTTGAATAACTAATTGTCTTGAAAACGGTGACCGGAAGGAAACGATTGACGTTGAAAGAAAAAATCGAATATTTTAATGTGGCTGAAAAGGGAAAATAGAGTGTGCGCGTTCTTACCAAAATCTTAAAAGTAGGCAAAACACAAATAGGTGAACTTTTTTTTTTTATTGGAGGTTTAACGACCACCGTGAGCAATTCAGAGGGCTATAAGCAGTCGCCCGCCCCTAATTTATGGCCACTGGTTCCAGGGAAGGGAGAGAGCCAGTGCCGTAAGACAAACACAACATCCATGCCTCACCGGGTTCGAACCCGGACCCATCTCGGACGAATGCTCAGAAGTCATCGCTTAGACCACTGCGCCACCGGGCGGCGGTGAACTTTTGAGGAAGGAGAAGAAGATCAGCAAACTGAATCGCTAAAGAAAACACCAAGAATGTTAAAGTTCACATAAATGACACTAGCGCAATTGATTCGCACAATACAGTATCCCCACGTATTGTATCGCTTTCCCTTGTAAAACAATAGCAAAACAAAAATGTCAAATCAAAACCATGATTTATTTATACATTGTACGTACGTATTCAGTATGAAATATTTTGTATTGTGAGCTTTGGTGGGGTCAAAAGTCAACCTCCCGAATAGCGGGCACCTCCCATAAGCGGACGAGGTCCTATTCTGTCCGCTATTGAGAAGTTTTACTGTATTTTCTTATTCCATTCAAACTTTAAGATGTGTGACGTATTACGGAGGAGAAGCACGTGTCAAGACGACAAATCTGCATCGATACATTCCGTCGGTGTAGTTTAGTTGGTTAGAATAACTGGTTCCGGGGCGGGAAGTCATGGTTTCGATCTGCACCACCGCCAACATTGTGTTTTCACAGATGATATTTAGTTGATGTTCAGAGATTTCTAAATTTTGTAGCTTGATAAAATATTTCATATATATTACCAATCAACGCATTACTCAGTAGATCAATACAGCCTAGTGTAGAAGAATCTGTATTCTTTATACTGTATAAAATGCCATATTAAGAGTAATTCCGGAGTTTTGAAACACGGGAAAAGTTGCAACCAAATACCGCCAGTCTCGATGGAATTCTGAGCATCTGAGACCAAATGTACTGTGTCTTTGTGCGAATCAATACGCAGATTGTCCCGTGAGAGTGGGATTAAGTGACCATAAGTTCATGCTATTATACTTGGTTATGCATCCTCGTAACCGTGACACGCGCTCTCAAAGCAGGAAATCTTAATGTCAGACCGAGGTACAAAGAGTAGATATTGTCTAAAATTGCAAATGGATGCATGAACGCCAAACTGAACTGATGACTGATGAAAAGTGCTTCCATTTGGCAGTTACTACAAGTTCTGAAAATAATCCCAAGTGGTCGAGTTAGCGATAATCCAAATGCGATATTGAATATTCTGTACACGATCTGAAAACTGATATATTTTCCATTAAAACTACCTCACGTAAGAGATACTGTATTCCAAGTGCTGATCCCAATTTAATTATGGACATTGTGAATACAAACAGTACATTGAAAAATCGTGACACTGTTTAAAAAATTATGAACTACATATGTTGTTACGGTGGTTAATTTATACGAATAATTTCCTCTGTGGCAATATCCAAAAGTTGGAACTAATTACATGGCAGAGAGAGGCAAACAGCATCCTCTTATGTGATGCGTAGTGCTTAAAACACGATTTTTCCTCTTTTTGACAAGGCAAGCAGGTGTTAAAGCTGGAAGCCTGAGCTAATTTGATTCTGTGCGATAAGGAGGAAAAACAGCCGAAACAAAATGACTCTTTTAGTGTTTGACCAGACAGAGTGGAAGAAAGGTTTCACGATCCTGGCGGAATAGTTTTAAAAAGAACAGATTTCTCCCTCTACTTTCTTCATTGCCAAGATTGTGAATCTTCTTTGAGAAGAAGTGCTAAAAGACTAGTGGAAATTTAACTTCAGTGCTGCAGAATAGTATTTAAAAATAGCCGACTGCAGCATGAAATCAAAGAAAGCTTTAAAATTTCAGGTGACTGCGCAGAAGGTGATATTTTACGAGCATAACTAAATTGTGTATTCTAGGCATAAAGAGCAACAGCAGGTCTACTTCTGTCAAACCCTAACATGATTAAAAAATAATAAGTGCTGCGCACTCGCATTGCAAAGAAAACAGAAGCAGAGTAGCAGCATTAATTTATCATTCCACTGTTGAAAATATTTATCTAAATTATTTCATTTCGTGAAGTTGCACAGAAAATTTGTTTAGATGCAGTAGCCTTATCTCCAGTCCTGAGTTATGAAAGAAGAAATAAAAGAGTTATGATGAAATTTCACGGAACCATTCTGAATACCATTTCATGTTTTAGGTATCATGCTATTAGAAAAATCTATAGAAAAGTAAGACATGAAACAAAATTTCCATGACGTAAGAGAGGCAGTCAAAAAATTAGTTGCATGCGCCCACAATTTGTTTTGTATAAGATACCTAAATGCGATGTGAGGGCGCCAGTTGTACTTCCTCCTCGAAACCGCCATGTCAACTTTGTCGACGTGGCGGGAACAGTTCGCCTGTTGTCACTCGTGAAAGATATTGTGTCAGTTGGAAGCAGCGTCCAAATTTGAAATCCGCGCAGTGATCCGCTTTTCGTGGGCCAAAAAGTTGAACCCCACGGAAATTCAATGGCAATTAATTGAAGTGTACGGTGACAAATCATTTCCGAGGCAGGCGATCGCAAAATGATGTTCGTTGTTTGACAAAGGACGCATGGATATTGAAGACGATTACCGGGAGGGAAGGCAGTCAACTTCGACGACTAATGAAAACGTGGACCTCATTAACGAATTGATTTATGTAAACAGGCGAATCACAGTGGACGAGATCGCGGATGAATTGAATATTTCGCATGGAAGTGTGCACCACATCATCACCAAGGGTCTAAGTTTCGAAAAGTTTGTGCCCGATGGGTGCCTCGCTTACTCACAGAACAACACAGGGCGCGGCGTTTTTAAGCAGCTCTCGCTTTTTTTGATCATTATCACAGAGAAGGAATGAATTTTTGGACGATATCGTGACCGAAGACGAGACTTGAGTGATATCGCGACCGGAGACGAGACTTTTTGGACGATATCGTGACCGGAGACGAGACCAGAAACGAAGCAGACTTCATGTGAGTTGAAACATTCACATTCTCCGCCTCCGAAAAAGTGCCGAATTGTTCCTTCCGCTGGAAAGGTTATGCTCACCCTTTTCTTCGACAATCAAGGTGTTGTGCATTATGAATTCATTCCGAAGGGCACCACGATTAATACGACATCATATTGTGAAACCGTTAAGAGGCTGCGAAAGGAGATTAAAGATCGACGGCCAGGAAAACTGTCAAGAGGAATTGTCCTTCTGCATGACAACATGACACTACATTCGGCACACGTCACGAAGGTCCTCCTTTACAAATTCAAATGGAAGGTATGGGAATATCCTCCATACAGTCCAGATTTTTCGCCTTGTGATTTTCATGTGTTCGGCCCTATGAAAAAAATGATCTTGCGAAGCGGCGACATCACTCCAAAGAAGACGTCAAAAATGCGACGCGAGAATGGTTATCGCAGGTTGACGACAATTTTTTCAAGAAGGGATAGACAAACTTGTACCACGCTACGATAAATGCTTAAATAAACTAGTCGATTACATCGAAACATAGCTCTTCTATTATATTTCTTACGTAAGTATAAACGTTTCCCAAAGTGTCCATTTTTTTACAGGCTAGTGCAGCTACCTACTTGCTTGTTATAGTGAATGGAAGCATCGTGGTACAAGTCAGTAGCGGATCCAGCAGAGTGTGACAAGGGCAGTCCTTCCCCAAAACAGACTTTTTCTTTTAAAATGGCCAAGATTGTAAGTAACTATAATAACTAATATATTTATTTTTGTACAATTCTAGTAATAAATGCACATCGAACAGAGGTAATCGCTCTTTTAACGTTTATAAGTGAGTCACGGAAACATTCTCATTGGCCGCCACCGGGAATCGAACCCAGGGTCATACAGTGCCGCGCCGGATATGCTTCCACTGCACCACAGCGGCCTCGAATTTCTCCAGACTCACACACACTAACTGCCAAGCCAATTTGGCAGGTTGTTTCTTGGAGACCCGCACAATGCTGGCTGGGGATTCACCAAAGATGGTCAGCAGCAACTGAACAGATAATTAGAAGGCGAATGAATAATTAATACAGACATTTGATGCGAACCAGAAACATCAAACAGAGGTCATCGCTTTTCCCACGTTTATAAGTGGGTCACGAAAAAATTCTCATTGGCCGCTCCCGGGAATCGAACGCAGGGTCTTCCAGTTACGCGCCGGATATGCTTCCACTGCACCACAGCGGCCTCGAATTCCTCCAGACTCACACACACTAACTGCCAAGCCAATTTGGCAGGTTGCTTCTTGGAGACCCGCAGAAAACTACACTAGAAGACATATAAACTACTACGGGAAGACCCTGGGTTCGATTCCAGGTGGCGGCCAATGATAATTTTTCCGTGTCTCACTCATAAACGTGGATAGAGCGATGACCTCTGTTTGATGTTCCTCGTTCGCGTCAAATGTCTGTATAATTATTTATTCGCCTTCTAATTATTTCTTCAGTTGCTGTTTACCATCTTTGGTGAATCCCCAGCATTGTGCGGGGCTCCAACAAGCAACCTGCCAAATTAGCTTGTCAGTTAGTGTGTGTGAGTCTGGAGGAATTTGAGGCCGCTGTGGTGCAGTTGAAGCATATCCGGCGCGTAACTGGAAGACCCAGGGCTCGATTCCAGTGGTGGCTAATGAGAATTTTTCCGTGAGGTCACTTATAAATGTGGAAAGAGCGACGACCTCTGGTGTTCCTGGTCCGCGTCAAATGTCTGTATTAATAAATGCACAAATATTCGTAAATTTCTATAACGATTAAAGTTTGCTGTGAACTTGGAGATTAGATGTTTTGTTCCAGCTTGAGAGAGAGAGAGCACACGAAGACAAAAAATTGTTTCAGAAACGGTTATACGTCAATTCGTCGCCTGCGTCAATTCGTCGACCACGACGATTCGTCGAGCGTCAATTCGTCGCGGACAAATTCGTCGACTACGTCAAATCGTCGCGGACAAATTTGTCGCGTTTACAAATTTTGGTTACATACAAAACGAATGCAGGAAAACGTACGATTTCGAACGTGTTTCGCACTGATCAAATTTATAAGGTTTGGACACTCAGACAGGATAGGAATAGTACGCTTTTTATTTGGCACTAAAAATATTAAACGGTAGACAGTTTTCGGAACGGGTCGGGACCCTGTTGGTCAGAGCCCTCCACATACAGAATTTTCGTAAAATCTAGTTTTCAATTCAGAACCACCAAATTTGGTATACTATCTCATGGTATTCTAACTTATAATGTAGACGGTTTTTGGAATGGGTCGGAGCCCGGGGTTCAGAGCCCCCCCCCGTTTCAAAATTGTCGTAAAATCTACAGTTTTCAATATTGAACCACCAAATTTGGTGTACTATATCATGGTACTCCAACTTAGACGGTAGACGGTTTTTGGAACGGGTCGGGGCACGGGGTCAGAGCCCCCATAAAACATTTTCGTAAAATCTACAGTTTTCAGTTTAGAACCACCAAATTTGGCATACTATCTCACAAAACTCTAACTTAAATTGTAGATGGTTTTTTGGAAGTGGTTGGAGCCAGTAGGGTCAGAGCCCCCTCCCCCTACAAAATTTTCGTAAAATCTACAGTTTTCAATTTAGAACCACCAAATTTGGTATACTATCTCATGGTACTCTATCTTAGACGATAGACGGTTTTCGGAATGGGTCAGACCCGGGGGTAAGAGCCCCCACATACAAAATTTTCGTAAAATCTACATTTCAAAATTGCCTTTATTCTTCAGTAAAATAACATTTCTATGTACATGACAGTGGAATTCTGCCAATAAATACAGTGGTATATACATCAGCTGGAAAGTTCCAGTGAAACGTAAAACAAAATATTGTTAAAATCATAAAATTATTTCGCCACGTAGGGTACAGTTTTCAATTCAGAACCACCAAATTTGGTATAATGAAACTCTAACTTAGACGGTAGACGGTTTTTGGAAAGGGTTGGAGCCCGGGGGTCAGAGCCCGCCTCATAAAAAATTTCGAAAAATCTACAGTTTTCAATTTAGAACCACCAAATTTGGTATACTATCTCATGAAACTCTAACTTAGACTGTAGACGGTTTTTGGAAGGGGTTGGAGCCCGTGGGTCAGAGCCCCTCCCACAAAATTTCGTAAAATCTACAATTTTCAATTTAGAACTACAAAATTTGGTATACTATCTGATGAAATTCTAACTTAGACCATTGGTGGTCTTTGGAAGGGGTCGGCGCCCTGGGACAGGAGCCCCCATACAAAACTTGCGTGAGATCTACAGTTTTTAATTTAGAACCAACGAATTTGATATACTATCTCATGGTACTGTAACTTAGACAGCTGATGGTTTTTGGAAGAGGTCGAGGCCCGGGGTCAAGGGGCCCCCATTGCAGAAGTTTCGTAAAATCTTCAGTTTTCAATTTAGAACCACCAAATTTGGAATACTATCTCATGGTACTCTATCTTAGTCCGTAGACGGCTTTTGAAGGGTTCGGGGCCCGGTGTTAATTGAAAACTGTAGATTTCCCAAAAAGTTTTGTAAAATCCACAGTTTTCAATTTAGAACCACCAAATTTTGTATACTATCTCATGGTTCTCTAACTTAGACTGAAGACGGTTTTCGGAAGGGGTCGGGGCCTGGGGTCAATGTGCCCCTACACAAAATTTTCCTGAAATCTACAGTTTTTCATTTAGAACCACCAAATTTGTTATACTATCTCATGAAACTCTAACTTAGACTGTAGATGGTTTTTGGAAGGGGTCGGGGCCAAATGGCCCCCATACAAAATGTTCGTAAAATCTACAGTTTTTATTTTAGAACATCCAAATTTGGTATACTATCTCATTAAACTATAACTTAGACCTCATGTGGTTTTTGGAAGGGGTCGGGGCCCCCACACAAAATTTTCGTAAAATCTACAGTTTTCAATTTAGAACTACCAAATTTGGTATACTATCTCACGGTTATCTAACTTAGACGGTTTTTGGAAGGAGTCGGAGCCCGGATTCAAGGGGGCCCCATACAAAATTTTCGTAAAAAGTTCCATTTTTTACTCTTAAGATCTGCAACAGAATTCAGCACTCCAATACTATATCTACGTTCTAAGGCGCTCTTTAGCTCTTTGAGGCCCATGCGCCATGAACCACCAACTAACCAACCAGTCTACGGTCTAAGTTAGAGACCTTAGATAACAATCAATGGCAAATATATGCGGTTAATGGTGTATCAAAAACACAAATCAATACATTTTAGCTTTCACTTTCAACGGGCAGCTTATCAGGAAGAAATCTAATGTAATGTAAATAGAGAGTTCCAGATATTCAAAATGCAAAACGGTAAGAAAAAGATGATGAATGCCAATGTAAAATCGTATGCATGCGACATCACATAGGCACATTGCATTTCTGTGTCGCGGGATTCTCAGAAGCACACGCCAGATGTACGGCAGTTCTATAGATGTCCCCTCGAAGGTAAGTATTCCCATTCCTTTTTCTTTCTTTTTTTGTTTCGCAAAATTAAATTAACTAAATCAAAAAATTTAAAACAAGTTTACTGGAAAATTGCAGGAATATCATTTTCATTCATTAACTTTCACCCGCTGAACTTGGTGGTTCAACAAATAGTATTATGTACCTAGCAAATACCTGGTATTCCTGCTAGTACAAATTATATTAATGATTTCTTTGCGTCGAGTTCAATCTAGTATGTCCATAAGGGCGTTTGGGGCCGTATGAAAAATACATTTCAACGTGTGCCGCTCCGGGTGCGGAGTGATCTAGGCGCTGGCTTCTGACCACTCGTCGAGAAGGATCCTGGTTCAAATCCCGGTGTGTCATGGACGTTGTGATTGACTTCTAGCACTGGCTGTCCCCCTTCCCAGGAACCAGTGGCCCACAATTAGGAACGTCTGACTGCTTATAGCCCACTGAATTGATCACGGTGGTCGTTAAACCCCAACTAAAGAAACAAAACAAAAATTGCGACGTGTCGATTGCTACTTGTTATGGAGCCGCATGAGAAGTACGTTTTTGATATCAACGTTACCACTTCCATGTAGGCTGGCCATAAAATGTTAGGAGACCGTGCAAAATTGCACTTTTGTTTTCACCTTGTCAGCGCTTCGGTATATGGTTGAAGTATACGTATATACACTGAGTGGCCACTTTATTATGACCACCCCCTCAGTATTTCGTTGGGCCACCTTTTGCCTTTAATACTGCGTCGATTCTTCGTGGTATGGACTCCACAAGTTGTTGATAGGTGGTTTGTGGAATCTGAGACAATGCTTGATGAATAGCACTTTCCAGGAGTGTGAGATTGAAGGGTTGTGGATCCAGCTGTCTGATGGCTCGTTCAACTTCATCAAACAATTTCTCAATGGGGTTGAGGTCTGGAAATTGTGGGGGCCACCTAAGCAAAGTAAACTCACCGGCATGTTCCTGAAACCAATCCTGTACAATACGAGCACTATGACAGGACGCATTATCTTGTTGAAAGTAGCCTTCGCAATTGGGATAAACCATCCACATGACAGGATACACTTGGTCCGCAATGATTTCTAGATATGATGTGCCAGTCAAACGTTGATCAACACGAATTAAAGGGCCCAAAGCATGCCAGGAAAACATTCCCCAAACCATAACGTTGCCTCTACCAGCTTGAAGGGTTGTAGCAAAGCATTTGGCGTCCATGCTTTCGTGCTGTTTCCGCCAAATTCTGATTCGGCCATCGGCATGGTGCAACTGAAAAGGTGATTCATCGGATCACATTATTTGTTTTCAATTATCGACTGTTCAATCTTTGTGTTCCTGTGCGAACTGGAGATGTTTTCTCTTGTTAACTGCAGACAGCAAAGGTGTTCGAACAGGCCTTCGGCTGCCATATCCTATCCGATGCAGTGTACGGCGAACAGTGCGTGCAGGGATCATTTGAGGGGGATCCTTGATTAAGATGGTCTGTAATTTGCTACACTGTTGCCCTTCTGTTGTCTATTACCAGTCTTGACACTCTCCGTTCCGCCCGAGCAGTCACTGGTCGATGACGACCACACGTTGCACGTAGAGACCCAGTTTCTTTGGCTGACAGTCCAGTTTTTAAACACTTTAACAACAGCTGCTCTGGAACATTTCACGAATGCGGCGGTTTCGGTGATACTCGCTCCATGGCTTCGAGCTCCTACAATCATCTCATGTTGAAAGTCCGTCAAATCGCATTTTTTACCCATCTCGTCACCCCAAAATCATTTCTACTTCTGTCGCAAGCACTAAGCTTTCCCTTTTATACTGGCCTCGCCCATCTGGCGGCAACAGCGTGCAGCCACAGCTCATTTGCAGGTGGTCATAACAAAGTGGCCACTCAGTGTATAGTTGGACCATTTCAGCACGTAGTTTGGTTTATATAGAAAATAAAGATAATGTTACATTTTTACTCAGTTACAGCACATTAATCTCAAAGGCTTTTTCTTGAAATCTTTAATCCGCCGTGCTCATATTCACACCGTTAACATAACATGTCAAGTTATTAATGTTGAAGTTTTGCTCTGTCACAAAACTTTAGTTACACGTACTTAGGCGTAAACTTTTTTAGGAATTTTTAGTCCAACGTATTCATAAGGTTTCGATAACATGCCAGGTTATGGTATTGCGTTTTGACAGAGGCACAAAAATTAATAAACAGGCCTTAAGCCTTTTTATCAGTTTAGTTTTCAATCAACCGTGCTCATATACATAAAATTTTCCGAGAAAGTCAAGTTTATTGTGCTGTGCTTTTACTCGAGTACAAAACTATAAACAGCCATTAACATTCACCCGCTGAACTTGGTGATTCCTCAATTCATCCATTAACAAGTCTTTTAAATAATTGTACGCCATGGTCATATTGATAATGTTTGATGACAAGTCAGGTTAATGATGTTGCGCTTATTAAAGATTTTTTAAAAAGGTAATAGAGGCTAATAATTATTGTTTGAAGCCTAAGTAAAAGCTCATTTTTAACTTGACTTGTCATGCAATCTTTATGAATACGGCATTTATTTTATTTTGTGCATTTTACATAGCGTGTGATTTTTTTTTGTTTTGGCATTTGTTTTATTTTGTGTTGTACTTGTTACATAGCGTTTCGCATTTTTGTTATGCTTGTGACTTGTGATTGCATTTTGAATTTTTATTTGTTTGACATTTCGGATTACTTTTTGACATTTTATGTTTTTGACATGCTATTTTGAAAATTTTGTCTTTTTTAATTTTGCGTTGTGTTTTACATTCTTGTATCTTCGGCAGGATTGCATTCTTGAAAAATTCAAACACAAGTTAGTAAAAGGTATAATTCAATTAGTGAAAAATACCAGCACATTTTAGTAAAGGGTAAAATTATAAGAAATTCCTTTTAAAAAGTCTAGCACGTTAACATTGTCTCTGTGGGCCAAAGAAGTTCGAATTACTTTTTATCTTGCCAGCGTTTCCCTTCTGGGTGGATTTTTTGGAATCTGTGCTATCGCTCTCGATTTTAGCCATAGTTGTTCTCTGCTGTTTCGCAATTTCACTGATTATTTTGTACAATCACAGTTTTTCAAGTTTGTTTTGTGTACAATCACCCATCCTTCAAGTTTGTTTTGTGTTCTGGGAAAGCCAAGTACATTGTTTTCACTTAATGACCAAATTGTTGGTGGGAAAAGCGGAGGGCTTCTGCTCGGATTGTTTCTTCTGCTTCCACGAAATTTTCCAAGAACATAATTTTCCTCAAACCACTGAATTACAGAATCTGCATATTCTAGCAAAATTGATTTCACTTCTTCAAAAGCAGTTGGAATTTCATCAGATAAAAGAAATGCGAGTGCTTGCAAATGTCTGACTTTGAGAGCAAACTCGCTGTTTTCCCCATATTCCGAGGCTATGCCAGAGGATGGATATTCCTCCGCACATTTTTTCCGAGATAAAACCAACAACATTTCTGTGTGCTGCTTCCAAATTCATTTTTAGCAGTATTATAATGGTAGCTATTTCAAAATCTATCATTAGACGTATATTGTGGTGCCAGCTGAATATACAAACTATGTCTGATGCATAGTTTTGTAGATCCTGCAAAAATATTGTATAATAGTATAATATTTTTCATTCTTGCTGGAAAGTAACCCATAAACTAGTGGGACAAATCTTTGCATCTCTGGATTCGTTTCAACCATAGCATGAATGGTACATAATTGCATAAAAAGGGTTGGACAAGTTTCAAATGTCCCTTCCATAATCCAGAGGGTGCTTCTTTGAGCTTTCGTAAATTATCTTCTGTTAAAAATAAAATAATTCTTTGTTCTCCAAATGCGTTATCTCTGCCAAGAAAATTTACACGATCACTTTCCTGTAAATCTATTGAGGCATCGATCCCTTCTGAAGTCGTAGGCTCCGCAAGCATGTCTTCTCTTCGTATTCGTTTAACAACTTGCCTTAGTGCATTCATATTAGGCATGTAAGCTGTATTTACTGTAGCCATTGGCGTTGTCACGGTTTGAATAATTTGTGCAGGGGCTTCGTCCGTATTTCTCGCTCGTTCTTTTACTTGCGCTCTTGCAACAGCAACATCACTTTTCTCCGGTCTTGGAGCATGATTATGTGGTTTCTCATTGCGCATCCTGTGTTCATCTCCAATTAGAATAGTACTAGCAAAGCCAGTAAAATTTCCATAATTTCTTTCAATACAGTGCCAATACCGTAAATCACCCCGCACTCTGTTATGGCAAAATAAATACCCTTTCCATTTCAGCAAATCATTTCCTTTTTGTGAGTTAACTATGTTGCATACTTCATCTGCATAGTGCCTTCGGAAAACAATGCACTTTCTCTTTCCAAAATATTTAAAATGATATATTTCCACTATTATCATTTGACAACGCATAACAAAGGTTTCAACAAGCAAGTTCCCTGTTTGCCAGTCAGCTACGAACTGATGAGCAACCATTCAATAAAACACTCAGAATACAGAAGATCACGTGAAACCTGTTCCTCCAGTTAGGGTTTAGGCGAAGTTCAAGATTTTCGTAACTGCGGTCACAAGAAGAGGTTAAGTTTAGGGATCGGCATCTTATCTTTTGTTTTACCGAAACGCAGAGGTACATGTATTTTACATCAGGGACGCTCCAAGAGAGGGATCAACGGATGCGAAGCACCCGGGCGTCAGGTTCCGGGGGAGGTAGCAGGCGCGGACTGGGCCGCTGTACTCTGGGCCGGTTGGCGTGATGCTAATTCTCAAAAATAAATTAAATTTTTTTTTCTGTGCTGCACCATGCGTATGAAAGAAAATTGTTATACTGAAAAGACAATTTGTTTACCCCGTAACTTATTAAAAAAAAGGACCTACGTCTCTACGTGCCAAATGGTCTGTAAGCCAAACACAGTTTTTCATGCAACACCTTCCCCCGACTTTCTAGGTTCAGATCCGTCTCGTTCGACTTATTTCCTGTACCGCACCTCTCTTTCGCTAATTGTAGTTAATTCCCGTGAAACGGGTGTTTTACGTTGGGGCGTATTCCCGTGTGCCCTGAAGACTATACTGAAAGCGGTGAACCCCAGGGGAAAAGTATTCCGTCAAAGGCAACAGAAATCCAATGCCAGAGCAAAACTTTGTTCGTTGGCATTACATCCAAACAATTTAGGCGAAGTAGGAAGTGTGTTTTTCTACTACGACACCAGAAGATTCTCAGGCAATTACGATACAGATGTGTCCTTAGGACCTCTCTTTCAAGACGTCCAAAGGCCGGCACTAGGGGATGGGGAGGAATACAGTGCGGTTATTCTTTTTTGTTGGAGGCAGAAATTCTTAAGCTTATTCTTCCTCAAAACTTTGCCTGGTTACTAGTAAGTACTGTCTCATGCCTCAACCATTGCCCAGATTTGTTGTTTTTGTTTTTACTCTTTGAGTTAACAGCGGGAAAATATCTGAACTGCGTTGTTTCAGTTGGAAATATTTTTTTACTTCAGCAACAGGGCTTCACGTATAATTGCAAAATCCTTCGATAGAATAGACATACCTTACATAAAAAAATTCATGAGAAAATAGAGTAATAATAGGGAAAATATTCTAAAACCAAGAAAAGAAATTGCAGAGCCGAAAAAGCTAGGTAGAAGAAACAGAAGGCTTTGAGAAAAAGTTCATATTTAAAGAAATCTGTAGTCGCTTAATGAGTAAGTGGTAAAAATCAACACAAAATCATGTGCTGTATTTGAAAAAAAATTATAAGCAAGTAGGCCTCGTGAATGTCCACAGTTTCCCCTTTTCATCCTGTCGACATTACAACCACCACAGAAAATAAAATAACCAATACATAACAAAAATACCCATACAAAGTAAAATGCCCAAAACATAAAAACAAGTAATCACACAAAATGAAATGCCCAAAACATTAAAAAAACTGTAACCACACAAATAAAATGTCCAAATCATGGTAAGAAATTCTGTTAAAAGCACAATGAAGATAAACAATAGGAGAAATATATGTTTTTAAAACTTAATACAAGTGTCAAAACTGAAATAAAAAGAAATAAAAAAGAAATATTCCAAATTTCATTGTTACTTTAGATATTTTGACCTGTTGACATTTCGTAAGCTGCACTTGCATTCGGTCAAAAATATTACTTGCAAGGACTCTGTAGTAACTTTTAATCGCTGTGCTCATATTTATAAGGTTTGCATAACAAATCAAGTTAATAATGTTGCGCTTTCACTTAGGCACCAAATATTAATTATTGGCCGCTAGGCCTAGGCCTTTTAAAGAATTTTAATAAGCGTAACACTCTTAAATTGATTTGTCATGCAAACCTCATATGATCACATCATTATAAAAATTACTAAAAATGCATATGCCTAGGCCTCGGGCGAATCTACTGTATTAATGCTTTGTGCTCGAGTAACATTTCAACAGAATTAATTTGATTTTCTATGAAAACTATATAAAAAACAGCTCGGAGGACTGAAAACTATCAAAAAGCCCTAGGCCTTAATAGTTTCAACCTCAGTAAAGCGCACTGCTCAAATCTTGGACTTGCCGCCCCGGTGGCGCAGTGGTCTAAGGCGTTGGCCTCTGATCATTCGTCCAAAGGGGTCCGGGTTCAAATCCCTGTCAGGCATGGATGTTGTGTTTGTCTTACGACACTGGCTCTCTCCCTTCCCTGGAACCAGTGACCCTAAATTAGGGACGGGCGACTGCTTATAGCCCATTGAGTTGCTCACGGTGGTCGTTAAACCTCCAAAAAAAAAAAATCTTGGACTTCTATGCAAACCTTATGAAAATTAGCACGGCGGACTGAAAATTGCTAAAAAGGCTCAGGCCTACGGCTTTATAAATATTGTTTTGTACCAGACTAAAAGTGTAACATTATCTTTAGTTCCTATTAGCAGGGGTACCCGGTATTTCCCGGGTAAACATTACTATTTGTAAAATCACCAAGTTCAGTGGGTGAAAGTTAATGAATGAAAAAGGTATTTCCGTAAATTTCCGGTAAACTTATTTTAAATTTTTTGATTTAGTTAATTTAATTATACGAAACAAAAAAGAATTTACATTATTTACATTACATTGTATTTCTGCCTGATAAGGCACCCGTTGATGGCGAAAGCTAACGTTTATTAATTTGTGTTTTTAATACACCATTAACCGGATATTTTTGTATTTTATTGTTATCTACGGCTTCTAACTTAGACCGTAGGTGGGGTATTGGTGTGCTGCATTGGGATGCAGTTCTTAAGAGTAAAAAATGTAATTTTTACGAAAATTTTGAATGGGGTCTCTTCACACCAGGTACGGACCCCTTCCGTCTGTGGTCTAAATTAGAATACAATGAGGTAGTATACCAAATTTGGTCGTTCTACTTTGGAAACTGTAGATTTTACGAAAATTTTGTATCGGGGGGAGGGGGTGCTCTGAACCCGGGCTCCGACCCTTTCCGAAAACCGTCTACAGTCTAAGTAAGAATACCATGAGATAGTACACCAAATTTGGTGGCTCTAAATTGAAAACTGTAGATTTTACGAAAATTTTGTGTGTGTGTGGGGTCTGACCCCCTGGCCCCGACCTATTCCAAAATCCGTCTACCGTCTAATATTTTTAGTGCTAAAGAAAAAGCGTAATATTCCTATCCTATCTGAGTGTCCAAACCTTATAAATTTGATCAGTGGGAAAGACGTTCGAAATCGTACGTTTTCCTGCATTCGTTTTGTATGTAACCAAAATTTGTAAACGCGACGAATTGACGCAGGCGACGAATTGACGCAGGCGACGAATTGACATAGTCGACGAATTGACGCTGGCGAAGAATTGACGTGACACCTTCAGAAACAGAGGGAGCTGAGAGCGGAAAGGGAAAGATATTTTGACTGATCCTGAAAAGCAATGACTGCTTTGTTTGATGCAATATTTCTACAAACGTACAAGAGAAAATCGCCAGTACGTTAACGAATTGCTCAGGAGTGACTTGATGAAGTGAGGTAAATAGAAGTTCCTTTCGAAAGAAGTGGGAATCATGCATTGCGAAAGAATAAACGAATATTTAAAAGAGGAATTACCGGTCATATTACCTAGGAATGATTCGAAGCTGGAATTTTTTCTATTAAATTAAACCACCCGAATCTATTGATGATGGAACATATTGATATATGTTTTGGTTGTGAGCCAGTACGTGTATATTCACAAACTAACCTACCATATATGTGTTGGCTTGCCTTTTCTGTTGGGCTTTATGTTTTTTGTATTCTAGGGAGAGGAGGGCTATGTCAGGCCTCGCGGCCTTTTCCCTCCTTTTCCTAGTTGCTGTAGTGGCAACTGAAAGAATAAATAAATGAAATCAAATGAATAGAAAGGCCCAAATTTATTTTGAAGGATTCTATTCAGGCCAGGGTGGTTGAAATATGAGGAGAAAGTACGACGTCACAAACATGAAGCTTTCTCAACAGACGACCAAGCAGACGACGACAGCCATCGTAAGACTCACAGTCGTTTTGAGCCATTGGGTTATGTACGTGACAAGTTTGGTTTTCGAAATTTGAAGTTATTGTTTTTAGAAACGATCTGTTGTTGCGCTCACGGATGTCACAACAATTCCGGGCGACCACCTCTTGGAATTACTTTTCATAGGTAAGTAACGGAAAAACATTTAATATGGAATCTTTTAATTTCCTAAGAGCAGATAGTAGTCAAGCTCGCATATGAAAATTTTTCAAGTGGAAGATAAATTAATTATTTTTTATAATTCATTTATGTGGTCTGTTGGTCTGTAAACAGACCTAAACACCTAAAAGATTTTTATTCGGGCCATATTTTTAGCCAATAATTGCATTTTTTGAAAGTTTGTGCTCTAGCCCTAAAATAAAAGTCTTGGTGCTCTAGAACAAACCCCAACACCGTCAGCTAAATAGCTGTAAAAGCGAGATTACTGAGTGAAAAGCCGAGAAATTGAGATTGTGGGATTGAAGAGCCAGTGTGCTATAACTCTCCTCGAGAAAACCAGAAGGGTTAAGGAGACCGAATGCCGCCCCGGTGGCGCAGTGGTCTAATCGATGGCCTCTGGTCATTCGTCCGAACGGGGCCCGGGTTCGAATCCCGGTGAGTCATGGATGTTGTGTTTGTCTTACGGCACTGGCTCTCTCCCTTCCCTGGAACCAGTGACCCTAAATTAGGGACGGGCGACTGCTTATAGCCCATTGAGTTGCTCACGGTGGTCGTTAAACCTCCAACCAAAAAAAAAAAAAAAAAAAAAAAAGGAGACCGAAATACTACTAAAAGGGGAAGGAGATCACACACTACTTTTTAGACCCCCAAAAAACCCCTCTTAACACCCTCTTCCCCCAAAAAAATCCCCTCTGGAGGGGCATTGGTCGGGGAAAAGCTTAGGTAGCCAAAGTGTTGACTTGCCATTAAACGGCAGACATAGGACATTTACTAATCCAGAAGAGAAAAATGAAGGTGATTCGTATGAAAACGGTCAATAAAAATAATTGAAACCAAAATACAACAATAAATATTAACTAGTTTTCATAAAAAAACTAGAAACAAGAGAGGGAAAGCCTAGCTCAAAATTGCAAGTCACTTCTCAACAACACATCTTTGCACCTTCCTGCAAAAGTATCAATATCAGCCCTAATTAAAAATCTAGGTGCTCTAATGCAACAACAGACGGTTGTCTGGGTATCAAATAGCATATACTGTATGAAGTGAGTATAAAATAAAAACCCACAACAACGTCAGGCAAATATCGTTAAAATTAAGATTATCGAGTGAAAAACCTGGAAATTGAGCTCCGAGCCAATGTGCTCTAACTCTCCTGGAAAAAAAACAGAAGAGTTAATGTAGTGTAGGATCTCACTACCAAACGGCAAAAGAGATCCTACACTACATTTTTTGGCCCAAGAAAAGTTTCAACACCCCCGAAAATACCCCCTACAGGGGGCATTGGGTGGGAAAAAGCCTAGGTGCATCAAAATGCTGACTAAACCAAGGAGGTTATATTACTGGAGACACCACTCGTATCCAAGCAGCATTACCGCCATAAAGCACCGTCTGTGCTGCAAATGACGTCATGAGCAGGCACGACGCAGCCGCAGAAGAGAAGCTACTTGGAAACCAATGGAACAAAAGCTTCTAAGCGTATAAACAGATAAAATGAGTAATTCAATAATCTTTATCAATGATACACAAGCTTACTGTTTCATCAACGGTATAATTTAGTTCATTTTTGCCTGCTTGTGACGTCACACCACAGATTAGCTGTGACCTATGGCGGCAGAGCCAGTGGTGTCTCCAGCAATATAACCTCCTTGGACTAAACATTAAATAGTAAGCATAGTAAATTTTACCAAACCTGAACGGAGAAATGAAGGTGATTCGTGTGATAACGGTCAGTAAGAATAGTAAAAGCCAAAAAAAGCAGTAAATATTAAATAGTTTTTGGTAATAGTTGGTACCTACACTGATCCCCCAGAATCCAGACGAAATGTTTCCTAAATTCTAAATACCTGGAAGTAGCCGTAACGCCCTGAACATTGATAAATCAACTAATAATATCCTTAAGAACAGTATATCAATGATTAATATAATAAAGAAGGGCGAATTTATTATTATTAAAAGCAAATTGCGGATTTCATGCCTCGCACAGCGTTAATAGCTATAGCATAGTCTGCTCATGTCAGTTTTGAGATGGCTGTCGTGACGTCACAGTCATGACGTTTTGCTTGCTTTACTTAGATTGCTTTGAGCCAACGAAGAGTGCTTTCTCCCCGATTTCTAACCTCCTTGATCCAGGCTTGATATTTCAAAAGCAGGGGACTGGCTTTCTTGCAAAGCAGGCAATTGAACGCCAGGAAAATACTGTTAATTTTAAGTTGCTTTTCCTACTTTATGATTTTAAAATTTAGCACAATTTTTTTCATGGAAATAGTTTTTAAAAAGTTGTGCAATGCGAGGGAGAGGCAGCTCTGTCAGTGTGTGTGTGTGTGTGTGTGTGTGTGACCCTTCCACAAAGTCTTTCCATCAATCTTTTTTCTTAGACCAGAGAAACACCCCCTCCCCCCCGCTTAGATTAGCTTCTGGATTCGTCCCTGAGTACCGTTCAGTCTAAACAGAGGACTGGTGTTTCCCCGTTTCCGAAACTAACGTGCAGTCTCTATTCCTTATTTCATGTTCCAAGCGTGAGTGCTAACCGGATTTCCTGAGCCGTAGAAACCAAACGAAATCCTACTTTCCTTCGCACGCTTCCTTAATAACATTCTGTAGCACTCCAGCTGCTTGTCATGCGATTTTGTTTCTACTTTTGTCATTATTTTTTTACAGAGAATTTGTAAACAAACTAAAAATGCATATTATATTAGATAAGAGAAAATGTTTGAACAGTGAAATCTCTCGGAGAAACCTTCATAACTCACTTCTATTTCTATCAGTTTGTGAGAGGTTATTCAAATACAATGAACCGAAGCAAATAAAATTTAAGTCTTTGAAGCCGCATGATTTAAATTTGCGGGCAAACCAAAATAAGGAAATTATGTTTTTCTGTAAGTTCCGTTACCGAAAAACGTACACCGGTGTACACTGTGGCAATAAATATAAACTCGTCCAAGCGGGGAATATTTTTTTGATTGGAGGTTTAACGACCACCGTGAGCAACTCAATGGTCGCCGGTCCTTAATTTAGAATCACTGGTTCCAGGGAAGGGAGAGAGCCAGTGCCGTAAGACACACACAACATCCATGCCTCAGCGGGATTCGAACCCGGACCCCTTTCGGACGAATTATCAGAAGACATCGCTTAGTCCACTGTGCCAATATTCAGTAGCAACGATATTGGAAATCACTTGTACTGCTGGAACATTTAGAGTGTTGGCACTAAAATTGCTAAGATACTCTCAAAACGCCATTTATTCTACAAACAGCACCCATCCACAAACCTGCCGTACCACGCCATAATAATGCGGCCAGTCGGAAACTCCTGCGGTCTATAAATACATTATGCGATCAAAAGTATCTGAACACCCCTTCTGAGTAGCGGATTTGTCTATATACGTCACAGCCATGTTCCATGCTGATATAAAAAGATGCACGCAGCCTGACAAATATCGTAGACAAGCATCAGCAGTACGGCAGACAGTGACTTTTAACCTGGCACAGTAATAGGACGCCATCTTTGCAATAAGTTAGTTCGGGAAATTTCTGCCCTGCTGCAGCTTCACCGTTCAACTGCAACAGAAGAAGTGGAAACCTCAAAGAGCAAAAGCAGGGCAATCGCGATCATGTAGGCCACGTAAAATAACATAGCGGGACCGCCGAGTGCTGAAGTGAGTGGTGCGATGAAATCGCCTTTCCTCGGTTGAAACACTCACCATGGAGTGCCAAAATGCCCTGGAAGCAACGCCAGCACTGTTACGGTTCGTCTAGAGATGAAAGGAATGTGTTTGCACAGCCGAGCAGCAGCAAGCAAGCATAGCGTAGCAAGATCAACGCCGAGCGTCGCTTGGAGTGGTTTAAAGCTCGGCACCAGTGGACGCTGGAGAAGTGGAACCTCGTCTTCTAAAAGTCTGACAGACGAGTCTGGGTTTGCAGGATGACAAGCGAACGCTATCTTCCCGACTGTGTTGTTCCAACTGTGAAGTTCGGTAGAGATGGCATCATGCTCTGGGGCTGTTTTTCATAGTTTGAGCTGAGCCCTCTAGTTCCAGTGCCCGGGAATCATAACGCTGCGGCCTAAAATGACATCCTCGACAAATATATACTTCCACTATTATGGAGCAGCAACCTAACAAAATCTAGTGGAAATCCTTCCTGCAAAGTGGAGGATGTGATAGGAGCATACTATGGACCAACTCGATATTAATTCCTTTTCTATTACAGGGAGGTTGTGGATAGGCAAGTGTACGATCAGATAGTGTAGGTCACATAACTTCCTGCTATACAGCATACCTATGACTGTGCTGATGAGTAAATCCAAGTGAGTTCAATTGCAGGTAGATAGTCGGTGCGAAGAAAATGGGGTGCTCCATCTGTGCGACAACAGAACGTTTGGGGTTTTCGCGTACGATAGTCGCACATGTGTACTAGGAATATATAAAACCCACCGACTAGCACGTACTGAGGAAACTGTGGCCGTAAACGGGGCGTTGATTTCCAGGTGAGCTCCATAGAGGGCCACAGTGGAGAAGATAACGTAAGCATTTATTGACGGGGCACCTAGGAATAATTGTGCAAAAGCCATACGATATATCTCCACTGGTCCACCGCAGCCGACGCCCACATCTAGTTCCCTTGTTAACAGCCCATCACCGGGTTATGAGGCTGCAGTGGGAGATGGAACATCACCACTGGGCCACAAAAGAAAGGAAGCGGGGAAGCTCGGTCCGAAGAATAAAGGTTCCAACTACAAAATGCCGACGTAGGATGCGTGTGTTGCGTAGATCACAAAGGTCATGGATCCGAACTGTCAAGTCGGAATTTTACAGCCCGATGGAGGCGGTGGGATGTTCTGGGGAGTGTTTACGTAGGCTACTTTCAGGCTTCTTGTACCTATCAAGACCACCTTCATCTCAAAAGGCTATATTGACGACCTCGCCGGGATCAATGGGTTTATGCTGACAGTTTTTCCAGACCAAAATGGGGTGTTCCAACTAGACAATGCGCCGTGTCCTAAAGCCAATATCGTCTAGGTCTGTTTCAAGGAATACGGGGATGATCTCCTCCCATGGCCGCCCATTTCGGCAGACACAAACCCAGTTGGACATATTTGGAACTATATGGATCACCACAGACACTGGACGAGTTACGGGCAGCACGTATACGGATATGGTACGGCATATTAGTGGGAACATTCCTGGGACTTGTGGAATTCATGTCTCGTCGCATGTTCGCAGTGGTGGCGGTCGGGGAGACGAGTGCAATTTTATGTAGGTGGTCATAATGTTTTGCTCCTACACTGTATACTAGTATTGCATTTTATACAATAACAGGAACTCAAATTATAAGTCTAATGATTCAGTATGCCAGACTAACTCTCACTAACACGGAAAACCTTAATGCAAGTAACGTACGTATAAGTGCAATTTAATATATTATATTTACAATTCAAAGAAATCTGGCCCGGGTCAGGTCGGATCAGTTGCGTGTCATCGATTTAGGGACCCTGATGAAGTGCTAATGGGTCCAGGTCGTGTCTGAGTCATAAAACGTGACCCGATTACATACCTGATTCTGACCAATATCTGAGTCAAAGTGGAGCAACCCAGCTATAATTTAGTTTAGCTGAATCCTGAAAAGACTAGTTCCACAACAACCACGGCTTTCAGCATTTGGACTAAGGCTCAATGTTTTGCAGACACTAATGCCTGCGTCATAGACCACTCGACTACCATCCCGTGTCTGAACCACGTATATTTCCTTTTTGTCGTGTGACATTCAGATTTAGCGTATAAAATATGAATGCAGGAATGATTTTCTCAGAATGCTGCGGCTTCTCGTGCAGCTCCTGAGAGTTTTACCTGGGTCGTAATCTATGTTCTGGCAATACTGTAGGTATGTATTTATACACTGAGTGGCCACTTTATTATGACCACCCCCTCAGTACTTCGCTGGGCCACCTTTTGCCTTTATTACTGCGTAGATTCTTCGTGGCATGGACTCCACGAGATGTTGATAGGTGGTTTGTGGAATCTGAGACCATGCTTGATGAATAGCACTTTACAGGAGTGTGAGATTGCATTGTTGTGGATCCAGCTGTCTGATGACTCGTTCAACTTCATCCCACAAATTCTCAATGGGGTTGAAATCTGGAGATTGTGGGGGCCACCTTAGCAAAGTAAACTCACCGGCATGTTCCTGAAACCAATCCTGTACAATACGAGCATTATGGCAGGACGCATTATCTTGTTGAAAGTAGCCAATGCCATTGGGATAAAGCATCCACATGACAGGAAGCACTTGGTCCGCAACGTTGTTTAGATATGATGTGCCAGTCAAACGTTGATCAACACGAATTAAAGAGCTCAAAGCATGCCCGGAAAACATTCTCCAAACCATAACGTTGCCTCCACCAGCTTCAAGGGTTGTAGCAATACATTTGGGGTCCATGCTTTCATGCTGTTTCCGCCAAATTCTCACTCGGCCATCGGCATGGAGCAACTGAAAACGTGATTCATCGGACCACATAATTTGTTTCCAATTATCGACTGTCCAATCCTTGTGCTCCTGTGCGAACTGGAGACATTTTCTCTTGTTAACTGCAGGCAGCAAAGGTGTTCGAACAGGCCTTCGGTTGCCATATCCCATCCGATGCAGTGTACTGCGAACAATGCGTGCAGAGATCATTTGAGGGAATCCTTGATTAAGATGGTCTCTAATTTGCTGCACTGTTGCCCTTCTGTTGTCTGTTACCAGTCTGGACACTCTCCGTTCCGCCCGAGCAGTCACTAGTCGATGACGATCATACGTTGCACGTAGAGACGGGAACAGCGTGCAGCCATAGCTCATTTGCTTAAAACTGTCAGGTGGTCATAATAAAGTGGCCACTGAGTGTATATGCAGACACATGGGCTTATGCCTAGTCAGGAAAAAGTATTATACCTAAAATTTCCCCACTCCGTCGAATGCATTGCAAACGGAAACCAGCTGCAATAAGCTAGTATTTCCCCCTAGTTCCCTGACATCAAAAGCGGATTAACTGTTTGCGCGGGCAATTGCCCCAGAGATTTCTGATGAGAGAGCTATTTAACTGAATCTTAATGTCTCCTACCAATGTCTCAGGAACTTTAGGCGTACTGTGAGAGACATCCTTTTTATGAATCCAGTAGCGCTGTATTTTTGCGCAAATTGCGTTTATTGCTTTTAGTAGCCTTTCATGAGGTAAAATTACTTTCCGAACTCACTTCTCAGTTTTTCGTACGTTGCCGATTTAAACGAATGGTCTATGACAAAGCAACGTTTTATCAGAGTCACGTTCAATAAACCGCCTTCTTCCTTTCCTGATATACCGTGTTTCCCTAACTTGCTATGAGATGTGCAAGCCTGATTTGTGATGCTTTCCATCGATCAATGATAGCAGTAAATTCACGGCAGAAATGAGGTATGCGACTTAATTTGTTCAAAAGGTATAAATAGTTCCAGTATTGGGACATCATGATCGCTTTGTTCTGTATCTGGCCCATCAGCGTAGCCAATTACAGCAATATATGGTGTTCCTTCAGCAAAACTTTAAATATATGTACGTATACACTGAAGTGCTAAAAAACAGGGATACCTCTCTAATACCACGTTGGTCCTCCTCGTGATGCCATAACGGCAGCAACGTGACGGAACATGTACTCCACGAGATCTCTGTAGTATTGTGGAGACAGTGCACACCATGCTTCCAGAAGAGCGTCCCACAATTCCATAATATTCGCCGATGGAGGATTCTTGGGATTGACAGCAACTTGAACAGCATCCCAAATGTGTTCGATGGCGTTTAAATCCGGCGAACGAGGAGGCCAAGTCAGGATGCCAAACTCCGTGGAATGTGCCTACAGCCCTACTTGGGCAACTTTGGACGTGTGAAGTGGCGCATTGTTGTTTGGAAAGAGATCGCACCTGTCAGAATGGTTGCATGACATGAACGGGTGGAAATGATCCCGAAGAATGGTTACGTAGCCTCCACCGATCAGAGCGGTCTGCAGATGTATAAGGGGTACTAAGGAGTGTCATCTGAAAACACCCCACACCATAACAGACCCACAGCTGGCCTGCACTGTCCCTTGTAGGCATGAGGAATCCATTGCCTTGTGGGGTTCTCGTACCTGGAGTCGGCCATCTGCACGAAACAGTTGGTAAGGCGCTAATCGGACCAGGCTATACGTTTTTAGTCGTCTTGCGTCCAATAGCGGTGTTTCCGAGCTCAGGTGAGGCGTACATCCTTGTGTCGTCGGGTCAACAATGGTACCCGGGTGGGCCGTTGGCTCCGGAACTCCGTAGAACAAAGTGAACTTTGCACTGTCCGAACGCTGATGCCACTACTTGCCTCAGTATATAATTGCGTTGTGGTTTGCGGAAATATTCCACGCCAGGCGAATTTTACCGTGAGTGCCAGACGCCGCTGTAAACGGTCGTCCAGGGATTTTCTACGGCCACACCGGTCTCGCACTCTGGATCTCCTCCCTGATTTTGTGTAGTCCAGGTACACCGTTGAAATTGTTGATCGTGTAAATCCAAATTTCTGGTAATTTCCGGGATTCAGTAACCCATCTCGCGGACGCCATCTATATCACGTTTGAAATCAGTTAAATCCTGATAAGGTGCCATCTGAACTGCGAATGCTACTACTTGAGCTTGCGGAGATACCTGCCACTATATATACGTTGTTTGTGGACGATACCGTTTACCGCATGGGATGCGGTGGCATATAATGGAAATGGTGGCGCCTTTCCTAGTTCCTTTGGTACCTCAGTGTATACATTGATGTCCAAAACAAAAGGGCGAACATGATATTTAGCAATTACAGATCGTCATGGGGCTAAAAAACTTGCTAACCTATTCATGAAAGTACGGTGTGACGCATGAAAACATTCCAGGATGCGCAACCGGTATGAACATTTGCTGTGAGCATGTGAGAGCTGCAGAGGGTATATATAGGCAGGAGGCGGAGTCGTGTCTCTATAACGAAGTGAATTTCTCCGTCATTTTTATCCGCGCCGGGGCTCGAACCCGGGTCCCCTCATTCCGGAATAAGTTGCTCTACCAATTGAGCTACGCAGACGTTTTATTCTGATTCCTATCTGCCTTTATGTCGTGTGCGTCCTGCTGGCAGGTACGTCACATCTCCTGGTACGTTACATCATCTCCCCCTTATTTTTTTTTTTTTCGAAGTGCTGCTCTTAGTTTCCCTATCTCGCGGTGTGGAAATAACATCACACCATTGCGAGATTTTGAACGGTCGGGTCATCCGGATAGTTCGGGCGCCATTATAACGAAGTGAATTTCTCCGTCATTTTTGGTCTACGCCGGGATTCGAACCCGAGGCCGCTTATTCCGGAACAAGTTGCTCTACCAATTGAGCTACGCGGACATTTGTTCTGACTACTATCTGCCTTTATGTCGTGTGCGTCCTGCTGGCAGGTACGTCACATCTCCTGGTACGTTACATCTCATGTGAGCTCATTCTTCTATTCATGTGTTTCAGCGACGTAGGGACAAACTGTGCGTCTGAAATAACAAAAGGATGTCGCAGATATCCTAAGGATGCTTTTACCCGAGGAAGAAGAATCGGAATGCTCGAAGAACGCCGAATTGTGGCCGATGCCTCCAGAGAGTTTGGAGTAGCACACAACATAGTGTTGCGGCTTTACTCAGTCTTCAGGAGGCACAGAACCTCTGCCAGATATTTTACTGGAGGTCGTCCCCGCTGTGCGAGCCAACGAGATGAACGTTACCTAGCGATAATGGCAAAACAGGGTAGGAAAAGTACTGCCGGCAAGCTGGCTATTCATTTTCAAGCAAGCACAGGTGTGCGAATTTCGCTCAAAACAGTGTCAAAACGTCTAAATGCAGTAGGAGTATATTCCCGGAAACTCTCACGTTGTATACCTTTATGCAGAGCTCATCTTACATTCCGACATCAGTGGTGTCTGACGTACGTTGACTGGTCCTCAGATCAATGAGCCAAGGTTATTTTCACAGATGAAAGCCGCTTTATTCTTTCGTAGAATTCCAAGCGACAATTGATTTGCGGGAAACGTGGAATTGTGTATGACGCCAGCCAGCATCATCGTTGAACGGGGCAGATATGGCGGTCGCGGCGTCATGGTGTGGGCTGGTATCATGATCAATGGACGTACCAAACTTCAGGTGATTGATCACGGGACGATCACCTGATAGGGGTACTGTCATGGTGTGATTCTTAGCAACGTTTTTGTGTTCCGTACTGCTGTGTACACTGATATCATTCTTAGGGATGGTAACGTTCATTCTCACCACAAAATGGCTGTGGATAAAGTACGGGTTAGTGAGGATATCCAGCAGATAGAGTCTCCAGCGCATTCCCCTGATCTCAGTCCAATCGAACATCCATGGGGCGCTCACGGGAGACTTGTTGGGCAAAGGAATCTTCCACCAGAAACCATTCCAGTACATATCAAGGCTCTCCAGGAGTGGAAAAATTTATTCCAAGTGGTCCTAAACAACTTGGAACTAAGCATGACATACCGGTGCCAAACATGTATTGGGGTGCTGGGTAAACATGTTCTATACTGAGGACTTTGTCCTGTAGTCTGTGTATGCAGTGCTGGTGGAAGAGTGTCAGTGGACGACAGGTGAGCCTGAACCTCCTTGGTAACATTCTGTTACATATTACTCAAGGTTTTTGATGTAGTGCGTTTCATTGTACTCCTGCTATTACCATTGATACCACATAGAGATATAAAATCGCTTTTCTCGAATTCAACTGGTCAAGATGTACCTCATGTTTAAGTTTTTGACAGCAGTCTATGTACAAGGGTTGTCCCAAAACAGCAGATAAATTTTTATAAAAACAATATGCGTACCTTAATTATCTAGGAAGTGGTAATCTTTTTCGAAATACTGTTCATTGCATCGAATACAGGTGTCCCAACGTTCCTCCCACTTTTTGAATGTCTTCTGGAATTCTGGAATGCTGTTGAAGCACCCCTTCGCAGCTGTAATAAGTTGTTGATCAGTCTCAAATTGTGGTCCTCGTAATGTCTTTTTTAACATGGGAATCAACCAGAAGTCACATGGTGGCCAATAATACCTATAGTAGAGTCTGGACTATATGCAGATTCGGGCATCAACTTAATATTCATTTTCTCCAAATAAGAAACAACAGAACTGGTCATGGGCGGCCTTGCATTGGGCAGCACCTGAAAAGAAATGGGGAATCCGAGTTGAACAAATTCGTTTCATGTGGGAGTGCTCGGTTAAAATTCTGTGAGCTGATGATTTTGAAACGTGAACCATATCTCCGATATCTCTAATTGATAGGTGTCTGTCTTCCTGTATAATAACACCTATTGTATTGATGTTTACCTTGGTAACACTCGTTGAAAGTCTTCTAGACATAAATTTTTATAAGCCTCATGCGTACGATGGAAATAAGCCTCATGCGTACGATGGGTCTGACAGACTTCTAAGTCGACAGCAACATTTAACGGCACATCTTCTTTCCTCTTTCACATCCATTTTTTCGAAGAATCACAGCGCGCGAACACTTGTTAGGGGTTCACGAAACAACGCTTATTAGACTTCGCATTACCGACGGTGCATGCGTGATAAAGAGGTGTAGCCGGATGATATGGTTACTACAGCGAGTCCCGTATTTTCGAGACTCGTGCGAAGGTCGAACGCATTATTGCACATTTTTATAAAAACATTCTCAGTTGTTTTGGGACAAGCTACAGTATGTAATATATGTCGTTTCCTCAGCAAAATGATGATACCTCGTATCTTTAGACTCCAATAATACCTAGTAGAGTCCTACCTGAAAATCTGGTTTCAAACGATATGGCACATTGCATCACAGATTAAATGCCACACATTTTGAATTAGCGAAAGTAGTTTGCCACGCGAACAGGCACATGAAGAAAAGAAGAGCGGTGAAATGAGAAAAACTGTTATGTTGTAGCAAAATGTAGCCAGTTTGCTCTTCAGCATTGTCTTAAGCAATGGACGTTAGAGAGTTCACTTTCTGCATGAAATCGACGCATGCTAATGACGGTGGACGGTGGATCTAGTTCTGACGGAAAGGAAAGCTACGCGATGAAAATAGAAAGAGAGTTTTCTTTAAAATTCGTATTCGATGATATTGTTTTGCTATTTTATTGGTTCTCATTGCACAGCCACTGCATAAAATTAACATACATTGAAATATTTCACACGTTTCCCTTCCTTTTAGATTGGCATTTTTATTTCATATGTTTCAAACATTTTCTTTCTAATGCATTTTGTTTGTTTTATCGATGAAAAGTATGCAGTTGTTATACAGACTTTTTCAGCAGATATATATTTGGGAATCGATCAGCTTAAATTGTTTTTCCGCTAGACCAGATCCGTGATCTGTGATGAAAAGAAGCACACCTCTAGCTTCCATTTTATACTAATTTACTTTCTAGAAGAACCTACTGGAAAGGAAACTTCCAGTTTAGCATCAAACACGGGAAAACTCAAACTTGAGAAATCATGTATTATGCAAAAGTTAAGTATGATCTCACGTTATTTAAAAAAAAAGACATATTCAAAGCCCATTAACTTTTGAAAACACCGTTTCACGAAAAGAGTGCGTTGAAGGTAAAATGAATTTGACGGTATATTCGTAAAACACTAAAACACTCAAGCTTGACATCAGTTGATTATCAGATTAGCGGACTTAACGACCCGATATACATTCTTCTTGTTCAATTTATGGCCCTACATTTTCGTTTAAATAAAGAAAAAAAAAAACAGTTACTGTCTCGAAAAATTTGCTAAGTGCTCAGGTGCTCGAAATTTCCGTTTTAATCTTTCTGTTTTTCTTCCTGCTTTCTTTTTGTGTCTTTTTTATTTCCTTCTTGTATTCTTTTGAAAGAGGGGTGGGAAAAGCATTGGTACCCGGAAGAAATGATTTTGCGACTGGAAAGAAAAATCCAATGTATTTAATATTAGACCTCCAGGGGAAGAAGGAATTACTGTGGACATTATACAAGAAGCCAGTGAAGAAACTGAAACTGCACTCGCCCAAGTTTTCACTAGATGTCTCGATAAAGGGAAGATTCCTAAGGACTGGAACAATGCTACAATGATCCTGCTAAATAAAAAAAGGTGACATTGAGGATCTCAGGAACTACAGGCCCATCAACCTCCTATCAGCGGTTTATAAAATCTTCACTGAGGTTCTTTCACGTCGCTTGAAGGTAACAGTGGAGATGGCTCAACCGAGAGAACAAACTGGATTCAGGATTGGCTACAGCACTGTAGATCATATCCATGTACTTAGAGAACTAATTAAAAGAACGAGGGAATACGAACTACTACTATACACAGGTGAGCCATTCCATTACGACCACCCTCAGTCTAGAGAAATGAGCGCGCCTGGAGACCGAACGGTGGCACAGGTGAAGTTCACAGAGCAGTATATATATACAACCCAAGGACTGGCTTTCGGTTACTAGAGTGTTCGGAGTCAGAATGGGCCGATTTATCGGAGTTTGATAAAGGACAAATTGTGATGGCACGGCACCTCGGAACTACGATCTCGGAAACGGCGCGGCTTGCAGGTTGTTCACGTGCCGCTGTAATGAATACGTATCAAAAGTGGTGCACAGATGGCCAAACGACGAACCGTCGTCTAGCTGTGTGTCGTCCTGAACTCATTGATGCCAGAGGGGAGCGGAGACTGTCGCGCATTGTACACAGCGACCGAGTGGACACAGTGCGACAAATCACCCGCAGCTACAACAGTGCACTGTTAAAAATTAGTACTTAGAAATAAGCAAAATTTACTCATTTTTGAGTACATTCTGGGCTTATGCTTAGAGATTCAGACTACTGACGGAGGGACCCCACGTTCAAACCTAGCCTGATAGGTTTCAACCTAGGGGCCCTCCGTGGTGGTGTGAATTTATAAGAATCGCAGAACATCCGAGTGCTTGTGTCTCATTTTTGGAAAAGTCACGTACTCATTTTTGAGTACACACAGGGAATCAATTGTAAGTATATCTGGTATTTCTAATTTGAAATATATGTACTAATTTTTTGTGTATATATTTCAAATATATGTACTCAAAAATCCATATACTTCAAATATATGTGCTCTAACTTCCTTCAGTTTCTATGCCTTTTCGGGCAGGGCACAGAAACTGAAGGAAGTTAAAGCGAATCTAGCGATTCTGAGAGGATAGTTTGTAAATAAGGGAGAACACACTAGATGGCGCCACCGTACAAGAGTACGATTCTGCACATAGAAGGCAGAGAGAAATAAAGGGGGGCGTAGGAACTTTAACAGGGGGATTCCTACTCGGGGGCCGTCACTTAACGTGCTTGTCCGATGAACGGCGGATGTTCTGCGATTGTTATAAATTCACACCAAACCTATCAGGCTAGGTTTGAACCTAAGAAGAGGAATTTGTGGATCAGGAAAGGCATCATGATGAAAGAAAAATCCCTGAAACCGCAATGGGCTGGGCATATTGCTAGAGGAACGGATCACAGATGGACAACTGAAATAGTAGACTAGATACCAAAGAGACAGAAAAAGACCCAGAGGAAGACCACGTGGGAGATGTGTGGGTGAAATTCGAAGGCATGCCGAACTGATATGGGAGAGACTGGCTTAAGACAGACAGTTATGGAAGCAACTTTGGGACACCTCCATTCAGCAGTGGATTTATAATGATTGACAAAGATGATGATGATTCTTTTGAGTTGATAAATAATTTTGTAGAGATTTGGGTGTCTCGCGCTAATTTTGTCAATTTCAGCTTTTGTTTTTCTCAGATTAGTTCATAACGCTCTTGTTTCAACTATTAGTGGGCTTTGAATGCAAATTGCTCTTTGAGATGCATCCAGTTCTATGTAGCAAAGAACAAAAGTCTTTACGTTTCAGATAACAGCGGCCGTCCCGGTGGCGCAGTGGTCTAAGCGCTGGCTTCTGGTCATTCGTCCGAGATGGGGACGGGTTCGAGTCCCGGTGAGGCATGGATGTAGTGCTTGTCTTACGGCGCTAGCTCCTTCCATTCCTTAGAACCAGTGGTCCTAATTGTAGGACAGGCGATTGCTTATAGTACATTGAGTTGCTCACGGTGGTAGTTAAAACTCCAATAAGCAAACAACAAGATCTGAGCGCAGCTGGATATTGTAAAGAAACTTAGTTTTTCAGATTTGGGAATGAACTTTGTTCATCTGGCCGTTGTACAGATGGGGTGTGAGGAAGGTCGTAGAGCTTCGTGCAAATGCAGAAGCGGGGAAGAACTTCGTAAATATTTCGCACGTGGGTAGGGAAGCATCACCGCACAACCCAAGGGGATATGAACTTTGGTTCTTCAGATATGAGATTTTCTGCTAGGGCATTTGGAAATGCTTTAGAATATGAGATTAAATACCTACAGATGCTAACCCATGCCCTAAAATTAAAATATTTGGTTAAGAAAGTAGGGAAACATTTATCGAGGGTAATGTTTAGCAGGGTGAGCTAAAAGTTGAACAGCAGCACTGAACGAAAATGGCTCAGCCGCCTTGGTGGCGCAGTGGCCTGAGTGCTGGCTAATGACCATTTGTCCGAAAGGGACAAATCCATGCCAACATCCATGCCTCATCGGGTTAGAATCCCGATGAGGCATGGATGTTGTGTTTGTCTTACGGCACTGGCTCTCTCCCTCCCTGGAACCAGTGACCCTAAATTAGGGACGGGCGACTGCTTATAGCCCATTGAGTTGTTCACGGTGGTTGTTAAACCCCCAATAAAAAAAATGGCTCACTAGAGAGCAGCACTGTACGAAAACTGCTCACTAGAGAGCAGCACTGTACGAAAACTGCTCACTAGAGAGCAGCACTGAACGAAAATGGCTCTGGCATTTCAATGCTGGTGACATTCGTCTCGAGGACAAGCCCAGTTCAGGACGCCCAACGACCACCGACACTGACATCTTGGTCGAAGCTGTGACAGCGTACCCTGGTACAGGTACATGCCAATTAGTAGCTGAGGTCGGATCTTTAAATCCACCATCGTTCGACGGCCTGGGTTTAGCAGAATGAGAAAAGCGTGTATGGCTTTCTTCAATCATTAAATTTTTTAGCTGCAAAAGGAACGAATATTTGACTCACCCTGGAACAAGTCGAAATGAAACAAATTATAACAATAATTTACTCACAAACATCAGTTGCTGTGGGTACCCGTCACTCAACAAAGGTGTGGTAAAATGGGCCGTTTCTGTGGCCGAGAAGTTAATTGGTGTGGTTGAGTTTGAGCGAGGTACAAGTGGTGTGTTTGTTCTACGCACTAGTCCTGTTCCTTAAACCAGTGATTTGAAAAGGGAAGGGAGACTCCTTAAAGCCTTAGATGCTCATAAAGGCCATTAAAACCCCAAACGAAAAAAAAAGTCATTGCCGCCCCGGCTGTCGCAGTTTTCTAAGCTCTGTCTCCTGACCATTCGTCCGAAATGGGTGCGTGTTCCAATCCCGTTGAAGCACGAATTTTGTGTTTCTTTTACGGCACTGAATCTCTCCCTTCCTTGGAACCCGTGGCTCTACATTCGGTACGGGCGACTGCTTATAGCACATTGAGTTGCTCATGGTGGTCGTTAAACCTCAAACTAAAAAAAACGTTATCGCACAGTATCCAGTTTGGAAACATTTATCTCGTGTCACCCTGCAAAGAGAGAGAGAGAGAGAGAGAGAGATTCTGAACATGTGCACTGTGTCTGGAAGTTGCTGAGTTATAGAAGATGCAACATGTTTATACTATTTAGTCCATAAGTATAACTGATTCAGTGGAATTTTGCTCTCTCTTCTGACAAATGTATGAATACCTATTCATTTCAGTTTGCTCAAATTTTTGAAGACTTCTTTCGAATCTATAGCATGTGGCATATATCTTTAATTTAACCTTCCTTTTGAGTTTCTGTATTCTTATGTAAAAATTTGGTTTCTTCTCGTTAAACGTTTCTGACTTTACGATCCATTATTTCTCTAGACGAATGTTCTAAGGTGGCACCACTGGCAGTGAGTCAAAGGTCAATATAATGATATACTGTGTATGAACGATAGGGAAGCGATTTGTTACGTGAGAATACTTGTTAATGACAATAGGGCAGTTGAAATATTCACGATAAGAGCCGTTCTTTCGAGTTAGTGATTTGTTAAAAGGCAGTATCTCTTAAGTTGAAGATTTGTTGAACGGATGTTAGATAACGCCTTGATATTATGTGATGTGCATGTTGATATCAGCCTTCATTGTTGGTGAAGTGAATTACAACCAACGCTGTTCTACTACGATGTGCCAATCAGAGAATAAAAAGGGACATTGAAATGTAAGTGTTACATCTGAATCATTGACTCTGGACTGTTTCATCTAAATATATTCTACTGTTTAGTTACAGACATTTGCAAATGCTTAGTTAAATTCGCAGCTACTACGAGTAACAAGTCAAATCAAATCTTGAGTCTTCAACAAGTAGATTAAATCTTCATACTTCAAAAGTAATAAAAACATGTTTCTACAAGCATCACGTAATACTGCGCAAAAAGGCGAACCGTAGAATGCGAAGAAAGTGAACTCGCAGTGCAATAAAGAGTTCATGGAATTTAGTATATTGTGGATAAAGGATTTCTTTTCTGCAGTTTTTGTGAGTGCTTATAAGGCTGGGAACTTTATTATGACCACCTGACAGTTTTAAGCAAATGAGCTATGGCTGCACGCTGTTGCCGCCAGAGGGCGAGGCTAGTATAAAAAGGGAAAGCTTATTGCTTGCGATAGTAGTAGTAGAGTGATTTTTGGGTGACCAGATGGGTAAAAATGCGATTTGACGGACTTTCAACGTGGGATGATTGTAGGAGCTCAGAGCCATGGAGCGAGTATCACCGAAACCACCGCATTCGCGAAATGTTCCAGAGCAGCTGTTGTTAAAGCGTTTAAAGACTGGACTGTCAGCCAAAAAACTGGGTATCTACGTGCAACGTGTGGTCGTCATCGACCAGTGACTGCTCGGGCGGGACGGAGAGTGTCAAGACCAGTAACAGACAACAGAAGGGCAACAGTGCAGCAAATTAGAGACCATCTTAATCAAGGATTCCCTCAAATGATCTCTGCACGCACTGTTCGCCGTACACTGCATCGGATGGGATATGGCAGCTGAAGGCCTATTCGAACACCTTTGCTGTCTGCAGTTAACAAGAGAAAACGTCTCCAGTTCGCACAGGAGCACAAGGATTGGACGGTCGATAATTGGAAACAAATTATGTGGTCTGATGAATCACGTTTTCAGTTGCACCATACCGATGGTCGAGTGAGAATTTGGCGGAAACAGCACGAAAGCATGGACCCCAAATGCATTGCTACAACCCTTCAAGCTGGTGGAGGTAACGTTATTGTTTGGGGAATGTTTTCCTGGCATGCTTTGGGCCCTTTAATTCGTGTTGATCAACGTCTGACTGGCACATCTTATCTAAACATCGTTGCGGACCAAGTGCATCCTGTCATGTGGATGGTTTTTCCCAATGGCGATGGCTACTTTCAACAAGATAATGCGTCCTGGCATTGTGCTCGCATTGTACAGGATTAATTTCAGGAACATGCCAGTGAGTTTACTTTGCTTAGGTGTCCCCCATAATCCCCATTGAGAATTTGTGGGATGAAGTTGAACGAGCCATCAGACAGCTGGATCCACAACCCTGCAATCTCACACTTCTGGAAAGTGCTACTCATCAAGCATGGTCTCAGATCCCACAAACCAGCTATCAACATCTCGTGGAGTTCATGCCACGAAGAATCGACGCAGTATTAAAGGCAAAAGGTGGCTCAACGAAGTACTGAGGGGGTAGTCATAATAAAGTGGCCACTCAGTGTATTATTTAAGAGTGATATTAAGAAGAACAGCAACACTTCATGTAATTCTCAGAAACAGCTAAAAGAAAAGCCAGTCCGACCACATCCTGAAAACATAACAGATTTTTGATGCATCTGTTGATATGGAATCGTTTTTGATTGCAGGAAATATGAAAAGAGATAAATCTGTATTGGCAAGTAAAACGACATTGATATTGTGCTCAGTTCTTAGCGTTCGTTTATTTTCCTGTGTGTTAGCTATCTTTTCTGGAAAAAAAAATCCTTTTGCGTGTGAAACAATGAAGACATTCTAGGTTGCTTGTAACTATCTCCGTAAAAAGAACATACTCCGAAAGCGAACTGCACTTGCGCCTGGCAGATAGCATAGTACAATATAATAGCTATGTTGTTAAAAACGAAAGGATTTTTCCCGGCGCTGAAAACCCAAGAAATTGAATTAATACGAGTATATTGTGCGTTTATACTGGTTTATGTCTTGGTAAAATCCGTGTGTGCAGATTGCTGTATGCTGATGACATCATCCTGTTGGCAGAGAGCAAAAGTGAGTTGCAGAGTATGTTGTCCCGGATGTACGAAGTTTGTGTGATATAAAAACTGAGTATAAATATGGGAAAAACCAAAGTTATGGTTTTTGAGCGAGGAACTGTTAGTACTGAATGCAAGATAAGTCTAAACGGGACAGTGAATGACCAGGTGAATGAGTTTGTACATTTAGGAAGCATGTTTGACAGAGAGAACAGATTAGGTGGCGAAATTAGTAGGCGAGTGATCTCTTCATTGAAAGTCCTAGCTGTTTTAGGAGGAAGATTTCACAAGAATGATGTTTTCTCAATAAAGTTCGAATGGCTGTGCATGCAAGTGTAATTGTTGCTACTCTGATGTATGGCAGTGAAACCTGGGTACTACAGAAGAGACACAGGAGTAGTTTATGTGCTGGAGAGATGCGCTACTTACGGGGGTTTTGTAAGAAGACACGTTCTGATCTTGTGAGGAATGAAGATGTGTTACAGTGTGTAATGTGAAATACAATGTTGTTAGTAAGGTGGAGACTAATATTCTTAGGTGGCGCTTGGCCATGTTGAAAGAACGAGTGATGAGATGCTTACTAAGAAATTTTTTTCAGCCGAAGTGGCAGGAAAGAAAGGCAGAGGAAGGCCAAGGAAGTCATGGGAGGATCAGATTCAGGAGTGTCTGCATGAGAAAAAGATTATGAGTATGAAGTATAGAAGGTCTTGTGTACTTCGTGTGATAGATGTCAGTGAAGTCCGAGTTGTGAGTCAATATCGCTGTAAATAAAGAATTTTGATACGGCAACAGTAAGTAAATAATCAGTTAAAAACTTATCGGGTGGTTTGTATTTAGTTGTGGAGTTAACCTCTGAATCTCAGAGAACAGCTTAGTCATATGTATGTATGTATGTATATATGTATGTATGTATGTAGGTATATTGTGCGTCGCACAGCACCGTACTCATGGTGACGCTTTATTAATAAGCTTCTTTCTGTTTAATGAAATAAATATACGCATATAAAGGCAAGGCGTAATGTTCTTTCTAAAATTGAGGACATGTGTGAGATAATTCAAGACTGAAAACATATCTTTTACTTGTTCAAATGCTGTTGGCGTGCGGTGCTTGCACTTATTGGGCCAGGCGTTTCATTCGTTGATCTCAAGTTTTCAATTTTACTTTAAAAGGTGTTGGCTACTTTTTTTGCGTAGGTTTTATTGCTACTGATTATTTTCATATAGAACACCTTTTAGAGTTTGTCTCTTAGTCAAAAATTTTCTTAAATCAACGCTTCGGTACCAAATCGGCCCTTCTATACACGTGGGTTTTTCACCATCAGAGACTTTTATTCAGAAAGTTCCTGATTGATCTAAGGGCTGTTGAAACTTTTTATAGAGCAAAAAGTTAATTTGTTAGCCATCCTGACTTTTAGTCAGAATCAAATCTCTTTGGTTGTTCTAGATTTTTTAGGAGAGCTTGATCCACTTTTTTGAAATTTTTCGACTTTTCACTTAGTATTTTCACTTTTAAGATTATTTGGCCCTCAGTGTTGGGAGTGTTTTGTTTTTTACTTTACTATTTTGTTCTATATGACATTTCCTCCCCAAACCACCGTTGATTTTATTTTTAATACACCTGGAATTTTAACTGGAGCTGAAGCACCCTTTTGCGGAGAAATGCAAATAATGGATAAATTATTTCCAAATAAAATTCTTTTTATCGTCTAGGTCTGTTTACACACCAGGATTACGCTGCTAAATTTATTTACGGATAAGTAAGTTAGGGCGCAAATTAAAAAAATAGTGTGTTTTTTCACCACAATTTTGCGTGAAAAACCAGATTTTTTCCTCTCAATTTTTCTAAGTCTTGAAAATCGCTTCCCAGAGCTTAGAAAAACACTTTTTATTGAAGAGTTACTAATTGCTCACTAATTAGTGATCTCACTAAATTACCACGTAAAAGAATATCCCCGATGAGAAATTGTTATATGCTTCGAGAATTTTATATGATTCTAATGCTTCTAACTGTTGTATGGTAAAGGAGCTTCAACCAAAGACGAAGTAATAGAAAATATTTACTATTTGCACTTCTGGAAAACTTTTCGCGTCACCTTCGAAGATACTTACATTTAGCACATAGGGATCATTTCCTTCAATCTCATTAATTTTTTCCAAATACCGCATTTTGTACTCGAAAGTTAAACTTTCAAAGTAAGACACCATCATTCAACAGGGACTGGTTGTCCTTCACTTACGTTACTAAGGCTCGTTTCCCTGATGAAAGTCACGTGTCTACTACATCCTCATAGGCAGTGGAAGTCACAAAAGAATGCGAACGGCGGTTTTTTCTTTGACTTGTCACTAAAATCGTTACTGCTCGGCTCCCTTTTGTCATAGATTTATGTTTTATACACCTAAACCTTCCTCGACAAATGCTCTATGGAATGGTGAAAACCGCATCAAAATCCATCCAGCGATTCTCTAGATTAGCTCGAACAAACAAACAGACGCCTACCGGGGACTTTATTTTACACTATGTATAGAACAAGATGGAAACACATCGCCACGCACCGTATAATTGTGTGATAAAAATTCGTGCAATATGCTTATGATGTCACCCACATTATTTTCAAAAATCATCTTTGTTCCTTACGTGTTCCAATTCCCTGCATTTTTATGTCTACCATTGCCTTAAAAAAGCCTCCCAGTGGAGTGCGAAAGCTTGGCGAATCTTTGTGCTTACTGCGCCACAAAAATAAACGGATTTAATGTGCGTCTCTTGAGTATTGCCATAAATATTATTGTGTATTTTACTGCTTCGGTTATTACGTTTATGTTTTTACTTTATACCGCACATAAAAAACAGTTTTGATCTTTTTTAATGCCTTAAAAGTGTGCAATAACTTTTTCATAGCAATGAATTTTAAGTTTTAAAATTTTTAGGACTTTTCTAACTTAATATATATAGTTAGTAATTTTTTTTTCTTTGCTTGTGTGAACTGCAACTTTACCTTTCTTCTCGTAAATTTATGTTTGAAATCTTATACGAAAAACACCCTGGCTTCTTCAGTAATAAACCCTTTCACGCAGTCATGTTTACATTCATGAACTTTTCCGTAAAACATTCGCTTCCTAAACAAGCCATATTTTGCTTGTATGTGGAGCGCGCGCGAAGGTTGGTGAGGCACGGAGACGTAGGATTGTTTATTCTACTTGATTCTCCCCGTTCTCGGCTCATCTCTCCTTGAGACGAGACTTATCTAATTTTTCGCCAGATTCAAATTCAGCTCACACGCCGGTCCAGCCGGTGAGGATATTCTAATGAGTCTCAACCTCCCCGTTAAATAGAATGCTGCATGCACCTCAGCAAAGGAGAAGAGCCCGGAATGATTGCAGGTTCCCCGTTTTTGTTGTCCGTAAGTAAGAAATATGCGGGATTTAAAATTTCGATAAAGGCGCACAAGAATGTATTTACGATACTCATATCTGAGGCAGTAGGTGTTTTGCATTCTTGTGACACATTCGTAAACATACATCTTCAATTCCAAGTTTTTCTAAGGTTGGTGGAAAATGCGAAAATTCTTCACCAACATCACTCTCTGCTATTTCCAGGTTAATCTTTTGATTTCTTTTTCGTGCATTGCATCGTGTTTCTGCTTTGCTACGTAATGTTCTTTTTAAAGTTCAGGACATGTGTGCATAGCTGTAGTGGAGGGTATACGGCGGTATACGCCGTATATCCTCTACTTGTTTTTGACAGAATAGCGTATACCTTCAATGTCCATATTATCAACAGAACTTCTCGAACAACATCGCTGCCAATAGCTGAACATCTAATAAAAACTACTATAAGAATTACAGAGAGCTTCGGAGAAAATCCTGGAGAAAACAACTCATTCAGCATTAGCAGCGAACGAGGAATAATTATTTTAAAATATCCCACTGATTCCTAACAACAAAATTGTACTTATCAACCAACCAGTTTATTCAAAGCACGGTTGACAGGATGAAATCAAGACTCTGTTCAGATTCAAACAGTGAAAATGTACAACTTCTTAAAGATATTTCTTCATTAGAGCTAATAAATATTAAAATAGATGACGTGCGTGCGCTATGGAGAACTAGAAACAAGGCGAATCTGTAGACGTTCTAATGTTGATGAAATGCAAGCTATTCAGAGACTGAGAGAATATACTGAAGACGTCCAAGTTGTACCAGAAAACTTAAAACCCCTCTTAAGAACGATTTCAACTTTGCCTTGTTCGACAGCTGAATGCGAACGAGGATTCAGTTTAATGAACAATATTATAACCGATTTCAGAGCATCTTTGTTGAACTCCAATGTATCTAACCTGATGTTCATAAATTCAAATGGACCGCCCATTGAACGATTTAATCCAAAAAAAAATATAAGATCTTGGTTGATGAATCATCTTTCAGCAACTGATAGTACATCAAGAGTTTTTTCTAGAGAAGAACAGTGCTGTAAGACTTATCTCGTCAGGCATTTTTTTTAGATTGTTGGAGGTTTAACGACCACCATGAGCAACTCAGGGCTATAAGCCTTTGCCGGTTACTAATTTAGGGTCACTGGTTCCAGGGAAGGGAGAGAGCCCATGCCGTAAGACAACTGTCAACACAGCATCCATGTCTCACCGTGATTCGAACCCGGACCTCTTTCGGACGAATGATCAGAGGCCATCGCTTAGACCACTGCTTTATGGGATATATTTCAATAAAAATTAAAATAATCTCTTCAAGATGTCATAATTGACAGGAGAGAGGAGAAGATACTTTATTCCTATCGGTAAGTGAGCTCATAGTCATAATTGTTAAAAAGGCACGGTACCCCCACGAGGGTACCGTGCCTTTTTTTTATTTTTTTATCCATGTAGTATAACCTCTGTTTTTTAGGATTTGCACGTAGTATATATACCCTCTGCTGATTTTACGACTACAGCACTGCATGTGTGAGATAATTCAAGACTAAATATCAAGGAAGTAGTATTACTTAAATATAGTTTACGATAAATCACAATTAACTGCGACGATGTAACGTAACTATTAAAAAAAATGAGCATTTTTCTTGCTTCTTTCGTTCACATAGCCGAGAAAGATATGTGGTCATTAAGAAATCCTTGAACTCTTGTAATTTCATACGTTTAATGAATCATAAGAAATTATTCAATACCCTCAGTCGTATAACGACTGGTTTCTGTTTAGCCTTTTATTACTCCGAATTCAGGGTTTGCCCCCACCATTATTTCTAGGAAAACAAAATATTTCACTTTTTCGTGTAAGCACATTTTCAATACCCATCGTTGAAGAATATTGGCTTTAGAGTATGCTTCAATAACTACAGTCATTTGAAAAAGTTCAAGACCACCTACCATTTTTTTCACAGATATACATACACTGCTGGCCACCCAAAATGCAACACCAAGAAGGACACGAGACAACAAAGCCAGTTTTACTGGACTCATAACAACAGATACAAAGATGAAACGGATTAGCTTACAGGCCCGTGCGACTTGCGGAACACGCAGACATCAATAGTTCGTGTAGCCCCCATGGCTGGCAATAACGGCCGCTACACGCCGCGGCATCGAACGAAAGAGGCTTTGGATGTAGGCTTGGGGTATGTCGGTCCAGGCTGCTTCCACACATTGCCACAGTTCATCAGGCGTAGCCGCGGGTGGTGCTTGCCAAGCCACTCGGTTGCCGATCAACGACCATACGTGTTCGATGGGCGACATTTCGGGAGAACAGGCGGGCCACGGCAGCAGTGAAACCTGGTAGGCCGTGAAGAATTGTTGCACGATGCGTGCCACGTGCGGGCGCGCATTGTCCTGTTGAAACGTGGCCGCTAGCAGGTCCTGCAGGTAAGGTAGGACTACAGGCTCCAAAACGTCGGAGATGTAGCGGTGGCTGTTGAGTGTACCAGCGATGTGTACCAGAGGGGTGCGGGTGTCATATCTAATTGCGCCCCAAACCATAACGCCAGGCGGCGGACCGGTATGGCGATGCATAATGCAGGCGGCATATAGTTTCTCACCGCGGAGCGGCGGCTCCGCGGTGATGCCTCGTCGCGGGCGACACATGCTGCGACACGCGGATCCGACCATCGCGGTGTTGCAGGCAGAAGCGGGATTCATCGGAGAAGACAATATCATGCCATTCCGTAGTCCAAGAGCGGCGTTCAACGGCCCACTGCTGCGGCACTTCCCGATGGTGTAACGTCAATGGTAATCTGAGTAATGGGCGCCGTGCGACAAGTCTCCGCTCCTGCAGACGACGTCGAACGGTACATGATGACACAGGTTGTTGCGCAACACACCCTAATTCCTGCGCTAACGTTCGTGATGTGGCGGTGCGAGCCGTCTATGCCCGCCGCACAACATGCCGGTCCTCTCGTTTGGTGGTGCGCCGCGGCTGCGGCAATAGCTCACGTCGGTCCGTCCGTCCCTCCTGCATCCACCGAATCCATACTCGCTTCACTGTGGCTGGATGTCATCCCACACGGGCGCTGAAACCGCTGTCGCGATAAGCCACTATTCGTGCTCTGTCGAACTCCGGTAACGTGCTGGAATGACTGCCGTATTCTGCGACGAGGCATCAGGAAGCTTCCCACGTACAGGTCCGGCTGCACAACACACTTTCACTACTTACACCCCGCCTTCTGTGCACCCTTCTTATAGTGTTTCTCGGCGGCGTGCCGGGCGCACATGATTTACATATGTCCTGCAATGCTAATCGTTTGCATGTCCTCTCGCGGGCGACACATGCTGCGAATTTCAGGCCAATCGGATGCTTCCTTCTTGGTGTTGCATTTTGGGTGGCCAGCAGTGTTTTTAAATATCATTATTTGGAAGATGTATTTCAAAAATATACACAGAACATATTCAATTAGAAAATTTTTCAACAAAAACGCTCAAAATTATTGAGATTTAGTATTTGTTATGGTTTTCATTGCGAATTACTGTCTCAATATGGTGTGGCATGTTGAAAATGAGGAATTCGCAGTACTCACTGAATATTTCCTTACATCAAACATAACTAATGTCTTCAATTAAAGTTTTCGCATTTGTGATGGCTGTTTTTTTTGTGACCTTACCTTTCAAAACAACCCAAATATTCTCTATGGGATTTAAGTCTCGTATGTGACTAGGCCACTCGAGCACAACGGTCACCATCCAAGTGAGAAAGACCTTGACTTTCTTGGATCTGTGGCACGAAGCACCATCGTGAATGAATGTGGCGCATCCTTTTATGCCCATATGAAGTATCAGCCTACCCTGTAACATTTCCAATATCTAGGTTCGTTCATGGTACTGTCGGATTGCAGGAAGTATAGAACAACCGTATCAAATTTTGACATAGGCCCTGGCTTGGGGGATCTTTCATGGTATCAACTGTGAATTTCTCAGCAAACCCTCTTTCCTTTTGCATGTGTCGGCCCGGTGGAGTAATGATCTAAGCGCTGGTTCCTGACCGCTCGTCCGAGTTGCGTCCGGGTTCGAATCCCGGCGAGATATAAATGCTGTGTTTGTCTTACGGCACTGCTCTGTCCTTCACCCTGGAACCCGTGGCTCTAAATTTGGGACGAGCGACTACTTATAGCCCATCAAGTTGCTCACGGTGGTCTTTAAACCCTAAACAAATAAACCTTTTAAAAGTCGGACGTGTCGTGTGTCCTATACAAATTGCTGAAGGGTTGATTCATCTGAAAAAAAAATCAGTCCACAGTTGATTTCTCCTAGCTAACTCTAATCTTATCTTTTTCATAATGCGATTTATTTGAGGCTTACGTGCATATTTGAAAGACTTTCATCCAAAATCTTTACACAAACATCCTCAAACAGTGCTGGCACTAACTTCTGTCCGCTTAGAATGCAGAAACGCCTTGATCTTCTTGCAAAAACTCCTCTGGCAGCACATGACGATTCATTGTATAGCATGGTAAACTCGGGGCATTGTTTTCTGTGGACTGCCATTCCCCTTCCGATCCCTAAATATCCTATAATGCTTAAATTTTATGATCTCATTATGGATAGCAGTCTTGATGACGTTCAAGTTCGATTTTGCGTTCAGAGTATCATTTGCGGCTAAACGTCATTATTCCCTCTGGACTGCATGAGTGATGCTTTTTTACGCTTTTCAACCGTAGGTTGAAGAAGCGTATATGCTCCAGCTTTGTCCGTCAGTCCGTCCGTCCGCACGGTAACTCGCGTAAAAATGGTTCGATTTCAAGGAAACTTTAGTATGTAGTAGGGGACGAACCCATTTGAAAATTCGCGAAATGGGGTCAAAGGTCAGGACATAGGAGCGGGATCCATTCCATTGCCCTTATGCGTCATAACTCGCGTAAAAATGCTTCGATTGCGATAAAACGTTATCATATTGTTCCGGAGGTATAATAAACTGGTTCTGTTGAATATCATCGAAATGGGGTCAAACGTTAGGACACAGGAGCGAGATTTATTCCACAGCCATTATTATCCTCATAACTTGACTAAAAATACTTCTATTGCGAAAAAACTTTAGTATGTTGTTCTGGAGGTATATTGAACCAATTCTGCTTAAGATAATCGAAATGGGGTCAAAGACCCAGGCCACAGGAGCGAGATTTACTTCACAGCCATTATCCTCATAACTTGGGTATTGATTTCTGGTATGTTGGAAAGTGTATCATAATCAGTGCATTGCATGATTTTACTTACTTGTTTTGCCCACAATGCGAGATAAAGAAAACGCGAATCACAACCTCTCTTTACAGAACTAGCGACAAACCGAACTTCAAATGCTTGGCCAACTCAATAAATCTTTGCTGTAGACATACAATGCCGTTGCAGAATGAAATGGAACAACCACACGAAATGGTATTCTGAGGCATGACTACTTGTATGATATGATGCAATCTGATGAAATGGTAGAAACATCATTGTCGATTCTTCTACCATTTTGCCAGATTACATTATTTCATTCTGCGACGGCATGGTATGTCTACTGCAAAGTTTTATCCAGTATAATCCAAATGACTGTACTTAACGTTTTTAAAAGATATACAGCAGCATTCCGTTTCTTTTTAAAAATATAACACAGCAGTTTTAGTAAATAAAAGACTTCTGCAGAGAAAATAGGCGAATCTGTGATCGTGAACTTTGCGTGGATGGAGGAAGTCGTTTCTTTTTGTAACTTAACTCTGGTAAATTAGTGGTAGCAAACCTTACAAATTGAATCTGTTTTGTAAAAAAAAAAAAAAATCTGAATGGGCTCATCCAGATCTTAATAAAAATATTTGTCATTTCTAGTGCAAATCACTTCACCTCAGAGGTTATATTGTAATTTACGATATAATCTTTAAAGAAAAATTTCTTGAAATCATTCACTCTGAAGTGTTTTTAGTATTTTGAAGATCGTCATATGTCCTTAACCAAAAACACTTGTTGAACGGATGAGCCACAAAGTTTGACTAAATGAACAATGGCAAGGGATCATAGAAATGAACAACTTATGTAACATTTCCAATTGTCTATTTAGTCCAAGTGTAGAAGTTACACTTCTGTGAAACTTGGTACAATATCAGTAGTAATCAGACTTTCGTAGTATGCAGTGAACAGTAACAATCGATAAATGCACAGTCGTATCGGAATAATATGATCACCTACCTAAAAATAGGAATAACCACCCTTGGCTCGGATGACAGCGGCGCGAGACGGCGTGGCATCGACACAATAAGGCCCTGGAAGGCTGCCCGAGGCACATGCGCCCATTCGGACTGCAGCAGAGCACGGAAGTTTCGGAGATGGCGTGGTTGTGGGTAGCCACGTCGAACCTGTCGATCCAAATATAATCTCACAAGTGCTCTATGGGATTGAGGTCGGGCGATTTCGTTGGTCAAGGAAGAACGGAGAGATCGTTGTCGTGTTCCTGAAACCAGTCACGGACTCCCTTAGCGACATAGTAGGGCGCTATGTCCTATTGGTAGACACCACCACCACCAGGGTAAACGTTTGCCATGAACTGATTCATGTAGTCAGCGAGGATGGTCAGATAGCCATTGGCGTTCAGCGACTCACCAGTGGTACCAGCGGTCCGAGGTCATACCAGGAAAACATCTCCAAGACATGCACACTGCCACCGCCGGCCTGTACGTGACCGACAAGCGCTTTACTGTTATCGGGGCCACGTACCTGGTGCCCCAGCATTCAATTGCGTGGACAATTACTGCACTGTTGTGCGTCGATTGCCCTTTACCAGTGGACGGAGGCGACGTTATCCTCTGGGGGCGATGGCTTTTGAGGTTCCATAGTTATGACGTCGGGAGGTACTAAGTGTGCCAGCAGTCCATTTTTGGTAGACCTTTACTACAGCACCTCGCGAACAGCTCACGATGTCTGCTGTTTCTGAGATGCTTCCACCCTTGGCGCGGTAGCCGATGATCATTTCTTTTTGAACGTCCGTCGAATCACTACCTAGGCCTATTGGGCTTACGTGACTCACCATAGCTCATCTGTCGTGGCCGGCCGCTTATATTTCCGTGTGGTCGACCTTGTCATGCGAACTCTGTGACGCGCCTAGGTGGGTACACTGTGATTCCTGGGGTGGTCATATTATTCTCATACGACGGTGTAATTCGATGGCAATATCTCTCGCAGTAATAACACTACTTCACACGTTGTGCTATCGACGATATTTAATTTCCATCGACTCACCGCAAGCGTTGTGAGAGCGAACAAGAGAAGTAGGCGAAGTAACATGCCGTTCAGAAGGAGGGGGAAATCTTTCGGAGAAGTAGTAAAATGTACATAGGAAATAGAAACTCAAAAAGCATGGTTAAATGAGAGATATCGTCCCAATTCGCTGCATCGTAGCAATGATACTTCTGGCTTAGTTACTGAAATCCTAAATATCCTGCTCATTACTTATACACTGGCGTGCAAAAATTAAGGACGAGACGGTTTTTCGAATGTAACGTCGTGCAGAAGTGCTCCACATCGACTCATATCATACCATATGATCCCCAAGATGTAAGAATATGGGACAAGTGAGCAAAACCGTCCAAACAAGGAATCCAAATGATACAAAGGCACTTTATTGAAAAGGTAGCTTCGAGCACAACTGGATAGAAGACAGAAACGTCCATGTGACAGGCGGCAGCCAAGAAAAATCTAGTCTTTAGTAGGGGACATGATCACCCCTGACTGCTTTGAAGGATTTACAACGTCTATCCATGCTGAGGACGAGGTTGTCAAAGAGCTGCTGAGGCATCGCGGCCCATTCCTCTTGTAGCGCCAATCGCAGCTGCGGGATCGTTGCTGGCGACTGGTGACGTGCTGCCAAGCGTCTCTCGAGAAGGTCCCACTCGTGTTCGATTGGATTTAGGTCCGGGGACCTTGCAGGCCAACCCATGCGTTGAATATCTTCACTCTCCAACAGCTCTGCAACAGCCACTGTACGATGAGGTGTAGCGTTGTCGTCCATGAAGAGGAACTCATGACCCACAGCACCTCTAAACAGACGCACGTGAGGCAGGAGAACCTCGGTACAATAGCGGACACCAGTAACTGAACCTCCTTGGAAGATGTGGAGGTCAGTAAGGCTACCAAGCATGATATCGCCCCAAACGAGAACTCCGCCACCTCCAAACCGGTCCCTTTCGATGATGTTGGAGGTGTGATTGCGTGTTCCCTGCTCTCTCCAGATGTGTATACCTCTAGAATCGCTCGTCAGACTAAATCGGCTCTCATCCATAAAGAGAACTCGACCCCATTGCTAATGTGTCCAGTTCTTGTATTCCTGGCAACACAGAAACCGCCGTCTCCGATGAGCAGGCGTTAATGGCACACACCGTACTGGTCGTCGTGCAAATAGACCACCTTTGTGCAGCCTCCTGGCCACGGTAAAACGCGATAACGGACGTCCAGTTGTCTGTTGCATGTGCCTTGCGTTTTCACCCGCTGCCAGCCGTCTGTCTCTTCTCGCCTGTAGGACAATATACCGGTCGTCCGCCGCTGTGGTTGCTCGTGGACGACCACTGCTAAACTTTCGGACAGCTGTTCCTGTCATTTGAAATGCTCTCCTATCTCGTGAAACGATGCTATGAGCGATCCAGAACTCCTCGGCCACACTAGTCCCACTTCGACCTTCTTCCAACTTCCCAATGATGCGACCTCGGGTAACGTCATCCAGATGTCGTCTACTGGATTGCCTGTTGGCCATATCACACGGTGGCAGCAACTCGACGTCGTTCAAACCGATGCACACCGTGCAATAGCTTTCACCGAATTGCTGAGCGTACACCGCCCGTGTGCTTTATACCCTTCCGACACCCCCACCCCTACGTCATGCTGCATATATGCGCATGCCCTACCGTACCGGACCCTAGTCTATCTCCTGAGTGGTCTTTCGGTCCGTTCTGCCTGCTCGTTCCGCTGTTATGCTAATTTCTCCTCTTCGTCCTTAATTTTTGCACACCAGTGTATATCAAAGTCCTTTATAAAAGTATTTTTTATTGGGCATTTAACGACCACCGTGAGCAACTTAATAGGCTATAAGTAGTCGTCCGTCCCTAATTTAGGGCCTCTGGTTCATGTGAAGGCAGAGAGCCAGGACCGTAAGACAAACACAGCATCCATGTATCACCGGGATTCAAACCCCCGGACCCTTCTCGGACGAATGGTCATAAGCCAGAGTGTAGACGTCTGCGCCACCGGGGCGTCAGTGAAAGTATTGCATTATTACCTAAAAACATATTACATCGCCTTGTCTTATATGTAAGGTTGGTTAGATATAGCAGCCACAAAAACGCTGTGATGATAAAATATTCTTGTTTTAACTCATAATTTTGCTCGATGGATATGGTCTCATTTTTGAGACATCTTTGGCCGCACTTGTCCTTTTACAGTTTTTTGCATTGCAGTAGAAAATTATTAGAAGTACTCAAAGGCAATTAGACACGAGCCATCTTCATTTACTTTCGTAAATATGACGTTGAGATGGCTTTGTAAACAACGCACTGCTGAGGATTCAGGCGTGTACGTAGCAGCGTAGATAGCGGCAGTATAGGAAAGACTTGAAATTTAAGCCATTTGAATTATGTGTGACAGTGTGCTCTAGGCAGGCAGGTACAAGCATGTTAGAAACGACAAACCTCCTCGGCTATGCAACTGTACTGAGGGTGTGCAATGACTGGTGCACAAACAACAAAACAAGCAGTCCTTTGCGGAAACGATTGGCTAATCTTCGAGGATAGCAGCTACTAGAGTGGACTGTACGATCTAACGAAGGATCTCCATTGGGTCAAGTAACCGCGCAGTACAACAGCGGTATCCAGAGGAGATTTTCAGGATACACAGCACGCCTCACACTTTTTTTGTTTGGGGGTTTAGCGACCACCGTGAGCAACTCGGTGGGCTACAATCACGGACAATGAAATTTGCGCACCAAGAAGGAAGCGTCGGATTGAACTGAAGTTGTATGGACATAATGATACAGATGAATGATACACATGATGGTAAAAACAGAGCTGCAGGACAATTACAGAGGGATCTGTGGCACGCAGTCTGGTCATCTTCAATAGCGTGTCGCACTGTCTCGTACAGCAATACATGCTGCAATACGGTCCGGCATGGAGGCGAACTGACGCCTGATGTTTTCCTGCGGCAGACTGGCCAACACGTGTTGGACGGCGTGCTCCAAATCCCGGATAGTGTGGCATGGTGGCATCAGGCGTTTCAACTGGTCCCACACATGCTCGATAGGGGACATGTCCGGGGAACGAGCAGGCCACGGAAGTGTCTGGACATGACGTAGAAAGTCCTGGCCAACCCGAGCCGTGTGCGGGCGGGCATTATCCTGCTGATATAGCGCACCTGGAATCCCGTCCAGGAATGGGAGCACATGGGGCAGTAGAATCTCATCCACATACCGCTGGTCCGTCAATGTTCCACGTACCATTACTAGAGATGATCGGCTATCTTAGGCAATGGCGGAGGTGTGGCGCTCGATAGCGAGGTTGGGATTATGCTCTTGACCCGGGGACCTCCACACCCGGACACGGTCATCATCTGTCCCCAAAACGAAGCGGCACTCATCGCTAAACAGCACGCGTCACCGGTCTGTGGCGTTCCACGTCGCTCTAGCCTGGCACCACTGCACACGGAGCCGGCGATGTTCCGGTGTTAATGGCAGTACACGTAAGCGGCGCTGGGATCTCACATTCGCTTTTGCGAGGCGTCGGGAAATGGTTCGTGGGCACACTGGGTCCCCGTGGGATCCGTTCGTGCCTGGCGCACGATCCGTCAATCCTCTCTACCAGTGGTCCTCCTGGTCCATCCGGAGCCGCTCCGCCGTGCGGCAGTGCCGTCCCGTGTCCACTGCTCCCAACATAGTCAGACGGCATGATCCGAACGATCCACGTGGTGGGCTATGCGGCGCGCCGACCACCCTGCGGTTTGTAGCCCGATGATTCTGCTTCTCTCAAAGTCCGTAAGGTGCACAAATCTACGTCTCTGGCGTCTACCCGGCATTCTTGTCACTATGTACTCTTGCTTGCGTCGGCCGGTGCTTTTCGCTTTCATGGGGTATCCACTACACGCCGGTTTATAAGGCTGCCGGTTCGTGTTTGCACCGCCACCACAGGGTGTGGTCATGCGCACTCGCACCAAACGTGGATCATTTGCATACCAGCACGCACTTTAGCTATTTGCAATGTTTCGAGGTTATAGCATGTTTTCTTCTAGGTGCGCAAATTTCATTGTCCGTGAGTGTATTTAAGCAGTCGCCCATCCCTAATTTAGGGCCACTGGTTCCAGGGAAGGGAGAGAGCCAGTGTTGTAAGACAAACACAGCATCCATGCCTCATCGGGATTCCCGGACCCATCTCGGACGAATGGTCATAAGCCAACTTTAGACCAATGCGCTACCGGGGCTTCCTGCCTGACGTTGTGGCAAATGGGTTTATAGCAGCAGACGTCCGCTTCATGTACCACTCGCCTCTGCTCAAAACCTACAAATTCCTCTGCACTGTGCACGGGATTACTAAAACTGGACCCTGGGAAAATGTCACTTTGTCCGATGAATCAGATTTATAGTTAATATACGCCGATGGACGAGCCAGAAAATAGTGTCAACAGCACGAATCGATGGTTCCCAGCTGTCTGGCATAAACTGTACAAGTTGGTGGAGGCGGGGTAATAGTCTGGGCTCGGTTTTCATGGCAAGCATTGGGTTCCTTCACCCTTTAACGACCAGGGCCTTGAAATCTTGTGTCGCTCAGAATACCATAACATCCGAAACTGTCTGTTGCTCCTTTCAAGATTTCTCCCTTCCCCTTTACAAGTTAGCAAAATGATGATTAGTTCTCAATCACTTCACGGAACTTCGGATCTATAGTCTGATGTGCATTGACCTTCAGACGTTACCCACTGCATTCTTCCATGGAGAAGGCTTGCGATACCATGAGAGTAAATAAAATCGCCTTGGGAGATACCAACGCTTGCTTTATTTATTTATTTAGCGACAACAATGGTGACTGAGAGTGACTTCTGCTAATCTCGTAGAGGTCGTGTAAAATCAAAGAACAGGTGCTGGTAGGAAATGCTACTCATTCTATACAGCCGTTTTCTGGCGGTGGTGGTAGTTTGGATGTAAGGGAGTTTCGAGCGTTATGGTCGTTAAAGGGTTAATACATCTGGAACGGCAACCGGATGCCACGAGGTATCTTAACATCATAGCGTACCAGGCACACTAGTACACGTGCATGGTGTTTTCTGATGAAGAGGTCTACTTCCAGCAAGATACTGCGCAATTCCGTAAGGCTGTGATCGTCACACAGTTGTTCGAGGAGCACGACAATGATTTCAAAGTGCTAAAATGTCCATTACAGTCTCCAAATCTTAATCCAATTGAACTCATGCGGGATGAAATTGAGACAGCCACGAGTAATGAGGATCCTTTTTCATCAAACATTCGGAAATTGACGGACGCCCTCACATACGCTTAACTGAACATACTTGCAGAACGATATCAGCACCACGTTGAATCCATACCATGTCGAATCGAGGCTGGTTTGAAGGCTAAAGCGGCTCAATAAGTTATTAGGTAGGTGTTCCTAATAATTTGCAACTTCATTGTATCATGTAAAAGCTTTCTTCTATGTGAAACCACAGCTACTAGAAGTCAGACTGGAGAATTAAGTCTCTTTTACATCGAGTAGTTTTAAACACGACTCGACTTTCCCAGTGAACAGTTTTCGTACGTATATTTGTCTAATTGGAAAAAAATAATCGTGAACTGGAACCATGAAAAATATTATTCCCATATTTTCTGATCTTCTTTAGAAACAAATTTTTTACTGCGTGACGTCATTCTACTTCTGAATTTTGTAAGGTACAAGGCTAGATAACTGGATGAGATCTCGAGTTTTAAGATAAACTGTTAACAACACTTTCACTCTTTTTAACAAAAAACTTGCTCATTACGCTTGGGAATTTAACTTGTTTGAAAACAAGAAGTAAGCACTATATACGTCAGATGATCAGATCAGATCAGATAATATGTAGAGGATATTAGAAAGGGAGTGTCTGACCCCAGGTCTTAAACAACCCTTAGAAATAGGAAGCTAGGAGATTTGGGCTAGAGTGCCTGATAGGAAAGTGACACGGAAGCAAGGTAGAAAGGGGGAAGAAGTCGTCCTTATTTATTTCCAGGAGCCAGTACCCGGGGTCCGACGGCTTAACGTGCCCATCCGACGCACGGCGGATATTTAGTGGTTCGAGCACTCGTACGTGCTGGGATCGAACCTGAGGTTTCTCCGTGGCAGTGGTGTTAGATGAACCTGACTGAACTGTTTTTATAGTAACTTCTGTGAAAACACAAATTTGTCCGTGACGGAGATCGAGCTCACGCCCCCTCACTCCGGAGTAAGTTGCTCTCCCAACTAAGCTACACGGACATAATTTATAGCTGCAGATTTGTCGTCTTGACACATGCTTTACCTCTATAGTACGTCACATTTCCTCCCTGCTCATGTTTCATTGCAGATACATTCTCAAAGAATTTGGAACACATTACTTTCATTTGGTGTGAATAAGCTACTGGGAAAAAGGGATTCCTCGTAAGTCTTCAAATAACGTAACAAAAATACTGGTCTGTTGCCTCAATCCTTTTTAACATGCTAATAAAAAGCCAAAGTAGGGATATACAGCCTCCTCTAATGTTGCAATCGATTCGAATTTCTTCCTGTTTTCTTCATGGTTTTTAAAAATTAAACGCATAATTTCAAATTATTATCTCGTCGCACACAGAGATTAAGATAAAAATAAAAAGGAATTCTGCTGATCTCGAATTAATTTGAGTGGTGCTCGATTGTCCAAGTGCTTGCGTGATCTGATCAACAACCGTAATTCTCTTCAGTTGATTTCATTTAAGTGTGCACTTATGGTTCCATGTGTCTTTTTCAGGAGCTGTCATGAGCTAAAATTTCAACACATGACCGATTTCTTGCAATTTCTCATTAAAAAAACAAAACACATACACATTCATCATACATGTGACTGTCTTAGTAAGCACCACACAAATCTGTCAGCCAACTGATGCATGGATACTTCATTAAATTCTGGATTTCCTTTTCACACTATTATAACCTTCGGTTATTTAAAAAAGTGCAAATTTGTTTTTGTTTAAGAATGGTTCCGCTTAAAACAGTAATGAGGCGACCTGAGTTTTAGATGTAATGAGAGTTTCTTTTGACGAAAAAGAGGCTTAAATTTATCTTGTAACTTTATGTAAAAGTCCATGGCAATGGAAATAGTGCGACTTCGAAAAACATCACGTATACTTTTTTTTTTTTTTACCGAATATACCATACCCAGCGGAAAAAATCTATACCAAAAAGAGGGAAGATTTTGCACCAGGAAGAACCAAAAATAAATGAAAACATGTTTCTAAGGCTTTCGTCTATTCGATGAAAATAATAATTACATTGCTATACTACTAAAACATTCCTACTTCAACGCCATTTGCCAGGAAAATTTAGCATTTATAAAATAGAAAATATTGATGAGGTTTACATCCATGCGATTGAAACGGAATTTTCTAGCATGTTCTTTTGAGAACAGAAATACTACGTAAAATACAAATATACACCATATAGTGAATGGACTATTCAATTGCACCAGGAAATTATATGGAGAACCTTAGTCAGATATGTGGAAAAAGTATGTGCAATGTTTTATTTTAATAGATTTACCAACAAACGCAAATAACCATTTGCGTAAACTCTCGAAAAATATTTAAATCAGCAAAATCTGAACATACACCGCGGTTTGTAAAAATTGCGACACCAGGAAAGAATCGCGCTATTTAAATGAAATTTATATCACAGATTCCTCATGTTACAGGGGACAACAGATTACATTTGTAGAGCTATACAAGATCATTTTCGCCTCAAAACTCAGTATTGTGTGAAGCAACCTGGAGCGACAATAACAGCTTTTACACAGCGTGGCATTGACTGGAAGAGTTTTTCGATATCATCCTGGGGAATAGCCTGCCAGGCAACTTCTATGCGAGACCCGAGTTCATTTGTGGTGATTGGCGAAGGTGCTTGACGGGCAAGTCGCTTATCTACCATGTCTCAGACATGTTCGATCGGCGACATATCCGGTGAACCTGCAGGCCAGAGAATAAGCAGTGTCTGCAATGCATGGAAAAGTTCTTGGATATTCCGGACCACATGTGGCCAAGCATTGTCCTGCTGGAATATAGCACCAAAACAACTCTGAAGGGAGGGTATCATCTCTGCCCCTAAATCATTCCTGATGTATCGCTGGCTGTTGGGGGTTTCTACAATTCGTATCAGGCGAGATCGCAAATTAAACCCAATGACGCCCCAAACCATGACGCTTGGCATTGGGCTGATATGACGCAGCAAAATGCACGCTGCAAGATGCCCTTTACCACGATGCCTTCGAACAAGTATGCGACCATCATGGTGCATCAAGTTGAATCGTGACTCGTCAGAAAACCCGATCTGTTGCCAATGTCTGTGTTCGAGACCTCATTGCAGCATGAGGCGTAAGTGGTTGAGAGTCAAAGGAATGCGCTGCTGGAGACCAGTCCTCTGTTAAGCAGAAGAAGTCGAACTGAGCTGGAGGACAAAGCCTGACGTGTAACAGCGCTACCCTGCTGCGCTAACCCAGTGGATGTTGCTGTGCGATCGGTCACTGCCAGGAGGTAGAGGTGTCTGTCGTACCGTGCAGTCGTGCGATTTTGCAGTCCATTTCCCGGATTTCTGTACATCCGAACCTCATCTGTCCACAGACACCACATTCGCATCATTGTACTGACGTTTCATCTCGTGCGAGTGGCAATTTCGCGGTAGGAAAATCCAGCTTCTTTCAACCCAACAAATCTTCCTCACTCAAAGTCCGTCATGTGTTCATAATGCTACCTTCTCAGGCGTCGGGGCATAGTCAATCACAAGAAACACCCTTTCAACTCTATGTCGGCTCTTCACTGATTACAATATCAGATCAGATCAGATCATATATAGAAGACTTTAGGAAGCGAGTGTCTGACCCCAGGTCTTAAACAACCCTTAGAAATAGGACACTAGAGTGGCCGATAGGAAAGTGACACGGAATCGAGGTAGAAGACGCCCTTATTTACTACCGGGGGCAGTACCCGGGGTCTGACGGCTTAACGTGCCCATCCAACGCACGGCGGGTATTTAGTGGTTCGAACGTTTCGTACCTGCCCAGGATCGAACCTGAGGTTATCTCCATGGTAGTCACAAACACTGACCACTAGGCCACCTGTGGCTCTGCTTACAAGATCTTGTTTGAGTCAGCTTTTTATATCCAAGACCGGACAGTTCAGAGAGCGCTGTTCTAAAACCGCGTACGCATTTTCACTAAAATTTTAATCTTTTGTATGCCCCAACCTGTTGTACATGTCTTGAAAGTTTCAAGCTAATACCAGAAGTCCTTCATGGCGTTGCAATTTTAACAAACAGCAGGTAATACGGAAACTCTGGGGGAAGGCGTTCCTCTATCCGATATGATACGATTTTTTCCAACGCGATTTCTAGAATATTATCCATCTTACCCACAGACGTAAATACGTACGGATAGACAACACAGTCGCGTCATTTTTGAATATTTATATGGAATCCGAAAGACCAGCTAAACAACCATAGTGCTATGAATCATAATAAACTTTGCTCTTCATGATGTATTCTTTATAAAAAATATTGAGAGCATTGGTGTTAAAGAGGTCGACGGTAAGAAATAATAGACACGAGTTAAACAGTTAAAGAAACTTTTAAAAAAGTTTCTGCATAAAAAAAACGATTTTTGGAGAAAAAAAACATTTTTTTTTAACACTTGCTAGTGTTTCATGCTTTCTTTGCGCTACATAACTTGATTTCCAGCAGATCCAGCACACAATTTATACTCCAACGGGAGCTATACTTACTTTCAGTGCCTCGTGAATTGAGGGAGGTTTCGGAAAAACCACCCAACTGAATCAGTGCTGTTCCCCATTCTCACAGCATCGCGTCTGCCCCGATAAGAGGTTTGAGTACAATGTTCTGGCTACACATTGACAAAAAGGGTCCCCGTGCGAAATAAAAATTCAGGCTTCGAAAGTAAAAGTGCAAAAAGAATGAAGAAAAAAAGCAAACCGAAAAGAAAGAAGGGAAGGATGAAAAAAAAATTACCCGGTATCTGATATTCGGTTTTATACTAAAAACCAAACTCCTGTATATTTCAACCTGTGTTGAAGGAGGAAGGTGATAAATCTAGAATTATCGTCTTTTTATGGAGCTGCGGCCGGAATTTTTAGCGCGGTTTTTGTCCCCAAATCCTCCTGATCATTCACCTCATTTTACAGTTGGCTGGGCTAATGGGATATTTGTTAAGCATCTGCCAACATTTGTTCCAGATAAAAGAAATTTGTGACCGACCATTTTAAGTCCTACTGATCCCAGGGGTGAAAATGTGTATTTATTCTCCGCGACGCTCCTCAACTCTATTCTAGTGTTTCCTAAAAATAGCTGAAAAGCTCAATTGCACGAAAAAAAAAATCGCACAAAAGAGAAGTGGATAAAAATTTCTTACGCGTTTTTTTGAAACCAGAGATTTGAGTTGGATCATTGAGAGAACGGAAATGACATAACTTTTGTTCGTTTTTTTTACTTCAAGGGGAAAATATGTTTGAAATCTCCATAGGACATGTAAAAATGCTTTTCAGCTATAAGACTGAGACATGCCATACTTGATATTTAGACATGGCGTCACATTTGTTTTATTATGAAAGCCTGGAACTCGTCGTTGTGCGTGCATGTTTTCAAGATTTGTCTATGTTTTAGTGCTTTAGACCGTAGCTACTCTCTGTCAACAATAAGACAGATCCTCCGTGCTCCCATCCGGATCACATTGTCCTCGTTTACATACCACGAACGTTTGATAGGAAACTTACAATATTTTCCTAAACTGAAGCTGAGGCAACATAGCAACAGTGTTTATTCTTTTCATGCATTACGCTTGGTAGTTGGGCCGCGAACGATCAGCCGTGTATTTGAGCTAAAGTGTTACAAAACAAATAAAGCTTAAAAGAAGAATCCTCGTAGTTCTTGGAACTGTTGATCCTTTATTTAGGTGAGAAATTTAGGCTTGACATTTCTTTCCTCAAAGCTGAATATGGGATAGGAATACCAGAGCTGATTAAAAAGAAAGATCCTCCGCAAGTAAACAGCTGGCAACAGGGTGAATTGTACCCAACGCTGCCCGAGTATAACGTTAAAGATGTAATCTATACATTCTGACTTTTACTGCTGTGAATAATTGTGTTGTGAGTACCACATCTTGAATACCCTAACCACGAAAAATTCTTGATTTTTATGTACTCTCTGTGTGCAAATCTTGCTAACAATATCTTTGGAATACACAAGTACGGAAAAAAAATCTCAGTTATAAGTTCATAATACGTACTACGTTAATCGTCTCTCCATTAAAAGCTAAAATGCTTCCCTTCTGTGCTCTTCGCTTCTTCCTTTTTCATAGTTTATAACGCACAACCTTTTGCCGGTGGCGGCTTTCGAACTCACGTTTTCCTACTACGGAGCAGCTGTTCTCCACACTGAACTACGCCGGCAGGTTAATCGCTGCTTTATTGTCTATTTGACACACCTACGTCATTTTCCATAGTACGTTACATCATTCTCCCCACTTGAGAAAGGCGGGGGCACGAAATCGCAGGTTTCGGGTCAACCGACAGCCATGCTCAAAGGACCATCTCATTGAGAAAGAATTAATTTTATTAGTTACGTGCGTTGTGTGGAAGACTCATCACACAAAATTTTCAAAACTAACGGCTGGGAGATTCACTTTCGTTCGGGCGCCAATATAACATACGAGGCATATTCGGAAAGTAAGTATTAGGCCATTAAAATTAAATAGGAATGTATTTGCAAAAAATATTATTTTCATCAGAATTGCCTACCTTAAACTACTTTTCTACGTAGTTTCCGCCATTATTGAGGCATTTATCTTAACGGGGCACCAGATTTTGTATCCGCTCGTCGTAGAACGAGGCCGCCTGTGAAGACAGCCACTTCTTCACAGCTCCTGTGACTTCATCATCTTCGAAAAAACTCCGACCAGCAAGGAACTTCTTTAGATGCAAGAACAGGCGATAGTCACTTGGAACTAGGTCTATGCTGTGGGTGGAGTTATCCATTTGTTTCCAGCCAAATGACGTGATAAGTGCTTGAGTCTGTGCAGAAATGTGAGGCCGAGCGTCCTCATGAAACAAGACAACGCTGCGAGTAAGCATTCCATGCCTTTTGGTCTGGATTGCGTGATGCACTTTTTCCAGGGTCTCACAGTGGGCTGATGAGTTTACTGTTCTTCCTTTAGGCAGGAATTCAACAAGCAAAAGTCTTTGCTTGTCCCGAAAAACTGTGCACATGATCTAGCGGCTTGACATTGTTTGCTTGAATTTCTTCCTTTTTGGCGATTAGGTATGCCGCCACTCCATGGACTGCTTCTTCGATTTCGGAGTCACGTGGGATAACCATGTCTCGTCACATGTGACTACATGGCTCAGGAACCCATCACCTTGGTCACTATATTACGTGAGAAAGGTCAATGCACTGCCAACCCCTATGCATTTGTGCTCCTCGGAGAGCATCTTCGGCACCCAGCCAGATCAATGGGTCGACAATTTCTAGCAGGTCAAACGGGTCGGGTCAAGGTGTCCCTGGCCCTATTTCGACCCGGTTTTATTTCCGTTTTATTTTTGAAAAGCAAAAAAAAAAAAAAAGATATAGATATATATATATTTTTTTTTCAAAGAAAAATGCGCACTGTAGAATTTTGTACTAGATACTGGTACCCGAGGACTGAAAAATGATTTGTCATGCTGTATGAAGGCAGATTGTCTTCAGAAGAAAAAGTGTCCATTCCTTCTGAGGGGCAATGATGAAAACATAATTCACATTTTGGAAACTTTCAACTCATCATAAACTTGTGAAAATTGGTTTTGCCGTGAAACATATTCTGAAGCTTGATATGTTACAAAAAAACCCCCCAGCAAAATCTGATATTTAACAAGAATTTGCTTAATTAAAAAAAAACCTTACTGTATCGCCATCAAAATTAGGTGGAACAGCCTTAACATTACTGCGCAGGAACTTTTTGACTCTCGCAGATGTGTTTTTTTTTTTTTTTTTTTTTTTTGATTGGAGGTTTAACGACCACCGTGAGCAACTCAATGGGCTATAAGCAGTCGCCCGTCCCTAATTTAGGGTCACTGGTTCCAGGGAAGGGAGAGAGCCAGTGCCGTAAGACAAACACAACATCCATGCCTGACCGGGATTCGAACCCGGACCCCTTACGGACGAATGATCATAGGCCAGCGCCTTAGACCACTGCGCCACCGGGGCGGCGCAGATGTGTTTGAAAACATGTGTGAAACAGTTAGGTTGTGCTTTGCAAATGAAGGACGACTGTTTTAATACTTCCTCTAAGTAAGTGGGCAAATTATACGTTCCTATAATACATTTGTTTGATTTCCATATAAACTAAGATACCCACTGCGGAGATACTTTTTGAACTCCCTGTATATATATTACAGTTCAAAGCATATTTGTCCGGGTGCAAAATTTTTGACCCGTTTCCAACGCTGTACCCAGCTTGAGCACAATTTCCGAAACCCCAAACGATCTGTTACAATGTGGTTGAGAACAGTCCTCTAAATTTGAGGGAAATGCAAAGAAAGCGCCGAAATTGTTAAACGTCTGTCCTCACGAACTTTTGTGCCGACCGCACGCACCAAATTTTCGTTGATCATTGATGGCCGGCCGTTCCACTCCTTGTCGTGCACGTTCTCACGACCTTCTTTGAACTGTCTGACCCATTTTCTCACTATTCCATGATTCATGGCAGTTTGATCGTAGACTTCACAAATCTGATGATCCATGTCTGCCGGTTTAACAATTCTTGTATACAAAATTCGAATTACGAACCTTAGTGGCGGGCCGCCTGATCTTCTTAAACATGTTAAACGCACAGAGCAATGCGCAAATACTATCTGATGTATGTTTTCGTAATGGTGTCTGTGGCTTGCTCACAAGTAACGGAAGTCATCGCGCATGCGCGACATCACGACCGTCACGCTGTAATAAAAATGTTCGCAAGATGTACTTACTTTCCGAATATACCTCGTATAATCTTTTGCCAGTAGTTGATTCGAACACACGTCTTCCTACTCCGCAGCAGCTCATTACCCAACTGAACTACGCCGGCAGGCTTATCGCGGCTTCAGTACCAATTTGACTCAAGCGCCACCTCCATAGTACGTCTTCTTATTTTTTTATTTTGTTTGGAGGTTTAACGACCACCGTGATCAACTCAGTGGGCTATAAGCAGTCGCTCGTCCCTAATTTAGGGCCACTGGTCCCAGGGAAGGGAGAGAGCCAGCGCCGTGAGACAAACACGACATCCATGCCTCACCGGAATTCGAACCCGGACCCATCTCGGACGAAGGATTAGAAGTCATCGCTTAGACCACTGCGCCACCGGGACGGCAAATATGTCTTCTCGTCATGTGACTTGGTACGTTACAAGTTCTAGTTGCAGCCAAGAATTTCCTTTTTTAAAAGGAGTATAATGAAAAGAAGTTTTGCCGCCCCGGTGGCGCAGTGGTCTAAGGTGCTAGATTCTGATCATTCGCCCGTAAGGGGTCCGGGTTCGAATCCCGTCAGGCATGGATGTTGTGTTTGTCTTACGGCACTGGCTCTCTCCCTTCCCTGGAACCAGTGACCCTAAATTAGGGACGGGCGACTGCTTATAGCCCATTGAGTTGCTCACGGTGGTCGTTAAACCTCCAATCAAAAAAAAAAAAAAAAAAAAAAAAGAAGTTTCGCAAACACACCCTGCATTATCGTTTATGAACCGTAGGTAAAATAATTTTCCTACTCAAGACCGGTACCGAAGCACTGCGTGCATCGGAAGAGTGACGTAATTCTTCGTCACCAAAGGTTGCGACCACCACAGGAATAACAACACAAATAGCGGAAGTTAATTTTTGTTCTCGTGATTCACACGTGACAGGAACTTTTATATGCAGGTGCCAATAGCAGAGTATCTACGTACGCACGTTCAAAGTTCAGTACGCATTCTCCGTTGTCTTGCTAATTACTTCCTGTTTTCCGTAGAAATAGCATGGAAGATATTTTTGCTTCTAGAAATCTTCCTCTTTTGGAATTTTGAACAGAAAGCAGCTACTGCAACTCGCACAACAATGAAAACAAACAAACAAGCAAACAAAAACAAAAAAAAAACAAAAAAAAACCCCAACAACAGTTCAGCAAGTTCTCAAGGCTATACCACAATTTCTCCATGAGTTATTGTCTGCCACAGACAAAAACACAGGCATTCTTCTTCATTGTTATGGATTTTATGCGTCACTTAAACATTAGACTTATAAAACATTAAAAATATTGTTTTTTCACATAACCTCCAAGAACACTGATACATTTGTCCTTTCACGACACGAGTTTTTATATTCCATAATGATAAAATGCAAGTTTTGGATCATGCCACCATTCATGGACATCAACTTTCCACTCCTTAGCAGATTGTTCTCATTCAGGAGTAATATGATGAACAAACATCTCATCGCCAGTTACAACAGACTTCTAAAACACACATCTTTCTCTCTTGACTACCGAATATTTGACAAAATAAAAAAAATGGAAACACCGGTCTTTGTGTTCCCCGTTTAAAATTCTTAGAACTCAGCTAGAATAGACTTTCCGACATCTTCATGAAAAATATTGCGATAAGTTTCCCCTCCTCGCACTGTGTCCACCTTTGTTCCCAGTGTGGTAGGCCTTTCACTGCTCTTTTCATTAAGAATGTTCGCTTTCGAACCTTTTGCCCCAATTTCGTACATGATGGACAGCCACTGCGTTATCGCTGTAAACTGAATTTCTGTGGGGAATGCATTTTTCTCCCACGAAAAGTGAATAACTCCACGCACTTCTTCATAAGAGCGAATTTCTGACAATTTTGTCAGTTAGGAACAACTGTTATTGGTAATAACTGACTAGCGTGACTGCTCTGTAGTTTCAGTGTTGCCACTCTAAGTAAACTTTATCCTGCTAAAATTATTGAATGCAGCCCAGGAAATAGAACTTTTTAGCAGATTCTTATATTAGCAGCTCCTTCTAAATATGACAAAGGCCGTTCCATAAAAACTGAGAGTAATTTTTTGAGTTGGCAACAGTACGAAGGAGAAATGAACCACGAAGACAACTAACTGAATTAAGTATCTATGCAACAGTTATTAGCCGTGACAGACGATTCTGGTTTTGTTACTGCGCAGTTGTTTAAGGTACGTCTGCATTTCGTCATACAGCTATGGAGGTGAGTGATTCGGAGTTAAGAAGTGAAATGCGTTGTGCGATACAATTTTGCTATCGTTTGGGTAAAACGGCTCCAGAAACAGTTCATTTAATGAAAAAAAGCTTACAAAGGTAAATGTTTGAGTGAGTCAACGATTTTTAGATGGCACCATGATTTCAAAAAAGGGCGTTTGTCGACAGAACTCGCTCCTAGGCCTGGTCGACTCGTAAGTGTTGTTACGGAGCGTAACACACTTACAAGTAACACTGTTTGGGCAATCCTGCAAGAAGACCGACGAATGACGTCTCAAGACATAGCGGCGTCAACTAATATTTCAAAAACGTCGGCATTCCGCATTCTATGCGACAAAATACTCCTGCATCGTGTGTGTTCCAGATGTGTACCTCATCACCTGACGAGAGAACAATTGTTAGCCAGAGTTCAAGTGTCTCATGAGTGGAAGCAAATGATTGCAAAGGATTGAAACATGGGTCAGCTATTTCAACCCCCTCACGAAGCGAGCAACGTGTGTCTGGAAACACACAGGCTCACCTCCTCCGAAAAATGTCCGCTAATCCAAATCAGCTGGGAAGATGATGATGATAATTTTCTTTGATCATAAAGGTGTAGTTTACCAGTATGCCGTTCCTCCACAAATTACTGTCAGTGCTGAGTATTATATTTCAGTCTTAAACGACACATTTTGATTTAGCTACTGAAACTGGTGGGTAACACCGTGATAACGCCTGCCCATATGTGGCTGCTCGTGTTCAACAGTTTCTTACGAAATGCAGTACTGAAATCATGCCACAGCCTGCCTACAGTCCGGACCTCGCCCCGTGCGATTTCTGGTTGTTTCCAACAATAAAGGAAAAGTTTCGTGGTCCAACATTCAACACAGATGCTGATGTTATTCAAGCTGTTCAGAGATCACTAAAGCAGCTCCCACAAAATGCCTTCACCACATGCTTTGAAAAGTAGACTGAACGATGGGACCGTTGCATATCATCCAAGGGAAGATACTTTGAGAAAGAATAACATATATATTGCTGTACCTATATTTCTTCACTTTGTGTGATTTTACTCTCAGTTTTTATGGAACGGCCGTTGTATTTTAAAATCTACATTTGAATTTGAACACTACCATATCCCGTTTTTTTGCATGGGATATATATATGCTCGTGCATAATAGCGTCACAATGTCCCAAACTCGGATCCCTTTTATTATTTTTTTACGACACAGGAATCTCCGAAAATACAGCATTACTGGGGATCAGGCTACCAATGATGGATCGGTTATACACTGACGGAAAAAAATCCCAACACCACGAAAAAATAGTTGTAGAGGAATGAAATGGCAGCAATACATTTGTATAGGTAACATATTTAATCGATTAAGGTTTCAAGATCACAGCTTAATGTAAGCGTGAGAAGAGCCATTTTAAATGTGAAATGCTGGTACATTAATAACCGGTGTAACCGCCAGAATGTTGAATGCAAGCACGCAAACGTTCATGCATTGTGTCGTATACAGGTGCTGGATGTCTGTTTGTGGGATGGAGTTCCATGCCTGTTGCACTTGGTCGGTCAATACAGGGACGGTTAATGCTGGTTGGGGGTGACGCTGGAGTTGTCGTCCAATGATGTCCCATACGTGCTCGATTGGTGAAAGATCTGGTGATCTAGCAGGCCATGGCAACATGTCGACACCCTGAAGAGCATGTTGGGTTACAACAGCGGTATGCGGGCAAGCGTTATCCTGTTGGAAAACACCCCCTGGAATGCTGTTCATGAATGGCAGCACAACAGGTTGAATCACCAGACCGACGTACAACTGTGCCGTCATGGTGCGTGAGATAACGACGAGAGTGCTCCTGCTGTCATAGGAAATTGCTCCCCAGACCATAACTCCAGGTGTAGGTCCAGTGTGTCTCGGCCGCAGACCGGTTGGTTGCAGGCGCTCACCTGGCCTCCTTCTAACCAACACACGGCCATCACTGGCACCCAGGCAGAACCGGCTTTCATCAGAAAACACAACAGATCTCCACTCCGTCCTCCAATGAGCTCTAGCTTGACACCACTGACGTCGCAAACGGCAGTGGTTTAGAGTAAGTGAAATGCACGCTACAGGGCGTCTGGCTCGGAGCTGTCCTTCAAGTAACCGATTTGTAACAGTTCGTTGTGTCACTGTGGTGGCAACTGCAGCTCTAATAGCTGCCGCAGACGCAGTACGATGCGCCACGGCCCTTCGCCGCACACGGCGGTCTTCCCTCTCAGTAGTGCCACGTGGCCGGCCAGAACCCGGTCTTCTTGAGGCAGTACCTTCCCTTGACCACCGCTGCCAACAAACATGCACAGTGGCTACATTCCTGCCAAGTCGTTCTGCAATATTGCTGAAAGAAAATCCACCTTCTCGTAGCCTTATTACACGACCTCGTTCAAACTCCGTGAGCTGTTGATAATGGCTTCTTCGTCTTCTTAAAGGCATTCTTGACTAAGATCAACACCCTACGTCGAATCTCAACGATAACTAACGCTCACGAACGTTACAGCGCGTATTTGCAGCAAACCTGCTTTGCATGTTCCGAGGGGCGGTACTAGCGCCACACGTACGCGCCGAGCGCTATATTTGCATAGACGTCATCTTACAGATGTACTCTCACCGCCTACCAACTGTCGTTTATCTAACACAACCCCCTCTTGGTGTTGGGATTTTTTTCCGTCAGTGTATTACACTGCTGGACAATTGCTAAGGACGGATCATAAACGGCTATATAGCGCATAAAAAAGTAAGTGTGGTTGGATGCCAAGTGAAATAAAATAATGTCAGAATGCCAGGACATTACAAGAAAGACAATTTATTGTGCTCTGAAATCCAGAAGGCTTTGGAACGTGTTCAAGGGACAAACAGGCCATTTTGTGCAGAATACGTAAACGTGAAAAAATGCAATTACCGTCCGCAGGCGTTCCAGCGTAAGATGTCAATACGGGATATGGCCACCATGGAGGGCGATGCAAGATTCCACACGTCGTGTCATGCTTTGCACAACATTATCAAGCAGCTGTTGGGGTAATTTTTCCCATTCCTCTGTCAGTGCACGGATGAGGGTGTCCTTGTTTATTGGAGAGCATTGGCGACCAGCAAGACTCCTCCCCAAAGCATCCCACACATTTTCAATGGAATTCAGATCTGGAGAACGTGCTGGCCATACGAGGCGTTGAATATCCTCGCTCTCAAGACACTCCTGGACAGCGACTGTTCGATGACATGTTGCGTTGTCGTCCATGAAAATGAATCTATCACCGACAGCACCACTGAACATGCGAACATGAGGTAGCAGAACATCATTAATGTGTCGTTGGCCAGTCATAGTCTCAGTTGGAAGCACATAGAGGGACGTACGGCCATTGATCATGATGTCAGCCCATACCATGACACTACATGTCGGATATTGGTCCCTTTCCGGTATGTTTGCTGGACAATATGCAGTACCACTATCACGCCAGATCAGTTGTCGTCGACAATCAGACGATAGACTGTATCTATTCTCACCTGCAAAGAGGACAGCAGACCAGTCGTTATCCGTCCAATTGCGATGTTGATGGCACCATTGCAAACGGGCGGTACGGTGACGTCTGGACAATGGGATGCACACAACAGGACGGCGAGCGTATAGTCCTCCTTCATGCAAACGTCTGGCGACAGTTTTTCGGGAGATCCGCCTGCCAGTAGCAGCCATAAACTGATTTGCTACCTCACTAGCTGTGCTGCGCCTGTGCCTTTTTGTTGATAGCACTGTGTACCGATCTTCTGCAGGTGTCGTACTGCGAACACGACCTCCCCCATGACGTTTGCTACACTCTCCATTTGTTTGAAATGATTTCCAAAGCCTTGAAACAACACTGTGGCTGACGTCGAACTCCCTGGCGACATCTGTTATTTTTCGCCCTTCTTCAATCTTGCCAATAATACGGCCACGCGTAAAATCATCTAGGTGATGTCGGGAAGACATACTGAAAATTGCAAGTTCATCAATTGATTCTTTCCCTTTCAACTTTGCGTTTGAACAACAACGGTCAATACGCGTCAAATCCTTTATATCTCTTATCAGCGCTATGACGTCACGAACAAGTTCGGCAATCCAAAATTTGCATACGCACAACACGTCTTACTGTATCCCGCACTTATGCTAATTTCCACATTTTCCTGCCTTCCATTTTATGGCTGCTATCGTTGCTATTGTCATCCGTCCTTAGCAATTGTCCGGCAGTGTATAATGTCTAAAGATTTTGGAACAAAACTTTGTCAGAAAAAAATTTGTCAGTATCAAACAGGACGAGACAATATCTTAAATGCGTGTTCCCCAAAATTTGTTTTAGTGCAGGTCTTTTGTAATGTAAATCCAGAATTTTGGTCGTGTGAGACATTATTCTTAAGAGCGCATCTTTGGGAGGTAAACCACCTCCCGCTGATGATGGAGAGATACTTTCCGTACAATAGATTTGAGGGAAAACTCTTGTAGGCTACAAATTAGAGGAAGATGTTTTCCAAATGTGTAATGTAAAACAAAATACACTGACTGACAGAGAAAATCCCACACCACGAAGACGTGAACGCAGCGCCATGCAAATTCCAGGGTGGGTGCACACGTACAAGTTATGCAAATGATTGCATTTGCAGGCCAATCGCACGAACGGCGCGCGGGATATAAGCAGACAAATAGCCCGTGAGGCCATTAGTTGAGACGTCGTCACGGCCGCGAGAAGTGATTGGGTCTGCTGTAACAGTGTCTGGAAAACGAACAAAGGGTGCCAAGGCCGTTAAGATGCCGTCGTACGCGAGTTTGTCAAACGGATGAGTTCACGAGAGGTGTCATCGTAGGCCTTCGTACCGCAGCACGGTCCTTGCGTCGTATTGAGGAAGAAACGCAACGTGATGCCACAACTGTCGGTCAAATTTGGAAACAGTGGTCCCAGGAAGGATCTGTGCAACGTTGTAGGAAGACCAGAGCACGGAGACGTCCGTCCGAGCGAACCGATCGTCGCATCCGACGTTATAGGCCGTAGCGAACCCACAGGCCACAACGGGCGCCATTTTGCGGAGTGTACGGGAGGCTTGAATGCTCGGATATCGATGCGGGTAGCCAGCACGATCCCCTGACCTCTTGCCCATCGAACATCTGTGGGACACGATTGGACGTCGGTTGAGTATCCATTGTTTTTAACAATGTTACAGTTGAGTAACATTGTTTTTCTTTTTTAGATTCAGATCTTTGTTTCTTACCTTGTTGACAGTTGATACAGAGATTTTTAACGACGTAGCGATTGCTCTTTGGGTTGATTTATATTCTTTTAAGACCGCAGACCTTACTTTTGAAATAGTCGTAAAAGTAAGTACCTTCTTTGGATATTCGTTATAAGCAATGCTTGACGATTTCCCCTCTCCTTTTTCCTGTTAAAAGCAACGCTTGACGGTTTATCCCTCTATCATTAATAATATCGCTTATTTTACATTTAAAAATGCTAATTCCATTATTTTCACAGCGTTTTTTAATTACAGAATACGAATACTTCTCTTCGTAAAGAGTAAAAATATAACGTTCTATCCACAGCTTGTTTACGCGCGCCATTTTCTTGGCAGACGACATTTAACTGCAGCGGGTGTATTTTTTGTGTTCATTTAACACGCTGTTGCCAGTTTCAATTCTCTAAACTTCTTTCTTTTTCTGTAATTTCTTATCAAAAAAGTTCTGAAAATGCGTGAACATCCTCCGTATTTCACGCTGCTATTGGACATGCATTTCTTTTTCTCGATGACAATGCAACCAGTCACCGTTCCTGGGGCATGCTTCAGGAGCTGTGGAAAATCATGGGATTGAATCGTTATAAGTGTCTTTTCAGCTTAATCCCATTGAGAACATTTGGGAAGCTGTACAGCGACGTCTGGATAACCACATTCCACACCATACTGCACTGGCAGACCTCCAGACGAGCTGCATCAGCCGCTCATTAATAATGCCATTGCAAGTATGCCTCGTAGGTGTGAAGACGTTCTTTGACAGAGAAGTGGTGTTACCGGGTACTGAAATCCAGAGGTATGGACATTCCCCGAATTTTTACCATTTTGTCTGTATTGCAGTTCTACTTTGTCGTGTGCAAAAATTGCACAATTATTTGTTTTTGTAAACGCATTCTTTATCTTTTGTGTTACGTAGCCTCACTGATGTTATTTGAATGAGTGTTACTTCATTCAGATACATACATCCTTCATTTGATGCAATATCCCTAACTTTTTGTGACAAGTGTATAAAGGGTGAGAATGTAACAGGGTTATCCTTTCCTTTTTTAGCATACTCCTATAAATCTCATTTTTCATTCTTTTCTCTTTACAAAAAAACAGTTTTCCATCAAAGAACCCTCACCGGAACCTATTTATTTAATTCTTCTAGTTGTACAACTGAATGTGAGACAGCTCCTAAACCTTCAGAAATTATTGTTGAGAACGAAGTTACGGACGTGACGGGGAAAATTAAGGATTTTTCGGAGTTTACTCAAGGCCAAGTTGTAGGCGCTCGAAAGGCTGGTACATCCATTATGGAAAAGCCGAGACTTGTGGACAATCCAAGGGTCTTCGTAGTTGAAGTGCACCAAAATTGGTGCCAAGATGGTGAAACAATCAACAGGCGGTGCACAATTTCGCATTTGAAGGTGCAATGCAATATAGGCCAACGGGAAACGATATCCCGTAACAAGCTGGGGCCGATGCGCTACAAGAGCAGACGCCTTATACGCCACCATTTCCTAGCAGCAGTTCATTGACGTAAATGACTGTTTTGGTGCCAACAGAATGCGGATTGGGAGGCAGAAGTTTAGGAGCAGGCGGCCTGGACCGATAAATCACGATATGTACTTCATTCTGCGGATGATCGGTTCCGTATTTGGTGTCAACAGCATGAGGCTATTGATCCCTTATGCATGGCATCAACTATTTAGGCCGGTGTGGAAGGTTATATTATATGGGTATTGCTTAGCTGACATTAACGGGGACCCCAAGTGTGTGTGATCAACGTATGGAGCCAGCTACCACCAGAGACAGCTTACAGACCAAGTATACTAAACAATGCTGCACCTAAAGGGGGATGGGCTCTTCCAGGAGGATAATGCATCATGTCATCGGGACCACCTCGTGAAAGAATGATTAGACGAACAGAGTGCTGGTAAGAGACATCTAGAATGGCTCCCAACTCGCCTGATCTCAACCGAATTGAACATCTATGGTATATTGTGAAACGCCAGGTGAGGCGGATGGATACCCCCTCTGCTCAAATAGCTTGGTTGCAGATCCCCACACAACTGTATAGACACCTCGTGGAGTCGACGCCATTCCGACCGAAAGGAGAGCTCGCGAAGTTTTAGGTAGGTTGTCGTAATTTTGTGAGCACTCAGTGTACGAGGGAGAATAAAAAAATAAAGGCAACACACCCTTTAATACCGGTAACTGTGAACAAATGAGCTTAACGGTAGCCTCACTTCTCCACATAGTTCCCCTTCAGGTCGATGCACTTTTTGTGTCGTTGTCCCAGCTTCTTCATTCCTCAGGAGAATGAGCTTTTTGGCTGCACGCGAATCCAGGTCTCCACAGCTTTCTTAACCTCATCATCAGAGGTGAACCTGCGGCCACGTAGATCCTCTTTAAGTGGACCGGAGACGTGATATTCACATGGCGTCAGATCAGGGCTGTAAGGGGGAATGTGGAAGACGTTCAAACCGCACTTGTTGCATTGCCGCCACCGCTGCGGCACCTACATGGGGACGCGCATTGTTATGATGCATCAAGACCTTTTTTAACAGCATTCCTTTTCTTTCGCTGCGAATTGAAATTTTCTGTTTCTTTCTAAGCATAGTACAGTACGTCGCACTAGTCACTGTATGTCCGTGTTCCTGAAAATGCGCCAGAATAGGACCCTTCATGTCCCAAAAGAAGATCAGAATGATTTTCTTTTTGGCTATGGGCTTTCGTTTGAATTTTTTCTTTACTGGAGAAGACGGGTGTTTCCACTGCATGCTCTGTCTCTTGCTTTCCGGTTCACAGTGATAAATCTATGTCTCGTCACCAGGGACAATCCGCTCCTCCACGCGCTGTTGCAGATCAATAAGCTGTTTGGGTACCCATCTTGCGCAAACTTTACGGTTCCCCAAGTCATTATGCACTATGGCATGTGCGGATCCATTGCTAATATCGTAATGTGCAGCAACAGCGGACAACGTAATCCGTCGGTCATCTCTGATCAAGCCATTCGTTCTGTCCATTTAGGTTTGTATGCGCGTTGTTGATGGCCCACCGCATCAAGCTTCGTCGGTTAAACTTGATCTTCCCGCTTTAAACTTTCTACCCATTCATAAACTGTTTGTTGAGTCATGCTGTTGGCACTTCCGTACTGAGCCAACATTCTTAGGTGAATTTCAGCAGGCTAGCTTCCTCTGCCCAAAGAAATCTCACTACGGCGTGTTGTTCAATAATGGTGCTATCCCGCACTGTTATTGAACAACGCGACCCAAGACCTTGTTTTCAGCTAGACTAACGTCAGAGCGCTGCGCTCTGCGTGTTCAAACTACCCGTAAGCCATTGCGAACGTGTTGTACAGCACAGCTTATATGGGTTGCAATCACCGCGTAATTTTCAAATTGCCTTCACTTTTTGATTTGCCTACGTATATACACAGTCGTGTCAGAATAACATAACCACTTACCTAATAATGGGAATAACCCCACTTGGCACGGATGACAGCTGCGAGACGGCGTGGTATGGACGCAATGAGGCCTTGGAAGGTTGTCCGAGGCACACGTGCCCATTCGGACTGCAGCAGAGCAAGGAGGCCCCGGAGATAACGTCGTTGTGAATCGGCACGTCGAACTTATGGATCCCAATAGTCCCACAAATGCTCTATGGGATTGAGGTCGGGCGATTTCGCCGGCTACGGGACAACGGAGACATTGCTGTCGTGTTCCTGGAACCAGTCACGCACCCCCTTAGAGACGTGGCATGGCGCATTGTCCTGTTGGTATACACCATCACCACCAGGCTAAACGTCCAACATGAAGGGATGCATGTGGTCAGCGAAAATGGACAGGTCCATTGGCATTCAGGGATCCATCCAGTGGTACCAACGGTCCCAGGTCATACCAGGAAAACATCCCAAAGGCATGCACACTGCTACCGCCGGCTTGTACTTGACCGATAAGCGTGTCCGGGTGATGGTTGTCGTGTGTCTGACACCCTCCGTCACTTCCTTCTGTGGAGTAGAAACCTCGATTCGTCGTCGTCGGCAACCTTTTTCCACTCTTCCACTGTACAATGACGGTAGTCCCATGCGAACTGCAGGCGTTGTTGCCTATGGACCTGGGTTAACATGGGCGCCTTGACGCAGCGTCGACTCCGGAGACCCATGCGTAACAGGGGTCGCTGTACTGTTATCAAGGACACGTAACTGGGTGCCCTAGCGTTCGTTTGTGTGGTCAATTGCTGCACTGTTACGCGCTGATTGTCCTTTACCAGTTGACGGAGGCGACATTCTCCTCTGGGGCCGATGGACGTTGGGGCTCCACAGTTATGACGCCGGGAGGAACTCGGTGTGCCAGCGGTCCATTCTTGGTACACCCTTACTACAGCACCTCGCGAACAGCTCACAAAGTCTGCTGTTTCTGAGATGCTTCCCCCTTCGCGCGGCAGCCGATGATCATTCCTTTTTGAGTGTCCGTCAACTCATTAGCTCTGCTCATTGTGCTCACGTTACGCACTATGGCTCATCTGTCCTGGCCGGCCACTCCGTGTGGTAGACCTTGTCAAGTGCACTGTGTGACGCGAATGGGCGGGTTCACTGTGATTCCGAGGGTGGTCATATTATTCTTATGCGACCGTGTAAAAACATAAAGCAGTGTGTGAAGCCAGTAAGCCTGCCCGAGGGCCAAGTGATCTGATTCGCTGGTTACTGACATTTCGTCTGGAATGGGCACGGGCTCGAATCCCGGATCAGACATGGGCGGTGTGTTTGTCTTAAACTCTTCACTGAAACCTCTTCCCCTAAATTAGGAATGGACAACTGCTTATAACCCTCATAGTTGCTCATGACAGTCGTTAACCCCTCTCCCCTCCTAAACAAGCCAGGAAACTAACTTGTTAATGAATGAAATACGGGATTACACCATTCTACAGTACAAATTTGGAAGTTGTGAATCCGTTTATTGGTGTAAATTTTCAAGCTTTCGGATATTATCTGACTTACCATTCATGTCATATTTACATCAATAAACGGATTCACAACTTCCAACTAACTTGTTAAGATGCCAAACGTTGAAGTGTAGCCACGGTGGCGTAGTGGTCAAAGCGCTGGCTTCTGATCATTCGTCCAAGATAGGTTCGGGTTCGAATCGCGGTAAGGCATGGATGCTGTGTTTTTCATAAGGGACTGGCTCTCTCCCTTCCCTGGAACTAGTGGTCCTAAATTAGGGACGGGTGAGTGCTTATAGCGCATCGAGTCGCTCACGGTGGTCGTTGAATCCATAAACAAAACGTTAAATGCAGAGTAGAAGAAATATTATTCTTATAATACGTGGCAAATACGTCATGATAATTAACACAGCAATCAGACATCGTTAAATTGACTGTAATTACTGTTTCACACGTGAATACAATCACATCAGAAAACTTGAAAATTTCATCGCCGTGGAGCGGGAATCGAATCCGCATCTCCCGATTACTGTTCGAACATGCTATCCGTTGCTGCACCCACGACGGTGAATTCGCAAGTATTTGAGTGTTAGGAGCTTCGGAAAATACGTAACAAATACGTCATGATAATTAACACAATATTCAGAATATTCTCCGACGCGGTCGGAGAATATTCCGAAGCTCTTAACACTCAGATACTTGCGAATTCGCCGTCGTGGGTGGTGCAACGGATAGCATGCTTGAACGGTAATCGGGAGATGCGGATTCGATTGCCGCTCCACGGCGATGAAATTTTCAAGTTTTCTGATGTGATTGTATTCACGTGTGAAACAGTAATTACAGTCAATTTAGCGATGTCTGATTGCTGTGTTAATTATCAAAACGTTAAAGCCTTTCTGCAATATATTATGAAGGACGACATCATACATTCTGCAGCAAAATAACGAGTGCATAAAGAACATTTTTTAGATTATGGTCTTTCAAAGAGGATAACTGAAGAGAACAGAGATCTTACCGTTCTCCACACACAAAACGGAAGAAAAAAACTCGAAACTGCGAGTAAGGTAGATGCACATTGAAAGAGCCGGAAGTTTAGTGTATATCTAATTAATTAAGAAGTAACTTTATAATGGGACAACACATTGGAGAAATAATGGTATTAAAGATAATTACAAGAAAAAAAAATTCGTGAAGGTGCTGACAGTTATCGCTATTAACGAAGGAAGGATCTGACTGGCATACGAACTAAACTGCAGAACCCATTAATTAATTTTTTTAAAAAATGATAGAGAATTGAAAAGAACAAGAAAACTAATGCTCACGCTTCTTAAAGTCGGTTTTTGCCTCTGGGGAAGAATTAACAACAGCGCAAATTGCTTTCGTTTGGTGCATTTCATGAGATAAATGCTACTTTACTGTATCGTTCTCAGGTAATTAAAGTCGATAAAGATTTAATTAATTTATAGCTGAAGTAGTAGTAATTTTCTCTCAAATTTTAGTAAAACAGCTTCATTAATACACAGCAGACATAGTTAGATTATCTTACACATGTATTTTTGAGAAAAGACAGGAAGTTTTAAGAAACGAAGAAAAAATTATCTGGTCAAAAAACTATTAGACAAATGTAAAAAAATTATTTGGCAGTTAAATTGGAATAGAAATGTTACGAAAGAATGAAAGTCAATCCAAAAATAGCATAATTATATTATGAAACGGAATTTGCTGATTACGAAAAAATTCATCATATAAGAATAGTTCAAATGAGAGTGAGCCATCGCTATATCGCGGTAATCAACTGAAAGATAGTTGTGCTCTCGTGCATAATTGAGTGCATATATCGGGTATCTCACAAGTACTTGCCTTTTCGTATCACAAGCACACACAAACAAATATACAAATACACTGGTCACAAAAAGCCAGGGATACTGTAAGAAATGAAGCATGTACGTATCTAATTCAAGTAACAAGCATTGAAATCAGCAGTGAGGCTACGTAACACAAACGATAAAGCGGCGTTTACAAAAACAAGTTATTGTGCAATTTCTGCACACTACAAAGTAGCACTAAAACATAGACCAAATGGTAAATTCCGAGAATATTCATGTCTCTGGATTTCGGTACCCGGTAACATCACCTCTCTGTCGAAGAACGTCTTGACTCCTACGAGGCATACTTGCAATGACATTATTGACGAGTGTCTGGAATAGCTCGTTCCATATTTCCGGCAACACGTTACGGAGGTCTGCCAGCGCATTGGGGTACGGAACGTGGTTATCTAGACGTCGGTGAACAGTGTCCCAAATGTCCTCAATAGCATTAAGGTCAGGAGACCTTGGAGGCAGCTGTAACGATTCATTCCCATGATTTTTCCAGCTACTGAAGCACGCTCCAGACACGATGACTGGTTGCATTGACATCGAGAAAACGCAACGCACGCCCAATTGCAGCGTTAACAGTGTCACGATGATTTCGTTTCGGTACATTGAAGCATTCGTGCTGCCTTGACAAGCATACAAGGAAGTACAGCTATTGAAACACACTCCCACCCAGATAAGAACTGACTGCCGCTGGTAAGCATGGACGGAATGCACATAGTGTAGTTGTATTCGTGTGCCGGATCTCCTCTATACGTGTCCTCGTCGCGACATCTACTGTTGGACCCAGGAACATCCTGGACAACGAAAGTAAAAATTATCGTGCTATCTTCTAATTGAAAAGAGATGGCGTCGTACACGATTGATGACATTACATGTACGTATCTACACACAGATTAAAACGTTTAATTACTTAAAATAGATAAAATACAAAATCCTTCAGAGTGCCCAGCACTCCATCCTCAGACCAGTGGTAGGACCAGACGCACGAATTATACACACAAAATCACAGATGTCAATGACGAAACGAGGTGAGTGTATGCAGGCGTGAATCAAAGTCACATAATCGATAACGGTATTGAATTGGTACAAACAAGAACATAGTCTTAATCGAATTAGTGCAAAAAAAAACAACACATGTCACAATAAAAACTGAATACATGACTAATGAGTCCACATCCGGCGAAATAATCCTGTCCATTGCAATGGCATAAAGCGTGGAGAATCAGCGTTGCAACAACGAGGACCATAGGCGTGTATGTACAAACTTTCAGTCAGTAACAGGGATCTACGCGGAAATGGTATAGCATCCCACTAAGACCGTTGGCCGTTTCGGATGTTGAACTTTCTTACATAGGTTCTACCATGCGTCCTATACGCACGAGAATTGCCGAACACAACTATTCTATTAAGAATAACTTAGAGACTACTTCACTAACTCGCATTGCCAATTCTGGTACCCACTTCCCGGACTGGAACCAGGTTGCTGTTTCGGCATCACCATTTACGCGTAGATCCCTGTTACTCACTGAAAGTTTGTACATACACGCCTGTGGTCCTCGTTGTTGCAACGATGATTCTCCACTTCTCCACGCTTTATACCGTTGCAATGGACAAGATTATTTCACCGGTTGTGGACATATTAGTCATGTACGTATATATTCAGTTTTTATTGTGACATGTGTTTTTCTTTTTGCACTAATTCGATTAAGACTATATTCTTGTTTGTACCAATGCAATACCATTAACGATTATGAGACTTTGATTCACGCCTGCGTACACTCACCTTGTTACGTCATTGGCATCTGTGATTTTGTGTATATAATTAGTGCGTCGGGTCCTGCCGCTGGTCCTTTTACCTGAGGATGGAGTGCTGAGCACTCTGAAAGATCTTGTATTTTATCTATTTTAAGTAATTAAACGTTTTGATCTGTGTGTAGATACGTGTAATACCATAAATCGTGTACAACGGCATCTTTTCTCAATCTTTGAGGATGGTGAGATGAAGTCAATGCTATACATCTCAGTGGCCTCCTTGATCTGAGTCCGTATTTGTGAAGACGGTTTCGTACCTTTTGAATACATACTGTGACACCACAAGCAGCTCGAAGTGATTCCCGAAATTGGCTATTGGTCTACCAACTTCGGGAATCATTAGGTCTTCTCCGAGCACTTACTCTTAGGTAGCGATCTTGCCTCCTGGTGGTTATCCTCGGGGGACCACTCCTGGGTCAATCTGCAACGTCTCCATGCCGTAGAAATCTTGTGTGTAGCCGACTTACTACACTTTGCGGAATTCCTAAAGCAACAGCCACATCAATCTCCCGTAACATGCCTACAGCCCTGTTTCTGTTGGCAATGCTTAAACATCGTCTGGTCATCATTTCAGGATAATCCCACATTGAAGGAAATACATGCAGGAAACTTGTAGACCAAGCGGTGAAACGACTCGTTCTCCATTTCTCGCAGGGTACTTTCATTGGGGCTCGCACGCCATGAGCATGTGTTGTCATGATGCTAATTTACATTTACGTAGCTACCCACTTCCTGAGAAGTTTTGTTATCGAGATGCAGCGGCAACAGCAAAAACAAATGCAAGTTCTAGTGGGTAAGTTGCGGGAAATATGTTGATTAAATAAACATTCGGAGACGATGTCTCTTTAAATAAACATTCGGAGACGATGTCTCTTTAAATAAACATTCGGAGACGATGTCTCTTTAAATAAACATTCGGAGACGATGTCTCTTTAAATAAACATTCGAACAATCTAGTTGATGACAACAAATCTCTGTAGTTGTTTGGTGGTAACGATTCAAAGGGAACAATTTCTTTTGTATCCCACCAAACGCTCAACATGAGATCCCGTAAATGCAGACTACCACTGGCCTATGGCTATGTTGAACTGCTTCGGTCACTTTGCTGCCATCTTCGCTAAACGTTGGCAAAGGAGACTATTTTTTCCCAGGTAAAAATGAGGTTCAAAAGCTGGTTATCAAGTTGAGGGCTTGGTAACTAACAGAAAATACGAATTTTTTGCAAACAGTTTTGCGACAACAATTCATATGCGGCACACACCGACTGAACTTGGACAGATTTACTGTTCCCAAAAGATGACAATAGGCAGTTGGATGAGTACAAAAAAGTTGGACAACTACGTCTTCCACCGATAAGCTTGGATACACTTCCATCATGTTCTTCAATATGATTTCATCGATCCCTGATGTGATACCAGAGCGCTTCTTATTTGAGAGACTGCAGTTGCCAGATCGGAAATTTTTGAACCTGTTGTGGTATGTTTATTCTGACAAACAGCCTTCTTCAGTTTCATGCAAACAAACTTCTCAGCATTGTTTTGTGTACTTCATTTAAAATAAAATGCATATGATTTAGTCTAAACAAAAGAAAGAAGTGAATTTGTTTTGGAAACACAATGTTTGTCATCAGTGTTTGCATCAATGGAAGATTTGGAACTAATGAGTTTCTCCAAACGTTTTCTACAACTGACGAAGTGCATATTTGAGATGAAATCTAGTACAATCATTTCGGATGAAATAAACTTGTCGTTTTTTCGACATGTTTCTTTAATTTTTCAACTACTTTATTCTAACTCATTCTAGGGTTCATGTACTGACAGAACAATTAAGCCCATTCCAAAGAGGAGAGAAATGCTTTTGATTGGTGGGATAATCGTTTTTTTAAGCACCTTTCAGTCTCTGCCAATATCTTTTTTTAATTCAGAAGGGCTGAATGAGGCCTTGCATTGTCACATATAAGACGTCACACACGCAGTTAAACCATGGGAATCAATACGTATCAAATAACTGGTGTATCAACCTTTCCTCTGCTGGAGTTCATGGAGGTTAGAAACAGTGGGAAATCCACCGTTCGCTTCCAGTCATGGCAATTTCATCCCTAGACGTCTAGTAAAAATCCGATATCTGTGTTGTGGGGAAAAACAAGATATAATCAAACGAATGTGTGTGTGTGCCCCCCCCCCGTCCCCCCACACACGCACCCTATTTCTAAGAAAAAAATTGCGAGAAACAGTCTGAGGAAGTTCATAAATGTAAATGGTAATTTTTAGCACGTCTTACGGGAAAAAAGCAAATGCTTATAGCATAACCTCCTCTGTCCGTCTGTCACTGAGACAGAGGAGGTTATGCTATGGACAGAGGAGACTATGCTTATAGCATAACCTCCTCTGTCCATATCTCTGTACCTATCAGTCCGATTTGAAAAATTATTTCGGCGTCGCATTGCTTTTATTATGAGGACTGTTTTGCTCATATTTTTCGATTTTTCAGTATGCACATTTTTCTCGCTAGAACAGGTTAAGTGCACATTTACATTTTCAACCGTATCTATAAGCTTCTAAAATTCCATTTGAGGAAATTGTTTGTTAATCAGATAGCACTACGTAAGGACGACATATACAAAGCGTGTTGATAAAGTTCGGTGAATGCACGGTAGAAATGAACAACAAATAATATTTAAGAAAACTTACTTAACTGGCAATGAAAATAATCCCACCCGGATGTTATACATTTTTGGCATCGCTCATATAACTGCTGGAAGCTATGGAAGAGTCGTACTTTTTTATCACCTGCAAGCGGGCTATCAGCTTCACTTGAATGTCCGAAATGTCAGCATATCTATCCCCTTTCAGCGCAAATTTTAGTGGGGGAAACGGAAAATTGTTACCTGGCGCTAGCTGGGCGATTCGATTTATAGCATTTGCTAGTTTTTTTGTTTTTTTTATTGGAGGTTTAACGACCACCGTGATCAACTCAATGTGCCATAAGCAGTCACCCGTCCCTGATTTATGGTCACTGGTTCCAGGGAAACGAGAGAACCAGTGCCGTAAGACAAAAACAACATCCATGCCTCACTGGGATTCGAACCCAGACCCCTTTCGGAAGAATGATCAGAGGCCATCGCTTAGCCCATTGCGCCACCGGGCAATTTGCCAGTTTGAACCAGAATTTAATATTTGTTTTTGCACCATTTTTTGCGCAATAATAAGGTGCACCTACATCAGTTGCGCCACTACACCCTTTCTCACGGCTCAGTGACGGTTACAAATATATTCGCTCATGTACTAGACTGCGTCGCGCCAGTTACTGCACCTTTCACAATCTTTCTTTTTAGGCGTTACGACACCATTCAGCGAACTTTATTGCCGCACCTTACATTTTCCGATCTAAAAATTGTTTTTGTGTTGGATATTTTTCACGACGTGGAATATCTTGCTTGCATTTTTTAATTTTTCAAAATGCAGAGTTTGCCTTTCGAGGAGCAAGTTTGTATTTTAATTTTAACTTTATCTCGTTTCTAAAAATTCGATTAAAATAGAACAAGATGACATTAGTACGATGAAGTATTCTCACCTTTCCCATTTCAAGTAATGTATAGTTCTCGTGCTAGGGGAATAAACGTTTCTGTTTTTCTTGCTATCTGTGATTCTGAAAGTTGTATTTGTAAAATTCCTTTTCCAGCGCATGAAGAATACTTCCCGCAGATTTTCTCTTACGCACATCTCTGCCTCTAGTGAGCGTGAGTGCATATTTTTGGTAGCAAATGGATTTCCGCTTCTAAATCTCCGGGGGATTTTTTCTTCGTTGGGTACCATTTATTATGAAGGACACTTTTAAAAAATGAGTAGCATTGGCTTCATTGTAACACCTCTGACACAATCGTCGACAGTGAAAATCCTAACATAAAACTGTATTACTGCAATAATACGGCTAAGGGTTTAAAGAAAACAAAATTACTTACAAATCCAATCTTTTAGTATTTTCAATCAGCACGTCGTTATTCAAACAATAGCAAATCGTTCGAAATCAGAACAAGTAGCATTTGAATCACAACAAACGTGAATACTTTCTTAATATTATCAATCGTAGGTATCTACTCTCTCATAACATACACAGTCGAGTCACATTATTGTGACCATCTCTTACTTTTGACGTGAACAGCTCATAGCCAATGAAAGAAGGCACGTGTCGTGAGCTGGCTTGCGGGGTATACAACGTGCGCTGTAGTCATTCTGAAAACATATCACTCGTTGCTGTCATGGATAAAAGGAGCGATTTATCAGATTTGCAAAAAGAGATGATTATATCGGCTTTCGGGTCAAGGGTGGCAGTATTTCTGAAACAGCGCAGTTTGTGAGTTGATCGCGTACTGCCTTTTTTTAAAATGTATCGTGATTGGAGAAATGGCATCATTGCGAATAAGCGAGATGCAAACTGCGGAACACCACGCGCCATTGATGTGAGAGTTGAATATCGGCTGAGAAGGTGAGTGACAGTCGATCGACACGCTACAGTTGAGCAATTCACTGGCCAAATGAACCAGAGGGCTACCGGAAGAGTGTCTGAAACGACACTTCACCGAACCCTATTGCGTATGGGGCTACGATGTAGACGGATAGTCACTGCAACTATGCTAACGAAGGTGCATCGGCAGCAAAGACTTACATTTGCACGGCAGTATGGGAATTGTACCTCCGCTGATTGGCGAAGGATTACCTCCTCCGATGAAGCACGTTTTTTGCTTCATCGAACGGATGGACGTTGGCGTATAAGGCGAGAAACATCGGAGAACAAACCCTCTTCAACCATTACTGGAAGAACACAAACTGGTGGGGGTACCGTTATGGTCTAGGGAATGTTTTCGTGGCATTCCCTGGTTCCACTTATACCTGTGGAAGGCACTATGGACCGAATTCGTTATGAATCCAACCTTGCAGACCACGTACAACCATACATGCTAATTGTCTTCCCTGAGGCGGATGGGATCTTCCAGCATGACAATTCGACGTGCCACACAACTAGAAATGTCCGAGAGTGGTTGGAAGAGGACGGTGAAGACTTCAAAGTACTACCCTGGCCCTCTAATTTCCCAGACTTAAACCCAATTGAGCGTCTGTGGGACCACCTCGATCGTGTTGTTCGCTTTATAGATCCTCCACTACGCACCCTCCAGCAGCTGTCAGATGCACTGCAGTCAGCGGGGCTCCACATACCCGTGAACGTCCTCCAGCACCTTATTGAGTCACTCGCAGCTCGTCCAGCTGCTGTCCGCGCTGCACACGGCGGTTACTCTGGATATTAGCTAGTTATCACAATAATGTGACTCGACCGTGTAGAATCGTAGGCTACATAAACTATGATTGAAAGACGGCATATATCTCATAACATTAGTCATTCTCTGTCATAGTATAAACAACATACACTGCTGGCCACCCAAAATGCAACACTAAGAAGGAAGCATCCGATTGGCCTGAAATTCGCAGCATGCGTTGCCCGCGAGAGGACATGCAAACGATTACCATTGCAGGACATATACAAATTATGTGCGCCCGGCACGCCACCGAGAAGCACTATAAGAAGGGTGCACAGAAGGCGGGGTGTAAGTAGTGGAAGTGTGTTGTGCTGCAGGACCTGTGCGTGGGAAGCTTCTTGATGCCTCGTCGCAGAATACGGCAGTCATTCCAGCACGTTTCGGAGTTCGACAGAGGACGAATAGTGGCTTATCGCGACGCGACAGCGGTTTATCGTACCGAAACATCAGCGCCTGTGTGGGACGACATCCAGCCACAGTGAGGCGAGTATGGATTCGGTGGGTGCAGGAGGGACGGACGAACCGACGTGAGTGATTGCCGCAGCCGCAGCACACCACCGAACGAGAGGACCGGCATGTTGTGCGGCGGCCATTGACGACTCGCACCGTCACATCACGAACGTTAGCGCAGGAATTAGGGTGTGTTGCGCAACAACCTATGTCAGCACGTACCGTTCGACGTCGTCTGCAGGAGCGGGGACTTGTCGCACGGCGCCCATTGCTCCGATTACCATTGACCTTACACCACCGGCGAGTGCGGCGGCAGTGGTCCCTCGAACGCCGCACCTGGACTACGGAATGGCACGACATTGTCTTCTCCGACGAATCCCGCTTCTGCCTGCAAAACCACGATGGTCGGATCCGCGTCTGGCGGCACCGCGGCGAGAGACTGTATGACGTTTGCATTATGCATTGCCATACCGGTCCGTCGCCTGGCATTATGGTTTGAGGCGCAATTGGATATGACACCCGCACCCCTCTGGTAAACATCGCCGGTACACTCAATAGCCACCGCTACATCTCCGACGTTTTGGAGCCTGTAGTCCTCCCTTACCTGCAGGACCTGCCAGCGGCCACGTTTCAACAGGACAATACGCGCCCGCACGTGGCACGCATCGCGCAACAATTATTCACGGCCCACCAGGTGTCACTGCTGCCGTGGCCCGCCAGTTCTCCCGATATTTCGCCCATCAAACACGTCTGGTCGCTGAACGGCAACCGAGTGGCCCGGCAAGCACCACCCGCGGCTACGCCTGATGAACTGTGTCAACGCGTGGAAGCAGCCTGGACCGACATACCCCAAGCCCACATCCAAAGCCTCTTTCGTTCGATGCCGCAGCGTGTAGCGGCCGTTATTGCCTGCCATGGGGGCCACACGAACTATTGATGTCTGCATGTTCCGCAAGTCGCACGGGTCTGTAAGCTCAATCGTTTCATCTTTGTATCTGTTGTTATGTGTCCAGTAAATCTGGCTTTGCTATATCGTGTCCTTCTTGGTGTTACATTTTGGGTGCCCAGCAGTGTAGTATACAGAATATCGCCTGAGGACAGTCAAATCAACATAGCCTGCTGAATATTGAACATACAAGTGCTCGAGTCTTCCTACGCAATTGTACTCTAAACTGCTGTCAGGTTATTGCCAACAACAAATTCATCGAAAGGGAATCTGTGGTGTTAAGTTTAGAAAATCTTTAACGAGAGAAAACCAAATTTGCATAAGAGTACAGGAACTCAAAAGGAAGGTTAAATCAGAGGTATACGTCACAGCATCTACTGTGGAAAACATTTCACGAAAAATATTTACTTTTTAATAATGCACAGTTCCGCCATTAAGGGGCGAAAATGCATATTTGCATGTGAAGTCATAACTTCGCTTCTAAGATATCGATTGAAAGAATTTCTTTTCATAGGATGGTAGTCACTATGGCAAAGATTCTTCTTCAAACAAAGCATAGATTTCCCACTAGAGTTTGTTTCTATTAGAGACCATATATCCATTTCTGAAAGTCTAACCTGAAATTTTTTTAGCTTCGGAAAAATTGATTTGTGAATAACCTTTTGGGGGCGTTTTCTACTGTCGCAATCTAATTTTCCAGCAGGGGCGGAAATAGCTTTTTATATTTCCAACCGTATTTCTGCTTCTAAAAGACTCATTAAAAACACTTTTTTTTTGCATAGGACTCAATTCTCTATGACCAACACTTTGTTAGTTATTATAAACTTATAGTTACAAAATTTTATATGGTGCTAAAATTCTATTACCATTACATTTTATATTGTTACCCACTTTCTTAAGTTAACAGACATTCCCATTACACCCAATAATTCGGTCTTGTCTTTTGATACAAAGAGTTTTTGCAATTCACCCTGGGGTAGTTAGCTGTTAGAAAAACAATTATTTGTTCTTAGAACACGGCAAACTCTAGTTCGTGTCTTTTCCGTCAGCACAAATAGAAATGGCTATGTAGGGAAGAGGGAAAAAAATGTTTCTCAGGATATATATGACTGCTACTTTGGAAATAAATCACAAACGTTGCTCCACGCACCACTTCCGATCGGAGTATAGATATCAGGTGCTTCTAATGCCATGGATTATCCCACAAATCCCGAGTCGGTTTCCACGTTGCTCTGCAGGAACACATGCCAAATGACACTCTGTCAAAAGAGTCTGGGACAACACTGAAAAATCACCTCATCGCCGAATTCTTCTCCGTCACGACAGCTACCAATAACTCAGCAAACCGCGGATCAACACTTTGCGCACTTCGTACTCGACAGCTACGGCGCTCTACAAATGACAATATGGTACGCATGAGCAATAAAAATGACAAAGCAGCCAAATTTTAGGACTAATGTTGCGCCATTTATGTCAGCTGCCCACCTCAAACATTTTTGAGTTCTTACCCAGAAATGTTTCTATTAAAATTTCGAACCCTTCAAGAGATGCACAGGTCTATTAGATGAAGTTCATGAGGCGCTAATGTTAGTCGCTGTCAGAATTGCACTTGTTGTCTGCAGTGTCATGGCACAAAATGAGTTTTAAAAAACTGAGCTCGCTCTATACATGTTTCCCACCAGGACGGCCTGTTGAACTGGGCAAGTGCCTCACTAAACCGGGCAAGTGCCATCATAGGTACAAAAGTTAAGATAAAAATGAAATATACAGAATAAATAATTATGAATGACTGCACAACCAAAGAAATGTTGCGTTATTTGTATAGGAGCGTCTGAATACACCTAAATTAAGCCACCCAGTTGTCTTGGATTAGACGGGATACTTTCGAATTCCGATATTCCCGGAACTCCGTATGTACATTTTGTACTGATTCATTTCCAAATGCCAGTATCGCGTTAAGAATTTTATTGATAATTCCAGTTACTACTTCCTCATTAGAGCGAAGTTTCTCCACATTGAAATCAATAAAAAAAACTGTCTGAGAACTAACTACAACGACTCAAGAAGGTTATCAAATTTTACATTGCTGTCAATAGAACATACATTATGTGAAACTCGGGACTACAACTTAATGATTTTGCTAAAACGAAGAAAAGAAAAATACATTTCGTAGAATAAACTTGTCATGATTTATAAATTTTGTAAGCCATTTTATATCTTACGTCCTCTAATCAATGAACAGAGCATCCAAATATACGCAATCGTGTATATAAAAAGAAAGGCTCTGTTCATAATCTGGATTTCAGCCTCACCTATTTTACACCACTGCGTTCAACTCAATGTGATACATTGCAATAAAGTTTGCTGACAATAAAACCTACAAGTTTTCCCTTGGTATTCCGAAAACAAGAGAAAAAAAACTCCCTTTTAGATAGTTGTTACATTGTCGAGTGTTAATGAAAGATGCCTGTGGTCATGGCCATTATATAAATCCATAAAAAGATCATGATCAACGTTGAAAGAGATCACATTCCAGGAATAAAGTGATTAGAGCTTAAGAGTTCAAGAGAGCACGGATTGGACAATTAACAAATACGTAAATACATCTTCTCTGCTCATTAATTTAAATCTTCATCGGTAGACCAGTATATCTCATACCGGCCGATTAATTTTGTAATACATTTTTCATCAAATTGTTTATAATTACAGGAGCCTCGAAAAATATTTGCTGGGGTGCCCCACACTTCCTAAGGGCGGTCCTGCTTCCCACACTTGGTATGAAGTGCGTGCGTTATCTTGTGGAAAGTAGGAGTCAGGGTTACCATAGAGACACAGCATTAAACAGGGCGGCAGCATCTCATCAACGTATCGTCGTGCTGTCATTGTACCTACTTTGCGTACGAGAAGTGAAAGACTGTTGAAACTAATAGCTCACCAAACCATGACATCAGGCTGAGGAGCCGTATGGTACTCACGGATGGCACCAAGATCATCCAGATGATTAATTCGTCTCCAGACTATCAATCGGCGATCGTCGGAGCCGAGACAGAAGCGAGACTCGTCGCTGAATATGGCACGGTTCCATTTGTCCGACCACGCATGTCTGGTACAGCACCACTGAAACCTTCTGCGACTATATGCTGCGGTGTGTAGCAGTCGTACAATGGCTGGCACAAACCTGTCTAAGACAATCTACCATTCTCAGTCCGAGTCGTCAAATGTCGACCGCTTGGATTGTGGGGCTGCTAAGGCTTGACGTCAAATGCGGTAATTGAGGCATTCGGACGTCCACCTACGTGCACCAGTTCCACTACGGCGACGTATGTTACTTTCCTCCAAACATCTGTCGCCACATTCGGTCGACAGTTGTTGCATCCCCATGCGTTTCCGCTGCCATGCGACGCAGAGACCAACCAGTGGTACGTAGCTCTATGACGAAGCCTGTGGTAAAAGTATCCGTGTGACGGTACGATTTCTGATGACGTCCCCCAGGTATTTTCATTCCTTACACATGCTTTTGCCACGGATATCACTTCGATGCAGTGGTCCGCACGCTCATGTGAGGACGACCAAACTCACCCACGCCGAGCCGTTTTGCTCTTTGATCGCCCTTACCTATCACGTGATTGGCTTTAAACTGCGGTCATTGACATAATCAAACTGCTGACACATATCCACCAATTTGCATGACGCTCCGATAAATAATTCCTGGTGTGGCATTTTCTATGTCGAACAGTGCATATCGCTAAACGAAAACGTAAACTTCTGAAACCTCGGAGAAATAAATATTTCTGCCTCCTAGCGGCAATGTTAAGTATAAAAATAATTTTGTGCTACCTAGCAAGGTTTTTTTTTTTTTTTTTTTTTGATTGGGGGTTTAACGACCACAGTGATAAACTCAATGGGCTATAAGCAGTTGCCCGTCCCTAATTTAGGGCCACTGGTTCCAGGGAAGGGAGAGAGCCTGTGTCGTAAGCCATACATAAAATCCATGATTCACCGGGTTTCGAACCCGGACCCACCTCGGACGAGTGATCAGAAGCCATCGCTTAGACCACTGCGCCACCGGGGCGGCAGCAGGAAATTTGAGCACAAGAGTAATTTTAAAATGCATGAGCGACCATCCTCATGATGAACAATTCCGCCGCAAGAAAAAAAACTTCTAACCAGACTTATAGATAGGGAGATATCAGAGACCGGAGGATGGACCAATTTATGCTATAACAACGGCCACTTTTCCCCAAAAGACGTGTGTGACGTACCTGCCCCGCAGGACGCACACGACATAAAGGCAGATAGCAGCAAGAACGAACGTCTGCGTAGCTCAGTAGGTAGAGCGACTTGTTCCGGAATAAATGGACTCGGGTTCGATTCCCGACGTGGACCAAAACTGACGGAGAAGTTTACTTCGTTATACGTGCTATAAATTCGAGAATAACATTTCCTTTGTTTATTGGGGCCGCGGATGGCCTGGCGGTCAACGTTCGTGACTGCCATGGAGAAACCTCAGGTTCGATCCCAGGCAGGTACGTACGCTCGAACCACTAAATATCAGCCGTGCGTCTTATAGGCACGTTAAGCCGTCGGACCCCCGGGTACTGGCCTCCGGTAATAAATAATGGCGTCTTCCTTCCCCCTTTCTAACTCGCTTCCGTGTCACTTTCCTATCGGGCACTCCAGCCCAAATCTCCTAGCTTCCTATTTCTAAGGGTTGTAAAAGACTTGGGGTCAGACACACTCTTCCTAAAATACTCTACATATGATCACATGATCACCTTTGTTTACTGTGAAACATTGCGAAAGCTTTACTACTATACCTTAAACTATTCAGATAAAGGGGTCTAAAATTGAAAATTGGCTTCCAGTATCTTGCAGTGAAGAATTTTGGGTACTGCGGTGAAACTTAGCTGTCGATATAAAACTTGGTACAACTTCTTGGCCACTGAAGGAGCTTTAAATACTTCTCCCAAGTAAAATGGCCGAATCGGTTGCCGAGTGGCTTGAAGCGGTCGTTTCCGCCCGAAAAAGCTCCGGGTTTGGGTTTCGAATGAGGCATAGGTGGCGTGCTTGTCGAATGGCGCTAGCTCTTCACCCTCCTTGCATTCAGTGGCCCTAAATTAGGGACGGGTGACTGCTTATAGCTCTAAGAGATGCCCGAAAAAATGCTTCACGCGTAGGAAAAATTAGAGAAACACTTGTTTCAATTCATACATTCATAAAGACTATGAGAATAATTTCAGATATAAGCATGATGTAAGAAATTATCAACGTTTATTCACAATTAAATGTTTTATTAACATCGACTATAGTTTCGCGCAGAGCGTTTGGCTTGGTATCAACAGGACGCTTCCCATCATTAGGAGCGTTTAGCTCGGCATCATTAGGAAAACATTTAATTGTGAATAACGTTGATAATTTCTTCTATCTCAACATAACAGGTGTGTTGTCTTAAATTATATATAATCGTGATAGCTACAAAATTTATCTGATATTAATAATTGAATATTATGGAATTTAAAGAAGCTAATTGGAAACTTCTGATTTAGACCTTCAGAAATTTAGAGGTGCTAAATGATGGACTGATGCTAAGGATCGAGGAAGTTGGATAAGACTGGTGAAGGCCTATACCCTGCAGTAGGTGTCAACAGGCTAAGAAGAAGAAGAAGAATTGTAAACTAAAAGAAATATAGAGCTAAACAAACCCATCGTTCCTATAGAATGCCTAATAATATTAATATGCGCTGTCCCAAGCATTCTGGAAAAGGTGTTATTTTGTCTGTGTTTAACAGATGACATAGAAGTAACTTTTAAGACACCGAGAGCTCTTTATACAGCTTGTCAAGTCATTAACAGCTTAAGACAGGAAGAAACGGAAACGACGTTCACAAATTCTTCTCTTTACTTTTTTTTCCTAGCTTGTTAGCTAAGTTGTTTTGGCGGAGTCTTAATTTTGTGCAAATCGGAATCTTTGGTAAAGAGACCACACACACGCGCACACAAAACGAACATTACGCAAATTCCTCCACTTTGCGGGTGATTTTAAGCAGCCTTTTGTCTGTGGTAATCCAGCGAAATAATTAGGCTTTGTCACGCAGACAAAATGTCGGAAGCAATTGGCTTCCCTGACATGTGTCGGAAGAATTGGAGTGGCACTCCGCGGGCGGACGACCTGCTCTTCGTCAGTGGGTGGTCCACAATTGGCTGCTTTCGTAGAATACGAACGCGCTGCAACTCACTCATATAGAAATATTCTTCCCTTTCATGTGAGAACTCTATTTTTGGTTAAGCTCATTCATTTACTCGAAAACATGTGAGATTTACAGAAAAGTATTGAACGTAAGTACCACTTTTTTTTCAACAGCTTTAGACCATCGAATCTTTAATGCGAACAAAAGTCAAACAGAAAATTCTTTCAACCCATCCGAACGAAATGCTTGATTTATTTTCCTCTTTGTAATGCCATTAATTTTAACTCATTTTAAAGAGTCACGGTCTAGCTCATTATAAATTCGAAAAGTTATCCACGTATCTGGCTTTCTTTCACCGACGGTAATTCAATTTTTCACGTCTTCCTCTGTCTTTATATCTCTGAACAATTCATTCATTAATTACCCCTGCTCATTTCCAGTAACATTAGTTTCTAGATTTCTTATCTAGATTAGCTTTTCTCCGTTGGCCTGTCATTAGCTGAAGCTTGATGTGCTTCCGTAACAACTTGAGCGTATGTTGGCCCTTCAACCAGTCTAGACCTCAACGAAACACAACAGATATGGGATGGAAAAATGAAGCAGCGCGAGAACTTTCGCGGGTTTTTTATTTTTCTCCTCCAGCTCCAGTCATTTTCATTCCATTCGATTAGAATAGATATTTTCAATCATGGATCCCTGATAACCGTCGAAGCACGCTAGAAACATTTGTTCTAGATGAAAACGATTTGAGATCACCACTATTCTTGGAGCTTTAATCAAGTCATATGTACGGAAGGCGTTCAAGAAATTCTACATCCAAGTACACTGTCGTGCAAAAATTAAGGACGAGACGGTTTTTCGAATGTGACGTCGTGCAGAAGTGCTCCACATCGACTCAAATCATACCATAAGATCCCCAAAATGTAAGAATATGGGACAAGTGAGCCAAACCGGCCAAACAAGGAATCCAAAATATACTAAGGCACTTTATTTAAAAGGTAGCTTCGAGCACAACTGGACAGAAGACAGAAACGTCTATGTGACAGGCGGCTGCCAAGAAAAATCCAGTCTTTTGTAGGGCAAATGATCCCCCCTGACTGGGTTGCAGCATTTACAACGTCTGTCCATGCTCAGGACGAGGTTGTCAAGGAGCTGTTGAGGCATTGCGGCCCATTCCTCTTGTAGCGCCAATCGCAGCTGCGGATTCGTTGCTGGCGGCTGGTGACGTGCTGCCAAGCGGCTCCCGAGAAGGTCCCATACGTGTTCGATTGGATTTAGGTCCGAGGACCTTGCGGGCCAATCCATGTGTTAAATATCTTCACTCTCCAACAGCTCTGCTACAGCCACTGTACGATGAGGTGTAGCGTTATCTTCCATGAAGAGAAACTCAGGACCCACAGCACCTCTAAACAGACGGACGTGAGGCAGGAGAACCTCGGTACAATAGCGGACTCCAGTGACTGAACCTCCTTGGAAGATGTGGAGGTCAGTACGGCTACCAAGCATGATACCGCCCCAAACGAGAACTCCGCCACCTCCAAACCGGTCCCTGTCGATGATGTTGGAGGTGTGATTGCGTGTTCCCTGCTCTCTCCAGATGTTTTTACGCCCAGAATCGCTCGTCAGACTAAATCAGCTCTCATCCGTAAAGAGAACTCGACCCCATTGCTAATGTGTCGAGTTCTTGTGTTCCTGGCACCACAGAAACCGCCGTCTCCGATTAGCAGGCGTTAATGGTACACACCATACTGGTCGTCGTGCAAATAGACCACCTTTATGCATCCTCCTGGCCACGGTAAAACGCGATAACGGACGTCCAGTTGTCTGTTGCATGTGCCTTGCGATTTCTCCAGCTGTCTGCCGTCTGTGTCTTCTCGCCTGTAGGACAATATACTGGTCGTCCGCCGCCGTGGTTGCTCGTGCACGATCACTGCTAAACTCTCGGACAGCTGTTCCTGTCGTTTGAAATGCTCTCCAAGCTCGTGAAACGATGCTGTGAGTGATCCCGAACTCCTCGTCCACACTAGTCCCACTTCGACCTTCTTCCAACTTCCCAATGACGCGACCTCGGGTAAAGTCATCCAGATGTCGTCTACTGGATTGCCTGTTGGCCATATCACACGGTGGCAGCAACTCGATGTCGTTCAAACCGATGTACACCGTGCAATAGCTTTCACCGAATTGCGCAGCGTACACCGCCCGTATGCTTTACACCCTTCCGACACTCACCCCCCCCGCCTCCATACGTCATGCTGCATATATGCGCATGCCCTACCGTACCGGACCCTAGTCTATCTCCTGAGTGGTCTTTCGGTCCGTTCTGCCTGCTCGTTCCGCTGTTATGCTAATTTCTCCTCTTCGTCCTTAATGTTTGCACACCAGTGTATGATGAATCAACGCTTGATATTCTTCACAGCGTTTATAAGGTTTGCATCCCATTTGGCATTATATAAATGATGATAAACGACTGGATATTAATTGTTGGAGTTCAGCAAGTTGATCTGTTACGTCAGTCAGTATTACCGGGGAAAATTGGAAACATGAGTAAATGAGCAGTGATTAAATTTTTGACGGAAGAAAGAACTGAGCCGACTAATATTCACGGGTGTGAAAACACAAGTTTGTCCGCCACGAAGATCGAACTCGTGTCCCCTCACTGCGGCGTAAGTCGCTCTCCCAACTGAGCTACGCGGGCAGAATGTCTCGCTGCAGATATGTCGTCTTGACACATGTTTTCACCTCTGTAGTACGTCATACTGGCATATGGTTAGACTACGTAGAAATCCTGCATCTCCTGAGAAGTGATTTCCGTTTATTCTTACGACGTACCATTTACCGCTGTAATGCAAAGGTCCTCAGAAAAGTTTTGTTATTAACAAAATGCTTCTTAAACTTCTGTCAAACTAGAAGGCAGCACAAATCCCCGTCTTATATGGCTCAAGAGAACACCAAGGAAATGACACATTTTGAGATTTATGTAGGTAAAATATAATTTTGTGAAGCAGGGGTTGTCTACTATTACGATACAAATGCATTTGTGTGAAGTGTTAACTGACAGCAGCAAATACCATATGCCTGATAACATATTAGCGGCCTACGATCTTCAAAACACCATTGTAACGTACCAGGAGATGTGACGTACCTGCCAGAAGGACGCACATGACATAAAGGCAGATAGTAGTCAGAACAAACGTCTGCGTAGCTCAGTTGGTAGAGCGACTTGTTCCGGAATCAGCGGACTCGTTTTCGAATCCCGGCGTAGACCAAAAATGACGGAGAAATTTACTTCGTTATAATGGCGCCCGAACTATCCGGATGACCCGACCGTTCAATATCTCGCAATGGTGTGATGTTATTTCCACACCGCGAGATAGGAAAAATAAGAGAATCCCTTCTCCAGCACTTCGGAAAAAAAAATAAGGGGGAGATGATGTAACGTACCAGGAGATGTGACGTACCTGCCAGAAGGACGCACACGACATAAAGGCAGATAGGAATCAGAATAAAACGTCCGCGTAGCTCAATTGGTAGAGTGACTTGTTCCGGAATGAGGGGACCCGGGTTCGAATCCTGGCGCGGATAAAAATGACGGAGAAATTTACTTCGTTATACCATATGGAACTCATAGCAGCAAAAACCATATGAAACTCATAGCAGCAAAACCCATATGGAACTCATAACGTATTGAGTGACCTACGACCTTCAAAACAGTCTCGAGTCGATGTGTCATGGGTTCAACGAGGTGCTGATATTGTTCTACAGGTATATTCAGATAGGAGAATGCGATAGTGTCTGTCAGTTGCCGAATGTTTTCTGGAAGAGGTTTTCTCAATCTTATCTCACAGGTGTTTAATTGGGATCACCTTGAGTTCACTGTAGATCTCTTGGAACCACTGTGTGTCTTGTGACATGGCGCATTATCCTTCTGAAAGTAGCCGTCTCCATCAGGAAATACCGTGTACATGCACGGATGTACCTGGTGCTAAGTGATGCTGAGATACCTCTTGGCATCCAAATGCTGTTCCAGAGGTATTAAGAAACCCAGTGACCGCCATGAAAGCAGACCATCAGGCCGCTTGTACGGTTAACGCTAGGCAGCTGAAATCCATCGATTCGTGCTGTTGAAGCCACATTCTGGTCCGTCTATTGGCGCGTGTTAACTGAAAACGCGATTCATCGGACCAGGTGACCTTTATCCAGTCTTTAAGGGTCTAAGTTTAGTGCTCGTGTACTCACTGCAAACGAATTCGTCGGTACTGGTCCATATTGGTGGACGTCTCTACCAATATGGACCATTGGCGCCCATAAGGAAACCATTGTTACCAATATACGGTGGGCTGTGTATGCTGAAATTGTACTCTCGATACCGTTGTTGAACTGCACGATTACATGACCTAATGGAGTTTGTCTGTTACCTGGTACAGTCTTCTTCAGCCGCCGCTGCCCTCGAACATCGAACAGTCATTTCCGCCCACAGGAAGACAGCTGACTGTTTTGTTCTTTGTACACCACTCATTGTATTAAGTGTGCAACGTAATTCTCGGCCACAGGCACGACACGTTGACAGCAAATTATAACAAATCGAATACGTACCTAATCAGGGAAATTATCCCCGTCGTGTTGGATACATTTGAGACATCGGTCAGGGTGCTGCCAAATGTGGAAAAAAGAGGGCTGCTTCGAGTTCATAAAGTCTTCCATACTTGTGTGGACCTCCTCGACAGAAATGAAGTGCGTATCACACAGGTGATGTTGTATGGAGCGAAAGAGGTGATAATCCGACGGCGCGAAGTCTGGACAAAATCTCCCATCCCAGGTCGGTGATCGTGTTTAAAGTCGTTTTCGCGGTGTGAGGACGCGCGTTATCCTGTAGCAATAGGACCGACTTTCTGCTCTTGCCGGTGTATGGCCTTTTCGCCTCCATTGTGTCACTCACACGAATGAGTTGCTGAAAATAACGCTCAGCATTGGCCGTTTCACCAGGTTTGAGCAACTCACAGTGTACGACACCGCGCTGATCCCACCATATGCACAGCAACAACGTCCTGGCATGGGTATTCCGTTTGGCGGTACTGGCGGCAGGCTGACCTGGATAAACCCACGATTTGCGCCGTTTAGGATTATCGTAGAAGATCCACTTTTCATCACAGGTCAAAATCTTGTGGAGGAAATCCTTCTTCTTGCATCTGGAGAGCAAGAGTACAGCAACATCGTAGCGCCTAGTCTTGTTCGCAGCTGTGAGTTACTGGGGCACCCAACGGCCCTTATTGTGAATCCGTCCAAGCTTGTGCAGGCGCTTTGCAATGGCTTGCCGTGTTACTACGAGTTCCTGAGCGAGCTCTGACTGTGTGCGACAGGGATCCGCGTTCAACAGTTGTTCCAGTTCTTCCATTGCCAACTTTCTGTGGCTGTCCTGGATGTTCTGCATCACGGAGATCGAAATTTCCCTGCTTAAACCGCTTGAACCGCTTCTTACACGTGCTGTAGGACACAGCAGCCTCATCCAAAGCAGCACAGATCATTTTCTGGACTTCCGCAGCACTTTTGTTCAGCTGAAACGCGAACAGAGGGCAATTCCTCAAATGTTGCTTCTCGAACGACATTACGTTCACCGTCAACTTTCGTCCCTTCTGTCACTACAGATATACGCGGTTATGGTTGCCTGGAAAGCTGTTGGATGGCGCTGCAATAAGCTATTATCGCACACAGCTATTTGCGTTTGCCGATGTTCTATGATCGCTTGCGGTTAGGGGCCGATAATTAAGTTGCACACCTAATACGCCCTCGATACAGTTGTTCTTTCGTAACTGATAAGCTTTGCCGATTCTGAGATGCTTGTACCTGCCCACCTAAAGTCTACTACCATGCATCTTTCAAAGTGGCTTAAATCAAGAGTATTTCGCATATTACCCCTATATAGGCCTCGTACACGTCTAAATCCTTTGTAGTAAGTTATTTATAAAGCCATCTCAACGTCGCACAGTGATGGACAAAAGTATTGACACACTTGGTATGTTTGAAGAAAAACCCAGTGAAATATAGATAGAAAAAAAGCAGTTTTTCTCAAAACAAAAGCCATGTGCACATAGTTAAGAATAGTATAAATTATACTACAACAATTTAAACAAAAGTTTCAAATGAATGTATTCTCAGAAAGTTGATGAAGTTTCCTACGCATCGAACCAAAGGACAAAAGTATTGGGACAGGTGGAACATAAAACAACAAAAATATTACAATTTTACTATTTTGTAGTGAACTCCTTATTTGTAATAACAGCTCTTTGTCTCTTTGGCAATGAAGGCATTAATTTTTGCGTTGTTTCAGAGGACATTTGTTCCCATTCTTCAAGGGGAAGCCTTTTCTAATGCTCCACGTTCAACAGCTCATGTTTTCTCACTCTTTTGTCAAGTTCTTTCCACAAATGTTTAACAGGATTCAAATCAGTAGATTATGGGGGATGTTTGAGAGTGTGGAGCGTACAATAAAGTCGCCATTGACGGACAATATGAGCCGTATGTTTAGGATCATTGTCTTGCTGGAACTAAAAGTCACTACCTAAGTTCAGTTTATCCGCACTTTTCTGCAGATTTTCCTGGAGGATATTCAAATACACCATTTTGTCTATTGTACCATCTATAAAATACAAGTTTCCCCCCACCAGCAGCCGACATGCAACCCCACAACATCAACCCACGACATCTATGCTTTACTGTGGCTTGAACATTCTTCTCTTGCAGCTCTGTCTGCTTTCTCCAAACGACGTTCTTTCCATTGCAGCTGATTAGAGTGAATTTACTTTCGTCTGAAAACAATATTGTAGACCGAAAAGTCTCACCTTCATTTAAATGCTCTTTTGCGAGGGCAAGCCTCTTTTTCCGATGAATTTTACTAATGTACGGCTTTTTCTGGCTACTGTCGCTCTGTAACCAGCACAATGAAGGACTCAGTGGACAGTTTTAGGATGAACCATCGTGTTCAAATCTTTCTTTAGCATTGTTGCACTTTCAGTTGACGAAAGTTTTCGATTTTTCATGACGGAACGGACTATCTTTCGCTCATCTTTGGAGGTCAACTTCCTCGGGCGGCCACATTTGGTTTTAGTTTCCAAGCTTGGAGTCGATTTAAAACGCGTAATTACATTTCTGACGGGGATTCGACTCTTTTGAACTATTTTTCCGATTTCTGAATATGATTTGTTAAGATTATGCAAACGTATGATGATTTTTTTCCCTCTGTTGTTGTGTCAGCGCCTCTGCTACCCATTTCGGTAGTAACAGCAAATAGATCGAAATAACAGCAAGTTTCACGCTTGATAAGGATAAAAGAGACTTGGAGTTTTATAATATCTACCGAATTTCGTACATGACATGACGTAAGCGAAATTTATTTGCATAAATATCATCACTGTATCAACACTGTTGTCCATGCAAATCTTGTATCTGCAAATACTTTCAAAGTTTTCAAAGGCTGAAAGTACGTAGTTATTACGTGACGAGCAAAATCTAATTATTCTTCAGCGTTATTAAGCGACGAGCAAAATCTAATTATTCTTCAGCGTTATTACGTGACGAGCAAAATCTAATTATTCTTCAGCGTTATTATGCGACGAGCAAAATCTAATTATTCTTCAGCGTTATTATGTGACGAGCGAAATCGAATTATTATGCTACCAGTTCGTTGGGCTGCAATTGATTTTACTATTAATTTCATGTAATAACATACACTATATTGGCAAAAACCACCGGACACCTAGAAGAGAAACACAACATAGCATTTATTGACATTCATTAGTACGGTGTCGGTCCACCTTTGGCCTTAATGCATGCACTGACCCTTCGAGACAGGCTTTCCACAAAGTATTAGAACACAGCGATAGCCATGCGCTTCCATTCAGTACATAATGCTGCCGCTAACTGTTGCTTAGTAGCAGGCCTTGGTTCCAAACTTCTTATGCGGCGCTCTAATTCATCCCATAGGTACTCTATGGGATTAAGATCACGGCTCTGTGCTGGCCAGTCCACACACGATACTGAATTATCGTAAAACCACGCCGTAACAGTTCTTGCTTTATGGCTCGGTGCATTATCCTGCTGGTACCAACAAGGCTCGGTTCCATAGTATTGCCACAGAGTTGGTAGGGCATGATTGTCAAGAATATCGAAGTAGACGTTCTGGTTAACAGGATTGTCCACGATAACCAATGAGCCGGAAGCATACCACGAAAAATACCCCCACACGAGTACACTGCCAGCTCCAAACTTGACCGTAGGAACAGTACACTGTGGTAGATAGCGTTCCTCCGCCTGCCGCCATACCCACACACGGCCATCAGACTGATGGATCGTGTATCTGGATTCATCAGTTCATAGGACCTGTTTCCATTGATCTAGGGTCCACAATAAATGTTCTCTACACCACGCTAAATGACGAGTAGCATTGCGAGTGGAGATGAAAGGCTTATGAGCAGCCGCACGACCACGGTAACCCATGGAATGAAGTTCTCTGCGAATGGTGCGTGTACATACCGAGGTTCTAGCGTTTTTACTCACCTGTACACTAAGGTCTTGTGCAGTACTCCGTCGATTAGCTGTAACTACTCCCCTGAGGCTTCGACGTCCTCTATCACTGATTTTCTTTGGTCTGCCGGTACGCTTTGCTGCTTCAGGCACGCCATGTGTCTTCCACTTATTCAGTACATCCAAAACAGTTGACTTGGGTATGTTTAAACTCCTCTCGGTTTCTCTTATGGACAACCCATTAATATAACACCCAACAATCTTTCCTTTCTCAAAGTCAGTTCTCTTCCGCCGCGGCATTTTCACTTAACCTCACAGTACGATATGATCGCGGTCAGCTGCAAGCTTGTCGTTATACCGTTTGCAGCTGTACCACGTGTGTTAACAATGCAGCAGATCCGTTCATTTGCTTTTGAAGGGGGTCCGGTGACTTTTGTCAATATAGTGCATATGAGCTTTATATATCTACCGAATTTGGTACATGACATGACGTAAGGGAAATTCATTTGCGTAGATATCATCACTGTGCCAATACTTTTGTCCGTGCAAATCTTGTATCTGCAAATACTTTCGAAGCTTTCAAAGGCTAAAAGTACGTACGCAGCATTTTTCTTCAACGTTATTATGTCACGAGCAACATCTAATTATTATACTATCAGTTCGTTGGGCTGCAGTTGATTTTATTATAAATTTTATATAACAACTTTGTTTTTGATTGGGGGTTTCACGACCACCGTGAGCAACTCAGTGTGCTATAAGCAGTCGCCCGTTCCTAACTTAGGGCCACTGGTCCCAGGGATCGGAGAGAACCAGTATCGTAAGGCAAACACAAATTCCATGCTTCACAGGGATTCAAACCAGGACCCATTTCGGAGGAATAGTCAGAAGCTATCGCTTAGACTACTGCGCAATCGGGACGGTTTTAATAACTTTAGGAATTGGCTGTGTACCAATACCTGTGTCCACCACTGTAGTTGCGTACGTAAGTGAGGATGGCACATGTCTGATTGCTACTGGGTAGTGGCGTACCGAAAAATTTGCGCCTCCCCCAGCAAAGAATATCTTCGAGGCCCTTTTGCGAAAATCTACTAGCTTTCAATTACTGAAATTTTTAAATTCCATATTATTAACTAGGTCTTATGTGCGGTTTAATAATTCAAATTTTTTGAAAACTACAGGTGTTTTTCCTAAAACCAAAATTATTGCACTTCATTGCGTGTAATACAAATGAGCACGTTGTAATTAAAATGAGTGCCCTAGTTTTACACCAATATTAAGTACGACAAAATATTTAAACTAAATCATGGGATAAACACTCATTCACTCATTTATACTAAAGTTAATCATATCATCAAAATTTTATTATTTTAGAGAACTAAGCCCAGTCTCAAGACCTAACACACAAAACACGTAACTGCAGTCTGACAGTGTCTAATTTCCTTTTACGATTTATACGAATATGCAGAACATAAGTAAGCAAATAAATAAGTAACAATTAAGAATTGCGGCACAATAAAATTCAGAGCTACTTAAACTCTTGCACATGAAAAACACACTTAACATTAAGCCATAATGTTTTGCACATAATAAAAGGTTTTTCTCTTGACTGTCATAAAAAAATTAACACAGATCTCACTTTCTTCATCCCCGCGAAGAACACCTTTCACATCATTTTAAAGGATACGTAGTTCTGTATATATTGTAATACATAACACGTTATCTTCATTGGTATAAAAATTCCTTTTGCGTTGAACTGATATTTCTTTCACATTCTCTTGTTAATATACATGTATAGGAACTATTGCTATGGCTGTGAAAGGGACCTCAAGTCTTCTGGAATAGCTTCTTTCCCGTCATTCAATTTTTATAAACTAAAACCACGAAAATGATTTCCAAATATTGTACTTATTTATTAAAAACAATTCCGAAAATTCATTTTTTTAATGCTTCATTCAAAGCTGCCGTCAAAATTCTTGGCTTCATATGGATTTGTTCTTTTAAAAATAACCAGTTCACATGCAACTTCGGCAGAAAAATTTGTAAAATCTATTTCCTGAGGTTAGAGGCCCTCATAACCTGAGGCCCCCCGCGATGCGGGGGCTGCGGGGGCTATCAGTATGCCTCTGCTACGGGATGTTCTTAATAATTTGCTAGTTCAGTGTATTTTTCAGAGAACGTTTGTGATATAAAATTTTTCTCCCAGTTTACAATTCAGAATTTTTCACTTCCATTTTACTCCCTGATATTTTATTTCAAGCTCTCTGAAGAGAAGTGATAACTGTTGCTGCTTAGCTGCCACTTCCAAGAATTAAAAATATCTATCCAAAATCAAGTAAAACAAACCGTGCAAGTGAAGTAGTGAAAGAGCTTATTGAGTCAATTTCAGATCTACAGTACGTAGACACATACTTACAACTTGAAATATTAACTAATCATATTTCATCAAAGCACATGATACGACTATTAAATTACTGTACATGGCATTACCTATGTAAGATATTTTATAAAACGTTTTCCGTAAAACGATGTAGCGCAAATATTTCATTAGAACGTTAGAAAACATACCAGGACATTTTTATTTTTTTGCATTACAATGTTTTAAAAATGCGTGGTATAAGGTGCTTTGGGCGTATATGATGTTAAGGGATGAACACATCCTGCCATGCCTCATACCCATCCATGATTGTATTTTTAATTCTCTTTTTAACTTCGGGAGAAAGCTGGTATTCCAGTTGATTCGTGCACACCCACTGCCCGAGACTAACGTAGTTCGTGTTCTGGCGTTATTTGGTCAATTATAACAGTTGCGCAAGGAAATCAGAATAAGTAAATAAATGATAAGTCACTTTACAGTCAGGTTACAGTCACTGCACAAAACTTTACGATTTAGATTTCCCAAAATACGTCATTTATAATGTGCGTAATGTAAATATTTAACCTTTTTTTGAGTTTCTGTTTTCTTATGTATGTACATTTAGTTCCTGTTAAACATTTCTTGATGAACGACACAATACTTCCCCAAAGAGCTTTTACGTTTTGACCAACCTGACAGTGGGTCACAGCACGACAAAACAAAGAAGTTAGTGTGATTGTGATTGGAGGTTTAACGACCACCGTGAACAACTCATTGGGCTATAAGCAGTCTCTCGTCCCTAATTTTGGTTCCAGGGAAGGGAAAGAGCCAATGCCGAAATACAAACACAACATCCATGCCTTAACGAGATTCGAACCTGGACCCATTCTTGCGGAATAGTCATAAGCACAAAAACATTGAATGTATCAAAACAGACAGTAACAGCAGATTGTGAAGAGTGCAGATTGATTAGAGATAAGGTGTAGATTGAATAAATAGCAGACTGCAAAGATGCAGATTGTTAAATGCTGAGATCATAATACGTGTTGATAAAAAGCTTATTGAGTTATACACTGAAGAGCAATTGAATTAGAGAGTTGGCGTTATGCAAATGTGATGCTGTGGGCGGCCCTGTAAACGGAAACGACATGACGTGTGCAGCGATCCGAAAATATAAAGAGTTATTCGACGGGAATCGGTAAGAGTCGGACGCGGTATGGGTAAGACGAAAGATCTGAGCGCATTTGATCGTGGGCAAATTGTCGGGGCCCGACGAATGGATCACTAAATCTCGGAAGTTGTGCCGGCACTGGGATTTTCACGAGCCACTGTGTCACGGATGCACCGTGAATACATCGAATCCGGTAAAACCATCCCGGCAAGGGCCAACTACCGTGGACAACAGCGTGTGGATGAGTGTAGTCATCGTCGGCTAGCTCGCTTTGTAACAGCGGATAGACGGGCCACAGTGCAAGAAATCACTCGGCAATTTAACGCTGGTGCACAACAACGTGTAAGCAGCCTCACCATCCAGAACCATCTCCTCGCTATGGGGTACAGAAGCCATCGTCCCACGATGGTACAGCTGCTGACCGCACATCACAAGGTGCAAAGATTAGCATGGGCGCGAGAACATCGCCACTGGACACTAGACATGTGGAAAAATGTTGCCTGGGCTGATGAGTCGAGATTTACGTTGATACATGCGGATGGCAGGATACGAGTGCGGCGCAAACCACATGAAGCGATGGATCCTTCTTGCCAGCAGGGTACTCTTCAAGCTGGTGGGTGTGGCATTCTCGTCTGGGGACTGTTTACGTGCACTGATCCGTCACAGGTCAACGTTACCGGAATACCCTGGACGACCATTTGCTTCCGTTTGTGCGTCTTCAACATCCCACTGCGGACCTCATCCTGCAACACAACAATGCAGCTCCCGAATTGTATCCAAATGGTTGGATGAACACTCCACTGACGTGACCTCGCTTCCTTGGCCAGCTAGGTCACCTGACCTCAATCCTATTGAGCACATCTGGGATGCCATCGAGAGAGATGTTCTAGGTTCTGACCCCCTCCACCAAATCTTCGTGAACTGTGGGAGCTTGTTCAGTGGTCGTGGATCCGTATGGCTTCCCAACGCTTCCGGTGTCTTGTCGAGTCCATGCCGAGACGAATGGCCTCCGTCATCAGGGCGAAAGGTGGTGCTAAACGTTACTTGACAGGTATCTCTAATTCAATTGCTCTTCAGTGTACATAGATGAGCCATTCCATTATGACCACCATCAGCCTAGAGAAATGAGCGCGGCTAGAGACCGAACGGTGACGCAGGTGAAGTTCACAGAGCAGTATATATACAAAGGTCGGTCAATAAGTAACGCACAATGGCCTGTAACTCCCCAGTTTTCAAAGGTTGAATCATGGAAGTTGGTGGGTAGTAATCTTGGACCTTTGGCTTTAGAGATCAGTCACTGAATGTAGGATCCATTGGCTTCACTAGATTGCAGCCAATGTTGTTTCCTTGACAAGAACACATGTTGGTAAAACTCGGGAGGTTAGTCATCACAGCACTTCCTGACACACGCAATGAGTTCTGCATCACTCTGAAATGCTTTCCCTCGTAGATGTGCCTTCAGATGACCAAACAGATAAAAATCTGATGGTGCCAAGTGTACGGTATTTGTGGCACCAGCGTCCAGCCCAGTCGAATCACTTTCTGCACTGTCATCTGCACAGTGTGCGGTCTCACGTTATCGTGAAGCAGTTTGATGTCCTCTGCTTGCAAGTGTGGTCTCTTAGTTCTGGTGACACGCCTGAGCTTCTCCAGGGATGAACAATAACACTCTTTGAAAATGGTGGTCCCACTTTCCAGGAAGTCGATGAAGATAACGCCCTGGCGATCCACAAAAAATGTGGCCAACAATTTGTTTGATGACCTTGAAAATCGTGGCTTCTTCCGCGGTGATCCCACATGTTTCCACTCCATTGACTGACGCTTACTCTGTGGTTCATAATGAAACAGCCATGTTTCATCGCTTGTTATCACACCATGAGAACATTGTGGAAATTCACCAGCGAAATGTTAAAGCAGATCGTCACACACCTCTTTCCGAATTTTCTTCATCTCTTTTGTGAGGAACCGTGGTACCCAGCGAGCACAGATTTTCCGCTATCCTAAGCGTTCTACCACTGTTAAAACACTTTCCTTTGACAAACCAAGGGGTCCATAAGTTGGAAAGTGGTGATGCATCTGTTATATTGAATCAGCTTCTCAATGACTTCTTCAGTTGAAGGGATTGTTACAGTGATCGGTCTGTCGCATCGTGGTTTATCCGGAATGCTAAAATCACCTCTCTGGAACCTCTGCAACCATCGATGCACATTACTGCGATTTATTGTTTTTTCACCATACACTGGCAACAATTGTCTGTGGATCGATGTGGCTGAGCTATCCCCAGATTTGTAGAGAAATTCTATTACCGACCGTTGACGTAGTAGGGTGTCAATTTCACCATCCATTACGCTTCACCTGCTAAAAAAAGAAACAATTGTTAATCATCATTTGGAAGCTAATAGAATGAAGGTCCTACCCACCAACTTTCATGATTCAACATTCGAAAACTGGGGAGTTACAGGTGATTGTGCGTTACTTATTGACCGAACTTTGTACAACCATAGGACCGGCTTTCGGTTAGTAGAATTTTCGGAGTAAGAATGGGAAAAGCTGCCGATTTATCGGAGTTTGATAAAGAACAAATTTTGATGGCACGGCGCTTCAGAACTACGATCTCGGAAACGGCGCGACTTGTGGTTGTTCAAGTGCCGCTGTCATGTGTACGTATCAAAAATGGTGCACAGATTATCAAACGACGAACCATCGTCTAGCCGTGTGTCGTCTGTAGCTCACTGATGCCAGATAAGAGCGTAGACTGTCGCGCATTGTTCACAGCGGCCGCAGGGCCACACTGCGACAAATCACCCGCAGCTACAACAGTTGTGATCAGGGCAATGTGTCACAGCACACAGTTCATTGCAGCCTTCTGCGCATGAGCCTGCGTAGCCGAAGACCCAGTCGGGTCCCCATGCTCACTGCACGTCATCGCCAACAACGCATGAAATGGGCCCAAGATCATCGTGATTGGATCGTGGATGACTGGAAGAAAGTGTCCTGGTCTGACGAATCAAGATTCCAGGTGCATCACTTAGATGGCCGAGCGCGGATACGCCGATTACCAACGGAGGCTATAGCACCTGGATGCACTGTTTGGCGGAAACAGGCCGGCGGCGGCGGTGTTATGCTGTTGACGATGTTTTTTTTAAGATTTTAGGCCCCGTTATCCCAATAGCACAATCCATGAAAGCTGTCAGGTATATGAACATCGCTGCGGATCAAGTTTACCCATTCATGGCAACTGTGTTCCCTGCTGGTGATGGCCATTACCAACAGGATAATGCGCCACGCCATACTACCAGAATCGTCAAGGAGTTGTTCGAGGAACATGTTGGTGATTTTCTGTTAATGCCCTGGCCTCCAAATTCACCTGGCATGAACCCAATAGAACATTTGTGGTTCGACTTGGAAAAGCTGGTTCGCGCTAAATCACCACCACCACGATATGTACGGGAACTGGAGGATCTGTTGTTGACATTATGGTACCAGATACCCCAGGATACCTATCGCTACCTCATCGAATCGATGCCTTTCCAAGTGGCCGCTGTTTTGCTGGCTAAAGAGGGTCCTACAGCTTATTAGGCAGGTGGTCATAATGTAATGGCTCATAGGCGTATATTACCTTGGGCCGATTTTTGTGTGAAAACCTGAGAGTCACGATGTATTTGTGTATTTAAGCTTTTTTTTTTTATTGAGGGTTTAACGATGACCGTGAGCAATTCAATGGCTATAAGCAATCGGCCGTCCCTAATTTTGGGCCATTGTCTCCAGGGAAGGGAGAGCGCCAGTGCCGTAAGGCTAACACAACATCTATATGTCACGAGATTCGAACTCGGACCGGTTTTAACCTTTCATTGAAGGAATGAATGAAGTTGGATCAACGTAAGTCTATTTTCACTTGCTGATTCTTATCTCTAGCCGTTTTGCTAATTGTTTTCAAAGCGAAACTTATGGGCAACGAAGTTCACTATCAACATTAAGTAGCAGAGACGCCATAATTAGACATTTAATCTTATTGTTATCGAAAACTTTATCTCCACATAAAAATTTATGAAAGAGCAACGCCACGATTCCAGATCCTCGTTTGCATCATCCTGAGAGACAGTCGATCTGAAACTGTCGGTGAAACAGTTTTTGCTGATGGTACAAACTAAATAATACTTGGCTAACAGTACAGAATTTCAACAAAGACAAATATATGGCGAAACATTATAGTTTGTGACATACTACGGAGGTGACGTACATGCCAAGATTTTAACGATATTAGGTACATATCCCAAAAGTCATGAGATATGTACCTACTATCGTGTAGGACCACCTCTACCCCGGAGAAATGCAGCAACTCGACGTGAGATCGATTCCACAAGTGGCCGAAAGACTTCTAGAGAGATGTTGAGCCATGCCGTCTGAACAGCCGACCACAAGTTCCTGTTATTTGTAGATGCAGGATCTTGGGTGCCAATGGACCTTTCCACCATATCCCATAAGTGCTCTATTGGGTTCATGTCGGGCAAACGTGGTGGCCCCTCCATCCGTCGGAACTGTCCAGAATGTTCCTCGAACCAATTTTGGACAACGTGGGCCCGATGACATGGTGCATTGTCCGCCTGGAAAATCTCATCGTTGCTGGGGTACATGAAGTCCATGAAGGACTGTAAATGGTCACCCAGCAGAGCAACAAAGAGATTACTTGTTAATGACGTGTTTACGTGGACCAGAGGACCCAAACCGTGCCACGTAAAGACACCCCACACATGTATGAAACTACCACCAGCTTGCACAGTGCCTTGTTGACATCTTGGGTCCATGGTTTTATGGGGTCTGCGCCACACACGAACCCTACCATCAGCTAATAACAGTTGGTAGCATGACTCATTGGACAACGCCACATGTTGCCAGTCTTCCAGGGTACAATTACCGTGTTCACGAGCCCAGGTGATGCGCTTTGTCCGATGGCGTGGTGTTAACAAGGGCACTCCGGTGGGTATTCTGCTCCCGTACCCCATGGACACTAAATTACGCTGCAGTGACCTGATGGATATGTCTCTAGTACCTCCTGCATTGAATGTGGATATTATTTGAGCCAGTGTCGCTTGTCAGTTAGCATGGACAATTCTGGTCAGACGCCGCTGGTCACGGTCATTGAGCACCCGTGGTCGGCCACTGCGCTGTCAACGGTGGGTGGTAATGTTTTGAGGTATTCTCGGTACACATGTGACACCGTAGATCAAGGAATTTTGAATGTTCGCACAACTTCCGAAATTGAATGTGCCATTCGTCTGGCTCCCACTAGCATGCCTCGTTCAAACTCCGATATTTCACGTCGGCTTGCCATAATCCTACTGGCGGTTGTTCAACCTGAGTCACGAGATTACATCTCGCAATTGATAAAAATCCTGTCGTGCCTCGAAGCCTTTATACGACGGCAGCGCTAGTTAAAAATTTGCATACTGCTATACCAAAACCTTTGGCACTTCAGCGTAAGCACTTGTCGGTGTAGCTTAAATGGGAAAGCATTCGGTTCCGGAGCAAAAAGTTCGAGCCCCGACACCGGCAAAATTTATGTTTTCAGATTGGTGCCCGAACGTAAAAATGGATCTACTGGACGTTAGGTTCTCCGAAAAATGTGTGACGTTCCTTCCACACATAGTCTGGAATTATTGAGAATTCCTCCTTCTACAGAGAGTTACTTTAAGCATGTTTTGCGGTGGACTCGAAACCTTCCATTTCGTGCCCCCGACTTTCTCAAGAGGGAATTATGTGATGTACTACAGAGGTGATCTACATGTCAAGACGGCAAGTAGCTGTGATAAGCACTTGTCGGTGTAGATTAATGAGAAAACATTCGGCTCCGGAGCAGAAGGATGTGAGCACTCGGCTCCGGAGCAGAAGGATGTGAGCACTCGCCACCGGTAAAATTTGTGTTTTCACAAAGAAATATTAAACAACCCGCCAAATGAAACTTTTTTTTTTGCAACTGTTGATGCAGCAATATTTGTTTAAACAGTTTGTTTACTTTTGTTGCCCGACACTCTGTCTCTCTCTACAGTTTGTTTACTTCTGTTATGATACAACGGCTTCTTCTCTGATATTTATCAGATGGTCGGAAAGCGATGACACTGTTACTAACCATTACATCACAACTTTCAAGACACACGAAATATCCGAAAAATTAAGATTCTAACAGCGAAGGGTATATCCTAGATAAAGATGGACCGGATATACAATAAAATCCCTCCTTAAATCATACGCAAACATACGCACACAAGAGCACGCGCAAAAACACGCAGAGGTTTCTCGAACTACCTTGGTGTTCAGCAGTTTGACACTATAATACGCTTATTAGAATCGTAATTGCTAATTTATCATAGTTCCTCTTTGAACTGAAAAACAAGATGCTGTAGCCATATGTTGCAAACGTTACTGAATCAAGTTAAAGTCTGAAAGATTGTTTCCAGTTGTGTATCTCTTACCAGGTACATATGCATGGGTGCTTTATTCTTTTCAGTTACTAAGGGCACAAAGAAACAGTTGTTGGTGTAGAAATGCTTAAGGACTTCCGATTCTTTTCATCGTTTGTGTCGAGAGGATATACAGGGAAGCTATGAAGGGATTGCGTTTGATGTTCTGATCCACACATTCGACGGTTTACTCAAGCAGAACAAATGCTTACACTCGAGGTACAACCGACTACTACTACGAACGCCAGAGGAAACAAAGACGGCCGACGAAACAACAAAAGCTCCAAAAAGGGAAAGAAAAGAAAACGCCGTCATTAAGAGCCGGCAAATTTGCCCTGGAGTTGGGAAAACTCTCGCTGACATCTCGTTAGTTAATCCACGTGTAGAGATGGCCCGTTTTTCTTTTTTTTTTTCATTTTTGTCGACCTCAGAGACGCATGAAATGGTGCTCGATTAGCCGCGTGTTTATGACATGTTCGAAATCTTGCACGCTTATGTTCTAGAGACTGAAATGTCTCCTACTGAACTGAAATAAAGTTGGATTTGTTAATTCTATGTGACAGTTCTGCGTTACTTATTGTCATATAGCAAATTAAAATACCAACGATAAAACGTCAGTCTTATGGCAGCACTTACTATACTTATTTTTCCAGAGTGCAGATTCAAGCATCGAAGGAAGTACGTGCGCTATGTTTGTTCTTCAGTTCTGTTTCATTCCTTTAACTATAGAGTGACCCTAAACTGAGAATTAGGGATGAGTCGACTTTCACACGCATATGTACACTGAGAAGACAGAAATCATGGTATGCCTGGTTCCTGGGCAACGCGACGCTGTCACTCCCCCTGGCTAGTAGGCGAACCCACCGCTTGGCAGACATACATGTATAGGTAGGAGGCCATCACTGCATGCACGTAGATCGTTATTTGATATCAGTATGGATAAACGTCGTGAGTTACCAGAGCTTGAAAAAGGGATTACAGTGAGTGCCCGATGCATGGGTCACTCTATCGCAAAAGTGGTACATGAATTGTAGTATCCCCATTCGATAGTTTCAAGAGTGTATCAGGAATACGCCATTTCCGGAATAGCATTGCATCAAGCACAGCTTTGGATGAACGTGGCCTTCGACGTTTGTCTCGAATAGTTGCAACCAACCGGAGAGCGACAGTGGCACAAATCACCTCCTACTTCAAAAGGGAGGTGTCAAAAATGTCTCCACTAAAACCAGTAAGCGATCATTAGCCGCAATAGGTTATGAGAGCCACCGATCTATCAGAATCCCATTGCTAACGCCACATCACCGGACTATACGCCTTAACTGGGAAAAAGAACATACGCACTAGACCTTCGAATGCTGGAGACGGGTCTTCTGGTCCGATGGGTTCCGTTACCAGTTATTTCGCGCAGATAGGAACGTACAGATTTGGCGGAAACCGCACGAAGCGATGAATCCAATATGTCAACAAGGAACTGTTCAGGCTGGCGAAGGCTCGGTTATGGTCCAGCGCGGATTCAACTGGCAAACGTTAAGACCCCTGGTACATCTAGAAGCATCCCCGAAAAGTCCATGCTACGTATCCATCCTTGCAGACCATCTGCATCCGTCATGATCATCATGCACTAACAGTGAAATGGAACCTTCCAGCAGAACAATGCACTTTCTCAGAGAGCCGCGGTCACGAGGAAATGTTTAGAAGAGTTTTCCGCAGAAGTTCCCACCCTGAAATGGCCTCCTCGTCAACCGGACGTGAACAACCCTGTGAAAAGTTTTTGGTTGCACTAGAAAGATCTGTTTGAACTTTCGATCCTACACTCAGGAATGGGACGGAATTATAGACAGAGGTGAAGCAAGCATGGGTGGAGATACCTGTGGGATTCTTTCGTGACTCAGCGTGGGGTGATGACGCATAAAATGCAGCAGGTAATGCAGTGAAATTAATCTGGCTAAGACATGATTAAAAAAATAGATGTAGCTTGATTATTTATTAACATAATAATATCTATCAAACATAAACAAATAAAAAAAAAGAATACAGCGACGACGCTTAGAACACAACCTTTCGCTGTCAAGACCACAGCAGCACTCTTAATACTTTTGCCGTTACAGCACGCACATTTTGAAAGTGCTTGTCACGAGAACAATGCGTGACATTATACATATACAGGGTGATCAGAATCGACCTCACAATAAACAAACCGGACGATTCCTCGTGGAGAAAGAAGCCGAAAACCGTTGTCCGTTGTCCGATCGGACGTGACATTCCGGAGATATACGTGCCGAAAGTTTCGTGACGTCACATCCGGTAACGCACATGCTCGTTGAAGAGTGACGTGGATAGTTATACAGACGCACGTATCACAAGGCAATCAAGCCGCCCCGATGGCGCAGTGGTCGAAGGCGATGGCTTTTGATCATTTGTCCGAAAGGGGTCCGGGTTGGAATCCCGGTGAAGCATGAATGTTGTGTTTGTCCTACGGCACTGACTTTCTCCCTTCCCAGGAACCCGTGGTCCTAAGTTCAGGACGGGCAACTACTTATAGCCCACGGAGTTGCTCACGGTGGTAGTTAAACCTACAATTAAAAAAAAAAGAGAAAAGAAAAGGCAATCAACATTTAAAAATGTGGCACGGGGTGGGTATGCAAATTCGATGGGCCGCCCCGGTGGCGCAGTGGTCTAAGCGATGGCCTCTGATCATTCGTCCTAACAGGGTCCGGGTTCGAATCCCGGTGAGGCATGGATGTTGTGTTTGTCTTACGGCATTGGCTCTCTCCCTTCCCTGGAACCAGTGACCCTAAATTAGGGACGGACAACTGCTTATAGCCCATTGAGTTGCTCACGGTGGTCGTTAAACCTAAAATAAAAAAATCGATGGGCGTGGTGGCGTGAAACCATCAGTTCTACACCTGCGCAATACGGCAGGTAAGGATGAAAAGGTTTGGTGACGGCAGAAGATAAGCTCATACTGCGGTTGTACATTTGACAGTAATGTGGGTAGCGATATGTCGTACAGTTTGACAGAGTATTGTGACATGTATCTCCTACTGGGGGAATGCTATGGTTCATCATTGCGTGCAGCAAGGGCCTACAGCGAGCGATACCGAGCACGACGGCACCCAGACGCCCAGGTCATACGGCGGCTTGACGCTCGAATGCGCGACACAGACAATGTCGCACCACGTCCAAGTGTAGACAGTGACGCTGGACTTTCTGAGAGAACACCATCCCTCGAGGACGCCATACTAGAGTTCATAGAGGAGGAGCCAACGACCAGCAGCCGTGCGATCGCGCGACAGTTCGGTGTGCACCAAAGTACCGTACTTGCCGTTCTACACGACGAAGACCTGCATCCATATCATATCACACGGGTACTAGGCCTATTACCACAGGATTATCCTCGAAGACAGGCATATTGTGAGTGGCTGCTACAGCAACATGCTGCCGATAATAGTTTCATCCGCCGGATCTTGTGGACTGATGAAGCAAGGTTTACACGGCAGGGTATCTGCAACACCCATAATAGTCATGTTTGGGCATTGGACAATCCGCACGCAACACGTGAATACGCTCACCAGATCCGGCGGGGTGTTAATATCTGGTGTGGTATTGTGGGCGATACCCTAGTGGGGCCATATCTTCTTCCCGAACGGGTCACAGCTGCCAACTACATGGTATTCCTACGTGATGTTTTGCCGGACTTACTGTAAAACGTACCATTGGCTGTTCTCAGCAATCTATGGTTCCAGCATGATGGAGCACCAGCGCATTACGCTGCAAATGTTCGCCAGTGGCTGGATGCGGAATATCCCGGTCGATGGCTTAGCCGTGATGGTCCTGTCGCATGGCCCGCTAGATCACCGGATCTTAACCCACTGGACTTCTTCCTCTGGGATCATCTAAAGGAACTGGTATATCGACGGCCTGTCAACAGCCTGCAGGGCCTAGTGGCCACCTTACACGCGGCCCTCGCAACTGTAACCCCTTCTATGCTGCAACGCGTGCAGATGTCTATTCCTCGGCGGGCTGCCACCTGCGGCGGGCTGCCACTACAAGGTGGTCATTTTGAACTCATGTTGTAATCTGACATGAATTCACGTGTTTTATCATTTGTGTTGTAGTGGTACACATCAATAAATTACATGTTTCCTGTCAAAGTGATTGGGTAAGTTATTTCTAATGTCTGTATTCTTACCGGATGTGACGTCAGGAACTTTCGGCGCTTATATCTCCGGAATGCGACGTCCGATCGGACAACGGACAACGGTTTTCGGCTTCTTTCTCCACGAGGAATCGTCCGGTAGGTTTATTGTGCGGTCGATTCTGATCACCCTGTACATCTCACTTGACTTGAATTATATTACACAAGAACAAATGAATGAATGACGTCATTACATGAGAATAAATAACAAATAAGGATTCATTTCCAACACTTAGTGGATTCATCGCCTCGCTGTGCGACTGCCCTTATACGAGCGAAAGATTGTGCTCACTGGCTATGAATCTTTCTTACACTCAACTGCTTCCCATATTTTCTTTGCGCTTCTCAGATTTCAATGGTTTAGATCAGAGTAAAACAACTAGAGTTTTATACACAACCATTCGAGATGTTTTTGATGATTCATTGCTCCTGTAAAAGCCGCCCCATAAAGCTATATAGTTTTCAGAACTCAATTCACTCATCAACTGATTTCTTGTTGGCCTACGATGTCAAGTTTGGTGGAATAAACATGCTACTGAAGAGTTTTATAATTCCTTACTTGAAGATAGCGAACATAATATGAGCCAGTTACACTATGTGGTGAAGCTGCGACGGTGAGAACGGATCTAACGGACGAAAACTAAAGGAGGTTCATAGTTGAGAGATTTTTTACAGGCTCAACTTCCCTTATCCGAAGTGCTTGGGGTCGGAATAGTCATAGATTCCAAATGTTTTCGGTTTTAGGAGTATTTGCATACGACATACCTATAGAATGAGATAGCTTACCCATCAAAAACACAAGTGTTGGGAAACTGCTGGCCACCAGCTGGCAGTGATGGCTCACTACTGGCTGAAATCTGCCGTTCACGGCCCGGTAGCGGTCCGTTGGTGGCAGCGCTATCAATTGGCGAGCTAGTGATGGCTCTGCAACATAGCCGCGAATTGTGGGCCTCCAAGCAAGTGCCACTAGTGGCCCGTTGCTGGCAACCAATGCAACCCCAACAGCAGGTAAAAGCAACGGGACTGCGCATGCGCAGAAGCATCACTTGCTGTGTCCCTCATGGTACCAGTTAGTTGAAGACGACGCTATCGCCATCGTGTTATTTTAGTGGATGTTAAGAAAAAAACCCATATGTAGAGAGGCGAATTAATTTCCTAATGCAATTCCACGTCGACGAAGATATCAGATCAAGCCTTGAAATACTAGATTACACCCATGAAATACTAGATTACAGCCATGAAATACACCCACTCCATTCCCATGAATAACAATTCATGTAATAGAGTGGGTGAATAACAAGAAATAATTTGAAACCGCTTGAAATAAATGTACTGGTAAAACATTAAAAAAAATTTTGTTGAAAAAAAAAGAATTATACACGTACAAAATTTATTAATTATTTGAAAGAAAAAAAAAAGCAAAGCTTTTTGGATATAATATACTCATCCATGGGTTGAATACACAAGACTGGGAGGAATTCGCTTCTAAAAATAACGAGAAGAAAAATAAAATATCTTTCCTCTTTAAAACAAATGTAGCTTCGGACAACGGAAAGGAAAGATACAACGTTAAAAATGTAACAGAATGTGACATGAACCCGGGTAAGCCGCCCCGGTGGCGCAGTGGTCTAAGGCGCTGGCCTATGATCATTCGTCCGTAAGGGGTCCGGGTTCGAATCCCGGTCAGGCATGGATGTTGTGTTTGTCTTACGGCACTGGCTCTCTCCCTTCCCTGGAGCCAATGACCCTAAATTAGGGACGGGCGACTGCTTATAGCCCATTGAGTTGCTCACGGTGGTCGTTAAACCTCCAACCAAAAAAAAAAAAAAAAAAAAAAAAAAGAACCCGGGTAAATATATATTAATTTAACAATCGCCTTTCAAGACGACAAGGCCCCGCACGGGGATAACTGGTTTTCCAGTTATTTGGGGAGCGGCGCCCCCACGGCCCGAGCTGACCTTGTGACTGGTCAACATCTTATGTCATGCCACCGCTTGTTTTTTATTTTGGTGTTTGCAGGGACGGCTGTTCATCCAGCTGTTGGGGAGTCGCGGCCCCACGATCCCGAGCTGGTCTTGTGTCTCGCTTTTTTCGTTTTTCCTTATTTTCTCCACTGGCTAGTTGCCCGTGTTGTATTCTGTACCTAATCGCTACCACGTTATGTACTAACACCCCGGTCTTGTGGTTTTGTTACCCTCCACCACTAACTGTTTTATATTAACCGCTCAGTTCGTAGGTTGCTGAGATTCCGTTTAGGTTCCCTTCCAGGATTTGTCTTCTTTAGATTTCTTTTTTTCCTTTTAGCTGGTTTGGGTGCTAGACCTACCTGCATGTTTGCCGCGTGCGGAGACCCGTGAGGCGGAAATGGGATGTCTGGCGGCTGAGGTCGCAGGAGACCGGATAAGTGCCTCCTGTGTACCAACACTCCTCTTCGACCCCGGCTTCGCTGTAAACGGGAGGCTAGAGACTAACCCACCTCTAGTCAGAAGTCTTGTACCAAGTTGTGTGCAGGGCTTTAGCGGCTTTTTTGTCGTATAGCACGGCAGGGTGAGCCCGGGGGCTGTGGGATCATGCCAAAGGCGTTGGCATGACGGTACCCGGAGGCCGAAGTGTCCGCCGAGTGCGTGTGATCACAGCCAACGGACTATATCTGCAACGTATAAGCTCCAGAACTGTGTCCAGCGTCATTTTCTTGGCTTGCAGACCTCCAGTTCTCCCTTGTAGGGCTCGGTGGTGGGTGGAGTAGTCTGCAGACGAATTCTTCTCCTTTTTTTCATGGGTAAACCCAAAAACAAACGCTCCAAATTCAAGTCACCTGAGAAAATGATCGTTGACAACGACTCTCCTTCGTCTTCTCAACCTACCAAGTCTCATACCCTTAAAAGATCTTTAGATCATGATCTGGACCAAGAATGTGGAACCTCTTCTTCGGCAGCTGTACCAGTCGCTCCGAAGCGTCGTCTCCCTCGATTGTTGTGAATACGCATGCTACATACTTAGTTGTAGAATCCATCGATCCGAATGAGAGACTGTCCACCAGATCTCCATTCTTCATTTCTAAAGCTTTGGACGCTGCAGTTGGCCCTTTGAAGTCTGTGAGGAAGCTTCGCTCTGGGGACCTGCTTGTCCAAACTTGCAGTGTTTCTCAGAGTAACACTTTTCTGCACCTCACTAGTCTTCAAGGCATTCCTGTCAAAGTGACACCTCACCCGTTTCTTAACACCTCTCGGGGTGTTATTTCGGAGTTTGATCTCTTGCCATGCAGTGAAGAAGAATTGGTGACTGAACTTGCAGATCAAGGTGTTATTGCTGCACGCCGTATGATGTTTCGGCGCGATGGTTCTTTGATTAAGTCTAAAAATGTGATCTTGACTTTTAACTCCCCGAAAGTTCCAACCGAAATCAAGGCTGGCTACTTGGTCTGTGGAGTTCGCCCGTACATTCCCAGTCCTCTGCGCTGTTTCAGATGCCAGAGGTACGGGCATTCACAACGTTTCTGTAAGAGTTCCGCTCGTTGCGCTAATTGTGGCTCCAGTGAACATGACGGGGAAGGTTGCACTTCTGCGGCCTGCTGTGTTAACTGTGGTGAGGCCCATGCAGCTTACTCCCGCAACTGTATGAAATGGAAGGACGAGATGGCTATCCAGCGCCTCAAGACCCTGGAGGGCCTCTCGTACCCTGCTGCCAAGGCCAAGTTGGGTATACCCACCACCCGACAGCGTACTTTTGCCGCAGTTGTTAAGTCTCAGCCACAACCCGTGCAGCCTTTTGTTCCGCGCCCTGTAGCTCTCGCCGCACTTGCCAAGCGATCTACAGCTGAACAAGCGACACAGGTGGATTTCACCGAGCTCCAGCTTATTCGACCAGCTGCGTCTTCGCCTTCTCTTTTGAAGACGCCCGCCTCTTCCGGTTCCCAGCAGACAGCCTGCACGTGCGGAAGACCCGGCCCTCAATCCGCAAAGGTGTGCGGTGTCCATCAAACTGTCTCGGCCTCAGCGAGGTCCCCACCCTCACCCAACATTATAGAAGAACACGGGGGGAGGAGAGTGACAGTTCGTCCCCAGCCTCTACCAGCATTGCAGAGGAACATGGGGGGGAGGAGAGTGACAGTTCGTCCCCGCCCTCTGCCAGCATTGCAGAGGAGTGTGGGGGGAGGAGAGTGACGGTTCGTCCTTTTCCATTAGTAAATATGTTACTTTTAATAAACTTCATTAACTACCTTTTCTTCACTGCTTTCTTCATACTCTTTTTCAACTTTTACCAAGCCTGTCTGATCTTCATCATTTTCCACGTTTTTAAAAATCTGTGGCTGATCGTTCTTTGTCTGGCGCTCTTTGGCCAAACCTGGCCCTTGCGCCAATAAAATCCAACAACCAACCAACCAACCAACCAAGACGACAAGGACAGTACAAAACTTTGGAAAGGGACTTTAAGGTGGCACACTCCTTGAAAATGAGTGAAGTTCCCTTAAGGTTAAAAAAAAAACCATCTTTATGTTGAAAAAATAAATTTATGAATTATATGAAACTGACATTTATGAATGAAAAATACCTCGCAATATTGCAAAATGAAAGAGGGAACCATTTGATTACACATTGCATACAGCTTCAAGCACAAGCCTCGTGCGTGGCAAGGTAGTCTGATCGGTAGAGAACTCAGCTACCACGCCAACGGCCCTGGTTCAAATTCTCTCAGACACAAGCGGGAGTTTTTCCGGTCTGTTAATAAAATTTCCCCAGCGCAGTGTGATAATTCACTAGTTTCGTAGCTTTGGGAAACTGCGGTTATCCTTGATTTTTTTTTAATTATTATTATGGCTACTACTGGAAAATTGGCGGACGAGATTCGGCAAGTCACCAGTTACGTCACGTGGTTGCCGGCTGCCACTACCGGCAAACTAGCGGACCACATTAGGCTAGCCGTCATTTCTGGCACGTGCTTGCAGGGCCACTGAAAGGCCACTTGTGGCAGCTGCTGCCTTTGATGGACAACTGATGGCCCTGTTGTGGCATATGACAACTGATGGGGTGCCAACTGTTGGCCAGCTGTTGGTCTGAACTGCTGGCCCTTCTGTTGGCCGCCCGGACATTTTATTGACGGTTCGGTAGCGGCAACATAGTGCTGGGCCAGCAAGACTGTTTTTGCTGGGTAAGGATAGGACCAAGTGTAAACACTAAATCCATTTATATTTCAAGTAATTGAAATTGTTCGTGAATGATTTGCTCCAGAACGAATCGGCAAACCGAGTCGTTCGCGAACAACTCTTAAATGAAAAAGAATATATTTTGCGAAAGAGCCGATTCCCTAAAATTATTAGTCAGAATTCTATTCATTAAATATTAAATGTTCACAGTAGGGTCTCAGTGAGGTTCATGTTCCGGTCAGAGAGCTTAACCTTATTCAGAAGTGTACAAAATACAAAAGATTTCATGAACATTTTGAAACCAATTAATGTTAAAACAAAGAAAACAAATTTCGGTAAGATTAAAAAATAAATTTAAACTGAAAATCGTTCACTAAATGAAAGAGTCGACGAACGAATGAAAAGAATTCGATTAAGAATCGATTCACGAGAGTCATTCCCCGCGGAAATCGCTCACCGGAAGTGTCAACGAACGAAACGAACGAACGAATCTGCAAGAACGAATTGTTTTAGTTAGTCGAATCTAAAGAAACGGTTTGCCCACCGCTACAACAGAACAAAGCCCCACCCACGGTACCTGAGATCACGTGCTGTGACTATCGGGATGTGCAGAGACCTGCGCAACGACCTTCGCAGAGCCATCTGGAATTTTCCATTTGTAACGTCATGTCAGCGCTCGGAAAATATTTCGGAATTCGAAGGTTTTGGATTTTGGGATTTTCGGAAAAGGATTGTCAACGTGTGCTGAGGATAGGGCCAGCACTGGAAGGTTTATGCGCAAATGCATCAAAAATGTTCGTCGGAGTGACGAGCATTTAGCATTTTAAATCGGCAGTAACGTGTACTTACAAAATATACACGTGTTCCTATTAAGTTTTTATAGAGGTGCTGGCGGGTATCACTGAGATTAGAATACAGCTTTGCATTCTTCAGGTTTAACAAAAGTCAGCGCTTCCTACAAACAGCAGATAATGCACTAAATTTCATGAGCGGTTTATTTATTTATCCAAGCATTTCACCTTCATTTCCTTACAACAAAAAGAACATGCTGAGCATCCATAGGATACCCATTCTTGTATTAGTCCTGAATCAGTAAAGAACAAAATGGGGAAGCGTTTCTTTATTTGTACCCCGGCTTTGCTACTAACATGCACACAACTGGGCAAATTCCTACTGATAACATCATTTTTCAGATCTTTCGTAGTACGACGTCTCTAAATTGTCAGATTTAATAAGCACTTCCTTTCCAACTGACAAGCAATTTTCTATTACCGTGGAAATGCTCTTAATTGATATAAAACCACCCCGTACACCTCACGATATCATGGTTAATCCTGGCATCCCATAGATACTCGCCTTTAAACTTTAACAAGTAATATTAATAATAAAATATACAGATGTAGAAGTTTGGCATTAAGAGTTTAGGAACCTTTCTCATCTTGAACTCAAAAAATCAAAGCTTAAAGGTTTTAGCATTTATAAAGCTCACACGCTGCGCCACGTTTATGTTGATCCCCATTATGTCCTTCATAATAACGCCACTGTATACGTCTACGTAGTTTTGATTGTTTAGATGCTAGACGACACTCGGAGAAAACCTGATCATTCGGAGAGTATTACGTGAAGTACTGTTATGTCATACCACAATGCCAAACAGGAGAGGTTGTACATGTAAATCTGCTTAAGTATGGTACTACATATTTTCGTACTTCCACCTGGTGGTATCAAATAGGACATCGAAATACCGTACTTGCAGATTTGAAAGTTACGTATAATGAGCCGCAGTGGTCTTAACGCTGGCTTATGCAGATTTGAAAGTTACGTATTATGAGCCGCAGTGGTCTTAACGCTGGCATATAATGTGGCGCAGTGTGGTCTAAACGCTGGCTTATGATCATTCGTCCGTGAACGGTCCGGGTTCGAATCCCGTGAGGCATGTATGTTGCGTTTGTCTTACGGCGCTGGCTTTATCCCTACCCTGGAACCAGTGACCCTAAATTAGGGACGGGCGACTGCTTATGGCTCACTGAACTGCTCATGGTGGTCGTTAACTAGCAATCAGAAAAAGAAAAGAAATTGAGCGATGAATGTCCCGAATATGTCATCACGTATAAATATCACGGCTGTTCCTTTTAATGCCGGTGATGTAAGATTTGATTTTTTTCCCTGAGAATATTCACCAGCACTGTGTTACATGAACATTACCGGGATATTTGATATTGTCATACTTTGACTATTAATTAGCTCCATCTGGATCATAAAGGAATTTAATACCACCAAGCACTGCATTTATCTGCAAGATTCTTCAGAGTGTGGGTGTTGTTTGCTTTCCGAGCTTAATAAAGGATTACTTAAGTGAGTGGAATGCAAAGCAAGTCGTGTGCAGAGTATTTCAAGAAAAGTATAGTCCTTCGAAGAATGAAGCGAGCAATTTTCTTGACAGGCCCTTTGATGTTTCTTCAGTGATGGAGTCAAAGGGGGTAAAATTGACGTTTATTCCCTGTCCACCCCTCTTTCGAAAATAAAAGGGTATCGGTGTCTGATCTCAGGGGAAAACTGATATCCAACTCAATCTAAAAAGTCTAAAAGCCAACATCACTTGAGCCAAGTAAATGACTCTCCCAGAACAAATCTGACAAATAAAAGGAGAACGAACACACAACAAAACATAGAAAAGGAAAGGCAATGAGGGCGGCGATTGGTGGAGCAGAGTCACGTGCGTGTCAGGGGAAGGGCCAAGTGATTCACGTTCATTGCCGTGGACGTCACGAGATCATGACATTACATTTGTCTTTCGTTCTCGATTTCGACTGAGTCAGTCAAGTCAGTGTTTGGAACTTAGTGGTGCTTTCATTCACTGTAGTAACCTGCTGCTACTTCGCCCGGCATTTGAATTGCTCTCCTTCCTCCCTTACACGGAGGGTTGAACAATAATGATAAATCCTTTTGTGTCAAATACTGTGATTAGACTCCGCAAGACAGAGCTAAAAGTGATTAACTTCGTTCGAATTTACAATCTGGATGCTTTAAAGAACATCACACAAAGCAATAAGGAGCTGTGTTTTCCTACCGAGCCGGATCACGGTTTTAACGATAAATTTCCAACTCTTACCTGAAGCGACAGCAGCCAGACAACACAACAAGCTATTTAAACGTTCGCTTCTTACATATGAAGAAACTGAAACATTTTGAGAATTTTCCAACATTTTGAGACGCTTTTTCCCCTCTCTTTCCATTTTCAATATTTCTACGCGTTCAAAAAACTGAAAGGGAAAAACGTGCTTGTGTGCTACGTCTGTGGCCACGATATCCCAAAAGTTGCATCAGGGGGAAAATTCGAGAGAATACCCTGGTGCTTTTTGTAGATAATTTATGCTATGCATCTTTCGCATGCCAAGATCTTTGAGGGTGTGAAATAAAACAAATGATTCGTTCGAGAGTATAAATTTCTTTACGTACAACACGTGACATTTATGTGCATCACTCACGCCCACACTGAGCCACAGTCCGGTGCATACTAACTAGAATTAACTCATAACAACAAACAATAAGGTTTACTAATTACTCACATTGAGCGGTACTTAGGTAGGTGGATTAACGAACGTTATTTTCGTAAAACCAATGAAAGAAGACATGTAAGTCATAAAAGTAAATATTTACTAAACTATGGCGTAGTAAGTATTTCGACTGTTTAGTTTTTCAAAAACAATATTTATTATTATTACATATAATAATAATAAATATTGTTTTATACATTTTGTATCATATATTATTCAGATTTAGAAGAACGTAAGAAACAACCCTGACACCGATGAAATGGGATGCAGCTACGAAAGTGCGCAAGCTAAAAACTAACCTCATGATAGAAAGAAAAGCTGAATCGCAAGTGTGTTACCGAAGGGGATTGGTAACTTTTAGTCTAGGATATCTACAGGTAACACCCCGTCGTGTTATGCATCATTTTAAAGCTCTCGTCAATGGCAGATAACCCCTCCCCTCTTGGGTCTCTAGAGGAAGACACATTTGTTTACGACGCATCATTTTCATAGCATCAAATATGCGTTTTTGTAATGGCTTTTATCACGTTCAGCATGAGGTTCTCGTAATTTACGCAGATTGCAATGAAATACTGTTACGTTTATGTAAAATGTGATGAAATAATGTTCGGAGATAGTTTAGTAAAATACACTATATTGACAAACGTCATCAGACACCCCTTCAAAAGCAAATGAACGGATCTGCTGCGTTGTTAAGATGCGCGGTACAGCTGTAAACGGTATAAAAACAAGACTGCAGCTGACTGAGATCATATCGCACTGTGAGGTTGAGTGAAAATGTCGCGGCGGGAAAGAACTGATTTTGAGAAAGGAAAGATTGTTGGGTGTTATATTAATGGGTTGTCCATAAGAGAAACCGAGAGGCGTTTAAACATACCCAAGTCAACTGTTTTGGTTGTACTGAATAAGTTAAAGACACATGGCGTGCCTGAAGCACCAAAACGTACCGGCAGACCAAAGAAAATCAGTGATAGAGGATGTCGAAGCCTCAGGAGAGTCGTTACAGCTAATCGACGGAATACTGCACAAGACCTCAGTGTACAGGTAAGTAGAAATGCTAGAACCACGACATGTACACGCACCATTCGCAGAGAACCTCATTCCATGGGTTACCGTGGTCGTGCGGCTGCTCATAAGCCTTTCATCTCCACTCGCAATGCTACTCGTCATTTAGCATGGTGTAAAGAACATTTATCGTGGACCGTAGATCAATGGAAACGGGTCCTATGGACTGGACTAATGAATCCAGATACACGATCCATTAGTCTCAGGGCCGTGCGTGCGTATGGCGGCAGGCGGAGGAACGCTATTTACCACAGTGTATTTTTCCTACGGCCAAGTTTGGAGCTGGCAGTGTACTCGTGTGGGAGTATTTTTCGTGGTATGGTCCTGGCCCAATGGTTATCGTGGACAAACCTGTTAACTAGCTCGTCTACCTCGATATTCTGGACAATTATGCCCAACCAACTCTGTGGCAATACTATGGAACCGAGCCTTGTTGGTATCAGCAGATAATGCACCGAGCCATAAAGTAAGGACTGTTACGGCTTGGTTTGACGATAATTTCGTATCGTGTGTGGACTGGCCAGCACAGAGCCCTGGTCTTAATTCCATAGAGCACCTATGGGATGAATTAGAGCGCCGCATAAGAAGTTTGGAACCAAGGCCTACTACTAAGCAACAGCTAGTGGCAGCAATATGTACTGAATGGAAGCGCATATCTATCGCTGTGTTACAAAACCTTGTCTAAAACATGTCTCGAAAGGTCAGTGCATGCATTAAAGCCAAAGCTGGACCGACATCATACTAACGTATGTCAATAAATGCTATGTTGTGTTTCTCTTCTAGGTGTCCGGTGACTTTTGTTAATATAGTGTATATTATTGAATAAAAATGAAATTAACTATTGTTGCGTTACTTCACGGGACAGCATACAAAAATTATATTTTAACTATGGAGTTGACTACTTCCGTTACCCATTTGTGTTGCATCGAAATTTTTTGCATGGAATTTACTTTGCAGCTCTTGGGAAAGATGCATAACATAAAAAATGATAAGTTTCTTGGAATTAAGGTAAGCGTGACAAAGCAATTCCAGGAACTTCTACTTTTCCTGATATGCAGTTTTCCCGTTTCGTGACATAAATGAAAATTTTCATTTGTCATAAATTTTTCTGTTTCCAGCAAACGGGCTGTTCGATATTTATTTACGTCGGATGCACTTAAGACGGACTTTCCATGCCTTTTTTTATGCTAAATTTTTGATCTAGGTTAAAAAAAAACATTACGTATAGGAATTTTGTCAAGGCATCGCTGTTTTGTAGTTTTTTTACTCTCTGGAAAAGGTAGAAAATAAGTATGCTTAGTTTCTACTGAGGGTACAATTGTTTTTGCTTGTTTTGGTGCCCATGCTTCAAGAAAACAGGAAAAATTCGTTTCGTATGAGAGGGAAATATGAACAAGGGTTTTCAGTTCCTTAGCATAGAATTTTCTTCCTAAATAGAACTAGCGCATAGTGATAGAAGAAGATCCCCATATGCACTCATCGTCAAAAAAATAATTGCACCCAGAAGGAAGCAATCGACAGGAATGAAACTTGGTGGGCAGGTTTGACATCGTGAGACATGCAAACGATTTAAATACCATGCTCGGCCGCGCATGTGACGCCAGCAAGGAGGGGTGATAGCGCTGTGCTTGACCGGCTATACTGTATAAGGTCGTCCCGTTGCGCGTGCTTGCCATTCTGATTCATGCTGTTGTGTTGGTTGCATCATTTGCAAGTGAAATATGCCTGGGAGAAAAGTTCAGAAGCAATTCGAGCAGTTGGAGGAGTTCGAGAGGGGTCGCATCGTCGGGCTCCGGGAATGGAGATGGTCTTCTCGCCGTATTGTGCGCCATACCGGTCACATGGATATCACCATAGAACGCTGGTGGCGGCAGTGGATAGAACAAGGCACACAGCAGCAATAGGAAGAGTCTGGGAGACCTAGACGAACCACGGAGAGTTGTCCGTCATGCGCGGAGTGACCCAATAGCCACGATTGCGGATATTCAGCGAACAGTGGTGCCCCCCATGCATCGTTTGATTAGTACCAGCACCATTGGCAGACGGCTGCACGACGTAAGACTACACGCACGCAGACCGTTATGACGCCTGCCCTTAATACCATTACATCGTCGCGAAAGACTGCAATAGTGTCGTGCCAGGCTGTCAAGGAGCCACTCAGAATGGCAGCGGGTGATCTCAACTGATCAGTCCCGTTTTTGTCTTGAAAAAGACGACCAACGAATTCGTGTGTGGAGTCACCGTGGTGATGAACGGTTTGTTGTCGAGCGTCACACGTCTAGAAGGCCTAGTGTCATGGTGTGGAGTGCAATTGCCTACGATGCCAGATCACCTTTGGTGTTCATTACAGGCAGTTCGAAAGCCCAAAGTTTTACGTCAATGAGGTTCTGCAACCAGTGGCCCTACCTTTTCTGAACGCCCAATCCGGTGCGATTTTCCAACATGACAACGCTCGTCCGCATACTGTTGCTGTCTCGAGAGCTTGCCTTTAAGGCACTGACACTCTGCTATGGCCAGCCGCATCGCCAGACCTATCGCCGATTGAAAATGTGTGGGATGCTATTGGATGCGCTATCCAAACTCCATCCCTACCTCACAATCTGCAGGATCTACGTGAGAAGATTCAAGCCGCATGGGATGGCTTATCGCAGGACACCATTAGAAACCTGTACAACTCCATGCCGAGACGTCTGGCATGCTGTGTGAGCAAACATGGCGACCCGACGCCATACTGAGAGACACTACTTATTGGTGTGTAGCTCAATAAATATTGCACATATCAGTCTCAATGTTTAATCATTTATTGTTCCTGGTAACCTTTACCTTCCTCTTCCTCTGGAATAGCATTGCAATCTGACACGTCCTTCTGGGTGCAACTATGTTTTTGACGATGAGTGTATTTCACACCTTTGGATACGATATTTTGCTTTCTTGGGTGTTTCTCAGGAGATCCGTCTTAACTGAGTAATATATACTGCTCGACATGGTAAATGCTACACCACGAAGTACTTGTTGGCGAGCCATATAAATTGTAGTGAATCAATGTCGACAGTTGGGTTATATAAATGATACAGCTGCGAACCAATCACGTAGTAAGCGAGGAACGTAAAAGGGTAAAATGGTTCACCGTAGCTAAGTTTGGTCGACTTCACCTGGGCGTGTGGATCATTGCATCCGATTGATCTCGACGGCAAAAGCACGTATAAGGAGTCAGAGTGCCTGAGTGACCACGACGTAATCTTACGATCACACGAACCTCTTTACCAGAGTCTTCATCATAGAGTTACCTATGGCTGGTTGATTCCCGCGTCACATCACGCCGGAAACGCATCAGGATGCAACAACTGTCGAGCAAATGTGGAGACATCAAACAGAGGTCATCGTCTTTCCACGTATATAAGTGGGTCACAGAAAAATTCTCATTGGCCGCCACCGGGAATCGAACCCCGGGTTTTCCAGTTACGCGCCGGACATGCTTCCACTGCGGCCTCGAATTCCTCCAGACTCGCATACGACTAACTGTCAAGCCACTTGGCAGGTTGCTTCTTGGAGCCTCGCACAATGCTGGGGATTCACCAAAGATGGTAAGCAGCAACTGAACAAATAATTAGAAGGCGAATGAATAATTAATACAGACATTTGACGTGGACTAGGAACCTCAAACGGAGGTCATTGCTTTTTCCAAGTTTATAAGTGAGTCACAGAAAAATTTTCATTGGCCGCCACCGAGAATCGAACCCAGGGTCTTCCAGTTACGCGCCGGATATGCTTCACTGGCTTGGCAGTTAGGGAGGAATTCGAGGCCACTGTGGTGCAGTGGAACCCGGTAGCTGCCAATGAGAATTTTTCTGTGACTCACTTATAAACGTGGAAAGACCGATGACCTCTGTTTGATGTTCCTAGTCCAAGTCAAATGTCTGTATTAATTATTCATTCGCCTTCTAGTTATTTGTTCAGTTACTGCTTACCATCTTTGGTGAATCCCCAGCATTGTGCGGGGCTCCAAGAAGCAATCTGCCAATTGGCTTGGCAGTTAGTGTGTGTGAGTCTGGAGGAATTCGAAGCCGCTGTGGTGTAGCGGAAGCATATCCGGCGAGTAATTGGAAGACCCTGGGTTCGATTCCCAGTGGCGGCCAATGATAATTTTTCCGTGACTCACTTATAAACGTGGAAAGAGTGATGACCTCTGTTTGATGTTCCTAGTCCACGTCAAATGTCTGTATTAAGGTGAACGTCAAGTAATTTTGCTTCCTATACTTCCAATGGAAAAACTTCTGTACACATTTGCTTCACAATTAATGCGTTCCTAAGGATGAAAATTTGAACACCGATTAAAATAGCTTCATTTTATAACTTGGAATACTTAATATTTTGTAAAACATAACCATAATTATGCAATCCAACATTTGTTTGTCTACTGACGTCATCAAAGTGCAGGTCACGCCATCTTTTTTCTGGTTTCAACACCACTAAAGGAAAAGTTATTGATTTTTAATATAATTATGGTTATGTTTTAGAAAATATTAAGTATTCCAAGTTATAATATGAAGTTATTTTAATCGATGTTCAAATTTTCATCCTTGGGAGCACACTAATTGTGAAGGAAATGTGTACAAAAGTTTTTCCATTGGAAGTATAGGAAGCAAAATTACTTCACGTCCACCTTAAATGTGGAGACATTGGTTGGAGGAAGGTAACATGCAGCGCTGTAGTGGAACTGGTGCATATAGGCAGACGTCTCCATGCTTGATCGCTACATTTGAAGGCAAGCCTGAGCAGCCCCATAATTCACAGTGGACTACATTTGACAAGCTGTACAGGCAGCTATGGACATCCTCGTATATACACGGACTGTTAACCGCTGATTGGCTGCGGCGGGTCTGTGCCTTCGGTAACTGTCTCACCGCAGCCAATCATCGCGCAGGATTGGAGTGTGCCGTATTAGACATGCGTGGATGGGACAAACGGATCCATGCCGTAATCACCGACGAGTCTCGCTTCTATCTCAGCCCCGACAATCTTCGATTGAGAGTGTGAAGACGACTGACGACGTGGTCACTGGGGTGACCTGGCTGCTATCCGTGAGTGTAATTCTCCTCGTTGGCCTGGTGTCATAGTTAGGGGCGCTATTAGTTTCAACAATCCTTCACCACTCGTACTCACAGTGGCTACAATGATAGCACGCGATACGTAGGTGAGGTGCTGCAGCCCGTTTTGTTGCCGTATCTCCGTGGCATCCCTGAGGACAAATTCATGACATACATTTGTTTGCTTTTTTGGAGGTTTAACGATCACACTGTGAGTAACTCAATGCGCTATAAGCAGTCGCCCGTTCCTAATTTAGGGTCACTGGTTCTAGGGAAGGGAGAGAGCTAGTGCCGTAAGATAAACACAAAATCCATGCCTCACCGGGAATCGAACCCAGACCTGTCTCGGGCAGATGGTCAGAAGCCAGCACTGAGACCACTACGCTACTGGGGCAGCGATGCTATACATTTACATATCCTAGTGGGTTAACTGTATTATTTGGGGCAAGCGAAATACGAAAAAAGCATTTTTCCTGATGAGTGGCATCTGACCAGAAACAGTTTTTTCAGTCGGGTTTTTGGAAGCCTACTAGATACGGCTGCAAAAAAATGACAAACAGAAATGTGAAATTAAGCCCCAAGTGGCAAGAACGTGTGTTACGAAAAATGAGCACCTTTGAGTAAAATGTTCTTCACCCTCAACACTATCCGACGCAAAAAGAATTTTTCAAACTGAAATTTTAGAAGCAAGGATAAAGGGAAAAATTCAATATACATTTATACCAACTAGCAGAAAAAACATAAACAATTTGACGTAGAGACTGTGCGCAAGATGTTTGTCGTGATAAAAAGTATCTAAGGAGAAAACAAATATTCGATAGGACTTTTTGAAGCAATGATGTGGAATAAAATATATTTTGCATTCAATGGCATTTGCATTTACGCCTCTGACCGCAAATTTATGCATCGAAAAGAGACGAAAGAGCATAGATCACCGTTCGCATATTTCTGGATTCTCAATGCAAAAAGAATTTTTCAAATCGGACTAATAGGTGCGGAGATATGGTGCCCACAGACGGATGGACATACTCGTAAAGATAATATAAACACATTCTTTTTAATAAAAGACGTGCTAAAAACAGCAAACAATTTTGTCGTGCATTGCAAAGTTTAGTCTTTAAAATAATAAACCACTAAAAATAAAATAAATCAAACATAATTTGAGGTTCCACGTTGTATCCTAAATTCGCACCAAATCTTGTAGTCAAACCAGTGGTGCCTAACCATGGGGGCAGAGGGGGCAAATGCCCCCACAGATCAAAATAAAACTGTGTAGGCATTGCCCCTACTGGTTCCGTGAGGCACAGAAACTTGATAAGCATTATGTTTGCATGATTTTTTTGTAGTCGTTATACTAGTACTGAAGGCAACATCAACGCGTTTTAGGAATTTTCCTGACATGCTACCAAACCAACCTTTTTTTCCCACGGAGACATACTCAGCTGTCAACCTAGAACTTATAGCAAGGACGCTCTCTCTATCAAGCGTCACATGGTCACATCTGCAGGTGTGTCCTTATCTATGCCCATACCCTCCACATGCCCATATATTAATTAATCGCTCTCTGTACTTTCGACTAAAACACAATGACAGAAGACACCTTACCGTGCCCTAAGGAAACGGTAGAGGTTCCTTCCTCACAGAGCGTGAAGACAGTCTTCTATCTCACTCTGTTCTTTAAGACTAAAAAGTGTGAGAAGTCCTGAAAAGATTCCGTCACTCTAAATTATCAATAATTGCAGAACACTCGGCACGGAATAGGCTTTTTTCTTCCTTCTGGGGAGATGAGAAGGCTCCGAAGTCTGAACATTTCTGGAGGGCGCAAGATATATTACGATGACCTCACGCATCCGATGGAGATTTTGAGCAGTCACTGAAATCACTAAATGGAAACGGAAAGAACCTTTCTCACTTATTCCGGGTTTCTTGCGTCATGCCGCAAATCTGAGTACTTGCTGTACATCTAATAAGACCGAACAGATGAAATGCAACTAGATGATGTAGACAGGACCTTTGTGTCACGAACCGTTCCAAGGAAGAGTGTCCTCTGAAAACTCTAACATTCGGTTCGTATCATCCGTTCGGTAAACGTTACACGTAATTACTGTATTTTAGAATACTTGATTTGTGCCTTCTCGTTTACCTTAGTGAAGTATTAATTAAAACATCTTTAAAAGAACAAACACTTTCTTTTGAAATTCAAAAGCATGTTTGAGTGACATGGAGGAGACTAGCTCAAGACAGAAAGTTGTGGAAGAAACTTGGAGATACCTTCATTCAGAAGTGAATTGATAATGGTTTGTGATGATGATGATGATATATTAGAAGCACAGCCCCCATACAAAAAAATTGATGTTACACGCTATTGAGTCAAACCATATTGAGTCTACATCTTTTCTTTGCTTTTAAGATTAACTTATGGTTGATGCTATATCCAGTTTTATTTGTGTACTATACAGTGAGTGATAACTGAATTAGGCCCACCTGCCTAATACTTCGTAGGTCCTCGTTTCGCCCACAGTACAGCAGTTATCCGACGTGGCATTGATCCAATAAGATGCTGGAAGCAGTTGGGGACCACGGCCAACCAAGTTGTGTGTAATGCGGCCTTCAGTGCAGGTATGGGGGTGACTGGTGTAACCAGACGCCCGATACGCCGTTACATAGTGTCCCACAAGTGCTTGTAAGATTGATATCGGGGGAGGTCGGAGCCAATCGATATGCTGGAAGTCTGAACTGTGTTCCTCAAACAATTCCTGCACAAAATTGGACCTGTGGCTCCGCTAATTATCATCTTGGAAACCGTCACCATTCTGGGAAAAGTGCAACATTTCAGGGTGTACGGAGTCAGCAAGCAATTTACAAAGTGGGCACCAGTCATGCGTTGTTCCACATGAACCAGAGGTACCAGTTCCTGCCAGGTAAACATGCTCCACACCATACAACCGCTTCCACCGGCTTGCAGTGTGGAGACCACGCAGGATGGATCCAGTGTCTCATGTTGTTTGCCTCAGATACGTACATGACCATCCACAGAGTGGAATGAACAAGTTAGTAAAATCATGCAATGCATTGATTATGATACGCTTTCCAACATACCAGAAGACATTATTCAAGTTATTACTCAAGTTATGGGGATAATGGCTGTGGAATAAATCTCGCTCCTGTGCCCAGACCTTTGACCCCATTTCGATTATATTCAACAGAACCGGTTCAGTATACTTCCGGAACAACATGATAAAGTTTTGTCGCAATCGAAGCATTTTTGCGTAAGTTGTGATGCATGAAGGCATTGGAATGGATCCCACTCCTATGTCCTGACCTTTGACCCCATTTCTTCCATTTTCAATAGGTTTCATTTCCAGGTTGTCCCCTATCGCATACTAAAATTTCATCGAAATCGAACCATTTTTACTCAAGTTATGACGCATAAGGGCAATGGAATGGATCCCGCTCCTATGTCCTGACCTTTGACCCCATTTCGTCCATTTTCAATAGGGTTCATCCCTAGGTGGTCCTCTACCACATACTAAAATTTCATCGAAATCGAACAATTTTTACGCGAGTTATCTTGCGGACGGACAGACAGTCGGACAGAGCTGGAACATATACGCTTCTTCAAAAGCTTAAAAAACGCGACTCGTCAGACTAGCACACTTTTTTCCAGTCATCCGACGTCCAACTTTAGCAATCTTTGCATCAGGAGAGTCTTTTGCGCCGATATTAGGAGGGGATGTCATCGGAGTCGTCTGCTGTTCTAGCCCACACGTGCGTGCGTTCGACGCATGGTCATGACAGATACTGTTCCGGGCTGACCTCTGTTGTATTGCGTAGTCAACTGTTGAACAGTGTTGAGTCTGTTGACCTGTACGAGTCGTCGTACCCGGCGCTCACCTCGCACATCAACCTTTCGCTGTCCTGAGCAGTTGGCCTCTAAGTAGTTCTTTGACCATATTCATGCCAGTCTCGAAGCATTTTAACTACGGCAGTTCGCGAACAACCCACCAGTTCAGCCGTTTGGGAAATCAAGGCACCCGCTCTCCGAGCTCCCACAATCTGGCCTTTCTCAAAGTCCGATAAATCTTTCCGTTTGTCCATTACCCTTCGCATTTTACTACCAACTGCTCCGCTAACACCTTCCATATGCTACGTCGGTCGACTAATTGCGTCCTCTCGGAAATCATGTGGTCAACGGGTCGCATCTACTTCTGATAGGGGTGGTCATAATTTAGTAATCACTCAGTGTATGTGCTAAAGTCAACGGAATCACGTCGTTTCTCGGAAGTCCGTTCAACTCTTGAGTGCTGTGGCAGGCTACTTTTTCATGTTCTCTTAAAGGCTTTTAGCAGACGGTGAGTCATGTAGGTGAAGAATAAGCTTTGCATCTTAAGCCAGAGAGACATTCCAGTCTGCAGAAGAATCATCGCACACTGTTAGAAATTCCAGTGAAATAAGCCTTGTTGCTCGCGAATAAATAGTCAAAGCCCCTTTGCGATTTCAGGGAGGTAACTGTATTACTACACGTATCAAGTGTGATTATTTTAAAGCAAACGGTACTGGAAAACTTTCACCGAGTTTTAACGGTCGATACTACCATGGATACGGAATGAGTCAAAGTTGAACGGGCGAATGAATGTCAGGGATCTAGTTGCCGTTTTTTGCCCGTAAAAATATATAGGAATTTTCAACAGTGTAAGTCGTTTGTGCTTGCACGGCTGAGCATTGAGAGTTCCTCACTGACATTTGTCGTCATTCTGTTCTCGTTATATGTGATAAACTTGTTTTTATTTCTGTTCTGTTTGTTTTATTTTCTGTTTCAATTTCTTTATGTTTCGTACAATTTACCTATTTTCTCTGTTAGGAATCTGTAAGGAATATTTGTACTGAAACCAGAGAAGAAAGAAAACTGTGAGGATTGAGTTCCAAGTAAAACTTTTAATAATTTGAACACTGTAACTCAAAATGCGATTGAATCAAATGTAACCAATTAAAATTAAAAGCAAGACAAATTATGAAAGGTCTCGAATTAAACAAAACTGATAGCGGCGAATAAGATAGGTGTTTATTGCTGTTGATATCGTTAAGTTCGAAAATTTCTGCATTTAGAAACCACAATTATTGTGTTTTGAAGACCGCAATAACTGCTCTCAACAGAAAATAGTTTTCCAAACTGCAAATTCAAAATTTTGAAATATTTCGGAATTTTTGTTTTTTTTATTTTTACATGATGTGAAACATACTGCTGGGGCCTCAGCAGCATACACGCATCGTTTTGTAAAGGACAAAAGCGAATATTTTATGTAACAGGACAGACAGCGATAAACAATCAAAAATACAATCGTAGAGAGAGAGAGAGAGAGAGAGAGAGGGGGGGTGGGGATATGAAGTCAGCTTATTGGAAGCAACGCAGGAGTTCGCAAAATTTCCTTCGACTGAGTTGTTTTAGATGGACCTAAAAATACATAAGGATATGAAATACGTTGAAGCAAGATATGAAACACCGTAGAGACAATATGAATTCGCGAAAATCAGATTTTATTGCTTACTGTTTCGAGAGTTGAAAGTTTTAGGTAACGAACTTGATAAAATTTGAATAATTTATTTCAGTGTTTTTCAACCTGGTTCGTAGAGCGAACTCATTATGAAGTCATCTCACATCCAAGGGACGCATTGGAATGGCTAAGATGTAGTTAGATACATATGCACTGTTTTTTGTCATGCTTATTATGTGCAAGTTAAAAATTCGATATAAAAATGGAACTTCAGGATACCTGATGAGAAAACGTTTCTCAAAAAAATTCGGAGAAGTATGGCAAATGGTGACGAAATCTGTATAAATCGAATGCCAAATTTATTTTCCAAATCGGGTCTTTTAGAAACGGAAATATGCTCCAAAATGTTAACTAACACGACTCCATCTAGTTGTGCAACTGCGCACCGTGCACGTAAAAACAATACGTGAAGTATTTTGCACGTGGCTCCGATTTATTGAACCGAGAAATAATTTTCTTAGTCAGACTTTTAGAAGTATAGATGTTGTACAAAAGTAAAAATCATTTAAAGACACCTAGCAGGAAAACTGTGCATCGCAGAAACCTGAAAGTGCAATAACCAACATCTTCTATTCGAGGCAAACATAATTGTTTGGATCCGAGTTATATTTATGGCGATATCATTTCTACAGACGGAAGAATAAAGTAATACTCTCAGCACATGATGCTTTTGTGTTGTTTTGAAACATCATGCTGAAAGTAATAGTTTTTCTTTTATTTTCAAAATTCCAGTGACCACAGCAAAATAGGAAAAAATATTTTAAAAGGTGCTAAAACATTCCTAGACGAAAGGTTACTGGTTCAGGTTGAGCATTCAAAATTCAGAAATCCGAAAAGCCCTGATATCCAGATTTTTATCGAGCGTCACGAGAGTAAAATTCCAGATGGATTTCGATCAGAGTTCAGTTCGGAGATTTTGATACACATCACCATTTCTTCGCAGAACGCACGAGACAGTTCCATCAAGGCCGTCTAGAAAGTACAAGGCCATGACATTAGAGAGCGAGTTCCCTCCGTTTGTGACGTCACTCTTGTGATACACGAACTGATACGTGGGTGTCGTATTTGACGTCATACACGACAACGTTGGAAACCAATAGGAAGCTGTGGTTTCCCTGTGACGCCACTAAAACAGGGAACTCATCTCTCCAATGTCATGACCTTGTATTTTCCAGACGGCCCCGGTACATACGGGGGGGGGGGGGGCAGCAGACGTTCCTCTTCTACAGAAAATGAAGAATAATCACAAATATAAAGACTTTTCTTGAACAGCATGCTGACAGCAGTGAACATAGGTATGGATGTGGAAGTTTTCCAAAAGGCGTTTAATTTGAAGGATGCCATGTAAGACGTTGCATGGAACAACATATACAAAGACACGCATGCTTTGACTTTGGTCAATGATGGTGATGAACAAATTGGTGCATTCGAACGATTCCGTATGACAAGTCAGAAAAAAATGTTATCAGACCATTTTGCATATGCGAAAGGGATATTCGGATAGAGTAAATAAGCTAAAGGAAGCGGAAATCAAAGGAGTTTTCAACGTGGATAATGAGGCTCCACTTATTCACTTAATGATTGATCGTAAAATTCCTGAAAAAATTATGAACCAAGATAACCGTGATGATAACAGTGAAGGTGACAATGACACTGTCAACAGTGAAAAAAATAGTTCCCATAGGCGACATAGTAAAGAAGTATGACGGCCCTATCTGACGACTGGGGCACAGAGCATTCATGGCGAAACGAGAAAACTTAAAATCAAAGAGAGAATGCTACAACCAAAACCATTGCCAATGAGATAGATGACTCTAAAAGAAATATTTAGGAAAACCTGTAGTGCTTTAGCTACATACAGAGGATGTTCACATATGTTTAAAACGATTTTCCAATAATATAATTAATATTTTAAATAAAATTATTTATTTCTTATATGTTCTACCTGATAGTCTTTTCTCTGGACTATGAACCTACATCTAGATTTCCAAGATAACAGGACATTTCTTAAAATTGGTAGTGGTATTTTATTCCACTCCTTTTTCACTGCTTTCTGTAGTCCAATCATTGTTTTAGGTCTGAGTTTAGAAAGTGTTTTTAGCCTTCCGAAGGCACAATAGTCCATTGGGGATACATCAAGGGGCTTTGAAGGAATATAAGCAAAAGGTATAGACTTGATACGCGTTTTGTTTTTCCTTTTCTCAGGAAATAAAGTGGTAAATTTGGATGTATGACTGGATGGTAGCCTTTTTCTGATGGATTTCTACTCTTTAAAGGCTCTGTGGATAAAGAAATGGTAGCCTTATCTTGATGGAGTTCTACTCTTTAAAGACTCTGTGGATAAAGGAATGGTATTTCCTCTTTAAATATTGGAGTTAAAACATTATTTTGGTAATATGTAGAATTGATTTTAACATTCTTTTCAACTTTTCTAAACTTTAATTTCCCATTGTACGAGAAACCAGCAATAATCATGAATTCTTTACTGAAACTTTCTTTGATTCTTGGAACCAAGTTTGTAAGTCTTTTTATGCTGTTTTGCGATAGTTTATCGATCTTTTTTGTTACAGTCGTTTAGGTAGATCCATACTTCATCAATGGTCACAATAAATTTCCACCTGTCTCCTGCCAAGTGATTTTGATAAAGAAGTCTTTACCGTGTTCTGCGCTCAGCTACGTGCATAGGCAAAAGGCGGTGAACACGAAGTTTATTTTTTCTTCCTTTTTCAGATTCAAATCTTTGTTTATTAACTTGTTTACTGTTAATACAGAAATTTTCAACCACTTAGCGATTGTTTTTTGGGTCGGTGGATTATTTTTAAGACCAGAGACCTTACTTTTAAAACAGTCGTAAAAGTACGTACCTTCTTTGGATATTCGTTTGATGTTCTTTTTCCGGTTAAAAGCAATGCTTGACGATTTTCCCCTTTATAATTAATATTATTGCTTATTTTACATTTAGAAATGCGAATTCCATGATTTTCACAGCGATTTTTAATTACAGAATACGAGAATACGAATGTTTTTCTTCGTAAAGAGCAAAACCATGACCTTCCATCCACAGCTTGTTTACATGAGTCATTTTCTTAGCAAACGATACATAACCTGAAGCAGATGTTTAGTCTAACACCTTTGTTGCCAGTTTCTATTCTTTGAACATCTTTTATTTTCTGTAATTTCTTATCAAAAACGTTCTAAAAATGTACGAGCATCCTCTGTATTTAGTCACTTGAAGCAAAATGACAGCCCCTAGGACATTAAAACTATCACTTCAATAAATAACTAACTGTCAGAGTCAAGCACTAAGATTATAGGAAAAGCACTTACTACTTCGTCACCGACAGCTGTTTATTTACAGCTTACTTCGGGAATTTGCTCTCACGAACATTTTACACTTACCAAAGAGATGTCTAATACACTAATTACCACCAAAACAGCCTTTTAACACTCTGAAGGCTTAAACGTATTCATATAGTAAGTAAATAACGCTCGTAAACGAAGTACCATGTGGATAGCACAAGAGGTTTCACTCCAAACAATACCACATCACTTCTGACACAGTCCTGAGAGATTTTATCTCCGGTGTTTACCTCTGACTTGCTGCCAGTGTTGCCAAAAGAGTAGAAACTAAAAGCTGTTCAGACATGACGTTTAGAACAAAGTTTGTACGTAAAAGGTAAAAAAAATTACATCAGAGAAAGAAACTAAAAAGGAAAGTTAAATTAAAGTCTAAGCCACAAACAAGCCATACATGCACAGTTCAACTTCAGAGTATCAACTTTCTGGTACCTCAAAAACTTTTGATGTTTTATCTTGACGACTTTTGCATAACTACTTTTCATTGCATTTAACTGCGGCCAAATCTAATGCTCTGTTTCATTGTACTCTTCTATTAAAACCTAACTAAAACCGCAAAACACACATCTATTATATATAATTCAAGACTACACACTTGTGATGTTGATTAAGAATAAATTATCAACGTTTATTCACAATTAAAAGCTTTATTAGCATCGACTATAGTTTCGCAGAGCTTCTGGCTCGGCTTCATCAGGACGAATAGAGCGTAAACATTCAAATCATTGTGACATCAGCACAGTTCTGACGGTCACGGTTTTTGGTGAGTTGTTTCTACGCGCTTGAAAGAAATGGAGTCGACGTCATGTCGTTGACAAGCACTGAAGAATTCCGGTATATGTGAAAAGCTTCTAATACATTAAGCTTGATGGTTGAATCAGGTTTATCAATGAGTGTAGCGTTTCCAAACAGAAATTTATGGTTGTTTTCGTGACAATGCTGGGCTATAGACGACTTCTTCAGTTCACAATTCCGTATGTAGGTCTTGTGTTCCTTCACACGGAAATTTAAAGCCCTGCGGGTCTGTCCAATATATGAAAGTCCACATTCACAAGGTATGTGATAAGCTCCCCAAGAATTTATGTCTTTGACGTAATCTTTTGATCCGAAAAAATGTATCTTGTTTATGGGTTTGAAAATAACTTTGAAATTAAAACTCCCGAGCATTTTTGAAATTCCAAAGCAAATCTGTGGAGCAAATGGGATAACCGCCCAATTCTGTCGTACTCATTGAACATCATTTTAGCCAAACGGAAGTTGAAGAAATTTTGAAACTTGTGGAAATTTGTGTTAAACAAAACAGTTTCCTTTTTCGTGGAAGATTTTTCCAACAGAATGAAGGCCTTGCAATGGGTAGCCCACTGTCGCCTGTTTTATGCGAAGTCTACATGCGTCATTTTGAGGACAAACTCTTTCAGCTCGTTACATTCGACCTGTGGATTCGATATGTAGATGATACCTTTGTTCTCTGGAATGGCAGGAATTCGGAAATGCATAAATTAGTTGAACTTATCAATTCAATTGATCCTCATATACAGTTCACATGTGAGACTGAAAATAATGGCTGCTTACCATTCCTGGATGTCCTTGTGTCACTCTCTAGCCTTTAGTACAACAGTTTACCGAAAAACATTCGCTGTTTCCTTACCCCCACATACAAAATCAAATCACCCATGGAAACAAAAAATATCTGCCTTCTACACATACGTATATCGTGCAATACATATATGGTCAGCTGAGGATTCCTTGCAGAAAGAGCTTGATTTTCTTAAACGAATTGTAGTACACAGAGGATATACACATTCCGTTATAGATAAAGCTGTCCAAAAATTTAGGAAACAGAGGCCTGTCTGCTCACTCACGCCGGTAGACAACCCAATACGACAGAATAGGGCGGTTATCCCATTTACTCCACAGATTTGCTTTGGAATTTCAAAAATTCTCAAGAGTTTTAATTTAAAAGTTATTTTCAAACCCATAAACAAGATACATTTTTTCGGATCAAAAGATTACGTCAAAGACATAAATTCTTAGGGAATTTATCAGATGCCTTTTGAATGTGGACTTTCATATATAGGACAGACCCGCAGGGCTTTAAATTTCCGTGTGAAGGAACACAAGGCCTACGTACGGAATTGTGAACTGAAGAAGTCGTCTATAGAGCAGTATTGTCACGAAAATAACCATAAATTTCTGTTTGGAAACGCTACGCTCATTGATAAATCTGATTCAACGATCCAGCTTAATATATTAGAAGCTTTTCACATATACCGGAATTCTTCACTGCTTGTCAACGACATGACGTCGACTCCATTTCTTTCAAGCGCGTGGAAACAACTCACCAAAAACCTTGACCGTCAGAACTCTGATGATGCCACAATGATTTGAAAGTTTACGCTCCATTCGTCCTGATGAAGCCGAGCCAGAGGCTCTGCGAAACTATAGTCGATGCTAATAAAGCTTTTAATTATAAATAAGCGTTGATAATTTATTTTTACACATCTTTTAATCAAAAAGTAGCATTAAAGCGAGAAATTGATGAATTTCAGTAATAAATAAAGGTGAGACGCAGGGTGCTTACATGTATAACTAAATTCGAAGCAAATATTCTGCGATAGAAAACATGCCCGGCTCCAAGCATTTCAAAGATTTTCGTTAATGAAAAAAAACAACCTGGGTGAGTGTCCGAACCATAATTCCAAGTCTCTTTAAGTCCTACACCATAGGAACTTTTGATACGTCCTAAGGTCACTCTGAAGATTTATAGGTCCCTATTTGCTTCAACCACTCTAGAGCGACGTCATTATATGAACAAGAATAGTTATCCATTCCACGAAAGGGCTTACAAATATTACCGGATTAAATTAAGAAACAAATTTTAGAAGTCTATATACACATGCAAAGGATATAGGGATTAGTTCATTGGACTTTCGGCACATATTACAAAAGAAAGACAAGAATAAAAATCAAAGTACACTATCTACCAACAAGTAATTGGACACCCCTGCAATCGACGATATCTGCGGTCCTGATACACGTCACGGCCGCCGCCGTTAAATATCGTGTGAGAAACAACAACGCAACCAGTCGCATGCAAGATGCCACGCAGTTCGGAGCTCTCTGATTTCGAGAAAGGTGTAATCGTCGAATATCACAGAAATGGTCTATCCATACGTGGCATATCCAGCGAGTTGAAGTACCCAAAATCGACAGTGGTCTACGTGATTGGCAAGTGGAGGATGAGAAGTGACTGTCGGAATGTGCCCCGACCCGGCAGACCCACAAAACTGGGAGTTAGAGACCGACGGGTGCTGGCCAGAGAAATTCGGAAGAACCGCACCAAATCGATGGGCCACATCCGCGAGGAGTTTCAACGGGCATCCGGGAGTGTTCTTTTGATGAATACCATCCGTAAAGAAGCCCATCTGCTCGGTTATCATGGATGTGCTGCCGCCGACAAGCCTTTGATCACCAAGCCCAATAGTGCTGCTCGGCTAACGTGGTGCAAAGAACGTCGGCAGTGGACCGTTGAATAATGGAAACAGGTTATCTGGAGCGACGAATCAAGGTTCACCCTCTACCGTTCGAATGGCAGGGTCTGGGTTTGGCGTCGGCCTGGAGAACGCCTCCTGCCGGAATGTATTGTGCCAACTGTGAAGTTCGGCGGCAGTGGAATTATGCTATGGGGGTGTTTCTCCTGGTATGGCACGGGACCCTTGGTCGCAATTCCTGGTAGACTCAGCGCCGAGACCTACTGCACCATTTTAGATGACCATGCTCTTCCTACGTTGGGGCAGTTTTACGGGGTGGACCCATGTTACTTTCAGGATGACAATGCCACCTGTCATGTTGCGAGGTCCACCATGGCTTGGTATGGTGACAATGGGGTTAATCGAATGGACTGGCCTGCGCAGAGCCCGGACCTTAACCCTATCGAGCACCTCTAGGACGAGTTGGAGCGTCAACTTAAGAGGTGCCCCCACCGTCCGAAATCGGTGAAGGAACTGACCTGTCTTCTCCAAGCCGAGTGGAAGAAAATACCGCTAGCCGTCGTACAACGCCTATTTGAGATTATGCCCCGGAGGGTCGCAGCTGTAATCGCCGCTCGTGGAGGCTCCACCAACTATTGAAGGTGAATAAACTTCGTTTTCCTTTGCTATCACAGGTGTCCAATTACTTGTTGGTAGATAGTGTATATAAACCGTTTACTCTCATTAAAGAATGTTAATATATCACTTAGGAAACCAGGTTGTTCCTATTCCTCAGAAATAAAATTAATTAAATATTTGTCCCCAATTTTTTTTATGGGCATGCCAACCTGATTTTCTGTAATCCACCGTACTTTCTAAGCACAAATCAGAATAGTACCTCGAAATTCCTTCCACCAAGTTCCATTTCTCCGAGTAATCAAATTTTGGGGTTTGAGTTCAAAGCTGCTGCCAACAGAAAACATTTTTACAAAATGAAACAGTCGTGTTTGTCATGATTAAAATATGAATGAAAGAATTTGGGTCGAACATAGCTTATTTTTCCATTTTTTAGGATGAAATTTCCCACTTCTTGGAAGGATAAGATGTCTCCTTTCCAAGGATTCCCGTGATTCTGGAACACTTTGCAGACTTCTAAATTTGGGTGTATTTTTGATTAAAAGAAGCGCTAATTGCATTTCAATGGTATAAATCATTACCCTTGTTATCAGTTCAGGAAGTTTGAGATTACCGCTCATGCCTTTCATTAATACAGTTGGTCATCGAACAAAATCATATTCATTGGTTTAGTAATTACAGGAAAAAAGACCGGATTTATAAAACATAACTTACTTTGTAATCACCTGAACTACATTATCCACATTTAGTTTTCAGTCACAATGCATCTCATCCATTCACTTTGACAAAATACAAGTATGTCAAAAGAGAAGAAACAAAGAAACGAGCTTATATTTTCGTTTTGTCGAGAGATAACGCCGTTGTGGTCGACATGCTGTCACCAGTAGCGGCACCACTGTACACAGACAGATAAAAACAATGCGCCTCTGTACACAGACAGATAAAACAATTTCCAGTTGGAATCTACAACACCTCTGTAGAGTCCAATTGGAAATTACTTGACGCTCTCACGACACGGATACGCCCAAGAAAGCGCAACGCGCCTTCATTCAATTTCTTGCCAAGGAAAGTGTTTGGCCAGTCGAGATTTTTCAAAGCATGCCGGTAGTATACGGAGAAACCTGTATGGTGTTTAAATGGTGGAAAGAATTTTGAGAAGGTTCTCAAAGGACAGAGGACCTCCCATGACCAGGGGAATGTCACCGTGCTATCACGCAGGAAACTATTACTGTGATAGACAATCCGGTAAGGGATAACTACAGAGTGACCTTTAGACAACAAGCGCAGGATCACACATCAGCATGGGATTCCTCAGCAGTATCATTCACGATCATCTCGGGTATTGAAAGGTGTGCACTATAAGTTACGAAGCGCCTATATTCGGAACAGAAGGAAAATAGTATGTGTGTCGCGTTAGAACACCTATCACACCACGAAGAAACGGAAACGAATTTCTATCTCAGATTATAGCCAGAGACGAAGCTTGGAGTCACAATTTTGAGCCAGCGACGAAATGCATGAGCATGCAGTGGAAGCATGCTGCATCACCACCACTAAAGAAAACCCGTGTCTCCTCTAGTGCAGGCAAGCTCATGCTCACCTCATACTTTGATCAGAAGGGTCCATTGCTTATTGATCTGCTGCTACATATATGGTTCGGAATATAAACGCTGAGAAGTACTATTACATTCTGTCCAGAATTCACCGCGTCTGCAAAAATATGCATCTAGCCAGTCTGACACGTGATATTGTACTACTGCGTGACAACTCACAGCCTGACGCCGCCATCGAAACACAAAGACGCTGCAACGTCTCTTCTGTGAATTCCTTGACCATACTTATTGCCCTGTCGCCACGCTACCTTCGGATATTCGGACCTCTGAAAAAGTTTCTGAAGCATCGACGATTCACAGTAGACAGAGACGTTCGAAAAGCTGTTGACGACTGTTTCATCTAGCAGTCTAGCAGTCGCCTTCTTATGCGGAAGATATCCAAGACCTTGTACAGCTAGACATACGTCTGAACGCAGAAGGTGAATACGTATGGACAGTACAGCAACCTTGTCCTATGTACTTTCAACTGCATCAATCTGCGGGAGATGCAGAATCATTCCATGTTTCATTTGAACGACCCTTACACATGCCAGATACACAGTCGAGTCACATTACTGTGACCACCTCCGACTTTCGACGTCAATACCGCGTAGCCAATGAAAGAAGGTATGTGTCGTGAGCTTGCTTGGAGGGTATATAAGGAGTGCTGTAGGCATTCTGAAAACATATCGGGTCGCGGGTGGCCTAATGGGCAACGTTCGTGACCACCACGGAAAGGACCTCAGGTTCGATCCCAGGCAGGTACGAACGCTTGATTCACTAAATAACCACCGTGCGTCATATGGGCACGTTAAGCCGTCGGACCCCGGGTACTGGCCCCCCGGTAATAAATAAGGGCGTCTCCCTCCCTCTTTCTACTTCGCTTCCGTGTCACTTTCCTATTGGGCACTCTAGCCCAAATCTTCTAGCTTCCTATTTCTAAGGGTTGTTTAAGACCTGGGGTCAGACACTCCCTTCCTGAAATCCTCTACATATGATCATTTGATCTGAAAACATATCACTCGTTGCTGTCATGGATAAAAGGAACGATTTACCAGATTTGCAAAAAGGGATGATTACCGGCTTTCGGGCCAAAGGTGGCAGTATTTCTGAAACAGCGCAGTTTGTGAACTGTTCGCGTGCTGCTGTGTTTAAAGTGTATCGTGATTGGAGAAATGGCACCATTGCGAATAAGCGAAGTGGAAACTGCGGAGCACCACGTGCCATTGATGTGAGAGGTGAACGTCGGCTTCGAAGGTGCGTGAGGTCAGATCGGCAAGCTACAGGAAGCAACTCACTGGCCGAATGAACCAGGGGGCTACCGGAAGTGTATCTAAAACGACAGTTCAGAGAATCCTGCGGCGTATGGGGCTCCGATGCAGACGGATGGTCACTGCACCTATGCTAACGAAGGTGCATCGGCAGAAAAGTCTTACATTTGCACGGCAGTATCGGAATTGGACCTCCGCTGATTGACAAAGGATTGCTTTCTCCGATGAGTCACGTTTTCTGTTTCATCGAACGGATGGACGTTGGCGTATAAGGCGAGAAATATCGGAGAACAAACACTCTTCAACCATTGCTGGAAGAACACAAGTTGGTGGGGGCAGCGTTATGGTCTGGGGAATGTTTTCGTGGCATTCTCGGGGTCTACTGATACCTGTGGAAGGCACTATGGACCAAATTCGTTATGAATCCATTCTTGCAGACCACGGAAACCCATACATGCTGATTGTCTTCCCTGGGGCAGATGGGATCTTTCAGAACGACAATGCGACGTGTCACACAGCTAGAAATGTCCAATAGTGGTTGGACGAGGACGATGAAGACTTCAAAGTACTTCCCTGACCCCTTAATTCCCCAGACTCAAACCCAATTGGGCATCTGTGTGTCTACCTCAATCTTGTTGTTCGTCTCTTCCACCATGCACCCTGCAGCAGCTGTCAGATGCACTGCAGTCAGCATGGCTCCACATACCTGTAAACACCTCGCTGCACACGGCGGTTACTCTGGATATTAGCTGGTGGTCACAGTAATGCAACTCGACCGTTGTGACGTACCTGCCAGCAGGACGCACACGACATAAAGGCAGATAGTAGTCAGAACAAACGTCCGCGTAGCTCAATTGGTAGAGCAACTTATTCCTGAGTGAGGGGACCCGGTTTCGAATCCTGGCGCGGATAAAAATGACGGAGAAATTTACTTCGTTATAATGGCGCCCGAACTATCCGGATGACCCGACCGTTCAAAATCTCGCAATGGTGTGATGTTATTTCCACACCGCGAGATAGGAAAAATCAGGGAATCCCTTCTCCAGCGCTTCGAAAAATAAATGTGTGTGACGTTGCATTCCACACACCAGATTGACTGGGAGTTCTCAAGTGCACGTTCTACAGTGGATGGCTGACTGCAACGATTCATGGTCACGGCTGACCCGTGGGCCATGCCCCCGGCCCTCTTTCGGGTGGGGGATGTGACGTACCTGCCAGCAGGACGCACACGACATAAAGGCAGATAGTAGTCGCAACAAACGTCTGCGTAGCTCAGTTGGTAGAGCGACTTGTTCCGGAATGTTCGAATCCCGGCGTAGACCAGAAATGACGGAGAAATTTACTTCGTTATACCGCGTAATACAGAAAAGCATTCCTGCATGCCGAATATAACAGCAGCCGAATCATGTAGGACGAATAACTTAACAACTGATTGACACATGTTGACAGTACTTCAAGCAATGCATGCATGCTAAATAGCTATCTAAACTGTTTATGCATGTTGGATAAGAGCAAAACGTGTTAAATAGTTAGGTAAATGGTTCATGCATGCTGAATAATATAGCAAACGAGACAAACATTTAATACTGTAATATCGGATATTAGTGCTGATTACTGAATAACACACCAAATGGCTAACTCATATCGATTAATGCTGCAAATAATGTTTACAGGACGAGTAATACCGAAGACCAACTACATTACTCGACTGACTACGTAGGCCGAGTACTATAGATAAATGATTCTCAAGAAGTTGTTGTTTGTAAGTTGAAATAAAACAAGAGGCAAATTTCGCAAGACATGCAAAGTAGCAAATGTAGATTCTATCTCCACATCTTTATGCCTTTGCTTTGGTTACGATAAAAAAATTCGTTATGGGGCTATAACTCAAAATATGCTATCGTAATGACAAAATCTTTTGGGAGTGAGAAAACTCTGAAAAAATCTTCCAGGTTAGTTCTTCCTTTCTGATTAAATAGGCGAAGCGTGCCTTAGGTAAATCATGTCGCGAAGATTAGCCAGTGTAAAATAGCATTGCGTCTGGAAAGCCGTCCCCGTCCTCCATCTACTAAAGAGAAACAGCTCTTTTCATTAGCAGACGATAAGCCCAGTTGCAAGAACAGATGATGGCCACTTTAGGAGTAAGAAAACTTTTGTTCGTTCGAAATTTTTAATGTAATTAAAAATATATTATTTTCTTAGAGGCTATTATTTCTGTTTTTGTTTATGTTGAAAATTCTCTGTTCAAACTTTTTTTTCTAACACCGGGTGGGACTTTTATCTGCTGTAAAGAGTTGTTGGTTCTCACACCTACAAGGTATCAGCTCACGAATTTTCCGCTATAAATGCTAAGAATTGAAAAACTGTAAAATTAGAAAAAAAAATCGTTTAATTTTTCTTAGCTTTCGTACACACATGAGAATCTAGCCATGGTTTTTGTCCTTGATTTACAGACTCCACGGAAAGGACAAAACCAGAACAGAAATTTGGACTGTGTTTTCCTTCATATGAAGGAACACGCCGTTTAAATCTCACCCGTGACTCGAACCATAGCTAAGCAATTAGTATAAAGAGCCAGAAACTCACGCCCTAGATTACTCTCCCAATAAAATTGTTTGTGAAATATCTTTGTTTGTTTGGTAGTTGAAGGACCACCATGAGCAACTCAATAGGTTATAAACAGTTCTCCGTCCCCAATTTAGGGCCACTGGCTCTAGGGAATGGAGACAGCCAGGGCTGTAAGACAAACACAAAATCCATGCCTCACCGAGATTCGAACTCGGATCCATCTCGGACGATCGGTCAGAAGCCAGCGCGTAGACCACTGCGCCACCGGGGTGCTGAAATATCTTTAGAAAAGAAAAATTGGAATCAGTGTCTCAATATTTATCTACCTTTATATGTGTGTGTGTATATACAGAATTTAAACTTAACCAATTTGTTAATGTAGGAGACTGGAACTCTTATCTCAATTGCTGCATAAAAAATAATCATATCCTATTTAATAATATTCTCTATAAGCAAGTAAACGGAATCCCTATGGGAACGTCAACATCCACGAGTATTGCAAATCTATTCCTGTTCTTTAAGGAATATAAATTCATTAAAAATCACTCCACTTGCTCCGATAACTACCTTTACACATTCAGATATATTGATGATCTGCTGTGTATAAATAATTCAGAAGTTATAGAGAGTGACTTTGATAATATCTATCCTAGCTCTCTTAATTTATGTAAAACCAACCACAGTAATCAGGAACTTGAGTTCCTAGACTTAAGCATTAAACTTAACAGAGGTAACCCATCTATTAGCCTCTTTGATAAAAGAGTTAATTTTCCTTTCAAAGTAATTAAATATCTACACTGGAATAATAACATATCCACCAAAGTAATTGAGAATGTACTGATTTCTCAAGTGCTTAGAATTTCAAGAATTTGCAGCAACAATTTAAACTTCAATTACCACATTAATATACTTTTAGACAGTTTTCTAGAGAACAAAATTCCTACTTCTTTCATTAAAAGAACTTTAAGAAAAATTATTCTGAATAATAGAGTAAGGTTGACAGATCTGTTTTAATTTTCTACACAGTTAGTAATATGATTCTGACCAATGAAAGCCTTTTGGAAGTTGGCTAGAGGATGGTATTAACTACTAAAAGGAACCTTAGTGCTATGGATAAGAAGGTCCTATTAAAAATAAAAAATTAAATAATATAGATAAAATCACAAAAAAACTTAAAAATCTGTTTATATAAGAAAATAAAAATAAATATAAAAGAAAACTAGTTATTCACTCACCAGAATAGCTATACTAAAAATAGTAAAACTAACATTAAAATTAATAGGATTCTGAATAGTCTATAGAAGCTCACTAAGGTGATTAAATACATGCAAAGGTTATTAAATACACTACTTGTGTGTTTCATGATATTTCTAATGTATTCTGGAGAGTTTATTCTACTCTTTCTGATCATACAGGTCCACAATCTTAATTATATATATTTTTTCTCCGGTTGAAATTCTCCGCGAGTAGGATTTTTTCAGAGTGTGGAGGCCTTCAGCCCCACCCACACTGCCCCCCAGCGAATTGGGAGGGGCAGGGGTGTTTGGAAGTTTGGGTAGAAAAGTCGGCCATGTTTCCTCTAGTGTGAAAGAAGCAAAGTTGCATAAGAGGTAAGCTCTCTTCTTTGTCTTTTGGTTTTTAGGTATTCCGGGTTCAATATTTGAACTTCTTGAACATTTTTCTTTTCTTGCTTTAAGTTTTTAGGCACTAGCAAGTCTATCAAATTTTTTGCGTATTTTAACGCTTACTTTTCTTGGTATTTTTGCGCGTTTTTTAGGGAACTAAGGCTAAGCAGCCGCCCGATGCGTTGTACTTGTAGTCTGCGCTGTATTTTCAATGCAGTTAAGGACTTATTAACTACTTAATTATGCACTTAAAGCACTTCTGAAATACTTTGTACATATTGCAACTAATTGTTTATGTAACATAACCTTCACAAAGCATTTCTTTAGTTTATTATTGACTTTATTTTATTCTCGCTTTTGTGTAGTCAGAAGTAGTGGAGTAGTGGGTTTTTATAATCCAGTTTTCTTTCAAGAATCTGTGCTTTAAGAACTTGTAATACTTCTGTATTGATATTCAGGTTTGAATTCTCTCTCAGGCGAACTTGATTATTTGTTAATTACTGAACATTATTTCTAGTTCATTATGTCACTCTTACAATTTGAGTTTTCTATAATCATCTTCTTTCTGTTTAATAGTAACAGATGAAGAGAATGGGTCGGGCAAGGAGAGTTATGGATGCAATCTAAATTGTTAACTAAAGCTAGGTCATACAACTCTGCGGAGGACATGACATATATATTTATATTTTTAGGTGGGTTAATTACTTGCATCCATGACTTTGCAGAAACCCATTTCCAAATAGGTCTTTGTGGAAGCGAGAAAATGCAGAGTTTTTGCTGGTCCTTGATAAAGCCAAGGCTCAGTATTCTCGACACTTTCTGCATTCAGTTGTTCTTTTTTTCTTTTTACTCACACCGGTCAATACATAACCTTTTCTATGTTGTACTTGGTATGAGTTAAAAAAATTTTTTTTAGCTTCAGTTTCTTCTTAATAGAATATATATATATATATATATATATATATATATATATATATATATATATATATATATATATATATATACTATACTATAAAGATACCTAAGCAAAAAAATACATATATAATTTTGACTCACACCTAGTACAACATAGAAAAGGTTATGTATCTACCTGTGTGAGTAAAAGGAGAAAAGAAAAAAAATAAAATAAAACAACTGAATGTAGAAGGTGTCGAGAATACTGAGCCTTGGCTTTATCAAGGACCAGCAAAAACTCTGCATTTTCTCACTTCCACAAAGACCTAGTTGGAAATGGGTTTCTGCAAGGCCATAGATGCAAGTAACATTCCCACCTAAAATAGTTTAAAAAAATATATATATAAGTCATGTCCTCCGTAGAGTAGCATGACCTAGCACTAGTTAACAATTTCGCTTGCATCCATTAACCTTCATGGCCCGACCCATGCTCTTCATCTGTTACTATTAAACAGAGAAGAAGATTAAAGAGAACTCAAGCTGTGAGAGTGACATAATAAATAGAAATGATTTTCAGCTATAACGAAATTCCAAGTTCGTTTGAGAGTGAATTTAAACCTGAAAACAAATTTTACATTGCAATTAAAAAAGGAAATGTTAATTTATAACGAACAGATTTTGAAAGAAAACTTGAATCTAAAACCCCCTACTCTACAACTTATGACAGCACGAAAACGAGAATAAGTTAAAGATAATAATTAACTAAAGAAAACTTTGTGAAAGTTATATACCTTAAACAGTTAGTTGCAATATGTACAAAGTATTTCAGCAGTGCTTTAAGTGCATAATTAATTAGTTATTAAGAACTTAACTACTTTGAAAAAAACAGCGCATAGACAGCGCATAGAAAAGGAACAAGCTTAGCCATCTTCTGTTCCTAGGTACCACAAAAGACGCTCAAAGTTACAAAGAAAAGTAAGAGTTAAAACCCGCATAAATGTTAACAGACAAACCAATGCTTAAAAGCTGAAAAAGCTAAAAAACGACAGAGAAAAGGTACATGAAGTACAAACATTGAACTTATAAAACCTAGAACCATTTAAAAACTACAAACTTAACTCTTCGAGCTACATTCCTGTAATTACTACTTGTTCTTGTGATGAACATAAAGAAACAGTTCACTATGATAAGAATTACAACCATATTATCACCGGAAACTTGAGTTTTGTTGAAAATGAAAAGCTTAGGAATTTATTAGAGTATGGCTCTAATTTCAGACCTTCCTTCACAATTTCCAAAGAAAGGATTCTTGAGAGCTTCACTCAAGATGTAAATAAGTACATCGTAAAAACCAGTTTAACGTACAATCAGCCTATTGAGGCTTTCGCAGAATGGAAATATAATATAATCAATAGCTTCACCGGTGAGTTGGCAGGTCTGGACTTTTGTTTCGACAGAAATCTTCTTTTTCTCTGGAGAAGCTAAAAGGTCACTCTCCAAACTACAAGACCAATTTATTTTTACCACTACGGATAAAGCTAGCAATAATTTTGCAATTATCTGTAAGAAGTTCTATTTTGAATTGTTAACTATGGAACTCAATAATAGAGTAACATACGAGCCCGTAAGTTATTCTACCAAGCAGTTAGAAAATCGGTTTAAGGCATTCTTCAAGAAACTTAAAATTCCGCAAACTAGAAGATATGGGCCTGAATTTCCATTTCTTTTTGCAACGGTTAAGTTTCATAAGGATCCTGTGAAGTTCAGGTTCATAGCTAGTGGAGTAAGGAGTCATAAAAAGAAAATAGATCTTGCTTTTGAAGATGTCTTAAAGAAGGTTTTGAAACACATTAGAAACTGTTCTAACTTGATGTACAGAGATTTTTGGATAATTAATAATAATGCAGAAGTAATTTCTACTATACTCAAAGTGTGTCCCCTAGATATTAATAGTTATGATTTTGAAAACCTATATACTAATCTGCCTCTATCAGATATAATCACTACCTTTAAAGAGCTGTATGCAGAATTTAAACTTAACCAATTTGTTGATGTAGGAACTTGGAACTCTTATCTCAATTGCTGCATAAAAAATAACCATATCTTATATAATAATACTCTCTATAAGCAAGTGAACGGTATTCCAATGGGAACATCAACGTCCACGAATATCGCTAATCTATTCCTGTTCTTTAAGGAATATAAATTCATTAAAAATCACCCCACCTGCTCAGATAACTACCTTTACACTTTTAGATATATTGATGATCTGCTGTGTATCAATAATTCCGAAGTTATAGAGAGTGATTTTGATAATATCTATCCTAGCTCTCTTAACTTATGTAAAACCAACCACAGTAATCAGGAACTTGAGTTCCTAGACTTAAGCATTAAGCTCAACAGAGGTAACCCATCTATTAGCCTCTTTGATAAAAGAGTTCATTTTCCTTTCAAAGTAATTAAATATCTACACTGGAATAATAACATTTCAACCAAAGTAATTGAGAATGTACTAATTTCTCAGGTCCTAAGAATTTCAGGAATTTGCAGCAACAATTTGGACTTCAATTACCACATTAATATACTATTAGAAAGTTTTCTAGAGAACAAAATTCCTTCTTCTTTCATCAAAAGAACTTTAAGAAAAATTATTCTGAATAATAGAGTAAGGTTGGCAGATCTGCTTTAATTTTCTACACAGTTAATAATATGATTCTGACCAATCAAAGCCGTAAGGAAGTTGGCTAGAGGATGCCTATTAACTACCTAAAGGAACCTTAGTGCTATGGATATGACGGTCCTATTAAAACAAAAAAAATTAAATAATATAAACAAAATCACAAAAAAAGCTTAAAAATCTGTTTATAAAAGAAAATAAAAACAAATAAAAAAGAAAACTAGTTATTCATCACTAGGATAGCTATACTAAAAATAGTAAAACCAACATTAAAATTAATAAGATTCTGATTAATCTATAGAAGCTCACTAAGGTGATTTAATACATGCAAAGATTATTAAATAAACTGCTCGTGTATTTTATAATATTTCTCATGTATTCTGGAGAGTTAATTCTGCTCATTCTGATCATGCAGATCCACAGTCTTAAGTTTATATATTTTTTTCTCTGGTTAAAATCTCCGCGCGTTGGTTTCTTGCTGTATGAGGAGGCCATCAGCCCCACCCTCACTGCCCCCCAGCGTCTAGGGAGTGGCGGAAGAGGGTCAGCCATGTTCTCCTCTTGTGAGGAGAAAAGTTTTTGTAACACAAGAGGTAAGCTCTCTTCCTTGTTTTTGGGTTCTAGGTTTTATAAGTTCAATGTTTGTACTTCATGTACCTTTTCTCTGTCGTTTTTTAGCTTTTCAGCTTTTAAGCATTGGTTTGTCTGTTAACATTTATGCGGGTTTTAACTCTTACTTTTCTTTGTAACTTTGAGCGTCTTTTGTGGTACCTAGGAACAGAAGATGGCTAAGCTTGTTCCTTTTCTATGCGCTGTCTATGCGCTGTTTTTTCAAAGTAGTTAAGTTCTTAATAACTAATTAATTATGCACTTAAAGCACTGCTGAAATACTTTGTACATATTGCAACTACCTGTTTAAGGTATATAACTTTCACAAAGTTTTCTTTAGTTAATTATTATCTTTAACTTATTCTCGTTTTCGTGCTGTCATAAGTTGTAGAGTAGGGGTTTTAGATTCAAGTTTTCTTTCAAAAATCTGTTCGTTATAAATTAACATTTCCTTTTTTAATTGCAATGTAAAATTTGTTTTTCAGGTTTAAATTCACTCTCAAACGAACTTGGAATTTCGTTATAGCTGAAAATCATTTCTATTTATTATGTCACTCAATCACAGCTTGAGTTCTCTTTAATCTTCTTCTCTCTGTTTAATAGTAACAGATGAAGAGCATGGGTCGGGCCATGAAGGTTAATGGATGCAAGCGAAATTGTTAACTAGTGCTAGGTCATGCTACTCTACGGAGGACATGACTTATATATATATTTTTTAAACTATTTTAGGTGGGAATGTTACTTGCATCTATGGCCTTGCAGAAACCCATTTCCAACTAGGTCTTTGTGGAAGTGAGAAAATGCAGAGTTTTTGCTGGTCCTTGATAAAGCCAAGGCTCAGTATTCTCGACACCTTCTACATTCAGTTGTTTTATTTTATTTTTTTTCTTTTCTCCTTTTACTCACACAGGTAGATACATAACCTTTTCTATGTTGTACTAGGTGTGAGTCAAAATTATATATGTATTTTTTTGCTTAGGTATCTTTATAGTATGTGAATTCTGAATTTTCAAAACTGCTGCGTTGCGCGTTTTGATTTTCAGGTTATTTTGCACCCTTCGTTTTAAATTCTAAAATTTTTCCTTAGTCTTCAGTTTTGCTCTTAAGTATATATATATATATATATATATATATATATATATATTCTATTAAGAAGATATCTAAGCAAAAAAATACATATATAATTTTGACTCACACCTAGTACAACATAGAAAAGGTTATGTATCTACCTGTGTGAGTAAAATGAGAAAAGATAAAAAAATAAAATAAAACAATTGAATGTAGAAGGTGTCGAGAATACTGAGCCTTGGCTTTATCAAGGACCAGCAAAAACTCTGCATTTTCTCATTTCCACAAAGACCTAGTTGGAAATGGGTTTCTGCAAGGCCATAGATGCAAGTAACATTCCCACCTAAAATAGTTTAGAAAATATATATATGTCATGTCCTCCGTAGAGTTGCATGACCTGGCACTAGTTAACAATTTCGCTTGCATCCATTAACCTTCCTGGCCCGACCCATGCTCTTCATCTGTTACTATTAAACAGAGAGAAGAAGATTAAAGAGAACTCAAGCTGTGAGAGTGACATAATAATTAGAAATGATTTTCAGCCATAACGAATTGCCAAGTTCGTTTGAGAGAGAATTTAAACCTGAAAATCAATGCAAAAGAAATCCAAATTTTTACATTGCAATTAAGAAAGGAAATATTAATTTTTAACAAACAGAATTTTGAAAGAAAACTTGAGTCTAAAACCCCCTACTCTACAACTTATGACAGCACGAAAACGAGAATAAGTTAAAGACAATAATTAACTAAAGAAAACTTTGTGAAAGTTATATACCTTAAACAGTTAGTTGCAATATGTACAAAGTATTTCAGCAGTGCTTTAAGTGCATAATTAATTAGTTATTAAGAACTTAACTACTTTGAAAATACAGCGCATAGAAAAGGAACAAGCTTAGCCATCTTCTGTTCCTAGGTACCCCAAAAGACGCACAAAGTTACAAAGAAAAGAAAGAGTTAAAACCCGCAAAAATGTTAACAGACAAGCCAGTGCCTAAAAGCTGAAAAGCTAAAAAACAACAGAGAAAAAGTACATGAAGTACAAACATTGAACTTATAACACCTAGAACCCAAAAACAAGGAAGAGAGCTTACCTCTTGTGTGACAAAACCTTTCTCCTCACAAGAGGAGAACATGGCTGACCTCTTCCGCCACTCCCTAGTCGCTGGGGGGCAGTGAGGGTGGGGCTGATGGCCTCCTCATACAGCAAGAAACCAACACGCGGAGATTTTAATCAGAGAAAAAAATATATAAACTTAAGACTGTGGATCTGTATGATCAGAAAGAGCAGAATTAACTCTCCAGAATACATGAGAAATATTATAAAATACTCGAGTAGTGTATTTAATAATCTTTGCATGTATTAAATCACCTTAGTGAGCTTCTATAGATTAATCAGAATCTTATTAATTTTAATGTTGGTTTTACTATTTTTAGTATAGCTATCCTAGTGATGAATAACTAGTTTTCTTTTTTATTTGTTTTTATTTTCTTTTATAATCAGATTTTTAAGCTTTTTTTGTGATTTTGTTTATATTATTTAATTTTTTGTTTTAATAGGACCGTCATATCCATAGCACTAAGGTTCCTTTAGGTAGTTAATAGGCATCCTCTAGCCAACTTCCTTACGGCTTTGATTGGTCAGAATCATATTATTAACTGTGTAGAAAATTAAAGCAGATCTGCCAACCTTACTCTATTATTCAGAATAATTTTTCTTAAAGTTCTTTTGATGAAAGAAGAAGGAATTTCGTTCTCTAGAAAACTTTCTAATAGTATATTAATGTGGTAATTGAAGTCCAAATTGTTGCTGCAAATTCTTGAAATTCTTAGGACCTGAGAAATTAGTACATTCTCAATTACTTTGGTTGAAATGTTATTATTCCAGTGTAGATATTTAATTACTTTGAAAGGAAAATGAACTCTTTTATCAAAGAGGCTAATAGATGGGTTACCTCTGTTGAGCTTAATGCTTAAGTCTAGGAACTCAAGTTCCTGATTACTGTGGTTGGTTTTACATAAGTTAAGAGAGCTAGGATAGATATTATCAAAATCACTCTCTATAACTTCTGAATTATTGATACACAGCAGATCATCAATATATCTAAAAGTGTAAAGGTAGTTATCTGAGCAGGTGGGGTGATTTTTAATGAATTTATATTCCTTAAAGAACAGGAATAGATTAGCGATATTCGTGGACGTTGATGTTCCCATGGGAATACCGTTCACTTGCTTATAGAGAGTATTATTATATAAGATATGGTTATTTTTTATGCAGCAATTGAGATAAGAGTTCCAAGTTCCTACATTAACAAATTGGTTAAGTTTAAATTCTGCATACAGCTCTTTAAAGGTAGTGATTATATCTGATAGAGGCAGATTAGTATATAGGTTTTCAAAATCATAACTATTAATATCTAGGGGACAAACTTTGAGTATAGTAGAAATTACTTCTGCATTATTATTAATTATCCAAAAATCTCTGTACATCAAGTTAGAACAGTTTCTAATGTGTTTCAAAACCTTCTTTAAGACATCTTCAAAAGCAAGATCTATTTTCTTTTTATGACTCCTTACTCCACTAGCTATGAACCTGAACTTCACAGGATCCTTATGAAACTTAACCGTTGCAAAAAGAAATGGAAATTCAGGCTCATATCTTCTAGTTTGTGGAATTTTAAGTTTCTTGAAGAATGCCTTAAACCGATTTTCTAACTGCTTGGTAGAATAACTTACGGGCTCGTATGTTACTCTATTATTGAGTTCCATAGTTAACAATTCAAAATAGAACTTCTTACAGATAATTGCAAAATTATTGCTAGCTTTATCCGTAGTGGTAAAAATAAATTGGTCTTGTAGTTTGGAGAGTGACCTTTTAGCTTCTCCAGAGAAAAAGAGATTTCTGTCGAAACAAAAGTCCAGACCTGCCAACTCACCGGTGAAGCTATTGATAATATTATATTTCCATTCTGCGAAGGCCTCAATAGGCTGTTGGCTAGAGGATGCCTATTAACTACCTAAAGGAACCTTAGTGCTATGGATATGACGGTCCTATTAAAACAAAAAATTAAATAATATAAACAAAATCACAAAAAAAGCTTAAAAATCTGTTTATAAAAGAAAATAAAAACAAATAAAAAAGAAAACTAGTTATTCATCACTAGGATAGCTATACTAAAAATAGTAAAACCAACATTAAAATTAATAAGATTCTGATTAATCTATAGAAGCTCACTAAGGTGATTTAATACATGCAAAGATTATTAAATACACTACTCGAGTATTTTATAATATTTCTCATGTATTCTGGAGAGTTAATTCTGCTCTTTCTGATCATACAGATCCACAGTCTTAAGTTTATATATTTTTTTCTCTGGTTAAAATCTCCGCGTGTTGGTTTCTTGCTGTATGAGGAGGCCATCAGCCCCACCCTCACTGCCCCCCAGCGACTAGGGAGTGGCGGAAGAGGTCAGCCATGTTCTCCTCTTGTGAGGAGAAAGGTTTTGTCACACAAGAGGTAAGCTCTCTTCCTTGTTTTTGGGTTCTAGGTGTTATAAGTTCAATGTTTGTACTTCATGTACTTTTTCTCTGTTGTTTTTTAGCTTTTCAGCTTTTAGGCACTGGCTTGTCTGTTAACATTTTTGCGGGTTTTAACTCTTTCTTTTCTTTGTAACTTTCTGCGTCTTTTGGGGTACCTAGGAACAGAAGATGGCTAAGCTTGTTCCTTTTCTATGCGCTGTATTTTCAAAGTAGTTAAGTTCTTAATAACTAATTAATTATGCACTTAAAGCACTGCTGAAATACTTTGTACATATTGCAACTAACTGTTTAAGGTATATAACTTTCACAAAGTTTTCTTTAGTTAATTATTGTCTTTAACTTATTCTCGTTTTCGTGCTGTCATAAGTTGTAGAGTAGGGGGTTTTAGACTCAAGTTTTCTTTCAAAATTCTGTTTGTTAAAAATTAATATTTCCTTTCTTAATTGCAATGTAAAAATTTGGATTTCTTTTGCATTGATTTTCAGGTTTAAATTCTCTCTCAAACGAACTTGGCAATTCGTTATGGCTGAAAATCATTTCTAATTATTATGTCACTCTCACAGCTTGAGTTCTCTTTAATCTTCTTCTCTCTGTTTAATAGTAACAGATGAAGAGCATGGGTCGGGCCAGGAAGGTTAATGGATGCAAGCGAAATTGTTAACTAGTGCTAGGTCATGCAACTCTACGGAGGACATGACATATATATATTTTCTAAACTATTTTAGGTGGGAATGTTACTTGCATCTATGGCCTTGCAGAAACCCATTTCCAACTAGGTCTTTGTGGAAGTGAGAAAATGCAGAGTTTTTGCTGGTCCTTGATAAAGCCAAGGCTCAGTATTCTCGACACCTTCTACATTCAATTGTTTTATTTTATTTTTTTATCTTTTCTCATTTTACTCACACAGGTAGATACATAACCTTTTCTATGTTGTACTAGAGGTGAGTCAAAATTATATATGTATTTTTTTGCTTAGATATCTTCTTAATAGAATGCGAATTCTGAATTTTCAAAACTGCTGCGTTGCGCGTTTTGATCTTCAGGTTATTTTGCAACTTTCGTTTTAAATTCTAAAGTTTTTCCTTAGTCTTCAGTTGTGCTCTTAAGTATATATATATATCATCATCATCATCATCATCATCATTGTCAACCATTATCAATCCACTGCTGGACGAAGGTCTCCCCAAGTTTCCTCCACAACGGTCTGTCTTGTGCCAGTCTCCTCCATGTCACTCCCGCATACTTTCGAATTTCATCCACCCATCTTCCATGTGGTCTTCTTCTGGGTCTTTTCCTGTCCCTTGGAATCCAATCTAAAATTTCGGCTGTCCATCGATGGTCTGTTCTTCTGGCAGTATGTCCAGCCCATTGCCATTTCAGAGATTTAACTCTGATCATGATGTCTTTCACTCTTGTCATTTTTCGGATCCACGTGTTCCTCTTCTTATCTCTCCTGGTTACACCAAGCATGCACCTCTCCATGCTGCTTTGAGTTGTCTGCAGCCTTTGTATGTCTCTTTTAGCTAAGGTCCACGTCTCTGCACCATACGTAAGCACTGGAATAATGCATTGATCAAACACTTTTCTTTTAAGACATAATGGCATATTGCTCTTGAAAATTATGCTGTTTCTTGAAAAAGCTCTCCAGGCAAGTTTTGTACGCCGATTAATTTCTTTATCAATGTGACCCTCACTTGATATCTGCTGTCCAAGATAAACGTACGTGTCTGTTATCTCCAGCTTTTCTCCATCAATCGATAAATCTTCATTTCTTGTAAAAGCATTGTACATCACTTTTGTCTTCTGAAAGTTCATTTTTAATCCCACTTCTTTACTCTTGTCAGCAAGTTCCTGGATCATACTCTGCAGCTCTGATGGGGTAGTTGTAAAAATGACTATGTCATCAGCAAAACGAAGGTGGGTTAGATAATCTCCATTAATCTTTATCCCTTTGTTTTCCCAGTTCAGTGATTGAAAGACATTTTCCAATGTGGCATTAAAGAGCTTCGGAGATATGGTGTCTCCTTGTCTCACTCCTTTTCGAATTTTTATGTGTGTTGTATTTTCAAACAGCCGAATCTTTGCACTTGCATTTTCATAGATGTTATTAATAATATTAATGTATGCATCTTCAATACCGCAGGATATCAGAGCCATTGCAACTGCTGATGGTTTCACCGAATCAAAGGCTTTTTCATAATCGATAAAAGCCATGCACAATGGAAGTTCATATTCCCTCGCTCTTTCAATTAGTTCTCTCAGTACGTGGATATGATCTATTGTGCTGTAGCCACACCTGAATCCAGCTTGTTCTCTCGGTTGAGCCATGTCCAGTGTCACCTTCAAGCGGTGTGAAAGAACTTTAGTGAAGATTTTATAAACCACTGATAGGAGGCTGATAGGTCTGTAGTTCTTGAGATCCTCAATGTCACCTTTTTTATGTAGCAAGATCATTGTAGCGTTGTTCCAATCCTCAGGAATTTTACCTTCATTAAGGCATCGAGGGAAAATTTGGGCGAGTACTGTTTCGATTTCTCCACTTGCTTCTTGTATGATGTCTACAGTAATTCCATCTTCTCCTGGAGCTTTTCCCCGCTTCATGTTCTTGATTGCATGTGCAACTTCTGCTGGAAGGACTGGAAGAACTCTGGTACTGGTACCTTTCCTGATGTCTGGAGTACATGTATCATCCCTTTCATGTAATTTGGAGTAGAAATCTTTCACTCTTGTCAAAATTTCGCCTCTATTTCTTGTTACAGAACCATCTTCTTTTCTCAGTGCCATAATCTGTTTTTTCCCCTTACTGAGATGTCCCTTTGCTATCTTTAGGCTTTGGTTGTTTTCAATTGCTTTCCTTACCAGTTCACAGTTGAATTTCCTTACGTCTTCAGTGATACGTTTTCATACTGTCTTGCATAGCTCTATATATTCCACTTTGGAAGTCACATCTTCTTTAGTTGTCCTCATCACTCTTCTTTTTTGCATCAACATTTTGGTTTTTCCTGATAGTTTGTTCACATGCAATTTGTTCTTAGACCCAGCTAATTTTGTTGCTGTTTCCATAAGAGCTTTGGTTACTTTTCTGTTAACTTCAGAAATATCCACTTCTTCCGATGTTAGGCCTTCTAAAGCAGAGAATCTGTTCTTTAGTTCCAATTTGAAGGTATTATGGTGTTTTTTAAGGTTGGTTATGTCAATACATTTTGTTTGTCTTATGAGCTTGCTACGTTCGAGTTTAGTGTTGAGGTGCATCTTACATCTCACCAATCTATGGTCACTGCCTGTGTTGAACTTGTTTAGCACACTGCAGTCTTCTATGACGAATTTTTTTGTTACACATAATAAAATCAATTTCACTTGTCGTCCCATTTGGATGTCTCCATGTCCATTTCCTGTGTGGCTTTTTCTTGAAAAAGGAGTTTAAGATGAAAAACCCTTCTGCCTCTGCAAACTCTACGAGAGTATTTCCACGCTGATTTCTGTTGCCGTGACCGAATTTACCTACTGAAGTTTCATTCTGTTGCCGTTGCCCTATTTTTGCATTGAAATCTCCCATAATTATCTTCAAGTGCTGCTTACCTTTATTATTTAGATCACGAATTTCCTCATAAAATTCTTCAATTTCTTCTTCAGCATGACTTGGGGTGGGTGCATAAGATTAAATAATCTGAGCCTGGTATCTTCTCGAGAGTTGGATAACGAGTCGTGCAGCTTTGTCAGAGGAACTTTCAACTTCTACAACTTTATCCTTCAGTTTCTTGTTTATTATAAATCCAACACCACTAGTTCTGCCAGTATCTGTCCCACGATAGTAGAAGAGATGTCCACTTTTCAGTTCAATGAGATCTTCTCCTTTTCTCCTTGCCTCACTTAGCCCGACGATGTCCCACTTGATCCTTTGTAGTTCCTCTTCCAATTCAAGAAGCCTTGAATCAGAAGATAGGGAGCGTCCGTTGTACGTAGCCAAGGTCAGCATCAGATGGCAGCCTAGTCCGGTCCTCCGGGGATTCTTAGCACCCTCTGCCTTCATGTCGCACTTGCCGCTGCCTTGGCCAGGTACATTCCAGCTGCCGGAGACTGAGGGCCAAGATTTAAGTTGTGGAGTCATTTTGGAGGGGTTTGGCCATAACTCACCACGCTGGCCAAGCGGGTTTGTGAGTGCGGGATAGCATTTCCTCTAATCCCGATGGTATAGTTATACCGCTATTGGCGGTCGTCAGAGCCCCTTTAGTGGGAACAGGATGTACCACGAGAAGGCGGGGTTGACATTTGTCAAGGAGAGGCTGTGATGTTACGCATCACCTGACCTTACATCCCATATATATATATATATATATATATTCAATGCAAAAATAGGGCAACAGCAACAGAATGAAACTTCAGTAGGTAAATTCGGTCACGGCAACAGAAACCAGCGTGGAAATACTCTCGTTGAGTTTGCAGAGGCAGAAGGGTTTTTCATCTTGAACTCCTTCTTCAAGAAAAAGCCACACAGGAAATGGACATGGAGACATCCAAATGGGACGACAAGTGAAATTGATTTTATTATGTGTAACAAAAAAATTCGTCATAGAAGACTGCAGTGTGCTAAACAAGTTCAACACAGGTAGTGACCATAGATTGGTGAGATGTAAGATGCACCTCAACACTAAACTTGAACGTGGCAAGCTCATAAGACAAACAAAATCTATTGACATAACCAACCTTAAAAAACACCATAATACCTTCAAGTTAGAACTGAAGAACAGGTTCTCTGCTTTAGAAGGCCTAACATCGGAAGAAGTGGACATCTCTGAAGTTAACAGAAAAGTAACCAAAGCTCTTATGGAAACAGCAACAAAATTAGCTGGGTCTAAGAACAAGTTGCATGTGAACAAATTATCAGGAAAAACCAAAATGTTGATGCAAAAAAGAAGAGAGATGAGGACAACTAAAGAAGATGTGACTCCCAAAGTGGAATATATAGAGCTATGCAAGACAGTAAGAAAAAGTATCACTGAAGACTTAAGGAAATTCAACTGTGAACTAGTGAGGAAAGCAATTGAAAACAACCAAAGCCTAAAGATAGCAAAGGGACATCTCAGTAAGGGAAGAAAACAGATTATGGCACTGAGAAAAGAAGATGGTTCTGTAACAAGAAATAGAGGCAAAATTTTGACAAGAGTGAAAGATTTCTACTCCAAATTATATGAAAGGGATGATATGTGCACTCCAGACATCATGGAAGATACCAGTACCAGAGTTCCTCCAGTCCTTCCAGCAGAAGTTGCACATGCAATCAAGAACATGAAGCGAGGAAAAGCTCCAGGAGAAGATGGAATTACTGTAGACATCATACAAGAAGCAAGTGGAGAAATCGAAACAGTACTCGCCCAAATTTTCACTCGATGCCTTAATGAAGGAAAGATTCCTGAGGATTGGAACACCGCTACAATGATCCTGCTACATAAAAAAGGTGACATTGAGGATCTCGGAAACTACAGACCTATCAGCCTCCTATCAGTAGTTTATAAAATCTTCACTAAAGTTCTTTCACACCGCTTGAAGGTAACACTGGACATGGCTCAACCGAGAGAACAAGCTGGATTCAGGAGTGGCTACAGCACAATAGATCATATCCACGTGCTGAGAGAACTAATTGAAAGAGCGAGGGAATATGAACTTCCATTGTGCATGGCTTTTATCGATTATGAAAAAGCCTTTGATTCGGTGAAACCATCAGCAGTTACAATGGCTCTGAAAACCTGCGGTATTGAAGATGCATACATTAATATTATTAATAACATCTATGAAAATGCAAGTGCAAAGATTCGGCTGTTTGAAAATACAACACACGTAAAATTGGAAAGGGAGTGAGACAAGGTGACACCATATCTCCGAAGCTCTTTAATGCCACATTGGAGAGTGTTTTTCAGTCGCTGAGCTGGGAAAACAAGGGGATAAAGATTAATGGAGATTATCTAACCCACCTTCGTTTTGCTGATGACGTAGTCATTTTTGCAACTACCCCATCAGAGCTGCAGAGTATGATCCAGGAACTTGCTGACAAGAGTAAAGAAGTGGGATTAAAAATGAACTTTCAGAAGACAAAAGTGATGTTCAATGCTTTTACAAGAAATGAAGATTTATCGATTGATGGAGAAAAGCTGGAGATAACAGACACGTACGTTTATCTTGGACAGCAGATATCAAGTGAGGGTCACATTGATGAAGAAATTAATCGGCGTACAAAACTTGCCTGGAGAGCTTTTTGGAAGAAACAGCATAATTTTCAAGAGCAATATGCCATTATGTCTTAAAAGAAAAGTCTTTGATCAATGCATCCTTCCAGTGCTTACGTATGGTGCAGAGACGTGGACCTTAACTAAAAGAGACATACAAAGGCTGCAGACAACTCAAAGAAGCATGGAGAGGTGCATGCTTGGTATAACCAGGAGAGATAAGAAGAGGAACTCGTGGATCCGAAAAATGACGAGAGTGGAAGACATCATGATCAGAGTTAAATCCCTGAAATGGCAATGGGCTGGACATACTGCCAGAAGGACAGACCATAGATGGACAGCCGAAATTTTAGATTGGATTCCAAGGGACAGGAAAAGACCCAGAAAAAGACCACATGGGAGATGGGTGGATGAAATTCGTAAATATGCGGGAGTGACATGGAGGAGACTGGCACAAGACAGACCGTTGTGGAGGAAACTTGGGAGACCTTCGTCCAGCAGTGGATTGATAATGGTTGACAATGATGATGGTGATGATATATATATACATGCATATACACCGATCAGCCAATACATTAAAACCACCTACCTAATACGATGTTGGTCCTCCTCTCGCCGTCAGAAGAGCTTTCACCGATGAGGCATAGGTTCAACGAGATGTTGGTAGGTGTCTCTTGATATTTGGTACCATGACTGTAACAGAAGATCCCGCAGTTCCCGTAAGTTACGTGATTGTGGTGCTGCTCGTACCCGTTTCTCCAACTCAAACCATAAATCCTCGAGAGGATTTATGTCCGGCGAATTTGGGGGCCATGGCAATAAATGGTATTCCTCTTCCTGTTCTTGGAACCACCCTGAAGCTTCTTCGTAGTGTGCCGTGGAGCATCTCTGCCAAGGAATACAGTCTTTGGCAGACATGCTCCATGGCACACTCTCTGCCAAGGAATACAGTCACTATAAGGAGTGTACATGGTCAGCCACGATGTTCAGGTACGAGACAACTGTCAGAGTTCGCTCTACAGGGATAATGGGTCCTAGTGTTCCCCAAGAAAATATTACTCAGACCATTGCACTCGCTCCAGCCTCTTGGATCCGTACCACAGTGCATCCACGTGAAAATCGTTCCTTGGGTAAACGCCGCACATGGGTTCGTCCGTTGACATGGTGTAACAGAAAACGGGATTCGTCTGACCATGGGATCCTCTTCCAGTCTTTGTAACGTACTAAAGAGGTAAATCACGTGTCAAGACGACAAATCCGCAGCGGTACATTTCTTCCGTGTTGCTTAGTTGGGAGAGCAACCTACTTCGGAGTGAGGGGGCGCGATTTGATTTCGTCATAGACAAATTTGTATTTTCACATCTTTTGTGGTCCAATGTCGATAATTACATGCCCACTGCAGGCGTTGACGATGGTGAACCGTGAGCATAGGCACACGAATGGGTCTGCATCTGCGGAGACGAATATCCTAGAGCGTACGATGAATTGCGTGTTCGGACACATTGGGCCTTTCACCACAATTGAAATTATGTGTAATGTCAGCCACAGTAGCCCTCCTGTTGCTGCGGTCAAGACAAAATAGTCTGCGCTGACCTCTGGCATCAATGAGGCGTGGCCTGACCACGCCTTGTGAAAGACTCAAAATGTCATCTGTTTCGGACCATCTTTGGTAGGTACTAACTACTGCACAGCGTGAGCAGCCTACCAGCGTTGCTGTTTCGGAGATGCCCTCACCAAGGCGTCTTGCCAAAACAATCTGGCCTTTGTCGAAATCAGATAAATCCTTTGCTTTTCCTATGTTGAGGCGAAACGAAATATTGACTGAGAGAGCTCCGAACAGGTATTATCTATATAATTCGCGACCTTGGAACGTGATGCTGATTGGCTGCACGCGCGCTTATTTGCCTTGATTTACAGAGGTGGTTTTAATGTTTTATTAGCAGAGGTGGTTTTAATGTTTTGTTTGATCGGGGTATATATCAACCAATATCAATCCACTGCTGGATGAAGGTATCCAGAAGTCTCTGGCACAACTTTCTCACTTGAGCTAGTCTCCTTCATGTGTCTCTGACATGCTTTTGTATTTAATGCACCCATCTCCAGCATGGTCTTCTTCTGGGTTTTTTCCTCTACCTTGGATTCCAGCCTAGTATTTGAGTTGTCCAATGGTGGTCAGTTATTTTATCAATATGCCTAGCCTGTTGCGATTTCAGGAATTGTACTTTGATCATGATGTCATCAACTCATGTCATTTTCCTGATCCACGAATTCTTCTTCCAATACTTTCTGGTTATTCCAAGCATGCAGATCTCCATGCTTATTTCAGTAGTTCGCAGCCTATGGATGTCTTTTTTACTTAAGGTTCATATCTCCGATCCGTAAGTAAGAACTGGAAGGATGCATTGTTTAAATACTTTTCTTTTAAGACATAATATTAAATCTCTCTTGAAAATTGTACTGTTTCTTCCAAATGCTCTCCAACCAAGTTTTATACGCCTATTAATTTCGTCTTCGATATGGCCCTTGCTTGATATCTGCTTTTCAAAGTAAATGTAGGCATCGGTTACTTCTAGAATTGCTCTACCAATCGCTAAATCTTCAGGTCTTGTAAAAGCATTGTACATCAATCTTGTTGTCAGTAATTTCATTTTTTAAGCCCACTTTTTTAATGTATACATCTTCAGTACAGAAGGGTTTCACGGACATTATAACTGCTGATGGTTTCATGGAATCAAAAGACTTTTCATGATGAATAAAGCCATTCATAATGGGATTTCATATTCATTCACTCTTTTAATTGTTTTCTTAGTACACGGATGTGATCTATAGTGTAACTACTCCAGAATTATGAACTATTGAGATTACCAGTTGTGAATTAGTGAGAAATAACCACTTCCCATTAATTAATAATTGAATTTCCTCATGTATTCAGTGCTACTTTTTTGGCATTGTCTTACATACCTCTACATCTCCTTTCTTTTTTGATCAACAGTTTTGTTCATTTTGATACTTTCTTCCTACGTAATTTGCCCTTAGTACCACCTATTTTGGTCACTGTTTACATAATGGCTTTGGTAAGGTCTCTGTTAACTTCAGAGATGTCTAATTCTTCTCTTAGATCCTATAGTGCTGAGAATCGGTTTCTCAGTTCCCTTTCAAAAGTTTTGTGATGACTTTTAAGGTTTGACATTACAACTCATTTCATTTGCTTGATTTTTTTGCAACGTTCAAGTTTTGTGTTAAGGTGCATCTTACATCTCACCATTCTATGATCTCTTCCTGTGTTAAACCTGTTAAACACACTGCAGTCCCCAATGACAAATTTCCTATTGCACAAAATAAATTCAACATCACTTTTCACCCCACTGGGGTGCTTCCATGTCCATTTTTATGCGTTTTGTTTCTCAAAAATTGAATTTATGATGAAAAATCCTTCTGCTTCTGCAAACTCTACAAGAGTATTTGAACTCTGGTTTCTGCTGCCATGACCGAATCCATCTCCTGAAGTTTCCTTCTGTTGCTGTTGCCCAATTTTTACATTGAAATCATCCATAATGATCTTTAAGTGTTGCTTACCATTTTTATTTAAAAACCGAATTTCCTCGTAATACACTTCGATTTCTTCATCAGGGTGACAAGTAGTGGGTGCATAAGCTTGAATGATTTGAATCTCGTATCTTTTTGAGAGTTGGATAACGAGACGTGCAGCTCTGTGTGGCGAACTTTGAACTAACAGAACTTTGTGCTTCAGTTTTTTGTTATTTATAAATCCAACAAAAGTAACTCTGCCAGTATCTGTTCTACGGTAGTAGAAGATATGTCTACTGTTTAGTTCTATGAGATCCTCTCCTTTTCTTCTAGCTTCGTTCAGCTCGATGACATCCTACTTGATTTTCTATAGTTCCTCCGCCAATTCAAGGAGCTTTGAAATAGAAGATAGAGTTCGTCCGGTGCATGTTGCCAGGGTCAGCATCAGATAGAAGTCTAGTCCGGTCCTCCTGTGATTCTTATTTAAACCTTAGCACTCTTTGCCTTCATGTCACACTTGCCACTGTCTTGTCCGGGTACATTCCAGCCGCAGGAGACTGAGGGCCATTGAGAAGGTTGTGTAGTCATTTGGTGAAGGTTTGGCCATAACTAACCACGCTGGTGAAGTGGGTTGGTGAGAGTGTTGGATAGCATTTCCTGAAATCCCGACGGTATAGTTATGCTGCTATGTGGCGATCGTCAGAACCCCTTCAGTAGGAACTGTGTGTTTCGCGAAAAGTCGGGGTTGACATTTATCAAGGGTAGTAGGTATACTGCGCATGATTTGACCTTGTATGGAAGAGAATTGTTCACGACAGAGGATCGTGGAAGAGACTTTGGAGATTTTCATCTAGCAGCCAATTGAGAATGGTTGTTGACGATGGTGTTATATGCAGCAGGAAATTTCTGAAGCGAACGAATCAAAGTGGATAATTAGTTATCTAAAACGATGGAGTGAGTGATGCTTAGGCATGGTACTTTCTATCTAACAGCAAAATTTAGTTGTACTTAGCACAATATCACACGCGTTGGGAACATTTTAAGGACTCAGAATCAGATGCTATCTTGGAGCTATGAGGCATTTGGAACAAGAACAGAAAGGACTTTTTTGCAGAATAAAGGAGTTTGCCGACCACTGTCAGCCAGGTGGCAACGTCGCTGCTGCCGTTATTACGCATTCCTAACACGGCATCACCTCACAGTGAAGAGAAGAAAGACGTCTTTCGATGTTATGGTCGCAGAAAATCACATTAAGGGACATTTACTGTTAGCTAGACCTAGGGATGTCTTCTTCCTGAGAAATGTTACTCGGTATAGCTTCCTCACACGACATCATTGCAAAACACATCGTTGTTCACACAAACGGAAAAAGACGCCATGTTTGGGAAGGCAAAACATTAAATGTAGCTTTTCCATATGCCGAAAAAAGCATTAAAAAGATATTGATGATTTATCTTCATCTGTGTATTCCGAAATGTTCATAAGAGTGCAATATTTCAAATAAATAAAATGATGGCAAAGACTTTTGCCATCCATTTTTTATTTACCCCCTTACTTGCTGAAGTGACTTTGGATTGAGATGAAAATAAGTATTACACACGCGATATTTGGAATGATTTGCCCTTCGGTTCAGGAAATGTGGGAGAAGTCGACTGGAATTAATCCGATCCTTTAAAAATGCCGAATGAAACTGGCAACATGATGCAGCCGAACGAGGTAAACTAAATCCTTTGGGAGTGGTGAGTACGTAATAAAAAGAATTTTCCCATCACTTTTAAGAAACGACAAATAACGTATTTGTTGATTTTGCTTGTCGATGTAAACAACATTTTCCTCCTCGCTTTTCTGTTTAATAAATTGGGCATCATCTGGAGCGGAGATAGTGGATCACGCGAATCATTATGTTTTGGCATGCTAGCGATAGCAGAATTTCGAAAGTATCGAATTTCTCTTTTAATGACAACTCTGTTCCTCGTCAAACAGATCTCGAATCCAGTTCTTGGAAAACTCTTAAGAGCTGACTTCGATTGAACCTGACAAAAGCGCTCCAATGGCAGCCATGTTTGAAAACAAGCAGACTGCTTCAGTGAAGTAATTGAATTCCAGTCTCCTCTTCTTTTTTCTTCTTTCTTTTCGAAGGAGTGTGTTTTATGACTCTTTTTTTCTCTTTACCTCTGCAGTAGTGAAACTTTTTTTTTAATTCGTGAACTTTTGTTTGTAGATTAACGTTTTTATTTGCAGATTGAAAGGTGTTCTAAAAGTCACGCAAGTATAACATTAATTACAACGTCCAGGGCCTTTCGATTTAAGAAAGGCAAGAGGTTTTCACTCAGGTTCATTAAAAGTAAAATGTAAAAATACATTTCTTACTTGGTAAATTTGTGCTTTGGGCTTTAGAAATACCAGAGAAAAGGTTGTCGCGCAGAGCCATGCCTTCCTTACGATTAAATTAACATCGCTGAAGTCAGATCTACTCGCACACTTTGAATTCAAACAATATTTCATATAAAATGATATTTACATAAATAAATCACTCGGCAAATGCTTCAAGACATAGAATCCAGTTAAGCATCTCACGTGAATATTGTCAAAGAATGGAATTCAGACATTCTTGATTAATCAACATTCTTCAGTTATAAATTTAAAAATAAGAGATTCAAACATTCGCAATATTTAACATGTAACATCAATAAAAGCACCACAATTTAAACATTTTAAATTAATTAAAATCAAATTGTCTTAAATAGTACCAGCAGAAATTAAAATAAGAAACACTTTTACTCATCTCCCGAACAACAGACAGCATTCGTAACGCCCAAGGTCCTCCCCTCTTTTCGTGGTTCACACTGAGTAAGGCTACTAAAACTTGAGAGACTGAAATACAAACAAAAGGAACACAAAATAAATAGCATGGAATTGGTGTACATGAAAGTTAAACAAATAAGGAGTGACCCAATTGGCCGAAAGAGGTGAGCATAGGTGTAAGACTGTGAATGTAGATATTCTTCAGCCACAAGGGACCTGGCAAGTGACACTTAGTATTTCCTATTGAAATTAAAATTGGACGGTCCTGTGTTAGTACAGAATGTTGATGTATAATTTAGTTTTAGTAGCATTACTCAGTCCGGCTGTAGGATTCACGCCGCTTTCGGGTAAGTTATAGTTACCTAACTTTATTACAATTTTGTAATTTTAGGGAGGTTCCTTATTTCATTTTTTCTGGGTTTCCGTGGCTTCGGGAGCATGGTCAGTCGACTACTAGTTTTTTTCCTAGTCGTTTACTGATACCAGAAAAACCACTCCCCCAGGTCGATGCTCTCCTAATGAAGGCAGCCTGGTTTTCTAATTTATGTTTTTTACATTCTTCAATTCACCATTCATATAAATGTTCTTACCTTAAACAATTATATTCGATATTCCCCTGTCTCGTTGTCAGTTATTCACTATTCCATAGCATCATTAACTATTATCAATCCACTGCTGGATGAAGGCCTCCCCAAATTTCTTCCACAATTGTCTGTCTTGGGCCTGTCTCCTCCATGTCACTCCAGCATACTTTCGAATTTCATCCATCCATCTCCCATGGGGTCTTCTTCTGGGTCTTTTCCTGTCCCTCGGAATCCAGTCTAAATTTTCGGTTGTCCATCGGTGGTCCGTTCTTCTGGCAACATGTATACATACATACATACTGCATGTTTATCTCTCTCTCTCTATATATATATACTGGGTCGGAGCGTTCTCAGTCAGTGTTTTGTTCGTCTCAACATGGGAAAAGCAAAAGATTTATCTGATTTCGACAAGGGCCAGATCGTTAATCGTTACAGCAAGATGCCTTGGTAAGAGCACTTCCTAAACAACGACGCTGGTAGGCTGCTCTTGCTACGCAATAGTTAGTACCGATCAAAGATGGTCCGAAACAGGTGACACTTCGAGCCGTCGACAAGACGTGGGCAGGCAACACATAATCGATGCCAGAGGTCAGCGCCGGCCATCTCGTCTTGTCCGCAGCAACAGGAGGGCTACTGTGTGGTGCTGACTTTACCCCTAATTTCAATTGTGGTGAAGAGCCCAATGTGTCCGATCACACAATTCATCGTACGCTCTTGGATTCGGTCTCCGTAGACGCAGACCCATTCGTGTGCCTATGCTCACAGCTGTTCACTGTCGTCAACGCTTGCAGTGGGCACGTAATCATCGATGTTGGACCATAGAAGACTACAGGAGGGTCTCATGGTCAGGCGAATCCAGTTTTCTGTTATACCATATCGACGGATGACGTTTACCCAATGAAGCCTTCTCACCTGGATGCACTGTGATACGGATCCAAGAGGCTGGAGTGAGTGCGATGGTCTGAGTAATATTTTCTTGGGGAACACTAGGACCCACTACCCCTGTAGAGTGAACTCTGACAACTGTCTCGTACCTGAACATCATGGCGGACCAATTTCACCCCTTTATGGCGACTCTATTCCCTGGCTGAGATGCCGTCTTTCAACAAGGCAATGCTCCATGCTACACTACGAAGAAGCTTCAGGATGTTTTCATGAACATGAAGAGGAATTCCATTTATTGCCGTGGTCCCTAAATTCGCCAGACATGAATCCTATCGAGCATTTGTGGTTTGAGTTGGAGAAGCGGGTCCGAGCAGCGTCACCCTAACCACGTAATTGACCGGAACTGCTGGATCTTCTGTTGCAATCATGGTACCAAATATCAAGAAACACCTACCAACATCTCTTTGAATCTATGCCTCATCGGGTGGGAGCTCTTTTGGCGGCGAGAGAAGGACCTAGGTCATATTAGGTAGGTGGTTTCAATGTTTTATATATATTATAATAACTTGGGACTTTAAAACTTTTCCTATTATTTTAGATCATTTAATCATAAATTTTAACAAAAACGAGACTTCAATCATTTGCGATAACTCAAAAGCAATTATTTATGAATTACGTCGAAGAAAATATGGGTGTTGAGATGTTGTAACTTGTTTATTTTCACTGAAGTATTTAACTTAACTAACTAAAAAAAATGACTGAAGTTGTGGATTTAATCCAAAAAATGATACACGCATTTATGTAATTAGTTAATTTATGTAACGATTGTGCGTGCTTGTAGGCGAACGTTCTTTCCTGATATTTTGAAGTGTGTATCTCCGTTGGTTGCTGATTTTACCAAACGTCCTTTTTAATAGAACCATCTTCGTGCTATGTTTACGGAAGAGAATACTCACATTAAGTGAAACATTTTGAATCATAGTTTCAAAAAAGTAATGCATCGATGCCAAGCTAAACTCGACATAACATGGTGTGATGTATATTCTAAATTAACTTTCATTTTCACTTTCTTTTCTTATGTAAATTTGAGTTTTTTCTGCTTATACAATACTCTTCCAGCCTTAACGTTATATCTTTTCCCTCAAACGAGAATGAAGTTGGCAACAATTGAAGTCAGAGAGAACGTGACGTGTTTTTGTACGAGATAAGAACGATAGATAAAAGGTCGAGATAACAGTTGCTGGTGTGGATATGTGGCTGATATGAATTACATTTATTTTTCGAAGTGCGATATTGTGCTATTGATATAGTGGTGGAATAAAAAAGAATCGAGTCGTCTTATGGTTCGTCTGACCGTAAAGATTTAATTAAGAACTATTGCATCGTATTCTTATCTAATGGTTTAGACATAACGTAAGAACCAATATCTCTGCACGAAAAAGGCAATTAAGTCATATTGGCGCTCGAACAGATTCATAGAAGAAGTCAAAAATGGCAAATATCACGGATCCTGTCGGTCTATTTGATTCCTATAGACATAATGGTGTGCCTAATAACTCTACAGCAAACACTCCACGCACTCAGCGTTATAGGGTACCACCTAATTCTCCTGTAGCATTGTACGAGACCTGCGGTTCAGATTTATCGGACAGTGAATACGCAAGGTACGAAAATCATGTGCCGCGTATTTCAACTGCAGTACCTCAACAGCAATTCACCCCACCTTCCCCAGTAAGAAGGAGCAAAATCCTTGCTCATTATGTACGCCATGCGGGTTACATTGTGTTCAGGGGAAACGGCGGGTTGCTTAGGTTTCTTGATGATCTCGAAGATCACTTCGATTTGTATAATGTTCCTGAGGATTGTCAAGTACCTATTGCGGGCACATGTTTGCAAGACACTGACAAGGTCTGGCACAGACAGTGGCGTTGGGTGAACCCAGGGGGCTCTTATCAGCAATTTAGAGCTGAATTTTTGGAAGTATTTCCGTTTGGCACAGATAAAGCCGGCCTTGAAATGTTTCCCAGGCGATAGCGGGCGTCAGATAGTCCCGTCTCGTTTGCTCTGGAAACAGTTAGGCTTTATTAATTATGGGATCCCGCTGTAGTCGGGTCTGACGTTATTGATACTTTACTACAGCAGCTGCACCCTCCTGCAGGATTTTTTAGAACTTAGACGCCCTGTCTCAGTTCACGAGTGCCTGAAACTCATCCGAGTTTTTAAAAAACGGCACAGCAAAGGGCAATATTCACAAAACCCATTACCCGAGGTCCAAGAGTACCGCCAACCTAGGCAGGTCCAAGAATACCACCAACCCAGGTAGGTCCAAGAACCTCTTCAGAGACAGAATTATCAGCAGCTTAAACAGAACTTTCGACAACAAGGACAATTTTTCAATCAACCCAGACAGGCTGCTTATCAGTCGAGAGTGGATAATGCCTATCAGCAGAGTAGATACGTGCCGCCGCATCGACGGGCACCAGAGGTGCGATATCTTGATTTTACGTTTGTGAATCAGAATAATAGCCAAAGTTCTTGTCCCCGGGATAATTATTACCCGGTGGACCAAACATTTCCTAAACACCGTGCTGGGAAGCAAAGAAGGCCTGGTGATACTAATGTTGCCTCTCCTGCACGTTATTACAACTCAGCACGTTCTGGTGCTTCTGCAAATTTCCAAAATCAACCAAGACATGCTAATTAAATTCACTCCCATTTAAACTTCCAGAGGAAGTAGATGGGTCGATTCTATCTCCTTGTATCTCTGAAGACCTCCAGTATCTTTTTTAACCATTCAAGCTCCGTAGTTGCCTGATATTCTTGTCACCTTGGATAAAGTGGTGGTATCCACTAAAATAGATTCAGAGTCTGACATTTCTGCTTTAAACTTTGATTTCTGTACTGCAACCTTTCCAAATGCTTGTGTCGAGCCTTCCCAGCAATGTCTGCGAGGTGCCGACAGTAATATGTTTTCAATCTCTGGCTCAGTTCATTTACCTGTCAAGATTGGCAAGGTTCAACTTTCTCATACTTTTCAATTGCTCCAAGATTTATCCGTTGATTGTCTTCTGGGGGTGGATTTTTATTGGAATATTTAAACTTACGCTTGATTTTGAGCATGGGCTAATCTTAATGCCTGAGGTTAGTCCTACCACCCCAGAAGATCCTATTGATTTTTCTGCAGTCCTTGCGAGCAAGAGTTTATTACCTGGGCACAAAAGCCAACTCGGTCAGGTTTTAAACAGCCGACCAAGGGTATTTTTAGACAAGCCAGGGTTCACACAGGTGGTGTATCACACCATTGATACGGAGTGGCTAGTCCCATAGCATGTAAGCCTTATCCATGTCCGAACCAGAAAAAAACTGAGTTCCAAAGACAAATTCAGAACATGCTCCATTCGAGGATTATTAAGGAATCACTTAGCCCTTGGGCAGCACCTGCTTTTCTTGTTCCTAAGAAACAATTTGGAGAGTATCGTTTTGTGGTAGACTATAGGAAACTGAATGCTGTGACTAAAGCTATCAATTTCCCGTTACCCATAATAAGTGATATTCTCCAGGATTTATCATCCAGAAATTGGTTATCAACTTTAGATTTGGTTAGCGGCTATTGGTAGGTTGCTGTCCACCCTAATTCAGTGGAGAAAACTGGATTCATTACCCTGTTTGGAGCATATGAGTCTCTGAAAATGCCCTTTGGTTTGGCATATGCTCCCGCAACCTTTAAGCGCCTTATGAACTCAGTCTTACGTCCTGTGCTCGTACCTAGTCCATGTCTATCTAGACGATATTATTATTTCCTCTGAGACTTTTGAGGAGCATCTGTCTCTGTTGGACCAAGTTTTTGAACTTTTACATAATGCGGGGTTGTCATTAAAACCTGCTAAATGTGAAATTGGACGGGACGAACTGGTATATCTGGGATTAAAAGTTACCCCCAATGGTCTTCTAACTGATGACTCAAAGGTGAAGCCGATTTTTGAATTACCTAGGCCCAAGTCAGCAAAAGAGTTGTCTCGATTCTTGGGCATGACCGGGTGGTATCAACAGTTCGTTCCTGGGTAAGCTACTCTATGCGAACCCTTATTTGCATTAAAACGAAAGTATAGACACTTTGTCTGGTCCACGGAGGCAGAGACTGCTTTTAACACTCTCAAACATGCTTTGGTTTCACCACCTCTGTTAGCCTTTCCTAACCATGCAGAAATGTTTGATATTTATACTGATGCATCAGGTGTTGGTCTAGGTGCTGTATTATCTCAGCGACGGCATCCTATTGCATATGCCTCTCGAACTCTTAACACAGCAGAACGTAATTACTCTGCTACTGAGCGAGAATGCTTAGCTATTTTGTTTGCCGTTACCAAATTTAAATACTATCTCAATCACTTAACTGTCAATGTCATCGCGGATCATTCGGCATTACAATATTTAAATATTGCTAAAAATCTTTCTCGAAAACTGTTGAAATGGACACTTAAACTTCAAGAATTTAATGTAAAACTCAGTGTCGCCCTGGCAAATCTAACCAACTGCCTGACGCACTGTCTCGCTGTTCGTAATTCATAGACTTACCGGTAGGGGGCGCAAAGGTAAATTGCGTTTCCCCCTATATCTCTACTTCTAAATCTCCGATTTGAAAACTTCTTTCTGCACCGGATACAGCTCCTGATGGGAAATCGTTTGCACATAATTTCTAATTTTTGTAAAAAATGGTTTGGCCACCAGGTGGCGTAAGTTTTAATTTCCGCTTCTGATGTATTTGCAGCAAAATATGAGCTTCTAAAATCTCGATTGAAAAAAGTCATTTGTTGACCGACACTACTCATGTCGACAAACCTTTTAGAAACATTTTCTTCTTAAAATAGTGCATGGTTTCTACGCCAGGGGGCGTAGATGTATATCTTATTTTTGTAAATATCTCTACTTCTAGGAGTCCGATTTGAAAAATTCCTTCTTTGTTAGATAATGTTTCTAGTGTGACATGTGGTTCATATAATTTCAAAATTTTCAAGTAAATCATACTTTCCACTAGGGGGGCGTAAATGTAAATTGCGTTTCCCCCTATATCTCTGCTTCTAAATCTCCGATTTGAAAACTTCTTTCTGCACCGCATACAGCTCCTGATGGGAAATCATTTGCACATAATTTCTAATTTTTGTAAAAAATGGTTTGGCCACCAGGTAGCGTAAGTTTTAATTTCCGCTTCTGATGTATTTGCAGCAAAATATGAGCTTCTAAAATCTCGATTGAAAAAAAAGTCATTTGTTGACCGATACTAATCATGTCGACAAACCTTTCAGGAAAATGCTCTTGAAGTAATGCATGGTTTCTAAGCCAGGGGGCGTAGATGTATATCTTATTTTTGCCAACATCTCTACTTCTAAGAGTACGATTTGAAAAATTCCTTCTTTGTTGGATAGTGTTTCCGATGCGAAATGTTTTCCCCATAAATTCAAAATTTACAAGTAAATCATAGACTTTCCGCTAGGGGGCACAAAGGTAATTTGCGTTTTCTGCGTTATTTCTGCTCCTAAAGCTCCGATTTGAAAAATTCTTCCTGTATCGCATACAAGACCTGATGGAAAATATTTTTCACATAATTTCTAATGTTTGGTAAAGAATGGGTTGGCCACCAGGGGTCATAAGTATTAATTTCTGCTTCTGATGTATATGTAGCAAAATCCGGGCTCGTGAAAACTCGACTAATTTTTTTTTCTTGGACCGATACCGCTTATATGGATAAACCTTTTGAGAATACTTTCTTCCTAAAATAATGCATGGTTTTTCCACCAGGGGACGTAAAGTCACATCTTATTTTTGTCGATATCTCTGCTTCTAAGAGTTTGTAAGCTCACGATTCCGTTTACAGCAATATCTGAAGGATTAAAACCCCGATTGAAAATCTTCTTTCTTTCGTCAGATCTATTGTTTTCCATAATGGTTCCATTGACTTTGAATAGCTTTGATAAGTGTAATTTGAGTCAGAACGGATTCAAAAGACGTGCTTATTACACCCGAAAATTCGGTATCATCTTTCTTGTTTTTTGTTATTGTTGCTCTGCTTTTGGTATACAAACGTATGAAACAAGACAAGAAATAACAAAAAAATATATATTTCAATATTTTTCACAACTTAGTGTGCGCAGCCCTCCCCGTTTTAACAAAAATTCGTTTTGATTCCCTGAAACAGCTTTTGGTTTCAGTAAAATTGCAATGTATTTTGTGCAAGCAAGATTTCATAGGAAGAGAAGACGCACTTTTGCTGTAGCAAATAAAAAAGTAAAGGTGAGCAATGAGCTCCGATTTAATACCTAAGTTCTTTTTTTTTTTTTAATGTGGTGTCCAAAGCTTGGCATTGAAAATTCTAAGGGACGGAAACGGAAGAGTACCACCTCTAGAAATCCCGATTTTCATAGACCTCTTTGGTCATTAATGCCCGAACAATGACCTCTTTCGGCTGCGATGGGAGGATCTGTTGCAGAAGAAAGCTTCCATCAGACCCGGGCATCCGCATAGGGGATTATGCCTTGACATCTGGAAATTTACTGCACACTCGGTTCTCTTAGTTTCTGCAGAATTATAATGGCCTAAGTAATCCTCTCGTTTGAACCAATGGAATCATACACTCATAAATCATAAAGTACCTACTCCGCTTTACTGGTATGTTGTCGAGTTACATTATGTAGTGAGGCTTAGCATTCGGAGAAAAATGACATAGAAAAATAAATATTTTATTGCATTCCTTAATTCGTTATTGACTTTCCCATGTCTTTGCTTTTCTGTTAACAAGAAAAGGGCTTGCAGAAAAAGTTGGCTTTTCATATATACCCTTTCAACATACATTTCCCGGCCACTTCAATAAGATCACCCTCATTTTACGCTTACAGAAGAAAACATTCACAATCAGTGGAGCGATGTAGCGAGAAGAAATACACTGAGGACAAATTTAACTAAACAAAACCTTTTTAAAGAACCAAAGCATGATTATTAAATTACACGAGTATAGGCGTTTATGCTTTTAAGACCAATTCCTGCAGAATTTTCTTTTTTGTCCACTGCACAATTTTTACCTCTAACATGATTTCGGATAAAATTTTAAAAACAAATGTTGACTAATCACGTTTGTACAAAAATGAATGTTGTCTGGGAACGACATCTGTAAGATACACAGCTGATTTAAAATACAGTGGTATCCGGTTATACCGCACCTAACCGGATACAGTAAAATGAAAAATATACAAAGGCCGTTCCATAAAAACTGAGAGTATTTTTTTTTTTAGTTGGAAACAGTACGAAGGAGAAATATAACCACTAACTGAATTAAGTATCTATGGCAACAATTATTATTAGACGTGGCAGACGATTCTGGTTTAGTTACTGCGCAGTTGTTTAAGGTACGTCTGCATTTCGCCATACAGCTATGGAGGGGAGTGATTCAGAGTTAAGAAGTGAAATACGTTGTGCTACAAAATTTTGCTATCGTTTGGGTAAAACGGCTCTGGAAACAGTTGATGTAATGAAAAAAAGCTTACAGAGATAAATTTTTGGGTGAGTCAACGAACTAAGATGACACCATGATTTCAAAAAAGGGCGTTTGTAGGCAGAACTCGCTCCTAGAACTGGTCGACCTGAAAGTGCTAACACTGTTTGGGCAATCCTGCAAGAAGATCAACGAATGACGTGGAAAGACATAGCGGCATCAACTAATATTTCAAAAACGTCGGCATTCCGCATTCTATGCGACAAATTACTGCTGTATCGTGTGTGTTCCAAATGAGTACCTCATCACCTGACGAGAGAACAATTGTTAGCCAGAGTTCAGGTGTGTCATAAGTGGAAACAAATGATTGCAAAGGAACCAAACTTTTTAAACATAGTAATAACTGCCGATGAAACATGGGTCCACTATTTCGACTCCCTCACGAAGAACGCAACGAGTGTCTGGAAAAAAAAAGGGTCGCCTCCTCTGAAAAAAGTGCGTCAAACCAAATCAGCTGGGAAGGGGATGATGATAATTTTCTTTGATGATAAAGGTGTAGTCTACCAGCATGCCGTTCCTCCACAAATTACTGTCAATGCTGAGTATTACATTTCAGTTTTAAAGGTATTCGACGACACATATCGATTAATCATGCCATAGCTTGTCTACAGTCCTGATCTTGCCCTGTGCGATTTCTGGTTGCTTTCAACAATGAAGGAGAAATTCCGTGGTGGAACATTCAAACAGATGCTGACGTTATTCCAGCTGCACAGGGGTCGCTAAAGTAGTTTCCACAAAATGCCTTTGCCACATGCTTTAAAAAGTGGACTGTACGATGGGACCGTTGCATACCATACTAGGGAAGATATTTTGAGAAAGAAAAGCATACACTGGTTTCCATAAATTAGGCAACAAACCGAAAAATCGCGATAATTGGGCGAAATATAATTCAAATTGCACGAAATTTGCATATGTGACGGGCGAAGGCATACAGCATCGATGTATGGAAGGCAAATAAGTGGTGCTGGCAGCGCTTTGCTTAAAACCATCTGTTTCGGAGGGAGTCGTTAAGCATGTGTGGTGGTAAATGACAAGATTTCGAGATAGCGATTTTGTTCACATGGCTTCGAGACGTCATTTACCAGCGGAGTTATGCCACAGAGCGATAGGCCGACTTGAAACAGGGCAACGACAAGCGGACTTCGCAAGATGGCTCAACGTCGATCGTTCTGTGGTCAGCTGGATGTGGCAGCAGTTCCAAGCCACGGGTGCAGCTTCCCAAAGGTACAGCGAAGGTAGGCCAAGGGCGACGACCTACGCGGATGACCAGTATTTGCGACTTTCGGCACCGCGGAACAGGACGGCTGCATCGACTCATCTCAGATCTGTAATTGCCGCAGACACCGGACGGACGATATCAGCATCGACGGTACGCAGAATGTTACATGCAGGAGGACTGTATGCTCGGCGACGGGTATTATGCGTGCCCCTCAGCCTCCGCCACCCGAGGGAACGTTTCAATTGGGCGCGAATGCACATGAACTGTACTCAAAAACAGTGGAGGTTCGTTCTGTTCACTGATGAGTCGCGATACTGTTTACAGAGTGATTCTTGCCGAGTTTACATCTGGAGAGAGGCCGGTAATCGCTATCTTCCCTCTAATATCCAGGAAAGGGACACCTATGGTGGTGGTAGTGTTCTGGTGTGGGCAGGCATATCGTTAGGCGGCCGTATCGACATCTATGTGTTGTCACATGGAAACCTCAATGCTCAGAGGTATAGAGACGACATTTTGGATCCTATTGTTTGTCCGTGTACGGTCGCAATTGGCGATACATTTGTACTGCAGGCGGATAACGCCCGTCCCCACACAGCTGGCCTCGTGCACCAGTATTTGGAAAATGAGACTATGTTCCGTATGGAGTAGCCAGCACGCTCTCCCAATCTGAATCCCATTGAACATGTCTGGGATGCCTTCAGGAAGCGTGTTGCTGGCCTCCAGCCCCCTCCCCGAACCCTGCGGGGGCTCCGTAGTGCTTTGCTCGACTAATGGACGCAGCTACCCCCGGAACTGCTCGAGACCATAATTAGCAGCATGGAACATCGCTGTCGGGCCTGTATTGCTGTTCGGGGTAACCACAATACGTATTGAAGTACCTTTTCGTATTTCATCTTGATACTTATATTTCTGTGTTTTCATATTTGCATCACACCATACAAAATGTAAATGCTTTGTATCACAAGTTCTTACGTTTTTTTGTTGTTGTTGCATTTGGTCTGATTAAGCTTGCCACCAAATTTCATCCGAATCAGCTGCATACTTTTTGAGTTATCACGATTTTTCCGTTTGTTGCTTAATTTATGGAAACCAGTATATACACTGCCGGAAAAAAAATCCCAACACCAAGAAGGGGTTGTGTTAGATAAACGACAGTTGGTAGGCGGTGAGAGTACATCTGTAAGATGACGTCTATGCAAATTTCGCGCTCGGCGCATACGTGTGGCGCTAGTAGCGCCCTCGGAACATGCAAAGCAGGTTTGCTGTAAATACGCGCTGTAACGTTCGTGAGCGTTAGTTATCGTTGAGATTCGACGTAGGGTGTTGATGTTAGTCAAGAATGCCTTTAAGAAGACGTAGAAGCCATTATCAACAGCTCACGGAGTTTGAAAGAGGTCGTGTAATAGGGCTACGAGAAGGTGGATTTTCTTTCCGCAATATTGCAGAACGACTTGGCAGGAATGTAGCCACTGTGTATGATTGTTGTCAGCGGTGGTCAAGGGAAGGTACTGCCTCAAGAAGACCGGGTTCCGGCAGGCCACGTGGCACTACTCAGAGGGAAGACCGCCGTGTACGGCGTATGGCCGTGGCGCATCGTACCGCGTCTGCGGCAGCAATTCGAGCTGCAGTTGCCACCACAGTGACACAACGAACTGTTACAAATCGGTTACTTGAAGGACAGCTCCGAGCCAGACGCCCTGTAGCGTGCATTCCACTTACTCCAAACCACTGCCGTTTGCGACGTCAGTGGTGTCATGCTAGAGCTCATTGGAGGACGGAGTGGAGATCTGTTGTGTTTTCTGATGAAAGCCGGTTCTGCCTGGGTGCCAGTGATGGCCGTGTGTTGGTTAGAAGGAGGCCAGGTGAGCGCCTGCAACCAACCTGTCTGCAGCCGAGACACACTGGACCTACACCTGGAGTTATGGTCTGGGGAGCAATTTCCTATGACAGCAGGAGCACTCTCGTGGTTATCCCACGCACCCTGACGGCACAGTTGTACGTCGGTCTGGTGATTCAACTTGTTGTGCTGCCATTCATGAACAGCATTCCAGGGGGTGTTTTCCAACAGGATAACGCTCGCCCGCATACCGCTGTTGTAACCCAACATGCTCTACAGAGTGTCGACATGTTGCCGTGGCCTGCTTGATCACCAGATCTTTCACCAATCGAGCACGTATGGGACATCATTGGACGACAACTCCAGTGTCACCCCCAACCAGCATTAACCGTCCCTGTATTGACCGACCAAGTGCAACAGGCATGGAACTCCATCCCACAAATTGACATCCAGCACCTGTACAACACAATGCATGAACGTTTGCGTGCTTGCATTCAACATTCTGGCGGTTACACCGGTTATTAATGTACCAGCATTTCACATTTAAAATGGCTCTTCTCGCGCTTACATTAAGCTGTGATCTTGAAACCTTAATCGATTAAATATCTTACCTATACAAATGTATTGCCGCCATTTCATTCCTCTACAACTATTTTTTCATGTTGTTGGGATTTTTTTTTCCGTCAGTGTATTTTGTTGTACCTATATTTCTTTATTTTCTGTGATTTTACTCTCAGTTTTTATGGAACGGCCGTTGTAGCAGAGGATTTCGATAAAATTTGAAAAAAAAAATAAAATAAGAACCATCCCCGATTTAATTATCGTCCGCAAATTTGTCCATAGTAAAAAAAAAATGCATAATTAAATTAGTGTAACATTGTTCCGTGTTTTTGGAAAATAATTTAACTGTATATACACATACGTATTGTGCATCCCGATTAAACATTGTGCGACCTTAACACAATATAAAAACATAAACTTTGGACCAAGAATCTAAACACTATTCTAACTTTCATTCAGAGGAAAAAAAAAAGAGAAAAATATTCATTTTGCTTTTTCAACACAGAATTACAGCGCACGTAAAAATTCTTACCGAAGAGATTCATTCATACCTGCAAATTTGCTAAAAGGCACCCAGTATGTTATCAGATTAGAGTTATACTTCCTGGTGAAAAAGATATCCAAAGCTGAGTAGCTTTTCACCAAGAGTATTTTTCCACTGATTGGAGGCCTTTGAAATTAAACCACGAAAAGGCACTAATTGTATCTAAGTCAATGGCAGGATTTAATTGTATCTAAGTCAATGGCAGGATTTAATTGTATCTAAGTCAATGGCAGGATTTAATTGTATCTAAGTCAATGGCAGGATTTAATTGTATCTAAGTCAATGGCAGGATTTAATTGTATCTAAGTCAATGGCAGGATTTAATTGTATCTAAGTCAATGGCAGGATTTAATTGTATCTAAGTCAATGGCAGGATTTAATTGTATCTAAGTCAATGGCAGGATTTAATTGTATCTAAGTCAATGGCAGGATTTAATTGTATCTAAGTCAATGGCAGGATTTAATTGTATCTAAGTCAATGGCAGGATTTAATTGTATCTAAGTCAATGGCAGGATTTAATTGTATCTAAGTCAATGGCAGGATTTAATTGTATCTAAGTCAATGGCAGGATTTAATCGTATCTAAGTCAATGGCAGGATTTAATTGTATCTAAGTCAATGGCAGGATTTAATTGTATCTAAGTCAATGGCAGGATTTAATTGTATCTAAGTCAATGGCAGGATTTAATTGTATCTAAGTCAATGGCAGGATTTAATTGTATCTAAGTCAATGGCAGGATTTAATTGTATCTAAGTCAATGGCAGGATTTAATCGTATCTAAGTCAATGGCAGGATTTAATTGTATCTAAGTCAATGGCAGGATTTAATTGTATCTAAGTCAATGGCAGGATTTAATTGTATCTAAGTCAATGGCAGGATTTAATCGTATCTAAGTCAATGGTAGGATTTAATTGTATCTAAGTCAATGGCAGGATTTAATCGTATCTAAGTCAATGGTAGGATTTAATTGTATCTAAGTCAATGGTAGGATTTAATTGTATCTAAGTCAATGGCAGGATTTAATTGTATCTAAGTCAATGGCAGGATTTAATTGTATCTAAGTCAATGGCAGGATTTATGCGCTGTGTAGGTTGTTTAGGTCTTCTGAAACATTTCAGCTGAGGTTTGACTACGGGTGGGGGTGTTTCTAAATTTTTACCTCTGCTGTCAGCATTCATGTTTTCTTGTTTCTCTTTTTTCAGCATTCACATTTTCTTTGTATTCATGACTTTTTCCCTTTCTCCTTTTGCTCCTTTTTCAATTTCTCTATAGCTTTCAATTTTAATTTTACCCTGCCATTTATTCACTTTGATTATTTAAGGTGGTTCCACCTAAAATCTCTGCCTTATGTTTACAATGGTAAAACTTCTTTACATATTTTCTTTCATAGCGCTTGAAGGTAACATTAGACATGGCTCAAAATAATTTAGGGTATGATAACTTCCACTACGAAGAACATTTTGCATACATTTCTTCTTTTTTGTTATACACAATTCTACCACTAGAGGGGACGATATCGACAACTGCAAAAATATCTGAGTCTTACAATAATGACTGAAGACATTTTTTTAATCAGATGGTTTTCAGTAAGGTGAAGATTTTGCGTGCGTTGTCTGCTTTCAAGATGCACAATTTACACATTGGCTGATGCAAATTTATTTCTCTATTCCAGATGACGGCTCTTATTTTCAGTCTTCTTAAAAATTCCTTTTACAGCAGACAGCTTCCACTAAAATCAACATTTTTTACATCTTGTCCACTTTCCATATTCACAATGCGGTTTTTTTAATTATTTTCTTCAGCTCATTGTTGTAAGAGCAATCACAAATTGTCATGCAATTTTCTGTTTCTCTGACAAAAATTTCCCGCTAGACTTCGTTAAATATGATTTTTGAGTAGAAAACTGCCGATTGTACTGTTTCAAATGTATACCGATGAGTCGTTACATTATGACCACCTACCTAATAAGCTGTAGGACCCCCTTTAGCCCGCAAAACAGCGGCCACTCGGAGAGGCATGGATTTGATGATGTGACGATAGGTATCCTGGGGTATATGGTACCATAACGTCAACAGCAGTCCCTCCAGTTCCAGTACATTTTGGGGTGGTGGTGATTTAGCGCGAACCCACTTTTCCAAGTCCAACCACAAATGTTCGATTGGCTTCATGTCAGGTGAAGTTGGAGGCCAGGGCATTAACAGAAAGTCACCAGTATCTTCCTTGAACAACTCCTTGACTATTCTGGCAGTGTGACATGACGCATTATCCTGTCGGTAATGGCCATCAGCATTAGGAAACACAGTTGCCATGAATGGGTGAACTTGGTCCACAACGATGTTCAGATACCTGACAGCTGTCAGGGATCTGAACATCGTTGGGATAATGGGGCCTAAAGTGTCTCAAGAAAACATCGTCCACAGTGCCGCCGCCGGCCTGTTTCCTCCAACAGTGCATCATGGTGCCACAGCTTCCGTTGGTAATCAGCGTATCCAGCGCTCGGTCGTCTACGTAATGCACCAGGAATCTTGATTCGTCAGACCAGGCCACTTTCTTCCAATCATCCCCGGTCCAATCTCGATGATCTTGAGCCCATTTCATGCGTTGTCGGCGATGACGTGCAGTGAGCATAAGGATCCGGTAGGGTCTTCGGCTACGCAGGCTCATGCGCAGAAGTCTGCAATCAACTATGTGCTGCGACACTTCGCCCTGATCACAACTGTTGTAGCTGCGGGTGATTTGTCGCACTGTGGCCCTGCGGTCGCTGTGAACAATTAGCGACAGTCTCCGCTTCCCTCCGGCCACAGTGAGCTATAGAGGACACACGGTTGCATGTAGGTCCGTCGTTCAGCCATATGTGCACCACCTTTGATACCTACTCACTACAGCGACACGTGAACAACCCACAAGCCGTGGCGTTTCCGATATCGTAGTTCCGAGGCGCCGTACTATCACAATTTGTCCTTTATCAAACTCCGATAAATCGCCAGCTTTTCCCGTTCTGACTCCGAACACTCTATTATCCGAAAGCCGGTCCTCTGGTTGTATATACACAATATTTACAAAAGTCACCGGACACCTAGAAGAGAAACACAACATATCATTTATTGACATACATTAGTACGGTGTCGGCCCACCTTTAGCGTTAATGCATGAACTGACCCTTCGAAACATGCTTTCGACAAGGTTTTGGAACACAGCGATAGGTATGCTCTTCCTTTCAGTACATAATGATGCCGCTAACTGTTGTATCGTAGTAGGCCTTGGTTCCAATGTTCTTATGTGGCGCTCTAATTCATCCCATAGGTGATCTATGGGATTAATATCAGGACTCTGTGCTGGCCAGTCCTCACACGATACGAAATTATCGTGAAACCACGCTGCAACAGTCCTTCCTTTATGGCTTGGTACATTATCTTACTGGTACCAACAAGGTTCGGTTCCATAGTATTGCCACAGAGTTGGTGGGGCATGATTGTCCAGAATATCGAGGTAGACGTGCTGGTTAACAGGTTTGTCCACGATAACCAATGGGTCGAGACCATACCACGAAAAACACCTCCACACGAGTACACTGCAAGCTCCGAACTTGACCGTAGGAACAGTACATTGTGGTAAATAGCGTTCCCCCGGCTGCCGCCATACCCACACATGGCCATCAGACTGATGGATCGTGTATCTAGATTCAGCACTCCATAGGACCCGTTTCCATTGATCTACGGTCCACAATAAATGTTCTTTGCAGCATGCTTAACGACGAGTAGCATTCTGAGTGGAGATGAAAAGCTTATGAGAAGCCGCACGACCACGGTAACCCATGGAATGAAGTTCTCTGCGAATGGTACGTGTACATACCGAGGTTCTAGCATTTTTACTCACCTGCACACTGAGGACTTGGGCAGTACTCTGTCGATTAGCTGTAACGACTCTCCTGAGGCTTCGATGTCCTCTATCACTGGTTTTCTTTGGTCTGCCGGTACGTTTTGCTGCTTCAGGCACGCCATGTGTCTTCCATTTATTCAGTATATCCAAAACAGTTGACTTGGGTATGTTTAAACGCCTCTCGGTTTCTCTTATGGACAACCCACTAATATAACACCCAACAATCTTTCCCTTCTCAAAGTCAGTTCTCTCCCGCCGCGAGATTTTCACTCAACCTCACAGTGCGATATGATCGCGGTCAGCTGCAGGCTTGTTTTTAAAACGTTTGCAGCTGTACCGCGCATCGTAACAATGCAGTGGATCCGTTCATTTGCTTTTGAAGGGGTGTCCGGTGACTTTTGTCAATATAGTGTATGCTGCTCTGTGAATATCACCTGCGCCACCGTTCGGTCTCCAGATGCGCTCATTTCTCTTGGCTGGGGGTGGTCATAAAGGAATTCCTCATCGGTGTAAAATACCATTAGCGCACTAGCTCTGAGTATTTTGCTAAAGGATGTGGCCGATAGCTTAGTACGATTCATGTTTCATCTTGTTCTTTACGTGCGCAACTAAAAAATGAGCGAAATGCAGGATGTCCTCGTTATTATGGTCGAAGGTATGACCATAATAACGAGCACCGTTGAAGTAAATTTTGGAGGACGGATTCTAACAATAGAAGCGCACCATGTCTAACACTATCAATCACTTTGTTTTAGCGAATGATTCAACGTATTTAGTGGAGCCAACCTCTGAAACTCAGAGAAGAGCTTAATGATATGCGTGTATCTATGAAATGCCCCATGTTTGCGTTATTTATTGAAAACGCGTTTTCTGTTGTGAGAATCAACATTAAACGAATTTTTGTCAGAGTTGTCTTCGTTCCGTCGTTTAATCGTGGGGAAAAAGTTATCTCAGGTTTCCTCCTACAGGACTAGCAGTAATGCAAAATTTCATTAGGACGAGTTGCATATTCTCAAATGTACACAGAATGGACAAATTATACACCCCGATAATAATATGCAAAGCAGAAGTATCGCCGCCAGAGTTGATACTTCTGCTGGTGGCGTAGTGGTCTAAGCCCTGGCTTCTGACCATTTGTCCGAGGGATCCGAATCCCCGTGAGGCATGGATGTTGTGTTTGTCTTAAGGCACCTGCTCTCTCCCTTCCCTGGGGCCAATAGCCCTAAATTAGGGACGGGAGACTGCTTATAACCCACTGAGTTGCTCACGGCGGTCGTTAAACTCCCAATCAGAAATAAAAGTAACCTGTAGTCACGTGGGACGCTGAAACTGGCAATGCCTACAAATACAGCAGGCCTCCACTTGACTTTGACGGCGGAGGCCTAATAGCCTCCGCCGTCAAAGTCAAGGGAGGCTAGTTGTTCAATCACTGCAAATACTGAACCGTTGGGATTTCCATGTTAGACCGTCGCACGTGTATACGGCAAAACTTCCAACCAAGGGAAGAATTGAGACCGTAAACGTACAATTGATTCTCGAGGTAAGCGCAGAATGTCCCGCATCATTACAAAGTATCGCAATGTTACCGCGGAGGAAATAACGTCGGAATTTAATGAGGGCTCCTCCACAAGATAACGCACAAAGACTATCAGTCATATCATGGAAACAAGAAAATTGACACCGAATTTTCGGGTGTAATAAGCACGTCTTTTGAATCCGTTCTGACGCAAATTAAATTTATCAAAGCTATTCAAAGTCAATGGAACCGGTATGGAAAACAATTGTATCTGACGGAAGGAAGAAGTTTTTCAATCGGGTTTTTATTCTTGCAGATATTGCTGTAAACGGAATCGTGAGCTTACGCCCTCTGGTTGCAAACTTGTGAGTTAAGAAAAACATGATTTTATATAAGAAACATTTCGCACCGGAAACGCTCTCCAACACAGAAAGAATTTTTTAAATCGGACTCTTAGAAACAGAGATATCGACAAAAATAAGATGTGACTTTACGTCCCCTGGTGGGAAAATCATGAATTATTTTAGGAAGAAAGTATTATCTAAAGGTTTTTTCCACATGAGCGGTATCGGTCCAAGGAAGAAAAAATTTAGTCGAGTTTTCAGGAGCCCAGATTTTGCTACAAATACACCAGAAGCAGAAATTAACACTTTTGCCCCCTGGTGGCCAACCATTTTTTACCAAACATTAGAAATTATGTGAAAAATATTTTCCATCAGGTCTTGTATGCGATACAGGAAGAAGTTTTCAAATCGGAGTTTTAGAAGTAGAGATATTGATAAAAATAAGATATACATCTACGCCCCCTGGCGTAGAAACCATGCATTATTTCAAGAAGAAAATGTTCCTAAAAGGTTTGTCGACATGAGTAGTACCGGTCAACAAACGACTTTTTCTTCAATCGAGATTTTAGAAGCTCATGTTTCGCTGCAAATACATCAGAAGCGGAATTTAAGACTTACGCCACCTGGTGAGCAAACCATTTTTTTACAAAAATTAGAAAATATGTGCAAAGGATTTCCCTTCAGGAGCTGTATGCGGTGCAGAAAGAAGTTTTCAAATCGGAGATTTAGAAGCAGAGGTATAGGGGGGAAAGCAATTTAACTTTACGCCCGCTAGCGGAAAGTCTATGAATTACTTGAAAATTTTGAAATTATATGAAATACATGTCACACTGGAAACACTATCGAACAAAGATGGAATTTTTCAAATCGGACTCCTAGAAGTAGATATATTGACAAAAATAAGATATACATCTACGCTCCCTGGCGTAGAAACCATGCATTATTTTAAGAAGAAAATATTCCGAAAAGGTTTATCGATGTGAGTGGCATCTGTCCACGAAATAATTTTTTCAATCGATATTTTAGAAGCTCTGATTTTATGGCAAATACATCAGAAGCAAAAATTAACCCCTACGCCCCCTGGTGGCCAAAGTATTCTTTACCAAAAATTCGAAATTATATGCAAAACATTTTCCATCAAAAGGTGTATCCGCTGAAGAAAAGATTTTTCAAATCGGAGTTTTAGAAGAAGAGTTATTGGGAAAAATGTAATTTACTTTTACGCCCCCTAGCGGAAAATTTATGCGTGATTTGAAAAAGTAACTATATCTAAAATACTCTTCGACATAAATGGAATCGAAAGATAAAATAATTTTTTCAATCGGATGTTTAAAATCAAATATGTGGAATAAAACGTATTTTTGAATTCGACATCATCTGCGTTTACGCCCTCTAGTGGCGAAATTGTTTATCGTAAAAAAACCGAAATGAAGGATCATCATTCGCATATTTCAAGCTTCTCAATGCAAAAAGCATTTTTCAAATCGGACTAATAGTTGCAGAGATATTGTGGGTACAGACGGACGGACGGACAAACCAAACCGGTAACATAAGCACGATCTTTTTTACAAAAAACGTGCTAAAAATAGGCAATGGCCGCAGGGGTGGCGGAAAGAGAAGTTCGTTGACCGGGCCCGAAATTTCGAATCTTGGTTCATCCTTTTTCTTCTCGCTTCCCGGAACAAACAGAAGAAAAACAATGCCTAAGGAGCTTTGGTGGGAATTAGGACCACCCAACCACTTACCTTGAGGAACTTTCTAAGGCATATCGCAACAATCACATATGCCAAATAAAAAAATAATAAAAATAAAAATCTTGGCTGAAATTGTTGAAATTATTAACCGGGCCTGGGCCCTGGCCGCCCGGGCGGTTCCGCCACCACTGCATGACAGCCGACGTCTAGATCGTGATGCATTGTTGACCACAAGGCATCGAAAGGTTAGGCTGCAGTTTGCAAACGCCTATCGCAACTAGACTGGGGAGGACTAGAAACACGTGATCTGGTCTGACGAATCACGATTACAACTCCATCACGCTGATGGGAGGGTGTGTGTGTGGCGTAAACCACACAAAGCGATGGACCCAGCTTCCCAATTTGGGGTGCGTTCACATGGGCTTTCTTGGGGCTTTCCTTCAGACTTCCGTCACAGACGCAAGTGAACATTTTCGCAGACCATCAACACCCGTTCGTAACGATTCTCTTTCCGCACCATGACTCCATCTTTCAACAGGAAAACGCCACACCGCATAATTCCCGAGTGATGACCAATTGGCTCCAGGAACATTAAAGTGAGTTTACCACAATCGAATGGTCTTCTTGATCGTCGGAAGTCAAACTCCACTGAGAATTTGTAGGACTAATTGTGAAAATCTGTTCGAGCTCGCTAACTTCCACTGGCAACTGTGGATGCTCTACGACAGGAGATCCTCGCATCGTGAGCGGTAAAGCTGTTGAAGGACAGAAGGCAGAACAACACGTTATTAGGTCGGTGTACATAGTAATTTGTCCATTCAGTTTATTGCCGACATAAGGAATGAGTCTCAATCTACACCTGGCTGCTTTCTCCAACAGTATTTCATTTTACTGAGTTGCTGTTATTCGTACCTGATCGGCGCGTGATTTTTTATTGAATAACAAGAAAGAAGATCTGAATAAAATTGGAAAGAGATAAGAGTTTTAATAAAAATGTCAGCGAACGAAAACAGAACAGACCTGAGTGCAACAGAAAAGTTGCATCGTATAGAAAAATATAAGAAATTAAACTTAAGGAAATTGCCTGGAAGAGTAAGGTGAAATGCTTCAATCAGTTTTACCGAATTACTAAAAGCTAGAGATTTATTAAACTTTAGTACGACTAGGGAAAAATAGAGAAATAGATGTGTAATGGGAAAAGTTAAGCCGTACCGTAGATGATGCTCTGTTGATCTGGTTTAAGCAGTTCAACGAATTCAACGTTCTTACCAATCACAGCATTAGGAAGTACACTGAGTACACTGAAGAGCAATTGAATTAGAAACAGCTGGCGTTATGCAAATGTGGTTCTGTGGGCGGCCCTGTAAAAGGAAACGACATAACGTATGCAGCGATCCGACAATATAAAGAGTGATGCGACGGAAATCAGTAAGAGTCGGACGCAGTATGGGTAAGACGAAGGATCTAAGCGCATTTGATCGTGGGCAAATTGTCGGGGCCCAACGAATGGGTCACTCCATCTCGGAAGTCGTGCAGGTACTGGGATTTTCACGAGCCACTGTGTCACGGGTGCACTGTGAGTACATCGAATCCGGTAAAATCATCCCTACAAGGGCCAACTGCCGAGGACAACAGCGTGCGGATGAGCGGGGTCAATCACTCGGCAATTTAACGCTGGTGCACAAAAACGTGTAAGCAGCCACACCATCCAGAGCCATCTCCTCGCTATGGGGTACATAAGCCATGGTCCCACGAGGGTACCGCTGCTGACCGCACATCACAGGTTGCAAAGATAGCATGTGCGCTGGAACATCGCCACTGGTCCCTAGACATGTGGGAAAATGTTGCCTGGACTGATGAGTCGAGATTCACGTTGGTACATGCGGATGGCAGGATACGAGTACGGCGGAAACCACATGAAGCGATGAATCCTTCTTGCCAGCAGGGTACTCTTCAAGCTGATGGGGATGGCATTCTCGTCTGGGGACTGTTTACGTGGCCTGAAATGGGACCCCTGGTACGTGTGACATCGTCCCTCACAGGTCAACGTTACCGGGATATCCTGGACGACCATTTGCTCCCATTTGTACGTCTTCAAAATCCCACTGGGGACCTCATCCTACAACAAGACAATGCACAGTGCCATCGCTCCCAAATTGTATCCAAATGGTTGGATGAACCCTCCACCGACGTGACCTCGCTTCCTTGGCCAACTAGGTCACCTGATCTCAATCCCATCGAGCACATCTGGGATGCCATCGAGAGAGATGTTCGAGGCTCTGACCCCGGCCTCCATCAAATCTTCGTGAACTGTGGGAATTTGTTCAAGGGTAGTGGATCCGTATGGCTTCCCAGCCGTCATCAGGACGAAAGGTGGTGCTACACGTTACCAGACAGGTATCTCTAGTTCAATTGTTCTTCAGTGTATTTTACAGTAATACTAACATTTTGAGTTTTATCAGCAACAATGCTACAACATTATTATAGTCAATATATGCATAAGACAGAGATCTCCACCACATGCTTTGTTAACGTGTGTAGAATATCGTCGTGCAATCACATAGATGAAAGTTCAAAACTCTGCCGTCTCTACACGATAAAAAAACTCGAATGATAATAAAATCAATTCTAGTTAGAACGTTTAATATACACTGACGGAAAAAAATCCCAACACCAAGAAGGGGTTGTGTTAGATAAACGACAGTTGGTAGGCGGTGAGAGTACATCCGTAAGATGACGTCTATGCATATTTCGCGCTCGGCGCATACGTGTGGCGCTAGTAGCGCCCCTCGGAACATGCAAAGCAGGTTTGCTGTAAATACGCGCTGTAAAATTCGTGAGCGTTAGTTATCGTTGAGATTCGACGTAGTGTGCTGATGTTAGTCAAGAATGCCTTTAAGAAGACGAAGAAGCCATTATCAACAGCTCACGGAGTTTGAACGAGGTCGTGTAATAGGGCTACGAGAAGGTGGATTTTCTTTCCGCAATATTGCAGAACGACTTGGCAGGAATGTAGCCACTGTGCATGATTGTTGGCAGCAGTGGTCAAGGGAAGGTACTGCCTCAAGAAGACCGGGTTCCGGCCGGCCACGTGGCACTACTCAGAGGGAAGACCGCCGTGTACGGCGTATGGCCGTGGCGCATCGTACCGCGTCTGCGGCAGCAATTCGAGCTGCAGTTGCCACCACAGTGACACAACGAACTGTTACAAATCGGTTACTTGAAGGACCGCTCCGAGCCAGACGCCCTGTAGCGTGCATTCCACTTACTCCAAACCACTGCCGTTTGCGACGTGAGTGGTGTCAAGCTAGAGCTCATTGGAGGACGGAGTGGAGATCTGTTGTGTTTTCTGATGAAAGCCTGTTCTGCCTGGGTGCCAGTGATGGCCGTGTGTTGGTTAGAAGGAGGCCAGGTGAGCACCTGCAACCAACCTGTCTGTGGGCGAGACACACTGGACCTACACCTGGAGTTATGGTCTGGGGAGCAATTTACTATGACAGCAGGAGCACTCTCGTGGTTATCAAACACACCCTGACGGAACAGTTGCACGTCGGTCTGGTGATTCAACCTGTTGTGCTGCCATTCATGAACAGCATTCCAGGGGTGTTTTCCAACAGGATAACGCTCGCCCGCATACCGCTGTTGTAACCCAACATGCTCTGCAGAGTGTCGACATGTTGCCGTGGCCTGCTAGATCACCAGATCTTTCACCAATCGAGCACTTATGGGACATCATTGGACGACAACTCCAGCGTCACCCCCAACCAGCATTAATTGTCCCTGTATTGACCGACCAAGTGCAACAGGCATGGAACTCCATCCCACAAACTGACTTCCAGCACCTGTACGACACAATGCATGAACGTTTGCGTGCTTGCATTCAACATTCTGGCGGTTACACCAGTTATTAATGTACCAGCATTTCACATTTAAAATGGCTCTTCTCGCGCTTACGATAAGCTGTGATTTTGAAAACCTTAATGGATTAAATATGTTACCTATACAAATGTATTGCCGCCATTTCATTCCTCTACAACAATTTTTTCGTGGTGTTGGGATTTTTTTTTCCGTCAGTGTATTTAAAAGACTTTAAAAACCACACAAGATATTTCAAACCGGCAACCGGTTCATTATCAGGTGTAAAAACAACTAAAGTTAGTACAGGCGACCAAAGGTTTATATCTAAAAACAGACGTAAGTTCATGACGTGTAGTGAGCAGCACATCGAAGTCTCGCCAATCGGTTGTGATGTCTACGCAAGATTCTGGAGCCTATGTTATGTTCAGAGGAGTGGCGAGGGGCAGTTCCTCCGGCTCCGACTTTGTAAACAGAGGTAACCATGGTTTTGAGATCAAATATCGATAGTCCTCATTGCAACATACATTTCCTTAACTATGGATGAATAAGCTCTCAGTAATTTGTTTTTGAATATAAACCTTTGGTCGCCTGTACTAACCTTAGTTGTATTTACACCTGATGATGAACCGGTTGCCCCTTTGAAAGCTCTTGTGTGGTTCTTAAAGTCTTTTAAATGTATTAAAACTTTTATCTAGAACTGATTTTATTATCATTCTAGTTTTTTATATCGTGCAGAGACGGCAGTGCTTTGTTAACACTACTTCTGTACAAGTCGAAATTTGCGTTTCACAATGAACGCAATTTTTCCACCTTGTAAATTCTATTCCTACGATTTTCGTTCATTACAATCGGCCTTTGGCAGAACCAAATCGTGACTTTCCAGAATGAGGAAAATAACCGTATTCTATATGTAAGTACATTCTATATTTTAAGGATGGAAAATTGTACTTATTCCTTGTTTCCATTAGAAAGGTTGCGATATTTCAAAAGAATTCAAGACAACCTCTGAGGAGGCAATTCGTGCAAAAATTGAAAGCATTTTAAGTCATCCTCATTACAAATTACGTATTTCACTTCTCATATCATACATTGTTTTCGTTCTTAATTGACACACTGCACTTTTAAAATTCTTTTAATTCGTTCAAATGTTATGTTCGCTTTGAGCCATTTAACTTATTATTTCCAATGTGGTTCACGACTTGTTATCCGTTTCTCCATACGGCACCTGGGCAGACTTATACAGAGAATCGTAGAATCCAAACGAACGGATTTCGCAAGAAAAGTGAAATTTCTTCTTGAATAATTCATGAGAGTTGAGTGGACTCCATTGAGTTGCCCATAGGGAAAACCGAAGCCCGCTGACGCGAGTTAGTAGTACAGCATTTCAACGACACCACGATTCGAAATACTAATGAGATCAGTTTTTGAGCACTACATCTGCTCATAAAACAGTTATCCAATAAATGAGCGAAAGAGAGATAGCTGCTGCAGCAGTACGATCTAAAAATGCGAAAATCTTGAATGATAGACCGAACTAACCCCCAAAGGAAGGGTTTGTTTTCAATGCATCCCATAACGTGCCGAGTTCCATAATTCGTTTTTTACCCCCTTCTTTTTTTGCATTCCTATTCGGTGCTGTCGTCGTTTCAGCGAGGCTGTTAATGCCAGAATTTTTGCATATTTATGACAGCGCTGATCACTTGTGTGTGGCTGAGCCACCAAAGTTAAAATCAACGAAAAGGGACAGCCCGTACGAGAGTGGATCTCGAGGGAACTCTCTCGGCAGACGTTGTAATAATTTTATGGTGTTTTTGGTCGGCGCGCTTCTTCCTCGCATCTGGCAACAAGCGCGTGAAGAGAGCAGACCGTAACCATTGATTCCGACCTCGTTATCGGGGAACGCGACTCCTTTTTTTATTTTACTGTTCATTTAAGCCGTTGAAAACTGGATCGCTACGTAGGTTTGCATAGTGGATTTAGAAAATGAAGCGAATCGGCATATGTTTACCAATCCTCTCGGGGTGATGAGCCATGATCACTGCACATAACGAACAGTTCTTTTCCGCCATATTTTTCAAATTTGCGAAGAAATGAGCTGTATACCCTTTAGCATCTTACCCTGTTTTTCCTTCCATTGTCTTTCTCCTGTTCATTTTCGACGATCTTTGGAAAGTCATAATAACCACAGCTTTACGCTCCTGGAATCACTGCCGTTCATTTTGTAGTTGCACTAGCTGAACCAATTTCTCCAGGAGCAATAAAAGTAGATCATAAAGGTACGCTTGTAGCACGCTTATAAAAACGTTAATGTAAAAAAAGTAATGCTTGATTCTGAAGAAAAAGAAGTTACCTGGAATTGCTCGAACGAATATATAAGATGGTGGGGAGATTTAGCTTTGTGAACATGACGTGATTCAAAATGCGATTCCGTGACAAAAAATGTTTGTTTTCGGTTCTTTTATAGCTCCATTTGCATTTCTATGTAGCTGTTTATTCAGTTTTTTTCCCCACATTTTTTTCGATTCTTTTATGAGTCAGTGATATCTTGAGAGGAAGTGAATCAACTGAACTCTTGAATTAGAGAGAACGGACAAGTAGAAAGATGTTTCCTTTGAGTTATAGATTTCTGTTAGAAGTGAAGTAACGATCAAAACTATCGAATCGATTTGAGCATTTTATTGCAGTAGTCTTCCAATTTTCGTGTATTCGACCTGCACGTGCCTTGTTTGCATGCCAAACGACGCTCGTCTTGAGAAACACAATCTGAAGTACGCATCATCAGCAATTGTACTCGAACACATACTTTTTAACGATCTCATTTAAAAGTTCAGTTAACCCCTCATGCTCAAACAAATATTCCGTATGAGTACGTCTACGACAAATAATGATCGCACACGAACTTCTTCCTGCAAAGTAGACAAACATTATGACATTGGAAGTAAAATTTGCAATTGTTAAAAAAAGGCAAAATGGGAAAGCAAATGAAATTAAAAATCAAGTGTACCACAGAATTCAGGGACTCAGTACTCCATAAGCCTTTCTTTCAACTTTGATTCGCTCTGGATTAAAATTCAGCATTTCACTGATGAAGGGCCAGAACACCGTTCTGTTCAGTGCACGTCAATTTTGAGCATTTTTAGGGTATTTCTTATACTAAAACTGAATAAAGTATTTAAGAAACTCATTTGTAACGGTGCCGGACAAATCGTCCAATGACGATTGGTCCAATGCCGATTCGGCAAAGGGACAGTTGGTCCAATGGACTATTCGTCCAATGTACGATTAGTCCAATGCAGATTATCCAATGGTATCATCCTACCAACGGACAATTTTTTTTTTATTTTTTAAAAAGGAATAATAATTTAAGTTATTCTTCTCTTTATATCCTTTTTAAGACTTATTTCCGTATATTTGGTATTTGAAAACATTTTACAAACCTGGCAAAAGGCACTCAACGAAACATTTCTCAGCTGTTTACAAAGCACCTAGCCCGCGAGTATTTTTTGAAGATTTTAAGTTTCAACCTAGATATTTGGCTTTGTAAGCATTTTATAAAGCCTAATAAAAGGCACTCAACGGATCATTTCTCAGCTCTTTGCAAGGCACCTGTGTCTAGGGCCTATGAATTAATATTTAGTGCCTACGTAAAAGCGAAATATTATTAACTTGATTTGATATGTAAACGTTATGAATATGACATCGGTAGAGTTAAAACTTTTAAAAAGGCCTATGTCTAAACCCCACTCAGTTTTCCAGCGGCCACTTAGCCGAACCCCCACTGCATGCTGCAAACAGAAACGGGAAACTAGTCTTTTCTATTATTTAATGCAAGAGGGAAACATCGAAGTTGATTGAACGGCTCGTACACTAGTAACTTCATACGGCAGCGAGGACAGTATAACAAGGAAAAAGCGGTTTAGGAAAAATAATATATACCAACAATATTACGCATGAAATGTAATATTATTTTGCATTCTTTGAAAAACTGGTACTTACATATAACGTTGAAGACAGAATCAGAACGCATGAGATTTGTTACGCACGAGTAGCACTTCGGACAGATTAGACGGAATTGGACGAATCGGCATTGGACCAATCGTACCATTGGACGAATCGTACCTTTGGACCAATTGCCCCTTTGGACGAATTGGCATTGGACCAATCGGCATTGGAGCAACCGGCGTTGGACGAATCGTAATAGACCCCATTTGTAATGTAGTATACAAAATAGTAGCTGAAAAGATTTAATTCCAGTTTTATAAATAAAACAAGCATTCGTCGTAAAAATGTAATCTCTACTTTTCTGTTACGTCCTATGAAAATCTGATTTCCATAAGCGTGAATTCGACTTAACCAAGGTTTCCCACAAACCATAGGCCACCTAAATCGAGAGTTTACTGCATTCAAACTCACTCTCGCAACTTGATCCCCCGGATATTTTATTTTTTGGTTTTGCTTTTTAGTTTTTGTCTTCTTGAAGCATTCAGATTCCACCTGCTTAATTATTTCAGCTCATCTTCCTTAATTTCATTTACCCATCCCGACATGGACATTTTTGATTTCTCGGGCACCAAAGGAGCGTCTCTGATTTTCAGTGTGACCGTCTTTTACTTGTATGTTGACGGCATTTCCCTTTTCTAAATTAGGAACGGCCGACTTCTTTTAGCTTTAGATGCCAATACAGGGAGCTAACAACCACGTGACCATCTAAGGCCAGAAGAACTGGCCCGCCCAAATTTAGGAGCACAAGTTCCAAGGAAAGGAGATACCCAGTGTAGTTAACACAACATCCATGTCTTACGTTAAGCCTAAAATTTGAGCAGTCAGAAATAACAGCTATAAACTAACCTACCTTAGGAGATATTTATATTAAAAATAAAAATCCCCGTTCCTTGCTAACCTCACACCTTTCCTGCTCCTTTTGTTGCTGAAATCACGGATGTTGGCTTCCTTGAGTAATCTGCGGTCCATGTAGATCTTTATTGCTTAAGATACACGCCTATCAACTGCAAAAGTTATATACTTTTCTCTTGAGACATAACGGTGATTTGTTCTGACCCATTATTTCTAACAAGTGCACTACAGTAAAATTTTAAAGACGTATCAGTCTCTTTTCTGATGCTACTCACGCACATAGACAGTAAGCCTCACCCCACGAGTATGCTATCCTTCTGTAAGAACACCACGAAGTTCAGACATCACTTCTGACAGCACTTCTGATGTCTCCATTAGCGGTATTCCCTTTGACAGACTTAACTTTCCACAAAGTACAAGAAACATCGAATACAAAGCATGCTGGATATATGGGTACAATGGTAACGTCTAGGTTTCTAGACATCCAGGCGTCTGCTCGCTGTTTTTACAATACCAGCGGATGTCGCCTGGTTTAATTGCTGATGTCTATCTGCCTGGGCATGACATCCATTTCCTCAGAGCCTGAGAACCTCAGAATTTCTTTGGCATGCTCTCACCCTTTGTGAAAATGTTCTGGAACAATCCATTGCTCTGTTATGCGTTGAACCATTTTGAGATCCTTAAATAATTGCATATATGTATATGAATACCTCACACATTAACATAAAATCGAATAAGCGTAATATTCATCACATTAGTCTATTAGTGTATGTTTTTTTTTAAAGTTATAATACGCATAATGTCCAGTTCATTATTTTCTTAGGCATAAATAATGCGCCCGCTCTCACAATTAGCATTTTTCATGTTAAACTGTTTTTATTCCCCTTGTAGTCCTTTTTTTCGAAAAAAATATAAAAATAATCGACAGATAATTTAATTTACAATACATTTCGCTATGACTATTATTGACATAAAACCAAAATTGGCTGAGATTTTCACGAAAATCTAAAATTCGACATCGTTGTACTCGCAATGGAGATCCTCGAATATCTGTCATCACGAGCGACGCACATACGCTGTACAAGTTCGATCTAGATGAAACCGGTCCTGACTAGTCGGTCACATGATACTCTTCGCTTACTCAGCGGGGAATGACGTAATTCACTGACAGTTGGCAAATATTCCAAAAGTTCCCTCACTCAGTTCAGTTCGAGTCTTCGCGTCCGTAAGGCAATTGTCTAAGTTCACTTCAGGTTATTTTGCTGTACGCTCTTTCATTTAGTGAATATCTATTATTATTATTTCTCGTTGTATTAATTATTAAACTTAAGTGGCTTTTGGGAACATTGTTTATCAGTTGCACTTAATTATCTGTGTGATATAATAGCATCATCATTAAAGTGCCTTCCAAAACCTTCGCGTTGTTTACGGAAAGATTACGAATGCAGTCTCATCGGAAACATAACAAACCAAATTGTAGGAGCGAAACTACCTTCAAATCGGCAAGTATTGTTTGTTCTCTTTTACAATTTGCGTGTAGTTAAATTATCCACCAAAGAAAGTGCTACCTCAGTTGTAAAAGAAATTCAAGTTTTTTGGGAAAAAGCGTGAATTCCTACAAAACGAAATGATCATTGCATTGAAAAAGTTATATCACTGTATAAAGAATTACAAGGTTTACATAAGAGGTTGGGTAGATAATCATATGTTGAAAGAAATAAACAAGCGAAATTCGTCGGTAAACTAGATGATTTATTTGATGTTGCTCATGAAAATGTGTTAAATAGCGTAAAGAGCGAAGAGGATAAACAATTTTTACTATTTCAATGTAAGAAAGGACGACCGAGTTCCATGGCTGGCATTGATTGCAAGTTTACAGCAAGTGAAGAAAAGTAACAGGAACGCATTCAAAAGGAAACAGAGAGAAGAAAGAGAACCTACGAGGAAATGGAACGAAATATCATGGTTAAGCTACCATCATTGTCAAGCAGTGATAGTGAAGATGAAGAAGCTAGCCAGCATTCTAATGATCCAGGTGAAGATGAAGAAGCTAGCCAGCATTCTAATGATCCAGGTGAAGATGAAGAAGCTAGCCAGCATTCTAATGATCCAGGTGAAGATGAACAATCAGGCTCAAGTGATATAATAAAAGTGAGTGAACCAAGTACTTCTGGTACGAGAGGCGCACTAGATGTTTTCACTCCACGTCTGTCTGAAGCCTTAAACAGATGCAAAATCAGCGACCGAAATGCGATTCATCTTTTAATGGCTGCTGCAGAAGCTTTTAACTATAATATTGAAAGCTTAATTATTAATTGCACTTCGTTTCAACGTCGACGAAAGGAATTCAGAGAACAGAGGCAAGCAGAAATTAAAGAAAAAATAAATCTAGGGGATTGCAACGCTTTGGTGTTTCACTGGGATGGCAAACTACTTCCAGCTTTATCTGGCGTGGAAAAGGTCGATAGACTAGCTATAATTGTTACTTTTTGCGGCAAAAAAAACAATTATTAGGTGTACCTGAAATTCCAACATCTACAGGAGAAGATCAAGCTCTAGCAGTTTACCAAGCAGTGGAAAAATGGGGCATACAAGAAAAAATACAGGCGTTGTGTTGCGATACAACTGCAAGCAACACCGGCAGAATAATAGGTGATTGTACAAATCTTGAGAAAATGTTTGATCGTGATTTACTTTACCTTCTATGTCGACATGACATCTTCGAATTAGTCTTGAGAGGTAGTTTCGATGCAGTAATGGGATCTACTTCTGGACCAGATGTAAATTCTTTTCAAAGATTTAGAAAAACCTGGTCGACCATAGACAATAAAAAATATCGCAGTGAGATAAAGGATGTCACAGAGGATGTCTGTGTCAGTATGCAAGAGAACAGTTATGCCAGAAACAGCATAGAGATAATTACGGCGAATTATTAGAATTGGCCGTGATTTTGCTGGTTGGTACCCCCTCCAAGGAGGAGTCTCATTTCGTATTCTTGGAGCTGTGAGCCATGCTCCGTGGATAGCAAAGGCTATTATTGCCTTTAAGATATATTTACTCCAAGATCAATTAAAACTAACTAAAAAAGAGAAGGATTCAATTAGAAGGATATGCATTTTTCTTATCTGACTCTATTTACGAGTTTGGTTTCTATCACCGTTGGTTGTGAAAGCTTCGTATCACGAATACAATTTTTTATTGAAATTAATCGTAGATCCGCAAATTAGTAGTGCTACACTGAAGAATTTCTCGAACCATTTATGGTATCTGTCACCAGAAAATGCGGCACTTGCATTCTTTGATGATGAAGTCCCACTAGACATTAAGGAAAAAATGGCTGCCAAAATGATGATTACAGAAGACAGTGACTTGGACAACCAAATAAAACGATACATTGTTAACAGTGAAGATCTCAGCCGGTTAAAAGAAAAATAATTCTCAGACTTTATTTCCGCTAAATCGAAGACATTTTTCTCAAGATTTTCAATAAATACAGATTTTCCTAAAAACTCCCATCTTCTTGGAAAGATAATATCAACTTCCAACATGGGTTGGAGATATTAAAAAGCATAGTTGACGACGTGGCTGAGAGAGGAGTGAAACTAATACGTACAAGAACATCAGAATATTCTAACCAAAGACGAAAATTAAAAGCAATACATTGTGCAAATTGTCAGTGAGCACAGAAAAAAGTACCCAAATGCTACCAAAACTGGCCTAATGAAGCAATGAATCTGGTAACTTATTCTATATTTACCATTTTATTATTATTTACGCTTTCCAACCGTAGGTTGAAGAAGCGTATATGCTCCAGCTTTGTCCGTCCGTCCGCACGATAACTGGCGTAAAAATGGTTCGATTTCGATGAAATTTTAGTATGTGGTAAGGGACCACCTGGGGGCGAACCCTGTTGAAAATGGGACAAATGGGGTCAAAGGTCACGACGTAGGAGCGGGATCCTTCCATTGCCCTTATGCGTCATAACTTGCGTAAATATGGTTCGATTTCAATGAAAATTTACTATGTGGTAGGGGACCGCCTGGGGACAAATCTTATTCAGAATGGGTGAAGTGGGGTCAAAGGTCAGGACATAAGAGCGGGATGCATTCCATTGCCCTTATGCGTCATAACGTGCGTAAAAATGGTTCTATTTCGATGAAATTTCAGTATGTGGTAGGGGACCACCTGGGGACGAATCCTATTGAATGTGGACGAAATGGGGTCAAAGGTCAGGACATAGGATTGCGATCCATTCCATCGCTCTTATCCCATATTATTAAGGTGGACGTCAAGTAATTTTGCTTCCTATACTTCATATGGAAAAACTTTTGTACACATTTTGTTCACAATTAATGTGTTCCCAAGGATGAAAATTTGAACATTGATTAAAATAACTTTATTATAACTTGGAATACTTAATATTTTCTAAAACATAACCATAATTATATTAAAAATCAATAACTTTTCTTTTGGTGGTGTTGAAACCAGAAAAAGGATGGCGCGACCTGTACTTTGATGACGTCAGTAGACAAACAAATGTTGGATTGCATAATTATGGTTATGTTTTAGAAAATATTAAGTATTCCAAGTTATAAAATGAAGCTATTTCAATCGATGTTCAAATTTTCATCCTTGTTAACACATTAATTGTCCAGAAAAAAGATAGCGCGGCCTGTATTTTCATGACGTCAGCAGACAAAAAAATGTTGGATTGCATAATTATGGTTATGTTTTAGAAAATATTAAGTATTCCAAGTGTGGTGTCATGGCGTCGCCCCATTAGATGTTGGCGCGCGGTCATGCCATCATCTCATTACGTCACGCGTTGTTTGTTGATCCTATTAAAGTTTTATGACGTCACACCTTGCTAGCAGATGGTCGCGATTCCCATCTGCCTCATTACGTCACGCGTTGTGTGTGTATGTTCGTCCGCACGATAACTCGCGTAAAAATAGTTCGATTTCGATGAAATTTTAGTATGTGGTAGGGGAACATCTGGGAAGGAACTCTATTGAAAGTGAATGAAATGGGGTCAAAGGTCAGGACATAAGAGCAGGTTCTATTCCACTGCTCTTATGCGTCATAACTAACGTAAAATAGGATCGATTTCGATTAAATTTTAGTATGTGGTAGGAGACCACCTGGGGACAAACCCTATTGAAAATTGGCGAAATGGGGGTCAAAGGTCAGGACATAGGAACGGAATCACTTCCATCGTCATTATGAGTCATAACTTACGTAAAAATGTTTCGATTTGGATGAAATGTTGGTATGTTGTAGGGACCTGTCTGGAAACGAATCCAATTGAAAATGGGCGACATGGGTCAAATGTTTGGACACAGAAGCGGGGTCTATTCCATAGCGCTTATGCATCATAACTTCCGTAAAATTGCTTCGATTGCGACAAAACTTTATCATGTTATTTCGGAGATATACTGAACCAGTTCTGTTGAATATCATCCAAATGGATCAAAGGTCAAGGCACAGGGGTGAGATTTATTCCACAGCCATTTTCCTCATAACTTGAGTAATAGCTTGAGTAATGATTTCTAGTATATTGGAAAGCGTATCATAATCAATGCCTTGCACGATTTTACTAACTTGTTGCCATTTATTTATTTATGTTGCGAAGTATGAACTTTGTTTTATTTTCAAATTTAACTAAATATGTTAGCTAATTTCCATTTCACGTAAATAATGGAATGAACCGAATTTATTGTAAATAACATTCTCTTCTTATAATTTTTTGAGATTATATTCCTTCCAAACTACGTTTGAAAATGAAATAAAAACATTTTGCATAGGAAATACCAATTATCGGTAAAACATGAAGCTTTAGGGTCTTAGGGGGCCACCTTATTATAGTTCAATCGAACTGAAATTTTGTACATAGCCCTTTTGTATGTTCTGGAAGAAGATTAGGGGTTGGGAGCAAGTTATTTCAAAAGTTGAAAAATAAGGGCCACCCTATTACCCACCCAGGAATGGTTTCAAGAATATGAATATGAATTCCATTTATTGCCATGGCCTCCAAATTCGCCGGACATGAAGCCCATCGAACACTTGTGGTTTGAGTTGTACGTGCAGCGTCCCCCCAACCACGTAATTTACGGAAACTCCGGAATCTTGAGTGGTAATTATGGTACCAAATATCAAGAGACACCTATCAACATCTTGTTAAATCTATGCCTCATCAGGTGATTCTTCTTCTGGCGGCGAGAGAAGGACCTACATCATATTAGGTAGGTGATTTTAATGTTCTGGCTGATCGGTGTGTGTACAAACGGGAACCGAAATGCGTTGCTGTTTAAGACGGTGCAAAAACGTTAGTAATTTTCGTTTGATTTCTTTGTGAAAAGAGACACAAGCGCAGAATTTCAATACCATCTTTCGAACTACCAGGGTATTTTTTGCACAAGCGACATTCTTCGTATTTTCAGCTTCTGCAACTTCATCATGTTCGTTGGCAATGTTTTCGTAACAATTTCTACGTTCTTTGGTGATCTCAAATTCTAACTGTGCCTCCAAAGTCAGCAAATTTTCATCTGCAGCAAAGAGTGTGTCTAAATGTTGCCCAACAGAAGTAAGAGGCAATCTATTAAGCCACTAGCTGACTATCTGCTAAGACACGGCACTGGCTCTCTCATTTCCCTGGAACCAGTGGCCCTAAATTACGGACGAACGATTGCTTACAGCCCATTGAGTTGCTCACGATGGTCGCTAAACCCTCGCACAAATTTTAAATATCGTCACTGATGACAAGTTCCTCGGTTTCGAAATATTTACGGATTGTTTGACGTTTTAGCTGAGGTGATGTCTCGATCGAGGTCGTTATAACAGAGTGCTACTATAATTTACTATGTAGAAACCCAATATTCCCTTGCTTTGTTTCTTGGATACTGTTTTGTGTTTAGGACTCTATGACTAACTTACACTGTTTAATTTTTAACCTTCACTGTCATATTGGGTATCATTCCTATGCGCTGCACATATATTTATACGAAGTCTCTTGATCCTGTAATTGCTTACTAGTCTTTAAATTGTTATGAAACGGTCAGCAATAGGACGTCTTTTTCATATGCTTAACTTAATTGCATTTATTATTAAACTTCTATTTTGGGGACGTGTGTTGCTGTTTTGTGTTGTGCTTTTTTTCTGATTTTGTTTTTCGTATATTTGTGACTTTGTACCAATTGTCCATTGGTGTACTCCTTTGACTTTTTCTGCATATAACATCGTTGTGCTTGGTGGTATGGTGTGATTTATGATTAACTTTGTTGCTTTGTCTTGTTGATCTTGGTTTGTTTATTGTTGCATGATTGTTTTATGTACTGTACAGATATTCTTGTGATGTACATTTTTCGATTACATTGATTTGGTATATATACATAGATGTCCTATTTAAATCTTTCACTGTTTTGCTTATACTATGTTTATCAGTGGTTATGTTGACATGTGTAAAGATTTCCATGTCAGCATAACCACTGATAAGCTTATGTAACTGTACTGGTTATATGCCATCTACTTTTTCATTACAGTTTACAATCATGTGTCCTTCACTTCCGTATACTATTACCGTAATTTGTGTCTTACTGTGATTTTTTGTGCACTGCGTTCTTGGCCTGACACACTTGTTGGGGATCGGGGGATCGTCAGGTTTTTTCATTAAAGCCTTTTTCCCTGGCTCCATGTCATCCACTTGCAGTTATTTATATAGACATAGATTACTTTTTTTACATTGCATATTCTCTGCTTTATAAATGTTGGTTTAATTGTGCAAGTTCATTAATTGTAGTTAATGGTGTGTTCATTGTAATTGTAATATGACATATTAAGGATATATTATTGGCATTGTATTTTGTTTTGGTTAGCTACTTAGCACAGCCTTATTGTATTGATGTATTGTTTTTGCTAAACTTTGTCATCTACGGTATTACTGTGGTGTATGGCAGAATATTCAATAAATCAAATAAAAAAATTCGAAATTTTTTAAATATTATGCATTGTTCCTGTGGAGCTATCGGCTAGACTGAAATTTTCGTAATTGCGGTGTACGAATGAAAGCAAAAGTATGCCTTGCTTTCATTCCTATAATGAGTCATAACCATGTCAACTTATAATCGAAATGCCGCGGATTCTTTTATTTGTTCATCGATTCTGTTTCTGTATTTTTTTCACTAAATGCTACATTGCGTCGTGATGGGCTACTCCATCTAGCCTTTAAGTCCCGTAGAGGTTGTTAAACATAAAAAAAAAATCACTTGAAGCAAACCATCTATCTTCTCGTTTTCTGCAAGCCTTTCATCAGTCTTTGTACCAAAATCCTTTGCTTTCAGTTCTTATTAATAGATCTGTTATATTTCTCCGCAACATCATGGCTCACATACATCGTGGATAATTTATAGGTTTTAGAACGACAACTGTTTCCTCAGGTGAACTGTTTCCATATTTTATCTAGAGGATTAATCAGATTTACAAGAACATAAAATCACCTGGAACACCAAGATCGCGGCACCTGCTAAAACAATTAATCAAAAGCAGATGGATAGAAACCCATAAGGAGCGGGCAGCATGCCGCTTTGCTTTATTCTAGACAAACAGGAGCTGCCTATCATTCATCTATAATAAATTCAAGTTACCCACAATTTATCCATATGGAATTATAATTTCAGGTCATCAGTCAGTGCGAATTCCTACAGGACTGCAATTAGTAAATTAATTAGGTATTAATAGCCCAAAGTAAACCCTTATGGCATTAAATGTACTAGAGCGGTGTTTGGTTTTGAAATCTACTGCAACATTTTTGAGTAATTTTGTTAAACAGATGAACGTTAAAATGCAAGTAGGGTTTTCTTAACAAGATAGAGCAAACTCTTCCACTTCTAGTTTTTCCATGAAAAGGTGATACTTCAGTTCGTTGAGAGAATGATTTTAAAGAGTCTTTGACCAGCATGACCACTAGATCCAAACGCCTGGAGGTCGGGTTATTTAGAGGAGCTGATAGTTGCTCTTTCATTTTTCATCTGAGTTCCCAGAAAGGTCGCTTTCCTTTTTTGTGTTTAATCTTCCATCCCATGAGCGTTTAATGCTAGGTGGCGTCACTCATCCCAAATTCAGTGCCTGAAAGGAAGAGAATTAGTGTCATTTATGTCATTTCCAACAATTCGAACTTAGGTGCACCAGTATAAGGAGTTTTAAGCTTTTGTGTCATGCAGATGAATGCAGAGGAGCTACCAGTGTCAATTAGGTAGATATATTTATTTAGGAGATGTAGTCAAAAAGCTGAGTAATACAGCATTACGATCACGCAACATTTCATTTTCTATCAATGTGTCGTTTAGAACAGTGATTTTGAGATGTGAGAATTATTAATTTAAGATTTTTGTGAATACTTAGTTGTCTTTGTCTTTTTTTGAGGCTTACTTTGAGTGAATCACATTATTTCATTCTCAACACAGCAACAACTGTGCATATCCTGATTTGTTTGTCGGTTTTCCTAATGGAATGCCCTAGACAAATTCGACCGTGCATTTAAAGCTAGCAGGGTACATGCCCAGGATGTGTCTTTATCGGATCTCCCAAGATGCAAAAGATAATACACTATCTACCAACAAGTAATTGGACACCCCTGCAATCGACGATATCTGCGGTCCTGATACACGTTACGGCCGCTGCCGTTAAATATCGCGTGGGAAACAACAACGCAACCAGTTGCATGCAAGATGCCACGCAGTTCGGAGCTCTCTGATTTTAAGAAAGGTGTAATCGTCGGGTATCACAGAAATGGCCGATCCATACGTGACATATCCAGCTAGTTGAAGTACCCAAAATCGACAGTGGCCTACGTGATTGGCAAGTGGAAGATGAGAGGTGACTGTCGGAATGTGCCCCGACCCGGCAGACCCACAAAACTGGGAGATAGAGACCGACTGGTGCTGGCCAGAGAAATTCGGAAGAACCGCACCAAATCGATGGGCCACATCCGCGAGGAGTTTCAACAGCCATCCGGGAGTGTTCTTTCGATGAATACCATCCGAAAGGAAGCCCATCTGATCGGTTATCATGGACGTGCTGCCGCCGACAAGCCTTTGATCACCAAGTCCAATAGCGCTGCTCGGCTAAAGTGGTGAAAAGAATGGCGACAGTGGACCGTTAAACAGTGGAAACAGGTTCTCTGGAACGACGAATCAAGGTTCACCCTTTACCGTTTGGATGGCAGGGTCTGGGTTTGGCGTCTGTCTGGAGAACGCCTCCTGCCGGAATGTATTGTGCCAACTGTGAAGTTCGGCGGCGGTGGAATTATGCTATGGGGGTGTTTCTCCTGGTATGGCACAGGACCGTTGGTCGCAATTCCTGGTAGACTCAACGCCGAGACCTACTGCACCATTTTGGATGACCATGCGCTTCCTACGTTGAGGCAGTTTTACGGGGTGGACCCATGTTACTTTCAGGATGACAATGCCACCTGTCATGTTGCGAGGTCCATCATGGCTTGGTATGGTGACAATGGGGTTAATCGAATGGACTGGCCTGCGCAGAGCCCGGACCTTAACCCTATCGAGCACCTCTGGGACGAGTTGAAGCGTCGACTTAAGGGGTGGCCCCACCGTCCGAAATCGGTGAAGGAACTGACCTGTCTTCTCCAAGCCGAGTGGAAGAAAATACCGCTAGCCGTCGTACAACGCCTGGTTGAGAGTATGACCCGGAGGGTCGCAGCTGTAATCGCCGCTCGTGGAGGCTCCACCAACTATTGAAGGTGAATAAACTTCGTTTTTCTTTGCTATCACAGGTGTCCAATTACTTGTTGGTAGATAGTGTATATTCTTTATCGAGGGTGCGGTTATTTCGTGCTCCTAGTGTAACTGCCTTCAGTAGTTTTTTTAATAGTTCAAGTGCTTTAGTTAAAGGTTCCAGACAAAAAGTTTCTTCATGACAGCATTGTGTGTATATGTTTCATGCGGTTATCCCAATGTTCCTAGACTTTGCTGTACAAATTATACATCTCTTGATGAAATACCTATACAGGGTGAACTTGTCTATAACGAACTCGCATACAACAAGCGATCGAATTTAGCGAGGACATTTTTAAGATTTCTTTGGTTTAATGCTAAATGTTAGGAGCTGAATCCATTTACAAGAGTAAATTCTATGATTTAACTAGCAAATTTCATATACATTACTTTTCAATTTCCAGTGAACCGTTGGCTGTACCAGACTTTATTCACCCGAAAAATTCTGTCAGTGATGACCTCGAATAGGAAACTTATTTAACGATGATCAACCTGCGACGAAACAGCTTAGGGAAGAAGGGGTGAGATTGCTATGTGTTGCTATGAAATCGTCATCTGTGAGACGCCATAGCTAGCGGCGAAAACTGGAGAAAGAAAGAGGGAATGTGAGCTCACTATTTTTCCGATAGGACGCTCTGTTTCAAAATTCACTTTGCGTTTAATCACGGCACAAACAAGGAATTTTGAAGTGGCATCAATTCGAGAGTTTTGTGTTTCGCAATATCAAAGCGAATAGTTGTAACTGTAAAAAATAAAGTTCAGATTACCTGTGAGTTAAAAGGGGGAAAATGTGGAAATATGCAGAAAATATGAACTTTTATCATCTACTGTTTCCACTTTAAGGGAAAACAAAGAGACTGAAAAAGATATTCCAAGAAAAATAAAACAAAAAGCAATGCGAGTAAATAACTGAAAAAATGTGAAAAAGAAGGCTTTGATGAAACTTTCTTACAATGGTTTACTGTTCAACGTGATACTGATTTCCGTGTAAGTGGCTTCCTTTTCAGAACTCAAGCAGAGAAGTTTCTTATATAGCTGGGTTATTCAGAGTTTACGCAAATGGATGGCTTGATCGCTTTAAGAACCGACATAGTATTTCTTTCAGAAAAATCTGCGGGGGAAAAGTCTGCAAACATGGAAGATATTTCATACTTAGTTGGATGAAAGATCGTCCGAATTAAAAGAGGACTACACATCATTCATCATTTATAATGCTTATGAAGCGGGTACTTTTTATATCATCACTCCCCAAAATACTTTGAAGTTAAAAGCAAAACGTTTGTCTAAGAGAAGCTTTCGAAAAATAGATTAACAGTGTTTATGCGTGCTAATGTGTCTGGCTGAGACAAGAAGAAGCTTTTAATTACTGGAAAGTCAAAAAACCCAAGATGCATTAAAAATGCAAGAAAAAAAAGAGAAAATTACTGGTTGACTATGACAACAATAAAATCCACGTATGATTTCGAACATCTTTAAAAGTCACATTTCTAAACGGAAACAGGAACTTGCGAAACAAAAAGGGAAATTCTGCTTCTTGTAGACAATTGCTCAGCACACTCCATCATCACAGGACTACGAACATCCAGATTGAATCTTTGCCAACAAATTCGACGTTCTGTATGCAGTTCGTGGGCCAAGAGGGTAATAAGAAGCTTGCAGAGTAATTTTAGGAAGGAATTAATCTTGATGCTCTTGGACAGAAAGAAGAGGGCAACAACATCAAATGTAAATGTACTTGAGGCATTTCGTTTGATGCCCAATGCCTGGGAAATCTAACAACAAAATGTAGCAGAAATTGCTTCCGTAACGCTGAGTTGCAGATTTCGGATGATGGAAACTCCGAACAAGAGGGAACTGATGATCCACTTTCATTCCAAGAAAACTTGATGTCGCTGAATTTGAAAATTATGTTTCTATTGACGATAACATGTTGACACCCGATTAACACACTGCAAACAACATTGTTATTGAGATACTACAAGCACGTGTCGAAGGACGATCATAGCGTCGACAAGATTCATGCGGAATCACCAACACATGCTTTGTAGTGAGCAGAGCTTCAATTTTGTTTTGATGCAAGAGGTGCAGGCGACGAGGTTTTCTATATAATGAGAATAATTAGACGCAAACTAACAAAACAAAGGGACAAAGGAAGAGTTCAAACTACATTAAATGCTTTTTATAGGGCTGTGTAGGAGAGGAAATAAATGGGCATTATAAGTATTAATGCATTTTATAACACTGTTGTAAAATGTGCTGGTCCCATCATGTTCGCTATAAGCAAGTTCCACCTGTACTACGAGTATGTTCATGGACTTCAAGGCATATTTTTTTATTACTGCCAATTAACACTTCATTGTTCAATCTTCTTTCGGCTTGTTTTTCCTCATTATTTTGGTTTAACCGTTGGTTTCTTTCTTGTTTCACTTGCTCTACTCTTTTTTTCTTTTTTTTATTGCATATCGTGTTTTATCAGCGTTTAATCGTTCGTTTCTTGCCTTCGATGTTTCATTTTTGTCCACTCTGTGCACTTCTGCTCCCTGTTTGGATGCCATAAAACAGCAAGAAACAAAAGAGATCACGTACCTAAGGTGAACCGAAAGTCCGAAGAACGATTAAGGCGACTGTTTAAGAACATGATGATCATTTTGCGAATGACCATGAATTACGTGAAGAACAGAACGGTTGTGAAGCGGCAAGAAAAAAGCATCACGTAATTCAGTTGAAAGGAAAGTCCCAGATACGCCTAAAACGTCAAATGTGCCGCCCCTGTGGCGCAGTAGTAGAAGCGATGGCTTCTGATCATTCATCCGAGATGGGGTCAGGGTTCGAATCCCGGTAAGGTATGGATATTGTGTTTGTCTTACGGAGCTGGCTCTCTTCCTTCCCTGAAACCAGTGGCCGTAAATTAGAGACGGGATACTCCTTGTAGTCCACTGAATTGCTCACAGTGGTCCTTAAACCTCCAATCAAAAAAAAAAAGTCAAATGCTTTGAGGAGAGAACGTAGAAGTAGGATATGTAAAAAAAAAGTCTAATGCTTTGAGGAGAGAACGTAGAAGTAGGATATGTAAAAAAAAGTCTAATGCTTTGAGGAGAAAACGTAGAAGTAGATTGTTATGAATCGTGACATCATACGCCAATTTAGCTGTCGTCACTAAAATATGTGATTAAAACTGTTGTAGGAAGTCCAAAATGCCAGAGTGGCGTCTCATTCCGTGACATCATAAACAACTGAGCTGTTGACACTTACGTGAAACATATGTCTGAAAGAGTAAATACCCTTAACGCATTAATGTATCATACGAATGAAAATATAGGTTACTTTATGTTCTTGCGAGACACTACGCGTCACTTGAATTGTTGTGTTCACATCTTAAGTAATACGGATGTGAGTACTCCTGATGTAGTACCACGGTCTGGTTCTACGGCAAATAAATGCGATAAAGATGGTATCAATTGCGTGCGAAACGCATTTCCACAGAATTGTTTGAATATTTCGGTTATGCGGGTCTCGTTACGTGCTCTTTCAATGGACAGCGATACGCATCTCTTTTGGCGAATCAGGTGATTCCAACACTTTAACAGAGTCAGTTCATCGATTCAACAATTTTGTTATGCAGGATGGTGCTCCTTCCCACATAGCAACGGGTGTCAATGCTGCAGACACACTTTACCAACAAAAAAATCAGCCTCCAGTTTCCTAGAACTTCGACAGCACGCTCACCGGAACTGAACCCGCGCCATTTTTAGCTTTCGAGACACCTAAAAAACATTTTCTATCGTAGTCACATAGAAAATTTGTGGACGCACCACATTCAGAAGATTTTCATTGAAACACGTTGCTCTGTGGTAGAGCATACTACACTGCTGGCCACCCAAAATGCAACACCAAGAAGGAAGCATCCGATTGGCCTGCAAACGATTAGCATTGCAGGGCATATGCAAATCATGTGCGCCCGGCATGCCACCGAGAAGCACTATAAGAAAGGTGCACAGAAGGCGGGGTGTAAGTAGTAGAAGTGCGTTGTGCTGCCGGACCTGTGCGTGGGAAGCTTCCTGATGCCTCGTCGCAGAATACGGCAGTCATTCCAGCACGTTTCGGAGTTCGACAGAGGACGAATAGTGGCTTAACGCGACAGTGGTTTATCGTACCGTGTGGGACGACATCCAGCCATAGTGAGGCGAGTATGGATTCGGTGGGTGCAGGAGGAACGGACGGACCGACGTGAGCGATTGCCGCAGCCGCGGCACACCACCAAACGAGAGAGCCGGCATGTTGTGCGGCGGGCATTGACGGCTCGCACCGCCACATCACGAACGTTAGCGCAGGAATTAGGGTGTGTTGTGCAACAACCTGTGTTAGCACGTACCGTTCGACGTCGTCTGTAGGAGCAGGGACTTGTCGCACGGCGCCCATTGCTCAGATTACCATTGACGTTACACCACCGGCGAGTGCGGCGGCAGTGGGGCGGCCGCACCTGGACTACGGAATGGCACGGCATTGTCTTCTCCGACGAATCCCACTTCTGCCTGCAACACCACGATGGTCGGATCCGCGTGTAACGGCACCGCGGCGAGAGACTGTATGACACCTGCATTATGCATCTTCATACCGGTCCGTCGCCTGGCGTTATGGTTTGGGGCGCAATTGGATATGACACTCGCACCCCTCTGGTACGCATCGCCGGTACACTCAATAGCCACTGCTACATCTCCGATGTTTTGGAGCCTGTAGTCCTCTCTTAACTTCAGGACCTGCCAGCAGCCACGTTTCAACAGGACAACGCGCACGCACGTGGCACGCATCGTGCAAGAATTCTTCACGGCCCACCAGGTGTCACTGCTGCCGTGGCCAGCCTGTTCTCCCGATATGGCGCCCATCGAACACGTCTGGTGGCTGATCGGCAACCGAGTGGCCCGGCAAGCGCCACCCACGGCTACGCCTGATAAAATGTGGCTGTGGCAACGTGTGGATCCAGCCTGGACCGACATAACCCAAGCCCACATCCAAAGCCTCTTTCGTCCGACGCTGCGGCGCGTAGTGGCCGTTATTGCCAGCCATGGGGGCCACACGAACTATTGATGTCTGCGTGTTTCGCAAGTCGCACGGGCCTGTAAGCTCAATCGTTTCATCTTTGCATCTGTTGTTATGTGTCCGGTAAATCTGGCTTTGCTACCTCGTGTCCTTCTTGGTGTTGCATTTTGGGTGGCCAGCAGTGTATTTTGCAATTTTAGCATGTTGGAGGACAGCATATCGAACATGATGTGCCGTCCGGGCCTGTAACACTTTTTGCATTTTTCTGTATTTTTTTTCTACTGTAATAAAGCGCCACTTTTTCCCCTGGAGGCGGGTTTCGTAACTAAATTTTGTTTTTTCTGTCAAACAAAATTCTGTGGCATCAGGAGCCAACCTATCGCATTTGAAGTCATTCCGAGCAATAGTTTCACCTCCAGCGCCCTTGGAAATGTGAACTTTAATTATGGACACCCGATACTTGAGCGTTTGGTCAAAAGCATTGAAATCATTTTCGTCATTAAGAAACGGAAATTAGAATATCTCGGCCATGTTTTGCCAAATGGAAAATACCGTTTCCTTCAGAATATCTCCCAGTGAAAGAATGAAGGCAAACGGGATCCCGGACGACTGACAGAAAACGTCATGGCTGAAAACTAAAGGGGGTGGTTCAGCGTGGACATCAATGCAGTCTTTCGGCGGCGCGCGAGGGTGGGGGACAAGGCGGAGATCATGATGATGGTAGAAAATGTACACAGAGAACACGGCACTTAAAGAAGAAGGAGCTTTTGTTTTTCAAACTATAACTTTTTAATACTCCGAATTCTCAGCGTCTAAGATTTGTTCGTTGAGTGAAGTATCTAAGAATGTTTGTAGCTTGCAGTATACACAGTGCGTCACAGAATTTTTAAGACTGGCGCTAGATTTCAGCCTACGGTGGCGCCACCAGTGTAATCGCGAATGCGTTATAAACCTTGACCATCTGCTTGCTTTCTGCCAAAAGTACTGCGCAGTTGTTAAAGTAACTCAAACGCAACGGGCGTTCATTAGAGAAGTAAAAATTTTTTCATGTTGAATTACTAAGATGGAACAAAGGGCTATTATTAAATTTAACGCAAAACTTGGTAAAAGTGCCTCGGAAACGTACCAAATGATGAAACAAGTTTACAGTGAGTTTTGTTTAAGTAGATCAAATGTTTTTCTGTGGCACAAACGTTTTTTGGACGGAAGAGAGACGCTAGAAGATGGTAAGCATACCAGAAGACCAAGTTAATCTAGGACAACTAAGATTATTGAAAAAGTGTGTGATTTCGTGGCAAACAATCGATGTGCGTCACTAAGAATGATGGAAGAGTCTTGAAACATCAACAAAGAAACGATTCGAACCATCCTGCATGAAGATTTGGGCAAAACAAAAGTCTGTGCTAAATCTGTTCCAACCACGTTAACCAATGAACAAAAATCAAGGAGAAGTGCACATTGCAGAGACATCATTTCAGCCGCTGAAAATGATCCAAACTTCTTAAAATCGATTGTTACTGGTGATGAAACATGGTGTTTTCAATATGATCCTAAAACAAAGCGACAAAGTGCGGAATGGAAGTCAAAAAACTCGCCACAAGCAAAAAAAACAAGAAAAGTTCCATCGAAAATCAAAACAATGCTCATTACATTCTTCGATAGTAAGGGTATTATCCACAAATATTTTTTTCCAAGTGGACAAACAATTACTGGTGAGTTTTATTTAAATGTTTTGAGGCCTTTTATTAGCAGAATTTGTCGCATTCGTCCAGAATATCGAGATGAAAACAGGTGGTGTTTTTTACACGATAACGCACCCCGTCACACCTCACTTCTTGTTCGTAGATTTTTAGTGAAAAATAACGTCTGTGTGTTGAATCATCTACCGTATTCGCCTGATTTAGCACCCTGCGACTTTTCTTTGTTCCCAAAACTTAAAATGACGTTTAAAGGGTGTTATTTTGATAATATTTCGACCATACAAACAGCTTCGACGTGTGCTTTGGAGGCAATTCCGCAAAGTGCGCTGGAACAGGCATTCGAATCATTATGAAATCGCTGTAACAAGTGTATTGAAGCCGGAGGGACTTATTTTGAATAACAAACCAAAACAAATTATAATTTCTTGTTTCTATATCATTTTACAGACCCAGTCTTAAAAATTCTTTGACGCACTGTGTATTCCTGATAAGCTCAGAAAGACCTGTAAGTAATTTAAATTTATGGTTTTAAGTTGAACTAGTAAAAAAATAATTGTGCAATTCGGGGGAAGGTGCTTTAACAGGTAATAGATGCTTACCATCTGTATCTAGCAACTGAGAAAGAAAAAAACTTTAAAAAGAATTTGGCAACAAAATTAGCGAAACAGGAAAGGTCTCATGTCAGCTGTATAAGAATATTTTCATTAAGGAGGAGTTTGGGTAAAGAACAAACCTGGACATTTACAAAACTCTAGCTAACATCTTCTATGGTAGCGAGAGTTGGGCACAAAGTAAGGGTCTCTTTTGGTCAGCGGTTCCCAACCTTTTATGTGTGTGACCTTAATGTAGCAAATGATGAGTGACCCACGACCGTAGAATGGAAACGGTAATAGCCAGTGATATTTACTATAAACGAACTAATGTCTCTCCTTCAACACTACATAAGATTTAGTGACTGAAAAATTTAATACATATGCTACCTATTTCAAATAAATCTTGTTACATTACTAACATTAAATTTAATGCGAAAGTTAAAATGGAATACATTTGTAATGTACTGGACATATCGATAGTTCGCATAAAAGGAACTGAATAATAATATGAAAAAACTGAGACAGATGATGAGACTGTAAAAACTGAGATTGAGGCTCTCTTAAACCTTGCTGTTTCACGTAGATATACGATTAACATAGAATCCGCAAGATAACCGAAAAAGTGAGAAACGTAGGCAAAAGGTGAAGGACGCACTGACAATACGGCGTCAAGATTCATCGGGTCCATCCATATACCATACCGGAATTCCCATTCTAGTTCAAAAGAGCTCTAAAAACGTTTAACTATGATGTGGGAATAAAATCACCTAGAGGCATCTCAGACATGATCTCCAGTCTATCGCGTCTGAACGAGCTACAGTGTTCTCTATCTCCATAATGCACCCTGATGGATCCAAGAAGGTCTACAGAGGGATGACAGAAAGGTCCTTTTCTACAAGGCTTGAAGAGTGTAGAAGGGATGTCAAATATGGCAGACTAAGGATTGTACTGCCAAGGGAAGCATCAAATATTGAAACAACCCCACTCTGGTGCGATATCAAGGGTCTTTTCCCCTACACCACAGCAAAATGACCTTACTAAGGACACCATAGAGTTTCTCTCTCACAGAGAGGCGTGCAACTATTTTGTACAAATAGATCTAGCACGTGCATAGACCGCTCTGTTTGGGGCTAAAACATGGCTGCACTTAAACAAAAGTATATCTGATATACACTGCTGGCCACCCAAAATGCAACACCAAGAAGGAAGCATCCAATTAGCTTGAAATTCGCAGCATGCGTCGCTAACGAGAGGACATGCAAACGATTAGCATTGCAGGGCATATGCAAATCATGTGCGCCCGGCACGCCACCGAGAAGCACTATAAGAAAGGTGCACAGAAGGCGGGGTGTAAGCAGTGGAAGTGTGTTGTGCTGCCAGACCTGTGCGTGGGAAGCTTCCTGATGCTTCGTCGAAGAATACGGCAGTCATTCCAGCACGTTTTGGAGTTCGACAGAGGACGAATAGTGGCTTATCGCGACAGCGGTTTATCGTACCGAGACATCTGCGTCCGTGTGGGACGACATCCAGCCACAGTGAGGCGAGTATGGATTCGGTGGGTGCAGGACGAACGGACGGACCGACGTGAGCGATTGCCGCAGCTGCGGCACACCACCAAACGAGAGGACCGGCATGTTCTGCGGCGGACATTGACGGCTCGCACCGCCACATCACGAACGTTAGCGCAGGAATTAGGGTGTGTTGCGCAACAATCTGTGTCAGCACGTACCGTTCGACGTCGTCTGCAGGAGCGGGGACTTGTCGCACGGCGCCCATTGCTCCGATTACCATTGACGTTACACCACCGGTGAGTGCGTCGGCCGTGGGCCGTTGAACGCCGCACCTGGACTACGGAATGGCATTACATTGTCTTCTCCGACGAATCCCGCTTCTGCCTGCAACACCACGATGGTCGGATCCGCGTGTGGCTGCACCGCGGCGAGAGACTATATGACGCCTGCATTTTGCATCGCCATACCGGTCAGTCGCTTGGCGTTATGGTTTGGGCAGCAATTGGATATGACACCCGCACCCCTCTGGTACGCATCGCCGGTACACTCAACAGCCACCGCTACATCCCCGCCGTTTTGGATCCTGTAGTCCTCCCTTACCTTCAGGAACTGCCAGCGGCCCCGTATCAAGAGGACAATGCGCGCCCGCACGTGGCACGCATCGTTCAACAATTCTTTAAGATGAAACGATTGAACTTACAGGCCCGTGCGACTTGCGGAACACGCAGACATCAATAGTTCGTGTGACCCCCATGGCTGGCAATAACTGCCGCTACACGCCGCGGCATCGAACGAAAGAGGCTTTGGATGTGGGCTAGGGATATGTCGGTCCAGGCTGCTACCACACGTTGCCACAGTTCATCAGGCGTAGCCGCGGGTGGTGCTTGCCGGGCCATTCGGTTGCCGATCAGCGACCAGACGTGTTCGATGGGCGACATATCGGGAGAACAGGCGGGTCACGGCAGCAGTGACACCTGGTGGGCCGTGAATAATTGTTGCACGACTCGTGCCACGTGCGTGCGTGCATTGTCCTGTTGAAACATGGCCGCTGGCAGGTCCTGCAGGTAAGGGAGGACTACAGGCTTCAAAACGTCGGAGATGTTGCTGTGGCTGTTGAGTGTACCGGCGACACGTACCAGAGGGATGCGGGTGTCATATCTAATTGCGCCCCAAAGCATAACGCCAGGCGACGGACCGGTATGAAGATGCATAATGCAGGCGTCATACAGTGTCTCGCCGCGCTGCCGCCACACGCGGATCTGACCATCGTGGTGTTGCAGGTAGAAGCGGTATTCGTCGGAGAAGACAATGTCGTGCCATTCCGTAGTCCAGGTGCGGCGTTCAACGGCCCACTGCCTCCGCACTCGCCGGTGGTGTAACGTCAATGGTGATCGGAGCAATAGGCGCCGTGCGACAAATCCCCGCTCCTGCTGACGACGTCGAACGGTACGTGCTGACACAGGTTGTTGCGCAACACACCGGAATTCCTGAGCTAACGTTCGTGATGTGGTGGTGCGAGCCGTCAATGCCCGCCGCACAACATGCCGGCTCTCTCGTTTGGTGGTGTGCCGCGGCTGCGGCAATCGCTCACGTCGGTCCGTCCGTTCCTCCTGCACCCACTGAATCCACTCTCGCCTCACTATGGCTGGATGTCGTCCCGCACTGGCGCCGATGTCTCGGTACGATAAACCGCTGTCGCGATAAGCCACTATTCGTCCTCTGTCGAACTCCGAAACGTGCTGGAATGACTGCCGTATTCTGCGACGAGGCATCAGGAAGCTTCCCACCCACAGGTCTGGCAGTACAACACACTTCCACTACTTACACCCCGTCTTCTGTGCACCCTTTTATAGTGTTTCTCGGTGGCGTGCCGGGCACACATGATTTGCATATGCCCTGCAATGCTAATCGTTTGCATGTCCTCTCACGGGCGACTCATGCTGTGAATTTCAGGTCAATCGGATGCTTCCTTCTGGGTGTTGCATTTTGGGGGCCAGCAGTGTAGTTACATTTTCTCGATTATTCTGCGTGAATTTAGATACAAATTATGATTTCTTTTCATAATTCCATAAAACTCGCTGTTAACCGTACGTCAGACTCCCAGTGATCTTCATTTAGGTAGCGACCCGGAGTTGGGAACCACTGTTTAGATATGGACAATATGAGTGGTAAGAGGAGTATCAGGAGAAAAACAGATAGATTCGTTGGCATAGCAGGATCAGTAATGAGGATATTATAAGATGTGAGTTGGGAATTTCTTCTGTAGAAGAAAAAGTTAATGAAAATGCGAGTGGTTTGGGGCACGTGTGCCGAATACGAAATACACTGCTGGCCATTATGAAAGTGCAACACCAAGAATATTGGATCCCAGGGGCCCGAAAGTTGGCAGAAGAGCAGAACACGGGCACACGTGTAAATGATTAACTGGGCAGCACATATGGAAATCATGTGGAATAGCAACACCCCCTGGAAGTCGTATAAGAGGGGTGATCAAGACGCGGTGTTAAGCATTCGAAGTGTGTTTGCTCGCCGTTCTTGGCTGTTGACAGCTGCAGCATGCCCCGTCGAAGACATCGGCAGCCTTACCAGCAAGTTTCCGACTTCGATCGCGGGACAATTGTAGCATATCGGGATTAAGGATTATTAGTCCGAGACATCGGTGCTCGTGTGAGACGGCATGCGGCCACGGTGTGGAAAATATAGCGTCAGTGGGTAGCGGAGGAACGAACACACCGACGTGCTGGATCCCAATGGCCCCGTCACACCACCGAACAAGAAAGCCGACATTTGATACGCATGGATCTGACAGATCGCACACATACATCGACCACCGAAGCTCAACAGTTCGGGTGTGTGGCAAACACCCAGCCTCCGCACGGACGGTCCGGCACTGTCGGCAGCAGCGGGGCATTTTTGCATAGCGCCCACTGCTTCGGCTACCTTTGATTGTACAACACCGGCGTCTGTGACTGCGATGTTGCCAAGAACGTCGCGCATGGAGGAACGAATGGCAAGGCATTGGGTTTTCCGATGAATCCCCCTTAAGCGTGCAGCACCATGATGGACGAATCCGTGTCTATAGAGGTAATGCGGCGACCGGCTGAGTGAGTTCTGCATTATGCTGCGCCGTACAGGCCCGGCACCCGGCGTTATGGTATGGGGTGCCATGAGATTCCACTCCCTCACGCGCCTTTGAACAGCCATCGTTACGTCACTGAGGTGTTGGAGCCTGCTTTTGTACCATATTTTCAGGGATTGTATGGCGGCGTTCACCAACAGGATAATGCGTGACCTCATGTGACACGCAACGTCTATAACCTCCTGGATCGCCACCATGTTGTGCCACGTCTTCGTTGGCCCGCGCGGTCCAAGAATATGTCGTGTATTGAACACGTGTGGTCCATATTCGCCGGACGACTGGCACGCCAGTGACCACCCCCGGCTACAACGGAAAAACTGTGGCATCGTATCGAATCTCCATGGACGGGCATTCCCCAAACACACACCCAACATCTCTTCCGCTCGATGCCGGGCCGTGTAGCAGCTGTAATTGACGCCTATGATGGCTACACCAGATACTTACTGCTATGTGTTCCCCTCGTGTCACCATGCTGTATTTGTAAACGATTAACCCTTGTAGCATCTGCTTTCTGTACAATAAATATGGCTTTGATATCTCTTGTCTTTCGTGGTGTTGCACTATTAATGGTCGGCAGTGTATTTCCAAGGAAGACGTTACAATGTAAAGCAGCGTTCGCAGACCTAGAACTACGTGGACTGATGGTGCTAATTTACCATTAGTGATAAAGGCAACGAATTGTCAGAGATAAAAAATCATTCAACGGAACTAGAGAAACGGTGAAAGTTTTTAAGTAATCAGTGTTAATTTTAGTTTTTCTTTTTAATTTCTGTTCTTACTGTCTATATTTATGTGGGGTGCCTCACCAACCTGAACACACACTTTTGGGTATACATGTGCAACTTGAAAACGAAAAAAAAAAATAAGTAATTTAAAGTCGAGGAGATAATTTTATGTCATCCTGTAAACGAAGTACAAACATCGTGCGTAGCTGTGCTGTGATAAACTGATGAGATTAAAACGAAGTAAAAATAATGCATAAAACTTACTTTTATGGAGGAAAATCACTACAACATATCTCAATATATTATTATACAGAACTATCTCCCATTAAAAGAATAGAACTTTAATTTGTAACTTTCATTACCGAGAACTGAGGCGCAGTGCTAAAATATAATCACATTAAGATCAATTTCCAAAAGTTGCGTCCATTCCGATTTCCGAAATAGACCATTAGCCGTGGCATAGTCGAATCGCAGCGGGTTTCTGACCCCCTGAATTTCTTATTACGCTTGGCTATTACAGACTTCGATCATCTATCTCTGATCTTGACGGTTTCCATGGCGACGACCCCCACTGACAGAGCTTCCCGTGAGTCCTGACGGAAAATGAATGTGGTCAGTGATGCTGACGGCCCTATTTATTGTGGACGCGACCAGTCTTGAGTTGCTACCACGAACACTCACTCGCCAGTCACTTGCTATTCATGAGATGTCAGAAGGAGTCAACTCTGGTCCCGCCTTGTGACATCGGAGACCTGACTGCACACGCACGCACTCCAGACATCGCTCTGTCCACCGGTACCAGCATGGAAGACGGACAGTTTAAATAAAGAAGCAACCACTATCTACCACTCTGACAGACACGAAATGCAAAACACTAAATGCTGAAGTGCTTCTGAAGACATCTGCGTGTTTAAACGTTTGCTATGAGAATGCGATTTTACAAATTAGGCCACGTGACATGTCATAGCTGTGAAATTAATTTCCGAATGTTCAGAAGTTAAAGAAAAAAATACAGAAATTCAACTTCCCACGTAACGAAATATAATGAGATTTTGCCTTTTCTTTGTCAATTCATCTGTCCGTACGCTCTTTTCAGCGCGAATTTTGGCATATGTACATTTCTTAGAAGCCTACATGCCTGCCTTTGGACATGATTTCTCCGTATCTAGAAGTCGAACTGAAAACAATTGACTTGTATCGGATGTATAGAATCATTACCAAAATTTTCTAACTTGTTTGTCTGTCCGACAGACTATTACCATAACTGATAATAATTTATTTTGTAGAGGAGGGACAAATATCCTTTCAATTTTGTTAAAGTAGGATTGTTGCAGTTGATGCTAATTATATGCATTACACTTGAAAGAAAACCATTTGAATTCCATGGAAGTCCAGACTGGCCGTCTTGTCTAAGCGCTGGCTTTTTAGCATTCATCTTAGATGGGCCCGGGTTTGAGTCCCGAATGAGTCACGGGTTTGAGTCCCGAATGAGGCACGGGTTTGAGTCCCGAATGAGGCACGGGTGCTGCGTTTTTTCTTACAGCACTAGCTTCATTCCTCCCCTGCAATAAGGGGCCCCAAAATAGGGACGGACGACTGCCTATAGCCATAGAATTGCCCACGTTAGTCGTTAAACCTCGAAAAAGGAAAGTCACGGCTTTCATGGAAACTTCCTTTGACAAAAAATAATAATAATAATAATAATAAAGCAGAAGAGCTGTTATATTCTCTCTCTCACTCTCTTTCACACACATACACACACACAGACATAGACGAGCAGTGTCGTCTCCTTTGTTCAGGTGTATGGTGATTCACTGCTATATCAGCACAGAAATTTCTACACGTTTCTTTTCCTTTTGTTTCGGGATTCAACAATCCAGCATCCAGGGGCGCCCATAGTTTAGTTTTCAGGAGAGGGCAAACAGAAACTGTAAACATATACAAACACCATATGCAAATTTCGCCGTGCCTTCTTGTTATCTAACCTTTTTTAATACACTCTCAACTCATAAATTTAATTGGAAACCAGAACAGCCAAAATCTACATAAAAAAGACGGATAAATGACATTTCACAGCATGTTAAGACAATTTCTTTGTCGTTCGTTTGGTCGTTTTGGCCATGAAATGTCAGATATCACTTAATCGGTCATCAAGGATGAAAAAATACTCTGAAGACAAATTTCAGGGAAGAATTTCCAGAAATATTTGTCCAGCAGTTAATGGCTGCTGCAGATGATGATATAATTTTAATTATTTCGCCTTTCATGCTTTCTCACACCCTACTGTACGTACGCTGACCTCCAACATGCAATTGAAAATTGTACTATTACTTTCTACCGTAAATAGCTCTTTTTGTTTTACTAGGAATTCCCTATTTTTTATGCTTAAACCCGTATCCAGAAGTTTTACAGAAAAAATAGCAATCACAATTGCTATTTTTACCAAAATTGCAATTGTGATTGTACTGTACAAAATGCAATAACGCAGTTTACATACAGTAAAAGCGGGCTCTGACATCCTGGCTTTAAACGACATTTTGGCTGTAACATCACAATGTAAGTTATGATGTTACGGCTGAAGTGTCCTTTGGATCCCAAGAAACTGTCATTAAATATAATGTTTAACTACCCTGTTTATGACATAAGTCATCATCACTATCGTTTTCCTTTCAGTTCTTATCATTTGTAATGCAAATCTTGGAAATCTAACATAAAATAATAAACGCAGGTCTTTCGGCTGTCAGTTGGGTATTTTTAAAAGGGAACAATGACGCCATTGAGTCCAGTAAGTGAGCAGTTTACAAACAACTCAATCAGAAAGAAAATATTGATTTTTCAAAACTGTACCGGCCAATTACAGCACCCAGAGTAACATGTCATCAGGAGTTTAAAACATGAATTCCACAAGCTAATTTTAACGACAATAATACAATGCATAAGTCATTGACGATCAGTCTGATTGAAAAAATTGCTTTATGAGCTTGCTAGGTATCATTGTTATTTTAAGCAACGTATATAAACAAATGGAAAAAAAAAAAAAGTAACGAGTTTCGGTTTTCATCACGTAGGTGCATATTTATATCAAGAGCAAGAATTGCAGCCAAAGACGACAACGACCTATCATTCAGCAAGGGGCTAAAGGTTCTCACCTCAGGGTTCTATTTTGAGACATTTGTGTAGATGAATTCGGAGTGTAGATGAAAATTTTTAACTACAAACGGATTTTAAGATCTCAAAGAAATAAAAAATTTTGGTGGAAATATTTCTCGTAAAGATGAAGAAAAATAACCCTAAAATGCGAAGAAAGATGTTCCTGGTGCAAAACATGCTGTAGGACCTCTAGAGAATAGCATCGAGTGACTGTTGAACAAAGGAAATGGACAATAAATATTGCAAAAAAATGCTGTTACAGAAGACAACCTTGAATGTCTTTGCTTCAGAAGGAAAGCAAAGGAGAATCGAATTTCTTTGCACCTTCATAAATAATATCTTATTTGGTATTATTCATGTATTCATTCCAGAAAACTAGTCCAGCTATATTTTATGTCTGTGTTCAGAAAATTATTAGTGTACTGTAATGTAATTTTCATATGGTAAAAAAAATGTCAATTACGCTGTCGCACTCTGCTTTAGACAAAGATATACAAGTGTGCATGATTTGTTTTTTTAAAAACCTCTCTACGCATAGTATTATAAGTGAGTTCTTGTTTTAAGCATTTATGCCCTTGTAGTGTGTTCCGATTCAAGTCAGCTTTGCGTAAAACAACATTCAGATATAACGACGTGAATATCGTGATGCCCTGGTTGAGGCTTTAACAGAGTTCTATCACATATGCTGTACACTAGGTGACGTCTTTATTCAGTACGGTTAGATCAGATCATATGTAGAGGATTTTAGGAATGGAGTGTCTCACCCCAGGTCTTAAACAATCCTTAGAAATAGGAAGCTAGGAGATTTGAACTAGAGTGCCGGTAGGAAAGTGACACGGAAGCGAGGTAGAAAGGGGGAGAAAGACGCCCTTATTTATTGCCGGGGGGCCAGTTCCCGGGGCCCGACGGCTTAACGTGCCCATCCGACGCACGGCAGATATTTAGTGGTTCGAGCGTTCATACCTGCCTGGGATCGAACCTGAGGTCTTCTCCGTGGCAAACACTAACGTTGACCACTAGGCCACCCGTGACCCACTTCAGTACGGTTAGCTTTAAAATTTATATATATATGGTGTGTATGATGCTGCCTATTAGCTGGGTGGGCCTTGTGTGGCCCTTTTTTCCTCTCTCTCTCTCCCCTTTTGGCCCGCAGTGCTCAAATGTTCTGATTTTTTAAAATTTACTTCTCTGTTTTTTCCTATCGGGCGTCTAGCTCAAATCTTCTAGATTCCTATCTCTAAGGGAAATTTCGTAAAAAATAAAACAAATTTTTCTGGCGGAACAAAAACTTTTTTTTATTAATTTCCCTTCAAAATTCATTAAAAAATGACAAACACACAAAATAGACTCACATGAATAAGTTTAAATACATTGAGAATGCAAAACAATGAGAATGCAAACTACACTCTCTTATCATTGTTTCTGTCCTAGTGAAACCCGAACAACGTCTCTCCCTCACTACCACCAAACCTTCTACCTCTGCATCCGAATGCCGATGACACGGAACACTTACTTCGAAGAGTTGGCGAGGCTTCAGCAACCAAGTCTTAAAAAGGAAAAATATTTTTCACGCGCATACATACATCCTCACCGCTGTCAGTTGGACGCGATGTCGGAGTCCCAACACGCCCCCCCCCCCGGGCATCAGTGGACATCTCATTCAACGTGGTTGGTGCCTTTTTCGAGATTAAATAAAGAGAGGTTGCAACACGTGTCGTAAGCAAATAGGAAAGGGCACTTTTGAAAGGTGAAATGGACCCTATCTTGAAATTGTACTTAGAAATTAATGAGGAACATTTCAGAATAGAACAAGCAATGCTTTCCAGATCAAATGATATTTCATGCCTAAGAAAAGCAACACTTTTAAATTATTTATCCCGCGGGCCGAATTGAACACACCGGCGGGACGTAATTTGCCCATTTTTGCCTAAGGGTGTCAGACACTCGCTTCCTAAAATTCCTCTTTATACATTCATCCACTTACTCGATGCGGAACTACAGAATTAATTCACATTTAAACACTAGCATAGTAAAGTATTTTAGATCACAGATCACGTAAACAAATAAATTACGGAATCTCCCCGGATCAATTTCATTTATAAAGTTTTTGCAAATATCAAAATCCACAAACACGATCATGTTTATTTATAGAAAGGTAAAACAATGTTCTTATGAGATTACCAACTAATGACGAAGGGGAGGAGGAATCACATTTGTTCGGAGTTGTGACTTTTCTCATAGCTCAAGGGTAACGTCAAAAGAGAGTACTCGAAACAACATTATTCAGACATTTGCCGTTTTTCCTAATAGAGACTTATCCATTCAAAAACTGGTCAGTCCACAGAAATAGATTTCATTTAAGATCAATTAGAAAATGAGCCGACCAAGTTGACTCGAAAGGAAATTTGACACACGTCTCCATCTCTGCTGCATGAAGTCAGATTAACAACGAACATTTCAATGAACAAGTGTTGTTCTCCGTGACGAAGTTCACTGTGAGCTGGAAAAAAATGTGAGCTTTGAATTCCCAATAGCAATGCTGCTCCCGTTCATGGGCTAGCGCAACAATTCATAACTTAACACGCTTTTAAAAAAAAAAAAAAAAAAAAAACAATAAACAAGAAAAAATGGAGAAAAAGACGGTCTGCTTACATACTTTAGCATTTAATGCTATAACGAAGTAAATTTCTCCGTCATTTCTATCCGCGCCAGGATTCGAACCCGGGTCCCCTCATTCCGGAATAAGTCACTCTACCAACTGAGCTACGCGGACGTTTTATTCTGATTCCTATCTGCCTTTATGTCGTGTGCGTCCTTCTGGCAGGTACGTCACATCTCCTGGTACGTTACATCATCTCCCCCTTATTTTTTTTTGTTTTCTTCGAAGTGCTGGAGAAGGGATTCTCTTATTTTTCCTATCTCGCGGTGTGGAAATAACATCACACCAATGCGAGATTTTGAACGGTCGGGTCATCCGGATAGTTCGGGCGCCATTATAACGAAGTAAATTTCTCCGTCATTTCTGTCCACGCCAGGATTCGAACCCCGGTCCCCTCATTCCGGAATAAGTCACTCTACCAATTGAGTTACGCGGACGTTTTATTCTGATTCCTATCTGCCTTTATGTCGTGTGCGTCCTTCTGGCAGGTACGTCACATCTCCTGGTACGTTACATCATCTCCCCCTTATTTTTTTTTTTTTTTTTGTTTTCGAAGTGCTGGAGAAGGGATTCTCTTATTTGTCCTATCTCGCGGTGTGGAAATAACATCACACCATTGCGAGAGTTTGAACGGTCGGGTCATCCGGATAGTTCGGGCGCCATTATAACGAAGTAAATTTCTCCGTCATTTCTATCTGCGCCAGGATTCGAACCCCGGTCCCCTCATTCCGGAATAAGTCACTCTACCAATTGAGTTACGCGGACGTTTTATTCTGATTCCTGTCTGCCTTTATGTCGTGTGCGTCCTTCTGGCAGGTACGTCACATCTCCTGGTACGTTACAATGCAAAGGAATAGAGAACATTCAACGGAGTATTTGTAAATTACATAACTTGAGTCTCAGCGGGGCTGTTAGTAATCAGTGGAAGCAACGGTGGAGCAGGTGTTTGGGTGCGGAGCGAGACGCCTTTTTTCCCTCTTCTTTTGCCTCATGGTTTGTCAATCCCCATGTTCGGGTTCTATCCTGTGTGGGCGCAGCATACCGCACACGTTTTATCCAGGACACTAACCTGATCCAACTCCGACGATTAACCAAAAACCTCAGCCACTGACCATTTGGCCACTGCGTGGCAGAGATTATTTTGGATGCGTGAATTCTGGCAAATTGTCGACTCCTTAATGTGAAATTCTTAATATTCATAAGACGTAGGTTCTGCACTTTTGATTAATCCTCTTTGTTACCACTGAGACAAAAATATATTTTGAGAAGGACAACTTTTGGTGTAATTCACAGTGATCCAAAAAAAACTCACCAGTTTATGGTTACCTAAACATTTGGGGAACTGCTCTTGGTGCATTTCACAGAAACGAATTGGAAACTGCTGCGAGGAATGTCGCAGAAAGTAACTAAAGGAAATTCTGGCTAATGGAGAAGACGTAATCATTTCCCCGTGATTCGTCAGTCATTTCATAACATTGCTGTTCTTATGGCTCAAAAGTAATCAGTGATTTAATACAATAGCTTCTTGTAACTTCATTGTCAAACCTGTTCCATTTTGTTTCATCCTTTCTACGTGATTTGTCAGTCATTTCATAACCCTGCTTCTTGTAACTTCATTATCAAACCATGCTTTTTTGCACAAACTCCGATCCTAGTCTACATACTGAATGCTCGAGTAAGCCATTGTACAATAATACTTTGTCTCTAGAATCAAAATAATAAAATCAAGCATTTTTACAAATGAGAGTTATTAAATCAGACTTTTCTGTTAATCAATACCGAAATAAAAGCATAATTCAGCATGCTACATGTTTTTTTCTTCATGTTGCGAAATGTTTCCGTTGGGCGAAACCAGTGATAATTCTTGATATAAACCGACGCAAACGAGGGGCAACGAACTGAATGGGTGTCATCTGCAAATTGTAAATTATCTTTTTATTGGCTTTGCCTTAGAGCAGTACTGAGCTCTCTTTGCCGGCGTCAGAGTCAAAAGCCTGGTTCTCCGCTCACGTGGGATGACATATTTTTCTTTTTATACACTCTCCCATGGGATACTTTGCATACTTGGCCTAGTCATTATGCACACTTAATATCTTCTCTTAGCCCTTCTTTCCCTCTCTTTAACATATCGGTATCTTTATTTTCCGACGCTAAACGTTGGCCATGTTGTTGCGTGGGTGTTCTTCTACATCAGCACTAATGGTTTAATCAATAAGTTTCCACGAGAACGAAGAATAGACACTGGAAGGCGAGGTCAAACTTCCGCCCGCTTTTCCACCGGCGGCTTCTCCCTCTGCCGTAAGGAAATTTTCTCAGATCTCAGCAAAGAAAGCAGGAAAAATTGCGTTCAGATGTTGTTCCTCTCACTGCTCAGTTTTTCTGGAAAACTTGTTGATTCCGTAAAACTTTCCATGAAGATCTGTTCAACGCTCACTGAAAAAGAAGGACTCCATACCGCTTTTATTTTACACACCATTTTTAGCTGCTTCATTCTTGGTCATCACCTTCGTGCATGTCTTTTGAAGTATTAATCGAAAAATGTTGCGTTTGTGGGGCAACTTTGTCCAGCATTCTTTCTGTGGATACGATATTTCCCCATTTTGGGTTGGATTCGAAAATTTCTTTTGTCTTCGATATCTGGGGGAAACGAGAAGGATAGGATAATCCTTCTGTTTCCCAGTTTTTATTATCCCCAATTTTCCACCAGGGGGAGAAAATGTACTTCCGCATTTGTCACAATATCGGCACTTCGAAATGTCAGGTCTCAAAATTTCGTTTCGAGTTTGGATTGAAGGTTTAACGACTGCCGTGAGCAACTCAATGGGCTATAAGCAGTAGCCCATCCGTAATTTAGGACGACTGGTTCCAGGAAAGATAGTGAGACAGTGCCGTAGGATAAACACAATGTCCATGCCTCATTGTGATTCGAATCCGGACTGTTCACAGACGAATGGTCATTAACCAGTGATTAGACCCCTGCAGCACCGGGGCGGCGTTTCGAGTTTGTTACTTAGAACCCTGACCTTACCATGCACTTTTTTTGTTGCACATCTTTGCTTGTAGGCGGCGATGTATATTTCTGGGCGCTACAGCAGAAATGCCCGTTTGTATTTTCATGATATATCTACTTCAAAAAGTTTGATTTAAAAAATTCCTTTGCTTCGGGCAGCTGTGATGTTATTTTCACATATTCCCAGTCTTTCTCAGACAAAAACCTTTGCTATTGCTTAGTGCAGATTTCTATTTTTTCGTGCATAGTATCATCATTTAGAGATCCAACTGAAAGCATAATTCCAACATCAGATGGCTGTAGCCGTTAGCACTTTATCCATACTCTTTCCGATTTCCTCCGTACAGAAGGGCTCCTCTTCTGCTCCATTTTTTTTCTTTTTTAGATTTAATCATCCCCATAAGTATCAAAGGGCTATGAGGAGTCGCGCATCCCTAATTCAAAGCCACTTATACCATGGCAGAGAGAGAACTAATACCGAAAGACAATCACAGCATCTATGTCTTGCGCCCTGATTCGAACCTACACTCAGAAGTACGAGAAGACTTGACTATTGGACAACATGAATTTGTTCACATCTCCGTTTCTGAAAGTTGGAGCTGATACCATGGCCAAGACTATCCACACATTTTCCAGCTTTTCTTAATATAAGATTTTCCCCGCTAGGTGACATAAATGTATATTTTTTTTAGTGCTATACCTCCGTTGCTGGAAATATAATGATTTTTATAGGAGATCTGTAACCATATTTACATTTCCCATGCATTTTCCATTTATCCCGAACCCAAAATTTTGCCACGACTAAACAAAAATATGCTTTTTCAGTTTGCGCGATACTACAACTCAAATTGCTAAAATGCTCTTTATATTAGATATCTGCGAAAATAAAATAAAATCATTGTTCAGTTCACCAGCCACAATTTTATCACAGGCGATGTAAACGTATCAGATATCTCTTCCAGTAAAAGTCAGAATGGAATTTTTAAATCGGAGAGCTGCAATCATTACCAAGATAATTAACACATTTTCCGAATTTTCTTACGCACAATTTCTCCTCTGAGTGGAATTGTTATTATTCATATTTGGTAAAATACTTGTATTTTGTCAAAAATGAAAAAGAAGTGCTAGAAAACTTTCATTTCCTTGAAACAATTGATAACATAAATTAAGGTACCGTACCCCAGGCACTGGCAGATCCATCATGGGGCGATCCCACCGCCATTCCGTTATTTAAAAATAAACAGATATGATTTTTTTTTAAATATGCAAGTAAAATATTTTGAATTTCCTGTTAAAAATCGACTGAAACAAAAGTTTATCAAAAAAATATTTAAAAAGAAAACGAACGGCACTGTGTCCTATAGATACAAAACTATATACTATACACCGATGAGCCTTTACAGTATGACCACCCCCAGCCTAGAGAAATGAGCGCACTTGGAGACCGAATGGTGGCGCTGATGATGATGATCATGATGATCATATGTAGAGGATTTTAGGAAGGGAGTGTCTGACCCCAGGTCTTAAATAACCTTTAGAAATAGGAAGCTAGGAGATTTGGGCAAGATTGCCCGATAGGAAAGTGACACGGAAGCGAAGTAGAAAGGGGGATGAAGACGCCCTTATTTATTACCAGGGGGCCAGTACCCGGGGTCCGACGGCTTACCGTGCCCATCCGACGCACGGCGGATATTTAGTGGATCGAGCGTTCGTACCTGCCTGGGATCGAACCTGAGGTCCTTCCCGTGGCAGTCACGAACGTTGCCCACTAGGCCACCCGCGGCCCGTGGCGCTGATGAAGTTCACAGAGCAGTATATATACAACCCGAAGAATGGGAAAAGCTGCCGATTTATCGGAGTTTGATAAAGGATAAAATTGCGATTTCACGGCGCCTCGGAACTACGATCTCGGAAACTGCACAGCTTGTGAGTTGTTCACGTGCTGCTGTAGTGAGTACGTATCAAAAGTGGTGCATAGCAGAGTTGGAAACGGGTCAAACATTTAGGACCCGGACCCGACGTCCCACAACTGGACCCGATCCGGACCCGTAACTGACCCGGACAAATCTACTTTTAACTATAAATTCTAAACTCAATTTATATATATATCATCATCATCATCATTGTCAACCATTATCAATCCACTGCTGGACGAAGGTCTCCCCAAGTTTCCTCCACAACGGTCTGTCTTGTGCCAGTCTCCTCCATGTCACCCCTGCATACTTTCGAATTTCATCCACCCATCTCCCATGTGGTCTTCTTCTGGGTCTTTTCCTGTCCCTTGGAATCCAATCTAAAATTTCGGCTGTCCATCGATGATCTGTCCTTCTGGCAGTATGTCCAGCCCATTGCCATTTCAGGAATTTAACTCTGATCATGATGTCTTCCACTCTTGTCATTTTTCGGATCCACGAGTTCCTCTTCTTATCTCTCCTGGTTACACCAAGCATGCACCTCTCCATGCTGCTTTGAGTTGTCTGCAGCCTTTGTATGTCTCTTTTAGCTAAGGTCCACGTCTCTGCACCATACGTAAGCACTGGAAGGATGCATTGATCAAACACTTTTCTTTTAAGACATAATGGCATATTGCTCTTGAAAATTATGCTGTTTCTTCCAAAAGCTCTCCAGGCAAGTTTTGTACGCCGATTAATTTCTTCATCAATGTGACCCTCACTTGATATCTGCTGTCCAAGATAAACGTACGTGTCTGTTATCTCCAGCTTTTCTCCATCAATCGATAAATCTTCATTTCTTGTAAAAGCATTGAACATCACTTTTGTCTTCTGAAAGTTCATTTTTAATCCCACTTCTTTACTCTTGTCAGCAAGTTCCTGGATCATACTCTGCAGCTCTGATGGGGTAGTTGCAAAAATGACTACGTCATCAGCAAAACGAAGGTGGGTTAGATAATCTCCATTAATCTTTATCCCCTTGTTTTCCCAGCTCAGTGACTGAAAAACACCCTCCAATATGGCATTAAAGAGCTTCGGAGATGTGGTGTCACCTTGTCTCACTCCCTTTCCAATTTTTACGTGTGTTGTATTTTCAAACAGCCTAATCTTTGCACTTGCATTTTCATAGATGTTATTAATAATATTAATGTATGCATCTTCAATACCGCAGGTTTTCAGAGCCATTGTAACTGCTGATGGTTTCACCGAATCAAAGGCTTTTTCATAATCGATAAAAGCCATGCACAATGGAAGTTCATATTCCCTCGCTCTTTCAATTAGTTCTCTCAGCACGTGGATATGATCTATTGTGCTGTAGCCACTCCTGAATCCAGCTTGTTCTCTCGGTTGAGCCATGTCCAGTGTTACCTTCAAGCGGTGTGAAAGAACTTTAGTGAAGATTTTATAAACTACTGATAGGAGGCTGATAGGTCTGTAGTTTCCGAGATCCTCAATGTCACCTTTCTTATGTAGCAGGATCATTGTAGCGGTGTTCCAATCCTCAGGAATATTCCCTTCATTAAGGCATCGAGTGAAAATTTGGGCGAGTACTGTTTCGATTTCTCCACTTGCTTCTTGTATGATGTCTACAGTAATTCCATCTTCTCCTGGAGCTTTTCCTCGCTTCATGTTCTTGATTGCATGTGCAACTTCTGCTGGAAGGACTGGAGGAACTCTGGTACTGGTATCTTTCATGATATATATATATGAAACCATCAGCAGTTACAATGGCTCTGAAAACCTGCAGAAGATGGCTAAGCTTGTTCCTTTTCTATGCGCTGTCTATGCGCTGTTTTTTCAAAGTAGTTAAGTTCTTAATAACTAATTAATTATGCACTTAAAGCACTGCTGAAATACTTTGTACATATTGCAACTAACTGTTTAAGGTATATAACTTTCACAAAGTTTTCTTTAGTTAATTATTATCTTTAACTTATTCTCGTTTTCGTGCTGTCATAAGTTGTAGAGTAGGGGGTTTTAGACTCAAGTTTTCTTTCAAAAATCTGTTCGTTAAAAATTAATATTTCCTTTTTTAATTGCAATGTAAAAATTTGGATTTCTTTTGCATTGATTTTCAGGTTTAAATTCTCTCTCAAACGAACTTGGAATTTCGTTATGGCTGAAAATCATTTCTAATTATTATGTCACTCTCACAGCTTGAGTTCTCTTTAATCTTCTTCTCTCTGTTTAATAGTAACAGATGAAGAGCATGGGTCGGGCCAGGAAGGTTAATGGATGCAAGCGAAATTGTTAACTAGTGCTAGGTCATGCAACTCTACGGAGGACATGACATATATATATTTGTTAAACTATTTTAGGTGGGAATGTTACTTGCATCTATGGCCTTGCAGAAACCCATTTCCAACTAGGTCTTTGTGGAAGTGAGAAAATGCAGAGTTTTTGCTGGTCCTTGATAAAGCCAAGGCTCAGTATTCTCGACACCTTCTACATTCAGTTGTTTTATTTTATTTTTTTATCTTTTCTCCTTTTACTCACACAGGTAAACCTTTTCTATGTTGTACTAGGTGTGAGTCAAAATTATATATGTATTTTTTTGCTTAGGTATCTTCTTTATAGAATATAAAAGTAATATATATATTCATCCCAATAACTGCTTGATATTTAATAATTGAAATCCTTTTTTAATTATAAAATTTGGTTACTTGCTAACTTTTAGCGCCATTTTTAGTGCCACTATTTTGCGTAATCCAGAAGTAATGGTTGACTATGACCGTGACCATGGAGTATATTACAAATTGGAATCATTATTTACGAATATAGAAATGTATTTTTTTTAATGTATTTAGATTGTTCACTCTTTCCACGCTTTGATGGAGGTGCACATACTTTCATATGGTCCGTTAGATTTTTGGTTCCATAATCTTTTATTACACCGTCGACATCTTTCTTTGTAATTATACACTTTCCACATTTTGAACAACAAGCAAGACCAAACAACACAGAATTATTCACCGGTTCTTTAATGAGACGAAACAATTTCCAGCATTTACTCTTCCCCTTGTGGTTTTCAACAAGCACGTATTTGTTGGCCTCGACGCCTTTCTCAACCTCCTTCATATTAAATCCATCCATATTAACAAGTAAGGAGTTAATTTCCACATGACATGTCATGGGAACGGGATGTTAGCACATCAATCGAAAACCTCTGAATGCTCAATGTAAAAGATGCGATGTGAAAAGTAACTCTTAGTCATACAGTGAACTTCGCACGGAGAGAGTTAATCAGCTGAGAAGCAGGCGAATGGCGTTTGCCTCTACCTTGCCCTGGACAATCGCACTGTAAAAGAACGCAAAGGAAGTATCTTTTTACGTTATAGTGTGTCTGACATTGGTCTGTGGAAATCTTCGTTGCTTTAAGAAAGAGACGACAATATTTTTGCATGGCAAATCATTCACTCCGTGGGCACCTGTATCGACTACAGAATTCCACAACGCGCATTTTTCTTTGGAAAATATTTTTCACTTTTCAAAAATAAAACGGAAATAAAACCGGGCCAAAATCGGGTCAGGAACATCATGACCCGACCCGTTGCACCTGGAAGAAAGTGTTGACCCGTTTCCATCTCTGGTGCATAGATGGCCAAACGACGAACCGTCGTCCAGCTGTGTGTCGTCCGAAGCTCGTTGACGCCAGAGGGAAGCGGAGACTATCGCGCATTACTCACAGCGACCGCAGGGTCCACAGTGCAACAAATCACCCGCAGCTACAAAAGTTGTGATCAGGGCAATGTGCCACAGCACACAGTCCATTGCAGCCTTCTGTGTATGAGCCTGCGTAGCCGAAGACCCAGTCGGGTCCCCATGCTCACTGCGCGTCATCGCCAACAACGCATGAAATGGGACCAAGATCATCGAGATTGGACCGTGGATGATTGGGAGAAAGTAGCCTGGTCTGACGAATCAAGATTCCTGGTGCATCACGTAGACGGCCAAGTGCGGATACGACGATTACCAACGGAGGCTATGGCACCTGGATGCACTGTTGGGCGGAAATAGGAGCCGGCGACGACGGTGTTATGCTGTGGGCGATATTTTCTTGGGACACTTTAGGCCCCATTATCCCAACGATGTTCAGATCCCTGACAGCTGTCAGGTATTTGAACATCGTTGCGGACCAAGTTCACCCATTCATGGCAACTATGTTTCCTGCCGGGGATGGCCATTACCAACAGGATAATGCGCCATGCCATACTGCCAGAATCGTCAAGGAGGGGTTCGAGGAACATGCTGGTGACTTCCTGTTAATGCCCTGGCCTCCAAATTCACCTGACATGAATCCAATCGAACATTTGTGGTTCGACTTGGAAAAGTGGGTTCGCGCTAAATCACCACCACTCCGAAATGTACGGGAACTGGAGGACTTGCTGTTGACATTATGGTACCAGATATCTCAGAATACCTATCGCCAACTCATTAGTTAGGTGGTCATAATGTAATGGCTCATCGGTATATATATGTATCAAATTTTTCTCTGTCTCCGTTCCATTGTTCTAGATCCGCCTATGACTCCAGGGCCGGATTTTGGTGATCGTAGGCGCCAGGCACTTTTATTCCTAAAAGCACTAAAAGTGGGTAAAATATTTCTTCTATTTTAACACTTTGACAGCGAATCAATTCAATTGATGTGATTTAAGTTTCAACTATTATACATAATAAACCACGTCAATTAACGTAAAGGCCATCACTTCGGTTCAGAAGCCATCTTTCTAGAACAGCCGCTAGATAGCATACTCCTTTTAAACTGAAGCTCCCAAAGTCGATCACGCGCACGTTGTCTCAGCCTCTTTTTTTCGTTTGTCACTGAACAGCGTTTCGAAGAGTGTGAAGCGTGCGTGCCTTGGAGAATAATCACGTTTTGAACTTCAGGATATCAAGAGCTATCAAATATATGCACTCAACTATGAGCCAAAACAGCATATCCAATTTTTTGATCTGTTGTATATTGAGAGTGATATTACTCGTAATATGGACTTCGAGGACGTTATTCAAGATTTTGCTGCAACGAGAAACCTAAACAAAAACCTTCTTTACAATAGTTGCATTATTTTCCAGTCTAACAATCTTCTTTTTCACATCTTTTACATTTTCTCCTTCCTTCTTAGGCCCTAGGCACTATCTGTTAGAATTTATAAAAAGAAGCGCTCATTATTCCCGAGATTTTGGTGGCATCCTTCTTGTTTCGTTCTATGGCTGATTTCGACTGCAACTGGAATCGGAACCATCCTTCACAGTCGAGTCACGTGATTGTGACTAGACTGTGAAGTTGCTGTGAAACTTGTTGCTGTGAAACTTACTTTGGACGTCAACAGCGCGTAGCCAATGAAAGAAGGCACTTGTCGTGAGCTGGCTTGGAGGGTATATAAAGTGTGCTGTAGGCATTTTGAAAATATACCACTCGTTGCTGTCATGGATAAAAGGAGCGATTGATTTGCAAAAAGGGATGATTATCGGCTTTCGGTCCAAGGGTGGCAGTATTTTTGAAACAGCGCAGTTTGTGAACTGTTCGCGTACTGCTGTGGTTAAAGTGTATCGTGATTGGAGAAATGGCACCATTGCGAATAAGCGACGTGCAAACTGCAGAGCACCACGTGCCATTGATGTGAGAGGTGAACTTCGGCTGTGAAGGTGCGTGAGGGCCGATCGATCCGCTAGAGTGGAGCAACTCATTGGCCGAATGAACCAGGGGGCTACCGGAAGTGTGTTTAAAACGACAGTTCAGCGAACCCTGCTGCGTATGAGGCTCCGATGCAGACGAATGGTCACTACACGTATACTAACGGAGATGCATCGGCAGAAAAGGCTTACATTTGCACGGAAGTATCGGAATTGGACCCCCTGATTGGCAAAGGATTGCCTTCTCCGATGAGTCACGTTTTCTGCTCCATCAAATGGATGTTGGCGTATAAGGCGAGAAACATCGGAGAACAAACACTCTTCAACCATTGCTGAAAGAACACAAACTGGTGGGGGCAGCGCTATGGTCTGGGGAATGATTTCGTGGCATTCCCTGGGTCCACTCGTGCCTGTGAAAGGCACTACGGACCAAATTCGTTATGAATCCATCCTTGCAGACCACGTACGTCCATACTTGCTGATTGCCTTCCCTGAGGCAGATAAAATATTCCAGCACGACAATACAACGTGTCACACAGCTAGAGATGTCCGAGAGTGGTTGGAAGAGCATGGTGAAGACTTCAAAGTACTTCCCTGGCCCCTTAATTCCCCAGACTTAAACCCAATTGAGCATTTGTGGGACCACCTCGATCGTGCTGTTCGCTCTATCGATCCTCCACCACGCACCCTCCAGCAGCTGTCAGATGCACTGCAGTCAGCATGGCTCCACATACCTGTGAACACCTTCTAGCACTTTATTGGGTCACTCCCAGCCCGTCCAACCTCTGTCCGCACTGCACACGGCGGTTACTCTGGATATTAGCTGTTGGCCACAATAATGTGACTCGACCGTGAATAAACCCTCAATGAAAAACGTGTTTTAAACAGTAAAGATGAGTGACCGAAAAAGTACCGACTCTTCTCTCGGAGATGCAGATCTTGGGTGAGATTTGAAGCACAGTGTTCATATTTCGGTTCTGGTTCTCTCCCTTCCCTGTTGACTGTATCCCTAAACTAGAGATACGTGACCCTCTTTAGTCAGATGCATTAAGGTTTTATGCTTTCTGTTTACCACGGAGATTAATACAATTCAGGGATTAAGGGCCTTTTACGCGAAACTGGGAAAGTTTTTCGAACCGACAGATTCATCTGCCGAATAAATAAGAATTTTTATCCCTTTTGCCTGAAAATCCCAAACACTTACCGTAAACGACTCACTAAAGAGGCTTAACGGGTCAAATCGACTTTCCTAGACGCCCCCTTGAAGACAAAATTTTTTCCTCCGAACATAGTCACCGCATAAGTCTTCAGAGGATCACCATAAATTGTTCTTGCTAGAAAATAACAATTTTTTAGAGTTTATGCGCGGCTCATTAAAGTTTACAAAGGAGACTTCAAAAAAGCATTTTACTTCTTTAATCCCCGGTTAGTTCTGTGTATTGAAGCTCTGATGGCAAAAAGAAAGTAGCGTTTGTAGAAATTTTCACAAACCTTCGGGAACCCAAGCCCTGTCATTAGAATAGGGAGATGGGAACTAATAAGGGATTAAAGACGCAAAATTCAGTTTTGCAGTTTGCTTAATGAACGCTGATTTGCTGTTTTTGGCTTTTTATTTACAAAAATATTGAGCTTAAGTTTACGAATTAGCGTTCTACATTTCCTTTTCTATGTCGTAAATTTCTGATCTTCTGTCTCTTATTTAAGCGCATTTGCAATTTTCAAGCAACCAGTTAAATTCGTTAGCCTAAAAAATTAGCACCATCATGAAAGCTGCACAAAGAAGAATAAGCCTGACCGCTTTACACTTAGAAACATGGGGTAAAGTGATGAAGCACAATTTTCTTGTAGCAGGTTTTTCGGATTTCAGTTACTTCAAACAGTTTAATAACCTAATTCCTGATAACTTGACGATTTTCATGTCCTAGGACTAACAGCTACTAGGTTGAATGAAAATTAATAATCAAAAGACTATTTTTATACAGTTCCCAGATGACTTCTTTTCAGTAAAAAAATATTCAGTAGTCTTTAATGCGCAGTTTGCTCGTGAGTTTCTGTGAAAATGAATTTTCTCTGATCGTTCAGCTTGTCTGTCCGTCAACAGAAAGTAACTCTAGTTGAAAAAAAAACTTAAGTTCTGCATGTACGAGCGCATTTCCTTCATGAAATTTCCCTCTTCAAATGACGGGTTTTAAGTACGCTATCAAACACGGAAGCGCCTGCAAATGAGGAAATTTGCCAGGCACCACCTATTCCAAAGACAGGATGATTCGAGACGAAAATAATGTTGTGCGTTTAGTGGAATTGTGACGAATATCTCTAATTTAACCTTCGTTTTGAGTTTACATTCTTATGTAAATTTTGTTACTTCTCGGTTAGATTTTACTTACTGAACGGCACATTACTTCCTCGAATTTCTTAGTACATTTGGCAACGCTGACAGTGAGTCACTGTAAATAAAAAAGTACGTCGAATAAAAACTGTGTTGAGTACATGAAGAGAATAGAGATTGTTGAGATAGCTCAGATTGTAAGAGTGAGTAAATATTGTCGTCAGGTGATTTACTGATTGATTGCTAACTGGAAGAGCCGCCCCGGTGGAGCAGTGGTCTAAGGCGTTGGCCTCCGATCATTCGTCCGAAGGGGTCCGGGTTCGAATCCCGGTGAGGCATGAATGTTGTGTTTGTCTTACGGCACTGGCTCTCTCCCTTCCCTGGAACCAGTAACCCTAAATTAGGGACGGGCGACTGCTTATAGCCCATTGAGATGCTCACGGTGGTCGTTAAACCTCCAATAAAAAACAAACAAACTGGAAGCTACGCAAGCATTAAGCACCTCTGTAATTGCTACTACATACTAGTGCGACTTCTACAGTTTGGAAGAATAAAAGCGTTGGACTTATTAGGTAAGTTGCTCGTTGTTACAATTCTTGGCTGTTTTGTATTTTGTCCGTATTTATTGACTATATTATTTGTTCAATCAGTAATTCGAGAAAGACTAAAACTTAAAACGGTTACAGAATTTTGAGAGTACAGTGCACTTCGAACTGGTTTCCGACGGACGTGCCCCCAATGACGAATTCTACTTAGCACAATTGGAGAGCGTGCACTCTGAGATACTTCAAGTCTACCCAGGACTAGTAAGTACTGTAGACAGCAAGTATGCTTCCAGACAGCGCCAAATCTAACAGCGCATTCAGGATCAAACAAAAACCTAAAGAACTGGCATTTGAGCTGCTTTACTTATCCAGCGTATATCCGGAACTAGGTTCTTCCGACTGGCACCTCTTTCGTCCCCGTGGTTTACCATAGTAGTTTGAAATCTTTGGAAAAAGTAGAAAACGGATTTTTCAGCTGGAAAGACAAAGCATGGTATTGAAGAATCAATCTTAGGCATCTATCGTACCGATAGATGTCTACGAACTATCGAAAATGATGGTTTGTATTTCGCCGAGTAAGGTTCGTTATTTGCATTGCTACAATTGTTTCTTCAAACATGCAGTGAAACGCACGAACTTATGAATCATCCTGGTACCATGACAGATGTAAATATGTATATACCTAAGAACACTACTCTCCAAAAGAATCCGGACATACGTCGGCTTTTCATTGACTGTCACTCACCTCAACATTGTGTCGATCCACCTTTTGACTGCTATAACCCACTTTTACTAATGTGCGTTACACTGCAACTCGTTTAGTTCCTATTCCTTCAGCAGAACGGTGACCACCCCTACGACCGATGTGGGACGTTTTGCTTTCACCCAGCGTTGCGGTTCATTTCAAAGAAATTTCATAGGATTCAAGTCGAAATTCTGCGCTAACCAATTCAACATGTGCACATTCATGTTCAGGAATCAATTTGTAACAAAATCTGTGATATGGCAGGTAGAATTATCCTTCTGAAAAAAACATGACCTTGTATCAAAGAACTGCCAAGTCGTAGGAAAGGACAAATTGTTCAGATGGTTAAGGTAGCCATATGCACTCGTGGTTTCCGGCACAAACGCCAAAGATCAGGCAATACTACAAGAAGTGCTCTGCACACCACGACACCATCTTCTGCAAAATCCATTGTTAGCATAATACACTCCAGCAGCAGACAATCTTTAGGCATCTGCCACATCAACGCTTGCCCATTCGATCCGAATAGATTAATTACTTGAAAGACTCAATTTTTACAGCTATAGGAACCAGTCACGTCTTTCTGTACGCCCAGCAAAGACGCGACCGCTGAACTATCGGCGATGTTAGTCTTATCAGCCCCGCTTTCCAAGCATGGAACTTAGTATGTAGTATATTCGTACATAACAAACTCCTGCAGATGCTTGAAAATCCTAGTTCATGTTTTACAGAGATAACTGACGAGATGAGCTCACTACCCGTTCGAGTATCCTCTGGTTACATAGGGTGACGTTTTGTATTCTTCAGGTGCGTTGTCAACAAGCCAGCGATATGATATATGATAGTAACACCCCTCGGAAAATCAATCCATTAGCTCAGCACTAACTGTGGTGACTAGTATACCAGTTTAAGTCACGTATTTCGACTGGTGAGTCCTTGAACTACGACTTACTAAGGATGTTCAGATACTTTTGGAGGCTTATGTGCATACATCTTTAGGAGACTGCCCAAGGCAGACCGTTGTGAAAGAAACTTGGGGAGACCTTCATCCAGCAGTATTGATAATGGTTAACAATGATGATGATGCTGCCCGAACATCTTTAGCACACGAAGAGATGATTGGACTACCTATGCTGAAAGAGGGTTCGCTTTGATTGGCGGAACACGTAGGTTTCCCGTTGATTGGTGGTTAAATCACCCTCGATGACTATGACAAATGGCTGACTGTCATAGTCATCGAGTTGCGTCAGTCGTTCTATCACTTGATATCCGTCAGGAAGTGGCGTTCTGATGCTGACAGCCATCCGGCAAATCTGCTGATCATGTCGATCCGTAGTCACTCAAGGATGACGGCATGAAACAATTTCCCTTTTCCACAGGGGGCAACTGTTCGCACATCACGGGCTGCAGTTCACTTCATAGACCATCCTACATCATAAACGCTTATGAGACGACCTCGCTCAAACTAGCTGAGTTTTTTTTTTTTTTTTTTTGGTTGGAGGTTTAACGACCACCCTGAGCAACTCAATGGGCTATAAGCAGTCGCCCGTCCCTAATTTAGGGTAACTGGTTCCAGGGAATGGAGAGAGCCAGTGCCGTAAGACAAACACAACATCCATGCCTCACCGGGATTCGAACCCGGACCTCGTTCGGACGAATGATCAGAGGCCATCGCTTAGACCACTGCGCCACCGGGGGGGGGGGGCGGCCTCGCTGAGTTGATTCAACACCCATCTGCGACATGCAAACGGCATTACTCTTCGATGGTAACTAGATGCGGTTGGTAACAGGTGCGGTTTTTTTAATCGACACACTGTCCACTTTTCTCCAACCTTCCCTACATCTAACGCAATCTGTGCCATCCGACGCATTTCAAGTGTAGCCAGACATGCGATTAACCCTTCATTTGCGTACATTACTATCCCGCATTTTCACATTCATTTACATAAAGATATCTCAAATCCTTCGAGTGCAGCAAGTTTTTTTGGGGGGGGGGGGGAGGGGGTTGTATGATAAGTGCAACTAAATGTTAACTTCTGGTCACTTACGAATTAAATGGGGAATTCATCCACCCGTTTCAGACGAATAAAATTTTGAAAAGGGTGGATCAATCAGCTTCAACTTTTGTGTGCGAGGTGCTCTACTAGGACAAAATTTCATTTGAAATTCTTCAAAGGGTTTTGAGATATATTGAGCCCGTGTTATCACTTTATTGTGGGAGACGACGCGACGTCGAGCAGAGAGGAGACTGGCCGTAAACGCTGAGCTACAACTGCAGGAGATACCGACGCAACTCATGGATTATTCAAAAGCTATTGGTCGAGTTTTTTTTTTTTTTTTTTTTTTTGGGTCTTTTGATGCCAAATGTTGAAAATTCTTAAAATTTGGGGTGCTGTAGATGAAAAAATAGCCAATTTCAGCATTTCCCGGCCTTTTTTTTTCAGCAACGAATAGCCCGATGGAAATGAAATTTAGACTGATGGTTGTCGACGTTGCCACTAAGCGTGCGAAATCGTAGACTAAATGCTGCCAAATTCACTGAGTTATGATCTTCTGTACTTGAGCACAGGTACAACGTGGGTTTATCAAATCCCTACTTCCTCCATCCAGTTTATTACATTATTTTGCACCTGCGTCGTCTTCCAGATTTCATACGTGGGGAAAAGACCCAGCCATCATTTATAGCCCTTCTGGCTTGGAGCGCAGAAGGGTTATAGAAAATCTTCCGAATTGGGAAATTATTTGAACCTAATAATTTCCGTTGTAAATGCTATGTTTCCACAGCAAAGAAGCAGTTTATGTATTTGTAAGCTTACATGACATTATGGCTGTAATGTCACACGTTCAAAGCAATCTCATACTGGAACGTAGAAGTGCGTCATTTTAACATCTGCTTAGAAACAAGGAAACGACACCCCGGTGGCGCAGTGGTCTAAGTCGCTAGCATCTGATCATACGCCCTAGTTGGGTCCGGGTTCGAATCTCGGTGAGGCATGGATGTTGTTCTTTCGGCACTGGCTCTCAATGTGTTACTTGTCCAACACTGGCTTTCTGTGTACATTGGTCATCTAGCATACTGTAAAAACCATGTTTGATGTGTACTTGTTCACAATATGTAACTTGATCAATACTGGCTATATGTGCGTAAATTGATCATTTGGCATGCTGTTAACCATGTATGATTTGTGCTTGTTACTGTGAAATATGTTTGTCATGTTTGTACCACCAGGTCCAATAAATCATTTAAAAAAACAAGGTAACGAACATGTGACGTCACTTGATCAATACTGGCTATATGTGCGTAAATTGATCATTTGGCATGCTGTTAACCATGTATGATTTGTGCTTGTTACTGTGAAATATGTTTGTCATGTTTGTACCACCAGGTCCAATAAATCATTTAAAAAAACAAGGTAACGAACATGTGACGTCACTTTAGTTTCTGTCTTCGATTAAAATAAACAGCCTTTTAGAAACAAATGGATTTATAATAATTACATGATATTTTTATTAATTTGTCTTGCGCTTTACGTTGGGTGGGCTGAATAAATACGCAAAATTACGTTACACTCGTGTTTTAGTAATGTTATTTTGAAAGCACAACTGGCTGAGATATTCACCCTAGAAATGTATTAAACGTAATTTAACGCTTTAAGCGGCAGATGCACCTCAACCAAATGGTACCCCAAATTTTCTTCGCTCCTCAAACAGAAATGTCCACATAATGGCCTTGTTTTATGAAACTTACGATAAAAGCAAATCCTTGCCCTCTTTCTCATCCCATCAGTACCGACCATAAACCTGTCAGTGGTGTTAAGCGCTCCCTTCTAGTCCTTTATTCTTTGCTCCATTACCCAAGGCATGATAGGGAAGGGCTAGTTCCCAGCCCATTGACAAGCACGTCATGCCACGGGGGTAGAAACAAGTGAATCAAACATCTTCTCTCTCCTTTCTTACGTTCTACGTCATTGTTACAGCCCTTTTACCAGGTCATCAGTCAGAAAAGATTAGTGCCAATCATCTCTTAAAAGATCACGCCGTATATGTTTCTCTTATCTTTCATATACGAGTACATCAAAGTTAAGGGGAAAGCAACGCTTTTTGTTGCGCAGCTTTTTTCATTCCAGCCCATTTCTTTGGCAGCGAATATATTCGTTCGAGAAGAGCCGGCATCGTGCAGCTTTTGCAGTGGTCAGCAGGCAATTTCTTGGGACTGTTTGCACTCACCTAGAGGTTATTTTGTAAATGTCGGCTGTGTCCCAAGTGCTCGGTTGCAGAAGTCTCAGCCTCGGGTGAATGAAGCAGAAATAAGAAATGGCGCCAGGTAAAGACTAGCTTACTCGTATAAAACTTGTCTTTTCTAGTTTTACCAACTTTTAATGGGATAATTATTAATTAGGGACAGTGGAGGAATTAAAGAAAAACAACAACAACAAAAATTCACTGGCCCCACGGAGTAGTGCATACTAGAAGATGGTGAATTTAATATGCACACTGTATTACTTTTGTTGACCCCTATAAAGCGGGTTACAGTGAAGCACAAATTTTAAATTAGTTAAATAATATAGTACAAATATTTAGAATTTTTTTTATTGTGAATGTTTGACGACCACCGTGAGCAATTCAATGGGCTATAAGCAGTCGTCCGTCCCTAATTTAGTATCACTGGGTCTAGGGAAGGGAGATAACCAGCGCTGTAAGACAAGCACAACATCCATGCCTCACCGGGATTTTTTTTTTTTTTTTTTTTAATTTGAGGTTTAACGACCACCGTGAGCAACTCAGTGGGCTGTAAGCAGTCGCCCGTCCCCAATGTAGGGTCACAGGTTCCAGGGAAGGGAGAGATCCAGTGCCGTAAGAAAAACACAACATCCATGCCTCACCGGGATTTGAACCCCGACCCTACACGAACGAATTGTCATAAACCACCGCTAAGACCACTGCGCCACTGGAGTGGCTGAAATATTTTCACTCTAATTACAATTTGTATCCCAACTAATGAATATTTGTAAGTTATATTAAATTTTAGTTAGTATTTTCACAGGAGTAAGGTTTAGTAGAAACTTTTTTTTGGCTGTCTTTTCGTCTAAAAGGATCCCCAGGGCCATTGACAGAAGTGGATCTGCCGCCCCGGTGGCGCAGTGGTCTAAGCGATGGCCTCTGATCATTCGTCCGAAAGAGGTCTGGGTTCGAATCCCGGTGAGGCATGGATGTCGTGTTTGTCTTACGGCACTGGCTCTCTCCCTTCCCTGGAACCAGTGACCCTAAATTAGGGACGGGCGACTGCTTATAGCCCATTGAGTTGCTCACGGTTGTCGTTAAACCTTCAAAAAAGAAAGAAAGAAAGAAGAAGAAGTGGATCTACTTATTCAATATCTGGGATATCTTGTAATACCATCGTTAAGCTTGAAATTGTTTGTGTTCAGTTTGTTTCGCCAGTCTTTTGATTTCTCCAGTGTTTTTGAATTTCCGTTTACACATGGTTCATGTTCAAGGAATTCAGCGTAAAACATCAATCACATCCTAACTAATTCCAATTTAGCCGCCCCGGTAGCGCAGTGGTCTAAATGCTGGCTTATGATCATTCGTCCGAGATGGGTCCTGGTTCGAATCCAGTGAGGCATGCATGCTGTGTTTGTCTTACGGCACTAGCTATCTCCCTTCTGTGGAACCAGTGGCCCTAAATTAGGAACGGGCGACTTCTTATAGCCCATCGAGTTGCTCACAGTGGTCGGTAAACCTCCAATCAAAAAGAAATAATTGGAATTTATGTCTTCTCATGACAGTTCATTGGATATTTTAAGGAAATCCACTCAACTTCTGTAATAGCTGTCTGAATTTTCAATTTACATCCATTGGATTTTACATGATCGAAAAATATTTTGCAACTTTACGGGGGGAAGGGGGAATGCCGTAGCTTTTTTTCTAAAATGAATATCGTTACCTGAAAAAAGTGACTAGTCCATCGGACCACTGTCATTTTGATTGTCCGACCCGATTTTTAGTGGTACTGGAGCAGCAGACCACCAAAGAATTCGAACGCTGATTTGGGGTGTACTGCGGAGTAATTACCCAAAATTGTTGACAGGTAAAAGTGAGTCTTTTATGATATTAAGCTCCAAAGCAATTACGAGTAACTGACTGAGACAACCCGTCGCTTAAATACGTTGAATGTGGTCTTAATCTAATATCTAAGAAAGGTAATGCCTAGCTTTCGTGAGGCAGGCGAAGAGAAGAATTGTTCTCTTTGCGTTTCTGAGAGAAAACAAATGTTTTAAGAGTAAGGATCTACTTTTATCGACTCAACTGACTTAACGGGTTTTTTTTTCAAATTTTATCCCTCTCGCATTGCTAAATCGAGAAGTTGTCATTCTTCATCAAGGAAACGTTCAATCGTACATACCAAGAACGACCATCTAAAAAACTGTTGTTTTAGGATGGGAGCTGACGCTTCTTCAACCCATCCTCCAGCATTAAGATATTTTCTTCTTTTCAGATTTGCAATAAAATTTCAAAATTTGGACGGCGAAAATGTTCAGTAACTGGAAAACCTCCACGAATGTATCCTTTGTATTTTTGTTGGTTTTTTTCAGACTGATACCAGAAATATTTCACCAGAGCGAAATGAAAATACTTTTCGTAAGGAGGCGATTAATTCCGGTGCATTTTTATTTACAGATGGCAAACAGCCGACGTGCATGACATTAAACTCGGCAGAATATTTCATTATTTTACGAGATTTGATGGAAGTGAGCATGATTTCTAACAACCCTTGAGGCTTCTTCAGATTTTAATGCACAGGGTGTCCACAAAGTCTGTTTACAACTTTAAACATTTACGAGGGTTGTACCGAAAGTAATGCAAAAGTGGGCATAACTTTTTTATTAACTGACAGAGGTCGTTCAAATTGCACATACTGGTAGAGTAACTATTCATTTATAGTAACCCTTCTTCATTGCAGGTAAATAATGGATTACAAGCAGACGCAATGTGTCGTTATTGCGTTCTTGGCGAAGGAAGAATGCAGGCTGTCCGGCGTCTGCAGAATGTTTACGGGGATGACACCACTGACAGGAGCAATATTCATAGATGGATGAAGTTTAAAGAAGGTGTAACCAGCACTGAAGACAAACCACACAGTGGGAGGCCATCATCTGCGACCACTGACACGAATCGTCAGCGAGTGGATAAATTGATTCGCACGGAGAGACGAGTCACAATCTGTGAGCTCGTTACACAACTGGACTATGGTCACAATGCCATACAGAAGATGGTGGAAGACTTAGGATATCGGAAAGTGTGTGCAAAGTGGGTACCTCGGCAGTTGACACCCGATTTGAAGGAGAGAAAGGTGGAAGTCTGCTCTTGTCTGCTGGAAGCATTTGAAGCCAATGAAGACACGTTGTTTTCCGATCTGGTTACAGGAGATGAAATGTGGACGTATCTTTACGATCCGGAAACGGAGAATGAATCCATGGAATGGTGTCACACCTCTTCACCAAGGCCTAAGAAGTTCAAGAGCCAGCGATCAGCACAGAAAATCACGGTGATTGTTTTTTTTTTGGGATGACAGGGTTTTTTTGGGATGACATTCTCCTTGGTTTTCTGGAAAATGGCCGTACCATGACCAGCGAGCGATACATTGAGACACTCAAGAAGCTTAGAAAGCCATAAGGAGGAAGAGACCGAACAAGAATCTGAAAAGGATCCACATTCACCATGTCAATGCGAAACCACACACATCTTTGGCAACAAATCAGGCGATCAGCAAATTAGGCTGGTCGGTGGTCCCCCCATCCACCGTACGGGTCAGATCTGGCACACTCTGACTTCCACCTGTTCGGTCCAATGAAGGACAGTCTCCGGGGACAACTATTTGATGAAACAGACGAGGTGAAAATGGGTGTGAAGAAGTCGGCACAACAGTCCACACCTGAATGTTTTCAAAGAGGATTCGGGAGTTGGGTTCAACGATAGCACAAATGCATCGCTTGTGATGGAGTCTATGTTGAGCTGTACCTTTGCATACAGAAAGAGTTACTCTACCAACATGTACAAATACGAACGACCTCTGTCAGTTAATAAAAAAGGTATGCCCACTTTTGCATTACTTTCGATACAACCTTCGTATTACAAATACAAGTGAATAGAAAAGCCAGTGGAATTATTCCCATAATGACGTGTAAATGTGTCTTATTTAAAACACTTCTACATGGGCACCATTTGTTGCACGAACAACATCAAGACGGTAATTGATTTCTTGCCATGTTTGCTGTAACATACCTTCATCAATAATGGCAATGGCGTCATCAATTCTTTGTTTCAGGTCGTTGATGTGCTGTACCTGGGTCCGATACACGATATTTTTTTTTGTTTCGTTGGGGGATTAAAGACCACCGTGAGCAACTCAGTGGGCTATATGCAGTCGTCCGTCCCTATTTAGGGCCACTGGTTCCAGGGAAGGGAGAGAGCCAGTGCCGTAAGACAAACACAATATTCATGCCTGCCGGGAATCAAACCCGGACTCATCTCGGAAGAATGGTCAGGAGCCAGTACTTAGATCACTGGGCCTGCGGGGTGGCCACAATATCTTTCACAGGAAGTCCATGGGAGTGATATCTGGGGAATGAGGTGGCCAGGGAATGGGGCCATACATTGCAATCCACCGGTATGGAAATGTGTGGTTTAGGAACTCACGAACACGCAGTTCCCAATGAAGAGATGCATCATCTTTCTGGCAGATTATGGTTGGTTGAAGGTCATCCAGTTGTGGTACTAGATATTCGGCCAAAACATCGAGGTGAACATGTGCAGAAATTGTTTCTTCTACGAAGAAAAATGGCCTAATAATTCGATTGCACATGATCCCACACCACACATTCTCCTTTGGACTATCCCGTTGAACCTCCCAAGTCACATGGGGGTTTTCTGATTTCCAAATCTTCACACTGTGTTTGTTCAGCTTCCGTGAGACATGGAAGGTTGCCTCATCTGTAAAACAAACACGGGTGAAGAAGTTTGCATCTTCGGAAATTCGTTCCAGCATGTGAACTGCAAACTCTTTTCGTCTTGGTCTATCATTTGGTTCAAGTGCCTGCAGTGGCAACGCCAGCCACCCAGAACTGGGTGGGCTATTAGGGAGGCTAAGCATGATGGGGGAGCAGGCATAAATTTTGAAGTGCTAGGCAGAAAGGCAGAAATTTTGGTAAAAAACTCCGTTCATGCGGATTTTACCCGATGCTGATAATGTTATCCCAAGTCAAAACGTTTTCAGGTACATACTGTACGTAGTATTTATTCAACATATGTACACCGTGGATACGAATCTCTACGGCAAGTTACTATTTTATCGAAATTTCATCTTACTTACGTCGTTTTTAATTTCTTTCTTTTTTTCTATCATAAGGCTGTTTATGAATATTAGATTGTAACCTGATAAGGAATACCTATTTCTATCTCTCTCTGACCTTTTAAACTGTAATTATAAAAATGGTGTGTTTCCACTACTCTCTTAGAATTTCTCTCAGAGGACTCTCTACATTTCCCAGAAGTACAAACACTAAATTTAACAAAATATTCATTTTACATAACAAAATTTCTGTGAATTTGAAAAATTTAGGTACGTTTATCCAAGTTTCCTAAAATCTTTGACGGTTGCATCAGCCATATGTTATAACAGCTTATATATTTGAGGGAAGGGGGGATAAAGGGGGCTCAAAGAAAAGTTGAGTGGGCTGAAGCCCACCTCAGCTCACCTGTAGCGTTGCGCCTGAGTGCCAGTAAAAGTTACAATTTGTATGCGTATTGTCGCAAACGCTTGTGTAGGACTTTGTGCATTGTTGAACGTGGTAGATGTAAATGTCTGGCAGCAGTACGGATGGACTTTGTCGGGCTACGAGCAAATGAATCTCGCACAAGATCGATGTTTTCATCGGATGCTCTTGGTCTACCAGTCCACTCTTTATCCAAACCGAACCTGCTTCCATAAATTTTTTTGTGCCCTTTGCGAATCGACGGACGTGACGGTGGATCTTTTCCATACTTAATCCTATAATTTCGCTGGTCTGCGTACCCGATTTTGTTTCAATAAACCAGGCTACGCATTGCGCCTTTTCTTGAAGAGTAGCTATTCGGTTTATTTAACAGCAATAGTCACATCAATGGGGTACCCGAAATTAGACAAATGTAATGTCAATAAGAACTTTGATAATCATATAGTATATTGCTACCAATATGATCAAATTATCCCATCAATTGCATTTGTAATAAATTTTTAAACTTGTAAACGGACTTTGTGGGCACCCTGTATTCAAATACATGAGGAAGTTCTCGGATTATACAGCACTGATAACAGGAACTGACATCGTACTCTCTAGTAATGCTCTGTTTCGTTGGATAAAATAAATTTTGAATAGTTCCGTTTTGCCTTCCATTTATTAACTGCCGTGGACATGCACGTAAACATGTGCTTAGTGGCATAACTACGAAATCTGCGCCCAGGAGCAGTTCCCAGCGTTGGCGCCACCCTCCCCCATCGACTGTCTCACTTGTAAACCAGGTTGTCCATTTTAATTCTTTTGTACACACAAAAATGCTAATTAGTCTTCATAAGGGTAAAACTGCTTTAATTAACCCTTAAATTTCTGAAACTTCTTAACAATTTTTGCAAGGTTGGGGAACATTTTTTCCCTTCCCTCTGTCTACGCCCTTATATACTGTATCATGCTTTGTTTAACCATCCGTTGGTGATGTGGGGCATGTCACACCCCATGTTAATTCGTCCTTTAAATTAATTGAGAAACTCATTTATTCGTAATAATCTAGAATATATACCCCACATCACCAACGAAAAGTTAAAAATCAAAATCAAGTGATGCCAATTATACCTAATTTTTTCTTTAAGATTTAAGAAAGTAATTACAAAAAAAGTTGAAGTACATAAAATTTTGTACATTGATATCTTACCGCTATTTAAAATGTCTTCTTCTTTGCTTTTTGTTTTGCAAAGTTGTCAGTCACATAGTCCGAATCCTATGCACGAGCTCTTGATCTTTCAATTGATTTAGCTGCTAAAGGACTCAGGCGATGCTGGACATAACTGTTTCTTAGGTAGTTCTTTATTATCTTTAACTTGGAGAAATATCGCTCAGCTGTTGCAGTAGTCACTGGCAATGTCAGAAAAATTGAACATCAGTTATAACATCTGGAAAGCTGCTGGACGCTTGACTACGTATTAGTATCAGCTGGGTAAGCTTTCGAATGTTTGACAATTTTGGGAGATGGCTAACAAAGCACATTTTCAGACGCAGTAATTGTGGATCCAGATCTTCAGAAATATCTGATGGATACATTGCAGCTGGCCTATCACTTCAGTGCAACACATCTATATCGGTCAAACTATATTGGTCTAACAGTTGTTGGTAGCTGAGTTGTGAAGAACTTGAACTGTTCTTAATCTTTTTTTTTTTTAACGTTTAATTTTTTTTTAAAGCGAATTTTTTTAGCTTTGGCTGGGGCAATTTCTTTTTTAAGATTTTTCATTTTAATGAATTTTTTAATGAGAAAGTTTTTGCTCCCCCAAAATCTTGCGCCTGGAGCATACTGTTCCAACTGCTTCCCGGTAGTTACGCCTCTGATCGTGCTGAACGGTTTCTCGCAACAATCAATGTGTTACAGGAAATAAGAATCTGCGAGATCAATCGGGGAATCCTATAATACCGCTGAGATATATAAAAGCAAAATAGTAAAAACTTTTACATATTTCATGTTCGGCAAACAATATTACAACCGGACAGTTTCCGCAATGGTTCCGTTTTACAAAATTTTGCAACAAAGCATGTGGGGTAATTCTGTTTCAAATTATTCCCATATAAGCGTATTCACAAAGAGAAGTGTGTCTCCCTTTTATATTCGTAAGCGAACATTGCATTTGGGTCTTGGAGAAGACGAACCAAATTTGAAGCAGAGATGAGCTCAGTTTACAGCCAAATCCTCATATGGCAAACATTGATATTGAAACGAATAACGCAGAAGCGCGACACAAATAAAATAGAAAATTCGGGCTCTCGCCGCAGTCATTTATTTCGTGGCGGCGGAGCCAAGAGTCGCTTCGGTTTCAGGTATTATTGGCTTCTGCCGGAGGTATGCGGCTGAAATTCCTATAAGCGATGGTGCTCTAAGCATAATGCAATACTTTGCCACCAAAAGCAATATGGCATTCTTCCCGAATCACCAATATTTTTTCTCCATCATTTCTCCCATCCTTTCTCATCTTCCTTTTTATACCCTAAACTTTGTGAAGTCACAACATTATACGGTGCTACTTCGCCCATATGGGAAAAAATATAAATAAAAAAAGAGGTGAAAAAAAAAAAAGAGATGAAAAACCCAGTCAGTTCCACAGCGTCAGCGCTAGTAAGATGTCACTTTTCTCATGACGTCAGTCTTTTTTTCGATTTCCCCTCGGATGGAATGGATGCGCGGCAGTTTGTCCCTCCGTTTCTCCACATGGCGATTTGCATTATAAAATTATTATTCTGCAGATGAGTACTGAAATACGGTAGTTCGAAGGAATCATAAAACTTTGTGAACGAGTATACGTACGAAATGCGTTCAAGTGATAAGGTCTCATGATTCGTTTTTCCTCGCGTCTTATTCATTTTGCAAGAATGAAACTCATTTCATTTTTGAACATGGTCTACTAGGACCATATTTGGCATTTTCTCTTTTCAGCTGCGAAGGCCACGGGCGAGGAATTCTTTGGATGTATGTTCAGCCTACTGGCGAATAGTAGGAACAGCTGCTAATCGGGTAGGATATCTGCTGTTACGAAGGTCGTCTTCCACTGTGGGAAACGAATAAAAGTCATTTCATGCAAGGCCAAGTCGGACGGACATTCGTTACAATAAATTCGCTATATTTAAAAAAAAAACCCGAAAAAATAGCAAAACATTATACACAGTGCGGCAATTAAGTAATGAGACTGAATTTTAAAAAAAATGAAAAAGCAGGAAAACTTAGGTGAACATATTTTATTGGAAGTACATTCCTCCTGCGTTAATGCAAGAAGCGGCACGATCAACCAATAAAAGGAAGGACTTGCAAAGGTCACTTTTTTTGCATGGAGTGAAAAGCTGATGTCACAGTTCTTTGTATGTCTTCAATGTCTTTAGAAACTTTTCCATTTAAAGACAGCTTCAATTTAGGGAATTGAAAGTAGTCACATGGTGACAAATCTGGAAAACAGGGGGAATGATTGAGTACAACACTTGTTTCTGTGACAGAAATAGCTGTAGACTGACTGCTGTGTGTGCGGGTGCGTTATCGTGAAGAAGGATCACTGACAGTTTTTGTACTCAGGCTTAACACGAACAATCCTCTTCCGCAATCGTTCCAAAATGGGTGTGTAAGCATTGCCAGTGACAGTTGTACATTCAGGAATCAACTCGTGATGCAGAATTCCCTTGCTGTCGTAAAGGCCAATCACGAACAATCCTCTTCCACAATCGCTCCAAAATGGATGTGTAAGCATTGCCAGTAACAGTTGTACATTCAGGAATCAACTCGTGTCGCACTTTACTGTCGTAAAAGCACACAAGCATTGTCTTCATTTTGGACTTCTGTAACCTGATCTTCTTTCCTTTGGGTGACTGTGGCTACTTCCACTGAGCACTCTGACGCTTCGTTTCAGGATCATAACGAAAACACAGTGTCTCGTCACCAGCCACAATGCTTTGGAGAAAATTATGCATTGTTTATGCAGTCTCCAGGATGTGTTTTGCACACTCTACTCGTGCATGTTTCTGGTCGTCTGACAAAGCATGCGGAACAAAACAAGCACAAACTCTCCCCCTCCCCAATCTTGAGCTAAAATTTGACAAATTGTGCACTTATTAACACCGAGTTCACATTCCAGCATCCTCAAGGTCACACAACGATCACCTTTTATCCCTCCGCGAACTTTCTCAATGAGTTCGGACGCGCGCACTGAAATCGTGAGTCAGGGCCTTTCGTCATTTTTCAAATCTTCCCTCCCATCCTTGAAACGTGCATACCATCGTGATATCTGTGCACGAGATAGGCAATAAGCCCCATACACAACACAAAACAATTCAAGTGTCTTAGATGCTGTTTTACCGATTTTAAAACAGAACCATATATTTGCTCTCTGCTTTTGATCACTAAACCTGGACTGCTGAGGACTGGAAAAGGGTCACTTGGTCAGATGAATCACATTTTCGCTTAATACACGCTGATGAGCTTGCCTGATTATGGCGTCAACAGCAGGAATCGACGGATCCGAGCTGCCTAGCGTTAACTGCACATGCTAGTGGAGGCGGTACAATGGTTTTGGGTTTATTTTCATGGCGGGCATTGGGGTTTTTAATACCTAGGGAACAGCATTTGGATTCCACGAGGTGTCTTAACAACACTGCGGACCAGGTGCGTTATGCTTTCTGATAGAGCGGGCAGAATAATGCAGGACGTCACAATGGCGTATTACCCTGAAATGGACACCACAGTCTACAGATCTTAACCCAATTGGACACCAGGGGGATGAAATTGAGAAAACCATTCTAAAGAGAGACCCTCCTCTAGCGAACATTCGGCAATTGATGGACGCCATCATATTCGCTTGCCTGAACATACCTATAGAACGATATCAGCATCTCGTTGAATCCATGACACATCGAATCAACGCTGTTTTGATGGCCAAAGGTGGCCCAACAAATTAGTAGGTACGTGTTCCTAATAATTCTCTACTTCACTATAATTCTTAATCACGATGATTATGCTCATTGCCAGACAAGCACTTATTTTTTTTATCATAAAAATAGCATCACTTCAGAATGAATTTTTTCTGAAAATGCTATCCATTATGCTAATATGAACAAAATGACAAATATACCACATAGATAGTCATCATTGTACAAAGGCCGTTCCACAAAAACTGAGAGTAATTTTTTTTGAGTTGGTAATAGTGCAAAACGGAAAAACAACCACTCAGATAACTAACTGAATGAAGGAGGTATCTATGGCAACAGTTATTAGCCGTGGTAGATGATTCTGGTTTTGTTATTGTGCAGTTGTTTAAGGTACGTCTGCATTTTTCCATACAGCTATGGAGGTGAGTGATACAGTGTTACGAAGTGAAATGCGTTGTGCGATAAAATTTTGCTATCGTTTGGGTTAAACGGCTCCAGAAACAGTTGATTTAATGAAAAAAGCTTTCAAAGATAAATGTTTGTGTGAATCAACGATTTTTAGATGGCACCATGATTTCAAAAACGGGCGTTTGTCGGCAGAACTCGCTCCTAGGCCTGATCGACCTGAAAGTTTTACGGCGCGTATTGTTAACACTGTTTGGGCAATCCTGCAAGAAGACCGACGAATGACGTCTCAAGACATAGCGGCGTTAAGTAATATTTCAAAAAAGTCGGCATTCCGCATTCTACTCGACAAAATACTCCTGCATCGTGTGTGTTCCAGATGGGTACCTCATCACCTGACGAGAGAACAATTCTTAGACAGTGTTTAGATGTGTCATGAGGGGAAACAAATGATTACGAAGGATCCAAACTTTTTAAATACGGTAATAACTGCCGTTGAAACATGAGTCCACTATTTCGACCCCCTCACGAAGAACGCAACGAGTGTCTGGAAACACACAGACTCGCCTCCTCTGAAAAATGTCCGCCAATCCAAATCAGCTGAGAAGGTGATGTTGATAATTTTCTTTGATCATAACCAGCATGCCGTTCCTCCACAAATTGCTGCCAATGCTGAGTATTACATTTCAGTCTTGAAGCATCTGCGACAACACATGTCGATCAAGCGACCGGAACTGGAAGGCAAGTGGACCCTACACCATGATAACACCCGCCCACATGTGGCTGCTTGTGTTCAACAGTTTTTTTTACGAAATGCAGTATTGAAATCATGCCACAGCTTACCTACAGTGTTTTCCCCACCTCGTGCGATTTCTGGTTGTTTCCAACAATGAAGGAAAAGTTCCGTGGCGCAACATTCAACACAAGTGCTGACGCTATTCAAGCTGTACAGGGGTCGCTAAAACAGCTTCCACAAAATGCCTTCGCCACATGCTTTGAAAAGTGGACTGAACGACAGGACTGCTGTATATCATCCGAGGGAAGATACTTCGAGGAAGAATAACATTTATTTTGCTGTACCTATATTTCTTCATTTTGTGTAATTTTACTCAGATTTTATGGAACGGCAGTAGTATATAACACGTAACCTTGTAACCAGTTAGTATTTGTTTATTTTGTTCCCTGTACGGGTCATGAACATCTAAGGCGAGGAAGAACTGCCCGTCCCTTATAACGGCCACTGGTTCCATGAAATAGAGAGAACCTAGGTCGAAGAACAAACCCGGCATTCACACCTTATTTTGAATTCGAACCCACGACTCGCAATACATGGATCTAGAATAGAAGCAACACCCTACATCATAATCAGGCAACCACGTTAGTTGGAGGTTGATTAGAGCATAACGGACAAAATAGCGGTCAAACGTTTTTCAGACATCGACTTTTTCCGTACTGGGCTTACAAAAGAGCGGATCAGAAAACCTTCCAGATTTCCACCCATAATGAAGATGGACTCATCGTCATGCTGTTGACTCACAGTTACGCTGTATTAACTCTGGAGTTTCTAAAAGTACGAAGGCTGCCGCTGCTTTCTTGGCCATCGACACTTCATTTTATGAAATTGTTCACGGCGAAATGTTTTCATGATAAAATACCACTTTTCTCGCACAGATTTTCGAACTGAGTTCCGAAATTTGGGCTTGCAAAGGAACTTTTTTACACGGTTTTCCTCAGCACCAAAAGATACAAAGTGTTGCTTGTCCCTAAGAAGTGATAGAACCAGGGCCTTAAGACACACCAGCCATGCCTCATCCAGGCCTATATAGAGTACGTGCCTAACTCAGGAGATTGGCCAGAATCCCGCGCCTCTGATCACTCAGCAACTGAGGCGAAATGCAAGGAAACTGCGTGAGGTCTCGTTTGCTCTCTTTCATTTCGCTTATGAACATACAAATGCATAAACCACTTAGGGATTTTTAACTTATTTATACCCTACAGAGAATGAACACCGTAGTAACATCAAAGATTGTCCACATTTTGACAAAATTTGGCGATAATATTAACAGGTATTATAGGAAAAAAATAGCTGAATTTTCAGGAAATTTGATTCAATAGTAAAACAGCGCTGCTTGTGAATAAATCTTAGAGTTGAAATTACTGTTTGTTTTCAAATCAATAATTCAAATTTTTTTAACTTTTTGAATAAAATTTTCTGAACTGAATAAAATTCAGTTCAAATTTTTTTATTTTTTGTTCAACTCAGACTTCGAAAAAGCATGGATGTTCGGCCTACAAGAGGGAAGAATGCTGTTTTGTGATTGTGAACATGTTGGCTGAAAGATATCTACAATTCACTAATGCTTTGTTTGTTTCGGAGTTTAACGACCATCGTGAACAACTCTTACGGCATAAGCAGTCTCCCGTCCCTAATTTAGGGTCACTGCTTCCAGGAAAGGAACACATCCAGCGCCATCGGATAAACGCACTACGTATTCTTCATCCGTGACTCGACCCTGTACCCAACTCAGGCGAATTAGGGTCTGCTTTTGGGCGTGCCGCCGCACAGGGCGCCAAATTCAGAGGGTCGTCGAACTGAACTTTTCTTGCATTTTTGAAATCGTGGTATATATATACTGTTTATAGGGTGTGCGGGGGGAAACCTACACGGAGTCGTAATTTAACCTGTTAAATACATTATCGATATTATTTTTTTGGGTTTATTTCTAATAAAACTCGCCAGGGTTAGTCCTAAGGCTTCGAGTGGTGGTTAAAATTAATTTCCCCATATAATATTTTCTTTAAGAGGAGAAGGTTCGTTCAGTAAGCATAGCGCATTCGCGCTAAGATCTTCAGGTGTGCGGTTTCGCGAGCGCACATCCAACCATGTGAAGTAACTGTGGTACAAGCGCTCCCCAGATGGCGCTGCAGGTCACGTTCTTATTTCCCTGTGGTTTCAAACGTAACAGCGGAACTCTCAGGGTGTGCTAGCCAAAATGAACACCGCTTGCAGTCCCAAGGAGCAGCGCAATTCAGCGTTGTGATACGAGTTCCTGTTACATTGTTTTTTGGGGTTTTTTTATGTATTTCTAATAAAACTCGCCGAAGTTTGTCCTAAGGCTTTGCGTGTGTGACTAAAATTAATTCCCTTGTGCAATATTTTCGTGAAGAGGAGAAGGTTCGTTGCTTCGTTCAGTAAACAAAACATTGTAAGTAATATCTGCAACTGTAGGAGTGCTATTTCACTTGTGGACACCCCAGGTCGTTAAAGCAACTGCAATACAAAACTCTCTAGATGTTTTTATTTTCTTGTGGTTTCAATGCAGATGCTAAACTTCCTAGGTGTGCGCCCTTAAAAAAAAAGCACCACTTGTCATACTTGGTTGCATTTGGAATAGCGTGGAGTCAAACACAATTCAACGTTCTGCTACGAGTTACTGTTTTTCTGCCTTTTTGTCGCTGTGTGAATCGATGTGTTTATGAGCACAGATTTAAATATACAATTTGAATTTTAATATCCATTTAGGATGGGGAACAGTGTTGGGATGTACTAATTGTCCCATTTTCTGGCAGAACCTTTGCAGATTGTGTAAATATAATTAAGGAAGGTAAGCTTTGTCCTGTATTTAAAAATCATAGAAAAATATCGAAAATTCGTTCATCACTCTAGTATTTGCACAGGAAATTAAGATTCTTCTTACAATGGAGTGTATGTAAAGATCTTTACTATAAGTAATTAGACTACCGCTAAATAAAGAAAAAAATGCTTTCGTATATTCGAAATCAATGCATGAATTTTGCAGCTCGGGATGCATAATGAAATTTTTGCGTGTTTTTTCCCATAACAGCGCACACCCAACCTAAATGGGCACGCGACGCCACTGATATACAGTATATTGTATATATGAGCGCTGACTTCTGACCATTCGCTTGAGATGGGTGCGCGTTCAAATCCCTGTGAGGCATGAATGTTGTTTTTGTCTTACAGTTCTGATTTTCTCCCTTGCCTGGAGCCAGTGTCCCTACATTAGGGACGGGCGACTGCTTATAGCCCATCGAGTTCTCGCAGTGGTCGTTGACCCCCCAATAAAAAAACCCTGCGAGTAATGCGATTCGAGACGATGAAAATCTTGTTGTCATTGGAGAAATCCAAATCATCACAGTAGAGTACTGTTATAGTAAAGCGCAAAAAAATGAGCAATGTTTTTGACGTTGACCTTGAGATCAATTTGTGTTTTTTTTTTTTTTGATTGGAGGTTTAACGACCACCGTGAGCAACTCAATGGGCTATAAGCAGTCGCCCGTCCCTAATTTAGGGTCACTGGTTCCAGGGAAGGGAGAGAGCCAGTGCCGTAAGACAAACACAACATCCATGCCTCACCGGGATTCGAACCCGGACCCCTTACGGACGAATGATCAGAGGCCAACGCCTTAGACCACTGCGCCACCGGCTTTGAGATCAATGCCCCCACAATTAATTTATATTCTAAAGACGTCTGGAGACTGCAAACTACTGAGAGTAGCACGGAGAGGTGCATACTTGGGAAAACCAGGAAGGATAGGAAGATGAACTCGTGGATCAGAAAAATGACAGGAGTTGATGACATCATGATCAAGGTAAAATCCCTAAAATAGCAATGGGCTGAACATACTCTTAGAACTGACCACCGTTGGGCAACTGAAATATTGACTGGAATGAAAGGGACAGGAAAAGATCCAGAAGACCATGTGGGAGGTGGGTGGATGGAATTCGGAATCATGTGTCTGAACCCTAAATAATATCAGTCAAGATTTAGCCGATGTTTCAACTGTTTCCATTTGCAGAGATCTTAGCAGACAGCTCAGGCTTCAGACACATTTCGCACACGATCTTTTGTGTTTGCACTCATTTTGTTCTTGAATTTTAGCCTACTATCGTTTACTTGGCTGCCAATTTTTTTGAGTGATTTGGGATGAATAAATCTTTTTTGCATCTCATCTTTCATTCCTGCAACATGTCCAGAGCACCCTAGTATGCCAGCTTCCGGTATGTTACTAACATTTTGTTTTGCATAGCACATTTGCTGAACATCATTTTATAGATAGTCCACGGTTTTCCCGTAGATCCGTCGTATGAAAGGTATCTCTCCAATCTCAGTGACAATCCGACTCCGAACATTCTACTAACCGAAAGCTGGTCCTCGGGTTGCATATATACTGCTCTGTGAACTTCACCGCGCCACCGATCGGTCTCCAAGCGCGCTCCTTTCTCTAGGCTGGGGGTGGTCAGAATGGAATGGCTCATCGGTGCACTTCAATAATATAAAGTATTAAAATTTTCCTTTGCTATTCCTTCGAAATTCAACTGTGAACTAGTGAGGAAAGCAATTGAAAACAACCAAAGCCTAAAGATAGCAAAGGGACATCTCAGTAAGGGAAGAAAACAGATTATGGCACTGAGAAAAGAAGATGGTTCTGTAACAAGAAATAGAGGCGAAATTTTGACAAGAGTGAAAGATTTCTACTCCAAATTATATGAAAGGGATGATACATGTACTACAGACATCATGAAAGATACCAGTACCAGAGTTCTTCCAGTCCTCCCAGCAGAAGTTGCTCATGCAATCAAGAACATGAAGCGGGGGAAAGCTCCAGGAGAAGATGGAGTTACTATAGACATCATACAAGAAGCAAGTGGAGAAATTGAAACAGTATTCGCCCAAATTTTCACTCGATGCCTTAATGAAGGAAAGATTGCTGAGGATTGGAACACCGCTGCAATGATCCTGCTACATAAGAAAGGTGACATTGAGGATCTCAGGAACTACAGACCTATCAGCCTCCTATCAGTAGTTTATAAAATCTTCACTAAAGTTCTTTCACACCGCTTGAAGGTAACACTGGACATGGTTCAACCGAGAGAACAAGCTGGATTCAGGAGTGGCTGCAGCACAATAGATCATATCCACGTACTGAGAGAACTAATTGAAAGAGCGAGGGAATATGAACTTCCATTGTGCATGGCTTTTATCGATTATGAAAAAGCCTTTGATTCGGTGAAACCATCAGCAGTTACCACGGCTCTGAAATCCTGCGGTATTGAAGATGCATACATTAATATTATTAATAACATCTATGAAAATGCAAGTGCAAAGATTCGGCTGTTTGAAAATACAACACACGTAAAAATTGGAAAGGGAGTGAGACAAGGTGACACCATATCTCCGAAGCTCTTTAATGCCACATTGGAGGGTGTTTTTCAGTCCCTGAGCTGGGAAAACAAGGGGATAAAGATTAATGGAGATTATCTAACCCACCTTCGTTTTGCTGATGACGTAGTCATTTTTGCAACTACCCCATCAGAGCTGCAGAGTATGATCCAGGAACTTGCTGACAAGAGTAAAGAAGTGGGATTAAAAATGAACTTCCAGAAGACAAAAGTGATGTTCAATGCTTTTTCAAAAAATAAAGATTTATCGATTGATGGAGAAAAGCTGGAGATAACAGACACGTACGTTTATCTTGGACAGCAGATATCAAGTGAGGGTCACATTGATGAAGAAATTAATCGGCGTACAAAACTTGCCTGGAGAGCTTTTGGAAGAAACAGCATAATTTTCAAGAGCAATATGCCATTATGTCTTAAAAGAAAAGTGTTTGATCAATGCATCCTTCCAGTGCTTACGTATGGTGCAGAGACGTGGACCTTAACTAAAAGAGACATACAAAGGCTGCAGACAACTCAAAGCAGCATGGAGAGGTGCATACTTGGTGTAACCAGGAGAGATAAGAACAGGAACTCGTGGATCCGAAAAATGACAAGAGTGGAAGACATCATGATCAGAGTTAAATCCCTGAAATGGCAATGGGCTGGACATACTGCGAGAAGGACAGATCATCGATGGACAGCCGAAATTTTAGATTGGATTCCAAGGGACAGGAAAAGACCCAGAAGAAGACCACGTGGGAGATGGGTGGATGAAATTCAAAAGTATGCAGTGGTGACATGGAGGAGACTGGCACAAGACAGACCGTTGTGGAGGAAACTGGCACAAGACAGACCGTTGTGGAGGAAACTTGGGGAGACCTTCGTCCAGCAGTGGATTGATAATGGTTGACAATGATGATGATGATGATTCCTTCGAAAGAAAAATAACTGAAATCGTTGTTGTACTCAGTCCGATGTTTATTTTACAATTACATTATTTCTGCAACTAAGTTTACGGCTGTGAGTGACAACATCGCTATGTTTTCAACACCATTCCGTGATCTAGAAATGTGGTAATGAATTGGATTTTAAACAAACTAGAAATTCACTGAATTTATTACATTACTGAGTGTTGGCATGCTCACTGAACAATAATCTTTACCTAATCATTTATAAGGATAAACAAAAAAAAAAGTCTGTGTCTACATTTATTTAACATATTGTACTCTTATGAACATTTCAGGATATACATGTAATTAGTGAATCCATGAACTAACTTTCAACATATCCTCCAAACTTTATGACACCTCAGTCTTACCACTCAATGAGTTTTAATGCCTCTTTAACAGAACATGACCGACTGCCCATGAAGCTAAGGAGGGCCGCCCCGGTGGCGCAGTGGTCTAAGGCGCTGGCCTCTGATCATTCGTCCGTAAGGAATCCGGGTTCGAAACCCGGTCAGGCATGGATGTTGTGTTTGTCTTACGGCACTGGCTCTCTCCCTTCCCTGGAACCAGTGACCCTAAATTAGGGACGGGCGACTGCTTATAGCCCATTGAGTTGCTCACGGTGGTCGTTAAACCTCCAACCCCCCCCCCCCCCCAAAAAAAAAGCTAAGGAGGATGACAGATTTTATGCAATCATCATTGGTGAATATTGATTAGCAAGTTACACAGATGAGGTTGTTAGGGGGTTCTATGTCAAAATGATACAGAAGTGAAAAAATAAAATATCAGCTGTCCCTCCTTTGAATAACTAAAGACCTCTCACCTCCCGTTTTTTTTTTTTTTTTTGATTGGAGGTTTAACGACCACCGTGAGCAACTCAATGGGCTATAAGCAGTCGCCCGTCCCTAATTTAGGGTCACTGGTTCCAGGGAAGGGAGAGAGCCAGTGCCGTAAGACAAACACAACATCCATGCCTCACCGGGATTCGAACCCGGACCCCTTCGGACGAATGATCAGAGGACATCGCTTAGACCACTGCGCCACCGGGGCGGCCACCTCCCGTTAATCAGGGCTTTAATCAGATTCCCAGCTTGTAATTGGGTATTAAGATGAAGTACTAAGCAGCAGATTGCGGCAAATAGGGACATTCCGTTTAGATGGAACAATGCAAAAGTAGCAATTGTCTTAAAATGATTCAGAAGTGCAAATGCAGTTTGCAGGCCCAAAACTGGTCAAAATATCATGTTTTTTTTTTTTTTTTTTTATTGGAGGTTTAACGACCACCGTGAGCAACTTAATGGGCTATAAGCAGTCGCCCGTCCCTAATTTAGGGTCACTGATTCCAGGGAAGGGAGAGAACCAGTGCCGTAAGACAAACACAACATCCATGCCTCACCGGCATCCGAACCCGGACCCCGTTCGGACGAATGATCAGAGGCCATCGCTTAGACCACTACGCCACCGGGGCGGCCATGTTCTTCTTTCTACAGGTATACTAATACGGTGAAACCCCAACTTTACGCTTTTCAGACAAGCATAAAAAGTCGTACGATGCGGGAAAACGTAAAACCGAGGATGTGATAAATAAACTTTACAGGCATACATCATGTGTACAATGGTAGTACAGTACTATACTGTACTAGTACATAGTAGGTATTGCAGACACATTTATGTAAGAACCAAAAAATGAAGTATAACTACGTACGTACTTACATTATGGAATGTTGGTTTGGAAAAAAAACGTAAATTTCCTTTTGCTTTCTATTTTTAGTATTTAGCTCAAGCAAAGCTTTCTGAATAATTGGAAGACTCTGCAGCAAGTGTTTCTCTTGAGAATAATGACCAAGGAAAAGGTTTCTAACAAGTGTTAATCCATTTAATGCCGCTTTGAAAGAAGGCATAGTTTCCGAAATTTCGGCTACATTGTCGTCGTCATTATCTTCTTCAGACAAATAATCCATTACATCTGAGATTGTCTGAACCTCTGAAGTTAGCACATTTTCATCACATATAGCATACTCTTCAAAATCGATTACAAGTTCATTGATGCAATCATGCTCTGACTCAATCTGATCGTCAAGTCCTTTTGAGTCATCCTCTACTTCCATGGGAACTTCATGTGATGTTGAAAATCCGTCCTCCCCAAAAGAATGAGACATGCACGTGCTCGTCACGCTATTCTATGAAGAAGACATGAAATGTATCGCTTCCAATACGTTGATTATCTGCTTCCACGCATCTTCAGGGTTTCCGGAATCAATTTCTGCCAGTGCTTTTTTCACCAACTGTTTCCGATAAAACACTTTGAAGGTGCGGATAATAATCCACAAATCGCACTGTTGAAGTTTTCTTGTGCAGTTTGGAGGAAAAAACTGCATATGCACATTTCAAAGTTTCAAATCAACATGGGCCAAACACTGATCAATAAATAAGATGTTTCGCTTTTGGAATCTCATTTTCTCTAGATTGTGCAAAAAATCTTGAAATGTAGTTTGCGTCATCCAGGCCCTTTTGTTTGCTTCATAGCTTGCAGGGAAATTCTTCACAATTTTGAAACAACGTGGTTTCTTAGAATTGGCGATCACCAGAGGTGTTATTTTTTTTTTTTTTGATTGGAGATTTAACGACCACCGTGAGCAACTCAATGGGCTATAAGCAGTCGCCCGTCCCTAATTTAGGGTCACTGGTTCCAGGGAAGGGAGAGAGCCAGTGCCGTAAGACAAACACAACATCCATGCCTCACCGGGATTCGAACCCGGACCCCTTCGGACGAATGATCAGAGGCCAACGCCTCAGACCACTGCGCCACCGGGCGGCCCAGAGGTGTTAATTTTTCCCTCCCGTCGGCATTGCAGAATAATAAGATAGTCAATCACATATTTGACATTTTTCCACCGTGGCACGATTCTCATTTCACAACATATGTTGCACCGTTCCCAATCCTGCATAGCTGACGTCAGAACTTACGCGATAGCATGGAGATTTCGAGACAGCAGATGCGAGCGCGCGTTGAGTGGAGGTTTCTTTTGAATTGTAGCAAGTTCGACAGAGCATATAAGTATATTTCGGTGTATATTTAATTAATTAAATGTTATGTGTTGTAAGTTGAATTAAGTCATTAATGAGTCTTGAAGATGTCACAATGTTTCATCAGGCAGAAGATTAAAAAAAAAAGACAGCCTCATCGGCACTGAAAATGTCCTTCGGAGCATAATTTGCGACTAAAGCAGGTAAGGTCTTCGTCTTCCATTCATCAATTGTAATCGGATCAACATTTGCAGATTAACCACAGTGATCAGAACGTAAGATGGTGGAGTTTTTTAGTCGTCTATCCATCCATATGAAGCTGTGAAAGCCGCCCCGGTGGCGAAGTGGTCTAAGGCGTTGGCCTCTGATCATTCGTCCGTAAGGGGTCTGGGTTCGAATCCCGGTCAGGCATGGATGTTGTGTTTGTCTTACGGCACTGGCTCTCTCCCTTCCCTGGAACCAGTGACCGGCGACTGCTTATAGCCTATTGAGTTGCTCACGGTGGTCGTTAAACCTCCAAAAAAAAGAAAAAAAAAAGAAGCTGTGAAACCGTTTAAACCAAGCCGAGCAGCAATTTTAAGGCCTTTTCAACTTCAATATTGATCCATTTAGAGGTGCGTTCGCGGCTCGTGCTTGCCAGAACCACGTCCCTAAAATTGTTTCCAGTTCACCGTAAGGCGAACTTTTCAAAGTCCTTCTTTTATTCGCACAATGACCTAACCTTTCCGAAGTAATTTTGATTGACTCTTTATGTTTTAAAATTGTTTTCAGTGTTAAAACTGGTAATCATAGACTTGGCTAATTCAACTTTAGTTCCACGAATTCGTTATCTTTTTGTATGATGCAGGCTTTTTCAGCTGAAGAAAGGCATTTGCGCTTCTGACTCACCATCTTGACTCTCACGTCTAAAAAGTGAGACTTAAACAGACAACAAACTGTCTAAATTTCTCTCAGAACCTCACACCGATTTTACCAATCTGAGACACAGGCCCGTTCAACACGGGGATTCACGGCATTACACGAGGTGCTCCAGCAAAATTGCTAAGACACGTACAGTCTGAGGAATGCGGCACTGCCCCAACTGGTCGTCACGTGCTTTCGACAAATTCTGGGGAGGAACAATCGGTTTAAGGCGATCTTACATATACGAAAACCAAGAAAGATACGAAAGTAGAGGAAAATCATGTTTGGCACCAAAAATTTTAAACTACGTTCAATGCGGGAAATCGTGACTGGAAAAACGTATAATAGGGGTAAAATGTAGGAGAATTATTGGGACTTCAGAAAAAGTCGCCTGAAACGTAAAATGCGGGGACGTAAGATCAGGGTTTCGCTATACTACATTTCAAGCTGATGGCATTTCCAAACCATACTCTTGTAGCTTCCCCTTTGAAACACAGTTATCATACCCTGTGAACAGGGATGGCAAGGTAATTTACTCGTTACGTAAATTACGCGTAATATACAGGTAATTTACTTGGCGTAGAAAACCAGTTTTTTACGCAGACGTAAAAAACTAATTTTCTTTCATATGTGTGTGTATAAATAATATAATATAAAAACCACTTTAATTAAACTTACATTTTAAACTTACAATTTCTTGTATATTTCACTACGAAATCATTATTCTCTTAAGATTGTTCATACAGCTTAACCACCTATTAACAGATTTCTTTTTAGAAATTATAATTATCTGTTCTTTCTTGTATATTAAAAATGGAGAAAATAATCTACCTCTTACTAGCATCAATAAAAAATCACAATGTATATTGAATAGAATTAAAAATTTTATTAACAGCTTCAAATTCGTCTAGAGTATTTTCATATTTAAGTGATTCTATAAAATAAACAATTTTCTGTTCAGTTTGTTCACCAAAGATAATATTTTGACATGAATGTCTATGGCATGTCTATAATGCGAAATATTGTACATTTTCATTTAATAATATTTGTGTTAGACATGTTATCCATCCATATATTTGTGTTTGACATGTTATCACTTCAAAATCATAATTTTACTCTTTTAAAACTCTAAACGTTTTTCATATTGATTGTGCTATACTTATACCCTTAAAGGAAAAAAACTGTAGATTTGACAAAACATTAAACTACTTGTTTTAAATGTAACTCTTTAAATGTATATAATTGTCAATCTCAGTTCTCATACACCCTTGATCACACTAATAATCCTCACTGTTATGATCTTGTAAATTAAGAGTATAATATATTTGAACCTGTGAAAGACAATAAAAATAAAAAGTGAACTCCGTTTATTAGGCGTAGAAAATAAGGGAAACAAAAGATGCTAGCTTTCACTACCTCCGGGTAGCTTCATCAGGCATTTAGTAGTTAAAGATCGCAGAAGCAACTGGAACAAATGTATTTCTGAGAATATAATTAAATTCAAAATAAGTAAAACACTTGCACGATGTCACGGGTTGTTTGATCCCAGGGCCGGGTGGTCACGTGTAACTTCTAGGAGCCGGTGCCATATGAAAGGAAGGCTCGTGGTTACATCTTTGTTACACACATTCCGTCGCGTGATGATCTCGATGGTTTCGCGAAGCGCAGTAGCTCTTGCGCTGACGTACGGTGCTAGTTTCTTAAAATCTCCCCATCTGGGAACTGCCCTTTCAGATGCAACATCACGGGCTAGTGCCGTCGTAAGCTTTCCGGCCTTAACGTCCCTTTGGTGTTCAGAAAAACGGATCTGGAAGGATCTTTTTGTCATCCCGATGTAGGACTTAACGGATGCGTCAGGATAATCCAAAGGAATAGCATAGACTCCGGCTTCAGTGAGCGTAGAAGGTGATGCGCGTTGGTCTGCTGAGAGGATATTTGACAAAGGTCTAGGAGCCGTCACGCCGATATCATAACCTAGCCTTCGGAGAGCATTTTTCAGGAAGTACGTTAGCCTAGGAACGTAGGGAACCGAACCCACGAACCGGGCTGGCTGTGCCGTGGAGTTGGCACGAGCCTGTGGGAGACCAGTTTTTGCAGCCTTTCTGACTATTTGGTCGATTGCGATCATGTCGTATCCCGCTGCAGCCGCTAGGTTTCTAATGCTACGGATCTCCTCCTCGCATTTGGCTTTGTTAGATGAGAGTTCGAAAGCTCGCTTTGCTCTGTACTTAAAAAGGGCATATTTGCGTCCCTACGTTCCTAGGCTAACGTACTTCCTGAAAAATGCTCTCCGAAGGCTAGGTTATGATATCGGCGTGACGGCTCCTAGACCTTTGTCAAATATCCTCTCAGCAGACCAACGCGCATCACCTTCTACGCTCACTGAAGCCGGAGTCTATGCTATTCCTTTGGATTATCCTGACGCATCCGTTAAGTCCTACATCGGGATGACAAAAAGATCCTTCCAGATTCGTTTTTCTGAACACCAAAGGGACGTTAAGGCCGGAAAGCTTACGACGGCACTAGCCCGTGATGTTGCATCTGAAAGGGCAGTTCCCAGATGGGGAGATTTTAAGAAACTAGCACCGTACGTCAGCGCAAGAGCTACTGCGCTTCGCGAAACCATCGAGATCATCACGCGACGGAATGTGTGTAACAAAGATGTAACCACGAGCCTTCCTTTCATATGGCACCGGCTCCTAGAAGTTACACGTGACCACCCGGCCCTGGGATCAAACAACCCGTGACATCGTGCAAGTGTTTTACTTATTTTGAATTTAATTATATTCTCAGAAATACATTTGTTCCAGTTGCTTCTGCGATCTTTAACTACTAAATGCCTGACGAAGCTACCCGGAGGTAGTGAAAGCTAGCATCTTTTGTTTCCCTTATTTTCTACGCCTAATAAAAGGAGTTCACTTTTTATTTTTATTGTCTTTCACATTAATTGGGCGTACAGAAACCCGTTTCTTCATCGATCGTATATATATTTGTTATATTTGAACCAATTTCTTCGAACGTTCGAAGCTGAGCCGGTTTCTTGTAGTATTATGGACAAAAGACCAATTAGAGAAAAGTCTTTCAAGTTGGGCTGAAGATGCTGGGATGTTGATTAACTGCAAAGCAACTGCTGACAACTCCTTATGGTGCCAACTGGCGAAGCACCAGAATGTCCATGGTGATTTAACACCCTTCTTCATAAGCGGTCCAAACTTTCCAGATTTTTCTCGATATTGTTGAAAATTGGTTATCCCCGATGGGTAGAGGTTCTCTAAAATGAACTCTTCTACTTGTTCATGATGTTTCTCATTCATTTTCTTCCCCTGGTACACAGGATGGAGAACACTGGCTGCAAGGCTGTATACATTTAGCGATTGGTTTCTCCTTTTTTCTACATGTGGCATGAAGTCCTTATGGTCCTCAGGTAAACGTAAGTCCATCCACAATTCAACTGCATCTGCAGCAGTTGCTTCTTTTTTCTGGCATATATTTATTAGCTGACTTACTGGATTAAGCACTGTGATTGTATGGGCAACTTCTTTGAGAAAGGTACTATCATAGAGGAGGGACTTAATCTGAGAAGACAATTTATCAGCTTCATCAGTGGCAGCAACTTTCTTCATTGCACTTAGATTGTTAGTCAAGGACAAACAGGCATTCCTCTGAGAACACCAGCAAGTGTTTGCAGCGAGGCATACTTTAGAGCCACCATTTTCTGTCAGTTCATGTTCTCGATCACGGTGCTTGAAAGACCTCAACACCATGTTCACACGAGATACAATGTTTTTCCAGAGAAGATCCTTAGCTAGAAGATTTCCAGTATGGGCATTATAGGCAGAATGCCACAGGCCGTGATTTTTACCCATTTTAACCATGTTACTGGTGTTGTCGGAAACTGTACAATAAATATTCACATTGTATCGTTCTTTAGCTAGCTTTTTTGATTGTGACTGACCACATCACAAAGTGCTTCACCTGTTTCTGGCGAACCAGACATGTCGAAATCATCAAGAAAGACACTTTCAGCTTTGCCACTACTATCACGGGGATTGTGAAGAAGTGTTACATTTTTCGTGTTGTTCGATTCATTTTTACAACAGTCTGTGTCTGCAGCACTGATAGCGATCTTAGTAACTTCATCATACACTTCGTCCAGAAGTTTAGCAGAAAGGGCTTTTCTTATTGGTGGTTTATAGGCAGGCCGCATTTTTTGACAGAACTGTTTAAAATGCACGATTCTACCACACTAGATGGGATGTTGTAACCATAGAAACTTTGGCAATAGCAAGATCTATTTCCTGCTTTGTGGAGGCATTCATCCTGTCCAAAAAAATTGGTTATGTGTCGTTAAACAGTCGAAGGCTTAGAACTTACAGTGATTCAAGGTAGAAACTGTCTTCCTCTTCACGAGATGAGGAGAGTACACTCGTCACCACGGACACGGTTGAGTAGGAACTGGGACTGGGGCTTGCAACTGGAACCAGAGGATCGTCAATGTGTATAGACATTTCCGAGTCTGATCGATGCAGGGTAGAACTGGAACTCGCCGGTGGTGGTGGTGGTGGCAGTGGTTCAGGAGCTTTGGCAGAAGTCCGGGCGCAGACCTTCCTGTGGGCTTTCAAATGCTCCCTTGCTGTATTCTTGATAGTTAGTCCACATTCATAACACTTGGTACAGTTCTTGTGTTTCACTTTAAGTGGAATAAATCAGAGTTCCTCGTACACATGATGAAGAGGTCGACCGCCACGATTCATAGTGGGAAGAGTCTTCATTAAGAATGTTGAGCCTCATTCAACGACTAGTGAGGACGGAAAAAACGGTGTTTAAGAACGCTCTCAGCTTTGAACTGAAGCCAACACTAAAACCTCCCGCATTTAAATAACAGAAAACATGTGTAGTTCGCATAGTTATAGTTTTACCGCCGAGTCAACGAGAAGTTGCCGACGCTGTTGAACTTCTGCGTCTGCCTAGCAGTGAATCACTGTAGAGACAGGAGCCGCCAGCCGGCAGCACGCGCATGGATATCAAAGGCGAGCCGCGAGGCAATGTCTCATTTTGATTGTTCCTATCGCCTCGTTTCACTTTAAACTACACCGCGGCGTGGCTTCTGACTTCCTTTGCCGAACATATTTTTTTGTTGGAGGTTTAACGACCACCGTGAGCAACTCAATGGGCTATAAGCAGTCGCCCGTCCCTAATTTAGGGTCACTGGTTCCAGGGAAGGGAGAGAGCCAGTGCCGTAAGACAAACACAACATCCATGCCTGACCGGGATTCGAACCCGGACCCCTTACGGACGAATGCTCATAGGCCAGCGCCTTAGACCACTGCGCCACCAAACATATTTTAAAGTGGGCCCCACATTATCATAAAGGAAAGGATTTCCCCGTGTGAATATGAAGGCTAGGGAAAAAAAAACAAAAAAAAAAACAATATGACGTGATACTGATGTGTATGTGGTATCCTGGTGGTATGTAACGTGGCAGTTTGCACTGCTCCAATAAGATCATATAAAAATACTGAAGGGTATGTTGGTTTTTAAAGGATCTCCGTTTTTTTGTGGTATTCGTACATAGCAAGTTAATTAACAGCACAAAGCCATGTTTTTTTTTGTTTATTTACGTATTTTACGCGTTGTTTATGTATTTTACGTTTTCTACGTATTTAACGCGTCATGTAGAAAACCTTTTTTTACACGTAATTGCAGAACCCTGCCTGTGAAAATGCAGTACAAAAACTTATCAGCCTCTCCATGATAGTGTTGTAGATATTTTGATTCAATGCAGTGCAAGCAGCCATTCTGGTACTCACTGAAGTTTCCTTATTTTCATGTTTGTTGCTTAGAATAGTAGCATTTTATGACAGTAATATTGTCACAAAAGATTAAGTTCTCAGCCTACAGCAGCTTTCCGTGTCACTGATCTGTCTATTTAGAACTTCTTGTACAAGGAGTTACTACCCAGTGTGACTAATATTTTTCCTGGCACAAATGACCCGGGTCACCTGTTGCTAAATGTCACTTAGTGTATCATCATGTGACTACAAGAATCATATAACACTTCATGCTTTTTGGTGTGGTTAGTTAGTTAGTTAATTGATTTTTGTGGCGCAAGGGCCAGGCATGGCCAAAGAGCGCCAGACACAGAGCTATCAGTTAAAGATTTTTAAAAGCGGGGTGAAATGATTAAGAGCAGACAGGCTTGGTAAAAGTTAGAAAGGAGAATGTATACACTATGTTTGAAATGGTAGTGTAAGTACAGTTTGCTGCCATCTATCAGAAATCATTTACAACAAATTATAATCTGTCATTTGTTTTTTGAAACATTCATAACAATGCATCAAGTGAAAACATGCTGGTGAAGTTTTGCCCAAGTACAATGAGATCTCATCTGCAATAATGCCAGCCATAACTTCTTGAAAAATCATCTATATACACTCACAGATAATGAAATCTGCACACCAAGAAGGAAGCATCAGATTGAACTGAAATTTTATGGACATAATAATACAGATGAGTGATACACATGATGGTAAAAACAGAGCTGCACGACAATTACAGAGGGATCTGTGGCAAGCAGTCCGGTCATCTTCAATAGAGCGTCGCACCGCCTCGTGCGGCAATACGGTCCGGCATGGAGGCGAACAGACGCCTGATGATGTCCAGCGGCAGACTGGCCCACACGTGTTGGATGGTGTGCTGCAACAGCAGCAAGAGAAATTTATGTAACTGGGGTGAGGAAACAGTGGACAGCACTACCTCACAAAAATTATTGTGGCATTTCAATGCTGGAAACACCAGTCTTGAAGACAAGCAGAGGTCAGGATGCCCAACGACCACCAATACTGACACCCTGGTCAAAGCTGTGACAGTGAATTCCAGTACCAGCACATGACAACTGGCAGCTGATTGGTGTGGGGTCATCTTAATCCACCATTGTTCATCACCTGCACCAGCTTAGTGTCTCCTCCACGCACCATCAAATGGTTCCTCATGAATTGACACCCCAGCAGGCAGAACAACATGTTACTTTCTGTCACAGATTGCTCTCAAATCCATAGGACGATAGGTTTTGGCACTGTATCTACACAGGTGATGAAAAGTGAATATTCCTATGTTATCCTACTGCTAGGAACCAGTGGCTGAGGCCACTCCAGGAAGCAAAACCAGTTGTGCAAAGAGAGCGGTTTGAGAATTAAGTCATGGACTGTGCATTTGGTGGAATTGTGAGGGTCCGGTGCACTGGGAACTTCAGCCAGATTGTCAGGCTACGGACAAGGACCACTGTGCCAAACAACTGCAGCCAGTCCATGATTCTCTGCACAAATGCTACTTTGCACTCATCAATGGGATGTGGGTGTCACTGCAAGTGGATAATGCCCTAATAAGTCACACCCAGAGAGTGGTCTGCCAAAAACTAAGGGAATTGGAAATGGTCGAGATCCTACCCATTTTCCATACAGTCCAGACATTGCTCCCATTTGACTACCACCTATTCCATTCTATGGCTCATTTCCAGAAGGACAGCACTTTGCTTCAGTGGTGGATGTCTGGCATCAGGGAGTCTGTTCTTGAAATCTGCCAAGTGGCACTGCTGTGGGATCATGGTTAGGGTGGAACATTGGCAAAAGACTATAAAAAACAACAGACAGCACTCTGCAGAATATGGTGAGAATGTATGTCTTTCTTGCATTATTAAATTCTTTAGTAGCAAATGGGATGAACTATTGACTCACCCTGATATTTCATCACCAACCTTACGAAATAAGCATGGAATTGTGCAATGGGGCCCACACTAGATGTAACTGTTTAATCTATCCTAAATGTTTAGGGGTTTTATGAGGCTATCCTCACAACACAATCATTTACTACAGTAAAAATCACAATATACAGTTTGCATCTTAAAAGTTAGATATGGGCAGTGTTGGGTCAAATTCTAAATGAATAACAAGTGACTGGGTTTTGTGGTTTAGTGCTCAAAGACCACACACCACCACAGATATCATGGAGCCTGAAAAGAGAAATAATTCAAATTCCGCAGATGGAATTACCACATAAAGCACACACTCAGATTCAACCATTGTATATTTATCAACTGAAGTGTCTTTTTTTTTTTATCGAGGGTTTAACGATCACCATGAGCAACTCAGTGGGCTATAAGCAGTCACCCGCCCCTAACTTAGGGCCACTGGTTCTAGGGAAGGGAGAGAGCCAGTGCAGTAAGACAAACACAACATCCATGTCTCACAGGGATTTGAACCCGGACCCATCTTGGACGAATGATCAGAAGAAATCACTTAGAGCACTGTGCCACCAAAGCGGCCAACTGAAGTGTCAGTTGACTTTATGTGAAATGAAATATTGTTCATGTTTATTTCTGTGGAAATCAGAAATTCCAATTTGCCATAATGTTAAGTAATAAGGGTAAGGAATGTGGTGTTATCCAAAAGAGGCAAGTAATGTTTTTTTGGATGTTAGTGAAACAATGAAAAATGCAACGACAACATGAAAATGGAAAAATCAAGCCATGTGCAAGCTGCTGACAATGAATGTACAATACATTGAAGTGAATGTTCTTCTTAGCATTTTGAATTTAACTTAATTTTGAAAGAATTTAACTAATAATATGGCACAGTACACATCCAGCAATTTTAAAATTTCCAGAAGAAAATTAAAAAAAAAACAAAAACCTACAAGCTAAAAATGTCCTGAAAGGAATTTGCCTCTCCCCCCATCAATAAATATGCCAGGTCATTAAGTGGTGGTGTCCCCATGGCTAGACTTTGATGTTTTTCTTTTTTTTTTTTTGACACCAATCTTGTACTCGGTACTGAAAGGCCACAGATTGAAACCTTGAGCTATAAAACCCCATAACTCACTCTCTGTTCCTTTTTCACAGTGAATTCGACGTTCATGTCAGAAGCACTCCTTCACTTGCATCTCATCTCACTTAACTTCTTACCAAACTTTCCTTTTTTTAACACTAAAAATATAATGGAATCCAAATCTTGATTTTAATGAATGTTCTACTAGAAAATGAAAGAGTTTTCCTTAACCTCATTCTCAAATGTGTTCCAATTTAAATAAAACTGATTCACATGAAACAGAATTTGAAAGAAACTGAGCTCAGCTTCTTACAAAAAAATGCTGACATGCTAGTTGATATTTTATTTTGTAGAAATCAAGTTATAGCTTACATTTTCTTTCCTTTGGGGGAGGGGGAGGGGGAGGTTAAACAACCCCCATGAGCATCTACAGCTAGAAGGAGGCCCACCCCTAATTTAAGGCCACTGGTTCCAGGGAAGGGAGGAAACTAGTGCCATAAGGACAAACATTACATCTATATTACCTAGGATTCAAGCTGATCCCTAGCAGTATGAGAAGCCAGAAGCCAGCGTCCTAGACCACTCAACCACCAGATGATGTGGCTAACATTACAATGCAGCTAAATATAAGACAAATGTAGGACAATAATTCATAATTTCTGTGCAACATATTTAGGTGCCTCTTTGCTAAAGAACCACATTAAAGCAAACATAAAAGACACAGGTCGAGCAATATTTTCATCAAACAACATTTTATGCGCTCCAGGAATGTCCACTTCTATAACTTCAATGTATTCACCCTCCTGAGAATTGCCACCACCCTCGGAGACTTTCATATTATCTGTTACTTCAGCATAATATAAAGTCTGAAGAGATCCTGTGACTCCAACACCAGATCTTAAAGTGAGAAAGAGAAAAGAAGGTATAAATATGTTTTATAAAGAAAATACACACAACATTTTATAAAGCAATGTTTCGAACCAAAACATTTTGTACATTTATTGTCGATTACTAAGTATGAATGATTACAGTGGAAAAGTGGGTCGCAACCTCTTGGGTGGTGGCATGAGCTTTTACAGGTTTGGTGCAAAGTTCCTAACATTTTTAAAATATGAAATTATATCACAAAACTAACAGAACATAAATTCAATTATTTATGAATTATAGCTCACACAGAATTTTTTTCTTAATTACCCAATCTTACTTTGTAAATTCCTTTCCTGGCACAGAACTTAAAAATTATGACTGGTAACATTAGGTCATCTTTGTATGTCTTAGAAATACAGTTGGACCTCCATATATTGAAGTTGATGTTTCCATAAAAAAAAAATTTATTTATAGAAACTTCGATACATGGAAACGATCTTTTTTAAACACAAGTATTGCGTAGTATATTGTATTTAGAAATGCACTTCTTAATCACTGCACTCTCTTATAAATAACTTAAGTGAATATGAATTACATTATGTACAAGTTATGTTCATATAGATACTTAAAAAACAAGAATTAAGAAAAAAAAATGTTTTGAACATACTTTAAAACAATATATGTGGTTATTTAGTATTCATATGCATTTACATTTGGGTAAAAAACTTTCTAATGTCTTACTACACAAAATATTTTGATGGTGATTCATCATAAAAAAGCATTCACACTTATTAAGTCCATAAAATACATCCAGGAACTTTTTTGGCGAATTGAAGACAACGGTGTATTGTATCAAATGTATCCATCATTTCTTTTTTAGAAGGCTTAAGGGGTTCTTCTGTGTCATTCTCTTCCGACTCTTCATGTCCGTCTGTTCTGTGTGAAGTGTGCTGACCATGTCCTCGTCCGTCTGGTATTCTGAAACAATTACGTCTTCGTCGATGTCAAGGAACTCATCAAAGGAAATTCCTTCTCTGATAAAACCTTTGGCATACAAGTCCTTCCAACAATGCTCGACTTGCACCAACACATTTTCTTCTTCGGTTTGAGGTGATTCCATGAAGTCAGCTTTTGCAAAGCAATTTTTTACTGTCGATTCTAAAACATCGTTTTGCCACACCTTAGCTAGTTCAGCAATACAAATACCAGATCAATCATCTTATCTGTAAATGCTCATTTTCTAAGGCCCAGATAAGTTCCCTAAGAATGTGTGTCCAATAATGAAGTTTCAGATTTTTTACAGCATGCAAAAACATGTTGTGACCCTTTCCACCACAACACAAAGCCTGCCAAAAGTAGCCTGCGAATGATTTTGTTGAAATTTGGCGAGATGATAGACACTTGCTATCTTGCACTGGTGAAAGCTCTTTTTTTTTTTTTTTTTTTTTTTTGGATTGGAGGTTTAACGACCACCGTGAGCAACTCAATGGGCTATAAGCAGTCCAAAGCTCTTTTTAAAGCAATCCTTGAAATCAGTGCTGATTAGAGGGATAGCAGTTCAAGCAAGTGGTTTCAGTGTTACTGTGTGGGAATATCACACAGATAGACATGCCATTTCTCGGAGGAATTCCTCTCATGGTCGAGGTTACATACACTACATACTTCTGATACAAATGTAAATACTTAAAATAAAAACACAAACAAGGTAGTCGTTGATCTCAAAATATGTGAACAAATACTTCGAACATCCTGATCTCCGCTGTAGCAATGAATGGCTCCAAAGCTTGTTTTGGACTTGGTTTCAGGAAGCTGACAACTCTGTTCATGTAAACATTTCTCAGAAAAGAAAAAAAGCCAAGTGTTTTAGTCACTAAAGCCAACAAAGTGAAAACAGAATTTGATTTTAACCTTAAAAGGAATAAACTGTCCCATTTCAAACACTAATCTTACAGCCCAACTTTTTGGTTTAAGCAGTTAATTAATCAATGCATCCGGTGGCAGATTCGTTTCACTCAGTGAACTTTGCCATCTGATTATTTAGCAAGTTTGTCTTTGTTTTGTGAGACGAAATTTTTTTTTAAAGCAGGAGCAAAATGCTGAATCTTTCAAGTACAGACCCGGCTTGGCCAGGCTCAGGCCAGGCTAGGTCAGCACAGACCTCTAAACAGAGTAAGTTTTTTTGTACATTCAATCATGTCAGGATGTCCGCTGTAAAATGTTCAAAATGTAAATATTTTTCACGGATATCTCAAATAAAACTTGCAGTAATTATTTGAAAATTTCATAATTTATTCTATAGTTACTCAATGCATTATCAGTGACATTTGTTAAAATAGAATTTACTGTCTCAGGTTGTTTATTTAATTTTCCATAGTACAGTAAAAAATGGTATAAAAATTGCAAATGGGGAAAGAAAGTAGTAAAGCAAGTAACATTAGTATTGAAATTCCTACTGCGGATGAAGCATAGAAATTTACAGATGTTTTGATACATTTGATGGAAGTACACAAAGTCAAAAACCCATCTGAATCAATTAAATTCTTGCAGATGACTTAATAAAAAAAAAATAGATACAAAAAAACTCACACCAAGCAGCAGAAAAGAATTATTGGACTTTTTGAAATAATTTTTTACTTTGATAGAAAACAATTTAAGTTTTATTTTCTTCAAAAAATTCACTCAAGTTTTACCTGACACCAAGTTAATGAGCAGAATATCAAATATTTTTTTCAATTGAAATATAACCAAAAATGTACAGTATAAATTGTCTTCCTCTCATTCATTACAATCTTCTAAATTAGCTACTAGATCAGTACATGATTAAGATGATATATACAGTATTTTTAAAATATAGTAACAAGAAGAAAATCATATAAACATTCTGTGACTTTCAAAATGGCACCAACACTTTCACATGCTGTCATTCTTTATTTTTGAATTTTAGTTGAAACATGGGTAAAAATATTATTAGTCTATTTGATTTCATCGAGCAGTACGATTTGAAGAAAAGAAATACCAATTAAGGTCTATTCAAAACTTATAATGCACACTTTAAGCTTATTGTTGTTAAAAACTGTACTGCAGGTAAACAATTTAATTTGACAGAAGCAAACTTGAGGTGGTAGGCTGTACAGAAGAAAGCCCACATATCAAAATTGCATTACATCATCATTTCACAGTTCCAAGCAGAGAATTTTTAAAGAAACAGAAAATGCATAACAGAAACTAAGGACCACTGCCTGTTATTTAAAAAGTTACATGGAACTGGCAAATCTTGGTATAACTTGAAGTAAACTCAAAGCAAGTCTCAATTGGTACAGTAAAATGATTCACTACAGTGGAATGCTAGTAATTACATCACTGAACAACACTAAACTACACACAGCCAAGTGTGATTTCACCAAGAAACAGATATTTTAAAGAGACATTAAAAGCTTGAGAGAAATGTACAAATTAATTAAGAAGAAGGTAGTGTAGAACACGCTAAGTTACGTATAAAAGTTTAATGCAAATATATTTCAGCCATTACTATGGCTTTCATCACTGCGACTACGATTGGTTTATGTTGCCAGATTGGAAAGACAAGTTTTGTAATGGTAACTCCGGGTGACGTAATGCAATGAGGGATTTCCAGATGTAAGGAATGAAAATGGGGAGCTCAGAGTTGCAATTTTTGGAAAATAAAATTTCCAAACTTTCTCTAAACCTTAGAAGCATATCGATTTTTGAAGGGAGCCAACTTTTTAGTATCAGACCAAAGTGGAATAGCCGAAGTGTCAGCCATGGTAAGAAGAGAAAAGGCAGATGAAGGTTTTCCAAATCTGCCTTATCTCTTCTTACCATGACTGACACTTCGGCTATTCCAATTTAGTCTGATACTAAAAAGTTGGCTCCCTTCCAAAATCGATATGCTCTAAGGTTTAGAGAAAGTTTGGAAATTTTATTTTCCAAAAATTGCAACTCTGAGCTCCCCATTTTCGTTCCTTACATCTGGAAATCCTTCATTGCATTACTTCACCCGGAGTTACCATTACAAAATTTACCTTTCCAATCTGGCAACGTAAACCAATCGTAGTCGCACTGATGAAGGCCATAGTAATGGCTGAAATATATTTGCATTAAACTTTTATATGTAACTTAGCGTGTTCTACACTACCTTCTTCTTAATTAGTTTGTTAGTTATGTGCATTGCCTACCACTCATTTAAGAAATGTACAACTAACCAAATTGGAAATGCATGGATTAGACATCTGTTTATTTTGATGTATCTACAAACTTAACTGTGGACAAAAGGGGGAAATCTGTCCTTATTACAACCACTGGAAATGAAAAGTAAAAAATAACTAACAGTAAAATTATATGCACTTAAAGATGAAACAAAATTGCTGCAATATGTGATCTTGAAATGTTAAATACAGCCAAATGATAAAAATAATCCCCAGGAAAAGAATAGTATGAGCTTATAGCTTTATGAGGTCATTTTATGGACAGCATAGGAAAGATGCTATCAGATATGAATTTCAAAGCATGATGTAATATTTGCACATTTGGTAATAGTCAGCCAGACATGCTGCTACACAAAAACTGTCATTCACACTAATGGGTGGCTATCCACTATCACATATGCAATACTACCACCTTGAAATGGCTACATTTAATTTTCCTCAAGGCTAGAACCCCCCCCTCTTCCTGTTGTTTGATTACAAAAGTGCAGATATCATGGCAGCTTGTTAAAATAAACTTGAGCGAGGTATGCAACATATCATATGTAATGGAATGAAATATAGTATTGTGTGTTTATAATAAATTGTACATTAAAAGCACAATTTATTATAAACACTGCACCCATCCAAATACCTGCCCTAAACTCTTCCAATAATGCAGTCAGCTGAAACCCCCTGTGGCCGGCTATAAGGGAAAATGTGGCCATAAACAGGCCATTGATGTTCAAAGTGAGTATTGCCTCACTTGTAACATAATGTTAGAATGGAGAGCCACAGTTGGAAAGGACAATGTCAGCATTCAATGACAGGGTACTTACAAAGGTTTGTGCAAAGACTATTTGATGTATAATGGCATGATGGGGCTTTGGCAGCCAATTCTCAAATTGAGTAGTCTTGTTAATAGCACATCACTGAACTACGATGCTGCAGGTGGTAAAGGAACATCACCACTGGACTGTGAAAGAATGAAAGAAGTAGCTTGTTCTAAAGAATCAAGGCTCCAACTACAACAGGCTGACAGGAGGGTGCGCATGTGATGTAGGCCGTTAATCCAAGGCAAGTTAGGATGTTAGAGGCTGGTGGAGATGGTGCAATGTTTTGGGGCATGCTTATATGGACCACTTTGGGGCCTCTTGTACCTACTGACACCACTAGCACCACACAAGGCTATGTTGACATACTTGCAACCACCTATACCCATTCATAGCTATCCATTTTCCACAGCAGGATGTCTTCTTTTAAAAATGAAAACATCCCATGTTATCATCCCTGACTGGCAAATGACTGGTTGAAGGAGAAATCCAATGAGTTCACAACTCTCAAGTGTTACTCTCACTCTCCGAATTTGAACCCAGTTGAGCATCTGTGGGATGATGTAGAGTGATACAAAAGAGCCTGAAATCCACCACTAGTAACTCTCAGAGCTTTATGGACAGCTGTCCAGGAATCATAGGTGGCAATACCACCTGAACACTTCCTATAGAGATGAGCACGGGCCTGGGCTATTACAGCCCGGAAATAGATCCGGGCCTACTAGGGCTCTTATATCAAATCTTTGACTAAAACTGCTCAAGTTTATTTTCACTTTCACTTTTTATTTAATTTTATTTAACACTGCTAACCGAATTAATTAACACAATGGGAAATTTCGGAACTCAAAAACATATAAGTGAGTGTTTTAAGTAACAACTATGTATTTGTTCCTAGATATGATGAAAACTGATACTATTAAGTTTTCTGGAGACTAAAATTTAAAGTTCTGCTAGCTAAAATATGAAAAATGGGTATTTTTGGTCATTTGATGAAAACATCAAGGTGATCCGACTGCAGATGGCTCAAGGCTGACTAAAGGTCAATTAATTACCCAGGGCTGCTAGGGAGGGGGAATTAGGAGGAGGCATTTCCAGTGCCGACTGAAAATCTTAAATACAACTTTCGCCTTTAGATCTCACCTCTGTTTGCTTCTTCCCTGCACGACGAATCATTCAAAGAGCAAAGAAGTGCAACACTTTCCAGTGATCTTGTTTTTGATTAAGCACAAAGGTTATATCTTATCTGAGATGTGACCTATGTTTCATTTCAGCTTTTGAAAGCAAAATAAATGATTGACAGTAAACCTGAAAGAATAAAACGGAAAATCGATGCCAGAAAATATGTGGTTTCCCGAATAAACGTGGAAAATCTGATGTGTGGAATTATTTTGAGGAAATAATTATTAAAAATGTTGAGTACACTCAATGTATGAAGTGTAAACAGATAATAAAGTAATACATATTCAATGGGATATAGCAGACTTACTGACATACTCAAGTTTGCAGTAAGCAACCGACTTAAACAAATCTGGATATCAACTCGTTATCAAAATCAGGATAATTTCTGAAATAAAGAAAGAAAACAGTCACTGCCACTGTGAAGGTGAAAATTCTGAAAGCTCAGGGAAAACCCAGCACTAATAATATGCAACTTTTTGACATCATAGAAGGACAAGAATTTTTGGAGGTGGCATAGTGCTTAATTGATACAGGTGCTACAAAACTAGTGCAAGATGTGCTACCTTACAGGACTACACTTTCAAGACATGTCAAAAGTTCAGCTGAAACTATAAGATTAGAACACATTATACAAATGAACAAGTTGCTACGTAAGTGTGGTGGCGTTATAACAACTGATACGCGGACTTCTCTTTTAGGAATAAAGCATATGTGGCTGCCACCTGTCAATTTGTAGATAATTACTTTGTTTTGAGAAGTGTGGTGTTAACAACTACTGCATTTCTTCAGGTACAAAAGACAGTGGAAAACATAAATTCAGAACTTTTGCAAACCCTTGAACATGTGGGATTTGATTGCTCTATGCTAGCGACACAAGTGGTATTTATGATAAAAATATAAATAGGAGTAATACAATATGCTTTATTTTTTTCATATTCACATAGGAAAAATTGCACAACTGTTCAAACCCGGGCCAGTCAAAAATAATGAAATAACAGTCCCGGGCCAGACACAGGTGTTAAAAAAGGAACCAGTGCCCATCTCTAGTTTCTAACACCTGGTAGAGTCAATACATTACATGTTGCTGCTTTTGTGAGGGTAAAAGGTGAGTTCACACATAATCAGGTGAGTGTGTATAATACATTGTATTTTCAGTATATTATGAACTGTTTTTTTCTTCCACCATTTTTCAGGTTTGCATGTAGTAAACAAGTCAAGACTTTATTTTTAAAACACTCAGAATTACACTATGCTCAAGAAGTTCTTCAAGATTCAGCAAATAATAAGTTTTTATTAATTAAATGGCACTGAGTGGGAATGTTACAGTTTTTAATTGGGATGTTTTTGCTCTTTTTTCCCTTAAGAGTAATTTCTGTTACTGTGGAAAGGCAATCAAAGGGCAAGAAAAAAAAAAAAAAAAAAAAAAAAACACTATACTACAATAATCTGTACTTAAATAAGGGCAAACGCTCATATACATTAATCCTTAAAAATACCCATGGGCCATTTTTTCATGTTTGTTGAGCTTATGCTATATGTGTTATACCAGAAAACTGATACTAACCACAAAATTTGTTTCAACATGATGAATTATCCATGTATTTGCAAAATCTGAAGTCAAATAATAAATTCCATTTAAAAAGTTTTACATGATGTATGTAAGAAGCAATCCCCACTTCATAAAGTGAATTAGGGGAGAGAAAAACACACAAGTTACAATCTGAAATTCTAAACATATAAACCTGGTAAAAATGTGAGCAGTACAAAATAGCTAGCTGAGTATTAGAAAGATCTTTAAAGAACAAAAAAAATAGAGTTAAGAAAAAGCAGCAAAACTACTTTTATTCACACCCTCTAATAATAATAATAATAATAATAATAATAATAATAATAATAATAATAATAATAACAACAACAACAAAAGTAATAATAATCACATGTGCAGGAAGAAAAAGAAACTAGCAAACAAACTTTTAGAACAAATTTTTGCCTTGAACATTTAAGTAATTAGTACCTGTAAGAAGTCACCTTTTGAATACATGAAAGTGGAACATTATAACCACACTCCTCTAATATTTCATCTTGAGCAGTCTTCACTAAACTTTGATCTTTATCTACAATTCCGGCACATAATTCCACTGTCATTCCTAGATCAGCTGGATATTTCTGAGTATCAATTTGCTTGCCACAATCTTCAGGATCTACTTGAGCATAGTACACTGCTGTTGTAAGAAAGTAAAAAAACAAAGTTTCAAACATAAAGATGTATATTTGGACAGTGATTTGATAAAGTATAAGAACTCCATACTGCACCTATATGGAAGAATATTTTGTGTGCCATGTCTTTGTAGGGACCTGCTACTCAGGTCTCTACAAGGACCTGAGCCTACAAGTAGTGGTCTACTCAGGTCCCTTGTAGGTCTAGCCCTACAGCTCTCCCTAACTTTTGAATATTATGTTACAAGGAACCTAGAAATTGCTGTGCCAGCAAATTAGACCCAGTCATCATTAAACATGATCAGATTTTTGTGAATCTTGCAATTTATTTGTACATTAGTAACATCAACTCCACTGGCTTAGTATATCTACTGCCCAGTAACTAGGGACACATCCTGCAGCCATGAGGATCACTTCCACTCCCGAGAGCAACCTCCTTCTTATCAGTCTGCTTCTCCCAGGGTCACCGTTCCAATTGGGAAATCCCCACATTCCACAATGACACAGCGTGCTGGGTGTAGATACCCATTCCATGGAATGCAGGCAGCACCAAAAATATTTCCTCATACACTTTTTCATTCAATCTTTTAACAGAAAACAAATCTGTCTTGTAACAAAAAAGTTAACTAACTTTTGAACAGCATTAAAAAAATGCCACACTTGACATATGTAAAATCTACCAGAGCATTATGTATGGGAATGAACATGTTAATTACCTTCTATGGTATTTCTTGCAAGGCCAGTAAAAACCTCTGGTCCAACAAAAGCTGCTCTCAGGCATGTTATATATCAGGCACTTAGAACAAAAGTGACAAATGCACTAAAGTGATGTTTTGAGAAAAGAGAGCTTATAGTAAAAAAAAAAAAAAATGAACTGCTTTTTTTATACCGACATAAAGCACAGATTCAGCTATATATATATATATATCATCATCATCATTGTCAACCATTATCAATCCACTGCTGGATGAAGGTCTCCCCAAGTTTCCTCCACAACGGTCTGTCTTGTACCAGTCTCCTCCATGTCACTCCTGCATACTTTCGAATTTCATCCACCCATCTCCCATGTGGTCTACTTCTGGGTCTTTTCCTGTCCTTTGGAATCCAATCTAAAATTTCAGCTGTCCATCGATGGTTTGTCCTTCTGGCAGTATGTCCAGCCCATTGCCATTTCAGGGATTTAACTCTGATCATGATGTCTTCCACTCTTGTCATTTTTCGGATCCACGAGTTCCACTTCTTATCTCTCCTGGTTACACCAAGCATGCACCTTTCCATGCTGCTTTGAGTTGTCTGCAGCCTTTGTATGTCTCTTTTAGTTAAGGTCCACGTCTCTGCACCTACGTAAGCACTGGAAGGATGCATTGATCAAACACTTTTATTTTAAGACATAATGGCATATTGCTCTTGAAAATTATGCTGTTTCTTCCAAAAGCTCTCCAGGCAAGTTTTGTACGCCGATTAATTTCTTCATCAATGTGACCCTCACTTGATATCTGCTGTCCAAGATAAACGTACGTGTCTGTTATCTCCAGCTTTTCTCCATCAATCGATAAATCTTCATTTCTTGTAAAAGCATTGAACATCACTTTTGTCTTCTGAAAGTTAATTTTTAATCCCACTTCTTTACTCTTGTCAGCAAGTTCCTGGATCATACTCTGAAGCTCTGATGGGGTAGTTGCAAAAATGACTATGTCATCAGAAAAACGAAGGTGGGTTAGATAATCTCCATTAATCTTTATCCCTTTGTTTTCCCAGTTCAGTGATTGAAAGACATTTTCCAATTGGCATTAAAGAGCTTTTGAGATATGGTGTCACCTTGTCTCACTTCCTTTCCAATTTTTATGTGTGTTGTATTTTCAAACAGCCGAATCTTTGCACTTGCATTTTTATAGATGTTATTAATAATATTAATGTATGCATCTTCAATACCGCAGGATTTCAGAGCCATTGTAACTGCTGATGGTTTCACCGAATCAAAGGCTTTTTCATAATCGATAAAAGCCATGCACAATGGAAGTTCATATTCCCTCGCTCTTTCAATTAGTTCTCTCAGTACGTGGATATGATCTATTGTGCTGTAGCCACTCCTGAATCCAGCTTGTTCTCTCGGTTGAGCCATGTCCAGTGTTACCTTCAAGCGGAGTGAAAGAACTTTACTGAAGATTTTATAAACCACTGATAGGAGGCTGATAGGTCTGTAGTTCCTGAGATCCTCAATGTCACCTTTTTTATGTAGCAGGATCATTGTAGTGTTGTTCCAATCCTCAGGAATCTTCCCTTCATTAAGGCATCGAGTGAAAATTTGGGCGAGTGCTGTTTCGATTTCTCCACTTGCTTCTTCTATGATGTCTACAGTAATTCCATCTTCTCCTGGAGCTTTTTCCCGCTTCATGTTCTTGATGGCATGTGCAACTTCTGCTGGGAGGACTGGAAGAACTCTGGTACTGGTACCTTTCATGATGTCTGGAGTACATGTATCATCCCTTTCATATAATTTGGAGTAGAAATCTTTCACCCTTGTCAAAATTTCGCCTCTATTTCTTGTTACAGAACCATCTTCTTTTCTCAGTGCCATAATCTGATTTCTTCCCTTACTGAGATGTCCCTTTGCTATCTGTAGGCTTAGGTTGTCTTCAATTGCTTTCCTCACTAGTTCACAGTTGAATTTCCTTACGTCTTCAGTGATATTTTTTTGTACTGTCTTGCATAGCTCTATATATTCCACTTTGGAAGTCACATCTTCTTTGTTGTCCTCATCTCTCTTCTTTTTTGCATCAACATTTTGGATTTTCCTGATAATTTGTTCACATGCAACTTGTTCTTAGACCCAGCTAATTTTGTAGCTGTTTCCATAAGAGCTTTGGTTACTTTTCTGTTAACTTCAGAAATATCCACTACTTCCGATGTTAGGCCTTCTAAAGCAGAGAATCTGTTCTTCAGTTCCAACTTGAAGGTATTATGGTGTTTTTTTTAGGTTGGTTATGTCAATACATTTTGTTTGTCTTATAACTTGCCACGTTCGAGTTTAGTGTTGAGGTGCATCTTACATCTCCCCAATCTATGGTCACTACCTGTGTTGAACTTGTTCAGCACACTGCAGTCTCCTATGACGAATTTTTTGTTACACATAATAAAATTAATTTCATTTGTTGTCCCATTTGGATGTCTCCATGTCCATTTCCTGTGTGGCTTTTTCTTGAAAAAGGAGTTCAAGATGAAAAACTCTTCTGCCTCTGCAAACTCAACGAGAGTATTTCCACGCTGGTTTCTGTTGCCGTGACCGAATTTACCTACTGAAGTTTCATTCTGTTGCGGTTGCCCTATTTTTGCACTGAAATCTCCCATAATTATCTTCAAGTGCTGCTTACCTTTATTATTTAGATGACGAATTTCCTCATAAAATTCTTCAATTTCTTCTTCAGGATGACTTGTGGAGGGTGCATAAGTTTGAATAATCTGAGCCTGGTATCTTCTCGAGAGTTGGATAACGAGTCGTGCAGCTCTGTCAGAGGAACTTTCAACTTCTACAACTTTATCCTTCAGTTTCTTGTTTATTATAAATCCAACACCACTAGTTCTGCCAGTATCTGTCCCATGATAGTAGAAGAGATGTCCACTTTTCAGTTCAATGAGATCTTCTCCTTTCCTCCTTACCTCACTTAGCCCGACGATGTCCCACTTGATCCTTTGTAATTCCTCTTCCAATTCAAGAAGCCTTGAATCAGAAGATAGGGAGCGTCCATTATACGTAGCCAAGGTCAGCATCAGATGGCAGCCTAGTCCGGTCCTCCGGTGATTCTTAGCACCCTCTGCCTTCATGTGGCACTGGCAGCTGCCTTGGCCAGGTACATTCCAGCTGCCGGAGACTGAGGGCCAAGATTTAAGTTGTGGAGTCATTTTTGGAGGGGTTTGGCCATAACTCACCACGCTGGCCAAGCGGGTTTGTGAGTGTGGGATAGCATTTCCTCTAATCCCGATGGTATAGTTCAAGCGAGAGAACAAGCTGGATTCAGGAGTGTCTACAGCACAATAGATCATATCCACGTACTGAGAGAACTAATTGAAAGAGCAAGGGAATATGAACTTCCATTGTGCATGGCTTTTATTGATTATGAAAAAGCCTTTGATTCGGTGAAACCATCAGCAGTTACAATGGCTCTGAAATCCTGCGGTATTGAAGATGCGTACATTAATATTATTAATAATATCTATGAAAATGCAAGTGCAAAGATTCGGCTGTTTGAAAATACAACACACATAAAAATTGGAAAAGGAGTGAGACAAGGTGACACCATATCTCTGAAGCTCTTTATGGCACATTGGAAAATGTCTTTCAATCACTGAACTGGGAAAACAAAGGGATAAAGATTAATGGAGATTATCTAACCCACCTTCTTTTTGCTGATGGCATAGTCATTTTTGCAACTACCCCATCAGAGCTGCAGAGTATGATCCAGGAACTTGCTGACAAGAGTAAAGAAGTGGGATTAAAAATGAACTTTCAGAAGACAAAAGTGATGTTCAATACTTTTACAAGAAATGAAGATTTATCGATTGATGGAGAAAAGCTGGAGATAACAGACACGTACGTTTTTCTTGGACAGCAGATATCAAGTGAGGGCCACATTGATGAAGAAATTAATCGGCGTACAAAACTTGCCTGGAGAGCTTTTAGAAGGAACAGCATAATTTTCAAGAGCAATATGCCATTATGTCTTAAAAGAAAAGTGTTTGATCAATGCATCCTTCCAGTGCTTACGTAGGTGCAGAGACGTGGACCTTAACTAAAAGAGACATACAAAGGCTGCAGACAACTCAAAGCAGCATGGAGAGGTGCATGCTTGGTGTAACCAGGAGAGATAAGAAGAGGAACTCGTGGATCCGAAAAATGACAAGAGTGGAAGACATCATGATCAGAGTTAAAGCCCTGAAATGGCAATGGGCTGGACATACTGCCAGAAGGACAGACCATCGATGGACAGCCGAAATTTTAAATTTGATTCCAAGGGACAGGAAAAGACCCAGAAGACCACATGGAAGATGGGTGGATGAAATTGGAAAGTATGCGGGAGTGACATGGAGGAGACTGGCACAAGACAGACCGTTGTGGAGGAAACTTGGGGAGACCTTCGTCCAGCAGTGGATTGATAATGGTTGACAATGATGATGATGATGATGACTTTATATATACATAGATCATCATCAACAACCATTTTCAATCCACTGCTGGATGGTCTTGGTTGGTTGGTTGGTTGATGGATGTTAATGGCGCAAGGGCCAGGGTTGGCCAAACAGCGCCAAACAAAAGACATCAAAAGAAAACATAATCAATAAAAAACGTACACAAGGTTAAAAACAGGCTGATGTGGTAAAAATGAAACATGAGAGTGAACAAGTTAAAAGTTAGATAAGTTTAAAAAAGTCAATATCTTGTAAAAACGAAAACACTGCTTTCATGTCGCAGGCTTCGCCAATAATGGTTTGCAGCGTAGCTGCTCCTTCGTCCAACAGATGAGAGTGAAAATGACGAAAACGATTATCACAAAACCGAACACAAGTACACAAAACATGAAGGACAGTGAGACGACAGTTGCACGCCTCACACACCGGGACACTCTCGCCACACAGCAAAAAGCGGTGAGTAAAACGACAGTGCCCAATGCGGAGACGTGCAAGAACAACTTCCTCACGACGGTTCTTCCGCAAACTAGACTTCCATAGTCCGATCTGTGGTTTGATAGAATGCAGCTTATTGCCGCCCTGCTGAGACCACAGGGACTGCCACTCGTCCAGGAGAAATGTCCGAATCAAAGGTGTAAAATCGCGGAAAGACAGTGGCAGCCGAGCTGGCGACATGGAGGAAACAGACCTGGCAGAGAGATCTGCCAGCTCGTTACCCCGGATCCCAACATGGCCAGTAACCCAACAGAATCGGACCAGGAAGCCATCACCCTCCAAAGTTCTAAGAAGACGACGGACATCACGGATGACAGGTGAGTCCGTGTCCTCCGGAGAAGATAAAACATGGATGACGGACTGGGAATCAGAGCAAACCATAGCGCGACGAAGTGATCGAGACTGTATGTGGCACAAAGCGAGGTGTACCGCACGCATCTCTGCCGAAAAGACGGTGGATTCAGGCGGAAGCCTCTCAGCATGTGAGGCTTCGCCACACACAAAAGCGGATCCAACGACATCCCTGGACTTCGAGCCATCGGTGAACACAGGCACGAAATCCGGGCAGACAGACAGTTTTTCAGCAAAGAGCTGCTGGTACACCAGAGCAGGAGTGGAAGACTTTGGCCACACACAAAGAGAAAGGTCAGCCGTTGCTTGAACGGACTGCCAAGGAGGACGGTTGAAAAAGGTGGTCAAACCAATCCTTGACAAGTTTAGACCAGCATCGCGCACTATGGCAGACATCCGAATCCCGAACGTCGGAACACAGGAGGGGCGGTTGGAAAACAAGCGGACACAGTCCGGTTGGAAGATGGAACCATGCAGGGGATGATCAGGAAGAGATTTCAGTTTTGTGTAAAACTGAAGAGACAGCTGCTTACGACGGATGCATAACGGCGGCTCATGAGCCTCCGCATACAGGCTATGCACGGGAGAGGTACGGAAAGCACCAGTTCATAGCCGCAATGCCTGGTGATGGACGGGGTCCAAAGGCTTTAAAACCGATGGACGCGCTGAACCGTACGTAATGCATCCGAAGTCTAACTTTGACCGAATCAGAGAATGGTAAATGCGAAGCATTGAGCACCTGTCGGCCCCCAAGATGTTCGAGAGAGGACCTTCAGGATACTCAATGACTTCGTGCACTTCACCTTCAAAGACTGGATGTGAGGCCGGAAGGTGAGCGCTCGGTCAAAAGTTAACCCAAGGAACTTGACTTCTGACACCACGGGGATGGTAGAACACCCCAGACGGAGGCTGGGGTCTGGGTGAAGACCCCGTTTGCGGCAAAAATGCACGCAAACGGTCTTCCGTGTCGAGAAGCTAAATCCATTTTGGGAAGCCCAGTGAGAGATCTTGGTAATGGCAGACTGGAGCTGTCTCTCAATGGTGCACATGTTAACAGAGGCGCAAGAGATCTGCAGATCATCCACGTACATGGTTCCACGAACCGTCGGAGGAAGCAGTTTGAATATGTGATTCACACGAAGGATGAACAGAGTGACTGATAAAATGGAGCCTTGAGGTACACCCTGTTCTTGCGGGTACATCGCAGAGAGGGTCGACCCGACGCGCACACGGAAACACCGGTCCTGGAGAAATCCGGCGATGAAAGATGGTAAGTTTCCCCGCAATCCGCACTCGTGCAGATCACGGAGAATGCCGTATCTCCAGGTACGGTCATAGGCTTTCTCCATGTCGAAGAATACGGAGACCATGTGCTGACGTCGGACAAACGCCTCCCTGACAGATGTCTCAAGGCGAAGATGATGATCGGTGGTGGATCGAGATTTGCGAAATCCACTCTGATGAGGTGAAAAAATGTGATGAAACTCCAGATAAAAAATGAGACGAAAATTAATGATACGCTCGAGTATTTTGCAAAGGCAGCTCGTCATAGCAATTGGCCGGTAGTTCAACGGGTTAGTGGGATCTTTACCAGGTTTGGGAACAGGAACGACAGTGGCAGTGTGCCAAGATTCGGGAAAGGCACGCTCTTGCCAAATCCTGTTAAACAGGATTAGCAGACATTCAAGAGAGGACGGAGAAAGGTGCTTCAGCATTTCGTAATGGATGTTATCCGGTCCGACAGATGTCCGGCCGGACCGATTCAGAGCGGTCTTCAGCTCCACGGCAGTCAGCGGGCTGTTGTAATCTGTGGCAGAAAACGGTCCAAGAAGCCACGGCTGTAACTGCCGGAACGAAGCAGGGTAATTGCTGCTGCTGGACACCGAAGAAAAAGCGGCGCCCAGACAGTCAGCAATACCCTGAGCGTCAGCAACCGTTCCTCCATCACTCTCAAGAATGGAGATTTCCCCAGATGGGTACTGTCCCCGAATCTTACGGATCCTGTCCCAAACGATCTTAGGGCTGGTATTGGTGTTAATCCCGGATACATATTGTATCCAGGACTCCCGTTGACTACGCCTACGAACCAATCGCGCGTAGGACTTGGCTTTCTTGAAAGCAAGTAGGTTCGCGTCGGTGGGGTACCGACGAAACCTACCCCAAGCCCGATGTTGGGCCCGAAGAGCTGCCATACAAGTGGAATTCCACCAAGGTCTCGGGCAAACGTGGAAGTTTAGTCGACGTCCTAGGGATGGTAAGTTCTGCCGCTTGCACAATACAATCCGTTACCGCCGCAACAGCGTCATTGACTGTTCCTGAGGTCACCATTGCCGGAGTAATAAAGGCCGAAGCCGTGAATGTGTCCCACTTGGCACGATCAATATTCTATCTAGCAGGGCGAGAAGGGTAACGGTACCCGCCACTCGCTAGACGGAGGAAGATGGGAAAGTGATCGCTGCCAAGGGGATCACCAGACACGCTCCAGGACCAGGCAGGATATAATGATGGTGAACTCAGAGACAAATCAATGGCTGAGTACGAGCGGGTGGGTTCATGAAAATACGTCACTGCCCCGGTGTTGTGGAGACAGAGGGACGTGTTGGAGAGAAGGGACTCAACAACACGGCCCCTGGAGTCACGAGTGGGAGAACCCCACAACGGATTGTGTGCATTGAAATCTCCTAAGATGAAGAAAGGAGGCGGCAGCTGGTCAACTAAATCTTCCAGATCCGAAAGGCTTACAGCTTCATTTGGTGGTATGTACATGGAACACACCGTGAACAGTGTGTGCACAGATAGTCTCACTGCCACTGCCTGCAAAGTCGTCCGAAGGGGAACTGCAGTGACAGGAACACCATGAGGAACAACGACGGCCACTCCTCCGCAGGCGATAACGCCGTCCTGGTGATCATTGCGGAAAATTGAATGTCTCCGCAGCGAAGGAGTGTCCGTCGTGCGAAGCTTTGTCTCCTGGAGACAAACGCACACAGGTGTGTACGAAGACAGTAAACCTTTCAAATCATCAATGTGGGATCGCAGACCTCGGCAATTCCACTGAATGAGCGTGGCCATAATGAAAAATGAAATGACAGAATGAAGACAGACGACTAGAAGGTCTCAGTGTTGTCCATCACCTCCAAGCCATCCGCAGTGTTTGGAGGCAACACAGGGCTGTGTTTGCCCCCTGTGTTAGGAGGTGGTTTTTGCCTGCTCTGTTTCGGGGAGGATGAACCTGGTTTCATCTTCTCTGGCTTCTTCTTAGCAGTGCCCTGGGTCCCTGTGCTGACAGATGTTTTCGGCACAGAGGAAGGTTTCGGCGACGATGTCGATGTCGCCTTGGATGCAATGCGGCGAGACTGCAGTGCCTCCAATCCAGCAGCAACGATGTCCTCAAAATCATAAGGACATCGCGCTGGGATGGTCACCTCAGTCTGGACCGCCACTGAAGCCTTTTGCACCACAACTGAAGCATAGGACCGCCGGTCTGGTTGTAAAGGGGCGATCCGCCGTCTAGCCTCGGGATATGAGAGATGCTCAGTTGTCTTCAGGCGTTGGATTGCCTGTTCCTCTATCCACTTTGGACACTGCTTAGAAGATGCAGGATGAGTCCCTTCGCAGTTGACACAATGATCAGACTCTGCTGAGCAATCTGCCAAAGAGTGTTCTGTGGAACCACAGCGACCACACTTAGCAACATTACGGCAAGACTGCTGGGAGTGACCGTAATGCTGGCACCTGAAACAACGCAAGGGGTTCGGGATATACGGCCGAACATCAAGCCGTAAATAACCTGCCTTGATGGAAGTAGGCAGGGTTGGGGAGTCAAAAGTCAGGATGATGTTACGGGAGGGAATAGATTTCCCATCCCGCCTGAAAAGAATCCGTCGAACCCCAATGACATGCTGTTCACCAAGTTCCTCCAGCAATTCCTCATCGCTGCACTCAAGCAGGTCGCGGGAGTTGACAACACCGCGAGAGGAATTGAGGTAACCATGTGGAGAAACCTGGACAGGAATGCCAAGCAAAACGGTCGTCGCCAGCAAGGTGGCACTGTGGCGTGGATTAGATGTTTCCACAAGAAGATCCCCTGAAGGGAGCTTCTTCACACTCTTTGGAGAGCCAGCAACGGCTTGCAGAGCCTTGTTGATCCAGAAGGGACTCTTCGAACTGAGTGACTGTGAAGAGTCACCAGATTTTATTAACAGAAACAGAGCATTGCAAGTAGTTGATAGAAGTTTCTTTGATGAGGAAGGTGTGCCTTCCTCCACAGGGCGCTTTAAGTTGTTAGCATGGGAAACACTTTGGTTTTCCATGAAGAATTGGAAAGATTCGTCCGCCGACCTCCCCACCCACTACCGAGCCCAACAAGGGAGAGCCGGAGGTCCGCAAGCCCAAGAGGACGCAGGACACGGCTCTAGGGATAGTCAGCGGATATAGCAAGTTGGTAGGGCAGACACACGCTCAGCGTGCACCCAGACTTTCCCGTGCCCAGAGAACACCCCTTTGGCATGCCCACCCTACCCCCAAAATCACCCAGCCGAACAGAACGACAAGCCGCTAGATGTCTGGACACTACTCGGCCACAGACTTCCTGACTAGGAGTGGGTTAGCTCCCAGCCTCCCGTTTAGGGTGAAGCAGAGGGCAAAGAGGAGTATTGGCATCTGGAGACAACTACAACCCGGCCCCCAGATACCTCAGCCTCCAGCATCCCCTTTTCCACCTGTACGGGTCACCGCACACGGCAAACATGCAGGTAGGTCTAAGCTAACCAGCTCCGGAAAAACAGAAAATGTAACATAAAAGAGAAAAGACAGGAAAGAGAACAAAGAACAAAACCCGGAACTGGCGCCTCATCACAACCCCAGCAGCCTACAACTGAGGCGGGTACATGTCACTATATGAACGAAAGACGAAAAAAGCAAAACAATAAGAGAAAAACGGCTCGGGCCGTGGGGACGCCATCCCCCATCAGCTGGATGAACAGCTGTCCCTTCGGTGATGTAATCGTCAAAGCCGCAGAGGCAATAGAAACCGTCACAAGGTTAGCTCGGGCTGTGGGGGCGCCGCTCCCCAAATAACTGGAAAACCAGTTATCCCCGTGCGGGGCTGGATGGTCTTTCTAAGTTTCTTCCATAACTGTCTGTGTTCAGTCAGTCTCTTCTAAGTCATGCCGGCATGCATTTGAATTTCATCCACCCATCTCCCACTTGATTTTTTCTGGGTCTCTTCCTGTTCCTTGGTATCCAGTCAAAAATTTTGATTGTCCATTGTTTGTCCATTCTTCTGGCAATATGTCCAGCCCATTGATATTTCGGGGATTTTTTTCTGATCATGATGTCTTCCACTCTTGTCATTTTCCTGATCCATGAGTTTCTTTTTATCTTTCATAGTTATGCCAAGCATGTATCTCTTCATGATATGCAAATACATACTGGGTGCCTCCAAAGAGATTGAAACAAGCTTTTATGTCTTTAACAGTTGATCACAGATACATACTTTCAACTAGAAAAATGCTCAAAATGACATGAAAACTAATGACATGACAGTTGCACCATTTGCATAAAAAAAAAAAAAATTATACAGCCTGCCTTCACAGAAAAGAACAAAAAAGAACTCCATTATTCGTAATGAAAATTGCTAAAAATGTATCATCTGGAGAAATAATTTCCTGCATGAGCGAGAGCTGTTCCCTTACTCATTTTGAGAGCTACAAAGCTATGCAGTGAAAAGCTACCATTCACCCGTAAATGGGCTCCAGCCAATACATTTTTTATAATTTTCATCACAAATAGCTCCACGAGTTTTGCCAGTTGAACAACAGGGGTTTTTTTTTAGATTAATTAGGACATTAATTACAGGATTAATTAGGACATTATGTCAGTATTTGCTAAATCTCACAATAAATCACAATAAATGCACCCAGTAAATCATAAAACTACAGCAGGCTTTGCTAAGGGGAAATGTGAAAAACTTACAACCTGCCCTAATATGGTTTCTCATTTCAGTCTCTTGGCAACCAAAAATTTTGCACTTCTTCCATACCTTCTCTCATCTGTCCAGACGAATCTCTTGCTTAAGTTCCCAGATGGAAAAAGCCGATATCCTGGCTTTGCATTTTGTTGGGAACCCTAGTGATAGAGATACCCACCCCCTAACCCCAATCCTCCACATGCTTTGGTCAACATGACATTAGCTGTGTTCCACCACCGCATGACTATGAACTCTTACAACTAATAAAGCCTGTGGCCCAGATTGTATGCCTCCTATTGTTCTCAACTTTAGTTCATCAGAACTCATACCTGTTGTATGCCACCTGTACCAAATGCAATTTTCAATAGGGATCTCTCTAACTAACACGAAACTGGATCATTTTTTACTTATTCCACAAAAGGTGACTAATCGTTCCCCAAAATTATTAGTATGAGCATCTAATACCTGTTTTGGCCAATAAAATGCAATTAATGAGTAACTACTGTGCAACCTAACAAATGCCATGGTCATTAACACTCTAAATGTGGATTTCATTCAAATTCAATAGCAAGTGATAGTTCAATTTACCTTAACCAGTTCTGAAATACAACTATGGAAAAGTTCACTGAAACTCAAATTGCAGTACCCAATACTACACAGGTTTCTGATCATGTCTGGGCAACAAAGCAACAAAACCTTCTAAGTGAATTCCACTCACAAGGGTATTTTTATATCATCATCATTGTCAACCATTATCAATCCACTGCTGGACGAAGGTCTCCCCAAGTTTCCTCCACAACGGTCTGTCTTGTGCCAGTCTCCTCCATGTCACCCCTGCATACTTTCGAATTTCATCCACCCATCTCCCATGTGGTCTTCTTCTGGGTCTTTTCCTGTCCCTTGGAATCCAATCTAAAATTTCGGCTGTCCATCGATGATCTGTCCTTCTGGCAGTATGTCCAGCCCATTGCCATTTCAGGGATTTAACTCTGATCATGATGTCTTCCACTCTTGTCATTTTTCGGATCCACGAGTTCCTCTTCTTATCTCTCCTGGTTACACCAAGTATGCACCTCTCCATGCTTCTTTGAGTTGTCTGCAGCCTTTGTATGTCTCTTTTAGTTAAGGTCCACGTCTCTGCACCATATGTAAGCACTGGAAGGATGCATTGATCAAACACTTTTCTTTTAAGACATAATGGCATATTGCTCTTGAAAATTATGCTGTTTCTTCCAAAAGCTCTCCAGGCAAGTTTTGTACGCCGATTAATTTCTTCACCAATGTGACCCTCACTTGATATCTGCTGTCCAAGATAAACGTACGTGTCTGTTATCTCCAGCTTTTCTCCATCAATCGATAAATCTTCATTTCTTGTAAAAGCATTGAACATCACTTTTGTCTTCTGAAAGTTCATTTTTAATCCCACTTCTTTACTCTTGTCAGCAAGTTCCTGGATCATACTCTGCAGCTCTGATGGGGTAGTTGCAAAAATGACTACATCATCAGCAAAACGAAGGTGGGTTAGATGTTTCTGATCATGTCTGGGCAACAAAGCAACAAAACCTTCTAAGTGAATTCCACTCACAAGGGTATTTTTATATATATATATATATATATATATATATATATATATATATATATATATATATATATATATATATATATATATAATATCACATGCATTTAGATAATCACTTATATACATTGACACACACATGAAAAAATGAAGTTAAAACCCTATTATAAAGGGAAGTACAAAGGTAAAATGATACGATATATGGACAAGATTCAAAAAAATAATTTTTAAAAATAATTAAAAAAAATGTTCCCTGATGGAAAAAGCTGATATAAAAAAAATATTTTTTAAAAGTAATATATATATACTTATCATCAACCATTATCAATCCACTGCTGGACAAAGGTCTCCCCAAGTTTCCTCCACAATGGTCTATCTTGTGCCAGTCTCCTCCATGTTACTCCCGCATACTTTCACATTTCATCTACCCATCTCCCATGTGGTCTTCTTCTAGGTCTTTTCCTGTCCCTTAGAATCCAATCTAAAATTTCAGCTGTCCATTGATGGTCTGTCCTTCTGACAGTATGTCCAGCCCATTGCCATTTCAGGGATTTAACTCTGATCACGATGTCTTCCACTCTTGTCATTTTTCGGATCCACGAGTTCCTCTTCTTATCTCTCCTGGTTACACCAAGCATGCACCTCTCCATGCTGCTTTGAGTTGTCTGCAGCCTTTGTATGTCTCTTTTAGTTAAGGTCCACGTCTCTGCACCTACGTAAGCACTGGAAGGATGCATTGATCAAACACTTTTCTTTTAAGACATAATGACATATTGCTCTTGAAAATTATGCTGTTTCTTCCAAAAGCTCTCCAGGCAAGTTTTATACGCTGATTAATTTCTTCATCAATGTGACCTTCACTAGTTATCTATATACATATATATAACAGAAACTACCTTAATACTGAAAGTTGGAAAAATTGAATCGTACGAAGTTATTATAACTTATATATATATATAACCGTGATGGAAAGTTGCAAAATCATTTTTGGAGCAGCAAAATGCATTTTTTGGAGCAGGTAAAATACATTTTTGGAGCAGTAAAATACATTTTTGGAGCAGCAAAATGAGTTTTTGAAGCAGCAAAATGCACTTTTGGAGCAGCAAAATGTGCTTTTGGAGCAGGTGAAATACATTTTTGGAGCAGATAAAATACATTTTTGGTGTAAGAAAACATTTTTTTGAAGCAGGTAAAATAATAGTAGATAGAACAAACTCTTAAGCAAAAAATGTTTTGGAACTAGATGCACTGTACTCAAAATTAAAACATCTTGCATTGAAATACACACACACATATGCAAAGATTTTAGTTTTCAAATAGATCAAGAAATTTGTAATCACAGCAGGATTCTATTATTAATCATTTATTTTACACAAAATGTTTGATTTTTTACTGATTTTCTCAATATTTAATTGCTCACTTCCATTTTTTTCAAATTTTTTAATATAGTTAGCAATGTTTTGTTTTTCTTCTTTTAATAGTACCTGTCCATTTTCCATTGCACTCATGTCACTTTTTTTATGCCACATTAATAATGTTCATCTCAGCATTGTTTAACATTTTATGAGAGAAATGCAACTGCTGCAAAAATTCAGCTTCTTCCCGTTTCAAATCACCTTGTGAACATTCAATTTCTTCTCTTTTTCGCTTATTTTGCTGCATTTTTTCAGGACTAATCCACTCTTTACATTTTTTCCAGGATTCTTTATAAGCTCTCAGAATTTTTTTGGTTACATTAATTTTACTCACATCTCTATTTACTCTCTTGACATGATTTTTGTGCTTCTTGTTCTCCGCACGACGCCTACAATCATAGCGGTCGCCATGCGCTGGGCTAAAATCGCAGCCTCATGGCTTACAAAGCGTGATGCAGCAAATCTTTAGATGCTTCATAAAAAGGCCATTCTTTACTATATATATCGCGATACACTTGACGATAAGTTTTACCTGATTTCGTTCTTTTTATTGTCATAGCTATCTCACTGCTACGTTTTATTTCGTTTTAATCTAAATTAACCCTTTCCCCTTGAATAACTTTTCACCCATACTCACCCAGCACTAGTATTTTCTTTCTTTCTTTTTTTTTTTCTGCAGTAGAGGCCACAACTTAGCAGTGAAAGCTCAGCTTCGGCTTGCGAGCCCCGACATACAAGCTATAGAGGAATGCATCATCGGCGTGGCGGGTGACACCCGAGCTATTCGGCGAACAAGAAATGTCTCGTGGGAGTCGACATGCGAGCTACAGAGGCGTCATCGGCATGGAGGGTGACACGCGTGATATTCGGCGAAAAAGAAATGTCTCGCAAGCCCCGACACACGCGTTATAGATGCGTCATCGGCATGAAGGGTGTCACCCGACCTATTTGGCGATAAATAAATGTCTCGCGAGCGCTGACATGCGATCTATAGAGGCGTCATAGGCATCGGCTTGGTGGGTGACAGCCGACCTATTCGGAGAAAAAGAAATATCTCGCGAGCGTCGACATGCGATGCGTAGAGGCGTCATCGGCATGGAGGATGACACCCGACCTATTTGGCGAAAAAGAAATGTCTTGCGAGCGCAGACATGCAAGCTATAGGCATCATCGGCATGAAGGGTGACACCCGACCTATCCAGCGAAAAAGAAATTCCTCACGAGCGCCGACATGCGATCTATAGAGGTGTGTCATAGGCGTGGCGGATAACACCCGAGCTGTTCGGCGAAAAAGAAATTCCTCGCGAGCGCCGACACACGAGTATAGAGGCGTCATCGGCTTGGCGGGTGACACCCGACTTATTCGACGAAAAAGAAATGTCTCGAAAGCGTCGGCATGCGAGCTATTCGGCGATTTCGTAATGTCGGGTGCCACCCGACAGCCGAGGGGAAAGGGTTAAAACGTTTGCACCGAAATTTTTCACAAGAACAAAGCCACATGTAATCAATGTAAAAAGTTCGCAAAAGGCGTTGAGCCGTTTCGGCTTTTGCGCACGGCACTCTCAAATGGCTGTACGGGAAATCACGTGACAAAACTCTGCCTCCGCTGGCGGTGGAAGTCAGAACATCGAAGGCGTATAGGGACTATCTGCAAAGTGCGTTTTCTCGACCAAAAGACGGTAAAAAATAGAAAATTGCGTGCAGGGATCTTGCGCGGGCTTTTCCGTAGTTTTTTGGGGTGACTTCCGCAAAACGTAAGATGGAGTGAAAATCCGTACAAACTACGGAAAATCCGTAATAGTTGGCATCTCTGAATACCTATGAATCTTTTAGAAACAGAAACATCGTATTCTGCCACGGGAGAGCTAGTTTTCGTCGTCCTCCGAGTCAACGAAATAGCTAACTACTGACCTCACGCTGTATTTCCGTAAGCGCCACCTCGCCCGGAACGAAATAACTGCGCCATCCCAAAGAGCAGGGAACGACATATAAACAATCTCAATTGCACAGCTCTCCAAAAGACCACCATACCATCTGTAAACAGTCTTTATCTGGATTTCATAACGTACAGCATCGTTTCTTCTACATACCACATGATTACAACAAAACTCCTCCTCCATAAGCTTCAGCTGCATCGCGAAATCTATTCGTCATTTATGCCGAAAAAACAACGAATTAGAAGGTAGGTGAGAAATATTCCGAAATGTTGGGATTGGCGGTACGCGCTGATTAAGCGTCGTTATACGTTTAACCAAATTACGCATAGACCTTTAAAAAACGTCATTCAATTCGCCGTTTAAAATGGCATTTTTTGCCGTGAGAACGTTTTTTTCGCTCGGCGATTTTTGCTGTGGATTGTCGTTTTGGCGCAGCTGGGCGCAAATATTACATTTTTTCGTAATTTGTAGCAGTTCGGCGCAATTGGCGCAAACTTTCCATCACTGAATCCACATAAATATATATAGCACCCTTCAAGCAACTTATGGTGTGTGATGTTTACTTGGAGCTAGTGAACATCAGTGGTTGTGATGTATTGAAACCATTTGCCATTAGTGTAAGGAAAACTTCATGGAGTTTTAACATCTACAAAACCCAGAACCGCATTGCAAACAGCAAATGAGCAACTACTCCTCATGTTTTCATATGAGTTTACCCTCTCACAAAAATAACTTTTCCCACTGTTCTTGGTATGAGCACTCTCTCCAACCTACCAAGACATGACCATGTTTCTCCTACTACAAAATCAGCCACAAAAACAACTAATATATCTCATTTGAGCTAGACAGTACTTTACCTCTACACAACTTTTAACACTTTGTTAAGCCACAAGTTATTTGGAGCAGTGCACCAAGCTAACCCTAAAAGTTCTTGATGCTGAGCAGAAAGCAGCAGTTTATGCTTAACAACAAATAATTCAGATTCCTTTAATCCCTGTCCCATAGGTTGGCAGTAGCAACTCTGTGCATCTTTCTGAGCACCTCCTCCTGAAATGTGATGATGGTTTGTCATCCAGGTATGCATTAGACCAGAGTACAGACAACGTGAAGGTTGCTCATTTCTTCACCCCTTATACACGGTCGAATTACATTATTGTGACCACCAGCTAATATCCAGAGTAACCGCCGTGTGCAGCGCGGACAGCAGCTAGAAGGGCTGGGAGTGACTCAATAAGAACCTGGAAAGTGTTCACAGGTATGTGGAGCCATGCTGACTGCAGTGCATCTGACAGCTGCTGGAGTGTGCGTGGTGGAGGATCCATAGAGCGAACAACATGATCGAGGTGGTCCTATAGATGCTCAATTGGGTTTAAGTCTGGGGAATTAGGGGGCCAGGGAAGTACTTTGAAGCCTTCATCGTGCTCTTCCAACCACTCTTAGACATTTCTATAGCTGTGTGACACGTCGCATTGTCATGCTGGAAGATCCCATCCACCCCAGGAAGGACAATCAGCATGTATGGGTGTACGTGGTCTGCAAGGATGGATTCATAACGGATTCAGTCCATAGTGCCTTCCACAGATATGAGTAGACCCAGAGAATGCCACGAAAACATTCCTCAGACCATAACGCTGCCCCCACCAGCTTGTGTTCTTCCAGCAATGGTTGAAGAGTGTTTGTTCTCCGATGTTCTCGCCTTATACGCCAACGTCCATCCGTTCGATGAAGCAGAAAATGTGACTCATCGGAGAGGGCAATCCTTTGCCAATCAGCGGAGGTCCAATTCCTATACTGCCGTGCAAATGTAAGTCTTTTCTGCCGATGCGTCTTCGTTAGCATAGGTGCAGTGACCATGCATCTGAACCCCATACGCAGTAGCGTTTGCCGAAATGTCATTTTAGACACACTTCCGGTAGTCCCCTGGTTCATTCGGCCAGTGAGTTGCTCCACTGTAGCATGTCGATCGGACCTCATGCGCCTTCGATGCCGACGTTCACCTTTCACATCGATGGCACATGGTGCTCTGCAGTTTCCACTCGCTTATTCGCAATGGTGTCATTTATCCCATCACGATACATTTTAACCACAGTAGCATGCGAACAGTTCACAAACTGCGGTGTTTCAGAAATACTGCTACCCTTGGCCCAAAAGCCGATAATCATCCCTTTTTGCATATTTGATAAATCGCTCATTTTATCCATGACAGCAATGAATGATATGTTTTCAGATCTTCAGTAGAGGATTTTAGGATGGGAGTGTCTGACCCCAGGTATTAAACAACTCTTAGAAATAGGAAGCTAGGAGATTTGGGCTAGAGTGCCCGATAGGAAAGTGACACAGAAGCAAAGTAGAAAGGGGGAGGAAGACGCCCTTATTTATTACGGGGGGCAGTACCCGGGGTCCGACGGCTTAACGTGCCCATCCGACGCACGGCAGATATTTAGTGGATCGAGCGTTCGTACCTGCTGGGATAGAACCTGAGGTCCTTTCCGTGGCAGTCACGAACGTTGCCCACTAAGCCACCCGCGGCCCTGTTTTCAGAACGCTTACAGCACACCTTATATACCCTCCATGCCAGCCCACGACACATGCCTTCTTTCATTGGCTACGCGCTGTTGACGTCAAAAGTAAGAGGTGGTTACAATAACGTGACTCGATTGTGTTTATGCACTCAGGTGGTCTGATTTTTATCTGTTTTGGTGTTTAATGACCACTGTGAGTATCCAAGACTATAAGCTGTTCCCCACCCCTAATTTGGGGCAACTGGTCCCAGGGAAGGGACAGAGCCATAGGACAATCACACCACCCACACTTCATCTGGGACTTGAATAGTTTTATCCAGCCTCAGATGATTAGCCAGAAGCCTCTGCCCACTTGCTGTCTGGGCAGTGGTCTGATTTTGTCAGCACATTTTTATACTACATAGCAGAATAGTGGTAGCCCACACATCGTGTGAATCCAATAATAAATATTAGATCACTTTTCTTTAAGTGTTACTCATAAATTTAGACTCTATTTGTGCCACAAGCAACTTCTTCCGTTAATAACAGCTTGTACAGATAGCATAAGACATGAGTAATGCATGATTAAAAAATATATATACTATAACAGGATCTCCGAGAAACATTTGCTTTCACAAGAAAAATGATAAAAGGAATCATAGAGTGGCACTGACCAACCCATGATTCACAACTGTGGTTACAAAGAATACTACATGCAAAATCAAACTTTTCTTCAAGGTCAAGAAAACATAAAAATGATGTTTACATTGACGTAAATAAAAGAGATGTCAGAAAGCATGACAAGTGACCAATGGAAATACTGTTTGCTCTCAGGTGAAAAATAATATGGTAACATCACAGCATAAATAAACCAAACATGATTTAACATCTTACACTAATTAATGAAAGCAACAAGTCAGTAATTAGAAAGGATTCTCAGATGTTTACTGCACCATTAAGAATGAAAATAATAATAGCAGCATGCCACACACTAAACACAATGCTATAATAGAGAGCAAGCAAATGATCAGATAGGGAGGGCTTTAGCATTTCTGATGCCCAAGGCAACAATATTTATTAATGCCCCCACAAACTTTTGTGTGAGTGCATGTATACTAAAAATGTTTGGTTTTTCAGCCACATATCAAAGATGTACAATATGAATTAATAGTTGCAGCTGTTGATCCCAAGGTCAACACCAAAAAACGTTTCCAGAGTGGCCCTCAAAAATTTTGTAATCAACTTAAAATTTGATTTGTTGTCTTTAGCATTGAGTACTTTTTATTGAATTTTTATTGCTAATTAGTTTTATCAATTTTCAACAAAGTTGCATAATTTAGGCATTTTAAATAAAGAAACAATATTATGTGGGAATCACTTGCTAGGAATATTAAGCTTTTCTTTAAATACTGCCCTGCCATTGTTTACAATTCCAAATATTCATTGTGAATACCACAACTCTGAATACACTTGACTTATACAATATTTTTCCTAAGGCTGTAAAAGGTGGGGAGATATCTTTTGTGTTACTTTTTGTCTGTTTGTCTCAGGGTTTAAGCCACTGTGAGCATCCACAGCCATAGGCAGTCCCCCATCTCTGATTTGGAGTCACTGATTTCAGGGCCAGAGACATGGGGCAGGCACCCTACCCATGCCTCATCCAAGTCTCAGACCCAGCTGAAATGATTAGCCAGAAGGCTCCGACAGCTCAGCCACCGGGTCATCCTTTTGTGTTACTGATAAGAAATCAGAAAATGTGCTTAGAGGATTACTGTGTTGAACCCAGTAGACATGCCCTTTGCAAACATAAATGTATATTTTCTTGAGTTGATTTCCTTCCAAGCAATGTAGTCTTAACTTAAAAAGAAGCCACCAGCCTCAACTTGATTTTGATGACAGCAATTTTGACAAAGGTGTTATCATTCTCTTTGCACTAGAACCCTCGTGATTTGTGAAAAGCCTTATTACATGATCCAACTGTTTTAGTCACATCCCTGCAATGTGAACATTCAGTGAAGATACTGAGTATGCTGTCATATAAAAAGCAGTGTTTCCTATTTTTGCAAACATGATCATCTAAAAAAATTCCTTTGATCTGTTTTTTTTTATTCAACAAACCATAAAAAGTGCTTTTGCAGTGTGAAGCCTCACAAAAAAGGGTGATTAAGTGATGTTCAAGGGCCAAGGATATTAGGAGGGCCAAAAGAAAGGATTGAGAAAATACAATATTTAACTCAAAGCCTCTCACAAAATCCAAAAGAAAAATGAGAGGTGCAAGAGAAAATAAAAATAACTGCAAACAGCAAGCTAGGGGAGGGAAAAGTTGTTTTCAGTACTTATTTGCTACAGGGTCAGTAGTACAGAGGCTGTTGTTGGCATGATGTCAAACATTGGATTACAGTTTAAGAGCTGAAGATACATTCAAAGTAAATGTGTTCTACAGAATTTTAGAGACATGTATAACACAAATTAGAGAAAGATTTATCAGTATGAAAAAAATTTTGGAGCCTCAGAACTTTCTTACACTAATGGAAAGTGATATTTTAAAATATGCATACAATTTGAAAAAAATATATGATAAACATCTAAGTAAAATTTTCTTCATTCAACTCTTGCAAATAATTTTAAATAGCTTTACAAAAGAAGAAATTAAACCAATGTATTGAATAAAAGAGCTATCATAATTGTTAATAATAAAGTTTTACAATTTGTTTTGTCATGTAGTTATCCAGACATCTGTACCATACTTATTTTGCATCTAACACAACCTGTTACAATAGCTACTTCAGAAAGATCACTCAGCAAGCTGAAAATAGTAACAAATTATTTGCACTATGAACAATTGAAATATCTTTTACTTATTGTCATTAAAATCCACGAGAAAGATAAATTGAATACCAAAAATTATAAACTTTGCCAATGCAAAACATAGGAAGAAACATTTTTTTCTGAGTACCTATACTCTATGTATTTATAAAAATATAAGAATTTTATTAAATGAAATAAATGTTTTTACAAGTTAAAATACATGTATTGTTTTATTTTCATTTGCTTTTTTGCTTTTTGGTTGGAGGTTTAATGACCAGAGTGAACAACTCAGTGGGCTATAAGCAGTCACCAGTTCCTAATTTATGGCTACTGGTTCCAGGGAAGGGAGAAAGCTAGTGCCATAAGGCAAACATAACATCCATGCCTCACCGGGATTTGAACCTGGAAACATCTCATATGAATAATCAGAAGCCAGCGCTTAGACCACTGCACCATGCAGCATTTTAATTTTCTCTGTTGGCTTTCTGAACAGAGGAGAAGCAAGGAGGTGACTTTTTTATATTTTGCTTAAGGGCCAAATATTTATAGTTACGCTACTGCCTTTCACTGTATTGAATTACAATACTCTCCTTTGCAGGGTATTTTTACACATATACACAACTAACCATTTTACAAAACAATAAAAAAATCCACAATTATCCTACAATCAGGCTTACATAATTCTACAATACAAAGCAGGTCATCAAAAGAAAGGGTGATACTCTGTTCGCCAAATGTCACCAGAGCGCAAGTGTATTTTTTTATAGAAAGCTAATTTAGAGAGATATCATTTGAACAGAACGGATTTAAAGAAAAAACAAATTCGGGGTAGGTAGTGTCGGGGTCACTACCGCTGAGGTTTTTGGTGGAAAACATCTTACCCAGGCGGTGTTGTCAGGGCGGGGTGTTTGTAGGGTTGTAAGAAAGAAATGAGCACAACAAACTTGCATGTCTTTTATTTTATTAATTTCTCACAATGCTGACTAATTTGTAAAATTTTGTTGAAGACAGGACAATGGTATGAGTAGTACGTAAAGACTTACATGCTACACTTATATCTCTAGAGAACGTTAAGTCTATCGTGGTATTCTTAAAAGTTGTGAAGTCAGTTGGATCCGTGACCAACACCAATCTGAACTTGTTGTTCAGAAACTGTTTCAGATGATCGTTCGATGCCTCAATGCTAAAGTCCCCAATGAGCAGAAGCGGTATGTTGGGATTCGCAGGGCCAGTCGCTAACTATTGTTCTGACAGGCTCTGTGTAGTAAAGCATTAGTTGAAAGAGAAACATCTTAATGTAGTTGAGTGGTGTCTGTGGATGAATACAGACTGACACTAGAATGAATTTGAATTGGTTGGGTATTTCAACTTCCACTAGTACGCCTTCGCCGACATGAATATCCTGTAGACAATTAAATCCAGAATACTTGGGTATTGACCATTGTGGAATGGGTCAAGTGACATGAGCCCTGCACGTTTCCTGATTCTTGAAGACTGTCGTGCCACCATAAAGTCCACTACGCTTTTTCTTGCCAGTGCCACGACTCGTACTGGGCTGTTGGTCATTGTCATCGCAGTGTCTGTCGCACTCTTTGGACTCAATGTGTTTGAAGCCTGGTATGTCGACGGTTTTGCCTTTATCCATCCAAGTCTCCGTGAGTGCCAAGTAGTCAGAGCGTGATAGGTGAAGCCGTTACTCTTACTCAACGTTGGCACCTTTCCTTGATTTACTGGTGTCCAGCAGTTTGAGCACAACATAAACCGTTGAAAGTCTTCATCTGTGAATTCCTGTTGTACGAATGGCAACATAACTGCAGTGGGCCATTTTAAATCACTTTGGAACCATATGCGATCACAAACTCCACAAACAAAACCGAACTTGTTACCATAGAACGACTTTTCAAGGGCTTTGTCGCCAGACGCCAAGGGTTATAAACGCTAAATCTCGATTCTCAAACGTCTCATCTGCTTGTATTTCATCGCATTCCATCCCTTTTTTATATCTCACTGTTGACATTCATTGCCTGTGAACTGGCATTGGGCGTTGCAGCGTCAGCGCAACTGGTACTCGCCTCAACTTGTCGACGCTGCCTCATCCTCCACATTCCTTCTGCTGCTGTCATAGGGGCCTTTTTGGATTCCTCATTTATTCTTCTTTCACTTTGTAAGCGTTTACGATCGGCATTTACCTTCTTGTTTTGAAGATATTTTGACATTTTTGAAATTTTAACGAAAATTTTTCCAAGTTCAACACTTTGTCACTGTATAATTTTCAAGTTCTTTCACTATTGTCACTATGAGTGTCTTATTTTATAGAACTCGTTGAGCTCTGTTAAACGACACCTCACACAACGTCCTACGCGTACGTGTTCCTGAGCTACACTAATTTTGCCGCGCGGCAAACCCGGAATTTTCCATTCCAACTTGGCAACCATCTTGTGGCGGCGTGTGATGTCATGCGCTCAAGGCTAATGTCGTGTGACATTCTTTCATCCTTGCTCTTTTAAACCGTGTACTGCTTATTTCGATATGCATTAAAGTTTTAAGATTTGTCTGGTATACACAAAATCATAACATCGACTTTCGCATAGTTTACCCCCATACCGGACCTGCGGGGTAAGACGTCTTCCGTCAAAACTCAGCTGCTGGAGTCCTCGACATTTACAATCCGCTTTTTCAAGAGTATGAGTATGTCCAGTTCTTATGTGCAAACTACACATAAGAACTGGGCATGCTGATACTCTCAGAAACCTACAACTGAGAGGGGAACATATTTAATAACAGAAAAATACAGCTAAAGATAACACAAACAATAACATGAACCACCAAATTATTCAATCAACTACAGTGATCAGCTGAAAAGTCAGGTTGATGCTACTTCTCAACAGATGCTCTGTGTATTCTGCTAATAACACACAAGGTGACAGGGATAGTAATCAATCCAAAGTCAGCTTGTGTCATGGGAAAGCCACTCCTCAGATAACTGGCAAACTAGCTGTCATCAGGCAGGGAATATGCATTTTGAAGTCAGTTGTCTCACAAAATGAGGTAGTAGCATGTTGGATAGAAACCAGAAAAAGTGGTCTTATTCTTCACACCAGAAAATACTTTGACATTCTCCCATTTCACAACATAAACTGAAAAGGCTATTTTAAAAATAACTGGGGTGAGCAATAATTAACTTAGATACATTATTTTCAGCATTCTGCTTTCCTCTTTTTTTTTTTTTTTTTTATCTACCTTTTTTCAAAAATAACAATAAAGTAATTAGTTAAAATTGTATGTTTTTCTAATTATGCCAACAAATGTTACTAATTTCTATAAAGGGAATAATTAAAAATGTTTTACATGTTGAGTTCACTAAATTAAAAGATACAACACATATATCATAATGATTCATTAATCTGACAGAACATAGTAAGAAAAATCTGTTCACTTCTATGAATATAAACATTGCAATAAATTAATTCATATGTAATTTCTGTTCATCACCTACCTTTTCTAAATGATTAACTTGATTTTAAGTTTCACTGGATAAATTGAATTACACATTTACAAGTTTTCAGAAATAAAAAAAGATGTCTTAATAACAGATTTCATTTCACACATAATGAAGATAAAGAAAAATCAAAACAACAGCTATAACTGTGGAAGTTTCCTCAAAACTCACATACATCACAATTAGCCAGAAACAAAGTACTTTCTTTGGAAGTGAAATTATCAAGCATCTGTTTATGCACTCAGCAATTAGCAGGTTATTTTGAGAGGAAAAATTATGATCCACTGCCCAGCAGGTTTAACAAGAAATGTATTGGGAGCACTTATTATGAATATCTCGGGTAAGTATACTTTATGTAATCAAATGACTTGGCAGTTACTAACGTATGTCATATATTATCATTTTGTACTCCATTCTTTTCTTTTTATAGTTCTAAAGATATTTGAAATACATTTTTATCCCTAAGTGGTCTTTTCAATAACATCATAATGAGCTGAATGAAAGAGCGTTATTATATATATTCTTAAATGAATGAAATCTAATTTCACTTTCATTACTATCAAAAAATTATTAACCTTCATTTTTTAACTTCAAAAAATTTGGAAAAGATTTTTTAATAATGAAAAATTAGAAATTTTTTCTAAATCATGGGAATTGAAAGTTAAATTTCCCTTATATAGGAGCATACACAATTAAATGTTTTTCTCAAGATATTTTGAACATTAATGAATGGTGTTCTGCGAATGAAATGACAGAAAAGAGCAAATACATATTCAAAACATTTCTACGATCACCACAAGGAAAGAACTTTCCCGGTACAGCACAGTCAATCAAGAGCACATTAATATAAACATATACCGTATTTTCTGATTATAATGCTGCAGTGTTAAACTCTATTTTACAAACATCGTCAGGATCGCAGCACTCAAATCCTCAGGGTTGCTGCGACCCCGACGATTTGAGTGCGGCATGACTAGCTGTTAGATTTCATTGCAACATCGAGCTTCTGAGCAGCGTATTGCCTTCGAACATTTTACTTCCATTGAGAATGACATGTATAAATGTCAAAACTGGTCTGGAGTTGTATGGCTTGCTCGGAAGTGGGTTGATTAGGCTTTTTAACTTTTACGGTTCAGTATTTTAAAGATCATTTCATTCCTTTGTTCTTTCATTCTTCAGGAGTTTATGAAGTGTTTTTTTTTCATCTACATACCATTTCGGATTAATTTGCATATGAATTTTATTGTTCTTCATTGTAAACTTGCTTAATGAATTTTAAATGGCTTTTTATCTTGGGGTTCAGCTTTTTATCTTGGGGTTCAACATAGTGTCACATGCTCAACATAATTCTACATATTGGGGATAGATATTCATGAGGAATCAATATACATTAAAGAATAGCTATGAGTTTATAGAAAAATCAAATTAATTAATCAAGACCTAGAGCAAATAACCATGGCCTCCATGGACGTTAAGGCGTTATACCCAAACACTCCTGTCGAGCTAGCCATCGAATTGATTATGCAACAACTAAGCATCAACAAAGAACTAAACTTGTCACAACTGAAAGAGCTAAAGAATACCTTATATTTCATCAAGGAAAACAACATCTTCCATTTTGAAGGAAATATATTTAAACAAACGCAAGGTGGCCCTATGGGATCCCCATTATCGGCATTATACGCAGAAGTGATTATGGCATACCTCGAAAAAGAAATTATTCAAAATTTACCTGAAAAACCAATACTTTATGCTTGATATGTAGACGACATTATTATAATGTCTAAACTTAACAAAGCCGAGCTACAAGATCTAGCACAGCAGTTTAGCAAAATCTGTAACACTATAGAGCTAACTATTGAGTTTGAAGAGGATAATTGCCTATCCTTCCTGTACATTCAAACTAAAGAAAAACAAAAATAGTTTTGAATACTCTGTGTTCAGAAAAGTAACTTACATACCTGTACTGATACCATACTCGTCGCACCATCCAGTGATACATAAAAAAACAGCATAGTAAACTTGATACGTACGTTGATACGGCGAGCGTACACACACACATCTAACAACAGGCTAAAAAATCAAGAGCTAGAGTTTATCTCGAAAATATCACAAGAGTATGGGTACCCGAGCAAGCTAATTAATAAATGGATACATGAGAGTAAAAAGCATATGACTCAGAGTAAAGAAGGCCAAGAAGTGCACAACCAAAGGAAGATGAGGAATAAAAAATTGAAATACATTGGAGCTTTCCCATACCTGGAAGGAGTGAGTAAAGAAATCAATAGGCACTGTGCTAAATATGACTTACAACTAGGAAGCTCAGTGCACACCATGAAAAGTATGACTGTCAACAAAAAAACAGAGGAAAAAATGCTAAAAGAATCAGGAACCTACGAAATTCCACTTGCACACATACCCCCAATATCGTACATTGGAAGTACGAAAAACAGATTAAAAAAGACTTAAACAACACATATCTAACTGGCAAAAAAAAGAAGCCAAAACTGCTTTAGTGCAATTCTGCATGGAAAACCGGACATTCCCAAAGTTCGATGAAATTAAAATGCTAAAAAAGAATAAAAAATCGGAAAGGCAAATGAGGAGGGAAGAAGCAATATTAATCTATGTAACCAGAACGACCCTAGCACATTATCGGGCCTGTGGAAAGAACTAATAAGACAAGAAAAACAACAACAAAAGAAAAACCGGCAAAAAAAGACAAGAAAACCAGGATAGGAGAAGAAAATTAATTAAAAAAAAAAAAATACAAAAAAAAAAATACAAAAAAAAAAAGTGTTTTTAACGAAACATAGATGGCGCCAGCCGGGCTTGATAACGAAATATATCCAGGAAAGTATTTCCGACGAATGGCAACAAGGAGTATCGGACTCCATTAGCACGAAGTTAACCATGAACATCGGTGGTAAAGTCGCCACGCTCCTGAAGATGCCCAGAGTATGGGCGAAAATTTCGAGTATAATGAACAGTAAAAATTGATGTTTGAATCCTAAGGCAAAGATCCAATTAGTATACCCAGCGAAAAGTGTGAGAAGTAAAGCCAGTCATCGCATACAACGGATTTTAGGACAATAATATCAACAAAGACCGGAAAACATGTGCGTGAAATGTTCCTGTCGCTAGAAAGGAATGCCAAGGTAAGCATTATCCGCTAGATTTTTGTACAAATTTCTGGTATCCATGCATTAGTAGTATTAACATGCGAAACAGTATTATCGCTACTTATATTGAGTAGTATTATTACAATATATCATACCACATATTAGGTTCTATGCAAATTTGCATTTTGAACTTCTGGTAGTAGTCCAAAATTACAGTGACAAATACAAGTTCAAGGATATGTCCAAAATGAGATGACTGATTCCATAGATTGTTCAAAGACATGTGCAAGGAGAAATGGTAAATGGACGTAAGCAACATCGTGCTAAATCCTATATGGAAATATGCAAATAACAACCATAGGTCATCAAGCAGACAGACACGCGACCTACATAAACTATGTTCTGAGTGGGGTGCAACAATTGAAGCTTGAGTTGGACTGTTAGTAGAAGACTGGATCTGCACCATCATTTAGAAGACTTGTTACAGTGGAGACTGATAGGCAGATTGGAAGCATGAAAATTGCATGCTGAGGTACCAAGATGGCTGAATGAGTTAAGGCAAGTGGACTCTGATCTCTGGAGACAGTTTCAGGAAACTGGAGCAATAACCAGAAAGCTGGGACAAAGATGCCCATGAGCCACAAGTCAAGACAACTGGTATTTGTCTCAAACAGCTCGTCTCCATAGGGAATCGACATCCAGGCAACTCTCACAGGAGCTCTCCTCCACTATGGGAACTACAATATCGAAGCAAACAATTTACAGAAGAATCCACGAGAGAGGTCTGTACTCAACAAGGTCGATGGTCTGTATACCACTCACCCCATCGCCCAAAAGGGTCCCTCTGAATTGGGCCCCGACATCATCACCCCTGATGAATGGGCCTGTGTTTTCTTCAGTGACGAGTCATGATACAGCCTAAACACAGATTTTCGAAGTGTGTACATTTCGAGAGAGGCATGAAGCCAAAATCTTTCCTCCAACATTAGGGAAATTGACCACTACGGTGGTGGAAGATCCCTGGTTTGGGCTGGCATCATGTTGGATGGACACTTGCAGCTGCATGTGTTTCCAGGAGGCACCCTGACTTCTGCACTCTACAGGGATGACATCTTAGAGCCCAATGTTCGGCTTTTCAGAGGAGCTGTTGGCCTCTGGTTCCTTTTTATGGACAACGATGCCCGACCCCTATGGGGTCGGGCCAGTCGACGAGTACTTGCAGAGTGAGGATATTCACAGGATAGAGTGGTCCACAAGATTTCTGGAGTTGAACCTGATAGAGCATGTCTGGGATGCCTGGGGAAGAGCAATTGCAAGCAGTCAGTTAGCCTCTTCCCAAAACCCTCCCAGAACATGGACGTGCCTTGGTGGAGGAGTGGCACTTACTGCACAAAACAATCATTCACAGCTTTGTAAACAGCATGAGAGCTCGCTGTGCAAGCTGTATTCCTGTTTGGGGTAATTGGAAGGTTGGGCTACCTGCATTGTTCTGGCAGGGTAGGGCAGGTTTATAGATGGGTGTGATGTGTAGAATAAATCGTGTTTTCAATGCTGGTCAATAACGGTCTTGTCAGTGCAATATGATGTGCACCTTGAGCTCTCGGTTGACAAGTGTTTTACATTTTAATGAGTTTTCCTGGAGTATTTTTTAGTTTTCCAAATGTTTTATAAATTTAAAAAAACGTTTAGAGAAGACTGCATGTAGAAGGAAAAAAAGTATTTTACATGGTTCATCAAAACAATTCAGCATGACAATACATAGTTTTGCTGCTCATTTAATCTTCAAGTTTACTATAGCCAATACTAAGAAAACTCCAAAACCTTTTTTGCTGAAGTGTTAATGAGAGAGTGCTTACATGGACAAAATATCCATTCCATCCAAAGCATCAAGAAATGTGAAATAAAATTTCCTACGAAGTGGCAGGATTACTCAAAGGTCGTATTCAGCTTCTTCTGTGCCTTTAGTAGCTCGGTATTAAATCTAATTAAATCTATTATAGTGTATGTGCCCTGTATATCAGTTGAAATTTAATTTTGTTTTCGAATAAAAAAGTACTAGGCAAATGTCGTAACCGGTTATTTCTCTTTACAGACTTCGATTACCTCCAATTCTGCAATTTAAGTCATAACTTGTTACAAGTCTAATGTTGAAATTACTGTTTCTCACATTATATAAATCTTGAATGGATGGACGGGTTACCCAAAAAACAAGGACAACATGCGGTATTTAAAATGAGAAGAAATTTTGTTAATAATACAATTCACTGAAATTCGTAAGTTAAAAATTATACTACTTACAATGGTCGGATGATACATCAGTATTTCAGCATAACTAGATATTTTCTTCAGATATTGTTTTGAGTTGAGCGATAAGTTACAGACGCAATACTTTTGAGCGAAGTTCATATTAAATGCTATTGTACTAATGAAGATATGCAGATGAGCCGTACTAAACTGAACGGAATGCTATGAAACAAATTTAGACAGTTTCACTGATGTCAAAAGCACATGCAGGACCATAAGACTAAAACAACACTTGAATGTTGTAGTAAAAGAACGAAGACCTGAAATGGCTAAAATTGTAAAACGATATTCAACTCATAAAAATCAATGATTTAAAAAGCATATGGAGATTAAAAGTGAACCCAAAACGAAAAAACCTAAAAGACGAAAAAACGTAATGGGGCAAACTTGTCATTCATCAACCAGACCGGTTTCAGCATGCTTTCCTGCATCCATTGTCAATGGTTTGAAGGTCCCCAGTTCATCTGCTCTTGATGTTGATATGACAGTTGCACTTCACACACTGACAGATCCGGCGGGTCGCGGCAAATGTTGTAGTAAATTGCTCATGCCCTTACTTCGCTCTGTGCATTGTGATTGTCAAGTGCCATCTGTTGTGGATTTTGTGGGTTCATTTTGTTGATTTTCATTTAAATGTTTTATTTCTTTTCTTGTTTTGTGTTTAATTTTTCTTAATAAGGCATTTCCATGCATGCCAACTCAATAGGTGTATTCAAATTACAATTTATGTTCTTAGTTTTTTCAATTAAAATTGATTTAGATGTTAGAATTTGTTGATGATCTTTGAATGTTGTCTACAGTTTTATATTTTCCAAATCAGGGGTTGCCTGGTTTGTTAAACAATGCTGAATTAGAGCAGTTTTTTCTTCTCTTCTGTTCCAATTTGTCATATGTTCTTTCAGTCTCGCCCTTACATTTCTTTTTGAGCTTCCTATATATATTAAATCAGGTTGATTATTTTTGATTGTAGGAATGGAATAAGCTCCAGCTGAGTTTAATATTGATTTTCCTTCTTGGTCTAGTAATTTCATGTGATATATGGTTACAGTTTCTGCTAGGATTAAGTTATGTTTTAGACATTCTTTCTTAAGGATTTCTGAAATAGGTGACATGAAAGGAAATTTACCACAATTTTTTTTAATTTTCTTTATCTTTTGGTGTGTCATTGCTAGATGTTTTTTGATTTTTGAGCATTTTGTAGATTGAATTAATTAGACCTGTTTTGTAACCAAATTCTGTAGCTGGGTTTTTTATCCAATCAATTTCTAGTTTTTCATATTTAGTTGTAGAGGAGTGGGTTATTGCACGTTGAATGAAGAAGTAAAAAGCTGAGGTTTTATACTTCCAGGGATGAGCTGAGTTACACAGAATAATAGATGGAACATATGTAGATTTTCAGTAAACAGCATACTGTAGTTTTGGACTTTTATTGTAAAGAGAAATATCTAAGAAATTCAGTTTTTAATTCAGTTGTTGATTCGTTTCTTCTTCAGCTGTAACTTTGATGGACGGATAGTAACTATTGAATTTCTGTATGAATTCATTCAGCTGGTTTTCTGAGTATTGCCATAAAATCAGGATGTCATCTACGTATCTCATATAAATTATTGGTAAGCATGAATTTGTTGTTGCTAGTATGTAAGTCTTCTTATTATAGCTGAAGTAGTTGCAATTGTGAATAAAGTTTAAGGCGATTTGTCTAGGTAAAGTCTCAAATTTCTGCAAATTTTCGGAGAGAACTCCTCTCCTTCGTCAGGCAGTCATTCGTTCAATCTCCATCACTTTCTTCAGTTACGGTTAACAGAAGAAGAGGAGTTCTCTCCAAAAATTTGCAAAAAAGTTAACTAGTTTGAATGTAGGAATCTAGGAAGCCACATAACAAAGAATGAGTTTGATTTGCAAGTTTAATGTTTTAATAATACTATTTTTTTCTTCTTCCTTAATGTGCTGCTATTGTAACTTGGTGTTAATCAGAGTTATAGCTTCATTCACTGGTGTGTTTGGGTATAAAGATATACTGTCCATGCTATTCAATTTATAATTATTGTTGTTAACTGATTTAATTTTATCTATAACTTATGAAGAACAAATAATGTGGTATCCATGACTTGCATAAAAAGGTTTAAGGTACCGAAATATTGCACATTCTAGATTAATTGTAGGAGCAATGCTATTGTTAACTATTGGTCTAATAATAAGAAGATTTACAAACAACAAAGTGGTGCACCAATGGGTTCCCCTATTTCAGGCTTATTGGCGGAAGTAATCCTACAGGAAATTAAAAACGATATACTCGCAACAACAAATCCATGCTTACCAATAATTTATATGAGATACGTCTACAGATGACATCCTGATTTTATGGCAATACTCAGAAAACCAGCTGAATGAATTCGTACAGAAATTCAATAGTTACTATCCGTCCATCAAAGTTACAGTTGAAGAAGAAACGAATCAACAACTGAATTAAAAACTGAATTTCTTAGATATTTCTCTTTACAATAAAAGTCCAAAACTACAGTATGCTGTTTACTGAAAATCTACATATGTTCCATCTATTATTCTGTGTAACTCAGCTCATCCCTGGAAGTATAAAACCTCAGCTTTTTACTTCTACATTCAACGTGCAATAACCCACTCCTCTACAACTAAATATGAAAAACTAGAAATTGATTGGATAAAAAACCCAGCTACAGAATTTGGTTACAAAACAGGTCTAATTAATTCAATCTACAAAATGCTCAAAAACATCTAGCAATGATACACCAAAAGATAAAGAAAATTAAAAAAAAATTGTGGTAAATTTCCTTTCATGTCACCTATTTCAGAAATCCTTAAGAAAGAATGTCTAAAACATAACTTAATCCTATCAGAAACTGTAACCATATATCACATGAAATTACTAGACCAAGAAGGAAAATCAATATTAAACTCAGCTGGAGTTTATTCCATTCCTACAATCAAAAATAATCAACCTGATTTAATATATATAGGAAGCTCAAAAAGAAATATAAGGATGAGACTGAAAGGACATATGACAAATAGGAACAGAAGAGAAGAAAAAACTGCTCTAATTCAGCATTGTTTAACAAACCAGGCAACCCCTGATTGAGAAAATATAAAATTGTTGACAACATTCAAAGATCATCAACAAATTCTAACATCTGAATCAGTTTTAACTGAAAAAACTAACAATATAAATTGTAATTTGAATACACCTATTGAGTTGGCGTATGCATGGAAACACCTTATTGAGAAAGAAAATAAAACACAAAACACGAAAAGAAATAAAACATTTAAATGAAAATCAACAAATGAACCCACAAAATCAACAACAGATGGCACTTGACAATCACAATGCACAGAGCGAAGTAAGGGCATGCGCAATTTACTACAACATTTGCAGCGACCCGGCGGATCTGTCAGTGTGTGAAGTGCAACTGTCATATCAACATCAAGAGCAGATGAACTGGGGACCTTCAAACCATTGACAATGGATGCAGGAAAGCATGCTGAAACCGGTCTGGTTGATGAATGACAAGTTTGCCCCATTACGTTTTTTCGTCTTTTAGGTTTTTTCATTTTGGGTTCACTTTTAATCTCCATATGCTTTTTAAATCATTGATTTTTATGAGTTGAATATCGTTTTACAATTTTAGCCATTTCAGGTCTTCGTTCTTTTACTATAACATTCAAGTGTTGTTTTAGTCTTATGGTCCTGCATGTGCTTTTGACATCAGTGGAACTGTCTAAATTTGTTTCATAGCATTCCGTTCAGTTTAGTACGGCTCATCTGCATATCTTCATTAGTACAATAGCATTTAATATGAACTTTGCACGAAAGTATTACGTCTGTAACTTATCGCTCAACTCAATACAGTATCTGAAGATAATATCTAGTTATGCTGAAAAACTGATATATCATCCGATCATAAGTAGTATAATTTTTACCTTATGAATTTCAGTGAATTGTATTATTAACAAAATTTCTTCTCATGCTAACTACTGCATGTTGTCATTGTTTTGGAGTAACCCGTCCATTCAAGATTTATATAACCTGAGAAACAGTAATTTCAGCGTTAAGACTGCTAACAAGTTATGAATATATAAGCCAGGTAACATGAATGTTCAAACAAAATTTAGCTTAAACTACCTTATAATGCAATTTAAGTTCTGAAATTTAAATCATTCCCTTTTTTGGGATTTCAATGTTGTGGCTTCCATATTTTCTGAAAATACACTCACGGACCATGAAATTTGCACACCTAGAAGAAAACATGCTACAACCGCGAAACTTTGCAAATACCTAGAGTGCGTGCTGGTATCCAAATGATCCACATTTGGTGCAAGTGCGCATGACCGCACACCCTGTGGTGGGGCTGCAGGCACGAAATGGCAGCTTTATAAAGCGGCGTGTAGTAAATGCCCCATGAAAGCGAAAAGCAGAGGCCGACGCAAGCAAGACTACAGAGTGAAAAAAATGCCAGGTAGATGCCAGAGACATCGATTTATGCAATGTATGGACTTTGAGAGAGGCCGTATGGTCGGACCATATAGCCCGCCACGTGTATCATTCTGACCATACCGTCCGACTCTGTTGGGAGCAGTGGACACGTGACGGCACTGCCACATGGCGGAGCAGCTCTGGATGGACCACCGGTATAGAGGATCAATGGATCATGTGCCAGGCATAAACGGATCCCACGGGGACCCGGTCTACTATACAGGCAAATGTAGCAGCTCCTGTGTGCCCACAAACCATTTCCTCAACGCCTCGTGGAAGCGTATCAGCGATCCCAGCACCCCTTACGTGTGCTGCCATTAACACCGAAACATCACCGGCTCTGTGTGCGGTGGTGCCAGGCCAGAGCGACGTGTGGTGTTTAGCAATGAGTGCCGCTTTGTTTTGGGGACAGATGATCATCGTGTCCGGGTGTCAAAATCCCCAGGTCAACGGCACAATCCCAACCTCATTATCGAGCATCACACCTCCCCCACTGCAGGCATTATGGTCTGGGGAGCCATTGCCTACAGCAGCCAATCAGTTCTAGTAGTGGTACGTGGATCATTGACGGGCCGGCAGTATGTGGATGAGATCCTATGACCCCATGCTCCCATTTCTGGCAGGGATTCCAGGTGCGCTATACCAGCAGGATAATGCCTGCCCGCACACGGCTCGGATTGCCCAGGGCTGCCTACGTCATGTCCAGACACTTTCATGGCCTGCCCGCTCCCCGGACATGTTCCCTATCGAGCATGTGTGGGACCGGTTGAAACGCCGGCTGCCGCCGTGTCACACTATCCGGGATTTGGAGCACACCGTCCAACATGTGTGGGCCAGTCTGCCGCAGGACACCATCAGGCATCTGTTCGCCTTCATGCCGGACTGTATTGCAGCATGTATCACCGCACAAGGCGGTGCGACGCGCTATTGAAGATGATCGGACTGGTGGCACAGATCACTCTGTAATTGTCCTGCAGCTCTGTTTGTGCCATCATGTGTATCATTCATCTGTATCATTACATCCATAAAATTTCAGTTCAATCTGATGCTTCCTTCTTGGTGTGCAAATTTCATTGTCCATGAGTGTATATAATTATTCCTGAACTTTTGAGCAGTTTATATAATTAACATATTTAAGCTAAACGGCCTTGTTTGATAAAAAAAAAATCAGTGGAGTATACAGTATATTGATGTGTTGTATCTCCGAATGAAGAAAGAAGCATCTGGAGGTGTCTTGTTATTTTGTTTCTGCAGCTTATAAATAAACTAAAAAACACACACATCTCCTGAAGCAAAGTTATTAAATCTAGAAAAAAGTTATGATTCTTTGATGGAAACCAGTGAATTTCTTTGAAGTGCAAATTCTGGCTGATTAATTTTTTTATCGATTGAATTCAAAGCGTTAGAACAGATTTGTGAGTGTGCAGTGACTCAAAAGCAGCTGCTGCCATTCTCTCTGTAACAGGGTAGTTTTTAAGAGAAACTGTTGGTTACACAATGTAATAAAAGCTTTATTTTGTGCCAATTCAAAGCAGTGTACTAATTTTATCGCAATACACATATGTATATTTTTGTGCACACATTTAATATCCCACGGTTTTGTCTTTCAGTAGAGTTGGTTTATTTTCACTGTGTTTCATCTAGTTTTAAGGCTGGATCACTTTGAATCATCCTGTGTGTGTGTGTGTGAGAGAGAGAGAGAGAGAGAGAGAGAGAGTTCGTACTTATGAGTACATCAGCTACATATGAGTATATTGTTTAAAATCAACAAAAAACAAATGGAAATTATCATATATGGATAAAAAACAATTCAGAAAAGAAGACAAAACCTTGATATGAAACTTTCTTAAATAATATAAGCAACGCACTTTTGTCGTATAGTTTTTGTAAAATGGTACAACAGGATGTATCATTATGGACAACATAGCAAATTTTTTCATCAAAACTGTCACTGCCACCTCATATTTCTTTACATTTTTGTTTTATATTTGGATATTACATTTATCTCATGAAGAAATAAGAAAATATATACTTAATTTGTTTCTTACACATATAGGAAATAAAAAAATAATGTTTATTGTTTGTTTTATTTTATACATGTGAAAATAAATAATACAAAAAGTATTACAGTATTTCAGCATATACACAGTCAGTAGAAAAATTGCTATGAAAAAACAACTCACCAGGCCGGAATTGCTTCACAAAAATTAATACCTGCCTGGTGACATTGAAAAGCACTACGGAAACACTGCATGAAAAAAGAATATTTTCCTTTTTCAGCTGTTTATAAATGTTCATTTTCAGTCAAAATATGCATTCAATAATTTCAGTGGAACAATGATAATCTTAACTGAGGAATACAAAGTGATTTAAAACAAAAGTTTTCAGTTCTGCGCTGTTTTTATAATAAACACATTACACAAATTACCAGAGTGACAGCAGAGAAAACACATGCTTTAAACTTAAGAAAGAATGACTAAATTTAATTATAATGAATACCTTCTTGTGTAAAGGAAGCCTACACCTGAATAATTATGCTATGATTTATAAAAAAAAATATAAGTGTAATTTTAATATTTAATTTCTTTACACACACTGGGGTTTAAGTCAGAAACAAAAGGTTGGATTCCAATACCTGGTTACTAACCAGATACAGCTGTAAAAATCTCATATTTAAAACTAGCTGTCTCAACTCAAAGCTATATATATATGTCAAAGTAGTGTAAAATTATTTGTTTTAAAACTACACAGTCAAACCTGCCTATATGCAACATGGATACATATCATTATTCCCTTTTTTTGAACTTCAGAAAGTCACTGTGAAAATGACATAAAAATATAGGAAGAAGAAAGGTTTTATTAAACAAAACATAGCAGTCATAAAGTATATATTGAACATTTGATGCCCTCAATCCTGCTAAACATTGACAGAATCAGGTCTTCAACTGCAGCACACCGCTAAATGAGAAGCTTATTTAAGATCATGAACAAATTATTTAAAAAAACAGAACTTCCAAATAAAATGGCAAGAGGGAAGTTAGTCCTGTTCATGAACAGAAAGAACCCCAATGATTTCTCTGGGACACTGAGCAGTTCACCACATGACCAACAAGCACTTGATGTTGTGGCAATATTATTCAGCTGTTGATGGTAGTGGGCAAAGTTTGCTTAGCAAAATTCAAGAAGTAGGAGGCATTATGCTAATGCAAGCATCAAATACAAAATATAGACAAAGCTAACACATTTATTTTCCACATAAAAAAATAAAAAGTTTAGTGTGGTAGGTCATTTTTCTAATTTAATACAACTAAAATCTTTCTCTAGTATCATGTTAGATGCACATTAGTTTGCATTTTTACAGCACTTAAATTACATGAAAACAAATAAGGCTAATTTTTTTTAGATAACTACTGTTCTGTAGATGTAGGCAAAACATTTGCATTGAACTGTTCTACATATCCATTTATTTTGTACACAGTGAAACCTGCCTATAACAAGATTCTAGGGATGGGGGGAAAACATTGTTATAGACAAGGTTGAACCTGATACACTCTATAATTGAAGTTATTTAATATGTGTGTACCATTATTTTTACTAATATTATATTAAACTTAAATTATTAAATAATATTAAAGATTAGGAACGAAGATCAACATAAATCATAAAAATCCAATTCCAGTTCGAAAATGTAACACATGTATTTAAACTACATTTCTATTAATCTAAAAATGCATGCGTCTAATGATAAAAACCAAAGGGAATTGTTTTTAATTCAAAAATTAAAAATACATAACACATGGAAACAGAAACAAAATATGTACTGTATAATGAAGTTTTCATAAAACAGAAAGAATGAACTATAAATACACAGTGTGGCAAAGAATTTTTAAGACTGGGTCTGTAAAATGAAATAGAAACAAGAAATTATAATTTGTTTTGATTTGTTATTCAAAATAAGTCCCTCCGGCTTCAATACACTTGTTACAGTGATTTAATAATGATTCGAATGCCTGTTCCAGTTCACTTTGCGGAATTGCCTCCAAAGCACGCGTCGAAGCTGTTTGTATGGTCGAAATATCAAAATAACACCTTTTTAACGTCATTTTAAGTTTTGGGAACAAAGGAAAGTCGCAGGGTGCTAAATAAGGCGAATACGGTGGATGATTCAACACACAGACGTTATTTTTCGCCAAAAAGCTACAAACAAGAAGTGAGGTGTGACTTGGTGCATTATCGTGCAACAAACACCAACTGTTTTCATCTTGATATTTTGGACGAATGCGACGAATTCTGCCCATCAAACGCCTCAAAACATTTAAATAAAACTCACCAGTAATTGTTTGTCCACTTGGAACAAATTCTTTGTGGATTACTATCAAAGAATGTAATGAGCATTGCTTTGATTTTCGATGGAACTTTTCATGTTTTTTTGGCTTGTGGCGAGTTTTTTGACTTCCATTCCACACTTTGTCGCTTTGTTTTATGATCATATTGAAAACACCATGTTTTATCACCTGTAACAATCGATTTTAAAGAAGTTTGGATCATTTTCAGCAGCTGAAATGATGTCTCTGCAATGTGCACTTCTCCTTAATTTTTGTTCATTGGTTAACGTGTGTGGAACAAATTTAGCACAGACTTTTGTTTTGCCCAAATCTTCATGCAGGACGGTTCGAATCATTTCTTTGTTGATGTTTAAAGACTCTTCCATCATTCTTAGTGATGCACATCGATTGTTTGCCACGAAATCACACACTTTTTCAATAATCTCAGGTGTCCTAGATGAACTTGGTCTTCCGGTATGCTTATCATCTTCTAGCGTATCTCTTCCGTCCAAAAAACATGTGTGCCACAGGAAAACATTTGATCTACTTAAACAAAACTCACCGTAAACTTGTTTCATCATTTGGTACGTTTCCGAGGCACTTTTACCAAGTTTTGCGTTAAATTTAATAACAGCCCTTTGTTCCATCTTAATAATTCTACATGAAAAAAATTTTACTTCTCTAATAGACAGCCGTTTCGTTTGAGTTACTTTAACAACTGCGCAGTACTTTTGGCAGAAAGCAAGCAGATGGTCAAGGTTTATAACGCATTCGCGATTACACTGGTGGCACCACCGTAGGCTGAAATCTAGTGCCAGTCTTAAAAATTCTTTGACGCACTGTGTATATGAGGGTTGTACCGAAAGTAATGCAAAAGTGGGCACAACTTTTTTAACTGACAGAGGTCATTCAAATTGCACATGTTGGTAGAGTAACTCTTCCTCTATAGTAACCCTTCTTTTTCATTGCAGGTAAATAATGGATTCCAAGCAGAAGCAACGTGTCGTCACTGAGTTATTGACGAAGGAAGGGTGCAGGCTGTCCGACATCCACAGAAGGCTGCAGAATGTTTATGGAGATGACATCACTGATAAGAGCAACATGCACAGATGGATTAAGTTTAAAGAAGGGGAAACCAGCATTGAAGACAAACCACGCAGTGGGAGACCATCATCTGCGACCGCTGACATGAATCGTCAGCAAGTGGATGAAATGATTAGTGTGGAGAGACGAGTCACAACCCATTAGCTTGCTGCACAACTGGACTGTGGTCACAATGCCATACAGAAGATGGTGGAAGACTTAGGGTATAGGAAAGCAGGTACCTTGGCAGTTGACACCCAATTTGAAAGAGAGAAGGGTGGAAGCCTGCTCTGATCTGCTGGAAGCATTTGAAGCCAATGAAGACATGTTTTTTTCAATCTGGTGACAGGGGATGAAACGTGGGCATATTTTACGATCTGAAAATGAAGAATCAATCCATGGAATGGCGTCACACCTCTTCACCAAGGCCTAAGAAGTTCAAGAGCCAGCGATCAGCACAGAAAGTCAGGGTGATTGTTTTTTGGGATGACTGGGGTGTCATTCTCCTTGGTTTTATGGAACGTGACCATACCATGATCAGCGAGTGGTACATTGAGACACCCAAGAAGCTTAGAGAAGCCATAAGGAGGAAGAGACAGAACAGGAATCTGAAAAGGATCTACACTCACCATGACAACTGATGCGAGACCACACATATCTTTGGCAACAATTCAGGCCATCAGCAAATTAGGCTGGTCGGTGGTACCCATCCACCGTACAGCCCAGATCTGGCATCCACCTACTTCCACCTGTTTGGTCCAATGAAGGACTCCGGATACAATGATTTTATGACACAGATGAGGTGAAAGTGGCTGTGAAGAAGTGGGCACAACAGTCCATACTTGAATTTTTCAAAGAAGATTTGAAAGTTGGGTTAAACGACTGTGCAAATGCATCACTTGTGATGGAGACTATAATTGAGTAGTACCTTCGTATAGAGAAAGAGTTACTCTACCAACATGTGCAATTTGAACGACCTCTGTCAGTTAGTAAAAAAGTTATATGCCCAGATTTGCATTATTTTCGGTACAACCCTTGTATCAAAATTATGGGTTTTTACTAAGGAATAAAAGGATATTTATATGTCAGATTTTCAGGTAGTATCCCTACTTTTCCTCAGGACTACAGCCATAGTAGGTGTTTCCATTCATGAGGTAAATTCCAACCTTTAAAATAATTTAATCTTATACCTCTTCTTTTGCTCTATTTCCAGTCCTTCTGACAATTTTCTTATGAAAAAGTGCTGTTGATATGCAGGGCTTGAGAGGAAAGGGCTAAGCCTTAGTGCTTCACCCCCTGAGACATGCAGCCGAGCTTGATGACGTAGCTGCGCTGGCCCTTCGGAAGCCAAGAGCCACGGGAGCTGTGCTCTAAAGGAGCACCATAGGAAAGGCACTTTCAGTGAATGTTTTTACCGTATTTAACATATTACAGTGTGTCATCTACTATTGCAATGCGCACTGAAATATTAGAAATTGTCTTTTTCGAAAACAAAATTTAAGGATTTTGGGTCCTAAAATCAGAAAACATTGATGTAATAGTATAAATGCGATAATTTTAAATGAACAATTTCTGTCATGAATGCCTTTTCTTTAAAAAGTATTTTGCTTACTATACTAATTATATTTTTCTGATGTCAAAAACTCTGTGTTTCGTTCCTTTTTTTTTTAGTAATTCTTTAGAAAAGTTTAGTGGTTTACAACATTTTTCTCTCTGTCACAAACATTAGTTGTTTAAAACTTTTAAGACATGGAAAGTTACTGAGTTCTTCCAACTCTGCAAAGTAGTTCAAACACTCTGCTAATGTATAAAATAAAAATTATTTACTTACGTTTTGCATCCATCATGATTTCTGAAGGTCACTGAGTTAAAAAAGTGGTGAACAAAATTTACTTCATAAATTGAAGGCATGTTCGTTATTGCACAAACTGGAAAATGTTTTTTTCATTGTACAAAATGTAAAACTGTTTTCTTTATTGCCCAAATGAAAAAAAAAAAACTTGTTTTTTCTCACTACATTTGAGTCAATTCATTTCTTTCTTCATTTTCTGCAAAGCTTTCCTGTGCCGCACTAATAATGAATTTTTGTTCATAAAACGAATTCAAATAAATGTTCGTATTCTGCAAAACCAACAAATAGCATCTTTGTTGACAGATAGAAAGCGTTTTTCTAGATCATTTATGAGTTCCCTAATAACACCTTTCCCTTTTTTAAATGTCCTGTCATGAACTGCGCAGAAAATCTTTTCAAACTGTTTAATAATATTATCCCAAGAACATGATGGTACTGTCAAACAGCCAGCAGATATTAGTCTTACCCAATTATCTCGAATAGAATTAGTTTCCGGGCAGTTTTTTTAAATAGTTCCTAAAGAAGGATATTTATCGGAACCCGATACAGATCCTACTTATAAACACAAAAGGACGTGGAAAACAATGTCCTGTCCTTTCGTGTTTATATGCGTATTTCAACACATGATGACATTTCGTTAAAAAAAAAAAAACGGAAATAAAAATCAACACTGAGTGTACAACTTAAATAAAACACAACGTGAAACAAATGCTATATACGTATACACCAAGAAAAGGTGCGGGCGTGCAAAACCATAACAGAGGAAAATTTGGACTTGTAGAAAAGTTGACAAATGAAGCTCAGGGAGCAGGCCATCATGATGACATAGAAACAAGTGGCCAACCTGTTTTCCACCCACCCTTTCAGACACGGGTAGGCATTCAGTTCCTCAAAGGGACGGACTAGCCCTTTCCTTTGTAAAGCCCTGGTTGATGTGTCAAAACTTCTACAGTGTCCTAAAGCACTGTATGTCCTGTATTTTGAACACGTCTGTCCAAACCTGGTTTATTTGTCATATTTTTAATTGCAGCTTTATGTTCTCTCTCACTCTCTTTCTGCCAATCTGGTTTTAAGCTGTCTGCCTGTTTCTCCCACACAGCTGAGACCACACTCACATTTTATGTTGTAGACCACACCTTCCTGTAAAATGATATTTTCTTCTTTTTGCTTTAATTTTGAAAGGTAGGTACTGATTTTGTTTTCAAATCCTGGAGCCAGCTGACTAGAAACTTCTCACTAATCCTCTGAAATTTTTTGAACAGTCTTTTATGGAAAGTAACTTTTCTAGTTAACTGAAATTTAGTTTTTGACTTCTGGTTCTTTTCTTTTTTACTGAGAATTTTGTTGACTAGTATAAAAGGGTAATTATTATCTTCCAAAACTTTTTTAAATGCTCCTTTTGAACATTTTTAAAAATTCTGAAGAATTTAGAACATTTATTTTTCCAAAAACTGAGTGGCCACATTTGCTTTGCCCCTTCGATCTTCAGTCTTTATGCAAGATATGTGGATGATATTATTTTCATTTTAGACAACAAAAATGTCTCTCTCTCATATGATATCCTAGACTGATTCAACTTCCTGGCTGGAAATTTGGAATTCATCCTTGAATTGCAAAAAGAGAATCAGCTGAATATTTTGGACTTGTCATTAGTAGTAAAAGAAGAAAAAATTGAAACGTTTTTATATAAGAAACCTACCATGGCAACTCATTTTTTTCAAAAAATAAATGTTCTAAATTCTTCAGAATTTTTAAAAAATGCTCAAAAGGAGAAATTAAAATTTTTTTTGGAAGATAATAATTACCCTTTTATACTAGTCAACAAAGTTCTCAGTAAAAAAGAAAGGAATCAGCAGTCAAAAACTAAATTTCAGTTAAATAAATAAATACATCACTCTATCCACGTTCCAGAAACACATAGCATCCGAAACCCACAGATCTCTCGATATCTAGCCGAGCGCGTTAGCTTTACACCACGGTGGCCAACAATCCACGGTGCTATCTCGCCCTTCGGATTTAACTGCTATAATTAATATATAGCCAGTGCCGTTAATGCCCACCAGATGGAGACGTCTCAGTAGCTGAGCCCATCTTACGGATTTATGATGTCAGAAGCTGACTTAAAAAACACACATAGCACTGTGGATTGTTGGCCATCGTGGTGTAAAGCTAACGTGCTTGGCTAGATATCGAGAGATCCGTGAGTGCAATTCCCCGGCGGCGGCTGAAAACAATATTTCGGTTATATGTGTTTCTGGAATGTGGAATGAGCAATGAATGAATTTATTTATTTACTGATGTCACATATTTGAAGGATTTTCACCTTGGATCTTGCCCTTTGGATTTAACTGCTATAATATATATAGCCAGTGCTGTTAATGCCCACCAGATGGGGACATCTCAGTAGCCGAGCTCATCTTACGGATTTAAAATGTCAGAAGCTAACTTAAAAAATACATATAGCACTGTGGATTGTTGACCACCGTGGTGTAAAGCTAACACGCTCGGCTAGATATCAAGAGATCCATGGGTTCAATTCTCCGGTGGCGGCCGAAAACAATTTTTTGGTTGCTATGTGTTTCTGGAACGTGGAAAGAGCGATGTATTTATTTATTTACTGACGCCACGTATTTGGAGGATTTTCACCTAAATTTCAGTTAATTAGAAAAGTTACCTACCATAAAGGACTGTTCAAAAAACTTCAGAGAATTAGAGAGAAGTTTTCAGTCAAACTGGCACCACAATTACAAAATAAAATTAGTAACTACCTTTCAAAACTAAAGCAAAAAGAAGAAAACATCCTTTTACAGGAAGGTGTGGTCTACAACATAAAATGTGAGTGTGGTCTCAGCTATGTGGGAGAAACAGGCTGACACCTTAAAACCAGATTGGCAGAGAACATAAAGCTGTAATTAAAAATATGACAAATAAGACAGATTTGGACAGACATGTTCAAAATACAGGACATAAAAAGTGCTTTACGACACTGTAGAAGTTCTGACACATCAACAGCACTTTTTCAAAAGAAAATTGTCAGAAGGACTTGAAATAGAGAGAAGAAGAGGTACAACATTAAATGATTTAAAAGGTTGAAATTTACCTCATGAATAGCAACATCTACTATAGTTGTAGTCCTCAGAAAGGGTAGAGGTACTACCTGAAAATTCGACTTCTAAATATCCTTTTATTTCTTAGTAAAATCCCACAATTTTGATATGTTTATTGTGCAATAAATCTGCGAACAGCCACGTCATCAATTATCACCAAGTAAAACAGAATTTGGATAATTACAATAAATATGAACTAAGAAAAATTTAGCCTTTAATTAACAAGAGAAGTAATCGGACATAGTCATTAGCTTGGTTTTTGCAGAGAATAAAGCCACCATACATATATTTTTCAAACTATCTGTTGAATGAGCAAGCAAATTTGACTGGTTGATTTACAGTTTGCCGAGGGAATATGTAGAAAGGGTTGGCATAAATCATGTGACCCACAGCAGGCTATGTTGAGGCACTCACATCAGTCCTCAGGCAAAGGGGACAAAAGCCTCTTTTTGTTCTGATAGTAGAAAAACTATTCTCCATATTCTAGGACTAGCTGCCATTGTGTATGATATTCTTCAGCATTAATGGATTGCAAAAGCTCTATTGCTTTGAAAAGTCTTGGACACAACACATGGTCAAAGTCTGAAAAGCACAAAATCATCGGTATATACAGGTTGACTCAAAAACAAATTATTGTTATAGACAACTTTGAAATACATTAGTACCATAGGAAACCTACTGGGACCACAGAAAATATTGTTATGGACAAGTTTATCATTATAGGCAATATCACTATAGCTAGGTTTCACTGTATAACGAAATATTCTGTACACTGAACAATTATGACTCTCCCCTTAAGTTTGATAAATGGTTCAACTGTATATTTCAAACAAATGTAAAATTAGTTGTTCCCAGGAGCAACAGTGCAATGTATTAAGCAAAACAGTTAAGGTTAAAGGTGAATGAAGGACACAAGGACCTTTAGTGCACCCACAAGAAAACATGACACTGAAAAATGAACATGAATAAAAGTGGACAAAATGAAAAATGTCAGCATGGCAAACATCCTTATAATCAGTATTTCATCTTCTTGAGGGAATACATCACAAAATTGCATAAAACTAAGCTTACTGGTAGCAGAGGCTTGTAGAAAAGGATTGCTTATGATGAATGATGAAGAGATAAGACATTTACTCTCCTTTGTGCATTCACAGAACATGGCAAAAATAAGCCCCATAATAATAAATCCATTTAAGGGAAAAGTCCTCACAAAGTTACCAGGAAAGTATGAAGAAATTGGGTTTGGGTGCATGAACATACACAGGGCTTGAAAAATATCTGAAAAGTTACATGCCTAGCGAGGCATGTGCAGAAATTATTTACCTGCCCAGGTAGTAAAAGCTGGATGCCCAGGAACATTTATCTTTTAAGATAACAAATCAGAACCCTTACTTTTTTTAAAGTTAAAAAATATGATAAACTTTTTTACATGCTTTGCATTTCCATTTTAATGGTCTGTATTCAAAATGTTCAATGATGTGCAAAAGTGTGTATATCAAGTTTTAAGATGATGATGCTGAAATGAAATGGTATGATGATGAAATTGGTATTTGAGAAATTTAGTGATTCTGCCACATGTGTTATTTTCATTAAAGTTTTAGCCCTTTGTCACTAACACTGTAGGCTAGTTCCATCAGAGGCATGCATCTTGTTGCTGACTATAAACAACATCTGCAGCAAAAAAACTACATATGGTTACAATTTCTGGACTTAGAGCATAATATAATTTAAAAAAGGATATTCTTCTGTCCTTGGCACTTTGTAACAATAATACAATTCCCGGTGTTTAGCAGTGAAATGAAATAAGACATGTGACACCTGCCTTTTTTCTTGTAGTAGGAAATTATGTTCCAAACTTTTTTATTTTTAAATTTAGTTGCCTGGACCGGGCAACTAGATTTTTTATTTACCTGCCCAGGACAACAATTTACATGCCATGGGCATCTTGAGCATGGTATTTTTAAAGCCCTGATACATATATAGTTTTGAAAAAATAAAAAGAGGTAGGATTAGACAAGGAATTAGAAAAATTAAACCTTAAATATGGCACACATCAGTGATAATTCAATAGTTGCACAACTATTACCATTACTGTTTCACACCTTATAAAGTATCTTCAAGTTGAGTGCACTATGCTTCATTAATTCCACTAGGAGTTAAAATATAAACATTTCAACAGCTATTAATTGTTCTGAGAATGTTGCACTTACCTAATACTGCAGCATAATTTGGAAGGTTATTGTTGGCTGATTTATTCTTCAGGTACAAACTGCTGAAGTACTGGTTGGCAAGTCTTTGAGGAGTTTGTTCATTAAACTAAAGACATTCACTGGTTTATTTAAGAATATACAACCAGAGTCCACATTATGAAAAAATGAAGGTGAAGTTTAAAAGGATTAAAGAGATAAAAAGACTATTTACAGTAAGTATAAAATCCTTAGCCTCAAGCGACGTCGTCATTGGTTGAAAGCAGAAACAAAAAATGAGTATTCGATGTTGCAAAAAGAGATTGCAAGGTTTGCATAAAATTTTACCATTGGATAGAAGGCATATAATTTTTGCATAGGCACGTAACACTCAAAGTGTTATGTGCCTAAGCAAAAATTATTTAACACTCAAAGTGTTAAGTGCCTATGCAAAAATTATCTGCCTTCTATTCAATGGTAAAATTGTATGCAAACCTCGTAATCTCTTTTTGCAACTCTGAGCTTGGTGAATTGGGCGTTATCATCTTGATTTATAATCTCTTTTTGAGTAAGATCCGAGCTCTGTGAATTGGGCATTATCATCTTGATAGATGCCACCCCTGCATGAAACAATACCTGAGCCAATGGGTGGATTTGGTCGGCCAGAATGATTTCATATGCCCTGCCAGTCATCAGTCCTTTCACAGTGATCAGGGGACCTGCTGAAAACCATGATATGACTGTCCAGAGCAAGACAGAACCACCACCATGCTGCACTGTTGTCAGCAGGCAGTCTGGGTTGTATGCTTCCGATGGTGTTCTCCACATGCAAACATGTCCTGTGGCGAGGAATAGTGTGAATGTGGATTCATCTGACCACACTACACTCTTACCTGCATCGGTAGTCCATATTGTATGCTCCTGGCACCACTGCTGTCAAAATTGTGAATTCACTTGGGTCACCAGAAGTTTTGCAATAGCAACTCTGCCATGAATATCTTGTTTATGCAGTTCCCTGCACACTGGAGATGCAGACTGAGCTCCGCACTAATTTTCTACACCATGGTCTTCTTATTACAGGTAACAATCCTCTTTAATGCTCTCCTGTCTTTATCAATAAGGGCCATTTTCTAGCTGCTCTTGTGTTTCGCAGATGAGGTTTTGCCACGAACCCGGTACGCTGTCATGATGCTAGACACAATAGCTCTTGATACCTCCACTACCCTGGCGACTGTTGTCACGGAGGCACCAACTAGCCTGCCACCAACAATTAGCCCTCTTTTGAAGTCCGTTAGGTCACTCATTTCATCATCACCCTGAAAGAAATTTTGCAACAAGACACTTTAAATTCACTTAAACAGGACCTTGATTACCTAAACAAAACTGTTACAACAAAAAAATGGTGGATACTTTTGCGTATTGCGACGTATGCAGCAGCATTAAAAGTCTTGCCTCTAAGCGTGGTGTTCACATTATTCTCCAAAATAATGATATACACTCATGGACAATGAAATTTGCACACCTAGAAGAAAACATGCTACAACCACAAAACTTTGCAAATAGCTAGAGTGCGTGCTGGTATGCAAATGATCCACATTTCATGCGATGGAGAAAGTGGTGGACAATATTTTGAATAGGATAGCATTATGAACAATATGTCCAAGTATTTTGCCACCAAGTTTCACATTTTTGCTGCTACAAATAAAAATCTTATGAGGGATGAGGCATTTCTTTCAGGATGCCCTTTGTACATAAGGAAACATTTTTAATTTAATAACTGGCAACTGCAAGAGGAACTTGGCAATAAAATTTAAATTCTTTCTGTGTAAATGAAAGTTTTGATACAGTTCCTACACATTGAGAACAGGTCTTGATAGAGTCTAGAGGACAAAAATGTCTGTAAAAACAAAAGAACTCTGAAGAGGTGGAAAAGAAGTGAAAGCTCTTCAACATAAAATAGAATTAAGTACATTAATCTGAGAAAAGTCTTGAGTAAGTGTTTTAATTGCTGCAGGCAGGTCTTGATTTCATTTTTTAGCAGTAGCAACACGTGCTAGTGACCTTATTTTTTACTAGCAAATTGCATTATCTACTAGCGAAAGTTTATTAACATTATACAAAAGAAACTTTAACATGTCCCCCTCCATTAGTCAATCAAGACAAATTTTGATTTCACCCCTGTAACTGTCACATTGTAATGCTGAAAAGTTTACAAGTATTTAGAAATAACTCATCTTTTCAAGATCTCACAGATTAATTCTAACAATTTAATTCGAATGCAAATATTTAAAAATACATTTTTATATAACTTTATTCACAAAATTCAAGAACACTATTCAAACTCTTAAGTTATTTTCTGTATGGTTTATGATCTGGGTTTGGGGTCTTTTCATCATACAACTTTAAAACAGCAGGCCTCGGGTCAGACCTGTCTTTGGATAGACCTTCAACCTCAATACTCATGAGAGCATTCAATGTTTGTAAGTTTAAACTGCCCCTCCAATCACCCTGGATTCTCTTCATGAAACTGAACTCAACCTCACATGCAGAAGTATATATGGGAAATATACTGGATATTTCTACTAGTGCCAAATTCAAGAAACATTCATTTCCAGAAAGTAGTTGTTCCTTTTTGTATGTGTCTAAAATATTCCACACGCGTAATGCAGTGGCGTTTTGCAGTTCACACTAAAACATTCAAAATATTTCCACTAGCAACTTTTGCTAGAACCACTTTTTATCACTAGCAAAATGCATTTGCTTGCTAGCAATTTGCTACTAACTATCGGTCGAAATTTAGCCCTGGCTGTAGATAAAAAACATTTTTATTTTTTAAAATCTACAAGCAAAAACTATCTAAAATCTTCTAGTAATTTGGAAACTATCAACGTACAGCGTACGTCTACATTCTGCAACTCTGGGATAGTTGCATGCTTGGTTTAATAAAAAAATATGAAAAGGAACTCATGGGGGTCAGGAAGATGACAAGAGTAGATGATCAAAGTAAAGGCCCTGAGGTGGCAATGGGCTGAACATATTACTAGAAGAACTGACCACCATTGAGCAACTGAAACACTTAGACTGAATACCAAAAGTCAGGAAAAGCCCCAGTAGAACACTAAATGGGAGATGAGAGATATCTTAAGGATATGTTCAAAAGATACTAAATACACCCAAATAACTAAGAAGACAATAAAGTCATGTAAATCCATAATTGGATAAATCCAAACAGTTATTTGTCTAATGTAACTTACCTTGACTTGACAAAGCCTCCAGATGGAGACTAAAGCTCAGTGAATTAAAATACACTTTCTTATTGCACCAAATTATGGATTTATGCAACTTTATTGTCTTTTCAGTTACATGCAAGATGGGTGAATGAAATTCAAAAGTATGCCAGTGACATGGAAGAGAAAAGACAGAGAGCTATAAAAGATAATTGAAGGGACCATCCAGAAGTGAGTTGAGAATGGTTGATGATGATGATAAGGTACATAATCTCTGTTGGTTAAATAATGTGCAGTGACCTATTAAATGTCCCAATGGTGAAAAATAAATAGTAATCCAAATTTCTTGGCATAGAATATAAATAAAAGTTTCCAAGCTTTTGCAAGCTTTTTAACTAGCAATCCGAATTTCTTGGCATAGAATATAAATCAAAGTTACCAAGCTTTTGCACACCAACAAGATGGCTCTGGAAACTGATTTTATTCCACACCTAGAAATTTGGATTACTAGCGCTATATTAAGTGTAATTGGTGTACAGTTCCTTGTTATTAATTGGTGAAAAATAAATTCTCTTCTTGGGCTCATTGTATGATAGTGTATGCACTTGCACCATTTGTGATCAAATGGCAAAACAGCTGACCCTGAGTGGGATTTTCAGCTCTCTCTCCGTTATCTTACAAGGAAACGGACATGTAGTTGTCGCTGATTGCAAAACCAAAGTATGTTGTTTAGATAGAGGATCATAAGATATGCTTATATCCAAACTTTGAACTGCTATGGGCAAATGGGGGAGCCACTAGAGCCTTGTTCATGAGCATTATATTAAGTAATGTATGTATATTATGAATGTTATATTAGAACTTCTTACTATTATTTTCTATCCTGGATACTTCCTAACGCCTCTCGAGTATTATTTTGAATCAGGCCTAATTGAGGAATGTGGTAGAGAAGATTGCGAGGAAATAGCATTCATGAAATGTGCTCACTGTGAGAACTACTTTCATTTGGATCATTCCATAATTAAAGATCTTCCTATTTTTTTTGTCGTACATGAAAGGTAAGTGCAATGTATATCCATTATTGAACACGCTATACTATATATCCATTCATGAATACTTTGTAATGTATACCAATTGCTTAAAACAACAAAAACAATTCCAATACGGGCCGCAAGACTAATGAAGAATCCATGAATATTGTCTCTGCCAATGTTCTTTGATGTCCTATAACTTCATCATTTATATTCCATAGCACCTAAAAATTTGTCATTAACCATTACCCCTTCAGTACTGTCGAATGATATACCAAGCACTGTGCATCTTGCGACAACGGTCCGGACCGCTCCCTTGTTAGTTCAAACTACCGAACTAGAAAATCTTTCTTCACAGAAGCAGATAAAAAAGAGAGCAAAGATTTACAACATAGACAAGGTTATTATAAGTGAATATATTCATAATCTTTACTGTAGTTTGAATGTTTCTTTTTCTTGAAGTTTAAAAGCCCCCATAAGCATTTAAGGATGACGAAGTCGTACATTCTTAATCCAGGACTACCAGTGAAAGAGCTGGAGAGGAACAGTATCACAAGAACAGCCATGTTTTACCCAAGTTCTGAACTGAAGCCCAGTAGTAGAAGATTCCAGAAGTTAGCATTTGAGAAATGAGAATTTTTTTTGCATTAACATAAAAATTCAATAATGATGCTGGGCTACATTAAGAAACCCTACAAAAAATCACAGCCATACATTTCAAATACTTTTTCTTTAAATAATCAACTTAGAAAATGCAAGCTATGATGTAACAAATACTCCAAGGTAGATGGAAGAGTTCAACTTGCAACACCTACATGGCAGACCGTATCCATATGTTCACATGCAAACACAGAAAACAACAACAAAAAAAAAAAAAAAAAAACTCTGGATATAATAGCAAACTAACAACCTTTTATATTGAATCAAGGATAACATGCTACCTCAGTTAACAGCTACATAGGTAATCTAAATATTTTCCTAATTATTTGCTTTTAGCTTCTCTATCTCCCAGAGCATCTCAAAGTGAAAGAACAAGAACTTTACAGCAATGCCACTCAAATCTTGAGACCTATACCCATCGCATGAGAGATTACTGGTCTGCCAGTTTAGTCATCAAGCAGGGCATGTTTTATTACACACACATCTATATATATGCAGATTACAACAACAGAGAAAAGATTTATATGCATTTAATAAATTATATATAAAACAAAAATACACTGACCTATCATGCACTTTCATTAAATCCCAAACTTTCTTCCTGCCATCCTGAGAAACAGAAGCCATTCTTAATTTCAAATATTTGGCTAATAAAATACTTGAGATATGTAACATTACAGCACTTTGGAAAGATATGGCACACAACAGGAAATTATTTGATAGCCAAAATATGTGAAAAAAAATTACATGAAAAGCATATTTATAGATAGTGCATGGATATATAAGCTTCCAGAGTATTTAGAGCAATTGTTTGAAAATTATTAGAATTACAGAAATATCATGGAATGTGCCTTAAGGAATGACTCATGTAAGGTTGAAAAGTGATAAGGGCAGGTGTTTTTTATTCTAATGAACATTCACTACTTTTCTCCTCTAAAAAACAACACAAGACAATAACCGATTATGACCAGTTTTAGTTACACCACAATCTTGCAATTTGCAAGGGATCCATTTCTTATAAACCTCATGTCATGGCTGGTAAACTTAAAATCTTATGGAAAAAACAGGGTTTGGGTAATTGAAGTCACAACTCAACTTATTATAATCCTTCAAAATATTTTTTCACCCATTATAAAGTAAAATAACATCATCAAAGTGAAGAAAAATGCAACATATGTTAGAAATAATAATGCATGGGCAGTTTTTAACAACCACTCTGAGCATATAAAGCTATAAGCAGTCACCCATAACAAATTTTGGGGATACTGGTTCCAGGGAGGAGATCCAGTCAAAGCTGTAGGACAAATAGACCACCCATGCCTCATTCAGGACTCGAACCTAGGTCCAATTGGACATTTGACCAGCAGCCTGTACTTCTGATTACTTGTCTACCACAGCAAGTTGCGATGCTTTGTGCAGAAGGGTACACAAACCTGTCAGTGTACCATTAAAATTGATTTTCAAGTTATTGTGTAAAAAACTGGTTAAAATATACTAACAAAAACTTATAAACTGAATTTCATTTGTTAATTTACAGATTCCCATCATATCTGCATATTTTATAATTTTCTCTTGCTTATAACACACTGCATGCATTTGTTATTCTTCCAAGAATTGACTACAAATGCTAAATGGAAAAGGAAATACAAAATATTTTATATTGGAAAGAATGATAAACTTGAAAATATCAAAATTAAATCAGTCAGCCTAAATTGATTAGGTGGAATTAAATCCAGCATTTACAGGTTAATTAAAGTTGGGACATGTTAATCTGTGCATACTCAAGGCACTGGTGTTGTGGCAAATGAAGGGATATACACAGCTTTCTTTTTGCACATAATCAAATTCAGAGTTAGCCAGGGACTGTTGTACTTTGACATGCAATGTTATGGGTGAAACTCCGCAAATTCATTATCATGCTTGCGGAATCCAATCTGCAAGACCAAGTTCATTTTCATGATTCTCTCAAATCCTCTGCTTTGTGTACCTTTCTCTTTGAAGCTAGAAACATCTTTAAGCTAGGATAACCCTTTAAATCACCTAGACATTTTTTCTTGCCTTCTGAGTTCTTTAAGTTTTATGTTGTCATTCCTGGCCTCTTGGTGGCATTCGTGGCTTGTCTTCAACAACTCAGAGAATAAAGAGAGAACAAATTTTTTGTATCTTCTGTAGCAAAAGTGACTGACCCGTATCTGAGTACGACAAAAGGTACTTTACTTTTTTTTTCTTGTGTGTGTGTCTGCCACTCCTTTCCTTCCATCTTTTCTATGTAGTTATCATTCTGGTTCCTGAAGATCTTAGGACACACATGTTGCATATTCACCCTTTCCTTTCCTTACTACTACTACCAGGCTGTAACCATTCCTCAAACTTCTTCACACTTCCTGTCTATATTATTTCATCACACTCTGGATATACCCTTTCCCCCATAAAACTTGGATCTGAAAGTAATAGTTCATCCTACAATCATAGTCCAGTGAACTCTGATCTTTTACTCAGAACTAATGCTAGCCAGTTATGGCTGGTGTTACAGAAGTTGTTTTTCTCCAACTGGTTGGCTGCATAAATCTGATAGCTTTTCATTATGTGAATTCAGCTAGCACTCACTTTATAACATTTCCAAAATGTTTCCAAATTATGGCATTTCTTGGCCATAAAATACTGAGTGTCAACATATGTTTAAAAATTTCAACTACTATAGAAGGTCTTCATTTTTTTACTGTGTTACAACAGAGTTTATATATTTTCATCTCTACACTGATTGTTAACAACCACTTCATCTTACATGCTTCAAGTTTGTTGCAATTGTGCTGAAGACATGAAAGTACTGCTGTGATTTCTGATAATTTTTTTTAAGTTACAGATTACATTACTTAATCTTATAATTTTAACACTTTTAAACACCACTATGCAATATTAATAAAATACTTAAGTTCATAAAACCAGAAATGAAGTCTGAAAATTGTTTTTATACATGTTTGAAATGAAAACTATATGACTGTTGAAGAATGCTGGTAAGCAATGTTTTAATAATGTTGGTTTTAAACATAAGTCAAAGATAAATACCAATCTGGGGCCAAAGCTTTCCTTTGATGATTATTACACAATTTCCAGATAGGACAGTGAGACAATGTGTTTGTGTGAATCAAAAATGATACATATTTGTTATGTTAAGGATAAGTTACAGTTCATTATCCTCTAACATGTCAATTTATGCTCAAAGCACAATATTGTATGACACAAAAGCTTTCTAAATATGTAATACTATTCATTCCCTCTCGCAAAATATTGTGTTCATTCCAAAAAGTCTTTGTATGTGCATTTTTAAATTGGGGAGAGTAGCTCAACTGATTGCCAATGCCAACAGAAATATATGTATAACTTATCACTATGTCAAAATCCTACATGCTCCACCAGACAGTGAAATTCAATGTTCTCAGAATCCCTGCAGATTTGGCACAGAGTAATCAAAATTATTCATAGCACTGTTGCATTCACTGAGATAGCATTCTGGTACAAAATCCTGTTAAAGACCATATACCAGATATTCACTGTGTTACAAAAAGGAAACAATGCACATAATTTTTGAAGGAAATAGCAGGGCTAAGAACATCAGAAAAGAGAAAACGCTGCTTAAAAGATACACAGAAGAAAACAGAAATGAACTACAGACTACTGCCAATTTCATTGTAGTGTACATGACAAACAGCCTTTGCCAAAACTAAAATCTGCTTTTCAGCATTTCCCTTGTACTGTATACATCATTTATTATCTCGATAATTATATTAATTGTATCTTCACCCAAATTCCCGATAAAAAATCTTTCCAGAAACTATCAAACCACTTATCCTTTTAGCTCAATTTTTTAAGGTAATCAAGACTTCTAAAGTTAAAATACTTGGCAAATAGTTCATTTGATCTTTTGAAAAGATTAAGAATAATACTACAGGCCTATGATATATTGGGATTTTTCATATGTTATCCAACCCTTTTTTTTTTTTTTTTGATTGGAGGTTTAACGACCACCGTGAGCAACTCAATGTGCTATAAGCAGTCACCCGTCCCTAATTTAGGGCCACTGGTTCCAGGAAAGGGAGACAGCCAGTGCTGTAAGACAAACACAACATCCATGCCTCTATCCAACCCTAATTAAGTACCTAATGGCTCCATGGAGAGAGTTTAACAAGAGCTTTTAAGTAAGGGTAAACAAAAGGGTATTTAACGTGAGAAAACCTTGAAGCGGTCACACCTGACTAAGGTTCTTAATTATATATACTGCATTACCCCCACAAGGACTGTAATTATGGTATGGATAATAATAATAATGATAATAATAATAATAATGATAATAATAATAATAATCAGGGCCCAGATGTTGATGGCCAAAAAATCCCAATAAAAAAAAATGCCATTAAAAATTGAAAACCTGCCCTTAAAATTAGAAGGAAAATTCCCCTAAAACAGTTTGTATTATATTTTTTCAAAATAATAAATTAAGTAATTTCAATCTTAGACAATTCATGAACTAGAATTTTGTCTTTTCTTAATAAAATGCACTATAAAACCTCAGAAAAGAAAAAAACAAATAAATATATGTTATGTATGAATTGCAATGATCCGTACCCAAATCACTTTTAAGTACATCATAATTACACTGAATAATTAGATGTTTTTTAACATTGCCAAAAGTGAAGGGCCGTCTGTTGTCTGAAAATAAGTTCTGATACCTTGAGAAGCTTCTGTTAACATCTACAGATGGGATTGGAGCATATTTGAAGGAAACAGATTCACTTATGGATAATTCTTCCTTGATTTCAAATGTTTTTGCTTCTCCAGTTAAGATATGAGAAACTTTTTTCAAAGTTAGAATTCAGCACTTTTTTCTAGAACATAGTTTAATTTTGCCAGAATAGAGTGTCCAATCTTATCCTTGGCCTTTTTTAGTACTCTGCTAGCTTCATCGATGTAAACAATTGCATCAACGAGTTTCATACCTTATTTTTCTAAGCACTTAATAGTGGAAGACAAAATGCTAAGTTTGACTCTATATATGTCAAATTTCCTCCTATTTTCTCCTGAGAGAACACACCTTGTACAATTTGAGCAGATGTTACATCCTCTGGTTCAAAGTCATTTACTATAGACTTCATAGTCTCAAAATTATCACTGTAATAAATGCAAGCATTCAGCCATGTTCCCCAACCTGTCATCATAGGCTTTAGTGGCAGAATAAAACTAGGAAATTACATTTTAAAAACTTCTATACATCAAGGGGATTTTATGAAAATCTTTCTGACATTAGAAACAAGTCTGTCTATACCTGGATAATTAGTCCAAATTTCTTCAGCAATCCTATGTAATGCAAGGTGAGTGACATGCACCAGCTTTGGATAAAAGCCTTTAATTGCTTTTCTAGCTTTTGCTATACATGGTGCTGCATCTGATAAACAGAGAACGTTTATCAGATAACAAGCAGATTGCTGAATGGCTGACTTTTTCAAGTACCTCCAAATTCAATAACCAGGACAATCCGACTCAAATTTCCCCATCATAACGTTGGCAACAGAATGTCCATGAACTGACGCAAACGATTTCTTTTACATGGGTCCTTATTTTATCCATTGTTTCATTGTAGCACTCTTGCAGATAATTTCTTTTTTAAAGTGTAGATTCGTCAGGCATAATGTGTCCAGTGTGGCTCTTCAAGAAATGCCTAAATTTCAAATTATTTAGCTTTTCGAACAGTGTATTAATTGTTCCTAGAATGCCACACCTCTCTTTATAAAATAGTGACTTCTTGGGTTGTGTTGATGAGCTGCACTGCACAAACAAAACTTAAAGATGTCTGTGACTTTTCCTTTGCTACCTCAAAGACCTCTTAAATGTTTGTCTCTTCTGACATGCTGTGTGATAGTAAATTTCTTATGTGCTGCACCTTTAACTTCACACACTTTGCAAAAGAGAATTACTCCACCTGTAGAAAAAATATCTTCTCCAAATTCCATAACCAGTTTTTGTAAATCGCAAGACTTGGCAGGTTTGCACTTACACATCTTCTAAAATGAACAACTACTATTTCCCTTTCCAAATTAAAAGGGATATTTTCCGACAAATATCCAGGAGAAAGATTACACCCTAAAATCTAGTCAGCACCAGTTACTGTAACTTGTTCTGCCAGGTAGTACATAAAGGGTTTGGAATGTCAGCAACAGTACAAGATAAGCAGCTCTGAATTTTAATTCTTTTGTTCAATGTGCTCCACCGGTTTCCCCGGTTTCTTTCAAAAGTGAACAATGGGGATTCCCTTTCCCCAAAACTGGATAGCACTAAACAAGTGTCTTGAACAGAGCTGCCAGAATGATCTACTTTTGGAAGTCTTTTGCTTTGGTCATCTGGCAATCTTAATTTTGAGGGTATTGAAATCTGAAAGCATAATCCTCATGAAAATGTAATTTTTTATAAATGGCCGAAAATGCAAGAAAAAAAAAAAAAAAGACTAAAAAATGCTCCAAAAATATTTTTTTTAAAAATGCCCTGAGAGAAAAAAAGGCCCCAAAATGCAAATGCCATCAAAGTTTTGGCTCAGATAATAATACACACTGCAGCACACACTTACACAGCAGTCCAAATACTGATGTCATTCGTTTTTATTAGCAGGCGGGAGCTAAATTTCCACACCTGCTTGTGTTTTTCCTAGGTTACAAGAAAATCCTTGAAACATCTCCAGAGAAACAACACAAGATATTACTTTGTTTCAGCATAATTTCAGCAATAATTACATTCCGTCATTTAGGATGAGCATGAATGTTTTAACATTAATAATAATTTAGGAGCAGGAAGAAAGTCCACAGGACAAAATGGATAATCACTTCTGGTTAGTCCACCAGAAAGCTGGGACAAGTCACTTTTCACCCAAATGGTTTTGCAGCTAGAAGCATAGACAAAGGCCAGAACTCCATACAATGTTGCCAATACATGCTACCAGCATCTCACCATGACATGTCACTGAAGAGATGCACAGAGTACATAATTCCTGAAGCGTTACTGGCATCCACCATGTAGCTGAAGAATTGCACTTCACATAGCTGAGAAGCAGAACACGCAGCAGCTGGCATGTGCAAATGAGGGAGAGAGTTTTATCAACAGCACTGCTTCAACCCTCGTACAGAGTGAGAGGACAAGGAGGTATGAGAGACATACTCTGTCGCACACACCTCTAGCCACACTCGAGACCTCACTTCTCCTCCTTTAGCAGGCCAGTTCGAAAGACAGAAGCAACCTTGTGAATGCAGCATTCCACAAGGTTTGTTGTTTGTTTGTTTGTTGTTGGAGTTTTTACGACCACCGTGAGCAACTCAATGGGCTATAAGCAGTCGCCCTGTCCCTAATTTAGGGTCACTGGTTCCAGGGAAGGGAGAGAGCCAGTGCCGTAAGACAAACACAACATCCATGCCTGACCAGGATTCGAACCCGGACCCCTTACGGACGAATGATCAGAGGCCAGCGCCTTAGACCACTGCGCCACCGGGGCGGCATTCCACAAGGTTGCCCCAATTGACAACAGAGAAGAATAACATCTCAAATGCCAGAGCAGGGATTGTCAGAAGACATCTGCATCTGTCTTCCCTCACTTGGAATGACAAGAATTTCATCCTAAGTTAGAGGATGTTACAACCTCTGCACTTAAAATCAATAAAAACCATGAGCAGAAAAAGCTGACTTTACTGTGACTTTTTTTCTCTTCATTTTGTTACCTCTCGAAACATCACAATATCAAGCCAACACTTAAAATATATACCACATCTTACTTATAAATTCAACCAGAGAATCGGTACGAAGAATAACATTCTTCTATCAAATTATTGTCAGGAAGTAAAAGTATAACAACTCTTTCCATGAAAAAATGATAAAGGTGCCAGTCAAAAAGACCATGATGATTACTTGCCAGCTATTACACCATCATGCCACCACAATCCTGATTTAATAGTGAAAAACAGCAAATTCATTACGAGAAAATACATGCACAGACACAAATTAACAGCATTAAATGCATAATTTAATAATGTTTCTCACATCACCCTATATGCTGTTCACTTAGCCTTATACCCTATCTGCTGTTCACATACCTTTTATACACTATCTGCTGTTTATATGACTTTTAAGTGTTCTGGTAACATTTTATCCGTTCTTTCGACACGGCCTTGATAACCTTTATTAAATAAATACATATTAAAAGATATATTAATTACAGTACATATGTTTACATTCAAAGAATGAAGAAAAATGAATGTTACAATATTACTTTTATCGAAAGGTACTACCAGGAAATAGGAAAGAAAAAGTACGAACCTGATCATACAGCATTCGAGCAGGTCGTATATAAACAGAATCGTTACAATCTGTAATCGAAACGTTACTAATTTTATTCATTTTTACACGAAATGTTGACCGTTTACTCAAAAAACAGGGTTACACTTCACTCAACCAGGAAGCATTAACCACCCTTTCACCATGGATACTGGTTGTTTACACAGCTGAAATATTACAGCTACGGTTAGATACGTTTCTACAACGAAAAACAAGAAATTGATAATGTTCATGTATTTTCCCAAACTCCATTGTTACAGTTTCGAAATATGTAGACATATAACTAAGGTGACCAGATATAGGAACACTGATTTGAGGAAAAAAAGGACGTGGCGTCCCTAAATCGGCAGTTCATTAGGGGATATATACGTACTCAAACTAAATATGCAAATCTTTTTGTCACAAAACTGCATTGCTTCAATAAGTGTGATATTACATATGAAAATGTGTGTCTTAAAAGGATATATCTTGTAGAATGTTGATAACTTGTATTGACAAAGTAGAATTATGATGGCGAGAACATATTAGCAAAAAGTGAAATGCTTTACCTTGTACATGTGCCGAATTAAAATCAAGCTGCACACCAATAATTGCATGGCGAATTTTTATTTTGCCAAAGTTTTTCGAGAAACTTAGATCAAGTACAGTCGAAATTTGACCGCACCAGTAGTTCGGTGTCCTAGTGCTGGCCACTGACCATTCGTACAAGGGGGTACGACCGTACGGGTTCGAGTCCCGACTGAGACATGGATGCTACGTTTGTCTTACAGCACTTGTTCTCTCTCTCTTTCCTAGAACGAATGTCTTCAAATTAGAGACAGATGACTACTTGTAGTCCTTAGAGTTGCTCTCGGTGGTCGTTAAACTCGGAAAGAAGAAAAAAAAAGTCAACATTTGCTTTTACAAGAAGCATGTCGGAAAATTAGTACAACGAAAACTACTTTTAAGAACATTTTCCATTAGAAATTCAACGAGTTAATAGAACATTTGAGGACAAACATCAAAATTTGAGGACAATTTGCGTCCCCAAAGGCATCAGACGTTTTTGGGGACAGTAAACAAAATTCGAGGACTGTCCTCAAGAATTGGGGACTTCTAGTCAGCTTACATATGATACACTGCCGGACAATTGCTAAAGACGGATGACAATAGCAACGATAGCAACCATAAAATGGAAGGCAGGAAAATGTGGAAATTAGCATAAGTGCGGGATACAGTAAGGCGTGTTGTGCGTATGCAAATTTTGGATTGCCGAACTTGTTCGTGACGTCATAGCGCTGATAAGAGATATAAAGGATTTGACGCGTATTGACCGTTGTTGTTCAAAGGCAAAGTTGAAAGGGAAAGAATCAATTAACGAACTTGCAAGTTTCAGTATGTCTTCCCGACATCACCTAGATGATTTTACGCGTGGCCGTATTATTGGCAAGATTGAAGAAGGGCGAAAAATAACAGATGTTGCCAGGGAGTTCGACGTCAGCCACAGTGTTGTTTCAAGGCTTTGGAAAACATTTCATACAAATGGAGAGTGTAACAAACGTCACGGGGGAGGTCGTGTTCGCAGTACGACACCTGCAGAAGATCGGTACAAGGTGCTGTCAACAAAAAGACACCGGCGCAGCACAGCTAGTGAGGTAGCAAATCAGTTTATGGCTGCTACTGGCAAGCGGATCTCCCGAAAAACTGTCGCCAGACGTTTGCATGAAGGAGGACTATACGCCCGCCGTCATGTTGTGTGCATCCCATTGTCCAGACGTCACCGTACCGCCCGTTTGTAATGGTGCCATTAACATCGCAATTGGACTGATAACGACTGGTCTGCTGTCCTCTTTTCAGATGAGAGTAGATACAGTCTATCGTCTGATTGTCGACGACAACTGATCTGGCGTGATAGTGGTACTGCATATTGTCCAGCAAACATACAGGAAAGGGACCGATATCCGACATGTAGTGTCATGGTATGGGCTGGCATCATGATCAATGGCCGGGCGTCCCTCTATGTGCTTCCAACTGGGACTATGACTGGCCAACGATACATTAATGATGTTCTGCTACCTCATGTTCGCATGTTCCGTAGTGCTGTTGGTGATAGATTCATTTTCATGGACGACAACGCAACATGTCATCGAACAGTCGCTGTCCAGGAGTGTCTTGAGAGCAAGGATATTCAACGCCTCGTTTGGCCAGCACGTTCTCCAGATCTGAATCCCATTGAAAATGTGTGGGATGCTTTGGGGAGGAGTCTTGCTGGTCGCCAATGCCCTCCAATAAACAAGGACACCCTCATCCGTGCACTGACAGAGGAATGGGATAAATTACCCCAACAGCTGCTTGATAATGTTGTGCAAAGCATGACACGACGTGTGGAATCTTGCATCGCCCTCCATGGTGGCCATATCCCGTATTGACATCTTACGCCGGAACGCCTGCGGACGGTAATTGCATTTTTTCACGTTTACGTTATCTGCACAAAATGGCCTGTTTGCCCCTTGAACATGTTCCAAAGCTTTCTGGATTTCAGAGTACAATAAATTGTCTTTCTTGTAATGTCCTGGCATTCTGACATTATTTTATTTCACTTGGCATCCAACGACACTTACTTTTTTTGCGCTTCATAGCCGTTTATGATCCGTCCTTAGCAATTGTCCAGCAGTGTATAACCCTCGTTTTCATAATAAATTGGTTCCGAAAACTCACCAGATAAAGCGAATTAATTTTGATGAGGTCACAACAGGAATACGTTCAACATTAAAAAAATAAAAACAAAAAAAATACGTTATCTAAAATTTATAAAGAACTGGATTTGTGACTATTTTTTTTTTGCAGGTAGTACATTGGTACTGTTATTAATTGAATCGGACGACGATGAATCAATTGATACAAGTGCAGGGCCGTAACGAGTGGTATATTCTGGAGGGAACTACTAGTAATGTAGGAGAGGCTTGACAATTTTAGTTCCTTTGGAAAATTGATTTTACCCTAATACAGCAATATTTTTTGAGAAAAGAAATCATGAGCCCCGCAATACTGTTCCAATTTATACGTACATGTATATACACTAACGTCCAAAATTATGGTCACAAACTCGTATTCGCCGCCCCGGTGGCGCAGTAGTCTAAGGCGATGGCCTCTGATCATTCGTCCGAAAGGGGTCCGGGTTCGAATCCCGGTGAGGCATGGATGTTGTGTTTGTCTTATGGCACTGGCTCTCTCCCTTCCCTGGAACCAGTGATCCTAAATTAGGGACGGGCGACTGCTTATAGCCCATTGAGTTGCTCACGGCGGTCGTTAAACCTCCAACCAAAAAAAACAAAAAAACACGTATTCTGTGATATCTTGAAAATCAAATGGTTTATTGCAATGAAATTTGGTACATAGATACCTCATACTATGAGACATGCAATATAGTGCGTCACATAAATATAGAGGCAGAACAAATTCTCGAATAAAAAAGAAACAACAACGAGCTGAAATGTACACCTCATATTTATAGCAAAAATAGCATAGGACATGCAGCTGCACAATAGTTTGACGGAAACATAACAATTTCAACGCCAAGTACAAGAAAAAAAAAACAGAAATACGCTGCCTCAAAAATATAAAGACTTACTAGTTATGTGCACCTCCGGTACGAATAGTGGAGCCGTTGTTCCGAATAACACTGAAAATCCGATTGGGCATGCTGTCCATCAAGTGATGTAAGGGTTCTGGACAGAGTGCGTACCAGCTTCGTTCAATCTTCTCTTTCAATGCCACCACACTTGAGAACCGCCGTCCATTCGCATACACATCACGAGCGAGGATACCCCAGAGGTTATCGATAGGGTTCAGATCTGGACTGAGTGCTGGCCACCATTATGGTCACATGATGAGTGTCAAACCAGCTTTTCGTTGATGCAGACAGATGGATAGAGGCATTGTCTTGCTGGAACAGATAATCAACACCCGCTAGAGTTTCGGCAAACGGTAGAAGGTGACTGCTGAGTATGTCCTGATACGTTTCGGAGTTTTGCCTGCCTTGCAGAAAAGAGATATCCGTTGTCCCATTGAACGTAAAAGCTCTCCAGACCTTCACAGATCCCCCTCCTTTCTGTCTGCTGAAGAAGGTGCGTGGCTCGCGTCGTAAATCATGCCAATAGCAGTTCCAACCGTCAGGGCCGTCCAGGTTGAACCTTTTCTCATCGGAGAAAATAGTTCTGATCCACTCGTCGTCCAGCGTGGCTGCTTGCCCATAACAATCTAGCTTCCTTGTGGCACCACGTGAGGTGTGGCAGACGGCGCATTTTAGGGAGCACAAGTTGCGACTTTCCTTGATTCGTCGGTGAACTGTGTCCTTTGAGACGGTGACACCAACAGTCCGAGAAACTTGACGTAGTGATAACCTTTGGGATGAAACTAAACGCATGATGGCACGATCATCTCGTTTGGTTGTTACTCGAGGCCTTCCAGGCCGTTTTCTGACAGTTATGGCACCGCGTTTTGATAAAGTCTTATAAATGACTGCCCTACTCCTCTCCATGGCTTTAGAAATTTTCGCTACAGGCAATCCATCATATGCTCTCCGTCTCCAAATCTTCTGCACCTCCTCACCAGAAAGTTGACTGTTGCGTGGCATTTCGACAAATGAATGTCTGACGGCAAGTCCGCTGTCTTTTGTAGGCTGGACTGAATTACGGCCCATGCGCGTGCGTACAACATGCTAATTTGTACATCTCATTTGCATGTGGATACTTTACAAAGTTGTCTTTATGTTTATGAGACACCTAAAATTACACTATTTCACTTTGTGGTGTTCTTTTCACACAATCTGGTCATCTCGACGGATCGAAACGCTTGTTTTTTTTTTTTTTTTTTTTTTGATTGGAGGTTTAACGACCACCGTGAGCAACTCAATGGGCTATAAGCAGTCGCCCGTCCCTAATTTTAGGGTCACTGGTTCCAGGGAAGGGAGAGAGCCAGTGCCGTAAGACAAACACAACATCCATGCCTCACCGGGATTCGAACCCGGACCCCGTTCGGACGAATGATCAGAGGCCATCGCTTAGACCACTGCGCCACCGGGGCGGCCCGAAACGCTTGTTGTAGGGTTATGTTTAATTAGGTACCACTTCAGCTTCCTACATATATTCGCATTGCGTTCACGGCGCAAAGTCGACTGCCTGTATGTTTATGAGACGCACCTTAGCAACATAACAAAATGAACATGAGGTAAATTGCGTGCGATATGCAAATTAGACCAAAAACGGTCCAGACATGATGCATCATATCTCGAGAACGGTCCGGCTAATAGGGAGTGTGGCACCCCGCACAGCTTTACAAGGCGCACAACGAGCCCTCATACTATAAATGAGGTTGTTGATAACAGCTTGTGGCAACAAATCCAATTATTCTAAAAGCGCGGATTTTAACGCCTGGAGGATCCTGGGAGGGGGCTGACGTCGTGCAATGTCTTTTCCTAGAGTATTTCAAACATGCTCTATAGGACTTAGGTCCGGCGATTTCGCTGGCCACACCATACGGCGAATATCCTCTACCTCCAGAAAATCGTCGACAAGCTGAGCTCTGTGTGGCCTCGCGTTATCGTTCATAAAAATGAAGTTCGGTCTAACAGCTCCCCGGAAAAGCCTCACGGCGGGTATTTGGCGGTTCGGACATTCGTACATGCCCAGAATCGAACCTAAGGTTATCTTCATGGCAGTCACGAACGCTGAACACTAGGCCACCCGCGGCCCAATTACATTAGATCCACCGTTCTCCAAAGTACACTGAAGTGCCAGAAAAACTGGTACAGACGAGCTTATGTAAAATACATAGTAACGTCACCTATGCGCGTACTCGGTTGTGTCGGCCAGTGCGTATATAAAGCGATAAACACCCTTGCTAGCTGTCAGAGCTGTTTTCGGCATGAGAATGACAAGTAATAACGATTTAAGCGATTTTCAACGCGGTGTCATAGTTGGCGCTCGTGAGATGAGCCATAGTATTTCGGAGGTAGAAACGAAATTCGGATTTTCACGGACGACCATTGTAAGGGTGTACTGTGACTACAAGAATTCCGGCAAAACCTCCAACCTACGATACCAGTGTGGCCGTAAAAAGACATTGGGTGAACATGACCATCGTCGGCAGTCAAGAATCGTTTCACGCGGTAGGCGTGCAACACTCTCGCAGGTATCATTGGAATTCAATGGTGGAGCCTCAACAAGCATCAGAGTCCGGACTGTGCAACGTGCTTTGCACGATATGGGGTTTGGGAGCCGACGACGCCCAACTCGAGTCCCCTTGATGGGAGCACGACACAGAGCTATGCGCGTTGCTTCCGCACGGCAACACCGCCACTGGACACTTGATGACTGGAAACAGGTAGCCTGGTCTGACGAGTCGCGTTACCAACTGTATCGGGCAGATGGAAGGATTCGTGTGTGGAGCAAACCCCATGAAGCCATGGATCCCGCCTTCCAACAGAGAACTGTACCGGCTGGTGAGGAGTCCGTAATGGTATGGGGTGTGTTTAGCTGGACTTCACCGGGACCTCTGGTACGTCTACAAACGTCTGTGACCGGCCAACGCTATGTGCGCATCCTTTCCGACGAGGTACACCCGTTCATTGCTGATGGGTTGGGCCTGTTCCAGCAGGACAATGCACCTCCACACAAGTGTCGGGACGCCACATTATGGTTAGAGGAGCATTCATCTGAGTCTGGGGTGTTGTTACTCCCACCCAAGTCCCCAGATCTGGACGTGATAGCACACATTTAGGATGCCATGCAACGCGCTATAGAACACAGGAATCCGAGACCTCGGGATACACCCGAATTGTGGAACGCTCTGCAGGAAGTATGGTGTGCATTGCCTACAGCATATTTCCAGAAGCTAGTGGAGTCCATGCCCCGTCGTATTTCTGCAGTCCTGCGCTCCCGTGGGGGACCCACAGGGCCGGCTTCATGGGTGTGTGACCTGTGCAGTCGCACAGGGCCCGCGCCTAGAGGGGCCCCGCGTCCGCGTTAGTGTGATGTTTTTGAATTTTTCATAAATTTTTTTCTTGTATTAAAAATAAATGACACTTAATGATGCAAAAATGGCATTTCTTAAATTTGTATATCATTACACTTTATTGCCTTAGTGAACAGAATTAAAGTATCTTGGGTTCATGAGGTGATTCACCGCATCACCGAAAGAAAATTTGCATTAATGACATATATCATCATCATCATTGTCAACCATTATCAATCCACTGCTGGACGAAGGTCTCCCCAAGTTTCCTCCACAACGGTCTGTCTTGTGCCAGTCTCCTCCATGTCACCCCTGCATACTTTCGAATTTCATCCACCCATCTCCCATGTGGTCTTCTTCTGGGTCTTTTCCTGTCCCTTGGAATCCAATCTAAAATTTCGGCTGTCCATCGATGATCTGTCGTTCTGGCAGTATGTCTAGCCCATTGCCATTTCAGGGATTTAACTCTGATCATGATGTCTTCCACTCTTGTCATTTTTCGGATCCACGTGTTCCTCTTCTTATCTCTCCTGGTTACACCAAGCATGCACCTCTCCATGCTGCTTTGAGTTGTCTGCAGCCTTTGTATATCTCTTTTAGTTAAGGTCCACGTCTCTGCACCATACGTAAACACTGGAAGGATGCATTGATCAAACACTTTTCTTTTAAGACATAATGGCATATTGCTCTTGAAAATTATGCTGTTTCTTCCAAAAGCTCTCCAGGCAAGTTTTGTATGCCGATTAATTTCTTCATCAATGTGACCCTCACTTGATATCTGCTGTCCAAGATAAACGTACGTGTCTGTTATCTCCAGCTTTTCTCCATCAATCGATAAATCTTCATTTCTTGTAAAAGCATTGAACATCACTTTTGTCTTCTGAAAGTTCATTTTTAATCCCACTTCTTTACTCTTGTCAGCAAGTTCCTGGATCATACTCTGCAGCTCTGATGGGGTAGTTGCAAAATTGACTACGTCATCAGCAAAACGAAGGTGGGTTAGATAATCTCCATTAATCTTTATCCCCTTGTTTTCCCAGCTCAGCGACTGAAAAACACCCTCCAAAGTGGCATTAAAGAGCTTCGGAGATATGGTGTCACCTTGTCTCACTCCCTTTCCAATTTTTACGTGTGTTGTATTTTCAAACAGCCTAATCTTTGCACTTGCATTTTCATAGATGTTATTAATAATATTAATGTATGCATCTTCAATACCGCAGGTTTTTCAGAGCCATTGTAACTGCTGATGGTTTCACCGAATCAAAGGCTTTTTCATAATCGATAAAAGTGGAAGTTCATATTCCTCGCTCTTTCAATTAGTTCTCTCAGCACGTGGATATGATCTATTGTGCCGTAGCCACTCCTGAATCCAGCTTGTTCTCTCGGTTGAGCCATGTCCAGTGTTACCTTCAAGCGATGTGAAAGAACTTTAGTGAATATTTTATAAACTACTGATAGGAGGCTGATAGGTCTGTAGTTTCCAAGATCCTCAATGTCACCTTTCTTATGTAGCAGGATCATTGTAGCGGTGTTCCAATCCTCAGGAATCTTTCCTTCATTAAGGCATCGAGTGAAAATTTGGGCGAGTACTGTTTCGATTTCTCCACTTGCTTCTTGTATGATGTCTACAGTAATTCCATCTTCTCCTGGAGCTTTTCCCCGCTTCATGTTCTTGATTGCATGTGCAACTTCTGCTGGAAGGACTGGAGGAACTCTGGTACTGGTATCTTTCATGATGTCTGGAGTGCATGTATCATCCCTTTCATATAATTTGGAGTAGAAATCTTTCACTCTTGTCAAAATTTCGCCTCTTTTTCTTGTTACAGAACCATCTTCTTTTCTCAGTGCCATAATCTGTTTTCTTCCTTACTGAGATGTCCCTTTGCTATCTTTAGGCTTTGGTTGTTTTCAATTGCTTTCCTCACTAGTTCACAGTTGAATTTTCTTACGTCTTCAGTGATACTTTTTCTTACTGTCTTGCATAGCTCTATATATTCCACTTTGGAAGTCACATCTTCTTTAGTTGTCCTCCTCTCTCTTCTTTTTTGCATCAACATTTTCGTTTTCCTGATAATTTATTTACATGCAACTTGTTCTTAGACCCAGCTAATTTTGTTGCTGTTTCCATAACAGCTTTGGTTACTTTTCTGTTAACTTCAGAGATGTCCACTTCTTCCGATGTTAGGCCTTCTAAAGCAGAGAACCTGTTCTTCAGTTCCAACTTGAAGGTATTATGGTGTTTTTTAAGGTTGGTTATGTCAATAGATTTTGTTTGTCTTATGAGCTTGCCACGTTCAAGTTTAGTGTTGAGGTGCATCTTACATCTCACCAATCTATGGTCACTACCTGTGTTGAACTTGTTTAGCACACTGCAGTCTTCTATGACGAATTTTTTGTTACACATAATAAAATCAATTTCACTTGTCGTGCCATTTGGATGTCTCCATGTCCATTTCCTGTGTGGCTTTTTCTTGAAGGAGTTCAAGATGAAAAACCCTTCTGCCTCTGCAAACTCAACGAGAGTATTTCCACGCTGGTTTCTGTTGCCGTGACCGAATTTACCTACTGAAGTTTCATTCTGTTGCCGTTGCCCTATTTTTGCATTGAAATCTCGCATAATTATTTTCAAGTGCTGCTTACCTTTATTATTTAGATGACAAATTTCCTCATAAAATTCTTCAATTTCTTCTTCAGGATGGGTGCATAAGTTTGAATAATCTGAGCCTGGTATCTTTTCGAGAGTTGGATAACAAGTCGTGCAGCTCTGTCAAGAGGAACTTTCAACTTCTACAACTTTATCCTTCAGTTTCTTGTTTATTATAAATCCAACACCACTAGTTCTGCCAGTATCTATATATATATATATTCTATTAAGAAAAGACCGAAGCAAAAAAAAAAAAAAATTTGACTCATACCAAGTACAACATAGAAAAAGTTATGTATCTACCGGTGTGAGTAAAAGAGAAAAAATAAAACAACTGAATGTAGAAAGTGTCGAGAATACTGAGCCTTGGCTTTATCAAGGACCAGCAAAAACTCTGCATTTTCTCACTTCCACAAAGACCTAGTTGGAAATGGGTTTCTGCAAAGCCATAGATGCAAGTAATAAGCCTACCAAAAATTTTTTTTTTAAATATATATTTTTTAAAATATATATATATATATATATGTCATGACCTCCGCAGAGTTATATGACCTAGCTTTAGTTAACAATTTAGCTTGCATCCATAACTTTCCTAGCCCGACCCATGCTCTTCATCTGTTATTATTAAACAGAAAGAAGAAGATTATAGAAAACTCAAGTTGTGAGAGTGACATAATAATTAGAAATAATGTTCAGCAATAACGAAATGCCAAGTTCGCCTGAGAGAGAATTTAAACCTGAATAGCAATACAAAAGTATTCCAACTTCTTACATTGCAATTAAAAAAGGAAATATTAATTATTTTAAACTCAGATTCTTGAAAGAAAACTTGATTATAAAACCCCCTACTCCACAACTTCTGACAACACAAAAACGAGAATAAATTAAAGACAATAATTAACTAAAGAAATGCTTTGTGAAGGTTATATGACATAAACAATTAGTTGCAATATGTACAAAGTATTTCAGAAGTGCTTTAAGTGCATAATTAAGTAGTTATTAAGAACTTAACTACTTTGAAAACACAGCGCAAAGTACAAGAACTATGAATTAATAGTTATGATTTTGAGAACCTATATACTAATCTGCCTCTATCAGATATAATCACTACCTTTAAAGAGCTGTATGCAGAATTTAAACTTAACCAATTTGTTAATGTAGGAGCCTGGAACTCTTATCTCAATTGCTGCATAAAAAATAACCATATCTTATATAATAATACTCTCTATAAGCAAATGAACGGTATACCCATGGGAACGTCAACCTCCACGAGTATTGCTAATCTATTCCTGTTCTTTAAGGAATATAAATTCATTAAAAATCACTCCACCTGCTCCGATAACTACCTTTACACATTTAGATATATTGATGATCTGCTGTGTATCAATAATTCAGAAGTTATAGAGAGTGATTTTGATAATATCTATCCTAGCTCTCTTAACTTATGTAAAACCAACCACAGTAATCAGGAACTTGAGTTCCTAGACTTAAGCATTAAGCTTAACAGAGGTAACCCATCTATTAGCCTCTTTGATAAAAGAGTTAATTTTCCTTTCAAAGTAATTAAATATCTACACTGGAATAATAACATATCAACCAAAGTAATTGAGAATGTACTGATTTCTCAGGTACTAAGAATTTCAAGAATTTGCAGCAACAATTTGAACTTCAATTACCACATTAATATACTATTAGACAGTTTTCTAGAGAACGAAATTCCTTCTTCTTTCATCAAAAGAACTTTAAGAAAAATTATTCGGAATAATAGAGTAAGGTTGGCAGATCTGCTTTAATTTTCTACACAGTTAATAATATGATTCTGACCAATGAAAGCCTTTTTGGAAGTTGGCTAGAGGATGCCTATTAACTACTAAAAGGAACCTTAGTGCTATGGATATGAAGGTCCTATTAAAATAAAAAATTAAATAATATAGACAAAATCACAAAAAAAGCTTAAAAATCTGTTTATAAAAGAAAATAAAAACAAATAAAAAAGAAAACTAGTTATTCACTCACTAGAATAGCTATACTAAAAATAGTAAAACTAACATTAAATTAATAGGATTCTGAATAATCTATAGAAGCTCACTAAGGTGATTAAATACATGCAAAGATTATTAAACACACTACTTGTGTATTTTATAATATTTCTCATGTATTCTGGAGAGTTAATTCTGCTCTTTTTGATCATACAGGTCCACAGTCTTAAGTATATTTTTTTCTCTGGTTAAAATCTCCGCGAGTTGGATTCTTTCAGTGTGTGGAGGCCTTCAGCCCCACCCACACTGCCCCCAGCGACTAGGGAGTGGCAGAGGAGTTTGGAAGTTTGGGGAAAAGGTCGGCCATGTTTCCTCTTGTGTGGAGAAAGTTCAGTTGCATAAGAGGTAAGCTCTCTTCATTGTCTTTGGGTTTTAGGTTTTCCAAGTTCAATGTTTGTACTTCTTGTACTTTTTTTCTCAGTTTTTTTTTTGCTTTTTAGCATTTAGGCACTGGCAAGTCTGTTAACTTTTTTGCGGATTTTAACTCTTTCTTTTCTTGGTAACTTTGCGCGTTTTTTAGGAAACTTAGGCCAAGCAGCTGGCCATTAATAGTTCTTGTACTTTGCGCTGTGTTTTCAAAGTAGTTAAGTTCTTAATAACTACTTAATTATGCACTTAAAGCACTTCTGAAATACTTTGTACATATTGCAACTAATTGTTTATGTCATATAACCTTCACAAAGCATTTCTTTAGTTAATTATTGTCTTTAATTTATTCTCGTTTTTGTGTTGTCAGAAGTTGTGGAGTAGGGGGTTTTATAATCAAGTTTTCTTTCAAGAATCTGAGTTTAAAATAATTAATATTTCCTTTTTAATTGCAATGTAAGAAGTTGGAATACTTTTGTATTGCTATTCAGGTTTAAATTCTCTCTCAGGCGAACTTAGCATTTCGTTATTGCTGAACATTATTTCTAATTATTATGTCACTCTCACAACTTGAGTTTTCTATAATCTTCTTCTTTCTGTTTAATAGTAACAGATGAAGAGCATGGGTCGGGCCAGGAAAGTTATGGATGCAAGCTAAATTGTTAACTAAAGCTAGGTCATACAACTCTGCGGAGGTCATGACATATATATATATATATTTTAAAAAATATATATTTAAAAAAATTTTTTTGGTGGGCTTATTACTTGCATCTATGGCTTTGCAGAAACCCATTTCCAACTAGGTCTTTGTGGAAGTGAGAAAATGCAGAGTTTTTGCTGGTCCTTGATAAAGCCAAGGCTCAGTATTCTCGACACTTTCTACATTCAGTTGTTTTATTTTTTTCTCTTTTACTCACACCGGTAGATACATAACTTTTTCTATGTTGTACTTGCTATGAGTCAATTTTTTTTTTTTTTTTTTTTGCATCGGTCTCTTCTTAATAGAATGTGAATTCTGAATTTTCATAACTGCTGCGTTGCGCGTTTTGATCTTCAGGTTATTTTGCAACTTTCGTTTTAAATTCAAAAGTTTTTCCTTTGTTTTCAGCTTTGCTCTTCAGTATATATATATAATCACCCAGAGTTCTCTGGAACGCTTTCGTCACAGCAGTGTCACAGTTACGTTATGGCTACTATACACTGAAGAGCAATTGAATTAGAGACAGCTGGCGTTATGCAAATGTGACGCTGTGGGCGGCCCTGTAAACGGAAACGACATGACGTATGCAACGATCCGACAATATAAGGAGTGATGCGACGGGAATCAGTAAGAGTCGGATGCAGTATGGGTAAGATGAAGGATCTAAGCGCATTTGATCGTGGGCAAATTGTCGGGGCCCGACGAATGGGTCACTCCATCTCGAAAGTTGTGCAGGCACTGTGATTTTCACGAGCCACTGTGTCACGGGTGCGCCGTGAGTACATTGAATCCGGTAAAACCATCCCTGCACGGGCCAACTGCCGTGGACAACAGCGTGTGGATGAGCGGGGTCATCGTCTGCTAGCTCGCATTGTAACAACGGATAGACGGGATACAGTGCAAGAAATCACTCGGCAATTTAACGCTGGTGCACAAAAACGTGTAAGCAGCCACACCATCCAGAACCATCTCCTCGCTATGGGGTACAGAAGCCATCGTCCCACGAGGGTACCGCTGCTGACCGCACATCACAGGGTGCAAAGATTAGCATGGGCGCGGGAACATCGCCACTGGACCCTAGACATGTGGAAAAATGTTGCCTGGACTGATGAGTCGAGATTCACGTTGGTACATGCGGATGACAGGATACGAGTACGGCGCAAACCACATGAAGCGATGGATCCTTCTTGCCAGCAGGGTACTCTTCAAGCTGGTGGGTGTGGCATTCTCGTCTGGGGACTGTTTACGTGGACTGAAATTGCACCCCTGGTACGTGTGACATCGTCCCTCACAGGTTAACGTTACTGGGATATCCTGGACGACCATTTGCTCCCGTTTGTGCGTCTTCCACATCCCACTGGGGACCTCATCCTGCAACAAGACAATGCTCCGCGCCATCGCTCCCGAATTGTATTCGAATGGCTACATGAACACTCCACCAACGTGACCTCGCTTCCTTGGCCAGCTAGGTCACCTGACCTCAATCCCATCGAGCACATCTGGGATGCCATCGAGAGAGATGTTCGAGGCTCTGACCCCTCCATCAAATCTTCGTGAACTGTGGGAGCTTGTTTAAGGGTCATGGATCCGTATGGCTTACCAACGCTTTCGGTGTCTTGTCGAGTCCATGCCGAGACGAATCGCCGCCGTTATCAGGGCGAAAGGCGGTGTTACACGTTACTAGATAGGTATCTCTAATTCAATTGCTCTTCAGTATAGTTACGTCTGAATTCTGCCGCTATCACACGCTGTCAGTTTTTCGCGTGGGTGGGCGGCGAATCTCTGGCAGATGGTTTATCAATAAAAAAAGTGAAAAACGTACCTTTGCAAAATTTTTTATGAAACTGGCTGAAATTTTAATTATAACACTATAACTGACAGATCGATTGTACCTGAGGGCGACAAGCGACGGCGAATTGATGAAGTACAACATAACGCCGATTCGGGATTATCAAGACACTAGACCACTGCCACTGGTTCCCAGAGACTTTTACAAGCAAGCCGCGGACCAGTAAAATTTCACAAATTGCTTCGCGGAGCGAACGGCACGAAGTTGCTTTTATGTAGAAGGATGTTCGTACATATCTGTTTTTACTGGTCAAATTCGGAAATCTCTACCATTCCTCAAATTTTCCTCCGTTTCGGCGGACCGGCGGTGACCTCGTGACGGACCGGTGGTGTTTGGGAAACACTGCACTAGACTGCTATCGCACTCACCTCATTTGAGCTACAAAGCTGAAAGCTCCCACTACCCACTAAAACAAATTACAATTAACTGTAGAACGTGTCCAGCAAAAGAATCTTTCTTCCTAGAAGTAAAGAGACAGAGTGGTAAGGTAAGAGTTTTTTGAAAATTGCGTTTCTCATTTAAAAGTATTGTACGGACGGTACCTCAATATTTCAACCATGAATCATTGAAAATGACATTTCCTATGATCCTATCTTATTTGTTTAAACGATAGCTATTTTTTTAATTTTGGATAAATTACATAAATTTTTGCTATCAGCGCGCATTTTGACGAGGTGCGGGAATTATATTTTGTCGCTTCAATTCAAGCAACTTCAATTTCATCTGGCAATGTAAATTAATATAGCGTAATTTTATAATGTCTTTTTATTTTTAATGAGTAATAATAACAGCTTATTATAACTTATGAATAAATAATAATATTCCTTAGTACCATCATGCTTTATTAAGCTTCATGAGAAAATGAAAAAATGTGGTTCCTCTACCATAATTCGCCTTTCTTTCAAAAACGTTCCAACATCCAAGCCTGTTTAGTAGATGTAGAACTCGCTAGGAAAAGGGCCCCTCATTTTCGTTTTGCACTGGACCCCACGAATTATGCAGCCAGCCCTGGGGACCCACCAAGTATTAGACTGGTGTACCAGTTTTTCTGTCACTTCAGTGTATATATGACAGCGATTTTAAACATTTTATTGGTTGCTATTTTGAATTATTGTAAAATATGTGTTTGTAACCTTAATTTTGGACATCAATATATATACACTGAAGAGCCTAAATATTATCACCAGCGGGCCCTTATGCAGATCGAAGTAACTGCAAGTAAATGACGACACGTGTGGTCATGAAACGGTATACATAACACCTGTTAAGCTGACCAGAAGTCCCGAATTCTTGAGAACAGTCCTCGAATTTAGTTTACTGTCCCCCAAAACGTCTGATGCCTGAGAGGACGCATATTGTCCTAAAATTTTGATGTTTGTTCTGAAGTGTCCTCCAATTTACACTTGCTCATGAGTTCGTTAGATTTCTAATGAAATATGTTCTTAAAAATAGTTTTCGTTGTGCTAGTTTTCCAACATGCTACTTCTGAAAACAAATTTTGAATGTTTTTTTTCCTTTTTCCGAGTCTAACGACCACCATGAGCATCTCTAAAGACCCTAACAAGTCATCTGTCCTTAATTTAAGTTTATTTGTTCTAAGGAAGGGAGAGAGAAAGTGCTGTAAGACAAGCACTTTGCCCATGACTAATTCGGGACTTGAACCCGTACCAACTTGTACGGAAGGTCTGTGGCCAACACTAAGAGCACTGCACCAATGGGGCTTCCAAATTTCGTCTGAACTTGTTATGAGTTCCTCCAAAAACTTTGGCAAAATGAAAAATTCGCCATGCAGTTCGTTCATTAGTGTGCAGCTTGATTTTTATTCAACACATGTATCTAAGATAAAGCATTTCACTTTTGCTAATATGTTCTTGGCATCATAGCTCTGCTTTGTCAGTACAAATTACCAACATTCTACAAGATTAAGGTGAGCAGATATTGGAATACTGATTTGAGGACAAAATGGTATGGGGTCCTCAAATCAGCAGATCATTTGGGGACACATACATACCTAAATTAAAAATGCAATTTTTTTTGTCACAAAACTGTATTATTTTTAGAAGAGTGATATTACATACGAAAATTTATGTCTTAAAAGGATATATCTTGTAGAATGTTGGTAATTTGTACTGGCAAAGCGGAGCTATGACGGCGAGAACATATTAGCAAAAGTGAAATACTTTATCTTAGGTTAAGGTGACCACATGTTGGAACACTGATTTGGGGACAAAATGGTATGGGGTCCCTAAATCAGCAGATCATTTGAGGACACGTACATACTCGAAATAAATATGAAATTTATTTTGTCACAAAAGTGTAGGGTTTGTATAAGTGTGATATTACATATGAAAATTTATGTCTTAAAAGGATATAGCTTGTATAATGTTGGTAATTTGCACTGACAAAGCCGAGGTATCATGGCGACAACATATTAGGAAAAGTGAAATACTGTACTTTACCTTAGGTAGGTATATCTGCTGAATTATGATAAAATCAAGCTGCAAAGTGATGAACGAATTGCATGGCGAATTTTTCATTTTACAAAAGCTTCTGGAGAAACATAGAACAAATACAGTCGAAATTTGGCCGCCCCAGTGAGTAAGTGCTCTTAGTACTGGCCACTGACCATTCGTGCAAGTAGGTACGGGTTCGAGTCCCGAATGAGGCATGGGTGGTGTTTTTGTCTTATAGCACTCGTCCTCTCCCATCCCTAGGACGAATGTCCCCAAATTAAAGACAGGTGACTACTTATAGTCTATAGAGGTGTTCACGGTGGTAGTTAAACTCGGAAAAACAAAAACAATCAAAATTTGTTTTCACAAGAAGCATGTTGGAAAATTAGTACAACGAAAACTATTTTTAAAAACATTTTTCATTAGAAATCTAACGAGCTTATGAGGAAGTGCAAATTCGAGGACATTTGAGGACAAACATCAAAACTTGAGGACAATTTTCGTCCCCAAAGGCATCACACGTTTTAGGGGACAGTAAACTAAATTCGAGGACTGTCCTCAAGAATTCGGGACTTCTGGTCAGCTTACCTTAGGTATATATGCTGCATTAAAACCAAACTGCATACTAATAAATGAATTGCATGGCGAATTTTTCCTTTAGCCCAAGTTTTTGGAAGAACTCAGAAAAAGTACAGTCCAAATTTGGCCGCTCCAGTGCTCCTAGTGACCATTCGTACAAGTTGGTAAGGTGATAAGCCCCGAATGAAGCATGGGTGATGTGTTTGTCTTACAGCACTTGCTCTCTCCCTTCCCTAGAACGATGAAACAAAACAGTTTCGTGGCAAAAAGATTTGCATATTTATTTTGAGTATGGATGTGACCCCAAATGACTTGCTAATTTGGGGACACCACGCCATTTTGTCTTCAAATCAGTGTTTCAATATCTGGTCACCTTACTGATTCTGAGCTTTGTTAATCAGTGTTATTCTAGTTCTTCTGATGCGAATGGCAGAGGACTTAACCGAGTTCTATCAAGGTCAAAGTGTAATGGCCAGACGACTGGATCAGATCATTCCCGAGACTATAAGATTTGAGGGGTGCTCATGGTCAGTCATAGTTAGTACCTTCAAAAAGTGGTACGAGGAGGGATAACCGCATACCTCCGGATAAGAGGGGTCCGACCACAGCTCATCGATGCTAGAGATGAGCGAAGGCTATCCCGTATGCTACGAGCAAACAGAACGGATATTGTGGTGGCGCAACTTGCCAGTAATTTGAATGCTGGTGATGGAAGTAATGTGTCACAACACAGAGTACATCGTTCCCTGTTGAAAATGGGGCTGCGTAGCCACAGATTACTCCGAGTGCCCATACTAATATCGGTTCACTGCGAAAGCTCATATAATAGACATGCGAACATCAAAATTGCTCACGGTGGTGGATACAAAACAAAACAATAAAAAAAAACAATAAAAAAAACAGCAAAAAACAAAACAAAAACACATCGGATATTGTGGTGGCAAAACTGGCCAGTAATTAGAATGCTGGTGACGTTAGTAATGTGCCACAACACAGAGTACATCGTACCCTATTCAAAATGGTGCTGTGTAGCCACAGACCACTCCAAGTGCCCATACTAATGTCGGTTCACCGCGAAAGCTCCTATAATAGACACGCGAGCATCAAAACTGGACCTTCAATTATTAGAAGCAGGTTGTCTGGTCCGATGAATCTCGTTTCCTGTTACACCATATGGACTGCCGGATACGTGTGCGTTGTTTACCTGGGTGAGCATTGGTACCAGGATACACTGTAGGAAGAAAACAAGCCGGTAGAGGAAGTGTAATGCTTTGAGCTATGTTCTTCTGGGAAACCCTGGGTCCAGTCATTGATGTGCAGGAAATTATGACGTTTACCACCTATCTGAATACCATTGCAGACCAGGTACATCCTTTCATGGCAAAGGTATTTCCCTCTAGTAGTGTCTTTTTTAAGAAGGATAATGTGCTATGCCACACTGCCCGGATTGTTTGAGAATTGTTCGCGGAACATTCTCAAAAGGGCTGTCTCCAGTGTAGGAAATGTAATGCTTCGAGCAATGTTCTTCTGAGAAACCCTGGGTCCAGTCATTGATGTGCAGGAAATTATGACGTCTAATACCTATTTAAATATCATCGCAGACCAGGTACATACCTTCATAGAAAAGGTATTTCCTTCTAGTAGTGTCTTCTTTCAGAAGGATAATGCGACATCCCACACTGCTCCGATTGTTTGAGAATGGTTCGCGGAACATGAGAAAGATTTCCAGTTATTGTCCAATCCTCCGAATTGAATTCAATCGAGCATCTGTGGTTTATGTTGAAACAGCAAATGTAGTCTGCGGCGTCTCAACCATGTAGCTTATAAGAGTTAAAAGATCTGCTGGTAATGTGTTGGCACCAGATACCACAAGACACCTTTAAAACTCTTGTAGCGTCTATGCCTCACCGGATAAGAGCTGCTTTCGCAACATGCGGAGGACCAATAAGATATTAGACATGTGATCGTGATGTTTTGGCTCTTTGGTATATTTTCTGATGAGACAGGGGAAATACACTTGTGCCCAAAAAAAAAAAAAAAAAGTCCGGGCAGCAATAGAGGGCAAATAATCCAAGGCGCCCAATGAAATATTACGATTTTCCCAGGACAAACGCAAAGTGACACTAAGAGCAAATTCTCGCAGTGAAATTAGCATATTAGTGAGCAAAATGCTGCCCAATATTTGAGTTGAGTTACATACTGAGAGCCAACGTAGAACAACAGTGGCATTTCTCGTGGACAGCGCATGTAAGAAGCTTTTCGGTGGCTGCAAATGATTTCCTTATGTCTTATACACGTGTAACCTTCGGTGGCGAGCGATAGGACGACTAGAAACAAGCCAGTCTCGGGCCCCGGTTGCAAGGGACTTGAATATTCACCCCAGATGGACTTCACGGTTATGACAGCAATTCAACAACACCGATGGAATATCAAGGAGTCCTGGCCAATGTTGTCCAAGGAGTACGACACATTGTAAGGACCGTTATGTAGCTTTAACAGCACGGCATCAAATATTCTATACAGCCAGTCAAGTGTCTTCGGAGCTCTCCTTTGCCCCTGGGACTACTGTATCAAGGCAAATGACATATCGTAAGCTTAATGCAATTGGACTTTGTGCCAGGAGACCCATGGTTTGCGTCCCTCTATTCGCATCGCACGCGAAAGCTTTCTTGATTGGTGCAGGGAATATCGTTCCTGGAGCCCAGGCGAGTGGGCCGGTGTTCGTTTTACATACGAGTCGAGATTCAGTCTACAAAACGGATTCTCGTCGGCATTTCATCTGGAGGGAACAGGGGACCCGTAATGATCCTGCAAACTTCCGCAAACGAGACTCCTTCGGGGACAGTGGTCTGCTCGTGTGGTGTGGTATTATGTTCAACTGCCGCACACCACTCATCGTGTTCGCAGGAGGCAATATGAATGCTGAGCGCTATAGGGTCGAGGTTCTAGAGTCCTATGTCAGACTTTTTCGGGAAGCTGTTGGGTGCCAGTTTCTTTTAATGGATGATAACGTTCGCCCGCACAGGGCTCAATTCGTCGATTTCCTGCAGTGCAAGGATATTCGTCATATAGATTGGCCAGCCAGGTCTCCGGACCGGAATTCTATAGAGCATGACTGAGATGCTCTGGGACGACACGTGGGATCTCGTCAATTCCCTCCCAGAACCCTTCGGGGGCTTCGCACCACCCTAATCGAGGAATAGAATTCTTTAGCTCCAGAGTTGAACAACAACCTGGTGGTGAATATGTATAATCGTTGGGAGAGTTATATCCCTACGAGGTGACCACATTCCCTCTTAAGACATTTTCAGGTTTCATTCTCAGATCTCACCTTAGTGACATTTGCGGATGCGACCTTGTACGCAAAATGTGTACATATTTGTCTGTTGTTATAAAATGTTTAATATCCTTATGATTGTGTCTCTTTACATGTCAAACATCTCTACCTGCTGTTTCGTGTTTTCCTTTTTATCTCTGCGAATGCCTTGCGGACTTAAATTTTTAACACTGGTATAGAAACTTTGAATGAAAACTGGAACTGAAACCAATTGTTACCCAATTTTTTGCAAATCCCAGAATCATGCCTTTCGCATGATAGTAGAGTGTTAAGAAGGAAACTGAAAATTGGAATCTTTGAGAAAGTGCATTATTCAGAATAGGCAACACCTGTTGCGGCTGCCGTTAAAATTGGGTGAAAGTGTAAGGACCTTGTAAGATTATTCGGTTACTGTCTCCAACCTTAACAGAATACATTACCAAGATTGCAAGAAATATTTTCCTCATTAAGTGGAGGAAAGAGGTCTTCAAAAACTGATTTTAGTGAAGCTGATTTACAAATCAAAATGCTTCTAGGTTGCCAAAAGAAAAGCTACATCTTTCAAAAAAAATTTCCTCCCTCAGAAAATTATTGGGCTATAAATAGCTATAAAGGTTCATATGTTCATATTTAAGGGAAATTTGAATCTGTAGAGTAAATACAGCTCTGGCAATTTGGCAGATGAACCATGCTAGGATGTCTGGTACAGGGCAACAGTTCTAATTTCCTGAAGGTGGAGAAATTTTTTGATAGATGTAAGCAGTATTAATTAAAAATTAGTTTGAAGAAAAGCAGTTTGTCGACATTTAAAATGATTTTCTTGGACACAGAATCATCGCAAAGTAATTGAGAAAAACAAAAGATATAGTCAATGCAAGCCTAAAAGTGCCAACTCCTAAGAACAAGCGAGATGCAAAATCCTGCCTAGGCTTGTTGGAATTTTATGGGAGATTTTATATAGATTTGATTACAAAGACTTATCCACAACAAATTGCCAAAAAAAAAAAAAAAAAAAAAAGAAGGGTTTCGCGTAAATAGTTTAAAAACTCAAGAAACTTTTCAGCAAGTAAGGCAAGAAATTCGTTCACAAAGCGACTTAACATACTATGATCCAGGACTATAGGTAATCCTTGCAGAATCGCATCACTCGTAAGTACTGGAGGGATGTTATTTCGTCATATGCCCAATGGAATTGAGAGGCCAAAAGCTTTTTCCTCGGGAACGCTTAGCAAAACAGAACCACTATGGGCGTCCATAGCTTAGTTTCAGGAGGAGAATACAGAAATTGTAACTACGAATAACAAATACAAAAACGATATGCAAATTTCCACGTGCCTTCTTGTTATCTAACCAGTTTTACCATATCGTCAATATATAAGTTTAACTGAAAACAGGAAAACCCGAAAACTATTGGGTTGTCGGAAAAGTCATGACGTATTTTGGCACCTGATGGCGGTTGGGTGGTTTTGAAAGTACTAGAGGCATGTTCTGTTATCGCTATGGCATTCGACAGGTGCCAGTTCTAGCTGCAGTCTAAAAGGAATAGTGAGCGATTTGGCTGATTTGCGGAGATTTGACATCAAGTTAAAGATGGAAGACCAAACTGTGCATTTTCGCCATATTTTACTGTTTTACTTCCGTAAAGGGAAGAACGCGCGTCAAGCTTGTGAAAAAATGCGTAAAGTGTACGGTGATAATGCTTTACAAGAACGTCAGTGCCAGCGGTGGTTCGCAAAATTCCGTGCTGGTGATTTTGACCTCAACGATGCTCCTCGGTCGGGGAGGCCCACCGAGGTTGATGACGACCAAATCAAGGCATTGATCTAGTCAAACCCACGTTACACGACACGAGAGATTACAGACACATTGCACATCCATCATTCAAGTGTTCACGACCACCTGAAGAAGCTGGGATACGTAAGCAAGCTCGATGTGTGGGTTCCTCATGAACTCAAAGAAGCTCAATTGACGGCGAGTATAAACATCTGCGATATGCTCATTAAACGTGAGGAAAACGATCCTTTTTTGAAGCGACTGATAACTGTAACGAAAATTGGATTGTGTACAACAATGTGCTGCGCAAACGGTCTTGGTCCCGACGTGCTGCTTCGCCTCAAACGACATCTAAAACAGACATTCATCAGCGGAAGATTCTGGTCTCAGTGTGGTGCAATTTTAAAGGTGTCGTGTTTTTCGAGCTCCTACCACGGAATCAAACAATCAATTCGAATGTGTACTGTAGGCAATTGGACAGTTTGGACGAATCCATCATCCAAAAACGTCCAGAGCTCGTTCATCGTAAAAGTGTTGTGTTCCATCACGACAACGCGAGACCACACACAAGTTTGATCACCCGCTAAAAATGATTGGAGCTTGGGTCGGATGTGCTACCACAACCAGCATACTCGCCTGACCTTGCGCCGTCAGACGTCCACTCGTTTCGCTCTCTTCAACAGTCCTTACGTGGTATAACGTTCAATTTAGACGAGGCTGTAAATCAGCACCTTGTAGAGTTTTTCGCCACGAAAAACAGGTCTTTCTATGAACGAGGCATTCTGCAGCTCACTGAAAGATTGGAAAAGGTTATCGAACAAAACGGGCATTATATCATTGACTGATCTTTGTTCTTTCTATCAATAAATGACCTTTGCAAAACATGGCTAAAATACGTCATGACTTTTCCGACAACCCAATACATAAAAAAGATGGACAAATGAAATTATGCAGCATGTTAGGACAATAAAGAAATTTCTTTGACGTTCTTTTGATCCCTTTGGCTTCTTGTGTCACATGCACCCCGAAAATCCACCGACCACTCAATTGATCATGAAGAAGGAAAAAATTCGCTCAAGACAAATTTCTAGGGAAATTTTCGAGAAATCTTTGTCTAGTAGTGAAGACCTGCCACAGAGGATGATATATTTTCATTTCTTCGCCTTTCATACTTTCTCATACTGCACGTTGTACGCTGTTCTCCTACATGAAATGTGAAATTTCATTATTACTTTCTACTGGAAATTTCCAACGGTTTTCCTTATTTTTTTCTACGTAAATGCACTTCCAGAAGTTCTACAGAAAAATAAGCAATCAGAATTAGTGTTATAGCGAAAATATCTGTAGTACCTTCTAAACACAGAAAGGGCATGATTTGATTTCCAGGGGAGGGCTAATGCTCCCTCTTGCTTCCCTGCAAGGGCTCTCATGAGAAAAACCCTATTCATAAATTGCTTAGGAAGCATTAAGCATCTCGTGGAGAGTTAACAAACAAATTTTACTTCTACCTTACTTCCACATCATAAACATTTGATCAAAACATTTGTATCGGAAAAAGGAATTACTGCGGTATGAGCAGCAAAATTACTACGTCATGCACTACAACTAAAAGCTTTCCCGTGTGATACAAAGCATCAGAACACTAAAAATCATAGGAAGGCGCACTGCTTATAAAGATAATTTTTGAGATCAGAAGAATTGTAAGCCCAAGAAGACATCTTCATGTTTCAAATCTCACAGATTGAAACCTTGCCTGTCATTGCTGGACAGATGGAAAAATAATCCCAACAGGATGGAGAACTTGACACAGGCTTTTCGATCAAGAGAAAATTTAAGAGGAAAAGTAACTGAGTATATACGTACAGATAGTTAATTAGATAGATGATAATCCTGAAAAACGCTACATTTTGTATGGCCAAAGAATCTGCATTTTGTTTGTTTGTTTGTTTTCCTGGGAGTTTAACGACCACCGTGAGCAATTCGATGGGCTGTAAGCAGTCGCCCATCCTGAAACTTAAAGGAACCAGTGGCCCATTTAAGGCCACTTTATCCACAGAAGGGGCAGTGCCAGTGCCGTAGGATAAGCTCAACATCAATGCCTCACTGGGATTCGAACTCAGACTTATCTCGGACGAATGATCAGAAGCCAGCTCTTAGACCGCTGCGCCACCGGGACGGCGAATTTGTATTTTTAAGGACCATCAATCCCAAGTCTGGAAAAATTACATTATGCGCATTTGGGAATAATTAAAATGAAAGCCATTGCTTGATAATGTCTGTTGGAAAAATATCGATTGCGGCATTGAGAAATTGATCCAGGATTGCGCTGATACCTTAACGAATGAAATAAATCCACCCAAAGGTCAAGTTTATTTACGTAAAAACCTTTCAAAACGAATTTTCTTTTTCTTTTGATTGAAGGTTTTACGACCACCTTGAGAAATTCAATGGGCTATAAGCAGTCGCCCGTCCCTAATTTAGGGCAACTAGTTCCAGGGAAGGGAGAGAGCTATTGCGGTAAGACAAACACAACATCCATGCCTCACCGGGATTCAAATTCGGACCCTTCTCGGACCATGGTCATAAGCCAGCGTTTAAGCCACTGCGCCACCGGGGCGGCACTTCTTTATTCAAGGACCTCTCCTGAGCAGAAATCGAAGTTCTGGTTGGCACGAAGTACAAGAAGCATTACACGAGTATTGCCTCTGTAAACGCCTTATGCATTGGTTACTTTATTTCAGACGTTCATGGTGTTTCTTTCACCTATTTATTTAATATTTCCTATCCGTGTCCTTTAAAAGAAGTTTTTAAATTTTGTATAATTTTGCTCTAGATGCATCTGATTAAAAACTCATTCTGTTACAGCAATTTTCATGAATTTATTAAAACAAGTACTTTTTCACTTCTATTTTGTTCCCATGTCCATTTGGCTTTCTCTACATTAGGGATTGTTGAAAAGATCATGTAACGAAGGAGCTAATTGAATGACAAGCCATAAAATAAGTGGGCCACTTTGAGTCTGCAAATTACAGAAGACATTCGGTGCAAGCAAGGACGATGAGGAAGAGTGCATTATTTGAAGGTGGATGCTCAGAGCTCGGACCATGCTGTGTACATCCCCATCATCCAGGAAATCCTGTTCTAATGCGATTACATTACACACATTGATATGAAAATAAAATTAACCTCACCATACATTTGGTATTTAAAACCATACATTTGGTATTTAAAAAAAATGTACTACTCAGCTATTCTGAAATTTAATTTAAATTCCAGAAATCATGAGCTTTTGAAATTGAAAATTTTAAGGAAATATGGTATGTTGGGTACGTAGATTCAAACACCACCCTTCCGTTCATCAGTTATCATCTGGCTTTCCATTGCTTGATCTATGAAGCATGATCCGATATTAGTTTGTTTGCTTAGGATTTGACATTCGTTTGTCTCAATAATATTCTTTTACACAGCATAACAATCAATACAATCAACATATTAACAAACAATACGATAGAAGATGAAAAAATCTACACTGTTAACTATTTTTAGAATAAACACTCCGTATCTTGGTGCAATTATGAATTTATTAACTCACCGAGCTTTCGCTCCTCACCAGAGGGCTTTTTCAAGGCTTATGTGACTATAGAAAATATGTTACATGATTTAAAACTCAAAAATAAACGGACTAAATAATATATACTGCATCAAATGTCATAAAGCAACTCACGTGTGCTATAAATCACTCATAGTATACACTCATGCCTACACGTACAATATCGATGCATGCTTACATGATATCATAAATAAATCAAAGTAATAATAGATGCCAAATAAATCTATAAATTACGTCCAGTATTAAAAAAGTTTTCCACAAAGTTGGAATTTTCAATGATACTCCGTCACTGCATGCGTTACGCGTTGATAAAATCTCGATTGATTCCTTTACTGCAGATTCTAATTTCGTAGTGTATCTAGCGACGCATTTCGTTTTATCCCAATCTGGCACGGCATCATATAGTATTACACTTCTTGTCCGGGCTGAAACCTGCTGTTTAGTTCACAAATTTCTCTTGTGTTCTTTCATCCTTATTCCAATCGATCTCTTAGTTAGTCCAATATAGAGCTTTCTGGTCCCGTCAGAGTATTGTAGTGGAATAGAATATATTCCTGCTTTTCCCCATTTTTCACTTTTGCGGTAAAGAGCATGAAAACTGCACTGAACGTAGTAACGGATTACAATTTTTTCACTCATAATAAAGAAATTTATAGACAAACGAATGGAGCACCGATGGATTCTCCCATGTCGGGGATTTTAGCTGAAGCTATACTTAGGCCATTGGAAGACAGGGTGTTTAGTACATTTGATAAAACACCATTCACATGGGTAAGGTATGTTGATGACGTACTTTTCATCTGGCCACACGTAGAAAGGGCTTTGAACGATTTTTTAATCAAAATGAATGCCTTAAACAGGAACATAAAGTTCGAGATGAAAATCGAGAATGAAAGGAAAATCCCGTTCCTGGACGTAATGGCAAGCAGAAAAGAGGATACGAAGATAGATACAGAAGTCAATTATAAGCCCATGGCGATCGATAACTTTATAAATCCCAAATCTCATGTACCGTGGTCTTACAAAACAGCGGTATTCCGGGCAAGATTCCATAGAGCATTCTTTGTGAGCTCTAATGAAACTAGTTACAAGAAAGAAATCGAGAACATAATGAATCGGGGAATAGCAGCGGGGTACCGTCGTAGAAATATGAATGAAATCTTAAGTCAATTTAAAAAGTCAAGGGAGATAACGGATACAGAGAAGAAAACCAGAAGATTGCAATTCATGGGTGCGATCCCATGTATACCAGGATTTGCGTTCTTCTTCAGGAACTTATTAAAGAAATTTGGTTATGACGTAGGAATGCAAACAGCGCCTTCCATCAGCGGCTTACTAAAGGACTTAGAAGGTTCCAGAAACAAAGAAAAAGAATGGGAAAAATCAGGAATATATCCTTTTCCACTACAATACTCTGACGGGACCAGAAAGCTCTATATTAGACTAACTAAGAGATCGATTAGAATAAGGATGAAAGAACACAAGATAAATTTGAAAACTAAACAGCAGGTTTCAGCCCTGACAAGAAGTGTAATACTAGATGATGCAGTTCCAGATTGGGATAGAACGAAATGCGTCGCTAGATACACTACGAAATTAAAATCAGCAATAAGGGAATCAATCGAAATTTTATCAACGCGTAACGCATGCAATGACGGGGTATCATTGGAAATCCCAACTTTGTGGAAAACTTTTTCAATACTGGACGTAATTTATAGATTTATTTGGCATCTATCGTTACTTTGATTTATTTATGATAGCATGTAAGCATGCATCAATATTGTACGTGTAAGCACGAGTGTATGCTATGAATGATTTATCGCACACGTGAGTTGCTTTATGATATTTGATGCAATATATATTATTTAGTTCGCTATTTTTGAGTTTTAAATCATGAAACATATTTTCTATAGTCACATAAGCCTTGAAAAAGCCCTCTGGTGAGGAGCAAAAGCTCGGCAAGTTAATAAATTCATAATTACACCAAGATGCGGAGTGTTTATAAAAAAACAAAACGAAAAAACAATACGATATTGTTAATTGACCCAGGGCATCTGCATAAATCTTATTCTAACCTCTTTGGAGCAGCTCAATGGGCACCACTGGATGCAGGAAAGGGAAAAGAGCCAGTTTCGTAAGAAAACACACCATTCATGCCTTACTCAGGATTCGAACCCAGACCCATCTCGAACGAACAGTCAGAAGCCAGCGCTTAGGTCACTGCGCCAGTGGGGCGTCCAATAATAAGTTCTTACACTTAATATTTTCCAAGGAAATTTCTTTTCTGGTAGACTGAGAAAACTCGAAAATTCTTGCATTAGACGTAAAAGAAATCTACTGTTTCGTTCAAACCTTTTTTTTTTTTATTTGATTGGAGGTTTAACGATCACCGTGAGCAACTCAATGGGCTATAAGTAGTCCTCCGTTCCTAATTTAGTGCCACTGTCTAAACAGTCTCAGTTCCTATTCTGCGCTAATGTTCGGTCTCCAGGCGCGGTCATTTCTCTAGGTAGGGGTGGTCATTGTGTAATGGCTCGTCGGTGTATGGCCTTCACTGAGCCACCGGAGAGGCCTTGTAGTTTTAATACTGCCAAACAAAGAGATACTACTGATAGAAATTTCAAACTTCCATGCGCCATTGCATCACACTAGCAAAAGCCTAACATTACAGTTCTCCCATTCGGATCACATTGCACGAATTAAATATTATTTTCGACGCAGACACGCACACATTCCTGTGCATCTTCAGTGAATGCACTTAAAAAATTTTTGTAACCGCCGGAATTTTTCTTAGTAATGAAGGGGGCTATCATATCCTGCAAACCAGTACTCCAACCATGGCGCATAGGCCGCATAGACTCTAAGAAAGCATGGATTTCATACCATTGAGCATAGGCCGCATAGACTCTAAGAAAGCATGGATTTCATACCATTGAGCATAGGCCGCATAGACTCTAAGAAAGCATGGATTTCATACCATTGAGCATAGGGCGCATAGACTCTAAGAAAGCATAGATTTCATACCATTGAGCATAGGCCGCATAGACTCTAAGAAAGCATGGATTTCATACCATTGAGCATAGGCCGCGTAGACTCTAAGAAAGCTGTCGTGAATACAGGCTGATGGAATTCCTTGTTTTTCTAAAAACTATATCCCTCAAAAATATTTAGTATTTCCACCTTTCTGTTTCGTTAACGGCTGACGAAAAAAAAAACTTGCTTAACTCCAACAACTGATTTGTATTATACATTGTGATTGGCTCCTCGTTTTGGTACTGCCAAAGAATGACTCAACACTTCATCATCATTGGGAATGTGAAGAGGGTTCGGCAGTCACAAATAATGCGCGGAAGAGACCAGAGACGGCGTATGATATTGCACAATCTCCATAGACTCTAAGTTCCGCACCGGAGTAGCTGGTGTCTAAGCTGGCTTCTGACCGTTCGTCCGAGTGAGCCCGGGTTCGCGTTCCGGATGAGGCATGGTTGGTGTGTTTCTCTTAAGGCACTGGCTTTCTCCCTTCCCTAGAACTTCTAGACCTAGATTAGGGAGAGTCGATATATATAGTCCTTTAAGTTGCTCATGGTGGTCATTAACCCCGTCCCTTCCAAAATGGACTGGACGGTGGAGAATTCTTGAAGATGTTTCGCATTTACAATGCCCTCGTACGTCACAATGTCACGTAGGGAATCCTTTTTCTGATCTTTGGGAAAACTTATAAAAAGTAGCTACCCAGTTGCTTTTGATCAGTTTTGAATAAAAACAAACCTGATAAAAGGCAACATTTTTTTGAATTAAGAATTAACACTTAGATTGCTAATTCTGTTCCTTAACTCATCACACCCCACAATGCCTAACATGCATCTGTTGTGTATTATGGCTATACTAAACCAATTCTTTTCGAAGAATTAATCGATAACTTCAGAAAATACATTTAGAACATATCAGTAACAGCTCTGTTCATTCTTGGAAATGAAAGTCTTTATCATGCCCGGAAAACCATACTTGTAGTTCTTTTTTCATCACCTCTGAAACGTGTTCCACGATTTGAGAGAATGCGATGTGAAGTAATGGGATGGCATATCGTCTAGAAATTCAAGCAAATACCCATGAATATTAAACGATGCCATTCACTCTGTTGCTAAAGTTTCAATCATGTGACAAAAGTTCTTCATAATTGCCGTCTTCTCCACCGGGATTTTTTTTTTTTTTGACTGAAGGTTTAACGACCACCGTGAGCATCTCAATGGGCTGTAAGCAGTTCCCCGTCCCTAATTTAGAGTCACTGATTCCAGGGATGGGACAGTGCCAGTGCCGTAAGGCAAACACAACATCCATGCCTCACCGGGATTCGAACCCGGACCTAGCTCGGACGAATGATCAGGAATCATCGCTTAGACCACTTCGCCAGCGGAACGGCCTGCTCCGTTACTGACAGACATATCAAATAACCTTGCTGAACTTCAATAACTGGGATACACTACTCGACTTAGAAAATGCCACTCTCAGAAGTATTTGTCGAAGCGTCACGCAAATTCGTGAGCATGTGTCAACAGATGGGTTATGTAAAAGATTGAGAACTACACTCATCGTCACAAAAATCCGCACATCAAGAAGGAGGCATTGGATTGAAATGATATTTTAGTAGTGAGATGGTACATACCAAGGACAGAAGTGATTACAATATCACAGCAGCATGATGATTTCCCGCGGACATACGGTACACATTCCGGTCAGCGTTAGTACCGCGTCGGACCGCCTCGTGCTCGGATACATGCGGTGATACGGTCCGGCATGGAGTCAAAGAGACGTCGTGTGTTATTCTGGGACATACTGGCCCACACTTCTTGCAACTGACGCCCTGAATCACGAACACTGGGACATGAAGAAAGCTGGCATCCCATCTGGTCCCGCGCGTGCTCGATGGGCGAGAGATCAGGAGATCTGGTAGGCCACGGAAGAGTCGAAGTATGACGTAGACACTCCTCCGAAACCCGAGCAGTGTGCGGACGGGCGTTATCTTGTTGGAAATGGCTCCGGGCCGTCCCGCCAGGAAAGGCAGCACATGGTTACGCAGGATCTCCTGTACGTAGCACTGGGCTGTCAACGTCCCTCGGATCACTGCGAGGAAAGTCCGGCTGTCATACCCGATGGCTATCCAGACCATCACGCCTTCAGTTCGGGACCTGTGCCGCTGTACAGTGAGGCTGCGATTGTAGCGTTCATCTGCGGTCCTGCACACTCTGTAACGGTGGTCGCCCGTTCCCATACAGAAGCGGGATTCGTCGCTGAACACTATACGTCGCCAGTCCGTAGCATTCCACGTTGCTCGCTACTGACACCTCTGCAATCGACGCCGACAATGGTCAGGTGTTAATGACAAACGTAACGTAAGGGCCCTCTGGAAATGGTTCTGGCGGACACAGGATCCCTTGTACAGCCGTCACATGTCTCTGGATATTGGACAAGGACGTCGTTGCATCTGTTCGTGCCTCTCTCACAATCCCACGGTCCTCTCTGCTGGTGGTGTGCCTGGGTCGTCCAGAGCCAGTCCGCCGTGTCCGGGGGCCTTCCGTGTCTAGTGCTCCCAACACGATCGCACCGTACTGTCCGACCAGCCCAAATGGCGGCCGATTCGGCGCGCTGGCCACCCTGCCTCTCTCATCCCGACGATACGGCCTCGCTCAAACTCCGTCAGTTGCCCGTACGCACATCTACGGCGGCTCCTCGGCATGTCTACCGCTGAGGGATCTCACCTGACTCTTACCGTGCAGTTTGGCATGAATGTGGAGTCCCCTGCGCGGCGCCTTATATGCCCTAACGATTGCGATTGCAGCGCTGGTGTCGGATGCGCTGGCATGCGGAGTCGCACGAAACTTTAATCATTTTCATGTCTGCCGTCCCCGTAGCTATTCGCCGGGTTTCGCGTTAATCGCGCGGCTTTTTCTTGGTTCGCGGATTTTCATGACAATGAGTGTAATCACGTGACAGGTGAGGGAGATAATAGGGTAGAACGTTTCGGCGTAGCTAAGTTTGGTCGTCCTCATATAGACATGTGGACCACTGCGTTGGAATGATCTTCGTATTTAAAGCACGTGTAAGGAGAGAGAATACCTCGGCAACGTCAACGGGAATCCTACCATCTCACGGACGAACAATCCATAGGCTTCCTGATAGGGCTGGTGCGGTTGGTTGATTTCTACGTCACATTTCTGCGAAAAAGGTTCGGGATGCAACAACTGTCGTCCGAATGTGGTGACAGTGGTTGGAGGAACGTAATGCGTGTCGGCATTGCGGGACTGGCGCATGTAGAGGGAAGTCCGGGCGTCCCGAACGCCGCATTCGACGGCACGAAGTAGCACCTCCACAATCCACAGCTGACAAGATTCGACGAGGTGTACAGGCAACTATGAACATCCCCGTATCGACACGGACTGTGAGTAGCTAATTGGTTGAAGCAGGTTTGCGCTCTCTCCAGCCACTCACTTCATCACATCATCGCGCTAGGATGCATTGGTGCCACACCAGACATGCGTATCGGGCGAGTGGAATCTTGTCGTATTCAGCGACGAGTTTTGCTTCTGTCCCAGCACCGACGATCGCCGATCGAGAGTCTGCAGATGACATTATAACGGGGCTGATCTTGCTGCCATCCCTGAGCATCATGCGGCTTCTCAGTTTTGTGTCATGCTTTGGAGCACTATCGGTTTCAACAGCCCTCGTACGCATAGTGGGTACAGTGACAGCACCATGCTACGTCGAACAGGTGCTTTAGCCGGCTTTGTTGCCGTATCTTCGTGGTATCCCTGTTGCCCAGTTTCAACAAGATAACGCATGTTAAACTCCCAAGCAAAGAAACAAACAAACAAAAAATAAAACGTTGAGCACTGGATATATCAGTTATTGTAGTTTAGGAATTTGATTTTTACGTCAGAGAGAGAGAGAGAGAGAGAGTCACTGAAAGACGTGAAAACATGAAATGTGTAGGACTTTTTACAGTGTTTATAGAAAAAAACTGCGCCTGGAAATATTCACGAGAGCCGTTTTTTAGGCTAAGTCTATGAGATCGTTCGTCATAGTATGTCATGCATGTGCTCTCCATCGTTGCCTGTGAAGCCGTTGAACACCGTTAATAAGCGTCGAAGGAATAGCTCCAGTTACGGAAAGAGTAAAGCGTGATTTGCATGGCACGATAAAGCTTTAGGAAGCCAGAAGAAGTCCGGATAATCAGTTGTCGATTAAGCGCTAGACGTAGGCCTCCCCAAGGCTTTTCCACAAGTTTCTATCCCACGCTTTCCTCTTTCATGTTGTACGCACGCATTTTCTCATCTCGTCTACCTATCATTCATGGTGAAAATCTTCCAAATACGTGGAGACAATGTAAATAGACAAAGTCATCGCTCTTTCAACGTTTTTACACCATTTCTCTCGCCCTTTGATTTTTCACCATTGAAGATTTTCACCATTTCCCTCTCCCTTTGGATTTATTAGCTATAATTAAATAGCTTGTGCCGTTAAGCACCATCAGATGGAGATGTCTCAGTTGCTGAGCCCATCCCTACGGATTTGCGAAGTCAGATGCTGACAGATAAACAAAATAGCGCCGTGGATTGTTGGCACCGTAGCGCAAGGCAAACGCACTCGGCTAGTTATCGAGAAGCCTGGGGTTCGGTGACGAAATACAATTTTTCGGTTGCAGTGTGTTAATTAAAGAAAAACGTGGAAAGAGCGATGATTTTGTCTATTTATTTACCTATCATCATGTGTTAATCCTCAGGGTTATTTGCAGTCAATTAGTACCCAATCTCAAATTACGGTGGGGCCAGTGATTTAAGCGCTGGCCTTGCGCGAGAACGGGATCCAGTTCCAGATGAGACATGGATGGCGCTCTTGCATTATGGCGCTGACCCATTTGCTACAAAGGAACGAGAGGCCCCAAACCAGAGACGGATGGTTGCTTATAGCCCTTAGGGTTGCTCATGATGGTCGATAAACCCAGAAATAAAACAAAGATTACAGTGGTTCAGAGATAGGGCATATTCGCAGCGTGTTTCTAGCCCATTGCCACTCTATATTCTCTGTTTTCGTGCTGATGTCTGGTATTCTGGTCTGTTCTATGATCCAGAACTTTCGTTTTTATTTGTCATAGTATTTCCCAGCATACATTTTGATGAGTTGCTTGACGATTAGTTTAATACACACAATGACACACAAACAGCTTCCGAAAAAAACAAGTGGTGAAATATTCGAAGAAATTCTGAAATCTGTTAGAAAAACAGAAGAGCAAACGAGAAATTTGAAAATTGTGAGTGAAAAATCGCCAAATACGAAAGAGGTATATCACGTTTAACACATTTTTTGCAAAAACGCGTTGTAACAAAGAAAGTTTTATACTTGTTCGAAATGCTTTATAAAATTTGTTGGTTTTTCGAGTGTATTGGTACGAACATCTCCGAAAAGTTGCCGAAATCATTATTCATCGGCTTTTTAGTCTGTCATGAAGTAACTTCCGGTTTCAATTCAGTTTAAGTGCACGAATTTATTGAATAACCGTTTTAAATAAAGAATGGAATGTGTGTTACACAAAAGTGAATTTTCTTGGGTGCATTCGAACATATCTCTCCAAAATCTCATGAATATTTTTTAGAGCAATATTTCAGGGAATACGCATTAACACCAGTCCTCCAAGACGCTGCTGGACCATTGTGGTATTTAAATATGTTCTCAGCTTTTTAATAGCTGAGAAGGATCTCTCTAGCGTCGCTGTTGCAACGGGAATAACAGTTAATACCGTTAGCAGACATTTGATGTTCAAGTAAAGCAAATCAGGACTTCGTCGGTCTGAACTGCACTAATGCATTCTATGGCAGATTCTGGAAAAGAATCTGTTTTTCTTCCTGCTTCACATTGGCTTGACGCTTCAGGGATGATGCGTTTCTTTCTGAAAAAGGCGACATCAAGAGTTTCAAGAAATACTGGGATTATTTTAAGAGGTTTAAAAGTACAAAAAATAGATAGACAGATGTGTATTTTTAGCAAGGTGAAAAAATACAGAAAATTAAAAATTTCGTCCCTTTCAGGGGAGGGCATGTGCCCCTGGGTTCCCCTCTGCTACTGCCCTTGCTCTGGATTTCAGTACTCGGTAACACCACCTATGTGTCGAAAAAGTCTTGACACCTACGACATATACTTGATGAGTGTCAAGGGCACTCGTCAAATACTACAGGCAATACGTTACGGAGGTCTGCCAGTGCACTGGGGTACGGAACGTGGTTTTCCAGACGTCGCTGTATAACGTCCCAGATGTTCTCAATAGGATTAAGGTCAGGAGATCTCATGTAACGATTCAATCCCATGATTTTCCAGTACCTGAAGCACGCTCCGGCACGGTGACCGGTTGCATTGTCATCGAGAAAACGGAATGCATATCCAATAGCAGCGTGAAACAGCGCCACAGTGGGTACAATGATCTCGTTCCGGTACACTGAAGCATTCATGTTGCCTTGAAAAATATACAAGGAAGTATGGCCATTAAAACACACTCCAGGCCAGACCAGAACTGACTACCGCTAGTAAAGGTGGACGGACTGCACATAGTGTGGTTCATTTCGTATGACAGATCTCCTCCACACGTGTTCTCGTGGAGTGTCAGAATAAAGAGTGAAACGGGATTCGTCTATGAAAAGTACATGACGCCACTCTGTATTTCATGTCATGTGCTGCTGGACCTAACTACATCTTTGACGACGGTGAGATGAAGTCAATGTTATACATCTCAGTGGCCTCTTTGATCTGAGTCCGTACTTGTGAAGACGGTTTCGTACCGTTTGAATACATACTGTGACATCAGAAGCAGCTCAAAGTGATTCCCGGTGTTGGCTACTGGTGATACTAGGCCTTCTCGGAGCACTTACTGTCTTGTCTCCTGGTGGTTATTCTCAGACGACCACTCCTAGGTCGATCTGCAATATTTCCATGCCGTAGAAATCATGTGTGTAGCCAACTTACTATACTTTGCAAAAATCCTACAGCAACAGCCAAATCGATCTGCCGTATACCTGCCTGTAACGTACCAACAGTCCTATTTCTATTGTCAATGCTTAAACGTTGTCTGGATATCACTTAAGGTTAGTCCCACACTGAAGGTAATACATTCAGCAAACTTCAAGACCAAGAGGTGAAACGACCCGTTTTCCACTTATCACTGGGTACTTTTATTGGAGCTCGCACGCCACGTGCTGTACTGTCATGATGCTAATTTGCATATGGCGTAGGTACCGACGCTGATAACCGATCTCTAGTAGTCGCTAAATTTGCCTATCACCATATTTTCGCCCACCCCCTTTTTTTTCGGTTGGGGTTTTAAGGACCACAATGAACAACTCAAGGGGCACAAGTGGCCTTGGAACCAGTGGCCAAATTAGGGGCAGTGGCCTTAAATTAGGGGCAGTCGCCCGTCTTTAATTTAAGGCCACTGGTTCCAGGGAAGGGAGAGAGCCAGGGCTGTAAGACAAACACAACATCCATGCCTCACGGGATTCGAACCCGGACCCATCTCGGAAGAATGGTCACAAGCCAGCGCTTAGACCACTGCGCCACCGGGGCGGTCTGTTTTCTCTTCGAAACCGCAGAATCCCTAACTTTTTGTCACTAGGGTAGAAAATCTCAATCGTTCGCCCCCCGTCTTTTCTTTTTTTTTTTTCACTCAAATGGAGTTCGCTGATTACATCAAAATATAGGTAGTGTCATTCTAGGTGATTATACTGATCCTGGATAACAGTAAACTGAATTCCAGAGACAAAATAAAAAACAATCCAAGAATTGGCATTAAGTATTTTTTATTCAGCAACATGATGATATACATACTGATCACCGATACTGGGATTTCCAGCTTCACAGTCAATCATTTTTTTGGGGGTGGGGGTAAAAGTACATACTATTATCATCATTAGCATCGTAGAAGCTAATACTGCAGCAGCGCCTTCACAGCACAGTTACAAAACTAACTTCTCATTTATACAGTATTCAATATACACAGTTCTGTTGTTTTGTTTTTAAAAAAGAAGTCATTTTGCGCATTGATGAGAAACAAGGCACTATGCCACAATATCTGGATCAAAACCACTGTACAATAATATTTCATCCAAGCAATAAATAAAAAAATGAGACATCGGTCAAAGGTTATCATACAGTGTACATGTAAATGCATACATGCGTTCAGCGCAACAACACAGAAACGTTTGCCTCTGCAAACTTTGCCAGTTTTTGGCTATCCAAGGATGAGAACTTAGTTCATTGACTCAGAGGGGAATGTTGAAGTCTTCAAGACTGTTTTACAGAGTTACATATGTTTGCTGACAACCACTCAAAATATCATTTGACATATAAATACAAGTTTTTTTTCTAAACAATGCTGACTTGGCATAAGATATTCTTAAACCAAATCATGGAAACTTCGCACCACACGTGATTGTTACAGTTCACATACAGTGTGCCCGAGCATTGGAGTTGTTAATATCTCATTTTAAGTACAATCGAAATGAAAAAGGCAGATTTCCGGGCAAGCTTGTTTTTTATGAGATTATGAAAACACGTGCAAGCTTTCTCCAGAGCTTCTCAAAGTATTTCGAGGTACAACAACTATTTTCGCAGAAACGGTCAGGTGTTTCTATAGGTAGCAGAACACGTAGAAATGAGCAAGAAATGCTGTTCACATTCATCTTAATCAGAAGAGTTCACAAGATAAAATATACATATGTAAATATCAATTCTATGTAATCTATCAGCATGAATGAATCTGGCGATGATATCTTGTCTTACAAATTTTTACTAAATTAAAAACAATATTCATAACAAATGACAGACCGTTTCATGTGCAACCTGGTGATTTATTACTGAAACTACGAATTTAGTGCAGCTTGAATTTTTTTTTTTTTTTTTTGTCATTTTATAGTGCAGGATCAGTTTTATGTACTGTACTGTGTTTCTTGTTTGTGACTTATATTGGTATTCGATTTGGCCTTCAGACTGAGTCTGAGGGAGAAAGAACCTCTTGTGTAATTTTGTGTTGTAGGTTGAAAAGCGAACACAACGAGCAGCAACTTAAGGTTATTTATCAAACAGGTGACGACAACACTGATAGTGAATGCATCACATGAAGCTAATTCTCTTGAAATTTCTCTCTGAATTTTTTTTTTTTTTTTTTTTTGCAAATGGAGGGTTCCTGGCGGGCATCTTTACCTTTTTTTTTTTCTTTTTTTGTTTGGAGGTTTAACGACCGCCGTGAGCAACTCAATGGGCTATAAGCAGTCGCCCGTCCCTAATTTAGGGTCACTGGTTCCAGGGAAGGGAAAGAGCCAGTGCCGTAAGACAAACACAACATCCATGCCTCGCCGGGATTCGAACCCGGACCCCTTCCGGACGAATGATCAGAGGCCATCGCTTAGACCACTGCGCCACCGGGGCGGCATCTTTACCTTACAGACGACAAAACAATATATTGGAAGTGAACATAACGTAGACCGTGCAACCTTCCCATCAACTGAGAAGACGAAGAAGAGGAATAAATGAGTTCCACTGAAGAAAACCAGAAAAACTGACGCCGAGAAATCGTATTTGCCGCTTATACAAAATACGGACGAACGATGTTTGGTCTGTTTGGTTTGAATACAACTCCCCATGCAGGTAATAGTTAGAAAAATGGATCATTAATGTCACAGTTTGCCAGGAGTAGTGGGTCTATCGTTTACCCGAATCATCATAGGAATACATAGTGTTTATGATTTCAACAGCGTTAAATCTGTATTTATCACAAGTATTTTTAATTAACTACTTTGTGTAGTTGTGTGGTATTGAAATTCCAGAAATGTTGAAGTTCCCCTACAGAAGTAAAAACACGTCAACTTTTTTTAGTTTAGAAGGAGACTAAAATTTAAAGTGCAGCTTTGTGTCGGACTAGCATTATTTCAATTCTTATGTTTTTTATTTGGGGCGAAAGCGTTTTGTATCGAAATGTCGGACAATTTATTCGATTGTTTAAAGCCCCAACAGACGAGAAACGATCCCTAATTCATCCTTTCATATCAACAGAAACTCCGGCAATGTAAGTTGTTTTTCATTACATGAGCGCGCCGCCATTTATGTATGTATAAATGGATGCGTGCATGAAACATTAACAATCACGCATAGGTAAATATTTCGTTTTTTTTTTTCAAAAATGAAATTATCCTACTTAAAAGAGTGGGAACATGAAATACAATGAGTGCCTACTACTCTATACAATACGCAAACATAAATATGCATATATGTTTATATACATATGCAATATACATGTATATTAAAATAGCATTCTTAAAAAAGCAATACTTCTGCCCCTTCCTCCCATACGAAAGCAGAGGTTGTGTGGAGTCATCGGCTCACATGTTGATCTCACCATCTGGTGTGAAGTGACATTAACGGGCGATTTTTGTTTCCAGAGTTGTACCACCTGATACGTACATCGTGGTATGAATTGTAGGACGTTGTGAAGAATGGTTCTATAGTCAACTGACGACAACTCACACAGCGGTACAACCATAGTGAAGCTCCTAAACGCATGCCTCATCAAAATCTCCAACTTAGGAAGATAATGGTCATTGTCTCATGGTCTAAAGCTAACGTAGCTCGCTACACTCCCGGAAGGACAGCTGCGCCAATGCGGAAGCGAGCTATTGTCGATAAATTGATATCGACATAACAAAATGAGTTATGCAATGCAATGAGGGTACATCAAAAATATTTTCCAACATTCTTTTGCTAGACATATTACATTGTTATGAATATTTTAACATATGCAAGTAAAGACATTGTTATGAATATTTTAAGTTTCATAACATTTACCTTTCATGTTTTCAAAAAAGTTCTGGCAGGTGGCAGCTCTACTCGCTCTTACGTCATTTAAACATAGCGTTCTCCTCGTATGTGTCCATGCCAGATGGGCAGTTCAACGAAGTTTTGTGAGATTTTTGTGGTTCACACGCAAGTTATGTTTAGTCTTCAACAAGTCAAGCAAGCGAGAAGTACAATAATTTTCACTAAGTATTGTACATCCATATCTGATTAGGCTATGGAATTCTAAACAGAGAGGAACAATGAAATTACACAATACTTCGTTTTTCAAACTGTCTCGACACAGAAAATAAAGACAATGTATTTGTGACACCGTAACAGCCAGTACAGTGCTGTGAACTAATATTATGAACATATTAAGATCATATTAAAGATTCATCTTTCATACGCATATTTCGACATGTTCCATATAATGTATCAAATGGAAAAGAACTTTAATGAAGACAATTTGAGTTTCCCTATTATATTTATACATTTTATGACAATTGTCGATTAATCCCTCTTAATTTACGCTTAAAACAACTGAAAGATTCGCAGTATAATTCTTTTTCGTGCACTTCACTCACCGGACACAAGACCAATAACTGAATGCCTTTTTGTTTTCGCTGCCTGTGTTCCCTAAGATGTTAATTCTGTTTAGGATCAATAACCATGCAGATGCAGCGCACATTCAAGTCTTGATGATCTTTATGCTGTCGGTATGAGAACTCCTAGTTTTAAAGAAACGCTTGAATTACACACATCACGTGTAAGCACCGGAGGTATTAGATAAACGCAGGAGCAGAGAAGTACGTCTGCTTTTCTTCTGTTTCAGTTTCATATCAGTATGCTACTTACGGGCAGACTAAAATCAAGGATTTTAAGTCAGAGTGTTTACATTGTTATATACGAAGAATGTTTTCCTTGCACTTAAACTCTTTAATGCTTGTAGAAGCAATATGAGTAGGAACACTGTAGGTAGTCTTTTTTGAAGGTTGCTTTTAGAGCTCTCCTAAAATGAATTAAAAATTAATGAAATGAATGATGACCGAATTTCTTTTTAGCTGTACATCAAACTAATTATGAGTTTCCACCACTCTAAGCCACATCCTAATTTATTCCATTTTATACTTTTAGTCATATCGAAATCATAGTAAAGATAAAAATTGCCGTGGATTATTCAACAAGCCATATTTTCTGCTATCAAATATTTTAATATCAACTGGTTTAATCTTTTGTTTCTCTACTCAAGTATTTCTACGCACTATCTACCTGCATTTTTTTCTTTTTTCACTTTTAGTTCCATGGACGGTAAAAAATATTTTTATTTTCATAAAAATATTTTTTGCCATAGATGTAATAAATAATTATTTTACTGTTTAGCAAAACTTCTGTACGCAGTGCGTATGCCCGGTGTGCGCACGGCAAAACCTTCACGACTCTGATTTCTTAAAAATTTGAAACCGAATCGCGCAGACTTTTTTTCTTTCTGAAATGACAATTTATCTTTTTCGTGAGAAAAAGCAACAAATTAAACTTTAATTTTTCTGTATTTCAAATTTGAATGAAAAGCGTTGAGATTGGCCACGGCACAAGAGGAAAGCCTACTGTGACGCATGATTTACTGTAAAGAAGTCCAACGCAAGAGCAGAGAAATTTTTGAAGTAAATGAGCGAAAACGTTATTATCACGCCATCAGTTCGAAAATGACACAACTCAGTTTTGATGACAGGGAATACGTTAAGGAAATTAGACGACGAAATCGGTGAACCCGTGAAATAATCATTTCAAAGAAATTCCCAGTAATCTATGCTGAAATGTGTAAGAGAGCTACAGGAGCTTCCAGCAAAGTCTGAATTTTGCGGTGGTTATCCTGGAACGTATCAGTGGAGACGCAACTTTCTTACAACGTGTTGCGATTTTTGATGTGACATCTTTCCGCACAAGTGATCTATGTAACCGTTGCGATATTCGAGTATGAATATTCGGTTGTACGATTATGGGCCAGTTTAGCGCCCGAAAGTTCATGCTTGTGGCGGCATCATGCATGACAAGGCAGCGTTGTGGGACCATTTTTCTGTAGTGTCCCCACTCAAGGGAGACAATTACTTGGACATGCTATCGTTTTGTAGGAATACCCAGTTGGACGAGATGCCTCTACGTGTTTTATAACAGGACTTCTACAGTGTGAATAACATGATTGCAATTTTCTCGATCAGACATTTCTAGTCCACTGTTTAGGCTAAACTCAGAGGACGTGACACCACTATCATTACTATATTTTTTGAGATGTTATGGTAATGCATTCATTCCAAACTTCAGTTGATAATGTCGCTGATCTTAGGCAGCGAATTAGAGATATCGGGAACTCTAAGAGTAGGTATTGTACAATATGCGTGGAAAGATATCGAATACCGACCTGATAAGTTGCGTTAACAAGCGTAGTTTATGCTGTAAAATGTTCTTAAAAATTCTTTAAGCTGCAGATGTACCTGAACCAAATGGTACCCAAAATTTTATGCGCTCCTCAAACAGAAATGTTCACATAGCGGTTGGATTTTACGAAAGCTACGACAAAACAATTTCTTTCCCCCTGTATCTCAGCAGTAACGATCATAAACCTGTCACAGGATATAAGAGCTCACTTTTAGTTCTCTATTTTGTGCTCCACAATCCAAGACCCTGGCATCATCCAACAAGTTAAAAGCAAGTGCCTTAGAGATCTTCTCTCCCCTTTCTTAGGTTTGTCGGTAATCAGAGAGAAATGGTTAGTGCCAATCATTTCCTTAAATGGCCGCTTTGAATAACAAAGGTAAGGGGAAAGCAACACTTTCTGATGCCCAGGTTCACTCATTCCAGCCGCGTTCAGTCCACTTCTTAGCCAGCGATTACATTCGTTCGAGCTGATTTCAGCCCATTTTGCTAACCCTGAGTTGATTAGTTCCAGCCGGTTAAATGGTTCAAAACAATCGTCATTCAATTAAAAAACGGGAATCATACTCCTTATCATTGTGCTTCAAGTTCAAAAAAGTCAAAGCTTTATTGTGGACTTGTTATATACTTTTGTGTGTGTAATTTACGTGTCCATGAAGCACAATATACAGGGTGTCCGACGATTCATTAAACACTGAAATCTATTTTTTTTTGTTTGGGGTTTAACTACTACCATGAGTAACTTTTAAGGCTATAAGCAGTTTCCCTTCCCTAATTTGGGGTAACTGCGCCTAGGGAATGAAGACAACGAGTGCCATAAAACAAACACACGAACCCGGGCCTATCTCGGAAGAATGGTCAGAAGAAGTGAAATATCTTTTGATCTAATGAGATACCGAGACGCAACAAAAAACAACAGGAAGAAGGGAACAGAGGCTACCAGTGATTGCGGAATTTACATCCCCCCCCGTGTTTACGGAGGAGAAGATGGAGGTAAAAGGAAGCGAAATCCTCCGTTAATTTTGTTTAATGCAAAATTCATTTCAAATGACATCGTGCGTGAAAGCTGAATCATTATCGAAACAGAATTGAATTTCACTAAAAGGTGAAACGGAGGGGTTTCAAATTTAACGTAAATCTAAATCTTCCTTGGCCCAAAATATCAAACAGTAACCAGTAACCACCCAAGAAAAACACTACACTACAGAAGGAGTTTCTTATTAAAACCGCACCAGAATAAAGATATAAAATGCAAAGTGATGCTCTCAGCACGTATGGGAAAACCTGTGGTTTAAACAGGGAGGCGCGCCGCCCCATTATTATAGTCTCTTAAAAAAACACTTGGATGCCTACTTTATTAAAAAAAAAGTCTATATAGTCTCTTAAAAAATTATAGTCTCTTAAAAAAACACTTGGATGCCTACTTTATCTTAAAAAAACACTTGGATGCTCACTTTATTGGCTCATGGATGCCAATCCATCCTAATGAATGGATTGGCACCCATGAGCCAATAAAGTGACCTCCTAAATCGCCAGAATTGACAACATTAGATTTTCTGTGGAGTAATTTAAAAACCGTTGTTTTTTCGAATAAACTGTATACAATGGACGAATGACAGCACTGATTTCAAGATTCGAGCTATGATTACAGAACAATGGCAGTCACTTCTAACATCTAATCTAATGTAGGTGCAAAGCATTATCTTCTTTTGTGTTCTGCTGTCGCGTACAAGAGCTTCTCTACTATACAACAAATCTGATGTTTGCTATTGTGGTAACCAATGTCGCATTTAATGATTTTCGTTTCTGTTGGCAAAATCTTACTACCATTTTTTTTTCATGTTTCCATAGTATATATACTTTAATGAATCATTCGCGTTTCGTTTGAAAGTTTAGTTTGTAAGCAATGAGGAATGTACGTTAAATTCTGATTCTGAAGCAAATGCGACACTGCTCTTTTTGACGATATCTTATCAGAGATGTTACAATGAAAATGATCTGCCATTGAAAGCAATCTCATACTAGTGAGAAACTTGTTATAAAGCAAAAGTCAGCTTATTGAATGCCTATTAACAATAAATAAATATTACTGTAAACAATGCAAATGTATTATGTAAAACAATACCAATCGCATGCTTCTATACTTTTACTCCGTATATAATCAGAAACTAAACCTGCATGCGTTGAAAATTATCTTTTTAACGTTAAAGTAATTGGGAAGCCCCAGTTCCAATGTCCAATGTTCATTTTCTGACTGTATTCCTGTATATTTACAATGAACAATTCCTTCTTTAATGAGGAGCTTATAACGGGAAGGTTTTTTATGTGAGAGCAAAACACAACAGGGGAAAATTTTGCAGCTACATGAAATTAGATGTTCAGAGTAACTACCATGTTTCTAAAGATACAGTTCGAATCTTGAGATCACTGTTTTATGTGTAGCTGAATGTACAATTCTGGGATGTAATCTACCATATTCTGAAAGTACTCTTTATCGCAGTTCGTGAATTTTGTAATACTTTGCTGGATTTCAGTTATGTTTTGATAATGATCTCTTTGTAATAAAGGTTTTCACATACGATATTGTTTGACATAACTCTTCCATTGAAAAAGAAATTAGGACGGGAATTTTTATAAACGAGATGTAACATTTTCAATCATTATTTGCCTCGGTTCACTTGTGTCTACAGCTTTTTGTTGCATCGCAATGTCTTTATTAGATCAAGAGATATACAGTATAACGTAACCCTTCTTACGTTATGTAAGATTTCCGGGTGAATAGATGTTAAACAAAGGGTAAAAGCGACGCAACTAATTGTACCGGATAGCTCAAATTAAGGTTTTACGGCCAGACGAAACATATACAGAAGTCCAATTTACGTCAACTTTTTATTGGTCCAGCAACATTAGACGAAATCCAAAATATAGCACAGAGAGCTATACATACACTTCACATACCTTAATTATCTGTCGTATAATCTACACTGCTGGCCACTCAAAATGCAACACCAAGAAAGACACGAGATAGCAAAGCCAGATTTACTGGACACATAACAACAGATACAAAGATGAAACGATTAAGCTTACAAGCCCGTGCGACTTGCGGAACACGCAGACATCAATAGTTCATGTGGCCCCCATGGCTGGCAATAACGGCCGCTACACGCCGCGGCTTTGAAAGAAAGAGGCTTTCGATGTGGGCTTGGGGTATGTCGGTCCAGGCTGCTACCACACGTTGCCACAGTTCATCAGGCGTAGCCGCGGGTGGTGCTTGCCGGCCATTCGGTTGCCGATCAGCGACCAGACGTGTTCGATGGGCGACATACCGGGAGAACAGGCAGGCCACGGCAGCAGTGACACCTGCTGGGCCGCGAAGAATTGTTGCACGATGCGTGCCACGTGCGGGCGTGCATGTCCTGTTGAAACGTGGCTGCTGGCAGGTCCTGCAGTTAAGGGAGGACTACAGGCACCAAAACATCAGAGATGTAGCAGTGGCTGTTGAGTGTACCAGCGATGCGTACCAGAGGGGTGCGAGTGTCATATCCAATTGCGCCCCAAACCATAACGCCAGGCGACGGACTGGTATGAAGATGCATAATGCAGGTGTCATACAGTCTCTCGCCGCGGTGCCGCCACACGCGGATCCGACCATCGTGGTGTTGCAGGCAGAAGTGGGATTCATCGGAGAAGACAATGTCGTGCCATTCCGTAGTCCAGGTGCGGCGTTCAACGGCCCACTGCCGCCGCACTCGCCGGTGGTGTAACGTCAATGTTAATCGAAGCAATGGGCGCAGTGCGACAAGTCCCCGCTCCTGCAAACGACGTCGAACGATACGTGCTGACACAGGTTGTTGCGCAACACACCCTAATTCCTGCGCTAACGTTCGTGATGTGGAGGTGCGAGCCGTCAATGCCCGCCGCACGACATGCCGGTCCTCTCATTCGGTGGTGTGCCGCGGCTGCGGCAATCGCTCACGTCGGTCCGTCCGTCCCTCCTGCACCCACCGTATCCATACTCGCCTCAATGTGGCTGGATGTCGTCCCACACAGGCGCCGATGTCTCGGTACGATGAACCGCTGTCGCGATAAGCCACTATTCGTCCTCTGTCGAACTCCGAAACGTGCTGGAATGACTGCCGTATTCTGCGACGAGGCATCAGGAAGCTTTCCACGCACAGGTCCGGTAGCACAACACACTTCCACTACTTACACCACGCCTTCTGTGCACCCTTCTTATAGTGCTTCTCGGTGGCGTGCCAGGCGCACATGATTTGCATATGTCCTGCAATGCTAATTGTTTGTAAGTCCTCTCGCGGGCGCCAATCGGATGCTTCCTTCTTGGTGTTGTATTTTGGGTGACCAGCAGTGTAGCTTAACAACGATCGAACATCTTCAAACAACAAAGCAGATCAGATCAGATCATGGGTAGAGGATTTTAGGAAGGGAGTGTCTGACCCCAGGTCTTAAACAACTCTTAGAAATAGGAAGCTAAGAGATTTGGGCTAGAATGCCCGATAGGAAAGTGACACCGAAGCGATGCAGAAAGGGGGAAGATGACGCCCTTATTTATTATCGGGGGGCCAGTACCCGGGGTCCGACGGTTTAACGTGCCCATCCGACGCACGGCGAATATTTAGTGGTTCGAGCGTTCGTACCTGTCTGGGATCGAACCTGAGGTCTTCTCCATGGCAGTCTGGAACGCTGACCACTAGGCCACCCGCGGCCTACACAACAAGCAACTGCTGCATCTTCTTTTTATCTAACGTTCTTATCACATACATACGTCACTCTTGTTCCGACCTCAGATTGTTGCCAACATTAATCTCGTTTGAGGTAAATTACATAACGTTAAGGTTTGAACATGTCTAAGAGAACGAACTCAAATTTACATAGAAAAAGAAACTGAAAAGGAAAGTTAAAATAGAATATACGTTAGAGATATTTTAATATCTAATGAATCGTCGGAGACCTTGTATATATATTTACACTGCCTCTGCAATTTGTTAGGACAGCCTTCATAGTATATCTACGAAAAATAACTGTTACAGAGATTTTATACGGGGTTTTAGGATTTCATATAAAATCTCAAAATGCAAATTTTATTCCATCTCGTGCTCCACATCCTTTGTCTCCACAAAGCGTGAGAGAAATTTCTCAGAGTCAGTTCCCCATTAGACACCGGATGCACGGTTATTTACTAAGACGACATTTTGTCTATACGTAGTATTTGCACTTTGTATGTTGAATGGAGATTAACTCTATCGCGCCTCTTTTGATGTTTTTCAGGTTTCAATTTCAATGGTGCCGACAAATGCACTAGCCCTCACATTTTACTTTGAGGCTTAAGATTTACCGAGGGCGGTGGGTGTGGTTCCTTCTAACGGGGAATTTTAGGATATGCTTATGGACATTTCTTGGAGACAAGGGAAGTAGGCGAAGGGGAATTGTCTCTAGGTTTAGGAATCAAGCGGTCACGGAAAAGGACGACGAGGTGATTACCCCAGGGTTAGCTGGGAGGTCTGAGGTGGACCGGGAGGTCGGGGGATTTCACGGAGCGCGAGAGATGATCGAAATCGAGAGAGTTAGAAAATAAAACACAGCTAACGGACAACCTTCGCAGGCAATTAGACGAAGAAAATAATAAAAGTTTCTTAGACATACTACTTCTGTCCAGTTGTGCTCGAAGCTACCTTTTAAATAAAGAGACTTTGTATCCTTTGGATTTCTTGTTTGGACGGTTTTGCTCACTTGTCCCATATTCTTACATCTTGGGGCTCTTATGGTATGATTTGAGTCGATGTGGAGCACTTCTACATGACGTTACATTCGTAAAACCGTCTCGTCCTTAATTTTTGCGCGCCAGTGTAGCATGCTGACATGTGTTCAGTTTTATTCGGTTATAGCACAAGAGCAGTCATGCGGGGTTGTTTGTTTAGAGTACATGGACTGGACATATGTTCAGTTTTATCTATCACGTGTTACCTACTGATTTATCTTCCAGCATTTGAAAATCCCAGGAGATATAAAGAAAACAGTGTAAACCTATATGATACAGAGATGATCAATAAATAACTTCCGATGACCTTTGGCTGCAGATTAGAGAAATGTAAATCGGTGTCTTCCAAAGCCATTACACTTTCCCTACTAGAGCACGATGTTTGACACAGGAGTTTGAATAAAAAGACAACGTGCTGGAGACAGGTTCAAGTGAAAATGACGCCCCACCTGGAAATATGATCTCACTGGGAGGTACGTTCTGTAATCAGGTTACCCCAGCCCATCGTGAACGATATGACTAGCACTAGCGAAAGAAACCTTTGCATTTGCAGCAATGTGACACAAAGTCACCCATCTGTCTTCTTACACTTGATCTTCCACACAGACGCCACGGAAAATAGTTTGTGTCTGCTGTTGATATTGAAGATTTGCCAATGAGTTTTTCATCCGTTGACGGATGAGAAACGTAGAACACTTTCTGACACGTTCCGACAGCTCACGACTCTAGGACCATGGACTTTTTGCAGTTAGCGATGGATCTCCGGTGCCGGCATTTTCCGTCCGGGATATCCTGGACGACCATTTGCTCCTGTTTGTGCGTCTTCAACATCCCACTGGGGACCTCCTGCAACAAGACAATGCACCGTTGCACCGCTCTCCAATTGTCTGAGAATGGTTGGATGAACACTCCACCGACGTGACCTCGCTTCCTTGGCCAGCTTGGTCACCTGACCTCAATCCCATCGAGCACATCTGGGATGCCATCGAGAGAGATGTTCGAGGCTCTGACTCCCCTCCATCAAATCTTCGTGAACTGTGGGAGCTTGTTCAGGGTCGTGGATCCGTATGGCTTCCCAACGCTTCCGGTGTCTTGTCGAGTCCATGCTGAGACGAATCGCCGCCGTCATAAGGGCGAAAGGTGGTGCTACACGTTACTAGACTGGTATCTAATTCAATTGCTCTTCAGTATATATATATATATAGATAAACACACACATATATAACCCTCCTTTGTTTTACTGATGACTTAGTAAATTTTTTGGTTTTCACTTAGCCCTTCAGTGCTTTGCATAGTATAATTCAGGAACTTGCTGATAAGAGTAAAAAACTTTCAAATAACAAAATTCATGTACAATGCTTTCGCAAGAAATTACGATTTAGAGACCGATGGGGAAAATCTATATACAACCGATACCTACGTTTACCCTGGGCAAGAGATATCAAGCAAAGGCCACCCTAATGAAGAAATTAATCGGCGCATAAAACTTGGCTGGAGAGCATTTGGAAGAAACTGTACAGTTTTCAAGAGAAATATACTATTACGCCTTAAAAGAATCAATGCATTGTTCCAGTTCTTACGCATGGAGCAGAGACATGGAACTTAGCTAAAAACAGACATGTCGTAGCTACAGACAACTTAAAGAAGCATGTAGAGATGCATGCTTAGTGTAACCAGAAAAGACATGAAGAGGAACTCGTGGATCAGAAAAATGACAAAAGTGGAAGACATCATGATTAAAGTAAAATCCCTGATATGGCAATGGGCTGGATATTTTGTAAGGAGAACGGATCCCCCATGGACAACTCAAATATTAGACTGGTTGATTGATTGGAGGTTTAACGACCACCGTGAGCAACTCAATGGGCTAGAAGCAGTAGCCCGTCCATAATTTAGGGACACTGGCTCCAGGAAAGGGAAAGAGCCAGTGCCGTACGACAAGCACAACATCCATGCATCACGTGATTCGAACCCAGGCTCATTTCTGATGAATGCTCATATAAGCCAGCGCTTAGACCACTGCGCCATCCGGAACGTCAATGTTAGACTGGATACGAAGACACACAAAAAAAAAAAAAAAAATCCAGAAGAAGACCACATGGGAGATGGGTGGATGAAATTCGAAAGCATACTGGAGTGACATGGATGAGATAGGGTCAAGACAGATAGTTGTGGAATATATGTATATATATACACAATAGTCAACATTTAAAAACCAAGATAAAAACTAAATAAAAACAAATAAATGAGATATAAAACCTAGTAACGCACAGCTGCCGACCCAAAAGGGCCGCGGGTGGCCTATTGGTCAACGTTCGTGACTGCCACGGAGAAAACCTCAGGTTCGATCACATGCAGGTTCGAACGCTCGAACCACTAAATATCCGCCGTGCGTCGGATGGGCACGTTAAGCCGTCGGACCCCGGGTACTGGCCACCCATATATAATACATCGTCGGACCCCGGGTACTGACCCCCCTTATATAATACATAAGGGCGTCTTCCTCCCCCTTTCTACCTCGCTTCCGTGTCACTTTCCTATCGGGCACTCTAGCCCAAATCTCCTAGCTTCCTATTTCTAAGGGTTGTTTAAGACCTGGGGTCACACATTCCCTTCCTAAATTTCTCTACATCTGATCTGATCTGATCTGATTTGCGGACCCAAAATCATATCCACACATTGATACACTAAAACCCTCGAGTGCACAACTCCAATGCACACACCATAAAACAAACCCAAACACCAGCAACATCTCCCAAAACACCCAATGCACACAGACAAGCAAACATCCGAGGCCCCCACAACCCCTGAAAGAACACAGGCACACACGAACAAAACTAAGGTGCAGAACAATGAAAATGCCGACTCACGGAACGCAAGAAATCAACGCAGTCTTCTTCATCTTTCTGTACCTTAGTTTTGTTCGTGTGTGCCTGTGTTCCTTCGGGGTGTTGTGGGCGCCTAGGATGTTTGTTTGTCTGTGTGCTTTGGGTGTTTTTGGAGGTGTTGCTGGTGCTTGGGTTTGGTTTTGTTATGTGTGCATTGGAGTTGCACTTGAGGGTTTTAGTGAATCAATATATATACACTGAAGTGCCAGAAAAACTGGTATAGACGAGCTTATGCAAAATACATAGCAACGTCACCTATGCGCGTACTAGGTTGCGTCCGTTAGTGCGTATATAAAGCGATAGACATCCTTTCCAGCTGTTTTTGGCATGAGAATGACAGGTAATAACGATTTAAGCGATGTTCAACGTGGTGTCATAGTTGGCGCTCGTGAGATGGGCCATAGTATTTCGAAGGTAGAAACGAAGTTCGGATTTTCACGGACGACCATTGCAAGGGTGTACCGTGACTACAAGAATTCTGGAAAAACCTCCAACCTACGATACCAGTGTGGCCGTCAAAAGACATTGGGTGAACGTGACCCTCGTCGGCTGTCAAGAATCGTTTCACGCGATAGGCGTGCAACACTCTCGCAGCTATAATCGGAATTCAATGCTGGAGCCTCAACAAGCATCAACGTCCGGACTGTGCAACGTACCCTGCACGATATGGGCTTTGGGAGCCAAAGCCCAACTCGAGTCCCCTTGATGGATACACGACACAGAGCTATGCGCGTTGCTTCCGCACGGCAACACCGCCAGTGGACACTTGATGACTGGAAACATGTAACCTGGTCTGACGAGTCGCGTTTTCAACTCTATCGGGCAGATGGAAGGATTCGTGTGTGACGCAAACCCCATGAAGCCATGGATATCGCCTGTCAACAGGGAACTGTACCGGCTGGTGGGGGTGCCCGTAATGGTATGGGGTGTGTTTAGCTGGACTTCACTGGGACCCCTGGTACGTCTACAAACGTCTGTGACCGGCCAACGCATCCTTTCTGACAAGGTACACCCATTCATGTCCTGCACTCATGGTGATGGGTTGGGCCTGTTCCAACAGCACAATGCACCTCCACACAAGTGTCGGGACGCCACATTATGGTTAGAGGAGCATTCATCTGAGTTTGGGGTGTTGCCAGTCCCACCCAAGTCCCCAGATCTGAAAGTGATAGAAAACATTTGGGACGCCATGCAACGCGCCATCGAACACAGGAATCCGAGACCTCGGAATGCACCCTAATTGTGAAACGCTCTGCAGGAAGTATGGTGCGCATTGCATACAGCATATTTCCAGAAGCTAGTGGAGTCCATGCCCCGTCGTATTTCTGTAGTCATGCGCTCCCGTGGGGACCCTACCAAGTATCAGACTGGTGTACCAGTTTTTCTGGCACTTCAGTGTATATATATATATATGTATATACATATATATACACACTATATAGATACGTATTCAATGAAACCCGAACGAACGGGAAAACTCCAAAGCAATCAGGACCCAAGTACGAACTATAATGGCAGAGGCCAATAAATGTAATACAAAAGTCCTAAACAAAAATAAAATAACAAGAAAACAAAAAGCTTCAGCGAAAACACAAAAGACCTCTGACCTTCAACTCCTGGGGTGAGACCGAGCACTAATCTCCAGAAACCCTGGAAATATGTTTCCCCTGGAGTTGCAGGTCAGAGGTCTTTTGTGCTTTCGCTTAAGCTTTTGTCTTTTTTGCTATTTTATTTTTGTTTAGGACTCTTGTATTACATTTATTGGGGCCTCTGCCATTATAGTTCGTACTTGGGTCCTGATTGATTTGAAGTTTTCGTGTTTGTTCGTGTTTTGTTGAATGCGTATCTATTGTATGTGTAATGATGTGGTTAATGGTTTGCTGCTTGGCGCGTCCTTACTTGCATCCTACACAGGGCTGCCAGCCTATCACACCCAAGAAAATAGTTGCTTTATTAGCCACTAATGGTAAAAATAGTAGCCTAAATAGTAGCCACTAATGGTAAAAATAGTAGCCTAAATAGTAGCCACTAATGGTAAAAATAGTATCCTAAATAGTAGCCTTAACAACTTATGTTAAAGACTAAAATAGTTGCCAAAAAAAGTGTACGAGTTTTCGAATGTAAGTGCTCCACACCAAAAAAAAAAAAAATTGTTAATTTTTTTTATTTATTTCAAACCATGCTGACAAAATTTGCACATGTTCACATTTTGGTGGGGAAAAAAATTATATATATATACACACACATCCATACACTACAAAAAGGACGTCTTAAGTTTCAATATAATGCTACTCAAGACACTCAGAACTATGAAGGTTATGGAAATTAACCCCCCTCCCCCCAAAAAAATATTCAATTATATATCAAAAACTACCCTGATACAAACTTTGGAATTACAAAACATTTCCTTCTTTGTCATTGTTCTGGAGGTCAGATGTTCTCATCTGTATCAAGCCAGTACGGAGAGCTTTCTTCTGCGTTGTGGTTGGTAAAAAATATAAGATTTTCCAAGTGGGCTTCATACACTGTGTTGAAAAAATTGTTGTGTATTTCTTCTTTCAAAGGCCATAGTTGTGGTCATTCAGTGTTTTGATGATCACTTGTTTTGTTCTGTACATATAATAATCGTAGTTGCCTGATATGAGGTATATTAAGAATTTCATTCGAATAGATGAACATTTGGAAATATTTCAAACTTGTCTTTTGTACAGCTATGACAATGAATATCAAACACTGTGAATGTGTTTAGTATGGAACAAAAACACGAAGCCTAGAACTATAAAAATGAAAACTTGCAGTTTATTATCATCAGGAATGGAATGGGTATAGTGCAATCTCCCTATTCAATAAAACTCTAACTCATAAGTAATAATAATAATAGTGCTTAACATGATTTTGAAATTTGTTATAAAAGAGTACATTTTATTTTGATTCCTGTATTTGAAAGGTAAACGTGAAAAACCCATCTGAAACGTCTTCATTTCATTAGGGCATGGACAACTGTCTTACGATTCAAGCTCAAGTCTGTGTAGGTCAGGCAGTGTTAGAATTAAAAATAAATCGTCTACTGGCCCAGCAGACCACTAGAATTTGCAAACCACTGGTCCACCAAAATGCCCGCTGGGCCGTAAATAAATTAAAAAAGAAGGCGTTTATAATATATGCAGAAAATAACGTATCATTTTAATGGAATTATCTCCAGTATTTGTTTTTAAAACATCTAATTTGAAAGTGCAACTGAAAGGACAAAGAATGTTTCCAGAATAAAATTCCGATGGATTGGCGATATAATAGAGTAAGAGTGCATTCCCGATCTGTTTTTAAGTAAGAAAGAACAAGGAGACACCAAGGGTACAAAAAATTCTTATATATTAGCAGCCTTTTTTTATATGTTTTATTGTTTAGGGTTTAGCTTCTTTTCCCTTATTTTAGTCTTATTGCTCATCCCACCTACTTTTCCATGAAGTTAGTTTTAGTTCTCCATTAAACACTGTTTCATGTGATGCTCTTTTGCAAAAACTGCCTTCCCGCATCCAATTGACCTCCCCCGCTAGTGTGTTTTTTGGGCCAGAAACAAAAGCTGGTTTGTGTCTGGTGTCAGAATTTGCTGCATTCACTAGGGTGGGCGAAAATAAGAAAAAACGGCTGTTGTCATTACAAGACAAGGACTGAGAAACTGCCTTTCTGTATTTTTTTTTCTTCTGCTCTTTACAAATCATGAGTGATTAAAAAATAGCTGTTGTCCTTTAGCATTTCACGAAACTATCACTAGTTTGCAGCCTGAAAAGAAAACCGTAGAGCAAAGTAAAAGAAATAGAAATTCATTTTTTAACTTGTGACAACTTAGAAAAAAAAACTTACTGGCCATCTGGGTCGGTAAATACAACAGTTCAGTGGTCTGACAGAAGTTTTACTGGCCAATGGCTAGCGGTCCACTGGGTAATTCGAACGCTGTCAGGTATAATTGATATTTAACATTACACTGATATACACCTGCCTTAATAATGTTACAGTCATTCTTCACACTGTCCTTGATGCTTTTGAGACCAATATAAAGAAATTACTTTATCCTGTAAAATTATTCCAACTCATAATTACAGAAATAAGAAAACAAAAAACTTGACTTTCTTCTAATTTGGGTTACTTTTATAACAGTAGACAGTTAAAATCCCTAGATGTTAACCATAATCGATTTTCAAAGCTTTAACAACAGTAAAACTAAGATTATCCTTACACCCACTGATGACAATAATAAAACCAAAGCTAAATTTTTTGAAATGATTAACTTTTATATGATGACCCCCCCATATGTATAAACAAGCAGTTTTTTATCATTTAGCAATTTTTGTGGGGGAGGGGGGAGCCCTCTTTAAACTTTACATTATTCTTATACCATGGCAGCAATTTGGAGGAGTTATACGCCGTAAATTATTTCAAAAGATTGAGTGTGAATTTATACCACTGCCATCAGTGCATATAAGGGTAGGCTTAACAAAGAAGCTTCCTCATTAACCTTAAATTCATTCCTTTTTTGAGGTTGTGACGTATATTCTAAATTAACTTTCCTTTTTAGTTTTTTTCCCTATGTAAATCTTGAGTTTATTCTCAGTTATACTTCACTCTTAACGTAATATCTTTTCTCTCAAACGAATACTGTTGGCAACATAATTGAGGTTGAATGAACGTAACGTATGCCTGATTTGATAAGAACGAGAGATAAAAACGACGACTAAACTGTTGCTTGGGGAGCGTTGTAAAGCGAGCGTTGTTAAAGAGAGCGTTGCTTGGAGAAGTGTTGCAAGTTGAGCGTTGTGTTGTTGAGCGTTGTGTTAAGAGCTGTGGGGTGTGTGGAGAGTTTAGTGCATTTGCTACATCCTGAATAAAGCATCTTTTCCGTAAGTTTGACTTCTGTTGTTTACATGTTTCGTCTGGCCGTTAAGGTGTAAATTAGGAACTATTTCATCTTATGGTTATGTTTTTTAAAATAACGTAGAAGTACGAAAAGACTTCTACGTCATAAGGTTTTCTGCATAAATGCATCAATTAGAGAGAATTTTCCTTTATGAACTACCCTAATCATTTTTAATGATTCAAGTTCATGCTGTCTTTCCTTTTGTCGGAGTTTCTCTGCTCCTTCTAGAATGCCATGTGCAACTCGTATTGCAGGTATGTTTTCTTTTTTTAATGTTTTAATGTTTGCTTTAGTCTCTCACTGGCTTCTTTAAGCACAGAGTTTGATGATTCTTGTACTTCTCTTTTTTCTTGAACAAGAATTTTTATCTTGTTTTTCATGTTTTCTAAAGTTTGCTTTCTGCTCTTCAAATCCTTCATTTAGCAATTCTTGTTTCAATCTCTCAGCACTTTCTTTCTCTGCTTTCAGTTGCTGTTCCTTTAATCTCTGCTCCTCTTCCAAATGGTTGCTATATGACCCATGTGCATTAATTGCTAATTTTATTAGTTCTTTGGTTATTAGCACCTTTGCAACTTGGTTGTTATACGTTTTTAATGCATCTCGAAATGTTAGTCTCTCATTCAACGTCTTCTCAGACATAGATGCCTTCTCATCTGAATTTTTTCCATGACTCACTTATAAACGTGGAAAGAGCGATGGCTTCTATTTGATGTTCCTAATCCACGTCAGCTGTGTATTTATTATTCATTCCCCTTCTAGTTATTTGTTCAGTTGCTGCTGTTCATCTTTGGTGAATCCCCAGCATTGTGCAAGGCTCCAAAGAAGCAGGTGGTTTGGCAGTTAGTCGTATGTGAGTCTGGAGAATTTCGAGGCCACTGTGGTGCTGTGGAAGCATGTCCGGGGCGCAACGGGAAAACCCTGAGTTCGATTCCCGGTGGCGGCCGATGAGAATTTTTCCGTGACTCACTTATAAACGTGGAAAGAGTGATGACTTCTATTTTATGAAAGAACTCTTCGTGATACAGAAGAACCTCTCTCTACATCAAAGTTGCCATGTGATAAAGCAAGGCATGCTTTCACAACTTTAGCCAAAGATGGATATTTCCAGTCTCCAAATGTCTTTTGATACAATATGTCTCTCCAAAAATGATCAATCCCAATTTCGCTGTTTGGAATAAATTCTTATACATACAAGTACATTTATACCTTGACCCACGTGACTAGAGGAACGACCTACTCAAATGACAAAAAGCACAGTCTCGTTATTTGTAACAGATACGCACAAATGCCTCACCATGTGTTTTTTCAATTACCACTTAATTTTTTTCGTTATGAACAATTCCTAATTTCTATTAAACAGTTTGTAGATAATGTAAAGTGAGTTTAAATGTCTGTTGGCGAAAACGTGCATTTTCAGTGTCATTCGGGAAATAAAGCTGTAAAAACAATCACGCAAATTTATTTCAATGAACATATCATTTATGAAATTTTAGGTACAAAATTTTCGTCTTGGAATTGATACATTTAACTGCAAATAAACTTCAGTAAGAACAGAAAACAACAGTTTAATATGGCGAAGGCAAGATACGTGCTTGCTCCTGGCACTGCCATACGGCAATTTCTGCCGTATTCCAAACAGAAAAACGGGACACTTTTTCGGCGGAATATCTTGATTTGAGTAGGTCGTTTCTTTAATCACATGTCGGTCTAGTCTATACTTGCCATTGAGTTTCCTCCATCATATTTGCAATAAAGCTGAAAGCAATAAACTGAACAAGATATATCGATAACGATTCGCATGGTTCATACGCTTTTTCAATCACAAAATCCCAGGACTTTTCCAAGACATGCGATCCAAATGATCTTACTTAAAATGTAGTGAAATCATACGTGTGTTCAATTTGTAACCTACAACAAACAACTTCCTACACGGTTGGGCAAACTTTATATAGAATGCAGAATGTTAAAAATGATGTCTGCTGCAGCTCATCAGAATCACAGATAAATACTGAAATACCAAAACGATCACTGAAAATGTGACCAGATTTAATATCTACTAAACTTTTATATACAGTACACTACACTGATTTTGAGAAACTTTTATTTTTCTACTTTGTCTTTAGTTCAATTATTATTGAAGCAAATTACAGAATAAAAAACCCGCCCATGAAACTCAAAAATACATAGGTATGTGGCATTTCTTTTGAAATGCTTTCATATACCACACAATCAATACATAAAATACTATTTGTATTTAATTATTTTGAAATAATGCTTACATTGGAAATTTAAAAGTAAGGAAAGGTGAAATATCTAGAACTTTTTCAAAGGACCAAAGGGATTGTTATTTCTTAAACACATAATCATGGGAGCAAGTATTTGCGTTACATTTTATTTATGGAAGGAATTTTCAACATAATATCAAATTCTGTAGCTATGTTTTAAATGTTTACTCGCCAGCAAACAAAGTATGCACAAAAATTTCCAACGTGAAATGAAAGAGAATAAAGGGAAATCCTTATGTTCAAGGGCTATGTGCAATAGCATTCATTAATCATGGCAATTTAACTGGACATGATTAAAAAACTAATTATAGAAGCTCATAAAATACTAAGAAACAACTAGATTTAAGTTTCTGATATTAGAAACCAATCTGACTTTATGGCAAATATTTATATAAAGCATTCAATACAAAATATCCCCCCCCTTCCACACGCACAAAATCAGCTATTTACTTCCACTAGTGGCTAAAAAATATGTTACGAAAATCAACAAATGGCGCAAAAAACGTTTCCCATAGCAGAAGAAAGGTAGGTACTAGAGGCAAAAATATTTTCAAATCGATCACTTAAAAGGAGATATATAGAAGGAAACATGATATAACTATGCGTTTCAGCAGAAGAATTTTGCATAATGGAAACAGGAGAAAAGCATTCTTCATAGCAAAAGCTATGCTAAGGAAAAAGAACTTTTCAAATGCAAGAAAAACGTTTGACCTTTACAACCCCTAGGGGGAAAGTTGTACATTATTTGAAGAGGATCTTCTTATTGTAGCAAAAACCTTATTTACTCTCCATCTTTATTATAGCGAATGGCATACAATAAAAAAATAAATTTCTCAATAGGGTTTTTACGGGCAGAGATAGCCTGCAAACAGAAGTACACAAACACTACCTAGCGGCAGAATTGTGAACCAGAAACCTCCTCGAACACAAACCTAAAGTGTTCCATAAGGTAAATGGTATCTGGTGTTAAAATAATTTTTTAAATCGGACATATGGAAGTACAGGTATTAAGAAAAATAGATTAAATATTTGCGCCCGCTAGCGGTGAAATTTTGAAATATTTTGTGAAGAAAATACAAATAAGGAGTTTTCATACTTAGGTATCAGATCGAAAGAGAATATTTTTCAGTCGGGTTTTCAGTCTGCAGATATTGCTGTAAAAGGAAATGTGAGCTTATGCACTCTCTAGTGGCACACTTGTGCGTTAAGAAATATTTGAAATTTTATGAGAAACATTTTGCACCGAAAATGCTCTCCAACAAAGAAAGAATTTTTCAAATCGGACTCCTAGAAACAGAGATATGGACAATAATAAGATATACCGTACGCCCCCTGGTAGAAAAAATGTTCAAAATTATTTTAAGCAGGAGGTATTCTCAAAAAGTTTTCCGAGTTGAGCGGTATCGGTTCACGGAAGAATTTTTTCAATCGAGTTTCCTTCTTAGATTTTGTTGCAAATACATCAGAAGCCAAAATAAACACGTTCGCCCCCTGGTGGCCAAACCATTCTTTACCAGAAATGAGAATTTTTATGTAAAACATTTCAGCCTCAAGAGCTGTATCTGACTCAGGAAGAATTTTTCCAATCGGACTTTTAGAAGCGGAGATGTTGGGAAAATCGCGATTTACCTTTACGCCCCCTAGCGGAAAATTTATGCATTATTTGAAAAAGGGACACTAACTAAAATAATCTTCGTTATAAATGTCATCGAAGGGAAATAGAATCTGTTCAATTGGATATTTAGAAGCAAATATATGAAATGAAATGCATTTTAAATTCGATACGGTCTCCATTTGCGCCCTATAGCGGTGAAGTTATGCATAAAAAAAAAACAAAAAAAAAACAGAACGAACGGGTCATCATTCTCACATTTTAAGCTTCCCAATACAAAAAGAATTTTACAAATCAAACTAATAATTGCGGAGATATGGTCTCCCCGGCGGGACAGACAAAGTGATAACATAAGCATGACGCAAAAGATGCTAAAAACGCAGCTTCAGTACTCCTAAATAAGAAAACCGATAGCCCCCTCTCCCAACACACCCACACACACAGTTTTTGCAGGAGTGGGGAGGGAAATTTGTCAGACATAAGTTATGTCAGTAGAAAAATCCTCAATTACAAAACATCGTGCAGGGACAAAAAGGCAGGAATGGATAAAATTCCAGGACATGTAACAGAATTTTAGGACATATCCAGGACAAAATGGGATTCCAGGATGTGTATGAACCATGGATTCGACATATACATATCTATATCAAATTTTATATTTACGTATATCAATATTAAAACTGATGTTATACAAGCACATCGATATACGCAACACAAATTACAAGGGTTCGTACACTTTGGGTGTGGGGTGTGTGTGTGTGTGTGGGGGGGGGGGGATTCAAGGACTTTCCAGGAATTTTCCAGGACATATACCAAAAATTCCAGGATGATTATTACGCTTTACAGTATCATGTTCAAATTATTTTTTAAAAGTAATTTCACTTTTAAGTAATAAAAATGATGAAAGATGCAAATAGATGAGCGTGCTTTACAAATGGATCAAGTTTATCAAGCACAAGATCGTAAAGAACGGATTCTGTTCTTATGCCCTGACCTCTGAATTCAATTTTGACCATTTTCCACAAGGGTAGGTTTTTCCTCCCTGTTAACATACCAAAACTTCGTTGCAATCAAACAGATTTTATGTGAGTTAACATTCCTAAGCTTGGAGAACGAATACTGCTATTATGTCTTGGCCTTTGAATTTAATTTCGACCATTTTCAATAGGGTAGGGTTCCAGGTTGTACCCAACAGAATACTAAAATTTCGCCGAAATCCAACCGCTTTCATGCGAATTATCGTACGGACAAACCCAAAGCATAAACGTTTCTGCAACCTATAGTTCGAAAGGGTTAGTAATTTCGAAAATAAAAACATAACGAACAGCGCGAAAACTAGTTCATAAATAGAATATTTGAAACTACAGTATGCACTCTCAATTATTCGGGATGGTAGAGGTGAAGGGAATAGAACAGTCCAAAATTAGCACGTTTTCGTTGCGCTAGGCGCTTAAGCACGGCTGAATTACATCAGACCCCACATACCCCAATGGTCAAATGATTGAAATGTGCTGATGTTCATGGAATGAAATGGTTGATCCGATATGATGACCGCATAAAAGTTCGATGGGGGGGGGATTTTTTTTTCGTTTTTTTTAGTTTATGCAACATTTTACATCACTCCAGTATTTATCTTGTCATCATCAACAATCGCAATGCAACTACCGCTTACGATCACGGATATCGGCAACCGAAAATCTGCCATATCACTAAGTGATACAACACACAGGTATTGTAACTGAAAAAAAAAAAAAAGGATGTGGAAAATAGAAACTTTCAGAAATTCAGATCATCATCAAATCATGGCGTTTCAAAAATCCGTTTTCCTTTATAATATTTAAAAACATGTTTTTGCTTTTTTACCTGTAGTGTATAATAAAAAACTATGTTAATTTTTTTTTATGGACTCAGACGTCCGTATGTCTGATTGTCTTCGTCTGAGTTCACACGTTCGCTACTGTGTACAAGTAGACCGAATTTTTCAGTTCAAAAATATGTAGTTTTGTATATATTCACAGTATAAGTCATTTCTTATTCCCACGGAACTGAATTCAGCAGATGCAAAATGAAGAACATCAAGACCCGCCCAACACCGTGTTTCTGATTGTGTGCTGTTTATGTTCAAGAAATGCAAATATGGATCAATGGTGAATGCAGCACCTATGATTTTTATTTAGACAAAAAAAAAAAAAAAAAAAAAAAAAAAAAAGGGCTGTGGAAGCTGTAACGGATATTTCTCCCTCCCCTCCCCCCCCATGCACAAAAACATTCCGATTAAGATCAAACAGCAGGAGCACGCGTCCACGCACACACACAACCGTTGGAATGTCCTGATGGAACGGTTTCTTTTCATTCGGCACATCGCCATAAATCACCACCTGCAGCTCACTGAACTGTCAAGTTGCACCCTTCCTCCTTCACCCTAACTATTTATAGCAGAAAATGTAAAAAGAAAAAAAGAAAAATGCTCCACAATTTTCGACAAAATGACCAAATTTACGTCAGATGTTGCTATTTACTAAAATATATTTATCTGCTGAGTTTCGCCTAAATCCATCGAAAACTTTTTTAATTATAGATGATTTTCTTTATTTTAACAGTAACTCAGACGTCTGAATGAAAATGTATGTTTGTAATTCAAATAGAGTCCATATTATCACAGAAAAATTTTTAAGGATCACTCTGTTTAAGTAAACTATGGCATCTAAAAAAAATAATTCACTTGCTTTTCCCGTAATTTATAATTACTGTTTCTTTTTTCTCAATCCGATTATGCAACCAAAATGTGTTTCTTTTTTATTAATCTGCTAAAGTTACAACGGAATTTGGCGAAATTTGCACTAGAACTTTATTGTGATGTATCTTAACCACTAAAAATTTCACTATGTTATTTTCAAAAATCGGGAAAATGGATTTCTGAAAATTTTCTCCTAGTCCTTTTGAGCCATGGAAGTGATTGATAGACAGGTGTTCGCTTTCTTCCCAACCAACGGCTTCTATCCGCGCTCCCAGCTGTCAATCAACGGTTGCTATGGTAACACCCTGATGCACGCTCACTCCGTCCAAAGAGGCACACATACTTGTCCATAATAAAAATTTTCAATGCAAACTTTTTAAGTTTTTAACTGATTCAATTGGAATTTTGGGAGTGAGCTTCTGTAATCCAATTACAGTGAATGTAAAAAATTCAGCCACTTTCGTGAAAAATTCGCAAAGATAGTTTTCTTTTGTTTTTATAATAAGTAGCCGAAGTCTCTTGAGGGGAGGGGCGTAAGCAAGTGTCTGGCATGCACATAAACAAGGAGCAGATGAATGTGTTGTTCAGGCAAACTCCTCACTGGTGGCTGCCAGCTGACTTGGTACATAGGCGACCCCCCTGCAAATGCTAAATGTCTTTTCTTTCCCCTTCCGTTCTCAGCAGTTGTCGGACCATCAGATGTCACGGCAGATTCGGTGCACGTCCGAAACACCACCGTGACCAGCGGTTTCTTTGAGAACAGAGGAGAGGAACTTAAAAAAATGAAGGGGTAACCCCATTTCCTAAAAGGGCATTTTTTAAGCACTGATTTCAAATTTCAATGCTTTTCAAGACAGCATTAAAAAAACACCGTTTTTCCAGGATATTCCAGGCCTTGAAAACGTAATCATTATTTGCCAGGTTTTCAAGCACGCGTGCGCACCCTGAATTACGTTTTTTAAAAAATTGTAGCCTTACAATTAAAATCGTTCAAGTTTTTCTGAAAATAGTTGCTTTTGGCTCTTTTTTGTAAGAAATAGTAGCCATAGTTGCCTGTCATCAAAAATAGTAGCAATAGTCGCCTATTTAATCGCCACTGGCAGCCCTGCCTACATTACTTTGCTTTATTTTACTTTATTATTACTCTAATATTGTTACAGTGTTTTAATTTCCTAAATATATATACATATATATATACGTAACAAATAACATGCGCACAACAAATACTATCAACATGGAGGCTAAGCGGAAAGGAAGACGTGTGTGTGAATTCCGCATTTCATAGTAAATCATCCTGTGTTTCAACTTTGGCGTGTTACATATGACGTGTATGAATAAAATTCTTACTTGCGGTCTGAAACAACAGAATCGAATATTATAAATATTCAGTTAAATTTAAAATGCTGCATTTTGGTGGAAACGTTTCCTTTTCCCCTATAAGTTAAGAGAAAATAGGCATACATACGTGATTAGGTCACATTTATTAAGTTATAAGTATCTCATCATGAACAATTTTGTTTTCCTATTTTAAAACGCGAAACTATTGAAACTAATGCATTTCATTTTATCAGCTAATGATTTAAATAGCTGATGCTTTTTTTTTTTTTTTTTTTTTTTTTTTGATAAAATATGATCAGGTGAACAATTGCAAAGCCAGCAAGAGCAGCAAGTATTCTGAAAACGGAAATTTTGACAATTCTCTAGCGGCCATTCTCCACAAACTTCCTTTGCAGAAATTTCAGTTTCGCAACGTTTGCAGAAATCTAAAGATTTTGGAAGAAGCTTTTAAGTGGAAACCTACAAATCCAAATAACTATGAAAGCAGTTTCTCACGCTATGTATGGGAGGGCCGAATGACTGGTCGTGTACGTTATGTACACCACGGTAACCAGACGTAAAGCCCAGGGAGATTTTTAATATCGGGACACCTTAAAACAAGAAAGTACGTGACGTACCACTAAGTGACGCAAGAACTAAGACGGCAAGTTGCAACGATAAGACAAGATCAGTGTAGTTCATTCGGAAGACTAACTGGCTCCGGAGCGAGAAGACGTGCGTTCGAAAGCAACCACCGCCAAAAAGAAGGGCTGTATTTTTACATTGGCGCCCGAACGTAAAAATAAATCTCCAGGCCGTGAGGTTCGAGAATAATCTGTGGTGCTTCTTCCACACATCGTCAGGAATTAGGAGAATTCCTTCTTCTACAGTGAGCTTTCCTTCAAGCATAATGCTTTCATGCCCCCATCCTTTCTCAAGGGAAGGGGGAATATGTGACGTACCATTGTGGTGGCTCAAGAATCAAAGCGGCAAGTTGCAGTAATAAGCCAAGGTCGGTGTAGTTCAGTCGTGAGAATAACTGGCTCCGGAGCGAGGAGACGTAGTTTCGAATCTCATCACCGGCAAAAAGGTCGTTATTTTCACAAGTAACGAGACAGAGTGGCAACGCTAACATGTTTTAAACAGAAATGCGCATGCAGTTCGTATCCATTTCAAGAAAAATACTGTTCTCATTTTATGCTCTGACTTGCTTGATCATTACTGTATTTACCACCGGCGGTACACACTTGGCAAATAATCATACTCGTGTCTGTGCGGTAAGCGACTGTTGCCGGTTCCAGTTCTGCTACCGACCACAAAATTCGCTGTTTACCAGAGCTTCTGTGAGTGGAACTCAAATGCATCGTAATTCCCATTCCCGGATATTCGTCACCATAACTGTGTGTCACTCATAGCGACGAATCGCTTACGCCATTGTATGGATATGTCACCTGAAAAACAATAATGCATAGAAAAAGTTAAACACGTACTGTACACGGTCGTCTCAGAATAGTATGACCACTCCCGAAATCACAGTGTACTCGCCCTGGCGCGTTACAGAGTGCAAGTGATAAGGTCGACCACACAGAAATATAAGCAGCCGGCCAGGACAGATGAGCCCTGGTGCGTCACGTGAGCACAATGGGTAGAGGTAGTGATTTGACGGACGTTCAACAAGGAATGTTCATCGGCTATCGCGTCAAGGGTGGAAGCATCTCAGAAACAGCAGACTTCGTGGGCTGTTCGCGAGGTGCTGCAGTAAGGGTGTACCAAGAATGGACCGATGGCACACCGAGTATCTCCCGACGTCATAACAGTGGAGCCCCAAAGGCCTTCTACCCCAGAGGAGAACGTCGCCCCCAGTCGTCTGGTAAAAGGCAATCGACGCGCAGCAGTGCAACAATTGACTGCGCAAATGAATGCTGGGCACCCACGTAAGTGTCCCTGATAACAGTAGAGCGAACCCTGTTACGCATGGGTCTCCGGAGTCAACGCTGCGTCAAGGCGCCTATATTAACCCAGGTCCATCGGCAACGACGCTTGCAGTTCGCATGGGACTACCGTCATTGGACAGTAGAAGAGTGGAAAAAGGTTGCTTTCTCCGACGAATCGAGGTTTCTGCTCCACAGAAGTGACAGGCCGTGGCGGATACTGCGTCAGACACATGAGAACCAACATCCGGACACGCTTGTCAGTCAAGTACAGGCAAGCGGTGGCAGTGTGCATGTCTGGGGGATGTTTTCCTGGTATAACCTGGAACCACTGGATAGGTCCCTGAACGCCAATGGCTACCTGTCCATCCTCGCTGACCACATGCATCCCTTCATGTTGGACGTTTACCCTTGTGATGATTGTGCCTACCAACAGGACAATGCGCGGTGCCACGTCGCTAAGGAAGTGCGTGACTGGTTCCAGGAACACGACAGCGATGCCTCCGTTCTCCCTTGGCCGGAGAAATCACCTAACCTCAATCCCATAGAGCATTTGTGGGACTATTTGGATCGATAGGTTCGAAGTGCCGACCCATAACTACGTTATCTCCGGGGCCTCCATGCTTTGCTGCTGTCCGAATGGGCACGTGTGCTTCGGGCAACCTTCTAGGACCTCATTACGTCCATGCCACATTATCTTGCAGCTGTCATCTGGGCCAAGGGTGGTTATTACCCTTATTAGGTAGGTGGTCATATTATTCTGATACAACTCTGTATGTATGTTTCTTTAACGTGCTCTTCGTACTGATGCATAATTTTCCCATGATTACGCTAATTCTAGAAAAAATGAGAGTTACTCTCATCAGAGAAGGAAGGCAACCAAAATTTAAAGTGAACTTTGATCCCATAGCTACCAATTAGAGAATGACTTTCAAAGAGAGGTAATATTTTTAACTTTTCGAATACAAGATAATTCCATTCTTTCTACGAAGTTATTAAATGCGATGATCTATCTATAACCTTACAAAAAATGCTACAGAAGTTTCTTTTTTATGTATTACTACTACGTAGTCCATCAAATAATTCTTGGATGTTGCATACAATGTGGTTGCGGGGCTCGTGTCACTGACGCACGATCGAAGGACATGTATTGTAATGTGTCAAATACTGAATTGCAGCATTTCCGAAATTAGGTTATAATGACAACTATTTAACCGAAGTTATTTCCAAGAAATGCATTCATTAATATGCTGGAGTTTTTATTATTTATAAAAGCTAAAAGTTTTTGGAATAATATGGAGAAATACAAAATAATATAACGAGGGTAAACAAGCAAAAACAGTTCTATACAAGGAATTTTAAACAGAAGAATCGTGGTTTTGTGTGAATATGTGATTTGCAAATTTCGAACGCAAGTACATTTCTTCAACGTGGGAGACATTTCATGCGCGTGAAAGTTGATTAAATCTTTTTCTACAAATCCTCGGAAAATGTTATTCCCCGATATTTGTGTATTCAATGCTAATCAGAAAGATTTCAACAAGGATGCCTATTTAAGAAATATCGTTAGAAGTACAGGAAACTTTATGCCATGTACCACACTTTTGTTTTCCCCACTGATATAAATTTAAAGGTAATATAAAATACCCCGAAGTCGGTAAACACTTTTATTTTAACTCACAAAGAACGAAAACAACAAAATTTGATCGATTATTCCGCTAAATAATGCTCAGCAGATGCAAAACTAGATCACTACATCTTGGAGAAAGGTGGGAGAGAAACCAAGAAAATACAAAATTAAGGAACAAACAAAGGGGGAAAATGGAGGTTTCAGACAAAAACACAAATCTTAAAAGTAACATAATAAATATTGGGCGCACTCTGGAAATGGAGAAAAAAATTCTATTTCTAGCGGCTTCTTTTATTTAAAAAAAAAATTTAAAGACATAAGCAGCGAATATTTTTGTAAAGCAAATCAGTTGTTACAGATAGAAATGCTCGAGGATTTCTGTTTGTTTTTATTCCCAGAGTGCGTTCACTGAAGAAGAAAAATTTTGAGACGGGATGGGAGGCCACGGAAGGATTTGATGGCGCATCACATCTTGGAAAAACAGTGATAAAAGAAACACTGACATAAGAGTAGAAGAGGATAAAAATTAGCCCCCCCCCCTTCAAGTACAGAAATTTTTATTTATGAAAGTTCAAAAATAAGTAGGATAATAATGAGATCTAGGACAATTCAGCCATTCCAGATTTAAAGTTATTCACATGGAAATTAAAAACACACTTACAACTCGAATCCAGACAACGGAGTGAAAAAGCCTGCACCTGTATCTTTTTGCCACCCGAAGGCATCTGAATTCATATCAACAGCACATTTGATGAATGAATTTACGGCGTTCCTATAAAAATAAATTTGTTATCGCGTAACAGTTTTGCCGAAGAGAACTTCGTGAAAAAAATGTGTTATTGGTTAACAGTTTTACCGAAGAGAACTTCGTGTAACGCAGGAGGAGAGAAAGAAACTGATAAAATTAAAAAAAATTATTAAAAAAATTGTGACGTCGGATTGTTGATTGCTATGAGCATGTCTATTCATGAACAGTGTTGAATTCAGAATCTCCTCTGCTGCATTTTGAGATGTCTAATCGATAGTGTTTCAGAAGCCTCATACTTTCTAGGTTTTTTTAAATATCACTTTCGAGGTGCTATATCACGCCAAATACAAAACTATTTTTAGGATATCTAGTTGGAAACTTGTGCACAAAAAAAAAAAAAAAAGGAAAATATATGGATGATTTTAATTTTGGTTATATCAGTCCGACGTTAAAGACAGTTTTTTGCAATCAGACTTCGTGTAGATAACGTGCCAAGCGCCAAATAGCTATATATATATGGGGATGATCTTGATCATCCCCATATATATAGCTATAAGACCCAAAAGAACTGTCCATGTCCAAAGTCATCGCACAAATGCAAATATATATTGTAATCCTATATTCATTGGTTTTCACAAGATTAAACATCATTAACCTTTTTTAATATCTTTATAAGTTATAATCTTTTCCTTTTTTTCGTTAGTACTTTTGCTGAAGTATTGAGGCAGTCCCTTTCCTTGATTTCTGCCAGTCATATTAATGAGTGATAGGAGGACACCCCCTTGTTTCGCTTCACTTGATTAAAGTGTTGTTTTTATAATGGTAGCTAACTTACAGTGTCAGATTAATGGGCCAGAAAGAAGTTTTTCCATTGGAAACAGTTTTACAACTGACCGATCTCTCGGACATTCTCGAAAGTACCAAAGAAACTACTAGAACTTGTAATATTCAATATATGTCGTAAGCCAAAATCCTTGACAAAAAAAAAGCCGATTTTCATCTTAGTTATGATGAAGAGAAAGTGTAAGTTTTGACCACAGTACTAATCTAGAATCCTGGTTATTAGTCCGTGGTCGACGAAACCCTAAGATCCAATCAGGTCTGTCACAGGATGTTTGTAGAAAACCAGAAAAATAAGAAATTTTTACTAGGTGAAATGTGCAGTGGAAAAAAATTACAAAATCCCATCCTATATTTCCTAAAATCTTTACTGAATTCCTTTCATTAGTTGAATAAGAATAATTAGCAGTTGCTTTCCATGGCTGGACATCCAGCGAAGCGTTTCGGAGATTGAAAGTTTTGGTTGTTGAGAAGTGTCTAAAATAATTCTCTGTAGACTGAAGAATTGTCCTCAAAATTTTTATCATATTGAGAAGCGTTCCCTCTCACTCACGAAATTGTTTTGCAAATCGAAAAGAACTGAGCAAATATTTTCAAAGGTTGAAAAGCGATCCACAAATTCTTTGAAAATTGAAAAGGTATTGAGTTTTAACACTAAAAATGTGCCCGCAAAAGGTTTTGTACGTTAAAAAAGGTTTCACAAAAAAATTTAATTTATGGTGGCTGAAAATATCGCGGAAATGTTGTTTTAGGAAATTGAATAGGTATTCACAAAATTGCAGATTGAAAACCTATTTGCAAATATTTTAGGAGATTGAGTTCTTTGGAATTTAAAAACGTTTTTCACAAATTAAGCAGTAACAAAAAGATATGCAAAAGGTTTTGCAGAGTAAGAAAGGTCCCTTAAATTTCTTTAATGATTAAAAAGAGATCAGCATTCTTGAAAAGGTTGGGAGCAATAGATACTCGTGATTTGTGACCGCTGTCTCCAGTTACTGATCAGTTACGGTTGAATTGCTCTCAACTTCTGCTCTGTTAAGATGGATGGCTCAAAACTACTGCTCTGTTGCTGATGTGTTGCTCTCACCTGATGTTTATTAAGGTTGGATGATTTCAACTTCTTTTTAACGAATGGAATATAATTCCAATTATTTTGAATAAGGATACTTTAGTATCCTTATTTGAAATTAGCTGAATTAGTAATTTGTATGAAGTTTGCCGTTCTGTAGAAGACATTCGCAAGCTTCGCTGAATTGTAGTGAGTTTTGTGTTGTGCACTTTATACGGTAATTTCAGGCACTTAAACTAGAAAATCAAATCAACCAACGGAATTGCAAATTAACCAGTTCAAGAATGGCCGTAACTTAGTAATGAACTAAGCAACTAAGTTTAGATGGATGTCAAGGTAAACAAAAAAAAAAAGACTTCAAAATTGCTTAGTTTAATTGGAAGGTGTTCAGATTTTGACAATGACAATTTCAGAATCAGCGTAGTCACGCGTACTTCGCCACACAGATCAGGAATGGCTGTTTATTATCAAGAGATTGCTAAATTCATTTTTAACCGAGGAGAGAATAAAATTGGCAAAAATTTGAACTCAGCAGTAAACAAATAATTTCAGTTAGTGTTACTTAAAACAGTGTTAGTGTCCACGAACTCGAAGACCCAGAAGACTAGTGTGGTTCTTCATATACTGCAACTTCATCTTAAGCGCCATAATTCGTCGGAAGTTGTAAGGCATGTATTGTGGTCTGCGCTGATAAACTAATACCCTGTTCTTCTCTGGAGTGTCCGAATCGAGAGTTTTGGCTACGTTTCCTAGGAATTCTTATCATTATCTTCTTCTTGTTCTCCTGGTAGTCATTACCTCACGTGGGTTGCACTGTGGAACGGCACTTATTTCGTCAAAGGAGAGAGATCTCAGTAGAAGTCCAATAGCCGACAGCACAGGAGACTCGTGCAACAGACCTCCTCTTCTGACCTCCGGAGGGATCGATCTGTTCTTCGCAGCTGGCAAGCTCGGCTGTTAGCTACGGGTTGTTGACTGACGGCCGTGGATGAAGGGGGACCCGTTGGGGAGGGTGGACTTCGAGCGGGTGCCGACAGGCTTCGCTTAGATGATCCTGGAAATCGAAACAACACGAGTATTTAATTAGAAACATTTCTGAAGTCACGGTATTAGGTCTACATGGATACAAAGCATTATCGAGATATATGAATAATAAGCACATTCTAAACAGAAAGAGCATTCAATAACATAGAATCGAAACAGCTGATGAAGAATAATATAATAAATTCTTTCTAAGAACTTGTTACTCAGATTGGGATAATACATGCCCACAAATCTTGAAATAATGTATCATAGTTACATTCCTGCTTGTGTGACAAATATATTTTTGAAGGGTGCGTCCCTTAACTGAAGTCAACCTTTTAATTCCTTGGAAACATAATGGGAAATCCTACTAACAAGCTTTGGAGCTTCGACATATTTACTTTCGAAAAATGTATCAGATTTATTCAGCATGAGATAGTGATTTTGATAAAAGGTATATCCGAATAATTATAATCTTTTTATATTACAGCAAAAATCTGTCTGAGAAAGGAGCACAATTTTCTTTATGAAACATGATCATTCTCAGAGAAGTCATTACTTACCGCTTCTGATGGTATCACTGCGCAGAAAAATAATGGTAGATGTCACTGTCGTTTTTAACTTTGTACAAGAGAAAGGCATTATTCCAACCACACGTCTAGTGGAGGAAATACCTGGATGTATAGTACACATGCATAGTGACATTTGAGCACGCTGTGACGTTTGAATAAATCAAGCAACTGAACAAACACTCAAATTCAGTCTCTGTTTTTAAAATATGTAATCACCATCATCATCATCAACATTATCAATCCACTACTGGATGAAGGTCTCCAAGTTTCTTCCACAACGGCCTTTCTTGAGCCAGTATCCTCCATATCACTCGGGCATGCTTTCGAATTTCATCCACACATCTTCCACGTGGTCTTCTTCTGGGTCTTTTCCTGTTCCTTGGTATCAAATCTAAAATTTCGGTTGTCCATCGGGGGTCTGTTACGTTGGTAATGTGTCCAGCTCATTGCCATTTCAGGTACTTTATTCTGATCATGATGTGTTCCAGTCTTGTCACTTTCCTGATCCACGAGTTCCTCTTCTTATCTTTCCAGGTTACTCCAAGCATGCATGCACCTCTTTACACTTCTTTCAGTTGTTTGCAGTCTTTGTACACCTTTTTTAGTTAAGGCCCATGTCTCTGCTCTGTACGTAAAAACTGGAAGGATGCATTGGTTAAACACTTTTATTTTCGGACATAATCGCCTACTGGTCTCGAAAATCGTACGCTTTCTTCCAAAAGCTTTCAAACCAAGTTTATACGTCGATTAATTTCTTCATTGTGACGCTCGCTTGATATTTATTGTCCAAGGATTACATGTCGGTTATCTCCAGCTTTTCCCATCAAACGATAAATTTTCATTTCTTGTGAAAGCATTATACATCTGTTTTGTGTCCTGAAATTTCATTTTAATTCCATTTCTTTACTCTTGTCAGCAAGTTTGTGGATCATACTCTGCAGCTCCGAAGGAGTAATTGCAAAAATGACTACGGCATCAGGAAAACGAAGGTGAGTTAAATAATCTCCATTTATCTTTATCCCTTTGTTTTCCCAGTTTAATGACTGAAAGACATTTTGCAATGTGGCATTGAAAATTTTGGGAGATATAATGTCACCTTGTTTCACTCCCTTCCGAATTTTTATTGGTGCTGTATCCACAAAAAGCCGAAACTTCGCACGTGCATTTTCATAGATGCTATTAATAATGCTAATGTATACACTTCAATACCGCAGGATTTCACACCCAATGTAACTGCTGGTGGTTTCACGGAATCAAAAGATTTTTCATAATCAATAAAAGTCATACATAATGGGAGTTCATATTCCCTCGTTATATATATATATATATATATACATAGTCGAGTCACATTATTGTGACCACCTCCTACTTTTGACGTCAACAGGGAGCTAATGAAAGAAGACACGTGTCGTGAGATGACTTGGAGGGTATATGAGGTGTTCTGTAGGCATTCTGAAAACATATCACTCGTTGCTGTCATGGATAAAAGGAGCGATTTATCAGATTTGCAAAAAGGGATGATTATCGGCTTTTTGGCCCAGGGTGGCAGTACTTCTGAAACAGCGTAGTTTGTGAACTGTTCGCGTGCTGCTGTGGTTAAAGTGTATCGTGACTGGAGAAATGGCACCATTGCGAATAAGCGAAGTGGAAACTGCGGGGCACCACGTGCCATTGATTTAAGAGGTGAACGTCGGTTTCGTAGGTGCGTGATGGCCGATCGACACGCTACAGTGGAGCAACTCACTGGTCGAATCAACCAGGAGGTTACCGGAAGTGTGTCTAAAACGACAGTTCAGCGAACCCTGCTGGCTATGAGGCTCCGATGGAGACGGATGGTCACTGCACCTATGCTAACGAAAGTGCATCGGCAGAAAAGGCTTACATTTGCTCGGCAGTATCGGCATTGGACCTCCGCTGATTGGCAAAGGATTGCCTTCTCCAATAAGTCACGTTTCCTGCTTCATCGAACGGATGGACGTTGGCGTATAAGGTGAGAAACATCGGAGAACAAACACTCTTCAACCACTGCTGGAAGAACACAAGCTAGTGGGGGCAGCGTTATGGTCTGGGGAATGTTTTCGTGGCATTCCCTGGGTCCACTCATACCTGTGGAAGGCACTATGGACCGAATTCTTTATGAATCCATTCTTGAAGACCACGTACACCCATACATGCTGATTGTCTTCCCTGCGGCGGATGGGATTTTCAGCACGACAATTGACGCGTCACACAGCTAGAAAAGTCCGAGAGTGGTTGGAAGAGCGCGATGAAGACTTCAAAGTACTTCCCTGCCCACCTAATTCTCCAGACTTAAACCCAATTGAGAATCTATGGGACCACCTCGATCGTGTTATTCGCTCTATGGATCCTCCACCACGCACCCTTCAGCAGCTGTCAGATGCACTGTAGTCAATATGGCTCCATATACCTGTGAAAAACTTCCAGCTTCTTATTGAATCACTCCCAGCCCGTCTAGCTGCTGTCCGCGCTGCACACGGCGGTTACTCTGGATATTAGCTGGTGGTCATAATAATGTGACTTGACCGAGTAAAAAAAAAAAATGTATATATATATATATATATATATACTCGGTCACGGACAATGACATTTACGCACCAAGAACGAAGCATCGGATTGAACTTTGAACTGGAATTTCATGGACGTAATGATACAGATGAACGATACACATGATGGCAAAAACAGAGCTGCAGGACAATTACAGAGGGATCTGCGGCATGCAGGCCGGTCATCATCAATAGCGCGTCGCACCGCTGAAATATGGTCACGTATTATGGCCCCACTATCCGGGATTTGGGGCCAAATCCTGGCCCCAAATCCCGGATAGTGCGGCACGGCGGCAGCTTGCGTTTCAACTGGTCTCACACATGCTCAATAGGGTACATGTCCGGGAAGCGGGCATGCCCTGGAAGTGTCTGGACGTGACGTAGGCAATCCTGGGCAACCCGAGCCGTGTGCGGGCGGACATTATTCTGCTGGTATAGCGCACCTAGAATCCCGGTCAGGAATGGGAGCGCATGGGGCCCTAGGATCTTATCTACATAACAAACTGCCGGCCCGTCAATGATCCACGTACTACTACTAGATCTGATCGGCTATCATAGGTAATGCCTCCCCAGACCATAATGCCTGCAGTGGGGGAGGTGTGGCGCTCGATAGTGAGATTGGGATTATGCCGTTGACCCGGGGACTTCCACACCCGGGCACGATGATCATCTGTTCTCAAAACGAAGCGGCACTCATCGCTAAACACCACACAACTCCAGTCTGTGGCGTTCCACGTCGCTCTGGACTAGCACCACTGCCACACGGAGTCGGCGATGTTCCGGTGTTAATGGAAGCACACGTAAGGGGCGCTGGGATCATAGATTCGCTTCCGCGAGGCGTCGGGAAACGGTTCGTGGACAGCAGGAGTCGCTACATCTGCCTGTATAGTGGACTAGGTCCCCGTGGGATCCATTTGTGCTTGACGCACGATCCGTCGATCTTCTCTACCGGTGGTCCTCCTGGACTTTCCGGAGCCGCTCCGCCGTGTGGCAGTGCCGTCACGTGTCCACTGTTCCCAACACAGTCGAGCGGTATGGTCAGAACGTTCCACGTGGCGGGCTATACAGCGGCGCGCCAACCACCCTGCGGTTTTCAGCCCGATGATCAGGCCTCTCTCAAAGTCCGTAAGTTGCGTAAATCGACGTGTCTGGCGTCTACCCGGCATTCTTGTCACTCGATACTCTTGCTTGCGTCGACCGGTGCTTTTCACTTTCATGAGGCATCGACTACATGCCGGTTTATAAGGCTGCTGGTTCGTGTTTGCAGCGCCTCGACAGGGTGTGCGGTCATGCGCAATCGCACCAAACGTTGATCATTTGCATACCAGTACGCTCTGTAGCTATTTGCAAAGTTTCGCGGTTGTAGCATGCTTTGTTCTAGGTGCGCAAATTTCATTGTCCGTGAGTAAATGTATATATGTATATCATCATCATCACCAACCATTATCAATCCACTGCTGGATTAAGGCCTCCTCAAATTTCTTCTACAATTGTCTGTCTGTCTTGGGCCTGTCTCCTCCACGTCACTCCAGCATACTTTCGAATTTCATCCTTCCATCTCCCATGGGGTTTTCTTCTGGGTTTTTTCCTGTCCCTCGGAATCCAGTCTAAAATTTCGGATGTCCATCGGTGGTCTGTTCTTCTGGCAACATGTCCAGCCCATTGCCATTTCAGTGAATTCACTCTGGTCATGATGTCGTCCACTCCTGTCATTTTCCTTATCCACAAGTTCCTCTTATCTTTCCTGATTACACCAAGCTGCAGCTCTCCATAACTCTTTGAGTTGTCTGCAGTCTTTGTATGTCTTTTTTAGTTAAGGTCCATGTTTCGGCTCCATACATAAGCACTGGCTTGGTGCATTGATTAAACACTTCTCTTTTGTGGCATACTGCTCTTAAAAATTGTGCTGTTTCTTCCAAAAGCTCTCCATCCAAGTTTTATACGCCGATTAATTTCTTCATCAATGTGACCCTCACATTGATGCATAGTCAATATGCCCAAGATAAATGTAGGAATCGGTTGTCTCAAGCTTTTCTCCATCAATCGATAAATCTTCTTTTCTTGTAAAAGCATTGTACATCACTTTTGTCTTCTGAAAGTTCATTTTTAATCCCACTTCTTTACTCTTGTCAGAAAGTTCTTGGATCATACTCTGCAGCTCTGAAGGGGTAGTTGCAAAGATGACTACGTCATCAGCAAAACGAAGGTGAGTTAAGTAATCTCCATTAATCTTTATCCCTTTGTTTTCCCAGTTCAATGATTGAAAGACATTTTGCAATGTGGCGTTAAAGAGCTTGGGAAATATGGTGTCACCTTGTTTCACTTCCTTTACAATTCTTATTTGTGCTGTATCCTCAAATATTCGAACCTTTGCACTTGCATTTTCATAGATGTTATTAATAATGCTAAAGTATGTATCTTCAATACCGCAGGATTTCAAAGCCATTGTTACTGCTAATGGTTTCACGGAATCGAAGGCCTTTTCATAGTCAATAAAAGCCATGCATAATGGGAGTTCATATTCTCTTGTTCTTTCAGTTGGTTCTCTTATAGTACATGGATATGATCTATAGCGCTGTAGCCACTCCTGAATCCAGCTTGTTCTCTTGGCTGGGCCATGTCTAGTGTTACCTTCAAGCGATGTGAAAGAACCTAAGTGAAGGTTTTATAAACCAGTGAAAGGAGGCTAATGGGCCTGTAGTTCCTGAGATCCTCAATGCCACCTTTTTTATGGAGCCAGATCATTGTAGCATTGTGCCAATCCTCAAGAATCTTCCCTTCATTAAGACATCTAGTGAAAACTTGGGCGAGTGTAGTTTCAATTTCTCCACTTGCTTCTTGTATAATGTCCACGGTAATTCCATCTTCTCCTGGAGCTCTTCCCCGTTTCATGTTCTTAATTGCATGTGTAACTCTTCAGGGAGGATTGGAGGGACTTTGGCACTGGTACCTGTCGTAATGCCTGGAATAGATGTATCATCCCTTTCATATAGTATTGAATAGAAATCTTTCACCCTTGTCAAAATTTCGCTTCTATTTCTTGTTACAGTACCATCGTCTTTTCCATAATCTGTTTTCTTTCCTTACTGATATGTCCTTTTTCTCTCTTCAGGCTCTAGTTGTTTTCAATTGCTTTCCTCACTAGTTCCCAATTGAATTTCCTTATGTCTTCACTGATACCTTTTCGCACTGTCTTGCATGGTTCTATATATTCCATGTTGGAAGTTACGTCTTTATTTGTCCTCACCTCCCTTCTCTTTTGCATCAACATTTTTGTTTTTCCTGAAATTTTCTTGATATGTAATTTGTTCTTAGTAACACCTATTTTTGTTGCTGTTTCTATAAGAACCTTGGTGAGTTTTCTGTTAACTTCAGAAATATCCACTTCTTCCGATGATATGCCTTCTAAAGCAGAGAATCTGTTCCTCTGTTCCAACTTGAAGGTATTAGGGTGTATTTTAAGGTTGGTTATATCAGTACATTTTGTTTGTCTTATGAGCTTGCCACGGTCGAGTTTAGCGTTGAGGTGCAACTTACATCTCACCAATCTATGATCACTACCTGTGTTGAACTTGTTTAGCACACCGCAGTCTTCGATGACGAATTTTTTGTTACACATAATAAAATCAATTTCACTTGTCGTCCCATTCGGATGTCTCCATGTCCATTTCCTGTATGGCTTTTTCTTGAAAAGGGAGTTCATGATGAAAAACCTTTCTGCTTCTGCAAATTCTACAAGAGTATTTTCACGTTGATTTCTGTTCCCGTAACCGAATTTACCAACCGAAGTTTCATTCTGTTGCTGTTGCCCTACCGCCGTTCCATGCCGTTCCATAGTGTTCCGCATTGAAATCACACATAATGATCTTCAAGTGCTATTTGCCTTTGTTATTTAGATTCCGAATTTCCTCGTAAAATTCTCCAATTTCTTCTTCAGGGCAACTTGTGGTGGGTGCATAAGCTTGAATAATCTGGGCCTGGTATCTTCTCGAGAGTTGGATAACGAGTCATGCAGCTCTGTCAGAGGAACTTTCAACTTCTACAACTTTATCCTTCAGTTTCTTGTTTATTATTAATCCAATACCACGATGTCCCACTTGATCCTTTTTTTTTTTTTTTTTTTTTTTGATTGGAGGTTGAACGACCACCGTGAGCAACTCAATGGTCTATAAGCAGTCGCCCGTCCCTAATTTAGGGTAACTGGTTCCAGGGAAGAGAGAGATCCAGTTCCGTAAGACAAACACAACATCCATGCCTGACCGGGATTCGAACCCGGACCCCTTACGGAGGAATGATCAGAGGCCAGCGCCTTAGACCACTGCGCCACCGGGGCGGCTTTGATCCTTTGTAGTTCCTCTTCCAATTCAAGAAGCATTGAATCAGAAGATAGGGAGCGTCCGTTGTAAGTAGCCAAGGTCAGCATCAAATGGCAGCCTAGTCCGGTCCTCCGGTGATTATATATATATGCCGTTCCATAGTTTTCCGCAAGTGCTCTGTGATATGGGGGAGTTCGGAAGCCAATCGATTTGCTGGATGTCTGAACTGTGTTGTTCAAACCATTCCTGCACAACAATGGACCTGTGGCCCGGCTCATTGTCATCTCGGAAGGCTCCGTCGCCACTCGGAACAAAGTGCAACATTTCTGGGTGCACAGAGTCAGCAAGGAATTCACGATAGTGGGCACTAGTCATACGTTGTTCCACATGAACCAGGAGTCCAAGTTCCTGCCAGGTAAACATGGCCCACACCATACAACTGCATCCATCGGCTTCTAATGTGGAGACCATGCAGGATGGATTGAGTTCTTCATATTGTTTGCCCCAAATACGTATACAACCATCCACGGAATGGAGTAAAAACCGCAACTCATCAGACCAGCACACTTTTTTCCAGTCATTCGACGTACAAATCGCACGATATTTGCACTAGGCGAGCCTTTTGCGCCGATTAACAGTCAGGACAGGAAGTTGTCGGAGTCGTCTGATGTTATAGCACATACGTGCGAAGCATGGTCATAACAGATACCGTTTTGGGTTGACCTCTGTTGTATTGGGTAGCCAACGGTTGATTAGTGCTGCGTCTGTTGACCTGTGCGAGTCGTCGGACCCGGGGCTCACCTCTCACATCAACCTTTCGCTGTCCTCTGCAGTTTGGCCTCCGGGTCATTGTTTGAGCATTTTCAGGCCGTCCTGATACATTTTAACTACGGCGGCTCGTGAACAACCCATCAGTTCAGCCGTTTGGGAAATCAACGCACCGGCTCTCCGAGCTCTCATAATCTATCCTTTCTCAAAGTCCGATAAATCCTTCCGTTTACTCATCATGCTCCGGATTTTACTACCTACAGCTCCACTCACACGTTATATATATGCTACGTTGGTCGACTAATCGCGCCCTCTCGGAAATCACGTGGTCAACTGGCCGCAACCACATCTCATAAGGGTGTTCAAAATTCAGTGATCACTCGGTGTGTAATGCACACACACACACACACACACACATAGGGCATGTACATTCCTCAGTTGAAAGCACATCAATGAAATATGAACAGTTTAAGCAGGTTTTCAAGGTGGCCAAGCTGTACGCATAGTTAATCGAATTTTACGTGGACGCGAGCCCCTTCGTAGAGAGGTCTCTAATGTCAAAGGGAAACGAATCAGTGCTTCTCGTGCTATACTAAAGGTTTCACGAAAAACAAAGACAATTTTTTAACATAAAACGGTTTCGTTCAATTACTCTTTTCCCTACTTTTACTTGCATTTGCACATCTCGCGAAAACACAAGTTTGTCCGTGTCCCTTCATTCCGGAGTAGGTAGCTCTCTCAACTGAGCTGCGCGGATAGAATGTCTTGCTGCAGATTTGTCGTCTTGACACATGGTTTCGCTTCTGTAGTACGTCACATCATCTCCCTCTTAATTTTTTTTTCGAAGCGAAGTAGCAATTTTTCGCTAATTCCAAACAATGTGTGGAACAAAAAAACACACGTTTTTCAAAGAACCTAACGGCCAGTTGATCCATTTTCCACAATCGGGCGCCAATGTGAAAACACAAGTTTGTCCGCGACGGGCATCGATTTCGTGTCCCCTCACTCCGGAGTAAGTCGTTCTCCCCACTGAGCTACTCGGACAGAATGTATCGCTGCAGATTTGTCGTCTTAACACATGTTTTCACCTCTGTAGTACGTCACCATCTATTTTGTCAAAAATTAAGACTTGTGATTAAAAACCTATTTTTATGTTCGCCCAAATCTCACAGAACGTAACCCTTCGTTTTCCTATACATTTCTTCTTCGTGTACGCATTCCCAGTAGTGTCGTAAAACACGATCGCGTACAATGTAGACGATTTACTGCAGTGAGCTCCAGGAAAGGGAAAGTTAAATCAGACCTTCGTGTTGCAACCGAAAGGCACAAATTTTTGAATAATCATAACTCAAACAACTTCAGCTTATAAAAAAATCGAATGAAGAATACCTAAAAATATGCCATCAAAAAATATGGGTTGACATAATATCACAGAACAACGGATGAATTATCATGTATTTATTTAAAGCTTTATCTGACGTTAATTTTCTTTGTCCGTGGGTTTACGATAATGAGGCATCCGCTTTCTAACTAGGCTAATTTCACAAACGACAAAGACGGAATATAATTCATTTCTTTGCCATATGCAACGGTAAAGCAATGCAAGAAAGTCCTTTTGTACTAAAAGGGCCGTAGACCAAAAACTTTGAGGGGAAATTAGCAGACAAGATTTAACCAAATATATTTTGTCAATATAATTTTCATTCTGCAGAGGTATTAGTGAAGAACGATAGAGAGACACGCTTTGAAGGAAGTTTACGGTCAACTATTTCCAGCACGAATGAAATGGGGATAGTAGCATTGCATGGCGAAGTGATTCTCTCACGTGAGGAATGGATATAAGTTTAATAAAGGACAGCATAGAGAGAAATGTGTTGCATGAGGTACCAAGAAACAGTCATGGGGTAAAAGAATGTTGACTAGTCCTCATTCATAAATGAATTTACTAATTCAATACTCAGATGAAGAATTTTCTCCTTCAAAACTGTGAAGCGGAAGATGATCAAACCCTATATCGACACAAGTAACGAAATAAACTTTGATTTAAAATGGTGAAAAATCATCTGTTGACATTTTTCTCTGCGGTATTTCCCCCTTATTACCGGTGAAGAACTTTGTTCTGACCATAGACTTTGCTTTGTAAGGTCGAACGTCAGTCACTACAACTGTACCTAATGTTTTTTCTTAATGATCGGATCCTTCCAATGTGTGTTGGTATCATTCAGGCTCTGAAGTGTATTTCTTTCGGCCTCACCAGAACTTCGTTGATCATAATTATTCGCAAGAATGACATCGATAAAACTTCATTCAGTGTCAATATTTGGCGCATTTCGAATTTTAGGATCAAGTCTTTTGCGGAATGATCAAGTACGACTTGACAAACACAGTAGTTATAAAATAAGTACCCCTATTCTCGGATCTGTAGAAAAGCGATAGATGGAGATTTCACGACAAAGCTTGGTAGGTCGCTTATTGAGACTATAAGGAAACGATTTAGTTGGGGAAAAAATATTCAGTTAAAAATGGCGCCGCTAGGGAAAGAGTGGCGCTGCAGACACAAGAAAAGAACAGGCACGTGCGTGAATTTACTGGTTATTGACAGCCCAAGGGCAAAATCTGCTTAGTACACTGGCCATCACAAGAAATTAACTGAAATGCACAGCAGAACCATCACAGCTGAAATCCAAGACTCTGCAGGTCGTCACATGGAAAGTTTTGTATGTAAATATTCAGATGCAAATTTCGCATGTTGCGTCTGGTGGGACAAAGACGTCAATGATCAGGATGCCGGTAGTCATTGTGGCTGTTGAAAAGAAGGAACGCGTTACTGGTAAAATTTCATTATCAGAATCTGGGTAATGCCAATAGTGCACAATGCCAGTATCGACAAATTAAAGGATTACGGAGAATTCCGTATCATCAATCCTAACTTTCGTATCATCGTCCTCAACCCTCGGCGTTGAGGAGGATGATACTGAAGTTTGAACATACTGGAGAACTGGGTACATCGTCTGGAAGAAAACGTCCGCCAGTTGCCAAAAATGTCGTGGATGAAGTTATAGTTACCAATGCCAACAGGGCAAGCTGGAACGTACTTTCACACAGCAGTGTCAGAGAAATTGCTCATTCGAACATTCGGCAATGAACGCATAATTTCTCGAGGGCTTCCGCGGTCCTGGCCGCCTACTCACCGAACCTTACTGTTCGTGATTTTTAGCTTTGAGGATCCCCGAAAGACAGAGTTTATCCGCACGGCATACGCTCTTTCTTAGATCTGAAAACGAGTATCAGACGGGAAGTGAGCAACAACGACCGCGACATGCTGCAAGCAGCCGTGTCACATGCCGTTCTTCGTTTGCAGCATTTCATCTCTTGTGATGGCTAGCATATTGAGCAGATTTTGTCCTGAAATGTTTGGGCTGTCAAAAAAAGGTACATTTATGCACGTGTCTGTTCCTTTCTTGTGTCTGCAGCGCCACCATTTCCATAGTGGCGCAATTTTGAACTACGTTTTTTTTCTGCTAAATCGTTTCCCATGTCCTCACTCACTAAGATATCTACTAAGTCTCGTCGCGATTTCTCCATTTCTCGCTTTTCCAGACACCCAAAAATAGGGATACTTATTTTATAACCACACGGTATATCAAAATACTTGCACGAGGAAACTTCACGAGGAATGAACTACGGTTTTGATAGTGCTATTGCTGATGCTTGTGTAATGTGTAACTGAATCAATTTCATGTGACACGCACACATTCTAAGAATAATTCTGTCTACCATACTATCACTGATTACACTAGTCAACGAGTTTTAACTTTTTCTTCTGCCACATAGGTTGTTTTGGGTGTTGCTTACTAAATCAGCCCTGCTGATTACGAAAATATCAGCGAAAAGTGCGTAACACGCAACACTTTTGTGCAACAGGCACCATTCATGTTTGAGCTACGGAATGAGCCCTTTACTTTTCAAAAAGAGTCATTGATGAAATAAAGTATGAAGATATCGAATCGTACAATTTGGGCACAAAATGCAGTATTACCAGAAAGAAAATCACAACAGATATCAACAAACGTCATGATCTTAAAGAGATTATCCTTAGTTCGCATTTCATTACAAGAAACCCCTTTTTTCTTATGAAATTTATATTCACGTATTTTTAGAAGAAATGTACCATTTCTGGATTAAATTTTTTTCTAATTTTAGTGGAGGTTTAGCGACCACCGTGAGCAACTCAATGGGCTATAAGCAGTCGCCCGTCCCTAATTTAGAGCCACTGGTTCCAGGGAACGGAGAGAGCCAGTGCCGTAAAGCAAACGAAACATCCATGCCTCACGGTATTTGAACCCGGACCCCTTTCGGGCGAATGATCAGAGGCCATCGCTTAGACCACTGTGCCACCGGGGCGGCGTGCATTTTTCGGAAATACGGACAAATAAAATAAATAGCAAACCATATACTAGCGACAAATAAGCATATAGAAGGATGGTGTTAAGAATTTTGTACAAACTGGATCAACATTTACCTACACTTCTTTCTCTTACGCTGTGTTTAATCCTCTCTTACCAACAACCAGCAACAGTTGGCCATCATGTTCGGATTCCATATCATTGTTTTATTCTGTGAATGTCTTGATGAAATCAGCTCCTAAGGTGTCTTGGAAAAAATCCAAATGGAAATCCAGGAAGTGTATTTTGAGTGACATCCGACATCCTACCTCTGGTAACTGTGCAGGAGTCCTTTCACTAACTCTTGATAGTTGTCGGCTTTTTTATTACCCAGAAACCTTTAACCACTGACTTCCAGGCAACGAGTTCCAAAGTGTTGAACTTTTTCTCCAATTTCTCATCTTTCAAAAGTTTCCTGATTTGGGTCCAATGAATATTCCCTCTTTCACTTTTGCATCACTTATTCTGGGGAATTGGCTCCTGACTCATTTGAAACCTTCTCCACTCTTGCACACTAAATTTTTCATCAAACCGAACTGTATATGTAATGGGGGAAGCAATATCTCGTTTCGATCTAACAAAGAGGCGTACGTAACATAATGTTGCCCAGGGACGTAATTCTCTCTGTGACGCCAGTATTTCACAGTATAGTTTTGCTAGTTGTTCTACTGTCCCATAGACAAAGAAAACAACAGTATTTCGTAAATCTACCCTGAAGCCCGAGTAGGAAGACGATGATTTTTTAATATCCACACACTTGCCAGCAACACTTCTTGTACTGGATTGCACTTAGCAACAGCGACATACTCTCGAAAGTTTCTTTCATGTCCACCGAATGTGCCACTGGTATTGATGGTTTAGGGTTGCCATTGTATAGCAACACTGCCATCAGACTTGTTTTTGAGGAATCTACGCAAAGCCTCCATTCCTTAAGCATATGCTCGAAACCAAGTTCAGACTTGTTTTTGAGGAATCTACGTAAAGCCTCCATTTCTTAAGCATATGCTCGAAACCAAGTTTGCCGCCCCGGTGGCGCAGTAGTCTAAGGCGCTGGCCTCTGATCATTCGTCCGTAAGGGGTCCGGGTTCGAATCCCGGTCAGGCATGGATGTTGTGTTTGTCTTACGGCACTGGCTCTCTCCCTTCCCTGGAACCAGTGACCCTAAATTAGGGACGGGCGACTGCTTATAGCCCATTGAGTTGCTCACGGTGGTCGTTAAACCTCCAATCAAAAAAAAAAAAAAAAGAAACCAAGTTTTTTCCAGTTTTACCTTTAGGACTGGAAAAATTCGCCCTTCAAAAAGAAGAAACAGGAGGAAAGACTGGACCATCGACGTCATTTGATCCATCCTACAGTCCCGGACATAACACAAACGCCTTAGGCTGCAATTGGGTCTCGAACACAGACATTGGCCCACTGATTGGCAACAGGTTGTGTTTTCTGACGAGTCACGATTCAAATTGATGTACCATGATGGTCGCCTACGTGTTCAAAGACATCGTGGTGAAGGTCACCTTGCAGCGTGCATTTTGCAGGATCAGGATTTGGGGCGCCATTGGGCTCAATACGCGATCTCGCCTGATACGAATTGAGGGAACGCTGAACAGCTAGCGATACATCAGGAACGTTTTGGAGGCAGAAGTGATACCTTCCCTTCAGAGTTGTCCTGGCGCTATATTCCAACAAAACAATGCTCGGCGGTATGTGGCCCTGAATGTAGAAGAGTTCTTCCATGCACGGCAGATACCGCATCTTTCCTTTGCCTGCACGATGGTAGCTAAGCGACTGGCCCGTCAAGCGCCCTCGTCAGTCACCATAAATGAACTCTGGTATTGACAAAAGAGTTTTTCGTAGGCATACGTAGTCCATAATGTGGGCGGTATTTTTGAAGAAAAAGTCTCCATTTGGTTCTCCACGATTAACAATTTCCAATAACAGCACTAGCAAAATAATGTTGGCAAAGTTTACATTCCTCCATTGTTCCTTTAAAAGAAAAAAGAAGTCTGCTTATTTGGAACAACGCAAAAGTTTTGAAAACTGACCAATAATCTACTTATTTTCCCCAAGAGAATATTGTGTTCCACCCAAAAGTTTTTTCTTCTCACCTAACAGAGCTGCTGAAGGCAGTCACACCGTCATTACGCGCGGTGAAATTAGTACATATGTTATTTCGACAAGCATGGAGTTAACATTACAAATTGATTACACTGAATTTAATTAAGTTCTTATCTTTTTATTTAAACTGGCTTTAATGCCTTTGTAATGTGGAAGTATTTTATCAAACTCATATGCGTGAGCAGTCTAAACATATGTAAATGCTGTGCCTTTAGTGCTATTTTTACTTGATATATACACTGAGTGGCCACTTTATTATGACCACCCCCTCAGTACTTCGTTGGGCCACCTTTTGCCTTTAATACTGCGTCGATTCTTCGTGGCATGGACTCCACGAATTGTTGATAGGTGGTTAGTGGAATCTGAGACCATGCTTGATGAATAGCACTTTCCAGGAGTGTGAGATTGCAGGGTTGTGGATCCAGCTGTCTGATGGCTCGTTTAACTTCATCCCACAAATTCTCAATAGGGTTGATATCTGGAGATTGTGGGGGCCACCTACGCAAAGTAAACTCACCTGAAACCAATCTTGTACAATACGAGCACTATGGCAGGACGCATTATCTTGTTCAAAGTAGCCATCGCCATTGGGATAAACCATCCACATGACAGGATGCACTTGGTCCGCAACGATGTTTAGATATGATGTGCCAGTCAGACGTTGATCAACACGAATTAAAGGGCCCAAAGCATGCCAGGAAAACATTTCCAAAATCATAACGTTGCCTCCACCAGCTTGAAGGGTTGTAGCAATGCATTTGGGGTCCATGCTTCCGTGCTGTTTCCGCCAAATTCTCACTCGGCCATCGGCATGGTGCAACTGAAAACGTGATTCATCGGACCACATAATTTGTTTCCAATTATCGACTGTCCAATCCTTGTGCTCCTGTGCGAACTGGAGACGTTTTCTCTTGTTAACTGCAGACAGCAGAGGTGTTCGAACAGGCCTTCGGCTGCCATATCCCATCCGATTCAGTGTACGTTGAACAGTGCGTGCAGAGATCATTTGAGGGGATCCTTGATTAAGATGGTCTGTAATTTGCTGCACTGTTGCCCTTCTGTTGTCTGTTACCAGTCTGGACACTCTCCGTTCCGCCCGAGCAGTCACTAGTCGATGACGACCACACGTTGCACGTAGAGACCCAGTTATTTGGCTGACAGTCCAGTGTTTAAACGCTTTAACAACAGCTGCTCTGGAACATTTCACGAATGCGGCGGTTTCGGTGATACTCGCTCCATAGCTCCTAGCTCCTACAATCATCCCACGTTGAAAGTCCGTCAAATCGTATTTTTTACCCATCTCGTCACCCAAAAAACACTGCTACTACTGTCGCAAGCACTAAGCTTTCCCTTTTTATACTAGCCTCGTCCTCTGGCGTCAACAGCGTGCAGCCATAGCTCGTTTGCTTAAAACTGTCAGGTGGTCATAATAAAGTGGCCACTCAGTGTATACATTATTTAAATCTCTTGCTAAACGCGCTACTTTAAGTCACATTCAGGCCGCCATACTGGCAGAATCAACAAGCACGACGGGGTGAAACCAACCCCCCGGCGTCATTTATTGCAAGCGAAGCGCAAAACGTAAATTATTGATAGGAGACGCTCTATTCTTCGATGGTTATGGAAACCACTAAAGAGAGAGAGAGAGAGAGAGAGAGAGGAGGAAAAAAAAAAAAAAAAAAAAAGAACCACGACTGTGACGAAACAAACGCGTCTGTTGGACGAACGAAATCATCCGTAAATCGTTTTCACAATCACACAGAGTTTCTTCGTAACTGAGAGGTTCTCTTTCATACCTCTTTGTTTCTTCAGTGTTCTCAGAAACAAGACCAATTCCTTTTCCGGATCTTTTTCTTTTATTTATTTATGCTTTTAATATAAAAGGCAGTACTTATGGTTGATCTTATCTATACTTGATTGTGCTGAGATTAAGTGCTCCAGCCGTTTCAAAGAAACCGATTTTTCTTCTGTCTGGCAATTGGTCGTGCAGCGAAGCAGTTTTACAGGCTTTGTATCCTTTCACCGGCCACTATTATTTCCGATAGATTGGAATGAAGTGTTGCGTACCTAACGCTTTGTGAGGCTAACTAAAGAACTGCTTTACAGAGGGACCAATAAAAGGGAAATTAAGTTACAAACCGATTTGTTTCACAAGGCATTCAAGGCATTCAGTCGAAATATAAAAACGAAAATGCATAACATATATTCAGAGTACATTGTTCTCATGATTTCAGTCAGATGTGAAATGCGTATGAAGGAATAGATAATTTGACAAAACGTTGAATAAAAGTGGCGTGATATTATAGGTTGAAATCAAACATACATACACCACACATAAATAAATCCGTACGACACAATTTGCTCCAGAATACGTACGTTCGAAGTCCAGTAACTTAAACGAAATAGATCATGAAAGATGTATGTTAGAAGTACAGCACGTGAAAGCAATATTACAATACTTATGTCGTGAAAAGAACATAAAGGCAAAACACGCATGATATCTTTCCCAGCGACATTTTCATCTGATTTAAACTGCGGAAAAACATTTCGCACACATGTTTGAACTGATTAAGATGATCGTTTCTCCATTTGTTTTCCAATATTCTTCCTTTCTTTCTTTACTATTTCTTGATTGCCCTGAATACATGAGACTAGGAGAATCGTTCCTGCGTAAATTTTAAGCATCTTGTTCCAAGAATGAGAGAAAATTCAATGATTTACGGTAATAACTATTTGCCGAATATTTAGTTTTATATTTTATTTTCATGCTAAAGAGATTCCCTAATGTAAATGGCGTCACATACCGTTAAAATAAAAATAGTTTTATTTCTTATTTTCATGCTAAAGAGATTTCAGAATGTAAATTGCGTCAGAAACCGTTAAATTAGAATTATTATTGCACATATAAATACCCTAATTTTTTGGACTTTTTTTGCCATACGTTAAACTTAAGTGCATTTCCTATCGTTCCACCAATTTTCAAAGCTTTTGATTCATTTATTATATTCAAGAATGTGAATTTCCGTTTCTATGATTGGTAAATATAGGCTCGAGAGACAGCCTTTGGATGAAAGAGGTTGAGTATTTGGGTATAAAATCTGCGATGTTGAGTATTTTGGTATAAAATCTATGTTGAAAGGACTGCAGCATATAAAATACAATATTTGCAAAGAAATTTTGCCTCAAAAATTTAACTCACAGAGAGAAATAACATTCGTTAAATCATGTTCTATGTGGATCATTTAGCAAATTTATCGAGCTGAATAAGTTTTTCTTGCCGCCAGTATTGATTCGTTCTTTGCCCAAGAGTACATACATTTTTATTACACTGTAGCAGCGCTACTGACGGAATTGTTTTCCGAAACAAGAATTAAGTCATGCCATCTTCAGAACAACAACCACCGGGCAGGGATTTTGGGCGCCCACAAGAGAGGAATCATTGAGTAGCACGCGGATACATGCATTTTCTTGGTACTCTCGTTCTCAAGAATGTCGGTGTCGTTGAATGCAAGTTTTAGTTATGTGCAGAAGTTATTAGCCAATTTAATTTTTTTCCGTGTCAGTAAATATTCTTTCATATTTAACAATATTCTTTATCTTAGGCGGGTTTTACCGATTCCTTAAACTGCAGTGAGTAAGTTGAACCTAAGGTGGTCATATAATGGCAAGTCTTTTGTTTTAAAAAAGTGATCATCGTTCTTGCAAAATATAGTAAGCATAAGCTGAAAAATATTAACAAAATAAAGATATATCACTATATAGTCCAACATTACATGCATTAATGAATAAATGTCCGATTACGATATTGATTTAATATTAACTTACCTTGAGATCTTCGTCTCCCTTTCCTTCCTCGTCCTTCTCTATCAACAGAACCCTCAGTACCAGATTCTTGACTGGACGAAAGAGGTGTTCCTTCACTGTCTCTCAGCATACTCTCGTACCCACTACTCGTGCCAGAGAATTGTAAAGTCTTTGCTCCTTTGATCAGTAACTCCTTTGCTTCACGTGGTTCTATGCTATTCACACTACTATCACTACCGTGACCACTGCTTGTCCTGTGATGATGACTCACCTGCACGTGAGGTAGTTTGTGATAAGGAGATGCTAAAGCGCCCGACACGCTGGCATGCCTTGTCACATGATAATGATCACTGTCTGTAACGTCTGTTAATAACGTGTCTCCACTGTCTACACATGTGCTCGGAGAACTAGTGCTCCTACATATGCTCTTTGTCCTCTGCGACCTTTTATCTCCAAGTATGGGCTGCCTCTGTTTTGGATGGGTACACGTAGGCAGCTTACTCTTCATCGTCATAACTTTCTCTTTCTGTTTTACTGAAGTACAACAGGTTGTGGTAACACCCGATGTGCTGCTGCTAGTTGGGCTGGATCTTGTGGGCAGTTTACCACAACCACTGGCTCCGTTGGGTCTGGTCGATTTGCAACCACCACTGGAGTTACTGTTGTTGTTTGGATGATATTTCCCACTGCTGCCTCTTAAAGAGCCACGCGTAGCCACGGAGGACTTCTGAAGAGGTTTGTAATTTGGAGAGATAGAGTTTTCTTTGCTCCGCGGGGATGTTTGCGACGATTGTATTTCTCCGTACATTACTGATGCACTTTCCGCCGCGCAGCCTTTCGTCCTTGCTTGTCGAGATTTAGAAGAATGCGTAGGAGATTGACCAACTGTCAGCTGACTGGTGTCAATGTTTTTATAGGTCAGAGAACTGACACCAGTTCTCTGGTCAGTTCTTTTTGATATCTCATTTAGTTCAGACGGAACATTTTTAGATTTCTTAGGAACGCTCCTTACAGAAGACAAAGAAATGTTTTCACTATCTGATGTGCAAGCTCCATCTGGAGACCTTTGCTGCACATTGTACGACCCCTGACTTGAACTGACACAAGGCGAATCACGCTGGAGATGGATCATAGACGGATGTTTGTTAAGATGAGGATTGGAAGAACCATCTGGGTGTCTCAATGATTGCAAGCTACTTTTCTTTAAAGACGACGACCTTACAAGGTCATCAATTTCTTTCGAAACATTTTCACTCACTTTTTTCTTGGTAGATCGAGACAGTGAACTTCCTTGGGAAAATTTGCGATGCTTATCTTTTAAGAGGCTTCCTGACCTGCTGCCTTCTAATTGTGGTTGACTGAATGCCTTATCTTGTGAGCTACTAATCAGAGGAGGAACAACTTGTGTCGGTTTGGTACTGGAAAACTGTTCTAAGAAAGGAGGAACTTTATGTATCTTGTTATAAAAGGCTTCCAATTTTAGTCCATTCATTGGTTTTATGTTAAACTTGTAGTCATACTTATCGATGTCAAGCTCTGCTGGTTCACTCTGCGTACTGTTAATTTCCACTTCTGAGAGGTCTTCCATACTGGAATCTTTGCTTCCATAGAGCATTTCTGAGAGGGTCATCCTTGAATCCCTTGGAAGTAATGTGTTACTCTTAGTTAAACAAGTGGGAGATGAGGCGCCACTTCTTATATGGCTAGAGCGCCTAGAAGGGTGCGCTCGCATTAGCTCTCGAAGCTGCGCAATCCTCTCCAGTTTTTCATTTAAAATAGTTCCTTTTACAGCCGCATTAATATCTTCCATGGTCCTCCTCTGCTGCTGCTGCTGTTCTTTAATTTTCTGAAACATGTTACCATAAAGAAGTCTCCAGGTTAAGTCTCCTTTGCCACGAATGCCTTCACGGCAAGTGTCGGGAACACTAACGCTATCTAAATCTACACTCACTGATCTGGAATCTGTGAAAGAAGAAGGAAGATTTAAATCTTCTTCACTTAGAATTCTTAGAGGATGTTCTCTACCATCATAACTTCCTTGGTCAACTTCTGGAAGTGGATTTTCAGATACTTTTACGTTAGCTTGTAGCCAACATTCAGCAATGATATCTTCTTCATTTACTTGCAGACATGAATCTACCATTGGTACTGGTTCTTCGGGTTCTACAACTTCAATCATTTCAACCTCAGTATCTTCTCCTGTTTGAGAATATTCAAGCATTACTTGTTGAGCTTTGTACATTGCTGCTTGAAATTCTTGGGGAGTAATATTGGAATGACCTATATGAAGTGCATGAAGCTCGGAATCGTAACCAATAGCCTCTGCATTCTCTTCATTATCGGTTTCGTCTACGTCTGCAGAATTACTCGCACTGTCTGCTTCATCATCAAGCAGATCATGTTCATCCTCAACTTCATAGTCATGTTGGGATGTTTCGGATATAATTTCTTCTTCATCTTTTCCTGAAGGTGTGATCTTGTCACTCTTTTTGCGAGAAGCGCAATCTCTGCTCAGGTCATGACAATCATCTTTTAAAAATATTTCTTTGTTACAAACTTTTTCTTCTTTGGATGCTAGCAAATTAGACGATTCACCCGAAACATTTGGAGAAGCGCCTCTGGCACTGTTTTCAATTTTTCCACTGACAGCGCCTTTTCCTTCTTTCGATCCAGGTGGAAAATCAATCCAAACTTCGTTTTTTTTTCGTTTTGTACCATCTTGAGCATGATGGGAATGCTCTTCTACCCACCTTCGAATCATATTTTGCTTGTGGTCGTCCATGAATCCATACATTACTGGTGGCCCGTCAACCCACTGTTCTTTTTGAAGTTGATGTAATGTCCGAGAATCGAATTTTGGCTTTGAAAAACGTGGCCCATCTATCCACATTTCGTCACTCTTAGGTTTACAGTCTTTTTGTCCCAGAGCTGGCTTGCCGGAAGTTGCCTGCTTTTCTTGACCAGAGCTTTGTGCGCCATCTTGTTTCAGCTGAGCATTTCGATGCTTAACGTTGACTTTCCTTTGAGGTTGGCTGGGAGACGTTTGTGATGGTTTCAAGTGGCTACTAAAAGGATCTGTGCTAGGAGTTTGGGTACTTCCGTGACTAATCTTCAATGTCCCTTGAGATTTACTGTCACGGCTCACTTTAGTCTGAGATAAACTGTCACTGGGTCCTGGCAAACTACCCATCGCTTCATTATTCGACGAAATGGTTTTGATGCATGATTTTAACATTTCTTCATTACTAGCGGCAGCTTTAGAGGCACTGTTAGTAGAAGTCGTACCTCTGATGTCAGAAAGGTTGGCAGCAGATTCTTGAGACTTTTGCATTGCTGTCAACTTGCTGCTTTTCGGAAGAACAGGCAGAGCTGCTGGCGGCCCTTCGTTGTCTGTCAGGTCTCGGTCATTGATAGCCACACCACCAGTGCCTACATAGATCACGGTATCACAAGACTGTTCACTGCTGGAAGTGTAGTCTGGATCACTACTTCCTGATTTAACTCCGTCTTCATTGACGGCATGCATCTTCACATACGGTCTGACACACACTCCCTTTTCGTCACAGGAACTTTCCATTGGACCGGCCATAGGATACTAATAAGAAATAAAGATTTGTAAAACAGATTATTAAAAATCACGTTCAGGAATTGCAATCAGTTACTGATTCAATTCCTTAATTATATTGACAAAAAAGTTAACATAAACATGAATGAAAAGATAGCAACATCACAATTCGACGTTTCTCCTGCAGCAAAAAATTTGGTGTATCACAAATAGTGTAGCATGCAGATGTCATTACATGGACCAAAGTAGTTCATTATTGACAATGACGCAAAACTGCCTAAACAGAATTTTGGATCCTATCCATTGGATCTATCCTTTACTGATTCTTCCGAGAGTTCAAATAGTATTCATTTTTCTCCATCACGAACAGATTTTAGCAGAAATGTAATTCTTTTTTCTTATTTTTTTTTATGTACATTTCCCAACAGAAACTTTTAGAAGTTTTCAGAGTACCTGGAGCTCAATAGCGTTAGTATTGTTTCGAATATCTATTTGCTAGTACAAATCCTACCTTTTTGAGGAGTCACTCCGACAAAGTAAGAGGCGATGAGGATGAGACTGCTAGGTATCATTTATTACCTTTATGCACAAATATGCACTTATATGAAGACATTCACGCCCACATAATCCTGGAATACAAAATCACATAAACTCCTGGTTTAATTCTCACTTCGCAACTACGCATCTTTTCTCCTTAGCACTTCGCCTCATTCTAGCTCATCGATGCAAACCAGAAGCAAAAACCACCAGCGCACCGCGGTTGCGGTTCTTGCGTCAACCCCTAACAATAAACAATCGCCAGCGGCTAGGCTGCCTCTATCTACTAAGTCCAAGTTCCAACAAGTATAAAAGTTGAGGGCAGGCAGCTATAAATAACTGTTCCTGTTTTTGTTTCAGTTTTTACTTAACAAGCATAGTGAAATTGCTTTGCTTTCTCTCTAAGGTTCTAATAAAAAATGTTGATTGATTTAAGTGTCCTTATATTTCCTTCCCAGGATTCCTTTATTCCAAATGTGATGAATATACAAGTAGTTTCGTCAACCACGGGAGAGAATAAATTTCAGACGAGTGGTTCGAAATAACAGTAACCGCCCTATGGAATGAAAACACGACTTGGGACTATCAATTTGAACAACTTTTTACGTATCTGGAAAGGTGATAATTGTGGATCGAAAAACATGGATGATAATTTCTGATTTACCCAGTTAGATTTTCTAGTCAGATATCGACATGATGGAATATTGGTGCTGGTATTTCGAAAGGAAGACATCTAGTGCGAAAAAAACCCCGTTCCTTTGAGGCCAAAATGACTCGAAATGTTTATAAATATTAGGTAAATCTAGGCAAAAGTTCAATGTTTTAACAGTCTTCTATTTTTAGTATGTCTTTCAACATATATATGTATAACAATGCTTTACCATTATTTTTCAGATACTTGTCTGAACAGTCTTGGTTATTCAGACCGCTGTGTATGTATATACACTCTTTGCAAAGAACAAACAAACAAAACACAAAAAACGAAACACCCCGAAGGAATCATCCAATTGAGATGAATATTTGCATGTGCAATGTACATGTATAGGAAAGGAAATTATTGCAATTCCAGAGTAGTTGGGCATTTTTCTTCTTGTATCCCACCCTGGCTTGGATACAAGCGGTTACAGGGCGTGGCATAGATGCATACAGTTCACGGTTGCTGTCCTGAGGTATAGCATGCCATATGGTGTCCAAATTGGGAGCCAGTTCGCCGATATTCAATCATATCCCAAACATGTTCGATCGGTGAGAGGCCGGGCGATCGGGTTGGACATGAAAGGGTGTCGGCGTTACGAAGACAGGCCTGGGAGAGCCGTGCAGTGCGTGGCCAGGCATTATCCTGTTGAAAAACTGCTCGGTATTGCTGCGACAAGAATGGCAGCACAACAGCTCGTAGAATGTCGTCGACGTACCGTTGAGCCGTGAGGGTGGTACGGAGGACTACCAAGGTGTTCGCCTACCGTAGTAAATGGCTCTCCAGACAGTCTCTCCCATTGTACGAGTCGTGTGCCGTTCAACGGTAAAGGCAGGATCCGTGCGCTGGCCGGCCTGTCTCCCGACACATATGCGCTGGTCATCGGCACCAAGTGCAAACCTTGACTCATTACTGAAGACAACACAACGCCACTGGACACTATCCCACGTTGATCTGGCCTGACACCACTGCAGCCGGTGCCGGTGATGCTCGCTGGTCAGTGGTAGGCGGCGGAGTGACTTACTCAAATTTAGTCCCCTGCTGCAAGTCGTCTGGCAACGGTCCGGATGGCCACTTCCCTACGTGCAAACGATGCAATATGATCACGGATGGTTGTGAGCGACGAATTCGGTTCTGTTCGTGCGGTTCTCCCAATCGGTTCGATCCTCGCGTTCTGTCGTTGCCCTCGGCCATTCACTGCCCGCGTACCGATGTGTTGTGCCTTGCTCGACCCATTTGCGCCAACACCGTCCGATTGTCGCGTCGTTACGACCCGAATGCCTGGCGATACGGCGACTTGACCAACCGGCCTCTTTCAGCCCAATTATACACTCTCTTTCAAACTCGCTCAACTGCTCGTATTGTGCACGGATTCAACGTCGAGGCATCTTCACAGTCAGTGGAGGTTATTGCAACGTCGATCCGCTGTCACAATTGTCCCTGCGTGCGAGCTTTGCTCTTGATATACCTTCCTTGATGCGCGGTTCCCATGCGCTGTGGCGGGCCACTATTTAGTCATTGGTCGCAGTGTTTTAATAATTTGCATATCGGCCATGAGGTACTTGCATTCGGAGTTTCATCAGGATCGAAAGATTTTCACAAAGTGCTTAGTTTTTTTGTTTTTTTTGCAAAGAGTGTATACACAGTTTTTCCAGTACGTCTTCAAAAGAAACACAAATACCTCAACATAAAAAAACTTCACGCGTGGCACACAGTAAGAACAATTTGTCCTGGGAGAAACAGTAGGAACAATTAGTCCTGGGAGAAACAGTAGGAACAATTAGCCCTAGGGAAAAACTAGGGCATTTTTAATTCACTTTCTCTCTTCCGCAAGGAAAGAAATTTACCTGTCGCTATACGAAGGTTGTACTGTCAGATTCATTCCAAACACCTTTGCCTTATAAATCAACCTAAGATTCTGACTGTTGGAAAAATGAACAGACCTGGACAGAGATAATTTGCATGTGCAGTATCATTCGCACTCCGTGATGCCATGAAGCGTCATGTATCTGCGTTTAAAGCATTTCTATTAACCCTGGTAAGAATGCTATTTCTTTCTTCTCAACTGTTTTTTAAGTTTTGCATCTGAGCGTTACTTCAAAGAGCGGATTTTATCCACTCTGTACAACAATCATGGAATAAAACATTCATTTAATCCCAGTGACAAGTCTTAAATAATTAAATATCCATTTGAACTTCGATACTTTTAAATACGCCTCTCGGCGACATTTTCCCTTGCGAATAAATACGCCTCCCGGCGACATCTTCCCTTGCGAAGTAAACCATTAATTTATTACTGTTGGAGCAAAATCAAAAATTGTTCCAGCCATTTTCGTAATGGCATGTTCACCAAGTTGCTTTCCACAGATGCGTGAACAAGGGCAACCAGCGAACAGATATTTCTTTTTAATTATAATGCAATGGTCTTTTCTTAACCAATGAATTTGCGGTACATCAAGCAGCAGCAGCATCCGTTTGAAGAATGATCTGGACGATAGCGGTTATCCCAAATTCTTTATCGGGGGTAATTACTTTTACGTCATAAGACTTTCTTCAACTGAAGTGTATGAAACCAGTTCATACCATGGCATTTGCCTTCAGCTCGCAGCACTGCTATTACGACTAGTAGTACTTTGCTAGGGTCTGATTAATTAAATATGCATGCACTCAAGCGATCTGATGCAACAAAATGGCTCAGCGGAAAGTGCTGGAGTGGTCGTTTTCCGCTTCATATGCTTGCGTTGTGCTGTCAGCCTTCCGGATTAAGTCCAACATCTTTGCTTCCGAAGGATTTTAGAACCATAAGCCTGCAGGATAATACTCAGGCGATGACAGCTCATTTTTGCTTTTCTACAACGACTTAAAATTATTGGCAATGGAATTAAAGCCGAGAAGATTTTCGCAGAAAGTTATGGGAACAAATTCGAAGTTATCTGTGAGTCCGCGTTTTGGCTGAAATTTCTGTCTAACTGCGAAATATTCAGCTGAGACAGCTCACGGAAACAATTAGTATTGTTTAAAAAATAGGAATTTAAGACCGTCAAGAAATGGCTGAAATATATTTATAACAATGTTATGAGGGAAATAAATTTTAAAGTAAAACCTTCTGACTCTTAAAAGTAAGTTTATAAACATAATATCTTATTTATAGGAAGCGGGATAAAAATATTTGTAATTAATGATTTTTGCTTTAACAAATGCGGCGAGAAAGTGTATTATCTACAGTTCACAGAGATTGACCAATCACAACACAGAAAGCAATGGTGAACAGCGAATGAGCGCTTAGGATTCTGGCGTCGAGAAATAAACAGGTGATCAAAATCAAAGCAACAATCACAAAAAACACAGTTAATAGACTATAACAGAAAATAATGAACAGAAGGAAGGGATTTTTATGTATGCTGTGTGGTGGGGTGTTTTATACTTGTGAACACAAAAGAACTAAGATACACGCAAATGTGCCCAAATTATGAGCCTGTGAAAAAAATTACTAAAATATGGCAGGAAACGATATCACATAAATAAGAAAGAAATGGTATCACAGACTTCAGTACCGAATAGGTATCACCATGGGCTGTAACGTAAGCTTCACAAGGCTCAACAATGCTTTGAATGAGGATGTCCGCAAGAGACTGTGGGATTAGGTCGCATTTTCCTAGAAGAGCACACCGTAAGTCCTGCAGAGCTATAGCATGAGAGGAGCGAGCAGCAGTTCGTTGACATAAAGTCCCTCAAGCATGCTCAATCGAATTAAGATCTGTTGACCGTACCGGCTAATCTATACGTGCAATATCTTCGTCTTATTTTTATTTTTATTTTTTTGGTTGGGAGTTTAGCGACCACCGTGAGCAACTCAATCGGCTATAAGCAGTTGCCCTTCCCTAAATTAGGGCTACTGGTTCCAGGGAAGGGAGAGAGCCAGTGCCATGAGAGAAACACAACAACAATGCCTCACCGGGATTTGAACCCGGATCCAATACGGACGAATGATGAGAAGCCTGCGCTCAGACCACTGCGCCACCGGGGGCGGCAATATCTTTGCTTTCAAGATATTCATTATTGACCAGCAAAGCCCTATGGGGTCGGACTTTGTCGTCAGTTAACAAGAAATTCGGACCCTCCGTACTTCTTAAAAGGCGAACGCGAGAATCCTGGATCTAGTTGCAATATCGGGCAGGCGCTATACCTCGGTGGTTTCCCTTGGCTATTACGCAGACAGGCAAACGACCGTTGACACAGATTCACACTTAAACAATTACGAATATTTCATCACCTCCGAAATGGTCCAGTTCTCGAACGTTCTTCGGCTGATGTGTCCCACGTTCTCACCTTATGAATGTTCTCCGAGAATCTGATAGCTAATACAATCTGCTCTTATCGTACGCGTGCCAATTCTTGGTGGGTCCAATGACCATGTTGACGACACCATTGGAAGTGACCTCTGGGATACTTTCAAGGAAACACACACAAAAGACTGTATTGCATACATACCACTGTTATGCAATCTTTCCCATTCCGTAGGTTGTGACACAGTCATCCCACTTCCCGCAGTGAGTGTCTGTGCCAATTAACGTGCCGATTTGCTTGGATCGCGCCTAGTGGTTAACAAAAATAAGCGGTCTTCTCGAGCAGTAGTGACCCGCAGACATTCTTGCCTAGCTCATCTCGAGATGTTTTCAGTGTCCTGAAATTATCTACAGAAGCTGCAGAGAATGGATCGATCCACATTTAATCTCCTAGCCGCTTCATCTTGAGGCTGTCCTGCCAGATTCCGTTCAACCAGCACGACTGGATTATGCACGCTGGTGGTGGTTGCATCGTGGTATGGGGATTGTTGTCATGGATATCACTGGGTCATCTCATTCCCATTGAACATACTTCCACCTCTATATCCTATCTCGTTATTATTTCGGATCAAGTGCTCCCTTACACTGTGGACGTGAAAATTTCCCTCTCGAATCCTATGGAACATTTGTGAGATGCAGTGGAAGACAATATTCGCCTCTCCACGGCAGTGTATCCATTCGTCACGAAACTCTGGTATGTCATTCTTTCCGGCTCGCACAGTGTCTGAGGATACTTACCGTGGTCTAGTGGATTCGATGCCACGCAGAGTGCAAGCGATTATCGCCCCAATAGGAATCCCAATGGACTGTTAGGTTAGTATTCATGATTGTAAACGAAACCTTTCAACTGCTTAAATGACATTCACGTCAATCAGAACTTGAAGAAGCTGCAATTCTGGGAGTGAAAAATCTATCAAAGATCTTAAGCACCTGACACACTAGAATCTGAAGAAAAGCAATTCTACATGATACAGTAGAAATGGAGAAATGGAACTTTTTTGTGTGAGAAAGGTAACCAGGAAGACATCAAATTTGTGGACAGCAGGTGACAGAAGCTACCCAAACAGCTAGAACAGCTGTGTTAAAATAGCGATGGCATTCTACAGTATTAGTTGTTAGTTTAGAATATTCGAGCAGCTATTCGTTTTCTGAGTTCCAAAGAACTTGTTCCAGATGAAATTTATGTGGAAATCACTACCGTGTGTGGGCAAAGATACCATAAATCCTAGGCTACCAACAAAGATGTCTTTTATACAACAGTGGTCACAAGGGTGTTACAGATGCTTTATGGTTAGAGGGGAGGACAAAGAGAAAAATGAGTATGGTGTTGAAGATCAGTTTACAGGAAAGTTAAGAACAGGGCCTGTTAAAATACTGTTCCTACTAGCGTCGATAAAAATAAGGTGTAGAGGTCTTGTCAGCAAAGATGATATAATCATAGGTTCAAGACAAGACACGCCGTTCTTCAGAGATGAAATCAAAAAACTGGAAAACCACTAGGATAAGTACCTGATTTAAAGAGATAACTTAAATGACTAAAGAGTTGAATAGAATTCAGATTGCCATTTTCTGTTTTTATTGTGTATGATAAGTTAATAAAAATAATTTTCCACTCCTACATATATAAATATTACATGAAAACACCAATTTACAGCAAATATTGGCATACATGCTTAAAATCCGTAAAAAGCAGAAAAAAAAAAAAGCAACGAAGGTAATCCCAGTCCCTGAGTGCAATACAAGGCTACAAGTCTCTAGCTGAAGAGAAGTTGCCCCAGTAGATTTTGATAATACTTTTTTGTTCAGACCATTCGGTGTTGTGGATATTTTTTTCAAACATAGTATTATTTTGTACGTTGTTTAAGACCGCCACACGGAAGCACTGAATTTCTCTTTCGAGCTAGATGATATTTTTCCTCAGGACAATAATTAGCACTATATAAATTTCTGGATCTTCCAACCTTAGAGGGTTGTTCGTGGATTTGAAGTAGTGCCCATATATCCAAAGTAAAGTTTTTATCTGTTCAGAAAACAGAAGTTCACTTAGTGAACGACCATTGTACCATTGATAAACCACGATTCCTTTCTCACAGACGGTAAGTGATATCGGTACGTATCTTTTATAGATGCTAACATGGACAGCATCTGCTTTGTTTCATAACAGTAGTTTTTTCTAGAATTATAAGTACGTTTACTGACATTCTTTTTCGGAGCAACTGAGTTCAAGACGAAATCTGGATTTTCTCAGTTTGCTGCATTTTCCCAAAATATTATGATCTCCCTCTATTAAAATTTAAGACGAATAAACAGCTTTTGTGTGGTTCTATGCTTAAGGTGGTTCCACCTAAAATCTCTACCTTATGTTTCCAATGGTAAACTTCTTTTCATATTTTCTTCGCAATTAATGTATTCTCAAGGATGCAAATTTTCATATCGATAAAACTAACTTTAAGTTATAGCATGGGATGCTTAATACTTGCTAAAGCATAACCATAATTATATTAAACATCAATCATTTTTCTTTGAGTGATGTTCAGACATGTTAATAGATGGCGCGACCTGTACATTGATGACGTCAGTAGACAAACAAATGTTGGATTGCTTAGTTATGGTTACGTTTTAGCAAGTATTACGTATCCCGTGCTATAACTTAAAGTTGGTTTTATCGATGGGCGAATTTTCATCCTTGGGAATACATTAATTGCGAAGAAAATATGTAAAGAAATTTTACCATTGGAAACATAAGGCAGAGATTTTAGGTGGAACCACCTTAAATAAAGAAAAAAAAAACAGCTTCTGTGTGGCTCCGTGTTTAAGTAAATAAAAATAAAAAAAATGTTATGATGCTATGCACTGTATGATATTCCCTTCATGACCACTCAACGCAAAAGAAAATAAGTACGAAATTACAAGTGCGAAAAATCTGAAAAAGGAACGTAGATTTAAAAAAGAATCTCTTCCGGACTTGAATTTTCATCTTATTAATGTTCAGATGGCATGTCCCCAAAACATTTTAAAAATATATTTAGCTACAACACAAATAACTTACTTTTAATTTTCTCCTTCTCATGCGATGTACTCTTGAGGCCAGTTGTATAGTGCCCAAAACCTCGGAGTAATTCATCGACTGAGAAGACACATGGGCGATCATGGCGACTCGACACGTCAAACTGCTCATTGCTTCTCTGAGAAGTTGTGTGAGTTTACTTTCCCTGTAATGAAAGAAATCAAAAGGCTCAACAAAGTTACGTTTTGGGAATGTACAGCGTATTGTAAACACACACACACACACACACACAATAAGTAGGACAAACCCAGAAAACATGAAATTCAAAGAGCGAATGAAAGATGAATTTTGTGGCATAACAGCCAGATATGTACTTTGAACAGAATAAGTCACTCAAAGGTTAAATGTCAAATGGGTCAGACATGGGTCTTGTACGATTTGCCCAATGATAATGGGACCCATCCCGACTAGTTCAAAGGAAAATCAGTAAAAAGATATGATCCAAAGATCAACAGGTCCAAAGATGCGAACCGTCCAATGTTATATCTTGATCAAAACTCCTTTGTTAGAAGGACAACTTGTCAACTCGTCCCAAACACATTCCTCCGAAAGTACCACTACTGCACAGACGATAAAATAATAATCGTATTATTGCTGATATTATAACTTTGTATTATTGCTGATATTATAACTTCGTATTATTGCTGATATTATTATGCGTATTATTGCTGATATTATAACTCTTTTTTATTTTGTGTTTCACCTACATTCTTTCAAAAAAGAAAGCCACTGCTGATGTATCTTCAGGTCTATATCTAAATGTGCTAATCCCGAAACCAGCCGATCCTTATCAATAGTTCTTTCTGCATTGGACAAAGGAAAGAGGTCTAGCTTTGTACCGACCAAATTTTATGACACCATATCTCGGGAACCTATCAATCGATTTCAGGTGTACCTTTTGCGTTTAATAAAGGAAAGGGTCTAGTTTTGTATGTGCACCTTTTGAATTCCTGCGTACGCTTGAGAATGAAAATTTGCCAGTTGGAGTGTGTGGTATGCTTTCTTTATTCGGTCAAACTTCCGTATTCGGCCCCCAAGTAGTTCACAGCTGAAGACAAAACAAGGGAGCTGGAAAGCAAATATTTATATTTTCGGCTTCCTTGTTTAATCTTAATTGATATCTAATTGTTTATCTTAATTTTTCTAATTATCATAATTAATTTTCATTGTATTAAGCAAATATTTATATTTCCGGCTCCCTTGTTTTGTCTTCAGCTGTGACCTACCCCCCTACCTAAAGGGAGGGGCGATACACTTGAGGATATAACTCGTCTCAAAATTAACAACCCGTTGTGATAATCACAAAAGCCACCATCTCAAACAAACGCTTCGGTAAACCCCTCGGATGGATAGAAGTCGCACAAAAGTGTTTAAACTACTTGGGGGCCGAATACGGAAGTTTAACCCTTTATTCAATGGAAACCACATAGGAAAGAAGTTTTCATTTGATTGTTTGCACAAATGGAAGAAATATTAAGTACATCCATAATACAAAGTTTGAAGTTGTGAATCCATTTATTGGTGTAAATATGACATGAATGCTAAGTCAGATAATATATGAAAATTTGAAAATTTCGTCGTCCTGGAGCATGTCATTCTTCCGTAATTCAAATGCAAGAGAAAGTTTCCGTTTGTTAGTGCTCTATTCATCTTCATTTGATTTGTTTCTTTTGTTCTGCGTACTTATTTTTAACGATAGTATATTCTGTGGAGAGAAGAAAATCAAGTAGGAGTTGTGAAATTTATTGCAAAATTCTACAATGTACATGCAGTAATAACTGTTCTGCATTTGATGAAACTTGGTCTGTAAAATCATATTTGGTTTTAAATTTTCTCAAATCTTACGTCTAATAACATATGATGCACGATTAAGTTTTATTCAAAATCTCTTTTAATGAACTTAATAAGAAAATGAAGTTTAACATGAATAAAATTAATGACATTAGGTAAAAAGCTTTTCACAGAAGGAGCCGAATATTACATTTTGAAAACTTTTTCTATGAGTTCTACGTACAGTATGTCCCACAGGAAGCCTTTGATTTCAGATTCTTTTACTTGTTAAAATATTTCAAATGCATCTTGTTATAAATTGCATAAACAAACTGATTTAATTCAAATACATTACTTAAGTCCTAAAATTTTCATTCTCGGGATTTCTTTACTGTTGCATTTATTTAACAAGTAAAATTTGTATGTAACTGCTTTATCTTTTAGCAAGTTTTTGAATAAGGGAAGTATGTAAACATTCGTGTTATTGGCTTGATATGTCTGCCCTTTGTGCATATGTGGACAACACATAATTCAGATGGGAAAATTCCTTACGTTTCGGTAACTTAAAGTATAAAAACAAAGACTCCCTTTCTGTAACTTTTTAATACACAATGTTGCCGCTAGATGGTGTAAATGTACATGGCATTTTGCTTGATCTCGGTATTTATTTCATTATATCTCAGTGATAATAAAATTTCGATAAAAACTTAATATTTGTCGTATTCCTTTCACTCTGACGAAGATGTCGTGCACTCTTTCTACTTCAAATGCTGTGTAGGTCCTCCACTGGAGGGACGTAAGTGTATATTCAAGTTTATTCGCTATACTTGTTTCTAAGATTCCGATTTGAAAAATTCTAGCCGCCCCGGTGGCGCAGTGGTCTAAGTGATGGCTTCTGATTATTCGTCCGAGATGGGTCGGGGTTCGAATCCCGGTGAGTCATCGATGTTGTGTTTGTCTTACGGCGCTGGCTCTCTCCCTTCCCTGGAACCAGTGACCCTAAATTGAGGACTGGTGACTGCTTATAGCCCATTGAGTTGCTCACGGTGTTCGCTAAACCTCCAATGAAAAAAAAATTCCATTTGGGATATTTTGCTCATATTACTCCACTTTTTTCGTAATGCACGGTTTCAAGTTGCTTGAGGAAATGGGCTCTTGAATGATAACTTATAATGATGTTTTAATGCGTCGGCGACGACTAAACGTTTTGGAAATTAAACATTACTCAATTGCCAATTTTTCAACTCAACAGAGGAACAAGCAAACTAAACATATTGCTTGATGATCCTTTTTCTTCTTCCGAGGTTACTCTATCAAATGTTTCCTTTTGTTTGGCACAAGCGCAAAAAAATAACAAATGGTGTTCGAAATACATGGAGGAAAGATTCTAAAATTGGCAAGTATTTGGCGATGTTATCCTAACACTTCCTCCAGAACCATCACTTTCGTTTCGCTAATGACGGGTTAATGGCATAAGAAAATGTCGGATGAAATATAACATCAGTGGAGAGAACTTACCACACACGGAAATATACATGACCTTTCAAGACGTTTCCCGATACACTTCAATTAAACCCGGACGTCACTGCCTTTTATGTCAACAGTGGGTGAGCCAATCTTTGGCTGATAAAACAACACACTCTCCACTCTCACTCTTTTGGGCAGGCTTTTAAGCAGCGAACGATAAACTACAGCTGGTACATTTTCAATGTTCTATAGAACGGTAACCAGTTGAATATGGAATATGCTAGTCTGGAATTCATCCGGTGTTCCATTACACCTATAGGTGTTTCACAAGGTTCAAGTCTGGATTTTGCGCCGCCAATCCCACTTCCGCACATTCATGTTTATGAAAGAGTCTGCAAAAGTACTTACAGTGTGGTAGGAAGAATATTCTGTACAAAGAGAACTCTAATACCGTACGGAGTTCGGAATTGTTCAAAATGCTGTGGCAAACTTCGAATTTCAGGATGCTGCGCACAAATGCAAAGATTCCAGGCTGCGCCATTTAAAAGAACCCCATACCATTTACTTCATTTTCCGAATCTCATTGTTGGCAAAATTCACTCTGGCAGTAGACGCTATCCTTTGGCGTACGTGATACCCACACATGTCCATTTAATACGAATAGCAGTAGCGGAATTTACCTTTATATAGAACCAATTTCCACTGCTCCGGGATTCAGTTACGCCGTCCGTTTATTTCAGTTGGTTGTTAGGCTTAGTGACCTAGATCTTCCATATTAACGAATGATACAGGACTTGAGACGTAGTGTGATTATGCAGATCTCAGACCCTGGTTGTCACCCAAAATTGGTAGCTGATGTTCTACAGGTATGAGTACGGGGATTGAAGTACCACCTTCCTCACTATCTTTCGGTCACGTAGGATGAGCTTCCGTTGTCCTTTTTTTTTTTTTTTTTTTTTTTTGATTGGAGGTTTAACGACCACCGTGAACAACTCAATGGGCTATAAGCAGTCGCCCGTCCCTAATTTAGGAACACTGGTTCCAGGGAAGAGAGAGAGCCAGTGCCGTAAGACAACCACAACATCCATGCCTCACCGGGATTCGAACCCGGACACCGTTCGGACGAATGGTCACAAGCCTGTGCATAGACCACTGCACCACCGGGTAGGCGTTCGCAGTTGCACAAATCGACTAGCGAACAATGTGACATCTGACGATAACACCAATCCCGAAATCCGTTGCTGTCCCTACGTTCCGTTAGGAGATCAGCAAACTTTTGCGGCTGATATACCTATGTTATTCTACCGATATGACTCTTTTGTTTCGGCAGGTGTACTAGAATAACAGGGGAAGCTTCTTCTTCTTTTTTTTTTTTTTTTTGGCGGGAATGAATTTTGAATTCTACGCAAATCCATGTAAATTAAAACAGTTGGACAATAGAAACAGCGCATTGTTACAGTGGTTCTGCTCATATGGTTATTTCTGCTGCAACAACTAAAAAGAACGAACATAAAACGAAAGTAACTTGAGCAACAGTATAGTTTTTGAAGTCTGGGAGGTAACACGGCTGAAGCGCAGTTAGAAGTGTTACTTAGAGGCTCTTAACGTACTACGTGACATGACATAAATGACGTGCTGCGGAAGTTACGCATGAGTCAAATCGGAAATGGAACAGCGATAAGCCTGCCGGCGTTGTTCAGTTGGAAGAACAGCCGCTGCGGAGTAGGATGATGTGCGATGAATTTACCACCGGAAAAAGGTTATATGTTATAGGCTGTCTGGTGGATTGAATGGGATGAGTCAAGCAGTACTTGAAATTGTGCTTGAGTTCATTCAGTTGAACGTAAACCGAATCTGTTTCTAAGTCTTTGCAAAGAAAAGATCCTTCCCCCAATAAAAACACAACAACAATACGAGCTCTGCGCTATATCCTTACGTAATAATTGCGACGGTTTTCTGGATGTACAATAACTAATATCAATGAAGCAATTGCAAAGGGCGTAGACCACTGCCCCGGTGGAACAGTGGTCTAAACGCTGGCTGCTGGCTGACCATTCGCCCGAGATGGATCCGGGTGTTCGAGTCCCGTACATAGTGTTTGTCTTACGGCACTGGCTTTCTTCCTTTCTAAATGCCTTTCCCTAGAACCACTGGCCCTAAATTAGGAACTGGCGACTGCTTATAGACCACCGAGTTTTTCACGATGGTCGTTAAACCTCCAATCAAAAAAAAAATATATATCGCAAAGATACATATCCTATAGGCAAAAGGCAAAAATACCGGACCTATGCTTTGATTTCAAGAATATGAAATCTGATAACTAACCCTAAAAACTAAGCTCTGCAAATATGAAATTTGTGTATAAAGTATCTGAGTGTATAACATTAATTTCATACTCTCTACATAAGTTATGACTTATGGCGGCTAACGCGAACGCAATAATTACATAAATGTATTCGCTAGATGTATAACAGCTAATTCGAATTCAGTACTTGCTCATAATTTAATTTGCGATGCTTACGGTACACATAAAGACGTCACTTAGATCACACAGTGATCAAGTAACGAAAAATAAGGACTTCTTACGATGTGAATAGTGGATTTATATCACAATTGCGTTGTTACCTGTCAACCGGTTTGAATTCTGATGCAATTCACGCTGACTTGCTTTACTTCGCCGTTTAACCAGGCGACTAACTTAATCTGTTAACTGGTGCTTGATAATTAGTATCCGTATGAGAGTTCATTTCACACGCTAAATGCCAATTTTCATCAGTTTTCCTCGGTCACCAAATTGCTAAGGGTTAGCTGCGTAGTTTCATCAAGGGCTGTCAGAACAGATGAATCTTAATAAGATTCTGCTCACCGTCTGTGTGGCGTCGCTCTGCCATCAGCAGAGGAAATCAAAAACAGCTGTACTCACTTACACTCTACGCATTATTCAAATATCAACCAGAAACAATGAACACAATATTTAGATTAAAAAATACACATAAATTAAAGCCTCTCCGTTTTACAGAATTTTTTAGCACATTTTTTATTCATATGACCACGTTTTCCGCGTCTTAAATACGGACACCGTTTTGGCTCTTTTGCTGTTAAGGCATTAAAAGTATGCGAACGATTTATATGCTGCATTTTTTCTCTTCAATTAGAGCTTTTATGTTTATGTAAGAAAAATATACCAACACGAAATATGAAGTTGAATATGTACGTTGACAGGTTCATTAGAGAACATACACTTTACAGGTTCTGCATCCAAATGAATGTTGGTCCCCTTGAAGTGCAGGCGTTGAACTGCTGGAGAATACAGATCTATTTATTCTGTCGACGCTGCCATTATTCAAAACATTTCTGAAACTTCCCTTTTGAAACTGTCTTCAAAGTTTACATCACATTCTCTTGAAATTCGTTTAATGGTGACTAATCTAGGCGAACTTTAAGATTTGGAAGTAACCAACATTAATTCAAAACCACACATGGCGGATAAGCAAGTTGAGTAAGGCCGTGTTTTGGTTTGAGACCATTTTAAAGTAAGAGTACAAAGAGTTTATGATGACATCAAACAGCAAGACTTTCATCTTCCACAACAGCTAGCACAAAATTGATGTGGTGACCTTGAAACTGCAAGTGTGGGAAATTTCAGCGAGCTCTCACATGCAGTCGGCGTAATCACCGTCTCTACTTCCACCAACCATATATGAAAATCACTCTTAGTGTTTCGCAGTTATTCCTTCCTCTTCTGTGCGCTGGTTCCGTTCATTCCACGGAACCAGCGGTACAAAACTATCGGCCGTCCCGGTGGCCCAGTGGTCTAAGCACTGGCTTCTGACCATTCTTCCGAGATGGGTCCGAGATCGAATACCGGGAGGTATAGGCGTAATGTTTGTCTTAAGGCATTGGCCCTCTTCCTTTCCTGGATTCATTGGCCCTAAATTAGGTACGGGCGACTGCTTATAGCCCATTAAGTGGCTCACAGTGGTCGGTAAATCCCCCAACAAAAAAAGTCTGGGAGGGCAGCTCTTTATAGCACTAGATGCTCACGAGAACAATTAAACCACCGTCCTCATAATGTAATGGCGGTTTTTTTCTTTTTTTTTTTTGAAATTTTCTAACGTTTCATGATCATAAAATATACGTCATATACAAAACAAAGTAGTGACTGAGAAAAGCAGAGACATCTATTTCTAACGTTTGTAAATAAATTTCGTATTATTCGCACGGCAAGATAAAGTGAAACATTTCCGCTGAGATGCATTGAGGAATTCTTTGTCTGGTGGAGAGCTAAACGTTACTGCACATTTAGTGGTACGGCGAGTCTATGTTAAGAAAAAAGTAGAAATAACAAGTTAGTAAAATCAGGCAATGCATTGATTATGATACGCTTTCCAACATACCAGAAATCATTACTCAAGTTATGAGGATAATGGCTGTAGAATAAATCTCGCTCCTATGACCTGACCTTTGACCCCATTTCGATGATATTCAACAGAACCGGTAAAGTATACTTCCGGAACATGATAAAGTTTTGTCTCAATCGAAGCATTTTTACGTAAGTTATAACGCAATATCAGGAACACCGAGCATAGCTAGGTTAAAGGGGGGATGAGGGCACAATTTTTTTTTATTTTGATATGTTATTTCCAAGTATTGTAATGTTAAGTCGTTCAGTTGCACGTTGTCCCAAGTGTTCCAGTCGCTGAACATGTTCATCCGCGGTTTCGGTTGCGATTCACTGTGATGAACGGCTTCGTAGTTCTTCCAAGCACTGGTTACGTTAATTCTTCGGATGATTCAGCTGCGATTCTCTGTCTATTTATTCGCCGCATTTGTTCGAGGTGTTCTTCCGATATAGATTCATTGAGGGTTACAATAACGTCGGATATTATTTCCATGCTCCTCACCTTAGTTGCTCGGAATGGTCTTTTTGTAGGCTGATCTTCTTCCAATGGAAAGTCATATGTTAAGAGACTGGAATGTGATCGGAAACAATCGGCTCTTGAATGTCCAAGCGGTTTCATATTTACTTCTTCCGCTTATTATTGTTCCAATAGTGCCGTATTCTACTTATTCTTCTTATTAAAGTTGAAACGTCCACGTTTCGTAGGAAGTCGACTAGCCATATTTTTTTATATTGTTTTACCATCCACGTGAGACTATGTAAATAGTAATTAATAAAAATAAACTAATCATATTTTAGCACAGCGGATACGCTCGTCATCAAGTGACTATTCAAAAACGTAACAAAAAAATGCTGTATTAACAGGTAACCTTTTAAAGGGAAAAACACATCAGCGTTCCGCTGCTTGTACTGTACTACGCATGAACTCCAAGCAGCTGGCACAACTCCCTGTTTGTTCTAGAAGAAAATAGAAGTAATGCGTAATACGCACACAACGCGTGACGTAATCAGGCAGATGGGACTCGCGAGTCACGACCATCTGCTCTCAAGATTGTGACGTCATAAAACTTTAATAGGATCCACACACAACGCGTGACGTAATGAGGCAGATGGCGTAACCGAGCGCCAACTTCTTAATCGCGAGAGAGAGTTGCGTCATAAGATTTCTAAGCATGGGAAACATTAATAGGACGACGCCAAAACATTAAAAACGTAGTAATTTGGGGTGGTTATTTAACCCACTAAACGAATTTTCCCAAAGTCGAGATCAAGCTAAATCGATTTCTAGTACCAGAAAAAGGTAGATTAATGACTTTCATCAAAATCCTTAGAGCCGTTTTCAAAATAAAATGTACATAAATAGAAGAATTGCTCCTTTAATAGTATGGGATTAGGGAGATGGAATGGATCCCGATCCAATATCCTGACCTTTCACCCCATTTCTCCCATTTTCAATAGGGTTTGTCCCCAGGTGGTCCCCTACCACATACTAAAATTTCATTGAAATCGAACCATTTTTACGCACGTTATGACGCATAAGGGCAATGGAATGCATCCCGCTCCTATGTCCTGACCTTTGACCCCACTTCACCCATTTTCAATAGTGTTCGTCCACAGGTAGTCCCCGACCACATACTAAAATTTTATCGAAATCGAACCATATTTACGCAAGTTATGACGCATAAGGGCAATGGAATGCATCCCGCTCCTATGTCCTGACCTATGACCCCACTTCACCCATTTTTAATAGGGCTCGTCCCCAGGTGGTCGCCTACCACATATTAAAATTTTATCGAAATCGAACCATTTTACGCGAGTTATCGTGCGGACAGACAGACAGACAGATGGACGGACGGACAAACAGATAGACGGACGGACGGACAAAGCTGGAGCATATACGCTTCTTCAACCTACGGCTGGAAAGCGAAAAAAAAAAAAAGAGAAAACGTGTCACAATTGTTGGCGCTAGATATTAAGATCCGACGATTTTCATGAGGCAACAAGCAAATATGAGAAGATTGGAGACTAAGGAAATGAAAACCCAAGATGTTCCTGTTCAATGTAACAGAATTAAAATTCTACATGCAGTAAGTGTCTAAAATGAAGAGGTATTTAAGATAAAAGTAAACTGCTTTCAACGAAGAATAACTGAATGTACAAGAAAATACTCGATTAGCACCAAAGAATATTTCCAATACGATTTACAGATCCGAAGATATCATGTCTTCCAAACAGACGGCCAGAGAGGGTTTTACCATAAGCACAAACTTTGTTTCCAAACAAGCGTTAAAAACTAGACTCCAGGAAACTAAGCGTAGGATCATCGCACGTAGATAATCTGCTATTTCGATTTCGTTATTTTTCATAGACCATCAGAAATTTGTAGGACTTTATAAACCTGAAAAAACCCGTTATAATTTTGCGATAAATTTTGTTTCTTTTTCGTGACGTCACTGCTCGAAGAAACCTAATGGTTCTGAGCCAATTCTCGCGCCCAACGAGTGCGTATGTACAAAATTCCTTCTTGCGTGGAAGACTGTAATCCTTCCGAATGACCTGAACATAACTGCAACATTTCCACACACCTGAAGTTCAACAATAAATGCCACCTAGCCAGAGTGAGCGATAATTCTTTTATTTTGATTGAAGGTTTAACGACCACCGTGAGCAACTCAATGGGCTATAAGCAATCGCCCGTTTCTAATTTAGAGTCACTGGTTCCAGGGAAGGGAGACAGCCAGTGCCGTAAGACAAACACAACATCCATGCCTCACCGGGATTCGAACCCGGACCCTTCTCGGATGAATGGTCATAACCCAGGGCTTAGACCACTGCGACACCGTGGCGGCAGCGAGAATTTAGGTTAGCAAATGAAGTTATGTCAAAGTTTGGTTATTCGAACACGGACTCATCTCGGACGAACTGTTAGAATTCAGCGCTTAGACCAGTACGCCACCGGGGGAGGCTATTTACACTTCCAGTTCCAGTTATATGAAATTTACGGTACTTGTGTGGAGTTTTTTGTTTTTGTGAGTTGCTCGAAAAATATGTCTACTTCATGTTAAGATTATATTACCTCACGCCAAAGATCTTTAAAATACATCTATAGACTGGAAGCCCTTGTATAAATGAGTGACGGCAGCTGGCGACATTTGATCGCAGAGCTTGTACGTAAGTGAGCATGTTTCCTATGTAAACAACGTTAATTAAGCTCTTTTCCCTGTGCGAAAGAAGGAACTTTCCGTTGTTATAATACTGCGTATTAATTTTTTTTCAATGGGGAATAAATTAGACTTTGCATCTTTTTAATTTACGATTAAGGAAAACACCATTACCGTAATTTTGTGGGATATGAAATACCTGAAGGGAAACGTCGCTTGTCCTACGTATAAAATACACTGACGGAAAAAAAAATCCCAACACCACGAAAAATTGTTGTAAAGGAATGAAATGGCGGCAATACATTTGTATAGGTAACATATTTAATCGATTAAGGTTTCAAGATCACAGCTTATTGTAAGCGCGAGAGGAGCCATTTTAAATGTGAAATGCTGGTACATTAATAAACGGTGTAACCGCCAGAATGTTGAATGCAAGCACGCAAACGTTCATGCATTGTGTCGTACAGGTGCTGGATGTCAGTTTGTGGGATGCAGTTCCATGCCTGTTGCACTTGGTCGGTCAATACAGGGACGGTTAATGCTGGTTGGGGGTGACGCTGGAGTTGTCGTCCAATGATGTCCCATACGTACTCGATTGGTGAAAGATCTGGTGATCTAGCAGGTCACGGTAACATGTCGACACTATGTAGAGCATGTTGGGTTACAACAGCGGTATGCGGGCGAGCGTTATCCTGTTGGAAAACACCCCCTGGAATGCTGTTCATGAATGGCAGCACAACAGGTTGAATCACCAGACCGACGTACAACTGTGCCGTCAGGGTACGTGGGATAACCACGAGAGTGCTCCTGCTGTCATAGGAAATTGCTCCCCAGACCATAACTCCAGGTGTAGGTCCAGTGTGTCTCTGCCGCAGACAGGTTGGTTGCAGGCGCTCACCTGGCCTCCTTCTAACCAACACACGGCCATCACTGGCACCCAGGCAGAACCGGCTTTCATCATAAAACGCAACAGATCTCCACTCCGTCCTCCAATGAGCTCTAGCTTGACACCACTGACGTCGCAAACGGCAGTGGTTTGGAGTAAGTGGAATGCACGCTACAGGGCGTCTGGCTCGGAGCTGTCCTTCAAGTAACCGATTTGTAACAGTTCGTTGTGTCACTGTGGTGGCAACTGCAGCTCGAATTGCTGCCGCAGATGCGGTACGATGAGCCACGGCCATACGCCGTACACGGCGGTCTTCCCTCTCAGTAGTGCCACGTGGCCGGCCCGAACCCGGTCTTCTTGAGGCAGTACTTTCCCTTGACCACCGCTGCCAACAATCATGCACAGTGGCTACATTCCTGCCAAGTCGTTCTGCAATATTACGGAAAGAAAATCCACCTTCTCGTAGCCCTATTACACGACCTCGTTCAAACTCCGTGAGCTGTTGATAATGGCTTCTTCGTCTTCTTAAAGGCATTCTTGACTAACATCAACACACTACGTCGAATCTCAACGATAACAAACGTTCATGAACGTTACAGCGCCTATTTACAGCAAACCTGCTTTGCATGTTCCAAGGGGCGCTACTAGCGCCACACGTATGCGCCGACCGCGAAATTTGCATAGACGTCATCTTACAGATGTACTCTCACCGCCTACAACTGTCGTTTATCTAACACAACCCCTTCTTGGTGTTGGGATTTTTTTCCCGTCAGTGTACATATATTTGCTCTTCTGTTTTTCGCAAACTGCGTGATCTAGTTGCATAAAATTCGTATTTCACACTCTAAGTAATGTCAAAAATCATTTTAATGTGGCCATTTCTTAATTCTTAAGAGAAGTTTCCGAAAACAAAACTTTTAATTTTGTAAATTTTTTACACAGTGATATGAATTCAAAATAGCTACTCAAAGTGGAAAAAGAATGAAAAAAATAAAAATTATATATGGCAGAAAGAAATGTCCCATTCACATAATTTAGAGTTTAGACTAAGCAATTCAAATCTCAGGGATAAAAGGTCTGGAAAAAGAAATATCAGTTAGTGTTTACTGCATAAGAATGAATGTTTCGTTGGTTTCTAGTTAGCACGTCTTACAGCAGTTCCCCAAAGTATCGTGATTATTGTGAGTAATCCTATGAAATGAAAGTGTCTGGTCACAGTTGTTTGTCTGTTGGTACATCCGTACGCTAAGCAAGATATAACCATTTTAGAAATTTGATTAGCTCATTAAATCTGGCTATATTCTTTTCTGAAATACTTTACAATATATACATATTATTTATAAAACAAAAAAAAAATGTAAATCTTAGTGGTTATAGGTAAAAAAATGGATGTAACTGATATAAACACGCGAACGCTTTTTCTAAACTACGAGATATGATAGATTCTTGCCGTACAGCGCTGAACTTCAAATCTCGCACGGTTAACTGACGGTTTTCCAGTCTAAATATCCTAAAGGTCTTTACCATAAGCACTTCTACATAACACGTAGTATTTAATAAAATACAGTAAAATCTGTGAATAGTGGATACCCTGGGACTTCAACATTTGTCCGCTATTCGGGAGGATAACTTCTGAGACAACCTAGGCCCACGATACCAAAAATACATACCAAATATGTGCGTACATATTGTACGCACATATTTGGTATGCATTTTTCGGTATCGTGAATATTACACGGTCAAGTCACATTATTGTGGCCACCAGCTAATATCCAGAGTAACAGCCGTGTGCAGCGCAGACAGCAGCTAAACGGGCTAGGAGGGACTCAATAAGGTGCTGGAAGGTGTTCACAGGCATGTGGAACCATGATGACTGCAGTGCAACTGACAGCTGCTAAAGGATGCGTGGTGGATGATCTATAGAGCGAACAACACGATCGAGTTGGTCCTACAGATGCTCAATTGAGTTTAAGTCTGGGGAATTAGGGGGCCAGGGAAGTACTTTGAAGTCTTCGTCGTGCTCTTCCAACAACTCACGGACATTTCTAGCTGTGTGACACGTCGCACTGTCACACTGGAAGATCCCATCCGCCCCAGGGAAGACAATCAGTATGTATGGGTGTACGGGGTCGGCAAGGATGGATTCATAACGAATTCGGTCCATAGTGCCTTCCACAGCTATGAGTGGACCCAAAGAATGCCATGAAAACATTCCCCAGATCAAAACGCTGGCTCTACCAGCTTGTGTTCTTCCAGCAATGGTTGAAGAGTGTTTGTTCTCCGATGTTTCTCGCCTTATACGTCAACTTCCATACGTCCGATTAAGCAGAAAACGTGACTTAACGGAGAAGGCAATCAGCGAAGGTCCAATTCCGATACTGCCGTGCAAATGTAAGCCTTTTCTGCCGATGCACTTTCGTTAGCATAGGTGTAGTGACCATCCGTCGGCATGGAAGCCCCATACGCTGCAGGGGTAACTGAACTGTCGTTTCAGACATACTTCCGATAGCCCCCTGGTTCCTTCGGCCAGTGAGTTGCTTCACTGTAGCGTGTCGATCGGCCCTCACGCACCTTCGAAGTCGACGTTCACCTCTCACATCAATGGAACGTGGTGCTCCGCAGTTTCCACTCGCTTATTCGCAATGGTGCCATTTCTCCCATCACGATACACTTAACCACAGCAGCACGCGAGCAGTTCACAAACTGCACTGTTTCAGAAATACTGCCACCTTTGACCCGAAATCCAGTAATCATCCCTTTTTGCAAATCTGATAAATCGCTCTTTTTATCATTGACAGCAACGAGAGATGTTTTCACAATGATCATAAAAATGATCATATGTAGAGGATTTTAGGAAGGGAGTGTCTGACCCCAGGTCTTAAACAACCCTTAGAAATTGGAAGCTAGAAGATTTGGGCTAGAGTGCCCGATAGGAAAGTGACACAGAAGCGAAGCAGAAAGGGGGAGGAAGACGCCCTTATTTATTACCGGGGGGCCAGTACCCGGGGTCCGACAGCTTAACGTGCCCATCCGACGCACGGCGGATATTTAGAGGATCTAGCGTTCGTACCTGCCTGGGATCGAACCTGAGGTCCTTTCCGGGGCAGTCACGAACGTTGCCCACTAGGCTACCCGCGGCCCGATGTTTTCAGAATGCATACAGCACACCTTATATACCCTCCAAGCCAGCTCACGACACGTGCCTTCTTTCATTGGCTACGCGCTGTTGACGTCAAAAGTAGGAGGTGGTCACAATAATATGACTCGGCTGTGGATAAATAAAATAATGTTTTTTAAATTTTTGATTAAATGTTTTTTTTTTGCTATTTTTTTACACTGAGAACAATACAATACATGTGTATATATACAGTATATGTACGGTGTTTTCATTTTAAAATACAGTACCTCAAATGTAGGTATTACGATGCGCGTTGAAACATATGTCGTAACAGTAAAGTATGTACGCCTTTAAAACGCACGTACTTACCGCTCATTATTTAAGTATATCAGCAATTTTTGTCTGCAAAAAATCTGATAAAAGCGTTTTTTTTTTTGGTTTTTTTTTTTGGCAATTCGTAGAATGTTTTTCACAAAGTATTTTTAAATTCTTCAACAGTGTAGCGATCTCTACGTATCCCCTTTTTTTACAAACAAATTTAGTAACTATTCGCTACACATTACAACGTCTTTAAAAAATCTCACACCTCTTTATACAACTTCATCAGGTACTTCCTGAATCGAATAATTTTCATGCTTTTAAAACAACGAATTCTGGCACATGTTGTTTGGTGACTCTTCAATACACAGATTTTCACCGCCGTAATTAAATCTTTTGCATTTCCTTCACTATTTAGCCACGTAAGAGTTCAAAAATGGCGTCAAAAGCTTCTTCTGGACTGAGAACGGATACCTCATTTTGTGTGAAAGAAGCTGTTTTTCCCACTTCTAAGGAAAGATCCGCCTTGCCTGATCTTTCCTTAGAAGTGGGAAAAACAACTTCTTTCACACAAAATGGGAAGCCAGCTCTTAGACCCCGGTAGCGCAGTGGTCTAAGCGCTGGCTTCTGATCATTCGTCTGAGATGGGTCCCAGTTCAGGTCCCGGTGAGGCATGGATGTTGTGTTTGTCTTACGGCACTGGCTCTCTCCTTTCTCTAGAACCAGTAGCCCTAAATTTGGTACAGGCGACTGCTTGTAGCCCACTGAGTTGCTCACGGTGGTCGTTAAACCTCTAACACACACACACACAAATGATCAGCCATATTGGAACCACAGACCAGTAGTTTTAAATTTTTGTAGTGGGCCCAGAGGTCAAAAGAAGTACCCTGATTCCGTCCCACGAAGCCAAAAAAAAAAAAAAAAAAAAAAAAAAGAAAAAATTCCTTGCGGAAAAGATTTGCTGATTTCTTTACCTTGAAGTTCATATTTTTAACTGTTTTATGACCAAGTTCACTGTCCGTTATTCGGAGATCCCACTATTTGGAGGTATACAGAGAACCGCACTATATTCTGCGGGTCAGGATATCACAAAACAGTCCGCTAAATGGATAGTCCGTTAAAGAGGTTTTACTGTATTGCAAAATTTAGTGTAAGGTAAGATTTATTGCCAAATTCTTGTCTGGGTACAAGACTTCTGAAGTACTAGAAATACACTGACGGAAAAAAATCCCAACACCACGAAAAAATAGTTATAGAAGAATGAAATGGCGGCAATACATTTGTATAGGTAACATATTTAATCGATTAAGGTTTCAAGATCACAGCTTAATGTAAGTGCGAGAAGAGCCATTTTAAATGTGAAATGCTGGTACATTAATAACCGGTGTAACCGCCAGAATGTTGAATGCAAGCACGCAAACGTTCATGCATTGTGTCGTACAGGTGCTGGATGTCAGTTTGTGGGATGGAGTTCCATGCCTGTTGCACTTGGTCGGTCAATACAGCGACGGTTAATGCTGGTTGGGGATGACGCTGGAGTTGTGGTCCAATGATGTCCCATACGTGCTCGACTGGTGAAAGATCTGGTGATCTAGCAGGCCACGGCAGCATGTCGACACTCTGTAGAGCATGTTGGGTTACAACAGCGGTATGCGGGCGAGCGTTATCCTGTTGGAAAACACCCCCTGGAATGCTGTTCATGAATGGCAGCACAACAGGTTGAATCACCAGACCGACGTACAACTGTGCCGTCAGGGTGCATGGGATAACCACGAGAGTGCTCCTGCTGTCATAGGAAATTGCTCCCTAGACCATAACTCCAGGTGTAGGTCCAGTGTGTCTCGGCCGCAGACAGGTTGGTTGCAGGCGCTCACCTGGCCTCCTTCTAACCAACACACGGCCATCACTGGCACCCAGGCAGCACCGGCTTTCATCATAAAACACAACAGATCTCCACTCCGTCCTCCAATGAGCTCTAGCTTGACACCACTGACGTCGCAAACGGCAGTGGTTTGGAGTAAGTGGAATGCACGCTGCAGGGCGTCTGGCTCGGAGCTGTCCTTCAAGTAACCGATTTGTAGCAGTTCGTTGTGTCACTGTGGTGGCAACTGCAGCTCGAATTGCTACCGCAGACGCGGTACGATGCGCCACGGCCATACGCCGTACACGGCGGTCTTCCCTCTCAGTAGTGCCACGTGGCCGGCCGGAACCCGGTCTTCTTGAGGCAGTACCTTCCCTTGACCACCGCTGCCAACAATCATGCACTGTGGCTACATTCCTGTAAAGTCGTTCTGCAATATTGCGGAAAGAAAATTCACCTTCTTGTAGCCCTATTACACGACCTCGTTCAAACTCCGTGAGCTGTTGATAATGGCTTCTTCGTCTTCTTAAAGGCATTCTTGACTAACATCAAAACCCTACGTCGAATCTCAACGATAACTAACGATCACGAACGTTACAGCGCGTATTTACAGCAAACCTGCTTTGCATGTTCCGCGGGCCGCTACTAGCGCCACTCGTATGCGTCGAGCGCGAAATTTGCATACACGTCATCTTACAGATGTACTGTCACCGCCTACCAACTGTCGTACATCTAACACAACCCCTTCTTGGTGTTGGGATTTTTTTCCGTCAGTGTATAATTGCTAAAATTAACTGCATAGGGTCGCTATTGTAGAACCACTCTCATGTTTTATCTATGAAAAGGAACACACACGCAAAAGTAGCGCTACTATTGAAAAAAATGTTATTGCTATATTCTATGCTGATTTTTGTCTGGTTAAGAACAGTTCTTTTTACCAGACAAGATCTACGTAGAAAATACATCAAAGAAACAAAACATTATGACCACTTGCCTAATACGATGTTGGCTCTTTACGTGTCGCAAAAACAGCTATTACACGGCGAGGTATAGACGCTACAAGATTTTTAAAGGTGTCTTGTGGTATCTGGTGCCAACACGTTCCGGTATCCTTTAAATTTTGTAAGTTTCATGGTTGTGCCGCCACAGACAGGATATGTTGTTCCAACACAAACTGCACATGCTCAATTATATCGACGTGTGGCAAACTCGAAAGCCAGAGCAATACCTGAAAGTCTTCCTCATGTTCCGTGAACCATTCTTGAACAATCCGGGCAGTGTGGCATGACGCATTATCCTTCTGAAACAAGACACTACTAGAGGGAAATACCTTTGCCATGAAAGTATGTACTGGGTCTGCAATGATATTCAGGTAGGTAGTAGACGTCATAATTATCTGCACATCAATGACTGGACCCAGGGTTTCCCAGAAGAACATAGCTCAAAGCATTACACTTCCTCCACTGGAGACAGCCCTTTTGAGAATGTTCCGCGAGCGATTCTCATACAATCCGGGCAGTGTGGCATGGCGCATTATCCTTCTGAAAGAAGACACTACTAGAGGGAAATACCTTTGCCATGAAAGGATGTACCTGGTCTGCAATGGTATTCAGATGGGTGGAGACGTCATGGTTTTCTGGACATGAATGACTAGATCCAGGGTGTCCAAGCAGAACATTTCCCAAAGAATTACACTTATTCCATCGGTTTGATTTCGTCACAAGGTGCATCCTGGTGCCAACACTCTCCCGACATAAACGACGCACAATTCCCTGCGGTCAACATGGTGCAACACGAAACGAGATTCATCGGACCAGACGAACGTCTTCCAATCATTCAAGCCTCAGGTTTAATGCTCGCAAGCCTATTGTGGGCGATTTAGACGGTGAGCCGAGGTCAGCATGGGCACTCGGGGCGGCCTGCGGCTACGCAGCCCCATCTTCATCAGGGTTCGATGTATTGTGCGTTGTGATATATTACTCACGTCACCCGCACCAGCATTGAAATCATACTGGCGAGTAGCACCACAGTATACCTTCTTTTGGCTTGGAGCATACGGAATAGCCTTCGCTCACTTCTAGCATCGATGAGCGGTGGTCAACCCACATCTTGCAGACGGTTCGTACGTAAGGACGTTGGACCACGTTTAAAGGTACTAACCACGGCTGACCGTGAAAACCCCACAAGCCTTGCCGTCTCGGAAATGCTGTGACCCAATCATGTGGTCATTACAATTTGTACTTTGTCAAACTCGCTTTAAGTCGTCTGCCTTTTCTATCTGAAGAACACGAATAACACTGATTAACACAGCTCTGTATTAGGTGTTATTCTTACCGTTTCATGGCATTCACTCTCGCTGTCGTTTACTTGCAGTTGCTTCGATCTGTATAAAGACGCACTGGCTATAATGTTTTGGGTCTTTGGTGAAACAGCAATCGGCATCCAGAGCTTATGTGCATTTTAAGGATTGTTTTTTATTGTTTTTTTTATTGGGCTTGGTGGTACAGAGACATGACAAACAGGCACACATAACCAGGATACCGATATTTCACATCAACAAGTACATATCATACATGGTTTACAGCATGCCAAATGATCAATTTACACAGAGATAGCCAGTGCTGATCAAGTAACACATTGTGAACAAGTACACATCAAACATGGTTTTTACAATATGCTAAATGACCGATGTACACCGAGAGCCAGTGTTAATCAAGTAACACATTGAGAGCCAGTGCCGAAAGACAAACACAAGCATCCATGCTCCACCGGGATTATAACCCGGACCCGGTGGAGCATGTATGTTTGTGTTTGTCTTTTCAGGTGTCTTAAGTGGGGCAAATGGTCACAAGCCAGCGCTTAGACCACTGCGCCACCAGCGCGGCAAGGATTTTCTCACCAATCCCTGGAAATACACAACTGTTGAATGTTAAAGTACAACATGCTGGAACTCGTACCATTTACAATAAAAAATGAAGCTAAGACATAGATGTTAGAGGTTATAACCAAAGCCAGCGGGAAAAATAATTGGCAATACTTCAGAAGGAAACTACAAGCACTGTGTAAAAACTATCAGCTGTCATCCAGCAGTTAAGTAATTCATCTAACCCTTAAGTGATCAGCTGTTTCATCGAACAGGAAGACGGAGCCCCTTTTTTTTGGAGTGGAGTATAACGACCACCATTTGCAACTTTTTGGTCTGTAAGGAGTCGTCTGTCCCTAAATTGGGGCCACTGGTTCCAGGGAGAGGAAGATCCAGAGCCATCATACGAACACACCAGCCATGTCTCATCCAGTACTCGTGCACTAGCCCATCTCAGATAAATGGTCAATAACCATCGCCTTAAACAACTAGGCCATTGAGGCAGCTAAGTCCCTTAAAGGACTTAGCTGCCTCAATGGCCTAGTTGTTTGGTTGAGTCAGAAATGGCACCACAATGGTCCGAACTCTGAGTTTTACGAATTTCTCTTGTCTGATGTCGTGAATTGTTCCGTGTACCGTAAAATATCCAAATTCAAACAAAGTGAGCATATGTCATCGCCCTCCGTGCAATTTTGAACTGGCCGACAGATCAATATTTTAAGACACTGAGAAGTTACATTTGCTTTTGCTGGACCATTGAGTTATTTTAAATCCGTTGAATGGATGGTTACGAGCGAGGAGAAATTAATGAGAAGACATTTCAATTATTTCTTACGGAAATGAATAGTTCGACTTTCAGAAAGCGACCTAGGTTGACGACGCATGAGCTCTTTAGGAACAAATTAACGTCGTAAACCGCAGAGTGACTGTACGCAAAATAATGAAGTCGTAAAAAGCTTCATAAAATATAATTATCGGAAATCCCAAAGAAGCACCTTGAACTCAGAACATGAAGTTATCATTTTTAATTTTCCATAATCGAATATACCGAATACGCTGCCAAAGATACATGTTTTTAAGATTACGAGCAAAATTAATCTTTTTCATTCAGATTATTGCGAGGGAAACCTGAGTAGCGACGCAAACGCAAATTTAAATGATTTTAATCTTATCAAATATTACCTACATCAAGTTCGTATATCTAAGCGTCTTGAGCTTCTCCATTTCCTAGAAATCCTTTATTAAGATGCCGGCAACATATCTAATTTGTGAGTTAATTAATGAAGTTCTCTCATCCACCAAAAACCTTACATCTCAGAGATAAACCCGTGGAAGACGGTAAGTAACGAGCCACCACGGTTCAGTGGACATAATAATTAGTTTGTTTGTGATGTCGAACCACTCCTGCCTTCGGCTGATACCAGGCTGGCAGACCGAGTGCGGCAAAAAGGAAGGACGGTGGGCGGCGTAAAGGGAAAGAGTTTCAGCCATCCTGAGACGCTAGAAGATTCAGACGAAGCAACTTTCAACGAGAAAGGTAATCCTTTACAAGAAAGGAAATAATCAAGAATAAATCAAGATGCGATGCCTGGGAAGGAATCTCAAATTCCAGCGCACAAAGAACGCAATGTCTATTACTCCTTCTTTCTGATCGATTAGGTGCCATTTCAACCAAATAAACACCGTTAATCCTTGGTTTAATAGAGTAATTGTCGGCACTTGGAAAGGATTTAATTGAAAATGAGGATACTTAATGCGATTAGGGTGTGCGTGTTTTGTGATAAGAGTGTGATGCAGAATATTTTGGCATTTCCCTCTTCGAATTTTGAATGATAAATGCTGAAAAAAATCCCCCCCCCCCCCACACACACATTTGCCAACATTGCAGATGCAAAAACATGAACTCACAATACGGGTATAGTGCCATTAAAGATGGTTTGTATTTCTAAGTTGGATTGTTAAGCATAAATCGAGATGATAATCATTTACTAAAAACATTCGAAGTTTGTATTTACTGGTGTTGTACGAACAGTGACCAGATTTCGCGTATTTACGAACGTTTTCTTCACAAAGCTTCTCACAAATACAGGTGAAAACTTAATGACTGCACTGGTAATGAAATAGCTAATCTTCCTGGGTTGTAGCAACGTTAGCAAAACTTAATGCACCAGATTCGACTCGGGATGATCGTACTATACTAAAAGTGTCTAATTCTTAGGAACGTAACTGAATGTAGAAACACTTTCAAATTTGAATTCAATTCTGTATCATTGAACTTAAAAACAACAACAACAAAACCCATCTGATCTTTATGTGTAGCAACTGAATATAGAAACGCTTACTAAACTTTATACGTAAAATTCTTATATTTCAGTATTTTACGTATAAAAGTTACCTTTATATGTAAAATACCGAAACGCCGCACAGGTGGGCGAGTGGTTAAGGCTCTACGAGACCCGCCATCTTGTATTGCTGCCTTCTCTTGTTAACCAACGGGCAAGCGTATTTCACAAATTGCTCGGGCAATTTTGCACATTTTGGAACACCGCTTGTGGCTAACGCAAGATATATGATAAATAAAGAGTTCCTTGGTTTCAGATTTTTATTTTGGACTCTTTAAGTATTTTTTATTAATTAATAAAACTATGGAAGACGCCTTGGTACGACTTTCTCTGCAGATAAAAAATGAAGGGAAAGGTCAATAAAAGTTCTGAAACCAGGGAACTCTTTATTTACCATATATCTTGCGTTAGCCACAAACGGTGTTCCAAAATGTGGAAAATTGCCAGAGCAATTTGTGAAATACGCTTGCCCGTTGGTTAACAAGAGAAAACAGCAATAAAAGATGGCGGGTCTCGTACAGCCTTAAGGGTGTCCAAGTCTGGCTGAGTTTCGAGTTCCAGATCAAGCGTTCCTTCTGACGCATCCTTTCCCCCTTCCTCTGAGGCAGTGGTTCTAAATTAGGGACTGGCGACTGCTTATAATCCACGGAGTTGCTCATGCTGGCCCTTAAACCCGAAAAAAAAATAGTAATATGCGATAACGTTTTCGTTTTTGAAGTTCAACGAGAGTCCTAAGCACTCAAGAGTATAAGTTCTCACCCATCCATAATTTAGGGTCACTGGTTCCAGGGAAGAAGCAGAATCAACGTCATGTGACGGGAACGCCACCGATGTATTATCCGGGACTTGGACCCAAGCCCAGCCCGAACAATTAACCAGAATCTAGCGCCTCTGACAACAGAGGCGGTAGATTGTATTTAATCTTTTCGGAAGGCCACTCGGTCATCCTCGTAATTCACGAGCAACCACACTTACCTTTTCAGTAAGAATGTTTACTCCAGTGCAGTTATCCAGAGTTGAATCGCATACATTGAATAAAATTTTTGGATCATCTATCATCGGAGCCCAGAAGAAGTTATCCCAGCTGTACGAAAACGGAGCACTGCTGAAATCTTATAATACACCAATGAAAATAAAGTTTCGAACGTTTACTGATTTCGTTGTATTAGTTTTTCAGAGATTAACCATGGAAATCATAGCCTACAGTACATAACACCGTGATTTGAAAATGCTGAACCACTTAGGCAGAGCATTTTTGCCGTTAATTTATTTTTATTGAAAATCAAAATACTTAGTGTATGCGTTTTCTTAAACAAATTAAAGGGAATTTTAAAGTTTATATACGTCAGGATTTCGCGAATTTGGAAAATAATTACTGCTACACTTACTCAGCTGGACACTATGTGAGTGTTGAGTTCCAGTGTTTCTTACAATGCCATAGAAAACAGAATGAGGGGGAACAAAAGAATTAAAGAACTTGGTACCAAGGCTTATGTAAGTGCATGAAAAACATGCAAACATAGTTACTACCCTCTGAAACGGAATGAAGAAAAATTGTGCACTTCTGGAAATCAGTCGTTTCTCTGTTTTGCACACAATCAATGCGTTTTCCAATTTATCTCACTAAACTACCTTGAACGTGAAAACAGTCAGCCCAGTTTGGTGAGCTTGGGATTTATATAATGGCATAAGATAAGTGAAAGAAATCTATAGCTTAGAGGAAAAAGAAAAAGAAAAACGAGCTTTTTGGAGCAGAACTGGCTTCGAAGCCATGTGTAAAATCGTTACCGCGGCCTATCTCTTTTGGACATTTGTTTTACTATATAAGTCCTAGAAATGGCAGCTGCAGTTTAAAATATAGGGTTTTTTACATCTAAGAATAACATTTACAGCTAATATTAAAAAACCCGTTATAACGTTTCATAACTTTTGTAACCAAAAGACCGCTTTAAGAAGTGTCTCTGATAAATTGTTTATTTTGAAATATACGTTTCATTTAAAAAATCATTCAAAATATAAGAAAACCTCCATTTTGAACTAAGGCAGCCATCTTGAAATTGAATCACATGTTAAACTGACAGCATACTTCGTTTAGATCTCTAGAACATACATGGCAATAACCAGAAGAGATTACCTATGGTAAAAAAATTTCACACGGCTTGAAAGCCAGCCCCTTTTTAGTTGGAAAAAATTAAAAATTAAAAAATTCCGTGGGAGGTTGGAGAAAAATATTCGCACCAAGAACAGAGTATATATCTACATCTTGTCAGGTCAGATTATTAGCTAACGAGAGAGAAATTTTGAATTTTTTTCAACAAAGAAATCTGCTTTTCGAAAATGGAAGTACTCACTTTCAAGATAAATAGATTCATATTTATAATTCACGTAGGAGGCTGAATTGCAGTTTAACTTCTAATGTCTACAAGCGTTGCCCGAAATACCCACGGCATAAGATGCATGAAAAACGTTGCCATCAGCACAGCTGTTTTTCGGTTTAGCTGAAGCTCAGGATCGAACAATGGCGTTCAAATGACAGAGGGATAGATTAGAGAATTGTAACCTCAAGTACTGTTTCATTTATTAAAATTGCATTGACCAGGCCTTGTAAAATATCAGTTAGGTTTAAAGGTTGTAACTTAAGTTATAATAAGCAGGTTTAGCCGTAGTTGCTGCAAGCTTAACTGCAGCTGCAGTTGTGAGGTTTAGGTGCTTAAATGCTTATGTTGTTTAAGCTATGAACTTGTGAGCATAAATGTTAGTTCCCAGTAAATATAGAAATCACTAAAAGCCAAGGTAATGAATTAGTTGAAAGAGTTTGCAAGAGTTCACGTCTATGCTCATTAATGGCACTTCAGAACAGGTAAAGCAACACCAGAATATTCACTTGCTGGTTTCAAGTCGTATAACATTAACAACTATATCACATGCACTTCTAACAAGACATTATATCAAAACGCACTTCTACTAAGTCTGTCTCAAAAATTGAGCTCTAACTAACAAGTCCCCCTCGCAAATGCACTTTTAACAAATCGTTCTCACAAACTGCACTTCTAACTAACAAGTCGTCATCGCAATTGTGCACTTATTACATTCCTTGTTGACGTCATATTGACCTCTCACCCACTGTCGGTGCTGCCAAACTCTGAAAGCTCTTTGGAGAAAATAATGTATCATTTAGTCAGAAAATGTTTAACGAGAAGAAACTAAATTTACATAAGAACAACAAAACAGTCGAATTCAAAACGGAGGTCAAATTAGAGGTATACATCACATCTTGCTTAACATCGTGTATATTGTAGCCAGAAAGAAAACTAGGACGCTAGTGACAAAAAAAAAAAAAAAAAAAAAAAAAAGGATCACGACCGTATGGTTAGAGTTTATTTAAAGTCTTAAATGACAGACCTATCGAAAGATTCTGAAATGGAATTGTGACAAAGGAGCTTTACCAAATTTTACACTAGAATGTCAAACAGGAGTAACATAGGGTAAAGAGTCACCAAGTGAAGGTATTGCCTAACGCATTTTGACGACTAATGAACTTGAAAGAGTGAAAAACATTGCATTTACTCAGTAGGTACTCTTGCTGCAATAGATGTAAAAGCCGTAGAATGACGATTTTCTTCAAAGGTTTTAGCTAGATATTTGTGTTAGACTCACATGACTCCTGGTGACAGATAAAGAAGCAGTATTGAAATCAGAGAAAAACCCTTTTATTAATTTTTAACGCTAAACAAATAACGAAGATTTTCCTAAGAGGAAATAAAACATCACATTATTTTAAAAAATAGTTTAAAACGACGGTTTTCAACCAGTAGGTTTCGTGATTCACACACACAAAGCAAATAAAGTTCCGCATGAGGTCAAATGTTTGTTGGCTGATCAAGCAACAAAGTGCCCACTAACTGACCATTAAGATTAATACAGACATTTGACGTGAACTTGGAACATCAAACAGAAGTCATCGCTCTTTCCACGTTTATAAGTGAGTCACGGAAAAATTCTCATTAGTCGCCACCGGGAATCGAATCCAGGGTCTTCCAGTTACGCGCCGGATATGCTTCCACTGCACCACAGCGAATTCCTCCAGACTCACATTCACCTTCTAATTATTTGTTCAGTTGCTGCTTACCATATTTGGTGAATCCCTAGCATTGTGCGTGGCTCCAAGAAGCAACTTGTCAATTGGCTTGGCAGTTAGTGTATGTGAGTCTGGAGGAATTCGAGGCCACTGTGGTGCAGTGGAAGCATATCCGGCGCGTAACTGGAAGACCCTGGGTTCGATTCTGAACTGTAAGCTTCATAATTTGTCTCTTTCTGATCTGCTGGGAACAAACCTCACACGTACGACAAACCACACCCTAAAAACAGTTTTAAAAATGTTCCACTTCACCATAATCGTCATCATCAACAACAGAGATTGCAGACTCACTATTCCATGAAGGTCTTCCGAAGTTCCTTCCACAACTCTTCCTTAACAGCAATTCTCTTCGAACTGGTTCTAGCATACCTTCTAATTGCTTCCACCTGTTTTCCATGTGGTATTTTCTGGGTGTTTCATGGTCATTTGGTATCCTATTATGCATTTCTGCATCTAGCACTGGTCTGTCCTAGCACCATAACCAGTTTGTTGCCACTTGAATGTTTTTATATGTGTGATGATATCTGCAGCATTTGCACTGTCTCTGATCCATAAGTTTCGTGCGTTGTCTTCTCTGGTCACCATAATCGTGCTGCTAGCTCCCTGTGCTTCTTTGAGTTGTTCGCAGTCTCCGTACATCTTTCATGGTCATGATTTAGATCCATAAGAGAGAGTTGGTAGAACGCCTGTGTTTCGGTATTAGTTTGTTGTTAAAAATCTTAATATTTCTTCGAGATGGCCTTAGGCCAAGTTTTGCCCCGGTGGCCGAGTGGTAAGGAGGCGTTGTCTTCAAACCGTTCTTCCGAGAATAGTCCGAGCTTGAATCTTGGGTGAGTCATAGATGGTGCCCTCAACTTCAGTGGTCCTAAATTAGGAATGGGTAACTGCTGATAGCCCATTGTGTCGCTCACGGCGGTCGTTAAACCCCAACAAACAAAAACATTTTACACTCTTGTGTTAGTTTCAATGATAGGTCTACAGGTAGATGGACATTATCCACGACAGTTTCCAGTTTTGTTCTGTTGATGTATAAATCTCTTTTACGTAAAGATATCTATCTGTATTGTAAATGAGGATTATATTTCCATGATTTGCAGTTCTGAAGGGTTATTTGCAAAAACATGTGTGTTATGGACAAAATAAAGGTTAGTTAAATTCTTTCCATTGGCCTTCTGTTCAATAACTAGAAAGTGCTTTTAAGATAATTAAAAGCTTGAGCAAGTTTAATACTTGATATTTAAAAAGTTGTTTCCGATTATTTCAATGCATTGCATCACTTATATTTGCTTATATTTAACCCAATTACTAAATATGATAGTTTACACTTAATTCGCCGCACTGGTGGCCAAGTGGTCTAAAGTGCTGGGTTCAGGCTCAAATCCGCGGTAAGGCATCAATAGTGTGTTTGCCTATGGCACACACTGTCTATCTCACTTTCCTGAAGCCAATGGCACCAAATTAGGGACGGGTGACACCTTATAAGCCAAATGATTTGCTCACGGGGGTCGTTAAAGCATCCCCCACAAAAAAATAAACGCTTGATAATAGCTACACACATATTTGATAGAAGCAAACATGAAAATGAAGAATAGAAGTAAATATTGTTAAACAATTACACAAGTACCTCAACGTAAGTAAAGCTTCTTTTGATTTGAAAAGGAATGCTAATATAATTTTCGTAATTAAAGAAATATCAAGGATATCAGCAACAATGATTTTTACATAACAGGTGTATAATTATTTTGTTAGAATTATGATTACGATAAAAATATTGTGAGATTGCCACGACATGAAACATCCCTATACGAATATGATCCACTAATTCAAACTTTTCAGCACAGTGTTTCCTTATTTGGCTCACTTCTGGTTAATTTGAAGGTGAGATTACGGATCCAGTTCACGACATTTGTTCTTTGTTTGCAATAGAGATAAAAAATCTATTTCATACCGGAAGTGCCACAGAACAGATCTGGGAATTTAAACATCTTTTTGGCACGTCTTTTGTAAAAAAGATCGTGCTCTTGTCATCGGTTTGTCCGTCCGTCCGTCTGTAGACACATATCTCTTCAACTCTTAGTCCGATTTGAAAAATTCTTTTTGCATTGTGAAGCTTGAATTATGAAAATGATGATCCTTGCACTTAATTTTTTCTGATGTACAACTTCGCCGCTAGAGGGCGTACATGAAGATGATATAGAATTCCAAATTTTTTTTTTCCATATATTTGCTTCTAAATATCCGATTGAATTTTTTTTTCTTCCTTTCGATGCCTTTTATAACGAAGACTATTTTAGGCATAGTTAATTTTTCAAGTAATTCATAGATTTTCCGATAAGAGGCGTAAAGGTAAATTACGTTTTCCCCGACATTTCTGCTTCTAAAATTCCGATTTAAAAAGTTCTTCCTGCATGGGAAACAGCTCCTCGTGTGAAATGTTTTGCATATAATTTCAAATATTTGGTAACAAATAGGTTGCCCACCAGGGGGCGTAAGTGTCTATTTCTACTTCTGATGTATTTGCAGCAAAATCTAAGCTCCTGAAAACTCCATTGAAAAAATTCTTTCGTGGACCGATACCACTCACCTCGGAAAACCTTTTGAGAATACTTTGTTCTTAAAATAATGCAGTTTTTCCGCCAGCTGGCGTAGATGTATATCTTATTTTTGTCGATATTTCTTCTTCTATGAGTCCGACCTGAAAAATTCGTTCCTAGTTGGAGAGCGTTTCGGTGCGAAATGTTTGTCGTATAGGTTCAGATTTTTCAAGTAAGGCATAGATTTTCCGCTAGAAGGCGTGAAGGTAAATTGCGTTTTTGCCGATATCTAGAGTTTCCAAAACTCCGATTTGAAAAATTCTACCTGGATCGGATACAACTCCTGATGGGAAATGTTTGTTATTATAATTTCTAATTTTTGATTAAAAATGGTTTGGCCACCAGGGGGCATAAGCGTCAATTTCTGCTTCTGAAATATTTGCAGGAAAATATAAGCTTCCGAAAACTCGACTGAAAAAATCCTTTCATGGACCGATATCGCTCACCTCGGAAAATCATTTTAGAATACTTTCTTCTTAAAATAATGAATAGTTTTCCCTCCAGGGGGCGTAAACGTGTATCTTATTTTTGCCCATATCTCTGCTTGTAAGAGTCCGATTTGAAAATTTCTTTCTTTGTTGGAGAGCGTTTCGACTGCGAAATGTTTCTCATATAATTTAAAATTTTTCTTAACGCACATGTTTGCCACTAGAGGGCGTAATTTCACGTGTCTGTCTACAGCAATATCTGCGGGACTAAAAACCCGATATAAAAAAATTCTTTTTTGGTTAGATAGTACTAACTATGAAAACCATTTGTGTGTATTTTCTTCCCAAAATCAGACACAATATCGTCGCTAGGGTGCGCCAACTTTCAATTGTTTTTCTTAATATCCCTGCTTCTAAATGTGCAATTTAATAAATTCTTTCAACACAGAATCCCATTTACTTTGCAGAATATTTTAGGTTAATATTTGAAGAGTTTAATAGTTCACAGTTTTGTCACTAGGTGATGTTTGTGTACTTTTGTTTGCACTGTATCTCCGCTTCTGAAAACCCTATTGAGAAATTTCTTTTTTACTGTATGCCATTCGTTACAACAGAGATGTGGAGCATTATCCTCTTTAAATAATGCACATATTTTCCGCTAGGGGCGTAAAGGACAAAGCCTTTTTCTCACTATTTCTGCTTCCCGGAGACGATTTGAAAAGTTCTTTTTCCTTTCTAAATGAAGAATATGTTTCGCCTACTTTTAACTTTTCCATTGTGCAAAATTATTCAGCTAGAAGGCGTAAAATTATATCCTCTTTCTTTCTATATTTCTCTTTTTAACTGTTTGATTTGAAAATCTGTTTGTCTCCGTTACCTTCCTTCTGTATGAAAAGCTTTTTGTGCGCCATTTCTTAATTTTCGTAACATACTTTTTAGCCGCTCGTCGAAGTAAGTAGCTATTTCTGTTTCTGGATGTTTTATTGATTGCAGAAATCCGGTTGAATTTTTTTCTAACCGGTTGTATTGACTTCGAATGACTTCGATAAATTTAATTCGCGTCAGAAAGGATTCAAAAGACGTGCTCATTATACAACTGAAAAATTGGTGTCACCTTTCTTGTTTGTTTTCGAAAAAATAAGGCATTCAACTATCCTTCCAAATAAAATTCAGGAAATCTGCAGTTTCCGAATTCTCCTCAGTAAATCAATACTTCATTGTACTCCAGCGTCACATTATTGGGAATTAAATCAATCGAATAAAAATTATTTCTACTTTAGTTAAGTTTTAAAACCAATATCAGATGATTATGCAGGTGCAGGTTCTCTGGAAAACAATCATATTGAACATATTAAGTTCACTGTTGAGTTTGTGTGTCGACAACGGGAAGCACAGAAACACGTAAAACACAAAGGTTTGCATGATACAAAAAAAAAAGTGAATTCTTACTTATAAGGCACGTGCTTCTGCCCATTGAACAATGCCAAAATGACGTTGCCCATTGCAGAGAGAGTGAGGCATCCACCAGCAGTCCCATCTCTTGGTTTCGGCGGAATTTTTTCACAGCTGCCTAGATCAAAAAGATGAAGGCGGCTCCTGCCTCCTGCTACTAGAAAAAAAATGGCAAAGCATTAGTAATTGGTATTATTATTAGTAATAATGCTGGAATTCACAATGTTCCTGGATTATTACAACAGGATGAAAAATCTTAAAACATTTTAGTGAAATGGAAAAAATAAATGCAAATGTTGTCCAAAAAGTATGGCCTCTGTTTATTTTCTTTGTTTTTTAGAAATTTAGATGCAGACTTTAGAGGGAATGAAGGGGAACGAGTTTGAAATTATAATTTTCCACAAGGCTCTAAGAGATTTACAGAATCCACTGTAAAATGAGTGGGGTAATAGTTGCTTTACGGAATATGTTTATGTTTCCAACTATTATATTAACATGAAACTTCACTGTAAAGCACTACAACGATCACAGACTAACGCTTAACTTGGCGAAGCAACCCCGCTTAACAGTAAATTTTACAGAATTACTTTAGACGAATCCCGGATAGCCTCAGTTCGTTGCGACTGTATAGTTAATTACACATGAATTAACTAATTCAGCACTAACAATAATAACAGCCAGATGAAAGTCAAGTAAATCGTACTTACAGAGTCCACTCTTTTATTCACGTTCGTCAAGAATAAAAAGCATGGCAAAAACTCTACTTAATCAAATAGCTTGGTAAAAGAACATATGACCCCCCTTAGACACAATCCTCTCTTTCTCTCTCTCTGTCTCAGCAAAATACAATACTAAGCTTGCTTTGATACATTCGTAATTAGCACACTTCACAATGTCGTGCTCAAAATAGTATAATCGTAAAAAATTGCCAACATCCGACAGGCAAGTGAGACTCTAAAACAAGAGAGCGTAAACATTGAGTGAGAAAGGGAGTGACTACTAAAGTCAGCGTTAATTCTTGAATATCCTAAAATCAAATAAATCGTCCCAAATCTTCAGATACGATTCAAAACAGAAATTCTTATGATTAGCTTTCACAAATACCATTACACTTTGACCTGCTGTAAAGGTTGTCAAACACAAATTCATCGAGAGAGAAAAATTTTTCGATCCGATGAAAAAAGTTTAACGAGAATAAACCCAAATTTACATAAGAAGACAGAAACTAAAAAGGAAGTTTAAACTAGAGTATAGATCACAAACTCAGGGACAGAACAGACAAGGCAGAGAAAATTTATGTTCACTTACCTCATTTCAAGCTTTGGAAAAATGTATACAACTCCGCAAAATTTTCCTCGTTTGAATCGCTTTTATCGAAAACAAAATCATCGGCGCTGGTTTCTTCCGTGGAACTATTTGAAAGTGGCATGTTGCATTAATATGCGCACCAGGAAATGTTGGATTCAATAATGTGGGAATATATTACGCCGATATTGATTAACAGATGCTTAAAAATACATTGTGTTTTACGGGAACCATTAGAGGTGACTAGAGGGACTTTAAAGACATTTATCCAGATGACCTTAAGTTAAATGAAACTAACACTGACAACCAGGAACTTGATTTCTTAGACTTACCTATCAATCTGAATGCAGGAGACTCTGTTATCAGTTTATTTGATGTAAGAAATAATTTTCAGTTTAAAATTAACAAGTACAGTAACTGGTCCAGTAACATGTCGTGTATGATAATAGAGATTGTATTTGTGAGATAAATAGAATAGCTACAAATTGGAAAAACACGTTAAAGTACTCATAGATTATTTTTTTAACAGCCAAGCCTTCTTAAAGCTAGCATGAAAAGAAATAGTGGTGAACTATAGTATTAGCATCACAGTATTAATTTAAATCCTATAGTGACTGAAATGAATCTTACGAATGAAAGCTATTTATAGAAGTTCGTGAGATGATGTTAGACGCTTATCTTAAATGGAACCTAAAATGCTTTGGTAATTTCCCTTGCTTTTGATACGAAAAAGTTTATAAAAATAAAAAAAGAATGTTAAACAAAAAGTATTAAAATATAGAAAAAGAAAAAAAGTAAATACGAAATTTAAAATATTGAAACATAACATAAAATGAGTATAATTATAATTATTAAAGTAATGGGAAGAAACATTGCTATTTTTAGGTAAATATGCTTATTGTACATAGTGGACACAGATATGCCGCCCTGTGGCGCAGTGGTCTCAGCGCTGGCTTATGACCATTCGCCCGTGAAGGGGCCGGGTTCGAATCCCGATGAAGCATGAATGTTGTGTTTGTCTTACGGCACTGGCTCTCTCCCTTCCCTGGAACCAGTGACCCTAAATTAGGGAAGAACGACTGCTTATAGCCCGTTGAGTTGCTCACAGCGGTCGTTAAACCCCCAATAAAAAAACAGAGATATTCTGTGCTCAAGGAGTCCCTTCCAGTATTCTGTACCATGCATTTGTACAGGATTAATTCTATTTTTAATTTTGGCCTTGAACATTTTCTAAATTTAGGTTTGGTTGGGGAAGCTTAAATGCAAGCAAATGGCCTCCACTATGGGCAAAAGTGTAGGTTTGTTGTAGTTTTGGCCATTAGAGATCGCTGCTTCTTTGCTTTCTGACTTGAATAGCCACAGTTATGGTGAAGCTGACAGGGGAAAGAAGCCATGTGCAAGGTATGTTGGTTTTAGCGAAACTTTTTTCTGTGGTTTTTTATTTTACTTTATTTAGTAAACAATTTTTCATATGTTAGGGAATTCCTTAGTGTTGTCAGGGGGTAGAATATTTAATGTCTTGGCTTATCAACTTTGAGGTTTTACTGCTTCCCAGATTGGATTAGGCTTAACTCCTTGTTTAACATGGGACCATCTGTTTTAATTAGCTGGTGGTTTTGAGTAGTGCTTGGGTTTTCATTCGTTAATTTTTGCTATCCAAAATTGAAGTTATATCCACTCATTTCAATACAGTATTTGTGTACGTAGTGGTAATATTATTGATGGTATTTTACACATACTTGTTAGCAGTAGGTCGCTATTTGTTTTGACAAAGTGTCTGGATAATGCGTCCTGTGTGAGGTCGGACCTGAAACGTTGGATTTGTATTTCGGTTGTTAATTTTTTATCTAAAAAATTCTTAATTTTCAAAATATTGGGGAAAGTCTTAATCATGTAACGTTTTTTTTTCTGGAAAAGCTTTCACTCTTGTTACTTATCTTGGCTTAAATAATATTTTTTACAATCTGCTGTCTTCCCAATGATTAACCTTTAATATTAATTTGTTTATTTTTTATAAATTTAAAGGGGATTTACAAATTCGACATAGCAGAAACCCACACTTGCTTGTTCTGTGTAGAAATAAGAGAGCTGTGATTTGTGTCGGCTCTTTATAAAGCCACAAATGATGGCTGCCAATGTTTTCTGCAATCCTTACACCTCTTATTTGGCATTTTGCCTGGTCTTGGATTTCCTTTAAATTTTAAATTGGTTTACATTGGTCACTAATACTCTAAATTCTGAGTGCATCTTGCTTGGTGTTCATTTTAAAAATACTTTTTCCCAGCTTCATGCGCATTTTGATTTCCAAATTTTGTGTTTTGGGGGATGGGGTTGATTTTTAACTTTGCAATATATATATATATATAAATTCGAAAGCATGCGGGAGTAACATGGAGGAGAGTGGCACAAGACAGATCGTCGTAGAAGAAACTTGGGGAGACTTTCATCCAGCAGTGGATTGATAATGGTTGACGATGATGATGACACACACACACACACACACATATCATCATCATCATCATTGTCAACCATTATCAATCCACTGCGGGACGAAGGTCTCCCCAAGTTTCCTCCACAACGGTCTGTTTTGTGCCAGTCTCCTCCATGTCACTCCCGCATACTTTTGAATTTCATCTACCCATCTCCCACGTGGTCTTCTTCTGAATCTTTTCCTGTCCCTTGAAATCCAATCTAAAATTTCGGCTGTCCATCGATGGTCTGTCCTTCTGGCAGTATGTCTAGCCCATTGCCATTTCAGGGATTTAACTCTGATCATGATGTCTTCCACTCTTGTCATTTTTCGGATCCATGAGTTCCTCTTCTTATCTCTCCTGGTTACACCAAGCATGCACCTCTCCATGCTGCTTTGAGTTGCCTGCAGCCTTTGTATGTCTCAATTATTTAAGGTCCACGTCTCTGCACCATACGTAAGAAATGGAAGGATGAATTGATCAAACACTTTTCTTTTAAGACATAAGGGCATATTACTCTTGAAAATTATGCTGTTTCTTTCAAAAGCTCTCCAGGCAAGTTTTGTACGCCGATTAATTTCTTCATCAATGTGACCCTCACTTGATATCTGCTGTCCAAGATAAACGTACGTGTCTGTTATCTCCAGCTTTTCTCCATCAATCGATAAATCTTCATTTCTTGTAAAAGCATTGAACATCACTTTTGTCTTCTGAAAGTTCATTTTTAACCCCACTTCTTTGCTCTTGTCAGCAAGTTCCTGGATCATACTCTGCAGCTCTGATGGGGTAGGTGCAAAATGACTACGTCATCAGCAAAACGAAGGTGGGTTAGATAATCTCCATTAATCTTTATCCCTTTGTTTTCCCAGTTCAGTGATTGAAAGACATTTTCCAATGTGACATTAAAGAGCTTCGGAGATATGGTGTCACCTTGTCTCACTCCCTTTCCAATTTTTATGTGTGTTGTATTTTCAAACAGCCGAATCTTTGCACTTGCATTTTCATAGATGTTATTAATAATATTAATGTATGCATCTTCAATACCGCAGGATTTCAGAGCCATTGTAACAGTTGATGATTTCACTGAATCAAAGGCTTTTTCATAATCGATAAAATCCATGCACAATGGAAGTTCATATTCCTTCGCTCTTTCAATTAGTTCTCACAGTACGTGGATATGATCTATAGTGCTGTAGCCACTCCTGAATCCAGCTTGTTCTCTGGGTTGAGCCATGTCCAGTGTTTCCTTCAAACGGTGTGAAAGAACTTTAGTGAAGATTTCATAAACCACTGATAGGAGGCTGATAGGTCTGTAGTTCCCGAGATCCTCAATGTCACCCTTTTTATGTAGCAGGATCATTGTAGCGTTGTTCCAATCCTCAGGAATCTTTCCTTAATTAAGGCATCGAGTGAAAATTTGGGCGAGTACTGTTTCGATTTCTCCACTTGCTTCTTGTATGATGTCTACAGTAATTCCATCTTCTCCTGGAGCTTTTCCCTGCTTCATGTTCTTGATTGCATGTGAAACTTCTGCTGGGAGGACTGGAAGAACTCTGGTACTGGTACCTTTCATGATGTCTGGAGTACATGCATCATCTCTTTCATATAATTTGGAGTAGAAATCTTTCACTCTTGTCAAAATTTCGCCTCTATTTATTGTTACAGAACCATCTTCTTTTCTCAGTGCCTGAGATGTCCCTTTGCTATCTTTAGGCTTTGGTTGTTTTCAATTGCTTTCCTCACTAGTTCACAGTTGAATTTCCTTACGTCTTTAGTGATACTTTTTCGTACTGTCTTGCATAGCTCTATATATTCCACTTTGGAAGTCACATCTTCTTTAGTTGTCCTTATCTCTCTTCTTTTTTGCATCAACATTTTGGTTTTTCCTGATAATTTGTTCACATGCAACTTGTTCTTAGACCCAGCTAATTTCGTTGCTGTTTCCATAAGAGCTTTGGTTACTTTTCTGTTAACTTCAGAAATATCCACTTCTTCCGATGTAAGGCCTTCTAAAGCAGAGAATCTGTTCTTCAGTTCCAACTTTAAGGTATTATGGTGTTTTTTAAGGTTGGTTATGTCAATACATTTTGTTTGTCTTATGAGCTTGCCACGTTCGAGTTTAGTGTTGAGGTGCATCTTACATCTCACCAATCTATGGTCACTACCTGTGTTGAACTTGTTTAGCACACTGCAGTCTTCTATGACAAATTTTTTGTTACAAATTTTATGGTGCAGAGACTTGGACCTTAACTAAAAGAGACATACAAAGGCTGCAGGCAACTCAAAGAAGCAAGGAGAGGTGCATGCTTGGTGTAACCAGGAGAGATAAGAAGAGGAACTCATGGATCCGAAAAATGACAAGAGTGGAAGACATCATGATCAGAGTTAAATCCCTTTAATGGCAATGGGCTGGACATACTGCCAGAAGGACAGACCATCGATGGACAGCCGAAATTTTAGATTGGATTCCAAGGGACAGGAAAAGCCCCAGAAGAAGACCACAAGGGAGATGGGAGGATGAAATTCGAAAGTATGCAGGAGTGACATGGAGGAGACTGGCACAAGACAGACCTTTGTGAAGGAAACTCGGGGAGACCTTCGTCCAGCAGTGGATTGATAATGGTTGACAATGATGATGATGATGATGATATATATATATATATATATATATAGAGAGAGAGAGAGAGAGAGAGAGAGAGAGATGTTCACGACTTTATTACGAGCAGTAGCAAAAAGGCACATAGTCAAGCAATTTAGCACATAAAACCAAACCTACATCTTAATTTAAACTAAAACTTTATACCTATGACTATTTAGCCATCGGGGTGGTTCTTTTCACTTCTGCTGTTTTCATTTTAACTACACTTGTACTTTGTCGAGCAATACAGAAATTGTTTAGTTTAGTGTTAAGAAGGTCCTTGCATTCGCACCGTTCGACGGAAAGTAAAAGGATACCACAGGAAAGCGCGGCAGCCTTCTCAACATATACCCAGTGCCAGTGAGTAGATATTGAACACGATAATCCGTGATGTTGTCGTGATTTTTCGGCAGATGAGGCAAATTTGGTTACAGAGCAGCAGGTACGGAAAAATCGGTTACAACGTCGGCTGGGACTGCGGGAGAGCGAATCGCCTACCGTGACGTCAAGCTCCTTCAAAATCTTTGTCTCACATGAGATACATTAAGAAACCTCTCTCTATGCATGTGGTTTTTGCCTAGTTGCCGGTTTGCTGAAGTGGTCTTTCTATGCGTAGTATCTGGTGATCCAAAAGCCTTGCACCTTTTGAAAACGTAATAACTCGCGGAGTTTTGAGAGTAGGGCAACGCGGTTTGCGTAGAAATGATCAGAATGACATCGGGTTTTCAATGAAATCACATACGTTTTTACTCATTTTACTTACATTTTTAATCGCCAGATGGCGCAGCAACCACAGGTTGGAAGTGTTGAGAAAAATAGACACCTGATTGTACCAGGTTAGACACCTCATTGTACCAGGTGTTCAATGTGATCGCCGTCCTGTTCCAGACCTGCCTGCAGACGAGAGAAAACACCATGGACGGCATTGAAGAGCATGTCCGGTGGTATAGCTGCCACATGGTGTCTAATGGCATTTTTCAGCATGGCCAATGAAGTGGGGAGACATCTGTACACTTGTGAATATAGGTAACCCCAAAGCCAGAAATCGCAGGGTGTCAGGTCTGGTGACCGAGGAGGCCAGGCTTCGGAAAGTGTCGGCTCAACACACGATTTGCCCCAAACGTCTCTTGCAGTAGTTGCTTAACGGACCGTGCGATGTGGGGTGGTGCTCCATCCTGCATAAATGTGCACAGATTCCCTGCATCCCGCTCTTGCAAGCTAGGGATAACGTACGTTCGTACCATGTTCGCATAACGCGCACCTGTCACTGAAACGGTTTCGAAGTAGGTGCCGCGGATCTCTTTAAAAAAAAAAGGACCGACAATGAAGGTAGCCGTGAATCCGCACCACACTGTCACTTTCGGCTGATGAAACTACTGGGGGATGTTCCGTGGCCCAGATGCGGCAGTTGTGCTTTTTCGCTCCGTTTAGGGAAAAGTGTGCCTCATCAGTACATAAAACGCTCATCAGCCAGCTCTCGTCGACATCCATTTGTCGAAAAAACCATGCTGCGAAACTCTTGACGCTGCACGTAATCGCCAGCTTCAAGTTCGTGATGCCGTTGCAGTTTGTACGGGTATCTGTGCAGAATCCGTCGTAGTGTTCGCCATACAGTCCCGTATGGAATGCCTGTTTGCCGAGAAACATGGCGAGCACTGGAGTCGCCATGTGCGGATGACCTTGCAATCACATCCATTTCCTGCGTAATCGTCTCTGCTGCAGCAGCACGTGTTCGTGGTCTAACGCTTCGTGGGCGTGCTGCCAAAGATCATGTTTCCTCGAATTTTTTCACCATTCGCCGCAGCGCAGCACTTTCCATCTGTTCTTTACCACTGAGATCACCTTTCCGTGACCGGTAGGCCCTCAACACAGCACTCACACATTCAGCGTTGCAAAAGAACAATTTCACCAAGAGCGCTTTGTCTGGTAATGAAAGCATACTGACACGGACCGCTGTGACTTGTGGTTGCTTCCCAGCTGCTGCTTTTATATCCACTATCTTAGACCTGTTCGCCTTTGGCGCCATCTGGCGATGAAAAATGTAAGTAAAATGAGTAAAAATTTGTGTGATTTTATTAAAAACCCGATGTCATTTTGATCATTTTTACGCAAACCGCGTTGCCCTACTCTCAAAACTCCGCAAGTTATTACGTTTACAAAATGTGCAAGACTTTTGGATCACCTGGTACTTTGTTATCGTATAATGTCCTTGCTAGTCATTTCAACATAAGTTCCAAACACAGGTAGAAAGGAAGATGGCAAACAGGATAGTTTTATTAGTATTCTTAAAAATAGTAGCGAGTAAAATCTATCAAAACATTATGTATGCTTGTACGTGGAAGGAGCAGATCATCGAAGGAATGCGAGTGTTTGGCTGAGAACGCCAGTGCCTGCAGGGTGTCAGTTCGGGTCAAACGCCTGGGATAGGAACAATGAAAAACAAAATCCTCCTTTATATACACTATATTGACAAAAGTCACCCGATACCCCTTCAAAAGCAAATGAACGGATCCGTTGCGTTGTTAAGATGCGCGGTACAGCTGCAAACGGTATAAAAACAAGCCTGCGGTTGACCGCGATCATATCGCACTGTGGGTTGAGTGAAAATGTCGCAACGGGAGAGAACTGACTTTGAGAAAGGAAAGATTGTTGGGTGTTATATTAGAGGGTTGTCCATAATACAAACCGAGAGGTGTTTAAACATACCCAAGTCAACTGTTTTGGATGTACTGAATAAGTACATCCAAAACAGTTGACTTGGGTATGCAATTAAGGGTCGTGACCTTGAATGGACTGGTCAGTCGTTGATTTGAGGAGTCGCGGAGCAACTTTCAGGAGTTGTTGTAATCGGTTTACGCAGCCAAGGGTCCATGAGTGGTGCGTGGGGTCATGTACAAACCCACGAAGGTACTTAGCAATGCATCCGGCTTGCAGGAGCAGCGCGGGAATAATGTCTTCGCGCTCACGGAGGTAGTCATACGTCGACTCCAGGTTCGTGGTGTGGGCGCAAATCTGATAGTAATCTCCAAGATTGAGAGGTTCTGAAGGAGCACCACATATGGAGAGTACACTGGAAAATACCTCAAACGAAGGCGGAGACCCATCATCATCAGTGTCCCTTTCAATTTCTGTTGGCGGAGGAGAGGGAGAAAGATCTCCTGAAGATTGGGTTGCACGGAACGGTCGCCCATCCGCAGGGGGATATTTCTTCTTCGCCTTACGTCGGGTACCTGTACGAGTTCCAGAAATGCGTTTTCCAGGGAGCGACAATGCTCGGGAAGCAGACGCAGAGTCGGAGGAGGGATCGGCGCCGCCGTCACACTCTGAGACACCAACAGTGAAGACTGGTGGGAAACCAGCGGCAAGGTCTCCCGATGTTGCCACGTGATGAGGAGTAATAGGTGAGGCGAGCATCAAAAGACGCTCGTTGACGAGAGGCTTTAGATATACTTTTTGTGTAACTCGGCCCAGGGGCAGTTGGCACACTAGAAGATGGTGCAGGTCGAGAGCGAGATGTAGCAGGAGGCTGCTTAGAGGCGGGAGGCGCTCTAGAAGCCGTGGGAGCTGGATACTCGTTGTTGGGGCAGCGAGCACGCTGATGCCCAAGTTCTTTGCAATTAGCACAGTGTTCTGATGTTAGCATGTCAATCCTGTAGGAGAGCTGCCCACATCGGACGGTTAGTATCCGTGGGAACTTATGGAGATGCTCCTCTGACGGAAAGATGAGTCGAACACTCCGGCGAAAACTACGAACATTCTTATTTGCAGGATCCTTGGGCTCAGCTGAATGTGTGATAACAGGACCAACAATCTTACCACACTTACTAAGTGCAGCACGTATCATCGCATCCGAGATTTTGGGGGGCACCGGATGCAAGGAGGCCTGAACAGGGCGCCTGGCGATCGGTTCAGCTTTGAGGTGGTGATCTCCCAGGTCAAGACCAAAGTTTAGAAGCGTGTCTGCATGCTCTTTGGATGTGAAATGAACAATCACCGTCCGAGGCCGGCGGGTGAGGTGAGTAATGGCTCCGGCTGGAAGAAAAACAAGTAGCGTATCACAATAGACCTTCAACGGTGTATTCGGAAGAGCATCTAGGCACACTCCCAACTCGCAGGCGGAGTGAAGTTCCTGCGCAGCCGGTGGTTAGTGTGGAACGTCCAATTGAAGTGAGTCACCATGTTTCTGGACATGGGCATCCACAAGGGGAAGGCGTGTCGCTTGCGTCGGTAGGGACGCACTTGAGGTAACGCTAGAATAAACGCGCGAAAGCAATCCTCCACTGGAAGGTAGAGGTGCAGCACTGGATGGCGGAGCTGACACAAAGCTGGGCAAGGATACCGAGGGCAGAGAAACAACGCCCTCAGAGATATCCATTACGTCATCGGCAGCATCAGAAGCAAACGACGTAGCATCACCACCATTAAGGGTGGAGTCAGAGAGTCGAAGAGTAGAAGAAGAAGAGCAAGAGGCATCAGGAGGAGGACGCGATTCCTCATCATTAAGGACGGACGCTGATTGGCTTGCTCCGTCAGAGATAAGGACCGACGTAGTAGGAGAAGCTGTGACGAGAACGGGAACACCTCTCTTATCAGCAGTCGCCATCGCCGATGGCCAGGCCTAATTTAGTAAAAACGACCAACTGGTCGAGAAAATAAAATGCTGATAGCTAAATGAAAAGAGTTCTCACCGATTCGGGAGATGTCTTAAATCAAAGATACAACCTTCATCTTGAAGGCACGCTCAAAATTATAACTGCAGAGCACACAAAACACACTCAGTAGACGGCTAAACACGGAGCTCAAAACTGACACGACTTACGTCCTATAAAGCAAGGACTATTACGGCGTGGTTTGACAATAATTCCGTATCGTGTGTGGACTGGCCAGCACGGAGCCATGATCGTAACCCCATAGAGCACCTATGGGATGAATTAGAGCACCGCATAAGAAGTTTGGAACCAAGGCCTACTTCTAAGCAACAGTTAACGGCAGCATTATGTACTGAATGTAAGCGCACACCCATCGCTGTGTTTCAAAACCTTGTCGAAAGCATTTCTCGAAGGGTCAGTGCATGCATTAAGACCAAAGATGGACCGGCACAGTACTAATGTATGTCAATGAATGCTATGTTGTGTTTATCTTCTAGGTGTCCGGTGACGTTTGTCAATATACTGTATATATTTTTTGATTTTGGGTTGGGGTTTAACTACCATCCTGGGCAACTCAAAGGACTATAACAAGTAGCCCGTCCCTAATTTTGGGCCAGTGGTTCCACGGAAGGGAGAGAGAAGGGACGTCAGACAAACACAACCATCCATGCCTCACCAGGATTCGAAACCAGACCCATCTGGGACGAATTGTAAGAAGCCAGAGCTTAGACCACTGCACCACCGGGACGGCCTTCCCATATTTTTTATTGGAGGTTTAACGACCACCGTGAGCAACTCAATGGGCCATAAGCAGTCGCCCGTCCCTAATTTAGGGTCACTGGTTCCAGGGAAGGGAGAGAGCCAGTGCCATAAGACAAACACAACATCCATGCCGCACCGGGATTCGAACCCGGACTCCGTTCGGACGAATGATCAGAGGCCATCGCTTAGACCACTGCGCCACCGTGGCGGCACGGCCTTCCTATAACTGGACCTCATCTAATACGCTAAGAAATCCCCTCTGCAGAAGGCAGAAGAAACGAACCAAGCGATGCGTTTCCCGAGTTGTCTGAGGCTCTGGTTTCTGACCATCTATCGGAGATGGGTCCGGGTTCGAGTCCTGGCTGAGGCATAGGTAGTGCTTTTGTGTGATGGAGCTGGCTCTGGCCCCCTCCCGAACCATCGGCCTCTAATTAGGGACGGGGACTGCTTATAGCCCAAAGAGTTGCATTGCTTATGGTGGTCGTCACCCATCCCCATAAAAAAAAAGAGAGAAACTGAGTAGATCGCGTGTTCGCAGTATATCTTATGGGAAATACATATTACTCCTTTGTATGCACTTCGTGGTTTTCTGTTTCGTATCCAATGACGTTAAGCCAAGACCCACGTATATGAAAATTACACGACATTTTGAACTGTTTTTCACAGAAATTGTACTTTGTACATTTATTTATTTCCGAAATGCAATATAACAACGTACTTAGGTTTCTTCAAATACTGCAATATATTCTGTACAGTTGGACATTTGAACAAAGTTTCATCACCGATATTTCTTCGACCTAAAACTGGTAAATCTTCAAACAAACTGAAAGCAGCGAATTGGTTTCTCTCTCCGTTGGTAAACGTTTCATAATTTATGGTTTGTAGAATTTCCTTTAATTGTTTAATTTCTGCAAAGTATGTAATCGTATTTTAATAACATCGACGTTAATTTATTCGATAGGATTTATCTGTGCCACCTTATCTGCAAGGCAGGAGTCCTGGAATAACGGAACAGCTCTGTTTGACGTCCTGAACATGGCTTTGATTAACATAATAGAAAGGGTACCATTTTTCACTGGTATATGACTTTCATGAATAGCTGCATAGCAATTAAAAGTCAGCACAGGATTGTGGAGCTCCTGTACTTCACGATCCTATCGGGAACACCTGATTTTAATACATTGGGCGCTTGTTAGAAATTCTATTATCTTCCCTCAAAAACAAAACGACATTTACCACCGACATGATGTGACCTTTACATTCACAGTAAGGATACGAATTCAACCGAACACAGCTAGTTGGTCGTTAATTCTGAAGGTGGAAGGTGTTTGCAAAAGTCATTCTGCAGGACTGTTTTGACAATTGCGAAACTTTCCGCTTCCCACGAAACTGGTTTATTCCTTGAAAGAATTTTTTCCCCGGTCGGGATCAAAGCGGGAAAAATTACGCGAAAAGCTAAAATGTATGACTAACTTATACTGCTATATCAAAATATCTTTCACTCGTAAAACCGTCAAGTGTTCTTCATTATGAGAGTAATGGGGTGTTTCGTATAATCCATTCTGGCTTACCTCGTTTCTGGCAAAGACGGTTTATTGTGAGAAACGAGTAAATGTGTAGCCAATTCCGCGGAGTGGTCGCCATTTCTTGTCCAACTCCACATGGACGGCATAGAGGATAAGTAGTTTTTCGACCATTATTCGCGCTTTCGTCGTTAAATTTTAAAAATATTTCATTAGTGCACACCAAGAAGCGTAACTTGACATATAGCACCCCAAACGAAAAAAATGCGTTTATATTTTTTATAAATTAAAGAAATTTTTGAAAATGTAGAAAATGCATGGGACGTACCTTCCAGTGATTCCATGTTTCCAGGAGGGTCATCATTTTCACTTGAACCGGTTCTTGAGCGCGTTACCTTTTAATTTACACTCCTGTGCCAAACAACGCCCTACAGTCAGGAGAGAGTAATGACGTTGGGAGAGATCGATTTACATATAGCTAATCCGTTGTCAAAGGCCATCAAAAGTTACTTATTTATCAGCTTACCTACGACTACGGAGAATACTCGTGGCTGGCGTAATCATTGAAGAAACGACTGCATGTAGCAGTTGCGCATAATGTTGAAGCGGACAAAATCTAACCAAGACACACACATTTATCTTTATTATGACTTGATTATCAGTTTTACAGATTATGAGAAGTAAAGATACTAAAGCAATTCCCTGTCTTACAGATGCCTATGCTAAATTTGATTAAAATGGGAAAAGACGGTGAAGTCACTGTCTGTAGGAATTTAATACACGAGGAAACATGAATGAGCAATAGCTAGAAAATAGTAAAACTATACTAGTAATCCGATTTATTGGCGTAAGAATATATAGAAAAACATTTCCAAGCTTTCACACATCGACCAGATGGCTTTTTCAAGGAAGACAGACAGAACTGCAATTTGAATAACAGAAGGCTTTAACAATTTGAACGCGGTGACTAGACTTGGCAATAAATAGATACGAAGTAATACTCATTTAAAGACACGAGGCATCACGTTGGCTGTGCACGCGGTATCCTAGGAGTAAGAAGGCGTTATCTGATGAACTGGCTCCAAATTCGGGGCAACTCCAGTGAGACGCTGTCATTGCAACTATCACTATTGGTAATGATCTCCAAGGTTTTCCGAATGGCTGTACATTTAGAGGTAGAGTAGGTAGCTAATTTCTTTATATCATCCCCCATAGGAGTAGCGGACTTGAATTTGACTTCTCTGGATAGGGCCGTGGTTACTTTACCGTATTTTGTGTCCCTTTTATGCTCGTTGACTCTGATTCTGAACGAACGCTTAGTCATTCCAATGTAGTACCTTTTATTATTATTATTTTTTTTGATTGGAGGTTTAACGACCACCGTGAGCAACTCAATGGGCTATAAGCAGTCGCTCGTCCCTAATTTAGGGCCACTGGTTCCAGGAGAGGGAAAGAGCCAGTGCCGTAAGACAAATACAACATCCATGCCTCACCGGGATTCGAACCTGGACCCCTTTCGGACGAATGATCAGAAACCATCGCTTAGACCACTGCGCCACCGGGGCGGCGTATTACCGTTTAGAGCCATCCGGATGTTGTAAGGGGATCGCATAAACATCTGCTTCGCTGGAAAGAGAGGTTTTTTTTTCAGTATTCCTTTGAAAACGGTACTTCCTTTAAAAAGACATTTGGCTGATGTGCTGGAAAAGCTTGGATACGATTGTTTATATATGTTCTTACGTCGATAAATCGGATTACTAGCATAGTTTTACTATTTTCTACATAATTTGTGTATAGTTTATCGTTATTAATTGGAGCAATTTCTATTTCTATTTTTCACGTTTCATCCATGATTGCAGATGAAGAAGACCTCACCTCTGAGCCATTGGGGTTTCCCGTCGTATTTCCTGGTGACTGAAGATTTACTTCACCAGACGACCGATCATATACTATACACATGGTCGGTAGCCATTGTTTATGCGGATATGGCTGGAAACTTCATAGTATTTAAATTCCGTAGGCATGTCGTGGAAATGGCATCCGTATGCAACCCAGAATTATTTTGCTGTTCGATTGCATGCTAAAAATTATAATGACACGGGCTCTAGCACAACGTCTATGGAATACTCTGCATTTTTACTGACTTTTACACATACCAGATGCAACCTGCTGGTATGATTATATAATAGCCTCCAAACTAGGATACCTGATGAGCGAACGGTATGGACAATGAGGAATCCGGGTACATACGATTTCTGCCCAAGTTTTCTCCAATTGCGGATGCTACGATCTTTGACACTCAGATAGATTTGGGACTCATCGTGGAAAACCAGGTGTCACATTCGGCACATCTGGTAAGTTTCTCTCAACGACACTGTTGTCGCACTAGAAAATGTCCTGCAGTTGAGAGTAATCCCCACTCTGGACTCAACGCTTTCCGCTTCAAACATCTGATAATGATCCTGGCAGTGATATGGAGTTTCGAGGCAACATTTGCATTTAATCCAATAGCAGATAATGCTGCAGTTTAGTTTATCAGCACTTTCCGACGAAGTTCCCGATATTCTCTTTCTGCTGTTCGCATGATGGAATTTGACTCTGCAAATATTATGAGCACATTCTTGAGCTCCTTGGAGTCAAAAAGGAGAATATGTATCCCAGCACATATGTATAGAGATTCAGTGGGTGGATCAACTGGGATCACAACAGATAAACGATACCGTCACCTGGTTCATCAGCGGTATAGAGAGTCGCTCTGGCATATGGTGTTCGTTTTAAATATTTTGATCTGCAGTAGCTTTCTGCCATTGGTCCCATTGCCTGGATCCCTACCGTTGTAACGTAAGTAGGTACCGAGTGTGTGACCTAAAAACATTTGTATACACTGCTCGACATTGAACTTGACCTACCCAGAAGAAGCAGGCGTATTGGCATGCAAATTAATAGGTGTGTGCAGGCAGGTGGGATATGCAAATCATTTGAGTATCAATCAAAGCCATGCGATGTGTGAGAGATAAAATGGAAGACATAGGCCGACGATCCTATGTCGTGTCCTGTACTCGGGGGGTTGTACGGAACAAAGCAACAGAGTCTTGATTGATGTTCTAGCATATCCATGGACAAAAAATTCCTCGTAGACTTCGTCGCCAATCCTCTCACTAGCTGCACGTGATTGAGGAAAGAATGATCACAGGCCTTCGTAAGGCTAGTTGGTCGATTCGCAGAATCAAAGCCCATGTGCATCGCGATGCCAAATAAACTGAACGTTGTTGGCAACAGTGTTTGCAAGAAGACACCGCCAATCTCCGTAGCTGGGCCGATGAAGTCAAGTGGACGTCAGCACGCTCGATTAGAGTATTTGTCGCCAAGAAATTGCGGATCTACAAGATACTGCACAGAACATTCAACGGGCTGTAGTGGCGGTTATGGGCATCCCCGTTTCAACTCGGATTGTGAACAGAAGACTGAGGGAGGCAGGTTTGTGTGAAAGACATTGTGTCGGGAAGACATTGTGTCGCATTTTATGGATCGTAGAGTATCCCTCAGCTCGGCTGGAGTGGTGTCTTTGTGGAGCTGCGAGACGATAGAAATGGCACAATGTTCTTTTTAGCGATGAGTCTCTACTCAGCCTTGATGCCGACGACAATCAAGTCTACAGGTTTGCACTTCTAGCTGTTGTCCTCTCGCATGATGAGCTGTTGTCCTCTCGCATGATGAGCTGTTGTCCTCTTGCATGATGAGCTGTTGTCCTCTCGCATGATGAGATATTGGTTACGATAGCTGGTCACTTCTGATATTCATAGCGGGCACGGTGACAGCCCAGAGGAACATGGATGAAGTTTTACATCCCGTGTTGTTGCCTTTCTGAATGGAATCCAGTAGGTCATTTTCTAGCAAAGTAACGGTCGGCCAGAAACCTCTAACATCTCCAGAGCGTGCCAACAAGGAGTTCACATGCTTCCATAGGCAGTGAGATCTCCGGGTTCATCACACATCGAGTATGTATGGGACCTCATTGGACGACGCTTGCAAGCCTCTCCTCAGCCACCCTGAATACCACTGAATTACGGGACCAGATCAACATGGTGTGGTTCCAAATATAATAGGAGACCATTAGAGGGCCGTATCACTCCATGAAGAGCTGTGCGTCTGATTGCATTGTATAATACAACATGCTATCCACACAAGTTATTGACTGCCGACCCTGTCTTGTAGTCTGCTAAACTATTGGAAATTAAATAATGTATTATCCTCCCCATGTTTTATGTCTCAAGTGATTTTCGGCACATTTTGCGCACCGTTTCTGAGAGGGGCACTTTTAATGTTGAGCAGTGTATACCGTATAGCTGCACTCACATTTTCATCATGTTTTCGGTAGGTTAATGTATCCCGATGAAAAATTATCTAGATAAAAATGTTAAGACTGACCTCCGCCTTTTCCTCCTTTTTCTACACGGTACTGGTATAAGTGAAGAGTAAACAGAAAATGTGAATTCCTGCCTTCATCTTCGCCATCTGCAAAAAGAAAATATGTTTTCCATTCAAAAAAAATTCTAGGTAATGAAATGAGTTAAAACTACGTAAATACAGTTGATAAACATAATTGCGAGTAAAAACAAGAGTAAACGAGTTTAAATAAAAGGATTCTTTGTCCAAACTCGTGTGAGTTTCAATTCACATTTCACTGAATGGAAACAGAATGTAAAATATCAAAACATAAAGAGCTACATTAACCGAAGAAAGCTGCTGTAGAACTGTAGAATCTCCCCTCTACCCAACAAAACTTTGAAATCAGATACTATTTAAATTGTAAGAACTTGGAAGCTTAACTGTACGTTCCATAACTGCTATATGTTTCAACTTTATGAAGCATAAAATCTTGTAGTGCTCAGCGCTGTGTTCAAGTGATTAAAACTGCTCCATAATAGTTTGTTTACCATTAAAAAAAAATTTAAGTTCCTAATGTTGGGGTTAAACACTTTAGTTGGCACGGAAAGCCCAAGTGTTGATAAGCACCTAGGCCTAATGTCACGTAGCAGTGACTTCACCAGCTGATGCATTATACACTGAGTAGCCACTTTATTATGACCACCCCCTCGGTACTTCGTTGGGCCACCTTTTGCCTTTAATACTGCGTCGATTCTTCGTGGCATGGACTCCACGAGATGTTGATTGGTGGTTTGTGGAATCTGAGACCATGCTTGATGAATAGCACTTTCCAGGACTGTGAGATTGCAGTGTTGTGGATCCAGCTGTCTGATGGCTCGTTCAACTTCATCCCACAAATTCTCAATGGGGTTGAGATCTGGAGATTGTGGGGGCCACCAAAGCAAAGTAAACTCACCGGCATGTTCCTGAAACCAATCCTGTACAATACGAGCACTATGGCAGGACGCATTATCTTGTTGAAAGCAGCCATTGCCATTGGGATAAACTATCTACATGACAGGATACACTTGGTCCGCAACAATGTTTAGATATGATGTGCCAGTCAGACGTTGAACAACACGAATTAAAGGGCCTAAAGCATGCCATGAAAACATTCCACAAGCCATAACGTTGCCTCCACCAGCTTGAAGGGTTGTAGCAATGCATTTGGGGGTCCATGCTTTCATGCTGCTTCCGCCAAATTCTCACTCGGCCATCGGCATGGTGCAACTGAAAACGTGATTCATCGGACCACATAATTTGTTTCCAATTATCGACTGTTCAATCCTTGTGTTCCTGTGCGAACTGGAGGCGTTTTTTCTTGTTAACTGCAGACAGCAAAGGTGTTCGAACAGGTCTTCGGCTGTCATATCCAATCCGATGCAGTGTACGTTGAACAGTGCGTGCAGAGATCATTTGAGGGGATCCGTGATTAAGATGGTCTGTAATTTGCTGCACTGTTGCCCTTCTGTTGTCTGTTGCCAGTCTGGACACTCTCCGTTCCGCTCGAGCAGTCACTAGTCGATGACGACCACACGTTGCACGTAGAGACCCAGTTTTTTGGCTGACAGTCCAGTCTTTAAACACTTTAACAACAGCTGCTCTGGAACATTTCACGAATGCGGCGGTTTCGGTGATAATCGCTCCATGGATCCGAGCTCCTACAATCATCCCACGTTGAAAGTCCGTTAAATCGCATTTTTACCCATCTCGTCACCCGAAAACCCCTTCTACTACTGTCGCAAGCACTAAACTTTCCCTTTTTATACTAGCCTCACCCTCAGGCGGCAACAGCGTGCAGCCATAGCTCATTTGCTTAAAACTGTCAGGTGGTCATAATAAAGTGGCCACTCAGTGTATATAAGCGGCACGGGCAGGACGAGTTAGTTCGCCACTATGAAGCTCGTGCGATGGAGAAGTGCAAGGGCTTGTCAGAGTTTGGACAGGAAATGATTATCTGCGAGACGAAGGCTTTGAACAGCATATCATCAACCGCAGGCATCGTTAGTTGTTCCATTGCTGACGTAGTGAGGGTGAGGCGAGAATGGTCAGGAAAGGGACGAAAATCCTCCCAACATACCGGAAAGGGGAGACTACCACTGGTTGACAGTGAAGGTGAAAGTCGTTTAGCATGTGCTCAGTTAATGGGCAGACTGCAATCAGATAGTACAGAGAAACGCTTCCAAGCACACAGTCCAGCTCTCACACTGGAGTCATCAAACCACTCATGTGCCCAAGTTGATTGATCGGTATCGACAACTACGCATGCACTGGACACTGGAGAACAAACAGTAAGCGGACATTGGACAATTGCAAAAGAGTCTCCTGGACCGATGAGTCCACATTCAAGCTCCAACATGCATATGAAGGTTAATATATATCAAATACGTGGAGATAATGTAAATGGACGATGTCATCGCTCTTTCCACGTTATTTTTTTATTTTTTAAACAACGCATAGCGACTGAAAAATTGTATTCCGGCACCGCTGGGATCGAACCCCAGAACTCTCGATAACTAGTCGAGTGCGTTCGAATTTACGCTACGGCGCCAACAATTCTCAGCGCCATGCGTGGTTTATCAGTCAGCATCTGACTTAATAATAAAAATAACGTGGAAAGAGCGATGACATCGTCCATTTACATTATCTCCACGTATTTGATATATATTAACCATTTCTATCGCCCTTTGAATTTATCAGCTACAATTAAATAGCTGTTGCGTTAAATGCCACCAGATGACGCCATCTCAGTTGCTGAGACCATCAATACGTATTCGTGTAGTCAGATGCTGACTGATAAACCACGCATGGCGCTGAGAATTGTTGGCGCCGTAGCGTAAATTCGAACGCACTCGACTAGTTATCGAGAGTTCTGGGGTTCGATCCCAGCGGTGCCGGAATACAATTTTTCAGTCGCTATGCGTTGTTTAAAAAATAAAAAAGTAACGTGGAAAGAGCGATGACATCGTCCATTTACATTATCTCCACGTATTTGATATATATTAACCATTTCTACCGCCCTTTGAATTTATCAGCTACAATTAAATAGCTGTTGCGTTAAATGCCACCAGATGACGCCATCTCAGTTGCTGAGACCATCAATACGTATTTGTGTAGTCAGATGCTGACTGATAAACCACGCATGGCGCTGAGAATTGTTGGCGCCGTAGCGTAAATTCGAACGCACTCGACTAGTTAGCGAGAGTTCTGGGGTTCGATCCCAGCGGTGCCGGAATACAATTTTTCATTCGCTATGCGTTGTTTAAAAAATAAAAAAATAACGTGGAAAGAGCGATGACATCGTCCATTTGCATATGAAGGTGTCCGTATTCTATGCTGTGCTACTGAACAACTGAAATCCGACAGCACGGTTAGACGGAAACAGACTGGTGGTGGAGGTATCATGGTATGGGGATTGTACTCACGGGCATTACTAGTTACCCTCATTCCCGTTGAATACATCCCTCATCACCAGATCCTACCTGGGCATTGTTTCGGATCCTTTGTTGCCCTATGTGGTGGTCGTGTAGCAATGGTTCGGGAATCACGTTCAACCATTTCGTATGATCCTTGGACGCTAAATTTTCTCGGGTTGAATCCCATCGAACATTTGTGGGATGCATTGGAACACACAATTATCCTGTCTACTCCAGTTCCTCGCTTTGTCGTAGACCTGCGGGAAGTCAAGTGTTGGTACAGAATACCAGAGGATACCTTCAGCTGTCTAGTCAATGAAGCTCTGTATGCAAGCACTTATCGCTGAGAATGGCGGGCCAACATCACTGAGGTAGGTGGCCATAATGCTATAGCTCATGAGTGTGAATCAGAAACGGAAAATTTGGCAAAAACAGGTTTATTCAAGGAACTTCTATTTTCTACAGTACATCAGAAGTTCCGTAGTTGATTTGGATACACCACTGAAAATATTAAATGCCACGTTTAAGATTGATCGAATCTAAGATTTACACTGACGAGCAATTGAATTAGAGATACCTGTCTAGTAACGTGTAGCACCACCTTTCGCCTGATGACGCCGGCGATTCGTCTCGGCATGGACTCGACAAGACACCGGAAGCGTTGGGAAGCCATACGAATCCACGACCCCTGAATAAGCTCCCACAGTTCACGAAGATTTGATGGAGGGGGTCAGAGCCTTGAACAACTCTCTCGATGGTATCCTAGATGTGCTCGATGGGATTGATGTCAGGTGACCTAGCTGGCTAAGGAAGCGAGATCACGTCGGTGGAGTGTTCCTCCAACCATTCGGATACAATTCGGGAGCGATGGCACGGTGCATTGTCTTGTTGCAGAATGAGGTCTCCAGTGGGATGTTGAAGACGCACAAACGGATGCAAATGGTCATCCAGGATATCCCGGTAACGTTGACCTGCGAGGGACGATGTCACACGTACCAGGGGTTCCATTTCAGTCCACATAAACAGTCCTCAGACTAGAATGCCACCCCCACCAGCTTGAAGAGTACCCTGCTGGCAAGAAGCATCCATCGCTTCATGTGGTTTGCGCCGTACTCGTATCCTGCCATCCGCATGTACCAACGTGAATCTCGACTCATCAGTCCAGGCAACATTTTCCCACATGTCTAGGGTCCAAAGGCGATGTTCCCGCGCCCATGCTAATCTTTGCATCCTGTGATGTGCGGTCAGCAGCGGTATCCTCGTGGGACGATGGCTTCTGTACCCCATAGCGAGGAGATGGTTCTGGATGGTGTGGCTGCTTACACGTTTTTGTGCTCCAGCGTTAAATTACCGAGTGATTTCTTGCACTGTGGGCCGTCTATCCGCTGTTACAATGCGAGCTAGCCGACGATGACCCCGCTCATCCATACACTGTTGTCCACGGCAGTTGGCCCTTGCAGGAATGGTTTTACCGGATTCGATGTACTCACGGTGCACCCGTGACACAGTGGCTCGTGAAAATCCCAGTGCCTACACGACTTCCGAGATGGAGTGACCCATTCGTCGGGCCCCGACAATGTGCCCACAATCAAATCCGCTTAGATCCTTCGTCTTACCCTAACTGCATCCGACTCTTACTGATTCCCGTCGCATCACTCCTTATATTGTCGGATCGCTGCATACGTCATGTCGTTTCCGTTTACAGGGCCGCACACAGCGCCGTATTTGCATAATGCCAGCTGTCTCTATTTCAATTGCTCTTCAGTGTGTATGTGCTAAAAGTTTTATGGAATAAAAAATATGACCAAGTTCGAAAAAGAAATGTCAGCTTCGTGGAAGCATAGTTCCCTTATCTAGTGAAAAGTTAGAATACGTAATCAGATCCGGAATAGATAAGGAACTACTTAACAATACATCGGGTTATAATCAAATTCCAGGGCTCAAGCATGGCACTTCTGGAAATAGTCCTAAATATTTAAGCTAGCACGTTTTTCTAAATCGACAAATTATTTCTGCGACATTGGTATAACCATGAAGAAAAAAACAAACGCACACACGTTTCATAAATATTTAAAAATATATCTGAAAAGTAACATTCAGCCTTCAAATTCTGCATAATTTCTATAGCTTCGTATTCTAATCTGAGTGTGTTATTTTGTTTATTATAGCAGTTCTCTAGTTTTCCATTAACGCTGTCAACGTCGTAGTCTTCACGTAAGAGATTGGATTGCGTGAGGCGACGGCAATAATGTATAGCCTGTGCTCCACGTCTGATGTTTTCCTGAACATGAAAGATTTAAAAATGCAGCATCAACGCAAAACGACAGAAATTGACAGATCCTAATTAATTTAAATAATTAAACGTGTCGGGCATTTAGGTTCGAGAGAAATACCTCTCAGATTTTAGGGAAAGCTTTTAAAATTTATAGAAGTTCTTTTCTTTCTCCTTTTCCACGAACTGGAAGATGTACTTCCTGAATTCGACAGGAAGTTTTTTAATCAAGAAACTGTTCAGCTAATAAACAAATAAAGCGAATGGAACAAGCCAATTTATATAAACTTAGACATTTGTCTAAAAGGGGAAAATGATTTCGTTCTGTTTGTCGCTCTTTGATGAGAAGCTAGGTTTTCTTGCTTCTCATCAGAACAATTGCCTAGGTGCTATTATATATATCTAGCTGCATTAAATACAAGGAAAGTGCCATCGACAAATCGGGTGTGAAGAACACATTTAAAAAAAAAAAAAAAAGCACTCGAATTTAAAACGTTTTGCAATATATTACAGTAACATGGAACTTCCGTAACACAGAGATCCAGCCGTAGTACACTAAAGTGAAAAAAAAACAAAAAAAAACAAGTTAATAAAATCATGCAACGCATTGATTATGATACGCCTTCCAACATACCAGAAATCGCGCGCATACAAACCCTCCTCCATACCCTGACTATTGATTCGTTCAGTATACCTGTGGAACAACATACTAGAGTTTTGTCGCAACAGAAGCATTTTTACTCAAGTTAAGAGGATAATGGCTGTGGAATAAATCTCGCTCCCGTGTCCTGACCTTTGACCCCATTTCAATGATATTCAACAGAACCAGTTCAATATATCTCCGAAATAACATGATAAAGTTTTGTCGCAATCGAAGCATTTTTACGTAAGTTATGACGCATAAGGGCGATGGAATGGATCCTGCTCATATGTCCTGACCTTTGACCCCATTTCGCCCATTTCCAATAGGGTTCGTCCCCAGTTGTCCCCTACCGCATACTAAAATTTCATCGAAATCGAACCATTTTTGCGCGAGTTAGCGTGCGGACAGACAGACAGACGGACAAAGCTGGAGCATATACGCATTTTCAACCTACGGTTGGAAAGCGTAAGAAAAGGATACCTCTCTAACACCGCGTTGGTCCTCCTCGGAAACGGATAACCGCAGCAAAGCGATGGTGCATGGACTATGAGCTCTCTGTAGTACTGTGGAGAGAGTGCACACCATGATTGCTGAAGAGCGTCCCACAATTCCGTAATATTCGCCGGTGGACGATTTCTGTTATTGAAGGCACGTTGAATAGCATCCCAAATGTGTTCGATGGCGTTTGAATACGTGGAACGAGGCCGTCAAGCCAGGATGCCAAACTTTATGGAATGTTCCTCCAGCCATAATCGGGCGGCTGCGGGCGTGTGCACTGGCGCATTGTCGTGTTGAACGAGATCGCACCCGTCAGAGTTATTGCATGACACGAACGGGTGAAAATGATCCCCAAGAATGGTTACGTAGCCTCCACGGGTAACAAAAATCTGCAGACGTATGAAGGGTCCTAAGGTGTGCCAGCTGAAAACATCCCACATCATAACAGAGCCACCGCCAGCTTGCACTGTCCCTTGCAGGCATGCGGGTTCCATTATCGCGTGGGGTTGTCGCCACACCTGGAGTCGGCCATCTGCCCGAAACAGTTGCTACCACGCTCATCGGACCAGACTACACGTTTTCAGCCATCTTGCGCCAACTGGAGATGTTTCCGGGCTCAGGCAGGGCGCACAGCCTTGTGTTACCAGGTCAGCAAAGGCACCCGGTTCGGCTCCGGAACCTCATAAAACACAGGGTAGCTTGCAATGTCCGATCCCATTTGCGGCAATGTTGCACACTGGTCGGATGTAACGATGCGTGCCAGACGCCGCTGTCCGCGATAGTCCAGGGCTTTTTTATGGTCACATCGGTCTCGCACTCTGGATTTTCCCGCCAAGCTTGTGTAGTCCAGGTATATACTTAACATTGTTGACCGAGTAAATTTAAATTTCGTGGTGATTTCTGAGATGTAGTGACCCATCTCCCGGGCGCCGACTATCTTACCACGTCAGAAATCGCTTAAATCCTCATAAGCTGTCATCTGAGCTGCGGGCATTTCTACAACACTGAAGCTTCGGAGATATCTGCCTCTATTCAGATAAATGGGCAAGGTACTGTTCACAGATGAAAGCCTCTTCAGTCTTTCGCTGGATTTTAAGCGGTAGTTCATCTGGAGGTAACACCGGGACTGCTTATGATGCTGGGCATATAGTTGAACGAGACCGATGTGGTGGTCGGGGCTCCATGGTGTGGAAAAGTATCATGGTAAATGGACGAACCGAACTGCAAGTGATGGATCAGCGGACAATCACCTTGCACCGGTACTGTAGTGATGTGATTATTCTCCAAGTTGTTCTGTTCCGTGGTGCTGAGAGCGCGGATTTCATTTTTATAGACGACAACACCCGTCCTCACCGCCCAGAAGCGGTGAATAAAGTATTGGATAGTGAGGATATCCGTCGGATGGAGTGGCCAGCGCTCTCCCCTGATCTCAATCCAATCGAACATAAATGGGACGCTCTAGGAAGGCGATTTGTGCCAAGAATGTCTTACCAGAAACCATTCCAACACATATCAGGGCTCTCTAGTAGGAGTGGGACAATTTACCCAAGGACTCCTAAGCCACTAGGTGCTCAGTAAGACTCAGGGGTGCCAAACATGCATTGCAGTGCGGGCTGGACATATGCGTTACTGCGGACTTTGCCTTGGGGTTTGTGCATTTAGTGCTGATGGAAGAGTGTCACTGGACTGCAGGTAAGCCTGTATCTGCATCATTACATTTTGTTCTGTTTCGATCTCTGTAATATATTACTCATGATTTTCGATGTCGTAGGTTTCACCTTACTGTTGCTGCTATTATCGATCTCACCTACAGCTGTAGGACCGCTTTTAACGATGTCGACTGATGGAAATGTAACTCACCATTCAAATTTTGGGCACCAATGTACAATATTTAGTAAGTTCAGTTAGTCTTTGAAAAGTAAAGCTGTTTTTCGGTGTGATGAAGATAACTCTGCTGAGTGTAATTCCTGCGGAAACGGAATTTCGTTACAAGCAACAAGAATTACTCTACGAGTCTGCTTCTAGTCCAAATATTTATTCCAGTATATCATGATACGGCTATGTTACATCCTTTCCAATATATTATCTTAAAACCCTAGAATATCTTTCCAAAGGAAGTAGAAAAATTTCTGCTGACAGCTGCATCGACAACGAGTTTCTTTCAAATTCGCTAAGCAAAACAACAACAACAAAAATTGAAACACGTTTTTTTGTCAAGTAAATGGAAAAACTCTCAAAAAGGTTCTCAAATGTACCGTAGGCACAGAAATACAAACCAACAAATAAAAATGAAAATCATTAAAAGAGTGCCTACACCGATGAGTCACCTACCTAACAAGTTGTAGGACCCCCCTTAGCCCACAAAACGACTGCCACTCGGCGAAGCATCGATTCGATGAGGTAGCGATAGGTATCCTGGGGTATCTGGTACCATAATGTCAAGAGCAGGTCCTCCAGTTCCTGTACATTTCGGGGTAGTGGTGATTTAGCGCGAACCCGCTAATCCAAGTCGAACCACAAATGCTCGATTGGGTTCACGTCAGGTGAATTTGGAGGCCAAGGCATTAACAGAAAGTCAGCAGCATGTTCATCGAACCACTCCTTGACGATTCTGGCAATGTGACATGGCGGATTATTCTGTTGGTAATGACCATCCCCAGTGCCGTATTTAGGAAGAGAGGGCTGACCGGGCTACAGCCCAGGGGCGAATCTTTGAGGGGGAGAATTTTCCCACTGATCTGTGCAACTATACGGCTGCAAAAATGTTAGTAAAAATTAAACATTAATTATTATTTTACAGTACCATATTTGAAAAGCTTATTTCCAAAAGGTTGTAAGTCATTTTTTTCGATTCTTCAGAAAACGCGAATTTTTGATTTATGGTTTATAATTAAAATTTAAAAACAGATACTTTTTACCAATAATCTCTATGCGATTCCCGTACATGTGCTACCAACTCTCGCATCGAAAAGTCAATTTTGCTAATTTTTGACTTAATGCCTTTTGGAAATAAGCTCTTCATTTATAACCAAAAATTCAGAGAGAAGTCCTGTGGCATGCAGTTTGAGATTTCCTGCTCTTTATTTGAGAAATGATGAGGCTTGTCACCTCAGCCGAACACCCGTGGTTCGTTCCCGTTCCATTGCTAACAAAATTCCAGTACTGTGAATGGAGGGGGCAGAGCAGGAGCACAGGAAGGAATCATATATGTCAGGTTGTGACTCATCATTGGAGAACTTCACTGAACTTCGAAAAGCACAACGAAAGGTAAATTTATCATTTTACCTTGACGCATTACCAATTGACTGAATGATTACGTTACTTGTTTAAATTTTATACATTCTTTTGTTTCTTTGGTTGTAGGTTTAACGACTACCGTGAGCAACTCAATGGGCTATAAGCAGTCGCCCGTTCCTAATTTAGGGTCACTGGTTCCAGGGAAGGGAGAAAGCCAGTGCCGTAAGACAAACACAACATCCATGCCTCACCGGGATTCGAACCCGGACCACTTTCGGGCGAATGATCAGAAGCCATCGCTTAGACTACTACGCCAACGCGGCGGACTTTATACGTTCACTTTAAAATTTTGTAAATAATAAGAAATAATAAAAATAAAGGCACTTTGTAAAGATTTTATCAAAATAAAATACGAAAATTTGATTTTTAAATCATCTGAAAATTTCTAACAAAATATCGATATATAAAAGAAAAATAATGAATAGCAAAGGGGTGAGGGTGGGGGTGGGGGCCAAATAAAAAAAAACAGCCCAGGGGCAAATTTCATCTAAATCCGGCCGTTTCCATCACCAGCAGGGAATACAGTTGCCATGAATGGGTGAACGGGGTCCGCAATGATGTTCAGATACTTGACAGCTGTCAGGGATTGTTCTATTGGGATAATGGGACCTAAAGTGTCCCAAGAAAACATCGCCCATAGCATAACACCGCCTCCGGCCTGTTTCCGCACAACAGTGCATCCAGGTGCCATAGCCTCCGTTGGTAATCGGCGTATCCGTGCTCGGCCGTCTACGTGATGCACTAGGAATTTTGATTCGTCAAACCAGGCCACTTTCTCCCAATCATCCACGGTCCAATCTCGATGATTTTGGGCCCATTTCATGCGTTGTTGGCGATGACGTGCAGTGAGCATGGGGAACCGTCTGGGTCTTCGGCTTCGCAGGCCCATGCGCAGAAGGCTGCGATGAAATGTATGCTGTGACGCATTGCTCTGATCACCACTGTTGTAGCTGCGGGGGATTTGCCGCCCTGTGGCCCTGCGGTCGCTGTGAACAATGCGCGACAGTCTACGCTCCCCTCTGGCATCAATGAGCTGCGGACGACAGTTCGTCGTTTGGCCATCTGTGCACCACTTTTTATACGTTCTCACTACAGCGCCACGTGAACAACCCACTAGCCGCGCCGTTTCCGAAATCGTAGTTCCGAGGCACCGTGCCATCCCAATTTGTCCTTCATCAAACTCCGATAAATCGGCAGCTTTTCCCATTCTGATTCCGAACACTCTACTAACCGAAAGCCGGTCCTCGGGTTGTTTATATACTGCTCTGTGAACTTCATCTGCGTCACCGTTAGGTCCCCAGGCGCGCCCATTTCTTTAGGCTGGGGGTGGTCATAATGTAATGGCTCATGGGTGTATACTGTGTTTGGATCCGTCTCTCAGAAACGTTTGATTTCCTGCTTTCGCGCAGCGATGGTCTCTTCAGAGCGGTCAAGTGGGTTTCTCTTTTTCTGTTTTTGGTGACTATCAGCAATTCTGAACTGTTTTGTTTTATTTTATAATGTGCCTCGTGTGATGCATTGTTACGATTCTGTGACAAAACTGCTATCCGCTGTGTTTTGTCTTTTTTTTTTTTTTTTTTTTTTTTTGACCAATGCCAAATTCGTTGTGCTGCCACGATTCAAGCTGACCGCTTATAATACGTATATCCTTCTTTTCAGGACACATCTAATAAATTGTATTCCCGAAGTTCATACTCAGGAGCACTTGATTCTATTCTCAGAGGGCGTCCATAAAGCCTAGGCATTCCCAGATGGACTGGGCGCTCACAATCTTGGTATCTTTCCTTTGGGTCTGGTTCATTTGCCCGACGTTTACTTCACCGAAGGATCACTTGACTAAAAATCACTTCACCGGAAAGATTGTTTTACACTTGATCGAAACATTCATTTCACCGAAGTGTCACTTGAACGAAAGGTACATTTCACTGAAGGGTCACTTGATCGAAACGTTCATTTCACCGAAGTGTCACTTGAACGAAAGTTACATTTTACTGAAGGGTCACTTGATCGAGAAGTTCATTTCACCGAAAGGTCTCTTTACCTAAAAGTTCATTTCATCGAAAGGCGATTTGATTTCACCGAAGGGTCACTTGAACGAAAGTTACATTTTACTGAAGGGTCACTTGATCGAGAAGTTCATTTCACCGAAAGGTCTCTTTACCTAAAAGTTCATTTCATCGAAAGGCGATTTGATTTCACCGAAGTGTCACTTGAACGAAAGTTACATTTTACTGAAGGGTCACTTGATCGAGAAGTTCATTTCACCGAAAGGTCTCTTTACCTAAAAGTTCATTTCATCGAAAGGCGATTTGATTTCACCGAAGGGTCAGTTTATCGAAAACTTTGGATTTCTTTACAGGAACTGTTGAAGCATGGTGCAAGTTCGGCAGACAGACCACCGAAACGTTAGGGAATCATACTCAAATTGCACTTTTGATTTCTCCGTGTCACAGAGAACGCAAATATTTAGTTTTAAGACAAAAATAATTAATTTCAAGTCTCTAGGCCTCGGCTTAGGCCTTTTTAGCAAATTTTAATCCTGTTCATAAGGTTTACATAAAAGTCATGTTTAGTGTTCATAAGGTTTACATAAAAAGTAAAATTAATAATGCTGCACATTTTTTTCAGGCAAAATGAACCAAGTTTAGGTCCCTAGGCCTTACCTTAGGCCTTTTTACCCAATTTTAATTACAAACTCATGTTCATGAGGTTTACATAAAAAGCCAAGTTAATAATGTTGCACATTTTTTCAGGCAAAAAGAATCAATTTTAGGGCCCTAGGTCTTGGCTTAGGCCTTTTTAGCAAATTTTAACCGTGTGTGCTGATGTTCATAAGGTTTACATAACATAAAAAGTTACTTCACATTTTATGTAATGCTTATGAATATGAGTAGGGTTGAAATCTGTTAAAATGGCCTGTATCTAGGCCTACGGTCAAAAAATGAATGTTTTGTGGTTGAGTAAAAGTGGAACATTATATACTTGATTTAATATGTAACTCTTATGAATATGAGCTCGGAGGATTAAAATTTGACAAAAAGGTACAGATCTAGGCCTTATAATTTATGTTGTATTTCGAAAAACCTAGTCATGGGGAGGTATTTCATAGAAATTAAAAGTGTATTTTTATACAATCCGAAAATGTTTAGGTGGCCAGTTTTTCAAAAACCCGCACCACACTCCAATAGATCTCTAACAACAAAAATCTAAGTTTTCGATAAACTGACCATTCGGTGAAATGATCTTTTGATATAATGAACTTTTAGGTAAAGTAATCCTTCTTGAACTTTTCGATCAAATATCCTTTCGATGAAATGAACTTTCCGTGAAATGAACTTTTCGGTCAAGTAACCCTTCGGTGAAATGAACCTTTCGATCAAGTGATTTTCGGAGAAGTGATTTTCGGTCAAGTGACCTTTCGATCAAGTGAACGATACCCCTCTCCTTTCAGTAGAATTAAGCGAATTTGCGATTCTAGAATACGTTTTCTCTTCCCACTATGTTTCGTCCCAGTTTGAGTCGTGACGATTCTATGATATTGGGTGTCCACAGTTTTTGTTATCATATCTTGTATATCACTAAAGTGACGTCTAGTATACCGTATTGTGCTCTGTTGGCCCAAGATGGTAATGCTGAATTCTACTCGGTCTTGGTCCCCTTTTCGGAGACTTCAGTTGAGTGGCGCTCCCACATTCCTAGATGACCTTGATACTTTTGATCATTTCTTATCATTCTTTTAAGAATTTTCCCCTTCCCAAATAGTAGGTATCGTATTTTTTTATTCTTCCCAAATAGTAGGCAATGAATTTTTTTTTCACTATTTTCTTAAGCTTTTCAGAAACATTAAGTTCGCAGTACCCTCTTGCACCAGGTAAAAAATGATGCTATGTTTCGCAGTGTCTTCAGTACCTTTTCGGATTCGTCCTATATGGATGCTCCCGCAGTCCCACATAATCATGTTACATCCATTGCATCTTGGCCTCTCCTTTCAGAAATGTCTGAAACTTCGTGCTTGTACAGGTATAAATTACTTGGGTAAGCCTAACATCTGTTTTTAGAGACCTCCGGTGCGTTGCGCTTCTGTTGTTTCAGAGTACTACACCACTTATAACGAAGCAAATTTCTCCGTCATTTCTGTCCACGCCAGGATTCGAACCCGGATCCCCTCATTCCGGAATAAGTCACTCTACCAATTGAGCTACGCGGACGTTTCATTCTGATTCCTATCTGCCTTTATGTCGTGTGCGTCCTTCTGGCAGGTACGTCACATCTCCTGGTACGTTACACACTTATCTTTGTATTTCGCTTCTTTTTGTGCAGGAATATTTGGTTCGTAACATTATTTAGCTAGACAGTCTTTGCTCAGCAAAACTGCGCTGATCGTTCAACTAAATAATTAATTTATCTTCAGCAATTCTTAAAACGCACAAATCATCGAATGTAAGCTATAGACGTTAATTTTGAATTTTGCTGGTTTCGGAATGATGTATTTAATACCCACCACTGACAGCCGAGAAAGTAAATTATTTAATTTTAAAATCAATGGACTTTTAATGTATTAGTCACAGATAAGCAGACAATGGCTCAAACGCGAAATTAATTCTGTTTGATTTAAATATTCCCGAACAAATTTGCAGAACACAAACGATATATTAATAATTCTGCTCGTCTTCCCTATTCAGCGTGCCCTATGTATGTGTGAGAAAGAGAGAGAGAGAGAGAGAGAGAGGGGGGGGGGCTTTAAACTTATCGTCACTGCACTGGCGAAGAACACTTTGTTTTCCATATCAGTTTGCTAATAATGACCGAACGTCCGTCATAAATTGCACGGGGCTTAGTAGTTTGGGAACTAAGTCTCTCTGCCTTTTCGAAACATAAATAAACGCATTAAAGGCGTCTTGAAAAGTTCCGCCTTTCTGTGCAGTGTTCGCGCAGCCTGTCCCTCCCCGGCTCGGCTTCACTTTTAGGAGGCGTGAGGTGCCTTCGAAAAATCCCCGCCATTTTCTTTTCCCCTTCGGTCCTGCAAATATTCATGAGTACGTGGGATCAACGCATCCGTTAATATATCTCCTCTTCTAAGCCTTTCAGATGGCATCCTAAGAGGAAGGGAAACGTGACTCGGAGTGATAAAATGAAACAAAATAAAACAAAATATTCCTCCTTCCATATTAGAAGCCTTTCTCCTGGCTTCACGTAGAGGATTTTTCACCTTTCTTTCGGTAATTAGTTTTAAAATACGAGTATCTTGAAGGAAGAACTCTAGTCTTTTTACACCAGAGATGCGTGGAGGAAAAAAGAACTGTGCGCATCCCTAAAAATGTGAATAATTTCAGTTCAACTCCTAGATCACTGAGGTGTTTCTAAAATACCTTCCTTTTAGAAATTTTCCTTAATTTCAGAAAATACGATTGCTTCCAAAAAAAGAAAATACAAAACATGAATTTGATAATTTCGCGACTCGTGACAAATGACATTTATCGCAATTTCCAGGACATTTAGTGCATAATATTTAATGATCTACTAACCTACGAAAAAAGAGTTTCTATGAAACTGGCTCTATTTGTCACTTCTCATAGGAAAACTGTTATTAGATAGAATAATGCTGCTACGATTCTTTTAAATGAAATACTTTGGGTGAAATAGAACAAAAAATGGATCTTTTTGAGGGGGCTCAACGACAATGGACGGTAAAGCGTTTTGTACCTTTCCTCCTATTTATCTTTGAGCTGCCAAGCCCAAAGACTTTTTACAGAAAAAGTGTCTGCAATTGGTTTTAATGAACATTTTTTGCAAAGCTAGTTAAAGAGCTCATGTTGCCACCCTCTGAACACATATTTAATATTCAAACACAAATTTCTGATTTCCCAGAAAAACTACGAAGAGAGCTGTAGTAGTATCAAGTTACTGCAAAATGTTATAGTGCGTTACTCGGGGCAATTGCTGGGAAAACATTTTCGTGTTACCATTAGAAATCATGAACACTAAATTTTCAAAGAAAGGAATTTAATTCTTCAATTTCAGTTAGGAATTGTGAAAGTTGTTTGCCTTACAATAATCAGAAGTGACTGAGGATAATACGACTAATAAAAACGATAAAAGAGACAAAAGATGCACAAAATAGCAAAAACTAAAGCTATGAGGATGACAACGTTACCGTTGATGATACTACTATTGACAATGAAGATTAAAATCTGTCAAAATTCTGCTTTCCCGGAGGGAACAACGGAAAGTCGTTGGTCCATTTTAATTGCTGTAGTTGTCCCTATTAAAATTGTTCAAATATACCGAGAAAGTTTTCGAAGAAGCAAAGTTACCGCTTTCTATAAAAAGCAATTCTTGCAGCTTTATATATTCCCCATTTCTGAAGAAAATTCGAAGTTGACTTAAACTTTCCTGTTCCTAGAACTGCGCGTGAGTAGTCAGGAAAGTTAATAAAAGTATAAGGACGTAAAAATATAAAACTACGGGGGTCCTAACAAAAGTTCTGCACACTGTCCATTTTTAAGAAAAATGTGAAGTAACGGAGAAAACTTACCTTATTGCCGTTCAATGTATTCCCCTCCGTTGCTAATGAAAGCTTGCTAGCGGTGAGGTAGGTTCTGCATGCCCCGTAGTAAGCCATTTTGTTCATCTGTCGTATTACTCGGGTCACGTCCAATGACAGTTCGTTCAGCGATTCGTAGCTGATGCCACGGAGCCGATTTTTTTACTTTTGGGAAAAGATCAAAGTCGGGTGGACTGAGATCAGGGTTGTATAACGTGGGTGGGATAAAGTTTCCCAGCCACATTTCTACAAAAGTCCCCGTAGCGGAGCTGCACCCTGGCACGATGCGTTGTCATGCAAGAAGATAGCCCCCGCTGCCAACAATTTTGGGCGATTTTGACGAATTATCGGGCTCTACTTTGTCCTCAGAAAGTCACGTTAATATTGTGCGTTGACATTTTGCCCTACGGGCACTCGATCAGAAACCACAACACCCTGTTCATCGTACGCAAAAATCATCATTTTCTTCACTTTGGATTGTTGCCGACGACACTTGGAGGAGAGTAGGGAACTTGGATGCCTCCATTCCGCTGATTGTGACTTCAGTTCCGGCTCAAAATCACGGGTCCAAGTCTCATCAATTGCGACAATTCTGTTCAGGAAGGTGTCGCTCTCCCTTTCGAATCTGTGAAGGTGATCGTGTGCTATGCTCAATCTGGCTGCCTTCTGCTCGGGGGCGAGTTGATGAGGCACCCACCGCGAGGCGATTTTTCATTTTCCCAGTGAGTCGGTCAATATCCGGTGAACAAACATGGTGGACAAATTTACCTGATGAGCAATTTCCTTTATTCTCAAACGGCGATTCTATTCAAGAAACGTTGCAACAATGGTGACAGATGTTTTGTCTGTCGCCGTTTGAGGTCGGCCTGAGCGATAATCATGTGCGATGCTGCTTCAGCCCTCCCGAAAGCACGATGCCCTGCGAGAAATCGCACTTCGGTAAGAGGTTTTTTCCCTCAAACTTCTTGCAAGGCAGTGTGAATCTGTGTCGGAGTTTTTCCCTGCAGAGTTTATATTTTTACGTACGAGCGCTGGTCTAACGCTGTGACTCGACCTGAGGAGCTGCAAGTTTCTATTTCCAAACCCTCCCACGTCCACACAGCAAAGGATAGCACGTCGTTCTGACACCACTGCATTACTGAGAGTCTGACTTTGACATGAAGCAATCATTTTTTCTCGATTGCATCATCGCGTCCGTTTTAGATTAACGTGTGCAGAACTTTTGTTATGTGACCTCGTATTTTTAATTATTTTGCTTTTCTTCCTTTCCTTCCAATACTCTGCGTTCTTATAAATTCCATGCAAGTAATTTTACACCTAAACTGAGTTGCCTGGTCTACGTTATTCCTTGTTTTACGTGCAATATAGTTCCCCCTTAATTTTTACAGTTCTCTCGTCTTTCTAAATTAAATTAAAACTAACGACTGTAGTGATGTCGTTAACAGGTACGTAAGTAAACAAAAAATCACAGGAATTGCATCTGCTGTACTTGAACCATCGAGTTATGCTGGATGATAATTTAAACTAAGAACCCATGAAAACTTGAATATACACTGGTGTGCAAAAATTAAGGTCGAAGAGGAGAAATTAGCATAACAGCGGAACGAGCAGGCAGAATGAACCGAAATACCACTCAGGAGATAGACTAGGGTCCGGTACGGTAGGGCATGCGCATATATGCAGCATGACGTAGGGAGGGGGGTTGTCGGAAGGGTATAAAGCACACGGGCGGTGTACGCTCAGCAATTCGGTGACAGCTATTGCACGGTGTACATCGGTTTGGACGACTTCGAGTTGCTTCCACCGTGCGATATGGCCAACAGGCAATCCAGTAGACGACATCTGGATGCCTTTACCCGAGGTTGCGTCATTGGGAAGTTGGAAGAAAGTCGAAGTGTGACTAGTGTGGCCGAGGAGTTCGGGATCGCTCACAGCATCGTTTCACAAGCCTGGAGGGCATTTCAAACGACAGGAACAGCTGTACGAGAGTTTACCAGTGGTCGTCCAAGAGCAACCACGGCGGCGGACGACCAGTATATTGTCCTACAGGCGAGAAGAGACAGACGGCAGATAGCGGGAGAAATCGCAAGGCACATGCAACAGACAACTGGACATCCGTTATTGCGTTTTACCGTGGCCAGGAGGCTGCATAAAGGTGGTCTATTTGCACGACGACCAGTACGGTGTGTGCCATTAACGCCTGCCCATCGGCGACGGCGGTTGCTGTGGTGCCAGGAACACAAGAACTGGACACATCAGCAATGGGGTCGAGTTCTCTTTACGGACGAGAGCCGATTTAGTCTGACGAGTGATTCTGTACGTATACACATCTGGAGAGAGCAGGGAACACGCAATCATACTTCCAACATCATCGAAAGGGACCGGTTTGGAGGTGGCGGAGTTCTCGTTTAGGGCGGTATCATGCTTGGTAGCCGTACTGACCTCCACATCTTCCATGGAGGTTCAGTCACTGGTGTCCGCTATTGTACCGAGGTTCTCCTGCTTCACATGAGTCTGTTTAGAGGTGCTGTGGGTCCTGAGTTCCTCTTCATGGACAACAACGCTACACCTCATCGTACAGTGGCTGTAGCAGAGCTGTTGGAGAGTGAAGATATTCAACGCATGGGTTGGCCCGCACGGTCCCCGGACCTAAATCCAATCGAACACGTGTGGCACCTTCTCGGGAGCCGCTTGGCAGCACGTCACCAGCCACCAGCAACGATTCCGCAGCTGCGATTGGCGCTACAAGAGGAATGGGCCGCAATGCCTCAACAGCTCCTTGACAACCTCGTCATCAGCATGGACAGACGTTGTAAATCCTGCAACGCAGTCAGGGGTGATCATATCCCCTACTAAAGACTGGAGTTTTCTTGGCAGCCGCCTGTTACATGGACGTTTCCGTCTTCTGTCCAGTTGTGCTCGAAGCTACCTTTTCAATGAAGTGCCTTTGTATCCTTTGGATTCCTTGTTTGGACGGTTTTGCTCACTTATCCCGTATTCTTACATCTTGGGAATCTTATGGTATGATTTGAGTCGGAGCACTTCTGCACGACGTTACATTCGAAAAACCGTCTCGTCCTTAATTTTTGCACGCCAGTGTAAATACATTCGTGCTACCTGTATATTGAAAAAAAAATCGTTTGCTTGAATGACAGCCGTTATCTTAAATACAAACATTCAACGAAAAATCAGGATACAATGGTAAAAATTTTGTGAATGCAAGTTTGGGGTTGAGGTTTTTAAAAGTTTAATGTGTGCTCTGTGTGATACATACAGAACTTTTGACACATAAGAAACAGTTTGCAACTTACAGGATTCATCTTGCAATCTTCTTTGTCTCTAATCACTTTGTAAAGAGTTGACTGAGGATTATCTTACTCCAAACTCGCACAGAAAGTTAATCTCTTCTAGTTTCGTTAACATACACTCACAGACAATGAAATTTGCGCAGAAAGAAGCAAGCATCGGATTTAACTGAAATTTTATGGACGTAATGATACAGATGAATGATATAAATGATGGCAGAAACAGAGCTGCAGGACAATTACAGAGGGATTTGTGGCACGCAGTCCGGTCATCTTCAATAGCGCGTCGCACCGCCTCGTGCGGCGATACATGCTGCAATACGATCCGGCATGGAGACGAACAGATGCCTGAAGTTGTCCTGCGGCAGCCTGGCCCTCACGTGTTTGACGGTGTGCTCGAAATCCCGGATAGTGCGGTACGGCGGTAGCTGGCGTTTCAACTGGTCCCACATATGCTCGATAGGGGACATGTCCGGGGAGCGGGAAGATCATGGAAGTGTCTGGACATGACGTAGGCAGTCCTGGGCAACCCAAGCCGTGTGCGGGTGGGCATTATCCTGTTGGTATAGCGCACCTGGAATCCAGGCCAGGAACGGGAGCCCATGTGGCCGTAGGATCTCATTCACATACCGCTGGCCCGTCAATGATCCACGTACCACTACAAGAACTGATCGGCTATCGTAAGCAATGGCTCCCCAGGCCATAATGCCTGCAGTGGGGGAGATGTGGGGCTCGATAGTGAGGTCGGGTCTGTGCAGTTGACCTGGGGACCTCCACACCCGGACCCGATGATAATCTGTCCCCGAAACGAAGCGGCACTCATCACCCGCCCCCAGTCTGTGGCGTTCCACGTCGTTCTGGCCTGGCACCACTGCAAACGAAGCCGGCGATGTTCCGGTGTTTATGGCAGCACACAAAAGGGGCCCTGGGATCGCAAATTCGCTTCCGCGGGTCGTCGGGAAATGGTTCGTGGGCACAAAGAAGCCACTACATCTTCCTGTATAGTGGAAAGGGTCCCGTGGGATCTGTTCGTGCCTGGCGCACGATCCGTTGATCCTCTCTAACGGTGGTCGTCCTGGTCCGTCCGGACCACTCCGCCGTGTGGCAGTACCGTAACATGTCCACTGCTCCCAACACAGTGGGACGGTATGGTCAGAACGATCCATGTGGCGGGCTATACGGGGCGCCGACCACCCTGCGGTTTTCAGCCCGAAGATCCGGCCTCTCCTCACGTAAATCGACGTGTGTGGGGTCTACCCGGCATTTTTGTCACTCTGCACTTTTGCTTGCGTCGGCTGGTGCTTTTAGCTTTCATGTTGCATCGACTACACGCCGGTTTATAAGAGTGCTGGCTCGTGCTTGCAGCGCCACCACAGGGTGTACGGTTATACGCAATGACCCCAAACTTGGATCATTTGCATACTAGCATCCACTCTAGCTATTTGCAAAGTTTCGCGGTTGTAGCATGGTTTCTTGTAGGTGCGCAAATTTCACTGTCTGTGAGTGTAAAAATACATTCAGTGGCTTAACGATAAATTCTCAAGCGCTCCCAGGCTTACCTTTTATGAATGTTACTAGTACATTTTAAATTATTACATGAACGCATGACGCATTTAACATTCGGTGATTTCGCCTGTTTGAGTCGCCTGAATTCCGGTTGCTCAGGGATCGCTGACTTAGAATCTGCATAACATGAACAGCATACTAAACTTATAAGTTGAGCTGTTGCTGGTCATTGATTATAATTTCACGAATAGATCACAAAGTCGTGTGCATGTGCATCGATTCCAGTCTAATTAATTTGGTGTGGCCTGCTGTACCAGAAAAGAAGTTGGGCTTATGCCGCGCTACGCATAGATCTCACACTAAACTTTGTTACTGGCGGATTTTAATCTCTTCAAAATACGTTTTCACGTAAAATACTGCGTAACTTAATACGTATAATGAGCCTCGCTCAGTGACACTTCCTGAAGATGATTCTCTTTGCTTCTTTCGGTAAACTGGCTCTTAGAGTTCTTGGATTTCCTACGGCAGTGTGCAAATTAACTATGACAAGCCCATATTTTTATGAATTTTTAATTTGGTTTATAAATGTGGTCTTGAACCAATTTTATTTGCCATGGGATGTGAGAGACTGATCTTGACTAGTAGTAACCAGTTTCACTGGTTGTAGGCAAGTGGAGCCACTTTACCCTCATTTGTGTGCTAGAGTCTGTAGAAGGCGCATGCTGTTTCTGTGCTGTCTGTGCGGAAATTTCTGATGCTTGTTTCGCGAAATTAGACGTTACTCCAAAGAAGCGGGCAAAATTTCTTGCCCTGAAAGAGCACACATCTATGACTTTAAGATAAATTGGCTCAGCTGTTGGTATGGCAAAATTTAGTGTCTTTAGACTTGTAACTCCATACAAAGATTATGGATCATTTTCAAAAAGGAAAGGGAAATGTGGAAGAAAACGGAAAAACACTCCCAAAACCGACAAAATCCTACTAAGAAGCAGCCAAAACTTACTCTCAAATGAAAACAAAGGACCTTCAGAGATATTTATTGGTTATTGTTGTTAACACTGATGCGCCAACTGTGTGATGTAGTTTTCTCAAACAACGGCAGGCAAGAATACCAACAAAAAAGCAGTTGCTGACATCTGCCATGAAGAAATGACGTCTGGCATGGGAACGAAAGAATAAATCGTGGAGATATGATGACTGGAAAAAGATAATTTCCTCTAATGAAGCACATTTTGTTGTTGAAAGTTAGAGAGCAAACCTTGTTATACGAAGCAATGGAGAGCCAGCGATTACTGAGCACCTGCAACAGACTATAAAACACCCTCCAAAAAGATGTTTTAGGGGTATTCCCCAACATGTGAGTCTGGGAGCCTACACTCAGTTAACGGCATGATGAATTCACACATCAAAATATATACACTGAAATCCTGATAGGTAGAATTGTACAATTCATGCAGAATTCTGCAGATGGAAAAATCACATTTCAGTATGACCTGGCCCCATCCACAATTCGAAAACAATCAGAAAGTTCATTCAGGAAAACAGAATTAATGTGCTTGATTAACCTGGACATTTTCCAGACTTCAATTCAATTGAAATCTTGTGGAGTATTCGGAAAAAACGCCTTGGGAAAATAAACTGTTCAATAAATTTGATAACTAATGTAATAAAAGTGTGGTTCCACGATATTCAAGTGAGAAACATTTGTTCTAAATTGGTGGAGTCAATACCAAAACGCTTTCAGGTTATGGCAGCAAAAAGATGACATATATTGATGCTAAGTAAGGCTATCGTATACCACGCTTTTATTAAAATACGTAAACATTGAAAGACATTTCTTTTGCATCAATTAATTTGCAAATTACTGTGTGAGGTGCTTGTGAGTTAACCTCACAAGCACCTCACACAGTAATTTGATGTTGTTTCATAGATTAAAGTCTTTAATGTTGTTCCACAGATTAAAGTCTAAAGGCGATTGATATAGCGACCTTAAAAACCATAGTCCTTTCGAAAGTATGCGATTCTAAAACAAGAGCTGTAATTCAACCATAAACATGAGCGGATGTAGCTTGTTCAGCCTTTTTGATGAAATCATGCTTTTGTTATTTCTTCTTCAGTGAGATAAAACTTGTGAATAGCACGCTCATGAGCTATGCCAGCACACCATCCACACTTTACGGCGTTTGAGAAAAAAATCTGCACACAAGTTCTGCAGGGCTTATTGTACTCAGCATTCCAGTCTTAATGGAGTGTAGGATGGCTCCAGATATACATAGGGATTTTTCGCAGAACATAGAATTATTATGAATATTCGTATCCTGTATCATGACAAATTTCTCACCTTGACAGACGAGAGCATTCAGGGACTCAATTTTGATGTGATATCTCATCAAAAACACATGCTGCTTATAACGAAGAAAATTTCTCCGTCATCTTTGTCAACGCTGGGCATCGAACCTGAATCCCCTTACTCCGGAATAAGTCGCTCTACCAACTGAGCTACGCAGACGGATGTTCCCGCTGCTATCTGCCTTTATCTCATGCGCGTCCTGCGGAGCAGGCACGTCACATGCTTTATAATGAACTCCATCTTGTGTTTTGGCTGATCATGTGCTTTCGTAGTGTTGTGGAAGATGCTACTTGTAAATTTAATGTCACAAATGCCAGTTTGCGTGAAAATTCGTAGGTTGCTAGTTATGCAACGATCACTGAGCGTTGATTTTATGACCAATGATAGAAAAACCCCTGATTAGCAAAGATAGAAACGATAGAGAATCGCAGTAAAATGCACACTGAATGAGAGAAGCATGATATCTATCTAACTTACCCATGCTCCTTGCTGCCACTGCTGCGTCAAGAAGATACCCAGCTTTCTCTGCTGTGGGAGCACGAAGCTCACTTTGGTTAATAAGTTGCATTCCGAAAATGGGATCGTCCTTCAAATACACTGCTGGTGAAGTGCCGCTGCTCTCCGTACCTGCATACAAAACAGCATTTTACAATTTGTTTTTCAACATACTTCATATTTTTCGGGTGTAATGAGAAATAAAAAATCTAGAACGATTTCCATCAATACAAGAATTAAAATGCATTTTCAGTTCCCGTGTTGATTCAAAATAACGGGGTCTGGTTCATTTGCCCGACGTTTACTTCACCGAAGGGTCACTTGACCGAAAATCCCTTCACCGAAAAGATTGTTTCACCGAAACATCACTTGCTCGTGTTCATTTCATCGAAGGATCACTTGATCCTTCGATGTGTTCATTTCATCGAAGGATCACTTGATCGAAAGGTACATTTCACCGAAAGGTCACTTGATCGAAAAGTTCATTTCACCGACAATTCTCTTTACCTAAACGTTCGTTTCATCGAAAGGTAATTTCACCGAAGAGTCAGTTTATCAAAAACTTCGGATTTCATTACAGGATCTGTTGAAGCATGGTGCAAATTGGGAATTGTACTCAAATTGCACCTTTGATTTCTCCGTATTACAGAGCATGCAAAGATTTAGTTTTAAGACAAATCTTTTTTTAAGACAATAGGCCTCGGCTTAGGCCTTTTTGGCGAATTTTAATCATGTTCATAATTTTAATCCTTGTCAAATTTACACACACAAAAAAAACGGATTGTCATCTTCAAAATTTGTATTATATGGTGTAATCCCGTATTCCATTCATGTTCATAAGGTTCACATAAAAATCATATTCAGTGCTAATGTTCATAAGATTTTCATAAAACGTAAATTTAATAATGTTACAAATTTTTTAAGGCAAAGAGAATCAAGTTTAGGGCTCTAGGCTTCGGCTTAAGCCTTTTTATCAAATTTTAACCGTACGTGCTCATGTTAATAAGGTTTTCATAAAATGTTACTTCACATTTTATGTAATGCTTATGAATATGAGTAGGGTTAAAATTTGTTGAAATGGCCTGTATCTAGGCCTACGATCAAAAAATTAATGTTTTGTGTTTGAGTAAAAGTGGAACATTATTTACTTGATTTGCTATGTAACCCTCATGAATATGAGCTCGGAGGACTAAAATTTGGCAAAAAGGCAGAGATCTAGGGCTTATAATTAATGTTGTATTTCGAAAAACCTAGTCATGGGGAGGTGTTTCATAGAAATTAAAAGTGTATTTTTATACAATCTGATAATGTTTAGGTGGCCAGTGTTTCAAAAACCCGCACCCCACTCCAACATATCTCTAACAACAAAAATCTAAGTTTTCGATAAACTGACCAATCGGTAAAATGGTCTTTCGATATAATGAACTTTTAGATAAAGTAATCCTTCGGTGAAATGAACTTTTCGATCAAATGTCCTTTCGATGAAATGAACTTTTAGGTGAAGTGACCTTTCGGTGAAATGTACCTTTCGATCAAGTGATTTTTGGCGAAGTCATTTTCGGTCAAGTGATCTTCCGATCAAGTGAACGATACCCAAAATAACGAACTTGAATATTACTCGGACAAGAATGTAAGGAAAAATTATAGTGTTTTAATGATTTGGAGTGGTTGGCTTCAGAAAATTACTCGTTGAGAAAACAGTATAGTCATTTAGTCTAGCAAAATAAAGAAAACGGCCAAGGTTCGCGCGAATGAAACAACTTGGGTAACAAATCCATATGATTTATTGTAATCCACTTGTCGAAGTCATGCTTGTAGAAAATTACCTAAACTTGAAAAATTATCTGCAGCACTTCCAGATACAATATGCGAACTTTAGTAGTATCAAGTTTAACAATGCTAATTCTTCTGAGGTCATTTCATCACTCTCGTCATAATCTCTACCAACATCCAATCCTTACAATTTTCACAAACTACGCAGTTTTTGTTTACTCTTTGATCCACTGTCAGTGTTGTCAAAACGTACAAGGAAATTTGGGGATGTGCTGTTGAAAACGAAAATCAAACGGAGGAGTAACAAAATGTATTATATATAAGCACATAAAGTCAAAATGAAGGTTAAATTGGAGATATACCTCACAAAATGCTAAATGGCACTTTAATGTATAAATATTTACATTCAAAATTTACATGTTTATGACCAGCAGTCTTACGGATATATCTAATCAAAAGCCTTGTCTCTGGGAAAAAAATATAAAAAACGAAAAATCGTCATTCGGTTCAAACTTTTAAATTCCGTGATATATCTGTTACTGGATTGTTTTGCAAAATGTTCCCAATTTTTTCAAAGAGGTATTTACAAAAACGAGTATGAATTAATCACTGATAACAGGGTATGGCAGTCGATCACAAAAAACTGTTAGGATTTTGCCCTTCAAAAAATAACCTGTCCTAAAATAAAATGAAGTGCCTGTAATTATAAATGCACCACACTGTGAACACTCAAGAGACGCATATAGCTCCCCAGATCAGACGCATGATGTCACCCGCTTTATTTTCAAAAATCATCTTTGTTCCTTACGTGTTCCAGTTTCTTGCATTTTATGTCTACAATTGCTTGGAGAAAGACTCACAGTGGAGTGCGAAAGCTTGGCGAATCTTTGTACTTATTACGCCACAAAAATAAACGGATTTAACACGCTATATGCGTCTCTTGAATGAAGTGCATGTACATCAGAAATATGTTGAAAAACAGAACTTCCACGAAAATTTAATTTATAGTGCCTTGCAGTCTGCAATAAAACGAAGTGTTTTTTCCACGATAAGATAATTTAATGCCATTGCGAGGGGAAAATCGCTTAGCAAGAATTAGGTGATGTTGTAATTAGTTGAATTATTTGGAAATAGTGACACTTAAATTGTTATTTTAAATGCTCCAATTATAATGGAAAGAAATCTCCGAGACATCAAAGGGATATTTGTGAAACATGCAATGATTCTAAAATGATATGCAAAATGTAAAGGGAGAAAGAGACTAGCAAAAACAGAGACTGATTGTGAATTGCTTTTAATTTGTTCCAGGTCTTTCTGTTCCAATGTTTTGTTTCTCCGTTAAGGTGATAAATATGCTTTTTATGAACCTTTAGAATTTGCGAAATATCCAAAACATTAACATACTTGCATACATGCATACACTGGTACAACGCATATCGGTCATAGTAAGTAAACCAGTTCTGCCCCTCGAAACGCGTTAGGACAGAGTTCAGTTTCTTTCTTTTTCTTTTTGTGGAACTTTAATGAACTCAGATGTGACGTACATGTCAAAACGGCAAAGTTGCAGTGATAAGCCTCGTCGGTGTAATTCAGTCGGGAGAATAACCGGTACGGAGCGGAGAGACGTGATTTCAAAAACTTCCACCGGCAGAAATGAGACTTTATTTTCACATTGGCGCCCGAACGCAAAATTAATACCCTGGCCGTGAGTTTCGAGCTAATTGTGTGATGACTCTTCCACACATCGTCTGGAATTAACCAGAATTCCTTCTTCAACAACGAGCTACTTCAAGTATGGTTTGCCGGGTGACCCGAAAACCTCCAATTGCGTCCCAGCCCTGTCTCCAGGGGAGGTGGATATATATGACATACTTACCTTAGAGGGGGCACATATGCCAAGACAGTAAATTTACAGTGATAAGCTTAGTCGTTGCAGTTCAGTCGGTAGAATAGTCGACTTCGGAGAAAGCAAATGTGGGTTCGAATCCCATCACCGGCAAATGAGGTTTTATTTTCACAAACTACATGCGCATGTAAGGCCAAAGACAGCCATCATGTAAGGCCAAAGACAGCCAAAATGTAAGGCCAAAGACAGCCATCTATTCCCAAAATAGGAGGGTTGATACGAATGAAAAAAGAGAACTAGCACACGGTAGACCGCACCCTATTCTACTCGAACAATTTGCGACTTTAAATACTTTTCCTCTCTGCTATAAGTAGCATAACTCTCTTAGTTGCCAGAACAGCATCTCTTCCCGGTCTTCCTTCATTCTCGCATTTCCATGTAGTCATGATCTTAAGAATACTGTTTCCTTTTCAGCGTAAACAGTTTTATCTGAAATTGACGAGTTTCTGACAAAATTGTACAGTGTTATTTTCTCTGATTCTCGCTCGAGGTCTGGCGAGCGTAGCCAGCGAGTTAGTGGAATTTACTAGTTAAACCTTATTTTTAATTGCCTAGCGGAAATGGTGTGTTAACCTTCTGATTTCACAAATTCTACAATTCTGTGCAAAACTTAAGAACGAACATGATATCTGACGATTACAGAGGATAATGGGACTAAAAGAGCTTGCTGACATAAGCACACGAGTGCGAAGTTACGTAGGAAAACAATTCGCGATGCGCAGCATGCGTGCAATATTTGGCTAAACGTCTTCAAGCACATGATATCTACAAAGGATGTGTATAGACATTAGGCCGAGTCGAATCTCATACGAAGTATTTCTGTTTTTTTACGTGTTTCAGCGACAGAGCAAGAAAGTGCGTGTTTGAGGTAACAAAATGATGTCTTTCAGACATCGTATGGATGATATTACTCGAGGCCGAATTATTGGCAAGCTGGAAGGCCGGACTGTCCCCGATGTCGCAATGGAATCTGATGTAGCATATGGCATAGTATCGCGGCTTTTGTCAGTGTTCAGGAGACGCAGAACCGTTGTCATGTTTTGATGGAGATCGTCCCAGGTGTACGCGCCAGCGGGATGACCGTTAGCTGGCCATAATATCAGTATGGAGTCGGAAAAGTACTACGAACCAGTTGGCTAAACGTCTTCGAGCATGCACAGGTGTGCGAATTTCGCGCCAAAACGTGTCAAGACGTCGCAGTACGACTATACGCCTGAAAAGCCGTATGCTGCCTACCATTACCCAGGGCTCATCGTACAGCCGCCATTAGTGGTATATGCTCCATTTTAACTGGTCTTCAGATAAATGGGCAAGATCATGTTCACAGATGAAAGCCGCTCCAGTCATTCGCTGGATTCTAAGCGGCAGTTCATCTGCAGGTAACACCGAGACTGCTTATAATGCTAGGCATATCGTTGAACGAGACCGATGTGGTGGTCGAGGCTCCATGGTGTGGAAGAGAATCATGGTAAATGGACGTACCGAACTGCAAGGATAGATCAACGGAAAATCACCATGCACCGGTACTGCAATGATGTAATTACTCTCCCTGTTGTTCTGTTCCGTGGTGCTGAGAGCGCGGATTTCATTTTTATAGACGACAACACCCGTCCTCACCGCACAGAAGCGGTGAATAAAGTATTGGATAGTGAGGATATCCGTCAGATGGAGTGGCCAGCGCGCTCCCCTGATCTCAATCCAATCGAACATAAATGGGACGTTTTGGGGAGACGTTTTGCGCAAAGAATTTCTTACCAGAAACCATTCCAGCACTTATCAGGGCTTTCTAGTAGGAGTAGGACAATTTATCCCAAGAGATGCTAAGCCACTAAGTGCTCAGCAAGACTCATGGGTGCCAAACATGCATTGCAGTGCAGGGAGGGACATATGCCTTACTGTGGCCTGTATATGTAGTGCTGATGGAAGAGTGTCACTGGACTGCAGGTAAACCTGTATCTTCATCATAGTATTTTGTTATGTTTCGATATTTGTAATATGTCACTCATGATTTTCGATGTCAGTTTCACGTTACTGTTCTGTTAGCATTGATCTCACCTTTTCAGCTGTAGAACCGCTTTTTCCGATTTTGACTGGTTAAAATGTATCTCGTCCAAAAATGTTGTACATCAGTGTATTTTACTGAGGATATGAATCATTGGTGACAAACTTATGTACTTTCCAGAGAAGGTCACATTTCATATCGGCTATACGTGTTGTATACCAAACGCCCACCTATTTTTGAAATTGTATCGTTGTGGCGTGTTTGTTGGTTCATATATGTCTGCATTTCTTTTTTTATATAAAGGTTCGTATATACTGTTCAATGCTTTTACAAGAAATGAAGATTTATCGATTGCTGGAGAAAAGCTAGAGATAACAGACACGTACGTTTATCTTGGACAGCAGATATCAAGTGAGGGTCACATTGATGAAGAAATTAATCGGCATTTAAAACTTGCCTGGAGAGTTTTTGGAAGAAGCAGTATAATTTTCAAGAGCAATATGCCCTTATGTCTTAAAAGAAAAGTGTTTGATCAATGCATCCTTCCAGTGCTTACGTATGGTGCAGAGACGTGGACCTTAACTAAAAGAGACATACAAAGGCTTCAGACAACTCAAAGCAGCATGGAGAGGTGCATGCTTGGTGTAACCAGGAGAGATAAGAAGAGGAACACGTGGATCCGAAAAATGACAAGAGTGGAAGACATCATGACCAGAGTTAAATCCCTGAAATGGCAATGGGCTGGGCATACTGCCAGAAGGACAGACCATCGATGGACAGCCGAAATTTTAGATTGGATTCCAAGAGACAGGAAAAGACCCAGAAGAAGACCACATTGGAGATGGGTGGATGAAATTCGAAAGTATGTGGGAGTGACATGGAGGAGACTGACACAAGACAGTCCGTTGTGGAGGAAACTTGGGGAGACCTTCGTCCAGCAGTGGATTGATAATGGTTGACAATGATGATGATAATGATGATATACCTAATGCAGCATTGAACTTTGACACAACTTAGTTAATCGCTTTTGAACTACGCCCATTTTCTTGTTTCGTGTTTGACCTTTGACGTTCAGTGTATTTTCCGTGCAATACGATTCGTGTGAATTGGAAAAAGTATAACTGTTAATATGTAGAAGTTGATGCCGTTAAATATGATATGCCTAAGGAATTATAAAAAAAAGCAGAGTTTATTATATTTGAAGAGGCATCACGGATGTCGCCATATTTTGTGATGTTGCTTTGAAACAATGCTTTCCTGTCTGGTGGTTTTCTATATTTTATTTTACTAATTTAGGTTTGTAATTTTTCAAGCACCAGTGAAAATTCAGAGGTACGATTAGTGCTCCAGCCAGGATTACTGACTGAAGAGCATTATCAACTGGATGCATAAAAACAAAACAAAACTAAAAATAAAAATAAAATAATGGGGGAAAAGCATGTCTGTCATGGGATTAGAACCAAGCTGTCGTCTAGAGTAGTTAATCTCCAAGCACCCGGCGACTGAAATATGATAATAAAACACTGAAGATCAAACTTAGCATAATGCTCTTTATAAACTCAGTTTGGTGAAGTCTTGTTATCTATCTGTCTTCTTTATTCCAGTTACTTCGCTTTTCAAAACAAAATGCCTCCCAAAAGCATTCTTCATTTTGTCTGAATATTTCAAATAGAAAAGTGTAAAGCGCTACTATTACCTCAGTGTTGCGTTTTATCGATCGGCATGGACGATCACTAAGGAGGAATTTCTGCAAATTTGCTGTTATTGCGATCTGAACGAGCTATTTGTTTTAAATAATTTGTAAAATAATGCAGCGCGCAGCTTCAGGCTGTTTGCAATTCTAAATTACTTCTTTACAAATTAAAGTAAAGGAGAAATTTAAAATTGGAAATAGCGAGAAGTTGCCCACTGGATTGTTTAAAATTAACCTACAAAACTCGTTCAGATCTCGATAACGGCAAAATTAAAATATCGCATTGCTCAGAACATTAAATCTCCACTTTCTTTTGCGTGCATTGATGTGTGTGTTTGTGTGTGTGTGCGCTGACGTCTTTCATGAATTCACTTATAAAAATTATGAAGATGGATTTCAAATATTTTGTAATGGGACATCTGCTTTTAACACTCTAGATAAAAAAGGAAGGCTTTAACGACACTTCGCTTATTATTTTACAACATTCCTCTGGCTTAATTAAAATTTCAGAATGGTACTAACCCCAAGAAATAATGCTTACTTTCTTTTTTTGCAACCCACAAATTATTACACTTTTAATTCACTTGTAAGACTTACATCGCAAAAAAGTATTCCTGCCTCAGCGAGGTAAGAAAGATATTACTTTCCTGATGACGTTATTTTTAAGTAAATTAGAATTTACAAAAGAAAATACAGAGAGGTTGCAGAAAAAAAAGTAGAAAAGTTAGTTTTGAAGTCTAATCTCCGAATCGTATGTTACCTTTTTACTTATGAGATATTTTGGAAAAACTCTTTTTGTTCGCATGTGAAAAAAACAAAACAAACAACTAATCTAAATCAAGCATACTTTCCAAGAAGTATGGAAATGTATTTGCTTGGAGCAACAATCAAATTTCTAGAATGTTTTTTCATATTTGGTTATTATCAAAGTAAGGCCCTCAAGTAGAAATGGCCTAAACATATTGCAAGCAACTGGGCACCCTTTGATAACTGAAATATTAGACTGGATACCAAGCGACAGAAAAAGACCACGTAGGGAACAGATACAGCAGTATCTAAGAATGGTTGTTTAAGATGATGATGACGACACCTGAAAGCCATAGAAAGAACTAAAATTTTTCTTGAGAGTAAGAGGTCACAATAGTTATCCTGGCAGTCTAAGTAAGCATGTAGTAATGAGTTCACTATTGTAAATTACCGAAGACCCGACGAAGGTAAGGAAGAAACAGCGAAATTATGCTTGGTTTTCCCCTTTGACGTAGCTTCAGAAATCCACTGTACTGAGATCATTATTGCTTATTCACCTCGACTGTGAAGCAAATTAATTTCTCCTCAAGTATTAGCAAGACTATGGGAACAGTTTGAAATTATTTATTGGTAGTTAAACAACCTTGATGAGTGTCGAATTTTGCAGGAGTCATCAATTTGCATTTTGGCATAAGTTTCAGGAATAGCGAAAAGTCAGGACGCACGAGCAAAGACGGTGTTTATGTCTTACTCAAAACTCAAACATAGACCTTTGCATCAATGGCTAGGCTAGAGTTTCTGGTTAAGAGAAATACTGCTTCAGTTCTGTTGATTTACCTGTAGTACAGTAAAAGGTGAACGTATATCTATTTATGCGTCACGGCTGTACGTGCACCTGAGTACTAATTTGTCCTCAGAGATTAGTGCCCAACTCAGAAAAGGGACTCAAAATTTTGCTTCATCTTATAAACAAAAGGAAGAAAATTTTGACTCACAAGCCTAGGGTAACATTTCCCACAGGACCTTTCAAAGAATTCCAAATGTTTTTTGTTCTCATTATAAATACAAAATACTATTCAAAAATTAGCACTTACAGATTGACCAGTCTCATTGAGAAAGAAACAGAGAGGAAGCAAGAAAGAAATTTGAAATTTCATTACTGGTTCCTGTGCACCCTCTGCTAATAAGTTAGTAAACTCTAAAACGTAGCAAACATAAAATTTGCAATTTTGTGGCAAAATGAAATATGACCAGCCTGCGATAAGCTTTGCGTAGTAATTAGACAGTAAATCCTAAAATGTTTAGAATTTATAAATTCTTTTTTTTTTTTTGTCCTTGGTAACGAAGGACATGATCAACTGATTATTGCGCGAGGTTTTCTTACCCCGTAATTTGTGTTCCGCTTTCCCAATAGTTTTTCCATCAGTGGTATTGTACAGAGCAAGCAATCAAAGGGAAAATTCCGCATTCAACAGAGACTAGCACGAGCAAGCCGATCAGGCAGAAGATCGACTTCTCGGGAAAGGCAGTTAAACCAGAGGCATAGGAAGAAGAGCCAAGGAGTAGCACGGTGGTGCGCCGAAAATCTTGTATAACAAGATTTTCGGCGCACGTAGAGGACCTCACAAAACGAAAGGTTGCTGCCCCACTGGCACTGTAATGCCACTAGGGAATTCACACACTTCGTAATGCTACATCCAACTCCTAGCCCAGACTTTGTTTGAGATTCCGATGCTACTTAATTAGTCAAGCAAACTACGTGTAACGCAGTTTACTCGAATTACCTCCTTCGTAGGCTATTAAGGTGCTGAAGTTCGTTTCTAAGAAACATATGATGCACAAATCTGCAATAATCCTCTAATAACGTGAACGCCTCGAAGAAATATATTTATGAAAGTGTAACTGCTTATAAATGCATAAACTTGCGAAATTGTATTGATACCAGTCAGCACGAAGACTCCGAATCTAAATACAAATACACAATATCTCCACAAAAAAAGCGATACAGGTTTTTCAAACGCAAATGTGCATTGGAACAAAGAAAGATGACACCTAATTTTCGGTTGTAGTAAGCAAGTCTTTTGAATCATTTTCAACGCGAATAAAAGTTTTCAAAGTTATTCATAGTCAATGAAACCGGTTAGAAAAAATAAATCAACCGGATTTCCACAATCGATAAAACATCCAGAAATAGAAACAGCTATTTACTTCCCACCAGCGGCTGAGCAGTATGTTATTAAAATTAACAAATGGTGCACAAAAAGTTTCTCATAGTAGAAGGAAGTATCAGAGACAAAGAGATTTTTAAATCGAACAGATAAAAGAAGAAATGTAGAAGAAAACATGATATAACTCTACGCTTTCTAGCGGAAGAATTTTGCATAATGGAAAAGATGAAAACAGGCGAAAAGTATTCTTCATGGCAAAAGCTGTACTAAGGGAAAATAACTTTTCAAGTACGTATCTCGGAAGCAGAGATAGCGAGAAAAGGGTTTTTACCTTTATGCCCCCTAGCGGGAAAGCTGTGCATTGTTTAAAGAGGATAATGTTCCCCATCCTTATCGTAAAAAAACGGATCAAACATTTGTGCCCCTTGCGGGGAAATTGTGCATTATTTTGGGAAGGTAATACAGACAAAATGTTTTCGTAGTTAGAAGTATCTGACCGAAAAATAATTTTTAGTCTCACAGACATTGCTGCAAAAATGCTGTAAATGGAAACGTAAACTTAAGCCATCTAGAGGCACACTTGTGAGTTAAGAAACATTTGAAATTATATGCAAATTATTTCTCATAGGAACGCTCCGCGAAAAAGAATTTTTCAAGTCGGACTCTCAGAAGTAGAGATATTAATAAAAATAAAATATACATGTACGCCCCCTGCAGGAAAAACTATACATTATTTTAAGCACAAGGTATTCTCAAAAGGTTTTAAAGAATGCTCCACGAAAGAATGTTTTCAGTAGTTTTCAGAAGTGCAGATTTTGCTACAAAAACATCAGAAAACAGGAATAAACACTTAACCCCTGGTGGCCAAATTATTCTCTACCAAAAATTAGAAATTATATGTAGAACATTTCTCACCAGAACATGTGCCCGATGCAGAAACAATTTTTGAAATCGTACTTTTAGAAGCAGAGATATCGGGGAAATCCTAACTTAACTTTACGCCCCCTAGCGGAAAATATATACATTACTTGAAACAAAAACCGGAACCTAACATAATCTTCATCATAAATACACTGCCGGACAATTGCTAAGGACGGATAACAATAGCAACGATAGCAACCATAAAATGGAAGGCAGGAAAATGTGGAAATTAGCATAAGTGCGGGATACAGTAAGACATGTTGTGCGTATGCAAATTTTGGATTGCCGAACTTGTTCGTGACGTCATAGCGCTGATTAGAGTTATAAAGGATTTGACGCGTATTGACCGTTGTTGTTCAAACGCAAAGTTGAAAGGGAAAGAATCAATTGACGAACTTGCAAGTTTCAGTATGTCTTCCCGACATCACCTAGATGATTTTACGCGTGGCCGTATTATTGGCAAGATTGAAGAAGGGCGAAAAATAACAGATGTTGCCAGGGAGTTCGACGTCAGCCACAGTGTTGTTTCAAGGCTTTGGAAACCATTTCAAACAAATGGAGAGTGTAGCAAACGTCATGGGGGAGGTCGTGTTCGCAGTACGACACCTGCAGAAGATCGGTACACAGTGCTATCAACAAAAAGACACCGGCGCAGCACAGCTAGTGAGATAGCAAATCAATTTATGGCTGCTACTGGCAGGCGGATCTCCCGAAAAACTGTCGCCAGACGTTTGCATGAAGGAGGACTATACGCTCGCCGTCCTGTTGTGTGCATCCCATTGTCCAGACGTCACCGTACCGCCCGTTTGCAATGGTGCCATCAACATCGCAATTGGACTGATAACGACTGGTCTGCTGTCCTCTTCTCAGATGAGAGTAGATACAGTCTATCGTCTGTTTGTCGACGACAACTGATCTGGTGTGATAGTGGTACTGCATATTGTCCAGCAAACATACAGGAAAGGGACCGATATCCGACATGTAGTGTCATGGTATGGGCTGGCATCATGATCAATGGCCGTACGTCCCTCTATGCCCTTCCAACTGGGACTATGACTGGCCAATGATACATTAATGATGTTCTGCTACCTCATGTTCGCATGTTCCGTGGTGCTGTCGGTGATAGATTCATTTTCATGGACGACAACGCTACATGTCATCGAACAGTCGCTGTCCAGGAGTGTCTCGAGAGAAAGGATATTCAACGCCTCGTACGGCCAGCACGTTCTCCAGATCTGAATCCCATTGAAAATGTGTAGGATGCTTTGGGGAGGAGTCTTGCTGGTCGCCAATGCCCTCCAATAAACAAGGACACCCTCATCCGTGCACTGACAGAGGAATGGGATAAATTACCCCAACAGCTGCTTGATAATGTTGTGCAAAGCATGACACGACGTGTGGAATCTTGCATCGCCCTCCATGGTGGCCATATCCCGTATTAACATCTTACACCGGAACGCCTGCGGACGGTAATTGCATTTTTTTCACGTTTACGTATTCTGCACAAAATGGCCTGTTTGTCTCTTGAACACGTTCCAAAGCCTTCTAAATTTCAGAGCACAATAAATTGTCTTTCTTGTAATGTCCTGGCATTCTGACATTATTTTATTTCACTTGGCATCCAACCACACTTACTTTTTTATGCGCTATATAGCCGTTTATGATCCGTCCTTTGCAATTGTCCAGCAGTGTATATGGCATCAAAAGGAAGAAAGGATTTTTTGAATCGGATATTCAGAGGCAAATATATACGAATATATACTATATATATACTATATATATTTTTGAATCGGATATTCAGAGGCAAATATATACTCGCTCTCGGCCCCTCAACTTGCAAACAAATGGATGTAATTCAGTGAAATTTGACACTTTGGTGTATGAGAAGCATGATGATCTCAGAGCAAGTGTTGAAAGTGGTCCATTAGCATCAAGGCATGCCTGCACACGCCTCTCCATGTTACGGAAGGTATTCACCAACACATCGGGAGTCACAGCCTCAATTTCCCGCCGAATGTTTTCCTGCAGTTCCATGAGTGTCCGTGGCTTGTTGCAATACACTTTCCCGTTCAGCATGCCCCATAGGAAAAAATCCGGTGGGGTAAGGTTAGGCGACTTTGGTGGCCAAAGTCCCTTAGAAAGGACACGATCTTCAAAGAAGAAAACAATTTCAGCCATGCTGACATTGGAAGTATGGCAGGTGGTTTCATTTTTCTGAAAATAGCCAGTATGGAGTTCCATGTCGTCCAACTGATTCACAAACTCATGAAAGATGTCCATGTAGACTGCGGTATCCACCGTTGTATGGAAGAAGATTGGGTCAATAATGCGGCACCGCGACGATCCCGTAACAACAGCACAGTCAGATACGTCACACCAACTGCCGAGGGCAGCTAACATGCAATCGGCCTTCCCTTCGCGCAGGCGCGACACACGGGCTAGAGAGTAGCGCCGCCACTTGCTACTCTCTAGCCCGTAAGTCGCGCCAGCGCGAAGTGAAGGCCGATTGCGTGTTCGCTGTTGTCGGCATATCTCTGACCAGGCTTCTCATATACCAAGACAGGTCCGTGTCAAATGTCACTGAATTACGTCTATTAGTTTGCAAGTTAGAAGGGAAAATCATGAGCCGAGAGCGAGTGAACACGCTGTATAAAACATAATTTCAATTCCATAGCATCTGCATTTACTCCTTCTAGCAACTATGTGTTACATAAAAAAAAACAGGAAAGCAAGGATTATCGTTGTCACATTTCAAGTCTTTTAATGCAAAATAATTTTTCAAATCGGATAATAGCTGCAGAAATAAGGTTTTCAGAGATGGACGGACGGACAAAGTTGTATTATAAGGACGTACTTTTTTTTCACAAAAGACTTGCTACTACAGCAGGAAAAAGTTATATGAATGACAACTTTGACTGTGAAATTTTCAATATTGATGAGCAAATTATTCGCATCTTCCATCTTTTCATACAGAGTATGCGCGGGTTAAAATCAATCCTGACAACCAGCTTCACTGATATGAGCAATTTACAACTTAGAAAATTCATCCTCCAATCTTTTCCATCTCTTCTTTCTTTTATCAGAGGAACTCCTTGTGAACAGTGGATCCAGGAATGTCGAACGGCAAATTTTTAATTGTAGTAGAAATAAATGAGAAGCGAATCCCTGGAAGGATTAATTTTTCAGAAATACACTATCTACCAACAAGTAATTGGACACCTGTGATAGCAAAGGAAAACGAAGTTTATTCACCTTCAATAGTTGGTGGAGCCTCTACGAGCGGCGATTACAGCTGCGACCCTCCGGGGCATACTCTCAACCAGGCGTTGTACGACGGCTGGCGGTATTTTCTTCCACTCGGCTTGGAGAAGACAGGTCAGTTCCTTCACCGATTTCGGACGGTGGGAGCACCCCTTAAATCAATGCTCCAACTCGCCCCAGAGGTGCTCGATAGGGTTAAGGTCCGGGCTCTGCGCAGGCCAGTCCATTCGATTAACCCCATTGTCACCATACCAAGCCATGGTGGACCTCGTAACATGACAGGTGGCATTGTCATCCTGAAAGTAACATGGGTCCACCCCGTAAAACTGCCACAACGTAGGAAGCGCATGGTCATCCAAAATGGTGCAGTAGGTCTCGGCGTTGAGTCTACCAGGAATTGCGACCAAGGGTCCCATGCCATACCAGGAGAAACACCCCCATAGCATAATTCCACCACCGCCGAACTTCACAGTTGGCACAATACATTCAGGCCGGAGGCGTTCTCCAGGCTGACGCCAAACCCAGACCCTGCCATCCGAACGGTAGAGGGTGAACCTTGATTCGTCGTTCCAGAGAACCTGTTTCCACTGTTCAACGGTCCACTGTCGACGTTCTTTGCACCACGTTAGCCGAGCAGCGTAAATGGACTTGGTGATCAAAAGCTTGTGGGCGGCAGCACGTCCATGATAACCGAGCAGATGGGCTTCCTTACGGATGGTATTCATCGAAAGAACACTCCCCGATGCCTGTTGAAACTCTTCGCTGATGTGGCCCATCGATGTGGTGCGGTTCTTCCGAATTTTTCTGGCCAGCACCCGTCGGTCTCTAACTCCCAGTTTAGTGGGTCTACCGGGTCGGGGCACATTTTGACTGTCACCTCTCATCTTCCGTTTGCCAATCACGTAGTCCACTGTCGATTTTGGGTACTTCAACTCGCTGGATATGTCACGTATGGATCGATCGGCCATTTCTGTGATACCCGACGATTACACCTTTCTCGAAATCAGAGAGCTCCGAACTGCGTGGCATCTTGCATGCGACTGGTTGCGTAGTTGTTTCCCACACGATATTTAACGGCGGCGGTCGTGACGTGTATCAGGACCGCAGATATTGTCAATTGCAGGGGTTATAACGAAGTAAATTTCTCCGTCATTTTTGGTCTACGCCGGGATTCGAACCCGAGGCCGCTTATTCCGGAACAAGTCGCTCTACCAACTGAGCTACGCAGACATTTGTGCTGATTGCTATGTGCCTTTATGTCGTGTGCGTCCTGCTGGCAGGTACGTCACATCTCCCCCCCGAAAGAGGGCCGGGGGCATGGCCCACGGGTCAGCCGTGACCATGAATCGTTGCAGGCAGCCATCCACTGTAGAACGTGCACTTGAGAACTCCCAGTCAATCTGCTGTGTGGAATGCAACATCACACATTTTTATTTTTCGAAGCGCTGGAGAAGGAATTCTCTGATTTTTCCTGTCTCGCGGTGTGGAAATAACATCACACCAATGCGAGATTTTGAACGGCCGGGTCATCCGGATAGTTCGGGCGCCATTATAACGAAGTAAATTTCTCCGTCATTTTTGGTCTACGCCGGGATTCGAACCCGAAGCCACTTGTTCCGGAATAAGCGTCCTCGGGTTCGAATCCCGGCGTAGACCAAAAATGACGGAGAAATTTACTTCGTTATAGGGTGTCCAATTACTTGTTGGTAGATAGTGTACATGACAGTCATATAAACTACAGTATATTGACAAAAGTCACCGGACACCGCTTTAAAAGCAAATGAAAGGATCCGCTGCGTTGTTAAGATGCGCGGTGCAGCTGCAAACGGTATAAGAACAAGCCTGCAGCTGACCGCGAACATATTGCACTGTGAGGTTGAGAGAAAATGTTGCGGCGGGAGAGAACTGACTTTGAGAAAGGAAAGATTGTTGGGTATTATATTAGTGGGTTGTCCATAAGAGAAACCGAGAGGCGTTTAAACATTCCCAAGTAAACAGTTTTCGATGTACTGAATAAGTGGAAGACACATGGCGTGCCTAAAGCAGCAAAACGTACCGGCAGACCAAAGCAAATCAGTGATAGAGGACGTCGAAGCCTCAGAAGAGTCGTTAGAGCTAATCGATGGAGTACAGCACAAGATCTCAGTGTACAGGTGAGTAAAAATGCTGGAACCTCGGTATGTACACGTACCATTCGCAGAGAACTTCATTCCATGGTTTACCGTGGTCGTGCGGCCTTTCATCTCCACTCGGAACGCTACTCGTCGTTTAGCATGGTGTAAAGAACATTTATCGTGGACCGTAGATCAATGGAAACGGGTCCTATGGACTTCTGAATCCAGATACACGATCCCATCAGTCCGATGGCTGTGTGTGAGTATGGCAGCAGCCGAGGGAACGCTATTTACCACATGGTTACTGTTCCTACGATCAAGTTTGAAGCTGGCAGTGTACTGGTGTGGGGGCGTTTTTCGTGGTACGGTCCCAGCGCATTGGTTATCGTGGACAAACCTGTTAATCAGCACGTCTACCTCGATATTCTGGACAATTATGCCTTACGAACTCTGTGGCAATATTATGGAACGGAGCCTTGTTGGTACCAACAGGATAACGCACCGAGCCATAAAACAATGACTGTTACGGCGTGGTTTGACGATAATTCCGTATCGTGTGTGGACTGGCTAGCACAGAGCCCTGATCGTAATTCTATAGAACACCTATGGGATGAATTAGTGCGTCGCATAAGAAGTTCGGAACCAAGTCCTACTACTAAGCAACAGTTAGCGGTAGCATTATGATCTGAATGGACGCGAATACCTATCGCCGTGTTCCATAACCTTGTCGAAAGCATGTCTCGAAGGCTCAGTGCATGCATTAAGGCCAATGGGGGACTGGCACCGTACTAATGTATGTCAATAAATGCTGTGTTGTATTTCACCTTCTAGGTGTCCGGTGACTTTTTTCAATATAGTGTATGTATCATTGTCGGCATCATTACTAAGTACACAAAGCATTACAGATAGAGGTGATGGGCCGTTGACATGGGCATCACCCGCTGAGAATGGAACAAACCTAAACCGAACACAGGTGATAAATAGGCGAACAGCAGTGCTTCCCAACAATGTATCGCAATCGACAAACATGGGTAAATGTGGTGATCTGAGCGATTTTGATCGTGGATGCATTGTCGGCGCCAGAAAGGGGGTCTTTCTATCGCCCAAATGGTAAGAACTCTAGGGTTCCCAAGGGCAACCGTATAAAGAGTGTACCGCTAGTATACCATCAACGGACGTACCACCGCCCAGAGAGCAAGCGGTGGCTGACCACACGCCATTGATGACAGGGGTCGACGTACACTACCCAGGGTCGTACTGACCGATCACCTGGCAACTGGGGCGCAATTCACATCCAGATAAAATGTCGGAAGCACAAGCAGCGTTAACGAGCGAACGGTACGCCGCACGCTGAGTACCCTGGGCTAGGAGAGCCGACGCCATACACGTGTGCCACTGTTAACTGCCGGCCATCGGAAAGTATCGCCTGTTCCGGGAACATCAAAGTTTGACCTCCGCAGAGGTCGTGTGGTCAAATGAGTCCAATTTGTGTCTGTACCGAGCTGACGGGAGGGTGTGGGGTGTAGCGTCGACAGCACAAGGTCACGGCCTCGTCACGCCAAGTCGGCTTTCTTTATAGCTGTGGCTCTGTGACGCTTTGAGAAGTCTTCTCATGGAGCACATTAGGTACCTTAGTATGTCTGTAGAGGTCCTTAACCGCCGCGCGCTACCGGTATGGGCTGGCTGATCACATACACGCTTTCCCGTCCTTCGCGCATGCTGCGGCCGATGGTCTGTTTCAGAAGAACAAAGTGCCGCCCAAGCACCCAGGCATGACTCGAGGAACGCTCATCTGAGTTTGAAACCATCCAGTGGATCCAAAGGTCCCCGGATTTAAATTCTGTGTGGAACATCTATGGATACCGTGAAGCGGAACATCAGATCCATGGATTCTGGACCGATGTCTGGAGCGGTGTTAAAAACAATGCTGCAAAAGGCATGGCTGGTATTACCTCCGGAAGCCTACCGGCATTTGGTGGAGTCGATGCCTCGGGGTGCACAGGCTGTTATTCGCGCTAGAGGAGGGCCAACACACTATTAGGTAGGTATTTCTAATGTTTTGTCCATTCAATGTACTGTAGATGCTGTACATTTCACTGATTTCCCATGCAGCCACCATCCTTCAGAGAAATCGAGAGGTTGAGGTTCGTTCCAGGTTTCAGGGAGATGCATTTTAAATTTTGCCGAAAGATGGCTGCATCAGAAACCAGTAAAATGTATGGCATCCATATGCCGACAATCAATCTCTGGTAGTTTACCTTTACGGACTTCTCTTGTTTCTGGGTTTAACGACCACCCGGAGCAATTCATAGGGTTACAAGCAGTCGCCTGTCCCCAGTTTAGGGCTACTGTGCTCAGGGAAGGGGAAGAGACAGCGCCATCAGATTAGCACGCCACCCATGCCTCATCCAGGACGCGAGCCCGGGCCTAAGTCCGGCAACTTGTCAGCAGCCAGTGTCCCAGACTACTCTGCCACAGAGGCGACACCTCTTCGGACTTCGTACAAATAGTAACGAAGGCGCGCAACTGTTACGTGGGAAGTTTTAAGGCGTGCTATAGGATAATGATTTTCCAGTATTACCACTTCATTTAAATTTGTTTTTACCTTACTTTCCAGCAATTAACATCGAGTAATTTGGTGAAAGCGATTTGACTAAATTTGTGTAGCACAGAAATCATTGATTATGATTCTGCACATCATAAAAACCACTCTGCGCGTTTTGTTGAACAGTCCCATTTTGCCATTAACTGATTTGAATTTGACGAATCTGCCGGAAAGTTTTGTGTTCATGCGCACGGACTCACTTTTAGTCAGAAGACGTTGAATGTTTGAGGCTTGTCGAACTAAAAAAGAAAACAAAAAGAAAAAAAGCACTAACACTTTTAATATTTCATTCATAATATTTGATGCTGCTCTGTCTTAATCTTCTGTATCTGCATACTGCTTTCTTTTGTTGAATTCTTATATCTTACGTATCTGATTTAATATGCAACAGGAATGAACAATAATATTAATAAATGAAAGCAAATGAACGTAAGTGAAGCATGCTGCAAGATTTGTACCTCCTTAAGTACGCCAAGTTTAACGATTTAGTTGAATTTAACGAGTTTTCGACCTTCAGAAGAATCAGATAAAAGGTGTCCTGAAAAGATCTGTCGTGTTTAAAGTTTCGATAGTGTATCGTTTTGACCGCAATGTCTTATTCGACCGCTGAACGAATATTCATCATTGAACATCACATGCCGACAATGTCATGCGCTGCTTACATAAGCCATTTTACACTGACGGAAAAAAAATCCCAACACCAAGAAGGGGTTGTGTTAGATAAACGACAGTTGGTAGGCGGTGAGAGTACATCTGTAAGATGACGTCTATGCTAATTTTGCGCTCGGCGCATACGTGTGGCGCTAGTAGCGCCCCTCGGAACATGCAAAGCAGGTTTGCTGTAAATACGTGCTGTAACGTTCGTGAGCGTTAGTTATCGTTGAGATTCGACGCAGGGTGTTGATGTTAGTCAAGAATGCCTTTAAGAAGACGAAGAAGCCATTATCAACAGCTCACGGAGTTTGAACGAGGTCGTGTAATAGGACTACGAGAAGGTGGATTTTCTTTCCGCAATATTGCAGAACGACTTGGCAGGAATGTAGCCACTGTGCATGATTGTTGGCAGCGGTGGTCAAGGGAAGGTACTGCCTCAAGAAGACCAGGTTTCGGCCGGCCACGTGGCACTACTGAGAGGGAAGACGGCCGTGTACAGCGTATGGCCGTGGCGCATCGTACCGCGTCTGCGGCAGCAATTCGAGCTGAAGTTGCCACCACAGTGACACAACGAACTGCTACAAATCGGTTACTTGAAGGACAGCTCCGAGCCAGACGCCATGTAGCGTGCATTCCACTTACTCCAAACCACTGCCGTTTGCAACGTCAGTGGTGTCAAGCTAGCGCTCATTGGAGGACGGAGTGGAGATCTGTTGTTTTTCTGATGAAAGCCGGTTCTGCCTGGGTGCCAGTGATGGCCGTGTGTTGGTTAGAAGAAGGCCAGGTGAGCGCCTGCAACCAACCTGTCTGCGGCCGAGACACACTGGACCTACACCTGGAGTTATGGTCTGGGGAGCAATTTCCTATGACAGCAGGAGCACTCTCGTGGTTATCCCACGTACCCTGACGGCACAGTTGTACGTCGGTCTGGTGATTCAACCTGTTGTGCTGCCATTCATGAACAGCATTCCAGGGGGTGTTTTCCAACAGGATAACGCTCGCCCGCATAGCGCTGTTCTAACCCAACATGCTCTACAGAGTGTCGACATGTTGCCGTGGCATGCTAGATCACCAGATATTTCACCAATCGAGCACGTATGGGACATCATTGGAAGACAACTCCAGCGTCATCCCCAACCAGCATTAACTGTCCCTGTATTGACCGACCAAGCGCAACAGGCATGGAACTCCATCCCACAAACTGACATCCAGCACCTGTACGACACAATGCATGAACGTTTGCGTGCTTGCATTCAACATTCTGGCGGTTACACTGGTTATTAATGTACCAGCATTTTACATTAAAAATGGCTCTTCTCTCGCTTATAATAAGCTGTGATCTTAAAACCTTAATCGATTAAATATGTTACCTATACAAATGTATTGCCGCCATTTCATTCCTCTACAACTATTTTTTCGTGGTGTTGGGATTTTTTTCCGTCAGTGTAGAAAAATGTTTTCTGATAAAGAACTTTACACGAAGAGCTCTGTCAGGTGTAGGCTGGTAAAACGAAATTACGATAACCGCTGTAGCTTTCCATAACATGAGGATAAGGCTATTATATTCAGTACGTACATCCTTGAGAAGTCTGTCAGCAGGGTCTGCTATTATACCATTTATAGTTTTGAGCAGTTAGAGAGGATCTTAAACTTTCTCTCTGTCCCCTACGTATTGTGCATAAACTGTTGCGCAATGACGCGAACATGAGATGACAACAGAGCAAGAGGTTCAAACCCTGCGTCTCACTGGGATTGACAAAGAAGTTATCGGTACATTCTTGAACAACCGTTTATGTCCCAGATTTAGCTAGATAGGAGATAAATATACTGTAGTTAGTAGTACGACTAGAATTTCGGATCACCTAGCATAACTTAAACCCTCTACAAGCCGGTTTATCCAATGAGAACTGGAAGCTTGCGTTCTCCGTCTGACACAGAAGAGTGATAGAAAATTCTGTTTTCAACGTTGACTCTTTTTAAACAAAAGTTTTGGTAGGTTTCGAGTTACATCTCGAAACCTGCCAAAACATTACTTCCCAACATGAGAGTGAAACAGTTTTTCAAGCTTTTCGCGCTGGTAGGGTCACATTTTCACAAAAATTGAAGTGTTTGACAATTTATGCTCCAAGTGAGAACCTATTCGCGATGAAAACTGCTTGTGAAAAGTAGTGAAACTAGCCCATGACTACTTACACTCTGGTAAGGAACGCAGTTGGTTCTGAAAGTAAACACTCATTGACCATCCCTCACAATGATGATGCGCAGATTGGGGTGAAACCTAAGACGGTAAACTAAGCATAACATCTGAAGATATCCTTTTCTGACCCGGTGGTGCAGTGGTCTAAGCACTGGCCTCTGACCGTCATTCCGAATGGGCACAGGTTCGAGCCTCCGATGAGCTGTGAGTGGTGTGTTTGTCTTATGCAACTGGCCCTTCCCCTTTCCTGAGGCCAGTAGCCCCAAATTTGGTACGGGCAACTGCTTATATTGTTTATATATAGCGCTTAGAGTTGCTCAAGGTAGTTGTTAAACCCTTCTCAAAAAAAAAGACGTCCGTTATGACGTATGAGGCTGCACGTAGTAACTTTCACGATACCCGCGCATGCATAGAGTGAAAACATATCCTGAGCAGTGGATTTATTTTGAAGTATTTTGTTGGCCGGATTAAAGCCATGCTTGACCAAAGAGAGGCAGGTATAAAAACGAGGCAATTTTTTGCAAGAGGGCTAGATTAAAACTTCGGGATTACCGCAGCAGAATGATCGGAGAAATAGTTTTCCCCTAGCAATTGGATCAGATATTTTATAAAGACCAAATAACATGAAAATTCCTATACATAAACTTTGGTTAACAATCTAAATAGATAATTAAGTAATGCTGAATAAAAATAGCTCAGTAATTTTTTTGATTACTACAGTTTACGAACTCAACGTTATATAACATTAAATTTGGAAAATAAATGATCTTAATACAGAGTTTCTGAATATCACATATTGCCGAATAATTACATTGTACACAGTGCGGCAACTGAGAAATGAGACTGAATTAAAAAAACCCTAAAAAGCACGAAAACTTAAGTGAATATATTTTATTCGAATTACGTTCCTCCGGCGTTAATACAAGAAGTGGCATGATCAGCCAACGAAAGGAATGGCTTGCAGAGGCCATCTTTTGGCATGGAGTAAAGAGTTAATGTCACAATTCTTTGTATGTCTTCAATGTCTCGAAAAACATTTCCTTTTAAAGACCGCTTTAATTTAGGGAATAGAAAGCAGTCTCACGGTAACAAATCTGGGACATAGGTAGGATGGTTGAGTACACACAATTGTTTTAGTGCCAGAAATTGTTGTACACTGGCTGCTCTGTGTGCGGGTGCGCTGTTGTGAAGACGGAATCATCACCTGTTTTTGTACTCAGGCGTGGCACGAACAATCCTCTTCTACAATCTTTCCAAAATGGATGTGTAAGCATTGCCAGTGACAGTTGTACTTTCAGGAATCAACTCGTGATGCACTTTGCTGTCGTAAAAGTACACAAGCATTGTCTTCATTTTGGACTTCTGTAACCTGATCTTCTTTCTGGTGATTGGCTACTTCCACTGAGCACTCTAACGCTTCTTTTCAGGATATAACGAAAACACTATGTCCCGTCACCTGTCACAATGTTTTGGAGAAATTTTTGCATTGTTTCTGCAGTCTTCAGGATGTCTTTTGCGTATCCACTCGTCCACTCGTACGTTGTCTGGCAAAGCATGCGAAACAAAACGAGCACAAACTCCCCTCCCCTGAAATGTTGCATTAGAATTTGACCAATCGTCTCCTTATTAACACCAAACTCACATTCCACCATCCTCAAGGTCACACAAGGATCACTTTTTATCCTTTCGCAAAATTTCTCAACGAGTTCAGACGTGCGCACTGAAATCGTGTTTCCAGGCCTTTCGTCATTTTCTAAATCATCCAGCCCATCCTTGAAACGTGCATGCCATCGGGATATTTGTGTACGAAATAGCAAATTTACCCCGTACACATCCCGCAACAAGTCAACTGTCTCAGATGAAGTTATACCGATTTTAAAACAGAATCGGATATTTGCTCTCTGCTCCACGATGGAGTGTGACAATGTTCTTCCACCGAATGACGTCATGCACAGCGTAAATAAACATCTGCGCAATTCTCACGCAAACGCTGTTGCCACCGCATTGCTGATAAATGACTTATCAAAAAAGCATGCATTCCCAACCCGTGTGTTCTACCGGTATTTAAAAAATCAGGCTCATTGATTAACTGCCCCACTGTTTATTATGCCTGCAAGCATATTTTCAAACTTTGTTGTACTTTGCATACGTTATCAATTTGTGCCTTCGCGGATCGCCTAATGAGCTTCACATAAAGGAGTTTACGTATCGGGAAAGCTAAGCTATTGTGAGCTGCACAGGAATTAAAATATTAGAACTTCTACCGAAATTTAAAAATAGAAAACGCGATTTTTGAAAGTAACGAGAACAGCTTTCGTCACAGAAATTTTTTAAGCAATGTACGAAGATTCAGGGTTCAACAGTATCTTAACAAAAATAAACAGACTAATTACCGAATTCATGGAGTCACGGATTTATTCTCTGAGTACTATACTGTGCAAATTAATTGGGACAAGCTATTTTATTCTCAGAATTGTAATGTGATCGCCAGTTGATGTCGGAAACCCACGTAAACCGGTTTTATCATCTGTGAGGTGGTGTGACTGTTAGAACTTGATAGTAAGAATGTGGTTTGACCGGTTTTAAACAGGAAATAGGCACTTCAGCTTCAGTTGTGAGCTTTCGTGTGTGACAGGTGGATGTTAGTTTTTTCTCTCTGTGAGTACGTGTTGCTTTCGTGTATTCAAAAATGGATATTTCCCCAAGGAAGCGTGCAAAAATAATTGCTCTGAAGGATCACACTTCTATGACAGTGAGAGATATCGCTTCTGCAGTTGGTGTAGGCAAATCAAGTGTATCAAGACTGCTTACGCGATACAATGCATCTGGATCATCGTCTCCAAAAAGGAGAGGTAAATGTGGAAGAAAACGAAAAACAACTCCACGAAGCGATAAATATCTAATCAGAAATAGTAAAATGAATAATAAAAAAAAAACAAGCACCGACCTTCAAAGAGATTTATTGGCTAGGGGTTGTGATGTTAGTGATTCAACTGTACGCCGTAGGTTTCTGGAAGTTGGCCGGAAGGCAAGAAGACCAACGAAAAAACAATATTTGAATGCGAAAATGAAGATAAAACGTTTAGCATGGGCCAAAAAATATAAATCATGGACCGCTGACGACTGGAAAAAGATAATTTTCGGTGACGAAACTCATTTATGTGTGCAGGGTTAGCAACGCAAATGTCGTTAGACGAAGCAACTGTGAACCCTTAAGACCTGAGCATGTCAAACAAACTGTAAAACACGCTCTGAAACAGATGTTTTGGGGTTTTTCATATCAAATGGCACTGGAAGCTTAGTTCCTGTTCAAGGTATGATGAATGCAGCCAAGTACGTAGAAATATTACAACGTAGGATTGTTCCATTCTTGCAAACTTTTGACGAGACATTTCAACATGACTTGGCCCCATGTCACAATTCGAAATTGGTCAAGAATTTCACGCTGGAAAACCAAATTCATTTGCTTGATTGGCCTGGAAATTCACCAGACTTAAATCCCATAGAAAACTTGTGGAATATTTTGAAGGTAAAATGGACTGTACAACCAAAGAACGCATGATAACGAATGCTATAAAAGTGTGGTTCCACGATTATGAAGTCAAAAACATGTGCACTCAATTAGTGGAGTTAATGCCAAAACGAATTCAAGAGGTCATTTCTGCTAAAGAGGGACATACTTCATACTAATACAGGTATTTATTAGTGTATATCAAGGCATAGAATGATATAAAGGCATGGTTTTGGAAAAAAGTGTGATTTTTTTACTTTGTCCCACTTAATTTGCACAGTATAGTAGAACATGAGAAGACTTAACACCACTACAGACTGTAATACAACTGCAGGCTTGATAGCATATAATAGGACACATTTATGGACGGAGTAAACACAAACGTAAGCGAAGTGCCTAATCAATGACGACGAAGCCCCGTTGGCGCCGTGGTCTACGCGCTGGCTTAAGATCATTCGTCCAAGATGGGTCCGGGTTCGGATACCCGTGAGCATTCATGGTGTGTTTGCCTTTAGGCACAGGCTCTCTCCTTTCCCTGGAATCAGTGTCCCTAAATTAGGAACGGGCTACTGCTTATAGTCCATCGAGTTCCTCACGGTGGTCGTTAAACCCCCAAACAAATAAACAATATAATAATCAGTAACGACCTTCAAGTTGCGTGGTCCTGTATTTGTCTGACTTGATTGACTGAGAGTCAAACTCCAAAGTAAAAAGTTTCATGCGAGTTCAGACGTAACGTTAAGTAAAGAAAATACAACGAGAAGCAACCAAGCTTTACATAACTAAAAAGTCAACAAACACAGAAAGATAAAAAGGCAGAATTAGTCATAAATGTTTATGGAAAAAAGGATTAGAAAACTGACATTTTATACCAGCAGCGAGTTTTTTAAATTAAAAACCCGTCTTTTGAGCGGATTTATTTTGCTGTATTTTAAAAATTCCTGCATGAACGTCAAAAAGACTTAAAAATGAAATTCTAGACAATGTTCAGTTCGTTGGGATGCTGGAAAGGCGAAAAGAGAACCGAAGAAATTCGCAGTTGTGAAGGCAAGTGAATACTAAGAATGAAAGAATGAGCTTGATTGAGTGTATAGAATTTCAACGAGAGTTCTTTTTTCAGCACAACAAGGATTTGAAGATTACTGAGCTCTTTACAATGACTTGATCAGGAGAAAGATGCAAAAGGAAGGGGGAAAAATCGAAGGAAACAAACTAACTCAGTAGCACAAGACAAGATCGTCAGGCATTCGCAGCCAATTTCAATCCTGCGCTCTTAAAGTTCTGCTCCTCCCCTCTTGGTCTTAAGGGGCAGACTAGGAAGCTGTTCTAATCCAAGGCATTGTCTAGGCTTTTCCCCGTTTCTAGAACAGCGATTCCATTCTCCCTTCACTTGTATGAAAGAGTAGCTTGGAATTAGCATAACAGTGATTCGAGAGCAATCCTCAGTCGCAAAAATCCAATGATTTTCCGAGAGCTTCACGTCCTGGGAATATCAGGTTCGTGTTTTCAAATTTCCTAATAACATCACAAGGGGAAAGTAGCATGGTTTCCAGCCATCTTTTAACTTACCACAGTGAGTGCAGGATTTTTGATACATCTCATGTTGTATGATGAAGATAAGTAAAATAGCATTGGTACCAACATACAATGCGAGTTTAAATATTCGTCCCTATAAGAAACAAATTATTGAGGAACAAATATATAAGATGATTGAAAGTGAATAAATACCGCTAATGTTGAGCACATAAACGTCCTGTAGTGAAACCTTTGCGACACTAATTAAAGGGTTTGCTGCAAAAAGAAGGCAGCTCCACTTTCATCCAATTTTTGAAAACTAAAAAAAAAAAAACCGGTTTAAAATAGCAATTTTCATGTGGCGTCAAAAACAATTTTTTCCACTTGATGTCCATTGTTTTTCACATGATTTAGCTCTATTAGCATGCAAAAATATGTGTTCCGGAGTCCAGGGCGAATTTTAGAATGTTGGAGCTAGTTTTAACTTATCACTAAGTTTTATTGTGTCATCGTGCAACTACGGCTAAAGTCTAGATTTATCTGTATACTGCACGAAAATCATCTTCCTATTCTTATAGCGAGGAAATAAACGGTGCATGGCTATTGTTTAGCAATGTGTGTGGAGTACATAGCAGAGCATAACCAATTTAGCATGCTTTACTGCACTAAAGACATTAAATGTTTTATGAATATTATATACTAGCTTTACTACCCGGCTTTGCCCGGTACAGAATGTATGGAATTTGTAGAATCAAACGGACCAAAAGCGTTACGAATTATTTAACACGCGTCCAGGAGACACAGCATTAGAACACTGACTAAACAAAATTCGTTAACAATTTGTTATCGACGATCAAATGCATCACGTGCTTTCAGTTTCAGACGTCTTTGAGGGGCAAATCTCTGGGATAAAAAACTAAATTAAAAACGTATCTTTGCGAATATTTTATGAAACTGGCTGAAATTTTAATGAGCACCATAAATCTTTAATAGGAACATGACCTCCAAATTTCGCCTGAATCGGTAAAAAACTTTTAAATTAGCCATTTACCGATGAATTAAAAATTCCATGCCTAGTGTAAAACGTTTTGACCGGATTCCAGTGAAATTTTGAGGGACTCCTCTTATTACCAATTCATGGTGTTAATAAAATTTTCAGCCCGTTTCGTTAAGATTTTGCAAAGTTCGTTTTTGCATTTTTTAATGCACAGTTCTCAAAGAATAGAAACACCCGTGGATGTGCGTGGATGTGTCGCGGCGATGAATGCAGTCACGTGCTTTCAGATTTGGAACAGATAACGATGACGTAGCAAACGACGCTGGCTTTATTGATTAGCTTATTAATTAATTCATAACTTGCGAACGGAATAACTTAAAGATTTTAAAATAGTTGCGTTGACCTAGAAATTTCAATATTAATAGGCCATGCAAATTTCACGATGCCACAGTTCGGCGTTCTAGAGTTTTTGCTGCTTTAGACAAACAAAGAGACGTTTTGTGTTTTATATATTAGATAATTTTTGCCCCCATAACAAATACCTCTCATGTTTTTACTTACTACGTGCACAGTCTTGAAAGCATCTACGGCTTTCTACGTTGCGCTTATCTGACATCTTGCTTTGGCTTCTGCCAAAATTTTGTAATAATTTTTTTATTATTATAAAACAAATGTGTTATTGCTGACATACATTTTTAATAACACTAACACGACTTACAGTGTACTAAATTAGTTAGTTTAGTAATTTTGTATAATTAAGCCGAAACATGAAACTGAAGTATGTACAACAAATGTTTTGAAATGTAAGGTTGCAAAATCGTAAAATTCTTGAACGACCGGACCTCTGCATGCCTGCAAATAATCTTCATTTACAGAAAATGTAATATTGTGTGTTGAAGACGGTAGCCTTTATGGCGGATTGTAGTCTTCTCGCGGAATACTCTCAGACAGATTTCTGTAAATGTCCGTCGATATTTTCCGCCATTCGTCCTTCAAAGCAGTGAGTAGTTCATCTTTGTTTGTTGAAAGATCTATTCTTTCGCGTACCGAATGATCCAGTTCCTTCAGGGGATTTTCTATAAGGTTAATGTCAGGAATTTGGGCTGGACATTCCAACATTTCGACGCCTATATCCTCAAGGCAATCTGTAACAATGTGAACAGTATCTCATGGAGTGTTGTCCTGCCGATATACGCTATGGGCTTTTCCCAAAGAGTTGCCACAACGTTGGTGGTGCATAATTGTCTAGGAAGTCTAGGGCTCACGCTCCGGTGGCCGAGTGGTTCCAAGCGTTCACTTCTAATCATACGTCCGAGATGGGTCCGGGTTCGAATCGCGGATGAGGCATGGATGACGTGTTTTTCTTACGGCAATGTCTCTTTCCCTTCTCTGGAACCAGTGGCCTGAAATTAGGGCTGGGCGACTGCTTATAGCACATTGAGTTCCTCACGGTGGTCGTTAAACCCCCAATAAACAAAAAACCACAAAAAGCAACCGATTACTGGTCCCAAGCCGAACCATATAAGAAGCTCCACACCATCACGCTACGTCCATGACATCTCATTGTCGAAATTATACAGTCCGAAAGGTATCGTTCTCCCGGCATCCACCACACCCAAGAACTACCATCAGACTGATACATTGTATGTGATGACTAGTCAGTCCAAACCAAAGTTTTGTATAGGTCTGTAGTCCAATATCGACGTACCTTGCTCTACGCTAATAGGAGTGTGGCATTAGTAGAAAGGATTAATTGTTTGTGGATGGCTATTGGACCGTGGTAACCCATGTAGTGCAGCATCCTGCGCACTTTACTTGTGTTAACATCAGTTCCAACAGTGTCGCATAGAGTTTAGCGTGATTTCCTAACTGAGAGGACAATCATTTGCAGGACTCTCCTGCTGCGTTCAGTTAGCTTTAGAGGTTTTACCGGGTGGTTTCTTGACAGATTCAGCACCAGCCCACTTCTATTTGGATATAAATATCGCATCACGAACCGTTATGACGAAGTTAATGTCTTCATAAGTTTTATGCCAGGGGCGGGATTCGAACCCACAACTCTCGGCTCTGGAGCTCCGAGTGCTATCCACTATACTACACTGTCATGTGCTCTCACTGCTATTTGCTTTTATCTCATGTGCGTCCTGCTGGACAGCCACGTCACCCCCCCGAAAGAGGGCCGCGGGCATGGCCCACGGGTCAGCCGGGACCATATGTCGCTGTAGGCAGCCATCCTATGTAGAACGTGCATTTGAGAAATCCTAGTCAATTTTTGGTGTGTGGAACGTAACATCCCACTGATTTATTTTTTCGAAGCACTGAAGAAGGGATTCTCATTTTTCCTGTCTCGCGGTGTGGAAAGAACATCACACCATTGCGAAAAACCTATCAGCCAGGTCATCCTGGTTGAAGTTCGGGCGCCAATATGACGAAGTAAATTTCTCCATCATTTTTATGCCAGGGGAGGGATTCGAATCACATCTCTCGGTTCCGGAGCTCCGAGTGCTATCCACTATACAACACTGGCATGTGCTCTCACTGCTATCTGCCTTTATCTCACGTGCTTCCTGCAGGGACGGCACGTCACACCGTCGACCTAGTGATCTTCAATGCAACTGAAATGTCATGTACGGAGCGACTGCTTATGTGGCACGCTATTGTCAGTCCGCGCTAGAAATTTATCAACTTTGTTGATTGAGGCATATTGCATTCGCTCTTGTGCTATTGTTTCATCATATCACTAGGATCACATTTATACATCGTTGGGTCTCTAGTGTGGTGTTGGCAGAGAACCAAATTCATTATGAATACAGGGGTATCTAGTTATTAATTATAGGACAGTGGGTATCAGCATTAGGTGTAAAAAGACCTATGGAAGAAGAATTGAGATGCATAATCAAGCAGTAGGTGAAGAAATTCTTTTGGGGGGACGAACTCTGAGTTCTCTATAACAACCATAACTCAGATTTGAATTGTCTGAGTTGTGAGACGAAAAAAACAATTGAGTGAAACACCAGGCACATGATATACAGTGGTTGGACAGAATAATGTGAACACCTAGGAAAAGAAGGCTTTACGTACCTAGTAGAGTGTGGGGCCACCTTTAGCATTCAAAACCGCCTGAATTCTCCTTGGAATGGACGCATACAAATCCTGGATGATGGTTAGTGGGATGTTACATCATTCTTCATGCAGAAACTGCTCCAGGTCCTCGACAGATGCAGGAGAAGGATAATGGGATCTTACTCTGTTTTCCAACACCGACCACTGTGGTTCGATGATGTATAATTCTGGTGATTGGGAAGGCCAGGAAGGTGTGAAAGTTCGCCCTCATGTTCTTCAAACCATGATTGGACATTCCGAGCTCTGTGAATTGGAGCGTTATCATCTTGATAGATGGCATCCCCTGCGGGGAAACAATGCCTGAGCAAATGGATGGATTCAGTCTGCCAAAATGATTTCATACGCCCTACTAGTCATCCGTCCTTTCAAGGTGATCAGGGGACCTGCTGAGAACCATGATATGACCACCCAAATCATGACAGAACCACCACCATGTTGTACAGTTGGGAGCAGACAGTCTGGGTTGTACGCTTCTGACGGTGTTCTCCACACGTAAACACGTCCTGCGGTGGGAAATAGTGTGAATATGGATTCATTCGACCACATTACACATTTCCATGCATCGGCAGTCCACGTTGTATGCTCCTGGCATCACTGCCGTCACCATTGTGCATTCACCCGGGTCACCAGAGGTTTTGCAATAGCAGCTCTGCGATGAATATATATTTTGTTTATACAGTTCCCTGGGCACTGTTTTCGACGACACTGGGGTCTGGAGATGCAAACTGAGCTCCTCACTAATTTTTAGCGTCGTTGTCTTCTTATTACGGGTAATAATACTCTTTAATGCTCTTCTGTCTCTATCAGTTAGGGTTGTTTTCCAGCAGCTCTTGTGTTTCGCAAACGAGGATTTGCCACGAACACGGTATGCTGTCATGACGATAGACGCAGTAGCTGTCGATACCTCCACTACCCTGGCGACTGTTGTCACAGAGGCACGAACTAGTCGGCCACCAACAATTAGCCCTCTTTCGAAGTCCGTTAGGTCGCTCATTTCGTCGTCACCCTGAAAGAAATTTTGCAACAAGATACTTTAAATGCACTTAAACAGGACCTTGAGGTTCTAAGCAAAGCTGTTACATCCAATAAGTGGTGAATACCTTTGCGTATTGCGACGTACGCAGCTGCATTAAAAGTCACGTCTCTGAGCGTGGTGTTCACATTATTCTGTCCAGCTCCTGTACATAACCGCTTTAAACTTTCTTAAAAATTGATAAGCGTGTTAATAGGTAAATATACTAACCTGTAGCATATTCCGCTAACAGATCCCTGAGGACTTCATTCCTTCCTGACACTTCTAGAGCGGAGACTCTTACGGAAAAACGAGAACCCGTTTTTTGCCTCTGCTCATAAATAAGCCTGAACAACCATGAGATGGCACATGGAATGACCCCGAGTTCTTGAACAGAATCACTGTTTCCAACCATCGTATGTGTTTTTCCTAAGCAAGAGAAATAAATAATGAACTGTATAATAGAAATACATAATAACTAATGCAAAATGTTCCAAATAATAACATATCGATTTAATGCTCTTTTATTTTCTTAAGTAATATCACTAAGGACAAACAGGTAAAAACCCATACAGGTACAGAATTAGCTTTCAAATACTGCTTTCAAATTTGAGCAAGATGTTTTTGGGAATATGATCGTGGTAAGAAGAATTCAGCGGACTACTCGGATTGTCACCAACCAAAATCATTTGCTGAATGGAAAACAAGAAATATAAAATTCTGATAAATGGCAAGAAACGTCAATGTGCATCCCGAAGATTCATGTATAGTATTTCAATCAACTCATTAACATCAAAATTTATTGCAGTATTGGTACATCATGAAAAGTTGAATAAAAATATTACACGGATTCACTTAAATATTTTGCATCAGGACACAAGATAATCGAACTTCGACATTGTTAATGTAAAAAATTATATCACGCACCTCAGGAATTGCCACTCTGGCATTTTCATGCAAACAAATTCTGGAATTGCCACAAGAAGAACTGTTTGTTACCTGAAATTCCAGTTTTTGGGTGCTTAAGTTCAAAGCTTTGAATAGCAGCATATAACAAAATTATTACGGTTTATTTTTAACTCGCGGACGTCGTTCCTGCGATTTAACTGCAGATATAGGCCTACACATCTAACCCACCTTCGTTTTGCTGATAACGTAGTCATTTTTGCAACTACCCCATCAGAGCTGCAGAGTATGATCCAGGAACTTGCTGACAAGAATAAAGAAGGTGGATTAAAAATGAACTTTCAGAAGACAAAAGTGATGTTCAATGCTTTTACAAAAAATGAAGATTTATCGATTGATGGAGAAAAGCTGGAGATAACAGACACGTACGTTTATCTTGGACAGCAGATATCAAGTGAGGGTCACATTGATGAAGAAATTAATCGGCGTACAAAACTTGCCTGGAGAGCTTTTGGAAGAAACAGCATAATTTTCAAGAGCAATATGCCATTATGCCTTAAAAGAAAAGTGTTTGATCAATGCATCCTTCCAGTGCTTACGTATGGTGCGGAGACGTGGACCTTAACTAAAAGAGACATACAAAGGCTGTAGACGACTCAAAGAAGCATGGAGAGGTGCATGCTTGGTGTAACCAGGAGAGATAAGAAGAGGAACTCGTGGATCCGAAAAATGACAAGAGTGGAAGACATCATGACCAGAGTTAAATCCCTGAAATGGCAATGGGCTGGACATACTGCCAGAAGGACAGACCATCGATGGACAGCCGAAATTTTAGATTGGATTCCAAGGGACAGGAAAAGACCCAGAAGGAGACCACATAGGAGATGGGTGGATGAAATTCGAAAGTATGCAGGATTGGCATAGAGGAGACTGGCACAAGGCAGACCGTTGTGGAGGAAACTTGGGGAGACTTTCGTACAGCAGTGGATTGATAATGGTTGACAATGATGATGATGATGATGGTGATACACATATATTTAAGGAGCTGTGTTACTGAACCCTCACTGCGGTCATTTCTCTCTTCTTTGTTTGGGGGTTTAATGACTACCGTGAGTAACGTTATGGGCTATAAGCAGTTACCATCCCTAATTTAGGGCCACTGGCTCCAGCGAAGGGCCAGTGTCGTAGGATAAACACAATATCCATACCTCACAGGGATTCGAAACCCAGACCCATCTCGGACGGTTATTTCTTCTTATATCATTGGAAGCGCTCGCAGTCATTCATATTACACGAAGAAAAATGGCTGCCATTGTAGTGTTTAACTCCGTTTAGGCATTTGTTAGATTCATGAGTGTAGATTTTTGTGGTGCCAAATTTAGAAAACCATCCCAATGGCGCAGTTGTCAAAGCGCAGGCTCCTGACCATTCCCATGGGATGGGGCCGGGTTCGAATCCCAGTTATGCATGTATGGTGTGTTTGTCTCATGGCGCTTGCTCTCGCCATTCAACCAGTGGCTCTGAATCAGAGATGGGCGAATTCTTATAGCCCATTGAGTTACTCACGGTGGTCGTTAAACCTCCAAATAAAAAAAAAAATTAGGGTGAGGCAAGACAGCATCAAACACACAATATTCTAACTGATTATCGGGAGACATGCTAGTCTCTAGATTTCGTTTTTTAACGACCATCATAAAAATCTAGATCTGTAGGAGATCATTCATCTGTAATTTAGAGTCACTGGTTCCAGGGAGGTGTCAGAGCCAGCGCCGTAGGAGAAGCGCATTGTCCATTTCCACATAATATATAGTCCTTCTAAAAAGCATCCGCATATCCCTAATGTCACAGTTCAGCGGAATCCCTCGTCGAAACACGACCTAGACCAAGATATAAGGACGGTTCATGGGCCGAAGAAGTTTGTTGTAGGCTTTACGTCACTTAGAGACAATTTCGCGGATTTTGCAAGAGATCTTTTAGTTGAATGCAACTCCTTGGCTTCATGATTCGTACAACTGCGCACAGCCTGCACCATCCAGACTCGATCATCAGTAATGTAATAAGAAAGTGGAATGGTAATACCGAGGAAAGCCAAGAAAGCTCGTGCCACGTGACCAGTGCGTACTCGGAAGGGTGGCACGTCCATTTTTTCAGTCATCCGTGGAAAACATCAGACAAGTGCTTCAGACTTCAATGTGGGCATGAGATTTACACGAACACACTACGTACTGAGCTTCATCACAGTTTTTGTCATGACTGAGCGGTGGCGCCTAAGCCGAACATGACAAACAATAAGTAGCAGTCTTGCCTTTTTATGGTGTGCAGAACGGCGTAGTTGGTCTCTGGAGTGGTGGAAATTGGTGCTGTGGAGTAACGTATCATATCTATTTTCCATTACACTCTTGACACTACACAAGTCGCAAACCGTTCGACGCTGAAGAACTAGTATCATAGTACACCAATATCAATCCTAAAACTTCTTGCTGCGTTTCAAAAAAGAATAAATTATCCGATTAGCAGCTGTTCAATAACTTCGTCGGATTAATAAGACGACACTTACAAACTCTTTTCAAACCCCTTCTTGAGGCAGGAAGTAGCTTTCTGTATCTTACTCAGTCACAACCGTGGTCATTGCTCTCAAGAACTTTCGGCGGTTTTGCAAATATTTGCAATTTTCTATGGCTCTAGAAGAAATCAATTACCTAATATCCACTTCGTTTAAAGCTGAGTTAATGTTCCACTAAGCGCTTTGTCAACTCATTCTTGCTATTAATACGCAGAACTTCTGATATATCCTATGCAGGGATATTTCTTCTCCAAATTTCAAGCTTGAAATATTTAAAACAAATGCTTTTAAAAAGCGCTATCTAGCTGCTCTACGCTTAAAAACAAGAAAGCTTCCTTCATCAGGGTGTTGTGCAAGATGTGTAAGTTTTACTACTCGTCATAACTTCTTCATGCTGAAAAAGTTAGGCGGACATCCATCAGTTTCACACAGTACCCTCCAATTTGAAAAAAATGCCGTAATGTATCTTCCTATTTTGATACACATCCGCAAACACACATACTTTGCATGTAATGCACATCAAGTTTCAATGCATTGCGCGTAAGGCGAACCTGGAAAATGCTTACTATCTTGCTTAAAAATAAAGAATCAGCTTTTTATGTACATACAGTATATTGACAAAAGTCACCGGACACCTAGAAGAGAAACACAGCGTACCATTTATTGACATACATTAGTACGGTGTCGGTCAACTTTTGGCCTTAATACATGCACTGAACCTTCGAGACATTCATCGACAAGGTTTTGGAACACAGCGTAAGGTATTCGCTTCCATTTATTACATAATGCTGCCGCTAACTGTTATTTAGTAGTAGGCCTTGGTTCCAAAGTTCTTATGCGGCTCTTTAATTCATCCCACAGGGGCTCCATGGGATAAATATCCGGGCTCTGTGCTGGCCAGTCCACACACGGTACGGAATTATCATCAAACCACGCCGTAACAGTCCTTGCTTTATGGCTCGATGCATTATTCTGCTGGTACCAACAGGGCTCGGTTCCATAGTACTGCCACAGAGTGGGCAAGGCGTCCAGAATATCAAGGTAGACGTGCTGGTTAACAGGTTTGTCACTAATGGTCCTGGACAATACCACTAAAAACGCCCCCACACGAGTACACTGCCAGCTCCAAACTTGATCGTAGGAACAGTGCACTGTGGTAAATAGTGTTCCCCCGGCTGCCGACATACCCACACATGGCCACCAGACTGATGGATCGTGTATCTGGATTCATCAGTCCATATGACCCGTTTCCATTGATCTAGGGTCCACGATAGATGTTCTTTGCACCATGCTAAACGACGAGTAGCATTCCGAGTGGAGGTGAAACGCTTATGAGCCGCCGCACGACCACGGTAAACCATGGAATGAAGTTCTCTGCAAATGGTACATGTACATACCGAGGTTCCAGCATTTTTACTCACTTGTACACTGAGGTCTTGTGCAGTACTCCGTCGATTAGCTGTAACGACTCTTCTGAGGCTACAACGTCCTCCATCACTGATTTTCTTTGGTCTGCCGGTACGTTTTGCTGCTTCAGGAACGCCATGTGTCTCCCACTTATTCAGTACATCCAAAACAGTTGACTTGGGTATTTTTAAAAGCCTCTCGGTTTCTCTTATGGACAACCCACTGATATTACACCCAACAATCTTTTCTTTCTCAAAGTCAGTTCTCTCCCGCTGCGACATTTTCACTCAACCTCACAGTGCGATATGATCGCGGTCAGCTTTTTTATACCGTTTGCAGCTGTACCGCGCATCTTAACAACGCAGCGGATCCATTCTTTTGCTTTTGAAGGGGTGTCCGGTGACTTTTGTCAATATAGTGTATTCGAAATTTTGGAATCAGAAAGAGTAAACTGTGCTTCCTATTAGTTTGTAAGCTTTCGAAATCAACAGCAGATTTTGTATTTTTCTATCAAGCTACGTTTAAGGATATTTTCATTGTCATCTAGTCTTTCCACTTCGAGTTTTTAGTTATTCTATAGAAAAACGAAAAAACCGGGTTATGAAGAATTTCTGCTTTTGGCGGATACTTTGAAACTAAATTCTTTTTGAACATAAAATTGCGAAACATTTAATAACAATGTGTGACCTAAGTCAGGATTCCATTTTCCGAGCTTTGGCTTTTTGTGAAGAAATAAAAGCTAGAATCGGTGAATTAAATAGAAGCGGGGTAGACATTACAAAGCTCGTAAACATATGCGACTCCTATTTGATGAAACGCGACTTCCATTTGAAGCAAATAAACAAGAAAATATGCCTATTCTTGAGTTATTTAGTGGTGGGCAGAAGAGAAAATACCATGGAAGAAAAATTGGGCTCCCAGTTGTAAAATACAAGAATTCCAATATCTGCTTTTGTGAAGTAGGAATTCCAGGAGTCCACATTGTTCAGAAATTGCCGGACGGCCGTTGGTTGACGGAGCTGAAACCGAGCCATCACACGGACGAATGAGGCACGATGAAATGACGTATGGGAAATAGAAACGGAATTCGAACAAATGGTCGGGAAAATATGACCTCCTCCTCAGTCTTGGGAGTCATCCCTTTCGTGTCACATGACCTTGCAAGGAACAGAAAAGTGGCCTTCCATATTGAAAGTCCTTGCTTTATGCTTTGAGTTCCCTCCTCCCCGTATTCACGAATGAGAGCAGTGCTTTTTTATTTCATCGTTTTCTTCGGCACTTTCTGGCAGTTAGCTTGTTCAACCTGAATGCTCAAGCCTCGTTCTCGAACTCTTCAGATCACACAGCTCGGTGGGGACGAGAGTTTGAGAGCCTCGAGTACAGTTCCTCTGGCGCACTCGGCACTTTGGAGCAGATCCATTTCTAGTTGAGTGGTGATTTCTTTTCTTTCCTTCTCAATTCTCAATTCCTCTATTCTCTTTTTTTTTTTTCTCCTTCGGAGAGATGCCTTTCTTTTAATGCTTGACTTTAAAAGAGTTCGCCCCGGAAGCAAGACACAGGAGGGTGATAATCATTGTTCCGGAAGAGGAGAATTGAGTCATGGCTCAGGGCTAGAGCTCAATGTACCACTGCCTCTTGTTTTTATTGCAGTTGGAGTTTTATTTGTGCTTTCAAAATGCATCGTTCATCTGCCCATTCCTGAGTTAAAATACCCCCAAAGCCCTTCAAGCATTGTTCTCAGTCTCTCGACCTGTCGCAAATTAGTGAATTATCTGGACCTCGGTACTAGAATCCCGCTTGCCATTTTAGAAAAGATGAAAGACTCAGTACCCCCCCCCCTCCCTTACACACACACACATATCCTCCAACAATCGCACTATCGCTGCGACATAAAATTAAACCAATAGCACAGTTAAGAATTAAGTCGTTTTTATTTTAATTTAACGGCGCTGGAGTCCAACTCGCAGAACACCAATTTGGTTTTGCAGGAATCATGAATTTCATGTCAGATCAACACATTAAATTACCATTTACAACCTCATATACTTCGCTTTCGACGGAAATTAGTGGACCTACTGCACCGATTAGAAATGCAAAGATGCAAAATTTCAACACTTTTTACACTTCTTTTTCTATGTACGGACATCTGGATTTAAGGCATTCAGACAGTTTACATATGCAGCACTCCTGTTTTTCTGTGTGTCCTGCCATTTAAGAACAAAGATTTGTGTTTTTAAATAGCAGGACACATTTGTATTGTATACATAAATTCACCAAACTATTCAAATGCCATGTAATGTTAAGTTTGATCTTAAATTTCCCAAAACGTTTCATCTTAAAATACCAAGGAAATGAAGTTCCAGAGTAAAATTTGCAATTCTAAGACTATTTTGAGTTATGAAATTATATTTTACGGGGGCATTTCAAAAACAGCACCCAAATTAATGATACACCAAGTAGCATTTATTAGTCGTGCATTCAGGTTTCGGGACAATATACATTCTGCACCCGCCGCCCCCCACCCAAAAAAACAAAAAAAAAAAAAAAAACGAAGCACCTCGAGAAAGTCGTTCGATCCTGATGAAATACTGCATGCATGCACTTCATGGCCGAATATGCAAATAATTAAAAAATAAGTCCAATGACGAAATAGTGGTTCGCCATAGCGCATGGGATCCGCACATCGAGTAGGGTATGTCAAGAGCAAAACTCGCATGCAGAGACAATTGTAAAAGCAGATTGCGGTTGCGTTAACCTCCACGGACTGTGAGGATGCCTTGTCGTAGGATCAGTACACAATACGAACAGTTGAGCGAGTTTGAGAGAGTACGTATAATTGGGCTGAGAGAGGCCGGTTAGTCAAGTCGTCGTATCGCCAGGCATTTGTGTCGGAGCAACGCGGTAATCGGACGACGTTGGCGCCAGTGGGTCGAGGAAGGCACAACCCAAAGGTACGTGGGCAGTGGACTGCCGAGGGCAACGACAGAACGCGAGGATCGAGAGATTTTGAGAGCCCCACGAACAGAACCAAATTCGTCGCTCTCAACCATCCGTCGTTATGCTGCGTCGTCTGCAGGAACGGCCATCCGGATAGTTGCCGGACGACTTGCGGCAGGGGACTACATTCGAGGAGGCCACTCCTCCGCCTACCACTGAACAGCGGGCATCGCCGGCAGCGGTTGCAATGGGGTCTGGTCCGATGAACATGGGATAGTATCCAGTGGTGCTGTGTTGTCTTCAGTGATGAGTCTCGGTTTGCACTTAGCAATGACCAGCGCATATGAGTCTGGAGATGAGCCGGCCAGCGCACGGATCCTGTCTTTACCGCGGAACGGCACACGACTCACACACAGGGAGTGACTGTCTGGGGAACCATTTCCTACGATAGACGGACATTCTTGGTAGTTCTCCGTATCACCCTCACGGCGTAACAGTACGTTAACGACAATCTACAACCTGTTGTCGAATGTCCTTTAACCCTTGTAGAATGTGTCATTCCTGTCGCAGCAGCATCGAGCAATTTTTCAATAGAATAATGCCAGGCCACACACGGCACGGCACTCCCAGACCTGCCGCCGTGATGTCGACACCGTTTAATGGCCAACCCAATCTCCGGACCTCTCACCGAACGAACATGTTTGGGACATGATGGGACGCCACTTACCCCCATTCCGGAACGTCGGCGAACTGGCCCGCAACTGGGACATCATCTGGCATACTATATTTCAGTAAAATATGAGTGAACAGTCTGCGTTTATGCCACACCGAGTAACCGCTTGTATCCGAGCCTGAGGTGGCGCTACAAAGCACTGACTTGTTCCACTCGTGCAGCTGTTTTATCCGAACAAATGGCCCAACTGCTCTGGATTTGCAATCATTTCCTTTCTTATACATGCACATTGTACATACTAATTTCCATCTAGATTGGACGATTCCTCCTGGGTGCATCGTATGTTTTTTTTTTTTTTTTTTTTTTGCGAAGAAGATTATTAAAGTTCATATGCGTACTTTTACGAGCAGTGTTCAAAACAAGAGGGCGATAAAACCAACAAGGACATTGTTCCTTTCATAAATAGCTAAACTTCTTTCTAGACTGATTATTTTCCTATATATTTTCGACATACTGAGTATACACTGACTGATCACTGAATTATGATCACCTACCAAATACTCCGAAGGTCCTCCTTTCGCCGTGAGTACAGCAGCTATCCGACATGACATCGATTCAATAAGATACCGGAGGCAGGGGAGAGGTATGGCCAACCAAGCTGTGAGTAATGCGGTCTTCAATGCACAGACATCAAAAAAAAAAAAAAAAAAAAAGGAGTCACCCCCTTAACTTTGGAACCGTTTGCCGCATATAAACAAGTAAGGTACCATTGGAAAGGACTCGCAGGGAACTATGACATGTTGCGAAGAAGCATGCTAATTAAGCTAATTAACATGTTAATTAGCTCACTACCTCTGATTTTTTCCACGTAAAAGATATGTTATTTTATGCGCATTTTATTTAGCACATGATTTCCCCCCTAAATCTTAAATATCGTCTAAATCGGATGATTCATAGCGAAGATATTTGAAAATAAAGTTAGAGGGACCACCCATAAATCTACATCGGGAGCCCACCTGGAATGCTTTCTTCCCTGCAAGAACAGCGATAATGCTGGAAAGTCTGCATCTTGCCCGAATCTCCGACAAATTGAATACAGAGTACAGGTGAGCACAGGGTCATGCCCATAATCTGTACAATAACTTGGACACAGCCCATCTAGGGACGGGGTTCATTTACTCTTGTTTTTTTTTTTTTTATAACAACTTTATTTATTCGGGCTAATGATTTAAATTAGTGTTAGAGTAAACAGTATATATTTTTCTAATAATCGAAAACCCGAATTTGTGCAAGCTGAAATTTGTTTCGAATATTCTTGTTTCCGATCATTACATTTTCTCGGGGCACTCAGTATTCACTTATCACTGAATGGTTATTTCATAATAGAAAATTGAAGCTGAACCAGGAAATTCGTTTTCTTAGCGTCTTTTGTAAAAACGATCGTGCTAATGTTACTTGTTTGTCTGTCCGACAGTCTGTGGACATCATATCTCTGCAAATATTAGTCCGATTTAAAAAATTCCTTTTTCTATTGGGAAGCTTGAAATGTGCGAATGATGATCCTTTATTTCGTTTCTTTTTATGATGAAGAATTTTGCCTTTAGAGGGCGTAAGTACGGATATCGAATTCAAAATACATTTTATTCCATATATTTGCTTCTAAACATCCGATTGAAAAAATACATTTACCTTTGAATTCCATTTCTAGCAAAGACTATTTTAGTTATAGTTACTTTTCCAAGTTCAGCACTGATTTCCCGCCAGGGGGCGTAAAACAAAACTGCGTTTTATCCGATATCTCTGCTTCTGAAACTCCGATTTAAAAAAATTCTTTCTGCTGTGGATGCAGCTACAGATGGGGAATATTTTGCATATGACAACTAATTTTGGTAAAAATGGTTCGGTCACCAGGAGACCTAAGGTTTAATTTTTTTGTTTCTGATGTATTTACAGTAAAATCTGTGCTTCAAATATATGGAATAAAATGCATTCAAAATACATTTTATTCCATATATTTGCTTCTAAACATCCGATTAAAAAAATACATTTACCTTTCAATTCCATTTCTAGCGAAGACTATTTTAGTTATAGTTACTTTTCCAAGTTCAGCACTGATTTCCAGCCAGGGGGCGTAAAACTAAACTGCGTTTTATCCGATATCTCTGCTTCTGAAACTCCGATTTAAAAAACTTCTTTCTGCTGTGGATGCAGCTACAGATGGGGAATATTTTGCATATGACAACTAATTTTTGGTAAAAATGGTTTGGTCACCAGGGGACCTAAGGTTTAATTTTTCTGCTTCTGATGTATTTACAGTAAAATCTGTGCTTCTAAAATCTCGACTGAAAAAATTCGTTCTTGGACCGATCCCACTCACATCAACAAATCTTTTCGGAATATATTCTTCTTAAAATAGTGCACGGTTTCCCCTCCAGGGGGAGTAGATGTACGTCCTATTTTTGTCAATATCTCTGCTTCTAAGAGTCCGATTTGTAAAATTCCACCTATGTTTGTCAATATCTCTGCTTCTAAGAGTCCGATTTGTAAAATTCCACCTATGTTTATCAATACCTCTGCTTCTAAGAGTCCGATTTGTAAAATTCCACCTATGTTTGATATAGTTCCCTGTGCGAAATGCTTTTCATATAATTTTAAAATTTTCAAGTAACCCATAGACTTTTAGCTAGGTGGCGATAAGATAAATTGCGTTTCCCCGACATCTCTGCTTCTGACATTCCGATTTGAAAAATTCTTCCTGTATCGTATACAGCTCCCGATTGAAAATGTTTTGCATGAAATTCCTAATGTTTGGTAAAGAACGGTTTGGACATCAGGGGCGTAAGGGTTAATATCTGGTTCTGATGTATTAGCTGCAATTTGTTGATATCTTTGCTTCTGAGAGTCCGATTTGAAAAATTCTTTCTTTCTTGGAGAGCCTTTCCACTGCGAAAGGTTTCTCATATAATTTCAAACTTTTCTTAACGCGCAAGTCTGCCACCAGAGGGCCTGAGTTCACATTTCGTTTACAGCAAAACCTGCGGGACTAAAAACCCGATTGAGAAATTTCTTTCTTTGGTCAGATACTAATAACTATGGAAACTCTGTTTGCCTATTTTCTTTCCAAAATATTGTACAATTTCGTGTCTAGGGTACACAAATGTCTGATCTGTTGTCCTCAATATCTCTGCTTTTACATGTGCAATTTAAAAAAAATTCTTTCAACACCGGAAGCCATTTACTTTGTAGAACACTTTAGTCTAGTACATGAGGAATTTTACAATTCACAGTTCTGTCGGTAGGTTGTGTTTGTGTACTTTTGTTTGCAGCTGTATCTTCGCTTCTATACACAATATTGAGAAATTACTTTTTTTACTGTATGCCATTCACGACAACAAGAATGTAGACCATTATCCTCTTTAAATAATACACAGATTTCCCGCTAGGTGGTGTCAATACATTTCTCATTTTTTTCTCTATCTCTGTTTGCAGGAGACGTAGCTGAAAAGTTATTTTTCCTTAGCAGACATTTTCCCTCAGCAGACCTTTTTCCATGAAGAATATTTTAAGCCCGTTTTCAACATTTCCATTATGCAGAATTCTTCCGCGTAAACGATTGGAAATGGTTTGTTGAGTTACCCCCAGTTGTTCAGCTAGTTCGTTTTGCGTTTGAGACGACTCTTCATCCAGCAATGCTTGCAGTTTCTCATGTGCAACCTTCTGCGGGGCACCGCTACGTTCTCGATCGCTAACATCAAAATCACCTGCTTTAAACCGTTTAAACCAAAACCCACACGTGCTTTTCGATACAATATTCTCGCGCAGAACAGAACAGATCGATGCACATGCTTTTGCAGCACTTTTTCCTTGATGAAATTCGTAAAGAATGTAGTGTCGGATAAGTGGAGTATGGCTTGCCATCTTTCATTTACCGATGTCCAAGTGCGTTTGACTGTTGGTCAGATTGTATACTATCACCCTGTAACTTTGGATTTACGGATTTAAAAATATTGCGCATCGAATGGGCTATTAATGACATGTCATAATTCATTTTTTTTTTCATGATCATATTCCATAATTTATAATTCTCTTAATATACCAGTTCTGTCCTTGCATAGCGGCTCATATTATCTGGGTATCTTTGTGTGTTTTCTGTTGCAACACCAAATCAGTGTATCTGTTCTCGATTAAATGATACAAATCAAAATCGAATTCCACAGTTTAACATTAGCGGCATCTTTTTTCCGTAGCTCACTGTACACATATTTACTGGTAAATGTGTATGAAATTTGGAATTTAGGAGTTTTACTATGTGCTGAATAAAATGCGCGTAAAATAACATACCTCTTATATGGAAAAATTCGGAGATAGAGAGTAATTAGCATGTTTCTTTGCATCATATGATAGTTCTCTTCGAGTCCTTTCCAACGATACCTTATTTGTTTATATGCGGCAAACGGTTCCAAATTTAAGGGGGTGGCTCCTTTTTTATGTCTGTGCGTAAGTATAGTGGTGATTTGTGTGTTCAGACGCCTGATACGACGCTCCATAGCATCCCATAAGTGCTTTATGGGATTGATATCGGGGGAGTTCGGAGGCCAATCGATATGTTGGACGTTTGAACTGCGTTCCTCAAATCATCCCTGCACAACATCGGACCTGTGGCTCGGCGCATTGTAAATTAGGAAGACACCATCGCCATTCTGGAAAAAATGCAACAGTGCTGGGTTTACGCATTCAGCAGACAATTCACGATAGTAGGAACCATTCATACGTTATTCCACATGCACCAGAGGTCCAAGCTCCTGCCAGGTAAACATGCTTCACACCACACAACCGCCTTCACCGGCTTGCATTGCGGAGACCATGCAAGGTGGATTGAGTGCCTGACCGGTCCGACGTCGATGCACCCTCACAGTCCGTGGAGGTTAATGCAACCGTAATCCGCTGTCACAATTGTCCCTGCGTGCGAGCTCTGCTTTTAGTATACCCTCCTCGATGTGTGGTTCCCATGCGGTGTGTTGCGGGCCACTATTCAGTCACTGGTCGTTATCTTTTATTCATTTGCATATTTAGCCGTGAGATACTTGCATGCAGAGTTTCATCAGGATCGAACTACTTTCTGGGGGTTCTTTGTCTTTTTTCGGCAAAGTGTGTAATAAATAGGAATGCCAGTTTGTCTGGGGAAGCCATAGCTCATTGGAATATCGCAGTAGACACTCCAAAATTTGGCATATTGTGTCTCGTTATTGAGTTGCAGTGGCTGGTTTCCAGTGGAAATTCCAGAGAGGGGCTTGCTGGAAGCAAAAATATTTACCAGGCTGCTTCTAAGGGAAACAGGCAGTTATAAACGAAACAGCTGAGGATGTGTATGTGTCTTTGAAGCTGCCGATGTGCGTGGTGGCCTACGATTGACGCCGGCATGAAAATTTTCCGAAAGAAACAGATTCCGATGTGGTAATGAGAATGACCATTGTAAGTTAGCACGGGAACTAAGAAACTGATAGATTTACTTTTACGAAAGATTTTAAATTGAAGGAACTGTGCCAAGATGGTGCCCTGGCATCACAATAATAGGACTTGTCACACTACACTGTCTGTACGGTACTCAAAAAGTATACATCAGTGTTGGAATATCACCCATAGTCGCCTGTTTTTATCCCATGCGTCTGTTTTTCTCCTTCCCAGAACAAGAAAACTCCTTTAAATGACTTCATTTAGATTCAAATTAAAACATAGAAACATGTTCGAAGGTGAATTGGGCGATGCGGATTCAATTCTTGTTCTAAGGTGATGTAATGTTTAAGCGTTCTGATGAATAGCTTCATGGGAAACAGTAATAATGTACGGCATTTATATGTCGACAAATCATTAAGACATTCGAAGCAAATACTTTTAGGATTCTCAAGAATGGATTTTCAACAATGTTACTACGCATAACAGTGTAACTGCGATGCACGAGTGAATTTAGAATACAAAACTGACTACATCGATGGTAGCTTATTGATCGGGGAAGGACAACTTATGAAGTGCAATTCTTGACGAACCTGATTCTTTTGTGTAAGCAACGAAGAAGATCAAAATTTTTGTCTTGTCTCTGTGTCTGGTAACCCTTTGACCAAGAGAGCTTCTCTGTCTGTGTACGTGTTCTAAGTATAACTATTTTTTAAACTTTTTGTGATCTTTAGCGTGGCGCGCAGTTTGCTAACAGCCAACATCGTATCTGTGTGGTATGCGACTTTCGCGGGTTCCAATCCCACTGACGACCATCCAGTTCGCCGTTTTTCAGCGTTTCGGCAAAAGTAATGGGACTGCCTGGATGGATCATTAAAATCAGCCTTGGATGTATCGAGTAATTTTCAGAGGTTGCCTTTTAGCACTTTACGAGGAAGACAACGGAAACGACATCAACTGAATCCCCATTTCCCAGGATATTCGTCAGCATGACAGGGCACAGCTCATGGTGTAATCCTTGTCTGAGCATGCCACCCGAACGAAGAATAACTTTTAATGATATATTCACATTTTCTCTATTGGTAAATCAGCTTTAAGAACCGGGGTTTATCTTTCTAGTTAAATAATGCTTTTTCCCTCTGAGCAACTTTGACACTGTGTGAATCACAAATTCGATCAGCCTGAAGCCAGACTCGAAAAATAACATTTTGACTTTTTTTTTTTTTTTTTTTGATTGGAGGTTTAACGACCACCGTGAGCAACTCAATGGGCTATAAGCAGTCGCCCGTCCCTAATTTAGGGTCACTGGTTCCAGGGAAGGGAGAGAGCCAGTGCCGTAAGACAAACACAACATCCATGCCTCACCGGGATTCGAACCCGGACCCCGTTCGGACGAATGATCAGAGGCCATCGCTTAGACCACTGCACCACCGGGGCGGCCATTTTGACTTTAAACAGTGCTCAGGGAAACATAACTTCCTACATTTGTGTCAGTGCAGCCGAATCAACCGTAAAACTTATTGTTGCTTCTTAGAAAAACAGAAGGTCGCCTGGTTGACAACCCTGCTGTCCTTTATTCTCTACAATCCACTGTTATATCATATCTGTGTCTTTTACAGGAAGATTCATATCCATACTTCTCATACATTCAGAAGTTTTCCATCTTACTACGAGGAGCAGTGTTATCCAACATTCATTTTGTGTACAGTTCAATAAATGTTGTACTAATCGCTACGTGAAATCATTCATCAATGCTGCATGAAAATCTTACATGATACCATCAAGTAGTTGAAGGCTGTAACTTCTCTGAAAGTTATAAGCTTCAGCCATTTAAATCAGAAGCAAACTACTTTTGAGCAGTTACACTTTTAAACAACATCAAAAGAGAATTGATCATGGTACTAGGAATCATGGCTTCGCCTTTCGTTATCAGTTTGTCGTAAAAAACTCCACCTTGTATTAGTGCGATCTCGTATGATGTTTGTGTTAAATTAGTAAATAAAATGAAAGAAAAATCTTTATTGCTGTACTGGAGTCGGAGAAGACTTCGAAGAAGACTGGGAGGAGTGCACATGATCCATCAATGAAGACAGCTTCTGACTTGAAAACTCGCTCGTTACAAGCATCACTCGTACTTTTCTCTCCGTTTTCTGACGTGCCTGAAGAGAATGTTGAAAAAGGAGAGGGTATAGAAAATAACAAGAAAACATCGAAGGAAGAACTTCAGCGACCTTCAAAGCTCGCTAGGTATCCCTATGATTTAAGTTCGGTGCATCTTGAAATTTATGCCTTTACACCGTAAGAGGAGCGATGATCACGAAGCCAGGTAAATGTGCAGTGATGATGAGTTATGCGTTTGAGCTGAATAAAAGCGTCGAGAGGATCTATGGCGAACATAGCCAAAGGCAATTTGGCAATGTGGAACTTTCTCCAAGTGAATGTCGGCTGGGAAAATGGCTCGAATTCGGAGGGAAGAATCGGTGGAATATTCCCTTGTTGGGGGAAACAATGAGCAGGAAAAGGAGGCGGCTGCTTCCGGTTGGCTTTGTTCCACTGCTAATTCCATTAGGGCATCCTTCGCCTTCCATCCATCCATCCCAGCATTCCTGAACAAATACATACATGCGTAGAGTTCATCCTGGGCACAGGTGCCAAGGCATGAACACCTCATTTAGATGAGAACCAACCATTCCTTTCATAACAATTGGCTAAAAGAAGATATGGATGCACAAAGCCAAAGATGCTGCAAGATAAAGTTCGACTATCCGCAAGGAGGAATGAAAATTCTTTCTGGAGTTCAAAGCAAATTGCCCCCTAGGTTATTTTGCCCCATGGTACATCAAAATAGAATATAAAACATTATTAGTGTTCCGCAGATATCAGGGATTCCGGAAAATTTAAAACAAAAGAAAAACATATTCTACCACTCATTTTTACTAATTTAATTATATGTTTAAAACTTATAAACAGAGTAAAATGATTCTTGCAGAATCGTTACATATCAGCAGTGTTACCTAAATTATGGACAGGAGTAATTTATCTTTAATTATTGGAGTAAAATTAAGTTAATGCTGCATAAGTAACAGTCCCGAATATTAAACCAAGGGACAGAGGGATAGAGAAAGGGAGACTGGCGTTCTCGGAGATAGACACAAAATGTAAGTGATAAACAGGTGTTTCTGCGTGATATTAATGTATGTATGCACCCCGAAAGATACATGGATCTGTTTATCTGCGCACATAAACAGACAGAAAGAGAAAGATGCTTACACAAAGAGTGAAAGTAAGAAAAAGCGAAAGCCAGAAAAATCAAGAGATATTTGGAAAACAAAGCGTGATCCAAAGTAACATTTAAGGAGAGAATCCAAAAAACTATTTACTCAGAAAAAACTATCATACGAGGTTTTTGAAGGAAGCTCAATAGAAAATGATATTCTGAAAAACAAAATTTCAAAGGAATAGGGTAAACAAATATGGCTCTGTATAGGTATTGGGATGCAGGCGGCAGCAAGCGAAGGCAGACATTTCTGTTGAAAGAAAGAAAGCACTGGATATTAATATTCCCCTTGACCTATTCTGAGCCAAAAAGGAATAATTGCTATAGGTTCTAAGAAAATTAAGAAAACTAGGAGTCCTAAAAATACACACTAACTGTAAGTGTTATCCAGAATTTGAATATGAACCTGAATTCGCCTGAAGTCCTAAGCATAAGACCACCTTTACGTGACTTCCGGGTACTATGGTGAACTGTTTAAAGTCAAATGTTATTTTTCGAGTCTGGTTTTGAAGAATTGATAACTGAAAAATGCGGATTTTCCAGTGATTATAATGTTTTAATTGTTTTCGATAGTTTGTTTTCAAGTCTTCAAACAGTTCCTAACTATTCAACACTATTACTCAAATAACATCAACTATAATAATACTGTAATAACAGAACCAAAGTGCTCAGAGAAACATAACACTAAGAAACAACCCTGAACTTACGGGAAATCCAGAGCTTCTGTATATTTGTAGAAGATAACTGCACAAATTTCACTCGCAGATTCACTATTTCATACAACTTCAAGATTCTTCGTAGATAATAATAACAGACCAGTAGTAGCAGAACGTTTATCACAATCTCACTGAGGCGTAGTTGAAATTCGTTAGTCACCTTTCTCTGTTTACACCGAGCTCATAGTTTGTTTTACCTTCTGACCAGCTGCTAGCCATTGCCACAAAGTACGAGAAACTCGTAGGTTCGGATGTGGCGTTTAGAATGAAAATTACGTCAGAGGAAATATACATGAAAATAAGAAATAAAAAAAGGAAAATTAATAATTGAGATATACGCCACATCACTGTTTTCATAATTAATTGAAGTCTCAGATCTTTAAAATTAGAAAAAGGAGCTATGAATATGATGGTACAATCCCTTTTGTAACAATATGAGCACAAGCAATCATAGTAGCTCAAAATTGATTGCTCGAATAATTAGGTAAAACAGACTAAAAATATTAAAAAAGAATTGTAGATAAGTTCTTCTATCACAAAGAGGCTACATTTCCGTTCTTCGTCGAGTATTGGTTTCGGCCAATCGCATATTTGTTGTGCATGTTGTAATAGAGGAAATAAAGAATAAGGAGCTACCACTCAATTGACCAGATATGGTTCCATTTAAGATGTTCCAAATTTTAAATCATTTCCGGAAATAATCGCAAGAGGACGCGTTTCACAAATAGATGAGGAATCAATATGACTCCGAGCTACAGCAAAAAATGTGTTTTGAAGGTCAGTGTAGGTGACCCAACGACCGAACCATCCACTTTATCTCAGATTTTCGAATTATTCAACTGCATATTTTGTCCATACGGAACCCTTGCGCAATATTCGGTCTTCCAATTTAGATGACAGCCCATTTATTTTGTGTAAATGCAGAAATTCGGTTCAGGAATCGTATAATAACCTATAAATCAGCTTTACTTACATGCACTGCAATGAAAGAATATAGAAAAAAGTATAGCATCTTCATAAAAATGTACCAGAAAAAAAAAAAAAAACGTTCTGGAGCTCATACGACAAGGTTTATGTGTGTCTCTACGTACGGTTTATGTCATCTCACGCCATCACTCAACATAGACTGGTTGCAGGCCGTTTGTCACCATGCTTTCGCTGTCGAATGCTGCTATGGGACAATGAGGATAATGCATATTTGCACCTGTTGGAGCTACACTTCCTTCGGAACCAGAATTTGCTTTCAAAGTGATTTTGGACTTCTAGATTTTGTGTTTATTTCTTCAGTCACTGATGTAAGGTTGTTTCCTAACATAGTTTCTCAGAGTTTTTGTTTCCCGGAGCAAGTCTAGTGAAGTGGTGTTTCCTGACTGATGATTTATTTTGAGAAAGAGTAAAATTCGGAAATAAAGTGACTTGAACACACTGAAGTCTGTCTCAAAGGCGAGAGTAAAAACACATAGCCACTGAGATGCTTAGAAACAAAATTCAACTTCTACTGTAAAAGAATACTTGCGGTTTGAGTGTTTACCTCGCATTACATCTTTAATGAAATTTAATGAAAAAATGTGTCATTAATAAATTTAGTGACTCATTCAAATTTATTGATTTTGTGGGTAATGAAGTAGTCAGAGGACTTTTTAATTTGCGGTAAACCGTTTTTTTACCGAGCAAATTAACAAAGGAACATTGTTCTTTCCAATCGTTATTTTTCACTTTATTTTCTTGTGGAGCTATTTCTAAATTAAATTGTTTTCTACTGAAATTCTTTTTTAGAAGAAGTAATTTTACATTTTGAGGAAACTGTTATAAAGTGCAGAGCCTAAGCAGTAATTTTTGCTTGCTCGGCTTGATTGTATTTTCAGAGAATGCTTCACGAACTTGGAGCTGACATTGGCTGCGTAAGAAAAATAATGCAATGCATTTTCTCGAATTCTGTTTTTTGTTTCTCTCTTTCCAAATAAGTAACAAACATTCTAAAAAATGTTTTATTTCACAAAGTAAAAATGAGAAATCGAAAGAGTGAACTTTCTTCTCTATACATACAGTACATTTTATGCACACTCCGTCACTAAAAGTATGATAAGTTTGAACTATACACATGTATAATTGAGGGGATATTTTCTTAGATCCTTTTATCAAAAAATATTGTTCCACTTCAGATTTGTTCAATCAAAATCAAATTTAAAATTTTATTTCAATCACAAAACGTGTAATCCCCATTTAACAATACTAGCTTTTCAGTGATCGACCAGTTTGCTTTTAGAAATGTATTTTAATTTTCTTACAGGTTATTTATAACAGTTCTTTACTGGTGGAAAGATTCGATACCACATCTTCCTACTCTGGAACGGCTGTTCTTCTAATTGAACTACGCGGACAGGCTTGTTGCTGCTTTATTGTCGATTTGACGCATGCGTTACCTAAGTGGTATGTCTTCTACGTCATGTCACACAGTACGTTACATACACCGATCAGGCAAAACATTAAAACCATCTGTGTCACTCAAAAAAAGCGTGCGTGCAGCCAATCATCGTCACGTGCCAAGGTTGTGAATGATATATATAATACCTCAGTATTGCGTTTCGTCTCAACATAGGAAAAGCAAAGTATTTATCTGGTTTCGACAAAGGGCAGATCGTTAGGACAAGAGACCTTGGTGAGAGCATCTGCGAAACAGCAACGCTGGTAGGCTGCTCCCGCTATGCAAAAGTTAGTACCTATCAAAAATGGTCCAAAACAGGTGACACCTCGAGCTGTCGACAAGTCGTACGCAGGCCACGCCGCATTGATGCCAGAGGTCAGCTCAAGCTCTCTCGGTTTGTCCGCAGCAATAGGAGGTCTACTATGGCTGACATTACCCATAATTTCAATTGTAGGAAAGAACTCAATGTGCCCGAACACACAGTTCGTCGTACGCTCTTGGATATGGGTCTCCGTAGACGCAGACCCATTCGTCTGCCTATGCTCACAGCCATTCACCGTCTTCAACGCTTACAGTAAGCACGTGATCATCGACATTTGACCATAGAAGACTAGAAGAGGGTCTCATGGTGAGGACAAATCCCGTTTTCTGTTACACCATATAGACGGAACAGCTCGTGTGCGACATTTACAAAAGAAAGACGTCTCAGCTGGATTCATTATGGAACAGTTTCAGGCGGCTGGAGGAAGTGCGATGGTCTGGGCAATATTTTCTTGGGGAACACTTGGATCTGTTATCTCTGTAGTGCAAACTCTGAAAGCAGTCACGTACCTGAACATCGTGACTGACCAAGTACACCCATTTATGGTGACTGTATTCCCTGGCGAAGATGACGTCTTTCAAAAAGACAGTGCTCCATGCCACATTGCTAAGAAGTTTAAGGAATGGTTCCGAGAACATGAAGAGAAGTTTCTTTTATTGCCATGGCCCCCAAAATACGCAGGAAATGAATCCTGTCGAGCATTTGTGGTTTGAGTTGGGAAACCAGTACGAGCAGCAGCATCCCAACCACGTAATTTACGGGAAGCGCGGGATCTTCTGTCGCAGTCATGGTACCAATCAAGAGACACCTACCAATCTCTCGTTGAATCTAAGCCTAATCGGGTGAGAGCTCTTTTGGCGGCGAGAGGAGGACTTACATCATATTAGGTAGGTGATTTTAATCTTATTATTATTATTATTATTATTATTATTGATTTTAATCTTCTGGGTGATCGGTGTATTCTTGAGAGTGGGAGTGAAAGCGTTTTGAAAGAGAGAGTTTGTGGGCAAATGTTAACCATTTCTGTGACATTAGTTATTTTAGACTTTCTCACTGTTTTTGTAAGAAGGGAGTGCACACAGGTATTGTGCTTCTCAAGACGCAAGCGCGACGTTTTTGACAGGTGTTTGTGAATCTAAAATAAAAAAAAAAAAACATACCGGCACTAACATTTTTCACAGATGATGAAAATGATAAATCGGTGAGTAGCAATTCTTCCTGTTCGATTACCCTCAGGAAAGGAAGTCATCTATATTCATTGCGTCTTAAATGTATTGCATAGTTAAGCCTCCACATTACTTCACGCGAATTTTAGTGGCAGTGATCATACACTGGTGTCCCAAACCTGAGGACGGACTGCATTTTTACCTGTATAAGAAAAACAATACATGGCCGCAGCCAAATGGGGAAATAATTATATTGCCAGCATGCGAACACATGAAAAGGCACAAAAATTGTTTATAAATGACGCACAAATTACATTGTAATCAGTGCTTACACAAAAGTTACAAATTTTCGAATGACATAGTTGGAGAATGGCTGCACAGTGCTTACCGATAACCAGGCGGAGAGGCATTTCAGTATGGAATATGCCCACCCCGAACTGAGGTGCAACTCTCACAAGGTCGTGACCTGCTGAGCACCAAGTGATCCAGGAGTTCCTGAGGCAAACTGGCCCACTCCTCCCTCAGAGCACGGATGAAGCCCTGCTTGCTTTCTGGAGGTGGGTTTCGAGCACCAATGCGTCCCAGATGTGTTCGATGGGGTTGACGTATGGGGAGCGTGCTGCACAGTAGGTGCGATGAATATCCTTGGTTTCCAGAAGTGTCTGCACTGCTCTCGTACGGTGAGGTGTCCCGTTTTTATCCATGAACAGAAAATCTTTACCTACAGCATCACTGAATAATCGAACATGACGCAGAATAATTTTGTTTCGGTATAATTCGCCTGTCATAGTCTCATTTCCCAGTAATTGTAGTCCGGTGCGTCCTTTAATCATGATGCTGCCCCACATCATGACCCCGGCACCGCCGTATCTGCCTTTTTCCTGTACATTATCGCGCTGGAACGCAGCACCACTTTCACGCCAGATCAACAGTCGTCTAGAATTCGCGGACATACTGAAACGACTCTCATCTAGAAGAGTACGCTGGCCCATTGATGACATGTTCAATGTCTGTAGATACAGCACTGAAAACGTGCGGTACGTTGAGGATAGAGGGACGCAGACTACAGGTCCTTAGGCATATGTACCTATATCGCAGACGTCTTTCCACAGTTTGTCGAGATATCCGCGTTCCTGTGTGACAACTCGCAAGCTGATCAGCCGTGCTGCGGGGATTACGCTTTGCTATTACAACTAAACATCTAATCTTCATGCGTCGTACTAGAGCGAGGGAGACCTTCTAGCATGCGTTTTTAACACATTCCATTGGTTTGAGACGCTCTCCAGAACCTGTATACTACACTATGCGCGATTCCAAACCCCCTAGTAACATCACTCACTCTGCGGCCTTCTTCCAGCTTCTCTATAATTCTTCTCCGCGTGGAATCATCTAGCTGACGTTTTTGAGAAATAACGTAAATTTTACGTTCGTACCTTTATGCTTTCACGTCCAAATTTTCGTTCAAACACATGTCGCGTAACGTGCCCTTTTCTCTTTTATCCGTTTAAGTGATTCTTGCTCCGGATAATCGCACTGAATAATCCTTTTACGATATCCTATCGTCGGTCGGTGGAAATCTTTCTTGCTTTAAGAAAGAGATGGCAATATTTTTATATGACAAATCATTTTCATTCCGCTGGCACCAGCAGTACCGAGCACAAAATTCCACAGTACACATTTTTCTTTGAAATATTTTGTTCTATTTTCAAAAACAAAACGAAATAAAACCGGGTCGAAATCAGGTCAGGAACACCTGGATCCGACCCGGTTAACCCCCACGAAATTGTCGATTCGTTGAAGCGTGACCCGTTTCCATTTCTGCTCGGAGGCCCGCAACTAGAAAAAGTGAAAACAATGTCTAACGTGTGCACACAGCTATGCAGGAAACTAGCCAAATCACTATTCGTGAGTTTTCTCAAGACTACAACATCAGTTTCGGTTCAGTACAGTCGATGATTCTTACGGACAATTTGGGTATGACACGCGTCTCACCCAAATTTGTGCCCAAATTGCTCTCAGCTGAGCAAAACCGCGTTTGAGCTGCCAGTGACCTGCTTGAGTGCGTCGAAAATGACGAAATCGTTTAAAAAGCTATCATAACTGGTGATTAATTGTGGGTTTATGGGTATGACCCAGAGTCTAAAGTCCAGTCTTCACAGTGGAAGACCCCACACTCTCTCAGACACAAAAAAGCACGAAGCGGCTCCTTCGTCATGCAATGTCAAGACAATGCTATCTGTTTTTTTCAATCATGAGGAAATTGTGCATCATGACTACGCTGCATCAGGCCAGACAACCAACAAGAAGTACTATTGTCAAGTTTTGCGGCGTTTGAGGGACGCAATTCGTTGAAAAGGCCGGCATTGCATGAGAGTAGCCAGCGGCATCTCCACTAGGACAACGTGCCTGCCCATGCATCGCGACTTGTGCAGCAGTTTCTTGCTGAACACCGCATTGCACAGGTCCGACAATCACCACATTCTCCAAATCTCCCTTAATGCGACTTTTTTCTGTTTCCCCAAATCAAATACTACCTGAAAGAAAAAAGATTTCAAGATATTGAAAACATGCAACAGAATGCGACGAAGTTGCTGTTCGCTATTTCGGAAGTTGGCTTCAAAAATACAACGAGCAGTGGAAACTATACTTTGAAGGCGATTGAGTTTCAAATTTGTAAGTTTTGTACTTTGTTTTAATAAATCCCGCCTGGATGCGTTTTGATCACACCTTGCATTCGTTAGTGAAGTGGCTGTGTCAAAGAAACTTGCAATTTTTTTTTCACTTAGTTATACTGAGAAACAGGACTCATTCGGCAAAATGCTTTCTTTGTAGACCAAGATAAAACATGAAAGCCTCTCCCCCTCCCCCAAAAGAAAACGTTCTTGATCTCCATCCGCATCGAAAGCTGAAAATAGACGTTCGTCTCAAATTAACACCCGTTAGTTCAAGGGAAGGAAAAAAACCACTGTCGTACGAACGAAGACAAAATTCGTATCTTACTGGGACTGTACAGTGTTGCTGTCTTCCCTGATATATGGATTCGACAGCAGACTGCAATGAATTAGGAGCCAAATCCCGCGCTCCTAACATTCAACTAAAGGAAGACAAAAAGTAGCCTTTCAGAGATGATACAGGGTGGTTATAAACTTATTTGACCAACTCAAAACGCTCCAAGTATCGCTGTACAGATGTGATTCCAACTCAGTCCACAGATGCTGTTCACCATGGCAACGAGACACGAGGGTTGTACCAAAAGTAAGGCAAAAGTGGGCAAAACTTTTTTATTAACTGACAGAGGTCGTTCAAATCGCCCATATTGGTAGAGTAACTCTTTCGCTATACAAAGATACCACTCAACATAGTCTCCATCACAAGCGATGCATTTGCGCCATCGTTTAACCCAACCCTCGAATCCTCTTTGAAAAAATTCAGGTGTGGACTGTTGTACCCACTTCTTCACAGCCACTTACACCTCGTCTGCCTTATCAAATAGATGTCCCCAGAGACTGTCCTTCGTTGTACCAAACAGGTGGAAGTCAGAGAGCGTTAAATCTGGGCTGTACGGTGGATGGGGGACCACCGACCAGCCTAATTTGCTGATCGCCTGATTTGTTACCAAATATGTGCGTGGTCTCGCATTGGTATGGTGAATGTGGATCCTTTTTAGATACTTGTTCGGTTTCTTCCTCCTTATGGATTCTCTAAGCTTCTTGAGTGTCTCAATGTACCGCTTGCTGGTCACAGTATTGCCACGTTCCAGAAAATCAAGGAGAATGACACCTCTGTCATCCCAAAAAACAGTCACCATGACTTTCTGTGCTGATCGCTGGCTCTTGAACTTCTTAGGCGTTGCTGAAGAGGTGTGACACCATTCCATGGATCTATTCTTCGATTCCGGATCGTAAAGACACGCACACGTTTCATCCCCTGTCACCAGATCGAAAAAAAAAAACCATGGCTTCAAACGCTTCCAGCATATCAGAGCAGACTTCCACCTTTCTCTCCTTCAAATCGGGTGTCAACTGCCGAGGTACCCACTTTGCACACACTTTCTGATATCCTAAGTCTTCCACCATCTTCTGTATGGTATTGTGACCACAATCCAGTTGTGCAACAAGCTCACAGATTGTGACTCGTCTCTCCGCGCAAATCAGTTCATCCACTCGCTGAGGATTCGTTTCAATGGTCGCAGATGATGGTCTCCCACTGTTTGGTTTGTCTTCAGTGATGGTTTCCATTTCTTTAAACTTCATCCATCTGTGAACATTGCTCTTGTCAGTGGTGTCATCTCCGTAAACATTCTGTAGCCTTCTGTGGATGATTGACAGCCTGCACCCTTCCTTTGTCAAGAACTCAATGACGGCACGTTGCTTCTGCTTGGAATCCATTATTTACCTGCAGTGAAGAAGAAGGGTTATTACAGAGGAAGAATTACTCTACCAACATGTGCAATTTGAATGACCTCTGTCAGTTCATAAAAAAGTTTTGCCTACTTTTGCATTATTTTCGGAACAACCCTCGTATAAGTAATGGTGTGCGGAATGTTTCACGGTTACAGTTAATCTCTCTGCATCTCAAAAACATTTGTGAAGTCTGAATGACAAACAATGTAAAAAACACCATTTTTTTTATTGAAAGTTTGATGACCATCGGAACAACTCGATGGGCTGTAAGCAGTCGCCCGTCCCCAATTTAGAGCCACTGGTTCCAGGGATGGGAGAGTGCCGTAAGACAAGCACAAATCTATGCCTCACTAGGATTTGAACCCGGATCCACCTGGACCCATTTACGGTTATAAGCCACCGCTTAGACCACTGCGCCACCGTGGCAACCACATCATATTGGAACGGAGTCACTAGAATTCAAATGACAGAGTTATCACGGAAGTTATTAAAAAAGCAGAATTTACTTTATATGGCTGCAAATAACGACAGGCGATTGATAAGGACATATTTAACCCACTCTCCAGCATTAGTGACCCAGCAACGTGACGTCGCTGGGTCACTGGTACTGGAGTGCCGGAAACCTTCATCTTGGTGACTCCTAGTGTAAACAAACGAAGTCGAAAACACTAAAAGCATTAAAAAACTAAGCTCACAGTTCCTGTATAATTTTACAGGGATAGTCTGTTAAAGAAAACAGGTGTAAAGCACAAAACTCAGAAGCTCAAAAACGGAGTGACCAGGTTGTTCTGATGTAACGAGTGTTTCTTTTGTTTTGTTTTGTATCTGTTGTGAGAAGTATCACAACTATCCCCATATATCATTTCCGTCCATTACAACAATCCCTGAAGCACCTTGAGATGTTAAGTTAGTTTATAAGCACTCTGCATTTTCTCAGATCCCGTCACCAAACAAGCATTCACTTTCCTTTAGTATGAGATGCATATTCTTGATCGTTTTTTTTTTGAATCACTGATGTATTTGATCCTATTCTTAAAAATAAATTATAACATTATTGGAAAATGCACCCACAGAAGCAGAAAAGCATCCATAGAGAGACCAAATATAAAAATGTTTTTAAACTGTTCTTGCGTGTCACATTGTAAAACTACCGAAAAGTAGCTTTGAAAATTTTCGGGTAGCTCATAATCCGTATTGCTCTTAAGTTTTTTGCTTTTCATTTCATTCAAAGTACCAAAGCTATTGGTTTAAAAACACGGCTTGCCTCAAAGTTTTCTATTGATTTTTTTCTTATTTTTTTTTCAAAGGAGGCCTACTTTATGAAGCAATAATGCGAAAACATGACAGCATTTGATTCAGGCAGACATATTTATGATTGGCACTTTGGAGTTTTCGGGCATTCTGCGACTTCCTGTTTATTATCCCCAGAGAATCCTTTGTGAACTCCAAACTTCTTTTTTCCTGGCTTCAAAGCCATCAAAACTTTAGCCCGAGGACTAAAAGGGCTAAGGATTGAAGAGTATAACGACACAGGAAAAGGCGTTTAGGAGGAAAATGTACGGCAGGAGAGTAGGTAATGATTATGTTTTGTCAGTCTGCTTTCCCCAGCGTTGCGTTTGCAATAAGGAGGAGGAGGGATTCAAGAATTCCTTTGGTTGGACATCCTCCCTTCCCTCCATTAACGACCGAAACGACGCGCTAAAGTCGTTTGCAGAACACAGTCAAACATTCATACTGATCTTTCGATGAAGAAGCAGAGAAGAAAGCCACCATTTTCAAATCGGCGAATATGGGTACAGTGCTATAAATATGAATTGTGTAAGTTGGTACAAGGGTTTAACGCCAAATAAGGTCGACAAGGGATTTCTTCTAAAATATTGTAATAATACATTTCATTAAGTGGGAAAATAGAATAGAAAGACGAATTCATTACTTCCGTCGAGAGCTAAGTATTCGTTCTCCAAAATTACTTGCGAAAAATTATTAAAACTCTTCAAAGATTTGTCTTTCATTCGTGCTTTCCGAAATGTTTAAAATAATGATATGTATCAAATAATTGCCTTTTGTCAAATATCTTGCGATTTCCGTTGGCGATGATTAGTACCTTTTTCTGGTTGCTTAAGGAACTATCCTGGTAATAAATTGATCGTTCAGAGGAGTTTGAGGAAGAAAATTATCATGCACACTCTGCAAGAAAAAATCTTTTACTGTCCCGCAAGCTACAAATAACTTCCAGTAAACGACGAACTGCCTTATCAAAAATTTTATTGCAGCACCCAGGTGAGCTTGCCTTGTAATACAAGTATCTCAGTAACAAGTTATGACGTAGTTGTTCAGTAAATGTGCTAACGTTCATGCTATGAGATAACTGTTTCAGTAAATGTACTAGCTTTCAGGACAGTTGTTTTATAGATACTGTCTCATTAACAATGTTAGTGTTTATTCAATTTTCCTTAAACCTATAAATCAGGGGAGCCGGGAAAGAGATCCACACATAATCTCTACTGTTCAATAATGTCATAAAAAGAAAATGGTATTTCTTAATTTAGTATGGTTTTCTTTTGTGATATAGCTCCTAGAATATATCTTGGAGCGATGAAAATTTCCCTAACTATCATCTCTCAATCTTCGAAAACTTTCAAAATCCTTCATAATTAAAAAACAAGGAATTGTACATCAATTGTACTTAAATAGTATATCTATACTAGTAATCCGAAATTGCTGGGTGTAGAATAGAAATAAAAGTTTCCAAGCTTTCGCACATCAACCAGATGGCTTTCTCTAGGAAGGTAGACAGCAAACTGAATAAGAGAACGCTTCAACAATTTGAACGCGGTGACTTGACTTGACAAAAAATAAGAAATGCGAATGTAATCAGGTATTCAAAGACACGAGGCGTTATGCTCGTTTAGCACGCGGAATCATAGAAGGAAAACAAGAGGCATTCACTATTTGAAGAACTGGTTCCAAACTCGTGGCAACTCCAGCGAGACGCTATCATTGCATGACTCGCTGTTCATTATGATCTCCAAAGTTTCGCGAATGGCAGTAGATTTGGGGGTGGGGTAGGAAGCTAATTTCTTTACGTCATCCCACATCGGAGCAGCGGATTTGAACTTGATTTCTCTGGATCGGGCCGTGGTTACTTTGCCGTTATTTATGTCCTTTTTATGTTCGTTGACTCCAAAAGTAACCACAGCCCTATCCAGAGAAGTCAAGTTCAAGTTCGCTAGTCTACCCCCGGATCTACTGCCATTCGCGAAACTTTGGAGATCATAACCAACAGCGAGTCATGCAATGATAGCGTCGCCACCCCGGTGGCGCAGTGGTTTAAGCGATGGCTTATGACTATTCGCCCGAGAAAGGTCCGGGTTTGAATCCCGGTGAGGCATGAAGGTTGTGTTTGTCTTACGACACTGGCTGTCTCCCTTACCTGGAACCAGTGACCCTAAATTAGGGAAGAGCAACTGCTTATAGCACACTGAGTTACTCCCGGTGGTCGTTAAACCTTTAATAGAAAAAAAATGATAGCGTCTGGCTGGAGTTGCCACGGGTTTAGAACCAGTTCTTCAAATAGTGAATGCCTCTTGTTTTCCTTTCACGAATCCGCATGCTAAACGAGTAAAACGCTTCGTGTCTTCGAATACCTGAGTGATTACGTTCGCATCTCTTCGTTTATTGTCAAGTCAAGTCAAGTCCCGCGTTCAAATTATTGAAGCGTTGTTCTATTATTCAGTTTGCTGTCTACCTTCCTTGAAAAAGCCATCTGGTTGATCTGCGAAAGCTTGAAAACTTTTATTTCTATTCTACACCCAGAAATTTCGGATTACTAGTATAGTTATACTATTTAAGAATCCATCATGTTCAGGAATCCAGCGGTTCCACCTTTCCGTCTGGTTGATCATGTTCTACATTGATTCGTTTGTCTTTCAGTATTTGTTCCAGCAAAGAAGCTCCATCTCCTACAATATTTCGGAAACTCACAAAATATCTTGTATTGAGGGTCTGAAAAAGTATCTTACATGTTTCAATGTTTTTAACACTCACTCACTTGCTTTCTGCCCAAGATAATAGAAAATCCGAAAAAAAAAAAACGATTTGTGGTAACACTCTGCAGAGCTTACACTGAAGAGCAGTTGAATTAGAGATACCTGCCTAGTAACGTGTAGCACCACCTTTCGCCCTGATGACGGCGGCGGTTCGTCTTGGCATGGAGTCGACAAGACACCGGAAGCGTTGGGATGCCATACGGATCCACAACCCCTGAACAAGCTCCCACAGTTCACGAAAATTTGATGGAGGGGTTCAGAGCCTCGAACATTTCTCTCGATGGCATCCCAGATGTGCTCGATGGGATTAAGGTCAGGTGACCTAGCTGGCCAAGGAAGCGAGGTCACGTCAGTGGAGTGTTCATCCAACCATTCGGATACATTTCGGGAGCGATGGCACGGTCATTGTCTTGTTGCAGGATGAGGTCACCAGTGGGATGTTGAAGACGCACAAACTGGAGCAAATGGTCGTCCAGGATATCCTAGTAACGTTGACCTGTGAGGGACAATGTCACACGTACCAGGGGTCCCGTTTCAGTCCACGTAAACAGTCCCCAGACGAGAATGCCACCCCCACCAGCATGAAGAGTACCCTGCTGGCAAGAAGGATCCATCGCTTCATGTGGTTTGCGCCGTACTCGTATCCTGCCATCCGCATGTACCAACGTGAATCTCGACTCATCAGTCCAGGCAACATTTTCCCGCATGTTTAGGGTCCAGTGGCGATGTTCCCGCGCACATGCTAATCTTTGCACCCTGTGATTGTCGGTCAGCAGCGGTTCCCTCGTGGGACGATGGCTTCCGTACCCCATAGCGAGGAGATGGTTTAGGATGGTGTGGCTGCTTACACGTTTTTGTGCACCAGCGTTAAATCGCCGAGGGATTTCTTGCACTGTGGCCCGTCTATCCGCTGTTACAATGCGAGCTAGCCGACGATAATCCCGCTCATCCACACGCTGTTGTCCACGGCAATTGGCCCCTGCACGGATGGTTTTACGGTATTCGATGTACTCACGGTGCACCCGTGATACAGTGGCTCGTGAAAATCCCAGTGCCTGCACAACTGCCGAGATGGTGTGACCCATTCGTCGGGCCCCGACAATTTGCCCACGATCAAATGCGCTAAGATCCTTCGTCTTACCCATACTACGTCTGACTCTTACTGATTCCCGTCGCATCACTCCTTATATTGTCGGATCGCTGCATACGCCATGTCGTTTCCGTTTACATGGCCGCCTACAGCGCCACATTTGCATAATGCCAGCTGTCTCTAATTCAATTGGCAGCCCCGGTGGCGCAGTGGTCTAAGCGATGGCCTCTATTCATTCGTCCGAACGGGGTCCGGGTTCGAATCCCGGTGAGGCATGGATGTTGTGTTTGTCTTACGGCACTGGCTCTCTCCCTTCCCTGGAACCAGTGACCCTAAATTAGGGACGGGCGACTGCTTATAGCCCATTGAGTTGCTCACGGTGGTCGTTAAACCTCCAATCAAAAAAAAAAAAATAATTCAATTGCTCTTCAGTGTATTTATGTGACGTTACAGTCGGGGCTTGCGGACCAACAAGGCTGGTAATTCAATGTTGCCGTTACTAGTCTACCCCTTACTGTTGAATAACTTTGAGAAAATTAACGTTTTCACATGTATGCGAACAAATTAGCAGAACTACGGGACGGAACAGTCGAACTTAGTTTGCTAAAAAAGCAGGCCAATGGTACAAAAGAATATATCGAAATAACTTCGTATTCGATATTTGTTTCAAGCAGATTCTTGTTGGGGAGAACGGCACTGCAACCAATCGAGACGCAAGAGATTATGGGGAAGCTTTTTTTTTTTTTTTTTTTATTGGAGGTTTAACGACCACCGTGAGCAACTCAATGGGCTATAAGCAGTCGCCCGTCCCTAATTTAGGGTCACTGGTTCCAGGGAAGAGAGAGAGCCAGTGCCGTAAGACAAACACAACATCCATGCCAGACCGGGATTCGAACCCGGACCACTTACGGACGAATGATCAGAGGCCAGCGCCTTAGACCACTGCGCCACCGGGGAGGCAGGGGAAGCTTTCCCACACATGGAAAGCTTCAAGCCGAAATTGAGACAACAGCTTTGTGTGTGTGTGTGTGTGTGTGTGTGTGTGTGTGTGTGTGTGTGAGATTGGGGGTTTAACGACGACCGTGAGCAATTCAGTGGGCTATAAGCAGTCGCCCGTCCCTAATTTAGGGCCACTGGTTCCAGGGAAGGAAGAGAGCCAGTGCTGTAAGCCAACCACATGACATCCATGCCTCTCCGGGACTCGTACCAGGACCCATCTTGGACGACTGCTCAGAAGCAACAAGTTTTCCAATTCTCTTTTTCACATTTCCCTAAGCACTAAAGTTACAATTACCTCCGATTTATAGTGGCATGGTAATTCGGGGAGTATGGGGAGTTACCGACGGCCGTGAGCAACTCGATTGGCTATAAAACAGTCGCCCGTCCCTAATTTAGGGTCACTGGTTCCAGGGAAGGGAGAGAGGCAGTGCCGTAAGACAAAGAGGGCATCCATGCCTCACCAGGACCCATTTCGGACGAATGCTAAGAAACCATCGCTTAGACCAATGCGCCACCAGGGCAAAAACTCCTTGTTAAGCAAGGTGAACGTAAACAAATTATTGTTGGTCCGCAAGTTCCGAACTTCCTCCTCATTTGCAATGCAAGGTGAATAAGGTTCGTTCTATGTATATTACCTGTGGTTGCACGCGTCATAACGGGCGGCAACAGCTGGGATAATAGCGAAATGTGTAATCTGTTGCTTTACCTTGTTTGGAAAACACCTGTATCTTCACAACGTAACTAAATCATAAAAAAACATGTTTTTTTTTATTTGCTTCCATTCTTCGTGCATCAGTTGATAAACTAGTACTTTTGCCTATCTTTGATCCTATGTACTGAAATTGTGCTTAGGATCAAGGCAGGTAGACGTATGTATTCTCCAATTCCCTGCTATTTTATCGTAACTTTACAAACACATGACGCCATACCGGCTATCAAATGGTCAGAGGTAAGGGCATCTGGATAATCGTAAGAGATGGGCAGGGCACGAACATTAGACATGGCATGAATGGTGCGGCTGTCCTTTTTCGAGCCACTGGTCCCTACCAGTATCTCGAAATTAGAGACAGAAGACTGACTGCCTAAGGTAAATAAAAAAGTAAAGGCAATTTAAAAATTACGCGATAACCGTAACTGATAGAAGCTGACGCAATATAATACGTTCACAATGGATTATGGGTAGTCCGAACACGCACAGCGCAGCCCTCTGCGGTTAGTTTAGTTCAGGGGTCGTCAGCCTTTTAATACCTACCGCCCACTTTTGTATCTTTGTTGATGGTCAAAATTCCTTACCGCCCACCAGTGCCGCAGTAACTCAGTTTAGCGTAAATACGAAGTAATTTTTAGAGGGGAACGTTTGTAAAAATATGTACTTAAATCTATTTTTTCATTTATACTTTATATGTGTTTATACAAAGATAATTTCAATTTAATAAATTTCTGCATTTCCATCGATACAGCACCTACTAGTGCGGGAGCTGCTTAAATTGAAGTATGATTCTACAAGATATGAGGTAGGGAAAGGTATCAATAAATTAAATATCATTTTCCACATATTTCGATATAACGCAGGCATTTTTTTATTTTGCCAGAGTTTTTGGTATCCGCCACTATCGAAATTATATTTGCTCTCTTCATCGCATTTAAGTTACAATAGTTCTTCTTGGCAAGTTATATCAACCTCAGCAAAATTTGCAGGAAAAGGATTTATCATCCAGTCATACACCTTCAAGTTCAAAATATCTTTAAATCGTTTTTCCATATCCAGTTTAAGTTCGTTGAGGTGGCTACTGAACCTTTCAATCTCCTCTGGAGTTAAGTCATTTATACATGACAGTTGAAGAAACTGATGAATTTCTCTCTTCAAAAGATTGTGACAGAGAAGATCAAGTTTTCGGTAAATAATGACACAATATTTTTGCAACTGATAAGAGTTATTTGGGCTCCTCGAGGCTGCAAATTAATTTCATTAAATCTCTTGAAAATGCCTGCCAAATAAAAGACATCATTCTTTACTGTTTTTAGTTGCTGACAGAAACCAGCCTCATTATTATTTTCAAAAAACTGTATGGCACTATCATATAATGCTGCAAAACGAGACACAACAATGGACAAAAACCCCCACCGCCCGCAACGTGCAACAACGAACAAAAACCCTCACCGCCCGCAACGTGCAACAACGAACAAAAACCCTCACCGCCTACCATGACCGCTTGAATCGCGCACTAGTGGGCGGTAGGGACCAGTTTAACGACCACTGGTCTAGTTGAAGCCAAGATCAAATAAACGTAGACGCTCCGCTGCGGGATTGCACCATTGTTGAACAACGCGCCGTAGTGAGATTTCTTTGGGGAGGGAGTGAAACCTGCTGAAATTCACCGAAGGATGTTGGCTCAGTACTGAAGTTCAAACAGCATGACTCAAAGAAAAGTTCATAAATGAGTAGAAAGGTTTAAAATGAGGGAAGAACAAGTTTAACAGACGAAGCTTGATCTGGTCGGCCATCAATATCACGCACACAAATCCAAATCGACTGGGCGAATGGCTTAATCAGAGAAGACCGGCGTATTACGCTGTCCGCGGTTGCTGCACATTTGGATATTAGCAATGGATCCGCACATGCCATAGTGCATGATGACTTGTGGTATCGCAAAGTTTGTGCAAGAAGGTACCCAAACAGCTTACTGATCTGCACAAGCAGCAGCGCCTGGAGATTGCGACCCGATTCCTTGAAACGTTATGAAGAAGATCCCGGTGTTTTGGAGCGGATCGTCACCGGCGGTGAGACATGGGCTCATCACTGTGAACCGGAAAGCAAGAGACAAAACATGCAGTGAAAACACCCGTCTTCTCCACTAAAGAAAAAATTCAAACGTCAGCCCACGGCCAAAAAGAAAATCATTTTGACCTTCATTTGGGACATGAAGGGTCTAATTCTGGCTCATTTTGGGGAACACGGACATAGAGTGACCAGTGCGACGTACTGTGCTATGCTTAGAGAGAAACTGAAACCTCCAATTCGCAGAGAAAGAAAAGGAATGCTGTTAAAAACAGCCTTGATGCATCATAACAATGCGCGTACCCATGTAGCTGCCGCAGCGGTGGAGGCAATGCAACAACTGCTGTTTGAACGTCTTCCACATCCCCCTTACAGCCCTGATCCAGCGACATGCGATTACCATGTCTTCGATTCACTTAAAGAGGCTCCATGCGGTCGAAGGCTCACCTCTGATGATGAGAGTAAGGTAGCGGTGCAGTTCTGGATTTTGGGGCAGCCGAAAAGCTTCTCTCAAAGAATAAAGAAGCTAGTGTAATGATACAAAAAAACAAAAAGTACATCGACCTGCACGGGGACTATGTGTAGAAGTGATATAACTGTTATACTCATTTGCCCACAGTTACCAGTATTAAAGTGTATGTTGCCTTTACTTTTTGATTCTCCCTCGTATCTACCATCTCTCCACGAACCACAACCTTAGTTTTACTTATATTTAGAAATATTCCATTATGTCCACTTGCTATACAAACTGTACTTAGTTCTTTTCAAACGTTTTGCGAAAATAGAGAATTAAGGTCGTGTTACTAGTATACTCTTTATCTCCTTCCACCGATTTTGATACAACTGACAGTATTTTCCAGCTCTTTAGCGAATGACATTGACAGAATACAGTGCGAGAACATATAGGGATGAACTACAATCTTGTCGAAGTGACGTTACAATTTTTCCGAGAAAAATGTGATGTTTAGAAAACTTAATTAAAGAAGAATATGCTATATTTTGTAAATACATTATTCTTCACGCTAAAATTGCGGAAGCATAATAAAATTGCCTAAAAACAGAAGTCCGAGATACTTTCAGCATATAGGTCACGCATATTGTACATTTCCTAAAGGCTAATGAAGTATCGTTTCCGTCATATATACCTCTGGGTAAAAAAATATTTAAATATTGTGCGTAGAAAAATGCTTAAATATTACAGCTCAAAGCACCTAAATCAGCGGGAGGATGGTAAATCAAATATTTTAATACTTTAATTTTTCCCAAATTAAATGATTTTTAGTCATCTACTAACATTTTGCCTACATTTAGTTTGACGTCAGCACTTTTGTATTAAAAAAATCATGTTAAATTCATGAGATCTAATTCTCAAGGACACTTTTTTCACACTTAGAAAATAAAATTTTCTCCGTTAGATAACTATTAAGTGTGAAACTGAACTTTTTGATTGGGCGATGGAAGGTACTGACTGGAAGTTTCGACTAAGAAAATGGCCGTATAATGAAACGCACTCAGAGGTCCGAGACAGTACCGACAAAGAGAAATCGCAAGAGTCGAAAAGCAACGTTGAAGCTTTTTAAAATCAAAATTTCTTATCCTGAGCTGCTTGCTGAAAATATGAGGGCTTTTTTCAGTGAACTCAGGGGACGAAAGAAAAGAAGGTATCCGAAACGAACCCTTAATCCTAGTGGCATCACCGGCCAGTTTCCTGTCCTTCAGTTCTTAATATCCCTCTTGCTATTAGACCAGAAAGTATGTGGTCAATCCATCAGAGCTGCGTCTTCTCTTGTCATCCTGGAAACGATCTCGGGGGAGCCTGCAATCTTTTTGGGACCAAGTGATCAATATTTCACGGCTTCCTATACGCAACCGCTCAAATTTATCATTTTCTTCCAAAACGCAGAGTAAGATAAAGCAGATGCCAGATTCCTATCGACAAAGTGTCTTCACAGAAAGCCAACCGCCACCGATTGCATTGGGGATTTGGGGATATATTTTTTCTCTCTTCTTTTATTCGTTCCCCAACTCCCCGGACTAAAACCTCTGATGCATACACCCCTTAACACCACCTGTAACAGTTTTCCTTGCTGGTAATTTTTCTTCCACCTTTGTCGTCAAAAAACTTGGGTCCTTATGGTGATGTTGATGATGATGATGGTACGTTACCGCAGAGTACTTTGGCATATTTGAATGTTAAGCAGGAAAAGCTATAACTCTTCTATGCGAAACATTACATTGATGCTTCGCTTCCAAGGTGAGATCAAATATAAATTGAAACGATCCAAGAAATTGCACCCCGGGTTTTTAAATTATGCTAACTTCCGAAGTTGTCTATTTGAAAATGTCACTGATTAGACAAAGCACAAAAAATAAATAGCGAGGAAAAAAAAATTATATAAATGAGCGGTAGAGGTAAATTAGACATTTTTCTGGAAATGTGCGCTCGAATTCTTTGACTCTCGGGTGGATACTAGCCAAAGGTTTAAGCAAAAATGTCGGCAATGAACATCATTAAAAAGAATAGTAATATTTCTTTATGCATTGTGCAAAACGGAAGTAGCGAAATATACTCCATTATTTAGAAATATTCCAGGACAAAAAATGTCGTGAAACATTATATGTGCTGATTGGACAATAATATTTCAGGGAAATTTTGTCACCGTGCATGCGGAAAAGAACGAACGCTGACATATGCTGCAACTGATTGAAATGATATTTCAATGTAAAAACTATTTTTGAAGAATATTGAGCACGACAAAATCTACGCAAAACACTGAAATTTATTATTACACTGCAAAAAATAAGTGGTGGGAATTCACAGAAAATTCCTGAAAATAGCATGAAGGTAGGTGTCCGTCTTTTAACGAAATTTCCGTGGGTTTTTTTTCCTAACTTCAGTATTTTGGCAGAATTTATTTCCATAGTCAGTAATTCCGTTTAATTTTCAGAAAAATCCATTTCGTTTTTTTCCGTATTTTCAGTGAAATTTCGCAAAATCTTCTATAACATGGTCTTTCCCGTTCCTTCCTTTCCCGGCGCTCTAAGTTACCGAGCGTTTCATTACTCGTCTCTGGTTGAATTTGAACCAGCGATCATCTGAACGGAATAGCGTGTTTCACCACTGAGCTGTAAGTTCATTTTATTTTCTGTTGGAGCTTATTATTTTTCTGAATACGTTTGTAATAATTTTATTTTTTCTGTAGGAGGACATATTACAAATTACGTATTTTTTTCATCAAGATTTTTCAAAGTGACAGAACGTTTTGTAACTCGAGATCTTTTTAAACTGACAATGATTTTGCATTATCTTTAATAAAGGTCAAATGTACTACTTTATAGTATTATTTCATAAAACTACGAAATATGAAATTTACTATAATAGTTTCACAAATGCTGTCTGCGTACGATAAGTAAAATCATTAAAACTTTGCAGAATAAAACCAAATTTATTTACAAATCTTCAGGCTCACTTAACCTGAAGATGGGGCCATGATTGTCCCGAAAGTTCTTGCTTTTAAATTATTTTAATTTGTAAATAAATTTGGTTTTATTCTGCAAAGTTTTAATGATTTTACTTATCGTACGCAGACAGCATTTGTGAAACTATTATACTTTGCCTTACGAACAACCACTTGTGTCTTCTATAAAATTTACTCCTGACAGGTGTAATAGCTTAACAAGCTGATACATAGACATAATGCAATCAATGTAATATTTAATCAAACCTCAAATATTCCCCCTTCCCCGGTAGCGCAGTGGTCTAAGCGGTGGCTTCTGATGCTTCGTCAGAAATTGGTCCGATTTTGAATCCCGGTGAGGCATGGATGTTGTGTTTGTCCTACGGCACTGGCTCTCTCCCTTCCCTGGAGCCAATGACTCTAAATTAGGGATGAGCGACTGCTTATAGCCACTGAGTTGCTCACGGTGGTCGTTAAACTTCCAATGAAAAAAAAGTATTCCAGCGAACGTTCCTATTACCACAATTTTTCCGTCACATGGACATGCACAAAGTGAGAACAGAATTTTCCGTTAAGGCGCGAAAGGAATTGCGGAAAAGATTCTGAACATTCAGAATTTTCCTGGCGTATGAAAATTTTCCCCCTCATTTCACGAAAAAAGTTGTATGAGAAATATGCTTCGTTAATTTACTAAAGAAATCACGGAAATGGCTCGTGAATTTCATATATTATTTTACAGTGTACTGTATTCAGGTCATTTTAAGAACACGGGTTCTTAAACTCTCTAAATGGTCTGTCTGTTTTACAGATTCTGGTCATAAAGTTCGAAGGCTTTATCATCAGGAATTTAGTATGTACTCCAGCATGAGAGGACGACACCATTTTCGAATTTTTTCCCAAACTAAGGGAAAACTTAGCTCCAGTTTGTTTCCATCTTTTGATTTCTGTAGCAAATTGTTATCTAAAATGTTGAACTGACTGCGTACGTTTCCCTACATAGACACACTATGAGGATGATCCAATACATTCGGCAGGCAGTATACATTAGAGATGAGTTCGGGCTCAATTTTAGGAGCCCAGGCCCGGCCCGCTTTCTTTGATTACATGTGTTTGCTAAGTCCGGGCCCGCTCGGGCCCGGATTCTTGGAAAAGTTTGCTTATCAAGGCTTGCATTTATGCATTATACACTGGCCAAAGATATGGCCCAAGCAAGGATTAGTTTAAAAATCATTAGTTTAAAAAGTTTAGTTCAGTTAATCCACATCACAAATTTAATATGTTTTTAGAAATACTACGCATAAAGCCAAATGTTCTAAAATGTGGATTTGCAAATAAATAAATAATCAACGTGCCTTTCGACCGTATCAGGGAAATCAATAATTTTGGTAAAAGCTGAAGAAACGAAAATCGTTTAGAAACAAAAAATTCCATTCGTTATTTCTTTTTGATTTCTAAATTTACTTTTATTTTGAATAAATTGCATTATAAAACGTACAACGCCGTACAGACAGTTACAAGTGTTTGAAATTTTGACTCTAGAAAACTAATCTTTGCAATATAATTTACACATATGCTAATTGCTAAAGGTAGTTTAGAGTGATGTAGTAGAATATAAAAAAAAGCATGTAGGGAAATTTCCAAAATCAAAAAAAAAAAAAGAACGTAAAAGCATTCCAGACCAGATTATTCTGCATTTTGTAACATTAACAAAGCTTTGCATTTAAAAGTATAATAATCACAATATTATCATATGTGTGAGCAGTTTCCAGATCAAGTTCATCATGAAAAGAGAGAGAGAGAGAGAGAATTGCATCTAATGCCTCAGCGCTTCAACTTGATCTTCTTTTCTCTAAAACTCGACCTGCTGCACTAAAAACCAACGTCACCCCAAAAATCGCAGTAGTGAAGAAATTAAATAAAAAAGGAACAATACTTCTAACTGCACAATTTTGGAAATTAATACATCATTTTAAAGATAAGATTCTTGATTTTTAATAAAATACAAAAAATGGGAATGTGATTTTTTCCCAGTCTTTCGATACCAGACCTCCTAAACTAATCCTTGCTTGGGTCATAGCTTTAGACAATGCATAATGCAAGTCTTGCTAAGCAATATTTGTCTTGCAATGGCAGCTAGGTTAGGAAATTGAAAATCCTTCCACCATGGTAACAAATCCACAATGAAATTCAACACGTGTAATTCAACCGGGCTCGGAATTACACGTGTTGAATTAATTACAGTAATGAAATTCAAGACGTGTAATTCCGAGCCCAGGCCCGGGTTTTTCGGTAGTTAATGAATTCTGAGCCCGTCCGAGTCCGGGTCCTAGCTCATCTCTAGTATGCATCTTGTTACAAGGGCGGAAACATTTTAAAGAGACACAACATTTAAAATGAAATCGGGACAACTAATTCTTGGTAATTTTTACCAGTTAAAGTATGTTAGAATTTGAATTCCGGCAACATGCGTTACAAAAGGGTGAATAAACAAATTAAAATGATTTTTACCTAATTTTATTAAAAACACTGGGGAAGAAAATTTTTGGAATAAACCTGTTACTTTTTAAAGAACACCTAATGAAAAGGTTAATGATTCTCCCAATAGTTTATTTTAAACGTATTTCTCACAGGGCTATTTTAAATTACTGAATTGCAACGGTAGAATTTCTTGTTGTAAATGCAGCACAGAGTTCTTCACCCGAATGCAATATCTTCCTCCCCACTCAGATTTAAAAATTATGCTTTCTTCTCCACTTTTCTCGCGCGACATGGAAATTGAAAGTTACCTTTTTTATCCTTTACTGTGAATCCAGAAAACATGAAGTTAATTTGCAAGATAATATCCCTTCTATATAATTCAAGACAACACGCTTGTGATATTGATTAAGAATAAATTATCAACTTTTATTCACGATTAAAAGCTTTATTAGCATCGACTATAGTTTCGCAGAGCTTCTGGCTCGGCTTCATCAGGACGAATGGAGCGTAAACATTCAAATCATTGTGACATCATCAGAGTTCTGACGGTCACGGTTTTTGGTGAGTTGTTTCCACGCGCTTGAAAGAAATGGAGTCGACGTCATGTCGTTGACAAGCAGTAAAGAGTTCCTTAAGAAGCTTAATGTATTAGAAGCTTTTCACATATACCGGAACTCTTCACTGCTTGTCAACGACATGACGTCGACTCCATTTCTTTCAAGCGCGTGGAAACAACTCACCAAAAACCGTGACCGTCAGAACTCTGATGATGTCACAATGATTTGAATGTTTACGCTCCATTCGTCCTGATGAACCCGAGCCAGAAGCTCTGCGAAACTATAGTCGATGCTAATAAGGTTTTTAATTGTGAATAAACGTTGATAATTTATTCTTAATATCCTTTCTCTTGGCGTAAATAAAGGGCATGGTATAAAAACATGGTCTTGGACTACAACAAATATTTTGTTCCGGTCCGTCTCAAGACGAGAAGTTTCGTCTAATGAGCCAAGTATTCTGTTGTTTTACCTCTCTGTGATTTTTACTCTTCTTGTTTTCATTGGTAATACACAACGAAAAAGAGGTTCATATCAGAAACGAAAAGGGGAATAGATGGAGAAGCCGATTCATGCCGCCGCGGTTGCTGAATGGTCAGAGACGCGGGCTTTTGGTAAATCGCCCAAACTGAACCTGTGTTCGAGTCCTTAATGAGGCGTGAGTGGCGCATTTGTCTTATGGCGCTCGTTCTGCCATTTCTTGAAAGCAGAGATCCCCAAAGTAGAAAAGAGCATGTACTACCATGTACTTGCGCCCTCTAGTGGCAAAAATATAAAGTGAGAAAAATGTGAAGCTATATGCAAAATGTTTTACACCCTGAACGCTATTCGACGTTAAAAGGATTCACAAATCGGTATTTTAGAAGCAGACATATCAGGAAAAATACTATTGGCATTTACGTCCTCTAGCAGAAAAACATATGTTATTTGATAAAGAAACTGTACTCAAGATAATCTTCACGGTAACAGTATCGAAATGATAAAAAAAGGGGCTTCAGTTGGAATTTTTGAGCCGCTGGTATGTGAAATGTATTTTGAATACTGTAGTATCTGCATTCTTATGTGTAATGAAGATGTACTTTGAATCCTTTCCGACATCGAAATAATTTTTCAAAGCAGTTGTTAAGGAAAAGAAAAAGTTAGCGAAAAAGAGAATGAACTTAGCCCCCTTGTGGAAGAACTGCTTATTATTTAAAGCACACAATATGAGCAGTATACTTCTCAGTGAATAGAACCAGCTACAAAAACAACATAAAAAAACCAAAAAAAAAAAAAACCATAAGATTTTTAGAACCGGTTGAATATCCAGAAGTACAAAGAGCTACTTACGCTCGCTAGTGGCCGATCTGTGCATTGCAAAAAACTACAAACTGCAAAACAAACGTTCCTCGTAGTGGGAGACATCTGACGTAAGAGGAATTTGGAAATTGAACACTTAAAGGAAGAAATATCGAGGTTTTTGTTCGTTTACAAAGCACCATCTACAGAATTAAAAAAAATAAATTAACCAAAAATATTCTTCATACTGAAGGATGTTCTTCCAAGAAAGAGTTTTCCCTAGGGATTTTTAGAATCGAATTACTTCTTCAAGTAGAGCCATACGCTGACGCCTTTTGGCGGTAGAACTGTAAAATTTGAATAAGTGGAAACTATGCACAAACTGGATGAAGAAAGATTTTTTAAAACATAAGTACACTGGCAGCAGAGACAGCAATAAAATGTATTTCCTTATACGCCCTCTACCAAAGAAATAGTACATACATACATATCACTAAGCTGTTCTCTGATATTCAGAGGTTAGCTCCACAAAGAAATACAAACTACCAGATAATTTTTACTTACTGTTGCCGAATCAAACTTCTCCATTTTACAGCGATCATGACATACAACTCGGGCTTCACTCACATCCATCACACGCCGTACACAAGATCTTCTATACTTCATACTCATAATCTTTTTCTCATGCAGACACTCCTGAATCTGATCCTCCTATGACTTCCTTGGCCTTCCTCTATCGTTCCTTCCTGCCACTTGGGCTAAAAGATTTTCTTAGTAAGCATCTCATCATTCAGTTTTTCAACATGACCAAACCAGCGAAGCATATTAGTCTTCACCTTGCAAACAACATTTTGCCTCACATTACACAACTGCAACACATCTTCATTCCTCACACAATTCAGAACGCGTCTTGCCACAAACCCCCGTAAGTAACGCATTTCTCCAGCACACAAACGACTCCTATGTTTCTTTTGTAGCACACATGTTTCACTGCCATACATCAGAGTAGGAACAATTACACTTTCATACACAGCCATGCGGGACTCTCATGAAAACCCATCATCCCTGTGAAAACCTCCCAAAGCAGCCATGACTTTCAATGAAGAATTCACACGCCTACTAATTTCACCATCCATTTTGTTCTCTCTGTCAAACATGCTACCTAAATACACAAACTCATTCACCTGGTCAATCCCTGTGCCATTTACACATATACTACATTCAGTACTACCAGTTCCTATCTAAAAATCCATGACTTTGGGGTTTCCTTATTTATACTCAGTTTGAATTTCATGCAAACTTCGTACATCCGAGACAACATACACTGCAACTCACTTTTGCTCTCTGACAACAGGACAGTGTCATCAGCATACAGCAATCTGCACACACGGATGTCACCAAGATATAAACAAGTATTATCATTTTGGCATCGCGCATCATGCACGCATCCATAAGTATATTAAACAGTCATGGTGACATTACACAACCTTGTCTGATTCCTACACCAATAGAAAACCATTTAGATAAAACACCATTCACTCGTATACAAGCTCTACTGTGAGCATACATGATGGTTTTTACACTGTAAAATAAATTCCCAGTAACACCATATTCATTCAATACCTTCCACAAAAGTGCCCTATCTACTCGGTCGTAAGCTTTCTCTAAATCTATGAAGGCAGCAAAAACTTTCTTACGAACAGCCAGATTACTTTTCAAGCATCATGTATAATGCAAACATTTGGTGAGTACAGCTTCTACCAGGCATAAAACCACTCTGAATTGATTGAGGTGTAAATGTGCCTCGTAACTCGACAAGATCTCCCATGGCCACGCATCGTCCACTTCCGTTCTAGCAAGGAAGGTCAATGCAAAGGTCAGTCGGGTGTCCTTGTCACCGTCAACCAACTGTTGGGTGTATCTGATCTTGTATAGGGAAAAATGCAACACCTTTCTCAGTACCTTCCACACAGTGGTGTAGTGCACATCTCGCTTCCGTGACACTGCGCGTGCACCACTGGAACCTGGTACATTATCCATGGAGCAATCCACAAGCGCCGTGGCGATAGCTATAGGTTTGCATCCTCGCCCTGGTTGAACACGTAGACTTCCAGTTACCTCGAAACGAGCAATCATTCTTCTTAGAGCACATGGAGTCAATGAACCTCGGCGAAAATGTTTACGACGTCGTAATTCTCGAAGCCCATCGTCAGCATTGCTCGCGTTTTCATAAAACAGCTTCCCAAGAAGAGCGCGTTCCGACAATGCTCGGGTTTTCATAAAACAGCTTCGCAAGAAGAGCGCGTTCCACCCATTGCGGTTGATGGAATACGAATGGCATTCACCATGTCTAGGACAGTTGTATACCCAGGAGTCGTCCGTAACGCGTGTGCATTATACAAATGATGCGCTTTCTTGTAGCTCGTAGCGCCAGAAGGGCTCATTTCCTTCGTAGATCCGAAAATTGTCTATAGTATCGCAGCTTCCAGCACCAGAAATCCCCTGGTGGTGACTTTTGGAACTTTTTTTTTTTTTTTTGCGGAAATCTCTTTCGCATGTCCTGAATTGTCAGCATACCAAATTTGGTTGCATTTGGGCTGCTAGATATCTCTCCAGAGAGCGTTAAATAGGGATACTTTAATTATGATCATCCGGTAGTTGCAAACAGAAATACACGCTAAAGCCACCTACCCTTAGAACCGTGCATAATGATAATATCATATAGTGCTGTGCGTATATGCAAAATGTTGCCCGAAGTGAATGGTATCGGAAGTTAAAATAATTTTTCAAATCTGAATTCTAGAAGCAGAGATATCGCAAAAAGTGGAATACACATTTGCACCCTTAGTGGGTAAATTTTTATTATGTTGGAAAGGAAATAATGTTGTCGGGGTGATAGGCATCAGACTGAAAAGGTATTTTGTGTTTTTACACGCGGTCATACAACTGTAAATATGTTGTTAGCAGAAATACACACTAACTCCTCTTTGAGCACAAATTTTGGGTAAAAAAAATTTAAAAATTACATGCGAAACATTCTTCACTGTGAAAGCTGTCGGACACCAAAAGATGTTTTCATGTCTGACTATTAAACGCAGATTCATCGAGGAAAGTATACACACACCGAGTGATCACTAAATTATGACCACCCCTATCAAAAGTGGATGCGGCTGGTTGACCACGTGATTTCCGAGAGGGCGCGATTAGTCGACCGTCGTAGCATATATAAGGTGTGAGTGGAGCAGCAGGTAGTAAAATTCGGAGAGTGATAGGTAAACGGAAGGATTTATTGGACTTTGAGAAAGAACAGATTGTGGGAGCTTGGAGAGCGGCTGCCTCGATTTCCCAAACGGCTGAACTGGTGGGTTCAGAGATATCTTGTCCACGGGCGTACTGCCGGAAGGGTATACAGATAAAATAAAAACATACCTTTCTCGCAAAAGACGAGCTAAATTGCAAAACCAGTTTAATCAATTTCTAGACACGTAGAAGGAAAATTGTGTACTAAGTAAATTAAAAAAATATGGTAAATCTTGCTATTGCTTTCTTCTATCGATGCCAAAAACACTTCTTATAATAAACGATAATATTAGGTGTTTCAGGAAGTAAGTGCACACTTTAAAATTACCATAATTCCTGTAATAACAAAGCAATGATCACAATATTTTATGGTAATTATTACTACTTCCCTTCATTAACAGTTATACGGTTCCATACTATAGACAGTTCACTAACACCATTAAAAGTACCAGTGTCATTACTAAGTGTGTGGAAAATGTATGTAGTTCGGAGATCCAAATCCAGTTTATCGTTGTAGCGAGTACCAGACACTTCCCTTTTCAAATGGTCAAAGCAGATGAACTCACAAGGTTAATATTCGATGAACGCAGTGGGCGGGGCAGCTCCACCACAGTTCTTCAACGAACACCCGAACAATCCGCTCCTTTGGCGGCCGTGCGTTGTTACGTACGAGAACAGATCGCTGTCACATGTTGTCGCGGTGCCCATGCCGGGATAATCTCTTCGAGAAACAACTTATATCTCTCCGATGCATGGTGATGTTCACATCACGCGTTTTTCAAAAAACCACACCGCGAACATCCACGCAAACAGTAAGATTTTATGCTCATGCAACTCTGCTTGGGGTAAAAGGGCCGCTGAAGCCCCCGGTGGTTCTACCCAGGACAGTAACTGATGTTCCCTGAGTGCAAAAAATTCCACTAAACTTTCATGTAATGAGAAGAACCTTGTGAACATCCTACAACTGCGACTATACCACGCAAGGTTACTCCATGCAATTTTATTGCGGAATTCTTTCCGTGTCCTGGTCAGTGTGTGCGATATCCTTGGCGCTAGTTTGTTCATTTGACCTAAATCTTTAAACCGTTGTGTGAGGGATATCCAGCTGTGTGGAGAGGACATTCACACTCACTCTACAACACTGCTCTAAGACCTCTTAGATGCGTCGCTTGGCTACTTGTCTGGAAGTCGAAATCGGTCGACATCATCTTGGAGCATCTTTGGGTAATGTCCTGCCTTCTTTATATCTTTTAATCCAATTGCACACCGCCGTTCTGTTGTGGGCATTTTAACCTACTGCTTTCCGCAGAAAACTTTGTGCCACGCTCTCTGAATACTGTAATAAAATAGAAAACTTCAAAAAAATGCCCTGTTCTTTTACTGTCACTGGCTGTTTTAGTTGCTCCAACGTTATTAAAACTTCTACTAAACCATAGGTAAGCATGAACTGAGTCTGAGGTACGCACTACGCAACCGTCATATATTGCCAATGTTGCCACTTCAGGTTCCTGAAATGTTAGCCAAAGAAAGTGTTCGATTACTTCCCGAACAAACCAATGCAATTTATAAGTTTTAGCGTGTCTGTCAATTCGTCTCTGAATACCGTACCTCTGTACCAATTAGCCCGATTTGAAAACTTCTTCCGTTGGGAAACATGAAATGTTAGATCGAAGATGTTAGATTTTGCCTGTGACACTTTCTTGAAGAAACCCCAAGCTTCTTTCCCCAGCGTCTACCTAATTTTCCCTTCCTCAGATGCTGTCCTGCAGGGACCGCTGCTTGTGAACTCAACCCCCTTCCTGGGCGAGTTCCTTCAGGGGCTTCAGATGGTGACGAGGCACAAAAGCTTGAACCAGCCTCTCTCCTTTGATGATTTCTGCGCGTGTGTTTTTGGTGTATACCACATATGCTAACAAGTGATATGAAGTGGGGAAAGTAGAAAGAAATAAACACAGGGAAAAGACAAAGAATTCTCAGTAATAAAGTGACAAATATTTGTCTTCAAATCCGTACATTTGATTTAACAAACGGTTCGGACAAACCGTGAAGATTTTAAAAAACGGCTCGCCCGAACCGGACCGAAATGGCTACATATCACCCCTAGTCAATATCTGTCACTATGATACATATTTGCATACATTTCATTCCTTTCATGATACACAGTTTTTCCGCTAGGAGCGTAAATATTTATTTCTGTTTGAAACCATATCTGCTCTTTTAAAAGTTGCCCTATGCAATTTCTTTCTCACGGCAGATAACTTTCTTAATGACGAACATTTTGCATGCATTTTCTACTTTCAGCCTTCCTATTAGGGGACTGATTCACAACCTAATTCACAAACCTTCTAAACGACCAATCGAAAAACTTACTTTTTGCATTGGACTTTATCCTTATCACGAATTTTCTCTCAAGAAGACGTAAATATCAATTTATCTCGCCATCTTCGCTTCTAAACGTCAGATTGCAAAAATTCGGTTCGCGATTAACTCTTTTTTGATCGAGTGACTTTCCGTAAGCCTGAAATTTTGAGTGTGTTATGTGCCTTTCATCATGTGTAACGTTTTCACTTGGTGGCACAAATGTGCTTCACTATTTAAGATTATTGCTTCTATATTCAAATTATGCTTAAAACATTTTCTGACTGGTAACTTTTAATATAACTAGCATTTCTTATAGTCTTTCCCACCCTTCATGAGGGCAGTTATTACGCCAGATTAAAAAACAAATTCTAGTCAACTGTGGTAACCACACTAAGGCTTGGCATTCATTTTTTTTATTTCAGGCTTAACGACTACCGTCAGCAACTCAATGAGCTATACGCAGTTGCCCGTCCCTAATGTAGGGCCACTGGTTCCACGAAAGAGAGAGAGAGAGCCAGTGCTGTAAGACAAACACAACATCCATGCCTCACCGGGATTCGAACCCGCACCCCTTTCGGACGAATGAACAGAAGCCATCGCTTAGACCACTGTGCCACCGGGACGGCCATTCATTTTCCAGCTTTGTTGATATGAAAACGTTCTTGTTAGGGCGAGTAAAATCCGATCCATAATTGTCTTTCCGCTGTAACTTAGTCTTTACGTCAGTAATCACGTTATGTGTGTTAAAGTCAATGTAATATTAGAAAGTACCGTGACGTGCCTGCCCCACAGGACGCACATGAGATAAAGGCAGATAGCAGCGAGAGCATACGTCCGCGTAGCTCAGTTGGGAGAGCGACTTACTCCGGAGTGAGGGGACTCGGATGCCCGGCCGGCGTGGACAAAAATGACGAAAAAATTTACTTCGTCATATAGGCGCCCAAACTTCAAGAATGACCTGGCCGTTAAAGTTCTCGCAAAGGTGTGATATTCTTCCCACACCGCGAGACATGAAAAATCCCTTCTTCACACACACACACACACACACACACACACACACACACACACACACACACACACTTTTTCGAAAAAAAAATGCGTGTGATGTTACGTTCTACACACCAAATTGACTGGGAGTTCTCAAATGTACGTTCTTCAGCGGATGACTGCCTACAGTGACACATGGTCCCGGCTGACCGGTGGGCCATGCCCCGGCCCTCTTTCGGGCGGGGGGGGGGATGTGACGTGCCTGCCCCGCAGGACGCACATGAGATAAAGGCAGATAGCAGCGAGAGCATAAGTCCGGTTAGCTCAGTTGGGAGAGCGACTTACTCCGGAGTGAGGGGACCCGACTTCGATGCCCGGCGTGGACAAACATGACGGAGAAATTTACTTCGTCATAGTACCCATACGCATTACAAGAAAAAGGTCAATTGTAGTACTTACAAATACGTTTATTTTCCTTGCATGGTTTGTACTACGCGCTCACATCCGGTTTATTGGCGTACTCAATACAGTATTAGTGATTTAACATCCAATAGCAGTATAACACCACGTCTATCATCAATAACATCAATGCCCCCTAATAACCGCTGCATTGCCTTTTTATCTATCATTTGTATCCGGCCACACATACGTCACTCTTGTTCCGACCTCAGTGTGTTGCCAACATCATTCTCGTTTGAGAGAAAAGACATAACTTTAAGGTTTGAAAATGTCTAAGAGAACGAACTCAAATTTACATAGAAACAGAAACTCAAAAGGAAAGTTAAAATAGAATATATGTTACAATTTGACCGTTTTGACAAAAGACGTGTTCGTTACACGAGATCATTCAGTGTGAATTTTTTTCATTTTATTTGCCAAAATGTCGCTGTTTCCCAAAGAAGGATCGATAGAAATCTTGGATCAGATAAAACGAAAACATGCCGAAGATTTTCATTAAATTTCGAAGTTTTTTTTTTATGCACAGCTTCCTCGCAGGGTGGCAAATATCATTTCTTTTTACTTTGACATTTTACTTCCTGGAAGATAGATGGGAGAATTTCTTTCATGGCTGAACAAACGTTATCATGAATAAGGTTTTTAAAATTTTTCTTAAGTAGAATTACACTTTTAAATAACTTTATGTAAAGAAATGATGAGGAATCTTGGTCATACGTACTTATTTTTCAACGGTAACTTTTCTTTCAGCCAATCTTTAAGATAGAAATTTTTATTGAAAGGAAAACAACTACTTATTTTTTCACCAGACGGTTACCCTTATCTGCAAAATTTTCACCTGGACGGTGTCTCAATGAGCGGAATAACGACTGCTTGACTTCACGGAGAATGATTATTTTCCGCTGAGTTTACTCTTCGACGATTTTTAAAACTCCGTGAAAATTTCTTTTAGACTTTCTATGCGGTAGGGATTTTACTTTTGCTGCGAAAGAACTGACTGCCAACCAAATATGAAGAGAAAAAAGCCTTATTATCTTTTCGAGATTGATGTCGTTAGTAAATATTAGGTAGAATAGGATTTTTTTTTACGCTAAAAACACACACACACGCAAAAGAAAGGTTCAGTTTACGTCCTCGGCAGAATTTTCACACCGAAAGTTTTTACTGTCATAACAATCACTCACTTTTTCCTCAAAACCGTTGTTATTGTCAGCCGTCCTATCACTCGGATTGTTTTTTTAAAGATAGAAAAAAATTTAGTTTCTTTAATTTTTCCCCAGGAGGTTAATTTATTTTTTTTAATTCTGTAGATGGTGCTTTGTAAACGAACAAAAAAAATGCAAACAACGCTTTTAATTTTTACCCCACGGTAGTAGTGCTGAGCCTATCTTTCACAGGCAGATATTTTTGATACGTGATTGAGAAACCTGTAGTTTTTGTCGTCTTACCGGACGAGCCTGATCATCAGCTGATTTCTCACTTTGCATGATTTTTAAAGGGTTGTGTTCCAAAAGTGAAAGGAAAACATGCTAAAAATGGCACAAATATATTTTAAAATATGGAGAAAACGCTCTTGTTTAGATGCGAAATTATTAAAATTTTGGCAACACCAGTAGCGCTTAAGATGACCATGGCAGGTGAATGACTTCAGCTGCTACATATTGAAAGAGACTCAACCCTTGCAGTTCGGTAATGTAATAAAACCCCTTGAACTAAAAACATGTAAGAGATGCAGCATAAAATCGAGAGGAAAGAAATGATTTGATAATACATTCAGAAGAAGAAACGAATGTGGATGGAATTTGTATTCTTCATGTGAGCTTATTGAAGCAACAAAGAGTGTTTGATGTTATGAAGGAGGCACTTAATGTCCAGTGTCTGGATGTCAGCTTCATCAATTAACATATTGAGAGATGTGGGTAACAGTGCACCTCCTGGTGCTCTTACGCCAGCCACATAATTGATTCTTTAATTAATTGCACGGGCATGCCGTGTGCCCTCGCCGCTTCTGATTTTGTCTTTGCGAGAAGCAAAGATTTGTCCGAGGCCATGATCGATTTTTAAGCAGCGTAATTGAAGCGAACGGACAGGTAAGACATGCTGAAAAGGTGAACGTAATTGGAAATTTCGTTCCAGCTGCAACGGCTTTCGGAGGCACAGTTGAACATCGTTAATTCATCATTGCTCCACATTTTTACGTTTCCTGCCTAAGCACTCGCAAAACGAGTACTTTAAACACAGCTCTGTTTGCTACACAGGACTCACTTACTTAGTTAGATAAGCAAATCTTTTAATTTCACTGGAAAGATCTATAAGCCTTTCATTTTGTTTTCAGTCACAGCTGGAGAATGCGCAGATTTCGCCACTAAATTAGATCTAGTGAAACCATATAACACAGGCATTAATTTTCTGAAGCATGTCATCTTTCTCTACTTTATTGCATCACGTTACTTCGAATTCATAATAATTTGAATTCTGTCATATCCCTGAGACAAATTAGTACTGGGATTGTTTCTTTATAACATGCGTTTTCAAAACATTTTGTATTGTTTCAAAGCAGTTTTTCCCAGATATTTCTATATTTCCGTTTACATAAGATTTTTAAGTATTCTTTACAAAAATGCTCTTATTTACGAAGAGTCGATTTCTTGTCCGGCTAATTTATTGACGAATGGCATCATACAGAGGCAAATCTATTTCACAACTATAAACCGAAACTATACCATTTTTGAGGGCACAGAATATGCACATCCAGGCACTCAAATGGTGAAAAACAACATGAGGTGGGTTCTATTATGTGCAAAAAGAAACTTCTGGGGAAAAACTGCAACATGCTTAATAGGTTTAGCACGTACGTGATACTATATACACTGCTGTTAATATAAATTGCAACACCAAGAAGAAATGCTCGGATTCGCACGAAATTTGCAGGGTGGATAGGGCACTATGGGAGATGCAAATGATTACAATTGCAGCGCACATGCAAATGTGAGGCGCGCGCAACGCCATCGGAAACGTCACAAAAGGGGGTATAAAAGAAGGTGTGCATAGACAAGGTTTTTAGACTTGCTATCGCTAAACTCGACCCTACGCAGTTATTAACATGCAAACATGCCGTGTAAGAGGATGAGACAACCATACGAATAATTGACGGAGTTTGAAAGAGGTAGAATCGTTGGACTCAGAGAAGGTGGTTTATCATACCGTGATACTGCTGCACGCGTTAGCTGTAACGCAACTACCATGGCGTTATTGGACAGCAGAAGGATCATCGCATCGTCGTGCAGGGTCTGAAGCTCGAAATCGCACGAGCGAGCGGAAGACAGGCATTTGCACCCTATGGCAGTGATGTCGCGCACAACATCATCAACGACACTTACGCAGCAATAAAAGATGGTCACAGATCGTCCGATGTCTACAAGCACTGTTCGTCACCGATTGCTGTAGAGAGGCCTCGTTGCGCGCCGTCCATTACTGCGACATCCCTTGACTCTGAACCATAGGTGCCAGCAATTGCAGTGGTGCCGCGAACGTTGAAACTGGAGTGTTGAATGGGAGCATATTGTGTTTTCGGACGAGTCCAGATGCAATCTAATGCATTATGACGGGCGAATCCTTGTTCCCAGATACCGTGGTGTACGACATCTGGAAGGCTGCACTGTGCAGCGCCATACCGTTCCAACGCCGAGTGTGTATATTGGGGTTATATCGCGTTTCATTCACGCTCTCCCCTACTACGTATCATAGGCACATTGAATAACTAACATTACTTCATGGAAGTGTTGGAAGCTGAACTTCAACCCTACCTTCAGACGATCCCGGGAGCCGTCTTCCAACAAGACAATGCCCGACCCCATGTTGCTCGTAATGTCCAAGACGTAATCTGTGCGCATCAAGTCGCTCGACTTTCCTGGCTTGCTCGTTCGCCAGATTTGTCGCCTATAGGGAACGTCTGCGGTGTCATCGCGCAACAACTGACTCGCATGGCACGCCGCCTGTCACAACCAACGAATTGTGGATGCCTGTAGAAGCAGAATGGAATGCAATACCGCAGGCGAGCATCCAAACTCTGTTTCATTCGATCCCATGGCGTTGGGATCGGTTATCACCGCCCATGGTGGATTTACTTATTACTAATCTTTTGGCCTTCCTCATCACGAACTGGTATGTAATTGTGTTCGTTTGAAGCTTGTAGGTCTACCATAACTAATCACTCCCATAAATTTCATTGTGATTGCTTGTTTCTTTCTTGGTGTTGCAATTTCCACTAACAGCAGTGTTTTTCAAACACAAATCTAAAGCGGCACAAAGTGATGAGAGGAAAACGTATAGTGGATAAAGGTCTTAACAGAAGGGCGTAATGTTTTGAAATTTGGGTTGGAAACAAGATTGTCTGCATTAGAAGGGAAAATAATAGTAGCAGACGTCTCTGCAATTAATCAAATAATTATGAAAACTCTTACACAAGCATCAAAGCTAAATTGGGAAACAATGAATGATGAAAAAAAGGCTGGAAAGCATTTGAAAATGAATAAAGCTATTCGCGAGCAAGAGAAAAAAAAATGCATACTGTTTTCCTTCTGGGGGTATACAATCCTTATTAGCATCTGAAGCTTGGAATCGTCTACCACTAATTTAAGGCCCATGGTCCCAAGGGAGGAAGAGAGCCATAGGTTTAAAGACACACACACACACGCACACACACACAACATTCATGTTTTACTCAGGATTCAAGCCTAAACCCACCGTAAGAGGAGCCCGAATTCCGTGCCTTAGACCACACGACCATTAGTGAGAAAGATGTAAATAAAGAAAATAAAATTTTCATAACTGAAGATGAAGATTTACGTAAGAGCGTGCGAAGTTGTGTTACTGAATAAACAAAGACATGGCTCTTTCCACGTTTTAGCAACACACAGCAACCGAAAAATTGTTATTCGGTCACCGTTGGGGAAATGAATCCCAGATCTCTCGATATCTAGTCGAGCTGTACACCACGGTGGCCAACAATCCACGTAGCTATGTGTATTTTTCTGTCAGCTTCTGACATCATTCATCCGTAAGGTGGCCTCAGCTACTGAGACATCTCAATCTGGTTGGCATTAACGGCACTGGCTATAAATTAATTATAGGAGTTAAATCCAAAGGGCGAGATCCGAAGTGAAAATCCTCCAAATACTTGGCGTCAGTGAATAAACAAAGATATCGCTATTTCCACGTTTTAGCAACGCACAGCAATAAAACATTTTTTATTCGGTCACCGCTGGGGAATTTTATTTCCATTTCCCCAACGGTGACCGAATAACAATTTTTCTGTTGCTGTGCGTTGCTAAAACGTGGAAAGAGCGATGCCTTTGTTGATTCACTGACGCCACGTATTTGGAGGATTTTCACTGTGTTACTGAAGATGTAAAAAAAATACAACTGCGAAATAACTAGAAAAGCCTTTGAAGACGACCAGGGCCTCAAAAAGCTATATGTAGGGAATTTTGAAATAAATGTTTAATTTTTTTCTGTTTTTCATAGAAACGAGTTAATACACTGCTGGACAATTGCTAAGGACGGACCATAAACGGATATATAGCGCATAAAAAAGTAAGTGTGGTTGGATGCCAAGTGAAATAAAATAATGTCAGAATGCCAGGACACTACAAGAAAGACAATTTATTGTGCCCTGAAATCCAGAAGGCTTTGGAACGTGTTCAAGGGACAACCAGGCCATTTTGTGCAGAATACGTAAACGTGAAAAAAATGCAATTACCGTCCGCAGGCGTTCCGGCGTAAGATGTCAATACGGGATATGGCCACCATGGAGGACGATGCAAGATTCCACACGTCGTGTCATGCTTTGTACAACATTATCAAGCAGCTGTTGGGGTAATTTATCCCATTCCTCTGTAAGTGCACGGATGAGGGTATCCTTGTTTATTGGAGGGCATTTGCGACCAGCAAGACTCCTCCCCAAAGCATCCCACACATTTTCAATGGGATTCAGATCTGGAGAACGTGCTGGCCATACGAGGCGTTGAATATCCTTGCTCTCAAGACACTCCTGGACAGCGACTGTTCGATGACATGTTGCGTTGTCATCGATAAAAATGAATCTATCACCGACAGCACCACGGAACATGCGAACATGAGGTAGCAGAACATCATTAATGTATCGTTGGCCAGTGATAGTCCCAGTGGGAAGCACATAGAGGGATGTACGGCCATTGATCATGATGCCAGCCCATACCATGACACTTCATGTCGGATATCGGTCCCTTTCCTGTATGTTTGCTGGACAATATGCAGTACCACTATCACGCCAGATCAGTTGTCGTCGACACTCAGACGATAGACTGTATCTACTCTCATCTGAGAAGAGGACAGCAGACCAGTCGTTATCAGTCCAATTGCGATGTTGATGGCACCATTGCAAACGGGCGGTACGGTGACGTCTGGACAATGGGATGCACACAGCAGGACGGCGGGCGTATAGTCCTCCTTCATGCAAACGTCTGGCGACAGTTTTTCGGGAGATCCGCTTGCCAGTAGCAGCCATAAACTGATTTGTTACCTCACTAGCTGTGCTGCGCCGGTGTCTTTTTGTTGATAGCACTATGTAGCGATCTTCTGCAGGTGTCGTACTGCGAACACGACCTTCCCCGTGACGTTTGCTACACTCTCCATTTGTTTGAAATGATTTCCAAAGCCTTGAAACAACACTGTGGCTGACGTGGAACTCCCTGGCAACATCTGTTATTTTTCGCCCTTCTTTAATCTTGCCAATAATACGGCCACGCGTAAAATCATCTAGGTGATGTCGGAAAGACATACTGAAAATTGCAAGTTCGTCAATTGATTCTTTCCTTTTCAACTTTGCGTTTGAATAACAACGGTCAATACGCGTCAAATCCTTTATATCTCTTATCAGCGCTATGACGTCACGAACAAGTTCGGCAATCCAAAATTTGCATACGCACAACACGTCTTACTGTATCCCGCACTTATGCTAATTTCCACATTTTCCTGCCTTCCATTTTATGGTTGCTATCGTTGCTATTGTCATCCGTCCTTAGCAATTGTCCGGCAGTGTATAAACAAGGGAATAGTATGTTCAATGTTTCAGGAATGTTAAAGTGGAAAGTGGGATCTGAAATTTCGCTCCAGATATTCCCACAACTGTTCAATAATACTGAGGTCTGCAGATTGAGGTGGCCAGCGTAGCTGCAAAATCTCATATTCAGCAAACCACAACTCGACACATTTCGCACAATGCACAGGTGCATTATTGGCTTGAAACCAGAGACGGTAGTTACAGAACAAATCCTGCAACGTTGGGTGCCGTCCCCAAGAACGGATTGGTACGCTCCAGACGTGACACGACTATGCAGAATAACCAATGACCCTAAGGGATGCCATGATATGGCAACCCAGAGCATCAGATATTCACCTCCATGATTCTCAGCCGAAAGCAAACAGTCGGGGTGGTACGCTTCTGCAAGTTTTCGCCAGATGTACAGTTCACTAGTGGTGGCAAGCAATGTGAAGCACGATTCGTTACACCAAATAGCACGTTGGCGGTCTTTAGCATTAGCATCCCAGTTTTTAAATACTTTGCGCCACTTTAAACGTTTTGTTGTACTACTATTTGTAATTTGAAGTTTGTGGGTTGCAACACGGCCACAAATACAGGTACAATGGAGTTCCTGACGAACTATTATGAGGGAAACGGGATCATCCCGACTTATGTTCAACACTGCTGCTATTTGCGGTGCCGTTGTCTTGTGCTTCCATTGTATAATCCGTGCCAACGCTCGCCTATCCCTATCTGACATCTTCGTATGGCGCCCACAAGTTGCACCTTTGGAGACAACGCCGTGTCCTGTTCGATAGGTAGTCAAAATCTTAGATACAGTTCCTCGGTTACACCTACTATTTGAGCCGGTCTAGAAACTGAACCTCCTGCAAAACGCGCACGAATGATCAAGCTCTTTCTGAAGTCATTGGGATCTCACAATATATATACACTGACGGAAAAAAATCCCAACACGAAGAAGGGGCTGTGTTAGATAAACGACAGTTGGTAGGCGGTGAGAGTACATCTGTAAGATAACGTGTATGCAAATTTCGCGCTCGGCACATACATGTGGCGCTAGTAGTGCCCCTCGGAACATGCAAAGCAGGTTTGCTATAAATGTGCGCTGTAATGTTCGTGAGCGTAAGTTATCGTTGAGATTCGACGTAGTGTGTTGATGTTAGTCAAAAATGCCTTTAAGAAGACGAAGAAGCCATTATCAACAGCTCACGGAGTTTGAACGAGGTCGTGTAATAGGGCTACGAGAAGGTGGATTTTCTTTCCGCAGTATTGCAGAAAGACTTGGCAGGAAAGAAGCCACTGTGCATGATTGTTGGCAGCGGTGGTCAAGGGAAGGTACTGCCTCAAGAAGACCGGGTTCCGGCCGGCCACGTGGCACTAATGAGAGGGAAGACCGCCGTGTACGGCGTATCGCCGTGGCGCAACGTACTGCGTGTGCGGCAGCAATTCGAGCTGCAGTTGCCACCACAGGCACACAACAAACTGTTACAAATCGGTTACTTGAAGGACAGCTCCGAGCCAGACGCTCTGTAGCGTGCATTCCACATACTCCAAACCACTGCCGTTTGCGACGTCAGTGGTGTCAAGCTAGAGCTCATTGGAGGACGGAGTGGAGATCTGTTGTGTTTTATGATGAAAGCCGGTTCTGCCTGGGTGCTAGTGATGGCCGTGTGTTGGTTAGAAGGAGGCCAGGTGAGCGCCTGCAACCAACCTGTCTGCGGCCGGGACACACTGGACCTACACCTGGAGTTATGGTCTGGGGAGCAATTTCCTATGACAGCAGGAGCACTCTCGTGGTTATACCACGCACCCTGACGGCACCGTTGTACGTCGGTCTGGTGATTCAACCTGTTGTGCTGCCATTCATGAACAGCATTTCAGGGGTGTTTTCCAACAGGATAACGCTCCCCCGCATACCGTTTTTGTAACCCAACATGCTCTACAGAGTGTCGACATGTTGCCGTGGCCTGCTAGATCACCAGATCTTTTACCAATCGAGCACGTATGGGACATTATTGGACGACAACTCCAGCGTCACCCCCAACCAGCATTAACCGTCCCTGTATTGATCGACCAAGTGCAACGGGCATGGAACTCCATCCCACAAACTGACATCCAGCACCTGTACGACACAATGCATGAACGTTTGCGTGCTTGCATTCAACATTCTGGCGGTTACACCGGTTATTAATGTACCAGCATTTCACATTTAAAATGGCTCTTCTCGCGCTTACATTAAGCTGTGATCTTGAAACCTTAATCGATTAAAATATATTACCTATACAAATGTATTGCCGCCATTTCATTCCTCTACAACTATTTTTTCGTGGTGTTGAGATTTTTTTCCGTCAGTGTATATACACTATATTGACAAAAGTCACCGGACACCTAGAAGAGAAGCACAACATAGCATTTATGATATACATTAGTACGGTGTCGGTCAAACTTTGGTCTTAATGCATGCACTGACCCTTCGAGACATGCTTTCGACAAAGTTTAGGAGCACAGTGATAGGCACGCGCTTCCATTCAGCACATAACGCTGCCGCTAACTGTTGCTTAATATTTAGCTTTGGTTCCAAACTTCTTATGTGGCGCTCTAATTCATCCCCTAGGTGCTCTATGGGATTAAGATCAGGGCTCTGTGGTGGCCAGTGCACCCACGATACGGAATTATCGTCAAACCACGCCGCAACAGTCCTTGTTTATGTCTCGGTACATTATCCTGCTGGTACCAACAAGGCTCGGTTCCATAGTATTGCCACAGAGTTGGTAGGGCGTAATTGTCCAGAATATCGAGGTAGACAAGCTGGTTAACAGGTTTGTCCACGATAACTAATTAGCCGGGACCATACCACGAAAAACGCCCCCACACGAATACACTGCCAGCTCCAAACTTGACCGTAGGAACAGTACACTGTAGTAAATAGCGTTCCCCGGCTTCCGCCATGCCCACACATTGCCATCAGACTGATGGATCATGTATCTGGATTCATCAGTCCATAGGACCCGTTTCCATTGATCTACGGTCCGCGGTAAATGTTCTTTACACCATGCTAAACGACGAGTAGCATTCCGAGTGGAGATGAAAGGCTTATGAGCAGCCGCACGACCACGGTAACCCATGGAATGAAGTTCTCTGCGAATGGTACATGTACATACCGAGGTTCCAGCATTTTTACTCACCTGTACATTGAAGTCTTGTGCAGTACTTCGTCGATTAGCTGTAACGACTCTCCTGAGGTTTCGACGTCCTCTATCACTGATTTTCTTTGGTCTGCCTGTACGTTTTGCTCCTTCAGGCACGCCATGTGTCTTCCACTTATTCAGGACATACAAAACAGTTGACCTGGGTATGTTTAAACGTCTCTCGGTTTCTATTATGGACAACAGGGATAACCCACTAATGTAACACCCAACAATCTTTCCTTTCTCAAAATCAGTTCTTTTCCGCCGCGACATTTTCACTCAACCTCACAGTGCGATATGATCGCGGTCAGCTGTAGGCTTGATTTTATACCGTTTGCAGCTATACCGCGCATCTTAACAACGCAGCGGATCCGTTCATGTGCTTTTGAAGGGGTGGCCGGTGACTGTTGTCAATATAGTGTATATACTGTACATACCGATCAGCCAAAACATTAAAGTCATCTAACTAATATGATGTAGGTGCTTCTCTCTCCACCAAAGGATCTATCACTCGATCAGGCATACATTCAACGAGATGTTGGTAGGTGTGTCTTTTTATTTGGTACCATGACTGCAACAGAAGATCCCGTAAATTACGTGGTTGGAGTGATGCTGATCGTACCCGTTTCTCCAACTCGAACCACAAATGCTCAAACGGATTCATGTCCGGCGAATTTGGGGGCAATGGCAATAAATGAAATTCCGCTTCATGTTCTTGGAACCATCCCTGAACATTCTTTGCAGTGTGGCATAGAGCATTGTCTTTTGAAAGACGCCATGTGCGCCAGGGAATATCGGCTCCATAAATGTGTACACTTGGACAGCCACGATGCTCAGGTACGTGACAGCTGTCAGAGTTCGCTCTACAGGGATAATTGATCCAAGTGTTCCCCAATAAAATATTGCTCCGACCATCGCTCTCTCTCCGTCACAGAATACATCCAGGCGAGAAGGCTGCCTTGGGTAAATGTTGCACACAGGCTCGTCCTTCGACATGGTGTAACAGAAAAAGGGATTCGTCTAACCATGAGACCCTATTATATTCTTCTATGGTCCAGTGTCGATGATTAAGTGCCCACTGCAAGCGTTGTCGACAGTGAACGGCCGTGAACATTGGCTCATGAATGACTCTGCGGATGCGGAGACCCATATCCAAGCGCGTACTATGAACTGTGTATTCGGACACATCGGACCGTACACCACAATCGAAATAATGGGTAATGTTAGCCACAGTAGCCCTCCTGTTGTTGCGGACAAGACGAAATAACTTGCGGTGACCTTTGGCACCAATGATGCGTGGCCTGCTCACGCCTTGACAACGACTCGAAGTGCCACCTGTTTCGGACCATTTTTGATAGGTACTAACTACTGCTTATCGTGAGCAGCCTACCAGCGTCGCTGTTTCGCAAATGCTCTCACCAAGGTGTCTTGCCCTAACGATCTGGCCTTTGTCGAAGTCACACAAATCCTTTGTTTTTCCCAAGACCAAAGGAAATGAAATACTGAGTGAGAGAGCTCCGACACAGGTATTATATATATATATATATACATCGTTCGCGACCTTGTTATGTGACGCTGATTGGCTGCACATGCGTTTAGTTTAATAACGCAGAGGTGGATTTAATGTTTTGGCTTATCTGTGAATATCCAGCGAAGGCCTAATTGATGAAGAAATTAATCGGTGTATAAAACTTGGTTAGAGAGCATTTGGAAGAAAGAGTACAGAAAACTACTTAATCAATGCATCCTTGCAGTTCTTACGTATGACGCCGAGACTTGGACTTTAACTCGAAAAGACATACAAAGACTGCAGACAGCTTTAAAAAATGGAGAGATGAATGCTTGGTTTAACCAGGACGGATAATAAGAGGATCTCGTGGATCAGGAAAATGTTTACAGTGGAAGACATCATGATCAGAGTGAAATTCCTGAAATGGCAGGGGGCTGGACATATTGCCAGAAGAACGGACCACCGATGGACAACCAAAATGTTTGACTGGATAGCAAGGGACAGGAAAAGACCCAGAAGAAGACCACGTGTTGTGTAGATGAAACTCGAAAGCATGCCGGAGTGATATGGAAAAAATTGGCTCAAGCCAGGCCGTTCTGGAAGAAACTTGGGGAGACCTTCATCAAGCAGTGGACTGATAATGTTTGACAATGATGATAGTCTATCTATATATCTATCACGTGACATCTTCAGTGTTATACTGTAGGAAAAGATTTTGTTTCGATGGGGCCTCGCCTTTTTCCTGTCCTGGGGCTACCGGTGTCTTAATCGGGGCCCTGGGTATCTGTTTAACTCAGAAATTGCCTTTACTTTTTGAATTACCTTCGTATAAGGTAAAATACAAACAGTGAAGCTCTTTCAATCCATTTAGGTGAAGTGACTTATGCATAACAGAACAGGAAAAGAGGAAAGGCACTTGGATAGGATGTACTAAAGTAAGTCACCATAAAATGTGAAAGACGCCAATGAATAAATGCAAACTATTCTTACGGGGCTTTTTACTAGATGTCTCAGTGAATAGAAAATTTCTGAAGACCGAAACAGTGATTCCACTACATAAGAAATGAGACAGAAGATAAGAAGATTTATAAATCTTCTAGCTGAACTCTGTTGCACATAAAGTATTTATTACTATTCTGTTACATTGTGTACAAAAATATAAGAGATAACTGAGCAAGAGATCAGGCGGAACTGAGAAGTGCATATATCACTATTAATCGCGTCTAGATATCAACGTCATTAATCGAAAGATGAATATAAACTCGTTCTATGCCGGGGATTTATTGAGATGCGAAGGCTTTCGGGTCTGCTCAATTATTAATATATCTTCATTTGCTGGTGCTTTAAATTGTTATAGCACCGAAGATTCTTACATTTATTTACTTGGAGGTTTAACGACCACTGTGAGCAACCCAACGGTTTACGAGCAATCTTGAGTTCCTAATCTAGGGCCACTGACTCCATAGAAGGTAGAGAGCCAGCGCTATAAGACAAACACAACATCAACGCCTCACCGGGACTCGAACCCGGATCCCTCACGGACGAATGACTAGAAGCAGTGCTTAGACCACTTTGTCACGGGAGCGGCGATTCTTACATCAGCATAACCCTCTGCTACAGTAAGAATGTTGGAAGTCTCAAAAATTATGAAATTTGAAAAACGGAGATGTGATAGTTGTTACATATTGTATATACCTACCTATTCAGTGCAGTACTCCATAAAGCATTTTAGTCATTGAACTGAGAAAATTAAGTAACAAAGATCACTGAAAATAAATATTTTTTTTTTTTTTGGCGACACTGTTATATTTGGAAATGCCCTTTCAATATTGTAAATAATGACACAGGAACCTTATGAAAGAAGTAAAGAAGTGAATACACTGACTGATAACTGAATCATGACCACCTACCTTAATACTTTGTAAGTTCTCCTTTCGCCCTCAGTACAGCAGCTATCCGACGTGGCATCGATTCCATAGATGCCGGGAGCAATTGGGAGGTATGATCAACTAAGCTGTGTGTAATGCGGCCTTCAATGCAGGTATGAAGGTGGTGATTGATGTATCCATATGCCTGATATGCCGTTCCATAGTGTCCGTCCCACAGGTGCGGTATGGGATTGATATCGGGGGAGTTAGGAGACCAGTCGATATGCTGGAAGTCTGAACTGTGTTCCTCAAACCATTCCTGCACAAAAGTGAACCTGCGGCTCGGCGCATTGTCATCTTGGAAGACACCGTCACCATTCGCAAAAAACGGCAACGTTGCTGGGTGTGCAGGGTTAGCAAACGATTCACGATAGTAAACACTAGTTATACACTGAAAAGCAATTGAATTAGAGACAGCTGGCGTTATGCAAACGTGACGCTGTGGGCGGCCCTGTAAACGGAAACGAAATGACGTATGCAGCGATCCGACAATATAAGGAGTGATTCGACGGGAATCAGTAAAAGTCGGACGTAGTATGGGTAAGACGAAAAATCTAAGCGCATTTGATCGTGGGCAAATTGTCGGGGCTCGACGAATGGGTCACTCCATCTCGGAAGTCGTGCAGGCACTGGGATTTTCACGAGCCACTGTGTCACGGGTGCACCGTGAGTACATCGAATCCGGTAAAACCATCCCTTCAAGGGCCAACTGCCGTGGACAACAGCGTGTGGATGAGCGGGGTCATCGTCGGCTAGCTCGCATTGTAACAGCGGATAGACGGGCCACAGTGCAAGAAATCACTCGGCAATTTACCGCTGGCGCACAAAAACGTGTAAGCAGCCACACCATCCAGAACCATCTCCTCGCTATGGGGTACAGAAGCCATCGTCCCACAAGGGTACCGCTGCTGACCGCATATCACAGGGTGCAAAGATTAGCATGGGAGCGGGAACATCGCCACTGGACCCTAGACATGTGAAAAAATGTTGCCTGGGCTGATGAGAGTCGAGATTCAAGTTAGTACATGCGGATGGCGGGATACGAGTACGGCCCAAACCACATGAAGCGATGGATCCTTCTTGCCAGCAGGGTACTCTTCATGCTGGTGGGGGTGGCATTCTCGTCTGGGGACTGTTTACGTGGACTGAAATGGGACCCCTGGTACGTGTGACATTGTCCCTCACAGGTCAACGTTACTAGGATATCCTGGACGACCATTTGCTCTCGTTTGTGCGTCTTCAACATCCCACTGGGGACCTCATCCTGCAACAAGACAATGCACCGTGCCATCGCTCCCGAATTGTATCCGAATGGTTGGATGAACACTCCCCCGACGTGACCTCGCGTCCTTGGTCAGCTAGGTCATCTGACCTCAACCCCATCGAACACATCTGGGATGCCATCGAGAGAGATGTTCGAGGCTCTGACCCCAATCCATCATATCTTCGTGAACTGTGGGAGCTTGTTCAGGGGTCGTGGATCCGTATGGCTTCCCAACGCTTCCGTTGTCTTGTCGAGTTCATGCTGAGACCAATCGCCGCCGTCATCAGGGCGAAAGGTGGTGCTACACGTTACTAGACAGGTATCTATAATTCAATTGCTCTTCAGTGTATATGCTGCGACGGTCGACTAATCGCGCCTTCTCCAAAATCACGTGGTCAACGGGTCGCACTCAGTTTTGATAGGGGTGGCCATAATTCAGTGGCCACTCGATGTATCATATGGTTATTATATCATGAACTGAGATTAAAGATGAAGTTTCGGAAGACAGTTGAGCAGTTTAACACTTTCACTACAACAGAAAATGAACAGGCGTGGAATTGAAAGGTGAGAATGACAGTTTCTCCTCAGACTGTAGGATATCTCTTAGGAATGGCATCCAAGAAGAAATTGCCAAAAATGCAAAACTAAGTTGGAGTGCATTATGGAAGAAATAATGTGATATACAGAAGAAAATTGTTCTTCTCTATCGAAACGGAAGTTTCAGCCTCGTATATCATACCATTATAGATTGTATATCATATCTGAACAGTGTCTTTGACCCCGACCGAGAAGGAGACTTTTACATAAAGAAACCACAGAAAACTCTAAAGATATGTTCAGGGGTATGGTTCGTGGGACGAAGGAACACAGAGAAAGGAAAGCGTGAGTCGAAGAAAATGCAGAGCTTAAGAAGATCTTCACAGTTATAAAGATACGCATGTGAATGTGAGCTGGAAATTTTGCCAGAAGAAAGAGGGCAATATTTAAAAGGGTTTCAAAAAGATTAAAAAATGTCAGAAAACAGCAACATTTGTGATAGATACACGAAATCAGAAAGCATGCAGAAAATACTTAAGAAAAGTGCTTGAGGCAATGAAGAATTCCTAAAGAGAAGTGCTTATGACAGGTTTGTGTAAGCAGCTTGGATTAAACACGAGTCATGATAGTGATGACTACATTTGTGCGATTATTTCAAGAATTAAAAATGAAAAAAACGAAACATTATTGTGTCTTTAGTGATTTGTTCTGGCAGGTAGCACTACCACAGTTGCAGTTGAAGCGTTCACGACGTGGCAAGTAACCTGCTTTCCCCGCTAGGATATCTGCCAATAAGTGGCAGTTCATGGGATATTTTCTTACCACAAAAATCGTGAAACACTTCAATGTCCTTATAGCGTGAATAAGGGGGAGCAGATTTCGAATGCCTGAACACTGAGCGCGATGGTGCCACAATGAGGAAGAATAACTACAAATCATTAAAGGTGCATTTTTGAGGTCTGCATCATAAAATGTTCACAAATTTACAATAAAGGAAATGAAAACATTTTTTGTAACTTCGTACCCCGTTCCAGGAAACAATGGCGTAAAGCGAAACGACGTAACAGAGAAAAATATTTTCTCATGAGGTATATCGAAGACAAATGGAGATGCTGGAAGAAAGGGCGTTTCGCAGTTTCCATTGCCTCTGAGACGTTACTTGGGGACTTTTGAAGAATTAGGTTCAACGAGATAAAAGAAGGTATATTCTGCATCTTTTCCATAGTTTGTAGCGTGTAACTCTAACTTAACTTTCCTTTTGAGTTTCTGCGTTCTTATGTAAATTTGGTTTCTACTCGTCAAAAGTTTTCTTACTTAACGACACATTATCTCCAACGAGTTTTCTTAGTTTGGCATCACTGGCAATGAGTCATAAGGCAACGAAATGTAAATGAAGCGTGCAGATTTGAGAGATTGATTGTTAACGCTACGGCAGAGATTTTTTTTAAAGACAAGAGCAGAAAGGGCAGAGTTCAGAGACTGATTGTTAACGGTGAAGTCAGCAATGTGAGCACGATTTACACGATTATTAAAAGCACTTTCTTTCGAGCTAACGATTATTAACGAGCAGAGTCCTTTCAGATTACGGTTTCTTAACAATAAGTGGATTTTGGATTGAGTGAACTGATGATGTGAATTCGTTTGACGCCAACAAGTATTTTCTGGTTAGTGTGCTCAACTTATGATACGGTGGCATAGCATCTATTAAAACCAGTGGATTTACAATAAGTCAGCGTTGATTAATTTAATATTCTTGACTGTTGGAATGTTTTCTACGATTACAAGTGTCAGTATTATGATCACTTGCCTTAGCTTAAGCACCGTTGACACGCAACCAAGTAACTCTCACAGTTTACAGTCAAAGCTGAAGCATATAGTCTGAAGTCAGTACATACTAAGCAAAAGTCTAAGCTTAAATCTATATATACTATTGCAGTGAAACGCTAATTACTACGAACATTTAAACTTAAACATAATAATTACACAAGCAAACTGCAAATCATCATAAATAAAAGTATATCATCATACGTTCATCACTACTGTATCCCCCATTCAGCGTTTTAAGTAAACAGTTACCCATCCGGAACGTATTTCTCCATACATACTGTAGTTTTCGGAATATAAGACGCACCCCCTTGTCTTTGAAAAAAATTAAGAACAAAAAATGACATTTAAAGATTCTTATTAGGAAAAAAATGTTATGCGTCAAGACAGCAGTTTTTGAATTATCGAATGTTTACGATTTATGAAATCAGCAATGTTCGATACCGCTGATGAAAACAATGTAGAGAGACGCCAAGCAGTCCATCAGCCAATGGCATATATGCGCTGCAGGATTTTCCCACGATGTCACACCTTCATACAGCTAATGGCCTTCGTTATTGTTTCGGATGGCTATCCCTGCCGCATGGCTGTACTGTTCAAAGTAAGATGGCTTTCGTCGAAGTCTAGCAGCATTCTGTGGCATACAAACAATTCCTGGGAATGGGGAATTGTTTTATTTTAATCTAAAACTTGACAAGAACAGTTCGAAAAAATATCGTCAACGAAGCGAATGGGCTAACCTCTGCACAGTATTGGCGAACAGCATGGGAACGAGACTGTCGGATGTGGCAGCATCTTCCGTTGTAAACTGCAAATAAAGGTACGTTCTACCAGTTAAAGTGCACATTTCATGAATTTTTTTCCAAAAATTACTACTCCACAGAGTTTATGTTACTGTACTGCGAATGAATAAGATTTTTACGTGTTGTCTATGAAAGTTCTGAGTGAACCGGAGAATTTGCAGCAGCAGTACTTCACCCGGCGCTAATGCGTTTGTATCTTCAGTTTTGGTGGTGGATGTCTTAAGCGTCTGTTGTGATGTTTCGTTCTGAGATGCGGTTCTTTTCCTTCTTTTTCTATCACTTTGCTTTTTAAAAGAGTAACGATAATCCTTTTATGTCCGTTTCAGATCGCTATGTACAGCATATGAAGTATGTGCTTAAACTGCATTTACTCCCGAACGCACGGCTATGCACACGGGCATAAATGCACATGTCTAGCAATATAGCAGGCACGGTTCATAAATATACACACACGCATAATTAACAATGGATAAACATAAAATCAAGAGGAAACATAAATTCACAAGGAAATATACTAGCATTCTCGATAAAATGACATAGTAAAAAGACTACAGAAAAATATCAATTGCTGTACCCAAGATAAAGCGATAACATTTTAAAATAATTTAGCAGTCTTTATAGCAGCATATATGCATACATGCTCATGGCGATAATAATGACCGTTGGCATATAAAACGCAGGGGATTTTGACACCAATTTTTTTGGAAAAATCGTGCATCTTATAATCCGGAAAATACGGCAATTCCTTTTCAATCACATAGTTTAAGGACAGACTTTCATCATTTTTTGAACACTACTGCTACCTAATGTTACTACGTGTTCACTTACATTCACCATCTTACTTTTCACTTACTCTACGTCTGAGATTGATGCTGAAAAGGTTGCAAGACCCTTAATTATGAAACGATCCTGGAAAGGTGTTTCTGGGTAGAACCCAGACTAAAAGACTGATGGACTTTAAGACAACCGTCAATGCGTGTCACCGTGGGTGAAACGAAACGAGAGGAAACGCGACGACACATAATTTCATGTGCATCGAACAAAAATTTTAGCCTGAATGTGGGTTATCGGAAAATGCAACTTCGCTTTACACGACTTTCGTCCTTTCCGTTGAGCGACGTAAGTTAGGAGGACCATTTCAACGCTAAATAAAACTGCTTTTGCATTTCTTGGTGGCCTAAGTGAGAAACAACGTACAACCATGCGACGTTACGCGGGAGCTCCCTGTAACAAGACCTCTCTGAAATAAAATCCCTTTCACACGAACAGCGTGTTTACCATCTAGAAGGAATCACCCAATCACACGAGAAAATTTTCGACGCGCACTGCAAAGTTTTCGCTCTTGCTCCTAAGGGATGGGGATGTCAGTCACCTTTTCAAACATAAGGCTATCTTTAAACACTCAATGAAAATAAAATGAAAATGAACAGTTTCACCAAAGTGCTACAGCTGTCAAGCAAAATAGGCGATCTTTTGAGCTTGCGCTGGACAAACAAATCTTTCCTCCTTACATGCTCCTATTTAAGTTTAAGAAAGACAACCCGACTGGAACATCAGTAGCAACTAAATAAGATATTTACAAAAATCTGCCATTGAGAAGCCCACGGGCATGTGGCATGTACAGGTTGGTGCAGCAGCAAAGTTTACGAATTGGAAAACCTGCACTAGCCGGCTGGAATTTAGGCTGGCAGGATCTCACACTGGGAATGTGGGATCAATTCCTGGGTGCAATGAAAACGTTGCATTTTGTACTGCAACTGCAGGTGTTTTTATTCCATTGATACACGAATACTAAATTAGGCACGGAAGGCATTTCAACTCGAAATAAATGCGTCTAACACATAATATCTGAGGTCATGTTTTGCTATCCTGAAGGAAGATTTTCATCCATCATTTTGGTAGCGAACAGAGCATGCTGTCTGCCGGTACTCGGGAGGATTCCGGTGCAGTGGTATTTACGATATTCCTAATGGTGGGTACCGCTTAGAATACCAAATGAAACTGTTTTCCCCCTACCCCTGGAGACGATAGCTATGTGATAGGAAAAGAATACTCACAGCTTTAGGTCCTCATGAAGATGCTTAAACTAAAAAATGAGAAATCTTATTTGCTTAATTCGCTTAAGATTATACCACAGGGTTGTGAAGTATACTGTCACCTTTAATTGAGCACGTTGCTCATATGCAGAATACTTCATTTCCTAGCAATACCGATGGTGACTTACTATGACCCAATTACTAAAGAAGCTGAATTCAGCTGAACGCATAGTTTCGGTTTCAGGCATTTTATTCTTCAGAGTTTAGCGTTAGTATCTGAGGCGAAGAGTAGTGTCACCAATCTCTTAGTTAGAACCTAATCTCAAATTTAATTTTACGGAAGACGAAAGTCAGTGCCAAAAACAAACATAACACTCATTTGACACCTAGGACTCGAACCCTGGCCCGGCAATATGGGCAACCAGGAGATTTATGCACTATGTACGCATAGACATTCGGACACACATGTCGAACGGAAACAAGAAATATGACATCGAATTTTTTGTTGTAATGAGCACGTCTTTTGAATCCGTTCTGACGCGAATTAAATTTACCAGAACTATTCAAAGTCAATGGAACCGGTTAGGAAAATGATCAACCGGTTTATACAATCGATAAAGCATCCACAAATAGAAACGTCTCCTTAGTTCCACCAGCGGCTAAAAAGCATGTTACGAAAATTAACAAATGGCGCACAAAACGTTTCCCATAGCACAAGGAAGGTATCATAGACAAAGATATTTTTAAATCGAACAGTTAAAAGAAGAAATATAACAAAGGAAACATGATATAAGTCTACGTCAGCTAGCTGAAGAATTTTGCCTAACGGAAAAGTTGAAAATAGGCGAAAAATATTCTTCACGGAAAAAGCTATGCTAAGGAAAAAGAACTTTACAAATACGTCTCCCAGAAGCAGAGATAGCGAAAAAAAGTTCCGATGTTTACGCACCTACCAGAAAATCTTTGCATTATTTAAAGATGATAATGCTCCACATCTGTATTGTAGCGAATGGCATACAGTAAAAAAGAAATTTTTCAATAGTGTTTTTAGAATCTGCGATACACCTGCAAACTGAAGTACACAAACACCACCTATCGACAGAAATATCAACTGCCAAATTCCTCATATTCTAGCTTAAAGTGTTCTACAAACTAAATGGTATCCGCTGTTGAAATAATTTTTTAAATCGGGCATGTAGAAGCAGAGACATTGAGAAAAACAGATTAAGCTTTTGCGCCTCCTAGCGATGAAATTGTGCATTATTTCGGGAAGAAAATAACCACACAGAGTTTGCTTAGTTAGTAGTATCTGACCGAAGAAAAATGTTTTTCAATCGGTTTTTTAGTCCCGAAGATATTGCTGTAAACGAAAACGTGAACTTAACCCTCTGGTGACAGATTTGTGCGTTAAAAAAATTGAAATTATATGAGAAACATTTTTCAGCAGAAACGCTCTCCAACAAAAAATATTTTTTTCAAATCGGACTCTTAGAAGCAGAGCTATGGACAAAAACAAGCTATGCATCTGCGTCCCTGGTGGGAAAACTATGCATTATTTTAAGAAGAAAGCATTCTTGAAAGGTCTTTCGATGTGAGTGGTGTCTGTCCGCGAAAAAAAAATTTTCATTACAGTTTATAGGAGCTTAGATTTTGCTGCAAATCTTCATAAGCAGAAATTAACACTTACGCCTCCTGGTGGCCAAACCATTCTTTATCAAATATTAAAAATTATAGGAAAAACATTTCCCATCAAGAGCTGTATGCGATGCAGGAAGAAGTTTTCAAATCGGAGTTTCACAAGCAGAGATATTGGGGAAAGCGCAATTTACCTCTACGTCTCCCTAGCGGAAAGTCTAGGAATTACTTGAACATTTTGAAATTGCATGAAAAACCTTTTGCACCAGAAACTCTATCCAACAAAGAAGAATTTTTTCAAATCGGACCCTTAGAAGCAGAGATATAAAAAAAATAATATATACATCTACGCCCCTGGCAGAGAAACCATGCATTATTTTAAGAAGAAAATATTCCAAAAATGTTTATCGACGTGAGTGGTATCGATCCACGGAAGAATTTTTTCAATCGAGATTTTAGAAGCACAGATTTCGCTGCAAAAACCATCAGAAGCAGAAATTAACACTTACGCCCCCTGGTGGCCAAACCATTTTGTACCAAAAATTAGAAATTACATGCAAACGATTTTCCATGAAGAGTTGTATCCGCTGCAAACATAAGTTTTCAAATCGGAGTTGAAGAAGTAGAGATATAGGGGAAAAAGCAACTGACTTTTGCGCCTCCTAGCAGAAAATCTATACGTTACTTGAAAAGTGACTACACCTAAAACGGTCTTCGGCATAAATGGAATCGAAAGGTAAAATAATTTTTTCAGTCGGATGTTTAGAAGCAAATATATGGAACAAAATGTATTTTGAATTCGACATCATCTGCATTTACGTCCCCTAACGGCAAAATTGTGCATCGTATAAAAACACAAAATAAAAGATCATCATTCGTACATTTCAAGCTTGCCAATGCAAAAATAATTTTTGAAATCGGACTAATAGTTGCAGACACATGGTGTCCACAGGCGGACGGACGGATGGACAACCCGATAACATAAGCACGATCAAGACGTACTAAGAAGAGCATTTATTAGCAGCATGGTCTGTCCACTTTTGGCCCTTATGACTGCAGCGACTCTTCTAGGAATGCTTTCTATGAGATGCCGGTAAGTCCGTATAGGAATTTTCCCCCATTCCTCATGTAAAGCCTCTACCAGAGCTACCGTACAGGAAGGTCTCGTTGCCCGAGACTGGATTCGGCGTTCAGTCTTGTCCCACAGATGTTCTATTGGATTTAGATCGGGTCTTCGGGCAGACCAATAAAACAGTTGAACGTTCTGCTCCTCAGCCCATGTCTGGACAAACATTGCAGCGTGGTAAGGCGCTCGAACTTGTTGAAACTAGCAGGGATCTGTGCCGAAGTACTACCACAGCGTTGGTAATGTGGAATTGTTTAGCATGTCGTCGGACCTGGAGGCTGTTAGGCTGCACTACAACCAAAGGACTAAGTCCTTCCCAGCCGAAACAGCCCCATACTATTCCGGATCTCACATCAAACTTGCTGTAGGGATAACGCAGTTCGCCTGACACCGTTCTCTATGTAAACGCTACACCCAAATACGTTCATCCGGACGAAAGAGCGAGTAGAATGATTCGTCGTACTACATGACCCTCTCCCACTCTTCTGTTGGCCGCCCCGGTGGCGCAGTGCTATAAGCGATTGCCTCTGATCATTTGTCAGAACGGGGACCGTGTTTGAATCCCGGTGAGGCATGGATGTTGTGTTAGTCTTACAGCACTGGCTCTCTCCCTTCCCTGGAACCAGTGACCCCAAATTAGGGACGGGCGACTACTTATAGCCCATTGAGCTGCTCACGGTGGTCGTTAAACCTCCAATAAAAAAAACTCTTCTGTTGTCCACGAACGACGAGCGAGACATCACTGAAGCCGTAGTTTGGCATTGTCTGGAGTGATATAAAGCTTATGAGCAGCTGATCTTGCATGGTAACTGTGGCATGCAGTTCCCGACGGACTTTTCTGGTGCAAATAGCCGTTTCAGTGGATTGTGCGACATCTCCGTCCAGGTCTGTGGCGGAGGATTTGCGTTTGTCTTTACATTCTCTAATAAGCGTCGTTTAGCATGACTGCTCAGTTTGTGTGGCCTTCCGGTGCGCGGCTTCGTTGTAGTAGCACCATACAGTCTTTATCGATGAAGAGCATCAGCGACAGTGTCTTTGGGAAATCCCAGAAGAGCGGAAATGCGACGCACTGACTGCTTACTCAGCTGGCATCTAGCCATCATGCCTCGTTCAAAGTCTGCCAATTCAGCTCCGCCCAGCATAGTCGCTTCCAATCGGGTCTGACAGATGTGCCGACGCTCCCATTTATATACAGCACCCAACACATCCGGTGCGTGTACATCTGGTTCTGCACGTTTATTTGCATATATAGAGATGTCCGAAAACAAACTGTTTTCTACATAGTGTGGTTAATCCGGACATTCGATCATCATGCGATTTCAGTCATTTTGAGTTGTAGCTGGCGTAACGGCACTCCGAAAAAAATGTCTGAAAAAAACCTTAAGTGACTTAATTCTTACGTATGATTTTTTAACTTTTAATAAATGCTCTGAATCCCCCGACTCTTTGAATAGAAGAAAAATAATTGAATATGTGTGTGAGAAAATGTTGTTGCTATTGTCACATTCAAACAGTGGATTTGTACCGACAGATGAGTGCTGGAAACTTTGGTAAAAATTTCTGCAGATTTTATACATCGATGAGCCATTACATTATGAGCACCCCCAGCCTAGAAAAACGAGCGCGCCTGGTGACCGAAAGGTGGTGCCAGTGAAGTTCACACAGCAGTATATATACAACCCGAGGACCCGCTTTCGGTTGGTAGAGTGTTCGGATTCAGAATGGGAAAAGCTGCCGAATTATCGTAGTTTGATAATGACAAATTGTGATGGCACGGCGCTTCAAAACTACGATCTCGGAACCGGCGCGGCTTGTGGGTTGTTCACGTGCCGCTGTAGTGAGTACGTATTAAAAAGTGGTGCACAGATGGCCAAACGACGAACCGTGGTGCAGCCGTGTGTCGTCCACAACTCATCGATACCTGAGGGGAGCGGAAACTGTCGCGCATTGTTCACAGCGACCACCGGGCCACAGTGCGACAAATCACCCGCAGTTACAACACTGGTGATCAGGGCAATGTGTCACAGCACACAGTTCATCGCAGCCTTCTGCGCATGGGCCTGCGTAGCCGAAGATCCAGCGGTGTCCCCATGATCACTGCACGTCATCGCCAACAACGCATGAACTATGCCCACAATCATCGATATTGGGGCGTGGATGATTAGAAGAAAGTAGCCTGGTCTGACGAATCAAGATTCCTGTGCATCACGTAGACGGCCGAGCGCGGATACGCAGATTACCAACGGAGGCTATGGCACCTGGATGCACTGTTGGGCGGAAAGAGGCAGGCGCGGTGGTGTTATACTGTGGGCGATATTTTTGGGACACTTTAGGCCCCATTATCCCAATAGCACAATCCCTGACAGCTGTCAGGTATCTGTCCATCGTTGAGGAGCGAGTTCATCCATTCATGGCAACTGTGTCCCCTGCTGGTGATGGCCATTACCAACAGGATAATGCGCCATGCCACACTGCCAGAATCGCCAAGGAGTGGTTCGAGGAACATGTTGGTGACTTTGTGTTCATGCCCTGTCTTCCAAATTCACCTGACATGAACGCAATCGAATATTTGTTGTTCGACTTGAAAAAGCGGGTTCGCGCTGAATCACCACCACCCCGAAAAGTGCGGGAACTGCAAGAACTGCTGTTGACCCAGGATACCTATCGCCGCCTCATCGAAGCGATGCCTTGCCGAGTGGCTGCAGTTTTGCCGACTAAAGGGAGTCTTAAACCTCATTAGGTAGGTAGTCATAATGTAATAATGGCTTATCGGTGTAAATGCTTTTATGAAGAAATTGATAACACTGATTTGTCACTGATTTATTGTTGCCATTGCACAAGCTAATTTTGTTGCGATCTGAAAGTCAATTTAAAAGCAGGTGTCTTTATAGCACTGTGTGATATCCTATAAACTTATTAATTTCCTTCACAAGATGAAGCTCAAAGGTTTCATTGGAACAATGCTCTAGAAACTATTTACCCATTTCGCATTTGCCTTTTACTTTTCTGTGCATAATTTTAGTGTTTTGCAGAGTGAAATTTAATTGTTATTTTTAACTGCATGAAAGATGATACATTAGTAGTACACACGTTGCAAAAGTGTTTAATCAATTTTACAAGAGGAATACAAGAAAGCAGATGAGAAAAATATTCTACTTTTCTGACAAATCTGCGGCTCAATATAAAAACAGAAAAAAACTTTTTGAATTTAACATATCATGAATATGGCTTTCGGCTGAATACAGAGTGACATTTCTTTGCCGCAGATCATAGTTGTAGCATGTGTGGTGGACTGGATGGTATACTAAAGGAGTAAGGTGCTAAGATTCTATCAGGCACATAATGACACCAAAGTATTTTTTAAATGATGAATTACAGGAATTGCATTAACATGCTTTTAATTTTAATATAAAAATCATATAAAAATGCAATTACTTATAACTTAATGCCTACAATGGTTTCGCATGGAAACCTGCTCCATCTTCCTGAGTTCTATGTATGGCGTGCCATTCACATGTGACATGTCACGAGGTGATTATCAGTTTTGACGAGTGCTTTCCACACGGTGGTGAGATTTAACTGTGAGATTGAATCATTCACCAGGGAAGGATGGTTTCGAAAAATGTGAAGCGCTTCAAAAAAGTCAAAATCAGACACTAATCAGGTCTTTTTAACAATTTGGCGTCATCAAACAAAAATCAGTGGTTTTTCTCCCAACAGTGCTGGGCTTTGGAAGATTTATTGAGTTCACACTTTTTAAGATACGACTGGTGTTCTCTCATCCTGAATCTAAGGGACCTTCGTGTCCCACCTATGTACGATTAGCCACACTGGATACTATAGAATCCCCAAGAATTTTTTCAGGAATAGGGCCCTTTTTTTTGTAGAACAAATGCTCTACAAAAATAACCCAATTCCATTTTAGGACACAATATTGAAGGTAAAGTGCTACTGCACATCTCAAACTTTAAATGATTATTGCGTCAGCAGTGACTTGGAAAATTCTTTACCAATATCACGTATTAAAAGTTTTGTTACTTGCATTTATGAAAATTTCTAGTCGGTGGCTTTTGTTTTGGTTCTGGATGAAAACAAGGAGGAAATCAAACTTCCCTTTCTACATCTTCATGGATCACACACCATCTTACAAATTTTGTACGGAAATGGCACGTACGGGAGTGGGACGACACCATTCTGATTAAGGTTACGATCTTTTGCGTCCAATCATCACAGGTGACGAAGCTTGGTTTCACCATAAATATCCAGATCACACAGTCAGTTTGACTCTATCTTCATCAGCAGTGCTTACGGCAATAGATTGTGTCACTGCATTGAGGCGTATATACACAATAACAACAACAAAAAGCCAAAATGCTTTTAAAAAACTGCAGAAAAATAAATAAAGTGTGTACTAGTAAGATGTTAACTCAAATTTGAAAACGAAACTTTTAAGTGACCTCACAAAGGATAATAATTATAATATGTAACTGTTATAAAACATGAACACATTTTAGAATTCATATTATTTTTCAGTATCAAAATATGTTCCAATAAACCCAGAAGAGCGTACAGTACGTGATGTCCTCCCACTTAGGGTGTCAGTTAGTAAGATTTCCAAATTTCATCCAAAACTGCTAACATTAACAAAACATATACTCTCAATTTTGATTTTTACATGTGTACTTTAACCTTTAAAAAAAATTAAGAAAGAGATGACCTCTATCTAATAATTTCTTCAGTGGCTATAACATTTTATCTTTCATTGCTTTCTTCACTAGGAGCATTTAGAATTTAATTTACCTCGTGAACACTTAATTATCCTATCACGAAATTTGGAAACATGAAAGATTGACAGTTCATGTAGAAAAGTAATATTTTCAATAAAATTGGAGTGCTGCATCCCTTAAAATTCCCCTTCAAAGGTAAAAATTGATGTCCTTGAAAATTTAGTTATCCTTTGCATGATCAAGTGCCACATCATTAGGAAGAAAATACAATAATATTTTAAGAAAATGTTATTTGAAAACTATGCATCCATCAGATCAAAGCTTACAGCATTTCAAAAATAGGGTATTCCGGTTAAAAAATTCCCATATTTTGGAATTTCAAGACGTTATGTAATTTTTAAAAATGAAAGTAGGGAACTAAAATTTTGAGGAACTACTAAGCTCTGGTTCGTACTACAGGTTCACAATTTTTTGTAAAAATCCGAAGGGGTTGGGTTATGTATGGGCTGTGTTGCTTTGGCATGGAATGACCCATAATCAAAAGTATTCAGTAAATGACATTTTACCTGTTACTATTAAGAAGCTATCTGTTATGAGACGTATACTTTTCAATTTCTCTGTACTTTATTTACACTGCTGGCCACCCAAAATGCAACACCAAGAAGGAAGCATCTGATTGGTCTGAAATTCGCAGCATGCGTCGCCCACGAGAGGACATTCAAACGATTAGCATTGCAGGGAATATACAAATCATATGCGCCCGGCACGTCACCGAGAAGCACAATAAGAAGGGTGCACAGAAGGCGGGATGTAAGTAGTGGAAGTGCGTTGCGCTGCCGGACCTGTGCGTGGGAAGCTTCCTAATGCCTCGTCGCAGAATACGGCAGTCATTCCAGCACGTTTCAGAGTTCGACAGAGGACGAATAGTGGCTTATGGCGACAGCGGTTTATCGTACCGAGACACCGGCGCCCGTGTGGGACGACAACCAGCCACAGTGAGGCGAGTATGGATTCGGTGGGTGCACGAGGGACGGACGGACCGACGTGAGCGATTGCCGCAACCGCGGCACACTGCCGAACGAGAAGACCGGCATGTTGTGCGGCGGGCATTGACGACTCGCACCGCCACATCACGAACGTTAGCGCAGGAATTAGGGTGTGTTGCGCAACAACCTGTGCCAGCACGTACCGTTCGACGTCGTCTGCAGGAGCGGGGAGTTGTCGCACGGCACCCATTGCTCTGATTACCATTGAGGTTACACCACCGGCAAGTGCGGCGGCTGTGGGTCGTTGAACGCCGCACCTGGACTACGGAATGGCACGACATTGTCTTATCCGACGAATCGCGCTTCTGCTTGCAACACCACGATGGTCGGATCCGCGTGTGGCGGCACCGCGGCGAGAGACTGTATGACGCCTGCATTACGCATCGCCATACCGGTTCGTCGCCTGGCGTTATGGTTTGGTGCGCAATTGGATATGACACACGCACCGCTCTGGTACGCATCGCCGGTACACTCAACAGCCACCGCTACATCTCCGACGTTTTGGAGCCTGTAGTCCTCCCTTACTTGCAGGACCTGCCAGCGGCCACGTTTTAACAAGACAATACGCGCCCGCACGTGGCACGCATCGTGCAACAATTCTTCACGGCCCACCAGGTGTCACTGCCGCCGTAGCCCGCATCGTGCAAAAATTCTTCATGGCCCACCAGGTGTCACTGTGGCCGTAGACCGCCTTTTTTCCCGATATGTAACTCATCGAACACGTCTGGTCGCTGATCGGCAACCGAGTGGCCCGGCAAGCACCACCCGCGGCTACGCCTGATGAACTGTGGCAACGTGTGTAAGCAGCCTGGACGGACATACCCCAAGCCCACATCCAAAGCCTCTTTCGTTCGATGCCGCGGCGTGTAGTGGCCGTTATTGCCAGCCATGGGGGCCACACGAACTATTGCTGTCTGCGTGTTACGCAAGTTGCACGGGCCTGTAAGCTCAATCGTTTCATCTTTGTATCTGTTGTTATGTGTCCAGTAAATCTGGCTTTGCTATCTCGTGTCAGTGTAGAAAACTCGGTTAAGCAGTGTAGAAAACTCGGTTAAATCAGATCTTTTTTTCGTAAGTCTTAGGTTTTTGAGGAACACTTACTTTGAAAGGTTACAACAGTAAGCTGAAAAAATTGCCCTGTATGGAGACATTTTGATGAGTAATATGTAGGTTCACAGACCTTGAATGTGAAATTGCATTGTTGGAGCTACTTTTAAATGTAAATTTAGAAAAAAAGAACTGAATACTTTCAAATGGGAAAAATTAATTATGACAGTGGGGCTAACTGAGGTCAACGGTTTCGTGAAAAGAAGCTGCACGTTTTTTTTTATACTTAACAAAAAATATATTCTCTTGAAATTCTCATTCTTGCATTCCCCCTGATTGCTTAATTCGATTGATACTGTTTTCACTCATTGAAACGGAAAAGGTAAATTGGGATAACGATAAACTGATGCACACATAAAATTAGCAATGAAAGAGACTTCTAACAAGAGTTCATCGCAAAGGATAAATATTCTTTTGTGTTAAAAGCATTATCAACTTTCCAACAGATCTAAAAGTTATGGCTGATAACGTAGTGCTGCAAACAGTAATGAGGTTTAATGTATTTAAATGGGTGCTACCGTAGTTGGTTGTGCTAGGATACGAATCTGAGACTATCACAAAAGAAATTTAGTTTGGTATTAAAAGCGTACACAGTGTGCCTCTTAAGTAATGAGACTTATTTTTTACGGGACAGGCATTTGAATAAAAGTAACAAACGTGTTTACAGTTTTGACAGCCAGAGTTTGCTGTAATCGCAGGAACAGCTTTCGAGTCGGGTGACACAGCAGTTTTCATGTGGCCACCGTTCAAGTAAGACTGTATGAGTGGAGCGTGTCAGAAGTTGCGTAATGGAGCAAAGAGCTGTGACAAAATTTTGCTTTAAATTAAAGAAAACTGCCACGGAAGTTTATCAAGACATAAAAAAAAAAGTGTACTGCAATGAACAATAAACAGTTTCTGCACGGACAAATTAAAGTGTGGTGACGCCTAGCGAAATTGTTGCCCATGACCGGCGAATAACATCTAGGCTACTCGCTGAACAGCTTTATTGTCGGTAAGGAAAAGGCCAGGGTAATCTTAGAAAAAGATTTGCACAAGAGGAAGATTTGTTCGAAGTTTGTGCTGCAAACATTGACACACGAACGGAGAGAAAGCACCGAGTTGCATATTGTGTCAAAGTTTCATCAATGCAGTTGATGAAGATCGTGATTTGTTGCAAAGAATTGTCACGAGTGATGAAAGTTGATGTTTTCAGTTTGATCCTGAAACCAAATGCCAGAGCACGGAATGGGGTGGAGCGTTTTCTCCTCGGCAGAAGAAAGTCCGGTTCCAAAAATTACGTGTCAAGATAATGGGCGCCGCCCCGGTGGCGCAGTGGTCTAAGAGATGTCCTCTGATCATTCGTCCAAAAGGGGTCCGGGTTCGAATCCCGGTGAGTCATGGATGTTGTGTTTGTCTTACGACACTGGCTCTCTCCATACCCTGGAACGAGTGACCCTAAATTAGGGACGGGCGTTTGCTTATAGCCCATTGAGTTGCTCACGGTTGTCGTTAAACCTCCAATAAAAAAAAAAGAAATGAAAAAAAGAGAATGATTATTGTTTGTTTCGACTCGGTTGGAATTACCCACCTCGAATTTGTTCCTGAGGGCATGACATAAAACGGTCAGTAATATTTAGGAGTAATGCAATGTTTGTACGCCCGCATGCGACGTGTCAGCAAAGAACTGTTCCACAAAAACAGTTGGCATGTGCTGCAAGACAAAGCGCCCGCACACTGTGAGCTGCCCGTGAAGCAGTTTCTGGCTTCGAAGTCGATCGGTTTCTGCTTCGAATTAGATCCACCATACTCGGCAGATTTGGCTCCCACAGAATTTTTCCTCTTCCCAAAGGTGAAGTGTGCTTCTTTGAAAAGGGAGCGCTTCAACGACATTGAGTACAGCCAACAAGGTGTGACCAACAGACTGAAGGAGGTTCCTGTTCAGGACTTCCACCATGCCTTCGAATACCTGTACGAAAGATCTCAGCTTTGTGTGGAGTTGGAAGGAGATTATTTTGAATCAGTGTAAATGACAATTTAAAATATAGTTTGTGGGTTTGATAGAATAATTTTTGTCTCATAACTTAACGGGCACACTGTGTATAACATTTAAACATTTTAAACAGCATTGGTATCTATGTCTTGCTTATTATTATTCCTTAAAATAAAATGTGAACCGTCATATATATAAAACTAACTCGTTAGGTGTCTATATGAGTTAGTTTCGAGACCTCTGGCGTGACAGCTCATGTGGGATAAAAATATAAAACGAAAAACGGTAAAAATAGCTATTTCCAGAAATTAAATAGAGAAAATCCTCCAAATACGTGGCGACAGTAAATAAATAAATACATCGCTCTTTCCACGTTACAGAAACACACAGCAACCGAAAAATTGTTTTTCAGCCGCCTCTGTGGAATTGAACCACGGAACTCTCGATATCTAGCCGAGTGCGTTACATTTACACCACGGTGGCCAACAATCCACGGTGCCATGTGTATAAAACGGTCAGTATTAACAACGGTCAGGATTGTTGGCCACCGTGGTGTAAATGTGACGCACTCGGCTAGATATCGAGAGTTCTGTGGTTCAATTCCACAGCGGCGGCTGAAAAACAATTTTTCGGTTGCTGTGTGTTTCTGTAACGTGGAAAGAGCGATGTATTTATTTAAATAGAGAAATATGTAGAAAAATACACCCTGACACCCAGCAATACTACTCAAAGCCCAAGCCCGTTTTAACTAGGAAAAAGCTCAATATAAGCAAAAATAAACTTTTAATCGAGACTTAACTTTTGTTCTACGTATTTATCAACCTCGTTCAGAACTGCCAGTGCGTGCGTGATATCCATTTAACGATAAATCATAACTCTTTTAGTCGAAGTAATTTTTGTTCAAGTAGAAGTTTCGTCGAACGACTTTTAGCATCCCACATTTTTGTGGGCACTTAAACAAGTAAGCAAGTACTGGAGTAAATGTGGATAACTATATCTATCCACAACTACGGTAGTATTTTTAAAACTGTTAAAAATTCCATCCTCTCATCTGTTGTTTAATGTAGTTACACCCTTAATGGCATCTTCAAGAAAGTTTTTGGTAATTAGAATTCTTCTCAGCTAAATAGCCTCTCAAAGGCGGCTAAATAACCTTTTAGATAAGAGAAACGAAAAAAGATTTTTCGGTTGGAGGTAAAAGTTGTCATCAGGAAATGAGGGCATAAATCAGTACTGAACTATGTGTTTCACCCCAAAATCTTACATTATAATGGAGCTCAACAATATTTTAAAAGTTTCCCGATTATTGGGTCAAACTAGAGTCAAAGAACTGCATTTGAATATAAAGCTTCTAAAATTATGCATAACTGTGTTGGCAGAAGGAATAACGACAGCAAAAATCAGCATTTCGTGAAGAAAAAGCTGGAACATTAATGCAGTCGACATTAAAGTTGATGTAACTAGAATTCTGATACCTTCAAAAAGTCCAGAGCTTTCAGGTTGGATGAGACGGAGTGAATGAGATTCATGATAAAGGGATGAACTGCAACAAAAAATGGGAAAGAGCTTTTTTTTTAACGCAACGCACGGGCCTGACATGACTATAGCTGAAGAAAACGATGTTAACTTGAAGGCAGCATTATTTTCTTTCAGAGTAGAATTTTTGAACGAGATTATAAGCAGACATGTGGAAAGATTTAGCTAATGATAGCATCTGACACAAAGATAGTGTAATTTTTTCACATTTTAATGTTCACAACACAAGTAAATGTCCCAGAAAAGTAATTTTCAGGTGACTTCAGTTACTACGATCGATTGATCTAATCTCTCCGGATTTCCTTCAGTGTGATAATTGGAAAGATAGTATGTGGCCAAAGATAAGTTGATATCTTCACGTACTTTAAAAAACAAAAACCGTTTGTCACTCTGTTTGGCTGTAAAAGCAGCAGCTCTGGTGTCTGGAAGTCATGTATCGATTGTAGCATTATCATCCAAAATTCTTGTTCCTGCTGCTTTCATTTGGAGATTATGTGCTCTTTCAAATATCAGACAATAAAAACCCCTATAAAATCTAAAAAAGTGAAAAGTTAGAAAACAGGAGCGAATTATTTTCTTGTTAGGTGCAACTTACCCAGCTTGGAATGTCCATAAACAAACAAACAACCATCATTTCCTCCAACAACCGCCTGTATCACTTCTGGCAAGGAACTGGAACATACTTCGGCCTGCGTTGAAAAGAGAAATGTAAAGTTAACTCCATAAATTTAAATCATTCACGTAAAATACGATATTTATTTAAATACCAAAATTTCATTTAAGATCATTTCGAACTGTAACGTGTTTGAAAAAAAGAGTAGAGCATATGAATTAAAAAAACGACGTGTTTTTTAACGATGCGTACGTTTTAAAAAGCTAACTTTTTCTCATCGTCATTTGCGTATTAAATTATAATAAATAATCATTTTTATGTAATATGATCACACCTCAGAGACAATACAATGTCAGTCTAGAATTATCTACGGAATAACCTATGTTGTGTCTCACGAGAGTAATTTATTTTCACTACAATCGAAAATATATTTTCGATGATGTACGAAGTATTGATGCCACCGAAAAATTAGGTTCAATTTGCATGTTTCTGATAAAAAAGACTCAAATTTAGAGAGTTCCACAACATCCATCGGTCATACGGAAACTTGGAATGGAGCGAAAATGTTCTTAGGCACTTTGAAAAAGTGCCATGCATTATAACCAGTTAAGGAGAAAATTCTCTATCAGAAAACTCGAAGATCTTACACTCTTAAAAAAAAAAAAAAAAAAAAAAAAAAAGCGCCCAAAGAAAATAATTCGATCATGATGAAACTCCGTAGGCAAGTACCTCAAGGCCGAATATCCAAATGATTAAATAATAACAACCAATGACGAAATAGTGGTTCGCCCCAGCGCATGGAAACCGCGCATCGAGGCGGGTATATCAAGAGCAAAGCTCGCACGCAGGGACAATTGTGACCGCGGATTGTGGTTGCATATGCCTCCATGGACTGTGAGGATGCCTCAACGTCGGATCCGTCCACAACACGAGCTGTTGAACGAGTTCGAGAAAGGACGTATAATTGGGCTGAGAGAGGCAGGTTGGTTAAGTCGGCGTATCGCCAGGCATTTGGGTCAGAGCGACGCGGCAATAGGACGACGTTAGGGCCAAATGATCAAGGAGGGCACAACCCAGAGGCACGCAGGCAGTGGATGGCAGAGGGCAACAACAGAATGCGAGATCGAGAGACTGTTAGAGCTGCACGAACAGAACCGAATTCATCGCTCTCAACCATCCGGGGCCACGTTGCGTCGTCTACAGATTCGGAAGTGGCAATCCGGACCGTTGACAGACCACTTGCGGCACTGGGACTACATTAGACGAGGCCATTCCACCGCCTACCACTGACAAACGAGTATCACCTGCACCAGTTGCAGTGGTGTCGAGCGTGATCAACGTGGGATAGTGTCCAGTGGCGTCGTGTTGTCTTCAGTGATGAGTCACGGCTTGCACTTGGCGCCGATGACCAGCGCATGTGGGTCTGGAGGGCCAGTGCACAGATCCTGCCCAGAGATGGAAACGGGTCACCGGTCACGGATCAGCGGGTCAACAATTTCTTGCAGGACAAAGGGGTCGGGTCAAGGTGTTCCTGACCCTATTTCAACCCGGTTTATTTCCGTTTTATTTTTGAAAAGAAAACAAATATTTCAAAGAAAAATGCGTACTGGGGAATTCTATGCTCGATACTGGTGCCAGCGGAATGAAAAATGTTTTGTCATACAAAAATATTGCCAAAAATATAAACAATACTTTCTTTGAGTTTGCTTTCAGTGCGATTGTCCGGAGCAAGATACAGGCAAACGCCCGTCACCTACTTCTCCGGTGATTCCTCTCTCACACCTCGCGTGTCACATTCGAAGACTGAGAGTTTCTTTTCACATCGCATCTTTTTCAGTGAGCATTCAGATGATTTCTTTTGACGTGCTAACATCCCGTTCTATTGCATGTCGTGTCGGAATTAATGCCTTATTTTTTAATACGGATGAATTTAATATTAAGGAGATTGAAAAAGGCGTCGAGGCCAAGGAATACGAGCTTGTTGAAAACAAAAAGGGGAAGAGTGAATGCTGGAAGTTGTTTCGTCTCATTAAGGAACCAGAATATGTTTCCCACCAACACCAATTTTCACAAGCTTCTGATGAGTTGAAAGTTTTCAAAATGCGAATGCTGATTTTATGAGTGTTTCTTGCCTCTGAGGGGCAATGATGAAATCAACATCTATATTTTGGAAGCTGTCATCTCATCAAAAGCTGGGGAAATTGGTGTTGCTGTGAAACATATTCTGAAGCTTGATATGTTTTTAAGAAAACAGCAAAAACTTAAATTAAACATACAACAAGTTACTTAATTCAAACATTTTGACTATAGCACCATAAAAAGTAAGTGGAAGAGCCTTAAAATAACTGCAGAGGGACGTTTTGACTCTCGCTGATGTGTTTGAAAACATAAAACAGTTAGGTTATGGGTTATGAAGGACGACAGTTTTAACACTTTCTGTAAGTAAGCAAGTAAATGATACGTTTCGGTAGTACATTTGTATGATATCTATATAACCTACGATACCCATTGCGAAGATACTTTTTGAACGTCCTGTGAATATACATGATTATGTATAATTATAAATTGAGTTTCGGTTTCATAGTTCGAAGCAGATTTTTCCGGGTGAAGTCCGGGTTCGAAATTTTTGACCCCTTTCCAACACTGATTCTGCCTTTATCGTGAAACGGCACACGACTCGCACACCGAGAGTGACTGTCGATGGAGCGATTTCCTACGATAGCCGGACACATTTGATAGTCTTCCGTACGACCCTCACGTTTCAACTGTACGCCGATGACATTCTATGACCTGTTGTGCTCCCATTTCTGTCGCAGCATCAACGAGCAATTTTTCAACAAGATAATTCTCGTCACATACGGTCCGGCTCTCCCAGTCCATCCTCCGTAATGTCGACACCTTTCCAAGGCCAGCCCGATCGCCCGACCTCTCACCCATCGAACATATTTGGGACATGGTGGACGCCACCTACACCCATCCCAGAATGTTGGCGATCTGGTCGGGAATTTGGACACTCTATGGCATGCCATACCTCAGGGCAGTATCCGTGAACTGTATGCGTCTATGCCACGCCGGGTAACCGCTTGTATCCCGAGCAAGAGGTGGCGCCCCAACGTAGTGACTTGTTCCACTCGTGCAGCTGTTTTATCCGAATAAAGGGCCCAACTGCTATGGAATTGCAGTTATTTTATTTCCTATACATATATATTACACATACCAATTTTCATCTCAATTGGACGATTCCTTCTAGGCGCTTTTCTTTTTCTTTTTGGCAAAAAGTGTATTTACGCATTGCTCTTCACGATCGAAAAATAATTTTTCAGCCCACGTTTTACAAACAGACATATTCTGACAAGAAATCATCCCATCGTCTCATTCAGCAACTCGAATCTCGAGGTGAGAGGTTAGCCCACATCAAAATTCAAGTTCTTGGTAGATTCTGGTATTTCTTACCAGAATTGATAAGCGGTTGAATCTTATTAAAAAATGATGCGCACAACGTGAACAAAAGATAAATACCGACCTTGTGACGTAAACCATTCCACTGGAGGAATCATCGAACATGTCCACCCGCTGTAAGCCAGACATTTGATCTGCACCAACCCAATAGACCGTTTTACCTGATATTTGGTAGCATATGCAAAATACCATACACATGCTATGACTTCACTGTTTTTCTTTAAGTTAAAAGACCCACCATCATGACTGCATTGTCCATTCAAAATCTATGCCTGCTGGATCCAAAAGACAGAACCAGTGCCGTCACTACAAGCACAACATTCATGTTTTACCCGGGATTTGATTTGAGCTCAAAGCCGAGTATCCAGAAACTGCGAGCTAAAGCACTCGATCCTTTGGCAATCGCAAATGTTTCCAATTAATTCACTAATTACGATTGCATGGAAGTAGATCCATCCTCTCGTAACAGTCGGATTCTCGATGGAGGACGAATGTTTTGACAAAAATAAATGCTATCTTCGGAACCATAACTTAACACCAATTATAGCATATGGCTAGCCGGAAGATGTATACTAACGCATTGTTGGAGGACGTGAATGAATAAGAGTGCTCACACGATGACACGCAATTCCGGACGTCTACTCATGAATCGGGGAAGGAAACCGATTACAAATTTCAGAGACGAAAAAGTTCATTTTAAATGAATATATGCCTTCGACAACACGCATGTGCGAAATCAACGTCAAATGATTAATTTCAATAATTTCTGCAGTATATATTCTGCGTATTTCAGACACGAAATAAGAAAATGACTCATCTATACGATATGGTATTATTGAAAACAGTCCTGCGTTGAGGGACCTAAAACACAAAGCACAAAAGCTTAGAGAAACACAAAGCTTTCTACACGTGTTTCGAGTGCAGCCTAAAATCGACTTCATACGACAAGACAAGAGTTTGGTGTCTTTTCGAGTATAATAGCTATTTAACACCTGTACTTTAGAAGCTGTGACTGAGTGTATTATGGTGCAATCTTTTGTGAATATTTTAAGACTTCCTTTCCTACCCAACAGAGAAAATTTTTCACCCTTTATTTAAAGTCTTCAAGTTGATGGAACTGTGTCCCATTGTGTTTACTCCAATTTTGTTTTTCGACTTAAACCTTTTCTGCCAAACGGATTTTGCTTTCGGATTTACGTCGGTAACGACATTTTGTTCCTTCAAACATGAGAGCACCTTCATTTTCTTTGAAAAACTGCATTAAAGCTGTTTTCTTAGGTTTAAATTTACCGTTTACATATACAGGCAAGCATTCCAGTTTTTCTGTTCTCACTGAATAAAACGCTTTATCGTTCGATGTGATCTGTCATTTTCACTTAGAGAACATGATGTTCATAACATTCGTGAATATAAAAAAACAGAAAGTAAATCAAAATGTCTGTCCCGGACATTTTCGATATGGCATGCTGCATAGTTTTGAACATTACAGTGCATACAAATGCAGAAGGTTCTTAATTGTCTTTAAGAAGTTTCTGTTACGTGGCAATATTTCACCTGCTGATAAGCCAATCCAAACATGCTTTCTTTTCCGTCTTGTCAATGTTTGATAAGCGAAGTGTTGAAGATCGCAGTGAAAGCTGCATTGTGTTCATCAATTCTGCTGTTAATTCTGCCATTTGAAGGACAGGCGGATGGAAAACCAAGGTCACTGCGGATCATCTTCTGCCATTCGCTGCTCTCTCATGGAGAAGCTCAAAATGACGCACCAAGCTCAAAATGACGTAATTTTTATCTTCACTTCTACATCCAATGACATGAAGTATAATCTAAGTATAACGCACTGGAATATTGAACGATAAAAATGCTGCTTCTTGTACTGACCTGCGTATCGTCGGGTGAGAAGATGGCGTCGAAAGCAAACATTTTTGGAGCGGATACGCCCGTTCTTTTCTCGGCATTTGATGGTGATCCGCACGTTGTGGGATCATAGACGGATACTTGTTTTTTCCTGGCATCAATGTTTAGGAATGAAGAGCCGCTTTCAGTTGTTTGAGAATTCGGAGATATCCTCAGCATTACTTTCACCTGCGGAATGTAAAAAAAAAGTATTGTAGTTACAGAAGTAAAGGACAATCAATTTAAAAATGCATCTACATTTCACTGTGCACTACAAGGTTTTTAGCTCTGCTACTGAACGACAAAAAAAAAACTTTGGCTATTTAAATTAGAACAAATGAAAAATAGATACTGTACAACCGTATTCGATCACATATTAGCTATTTAATTAGAAAAAATAAAAAATATAGCTGTACAAACGTATTCGATCACATATTAATTAATTCAAAGAGGTACCTGAAGGATTTTGGGAGGAGCCACTTATAGCATCTAGTATTACAAGGAGTCGTCCATCTTTGATTTGAGGCCCACTGTTTTCAGGGAAGGGACAGAGCTAGCGCAGGAGGAAAACACCCATACCGTATCTAGTACAGAAACCTGAACCCAGTTTGGACGATTAACTAAGAAGCCTGCGCCCCGTTTGGACGATTAACTAAGAAGCCTGCGCCCAGTTTGGACGATTAACTAAGAAGCCGGCGCCCAGTTTGGACGATTAACTAAGAAGCATGCCCCTCTAACCACCCGGCCACCGGGTCGGCGTACTGATGATATTTAAAGGACAATTCAGATTGAAGCCGTTAAGTAATTAGTATTGGCCTCCACCTGAACGGAATGCACAACAGAGCAATGAAATACAAGTTAAACAAGTCGTGACAGCGTTTGCTCACAAACACATCTAACATTATGATTAAGATAGTCACCAGATATACGAACGAAGTATCTTATTAGCTTCTTTCATGTCTTGAGCAATTCATTTTTTTCGGTATTGCTCGCCTGAATTTCTGTTCTGTTTCCGTGGAGCGTTTGAATGCTTCTACGTGTAAGATAATAATTCCTGGGTTGTGTAGCTAATCAAGCAAATCCTTGTCCTGTCTTTCCTTATTTCACAACTTTTGCACTTCTAAGGAATTTCCTGCAGTATGTATGTGCGTCTTTTCGAAACATCCCGTATTTTATACAAAAAAAAAAAACAAAAAACAACAAGAACTGGATTCTGGATTCATTTGCCGTTAGGTATAAGCCTTATATGCTCAAAAAGCAAAATTACGTGGTATTTCATAATGCAGATTGCAGTATGTATGTTATAGTGTACATTTCTGTTCTCTTCGTTATGTTTTGCTGGAGAGAAAAACCGAGTCAGTCTTTGAATGCAGTGCTATATATTGAAAGTATTCAAACATTAAGATTGCAAGGGAGTAAAAAAAATTACGTAAGTCTTACCCAGTTTCTTGAATTTGTATTACTATTTCATCTTGACGTTAAGCGCATCAATCACAAGATGGAATACACTGCTTTCGAAATATGACTTTTTCTATTTTCCAACAAAACACATCATGGAGAATAGAAATAGACAGTGTGATATACATACTGCAATCCTTCAACTGTAGCTAGTATTTGACATTTCAGGCAGGCAACAAAGCAGTGTTCAGTTTTGAAAGTATCAGATTTAATACATCTACATTTCACTCTTTCTATCAACATCAATATATGTTATTTAAAACATATTCACACACAAATTGTCTTTGGACGCACCTTATTTCGTTTTCGTTTTTTTTTGTTTTTTTTTTGCGAGAGAAAGCACTTTTTTTGGGGCTTGCTCATTAAGAACAGTAAAAGCTAACAAGAACCCTAATATGAAGACCTACTTTGAAAAATCAAGAATGTTAGGTAATTAATTATTCGAAAGAAGCAGTAAACGGAAGAACACATAAAAATAAAGTAAAAATCATAAAAGTAAAGGAGAGGCAAATCCCAGGAAAAAATAATTCTTCCCAAATGCATACAATTGTCGGCATATACACCCATGAGCCATTACATTATGACCACCTACATAATAAGCTGTAGGACCACCTTCAGCCCACAGTGGCCACTCGGTGAGGCATCGATTCGATGAGGTGGCGATAGGTATCCTGGGGTATCTGGTACCATAATGTCAACAGCAGGTCTTTCAGTTACCGTACATTTCGGGGTGGTGGGGATTTAGCGCGAACCCGCTTTTCCAAGTCGAACCACAAATATTCACTTGGGTTAATGTCAGGTGAATTTGGAGGGCGGGGCATTAACAGAAAGTCACCAGCATGTTCCTCGAACCACTCCTTGACGATTCTGGCAGTGTAGCATGGCGCATTATCCTGTTGGTAATAGCCATCACCAGCAGGGAACACAGTTGCCATGAATGGATTAACTCGCTCCTTAACGATGTTCAGATACCTGACAGCTGTCAGGGATTGTGCTATTTCAATAATGGGGGGTCTAAAATGTCTCAAGAAAACATCCGCCCAGCATAACACCGCCGCCGCCGGCCTCTTTCCGCCCAACAGTGCATCCAGGTGTAATAACCTCCTTTGGTAATCGGCGTATTTGCGCTCGGCCGACTACGTGATGCAGCAGGAATCTTATTCGTCAGACTAGGCCACTTTCTTCCAATCATCTACGATCCAGCCTCGATTATCTTGGGCCCATTTCATGCGTTGTTGGCGATGAGCATAGGGACCCGGCTGAGGTCTTCGACTACGCAGGCTCAGGCGCAGAAGGTTGCGACGAACTGTGTACTGTGACACATTGCTTTGAAGCTGCGGGTGATTTGTCGCAATGTGGCCCTGTGGTCGCTGTGAACAATGCGCGAGAGTGTCGATCCCCTCTGGCATCAATGAGCTGCGGACGTCACACAGCTGGACGACGGTTCGTTGTTTGGCCATCTGTGCGCCACGTTTGATACGTACTCACTAAAGCGGCACGTTAACAACCAACCCACAAGCCGGGCTGGTTCCGCGATCAGAGTTTTGAGGCGCCATGCCATCACAATTTGTCCTTTATCAAACTCCGATAAATCGGCAGCTTTTCCCATTCTGACTCCGAACACTCTACTAACCGAAAGCCGGTCCTTGGGTTGTATATATACTGCTGTGTGAACTTCGCCGACGCCACCGTTCGGTCTCCAGGAGCGCACATTTCTCTAGGTTGGGGGTGGTCATAATGTAATGGCTCGTCGGTGTGGATGCCGTAGAGTTTTACTGTCTTCCATGTAGCCACCCTTCGAAAAACCTGAAAATTGAAAAAGAATCGAACCCGCATCTCTCGATTTACGTTCGAGCATGCCACCATGAAGCCACCTAGGATAACAAAATTCCATGCAACTGAAGCTATGCAGATTTAGCTTAGGAATCGAACAACTTTCATGATGTGCGTTCGTCGAAGCAATCCCGCTTCATCGGAGCGTCGACGATCATTTCTCATCCATGTACAGGTGAAGGTCAATTTATCTCCTGTGTTAAAAATCATAGAAATAAATGGGAAGCAGAAAGTAATAATTCTTCCGGATGTGCGTTAGTCGAAGAAATCTCCGAATGTAATAGTTCTTCGCAAAGACATGAAATACATATACATATCATTGTTGTCATATACACTGGTCACAAAATTTTAGGGATATTGCGATTTCGAAGGGAAAACGCGGTGATATGCAAATTTAGCAACTACTGGAGATCGGTTACCAGCGTGGGTAGCTACCCATATGTAAATTAGCATCATGACAACAAAGAACACGGCGTGCGAACTGAGATAAAGTACCCGGAGAAAAGTGAAAAACGAGTCGTTTCACCCCTTGGTCTAGAAGTTTGTTTAATGTATTGCCTTCAGTGTGGGATTATCCTGAAATGATATCCAGACGATGTTTAAGCATTAACAACAGAAATAAGGCTGTTAGCATGTCACGGGCAAGTGTACGGCAGATTGATGTAGCCGTTGCTTTAGGAGTTTCGCAAAGTGTAGTAAGTTGGCCACGCACAATATTTCTACGGCGTGGAAATGCTGCAGATTGACCCAGGATTTGTCGCCCGAAGATAACCACCAGGAGACAAGATCGCTACCTGACAGTACGTGAGCGGAGAAATCCCCAATAGACAACTCCGGCAGTCTCTTCGAGCTTCTTCTGTTGTCAGAGTATGCACTGAAACAGTACGAAACTGTCTTCACGAGTACGGATTCAGAGCTAGGAGGCCGCTGAGATGTATAGCACTGACATCAACTCACCGTCGTCAAAGATGTATCTGGGCCAAAGAGTACATGTCCTGAAATACAGAGTGGCACAATGTACTTTTCACACACGAATCCCGTTTCGTTCTTTATCCAGATACTCGAAGAGGACATGTGTGGTGGAGATTCGCACACGAAAGAAACCACACTATGTACAGTCCGTCCGTGCTTACCAGCGGCAGTCAGTTCTGATCTGGGCAGGAGTGTGTTTTAATGACCGTTCTTCCTTGTATGCTTGTCAGGGTAACATGAATGTCTCAGTGTGACGAAACGAGATTATTATGCCCATTGTGACACGGTTTCACGTTTTTATTGGGCATGCATTCCGTTTCTTGATGACAATGTAACCAGTCACCGTACCTGAAGCTGGAAAATCAAGGGTTTGAATCATAACTGTTGCTTTCGAGGTCTCCTGATCTTAATCTTATTGAGAAAGTATTTGGGACGCTGTACAGCGACGTCTGGATAACTACGTTCCATACCCCAGTACACTGACAGACCTATGTAATATGTTGCCTGTAATATGGAAGAGCTGTCCCATACACTCATCAATAATGTCATTGCAAGTATGCCTCGTAGGTGTCAAGACGTTCTTTGACATAGATGTGGTGTTACCGGGTTCTGAAACCCTGAGGTATGAACATTCTCCGAATTTACCATTTTCTCTACAATGCAGTGCTACTTTGTTGTTTGCAGATATTGCACAATAAATTGTTTTGAGAACGAGTTCTTTATAATATTCCAGAGGACAATTCTTACCTTGGCATTCCTTGCCAAGGTAAGCAATTTGAAATATAGCACGTAAAAGAGAATAGTAGCATGATCAGAGCTATTTAATAGTCTGAATTAGAACTACTAATAGGAACTGAGTTCTTTATCGTTTGTGTTACGTAGCCTTACTGATGTTGTTCCTATGCGTTTTACCTGAGTAAGATATATACTACATCCTTCACTTCATGCAATATCCCTAACTTTCTGTGATCAGTGTATATGCCATACATTTTGCTATTTCCCATGTAGCCACCCAACTTGAAATTTCTTCTTGGGATTCGCTTCCCTTTAACTTCTAGGATGTGTAACACTGTAGATAAATTGATCTTTATCCGTACATGAACGAGAAATGGTTGTCGACGCTACGATGAAGCGGGATTGCTTCAACTAACGCCCATCCAGAAAATTGCTCGTACTCCTAGTCTACATCTGTTCAGCTTCAGTTGCTTGGAATTGGTTGTCCAGGATGGTGTAACGGTAGTATGCTCGAACGTAAATCGGTAGGCGAGGGTTCGATTCCCGTTCCAAGGCGATTTAATCTTCAAGTTTTACGTGAAAAACAGTAAAATATACTGCGTCTGCATGCCGATAATGACATGACGAATAGACGTTTTGGCAATACGACAGCTCCAAACCATCAAGTAAATAAACGTTCATCTACCGTACTTAACTAGGTACGAAGAGAATAGGAATGACAGACAAACTATTTACACGGAAGATAGGTACATGAAATAAAAAGCATTCTCCAACCCCATGGGAAAATACTTCAAAAGAAAGAGAGCTTCTGAAGGTAGTTACTGAAGAACTTCGTTCTGCATTATATCAAAATCGTGTATGCGTTTGTCATAGAACCACCTGTTTCTAATTAGGAAGAATGTGAAAACAATGGGCGCATTAGTATACGTAATACAATAAGAAAACCATTTTTGCTTTTCAACAAATTGCTTTTAATTGTTGCCAATTATATTCCTTTTTTATCACAGGAAAGTAGTGGCATAATAAAATGGGAAGAACAAAAAATTAATAGTGGCCACTTGTTCCGAGAGTTCTGACGCTTCTTTAATATATCTGTCGCCTGTAAGATAAACGGTTTCGTAGTAGACACTTCCGTATTTGTTAGATAGAGATAGTTATAAATCGTGATTGGATTCTTAATTTGATACTTTATTTTTCTGTCCTTATAGCAGCTTAAATTCTAATAAAAAAAGTTTGGCGAGCGATTGTTGGGAGCCTGACTCGAATCGGGGTGACGCAGATACTTTCGAAAAACCATCAATCCGGTTGTGACGTAAACGATTAATTTCCACTCCGAAGTTGTTCCCGACTGAGATAAATTGACCTATTTTCTCCTCGAAGAAACAGCAGAATTCTTGGAAAAACTATTAAAAGAATTCTTTTCTGGTCGACTGCGTGTGTTGTGCGCACATGGAGGTTCCGATGGAACGGCTTTGTTGAGAATGGAGCGAAAATGACACGAGAATCGTAAAATCTAGTTTGCCAAACTTCAGCTGGCGGATGAACTTGAACGAAAAAGCTGGCACCGTAATTAGAATCGACGCATCAAAAACTCAACGACGAAAAATTACTTTGTTGAAATAACACTGTTTTTCTTCATATCAGGAGGAAGACGAAACAAAAAGATGTTATCCTTTAAACCTAAACGCAACAAATACATCCAAAACCCAACAAATCACCATTTTGCGTATGTATGGAAACGGGAGCTGAAAATTGCAAAACAACATCTCTGCACATCAGACAACCTCCCATATATATTATTGTTTAGCCTTATTAGATATTTGTGGGAATTAAACAATAGGTATTTTTAAAACTCCAAAAATACATCTCGCCACGTCAGATATTATTGTTTTGGTACATCTGATATTTGTGGGAATTAATTTATAAGTATTTTTGTGTGACATTTAATATATAGGTCGTTATTTTTGGCATAGATACAGACAGAAATCCCTCTAGAATGTATATCTCGCATGTGCATATATCGAATTTAACATTCATTTTTGAGTTTTGGTTCTAATGCAAGTTGTGTTAGTTCTCCGTTAGATTTTTCTTCTGAACTGCAGATCACTTACCCGAATTTCATTATACATTGTGGTAACAACTGACAGTGAGTCGAAGGTAAATAAGAAGCCACGCAGAGCGTCAGTGGTGGTATTGGGTAATACAAGAGGTGATTTACTGATTAAATTGTGACAGCATGCTATCTTGGTGATCCGTAAGCTGAATAAGTTTTATCTACCAGATTGATATTGTGATCAAATCAACGAAGTTCTGTCTTGCATGTCCCAGGGAATTGAAATTGAGGAATTGTAATTACAAGCTCTTAGTCAACTATCAGGAAAGGAATAAATAAGTGGTTTTAAGTTCCATTTCTGGCTATTACTTGCTATATAGTGTTGTGTTAAGCATTTCGTATTATATCAAAATACGAGACGAAAAAACTTTCAAAACATTATACATCCAAGAGCAGGAGCAGATCCCTTCTCCCCCACATCCTGTGCGAGAATGCTGCCATTAAAATATCCAAGGCAATGAATTTGCATGTAGTTGAACTGTCTTCACTCGGGCTATGAACCACAACACATGAGTGAAGATATTCGCCTCTGTGCACCCATTCCCAAAATATTATTATTCTCACGTTTCTGATGTGCAATTCCTACAGCATTTTTCACCTGCTCGAATCTTGTGATATTTAATTTATGTATCTGTTATCAATAGGAGGGAGGCTATTACAAAGAGGCGAATTCTTTCACTAGAGAATTCTACGGTTGATAAATCAGCCGAATATGTTTCATGTACATGGAAACGCGTTGTCCTGGGAAGGGACTGCATGGCAACATGCTTCGGTGGAAAATCGGAAATTGACAATTTGATTTCCATTTCCTGAAGAGGAGATGTTCAAGATAATGCTGACTGCATTTATATGTTGCAAATTCAGTTCATTACCCATATGGACATAATAAGCATGTGCTGCATGCGCCTTAATTAATCTTGATATGGACACGGTACTCTGCATAAAATTTCCACATCCATGTTAAGTTTATCCCTTATAAACTAATTACTCGTTAAAACACCAGAACCTCAACTCACGGAATCCAATTTAATACATCACGGTTTTAACGGGATTACGAATTTGATATCTGCATACCTTTTCATTTTATGAAGCCCAGTTTTATAATATTCGAGCAAAATCTTCATTTAATTGACTTGGAATACTACTGTCATTTGTAAAAACGAATTGTGGAAAAGAATTCTTTGCTAGAGGGATTTTTTTTCCTTTCGATTGAAGGAGATTTGTTAGGGGCTACTTCTTTCTTATTGTGCCAAATAAGAAAGAAGTACCGCTGTCATTAAACAAATACTTGTTTGGTTTTTCGGGGTTCAACGACTGCCGTGAGCAATTCTTAAGAGCTAAAAGCGGTCGTCCATCGCTCATCTAGGAACATGGGCCGCGGATGGCCTTGTAGTCAACTTTCGTGACTACCACGGAGAAACCTCGGGTTCGGTCCCAGGCAGGTACGAAAGCTCAAGCCACTAAATATCCGCCGTGCGTCAGATGGGCACGTTAAGCCGTCGGACCCTGGGTACTGGACCCCCGGCTAATAAATAAGGGCGTCTTTCTCCTCCTTTCTACCTCGCTTCCGTGTCACTTTCCTATCGGGCACTCTTGCCCGAATCTTCTAGCTTCCTATTTCTAAGGGTTGTTTAAGACCTGGGGTGGGACACTCCCTTCCTAAAATCCTCTACATATGATCTGATCCGATCATCTCGGGACATTTGTTCCAGGAAAGGATCAGTACCAGCCCCATGAGACAAGCACATCCCTCATTACGCCTCATCCGGGAATCACACCCGGGCCCATCTCGGAGGATTGGTTATAAGCCAGCAGCTTAGACTTTTCAGAGACCAGGTCGTCTAAAACAAATGAAGAAAGCTGAGAGGGTAAGCGCGGTCGAGGAATACTGGAAGCTTTCGCTATCGGACAATTCAATAGGTTGTAACGTACTACGTAAATAACGTACAATTAAGGTGACGTGCTGTATAAGTCAAATCGGCAAGTCGCAGCGATAAGCCTTGCTAGCTTAGTCCACTTGGGAGAATAGCCGCCTCCGGTGTAGAAAGACATGAGTTCGAATGTACACCGGCAAAAAGGTTATACGCTATAGAGCTTTCCCACAGACTGTTTTAGTTAAGATGACTGTGAATTAGAGGGATCAGTTCTGTCAACGAGCGACAGTGTTTTTTCCTCTGTATTTGTGGCCTAACAGGCACAACTTGTTTGTTTAGAATCACCGGTGCAAGAGCCAGGTTTATTCAAAGAGCGCCTAAACATATTGCAAATGTCATCATCAGCATCCTTGTCAACCATTATCAATCCACTGCTGGACGAAGGTCTCCCCAAGTTTCCTCCACAACGGTCTGTCTTGTGCCAGTCTCTTCCATGTCACTCCCGCATACTTTCGAATTTCATCCACCCATCTTCCATGTGGTCTTCTTCTGGGTCTTTTCCTGTCCCTTGGAATCCAATCTAAAATTTCGGCTGTCCATCGATGGTCTGTTCTTCTGGCAGTATGTCCAGCCCATTGCCATTTCAGGGATTTAACTCTGATCATGATGTCCTCCACTCTTGTCATTTTTCGGATCCACGTGTTCCTCTTCTTATCTCTCCTGGTTACACCAAGCATGCACCTCTCCATGCAACTTTGAGTTGTCTGCAGCCTTTGTATGTCTCTTTTAGCTAAGGTCCACGTCTCTGCACCATACGTAAGCACTGGAAGGATGCATTGATCAAACACTTTTCTTTTAAGACATAATGGCATATTGCTCTTGAAAATTATGCTGTTTCTTCCAAAAGCAAATGTACACGAAGGTAAGTTTGGATCGTAGGCACTCCAAATCCTGGAACAAATGAATACTTAGCAACTCCCCATAGGTTCACTAACGTTTGTCCATGGAATATTAAAAACAATGAAAAATACTTTAGCTTGCCTTCGTGCATGAATTCCCACCCAGCTGAGGAAACGAGTCAGAGGTAACTAGGTCAAAATATTAAGATTTCCTTTCCAGAAAACAGGTAGACTTACGAGATTTCTGATAAAGTTCTGACCTCTTCCTTTGTTCTTTTTATTTTTAATTTTCCAAACCAGTTAAATTTCTTTAGAGAAAAGTGGAAAATCTCTTGAATAATTTCTTGGATGAAATTATTTCATCAGCGGTTTTCTGGGCTTTTGCTCGCAGTACACGAACGATAGAAAAACTTAGGTTACTTAGTTGTTCCATTTGCATGTGAATAAATAAGATTATATTTGCACATTTAGATATTCATCCCACAGTTGATATAAATGATGAACAAATTAAGTTCATTTAATATGGAACCTGGTGAGATTTCCTCTAATTTTATACTTATGTGAATTAACACAGTTTATTTCTTAAGAAAATAAACGTCTTTCACTTCCGTACTGCAGTATCCAGATAAGAAGTTCGCTGACATGCATGTACATTGCACTAAATGTTGCATTTCATGCCATAAAAGTGCCTGAGATAAGGTTAATATAGTATACGATTTAATTAGTATGCTCGGGTTAACTACTAAGTCTGAGTGTTGATCAGTATGTATGTATGGTTGAAATTTAAGTTAAGGTATACATAGTTAAAACCAGTTTCACTTAGGACTGAGTGCGTATTAATCAATACACAGTCTGACACACTTGACCCCGTTCCATATCTGTTCGCATCAGTAAAAGTTTTTTTCGGAAAAGTATTAAAAAGCAACTCTGTATGTCTCGAAATATTCCCAATTTATGTCAGATGATGGCTCCTTTATTGAAGCTAGTATCCTAGAATATGCATATTTTAGGTGAAATGTATTCTTGATTTCTGGCGGATGATGAGATTGCACGTACTGAAATACTATTTCCAACTGAACTACCTTCTTATCAGTGTGAAGACAAAAGAAATGCTGTGGAATGTTTGTATTTACCATTTGTTTTATCTTCGAAGCGACACATAGATACAAGGAACAAATTCCAGGGAATTGCCATGCAATATTTATAGGTTTGGTCTTTAGCAACAAGCCAAACAGTTGGAAGGTACTGAAATTTCCAGCTGCATGCTGTGTGATGAATGCGCTTTCAATCTCTTGATTTTTCAGTTGGCCAAACAGGTGCAAAGCACAGAAGTTCCAAATAAGAACTGTAAGACATTTCTGTCTCCATCTGTCCAGTAATCAACAGGCTAAACCGATGCAACGTGTAATATTCCAGATAACTACCCCACCATATTTAGGATTTCCTTCACAATGGATTTAACAAATGGAAGTTACAACAAGTTCTAGGGAATTACTGTTATACATCTGAGATTCTTAACTCTTTGTACTTCAACTGGCCAAGCAGATACAAAGCACAAGTTATGGGAAAGTACTCTGGGGTATTTATTGGATTGATGCATACGTTCATGCCGTTTTTTTCACCGCACTACAGGAATGTAATTACATCAGAAGAGAAAACGGAATCAACCAAATATGTATCCACCCTCCTCATCGTTTGTGATAGTGTCCCAATGTCTGGATAGATTTGCAATGCCATTCTTGAAAAAAACATGCTGGTTTTGCTGCGAAGAAATCATCAAGAAAATTCTGAAAATCAACGTCATTGTTGAACGTTCTGCCACGGAGTGCATTAGACAGAGATCGGAACAGCTGATAGTCTGAAGGGGCGACATCTGGGAATAGGCCTGATGTGGAAGAATCTCCCATTTCATGTTCTGAATGGCCATTTTAGTCTTGTTTGCACTGTGAGGGCGTGCGTTATCATGTTGGAAAAGGACACCTTGGCGCCGATGTGACCGTTTCCGTTGAATTGCTCCCACCATACGACGGAGTTGCTCGCAATAGAGTGCAGCGTTCATGATCCGATTCCTCAGCAGCATTTTATAGTGAATAATGCATGCCTTATACCACCAGACACACAACATGATCTACGCAGGATGAAGGTCATGCTTTGGACGTGGTATCGGCGTCTTGTTTGGGCTTAACCGTTCCCTCCGATTCCTGAAATTCACGTACAGGCACCACTTTTCATCTTCAGTAACAATACGTGACAGCAAGGGTTTGTGTTGCTGAGAACATTCGCAATAACGGGCGAGCAAGGAACCACATATGGCAACACGCTGATTCTTGTTGCTCTCAGTGAGAGAGTGAGGCACCCTAGACCCCAATTTCTGGACCTTTCCCATACGTTCCAGGTGTCGCATCACTGTGGCATGATCACAGATCATCTCAGTGGCCAATTGGTGTGTGATTTGACGCAAATCCAAGGGGATGACATGGTTCAAACGATCCTCATCAAAGTGAGATGGACGACCTGAACGTGGAGAGCCGTTGGGATCAAAATTGCCACCTCGGAACCGAGCAAACAATTTGCGGCTGTCCTAGGAGCAATAGTATCCTCCCCATACACAGCACAAATTTATCGAGTGGCCTCGGCTGCTGTGGATCCCTTGTTAAACTCGTAAAGGAGCAGATGTCAGAAATGTTCGCTCCTCTCTACTTGACACTCCATACTTCCGGACCTGAAAACCATTAGCCACAATCACACAACACAATATGATTTAGATACACGATATTACTGGCTAAATTTTGATATACAACTGGCCATCTGCACCGTCACTACTGACCTGGGAAACACTCGTGAAATAAAACTGCATGAAATTATGCATCAAACCAATATGATTTCTCTCTTGTTAGGCCTCAATCGGTCAAACAGGTGAAAGGGGTAAAAATTCCACGTAAGGGCTATGCGCTAATTTTGTGTCCGTTTGTTTGGTCTTCAACAGGTCAAACATAGGCGAAGTGCAGCGACTTGAAAGGAAGTCGTTGCCTCTTGGATACTTCTATTCCATTGAAGACCGAAACGATGGAAACTATAGTCGTTTTACCTTCGATATGTTTAATCCCTTAAGGAAAAAATAGAAAGAAATCATGAAAACCCCACATTGTTTTTACTCTGTCGTGGATCACACAAACAGAAAAGACCCCATGTGCAGAATATCTTTTAAAGAAAACGTTTTTAACCGTAGAATTTGCAACGAACTTGCAAAAAACATTAAAAAAAGAAAATTTTCAAAGCTGTTTTATGGAGTAATATTTTATTTGCATATATTGAAATGTTCATAGATAATTAAATATGTTACACTAAGGTAACACACATTTGATATTTCTTGAGAATTTACTGAAGCAGCAGTGACTGTGTGCATTAATGAATATATTGGTTCTCAAAATAGTATAACTATACTAAAAATCCGAAAATTCTTGGCGTAGAATAAAGATAAAATTTTCCAAGCTTTCGCACATCAACCAGATGGCTTTCTCAAGGAAGGTAGACAGCTAACTGCAAACTGGATAATAGAACGTTTCAACAATTTGAACGCGGTGACTTGACTAGACAATAAATGATTAGGAGTAAACGTGATATTTCGAAGAAACGAGGTCACGTTGGTTGGTCACGCGGTACAATGGTAGAGAACTCAGCATTATTTGAAGAATTGATTCCAAATACGTGGCAACTCCAGAGAAACGCTATCATTGCAAGCCTCGCAGCTGGTCAAGATTTCCAAGGTTTCGCGAATGGCGGTAGATTTGAGTGTGGAGTATGAAGCTAATTTCTTTACATCACTCCATATAGGATCGGCGGACTTGAACTTGACTTCTCTTGATAGGGCAGTGGTTATTTTCCCGTCTCTTGTATCCCTTTTATGTTCGCTGCTTCTAATTCCAAACGAACGTTTCTCTGGAGTTGCCACGTATTTGGAATCAATTCTTCAAATAATGCTGAGTTCTCTACCATTGTACCGCGTGCCCAACCAACGTGACCTCGTTTCTTCGAAATATCACGTTTGCTCCTAAACATTTATTGTCTAGTCAAGTCACCACGTTCAAAGTGTTGAAACTTTCTATTATCCAGTTTGCAGTTAGCTGTCTACCTTCCTTGAGAAAGCCATCTGGTTGATGTGAGAAAGCTTGGAAAATTTTATCTTTATTCTACGCCAAGAATTTTCGAATTTTTTGTATAGTTATACTATTTTGAGTATGATTTGGTGTACAGTTCCTACTTTTTGAACTTGTTGCAGTCTCCGAGCAAGATGGAACACCTTTAAGTAATTTCTCCAGCTTACACTCAAGCTGGAGAAGGAACGGTCCCATCTCGAATTCCTAACCGCTTGCAAGACATTCGGCTTGATCCCAAAGTTCCTTAATTTTATGACATTAGTAAAAGGATCAGGGTTCGAGAAGAAAAAAGACAAATTTCTACGCCAGACCTTGTCAAGGATAGTGAACCTGAGAAGAAAGGACGTCATGTCATTAGAAATCCGATGCTATAACCTATATATGAACTTGCATAGTCTTTGCGACCCTATTACCTTCAACATCTTTATTCTACGTTTATCTTTAAAAGTGTCGGCCAACATCAACAACAGTAGAAGACGATCAGTATTGGAGGTTACTGGCTAGTAAGAACCTCCGACGAAATTCAACTAAATTGTAATGACTGTTTACTGCGGCCACAGGACGACGAACGAGTGTCCACACAGATCATATGCAATCGGCTTCATCAAAGAGGACTATATGCTCAGCGAGCCTGACTCTCCCTGCACGTCATCGCTGATACTTCGCAGAGTTGGCTGAAACTATTCTGGTTTGAATGATGGGCAGTGGCTCTTCATTTCTTCGCAGATGAGTCGCGGTTCAGCTTGAAGTCCTGTAGTCGTCGCATGTTTATCTGGCGTGAATGAGGTACACGGAATAATACAGCATTCATACAAGACACAGATACCTTCGGTTGTAGTGGAACACCCTTGTGGGTGGGCACCAGCATTTAGGGTCATACAAACCTCTACGTCATTCGGGATGTACCCCTGATGGCGATCAGATATACAGATGTGACTGGCGACTTATACGTACGCCCTGTACCGCAGCAGTTGGGGTTATGCTCCTCTTCATGAATGATAACGCATACCCGCATCAAGTCTAGCTAGTGGAAAACATGCTCCAGGAAGAGAGCATTGGGCGTGGGGACTGACCTTCGCGTTCTCTGAATTTCAACGTCATTAAGCACGTATGAGATGCACTGAGAGAAGTATTTCAGCTAGCCTGTCCCCTCACAGAAAGCTTCAGCAACTGGAGCATGCGCGTAACGAGGAGTAATGGAAAATCTCTCAGGGACTGTCGGTTAATCTAATGTTTTCGATGCCTTACCAAATGCCAGGGTTTCAGTGATACCTGAAAACATAGTAGAGTCCCGAGAGGGTTCGGCTTATGACCCGAACCCTCTCGGGCGAATGGTCATAAGCCAACGCTTAGACCACTGCGCCACCGGGGTGGCGTTTTCAAGGTATAAAGCTTAACCTTTTCTCAAAAGTTATTATTCTATACATATAAAACTGAAAGACCTCACTGACTCATTACCGAATCTCAAAAACTACTGAACTTAGAATTTTCATATTTGGCAGGAATGTTTCTTTTACAACATAGAGGCGCACTAAGAAACAATTTTTTTCTACGATGACTTTAAGTGGGGGCGAAATGGGTTTTTTAAATAACCCAGCTTTGATAACGCTAGGACGTTTTGCAATGATGGAGCCATTGTTGCCCAGCAACTGAAGACCCGCCATAAGTTTTTAATGACTTGAGTTGACCTGCTGAGTATATATTTTGTTCTAAATTTATTTGTTCTGAATTTATTTAACAAAAGACCTTAAAAATCACGTAAAAAGCGCTATATCATGATATGCTTTGCATTTAAACATTTATTATCGTTTGACAAATCGAATGTCAAGGTTTTTTGATTTGTTTTGAATTTATTTAACAAAAGACCTTAAAAATCACCTAAAAAGCGCTATATCATGATATGCTTTGCATTTAAACATTTATTATCGTTTGACAAATCGAATGTCAAAGTTTTTTGATTTGTTCTAAATTTATTTAACAAAAAAAACTTTTAAAAATATCACGTAAAAAGCGCTATATCATAATATGCTTTGCATTTAAACATTTATATTATCGTTTGACATATCGAATGTCAAGGTTTTTTAAGTCGAAATCAAATTATCAACATTAGGTTTCACAGAAGCAACGGTGACGTCATATAAATGGTAAGGTGACTGCAATAAATATAAATATGCGGGTAGATTTTCATCGTAATTGAAATTTGAAAAAAAAGTTTCTCTTTTGAGATATTAGCGATGGAAACACAATTTTGATCACGCTTCCAAAAACATCTGAATTGCTGGCTTTTAAATGTACAGTTTCGAACGAAATTGTTTATAAGAAAGGTTCTTTTTACATTCATGTTGAAAATAACAATTTTGATTTGTTTTGTGCAGGCTTAAAGTTTTAAATTTACAGTTATGAACGAAATTGCTTGTGTGTCGTCTGGCAGAATAAGTCAGGCAGACATGTGCTTCCCAAAAGAGCGACGAAATATGCAGTGTATGGCCATTTCAACTATCGCAATTTGTTATGGTGTAGGTTTATCAAAATCATTCTTTTCAGTGGACTAAATAGATTTTATTTTAAGAAGAGGTGACCAGTTTTATATGGAGTGAAAAACTGTTAATCAAGTAAGACATCCTTTTCTTTTTATTGAAGAAATTATTCCTGCTGTTAATTTTAACTGTGAAGTGTTACGTGTAGAAATGGTGTATCAGTTTTCTGGACTATTTCCTTCAAACGAAATCTCTTTCAAAAATACCGTGAAACAGTTGGCTAGCAGATTAAATGGATTGCTACAGCAAGAAGAAGATAATATAGGATTTCTCTTTTCTGGTCAGTCAAACTGTATCCTTCTGGAAAGTTGATGATGGCTTCAACCTTTTCAATTTCCATCCAGTTAATGACAAGGGAGGATGGAAAGAAGGGGTGTGACACGATTGTTTAAATGCATTACAGTGGAAGCTCTATCGTTCAAATCTTCTATCAATTGAGGAATCGCCTACTCGCAAACCTCGCATTTCGTACATCCAGTCAAGCCCATTTGAGCAGTCTAATAGTAATTCTGGAAACAGAAGAGGTTCTAAACGACGTGCTCGCTTTTCAGATAACACTAGAAAAAAGCAACTCAGTAAAGCATAGAAAATATATGCTAAAAAAAATCCTAATGTACACCGGGCCGCTGCTGAAAAGTACATACACACAAAAAAATAAAATCCCGAAGTGAACCGGGCTGCTGTTGAAAAATACACGAAAAGCAATCCAGAAGTGCATCGGGCCTCTGCTGAGAAATTTACCAAGAAAAAAAAAAAAAAAACTCTTTAAGTGAATCGAACCGCTGTTGCTCACTACGATCCTTCTCACGAAAAACGATTGCAAAGACAAAAAAAGCCTTGGTTACAGAAAATGAACTCTGGTTTTATGTATAATCCGGATATTGAGTATGAAAGAGATAAATTTGTTGAATTAGGTTCATTGGATGTGGTTTGAAAATGGTGGAAGGTAGAACCTACTGCATGTGTTGTGGCGGCGGAAAGGTCATTCTTCCATCATTCCAACCGCTTCCCGAATCTATACACAGCCTTTTAACTGGTGATCATCCAGAATCTCGCCATTTTCTAAGCTCAATCCGAAAGTATAACAGTTGTTTTCAAATGACGTCTTTCGGAGCTAAACAAATAACTGAAGGGAATTTCTTGCACACGTTTAAAGCGCAAGGCCAGTGTAAGAGCGGAAGAACTATTTATGCGGGTGAGCTAATTACATAAACATTATACCTGTATAATCAAGAAGTTTATATATTAATAGACTGATGATGGGAACATTATGCCTGCATAATACTAAACCAATGTGTACTATATGGAATTATCATGCGAACATCTACGTACTTGGTTATTGACAAAAACCTAAAACAAGATCCAGTGGACAAAGAGAAAAAAGGATAATTCTAGAACTTTTCGGAGTTATTTGTGTGATACGAAGAAGGGCTGGAATTCACACGGTCGGATAAAATAAAGCTCTTTTTCCAGGCAAGATAACATTAGCCATTAAGCTAACGACTTCCGCCAAACATTGTCAGCGACCAGCAGGCGCCAGGATGTCTGGCGAACTGCCCATCAACTATTATGTATGTGTAGAAGAATGTATTGTGTTTAATGTATTACTGTACGTTGAAGTAATGTAAGTCTGTCCAAAGAGTACCGCAACGGACGTACATCAAACGGGCCGCTAATCTAGTGAGGGACCGATATGCCCGAAACAGTATTGGCGCGTCCAAAAGGCAGGAAGAGAGGAAAAACGCCTGGTCATCTCATGACGTAGGCGTCAGCAGAGAGAGAGCGCGGGATGTCTGCAAGGCAGGGAAGCGGAAGTGACGTTCGTGCGACAGAGGCGAGAGAGAGATGGGGAAGCGAGAGCAAGTGTTAGTTAGTCTAAGTTCGGTAGGGAGAGAAGGAATTTCTCTCTCAGAGCTTTAGCTCAGAGGAGTTGAGCGCAAGCGGGCCCAGGCGTAAGGTGACAGGGATGACGGTCGCGTACTGAACAGTAACGAGACGTTTTTCCAAGCCAGCGTACCCGTGATACAGGTCCAATACACAGCGACTCTCACGGGTACTTCCAGATATTCTGAAGTAGATAGTTTTCTAGGCAGCAAAGGAACGAGTTGGAGCTGGATTCTAATTCGGTACGAAGGTTGAAGGTAACTGGGGGATACAGGTCTTATCTCAGAGAAGAAAGACTCTCGCTCGAGTTACAGAATATAGAGTGGAAGAAAGAAGCCAGTTTTACGCTGACGACTTCCGGGCTTTTCGCCACATAGCGGTCGTATTGATCTGCAACTAAAGACGATGATTCGATGGACAAATTGAACTCAATCTTCGAATACATCTAATAAATACGTTAAGTTTAACCAAGTCATCATTTCTTACTCGTGGACATTGGCAATTATTTGTTGAAGTTTCAGCGGTCTTCCTCCATCCACCTGATTCGCAGATTCTCTATAACAAAGCGGGGAGGATTTTGTCTATTCATCTAATCCTTGTTTGGGATAGTTCTAGGGAACGAACCTTTTATATCTATTGGCTGTGAGGGGGGGCTATGACGTAAACGGTCACGGAATATAATTTTGGGGCGTGTCAACACATAATTAGTTGAGCACGCCCGCCCCTACAGCAAGGTTTATCACTTGATAGGAAGTTTATTACCTCCACCAGAGCAAGAACCGAAATTTCTCCAAATGTATTTCTTTGGTGAAGACAACAGGGAAACAGAAATCAGATGTAAAAAATTCAGTGGTGTTAAACCAGTTTTAGTCTCCGAACTTCAGAAGATGCTTCATGATCACAATAATTACGTTAAGGTTTTTAAGGCCGCCATCAAAAACGCTCAGCAAAATACCGAACATTTCCAAATAGTAATTCATGCAGATAGGAAACCAACTGACGGTCATAAGGGTAGATTTAATAAGCCAACACAGAACGAAATAGCTCTTGTAATAGTAGGTCAGGCGTTTGAAAAGAGGAATATCGTTTTGCACAGTCAAAATGACAAATTAATACGAATAAGTGAAACACACAGATCGTATGACACTTTACAGTATCCTCTCACATTCTGCCGCGGTGAAGATGGATACTCCATCTCATTATCCAAAATCGATCCCGTCACAAAAAAACATCTGCAAAAAACTGTGTCTGCTGCCGACTTCTACAGCTACCGCATTATGCACAGACAAGGTGAACTAAATCATTTGCTTTATAATTGGAGTCTTTTCAGCCAATACTTGGTTGACATGTACGCAAAAATCGAGACAGAAAGGCTAAACTATATACGCCATAATAAAACCAAATTAAGAAAGGAAAATTATATTCACCTGCAAGACGCAGTTCAGAAAAATGATGACAAAGATTCAGATTTGGGCCAAATGGTAATTTTTTCCATTATCGTTCACCGGGGGCCCACGTTACATGCATCAACGTACTTAGGACGCTATGAAATATGTGCGTTATTACGAACGTCCAGATTTGTTTATAACGTTTACATGTAACGCAAAATGGACGGAAATATCTGAAGCTTTGCTTCCTGGCCAAAAACCACATGATCGCCATAACATCACAGCGCGCGTTTTCCACCTGAAAGCTAAAAAAAAAAAAAATGAACCTATTAACGAAAGGATGTATATTCCGAAATATAAGGTGTTACATGTACTCTGTAGAATGGCAGAAACGTGGACTACCTCATATACATATTTTGCTTTGGTTACAAAACAAAATTTTACCAGATAATATTGATTTCGTGATAAGTGCTGAAATTCCAGATCCAAAAATAAATCGAATTCTTTAGTAAAGAGTAACATGATACACGGACCCTGTGGTAGTGTGAACAAAAGCTTCCCTTGCATGTCAGCAAGCGTTTGTACCAAAAGGTATCCTCGACCTCTGATCAACATCACTCAAACTGGTAATGACGGCTACCCTCAGTATCGACGAAGATCTCCAAACGATGATGGCTTTACTGTGTAAATAAACGGTATGATGCTAGACAACCGTTGGGTTGTGCCCTTCAATCCTGTTCTTTCTGAAAATTTTCACGCTCATATCAACGTAGAAAATTGCAGTTCGGTGAGATTAATTAAGTACATCTGCAAATACATCAATAAGGGCAGTGGTCAGGTAACATTTGCATTAGAAAATAAGCTTGATGAAGTATCAATTTATCAAACTGGATTTAAGCAGTTCAAAAGCTGTTTGAATAATTCTATCATTTCCGATTCATGAGAGATTTCCTCCTGTTATGCACCTCTCAGTCCATTTAGAAAATGGTCAAAGCGTGTATTTTACATCTCAGAATGTACTTGAGAAAGTGAAAGATCCCCCTAAAACTACACTAACAGGTTTCTTCGAGTTGTGCAAAACCGATGAATTCGCCAAAACACTTTTATATCATGAGATCCCATCATACTTCGTCTGGTATAGGAAAATACACTGCTGGTCACCCAAAATGCAACACTAAGAAGGAAGCATTCGATTGGCCTGAAATTCGCAGCATGCGTCGCCCGCGAGAGGACATGCAAACGATTAGCATTGCAGGGCATATGCAAATCATGTGCTCCCGTCACGCCACCGAGAAGAACTATAAGAAGGGTGCACAGAAGGCGGTGTGTAAGTAGTGGAAGTGTGTTGTGCTGCCGGATCTGTGCGTGGGAAGCTTCCTGATACCTCGTCGGAGAATACGGCAGTCATTCCACCACGTTTCGGAATTCGACAGAGGACAAATAGTGGCTTATCGCGACAGCGGTTTATCGTACCGAGACATCGGCGCCTGTGTGGGACGACATCCAGCCACAGTGAGGCGAGTATGGATTCAGTGGGTGCAGGAGGGAAGGACGGACCGACGTGAGCCATTGCCGCAGCCCCGGCACACCACTGAACGAGAGGACCGGCATGTTGTGTGGAGGGCATTGACACCTGGCACCGCCACATCACCAACGTTAGCGCAGGAATTAGGGTGTGTTGCGCAACAACCTGTGTCGGCACGTACTGTTCGACGTCGTCTGCAGGAGCGGGGACTTGTCGCACGGCGCCTATTGCTCCGATTACCATTGATGTTACACCACCGGCGAGTGCGGCGGCAGTGGGCCGTTGAACGCCGCACCTGGTCTACGAAATGGCACGACATTGTTTTCTCCGACGAATACCGCTTCTGCCTGCAACACCATGATAGTCGGATCCGCGTGTGGCGGCATCGCCGCGAGAGACTGTATGACGCCTGGATTATGCATCGCCATACCGGTCCGTCGCCTAGCGTCATGGTTTGGGGCGCAATTGGATATGACACCCGCACCCCTCTGGTACGCATCGCCGGTACATTCAACAGCCATCGCTACATATCCGACGTTTTGGAGCCTGTAGTCCTCCATTACCTGCAGGACCTGCCAGTGGCCATGTTTCAACAGGACAATGCGCACCCGCAAGTGGCACGCATCGTGCAACAATTCTTCACGGCCCACCAGGTGTCGCTGCTGCCGTGGCCCGCCTGTTCTCCCGATATGTCGCCCATCGAACGCGTCTGGTCGCTGATCGGCAACCGAGTGGCCCGGCAAGCACCACCCGCGGCTACACCTGATGAACTGTGGCAACGTGTGAAAGCAGCCTGGACCGACATACCCCAAGTCCACATCCAAAGCCTGTAACGTACCTGCCAGAAGGACGCACACGATATAAAGGCAGATAGGAATCAGAATAAAAAACGTCCGCGTAGCTCAATTGGTAGAGTGACTTATTCCGGAATGAGGGGATCCGGGTTCGAGCCCCGGCGCGGATAAAAATGACGGAGAAATTCACTTCGTTATAAGCCTCTTTCGTTCGATGCCGCGGCGTGTAGCGGCCGTTATTGCCAACCATGGGGGCCACACGAACTATTGATGTCTGCGTGTTCCGCAAGTCGCACGGGCCTGTAAGCTCAATCGTTTCATCTTTGTATCTGTTGTTATGTGTCCAGTAAATCTGGCTTTGCTATCTCGTGTCCTTCTTGGTGTTGCATTTTGGGTGGCTAGCAGTGTATTTATACCAAGAAAAGAAGGAATGAATTCGAAGGTAATCATGATGTTAAGAAAGATCAAGTTCTCGGAAGAGTATATACAGTACATCCCAATAACTCAGAGTGCTACTATCTTCGCCTACTACTGCATGAAGTTCGGGGGCCAACATCATTTTTATATCTCAGAACAGTTGATAATAATGCCTGTCCGAATTTCAAGCATCCTGTGAAGCACTTGGTCCATTGGAAGACGATGACCACTGGGACCAAACTTTGGAGAAATCTAACTTATCTACATCGCCTTATAAGTTAAGACAATCGTTTTCGATCATGTTAGTTTTTTGTCAGATATCAGAACCATTGTATCTTTGGGAAAAGTACAAGGATAGTTTCTCTGAAGACGTTTTGAGGCAAGTCAATAACGAGTTACGAGATAAAGGTATCCTCAACAAGACAGAAATACATAACAGATGTTTAGTACTGTTGGAGGATGAGGTCCTTAACATGGGGGGGGGGCATTAACACACTATTACTTGCCTCAGCCAACACGTTTAGAGAGAGGCAAAGAAAGCAAATACTACCTCAGAGAAATTAACTATAATGGTCAATCTTCACTAGAGAACGTAAATGCAAATGAGCTGCTTCTTACACTAGATCAAAAAAGAGTTTACGTAAAAGTACTTGAAAGCATCAATAGCAATAATGGCAAATTATTCTTTTTGGAAGCATCTGGAGGTACAGGAAAAACATATTTGTTAAATCTATTACTGGCAAAATTAAGAAGTGCGGGAAAGATTGCAATAGCTGTTGCCTCTTCGGGGATTGCTGCTCTCCTTGAAGGAGGTAAAACTGCTCGTTCAGCCTTTAAACTTCCACTAAACATGAATTATGTGGAAAATCCTACATGCAACATTTCGAAGCAAAGTGAATTCTCTGAAGTTCTAAAACATTGTAAACTTATCGTTTGGGATGAGTGCACTAGTCCCACAGAGGAGGAATCGAAGCACTTGATAGATGTTTAAAAGCCCTCAATGGAAATAACAGTTTTATGGGAGGTGTGCTGCTTGCGGGAGACTTCCGTCAAATTCTACCAGTTGTTCCAAGGGGAACCCGTGCAGATGAAGTCAATGCCTGCTTGAAATCTTCATTATTATGGCCTCACATCCATAAACTTTGGTTGACAAAAAACATGCGCATTCGTTTAAATGGCGACAACGAATGCGGTGATTTTGCGCAGTTACTCTTGAAGATTGGGGATGGCCGTATTAAAGAAAGGGATGCAATATTGATATTCCACAAAACCTGTGCAAAACCGTTACAAATGCACACAGTTTAATATCAATCGTTTATCCTTATATCAAGCAGTTAAAAGACAAAGCAGTGACTTGGCTTCATGAAAGAGCTCTCCTAACACCAAAAAATGACAAGGCTTCAGAATTAAATGATATCATGTTAAACAGCTTTTCAGCCGGGGAAATGACATACAAATCAATTGATAGAGTACTTAACAGCGACGAAGTAATTAAGTATCCTGTTAAATTCCTGAACATTCTGAATCCGTCAGGAATGCCACCTCACAAGCTTCTATTAAAAATCGGAGCTCCAGTTATGTTGTTGCGGAATTTAAATCCTCCCAAACTTTACAACGGCACAAGACTTCAAATCAATGTTCTACATTGCAATGTCATTGAGTCCAACATATTTACTGGTTGTGCAGATGGGGAATCTGTATTTATTCCACGTTTGCCTCTCATTCCATCTGATTACCCATTCGAATTTCAGATATTACAGTTTCTTTTGAAGGTCTACTTTGCTATGACGATTAATAAATCACAAGGACAGTCCTTAAAAACAGCTGGTATCGACTTAAGAGAAAACGGTTTCTCTCATGGCCAGTTTTACGTAGCGTGCTCAAGAATTTAGTTCTCCTAGCAGTTTGGTAATACTGGCGGATGATTCCAGGACAGCCAACGTAGTGTACAAAGAAGCATTAACATAAGCCAATATATTCTTTTTATTTTTCCATCCGTTCATCGCTATAAAATTGTTTAGTTACAAAAGACAACATTCCGCAGATTATAAGGATGCAGAAATTCATGCTATAAACATTATGTATTTGAATCTATTTTATTACCGATATGATATAATATAGTTATAGAACCAACCAATCAAGTGTATTATTAGTATATTAATTTATGGTGCAAATCATATTATCGTATATTATGAAATCCTGTATTACAGAAATATTTTTAATATCATCACGTTCGAAGAACGGGTATTTAGCTAGTGAAACAATAAAACTTACGACGCATCTAACACAGTCTCGCCAGAAGCTTAACATCTGACCTTTCAACCTGCGAAGGGCCCCGCAAATAATGCTTTGAGGGTGTGCTCAATACGTTTAAGAAATGTCAAAAGCAGTTGCTGATCTGCTGGGAAAGATCCTGCCAAGAAGTTCGTTTTTCATCGCCCAGAACAACCATGGGTGACCTTTCACCAGAATTGCGGTTGTATCATCAGTATAAAGTTTTTACCGGTATTACAGTTGTAGGGACAAGCTCAATGTTGTTTTGATTGAAAACGTTACAGCCCGATGTGGAGAAGCATTGTCTTTTTCACATTTTGAGAGCAAAGATAAATGCATGCACAGTACTACGTATCTGAAGAAAATGAAGTTTCATACACCGTTGGTCTTTTTTGCTCCATAACCATTGCCTGACTACTTCGTGATCTTGTTCTTCGTGTCACCATTCTGTCATAACTGGTAAAAATACATTGTTTTGGTCATTGTGGAAATGTGAAGATTTAAGTTACTTGTTGAAATGTATAGGTTTAATTTAACCATTGTTCGTTGAAGTTGCAATCTGTAAGATTCCAAGCTACACAATGTGTACGTGATTGTCATTAACTAAAGTCTTAAACATAAAATATTATTGAACGGACCAGGGTCAATGAACCACCAAACAATACTTACAATTTCAACGTCACTTTCTATCCTTCTTATTGACACATCATAGTATAAAAATGTTGATTTTTAATCACTTCACAATAAAAAATACTGTAATCAACATGCAGCTCAAACTACTAAATCATCATCCTGAAAATACACAATATCAGGTCCTTATCTAAATTCTGTTCTTCAAATCTTTAACTGAAACGATACTGCTTATCAACAAATCGTTAGCCAGAAAGAACTGCTTTTAGCATGAACATATCAACTGTGTTCGTACCGTTAACAAGCAATTCCTGCCCTCAAGAAACTGCACCTCGCTCAAACTGCACACTGGGTACCATTATATTGACCTTTGACTCACTGCCAGTGATGCAACTTTAGAAACTGATCGGCAAAAATAATGTGTCGTTAAGTCAGAAGAACGTTTAAAGTGTAGAGACTAAATGTGTGTAAGAATATAGAAATTCAAAACGAAAGTGAAATTAGAGATATACGTCACAAAACTACCTACCATACTTCAGGAAAGTTACGCACGCAATTAATCATGCTTTGAACATTTATGAGACCTCCAGGACACATTTCCGATACTTCCCTAAAAATTTCAACCGGGGTTTTCATAGTGAGATTCGAATATCACGCACACACACACACACACACACACACACACACACTGTTCTTAAAGACTGGACCACGCAATTTTCAGTATATGAAACATGGTGCAAATAGGGGAGTGCTACATTTGATGTGACATGTGCACCGCGTTTTCCCATCTGACAAACACTCATACCGAACTAATGTGCAGTTTAAAACTAATGATTAAAGCCTTTCTGCGAAAAAAAATTAGATTTTTTTTTACTTGAATACACCTCGAACATTTGCCAAGCAGTTCATTTGCGAACAATTTTGTCGTCCGCTATAACCAGAATGCACCATTGCGCAGTGCTCAGATGAAGCATTCAGCCATTTTGGGTAGCAAAACGGTAAAAGTATAAAGAAAAAGGAAGAGCTTGTCGATATTTCGTCGGAAAGGAATTTTCATCATATTTTTTGGAGGATACACATGGGACGGAATTAAAACTCAGGACGAAACTGATGCGTGTCATTCTGAAGTATGGGTTAGATTTTCATGATGCTAAAAGATATTACAAATTCACATTTGCTTGTTTCGAAAGCCAGAGGGTAGCGAAACAAGAAACATTCAATTTCGAAATTGCTTCTTTTCTTGATCTTCGATTAAGTTCTTATCATGGAATTAAATTACCTAAGGCTAATTTCAAATTTCGTTGAAACTTTCGAACAAAATCCCCTGCGTGGGAAATTAATTATAAACACATATTTTCCTTCCTCAACATATCGCTCGGGAACCAAACTTACTCAGGATCTGTCGAAAAGTAAGGAACTATATTTCCTATCAAATATGCAACGCATATTAGTTTTATAACTCCATAAGAGTAAGACCATATTGAATTTTTAATTTTCGATTACCTACAGTCCTTTAATTTTTTATATCCTGAGATGGAAGCAGAAACAAAACGTATTTCATTTTTAAAGATGTCATTATTTCTATTTGTAACATTCACGGGATCAGAGAAGAAGTGAATTTATGGTTTCTTCTAACCGACTAAGTAATATGCCATTTCGCTGAAAAAAGAATTAACATCTGCGGTATGTTATTCGAACCTTATGGTTTAAACATCAGCTAATCAAGCATGAATAGAGAGGGAAACCTTTCCTGGATACAAAACAAAAACTTCTTTCTACTCCAAGAAGAGGAAAGTAGTTTTTCTTTTGTTTATTTCTGAAGAACAAAAAAGAGGGAAAGAGAAAAAAAAAAGGAAAAGAGGTAAAACAGCGCAATCAATGCTGTTTTTTTCTTACCTTTTTTTCTTTAATTTCCCTCTGTTCTACCAAAATAAAAAAAAGTTAATCTCTCGCTGATTTTCTTCCCATCCACCTCCCAGCTGTCTTCCCCTTCCTTCTGAGGGTAAAAATAGGTTTCTGACTACACATGTGTTTGCAATAAAGTTATGGAATGCTTAGATGCATTCAGGAGCGATCACTGTACGTAATCCAGGAAGATATCATAGTAGAGAAATATTATTTCAAGATAAAATTGGAATATTCGGTTTGAGACGAAATGCTCGCACTTTGAGCAGGGTTTTTAGTTTCAGACTTTGCACTTGTGACATATACTGCCTTTCTAACCTTTCGTTTTTCTTGACTTTCTAGTTCTATAAATTTTGCTTGTTTCTCGTAATGTTTTTATAATGGACATCAAATCTGAGCTCCCATGCGTTTTGTTTGTGTGGGCTATGTGTGGCAGCCAATCAAGTCATGATCATTGGTGTAAGTATTAGGTGTACAAATAAGTTTCAAAGCGTTTTTTTTTGTGAGATGTATACCGCTAATTTACATATCCGTCATTCCCCCACGTTGTTGTCATGTGAACGTATAACTTGTTCAGAGCATAAAATGCGACACAGAAGTTTGCCCAACAATCAAACGCACTTGCACATCGGTAGGTGAAAGATGGCAAGCGATACTGCATTTACAATATAAAACCACTCACTCGTACATTCTTCATAAATAAGTATATAGGACACCTTCTCTGTACGAACAAATTAATAAGAAAATCAAAGAACCAATAAAAATTAACAGCCGTAAAACCTTCAATTCATTAGTTTAATATAAAGATACACATTAGTACTTTTGGACCACTTTGGGATACTGTATTTATTTGACACTGCATACGAATTTCATCAAGGAAAAAGTGCTGCAAAAGCATGTTCACCGATCTGTTCTATTCTGGGGGAGAATATTGTAACAAAAAGCATGTGTGAATTTCGGTTTAGACAGTTTAAAGGAGGTGATTTTTTATATTAGCGGCCGAGAACGCAGAGGCGCCCTGCAGAAGGTTGTACGCGAGGAAATGCAAGCATTGCGGATGAAGATTCGTCTCAAACGCAAACAGAACTAGCTGAACAAATGGGGTAACTCAACAAACCATTTCCAATCGTTTATACGCAATGGAAAAGATTCAGAAGGAAGGAAAATGGGTGCCACATGACCTGAGCCAGAGGAACAAGGATGAGCGTGTCATGAAGTGTTTGAATCTGTTCAATAAACAACACAGAAAGTTTTTCCTGTGGAAAATCGTTACGGGTTATGAAAAGTGGATATGGCACGACAATCCCAAACGCAAAAAACACTGGGTAGACCCCGGTGAAGCAACGACTTCGACACCGAAACGCAATATTAACTCCAAGAAAGTTCTGCTGTGCATCTGGTGGGATATATCTATTAGGAACTATTGGAACAGGGTTAAACTGTTACTGCTGATCACTACGAGCAACAATTGCTGCAATTGAACCAGGAAATCTGTCGGAAACGTCCATTCATAGTCAAAGGATTGCGTTCCGTGAAATTACTGCATGACAACGCTAGGTCGCAAGTCGCGAAATCGGTCAAGGAAACGTCATTGACGCTTGGCTGGAAAGTTCGGGAGCACCTGGCTTATAGTCTCGACATAACCCCTTCAGACTATCATTTATTCCGGTCAATGCAACATGGTTTGTCTGATGTAAGGTTCCGGACATGTGACGAAGTGCAAAAATGTATTGACGACTTCATCGCGTCACACGACGAAGTATTCTTCATGGCTGGAATCCGTCAGCTGCCCAACCGATGGTGGAAGGTGATAGATAATGACGGCGCATATTTTGATTCGTAAATATATTGTTGTTTTCTCTCAAATTACATGTTGCGTTATCTTAAAATGCTTTAAAACTTAGTACAGCTAATATATGAACTACGCAACTTGAGATATCTGTACTGGTTAGGCTAGTGCTCAATAAGTATAAATATGTACTATTATATGTTATGTGTTAGATCTGTATTTCAATTTCTACTTTACTATGAGAGTGTAGTGGCGTTATTTCTTTTATTTTACTACGAGTTGCAGTTACTCAAGAAATTAACCAGTGATTTCGAAGAGTTGGTTGTAAGTCAACTTACTGATTGTGTTTTCCCTCTGTAGTGCTTGGAAATCACATAATTCATCATACAATCTCAGTTGACTCACTGATATTTTCTTTCAAATTATTGCCAAGAAGTGATCGATGTTCTTCAGAATAGCCATTTTTGCCATTCTCTTATGCAAACACGTATCACGAATGTATCTGACATGAAAAAATTAGCCTAAAAAGGGAATTAAAATATGCAACAGAAACAAGATCTACGGCGAGTGTTTTGAAAAACTGATGCAATGCATAGCTTAAAAAGATCAACAGAATACACAACATATTTCCCAAAATTACGTGATACTTAGATTTACTCAGGAGTGTATAACGTACAAGTTTGTACGCGCCGGGCATCGAAGCCGGGTCCCCTCACTCCGGAGTAAGTCGCTCTCCCAACTGAGCTACGCGGACATGTGCTCTCACTGCTATCTGCCTTTATCTCATGTGCGTCCTGCGAGGCAGGCACGTCACATCTTCCCCTCCCCAGAAAGAGGGGCGGGGGCATGGCCCACGCGTCAGCCGGGACCATGTGTCGCTGTTGGCAGTTATCCTATGAAGAACGCGCATTTGAGAAATCCAAGACAATTTGGTGTGTGGAACGTAACATCAGACTGATTATTTTTTTCGAAGCACTGAAGAAGGGATTCTCATCTTTCCTGTCTCACCGTGTAGAAAGAACATCACATCATTGCGAGAAACTTTAACAGCCGGGTCATCCTGGAAGTTTGAGCGCCAATATAACGTACAAGTTTGTCCGCGCCGGGCATCGAAATCGGATCCTCTTACTCCGGAGTAAGTCGCTCTCTCAACTGAGCTATGCGGACATGTGCTCTCGCTGTTTATTTGTCGTTTGACTTATGTTTTCACCTCTGTAGTACATCACAAGTGATCGCTGTATATATCTCCAAGAAAGAATTATGATATACTTGTGATAGACTGAAGTATATTAAAAGCATCATCAAGCGAACGTTATTGGAAATCGATGAAAATAATTGACAAGACAATTCGGCACACGGATAAGACATGATTGCAGTTACAAAGCAAAGGAGCAGATTTATTTCACACACACCCAGACATCAACGGATTATGTGGCGGTGGTTTAAAACTTTGTAAATTCCCCGTGGTTCACGACACACTGCTATCCATCGGAGTTTGGAGTTGTACTACCTTTGACCAGATGCCTGGGATACGAGTCACAGTACGTTCCACGAAGGATTCGGTCTACGCCTGTGTGGATGAATCTGCAGGTGACACCCTGCCAGATTTGAACCATATTCGAAGGGTGATAAATATGCAGAAACTGGATAATCATGGGAAAATGATGATGAGTCGTAGACATCGTTGTTAGCGTTAAGTGGCATGATATTATTTTGCTGAAACAAGTCGCCAGTGACCTGCGCGACGAAGAAGGATCTCTATGAGTTCAGAGACATTATCGGCATTATCCCATACTATCAAAGTGCCTGAAATACACACAAGAGACGAACAGCTTTTATATCTAATTACGAACCTTAACTCCTATACCTTTGTCAGTATGCTTTTTGATTGTCTCCCATTTCCGCACGTGCCATTTCCGTACAAAAGACATTTTGTCCCATTTCCGTACATTGCAGATCGCTTAGTGCCATCTCCGTACAAAAGAAATTTTGTTCCGTTTCCGTACATTGCAGATCGCGTAGTGCCATTTCCGAACAGATTCACCGCGCCTGATAACAGACAGGGGAATACTAAGGGAGAAAGCAAATGCCAATCCACTGTACGAATTCCTTCGACGTAAGAGAGACTGAGATCGCCATTCATTGTTTTCGTCAACCAATTGGCGCTCATGGTGGGGTAAACGGAAACAGCAATAAAAACTGAAGGGCAAACAGGCTGCACACTAGTGCCATCTTTACAGTCTTTAGCATTCGTCGGAGATGTTTAATTTCATGTGTGACTTTTTGCGTTTTTTATTTTAAAAGGAAACCATTCTGACGACTAAACATAAACCCGCTACCATATACGAAGGGCATCGGTATCGGCAGCATAGAAAAACCAACAGAGCGTCATTAGTTGGTTCTGTATAAAACAAAGAAATGAGAATTGCAGTGAAACATTGAAGAATAAAGACGGTATCGTCGTAAATGTGTCTCCACACGTCTTCAATCCAGACAGCGATGACAGAGGTAAAGAAAAGCGGGGTTTTCCACGCAAAAAAAGGACGAGAGGATGAAGAGCCTATTTCACAAATATACCTGGAAGAAATGGATCCCCTTAAAGACAAGGTTACAAATTCCTAACAGAAATTCCACTGTTAGCTTCACTGAAATCTTCTTAATACAGAATCAGAAGAAAATCGGCTGGCGAAACAAGGGAACCACCAACTGCAGAGCATGTCAATATACTTATGAAATATCTATAAGTTGCGGTAAAAACGGAAATGCCGACTCCGGAAATCTCCCCCACATTCGGTGTTTCGTGTAAAATGCAATTTGTGCACGGCCCTTGACTCAAACAGGTGGGAGAATTTTCCTATGGGGGATTTCCAAATGAGGGGGTTTTCCGTGCATGGTAACAGTTCAAATGAAACAGAAACATAAGATCTTTGACTTAACCCCTTGCAGTGGAGTAGCAGAAAAACTCTTGATCCTCCCGCAAAAAAAAAAAATATATATCTTCGAGACCCTTTCGTGAAAAAAACAACTAAAAATCTATTAGCTTTCGAGACCCTTTTGTTAAAAATAAAAAAAGATAAAAAATCTGTTAGCTTTCGAGACCCTTTTGTTAAAAATAAAAAAACATAAAAAATCTGTTAGCTTTCGAGACCCTTTCGTTAAAAATAAAAAAATCTATTAGCTTTCAATTGCTGAAATTTTAAAACTCCACATTAGGTTTTATGGGCGTTTAATAATAGGTTTTACGGAAGTTTTAATAATTAAAATTCTTGGGTACCTACAGGCATGTTTCGTAAACCCAAAATTACTGCACTTTTTGCGTGGTAATTAAAATGACTGCCTTTGTTGTATATAAAAAAAAAGTAATGCAAATAATTAGACCACATTAAATCATATCATGCAACTTTTCTTCGGTTTAAAGAAATAAGACCAGCCTCTTTTAAAATGCCCCACGGTCACACACACAAAACACTAGTCTAATGACATTTAGCAGTTTGTTCGAAAATACAGAACGTTCATAAACAAATAAATAATAATTAAGAATTGTAGTACAAAAAAAGTAGAAATACTTAAAGTATATACTCTTGAATATTAAAAAAATGCCCTTAACGTAATGCCGCAAAGTTTTGCCCATTGAAATAAAATCCCATAAAAAATTATAAATAATTAAATTTAAATAAACAGGCTCAATATTGGCGCCAGCGAATTAGCTCTGTGCACCGAAGATGAAATTTAGATTGTGAGCTCAGAGACAGAAGTTTCAAAAATATAAAAGTGTAAAAGCCTAAAAAACGCAAACACGAAATCTATTTTAACAATTTTAAGGGAAGAAAAGAAAAACAATAACAATAAAAATGCCACGACTGTGAATAGGGCCTGAAGTCCTCTAGAATCGCTACTTCACCATCATTCTTGTTTTATAAACAAAAACTGCGTAAAAAAAAGGGCTTTTCTTTTTAATATTTCGTTCAAACCTGCCTCAAAAATTCCTGACCATTTCTTTACTAGTTTCGTATGAAGTTTCCACAAAAGATTTTGTAAAATATGTTTCCTGGGGCTAGAGATCAGATCACATGTAGAGGATTTTAGGAAGGGAGTGTCTGACCCCAGGTCTTAAACAACCCTTAGAAATAGGAAGCTAGGAGATTTGGGCTAGAGTGCCCGATAGGAAAGTCACAGGGAAGCGAGGTAGAAGACGCCCTTATTTACTACAGGCAGGGGGGGGCAGTACCCGGGGTCCAACGGCTTAACGTGCCCATCCGACGCACGGCGGATATTTAGTGGATCGAGCGTTCGTACCTGCCTGGTATCGAACCTGAGGTCCTTTTCGCGGCAGTCACGAACGTTGCCCACTAGGTTACCCGCGGCTAGAGTTCATACACCAGAGGCTCTTATAGCGGTGAACCCTCCCGCAGTGGGAACGAGGGGGGGGGGTGTTGCGGGTGTTATCAGTACGACCCTGATTCTCTGTCTTCCTTCCCGCATATCTCTCTCTCACATCTGTGTACGGAAATGGTACTAGACGATCTGGATGTGTACGGAAATGGGACAAAAATTTATTTGTACGGAAATGGCACGTACGAATGTGGGACGACACCTGCTTTTTGGATGTGGAAGCTGCAACTGAGCTCTGGCCGCAAGGTATACGCACTTGTACACAGGGACAGTGTTTTACTAGACCAAACCAGGATTCATCGCTGAAGATGACAGGACGCCATAGCGCACGCAAGCTGCTCAAGGTGGCTACCACTCCAGGCACTCTTGTCGATGCGTGGTTGTCAGTGGAATGGTACAGACTGAACGCACTGTATACAACACTGCTTCTTTAAGTCATCGAGATACAATTTGTTGTGTTATCTGATGACACAAGATTGGCGAAACCGCTCTGTTAATGGTAGCCAGCGTAGCCACTCTACCCAACATCGGTAGCCACTCTTTCCAACATCGGTAGCTACTCTTTCCAACATCGGTAGCCACTCTTTCCAACATCGAATGACTGCCGTATGGTTTCAGACGACATTGTTTGCTATATCCAGGAAGATTCAAACTCACGAAGTCCAATTATCAGCTCTCTCTCAACCACCATAACATGGATATTATGGCTGACGCACACATTACCTTAGCATGTCATGGGTAGGAGGGTATTTGTTAAAGCTTCTTTCCCTGTTGATCTCCCGATATGTGTGGCTTTGTAATGCCGACCATTTTGCTTGATTTTTCTGAAAACAGAAACATCTACATGTATCGTAGTTCTTCGCTAAGCTACAGATTTTCAAAAAACTTGGATGACTTCCTTTTGGTAGTGCAATTGCAGAGTCAAAGAGTGTGAATTGAACAAGACTACAGAGAAACTTGAGAAACAGACTATTGAAAACTACAACAAGCAATAGTTTTAATTGCTAGTGATGGTTGGCCAACTCTGGTGATCTAATTAAGCGTCGGCTGCACTTATATAGAAAAACTGTCGATTAAGACAAAATTTGTCCTTCTCGAAAAATCTCAAGATTTTGATAGTTAATGTGCATCCCCAACGTACGATTTTTACTGAGTTTAAATCCCCGCAAATACATCAGATTTTTAAGAAATAGCGCTCACGGACGGAAAGATAGGCAGGCAGAAACAATCGTTTTCTTTTACTGTCAGTACGTTTGCTGATAATGTCTGAAGATTAGCAATGTCTGTTAACTTTGCCGATGTAACCGTGTAATATTCCCTCATTGAGAGAAAATAAAGTTTTGTTAAGTTAATACATCATAAATGGCAGCGCAGTAGTTAATTTGTAGTAATAACAACTCTATAGAAGCATATTACTTTTGTGGAACGGTACATATATGTATGTGTGTGATATAAGTTAAATCTCAACAAAACGTAAAAGATGGAACACTTTTCCATACAGGAGAGTCCTGTGAAAAATGCCGTGCCAAAAATAGCACCAGATCATAGTTATTACGTAAGCAGGTGCTAAAATATAGAACCATTGTTGAGAAAGGCCCAGTGCAAGGGATAAGGGGTAAACAGAGAGTTATCTTGTTAGTTAGTGATGAGACAGCTCTCAAGGAACAATCCGTTTCAGAATGTGAAATCTATTTTTCCTAAACCAAGGATCAATTCATTCGTCTTCGAACACCAAGGAAGACACAGTCAAATGGGAATGGGTGGTAATAGCAGGTGGAGCAAATCTTTGGTTGGTGATGATGCTGAATAAAGATTCCTGTGAGAAATTATTTTTGTCGCCGTTGAATTACCAGAAAGCTGGATCTCTATGAATAAATAGGATGGATTCGAAATCTAAGCTAAAGAGTCAATAAATTCTCCGAAACATAAGCAGAAAACAATGACTGTAACCTCTCTGTTTCAGTAAACTGCGCAGTTATGGACAAGTAGAAAGGAAACGATACTTGACGAGAAGTGAAACCTGAGCAAAGGTATTAACTCCAAGACTGACTGTGTTTACAATGATTCACGGCGTAATATCAAGTTACTAGAATGTAACCTAGCATTTTGGTTGCAAAAAAGTTAAGCAAATTCAAACCGATGTCTCAAAAACTTGGAGACGATAGGATGAACTGCTGTCTCCATCCTGATATACTATGTGCATATTAAATTATGCATTATAACATTCCTTTTGCCGACAGTGGGATGCGAACCAACACCTTCCTATTCCGGAGCGCTGTTCTCCCGATTCAACTACACCCGCAGGCGCATCGCTGCTTCATTGTCGATTTGACTCGTGCGTCTCCTGAGTAGTACGTAATCAACGTCATGACACGTACTACGTTACATACACCATTTACAGAAGCATAAAGATGCATCAGTGAAATCTAAAATCCAGCAGCTCTAACAGATTTATGCCGCGCGAAGTTAGGATATCTTTACAATACTACTTTATAATGAGCAGTTTATCACTAATTCGACTTGAATTAAAAGTACGTAATGTCTTACCGAATAGTAGTGGTATCTGTAAGCACAGGTGTCTCAATTTATGCGAAATTTCATGTACGAAGCATTTGAAGAACTCTCACCGAAAGAGACGAAGTCTTGAGATAGCTTCTTGGTAAACAGTTGAGTTATAGCAAAAAATAATTCACATGCAGGGAAATTCCCTCTTTTATGTTTCTAAACTGTCACAAATCAGTACGGCATACATATTTTTAAAGTTACTGCCTTGAAAAGCATGGATTTTCGCAAATAAAATCTTTAAGCACTTGGTACTGGTCTTTGAATTTAGTGTATTGGCAAGTACTCCGATTTTCTGGAAATGTTACATAAGAACTATAATGGGGTTGCCAGAGGATTATCCAATGTGAAACACGCAACAAAAAATTTGGAAAGCAGAATTATGATAATTGAAAATAAATGTTGTTCTGTGAATAAAGCTTTATTGCCACTTCGGTGGGGAACAGAATTTGCCAGTCTCAGCGGCACTCTTGAATAGACATGAAGTAATTGAATCTTTTTTTTTTGTTATTGAAGATTTAACAACTACCGTGAGCAACTCAATGGGCTATAAGCAGTCACCCGTCCCTAATTTAGGGTCACTGGTTCCAGGGAAGGGAGGGAGATAGTGCCGTAAGACAAACACAACAACCATGCCTCACCGGAATTCGAATCGGGACCCTTCACGGACGAATGGTCATAAGCCAGCGATTAGACCACTGCACCACCGGGGCAGCGAGGTGTGAATCAAAGAAGTGCAGAGTAATATGGTTTACACCTGCTCTGCCGTTGAAGGCCAAAAAGAAGAAAACCACAAAAATTTCATACTTCGCTGCTTTTCGGATGTAGGAATCGACACGGAGATGCACAAACAAGTGGAGCGTTTGCAACTTTGGGAAAAAAACCATAGCACAGATTCATACCTTATGTCATCATCGTCAACGTCTGCCGAAGTTTCTTCCACAAATTTTTTGACTTGAGACAGTCTCCTCCATGTCACTCCAGCATGTTTTAGAATTTTATCCAACCATCTCTAACGTGGTTTTCTTCTAGGTCTTTTTCTGTCTCTTGGCATTCCGTCCAGTATTTCGGTTGTCTAACGGTGGTTTGTTCGAGTGATATGCCCAGCCCATTGCCATTTTAGGGTGTTTACTCTGATCATGATATCTTCTTGCTATTCTCCTGATCCACGAGCTCCTCTTTCGATCTTCCCTGGTTGCCCCAAGCACGCACCTTTCCATGCTTCTTTCAGCTGCCTTCATCCTGTGGACGTTTTTAGTTGAAGTCCATGTCTCTGATCCATAAGTTATATCTGAGAGCATACGTTGTGATTAAACATTTTTCTTTTAAGGCATAGTGGTGAATTGCTGTTGAAACCTGTGCTGCTTTTTCCAAATGCACTCCAGCCAAGTTTTATACCCCTATTAATTTCCTCTTCGATGCGGCTGTTGCTTGATACATGTTGTCCGAAGTAAATGTTAGCAGCAGATACTTCTAAAGTTGCCCAATCAGCCTATGAATTTTTATTTCTTGTAAAAGTATTGTACACCAATTTTGTTTTCTGTAAGTTTATTTTCAATCCCACGTTACTGTTCTCAGCAAGTTCTTCAAATATACTCTGCAATTCTGAGGGTACTAGCAAAAAAGATCATGTCATCATCAAAACGAAGGTGGATTAAATAATCTCCAGTAATCTTTTCCCTTTTGTCTTTCCAGCTCAATGATTGAAAAGCATTCTGCAATGTCGCATTGAAGACCTTAGAAGATATGGTGTCACTTTGTCTCACTGTCTTCGCAATTTCCATACGTGCTGTATCCTCGAAAAGTCGAACCTTCGCACCTGCATTTTCATGGACGATGTTAATAATATTAATGTATGTATCTTCAGTACCGCAGGGTCTCAAAGGCATTATAACTGCTGATGTTTTCACGGAATCTAATGACGTGGTTGTTAAACCTTCAATAAAAATAAATAAGATTCAATTACTTCATGTCTATTCAAGAGTGCCGCTGAGACTAGCAAATTCTGTTTCCCACTAAAGTGGCAATAAAGCTTTATTCGCAGAACAACATTTATTTTCAATTATCATAATTCTGCTTTCAAAATTTTTTGTTGCGTGTTTCACATTGGATAATCCCCTGGCAACCCCATTATAGTTCTTATGTAACATTTCTGGAAAATCGGAGTATTTGCCAAAGCACTAAATTTAAAGACAGAGTGCTTAAAGTTTTTATTTGCGAAGATCCATGCTCTTCAAGGCAGTAACTTTAAAAATATGTATACCGCACTGATTTGTGACAGTTTAGATACATAAAAGAGGGAATTTCCCTGCATGTGAATTATTTTTTGCTATAACTCAACGTCACTGTTTACAAAGAAGCAATGTTAAGACTTCGTCTCTTTCGGTGAGAGTTCTTCAAATGCTTCGTACATGAAATTTCGCATAAATTGAGACACCTGTGCTTACAGATACCACTACTATTCGGTAAGAAATTACGTACTTTTTATTCAATCAGCTGCATCAATATAAAACATCCTATTTCCAAGGGAATATAAAACATCCTATTTCCATTTTTTTCATAATCAGTAAAATCCATAAAAAATTGGCTTATATCTTATATAAACGTATAGAATCTAAAACTGTCAGAGCAATGCAACATATCAAATAAAATGATGTTCGCAAGAACTTACGGAGCTAATATCGCATTTGAAATTTGTGGAAAAAAGAAATAATGTAGCGTTGAACAGAAAGTGAAAACACCCAAGATATAGATATGGTATGATCTAACACACTTGGAGAGGATCAAATAATGGAGAAGCAATCCGTTTAGCCTGAAAATTAAAACAATCGGTTCCAAACCGACTAGCAGTTTGTTTGTCCCATTTTTCGAAAATGAAACTTTATAGCTGAACAGTATTTAACATAAATATTTTGATTCCCTCCTTTTCCATAAACAAGACGCAGGTTTTCATGCATAGAGATCTGATCTGGCTCCATTCGCCACCTTTCCATTTGCGGGCCGCGTACCTTATCTAGGTCGACGGGTTATCCGTATTTTCTCAGGCTACTAAGCTTCAGTATAATTTGGCGTCATATTAAAAAGCTGGCTTGAAAGATCATCAATAAAAGCATTTACGATCTTTCCTACTGTTTCAAGCATGGTTACCCCTATCTACTAGTTTTATTTTATTTCTTTCCATTTAAATTTACTGTTTCAATGGAATTTATGTTATGTTTATGTTCTTCACTTCATTGGGTTAAAGTGTACTGCTTCTACTGTCGTTACAGATGGAAATGAACATTTGTACTCTTAAATTTAATTTTCGATTTCTGTCTTTCTTCTTATTAAAATTTAAATTTAATTCAGTCTTTTCTTCTTTATAGCTATTTCAACTTGTATATATATATATATATATATATATATATATATATATATTTGACATATTCTTGATTTTAAGTAATTCTCATAGTAGTTTGAGTCTGTCAGGCTAGCGTCGGCAGATTATTATCGAAAAGGTAAGCTCCTGGGGGCCACTGGGCGCGTGCATCCTAGGGGCATTTTCATTTTGGCATTTCTACGAGTGTTAGTATTTCAATAACACATTCTTTGACTGAAGATATGGAACCAATATCCTCCCATGTTAAAGCATTCAATTCACGAAAGCAACCATCAGTTTTGCTCAACTTGAAATTCTGCTATCCCAGCGACCATGAAAAAGGAGGAAATAAAAGTTTGTGGGGAGAAAAGGGCACTTTTCTGTAAAATCAGCTGCATCAACAGGAAGGGAATAAAACATCCTATTTCCATTTTTCCCGTTACTTCGAGCGAGGAGAAATTTCCTGGATTTGGGTCTTTTCCTGGGGAAACCGGGAGGTTCCTCGGTAAAATCCTCCTCGTATCTTTGGCGAGGAGTCATTCTCCTTAGTAGATGCCACAAATCAATACAAAACCATTTAGAACCAAACTCCAGGACCTCACGCTTGGCTCCGGCTGCACTTTCCGCCACCGACGAAGAAGAGGAACAGGGGGTAAAGAACGCAGGGGTGGATGGGGGGATCGATCTACACACGAGTTGCATACTGATGTCATGCTTCCCCGCACGGCACGTGGCTCAAATCCACAGGGGACACCCCTCCCTCTACCTTGTCCCCCCAAATCATGGCCCTCTTCCCCCCGACTTTTTCTTCGGGAACATCTCAGTCTCCCGTGAATCTTGATACCAGCTGTTCCCTAATTGACTCCTTTAATAGTTCGTCGTGACTTGGAGCGTCTGCAAATTCCTTGACATCAGCTGAAAGCTTTTCCTTCATTTCCACAAATTTCCTTTTGAAAATCACCATCTCCGCTTCCGTAACTAGTAAGTTCATAAAATTAATATTTATTGCAAATGTCATAAACAGGCTCGAAGGGCTGCGGTGAGTAAATAACATCTAATATTTGACTCAAAAACCATTTAAATCTAGCAACATATAACTTTGATCCTCTTTATAAAGTTTTGGAATATGATGTAATTACTTTTTGTTTTCAGTCTTCATTACAAGTTTTATTTGATGCATATTTCCTAAGCTTTCAGGGCAGAATAGTGGGAAAGATTAAAACTAATAGGTCGATATTTACAAAATTGCACAAGTATATATCTAACTCAGAGAGAACCGCGGCTCTTTGTTTTAGTACTTAGAAGCAAAGACAAAATCTAGAGAAAACTGAACATACATGAGAACTGGATCAAAATACCCGGGAAGTTTCTAAAGAAGTTACTTTTCCCTGTGGAGCTAGTAGCCTTTGAAATAATTGAAATGTTTCTACAGATTGGTTTTAAACGCATGAGCACGTCAAATTCACTGCATGACCATATGTGACGTATATCTCTTATTTCACCTGCCTTTTGAATTTCTGTGTTATTATGTAAATTTAGTTTTTTCTCGTTATAAACCTTTTCGTCTAAACGACACATTATTTTTCACGAAGAACGTCCTCAGTTTGGCAGCACTGATAGTGGATCAGAGGTCAATATAGTGTCAACACTGAAAGCAGTAGGTATGCATTTGTGTATGCATTTAAGTGGTGAATTTTGATGGAAGAATTTGATGTAGCGACTGTTAGATGTGTATTTTGATAAAGGCAAATATGAGAGCGACTTCTGCGCTCTCACAATTGCGTTATAAATCATTCATGAGTATATGTTTGTATAAAGCATAGACGCAGTGCGGAATCCTTTTTACATTCATGTCTCTCTGGTGCATTGCCTGGATCAGTCAATAGTCGCTGTCGGTCGGTTAGAGTTAATAACCTCATAACACTGTTGAATAACGCTTCTCAGTAGTTAGAGCGACAGTTATTGCTGGGTCTCTAATCCTTATCACATCTTGCTTTTTGGGGGAAGAGGAAGGAAGTTTAATGACCACAGTGAGCAACTCACTAGGATATAAGCTGTCGCCTGTCTCTAATTTAGGGCCACTGGTTCCAGGGAAGGAAGAGAGAGCCAGCGCCATAAAACAAACACATCATCCATGCCTCACTCGGGATTCGAACCTAGACCGATCTCGCACGAATGGTCAGAAGTCAGCGCTTAGACTTCTGCGCCCCTGGTAGTGGTGGTGGTGGTGTGTGTGTGTGTGTGTGGGGGGGGGGCTGCTGCACGATCACCGTAAATTTTCTTTAAGCTCTCTGATCTCTGATCGACCAGCTGCTTTCCTCCATAGAATATCCGATTTCTGGAAATCTTTTACGTGTGTTGCACCATTATGCGTGAAAAAACTAGGAGAGCGGCCGTTTGGGAGATCTCGACCCGGCACGTTCTGAGCTAAATCGTCCGATTGCCGCTTCGTTCCGACCCAAATGCCTGGTGATACGACGACTTAACCAACCAGCCTCTCTCAGCCGAATTAAACGTCCTCTCTCAAACTCTCGCTCAACTGCTAGTATTGTGGACGGATCCGACGTCCATGTATTCTCACAGTCCATGGAGGTTAATGTAACCGAAATCCGCTGTCACAATTGTGATTACGTGCGAAATTTGTTCTTGATATACCCGCCTCGATGCGCGGTTCACATGCGCTGTGGCGGGACACTATTTAGTTTTTGGTCGTTATTTTTTAATCATTTGCGTACTGCATACAAATTTTCATCAGGATCGAACAATTTCTCGAAGTGCTATGTTTTTCGTTTGTTTGTTTTTTTGGCAAAGAGTGTAATATAATATAATATAATATAATATAATATAATATAATATAATATAACACACGGTTGAGTCACATTATTGTGACCACTTGGATATTAATCCAGAGTAACCGCGGTGTGCAGCGCGGACAGCAGCTAGTCGGGCTGGGAGTGACTCAATAAAGTGGTGGAAGGTATTCACAGGTATGTGGAGTCATGCTGACTCAATGCATCTGACAGCCGCTGGAGGGTGCGTGCTGGAGGACCCATAGGGCGAACAACACGATCAAGATGGTCCCACAGATGCTCAATTGGGTTTAAGTCTGGGGAATTAGGGGGCCAGGGTAGTAATTTGAAGACTTCATTGTGCTCTTCCAACTACTCTCGGACATTTCTGGCTGTGTGGCACGTCGCATTGTTGTTCTGGAAGATCCCAGCCGCTCCAGGGAAGACAATCAGCATGCATGGGTGTACGTGGTCTGCAAGGATGGATTCATAACGAATTTGATCCATAGTGCCTTTCACAGGTATGAGTGGACCCAGGGAATGCCACGAAAACATTCCGCAAATCATAACGTTGTCCCCACCAGCTTGTGTTCTTCCAGCAATGGTTGAAGAGTGTTTGTTCTCCGATGTTTCTCGCCTTATACGCCAACGTCCATCCGTTCGATGAAGCAAAAACGTGACTCATCGGAGAAGGCAATCCTTTGCCGATCAGCGGAGGTCCAATTCCGATACTGCCGTGCAAATGTAAGCCTTTTCTTCCGATGCAGCTTCCTTAGCATAGGTGCAGTGACCATCCGCCTGCATCGGAGCCCCAAACGCGTCAGGGTTCGCTGAACTATAGTTTTAGACACACTTCCGGTAGTTCCCTGGTTTTTTGGCCAATGAGGTGCTGCACTGTAGCGTGTCGACCGGCCCACACGAACCTTCGCAACCGAAGTTTACCTCTCACATCAGTGGCACGTGGTGCTCCCCAGTTTTCGCGTCGCTTATTCGCAATGGTGCCATTTCTCCAATCACGGTACACTTAAACCACAGCAGCACGCGAACAGTTCACAAACTGCGTTCTTTCAGAAATAGCGGACACCTCCACTTAGTGGATATATTTGTGATCTCCAGTCCTGTTGTATTTTTACAGGGCTTTTCTCTGAAATATGTTTCAGTACGCTGCTTGTGTGTCAAGTATTTGTTAAACCTTCGCTTGTAAAGAATTTAGAAGTTTCGGGGTTTTAGTTGTATTTTTACCCTTTAGTGAAACACATAAATAAATGAAAAGCCAGCTAAAATTAGTAGCCGTTCCTTTGCAGTGAAGGATATGTTTATTCCATGAAGTAATGGGAAAAATCTTTCAGCTTTTCTTCAGTTATCTCGCTGCTAAATTTTCGTTTCCAAATTTAATTTTTGTTCGGTATCACTTTTCGGCATCGCACATTCTAAAGCTCTATTTTCCCTTTTTTACTCCCCACCCCCAACCGCTTTCTCCCAGAACCCTGATCAGAAGTCCATTTTGATTTGTCCATTCTCACTCGGGAACTCCGCGACCCTCTTCCCCCCGTTCAGCTCTTCGCAGGAGGTGCGAGAGTTAGTTTTAATTGACTTCTCTCTGCTGTTAACCCCCTGCTCTATCAACTGTCCTTCGACGTACAGTGAAAACTTCCTCCATTAAGCTGAAGATGTGAGAATTTCTTGACACCTCCCTAGAAAGATCATTGTCCACTTACCTCCCCCCTCCCCGCATAGCAATAAAGCCATTACATCAATCTCAGCGATTCAGATCAAATCATATGTAGAGGACTTTAGGAAGGTAGTGTCTGACCCCAGATCTTAAAAAACCCTTAGAAATAGGAAGCTAGGAGATTTGGGCTAGAGTGCCCGATAGGAAAGTGACACGGAAGCGAAGTCGAAAGGGGGAGGAAGTCGCCCTTATTTACGGCTTAACGTACGCATCCGAAGCACGGCGGATATTTAGTGGTTCGAGCGTTCGTACCTGCCGGGATCGAACCTGAGGTTTGTCCATGGCAGTCACGAACGTTGACCACTAGGCGGCCCACCTCGGCGATTTCCTCGGATCGGACAGTTAAGAAGCGAAAGATGAACGCATCTGCACGGAATTGGGGGGAAGAGAACCGTTTCCAAATAATCGCTAAGAAAAGGGAAACGAAGATGATTTAAACTCACCATATTCAAAACGATTATTAAAGTTTATTCGTGTAAAATCTGTGATTCCCTGGTTACAGTATACGTATACGGCTCGGTATACATATGTACATCCAAATAGCGGACCTTCCGAATAACGGAGAGTGAGTGATCTTGGTCAAACATGAACGTTCAGGGGAAAATAAATAGGCGAATTTTTATCTCAAAGACTTTGCTTAGGTTCTTCGGATGTAAATGGGTACCTTTTGTCCTCTAGATTCCTATTACAAAAACTACTGGTGTGTGGTTTCAATATGGCAGATCGTTTCTTTGAAATGGGCAAAAAAACTTCTTTCAGGCAACATAGGGTAGTTGCTCAATTGAGAATAATTTTTAGAACTAATTACATGACTAAGCAGTGAAGGAAATGCAAAAGATTTCATTACGGTTGATAAAAATCTATGTATCGAAGAGGCAGCGAACAATGTGCGCGAGTTCGTTGCTTTGAAAACATGAGAAGAAAATGATTTGATTGACGAAGCATTTGATGCAGATGTAGAAGAGGTGTGCGAATTTTTAAAAGACGATCTAAAACGTAGTGAAGGGTTACAAAAGTTTTTCTGTAAACAAAAGGGATATGGGGTATTATCCCCATTGAAGAATTTAAAAATACTTTTTGAAAAACATGCTACGAATTGCCCCTCCCCCTAAAAACTCCTCTTTTTTGTCAAATTTTTTGCAGCCATGACATGCTGACTGATTTAATTAATAACGAGTGGTAAGCACCTGCGTTCTAAAATTCATGATGTAACATATTTTATTTTTACGTACGTATGTTTAAATACAGTATACGTACATCGAAATACGTACACTATATGCATTGTTTTTTAAAAATGAAAATTCTGTACATGTACTGTATGCATCCACACGTATTGTATTGTTTTTCAATGTAAAACAAGAGCAAAAAAGTAAAGGTAAAACATTTAATTAAATAACACCATTTTAATTATGTTAATTATGTAGTACACGTACGTATTTAATATGAAGGTTTTTGAATTGCGAGCCTAGTTGTGCTCAGAAGCCAACCTCCCGAATAGCGGACAAATTTTGAAGTCCCAGGGTGTCCGCTATTCAGAGGTTTTACTGTATACTATACTATACTATACTATACTATACTAGGTGACGTATACTTCTGATTTAACCTTCCTTTTGAATTCCTGTGTTTTTACGTAAATTTGTTTTTTTCTCGTTAAAAATATTTTCTAAACTTAACACCACAGAGTTTCTCCCGATGAATTTGAAGTTAGCAATCCTGAAAGCGGTTCAACGTAGATACATACTTATGAGATAAGAGCTAGCAGCTCAGTGTTAGTTGAGGGATTCATGTACGTGGGATGTTGGAACAGCGAGTCTTGGCTATGCAGTGCTGATAAGAGCAGACAGCGAGCTATTCTTACAAAATCAATTTGCATTAAGAGAACAGCCTGTTATTCAAACTGTCACGCATATTGTGAAACATGGTTGATTGCAGTCTATCTAGTGTGCTAAGAAAGACTTGTTGATGATTATAGAATTTGGACGTGCTTGACGGGCGAATAAAGAAAGTGGTTTGGATACTTGTAAGAAGAACTTGTTATCCGTGAACACTGGACGTAATATTGAAAGTGAATGTTATGCGTAGTTAAGATTTTCATCTACAATCGACTGAGAAGTAATCCAGGTTCAGCGAAAAGTGAATGCTTTTCGACTGAAGTGAAGTTGTAATGAGAGATACCATGAAGTTGAAGATACCATGTTAAGTGACTCCTAGAACATAAGCCTAAAACAAATTCAACAAACCATATAATATAATATAATATAATATAATATAATATAATATAATATAATATAATATAATATAATATAATATAATATAATATAATATAATATAATATAATATAAAATAATATAATATAATATAATATAATATAATATAATATAATATAATATAATATAATATAATATATCTATTGAATTACGTAAGTATCAATTATACATTTTGAAAAAATGAATCACAACGTGATGCAGTTTTAGGCTGTCTGTCGGTATATTTTGTTTTTCCTGTAACACTTCCTCCTCAACCTCCTTATATAAGACAGGTCTTGAATTTGGTCTGATAAAAATTGGGTGCTTTTAGTGACAAAGAGAGCGAAAGGTTTCACCAAGATATATTAAAACCGAACGGATAAAAATACTGATGGAGATCCAATTTTCCATGTCGGACGTTTACTATTGATTCCTCTAAAACTGCATTCAAATGAAAATTTGTAAGCAGTGACCAAGGATTCAAAGAAAAAAATGTTTGAGCACCTACTTGATTTAGTTTGCACCGTTCTTATTAAAACCGTATATTTCCGATGTTTCGTTATTCTGCAACAATTCTACTTTTCAGGTCATGAAATTCAAGGAAAATTTGTTGACACAACGAGTTGCTGGTACGTTCATCATTTCTACATTTGTCACACAAAAGTTTTTAAGGTCAAAAGGAATACCATGTTAAGTGACTTCTAGAAATAATCTAGACTTAAAAATCAGAAATCCACAAGAAAAGTGACTATTTCTTTAATTTCATTCTCATAGGTAGTAATTACATTGATATCAATAATTTTCTGCGCGAGCTTTACATGCAATTTATTGAAGTCCTGTAGCTCGAAATTCTGCTGCGACAGAAAATTTTAAATGCCATTTTTGAAATGATATTTAAAATATTATACACTCAGTAGACAAAACATTAGAGATACGGGTGATGGTCAGTTGACAGGGAAATACTTTGGGCAGGATGAAACAGACACAAACAGAATGCAAGCGATAAATAGGCGAACAGCAGGTTTTCTCAACCGTGTATCGCAATTGATGAAAGTGGGTAAACGTGGTGATCGTGGACGCATTGTCGAGGCACGACAGGGGGGGGTCTCACCCCCTGTCACAAGTAGTGAGAACATTAGGGTGCCCGATGATAACGACTGTATTTATATTGGCATGACCTCAAGAAGATTAAAAACTAGACTCTCTGAACATAAGTATAGTGTGAAAATCTGTTCACAATCTACAGCCCTCTCTCGCTTTGTCAATAAAGGCTCCCACTCTCCCACTTGGAGCGAGATTACCATCCTTGCGGTTCCACCCTCCAGAACCTCATTACTACTTACCGAAAGTATGTATATTTTTCAAAACTTTAATATTTGTTGTAATGATGAACTTTCTGCCATCTTACATCAACCGTGGAGATTATTGTTTAACAATAGAAATCATGAACTTTAAGTTATGTATATGTGTAGCCTTAATATGATTGTGTTTTCCCTCTGTTATCGGGTATTTCTTCGGATTTAGTGGCAACGACCTGGTTTTTGCTCCTGTATTTAACTGTCGGATTCCGAGCACTCGGGTATTTCCATCTGAAGATGTATCTGTAGCAGCCACGAAAGATCTCATGGTGTTTTTAACCTTTTAACTTTTAATAAACACTTTATTTTCTCCTGCAAGTTCTAATCGTGCATCTAAGGCAAAGTTCTTGTATTCCGTTGACATCCAGGTTAAATGTCGGACGCTCAAGCAGCGTCAGCGAACGTACGGTGGTATTTCGCCCGCGGCAAACCCTGAGCTACGGGAGCCGATGTCGTACTCGTGTGCCAATGTTGACTGCACGTCATCGGAAATTACGCCTCGCCTGGTGCCGGGAACTAGAGATGAGTTCGGGCTCAATTTTAGGAGCCCGGGTCCAAAGGCCTAGAGCCCAGGCCCGGCCCGCTTTCTTTGATTACATGTGTTTGCTGAGCCCGGGCCCGGATTCTTAGAAAATTTGCTTATCAAGGCTTGCATTTATACATTATACACTGGCCAAAGATATGGCCCAAGCAAGGATTAGTTTAAAAATAATTAGTTTAAAAAGTTTAGTTCAGTTAATCCACTTCACAATATTAATATGTTTTTAGAAATACTACGCTTAAAGCTAAATGTTCTAAAATGTGGATTTGAAAATAAATAAATAATCAACGTGCCCTTCGACCGCATCAGAGGAATCAGTAATTTTGGTAAACGCTGAAGAAAAGAAAATCGTTTAGAAACAAAAAATTCCATTCGTTATTTCTTTTTGATTTCTAAATTTACTTTTATTTTGAATAAATTGCATTATAAAACCTACAACGCCGTACAGCCAGTTGCAAGTGTTTGAAATTTTGACTCTAGAAAACTAATCTTTGCAATATAATTTACACATATGCTAATTGCTAAAGGTAGTTTAGAGTGATGTAGTAGAATATAAAAAAAAGCATGTAGGGGAATTTCCAAAATTAAAGAAAAAAAGGACGTAAAAGCGTTCCAGACCAGATTATTCTGCATTTTGTAACATTAACAAAGCTTTGCGCTTAATAGTATAATAATCACAGTATTATCATATGTGTGTGCAGTTTCTAGATCAAGTTTATCATGAAAAAGAGAGAGAGAGAGAGAATTGCATCTAATGCCTCAGGGCTTCAACTTGATCTTCTTTTCTCTAAAAGTCGACCTGCTGCACTAAAAACCAACGTCACCCCAAAAATCGCGGGAGTGAGGAAATTAAAAAAATAATAATAACAATACTTCTAACTGTACAATTTTGGAAATTAATACATCATTTTAAAGATAAGTTCTTGATTTTTAATAAAGTACAAAAAATGGGAATGTGATTTTTTTCCCAGTTTTTCGATACCAGACCTCCTTAAACTAATCCTTGCTTGGGCCATACCTTTGGACAATGCATAATGCAAGTCTTGCTAAGCAAAATTTGTCTTGCAATGGCAGCTAGCTTAGGAAATTGAAAATCCTTCCACCATGGTAACAAATCAACAATGAAATTCAACACGTGTAATTCAACTGGGCTCGAAATTACACGTGTTGAATTAATTACAGTAATGAAATTCAAGACGTGTAATTCCAAGCCCGGGTTTTTCGGTAGTTAATGAATTCTTAGCCCGTCCGAGCCCGGGCCCGGCCCGGGCTCGAGCTCATCTCTACCGGGAACATCAAAACTCCACCTCTGAAAAGTAGCGCAGCATCATGTGGTCAGATGAATCCCATTTTCCGCTTACCGAACTGACGGGAGGGTGTGAATGTGACGTCGACAGCATGAGGTCATGGCCCCATCGTGCCAAGTTGGCTCTGTTTAAGGCGGTGGTGGCTCTGTGATGGTTTGGGGAGCGTTCTCATGGGACACATTAGGTCCCTTAGTGCGACTGAGCAAGTTCTTAGCCACTGCGCGCTACCATCACGTTCTGGCTGATCACTTACTCGCTTTCACGGTTTTCGCGCATACTGAGGCCGATGGTCTGTTTCAACAAAACAATGTGCCGTCCCACAGGACCGCAACTACCAGGCATGGCTCGAGGAAAACTCATATGAGTTTGTAACTATCCAGTGGCCTACAAGGTCTCCGGATTCAAACCCCGTGGAAGCTCTCTGGATGCCGTGGTGCGTGTCGGGAGGATTTGTGGACTATACTGCAGCAGTCATGGCTGGCATTACCTCCAGAAACCCTCCAGCATCTGGTGGACTCGATGCCTCGGCGTGTGCAGGGTATTATTCGCGCTAGAGGAGGATCAACACGATATTAGGTAGGTATCTCTAATGTTTTGTCCATTGAGTGTGTATTTGAAATTAAATTTCATGATATCCAAATTAGTCGTTCTTTATATTAGGCAAACATATTCTTTACCAACCTTATTACTTGCAATATGTTAGTAACAGGCTTTTCTGCGATAATCGCATTTTAAAAAACGAATGCATACGAAGAAAATGTTTCTCTTTCCTATTAAGGTGAAAAAAGAATTTCAAATATATTCAAAGGCAAGCATTGGTACCGTATCTTTCTCCAAAATCCGGGAAACGATTTTCTTTTGCAGCAAAGTACAATGTTCTCCAGTTCACGAACGTCTCAATAATTTATGACCCTGTCGGCGATGTAAACTTTGCGGTAATTGGAACTTGAGTGAGGAGTTATTTCTTTAGAGATCCTTGTCCCTCATGCATAGTTGAGCAAATATTCACGCAAAGACACTCAGTTTGTTCTCCGTAATCATTTCGATAGGCCAAAGTCAACCGATGAACTTTAAAAGAAAGTTTACATCAGACGACTGAGCAAAGGGAATTCTTTAGTTCTTTAAATATAGAAAATCTTGCTGAGCGAATTCCCAACCATGCACTCGGTCTGTTTTTTCAAGTCGATTTCTTTGTACCCATTTATTCTAAAATAACCGGGGAACCAAAATTTGTAACATACCACTAATTCAGTTCAAGCTTATTTGCATAACAAGAAGTGAGTAAATTATAAGAAAGAAAACGAAGCTAGTCACAAAAAAAGTATTCTATATTCAATTTAGGTATCACTTCTTACGCTTGAGGCATACTATGTAGAAATGCTTATTAAGAATTCCTCACGCATGCAAACGAACATAGATAAAAACCTCGCAATGTGTTTTTTTTAATGATGTTTTAGATATGAAACTTGTGGGTATAAGTGACGAACATAATCGAATCCTTGTACTGCAACTGAGTCGGATACTCTGCAGAAATTAATAATGTAAGGGCAATGCATGAAGTGCTTCCTAAATGAAATGAGAATGCTAGTGCAAGAACGTTTCAAAGTTGTTGATACGATTTTCTCTCGCTAGATGTTGGGGTGCACCTTTGTGGACAAGTTAACGTACGGTGTGCCGCTTTATACTGTAGTGCGCCAGTTACTTCCTACAGTATGACATAAAAGAAATACATCTCCTATATTGGAAATTGGTGATCTCAAATAAAAAAAGAAATCGGTTTCAGTGTTGTTTAAAGCTGGGCTTATGATGAAACAGCGTCAAAACCCACGACTTGTTTCCATCTAACTGCCTTTGGAATGAACGCTTCATCAATAAAATATAAGTGCAGATTACTTTGACTATTGAAAGGTGGCTATTCAAACTCCTGTGGGAGACAAAAAAAAAATGGTCATTTTTGGATGACCATAAAAATTCCGAAACTTCAGTTTAGTTTCACTCCAGGCTCTAGATTCACATTAAAATGCCAACAACAGCTCCGGTGGTCGAGTGGTCAGAGCGCGGGCTTTGGTAAAACGTCCGTCGTGACCTGGTGCAAGTCAGAATGAGACATGGTTTCTCTGAAACCATCTGCCCAAAATTAGGGTCGGGGGATAATCGTAGATGAGAATGTGAGTCGTTAAAACATATCCCCCCCTAAAAAACGGAACTCCAAACATTCCTTTTCTTTGGGCTTTGATTTACTAATGGTTTTTGGTATTGACCTGAAGCGCTTTTAATATATTATTATAAGAGCGAAATGATATTTTCGACATACATTCTGGAGATACAACAGAAATAGCAGGAGTTATTTTTTGGCAATGCCACAATAAAAGGACTCTACGTAAATAAAACGCGCCATACAAAAGGAGCATAAGAAAAGCAAGGTTGACTTGAGACCACTCGACCGAGATGTGTCTGGGTTCGAATCCCGTATGTTGTATTAGTCTTACGGCACTGGCTCTTCCCCTGACCAGGAAGCAGTGGCCCTAAATTAGAGACGGGCGAAAGCTTATTGCCCATTGAGTTGCTCACTGTGGTGGCTAAACTTCCCGCCCTCCCCCTCAAAGGCAAGATGTGACGAGGATTAGAGAGCAGCGATAACGTTCGCTCTAATTATTCTACTGTGTTATGGAGTTCTTTACTCTAACCAACAGACAGCGACTATTGACTGATGCACCAGAGAGACATGATGTAATAAGGACTCTGCACTGCGTCTATGCGTTATACAAATCTACGTTCGTGGATGAAGACATTATAGTAGCCGTCTTTTAATGAGAGATTCTACTCGGAATGATTCCTTTTGTGTAGTAGGAGCATTCGCATGAAATGATGTTCTGGGATTTGCGTACTTCGAAAATCCTCTGCAGCAGGTATGACCCTTCAATATTATTCTGTCATATATTTCTCATTGCTTCCCTCTGTTTGTTGCCATAAACCAACACATTCTACGACTATGGTGTCAATAATTCTTCACATGTTAAAAGTTAATTTGCCTGTCCATTTACTTATTTTTTGATAACTTCTTGGAAAACGAAGTAAATAAGATATATATGTATATATAAAATATATAAAGACGTACGTGTGTGCAATTATAGGCAACAAAAGAAGCGCAGGTCGTAAAGACAACAATACATTCAGCTGATCAGGAAAAATTCAAGTTTGAAGACACGACCAGAGGCATTTAGTTTAATTTTTGTTTGGAGGTTTAAAGACCACCGTGAGTAACTCAGTGGGCTGTAAGCAGTCGTCCGTCCCTAATTTAGGGCCACTGGTTGCAGGGAAGGGAGAGAGCCAGTGCTGTAAGACAAACACGACATCCATGCCTCACCGGGATTCGAAACCGGATCCATCTCGGATGAATGATCGGAAGCATTGCTTAGACCACTGCGCTAGTGGGGTGGCCATTTAGTTTAACGACCACCGTTAGCAACTCTATGGGCTCTATAAGCAGTCTCCCGTCCGTAATTTAGGGCCACTGGTCCCAGAGAAAGGAGAGAGCCAGTGCCTTAAGCCAAGCACATCATCCACGCTTATCCGGAATTCGAACCCGGAAGAATAGTCAGAAACCAGCACTTAACAACTGCGCCATCAGAGACTACATGGCACGCACAAAAACATTAAAGTAGCAGTGAACTTAGCACGGCCGCCCCGGTGGCGCAGTGGTCTAAGCGATGGCCTCTGATCATTCGTCCAAACGGGGTCCGGTGGGTGCAGGAAGGACGGACGGGCCGACGTGAGCAATTGCTGCAGCCGCGGCACACCACCGTACGAGATGACCGGCATGTTATGCGGCGGACATTGACGGCTCGCATCGGCACATCACGAACGTTAGCGCAGGAATTAGGATGTCTTGCGCAACAACTTGTTTCAGCACGTACCGTTCGACGTCGTCTGCAGGAGCGGGGACTTGTCGCACGGCGCCCATTGCTCGGATTACCATTGATGTTACACCACCGGCGACAGCAGCGTCAGTGGGCTGTTGAACGCCGCACCTGGACTACGGAATGGCACGACATTGTCTTCTCCGACGAATCCCGCTTCTGCCTGCAACACCACGGTGGTCGGATCCGCGTGTGGCGGCACCGCGGCGAGAGACTGTATGACGCCTGCATTATGCATCGCCATACCGGTCCGTCGTCTGGCGTTATGGTTTGGGGCGCAGTTGGATATGACACCCGCACCCCTCTGGTACGCATCGCCAGTACACTCAACAGCCACCGCTACCTCTCCGTCGTTTTGGAGCCTGTAGTCCTCCCTTACCTGCAAGACCTGTCAGCGGCCACGTTTCAACAGGACAATGCGCGCCCGCACGTGGCACGCATCGTGAACCCAATTCTTCACAGCCCACCAGGTGTCACTGCTGCCGTGTCCCGCCTGTTCTCCCGAAATGTCGCCCATCGAACGCGTCTGGTCGCTGATCGGCAACCGAGTAGCCCGGCAAGCATCATCCGCCGCTACGCCTGTTGAACTGTGGCAACGTGTGGAAGCAGCCTGGACCAACATACCCCAAGCCTACATCCAAAGCCTCTTTCGTTCGACGCCGCGGCGTGTGGCGGCCGTTATTGCCAGCCATGGGGGCCACACGCACTATTGATATCTGCGTGTTCCGCAAGTCACACGGGCCTGTAAGCTCAATCGTTTCAGCTTTGTATCTGTTGTTATGTGTCCAGTAAATCTGGCTTTGCTATCTCGTGTCCTTCTTGGTGTTTCATTTTGGGTGGCCAGCAGTGTAGTTTTTACTCAAATGGTTTTTGGAACAATACACCATTTTCTTGTTTCTGTCTTCAAGTTAAAGGGGAAGTTTTTTGCTTCGACAAAATCCTTCTGGCCACAGTTGGACGAATGTCTTCCAAGGATACATCTACTAATGGCTATTTCGTGCTTTTTTAGATGCCATTAGCTACATACAAAACGGTTGATTTCTTCTTCTTCTTTGCTTTCATGTATCGTAATCATATTGCTAGGTTACCAAACTGTTACACACACTCTCCATATTTTAGGATGTTGTTTTTAACAGTGTGTATAACGTACAAGTTTGTACGCGCCGAGCATCGAATTCAGGTCCTTTCACTCCGGAGTAAGTTGCTCTCTCAACTGAGCTACGCAGACAAACTTGTACGTTATATTGGCGCCCGAACTTCCAGGATGATCCGGCTGTTACGTTACTCGCAATGATGTGATATTCTTTCCCCAGGGCGAGACAGGAAATGACTATATCTTCTTCAGTGCTTCGAAAAAATAAATCAGTGTGATGTTACGTTCCACACACCAAATTGTCTGGGATTTCTAAAATTCACGTTCTTCACGGGATGACTGCCTACAGCGACACATGGTCCCGGCCCTTTTTCGGGGGTGGGGGTGGGGGATGTGACGTGCCTGCCCCGCGGAACGCACATGAGATAAAGTCAGATAGCAGGAAGGGCACATGTCCGCGTAGCTCAGTTGGGAGAGCGACTTACTCCTAAGTGAGGGGACCCTGTTTCGATGTCCGGCGCGGACAAACTTGTACGTTATATGTGACATTTCCATTTCAATTTCTCTCGACTTCGCACAGTCAATAAAATCTTTTACTCTTGTTTTTGTCACCCTGACTAAAAATGTTCTTCCTTATCTCTCCGAGAGGAATACCAAAAATAGTTCTTTCCGTTCTTTCCTGAGTTACCTCGTACTTATTCTCTGTGTTTGGTGTGGGCTCCCATACAGAATTATTGGTGGGAGTGCACACAATCCGACTACTTTCTTACTGAGACATATAGGTATTCGGCTTTGTAATGAAGAGCTTTATAATTTAAGTTCTCCAACGGCTCTGCAAGAAAGTCACTTATCGGTACCAAGGAGGCAATAGGAAGTGGATTCATGAAAAAAAAACCCATGAAAAATGGCAGCGAATTTTCGGTTGTAATGAGCGCGTCTCTCCATCACGAAAAAAAAAAAACGATTTCGAAGCGGACGTTTAGAAAATCTAAAAATTCAGAAAAAAATACAGAATACACTTGCACACCTAGGAAAAAAACCGGCACATAATTTAAAATATTCAATGTGAGCGGGAACATTCATAGTGAATAGAACCGGTTATAAAAAATCCATCGGATTTCTACAATCGATAAAACATCCACAAATAGAAATATTTACTCCCACTAGCGGCTGAAAAGCGTGTTACTAAGATTAAAAAATTGTGCATAAAAGTTTCTCATAGCAGAAGATATCAGAGGAAAAAGGGATTTTCAAATCGAAGAAGATGAAGAAACATAGAGGAAAACAAACGTGATATCACTTCACCCTCCCTAACGGAAAAGGTGTACGTTGCTTAATGAAGGAAATAGGAGCAAAAAGCTTTGCATAATAAAGAGTATCCACCCAAATAAAAAAATGATTTTTCTAAGAAATATTTAGAGTCGCATAAGCTCTTTCAAATAAAAGTACACGCTCACGCCGCCATGAGGGAGGGATTTTGAAGAACGAAAAAGTAGAATATATGTTGAAAGTACTTTTGCGAAAAAATGTTATGCTAAAGAAAAATAATTTTTTCAAACAAGTCTTTTAGAAGCAGAAATAACGAGAAAAACATTTTGAAATGTATGTCCCTAGTTGGTAAACTGCATTATTTGCCATTCACTACAGTAAAGATGTTGCTAATATTTACTGTAGCAAATGGCATACAATATAAAAAAGCATCCAATAACATTTTTGGAAGTGGCGATGCAATTGGAAACATGAAAACGCACTAACACCTCTAGTGCCAGAAATATGAACTACAAAACTTCAGGAGTACATACGAAGTGTTCTCTCTATTTATATACAAGGTGAATTGTATCCAATGTTAAAATAATTTTTTAAATCGAACTTTTCAAAACAGAGATACGGAGAAAAACAAATTAAATGTTCGCGCTCACTGGCGGGCAAACAAATGCGTATAAAATGTTTTTTTAGTTAGTAGTATCTGACATATAAAGGATTTTTTCAATAGGGTTTTTAGACGCACTGATATTGCAGCAAACATGGTGTAAAAGGAACGTGACTCTATGTCCTCTACAGGCAAACTTGTGTTTTAAAAAATTCAAAATTATATTCGAAGCATTCTGCACGAGAAACGGTGTCTTACAAGGAACTTTTTAAATCGGTCTGTTAGAAGCAGAGGTATCGAGAAAACCATGATTTATATATCTGCAAAGGAATTTTTTCAGTCGAGTTTTCAGAAGTTCAGATATTGCTACAAATACACCCGAAAAAGATATATACCCTTATATCCAGTAGTCGCAAAACAGTTCTATACAAAATATTGAAAGCTATATGCAGAACATTTCCCATCAAGAACTGTATCCCACGCAAAAATTTCTTCTGAAGTCGAACTTTTAGATCCAGAGAGAGAGAGAGAGAGAGAGAAATAGCAATTAACTTTACGATACTTGAAAAAGAAACTCTACCCAAAATAGTCTTCGTTATAAATGGTATCGACGGAAAGAAAGAACTTTTCAATCGGGCATTTAGAAATAATGATATGGAATAAAATGTACGTTGAATTCGATAACATCTGCATTTGCGCCCTCAGGCTGGTACGTTATGCATTGGAAAGCTGGATCATCGTTCTCACGTTTCGGGTTTTCCAATGCGAAAAGAAATTTTTCAAATAGGATTAGTAGGTGCAGAAATATGGCACCGATAGGACGGCCGGACATTCTGATAATATAAGAGCGTGCTTTATTTAAAAAAAAAAAAGAGGTGACATTGACATATGACGCTGTTTTCACCAAAAGAGTCAGTAAGTTTACAGAATTAGGTCGCATGCTGTAAAAAGAGTTAAAGTAATTCTGGTAAGCTAACAAACCTGCGATCGTCCGCTATTGTTACACAAAATCTTTCAAATCACATGAATTTTTTAACAGTTATTTCATGCGCACTCATGCAAGTGAAATATAGTTGCCGATGTAATAGCAAGTTTTACTCTGTCGCTGTCATCAGTTGAAACATAGTATCAGATAAGCCGTGGCTCTGTCATAAATAGATCGTTCGTTTTTTGTGAACAAAATTTTTTCAGGAAATAAACTGTGCATCAAGTATCGTTAAAGCAGTTTCACAGCTTAAAAGCTCAGCGACCACGAATGAATAATGTGACATTATTCAGAAATAAAAAACAACAACAAAACAAAACAAACGGACGGTATGCTCATCTTAAGCTGGAAAGAAAAGTTAACTTTTTCCAAACAAATTATTACAGCGGTGGAGGAGGATGCAATGACAATTACTCGAGGAAGCAATAGCACAAAAGGTGCCTATAACTTTCGGGCTTATCTCCAACTCTACCCACAAGGTCCTGTGAAACATTCTACGATATAACCTCTACTCAGTATCCATACGCAGGAAATCTTCCCAGATGAATAAACTTTTGACCAACATTTGCACTCTCTCAGGTAGCAATTTAACGTAGACTCAACACCGAGCCACTGTCTTTTAGCAATAGAAGACGGTATTTCAGTGTTGGGTCTACGTTAAATTGCAAGGCTGTACTACCGGGATAGTTTCTTTCCAAAAATGAAGTAAGCAACGACATTGTTCGCGGAACATTTATGGGATGGACGAATTCCATATTCCATATTCTCTTCGGGTGAATAAAAATCTTTATGTGCTTCAGGAGAAATTTCTTGGCGCTCTAAAAATTATCATTCCACTTTGAATTTTATGAGGTTTTCCATTAATAGATATTTCTCTCCAAAGAGCCCGTCTCTGAAGATACCACTACATGTTCTGTCACTGGAGAAGACTTCAAATATCTTTTGATAAGCTCCCCCATTTCATCCTTTCAACAGAGAGTGTCGCTGATTGAATACGATATGTTTGTTGGTGCTTATATTACACACAATCATACGTGGCGTACACATACACTATATGATCAAACATATCCAGACACCATTTTTGTGTAGTGGATTCGCCCATAACCATCACGGCCATAGCCCATACAGGTATAAAAAGACGTGCGTGTCCTGGGAAATATAATACACAAGCATGAACTGCAGAATGGCCGTATAGCAGAGCTCAGTGACTTTCAACGTGGCACGGTCATGGGATACCATCTTAGCAACCAGTCAATTTGGAAAATGTCTGCCCTGCTGCAGCTTCCCCGATCAACTGTAAGTGATGCTTTTGTGAATTGGAAAGGCCTAAGAACATCAAAAGCGCAATCGAGACTTGGTAGGACACGTAAGAGAACAGAGCACGACCGCCAAGCACTGAAGCAGGTGGTGTAACAAAATCTTCTGCCCTCCGTTGCAACACTCATCACGGAGTTCCAAAACGACTCTAGTAGCATCATAACGGTTCGTCGAGAGCTGAAGGGTATGGGTGTCTATGCCCAAGCAGCCGCATAGAAGTTGAACATAAAAAAAAAATTAAAGCCAAGCGTCGGTTAAAGTGGTGTAAAGCTTGTCGCCAGTGAACTCTGGAGAAGTGGAACGCGTTCGCTGGAGTGATGAATTAGGCTTCACCGGTTGGTAGACGGAAGGATGAATCTGGATATCAAGGATGCTAGAGGAACGCTACCTGCCCGACTGTGTTGTGCCAACATCATGCTCTGGGGCTGTTTTTCATGGTTTGGGCTGAGCCCCCTTGTTCCAGTACCAGGAAATGTTAAAGCTGCTGCCTATAACGACATTCTCGAGAATACTGTATTGCCAACATTATGGCAACAGTTTGGTGAAGGACCTTTCCTTTACCAACAGCACAATGCATCCACAAAGCGAGATCCGTGGAAGATTGATTATACGGGTGTGGAAAAACCTGAGAGGCCTGCAGATAGCTCCAATCTCAAACCCTTGGGACACCTTTGGGATGAATTGGAACGCAGACTGCGAGCCAAGCCATCAGGTGACCAACGTGCCAATGCTCTTGTGGCAGAATGGAAGGATATCCCCGTAACGGCGCACAAAAATCTAGTGGACAGCCTTCACGGGAGAGTGGAGGCTGTGATATCAGCAAAGGACGGACGAATTTGATGTTAATTCCCTTCCGATTACAGACAGTTTGTTGATGGCCAGATGTCAGGATACTTTTGATCAGATAGTATAGGTCGAGCATGTATAACAGAAGAAGGAATTTTAATGAGTAACGGATAGTAAGTTACCAAAAGCAGTGCTATGGTGTACACTTGAATTAAAGTCCTATGAGCTTTGGTTTTCTTCCTTTGTGTTAAAATGTACGAGTATACTGCGACAGAATTAACATTTTAACGAACTAGCAAAGGCACTATATCAGCATCACACATTTAAAACTTCCTTCTATAAATGTTTTTATTCCGCTACAGAATGATGCAATGCTGAAAAGCATAATCAACATCCATGTGCTACTGTATCACATTCGTATCTGGAACTCACACTATTGCAAGTATAAATTTCCTCTGTTTTAGAAAAGAAAACTGATTTTCTACTGGCCATTATAAGTTCACCTTTCATGAATAGTTCTTAAAAAGTGAAGATGTTTTTTTTATTTCAGAGTACACCAATGAGCCATTACGTTATGACCACCTAACTTATAAGCTGTAGGACCTCCTTTAGCCCGCAAAACAGCGGCCACTCGGCAAGGCATCGATTCGATGAGGTGGCGATAGGTATTCTGGGGTATCTGGTACCATAATGTCACCAGTAGGTCTTCTAGTTTCCGTAAATTTCGGGGTGGTGGTGATTTAGCGCGAACTTGCTTTTCCAAGTCGAACCACAAATGTTCAATTGAGTTCATGTCAGGTGAATTTAGAGGGCAGGGCATTAAACAGAAAGTCACCACCATGTTCCTTGTACCACTGGCAGTGTGGTATGGCACATTATCCTGCTGTTAATAGCTATCACCAGCAGGGAACACAGTTGCCATGAATGGGTGAACTTGGTCCTCAACGATGTTCAGATACCTGACAGCTGTCAGGGATTGTGCTATTGGGGTAATGGGGCCTAAAGTGACCCAAGAAAACATCACCCACAGTATAACACCGACACCACCGGCCTGTTTCCACCCAACAGTGCATCCAGATGCCATAGTCTCCGTTGGTAATCGGAGTATCCGCGCTCGACCGTCTATGTGATGCACCAGGAATCTTGATTCATCAGACCAGGCCACTTTCTTCCAATCATCCACGGTCCAATCCCTCTCATGTTGGGCTCATTTCATACTTTGTTGGCGATGACGTGCAGTGAGCATGGGGACCCTGCTATGTCTTTGGCTACGCAGGCCCATGCGCAGAAGGCTGCGATGAACTGTGCGCTGTGGCACATTGCCATGATCACCCCTGTTGTAGCTGCGGGTCGCACTGTGGCCCTGCGGTCGCTGTGAACAATGCGCGACAGTATCCGCTCCCTGTGGCAACAGTGAGCTGCAGACGACACACGGCTGGACGATGGTTCGTGGTTTGACCATCAATGCACCACTTTTTATGCATACTCACACAGCGGCACGTGAACAACCCACAAGGCACGCCGTTTCCGAGATCGTAATTCCGAGGCGCCGTGCAATCACAAATTGTCCTTTATCAAACTCCGATACTTCGGCAGCTTTACCAATTCTGACTCCGAACACTCTACTTACCGAAAGCCGGTCCTCGGGTTGTATATATACTGTTCTGTGAACTTCAACTAAGCCACCGTTCGGTTTCCAGGCGCGCTCATTTCTCTAGTCTGGGGGTGCTCATAATGTAATGGCTCATTGGTGTATAACAACTCGTATCAATATCCAAGCATATAAGGAGTTGCACGTCCCTAATTTAGGGCCACTTGTTCCAGGAAAGTAACAGAACCAGCACCGTTGGACAAACACTCCACTCATTCAGGAACTCGAACCCACTTTGTTATTTTCTTATTTAGGTTTTGAAATCAGACGAAATGATGGTTCCTCAAATATTCTAAAGAGAAAGGTACGAATGCGTTCAAGTTATTTTCAAGTATAAATCTAAGTTATGGATATGTCAACAGAAGTTACGAAAGGAAAGGAAAACTTCGGACCATATGTTCAACACGTTACGTACGGGGAGAGAGATAGAATCGAGTTGAAATTCAAAGATAGAACTGAAACATTTTTGTAGAATCACAGGAGAGCTCTGCGTATTTCTTTTATCACGAAGAAAGAACAAAAGAAGTTTGTCAAAGAAAAGTGGAGTGCCCGAAACTTTTCTTTCGAATATTGACAGACGAAAACTGGAATATTTAAAAAAAACTTTTATTTCTTTATCTCGGCTTGCGAACGTCAATAAAAAATGTAAACAGAAAAAAAGACTAGGAAAATTTTTGGGAATTTTATCATTGACGCAGAAGATCTAGAATTGACTACGTATCGGTGAGAAGCAGACAACGAAAGTATAATTAAATTATTTGTCTGTTAAGGAGATTTCTAAAATATTCTAAAATATTCGTTCCGAAGGCTGGTTGACAAATATTCTAAGCAAATAGTTTGTCAACTCCGAACATTCGTTTCGCATGTCGGATGACAATAGCTTGAAGCAAATTGTTTAGCAAGCTTAAACAATCATTTCAAACGTTCTGTGTATGGCTAAAGTATTTTCCTGCCGTGGAACTCACTGTCTTGTAACTGTTAGTCCCCAGCATTTAGACTTTTGGAGGAAACGATTTGCATTCACAGTCATTAAGTAACTTCTGTTCACGAACAGAGTATGTAAACGACGGATGGAACGTGCATAGCAAGGGTGTTCACCTCCATTGCTATGGCTGGACATATGGATTTAATACTCTTAAGAAAGGAAAAAATAAAAATGAGGAAGTAAGAGGAAAAAGGAAAAAGGAAAAGAGCAGGGTAGAAAGAGGAAAAAACCAACTTGGAAAAAAACCCGAGGTAAAACGAAAAAAGGAGGGGAGAGAGGAAATTGAAAAACGATCCTCCTCTTTAATCCTCCTCCTTTTTCTTTTCTCGGTTTTAGGTTTCCTTTTCGCTTCTCCTCTTGTAATTTTTGGGTAAATCCTCCACTGTAGCACTTTATGCGTAACAGGTTTCCCCAATCACGTTTTTGTTTTTCTTCCTTTTTATCTCACTTTACGTTTTTTTCACGTTTTCTTCTCTCTTCCCTTTTTTTCCTCCTTCATACATTTCCCTTACTAGTATATATATCACACTTTTCTCTTACGCAAAATCACCATGAGATTTGTGAATATATCCTACCCCCTCGAGAAATGTTCGTACTTCGGAACTTTCTCATCCCCCAAGAAGGAAAACTAGCTGCCAAACAAGAGGCATTCTCTTTTTTGCGGCGTGTGTTAGATAATCAGTGGTACTTTAGGAAGATGGAATCGTTTCATGACTTCTCATCACTGCTTAGTCTTAACGTAGCAGAGTGACATAGAATAATTTCTCCACGCTCTGAGAGGAAGCAGTGTTTTCCGTTCTTTTAGGGTATGGTAAGCTGCCTCCTATCATTGTGTTGTAGTCAAGAATGCAGGAAACGTGTAACTAATTAACGGACATACGGAGGCTATGGACGTAGATAAGAACACACTGGTAAATGCGACCCTGTGACGCATGGTAGAGAGAGTGTACTCACTTTTAAGTTCCAGGTTCACAGCTGAATATGTCTACGTAGAAAAAAGTTTGGTTTGGTAGCATCAGGAGAATTCCTAAAGCCTATTGATGTTCCAATTGGAGCAGACATAAGAAATAGAAAAATTAACTACATACAAACATGATGATTACTAAGATCGTGTGGCTTACGGCACATTTGCCTGCACGGCCTTTGATCTATGGGGCATGGCACGTACCCCCAATGTACTCACGGGTTAAGCGCCACTGTAGAGCTATCACTATTTTGGTATACTTATTATTTCTCTCCAGCTGCATTCTGATGCCAGACACGAATTTTTAAAGACACATCTAGAAATAGTGACAGGGCAGCAGTTCTTCGATTTTACTGGGTTTAAATGAAAAAATTTCTGCGCATGATAAAAAAGAGTTACAACATCGACTATGAATTACACTCACCGACAAAGAAAATTCCCAACCAGGAAGAAATGCACGAAATGAGAGAAATAGATGGGAAAGAAATGATGAAATTTCTGAGGGACTACATAATTGTGATGGGCGATGAGATAGTATAATATAGTCTGAGTTAATTAATAAGTCTTATGACCATCATGCTGGGCTCTCCATTCGGTAACACTGCGTGCCATCAAGTAGAAAAGTCCCGAATGTTTTTTTTTTAATTTGGTGGTTTAACTATCACCGCGAGCAAATCAATGGGCTATAAGCAGTCTTCTGTCTCTAATTTAGGGCCACTGGCTCCAGTGAGGGAGAGCGCCAGTGCAAACTCTGACCCAACTCTCACGCCTTGTTCGAAGCCGGTGCTCAGATCACTGCGCCACGGGGACGGCCCTCGAATGGTACCCTGAGGTATCGCTGATCATGCATCGTTGACCTGTGTTCACACTTCACAGACACTGCGAGGAGGGATAGCAAAGACGTTAAGTCGCTTGCCAATGACGTTCCACACGTTCTTTATTTGGAAGAAATCGGGGGATCACGCTGGCTAGGGCAGCACCTGATGGACAACTTGTAGGCACCGTCTGCTGATGTTGGGAGTGTACGGGATGTGGATATCTTGTTGAAACTGGGCATTAGGGATACCACGGAGATATGTCAACAAAAGGGGCTGAAACAGCTAATTGACATATCATCGTCCTGTCACTATACTCACTATGCGTATGAGCGGTGAACGGCTGTTGAAACTTATAGCGCCCCAAGCCATGACAGCAGGCTGAGGAGCCATGACAGCATCCTGAGGTGCCATGACAGCATCCTGAGGTGCCATGACAGCAGGATGAGGAGCTATGACAGCAAGCTGAGGAGCCATACGACGCTCAGGGATGAAAACCAGATCATCCCGGTATACACGTCGTCTCCAGAATCTCTATCGGTGATCGTCAGAACTGAGATGGAAGTGAAACTTCTCGCCGAATGCTACATGTTTCTATTTGTCCCGGTACGCATGGCTGATACGGCACCACTGAAACTTTGCGTAACGATGTGCTGTGGTGAGTGGCAGTCATTGCAATTGCTGGCGAGCGCTCAAACCTGCCACCGCCAATCTGCAATTTACAGTCCGTGTTGATACGGGGAAGACCATAGCTTTTTGTACACCTAGTCGAATGCCGTCCGCCGTGGATTGTAGGGCTGCTACGGTTTGCCTTCGAATGCGTGAAGTTCGTATGTCTCCGCGCATCAGTTCCATTAGTGCGACGCAGGTTACCTTCCTCCAACCACTGTGGTAATATTAGGCCTACAGTTCTTGAATCCCGATGCGTTTTTGCCGCGATACGACACAGCGATCAAACAGCAGTACGTCGCCCTATAAAAAAGCCTATGGTAAAGTAGTTCGTATGATGGTAAGATTTCCGATGAAGTAGCTGAAGCATTGTCACATTTTACACGTGCTTTCGGCACCAAGATCATTCCGATGCCGTAGTCGACACGCCTAGGTGAGGACGACCAAACTTTGCCCTCTCGTCTCCATCACCTACCAAGTGATTGGTTACCTACTCGGATGATTTATATAAAACAACTGTGGATACATACCCACCAATTTCCATGCCGCAGCGACAAATATTTCCTGGTATGGCATTTTCGATGTTTAGCAGCGAGTATCACACTTCTCTACTTCCATTTGCAGCACAATAAGATTTATTAGTTTTTCTTTCTTTTAATGGTCGTTTTGTGAATTCTAAGGCAGGGTATGGTGCAATGAAGTATGGATGTTGACAGTGTGTACCAGTACAATGTCGTCACTTTGTCATTATCAAAATGAAGAGGCCGTCACTTGATACCAGTCGTTGAAGAATTCAGCAATTGGGATTTTTAAGTCACACAGTAGTGGAGGAGGAAGTTGAAATGTGGAGATCTTTCGATTCTTAACGAAGGAAGAAATTGCGTAAGCCAATACTCACGTGCATATGAGTAGGGTCTCATGACATTTTAAACTATCCTACGCCATTTTGATACAGTGAAAAACGTTTCATTTCCGATGAAGAGATTAGAAGCGACTGTGTCAAGGTTTAAAGAACATAATAGCTTAGCGACTGAAACTAAGATGTGAGAAGTGCATTGACGTTACCGGACTCAGCGTATAAAATTTGTGGCATAATATATAGTACAAGGTACAGGCACATTATGCTAAGGATGTATTAAAAGAAAAACAGATAAAGGCTGTGGCAAATAAAAATACACAAAATGCAGAGATTCCATAGTTTTGAGCTGAGATTCGGTAATGACGGACTGTAACAATTGGTGAATTAAAAATGACGGCTTGACCAAATTATCTTTAAATACTGTTCTCTGCATAATTTTATTCCATGATCGTAAAATACGCAGAATATTGCATGTTCTTGAAACAAACGAAACTTAGGGTTTGGAAGTCATCCCTGCCATTGATCTGAAATCCTGTGCACCTAAGCACCTCTTTTTATGTCGTCTGTTGAAATTGTCACCGTCAACAGGCATCGTTTTTGGCAGGCTGGAAACTTGCACGTGCTCCAATAATAGGAGGGATTCATCCTGCTTATCAAATTGTCTAAGAAATGCTCTGACATGTGCTTTGTCCAAAGTAAGGAAATGATAATAATGAGCAAGTACTGCCCTGCAAGCTAAACAATAATCGTCAGCAGAGCTTTTATTCTAATTGCACAGGTTATCTCCTATCTTATCTTAACCATGTTTCGAATATTAATGAGGAAAAGATCGGTGAAGTTCAGGTTGTAGTACTGATATGAACTGTTGATAGCACTTCCTGGAACCAAAGTCTTTCAATAAACTTTCGGTACAGGGTCCTTATTCTTCATTGAGCCTCTAACTGTCCAGATTATTTATGTCGTGAGATACGTGTCATTTTCAATTTTGTATTTTCTCATTCATTTCTTGTTAATGAAAGTTTTTTTAGGTACCAATCATATTACTAACTCTCTTTTGTTTTTCAGTGGCCTATTTTCCATTACAGCTTGTCAAATCCACAGAATTCCCAAAGATTTTCTACATGCATTTTATGTTTTGGTTTATTCACATGGTACTGATGAATATGCTTTTTCTTTTTCCATAGAAGATAACCATTTGAAAGAAGTTTTTCTTTGCTCTTGGTCAGAATATTTCTTCCAGATCGTCTTGTCATAGTCATATTTCTTTTATTGCTAAATATGCCCTTCCTCCGAAAAAAAAAGTAAAGGAATAGAGGATCTACTTGAAAAACAACAAAGTCAAATATATTTTATAGCTTCAGTTACTTTGGAGATGAAACGTGTAGCTAAAGAGATGAATAAACGTTTCGATGTTACACAGAGCTACAACAGCTGTGTCTAAAGTTTTTTACACGATAGCAGTTCAAATATCGAATTTTTTTTTGTGAGAGGCACTATGAGATCATTGTATCGATCCCTGTATCGTAGATTGGGAAGTCATGGGCACGGGGCTAAGTGATGATTTTTTCCATCGAAACAAGATTTAATCTGCGACAGATGTCATTTAAAAAGATTTAATGGTGACAGATCGAAAGCGTGCGGTGAATGTTTACGCATTCAAGTCACATACCTATCAGACAATTTCTCCAAGCCGGCTGTGAGCTTTGTGTTCAAGAAACCGATGTGGCTCTCAGATATGACCTAAAGAAAATCACTGTGAGCCGACAATTGGTGTTCATGTCATTTTAAGGTTATTTTTGCACCTGTTATTTGGACTGAACAATCTTTTCGAGTTTGGACAGAGTGAACGTATGAAAATCCATTAATATTTGTTACACCAGAAACGGATTTACTCCTTGGAGGTCACTTTCGGTTTTAAAACACTTCAGCAGTGCAGGTCTCATATTTTCGTCGGGAATCTTTCCAAGCTTAGGATTAGACTTAACATTCTTAGTCTGAACAGACCTTCCTGTCAGGTATGAGAGCGGAAGTGTCGTAGAAGCTGGTTAGAGCAACTTGATGGGAAAAGTCATGAGACAGGTGGAGAACAGCAAGCAGTGGGGAGACAGCAGGTAAGGAGGTGATGACCTTATTTTTAATTTAGGAGGTAGTCACCTTATTTTAAAGTAATTTTTTCCCCGGTTCATTTGCTTAGCGCGCCCTCCTCAGAGGTGCAGTGGGTATTCAAAGCTCACTACACAAGCAGGTGTGTCCAAACTCGACCATCAGGCTCACAGTCGGCTGCTCTCCTCTTATCATACTTACAATAAATGTGATCATATCAAATACCTTTAATGTTCTTCATGCGAAAAAACAATTTGCTTCTCACACACAACCTTTGAAGTGAACACAACTTGGAGTTGATGAATTTTAGCATAAAAGATTGATAACGATTTCAGAATGAATTACTGTATTTTGTGCAATATTAATTAGGTTTAAGGTTTGTAATAGTAAGTTTAAGCGTTTAAGTGGTAAAGCTTAAATGTTTAGCTGTAATTTTATTTACTGAATTTGTGGATATTACTCACTTGTAAATACAGAAAAACACTAACGGCAAGGGTAGGGAACGAATCAATATAATGTACTAATATGAGTCAACAGTATTTGTTCTTCGCTGGTACTTCATCACAGTCGAACATGCTAGCCAGAATAGGAATGTGTTGGCGTTAAATCACATAACAATCACAACATCAAAAAATGCCCCTATTAGAAATCACTTCTATTTAATAAGTCATTATCTCAAAAACACATACTCTCAAGATGCTTAATCAAATGCACTTACCGTTAACAGAGCGTTATCTCAACAATGCAATTCTATGAAGTTGCTGTATCCAAAATACATTTATCATTGAGAAGACGTTATTTCAACTCTGCTCTGCCTTGCTGTCCTAAAATCAGTATTTACGTTTTATTGACCTTTGACCCACTGTCAGTGCTGTCAAATTTCGAAAGCTCTTCAGGGAAAAAATGTGTCCTTAAGTCAGAAAACGTTTAACAAGAAGAAACCAAATCTACATAAAAACATGGTAAAATCAAAAGGAGGGTTAAATTAAAGGTATACGTCACAACGTAGGTATTTGAAGTGTTACCAATCAATTTACCGTGTTCTCAGAAACAGTTGCGGGAAAATATATCCGTTGCATTTATCAATTCCAGCGAGATTTTAATTTCTTTCTATCATTGTTTTACAAGTCATTCACCCCTCCTTCCCCAAAAAGTTCGAACACCTGTGATTAAAAATGAAACTTCTGTCACTGTTACCTAAAACAGTGATAATATACAACGATTCAATGATAGAAAAAAGTTTCTCAGGGTAGCAGTTCATCACTGCAACTCTTGAATAAGCATGATGAGGGTGTAAAGAATCAAGTATTGGAAAAGCACAGACTGAAGGACATTAACTTTTATTAGCTCTTCCCGGAATGACCAAAAAGCAAGCAACTCTTCAGTTAGGGACCTCACTCTAACAAAAACACGTGGTATTACTTGAAAATACATTCACGAAAAAATTGCATATATTTCAGTTTATAGTCTTCCAGGGGAACAGTTCCCCACTGCGATCTGGATTCTCTTCTTCGTGGCCCACAATAATGAGAGGAGATTTCAATTTCTTTTCTATTATTTTCGGAGAAAATTATAATGTCATCCACCCCACTAGGCACTGTAAATGTTTAAAAGCTGTGAGGAAAATTCCTGTTTCTGAGCCACGACCTCGTTATTGCGTCCCCTTCTGCCCCAGCCCACCTTTTACAGTAACTAGCTTAGCAGAACGGTCAGTTTAAGAGCAAAGAGCAAGCTATTGAGGCAGTTGAAAACCTAAATCGACTTAAAATCAGGGTTCTTAAAGCGGTACTCCCTCAGCTGATATAAAATGAAGCCAGGCGATTCAGAAGAATTGCGTTTTTTAATCGGGTGTTTTTCCATGATGATAAAACTGGGGATTCTAGATTCAGTTATTTTTCTCAGTGGTTAATTACGAGTTGATAGGCTGTAGCTATAGAAGAAGACCGAGAATAAAACAGCAAATGCACTTTACATACAGTAAAACATCCTTAACGGGCATTCCCGAATAGTGGGGACCTTCATTTTGCGGACAGTTTTGTGAACCCCAGTCAGTCCCAGTGTACAGGTATCTGTATATTTACCTCCATATAGCGGACCCTCCGAATAAAGGAGTGTGATCTTGGTTATAAAATAATTAAAAACATGAACGCTAAAAAAAAGTACAGGTAGGCTCAGTTCTGATTGTGCCGTCAGTTTGGAACGCAGGACTACGACTTGCCAATCAGAGAGTTGAAATGCGCTAGTCTAGTATGGTTTCAAAGCGTTTATTTAATTTGTTATAGCCAACACAGTTCTATGATATGAAAAGTAGCTTACATAATTTTTACAAATAATGCTGGACACATTGCGAACACAAAGCAGATCGATACAAGAATTACCCAAAATGGTGGGCAATTCGTGTATCTACTTCTTGGGTTTCTTACATTCCTCATCTTGCCTCTCGTTTTGATTTTCTCCACTTTTGCTTGCGTCCATTCTGCGAATTCCGCGGCATTGTCGAAAATGTTAACCCGTTCACACGAAAACAATTTTTAAAATTTTTAATTTAAACCACTGAGACATGTTCTTTATATATGTGAATAGATCTCGCCGAGAGCTTTTTTTTTTTTTTTTTGATTGGAGGTTTAACGACCACCGTGAGCAACTCAATGGGCTATAAGCAGTCGCCCGTCCCTAATTTAGGGTCACTGGTTCCAGGGAAGGGAGAGAGCCAGTGCCGTAAGACAAACACAACATCCATACCTGACCGGGATTCGAACCCGGACCCCTTACGGACGAATGATCAGAGGCCAGCGCCTTAGACCACTGCGCCACCGGGGCGGCTCCGCACGGGGATAACTGGTTTTCCAGTTATTTGGGGAGCGGCGCCCCCACGGCCCGAGCTGACCTTGTGACTGGTCAACATCTGATGTCATGCCACCGCTTGTTTTTTTTTGTTTCGGTGCTGTTGGTGTTTGCAGGGACGGCTGTTCATCCAGCTGTTGGGGTGTCGCGGCCCCACGATCCCGAGCTGGTCTTGTGTCTCGCTTTTTTGTTTTTGTTTATTTTCTCCACTGGCTAGTTGCCCGTGTTGTGTTCTACCTAATCGCTACCACGTTATGTACTAACACCCCGGCCTTGTGGTTTTGTTACCCTCCACCACTAACTGATTTATATTAACCGCTCAGTTCGTAGGTTGCTGAGATTCTGTTTAGGTTCCCTTCCAGGATTTGTCTTCTTTGGATTTCTGTTTTTCCTTTTAGCTGGTTTGGGTGCTAGACCTACCTGCATGTTTGCCGCGTGCGGTGACCCGTGAGGCGGAAATGGGATGTCTGGCGGCTGAGGTCGCAGGAGACCGGATAAGTGCCTCCTGTGTACCAACACTCCTCTTCGACCCCGGCTTCGCTGTAAACGGGAGGCTAGAGACTAACCCACCTCTAGTCGGAAGTCATGTACCAAGTTGTGTACCGGGCTTTAGCGGCTTTTTTGTCGTATGGCACGGCAGGGTGAGCCCGGGGGTGTGGGATCATGCCAAAGGCGTTGGCATGACGGTACCAGGAGGCCGAAGTGTCCGCCGAGTGCGTGTGATCACAGCCAACGGACTATATCTGCAACGTATAAGCTCCAGAACTGTGTCCAGCGTCATTTTCTCGGCTTGCGGACCTCCAGTTCTCCCTTGTAGGACTCGGTGGTGGGTGGAGTAGTTTGCAGACGAATCTTCCTCCTTTTTTCCATGGGCAAAAACAAAAAGAAAAACTCCAAATTTAAGTCACCTGAGGAAATGTTTGTTGACACCGACTCTCCTTCGTCTTCTCAACCTACCAAGTCTCATACCCTTAAACGGCCTTTAGACCTTGACCTGGACCAAGAATGTGGAACCTCTTCTTCGGCAGCTGTACCAGTCGCTCCGAAGCGTCGTCTCCCCTCAATTGCTGTGACTACGCATGCTACACACTTACTTGTAGAATCCATCGATCCGAATGAGAGACTGTCCACCAGATCTCCCTTTTTCATTTCTAAAGCTTTGGACGCTGCGGTTGGCCCCTTGAAGTCTGTGAGGAAGCTTCGCTCTGGGGACCTGCTTGTTCAAACTTGCAGTGTTTCTCAGAGTAACGCTTTTCTGCGCCTCTCTAGTCTTCAAGGCATTCCTGTCAAAGTGACACCTCACCCGTTTCTTAACACCTCTCGGGGTGTTATTTCGGAGTTTGATCTCTTGCCATGCAGTGAAGAAGAATTAGTGACTGAACTTGCAGACCAAGGTGTTATTGCTGCACGTCGTATGATGTTCCGGCGTGATGGTTCTTTAATTAAGTCTAAAAATGTGATCTTGACTTTTAACTCCCCGAAAGTTCCGACCGAAATCAAGGCTGGCTACTTGGTCTGTGGAGTTCGCCCGTACATTCCCAGTCCTCTGCGCTGTTTCAAGTGCCAGAGGTACGGGCATTCACAACGATTCTGTAAGAGTTCCGCTCGTTGCGCTAATTGTGGCTCCGGTGAACATGTCGGGGAAGGTTGCACTTCTGCGGCCTGCTGTGTTAACTGCGGTGAGGCCCATGCAGCTTACTCCCGCAACTGTATGAAATGGAAGGACGAGATGGCGATCCAGCGCCTCAAGACCCTGGAAGGCCTCTCGTACCCTGCTGCCAAAGCCAAGTTGGGTATTCCCAACACCCGACAGCGTAGTTTTGCCGCAGTTGTTAAGTCTCTGCCACAACCCGTGCAGCCCTTTGTTCCGCGCCCTGTAGCTCTCGCCGCACTTGCCAAGCGATCTACAGTTGAACAAGCGACACAGGTGGATTTCACCGAGCTCCAGCTTATTCGACCAGCTGAGTCTGCGCCTTCTCTTTGAAGACGCCCGCCTCTTCCGGTTCCCAGCAGACAGCCTGCACGTGCGGAAGACCCGGCCCTCAATCCGCAAAGGTGTGCAGTGTCCATCAAACTGTCTCGGCCTCTGCGAGGTCCCCACCCTCAACCGACATTATAGAGGACCATGGGGGGGAGGAGAGGACAGTTCGTCCCCAGCCTCAACCAGCATTGCAGAGGAACATGGGGGGAGGAAAGTGACAGTTCGTGCCCGCCCTCTGCCAGCATTGCAGAGGAGTGTGGGGGGAGGAGAGTGACTGTTCGTCCTTCTCCGTTAGTAATTTTTTTTATAAATCTGATTAACTACCTTGTCTTCCCTGCTTTCTTCATACTCTTTTTCAACTTTTCCCAAGCCTGTCTGCTCTTACTCATTTTCCACGCTTTTCAAAATCTGTGACTGATCGTTCTTTGTCTGGCGCTCTTTGGCCAAACCTGGCCCTTGCGCCACTAAAATCCACTAACCAACCAACCAACCAACCACCGGGGCGGCCCGAGAGCTTTAAAACGATACCACGCACAGTCGTGTTGTAACGTACCAGGAGATGTGACGTACCTGCCAGCAGGACGCACATGACATAAAGGCAGATAGCAATTAGAATAATTGTCCGCGTAGCTTAATTGGTAGAGCAACTTGTTCCGGAATAAGCGTACTCGGGTTCGAATCCCGGCGTAGATAAAAATGACGGAGAAATTCACTTCGTTATAGTGTTGCACTTACGGTTGCCGAGATAGACTGAGTCAAACGCGGCGGTAAGCTATCCTGGCAATGGGGATAATGCTACGGATCCTTAGCACTCCCAGTTGCAAGTATTACTCCGCACTAATGGTGTGTAATTAATCTTCACTCGGAAGTTTTGCGAGGGAGCCCACGGTGACAGACTGACCCCTCATTTTAGCACCATGTCCCAGCCCTGACCATATCCCCAGTACTCCCCCCCCCCCCCCGCGCGTGCTCCTCGCTGACCGGTAGACAAGCAATTTATCTCTCTCTCTCTCTCGCTCTCTATTTATCTTTTCTTTTTCTTTTGAAATGTTACAGAACGTGTAACTTTTCTTTCTTTTGAAATTGCTAAACACGGGAAGAAGTCTTAAGTGGCCTAATTTTGTTTTCACATATTTTTCTATTTTTTTTTATACATATTTCATTTATTTATACTTACTGCTTGAAGATTACCAACTGTGGGATTTAATTCAAAGTATTTTTACCATGTCATCAGCTATGCGTAAAATTTCGTTCTTCCCAAAATTTTGCATTGATTAGATTTTTTTTATAACAGATACCCGTTAAATGTGTATGCCTTTTTAACTACACTGTGTTGCCATAAGTACTGGACAAGAGCCGGTCTCTGTGATTAATGATATTTTAGGGTTCACTGTAAACTGCCACACATCTTTCAGCAACTTGGAAAATTGCCACACATTGAAAATTGCCACATGTTTTACATTGAGGGGCCGGGCACAAATTGCTGTTCCTCTGAGGAACACTTTGAATGTGTGGCAATTTTCCAAGTTTCCGAATTATGTGTGGTAGTTTCCCGAAGTGCCTAACGGCGGGAAGGAACTCTTTCATTTGTCTGAATTTTGATGCCGGTTCATTCGCGTTTAGGCAACTGCGCACAAAAGTTGAAAAGGAAAAGATAGCCGTTCCTTGGCCTATATTGAGAACTGAATTGGGAACTCCAAACTAATTTCAAGAAAACGTTCTATGTAAGCCAAGCGAGAATTGTATTTTAATTTGAAGAAATAAATTGCCGATGGATCTGAGGTACTTCAATACTAAATTCAACCTTCATTCTCGCAATGGTGCGACTTGAAAAACCAGTGAGTTCTGCCGTAAGAACTGTTATTTCATTTTCCGATTTATTCGGCAAATGTTTTTCCATTAATTTATTGAAAACATTCATAACGATCACCTTAGCAGAGCTTCGTAATGGTTTCCCAGTTTTATTCGGCTGAAATACACTCGAGTGACCGGCAGATGCCATTCGAAAAGACAGAAGAGTGTTTTAAAACAACAATCAAGAAGGAGAAAGCAGGGGGAGAAACGCGAAATGCCCTCGGAAACACTTTTTTCGCCCTCATCTTTCCGCTAATGACCCCCCACCCCCACAGCAATAAATATCCACTGGATTGACAGCTTAACCAACTCTGACCCAAACAAGAATGCTGTGACAGAGAACCATCAGTGACGTCACCAAAACACGAATTTCTATATTTTTTTTTCAGAAATGCCGCTGAAACTGAGATCTGAATTTTTTAAATGCACACACACACAACGTATGAACATCTGTGTCCTTTTTAGGTGCCAGTTGAAGCTGGAGTACGAGCTTTTAGACCGGAACTATTTTATGCAGTGGAAGTATACACTCTGTAGCCTTCCTTCCAATGACAGGTTAAGTTTGCCCCGAGTATAGAAATATTGCTTCATCTCCCCCGCGCACAGGGAGCGTCGCGCGTACGATGTATTGCGCAGTACGCGAATTGGACTCCATCCTGTTTACGAATATGCTAGCACGAGAAAAGAAGCTAAACAAAACCTTGCTTTGCTGCCAAGATTTTGTTTAGCTTCTTTGGACGGAAACATGAAACTTTTTGTCCTCCAGGTCCCCATTGAAAAACTACTGGTCTGTGGTTTCAATACACTGTAATGGCCTATCTTATCTCAGAAGTGGCAAAACAGTGACTTTCAAACAAAATGGGCATTCGTGGTCAATCCGGCGGAGGATTTAGTCCCCATTTACAAACTAATTACGTGTCTAAACAGCGAAGGAAATGCAAAACATGTCATTACAGTCGCGATGAAGATCTGTGTGTCGAAGAGGCAACGCAATGCACGCGAGTTCTTTGCTTTCAAAATATCTCCAGATAATAATTTGATTGAGGAAGCAATTGGTGCTGTTTTAGAAGAGGAGTGCGATTTTTTCAAAGATGCTGTAATTTGTAGTGAAAAGTCACAAAAGGTTTTCGTAAACAAAGATCGGAGGGGTTAGCACTACTGAAGATTTGAAAATACATTTTTAAAAACATGCTACGAATTGCCTCCCCCCTAAAAAAATAAATAAATAAACGCTTTTCATCAGATTTTTTGCAGCCAAAAACTACACACTGATTTAATTGAATAATGAGCGGTTAGTATGTTCGTTTAAAAGTTCCTGTTGTAACATAATTTATTGTTACGTATGTACATTTAAACATGCACCGAAATATGTACATTGTATGTATCGTATGGTAAAATGAAAATACCTTACATCCAGAAGTATTTTACTGTTTCTCACTGCAGAACGATAGCAAAAATAAATAAAACAATTGGTCGGAAAAAGTAATTTCAATTATATAATTTACGTACGCATTTGGTGTACCGTCAAAATAACCCGGTTCGTAATAACCCGGTCAAAACAACCCGGCGTCTGAATAACCCAGCGTGAAAAAAACTCGTTACAAATTAACCCTCCGTCTGAATAACTCCAGGTCACAATTATTGTACGTCAGAATAACCAGCGTCATAATAACTCACGACTTAATAATCGGCGTCAAATACTATCTCATACTCTAACTTAGACGGTAGATGGATTTTGGAAAGGGTAGCCCGGTGTCAAGGGGGCCTCCCATACAAAATTTTCGTAAAATCTACAGGTTTCAATTTAGAACCACCAAATTTGGTATACTACGTCATGGTATCCTAATTTAGACGGTGTATGGTTTTTGGAACGGGTCGGGGTCAAGGGGTCCCACACAATTTTTTTTTTGTAAAATCAACAGTTTTCAATTTAGAGCCATCAAATTTGGTATACTACCTCATGGTATTCTAATTTAGACGGTAGCTAGTTTTTGGAACGGGTCAGAGTCAAGGGCCCTCCCATGCAAAATTTTCGTAAAATCTACAGTTTTCAATTTATAATCACCAAATTTGGTATACTACCTCATGGTACTCTAACGTAGATGGTAGATGGATTTTGGAACGGGTAGGGCCCCGGGGTCAAGGGGCCCCCATACAACATTTTTGCATTGGGGCCGTCGTGCGCATGCTCAAGTTTAGTTGGCGTAAGTACTCGATAATATTTGTTTACCTCCATGTCCGTGTTGTTTTTGTGAATGAACGTTTAGTAGTTTGTGCTGTGCTTTACAATTTGGGAACTTAGAAATATGAAAAATAAGTGCTTCATTTGTGATAAGACTTTTAAATGATCTTTATTAAAGGATGATATTTCGGTTCACCTTAATGTTTCCCAGGAACCATTTTCAGTATTCTGTTAACAATAACAAATTCAAATTTGTACGATCTGTTGAATATATTGATGACTATCGACAGAGCATTGAAAATCTAGCTCCTTCATCGATATTTCCTTTTAATATTTCATTTTCAGCAAGAAATGTAGACATTTCCATGATTTTCGGGCCAAAGACAACGCTGAGAACTGGCCACAAAAATTTTAAGGGGCCGTAAAAAATTGCGATCTGGACTGCTCCGTGGCTACGTCTCTCGTGATTGGTCATCTGACACACATAAAATTTCCGTAATTTCATATTTTCTTATTCACGATATTTTACAAGGCTTATAAACTAAAGGTAAACAAATTCTCTGCCTGTATGTGCAAACCCAGAAAACTTGTCATTCTGCTTAAAGTATGAAATATAAAAAAATTCTGGTTCGATCGGAAGATTTTCAGCATTTACAACCTACAAGTCAACAAATTATCTGAGGGCTGTACTCAGGAAACCTGTCGGGCGGAGGGGGATATGGGATACCAAAAGTGTAAAATGTAAAGCATTTCTGGTCAGATTGGGAGATTTTGAGCGTTTACAAACTACATCTAATAAGCTGTCTGCGGATATGTGCTAACGCAGAAAACCTGTCTCGGTCGGTAGTGTGTAAACGCTCAAAATATTCCAATCTGACAAGAAATTCTTTACATTTTACACTTTTACTATCACCATATCCCCCCCCGACAGGTTTCCTGAGTCAGCATATGCCCTCAGATAATTTGTTGACTTGTAAGTAGCAAATGCTAAAAATCTTCCGATCGGACCAGAAAATCTTGTGACGTGCCTGCCCAGCTGGACGCACACGACATAAAGGCAGATAGCAGCCAGAACGAACGTCTGCGTTGCTCAATTGGTAGAGTGACTTATTCCGGAATGAGGGGACTCGGGTTCGAGCCCCGGCGTGGACAAAAATGACGGAGAAATTTACTTCTTTATAATGGCGCCCGAACTTCCCGGATGACCCGACCGTTAAAAATCTCGTAATGGGGTGATGTTCTTTCCACCCCGCGAGACGGGAAAAATAAGAGAATCCCTTCTTCAGCGCTTCGAAAAATAAAAATGTGTGATGTTGCATTCCACACACCAGATTGACTGGGAGTTCTACAGAGGATCGCTGCCTGCAGCGATTCATGGTCACGGCTGACCCGTGTGCCATGCCCCCGGCCCTCTTTAGGGGGAGGAGACGTGACGTACACGACACTAAGGCAGATATCAGCCAGAACGAACGTCCGCGTAGCTTAATTGGTAGAGTGACTTATTCTGGAATGAGGGATCCGGGTTCGAGCCCCGGCGTGGACAAAAATGACGGAGAAATTTACTTCGTTATAATCTTTATATTTTACACTTTCGGTATTACCTCCCCCTCCCCCCACGATAGTTTTGCTGAGTAGGCACATGCCCACAGATAATGTGTCGAGTTGTAGCTTGAAAATACTGAAAATCTCCCGATCGGACCAGAAATTATTTATATTGTATACTTTTGGTGTAACCCCCCTCCCCCAACAGGTTTCCTGAGGCAGCACATACCCTCAGATAATTTGTTGAGTTGTAGCTTGTAAAGGCTGAAAATCTCACTATCGCAACAGAAATGCTTTATATTTTATATTTTAGGTCCCCCTCCCCTGGTAGGTTGCCTGAGCAGGCACATGCCCTCAGATAATGTGTCGAGTAAAATCTTTTGTTGAGTTGTAGATCATAAACATTTTTATAAAGAATAACATTAATTATCGCAATTAAGAAAAGACGAAATTACGGAAACTTTATATGACTCAGATAACCAACCTCTGGGTGTCGTGGCCACGAAGCGGTCAAAAACGCAATTTTATACGGCTCCTTAAAATGTTTGTGGCCAGTTTTCCGGTGGCCACTTCTCCTACACCCTACCTAATAAGCTGTACGACCCCCTTTAACCCGCAAAACAGCGGCCATTCGTCGAGGCATCGATTCGATGAGGTGGTGATATTTTACCTGGAGTATCGGGTACCATAATGTCAACAAACATCAAGTCCCCCAGTTCCCGTACATTTCAGGGATGGGGGGGGGGCGAGCCCACTTTTTCGAGTCGAACCACAAATATTCGATTGGGTTCATGTCAGCTGAATTTGGAGGCCAGAGCATTAACAGAAAGTCACCAGCATGTTTATTGAACCACTCCTTGACGATTCTATACCACTCATTGACGATTCTATTATCCTGTTGGTAATGGCCATCACCAGCAGGAAACACAGTTGCCCTGAATGGGTGAACTTGGTCCGCAACGATATTGAAGTACGTGACAGCTGTAAGAGATTGTGCTGTTAGGATAACGAGGCCTAAAGTGCAGGAAGCAAACATCGCCCACAGCCTAACACCGCCGCCGCCGGCCTCTTTCCGCTCAACAGTGCAGCCAGGCGCCATAGACTCCGTTAGTAATCGTCGTATCCGCGCTCGGCCGTCTACGTAATGCACCAGGAATCTTGCTTCGTCATACCAGGCTACTTTCTTCCAATTATCCAAGCGTCCAATCTCGATGATCTTAGGCCTATTTCATGCGTTGTTGGCAATGATTAGCAGTGAGCATGAGGACCCGGCTGGGTCATCATATAGTTATGGTATCGTAAAATTTGTATTTATATTGCTATCAGCAAGAGTGGATGCAACGAATCTGCTTTCGCGCGCGAAATATTGCAAATAAGTTTTAAAGCGTTTTTTATGTGACGTATACCGCTAATTTACATATACGACATTCCCCTGCGTTGTTGTCATGTGACCGTAACTGGTCCAGAATATAAAATGTGACAAAAGGGAAACGTTTTCCCAACAGTCAAACGCACTTGCACATTGGTAGGTGAAAGATGGCAAGCGATACTGCAATCGTTACGAATTTCATCCAGTAAAGTTGCTGCAAAAGCATGTGCAACGATCTCTTCTGTTATGGGGCAGAATATTGCATCGAAAAGCACGAGCGCATTTTGGTTTAGACGGTTTGAAGCAGGTGATTTTGATGTTAGCGATCGAGAACATAGCGGCGCCCCACAGAAGATTGCACATGAAGAACTGCCAGCATTGCTGGACAAAGATTCGTCTCAAACGCAAAAAAGAACTAGCTGAACAACTGGGTTAACTCAACAAACCATTTCGAATCGTTTACGCGCAATGGGAAAGATTCAGAAGGAAGAAAAATTAGTGCCACATGACCTGAGCCAGAGGAACAAGGATGAGCGTGTCATGAAGTGTTTGAATCTGTTGAACAAACAACACAGAAAGTCTTTTCTGTGGAAAATCGTTGCAAGTGATGAGAAGTGGATATGGTACGACAATCCCAAACGCAAAAAACACTGGGTAGACCCCGGTGAAGCAACAACTTCGACACTGAAACGCAATATTAACTCCAAGAAAGTTCTGCTGCGCATCTGGTGGGATGTGAAGGGTGTGCTCTTTTATGAACTATTGGAACAGGGTCAATCTGTTACTGCTGATCGCTACAAGCAACAATTGCTGCGAATGAACCAGGAAATCTGTCGGAAATGTCCATTCACAGGAAAATAATTGCGTCCCATGAAATTACTGCATGACAACGCTAGGCCGCATGTCTCGAAATTGATCAAGGAAACGTTATTGACGCTTGGCTGGTAAGTTTTGGAGCACCCGGCGTATAGTCCCGACATAGCCTCTTCAGGCTATTATTTGTTCCGATCAATGCAACATGGTTTGTCTGCTGTACGGTTCCGGACATGTGACGAAGCGCAAAAATGTGGTGACGACTTCATTGCGTCACACGACGAAGTATTCTTCATGGCTGGAATCCGTTAGCTGCCCGACCGATGGCGGAAGGTGATAGATAATGACGGCGCATATTTTGATTCGCGAAGGTATTGTTTTTTTCTCGCTTATTACATGTTTCGTTGTCTTAAAACGCTTTAAAACGTATTTGTAGACCTAACAATATAGCTGTTCTTTGGGTAAATGTGGCGTTAATTGACATATCCTAGTTGCGCTAATTAGGATAAAAAAAGACTGATACAAACATAATATTTTACATATAGATTATTAATTTGTATGAACCTCATGCTCTCTTCGCCATTATTTCAGAATTCGATGCGATTACAAGATTTCGGAAAACGTGCGACAGAGATGAATCCAACTCTTTCCTGTTAACACTTTCGCGACTACAACGCCTTATACGCCCGGACATTCAGATAACCACAAGCGAGGTTAATAGACCGAAATGTTTGTTCATCACACCTAATCGTACTTCGCAGCGGAAGTATCGGTCCCTTACGTAGTGACGTCACTGTAATGGACGGGTGGACCGCCGATACTTGGTCGATACAACTGAAGCACTTGCAGGAGAAGCGTTGTGAACAATTTTAAATTCAAATGCGCTTTGAATTTGAAATCTCACAGCCACGATGGAACGAAAAAAAAAAAAAAAAACAGCGTCAACAATACACACAGGAAAAACTGACACCCATGTGAATATTTTATTTATTGTAAACGAAGATTTTAAAGAAAATAAGCTTATTTTTTTCAAATCTATTTAATCTAAACAGAATATTGACTGGCATTAAGGAAAAGTGCAAGGATCATAGCTTTTAAATTGAATTATATGCAACTGTAGCATTGTCTTCTTTAAATAAATTCGAGGGAAAGAAAAAACACCATAATATTATGTTAGTAACACCTCATAAAGAAGTCCCTTTATGCCGAACAAATCAAAACTTCAGCAACATTCAAGTAACTCGCTTAATTAAAAAGCTGGAAATTAATTATATGAAACGCACCGTTATTATTTGTAATTAATCGCTTAATAGAAAAATTAAAACTATATATTTTCAAATTGTTTTCCTTTCTTTTTTTCATATTTTAATAGCTAAATTTTGAGAACTTTAAAAATCGGGACCTTATTCAATGCAAAGAAATGCTTTCTTCACTCTTTGCCATGTTCCTTAAGTAACTATTTTAACCGGTATTCTCTTCTTGGGTTGGTAAGACGTTTTTTCCTGGGGATTTGGAATTTAGTCCAATACTAAGTTGGAAAACAAACGTCTCAAGTGGCAAACACATTCATTTTGCTTTTCGTTGCTATTAGAAGAAACAAAAACAACAACAACAACAAAAAAAAAACGAGTTTTTCCAGATTTTAACTATGGGTTATTTTGACGTCGGCTGATTTTTGCCCCGGGTTATTAACGTTGGGTCATTTTGACGCCGGGTTATTTTGACGCCGGATTATTTTGACGCCGGATTATTTTGACTGGGTTATTTTGACGCGGGTTATTCTTTCCCGGTTAATTTGACATGTAACCACGTATTTAATATGAAGTTTTTTGTATTTTGAGCCTAACTGGGGTCACAAGTCAATTGCCCGTACAGTGGACACCTCTCAATAGCGGGAAAATGTTGAAGAACTAGGGTGTCCGTTATTCAGAGGATTTACTGTATCTATATAGGAGGTAGGATCCAAATGTTCATGGACTGGGTCCGTAAGTCCATATATAGTTAGAGTTACAAAACTGAAACATATCCTCCTTCAAATAAGACTCTTTTACATCAACACACTTCTGCCAGCGGCTGTAGAGTTCGTCGAAGCACTTCTGGAACCCATTCTTTGCAGTGTCCTTCAATGCAACCAGCCATGCGTTTTACACTTCTTCTGCGCTCGAAAAACAACGATCCTGAAGTCGACGTGTCAGCTCAGGGAAGAGGTGGAAGTCGCACGGGGCAGTTCAAGTGACTACGGTGGGTGTGAGAGGAAAACAGTTCTTGTTTTGGCGAGAAAGTCACGAACGAAGAGTGACCTGTGTGCCGGTGCATTGTCGTGCAACAGCCCCCACGATTGTTCGTCCCGCAGTTGAGGCCTCTTCTTGCGGATCGACTCACGTAGACGTCGCGTGATATCCAGATGGAACTCCTTGTTGACAGTGTGTCCTTCAGGGATAAATTCAAGATGAGCAATACCATGGATGTCGAAGAAGACCTCTAGCATGATCAATTGCTGCAATCTCGGCGGAATTTCTGCTTCCAATTGCTGCTATCTAGCAGGATCTTTGCTGCGATCTCGGCGGAATTTATGCTTCCGTGGAGACGATGGCGATTTCCGCGTAGCTGGTGTCCGTTTAGTGTGCTGGTCGAAAAGAAAGCACCATTTTTCATCGCCAGTTATGATTCTTCTAAGAAATTGTGGGTCTTGGTCGGCGGCGGTTACGAAATCGCACGCCATTTCCATCCGCATGGCCAACTGATCTTCCGTTTACATGCGTGGGACGATGTGTTGACACATTCGGCGCATCTTCAGATCATCTGTTAGTATCCGTTGACGTATAGTCTCCGATGTCCCAGCAGCCGATGCTATTTGCTCGACCGTCTGCTGTCTGTTGGCGCTTACGATGGCCGCTACCTTCCAAATTTTCATCCGTGCGAGCTGTCATTGGCCTCCCGTTTCGTTGTCTTTGACCTCCTGTCTGCCTTCTCTGAAGCGTCGATGATAATCGAAAGTTTGTGACTGTGACAGAGTGTTTCCGCTATGAACTTGCTTTTACATCTCGTAAGTTTCTGTAGGAGTTTTGGCCAAACGAACACAAAATTTAGTGTTAACACGCTGCTAAAAAAAGCGCAATTTTTCATCAATCGCTGAACACTGCATAAATTGCTCACAATACCAGGATGTACCGCAGCCAGGGAATGACGTAGATTGAAGAAACACCAATTTCCTTGTGAGGGGGGGATAATGTCGTAACGTAATCCAGCAATCACCAATCACCATGGGTACGCGATACACGTACTCTGCGTTCAGGCGCAGTCCGTGAAGTTTTGGATCCTACTTTGTATAAGCGCAGGGTTAACCTCATATGAAAAAAATGTGAGAACTATTTTATTAGTCATAGAAATGAATAGGAAGCAAATTCCCTGAAGAATTAACTATTTACAGATACAGGAGAAGCATAGATTTATCTACATTTATCATTGTCGGCGCATAAATGCTGTACATTTTACTGTTTCCCATGTAGTCATCATTCAAAAAACTGGAATTTCATTGGTCTGGAATCGTGTCCGCATCTGCGGATTTACGTTCGAGCATGTTACCGTTACACCACCCGGTACAGCGAAGCTCCGAGCAACTGAACTAAGCAGGTGTAGCATAGTAATCAGAACTTCCCTGATGTGCACTAGTCGAAGCAATCCCGTTTCCTCGTAGCATCAACGACCATTTCTTATCTAAGTTCTGCATCTTCTTAATTCAGTTACTTGGAACTTTGTTATCCTGGGTGGTGTAACGTTAGAATGCTCGAACGTACATCCGGAGATCCTGGTTCGATTCCCGTTTCAGGGCGATGTAATTTTCAAGTTTTCTGAAGGATGGCTACATGGGAAATCAACAAAATGTACGGTACCTGTCTGTATGCCGATAAGGATGAATATCTTGTCAGTTGTGGATTTCTAATTTTTATTGAAAAACGAATGAGCGGGCTGTATGGCAAATTAAAAGATCTGAGATTTTCTTTCACAGCATTAACATAAAAAAGAAAGTTATACAATTCGATACTTGCTTAACACAACACTGTAGGGAAAAATCAAGGGGTAAGGCATTAAGGTAGGTGTGACGTCTATCTCTACATTAACCTTATTCTTTGAGCTTCAGTTCTTGTTATGTTACTTCTACGTTGTATTTCTTTCTGAGCGGCACATCAAAACCTCTAAATTTCTTTTATCTTTTCGGAGCAGCTGTCAATGAGTCAGTGGTAAATAAAAAGCCAAGACTAGTGTCAAAGTGCAGGTGTGCACAAAAGGCGATACACTGTTTCAAGTAGGACAGCATGTTATTTCCGATATCACTAGAATCCAAGTTGACCTGTACGCCGAATAAGCGCTAAAGTGCTGTCTCATGACAGTAGCTTGTAGAGAGAAATCTACGATAACGCTGTAGGTGTTATCGTAGATTTCTCTCTACAAGCTGTAGACAGAAATCGAATTAGATTTTCTATGTAAGTTGTCTCTTAGTTAAGACGAATCGGAATTTCTCCGTAAGTATAGTTTCTTAGTTAAATGAACTCAGGCGTTTGATATTTGTCCAAGTGCTTAGTGCTAAGTGAGTGTTGTTACAACAAATAGCCCACAAACACAAAAAGACAAAAAACTTAAAAACTTACATAGGTCTGAAGCCATTTAGGAGGGAGGAAAATGAAAATTACTGATCTTCACCTACAACAAAATTGTAGCATTCGGAAGAGCTTTGTTCATGTCTACAACAGCTGCTTAGGGATGATATTGACAGAGTTATAAGATGGAGAACATAAATTAAGAAACAGATAATATCTTACAGTTTTGAGCCAGTATGTTATGAAGTATGAAACTTAGTTTTCACATTTTTTTTTCAATTACGCTTACAAGAACTACAAGACGTTTTTACCCTCATATGCAAAATATAAGCATCATTTGGTCTGGACGCATAAAACATAAAAAAACGATGCAATAATGGCGTGTTATCGCCGTGCTAAGCAGCCGTTATATTTAGCATTTTTTGCTGCCCGAACTCCCGCCGTATTCTCAGAGAAGTGTGCAAGAACAAGGGATCATACATTATGCATGCTCTTTATAACAACAGACCTACCCCTTGTGTATATCTTTATTTAATTCCGTGGGCCCTCAACAGGGAGTTTGAATATTAAATAAATAAATAAATAAAAAAACAGAAAGTACACTCATGAATTATTTATAGTGTATGTTGTTCTTATTGAGTTTCTTCGCGATCACGACAACAAGTGAATCGTTTATTGAGGGCTCTGTCTGTACAGTGAAATTTTCTGGAGGTAAACGACATGGAAATTTACTGCCGTTCTTCTTCGGCTCTTCCTGCTCTGTCACGGCGCTTCCCTGAACTTCGGAAGCAGCACTTTTAAGAAACTGAACAAAGATTCGTACTTATTCGGCGATATTCACTAGGACAAAAATTGTTGAGCAATGAAGATAAAGAACAAATGCTTTGAAGAACACAAACACAACAAATTCAACATAGGACCTTTATGGAGGTTAAAAAGTATTAAACAGAACCATTATGCAATCTATAAATATGCTTTTTTTTCTTAGAATGTTGAAGAATTCTATAGGCAATTGTTCTACTGTAACGTAGGATTATTTGATCTACAGGAAAGACAGAAGCAGATCAAAGAAATATGCGACATGCACTTCATAAAAGAACCAATTATCAATTATCTGCTCGATTTTAAGTCTGCTACACACACACATACGTACACTTACCACAAAACTGAAAACTGTAAATCCGTTCGGATATTTCTTTGAAGTTCTCTAGCAATTATGAGAATCTAAAATGGGAAGAGTCTTCACGTTTCTTTTTGTTTCGAAGTTTAGTGGCCACTGTGAGCATCTAAGCCTATAAGCAGTAGCCTGTTCTTAATTTGTGGACACTGATTGCAGGGAAGACAGAGACCCAGCGATATAGGACAACCACACAACCCACGTCTCATCGAGAACTGAAGCGCCGACGCAACTTGGATAATTAACTAGATTTCCGCTCTGCTGACCACACAGCAGCGTCTTAAATATCCCTTTAATTTTCCTGCCTCTGGATAAGGAAGGGAATTAAGGCTTAATAACTGGCACAGCTCCCAAGATGCACTTAGGACTCGAACCCAAGCTCACTGCAAGACTTGCTACTGCTCGAAAGCCATATAACTTCAAAAATTTATATATTGGAATTAAAACTGTTAATTAACTCATATTTGTGCATCATTTCATTTTTTGTCGTTTCTTGACCGCTATCCAACCCGGAGATGGACAGTTGTGAGAGGCTACTCACGTGCATTTTAGCGTTACTGATTCCAGGGAATAAAGACAACCACAGTCGTATACCTTTACTTAAGTAACACAGTTATTCTGCCGGGACTTAGGCCTTAGATTTGAAACAGAGCTTACATTTTACCATGCGTGAAATATTTTCTGGCTTGAAACAGGAATGAAGCTTCTTAGAAGTAGATTTTTTTACACAATTAAAGCGGCTAAGCGATGAAATGTTATTCAGTTCAGACATGGATAAAAAACTATTCCATTATTTGTCATACAGGAGAAAACTTTTAGTATCTAATACTACCTGCAACAAAAAACAGGAGTCTGCTAGACTTTTAAGCGAATAAAGTTAGCCACTCCACAAAAGCAATTGCAGCCACATGAATATGCATGAATGGTGAGCGTTCCTATCCATGGTAAGAGTGATGCTAACCAACTGGCCAGGCTCTGTGCTATACACTCATACACTCATGCATTTATTGCAAACGTACGTTGAGCGCCAGCAATAATGAACGTACAATTAACAGCTTCAAATGGTAAGTTTAAAGTCACGAATTTTTATCGAATTTCTAAGATTCGTTGACAATACGGTAATTTCTTTATCTCTGATTAGAATCAGTTTTGATTTGACAGTTTTATGACATCTTTCCTTGCAATTCATGTTTATGAAAGCTACGAAGGCAGTAATTTTCGGTTATCCTGAATGTATAGATCATCTTCTTTTACAAATGATGTTACATCAATTTCGACGGGGCATTTGTTTTCTCTAATATTGAATGCATATAACAACTTTCTTTACAGTTCATGTTTATTGCTATAAGGACAGCATCTGTTTTCGATCAGAGTGAATTTTCAAATCTTCTGTCGTAATAGTTCACGAAGGCTTAAAAGATGTAGCTATTTTTAATAAAAGCTCCTTTTAACCTACCCAATTCTGCGTTAAACCTAGATCAGGCCGAATTCGGAAGATGAAATATAAATATTTTTGAACTTTCTACATGTCATTACTTCAGCGTAAATTATGTACATTCATAATTTAATTGGACAGAAAAGGTAAATTTAAAAATTCATTGGTGTCCCTTTTCTATAAAGCCTGCGTTGAGGATTTTTGGAGCAGTCGCTTTGAAATTCTATTCATTCTGATTTTCAAGAGAATTTATGTACTTTTAGATTTAGATGTTACAGCCAGAGTCTTGTGTTTCGCTGAGACAATCTTAGCTAAGAAAAGAAGTAAAACACAATAATTTCTGGTTACTAGGCTATTCGCTTGCCGTTTCCTTTGTTAAATAGTTGTGCTCCATCTTTTCCCGCAACGGCTTTTCCCGTTCTTCTGGGATCTCATCAGTGATTTATACTTTTTTTAACTCGGTTATTCTTTTTTTTTATCCAACTTTTCCATTTAATGGGAAAACTTCAACGTTAGCATTCTTCTCGTCCTGGGAGTTTGCTTGAAGCTTTCGTATGTGCTTTGAATAGATTTTTACAAATTCCCTTCGTCCTTTCTTCCTGCTATCTTCAGTTGAAATTTCTCACAGGGTCTTTAACTGCAAGTACAAAAGCCTCGAGCAGAGCTTTTAGCTTCAAGTGCAAAATTTCAGAGAATTTTATCTTTGTACCGTTTCTTCTAAGTCATGCTGTTCCATTTCTCTTTTACGAAATCGCATTTGCGATTAATCTAAAAAATCTTTTATTTTGATTTGTTTTTATTCATAAAGTGCGAAAATAATATTTTGGAATCTAGAATTTTCCGTGTTTTCGAGTACATATATTTGCCTGCTCAGTGGACCACGTCACTTCAGTGCCTCATGAATTACTGTGCGTCAAGTGTAAATCTGTTCGCTATTTTTTCAGCATCACTTTCGACAGACATGTAAGTATGCCAGGAAAAGTGATATGCTTATATTACCGTTCCGTCCGTCTCTCCACCCAGCCATCTGTGGACACCATATCTTGTTTTTTTTTGTGACCGGATAACCAAATATGTTTAGATAGCTGACAAAGGCTAACATGACTAAAATTATCTATGCACTTTCGGCTATTCAGGGTGCATACGTTTTTAAAGATTTAGAGATTTATGTAGAGGATTTTAGAAAGGGAGTATCTGACCACAGTTCTTAAAAAACCCTTAGAAGTAAAAAGCTAGGAGATTTGGGCTAGAGTGCCCGATAGGAAAGTCATACAGAAGCGAGGTAGAAAAGGGGAGGAAGACACCTTTTTTCATAATCGGGAGACATTACCCGGGATCTAACGGCTTAACGTGCCCATCCGACACACGGTGGATATTTAGTGGTTCGAGCGCTCGTACCTGCCTGAGAGCAATCCTAAGACTCTTCCGTGCAGTCACGAACGATGACCACTTGGCCATTCGCCGCCCGGGTGAATAATTTTCCCTCTATGTACTATAAATACACACTAGGCGTTAGTTACTGAAATAATCGCTTTGTACAATCTACTGTTCTGCAGAATCAAATCTCGGAGGACGAATTCAGTAATCGAAATCAGAAACCTTTTCGTCCTTTATTAAAATCACATTTCTGAATATTTTTGATTTTGGAATCATATCTTTGAAAAAGAGTGAAAATTTTCGCCGCCCAGACGGAGTATAATATTGCTTAAAGAAGACAATATGCGCAAAATATCCAACCAAGTGAATGGCATCGCTTTCAAAATGTGAATTTTGTCAACCGGTCTTCTAGAAGCAAAGATGCAGCTGCAAAAGAAAATTAACACTTATCTCCCTAGACGCAGTACCGTGCATTTTATAAAATTACCAAAAATACGCAGTATATTCTTCATAGTAGAGTCGTAAAACCTTCTTTCTTTCTATTTTTACATCGGATTTTTAAAAGCAGAAATACCATGGGAACGAGAATATGAGTTTACGTCCCAGTAGCGGAAAAAGTGTTCTTCAATGAAAGAAATGTTTATTGTGAGAATCCTTTGAAGCAGAAAATGCACTCGAAATGTTCTTCATTGTAAACATTACCAGATAAAAATGTTATTTGAATTTTTTGAAGCGAATATATGACTGCAAAAAGGAATGCGCACTTGTGCGTCTTAGCTGCAGAACGATTCATTGCAAAAAACTAGTAGATGTATACAAAATTTTCTTGTCAGCTCAAAAGATGCGCCCCACCTCAAAAAAAAATTCGACTCATCGAAGTTTTAGAAGCAGAGATAGCGAAGGTTATTGAATAACAACAGAGATTTACTCTCGCTAGAGAGAAAACTGCGCAATACTTAAAAATGTTTATGCAAAGTTAGAAAATATTTTTATTGTGAATGATATCTGATCGGAAAATAATTTTCCGGTCATATTTTTTTTAGAAGCAGGGATATGGGATAAAATAAATATCGAGTCGACAGCTACACGTGTGCAGGTACCTAGCGTAACTGCAAAGATTGTGCATTCAAAAGAAGACGGAAAAATGGGTATCATCGTTCTCTTACTTCAAGCTACTTAAGGAAAAACATTTTATCACATAGGACTATAAGGTGCAGAGATATGGCAATCAGTGACAGATGGAAGCACGAATGTACTTTTAGATCGTATTAGCACGCTTTCTGCAGAAGCAAATGGATCTATTTGGGCCACATGTTTCAAACCATTTTCTTGTAATTTTATCTTTTTGGACAACATGATTATCTCGTTCTACTGTCGTAACACGAAGAGTAGCTGAAAAAGCTCATGTCCTGAGAAAATAAACATGGCCAGTTAATATAACCCGTTTTAAGCAATAGCGACTGCTCCACCCTCATACATGGGCAAGGAATTAAAAAAAAGGGAAAGAAACATTCAGGATTTTTTTTTATTCTTTCTGGTGGTTCCTGACCCGAAACAAGAAGCGGCAAATAATTAAAAAGTCAAGAAAAATTTCTCTACTTTAAAACATTTTCCCTCTGTTGTACAGTGCTATATACCCTTCGAGTGTAGACATAGTCCAAAAGTAGTGTCAACTTTTTTTTTCCTTTATGAATATACAAAACACTTGTCGAGCTATGTGAAGCAAAAATACTTCTAGCTTCACACAGTTCGACAAATGAATTCTTTGCAAAAAAAAAAAAAAAAAAAACACGAAGCACCCAGGTCTCTTCCAATGGAAATCAAAATTGGTATGTGCAATGCATATGTACAGGAAAAGCGATGATCGCAATTCCGGAGCAGTTGGGTCATTTATTCGGATAAAACATATACACGAGTGGAACAAGTCAGTACGTTGTAGCGCCACCTCTGGATCGGATACAAGCGGTTACCCGGCGTGGCATAGACTCATACAGTTCACGGATACTGTCCTGAGGTATAGCATGCTAGATGGTGTTCAAATTGTGGGCCAGTTCGCCAACATTTCGTGATGGGCATAGGTGGCATCCCACCATGTCCCAAACATGTTCGATCGATGATAGATCGGGCTATCAGGCTGGCCATGGAAGGGTGTCGACTTTACGGAGGTAGGCCTGGGCAAGCTGCTCCGTGTGTAGCGGGGAATTATCCTGTTGAAAAATTACTTGGTGATGCTTCGACAGGAATGGCAACAAAGTAGGTCGTAGAATGCCTCGTTGTGCAGTGAGGGTGGTACGGAGGACTACCTAGGGCATCCGGCTCTCGTATGTAATAGCTCCCCAGACAGACACATCCGGTGTCCGAGCCGTGAGCAGTTCCACAGTAAAGACAGGATCCGTGCTTTGGCTGACTCGTCCCAACACTGTAAAAAATAAGTGGTGTGAATTCATGGAAAATTTCTGAAAATAACGTGCAGCAAAGTTGCCGGTAGGTATTCGTGTTTTTCAGAAATTTCCGTTTGTAAAAGTGCCCGTTCATTTTAACTTCCGTATTTTCATAGATATTTCCGTAGACAGAAATTCCGTTTATTTCAGAAAAATCGATTTCTGGTTTTTCCGTACTTAAATTGAAATTCCGCAAAATCAACAAACCTGCACAGCATTCACCCGACGCTATAGCTCGCCAGACAGGCAACTTCTGCCTTTACCAACTCAGCCACAAACGCTCGGGAGCCAGCCTCACGTATGTCATAAAACGAATCGCACGACAAAGAAATTTTGTTTTTTGTCATTAATGTGAGTGATTTAGTCATTTTACTTTCTGTTGGAGCTTATTACTTTTCTGAATAGGTTTGTAATTTATTTTTTTCCTATCGTGGTTTTTCGAAGCGAGAAATTGCTTTGCAACATGATTTTTTTTAACTGACAATGACTCATTTATCTTTAAAAAAGGTGAAAGGTAATTTTATAGTATTATTTCACACACACACAAAAACTAAATATGAAATTTACTCTCGATAGCTATAATAGCTTTTGTCTTAAGTTGCCTAAAGACTGATACACAGACATCGTATAATCATCTGTACAATAAGTACCCGGTTTCTTACAGTAACACAATATATAATAAGTAGCTGGTGCACCAAATAGGGGAAAGGAGAAATAACCTGGGCCACAAAAAACAAACAAAATCTATGTGATATGCTATCCACAATATCCGATCTCGCTACGGAACTTCAAAATTCGACAGACGATTGAAATTTGAAAGTTAATCAAACCTGAAGTATTTCCACGAATCGCTACTATTAGAGGAAATTTCTCGTCATACGGATACGGAAAAGGTGAGAAAGGCCGTTAATATACGAAACAAATTGCGGAAAGGTTTCTGAAAATTCAGAATTTTCCGGTAACAGATCTCTAAAACGGTAATTACCGTTAATATAAGAAAGAAGCTACGGAAAGGTTTCTAAAAATTTAGAATTTTCCCGTGGCACGAAAAGTCTGTTAAATTCAGGTTTTTTTTTCATCATGAATTCCGTTTTCAAAAAAAAAAAAAAAAAAAGCCACAAAGGAAATGGATATGGAGTCATCCCAATGGGATGACAAGAGAAATTGCTTTTATTATGTTTAACAGAAATTTATTACGGAAGACTGCAGTGTGCTGAACAAGTTCGAAATAGGTAGTGACCATAGAATAGTGAGATGTAAGATGCACCTCAACTCTAAACACGAGCGTGGCATGCTCATAAAACAAACAAAATGTATTGCCATGACCAAGCTTAAAAAACATCACAATATGTTCAAATTGGAACTGAGGAACAGATTCTCTGCTCTAGAAGGTCTAACATGGAAGAAGTGGACATATCCGAAGTTACCAGAAAACTAACCAAGGCTCTTATGGAAACAGCAAAAAAAAAAAAAAAAATGCGGTACTAAGAACAAGTTTCATATGAACAAAATATCAGGAAAAAAATTCTGATGCAAAAGAGAAGAGAGATCAAGACAAATAAACGAGATGTGACTTCCAAAGTGGAATATATAAAGCTATGCAAGACGGTACGAAAAAGTATCACTGAAGATGTAAGTAAATTCAACTGTGAACTAGTGAGGAAAGCAATAGAAAGCAACCAAAGGTTGAAGAGAGCAAAGGGACATCTCAGTAAGGGAAGAAAACGCATTATGTCACTGAGAAAAGAAAATGGTTCTATAACAAGAAACAGAGGCGAAATTTTGACAAGAGTGAAATATTTTTACTCAAAACTATATGCAAGGCATGATACATATACTACAGGCACACACATTACGAAAGGTACCAGTACCAGAGTTCTTCTAATCCTCCCGGCAGAAGTTACACATACAATCAAGAATATGAAACGGGAGGAGCTCCAGAAGAAGATGAAATTACCGTAGACATCATACAAGAGGCAAGTGGAGGAACTGAAACTAGACTAGCTGAAGTTTTCACTAGATGTCTCAATGAAGAGAAGATTCCAGAGGATTAAAACAATGCTACAATGATCCTGCTACATACGAAAGGTGACATTAAGGATCTCAGGAACTACAGACCTATCAGCCCCCTATCAGTGGTTTATAAAATCTTCACTAAAGTACTTTCACATCGCTTGAAGGTAACACTGGACATGGCTCAACAGAGAGAAAAAGCTGGATTCAGAAGTGGCTACAGCACTATAGATCATCATCCACGTACTGAGAGAACTAACTAAAAGAGCGAGGGAATATGAACTCCCATTATGCATGGCTTTTATTGATTATGAAAATGCCTTTGATTCGGTGAAACCATCAGCAGTTGCAATGGCTTTGAAATCTTGCGGTATTGAAGATGCATACATTAGTATTATAAATAACATTTATGAAAATGCAAGTGCAAATGTTCGGCTATTTGAGGATACAGCACCAAAAAAAAAAAAAAAAAAAAAAAAAATTGGAAAGGAAGTAAAACAAGGTGACACCGTATCTCCAAAACTCTTTACTGCTACACTGCAAAATGTCTTCCAATCACTGAACTGGGAAAGCAAAGGGATAAAGATTAATGGAGATTATCTAACTCACCTTCGTTTTGCTAATGACGTAGTAATTTTTGCAACTATCCCTTCAGAGCTGCAGAGTATGATGTAGGAACTTGCTGACAAGAATGAAGATGTGGGATTAAAAATGAACTTGCAGAAGACAAAACTGATGTACAGTGCTTTAACAAGAAATGAAGATTTATTGATTGTTGGGTAAAAGCTGGAGATAACGGAGATCTACATTTACCTTGGACAGCAGATATCAAGTGAGGGTCACATTGATGAAGAAATTAATCGGCGTATAAAACTTGGATAGAGAGCTTTTGGTAGAAACGGTGTAATCTTTAAGAATAATATGCCATTATGTCTTAAAAGAAAAGTGTTTGATTAATGCATCTTTCCAGTGCTTACGTACGGAGCATAGACGTGGACGTGAACTGAAGAAGACATACAAAGACTGCAGATAACTGAAAGAAGCATGGAGAGGTGCATGCTTGGTGCACCCAAAAGAGATAAGAAGAAGAACTCGTGGATGAGGAAAATGATAAGAGTGGAAGACATCGTGATCAGGGTATAATCCCTGAAATGGCAATGGGATAGACATATTACCAGAAAAACGGACCACCGATGGACAACTGAAATTTCAGACTGGATTCCAAGGGACAGGAAAAGACCCAGAAGAAGACCACATGGGAGATGGGTGGATGAAATTAGAAAGTATGCGGGAGTAACATGGAGGAGACTGGCACAAGACAGACCGTTGTGGAAGAAACTTGGGTAGACTTTCATTCAGTGATGTATTAATAATGGTTGACAATGATGATGGTGATGATGATATATATATATATATATATTCAGCAATCCCACTGAAAACAAATAAAATGAACTAATCAGAGTAGCTGGTAAGGCATGATCACCCTACCTACCGGATTAAAACACCTATCCATGTAAGAAAAGCAAAGTCAACATCGTCATATAGCACAGTGCAACACAGTAAAGAAATATTTAAAGTAGTAAAATATTTTTCTTGCCTTTTTATTGACTTCTCGATTGTTTATCCAGTCTTGCTTTGGGTCAGGAGTTACCAGAAAGAAGCTAGGAAGAAACAATTTTCCGGAATATTTCTTTTTGCTCTCATGCGCTACGTGGAACGCGTGAAGCTGTCGCACGTCCCGCCCTTAAAAGGGTTATATAAACTAGCCAAGTTTATTAATCCATGACAGAGCTTTATAAAGCTCGTTTTAAGCTTTTCCTTTGTCAAAGCTTAAAACGATTTTGCACTATTGCGAAACGCCCTAAGTTTCAATCTTTTAGCGACAACAGTAAGACCACGTGGTAACAATAAGTGAAATATTTGGAATATTTTCAGCTCCTTGCTACACAATTAAAAGAATGCAAGATATATGAAGCCTTGAAATGTTACGTTTGCTGCAGTATTCGGAGATATAGTAACCTTGTGGAGAATCTGATCATGAAATTCTTTTACGGTTATGAAGAAGGCAAATTTGATTGGGAATTTTTGCCACTTTACTTGAATGTCTCCAGTGAAATAACTCACTTCTTTCACGTATCAAACTTTATAAAATTCTGTTCTGTTGGAGAAAGTGAAGCATAACACAAAATTTCATTCCTGCCATATTAAGAATCTAATTAGATTCTAATACGAAAAAATCCTTTTACTGATAACCTCCTTTATCGCTTCATGCAAGCAAATTATTTGCAAACACGAATCGGAAGCTTTATAAAGTTTAGAAACCTTTTGTTTCTAAACTTTATAAAGCACAATTGTTCCATTGGATGGCCTAGTCAGGTGATCCAAATTAATCCGTAATTTATTTCTGAGACATACAGGGTAAAGATTTCATAAATAATTTGATATATTCACACGAATCTTTTAGATTTAGATTCGTGTGAATATATCAAATTATTTATGAAATCTTTACCCTGTATGTAGGGACAGGAAAAGACCCAGAAGAAGACCACATGGAAGATGGGTGGATGAAATTCGAAAGTATGCGGGAGTGACATGGAGGAGACTGGCACAAGACAGACCGTTGTGGAGGAAACTTGGAAAGACCTTCGTCCAGCAGTGGATTGATAATGGTTGACAATGATGATGATGATGATGATGATTCACACGAAAAATGCGAATGCATTATGATAAAGTTTCGTTACAAATCTAATCATACATTTTTGGTTATGGACCTCACATATTAGTTAGCATATTTAAACGAAATTTATTTCAGCATTTTTGGGCTAATTCTGTGAAGCGGACAGATCTCTGTCCGACATATTACGGATTGCGGACCGTATATAGAGCGTGTGTTTCCATTTGTCTGTCATTACTGTGGTATATTAGACGTAATGCATCATTCCAGGCATGAGTGCATGAGCGATTATGAAAAAATAAAGCAACCGAAGACAACATTGCATGGAAGTGAGCTCAAAGCGAAATGATTTTGACTGTTGTAAAGGCATGCATTTAAAAAAGTGATTTTGTTGCATTAGTAATTTTCATTTTGAGCCTATGTTGCACAAAAAGCTAAGTCAGGGGTTCTTAGAAACCATTTCTTGCTTCCAAGAAGTGCGACTTTGCTTCTATTTTACTCTTAACAACGCTTCCTAATGACGATTTGCTGATTGGTTGTTTGTGAGATCCTGATTGGCGATTCATGGCTCCGTTTAGCTGAGTAGGACGACAGGAAAAAGCTTAAGTCATCAGAAATGGGGGAAAAGAGGCAGGAAGAAAACTCCTCACTTTCGAGTAACAACTCAGACCAACGGCACCAAAATGCTCATTCGTAGGATACTAAGTAAATCGTGATAAAATGGCCAGCAGGGACACTGCTGAGCAAAGTAAAAAAACAAAAAGATTCTTTTTTCTATGATCCACTATGGTAGCATGGCAGTTCTACACAAATCATACACTCTCGCTTTATTTGGTATAATAATATTAATATAAACTATTCTTAAAAGCTCTAAAAAATTTCTGAGTAACCGACTCGAACTCGCATTTTGTTTTTCTGTCTGATAACACTAATAAGTACACCACCCAGCCAGACTTTTAAAAAATACCGTACACTGGACGTCTTTCCTTCGTAAAAATTATTGTAAAGCAGGCAACTGAGTTCTTAATGGTCAACAACTTGAATCACTCAAAGTAAAACGGATATTCAGTTAGGTTAAAAGCTACCTTAAACTGTTACAACACAAAATACACTGGCGGAAAGTGAAAAAAGAACACCAAGAAGGAATGGGCGGACGATCATGAAATTTACATATGTTAATGTGGTCGAGTATACGTAGGTGTGATGTTAATTTCGGGTCCAACCGGTGAGCGCTTACGCCACAGCATGGCATAATATGCAAATTATCGTCGGTGGTATTTAAGGAGTACGGCAAAGTGAATGTAATCAGTCGTCGGCGTACGAACACGTGCGAAGACCCTGAAGAAGCTGCAATGCCTGGACATGGAAGACGTGTACGATTTCAGTAGTTAATGGACTTTGAGCGAGGTCGTCTAGTCGGACTCCGCGAGGGCGGGTGGTCGTAACGTCGTATTGCGGAGCGAATTGGACGGGAAATATCGGTGGTGATACGATGGTGGCGTAGATGGTCCGAGGAACATTCCCACACGAGAAAACGTGGAACCGGGAGTCACAGACGGACTGATGAGCGGACCGATCGACGCATAAGAAGAGCGGTGTTGTCAAGCAGAACATCCACTGCGGCGCAAATCCGAGCTGCCGCTGCACCTGCCGTGACTGTGCGAACAATCCGCAACCGTCTACTGGATGCAGGACTACGTGCACATGTGCCTCTGGCATGTGTACCTCTGACTCCAGCCCACCGTCAGGAACGGCTGCAGTGGTGTCGCCAACGTCTGCACTGGAGAACGCAATGGCGATCATTCTGTTTGGGAGCCTCCGATGGCCGTATGCGTGTTCTCAGACGCACAGGGGAGCGTCTCAACCCTTCTTGCATCTTCCAGCGACACACATGGCCTACACTTGGTCTCCTGGTGTGGGGAGCGATCAGCTATCGCTCCCGTACACAACTAGTGTTTGTACCGGGTACGTTAAATAGCACCTCCTACATCAACAACATCATTCAGCCCGTTGTTGTGCCATTTGTAAGGTCGGTCCATCGTGGTGTTTTCCAGCAAGATAGCGCACGCCCACACACGGCACGTGCAACGCAACATGCGCTTCAGGGTGTGAGACAACTTCCATGGCCTGCACATTTACCGGATTTGTCCCCCATTGAGTACGTGTGAGAGGATTTGTCCCCCATTGAGTACGACTTATCCGGTCTCTACGGCCAGCCACGACCATCCCGATTTACGCGTCCAGGTTGAGGATGCTTGGAACTCAATACCCAAACTTACATCCAACATCTGTACAACAGACTCCATGCCAGAATTGCACAGTGTGACGCAGTTCAGGGCGGTTCAACCTCGTACTAACCATGTTACACGGAAATGTTATTTTTCAGTTTACCAGCAAATACAGCTGTATTTTGCCATAATGTTTTGATCACGTTATCCTCTGTATTCCGTTATTATGCTGTATAAATTTTGTTGGTGTCAGACGTCTCCTTCTTGGTGTTCTTTTTGCACTTTCCGCCAGTGTATATCAAGAAGTGTCCTATCTACTGTCTTCAGATTACTTTCTTTAGGTTCCCTAGAATACATGGAAAAATAAATTTTAAAAACGTGTGCGATAGTCAAACGACTGAAGGTACGATCAGAGCTCACGTCTTCAAACACTCATAACTACAAATCGCATGCATTTATTTAAAATTTGTTCAAACACGTGAACAGTGTCAGTACCGAACTGCTTGTTACTTTTGCTTTAGCTATCGTTCATTGTTTTCAGTTTTGTAACACAACAGCGCACGAAGACTAAAGATTGCCAACCACATGATAGAACGAGGAAAAGAAGAAACAAAATGCCATCAAAATCGACAAAAAATGGTTAAAATTACAAAAATGATTGGCGAACACATAAATAACAGAAAATATTAAAAAGACAAAAGAACCCCACCCCCGCGCGCGCACACACACACACATGGCAAACGAAATAGCTCAGTACAACTAAAGAAATGACAGGACACATGCCACACAGTACTGATTACTAAACATGCGCCACCTCGGTGGCGCAGTGGTCTAAGCGATGGCTGATGACCATTCGTCCGAGAAAGGGTCCCTGTACGAATCCCGGTGTGGCATGGATGTTGTGTTTGTTTTATGGAACTGCCTCTCTCCCTTCCCTGGAACCAATAGCCCTAAATTAGGGACGGGCGACTGCTTATAGCCCATTGAGTAGCTCACGATGGTCGTCAAACATTCAATAAAAAAAAAAAAAAAAAAAACACTTGACTGATCAATTGTGCTCTGGTACAATGATAAGGCTGTGGGTATCAAAAAAGAAACAAAACTTTTAATTACCATTAGCAAATTCGTTTTCATATATTCAAACAAGGCTAGAAATCCAGCAGAAACAGAAAGGGAAATTAGGTTCCGTCAAACACTGAAGAAGGGGCTAAATTGAGAACAAGGCAGCCTACCGGGTGACGCAGTGGTCTAAATGCTGCCCTCTTTTGGTTCTTTTTGAAACCTAAAAAAGAAACAGTCGCTTTTGAAATGAATATGAACACTCACGGAAAGCGGAGAAAGTCCTGAACGTCTTTCAACGAACAGAGACGGTGTTTAGATTAATGTTTCCCAAAACAAAATTTCGCAGGACATTATCATAGGTTCTACTAGAAATTTTGAAAAAAATAAATAATAGTCTTGAAATACAGCAGAAAATTTCAAATATACACTGCTGGCCACCAAAAATGCAACATCAAGAAGGACACGAGATAGCAAAGCCAGATTTACTGGACACATAACAACAGATACAAAGATGAAACGATTGAGCTACAAGGCCCGTGCGACTTGCAGAACACGCAGACATCAATAGTTCATGTGGCCCCCATGGCTGGCAATAACGGCCGCTACACGCCGCGGCATCGAACGAAAGAGGCTTTGGATGTGGGTTGGGGTATGTCGGTCCAGGCTGCTTCCACACGTTGCCACAGTTCATCAGGCGTAGCCGCGGGTGGTGCTTGCCGGGCCACTCGGTTGCCGAACAGCGACCAAACGCGTTCGATGGGCGACATATCGAGAGAACAGGCGGGCCACGGCAGCAGTGACTCCTGGTGGGCCGTGAAAAATTGTTGCACGATGCGTGCCACGTGCGAGCGCGCATTGTTCTGTTGAAACGTAGCCGCTGGCAGGTCCTGCAGTTAAGGGAGGACTACAGGCTCCAAAACATCGGAGATGTAGCAGTGGCTATTGAGTGTACCAGCGATGCGTACCAGTGGGGTGCGGGTGTCTTATTAAATTGCTCCCCAAACCATAACGCGAGGCGACGAACCGGCATGGCGATGCATAATGCAGGCGTCAAACAGTCTCTCGCCGCGGTGCCGGCACACGCGGATCCGACCATCGTGGTGTTACAGGCAGAAGCGGGATTCGTCGGAGAAGACAATGTCGGGCCATTCCGTAGTCCAGGTGCGGCGTTCAACGGGCCACTGGCGCTGCATTCGCCGGTGGTGTAACTTCAATGGTAATCGGAGCAGTGGGCGCCGTGCGACAAGTCCCCGCTCCTGCAGACGACGTCGTACGGTAGGTGCTGACAGAGGTTGTTGCGCAACACACCCTAATTTCTGCGCTAAGGTTCTTGATGTGGCGGTGCGAGCCGTCAATGCCCGCCGCACAACATGCTGGTCCTCTCGTTCGGTGGTGTGCCGCGGCTGCGGCAATCGCTCACGTCGGTCCGTCCGTCCCTCCTGCACCCACCGAATTCATACTCGCCTCACTATGGCCGGAGATCGTTCCACACGGGCGCCGATGTCTCTGTACAATAAACCGCTGTCGCGATAAGCCACTATTCGTCCTCTGTCGAACTCCGAAACGTGCTGGAATGACTGCCGTATTCTGCGACGAGGCATCAGGAAGCTTCCCACGCACAGGTCCGGCAGCACAACACACTTCCACTACTTACACCCTCCTTCTGTGCACCCTTCTTATAGTGCTACTCGGTGGCGTGCCGGGAGCACATGATTTGCTTATGCCCAGCAATGCTAATCGTTTGCATGTCCTCTCGCGGGCGACACATGCTGCGAATTTCAGGCCAATCGGATGCTTCCTTCTTGGTGTTGCATTTTGGGTGGGCAGCAGTGTATTTCCAAACATCGCGGTAACTTTTGACACGCAACTTGAAATATTAGAGTAATCTTCCCGCGGTAACAGCTATTTCTTAGTTTGGTTTTGGTCAGTAAGTATTGAAGGTTATATAATGATTTGCATTGTGTTTGACCAGTTTTTTGTTATTGTTAAAATTCCACCCTATCGGTGGCGACAGAACGTCGGGCCCTATTGCACAAAGAGAAAACGAGCAGTGAGACAACATTCTTTCAGGAAGCGGGGTACGTACCTGCAGGTCAACTTCCCTTTTGTCTCTCTCTCTCTCTCTCTCTCTCTCACACACACACACACACACACACACAGATACACATACACAGACACACACCTTCTTTCCAGTATTCCTCGTGCTTCAGTTCTGTTCTCGATCTCTCTTCTAACAGATCCCTCGAGGAGGTTCCTTTCTTTATTTAAAGAGTGACGAACGGGCAATCGAGTCAGACGTGACGCGAGTGGCCTAGTAGTCAGAGCAATCGCACTCCGACCAGATAGTTACTGGATCAATACCAGATAGACTGCGCTATCACTAAGCACCTGCTACCACTTAGCGCCTGATGGGCACGCCAGGTAGCACTGTGACACCTGGCACAGATACCGCCATCCGCTCCCGCCCTGCTTTCCCTAAAACATCCTCTGTGACACTATAATCTGGCACCCTCAACTCTGACGACTCGCAGTTTCAAGCTGGTCACATTACAATCCCGTCCCGCAAACCTCCAGCCATATCCAAGCATCTAGGTTCAACCCAACATAGCTTCGCTTCTGATAAGCAGCACAAAAGTGGGGACATAGGTAGTTGCGTCTAAACACCCCTCCTGAGTGCAAACCCTACGAGAAATAGCAACCGAGTCAGTTTTGAGTAGACGGTGAGATTCTACGGACCTCAGGGATAGTGATACTCAGAGTGATTTATTTCCGAAAGTGAGCGTTACTGCCTTTCGGTTCGAAATTTGTAGTTAGCCGAAATTGTTACCACAGTGCGCACGTAATATTTTTGAAATATTTCTTAAAATTACTTTGAGTAATATTGATTCCACATGAATTATTAACAATCCAAAAGTCACTGATTTTCTTTAAAATGTAAACTGTATTCAGTCTATGATACTTCTGACATTAAAAACCTTTTCATCTCGCTCTCAATTCCGAATCTCGTTGAAAGTTTTAAGAAAATGTATGGAGTATAAGTCCTTTTACCACACTCATGACCAGTTTTGGAATAATCTTATTAATTTTGGCATTAATATTGATTTCGTACCTGTGGGTAATAAAATCTACCTACAAAAAAAAGTGGTATTCCAATGGGCAGCCCTTTTTTAATACTTCAACCCACTTATTTCTCTATATCTCAAACAATATTAATTGAAACTATTATTTCACAATTTTTGCTAATTACCATCATCTGCAATAACTCTATTACCCTTCGAAAATTATTAAATTGTTAATTAAAAAATCGACTAATTTAATTTTCCCTATTATTCCATATTTAAGTTTGTCAAGCAACCTTTCGATAACCACAAATTTAAAGTTTCTAGATCATCCACTACATATCAATAAAACATTTTAGTGACACAAGATTTTACAAGATTAATTTTCACGGGTAACTCACAATGTCATCTGACGCATATCTGGTAGCTGGAGACCTATCCTTTTACAAAAACAGCTTACTCCTGACTTGATTAACACCTTCGTCCAGTTCTATTATTTTAGGTTAGTATTATTTACGTTTCAAGTTATTGCTTTGAGACTTTATATTTTCTATAAGGCTTGTATCCGTTTGTGTGCTGGGCGTGTCAGTTTGTTTTCTATATCGTAACCGATTTCCTAATTCCGTGTTGTCAACCTGTGTGTTCTAAATGAAAAAGTTTTGATTAATTTCAGTTTGCATTTAATGCTTTTCTTCAGGTTTGCAATATTTTTTTATGGTTGTATGATTTTGTTGGCAATGTCAAGTAACATAACCTTGCAGCAAAAAATTTGCTTCTGACACCAGAAAAGTCATTTCTTAACCGGCTCTAGCTTTCTCTCGATGAGCGGCTGCCTTCACAGACATATATACATAGGAGAATTTTTCCGTGACTCACTTATAAACATGGAAAGAGCGATGACTTCTGTTTAATAGATATACATAGGGCCGTAGCCAGCGCTAAATTCTACAGGAGGCTACAAGTAATGTAGGTGAGGCTTGACAATTTTAGTCACTTCCGAAAATTTGATTTAAGCCAAATACAGCAACATTTATTGAGAAAAAAATCATATGCACCGCAATAATGTTTCAATGTATACGTATATGCACCGAAAAGCCAAAAGATTATCACCAGCGGGTCGTTTTGCAGATCGAAGTAACTGAGGGTAAACGACGACGCGTGTGAAGGTCATAAAACTGTATAAGTAACACCTGATACTGAGCTCCGTAAATCAAAGTTGTTCTTCAGATGACAAAGACAGCGGACTTAAGCGAGTTCGACAAATGCCAAATTGTAATAGCCAGACGACTGGGTCAGAGCATTCCTGAGACGGCAAGGCTTGTCAGGTGCTCACGGTCAGCCGTAGTTAGTACCTTCAAAAAGTGTTCCGATAGGGGAAAAGCCAGGGCATGGTGTGGGCTGGCCTGAGCTCATCGATTCTAAAGGAGAGCGAAGGCAATACCATATGGTACGAGTCAACAGATGCAATACTGCGACACAACTTGCCAGTAATTTGAATGCTGGTGATGGAAGTGTGTTACAACACAGAGTACATCGTACCCTATAGAAAATGGGGCTGCGTAGCCACAGACCACTCCGAAGGTCCATAATAATATCGGTTCACCGCAAAAGCTCCTATAACGGACACGCGAGCATCAAAACTGGACCTTGAATTACTGGCCGCAGGTGGTCTGGTCCGATGAATCTCGTTTCCTGTTACGCCATATGGACTGCCGGGTACGTGTGCGTTGTTTACCTGGGGGAGCGTTGGTACCAGGATACACTTTGGGACGAAAACAAGCCGGTGGAGGAAGTGTAATGCTTTGAGCAATGTTCTTCTGGGAAACCCTAGGTCCAGTCATTGATGTGCAGGAAATTATGACGTCTAACACCTATCTGAATATCATTGAAGACCAGGTACATCCTTTCATGGCAAAGGTATTTCCCTCTAGTAGTGTCTTCTTTCAAAACGATAATGCGCCATGCCACACTGCCCGAATTGTTAGTGAATGGTTCGCGGAACACGAGAAAGACTTCCAGTTATTGTCCTGGCCTCCAAATTCAATCCAACCGAGCATCTGCGGTTTGAGTTGGAACAGCAAATCTGGTCTGCGGCGGCTCAACCATGTAACTTATAAGAGTTAAAGGATCTGTTGGTAACGTGTTGGTACCGGATACCACAAGACACCTTTAGAACTCTTGTAACGTCTATATCTCGCCGGATAAGAGCTGTTTTTACTATTCATTTAAAATTATATTCACCAGAAACTGTGCAGAATTTAACTTATTCCACGGAAAAATGTTTTTTTACAAATAGACCACGTGTCTGAAAATACCATGCATGTCTAAAAATGGTATGTTTTGCATTATCTTTCTATGTCTGAACTTTTTGAGACATCTGATTACCCATCTTTCATGTGATGACTATGTATAATTGTATCCATTGCATGCATTGGTTTCCCATTGCGTTGTGTGACGCAGGATGAAGTGTTTCACCTGCTTTTCAATGTTTGAGTTTCTTTGATTCGTATTTGTAACGTTTTACTGTTGCAATTTATATGTGATTCAACTTTTCCAATAGATCTCACGTATGTCATGCATTTAAAAAAGAATAATTGTATTGAGTCTTGGTAAATGGCCGAGCATATGTTATACGATTGCAGCAGTTCATAGAGCGACAAAGTGATTTGCCAATTGTATTGCTGTATCTTAAAGAAACTTCTGCAGAAACACTTAAGTGTTATAAAGTTTCCAATTTGCATGTTGATGGTTCAATGGACATCATCTTGAATCAGCTGATTTGCATGTTTTTCTTCTCAGGTCAGATCGATATATATATAGTGGGGCAGATAAGTGATAAAATCGTTCACATGTGGATACAAGCACTAAAATTGGTGTGGTTATCAGTCATGGTCCAATAATTTGAGAAATCACATTAGCCACTTGGATTTCCAAGATGGCCGCCATTTTCCAAAATGGCTGCCATTCCCAGTATTTCTGCCACAGAATTAAACGCACTGAACATGTTTCAACTACTTTTACTGACTCCTATTTTTGTCACATAAAGGAGAAAGTTAAATGTACAACTATGTATAAAACATCTTAAGCTTCTTTGTTAAATTTTTAGCAATACACTAATTTCAGCAATGCACAAACTAATATAATTACACCAAGCATGATGAAACGAAATATGTTTGGATAAGTCTAATGCAAATCTAGTGATATTTAAAGTTATGCTGTATGCAGCACCTAGTCCTCGCAGTGGCAGCTGTATAGTGGTGTGCACCTAAGACCAAAGCGGAAGCATTTGCATCTTCCACGGCATTCAAACTTGCACTTAGTGAGCTACTGACAACTTTCTGCAATCGGTGAAAGCTCATTCCACATGATCTGCTAGAAATCACCATTTTTGATCCATTCCCATTCAGCAGGACTCTATATATCTGGATGGCATAATGTTGACTGGCCTCATATCCAGCCAGCCTGGTAGGCCGCACGCTTCACGTGCTCCAGTAGAGAAGCTCTAGTAGGAGGAATGACTTGGTATGGTCTCTGTTTCCTTGCAAACATGTCCAATCTTGCATCATTAACCCCTTGAAATGCCCTTGACCAATTATACATACATCAGAACCGCAAAGGTCCCCAAGATCTCATGTCATCATCATCTACTGCTTTTGGGGTATGGCTGAGTCTGATGAAGACATCACATGCCTCACCATATACGTTCCATGCTTGCCAAGCTGTTTTCTTTCCTTTACCACGGAATGCTGAAACAACGTCACAGCCGGTGAAGGCATGGAAGAAGAGAATCCCTCTGCTCTTCTCCAGTCCAATAGAAAGATAAAGGTCGTGTACTGCGATCCACCTCAGGTTCCGTTCTGGGCCAAAAGCAATACACAACTCATCATACCAATCTTCGAAGCTTAGTTTTTTCCTCAGTGTTGTCAATTGTTTCATTACAGTAGCCAGAGTAGGATTGCTTCAAAGCCTTGTACAAAGCTCATGCTGTTACTTCGTGCATCTGCGGTGTTATAGGTACGCTGGAGGCTGTTATAAATGGCACTGCAGTACCGAAAGAGGCTGTGCCTGCTTCAACAAGAGCACCAGTCCAACTGCTGCCCTTCAGTATAGTAGCGAGTGACTTCAATGCAGCCATCTCTGTATGTAGGCCTCCAAACATTATGACAAATTTGTCTTCCCCATAGTTCTTAGGTCAGTGCCACTGAATTTGTTTGGCTATTGCATAGATGGGTTGGTCAGCTGTAATAACAGGTATCTGGCCTGGGTTCAAGAATGAAACTATGCCCTTGATCTTATCCATGATATGTCTGACTGTAGCAACTGAGGGGGCCTGATCTCGAAGCAGAGGTAAAAGTGAGGTAATGTTGACCTCAAATGCAAGGCTTCTCTTTTTTGATGCGTGGTGGGCTACCCAAGTAACATCTAATGGGCCATCAATCACACTTACCTTCTCCGGCCACTTATATTCCAGTGCCAGTTGTGATATCAACAGACATGTTCCAGTATCTCTCAGTCTTGTCTATATCTGTAGTATCTGTGACATTTGTCTTTGGAGGTGAAGTATCCATCTTAGTGAAGAAGGCAGGGCGGATATTTGTGAAAGATTCAGGGAGTTCAAGAACTTTCCTCACTTTCTTCTCGCCGAACTTGAGGTTCCCACGATGTTCACCTTTCCTGTTTTCGGTTATGTGCTGAAAAACAGAGATACTGGTACTATGGAAAGAGGCGGTTGCTGTTATTGTAGTATTGTTATGGTTGATGTTGTCCATGGCTTCTGTGGTGAACAACTGTCTTTGCAAAATTGTTGGACATACCATCCCATCTTCCACATATTTGCTAACTGCTACATCACTTAGCTGTGCTGATGTTTCTAAAACCCTGTCATGGGAAATGCTGAGAGCATGCTCATGAAGCAGATCCACCAATGATCTCTTAATTGTTTTTGCAAGGGCGAACATCCCCATGCAAACAGGGAATGGTTTTTCATGGTTTATCGAGTGTCTCTGAGTAGATGCCTCTTCCTTCATCCCTGTGTAGCAGTTGTACTGCAGTAGCTGGGCTGATGCCAGGTCGTTTGTCGTGGAACCAAATGTAAGCTGAGATTTGATATCAGCGCCAAGTTCAACCATGCCAACAAACTGAAGAAGAGTAGGAAGAATAGTCTCATCAACACTACCATCATGAAATGTGCCACCAAATGTCGACTTGTATTCAAGCATGTGCCTTCACAAATTTTTAGCAGCCTTACCCAGGATGATGGCTTTACTGCAGTCTGAAACTTGTGTTAAAAGCCAGTGTCTTCTGTAAAAGCCAGAATGGCATCTCTTCCCTGCTTGTGATCTGCCAGCTCAGGCGTTGCTTCCAGCAACTTCGCCTTTAATTTAGTGGAGTTTACATGAGGTGCCTTGACACCAAGCTGCTCTAGCCGCTGCTGGTAAAGATGAGCCATCTTTGCAAGACGGAAGACTGCACGATCATCCAGTGCTGGATTTCGTCTCCACTATGTAGATAATTAGTTCAGAAAATGCAAGTGGGTAAGCTTCATGTTCTGGTGTCTGGTCCTTTTCCTGTCTTCTGATGTTTCTGAGGTGTGTTCTCTCTCTGTTGTACAAGTCAGCCAAACATGCAATGTGGTACTTCAGCTTATGCGCAGTGGCATCTCCACCAATCACTTTTGAGAGAAGTTTCCATCATTAAGACTGTGGGCACATTTTTTCAGTCTTTGATTAAGCTGCCTTCTCATGACTTCTCTCAGTTCGGATGTTGGAGCTTCTTTTTCCCATAGGAATCACTGAGATTCTTGTCGTTCATGACTACGTCTTGGGAGCTTGCTGCTCCCTCCTTCATCTTTAGTATTGCTTTCTGCATGCATTTTTCTCTTTCTTGCTCGATCAAGTTTGGTGTTGTTGAACAGAAGATGGCAGCTCTGGTGGTAGTGGGCTTTGTTTCTTTTCAGTGTTTCTTCTATACCACCACCTTCATTTAGTCTTCCAAAACAATGGGTAAATCATATATGGCATGAAAGAGAGGAACATTGGTAGCAATCATATTGTATCCATCATTTTCACAGTTATAACGTTTTGGTGGTGATTTCAGTTGTTCGTTCTTGTCCTTTTGGCGCAAACAGCATTTGGTCCAGTCAGTTCGCCATATTGGAGGTAATGGTGAAGAATTCGCCATGTTCTTGAATTGTACGTCTTTCACTGTCGAGGATTTATTCTTTCACTACCTGGAACAGGTAATTATAATTGAAGTTTCTAACATTATAAACAGGAAAGTAATAAAGACATTTATCGTAATGTTCAAATATTAAACATGGAGTACTATCTTCGTAAAGGTGTCGACCATATTGAAAAAGATCGCCATCTTGAATTTTTGATTAGCTAATGGTCTACATGAAAAGTGTGTTTTCAATGATAAAGTTTATTACATGCATAAATATTAGAACGATTTCATTGAAATATTCGGTTATCATGTGTCAGCCATCTTGAATGTTCGAGTGGCTAACGTTTTATATGAGAAATGCGATTTTTAATGAGTATGTGTGCCAACTTTGGTACTTGTATCCACATCTGAACAATTCGTCTGAATATATGCACTTATCTGCCCCACTAATAGCACCTTAAGTGTGATACTGAAATTCCATTCGTTATTCTTCTTTTGACGTAGAACTACGTCTTTCTCCGCGATGGATAGGGGGTAACTTCGGGGGCACGGATGGTGCAACGAAAACATGTCACACTTTGAACGATCATATCTTCAAAACTAATAATCGTAGAGTAAGAAATAATACATCATTAGATAGTTTATAGCGTCCCATTTATAACAAAATAAGTTTTTCAACTCCCCACCTCTTAACCCTTCGATATAGTAGCATTAGAAAGTTAAGCTGAATTTCGCGTGATTTTGTTTCGCCGCACGCCATTTTAAGGTTGATAACTAGTGAATAGATGATGATAGCAATGACTTCATCCACGCATTCCGTAGCTGACGGTCAGAGCTAACGGACGTATGTGATAAACCGAAATAAAGAGGATTTAGCATTTATTTATTTTTTAGATTAAAAAAATGGTGACGAAAATTTAGAAATGCCGCGAAAATAATTACTATAAGAACCGACGAAAGTTGAAGAAACAGCTAGAGGAGAACGAGAGGAATCCAAAAACGTCATCAACCGAAAGGTCACGGGAATGTAGGGAGCGTCAAAAGTCCGCGCGCAAGAATGCGTTTCACTTGAGTTTGACTCTAGAGCCACAACCTTCCACTTCAACTGCACAAATTGAGCCTGAACAGCAAGAACAGATGATGGAGATTGATGTCATCGATCCAAATTTTCAAATTTCCTCTGCGAGTATGGCATCCCAATGTACATCGCCAGTCTTCACAACTTCGCTGGATAATGAATGTATTACATCTCAAACCTTTACACCGCCAATGCATTCTGAAGCTAGACAAGGACAAGAGCAACAACAAGAAGTGTACATTAGGCCCGAGACGTATCGCCAAATTTATTGCAAGGCCACTAAGGGGTTTGAAAAATTGTTTCCGAAGAACGATTTCCTTAGAAACAATTTTATCAATAACTACTGACAACGACGATACTACGCCTTCTACTTCTACTAACATTAATATATAATCAGCATAAGTTGCTATGAATTGTAAATAGTATAAGTTGCTTTTAAGAACATAACGTAAAATATTTCTTTCGTTTTATTTCTTAAAAAATTTGCATCTGAAAAATATCAAAGTTAGCACAGTAGCAACTGTGCCGCAACCTACAAAGTAGGGCTACGTCAACTGCACTTCGCTGAGTACTTTAAGGACGTATAACTAGTGAGATAGTGCCTTGAAATAGTGACAGCTAACGTAGTTCTGCGTTGTAGGTTGAGGCACAGTTGCTACTGCGCCCCTTTCATATTTTTATTCCCGGGTATTTTTGACTGGTCGTTGCTGGTGCATACGTGTATAAGTACAAGAATGTCTCTTACTAAACAATTACAGTAATCGGAGGCTTTCTTTCATCGAAATAATCTCAGCTGTTTGTGATTTGGTTCGATATGTAACCGTACTTCGTATTTTCAGCAACAATTTCAATCATGTGTTTCATGTAACTGGTAACAACTCAACTGATTAATACTTATCAGGCTCTATGACAGATTTACCTTGTTTTGTTAAAGCACGCACGTGACGTCGCTTTTTCTTTTCAGCTCAGGAATGTGATTTCTCGTTTTCGATTATATTGCCGGCCTCAGAGGTCTTCGCGAAGTGACAGTGATATTTCGAAACAAGCAGCAGTATCATCACACAGGAATAGAAAATAAAGCATCAGAGGCAGGAAACCAACGATTAAATAATGGTGGAACACGATGCGCACGAACATAAAAAGACAAAATGAAACAGCAAAAGACAGAAATGAACGATTAAACCTTAACATAAAGGGAAGGAAATAGCAAGAGAGCAGGTGAGAGCGACTGCGTAACGGTACGAACTTTACCGTTGTTGGAATACCCACATGATCGAAACTGAGACACTGTATCCGTTCCAAGAATCCCATACATTCCCTTTAAATTTCAAAAGTAAACATTCTCCGTAGGTTCTGTTTCAATTCTTTCTGATCTCAGCATCGGGATTGGCAGAATTGAAGACTCCAGGAAACACTGAGTTTAGTATTATCACCCTTTGTCTACTGTTCGAACGTTTGAGCATCTAACATTCGAGAAAATATCTTTTTTCATAAAGTTAATCGAAGCAGATGTTGGAGGGCAGCATAGAAAAATTCAGCAATAATGACTGCAACTTTTTAAAGATTTAGCGAGAATGGAGGAAACGATATTGCAACAAACAACGCCGATCCTAATCATGCCGTAGATTTCTGTTTTTTTTCATTTTATTTGCTTTTTTCACGTCGAATGTATTTTCTTTGCAAATTTACTGTGCTACGTTCACGGTGAAATGCGCTGATTGCTTTTAGTGAGGGATTTTGACTTTGATTCATTTTTTATCTAGTGTCGTCAGTTACCTTTACAAGAACTGATCGATTTTTCAGGGCTCGGAAATGAGGTGTAATGTCCCGTATGATGTTATTTGTAATTAATGGCTTTTCGATTGATTCCTACTGGCCGCTGATCAAAGACTTGATGCCTTGTTTATCAAAGAGTTTTCAGACGAACGGATATCGAGTTCATTGTCAAAAATTGTGTAATCAAATCTGTTGAATTTCTTTTTTTATTCAAACACTGCTACAAACTTTTCATTGTAAATAAAATCGTCTTTATTGTTTAGTAGCGTGACTGTGATTCGAAAACGCAGTTTAAGGAATCTTGAAAAGTTATGTTTTTTTTTTGCTAATGAAATAGTCTTTCTCAGCGTATAGTAACTATGTAGCCGTTAAAATTCCAGAATAATACTAGCAATTTCTCCTCTTCACATGGGAAGTGGTTGTTATTAAATGTATGGCTTATCAGAGAGAACGCTTGGAAGAACTATCGACATACGATGAAAAATATTAACTATTTAATTTCTAAAGTTGATGAAAATGGCCATTTCGTGAAATGAAGGTTAATTTAAAATAGAGTTGCTTTTATACTGTTGTACAGAACTAAGTTTTACGAAGAATATTCGATCCCAATGTCAGGCACTAACAATCTTAACATGTTCGATCTCAATAGTTTGCTTTGTTTTGTTGAGAATTATTCATGAAATGTCGAACCTTTTCTGAACTAAACCACGGTTAGTATTGTTCCCCCAGAAAAGTATAACTACTCAAAAGCAGTCTGTTTGATCTTGATTAAATGAATGAAAGCTGCAATATTCAAGGAATATGAAATAAGATAAAAAAAATTGTAAAATCTAATGTAATGCGAGGAACGAACTGAGCAGAGGACGGTAAAGCAATTGAAGCGGCTGGGTGTTGGCTGACTGAGCTTCTTGTTACACTGGGCAAAATTGCATGTGGTGGAACCAGAACTAACAGAACTGGAAAGCAATTTACGTGATAGATAGTATCGTTAAAAAAGACACGGGACCGCCTCTGCCTACCTGTGAAAAGCGGATTGTTTTACAGGAGCCTAATTGCTGTTTTCTGGAGTTTTGGGGTAAATTAGTGTATACTGTACTATACTCCAATTTACCCTAAAAGTGTACTGTTGGTAAAGGCGGGAGAGCCTTACCACGACTCGTCGTGGAACGCAAGAACGGTATCCATCCGTGTAAATGTGCTCCTCCACTGCTTCCTTTCTGATTCCTCCACTCACGCATACATCTCACCAGCAGTGGGGATTGTGAGTGGAGGGAGGAGGAGGGGTCTGGTGGAGGCCGAACTGCTTCCTCTACTGCCTGTTTAAGTAACTGAATCCTTCGAGTTTCCCCGATTGTCAATTTATTGTCTCTGTGTTGTTAATGTTGTGTTAATAACCCTTTTTTTCTTTGTGTTGTTAACCCTTTCCCCCTGTCCGAGTTGTGTCCCAAGTGGGCTGAAACAGCCGAAAGTGCGAATCTCTTGATTGAGCAACTTCTCATAACAAATTTACTTCCAAAAACGCCCTTACTTCTGGAACGTTTTTTAGATGGCAGTTTTGTGCGATTAACCTCTGAGCAAACAAAAATTGATTCTTCTACTGGTATTCGCTCAAACATCTAGGGACTACTTTTCGTAGCGGAGGTAGCTGTTTTGCACCCTACATAGTGGTACACTCTTAGGTTTACTCGGAGTATACTAGAAAGTGTGAACAACACTTCGAGGTTAGTGAACTTGTGACTTATAGAGTTACAAAGGTTTCCAGCTAAAATGTTTAGTCTACACTGAGATGTCAATTCATCAGGTACACCTGCTCACGATTCAGGAGGGAATAAGCAAAACAAGTGATCTCAGCTGCTTTGAACGTGGCGTGGTAATAAGCGCCAGACGTGGAGGTTCGAGTATCTCCGAAACCACCGTTCTCCAAGGCTTTTCACGCACAACCGTAGCAAGGGCTTATCGGTAATGGTGCAACACAAAAAAAACTTCCAGCTATCACCGATCCCGTGGACGAAAACAGCTGGTGGATCAGAGGGGTTAAAGGACAAAGGAGACTGGCGAGAATTGTGCAAGCAAACAAACGGAGTACAACCCGGCAAATTACTGCAAAATTCACCTTAGGTATGCCGATGGTCGTCTCTGAACCCACTATGTATCGGACCATGCCGGCAATGACCTATAACAGCTGACGACCATGTAGAACTCGGATGCTGTCAGCACGGAACACGAACGCGTGCCTCCAGTAGGCGCAGGAACATCGACAGTGGACAGTTGAGGACTGGAAAAATGTCGCGTGAAAGGACGAACTATAATTCCTTCTGCATCATGCGAATGGTGCAATCCGAATTTAGCCCAAGCAACTTGAGGCCAAGAAGTCATTCAGTCAAACGTCACCATTACAGGCCGGTGTCGGCGGTTACTGGTTTGGGAAATCTTTTCCTTGCACGCATTAGTCGCCCTGATGTCCCCCCCCCCAAGACATCTGACTGCTACAGCATGTCTGAACATTGCTGCTTACCAATTTCATCCCGTCATGGCTACGGTTTATCCACAAACAGATGGACACATCCAGCAGGATAGAAAACCCACTCACAACGCTGGTATTTTCACTGAATGGTTCTAGGAACATGCCAACGAGATTTGGAACGCACTATTCGCTGATCGGCAATCGAGTGGCCCGGCAAGCACCACCCGCGGCTACGCCTGATGAACTGTGGCAACGCGTGGAAGCAGCCTGGACCGACATACCCCAAGCCCACATCTAAAGCCACTTTCGTTCGATGCCGCGGCGTGTAGCGGCCGTTATTGCCAGCCATGGGGGACCACACAAACTATTGCTGTCTGCGTGTTCCGCAAGTTGCACGGGCCTGTAAGCTCAATCGTTTCATCTTTGTATCTGTTGTTATGTGTCCAGTAAATCTGGCTTTGCTATCACGTGTCCTTCTTGGTGTTGCATTTTGGGTGGTCAGCAGTGTATTTATATATCTTTGATTTGGATAATCGAGCTTCAATCGGATAATCGAAGCTCTGCTCTAGTATTGTTTTTCTGTTTCGTGAAGTCCTTGCGTTCTTATTTTGAGACGCTGGAGCTGGAGAATGCTGTTTAGTTTTCTTTTTCTTCTGAACGTTTGAAAGGTAACAATTTAAGCAAATTACACTGGGATCATATAATTCATCCACCATACTTGCTTTCCTCTAACCCGCACTCATATATGAAATGTTGAGTCAAAGGTACTTATTAGCAAACGAGGTTTCGCAGTTTATGAATAGGTAGATGGTGCCTTAAATGTTATTTAAGGTTTTTATAGTACCAAGCGTGATCGAGTAAGAGAGGGAAAAGTGCATTCAGCGTGAAGCAAATGCGTTCTCACTATCAGAAATGGTTGCACTGTAGTTGCTTGTGCTTTTTTGCATATCGTCTCGTCTATTTCAAGCTGAGAGCTTCAAACAGTAATAAAATGCAAAATCCCTTTATCGAAGCAATTTGTTCTTCTTTTTCAAGAAGAAATTCAGCTAAGAAAATGTAGAACAGATGACTACATACATCTTACTGGGAAACGCCAGGAGGTATTAAGATTCGAATCCCTACACAAATTCAAAACTCGCGATAAATTTCGTCGATTCTTTTTCTCCCCTTCCTTTACTTTTTTTTGTGTGTATGTTTTAAATCACTGCAAAGAGATAAATTTCTTGTATTAGTAATAAGCCTTGCACCTCCGAACACTGTTTGCCTTGTCTTTCTTTCGTATACTTGCAAATGCCTGCTGACTGATTCATGCAAACGACATCACTCCTGATACCAGTTTCTTATCCAAACTTCTCGATTTAAAATTGAAAAAAATAAGAAAAGAAAAAAGATTCTAGATAGCTTAATACGTTTTGGCAGTTCTTGAGTGGGCTTCCCCTCCTTTTCTTTCTTACTTCGCTTTGCACGCAGATTATGTTTAAACTTTTTCTCGTTTCAGCAGTGAAAGGAAAAGAGAAAACTCAATAGGTTTTTACTAAACTTTTCCGAGTTCATATATCACACAGCCTATATATTACCATTTAAATCATCCATTCATATTTCGTAAAAAGAAAGAAACAAATTAAAATCACCTTATGCATTATGCATGTCATCGAGAAGACGAAGAAACGGTGGTATTAAATCTTCAAAAAACGGAGCGATGCATTATGCAAAGCGCGTTTCAAACAGAAGAACAACTTCACTTTTGCAAATGTGGTTTGTCAAGTGAATAAATTCACTTAGCATTTACGTACGGGGGAGAGCGTGTTTTCGAAATATCATCTGTTTGGGCTTCGTGAAGAAACTAGTGCGACGTACCTTTAAATGTAATGTTAAATTGGATATCAGTAATTTGTATTTCTTTCCTCTCTAAGACATTCTTCCCCTCAACCATCTTATTCACAATAAAAATTTAATGCACGCTAGATATATTTCTTCATTGGGGTAAGCAATAACATATTTATTTTGTGGACGCGTGAAACTTAGGTTTCGTTTCTTTTCGAATGGCAGAACTGGATTAAAATTCACTTCACATGTCTGTAACTCGTTATTGATACAATGATGTAATAAGTTATTGAGATTATACGTTGCACAAAATGAGAAGAGAGAAGAGAATACTAAATTTTGTTAAGATTCAATTAAAAAGATAAACAAACATAAACATGGCAGAAAATGAATTTACTGTAATATTGACTCATTGCTGCTGTTACGTGTGTGCTAGTATAAAAACTGTTAGGTGATATCAATTTTGAGTACACCAAACTGTGAAAATTGAAGCGTTTTGAGCCTAGTACAAATTCATTTATTTACTGGCATAATATGCTGTACACAAATCACCAATCTTTCGCTCCCCACTGGGAGACTTTTAGAAGTCAGAGGTTAGACATTAAATAAAGAGAATTAGAACGCATAAGAAACATAATCAATTTTTTTGAAAAAAGCGTGGAAGACAGTACGAGCAGATTATGTGTTATTTACTAGGCAGTTATACGCTATGTTTTGACGTGTTTCCATCCTTCAGTAATGTATTCCAAACCATTGGTAGTTACGCATGTCAGCTTGCTGAAGAAGATATCAATCGTCTTCATGATGTGTCTCTTTAGAGTTCACATTAGGAGCAACTTTCCTAATCCTGTTCTATAGTTAGAAGAACCTGAGCAATGTGTGACTTCCCTGTCAAGCGCCGTATTCCGCATGTCCTGATTGACGCTTTTCATCATCTGTTCTTTACATTTACTTGGTTATGGATTGCTTCGTCATTCTGACATATTACTTCTCTGAAAGATGATATGGACAGAATACACAGAAATATAAAGAATGGCATAATAATATGAGTAACAAAATGACCTAGAACTCAATAAGATGCTTAGGATCCACATGTACGTGTGTCTCAAACTTAACATACGTATTGTTTGAAGAATCTGATGTGTAAGTATAACATAACCGTAGCTGTAAAATCACCGACCTCTTTTTATGTATGATATCTAACTGAAAGGACAGACAGTGCGAAGAAGAAGAAAAAGCGGCTATGTACGATATAACGTTATACCTTCACACCATAGACAAGTTTTATATCGAAATGACGAAGTTGTCCTTAGGCGCTAGATAAAAAAGTCGCATGAGAAGTGTCAACCAGGACAAGCAGAACACTAGGGAATGCATGCATTGCTCGCCCGCTCCTGTATGGAATAGGATTCGGAGAGTTAGCCCTTATACGAACTTTAAAGAGACATCCATCAGGCAGAAGATTGGAATCCTCTACAGCAAGTTGGCATGCAATGAATGATAGAAATGGTATCATCATTGTTTTTAAAACATGGTTTCAGTGGCTTGGCATCCGTGGTACTACCAGTAAAAATTCATGAAATTGCACCTTGCATTGCTAAGGTTTGCTAAGGAACGGAAACATGTCGCAACATAGCATATACAGTATATATATATATATATATATATATATATATATATATATATATATATATATATATATATATATATATATAAGCGTGGTGAGTTAGGGCCAAACCCCTCCAAAATGACTCCACAACTTAAATTTTGGCCCTCAGTCTCTGGCAGCTGGAATGTACTTTGCCAAGGCAGCGGCCAGTGCGACATGAAGGCAGAGGGTGCTAAGAATCCCCGGAGGACCGGACTAGGCTGCCATCTGATGCTGATCTTGGCTACGTATAATGGACGCTCCCTATCTTCTGATTCAAGGCTTCTTGAATTGGAAGAGGAACTACAAAGGATCAAGTGGGACATCTTCGGCCTAAGTGAGGTAAGGAGAAAAGGAGATCTCATTGAACTGAAAAGTGGACATCTCTTCTACTATCGTGGGACAGATACTGACAGAACTAGTGATGTCGGATTTATAGTAAACAAGAAACTGAAGGATAAAGTTGTAGAAGTTGAAAGTTCCTCTGACAGAGCTGCACGACTCGTTATCCAACTCTTGAGAAGATACCAGGCTCAGATTATTCAAACTTATGCACCCACCACAAGTCATCCTGAAGAAGAAATTGAAGAATTTTATGAAGAAATTCGTCATCTAAATAATAAAGGTAAGCAGCACTTGAAGATAATTATGGGAGATTTCAATGCAAAAATAGGGCAACGGCAACAGAATGAAACTTCAGTAGGTAAATTCGGTCACGGCAACAGAAACCAGCGTGGAAATACTCTCGTTGAGTTTGCAGAGGCAGAAGGTTTTTCATCTTGAACTACTTTTTCAAGAAAAAGCTACACAGGAAATAAAGATGCACCTCAGCACTAAACTCGAACGTTGCAAGCTCATAAGACAAACAAAATCTATTGACATAACCAACCTTAAAAAATACCATAATACCTTCAAGTTGGAACTGAAGAACAGATTCTCTGCTTCAGAAGGCCTAACATCGGAAGAAGTTGATATTTCTGAAGTTAACAGAAAAGTAACCAAAGCTCTTATGGAAACAGCAACACAATTAGCTGGGTCTAAGAACAAGTTGCATGTGAACAAATTATCAGGAAAAACCAAAATGTTGATGCAAAAAAGAAGAGAGATGAGGACAACTAAAGAAGATGTGACTTCCAAAGTGGAATATATAGAGCTATGCAAGACAGTACGAAAACGTATCACTGAAGACGTAAGGAAATTCAACTGTGAACTAGTGAGGAAAGCAATTGAAAACAACCAAAGCCTAAAGATAGCAAAGGGACATCTCAGTAAGGGAAGAAAACAGATTACGGCACTGAGAAAAAGAAGATGGTTCTGTAACAAGAAATAGAGGCGAAATTTTGACAAGAGTGAAAGATTTCCACTCCAAATTATATGAAAGGGATGATACATGCACTTCAGACATCATGGAAGGTACCAGTACCAGAGTTCTTCCAGTCCTCCCAGCAGAAGTTGCACATGCAATCAAGAACATGAAGCGGGGAAAAGCTCCAGGAGAAGATAGAATTACTGAAGACATCATACAAGAAGCAAGTCGAGAAATCGAAACAGTACTCGCCCAAATTTTCACTCGATGCCTTAATGAAGGGAAGATTCCTGAGGATTGGAACAACGCTACAATGATCCTGCTACATAAAAAAGGTGACATTGAGGATCTCAGGAACTACAGACCTATCAGCCTCCTATCAGTGGTTTATAAAATCTTCACTAAAGTTCTTCCACACCGTTTGAAAGTAACACTGGACATGGCTCAACCGAGAGAACAAGCTGGATTGAGGAGTGGCTACAGCACAATAGATCATATCCACGTACTGAGAGAACTAATCGAAAGAGCGAGGGAATATGAACTTCCATTGTGCATGGCTTTTATCGATTATGAAAAAGCCTTTGATTCGGGGAAACCATCAGCAGTTACAATGGCTCTGAAATCCTGCGGTATTGAAGATGCATACATTAATATTATTAATAACATCTATGAAAATGCAAGTGCAAAGATTCGGCTGTTTGAAAATACAACACACATAAAAATTGGAAAGGGGGTGAGACAAGGTGACACCATATCTCCGAAGCTCTTTAATGCGATATTGGAAAATGTCTTTCAGTCACTGAACTGGGAAAACAAAGGGATAAAGATTAATGGAGATTATCTAGCCCACCTTCGTTTTGCTGATGGCGTGGTCATTTTTGCAACTACCCCATCAGAGTTGCAGAGTATGATCCAGGAATTTTCTGGCAAGGTAAAGAAGTGGGATTAAAAATGAACTTTCAGAAGACAAAAGGGATGTTTAATGCTTTTACAAGAAATGAAGATTTATCGATTGATGGAGAAAAGCTAGAGATAACAGACACGTACGTTTATCTTGTACAGCAGATATCAAGTGAGGGTCACATTGATGAAGAAATAAATCGGCGTACAAAACTTGCCTGGAGAGCTTTTGGAAGAAACAGCATAATTTTCAAGAGCAATATTCCATTATGTCTTGAAAGAAAAGTTTTTGATCAATGCATCCTTCCAGTGCTTACGTATGGTGCAGAGACGTGTACCTTAACTAAAAGAGACATACAAAGGCAGCAGACAACTCAAAGCAGCATGGAGAGGTGTATGCTTGGTGTAACCAGGAGAGATAAGAAGAGGAACTCATGGATCCGAAAAATGACAAGAGTGGAAGACATCATGATCAGAGTTAAATCCCTGAAATGGCAATGGGTTGGACATACTGCCAGAAGGACAGACCATCGATGGACAGCCGAAATTTTAGATTGGATTCCAAGGGACAGGAAAAGACCCAGAAGAAGACCACATGGGAGATGGGTTGATGAAATTCGAAAGTATGCGGGAGTGACATGGAGGAGACTGGCACAAGACAGACCGTTGTGGAGGAAACGTTGGGAGACCTTCGTCAAGCAGTGGATTGATAATGGTTGACAATGATGATGATATATATAATTTCAAGTTTTTATATCTAATCTCTGCCTTGAGAAAGCCTCCCATTGGAGAGTGAAAGCTTGGCGATTTGTATATAGCATGCGTGTATTACACCAGTAAATAAACGAATTTATATTACGCTCCAAGCGCTTTCAACTCTTAGGGTCATGTAATCTATTAAAATTTTTAGATTAGCATCATTGAAGATAACTACAAATCAATAGGACAAAACAGTTTAATTGATGAAACTGACGTCATCGTAAACTTTGACTGAACTAATACTTCATCTTTTAGCAACACGTTCGAGTGTTTATCATTGAAACGTTCATTCGGTTCATCGTTGCACGTACTTCCACAGCACATTATAAATCTTTTTCTCTGAAGACCTTTTGACTTATAACGTTATTTTCTTTCCGCTGTAACTCAGTCCTTCCGTCAATAATTACGTTATGTGTGATAAGATAATGCAATATTAGAAGGTACCCATACACCTTACAAGAAACAAGTCAAGTAGTACTTACAAATACTTTTATTTTGCTTGCTTAGGTTGTACGCTACACTCACATATGGATTACTGGCTTACTCGATACAGTATCAGTGATTTAACATCCAAACACAATATAACAGCACGTCTATTATCAAAAACATCAACCCCCTTTAAACAACCGCTGCATTACCTTTTTATCAATCGTTCTTATCCGGTCACACATACGTCCCTCTCCCTGACCTCAAAAGTGTTGCCAACCTCATTCATGTGAGAGAGAAGATATCACGTTAAGTTTAGAAAGTGCAAAAGAGAACATACTCAAATTTACATAGGAAAAGGAAGTGAAAATGAAAATTAAAGTACAATATACGTCACACACTCATTGTGGCAGGTTATTCGGCAGGTTTCCAATTGAAAGGCTTTCCTTACTCAGTGTTGCAAGTTTTAAGACAGATGTAAAGAAATGCTTCTTTGAAAGGGCCTCATCCCTCTCCAATAAGTTATTAGGCAAAATATCAAATCTCACGTTAAAGTAATTAATAACTCCAAGTCAATGGGGCAAAATATATTAACTGATTATCGGAAACCACCTGTTAAGTAACATTTCCGAAGTCAGTTGCACGATCGACTTGTTATCCTTGAAAGTATCGTTTCATTCAATATATCAGTTTATTCGATACTGTGTCATGGAGCTTTTCATTGAAAAGAACCGTTGACACATTGCGGGCTAAAGTCTTTAAAGGACATCTTTACTGAAAGGATTCCTTGTCACATTGTATCAGATTTTTTTATATTACATCAAGGAGCTTTTCACTAAAAGGAAACTTCTTGATGCGATACAAAGACCAGTCAATACTTTTCGGCTGGTGGCATTGGTTTTTCGTGCCTTGTAAGGTGACTGACACTCATCTCACAGACTGGACAGTAACGAACCAGTCAAAAGTCGTGACAGGCATTACCGGTGTAATTTCCTTTTGGTAGCACGTACTACTGCCAACAATTTATCTCCAAACGTGAAGTAAAAAACAAGAATTGTAATGACCGAAATCTATCTTGAGAATTTCCTTCTGATCATTTCTTTGCAGATCCGTATAGATGATAATGATAGTTACGCAGAGATACCACCCAGGTTTGTTTCATTGTGATTTCAAAAGAAAAAAAGTTTTCTATTTCAACTTGTAGTTTAATGTTATGCAAGTTATTAATCAAGTTCATGGCAGACACACATGAATGTCATTTACGGCAGAGAAACGCAGTATTCTCACTGTTTCCCAATGAATCCATCACTTCAGAAAACTTGAAAATCGCATCGCACTGGAATCGAATCCGCATCTTCCGATTTCCGTTCGAATAGGATACTTGCAGATTTACGATAGTCCAGTATTTTGATCATCATCATCAAATATTGTAAACCCACTGCTGGACGCATGTCTCCTTTTCCACAATTCTCTCTCTCTCTCTCTCTCTCTCTCTCTTTCTTTCTCTCTCTCTCCGCTCCCTCCCCCACCCTCTCTCTTGAGCAATTTTCTTCCATACCACTCTGAATGGTTTTAAATTTCCTCTACTTCTCGTGCTGTCTTCTTCTTGGTCTTTTCCTGTCCCTTGGTATCCAGTATACTATTTCAATTGTTCAACAGTGATTGCTTCTCCTAGAAATGTGTCCCGCACTTTGCCACGTGAGGGCGTTTCCATTGATCATGATGTGACCTACGCCTCTCATTTTCCTGCTCAATGTGTTCCTTTTCCGATCTTTCTTTGTTACACCAAACATGCATATCTCCACGCATCTCAGCCTCCGCATATCGTTTTTATTTAAGTTCTATGTCTCTGATCCATTAGTAAAATCTGGGAGGATGTATTTTGATTAAACATTTTTATTTTAAGACATTATGGTAAATTACTCTTCAAAATTGTACTGCTTTTCGATATGCACTCCATCCAAGTTTTATACGCCTGTTAATTCCTTCATCGATTTGGCTCTTTTTTAATATGTGTTCCTCAAGGTAAATGTAGGCAGCAGTTGCTTCTAAAGTTGCCCCATCAACCTCTAAATCTTTAGTCCTTGTAAAAACATTATACATTGCCTTTGTTTTCTGAATAGTATAAACTTTTAATCCCACTTCTTTATCCTTGTCAGCAAAACCTTGGATCATCGTCTGCAGATCTTACAGGGTACTTGAAAAAAATTACTACCTTGTCTCCATTAATGTTTATTCCTTTGTCTTTTTAGTTCAATGATTGGAAGACATTCGCCTGAAGAGCTTGGGAGATATCGTTTCACCTTTTCTCACTTCCTTTCCAATTTTTATTCGTGCTGTGTAATCGAACATTCGAACCTTTGCATTTTCATTTTCATAGATGTTATTAATAATATTAACGTAGCATTTTTAGCACAGCAGGATTACATTATAACTGCTGGAATCAAAAGTCTTTTCATGAACGACAAAAACCCTACGTAGAGGAAGTTCATATTCATTCATTTATTCGCTCGCTTGTTTCTCTCGGTACATCCATATGTTCTGTGGTGTTGTAGCTACTCCGGAAACTAACTTGTTCGCTTGTCTTTTTTTTTTGTCTGGGGGTTTAACGACCACCGTGAGCAATTCAGTGGGTTATAAGCAATCGCCTGCACCTAATTTAGGGCTACTGGTTCCAGGGAAACGAGAGAGCCAGTTCCGTAAGATAAACACAGCATCCATGCCTTACCGGGATTCGAACCCGGACCAATCACGGACGAATGATCATAAGCCATCGGTTAGACCACTGCTCCACCGGGGGAGTTTCGCTTGGTTTAGTTATGCCCAGCGTTTCCTTCAAGCGATGTGACAATACCTTAATGAAGATTTTGGAAACAATTGTTAGGAGGTTGATGTGTCTGTAGATTCTGAGATCCTCCATCTCCCCTCTTTCGTGTAGCAGGATCACTCACTGTAGTATTGTTCTAGTCATCAGGAATCTTCCTTTTGTTGAAGCATCTAGTGAAAACTTGGGTAAGTATAGTTCCTTTTTCTCTATTGGCTTCCTACAGTGTACACAGTAATAACATCTTCACCTGGAGCTCTTCCTCGTTTCACGTTTTTAATTGTATAGGCAACTCCTCCCGAGATAACTGGAGACACTTCAGTGCTTGTATATTTTTTTTTATTCTGATAATATATGTATCATCCCTTGCAAGTAAGTTTTATGTAGAACTCAGAAACCCCCACCCCCTCAAAATTTCACTTAAATTTCTTGGAACAGAACCATCTTCTTTTCTGAGTGCCATAAACAGTTTTTTTCCACTACTGAAATTACCCTTTGAAGATTTTGTTGTTCTCAATTCCTTTTGTCACTATTTCGCCATTCAAATTCCTTATATCTTCTCTCGGCGATACTTTTTCGCACCGTCTTTCACAGTTCTATATAGTATTTCACATTGGAAGTCAGACTTTATTTATCTTAATTTCTCTTACTCTTTACATCAGCGTTTTTACTTATTCTGGTATTTTGTTCCAGTAGTTTTTGTTCTTAGTACCACCTATTCTTGTCGCTGTTTCCGTAAAGGTCTTGGTAATTTTTTCTGTTACTTCTAAGATATTTACGTTTGTTGTTAGACCTTCTAGTACAGAGAACGGTTTCTTGGTTAAAATGTGAAAGTTTCACAATATTTTGTACGATTTTTCACATCAAACCTTTTCGTTTGCTTTATGAGTTCGCGTCGTTCAAGTTTTGTGATAAAATGAATCATACGTGAATCATGCGTCTTAACAATTTATGTTCACTTACTGTGTGTTGAACCTGTTAAGCATATTGCAGTTTTCGATGACAAATTTCTTGTTACACATAACAAATTCATTTTTATTTGGCACTTTATTTGGTTGCCTGTATGTTAATTTTCTATGTGGCTTTTTTTTAAAACGCAGTTCATGATGAAAAACCTTTCCACCCATGCAAACTCTACAAGAATATTTTCCACGCTCTTTACTGCTTTCGCGACCAAATTTACCTACCGAAGTTTCATTCTGTAGCCTATTTTCGTTTTGAAATCATCGGATATGACTTTCAAGTGCTTCTTACCCTTACTATTTAGATGTCGAATTTCCTCATAAAACTTTCGGATTTCTTCATCAAGATGATTTGCGGTAGGCGCGTAAGCTTTAATGATCTGAAGCTGGTAATTCTTTGAGCGTTGGATAAAAAGTCATGCAGGTCTGTCTAAGGAATATTTGACATCTAGAGCATTGTTCCTTCAGTTTTTGTTAGTTATAAGTCCAACAGAAGTAGCTAAGACACTCTCTGTTCCACAGTAGTAAACGAGACTGTCCATGCAGATTGGTGAGTACGGGATAGTACTTGTTCTAATTCCAGTGAAAAGTTTAAACTGCTATTGGTCGCTCTCGTCTGAGCCTCTTCAGGGAGAACAGGATGAACCACGAGAATGCGGGCTGGGCATTTGTTTAAAAGAAGCTACAGGTTGCCCAACGATGGACCTATAGAAAGGAAATTGGAAGATGTGGGTTCCAGGATGATGCAATATTCAAATACTCTGAGGAGATGGTTACATTGGAAACACCACAATTACTGTGCGTGAGTGCCGAAAATGGCACTCATAGTTTCTTTTAGGTAGGATGTGATACTTGAAGTGCCTAGTGACTGATATAATGTATATCTACATACACAGAAGAGCCAAAACATTATGATCACCTGCCAAATATGATGTTGGTCTTCCACGTGCCGCCGAAACAGCTCTTACATGACGACATATGGATGCCACAAGATTTCTAAAGGTGTCTTGTGATGTCTGGTATCAACATGTTACCGACAGATCCTTTAACTCTTGTAAGTTATGGGTTTGAGCCACTGCAGATCGGATTTGTTGTTACGACACAAACAACAGATGCTCGATTGGAAAGATGCCTGGGGAATTTGGAGGCCAGGTCAATCAATGCCTGGAAATGTTTTTTATGTTCCACGAACAGTTCTCGAACAATCCGGGCAGTGTGGCGTGAGGCATTATCCTTCTAAAAGAAGACACTACTAGAAGGGAATACCGTTGACATAAACGAATGTACTTGGTCTGCAATGATGTTTAGGTAGCTGGTAGACGTCATAGTTTCCTCCACAAGAATGACTAGATCCAGGGTTTTCTAGGATAACGTTGCCCAAAGCATTACACTTCCGCCACGGGTTGTTTTCGTCCCACGGTGTATCCTGGTGCAAACACTTCCCCAGGTAAACGACACACACGTACCCGGCCGTCCACATGGTGAATCAGGAAATGAGATTCATCGGACCAGATGATTTTCTTTCGATCATTCAAGTAGAGTTCTGATGTTCGCGTGCCCATTCTAGGAGCTTTGGACGATGAACCGAGGTTAACGTGGGCACTCGGAGCGGCCTGTGGCTACACAGCCACATTTTCTGCAGGGTTCGATGTACTGCGTGCTGCGATACATTACTCCAGGCACCAGCATTCAATTTATCTGAGAGTTGCTCTACAGTATCCCTTATGGGATAGTCTTCTCTCACCTCCAGCATCGATGAGCCGTGGTCGGCCCACACATTCCCAGAGGTTCGTTGATCTTTCCCCTTCTCGGCGCACTTTTTGCAAGTACTAAACACAGATGACCGTGGGCACCCTACAAGGCTTGCTGTTTTGGAAATGCTCGGACTCAGTCCTGTGGCCACTACAGTTTAGTTTTGGTTAAACTCGCTTAGGCCCGCTGCCTTTCTCATCTGGGGAACAAGGATAACATTGATTAACATAACTCAGTATGGGGCTTTATTTATACCGTTTCATGAACTTTACACGCGCCGTTGTTTACCTGCAGTGGTTTCGATTTGAATTAATACGCGCTGGTCATAATGTTTTGGCTATTCGATGCACACTGGTTTCCATAAATTATGGAAAAATCAGAAAAATCGCGATAACGCACAAAATTAATGGTGAAAAGTTACGAAATTTGGTAAGAACCTGTATCATATCGTACTTTAGCGAAAGACCCTAAAACATTTCGTAAAAACGCTTAATTCCAAGAAAAACGACTTCATACCCAACCAGGAGAAACCAAAGCTGTCAAAACGAAATAGCCGAAGTACCTGAATAAGGAACGCGGTCACCCCTCGCAGAAATACAGGCTTCACAGCAATGTTTCATGCTGTTCATTAGGGTGTCTAGTAGCTCAGTAGGTAGCAACGACCATTGTTAGGGGAAATCTTGTCTAAGCACCTCCAGGAGTTGCGAAGGGGTGTTGAGGGTAGTAACAAGTCTCCCTAGAGCATTTCAGACATATATTTTAAGTCTCTCTAGAGCTTTTCAGACATTAAATTCGTGAGACCTGGCAGAAAAATCCATACAGACAATGGTCTTCTCTTGAAGATATTGTTCTACCAGTTTCGCTCGGTGGGGACGAACGTTATCGTCTTCTAGAAGAAATGTATCTCGTATGGCACATCAACATATGGGCGAACATAGGAGTCCAGAACATCTTTCTTCTAGCGTTGAGCATTCATGCTTCCTCTTGGAGGCACACAAAGATCTGACGAGATGCCTCCCAAAACTAGTAAGCTACCACTACCATAAGTGGCCCTTTCACGGGCCATAGAGGGACGATGGGTGTCCCTGGTTTTCTCCAGATCAGAGCACATCTGGAATCGCCCTGCAAAGCAAATCTTGACTCATCTCTGAAGTGCACGTACCACCACTGCGGTTCAATCTAATTGACGTGAAGTCCTTCCCAACTCAAACGTTGCCCCATCTGATGGAAGTTAAGGGGAACGTAGAGTGCTGATCGCTTGGCGTAAAGACCTCCTTTGTGAAGCACTCTTCGCACTGTGCAAGGAGATATCATCGTTCCTGTAGCTGCATCAAGGGCAGATCAGAGCTGCTTCGAGGTATACGTCCTGCTCCTGCGCGTAGTTAATCGGAGATATCGGTCATCCACCGATGTTGTAGTCCTAAGCCTTCCTTTTCTGTACCTTCATGAAGCTGATTGTATATGTTTAAATTGGTTACTTAGTCTGTGGACCACAGAAAAACTCACATGCAGCAAGCTTGCAATTTTTACTTGATTTGCCTATCTCTAGTCTTTCGATCGCTCTCCGCCTCAGTGCACCTGCTAAATGATGTCTCGTAACCATTACAACAAATCTGCTATTTCAAAATCATATCTTTACACTCTGGAAACGATGTGACTTACACCTCCGCAACAACCCCTTTTATGCGGCGGCTCATTTGCATAAACCGATGCCACGGCCTTCCTTTGCATACGATACCTGACTTTGCATTACCCTTCACGTCATATACCCAAGTTTCGTGCATATCTAACACTTCTTTCACAAATAATGACGAATTTTTTGTTTTTCCTTCTTAATTTATGGAAACCAGTGTAGGGTACTAATATATTTGTAACTCATTTTACTGCACTTATTTGCCTGGGAGAAGTAACCCAAATGTGGTGACGTAGAGAGATTTAGGAATAAATAGACGATAAAATTGCCAGTGGTGAAAGAAAAATCAGTGGTAATGTTGAATTCCAAAAAAAAAAAAAAAAAAAGTAAAGGGAGAAACTCAGAACTTGGGTAATAGGACGCCATTGTGGATTGAAAGGAAAGGAGGGAGAAACTCAGAACTTGGGTAATAGGACGCCATTGTGGATTGAAAGGAAAGGAGGAAGAAACTGCGGCCATCTTTGTGACAAGGTCACAAGAATCAGGGGGAGGTTGGGAGTTTCTAAGAATTTGTAATTCACAGATGCCATAGCAACAGCAGTGGGACCAGAATGCAAGCCTGTGATTTGGTTGTGCGCTGCCCAGGGGAGTCAGAATGATCAGGGGGTTAGCTTTTGATGGGAAAAGAGGTCAGGGTTTCGTCTTAGGATGAACCAATAGACCTAAAGGTTTGGGCGCTCAGCTGCGGTTGGGGCGCCAGCAAATTTTCTCACTAGCCGAGGTTAATGATTAAACTTGATTATTATCCGCACTGGGCTGAGGTCTAGGCATTTTGGATGAGTTAGTGAGCTGATAAGGAGTAGTCTCCCCCTGTATTATTCAGCAATATTGTCACTATCATGTGCGGTGTCAACTAAGTACATTTAGATGCTCAGCTGTTGAAAAAAGACTGTAACATAATGATTTTTGATACCATGACTGAGGACTGTGTGAATATCTATACGAAACTCTCACTACTGTGGACGACCTGGATTTTTGAAAAGGAACTGTGCAGGTAAAATACCTTAACGAAGCAAGCCTCAATTTTAATGAGATTCTCCATCATCATTGTAAATATTGCAGTTACCGTAACGAAATGTACACTGAAGAGCAATTGAATTAGAGACAGCTGGAGTTATGCAAATGTGGCGCTGTGGGCGGCCCTGGAAACGGAAACGACATGACGTATGCAGCGATCCAACAATATAAGGAGTGATGCGACGGGAATCAGTAAGAGTCAGACGCAGTATGGGTAAGACGAAGAATCTAAGCGCATTTGATCGTGGGAAAATTATCGGGGCCCTACGAATGGGTCACTCCATCTCGGAAGTCGTGCAGACACTGGGATTTTCACGAGCAACTGCATCACGGGTGCACCGTGAGTACATCGAATCCGGTAAAACCATCCCTACAAGGGTCAACTGCTGTGGACAACAGAGTGTGAATGGGCCGGGTCATTGTCGGCTAGCTCGCATTGTAACAGCGGATAGACGGGCCACAGTGCAAGATATTACTCGGCAATTTAACGCTGGTGCACAAAAACGTGTAAGCAGCCACACCATCCAGAACCATCTCCTCGCTATGGGGTACGGAAGCCATCGTCCCACGAGGGTACCGCTGCTGATCACACATCACAGAGTGTGAAGATTAGCATGGGCGCGGGAACATCGCCACTGGACCCTAGACATGTGGAAAAATGTTGCCTGGAGTGATGAGTCAAGATTCACGTTGGTACATGCGGATGGCAGGATACGAGTACGGCGCAAACCACATGAAGCGATGGATCCTTCTTGCCAGCAGGGTACTCTTCAAGCTGGTGGGGTGGCATTCTCGTCTGGGGACTGTTTACGTGGACTGAAATGGGACCCCTGGTATATGTGACATCGGCCCTCACAGGTCAACGTTACCAGGATATCCTGGACGACCATTTGCTCCCGTTTGTACGTCTTCAATATCCCACTGGGGACCTCATCCTACAACAAGACAATGCACCGTGCAATCGCTCCCGAATTGTATCCGAATGGTTGGATGAACTCTCAACCGACGTGACCTCACTTCCTTGGCGAGCTAGGTCACTTGACCTCAATCCCATCGAGCACATCTGGGATCCCATCGAGAGAGATGTTCGAGGCTCTGACCCCTCCATCAAATCTTCGGGAACTGTGGGAGCTTGTTCAGGGGTCGTGGATCCGTATGGCTTCCCAACGTTCCCGGTGTCTTGTCGAGTCCATGCCGAGACGAATCGCCGCCGTCATCAGGGCGAAAGGTGGTGCTACACGTTACTAGACATGTATCTCGAATTCAATTGCTCTTCAGTGTATATAGATTAAAGATGTTATGTCTCTGAAGATGTCAACTCTGTGTGTTACCAATGCGTGATCCTTCGCTACGCCTCTGAGATGAGTGGAAAATGAATACGGTTTTCCAGGCCTTACAATCAAATTCTGGACTGGTGGCAGCGAGCAAAAGGTGAAATACACTCAGGTAAAAATTCTACCAAAGTGATTATAAGATGATGTGTAAGAATACTTAACATCAGCAAATCTCACTAGTGTTTTAAATAAATACTTCAACAAAAGAACCCTCAAAAAATAACAGGTGGTACGACAAAAATTTAACACCCTATTTCAAGAAAGGCTGAAGACATGTGTAATCTAGTCAGAAATTTAATTCGTGGTGGAATTCATATGAACGAGAGAGAAAGGTGATTTTGCTAAGAGCATTTATTTAACGAAGGCCCATTCCATCGATAATTCTCTTTTGCTAAACATTTCACTTAATGTAAGAGCTATTTCATTAAAAGTCTAATAGGAAAGGTGCTATCTCATTGAAAGGATCGCTTTAGAGAAATGTCGTATCATAAAATTCTCACTGAATTTAAAGCTTATTTCCGGATTTGTCCTCTTAACGGAAGGGTCATTTCATTAGTCAGTTCACGCAAGCGGAGAGCAATTTGGTCTAACATGAAGTTTCTTGTCCTCCATCGAAACACTAAACAAGTAGGCTTTCCATTAGATATTTCATTTCTTCAAAAAGATTGCTTTTCGTGCAAATCTGGTTAACGGATATAAAGCAGCATTTTCTCCCTAAAGGAGTATTTTTCGAACAAACGCATTTACTGAAAACAAGTTTTGGTTCTTTTTTTTTTTTTGATTGGAGGTTTAACGACTACCGTGAGAAACTCAATGGGCTATAAGAAGTCGCCCGTCCCTAATTTAGGGTCACTGGTTCCAGGGAAGGGAGAGAGCCAGTGCCGTAAGACAAACACAACAACCATGCCTCACCGGGATTGGAACCCGGACCTCTTTCGGACGAATGATCAGAGGCCATCGCTTAGACTACTGCGCCACCGGGGCGGCAGTTTTGGTTCTGACAAAATGCCTTAAATTAAAGGCATTAACTAAACAATGTTATTATTTCTTGAAGGATATTTTATTGAATTTCATAAATGATTACATGATAAGTATTTCTACCAGAGTAATAAAACTTTTGCACGCGAGGCATGAAAGTAAATATATAAATGTTCGCTCGAAAGATACTTCTCTGAGCAATAAATATACACTGAGGTGCCACAAAAACTGAGAAGGGTGCTACCATTTCCAATACCTGCCAACACACCCATGCGGTAAACGTATTGTCCATAAACGACGTACACTAAATTGACAAAAGTCACCGGACACCTAGAAGAGAAACACAACATAGCATTTATTGACATACATTAGTACGGTGTCGGTCCACCTTTGGCTTTAATGCATGCACTGACCCTTCGAGACATGCTTTCGACAAGGTTTTGGAACACAGCGATATGTATGCGCTCCCATACAGTCCATAATGCACCCGCTAACTGTTGCTTAGTAGTAGACCTTGGTTCCAAACTTCTTATGCGGCGCTCTAATTCATATCATATGTACTCTATGGGATTAAGATCAGGGCTATGTGCTGGCCATTCCACACACGATACAGAATTATCGTCAAACCACGCCATAACACTCCTTGCTTTGTAGCTCGGTGCATTATCCTGCTGGCACTAACAAGGCCGGGTTCCATAGTATTGCCACAGAGTTGGTAAGGTATAATTGTCCAGAATATCGAGGTAGACATGCTGGTTAACAGGTTTGACCAGGATAACCATAGGGCCGGTACCATGCCACCAAAAATACCCCCACACGAGTACACTGCCAGCTCCAAACTTGACCGTAGGAACAGTACACTGTGGTAAATAGCGTTCCCCCGGCGGCCGCGATACCCACACACGGCCATTAGACTGATGGATCGTGTATCTCGAGACGTCAGTCCATAGGACCCGTTTCCATTAATCTAGGGTCCCCGATAGATGTTCTTTGCACCATGCTGAACGACGAGTAGCATTCCGAGTGGAGATGAAAGGCTTATGAGCAGCCGCACGACCACGGTAACCCATGGAATGAAGTTCTCTGCGAATGGTACATGTACATACCGAGGTTCCAGCATTTTTACTCACTTGTACACTGAGGTCTTGTGCAGTACTTCGTCGATTAGTTGTAACGACTCTCCTGAAGCTTCGACGTCCTCTATCACTGATTTTCTTTGGTCTTTCGGTACGTTTTCCTGCTTTAGGCACGTCATGTGTATTCCACTTATTAAGTACATCAAAAACAGTTGACTTGGGTATGTTTAAACGCCTCTCGGTTTCTCTTATGGACAACCCACTAATACACTGAGTGGTCAATTTATTATGACCACCCCCTCAATACTTCGTTGGGCCACCTTTTACCTTTAATACTGCGTCGATTCTTCGTGGCATGGACTCCACAAGATGTTGATACGTGGTTTGAGGAATCTGAGACCATGCTTGATGAATAGCACTTTCCAGGAGTGTGAGATTGAAGGGTTGTGGATCCAGCTGTCTGATAGCTCGTTCAACTTTATCTCACAAATTCTCAAAGGGGTTGAGATCTGGAGATTGTGGGAGCCACCTAAGCAAAGTGAACTCCCCGGCATGTTCCTGAAACCAATCCTATACAATACGAGCACTATGGCAGGACGCACTGTTTTGTTGAAAGTAGCCATCGCCATTGCGATAAACCATCCACATGACAGGATGCACTTGGTCCGCAACGATGTTTAGATGTGATGTGCCAGTCAGGCGTTGATCAACGCGAATTAAAGGGTCCAAATCATGCTGGGAAAACATTCCCCAAACCATAACGTTGCCTCCACCAGCTTGAAGGGTTGTAGCAATGCATTGGGGGTCCATGCGGCTTCCGCCAAATAGTGCTGCTTCCGCCAAATTCTCACTCGGCCATGGGATGGTGCAACTGAAAACGTGATTCATCGGACTACATAATTTGTTTCCAATTATCGACTGGCCAATCCTTGTGCTCCTGTGGGAACTGCAGACGTTTTCTCTTGTTAACTGCAGACAGCAAAGGTGTTCGAACAGGCCTTCAGCTGCCATATCCCATCCGATGCAGTGTACGGCGAACAGTGCGTGCAGAGATCATTTGAGGGGATCCTTGATTAAGATGGTCTGTAATTTTCTGCACTGTTGCCCTTCGGTTGTCTGTTACCAGTCTGGACACTCTCCGTTCCGCCCGAGCAGTCACTAGTCGATGACGACCACACGTTGCACGTAAAGACCTAGTTTTTTGGCTGACAGTCCAGTCTTTAAACACTTTAACAACAGCTGCTCTGGAACATTTCACGAATGCGGCTGTTTCGATGGCACTCACTCCATGGCTCCTAGCTCCTACAATCATCCCACGTTGAAAGTCCGTCAAATCGCATTTTTTACCCATCTCGTCACCCACAAATCCCTTTTACTACTGTCGCAAGCACTAAGCTTTCCCTTTTTACACTAGCCTCGCCCTCTGGCGGCAACAGCGTGCAGCCATGGCTCATTTGCTTAAAACTGTCAGGTGGTCATAATAAAGTGGCCACTCAGTGTATAACACCCAACAGTCTTTCCTTTCTTAAAGTCAGATCTCTCCTCGCCGCGGCATTTTCACTCAACCTTACAGTGCGATATGATCCCGGCCAGTGCAGGCTTGTTTTTATACCGTTTGCAGCTGTACTGCGCATCTTAACAACGTAGCGGATACGTTCATTTGCTTTTGAAGGGGTGTGCGGTGACATTTGTCAGTATAGTGTATATAGAAAGGCAAATATCTCCGCAAGTTTAAGTAGTAGCATTTGCAGTTCAGATGGCAATTTATGAGGATTTAAGCGATTTTGAACGTGGTATGATAGTCGGCGCCCGGGAGATGGGTCACTCCATCTCAGAAATTACCACGAAATTTGGATTTACACGGTGAACAATTTCAAGGGTGTACCTTAACTACACAAACCCAGGGGGGAAGTGCAGATTGCGAGAAGAAAAGGCCTGGACGATCGTAGACAGCTGTGTCTGACACGCATCGTAACATTCGCCCGGCGTGCAACATTGCCGTAAATCACAGTACACTTCAATGCTAGGGCCAATAGCATCAACGTTCGGATAGTGCAAAGTTGCATCTGTTCTATATGGGGTTTCGGAGCCGACGACCTAATCGGGTGTCATTGCTGACCCAAAGATACTAGACTGTGCGCCAAGCCCACCTGGGGTCGGCGCACAATTAAAACGTTGGTTTGAAAAAAAATTACACGTATTATTTCACGAAAAGATTTGATAATAATTAATTCAATAATAAATAGGAAAACATTTTATTAAATGTTGCATATTTTAATAATTTTGGAGGTTAGTTCACATAAATGCATAAAACCTGCATATTATCTGTAAAAATGCGTATTTCAAGAAAAAATATTTCATACTTTATTTGACCGTTTAAAATAGACTTACGTAAAATGTTTGCTTTTAAAGTGGACGTCAAGTAATTTTGCTTCCTATACATCCAATGGAAAAACTTTTGTACACATTTCCTTTGCAATTAGTGTGTTCCCAAGGATGACAATTTGAACATCGATTAAAATAACTTCATATTATAACTTGGAATACTTAATATTTTCTAAAACATAACCATAATTATATTAAAAATCAATAACTTTTCCATTGGTGGTGTTGAAACCAGAAAAAAAGATGGCGCGACCTGTAATTTGATGACGTCAGTAGACAAACAAATGTTGGATTGCATAATTACGGTCATGTTTTAGAAAATATTAAGTATTCCAAGTTATAAAATGAAGATATTTTAATCGATGTTCAAATTTTCATCCTTGGGAACGCATTAATTGTCAAGAAAATGTGCACAGAAGTTTTTACATTGGAAGTATAGGAAGCAAAATTACTTGACGTCCACCTTAAAAATGACAGGCTTTGACTCCCGAGACCCGGAAAAGGACGCAATAGCCCATACTCAAACACCTAAGCTCGGAGGTAGATCAAAAGATCTGAAGTCTACTGAAACTAAGCGAATAAAAAACAAGAAAGATGACACCGAAATTTTGGTTGTAATGAACACGTTTTTGAATTCTTTCTGACGCGAATAAAATTTATCAAAGTTATTCAAGTCAATGGAACCGGTTAAAAAGAAGTCAACCGGATTTCTACAATCGATAAAACGTTCAAAAATAGAAACACCTACTAATTTCTACCAGAGAAGAAATATTGAAGGAAACATGATATAATAACTCTACACCTTCTTTATTTTGCGAAATGGAAAAGTTGAAAATAGGCAAAAAGTATTCTTCACGGCAAAAGCTATGCTAAGGAAAAAATGTCTTTTCAAATACGTTTCCCAGAAGCAGAGATAGAGAGAAAATGTTTTCGACCTTTACGCTCCTAGCTTTAAAGCTGTGCACTATTTAAAGAAGATAATGTTCCCTATCTTTATTGTAGCGAATGACATACAGTAAAAAAGAAAAAAAATCAATAGGGTTTTTAGAAAAGTAGATACAACGACAAACATCACAAAAATATATAACCTAGCGACAGAACTACAAAATTCCTTAAATACAAATCTAAAGTGTTACGCAAAGTAAATGGTATCCGGTGTTAAAAGAATTTTTTAAATTGCACATTTAGAAGCAGAGATATTAAGAAAAACAGATAATAAATTTGCGCCTCTAGTGGCGAAATTATGCGTTATTTTGTGAAGGAAATAAACATAAAAAAATTTCATATATTTTAGTATCTGAGTATCTGACCAGCAAAGAAATTTTCTCAGTCGGGTTTTTAGTACCGCATGTATTGCTGTAAACGGAAACGTGAACTTGCGCCTTCTAGTAGTACATTGGTGCGTTGAGAAAATTTTGAAAGCATTGGAACGCTACCCCCCCCCCCCCCCAAACAAAAATAAATGTTTAGAATGGGACTATTGGAGGCAGAGATATCGACAAAAATAAGATATACATTTACGCCCCTGGCGGAAAAACTATGCTCTATTTTGAGCAGAAGGTGTTCTCAAATGTTTTCCAAGATGAACAGTATCCGTCCACTAAAGAATTTTTCGATAAAGTTTTTAGAACCTCAGATTTTGCTGCAAATGAATCAGAAGCAGAAATAAACACTTACACCCCCTGGTGGACAAACCATTCTTTACAAAAAATTACAAACTATATGCAAAACATTTCCCATCAAAAGCTGTATCCAGAGGCGGATTTACCACTAGGCCAACTAGGCCGCGGCCTAGCCGCCCCAGGTTCTAGAGGGCCCCAGGTGCAGAATTCAGAAAAACGGAGAGCATGGAACAGAAAAACTTAGAAAAGGGAGGTACCGTTATTTTAATTTACTTGAATAAAATGAAGTAGTGGTAATTTTTTATTTTATCTTGAATGATAACTAAAGAAATAAGAACGTAATAATGGCTCTATTGTGAACACGCCCGTGTGTTGTTTCTGGATAAGCGTGAACCTCTTTGACTATGTTTACAAATATATTTTTATTACCTTTAATTTAATAAGAAGTTAAATCAAAATAATTTTTATTTAAATAATACTTATATAACAATAAAATTATACTAACAATTATTATATTCTTAACTTAAAGATAAGTTTATTAGAAATTCTTATAGGAGCAAATTCAAATATGGGTGGCCGGAGGGGGGGCGCATAGAAAATTTGGCCTACGGCCCCAAAAGCCTTAAATCCGGCACTGGCTGTATCCAATGCAGAAATAATTTTTCAAATCGGGCTTTTAGTAGTTTAGTAGAAGATATATGAGGGAAAACACAATTTGCATTTACGGCCCCTAGCGGAAAATCTATGAATTACTCGAAAAGCAAAACTATATCTAAAATAGTTTTAGTTATAAATGACATCCACAGGAAAAAGCATTTTTTTCAATCGGATATTTTGAAGCAAAGATATGGAATAAAATGTATTTTGAATTCTATGTCATCTGCATTCACGCCCTCTAGCGGCAAGGGTGTGTATCGGAAAAGGCCGGAATGCAAGGATCACCTTTCTTATATTTTAAGCTTCCCGATGCATAAAGAATTTTTCAAATTGGACTAATAGTTGCAGAGATATGGTGTCCAAAGACGGACAAAGTTATAACATAAGCGCGATCTTTTTTTCTCTCAAAAGACGTACTAATAATAAATTACCCTCCTACGCACGTTGCAGCACGAAACGCGGCATCAAAATTGTTCTCTATCAGTCTCTCCAATGCAAGGGCTGGCGAGCTTTAATGTTTGACCCCTCCCCCTCCCCCGGCTGAAAAGGTCCTTCCAATTTCCCCAAAAACTAAAGTGAAATCCGCACAGGCAGGCCGCCCCGCTGGCGCAGTGGTCTATATCTGTGGCTTCTGACCATTCGCCCTAGCTGGGTCCGGGTTTGAATCCCGGTGACGCATGGATGCTTGTGTTTGTCTTTCGGCACTGGCTCTCAATGTGTTACTTGTCCAACAGTGAATCTCTGTGTACATTGGTCATTTAGCATACTGTAAAAACTATGTTTCATGTGTACTGGTTCACAATGTGTTACTTGATCAACACTGGCTATATTGTGTGTAAATTGATCATTTGGCATGCTGTAAACCATGTATGATATGTACTTGTTAATGTGAAACATCTGTATCCTGTCTATGTCTGCCTGTTTGTCATGTCTCTGTACCACCAGGTCTAATAAATCATTTTTTAAACCTCCAATCAAAAACAAAAATCAGCATAGAAGCAGTATGTGTGCACAGAAACAGCATGCGATATTTAGTTTCGTGAACTGGATTTCAAACCTAATGATTTCGTCATATCAAATATTAAAAATTTGCATAACAGCACTCTGGGTACGTGAGTTATGTTTGATCTGTAAATAATTCAGTGTTTTGGAAAACGCAGTTTCGATTGTGAGAGTCATCGACTAAAATGTCTAAAATCAAAATGTACCAGATGAATAAGCTGTAAGGGAAAACTACCTTGATATTATGTACAAGGAGGTTCTTAATAAAATTTGACAAAGACATCGGACGCAACTGCATTTGGATATTAGTCGATGGAACGAAAGACAAATGTGGTGTTTATATTGTTCACTTAATTTCTGGAACACTAGATACCAGAAAACCATCTTCTCCGGATCTGCTGGTCTGCGAAAGTCTTGAAACGATTAATTGTTCGACAACAACTAGATTTATAAATGATTCCTTACGGCTTTTATGAATAGAATGTGATTCATCTTACGAAAATATTTTACCTTTTTTTATCACTGATTTTGCTATTTATATGGTTTTTAGAATGACGTCTGCTTTAAAAGGATTTTATCCTTGCAGGTAATTTGCGAAGTACATGCTTTGCATCGAGTTGCAGAACAGATTCTGAAAATTTTCACTCAAGTTAACAAATTTATCTCGTCTGTGAAAAAGATTTTCTTAAAAGGTCCAATGAGGATCAAAATTTATGTATGCCTAATTCTTCTCCCATGACAACCCCATTTGACTAGGTGCAGAACACAGATAAATGCAGCTTTGTTTTATGAACAAAATTTCAAATCAGTAAATAATCTTATAAACTCGTTAGACAGTGCAGAAGCCTGTGCCATATTTTCTGTTAAGGAGATGCCTTCTGACAAATGGCTTCAAAAAATCTGTCAATCATCAAGACGTGCTTTTCTTTTCCACCAGCGAGCATTAATGCCGGAATCTCGCCGCATTTTATTAAATGACTAGCAGTCATGCCCGTTATCCGAACGGTGAATCTATAAAATCATTTTTTGAACATAAATATAAAGAAAGGGAAAAGTAATTAAGGGAAAGAAAAGTAATTTAAGATCCTTAACTGTTTTAAGATTTAAAACAGGGTTGTGACGTCAATGCATACGCTTTGACGTAAATGGCAGTAGTGCTCTTTAATTTTAAATCAAAATTTCAGAAAATTTTTACATCGTTTCAATATTCTCCGAACGGTGAATCTATAAAATCATTTTTTGGACATAAAATTAAAGAAAGGGAAAAGTAATTAAGGGAAAGAAAAGTAATTTAAGATCCTTAACTGTTTTAAGATTTAAAACAGGGTTGTGACGTCAATGCATACGCTTTGACGTAAATGGCAGTAGTGCCCTTTAATTTTAAATCAAAATTTCAGAAATTTTTTACATCGTTTCAACTTTTCTCCGAAAGGTGAATCTATAAATACATTTTTTGGACATAAAATTAAAGAAAGGGAAAAGTAATTAAGGGAAAGAAAAGTAATTTAAGATCCTTAACTGTTTTAAGATTTAAAACAGGGTTGTGACGTCAATGCATACGCTTTGACGTAAATGGCAGTAGTGCCCTTTAATTTTAAATCAAAATTTCAGAAAATTTTTACGTCGTTTCAACTTTCTCCGAAAGGTGAATCTATAAATACATTTTTTGGACATAAAATTAAAGAAAGGGAAAAGTAATTAAGGGAAAGAAAAGTAATTTAAGATCCTTAACTGTTTTAAGATTTAAAACAGGGTTGTGACGTCAATGCATACGCTTTGACGTAAATGGCAGTAGTGCCCTTTAATTTTAAATTAAAATTTCAGGGAATTTTTACATCGTTTCAACGTTTTTAGCATAATTATCATTAAACCTATCTACATTTTGAAGAGTAAAGCTAAGCTACCCTTCTGAATTGTTTGGCTTTCAGACTTTTCTAGGTATAGAAGTGGTAGAAAAATTAAAGCAGACATCATTTCAAAGCCGTCATTTTGATTTTAGGATTTTTCTAGGTATCTGGATCTTAAGATCTATCAGCATGCCAATTTTCAGATCTCTAGGTCATTCGCGAAAACATTCAAGCAGGCAGTATTCCAAAGCCGTCATTTCGGTTTTTTATGCTATTATTGGCATATTTTCACTGTATTCCATGTAACCACTTCCTTCAGAAAACTTGAAAATTTTTCATCGCCTTGGAGCGGGAATCGAACTCGCACCTCCCGATTTCCGGTCGAGCATTCTAGTCATTACACTACCCAGGACAAGTAAATTCCAAGCAATTCAACGTAGATATCTGAGAACCTTGAGATTTGCGCTAGTCGAAGCTATTCCTTCCTCGTCGTAGCGTCTCACGACCTTTTCTCACATGCAGAGTCGGATTTAGGTCACAAATTCCAGTGATCAAAGTACGTCATATACAATTGAGAAAAGTATTTCCCCGAAGAAATAATTCTTCATAAATACATGGCAGGCATTGTAATGCTGTTATGGGCATATTTTCACTCTATTCCATGTAACTACTTTTTTTTTTTTTTTCGGACTTTTCTGGGTATACGGACGTTAAGTCCTATCATCTTACCAATTTTCAGATCTCTAGGTCATTTCGAAATGGTCGACCAGTTGGCGGACGGAAAAACTCGCAATATCCTACTTTCCCACTTTGCTTTATACATAACCAGGTATTGATACAAGAAAAGAAATAAAGCTCAAAACGTTATTTCCATCGTCTCGATGAAATTGAAGAAAAAAATTAAAGGGAAACTGAAGGTCGTTTTAAACAAAAACTCAGGGTTCCAGGAATTGCAAAAAGTGAACGATTTTATCAGCGGGGACGGTTTTTATTATCAGTTCCAGCAATGAAAGATAAACACTATAAATGTTGTCCAATAACGTCTGTAGACGCAGAGAGAACATTTTCTACAAAGAAATGGTTTTAAATGACAACCAAACAAAATCTAACTGTTGAATACTTAGAAAAACATGTGGACTGTTGCAACAAAAACTATGGTATATGAAAACGTATCATTTAAAGAGAACTATATATTGATTATATCAGTTATTACTTATTATTAGTTATTATATTTAAGTATAGTGTATTAATTTCTGTGTGGTTCATCAATTCATATTGGTAAAGCCGTTTCTGGGTCCACTGCATTTATTTGAAGATAAATAAAAAAAAATTATAAAGGCATGTTTTACATTTTAAGTGTATAATTTGCTCTTTTGTAAGGCATATATAATCCGACTTCTAGTGATAAACACTTTTGTTCAAAAGGCATTTAGCTGATTAATGAACGCGTATGTGCAAAGAGCATTTAAATGAGTAAAATAATACTTCTGCACGAAAGGAATTTCAATGAGGCAAAACGAGTTTTGTTAACGTGAATCTCATTTGATGTACCAATGAGAATATTTCCCCGAAAGATATTGCCGTCCCGGTTACCGAGTGCTGTCGCCTAATCGTCCGGATTTGAGTTCCGAAAGAAGCATGAGATGTTTTTGTTCTACGGGGCTAGTTATGCACCTTCGATGGAACCAGTTGCCCCAAATTCTGAATGAGGGTCTTAGAAGATCCTTGCGGGAGTTAAACCTCGAAACAAAAAAAGAGCAAAAGGTATTGATTTATGTCAGGCGTAGTTTATCAAAAAACGTTGACTAGCGAATGCATTTACACGAAAGTCATTTCAATGAGCATGCCACTCCCTTGTTCGAAAGGCAAATGAGCATGAAATATATTTGCTGGAATAGTATTTCATTGCTAAACAAATGCGTCTGCTTGCTCGAAAAGGACATCACTGATAAGAGAGATTCAATGGAAAGCATTCGTTCATAAATCAGTGATTTTTTCAAAAAGCATTCCTTTAAGGTGGACGTCAAGTAATTTTGCTTTCTATACTTCCAATGGAAAAACTTCTGTACACATTTGCTTGGTGTCACGTCAATTCGTCGCGTGCGTCAATTCGTCGACAACGTCAGTTCGTCGCGCGTCAATTCGTCGCCTGCGTCAATTCGTCGACCACGCCGATTCGTCGAGCGTCAATTCGTCGCGTTTACAGATTTTGGTTACATACAAAACGAATGCAGGAAAACGTACGATTTCGAACGTCTTCCTCCCTGATCAAATTTATAAAGTTTGGACACTCAGACAGGATAGAAATATTACGCTTTTTTTTTTTGGCACTAAAAATATTAGACGGTAGACGGTTTTTGGAACGGGGCAGGGCCCGGTTGGTCAGAGCCCCCATATACAAAATTTTCGTAAAATCTACAGTTTTCAATTCAGAACCACCAAATCTGGTGGTATACTATCTCGTGGTATTCTAACTTAGACTGTAGACGGTTTTTGGAAGCGGTTGGAGCCCGGGGTTCAGAGCCCCCTCCCCCTACAAAATTGCCGTAAAATCTAGTTTTCAATTTAGAACCACCAAATTTGGTGTCATGAAACTCTAACTTAGCGGAAGACGGTTTTTGGAACGGATCGGGGCCCGGGAGGTCAGAACTCCCCCCCCCGTACAAAATTATCGTAAAATCTACAGTTTTCAATTTAGAACCACCAAATTTGGTATTCTATCTCATGGTTTTCTAACTTAGACTGTAGACGGTTTTGGGAAAGGGGTCGGAGCCCGGGGTTCAGAGCCCCCTCCCCCTACAAAATTCCGTAAAATCTAGTTTTCAATTTAGAACCACCAAATTTGATATATTATATCATGGTACTCTAACTTAGACGGTAGACGGTTTTCGGAACGGGTCGGGTCCCGGAGGGTTACAGTCCCCCCCCCTTACAAAATTTTCGTAATATCTAGAATTTTCAATTTAGAACCACCAAATTTGGTATACTATCTCCTGGTAATATAACTTAGACGGTTTTCAGAACGGGACGGGCACGGGGTCGGAGCCCACCTCATAAAAATTTCGTAAGATCTACAGTTTTCAATTTAATACCACCAAATTTGGTATACTATCTCGTGGTACTCTAACTTAAACGGTAGACGGTTTTTTGGAACGGATCAAGGCCCGGGGGATAAGTGCCCCCCACATACAAAATTCTTCTTGAGAAGTGGTCAGAAGCCAGTCCATAGATCACTCCGCCGCCGTAGCGGCACACGTTGAAATGTATTTTTCATACTGCCCCAAGCGCTCTTATGGACATACTAGATTGAACTGGACGCAAATAAATCATTAATATAATTTGTACTAGCGGGGATACCAGTTATTTGCCAGGTACATATTACTATTTGTGGAATCACCAAGTCCAAGTTCAGCGGGTGAAAGTTAATGAATAAAAAAGATATTCCTGCAATTTTCCAGTAAACTTATTTTAAATATTTTGATTTAGTTAATTTAAATTTGCGAAACAAAAAAAAAGAAAAAGGAATGGGAATACTTACCTTCTAGGAGACATCTATAGAACTGCCGTACATCTGGCGTGTGCTTCTGTGAATCCCGCAACACAGAAATGCAATGTACCTATGTGATGTCGATTGCGTACGACTTCACATTGGCATTGATCATCTTTTTCTTACCGTTTTGAATTTTGAATATCTGGAACTCTCTACTTACATTACATTATATTTCTTCCTGATAAGCTGTTCGTTGGTAGTGAAAGCTAAAGTATATTGATTTGGGTTTTTAATACACCATTAAACGCATATTTTTGCACTTTATTGTTATCTACAGTCTCTAACTTAGACCGTAGGTTGGTTAGTTGGTTGGTTGATGGTTTATGGTGCAAGGCCCTCAAAGGGGCAAAGAGCGCCTTAGAACGTAGATAGGGTATTCTTAAGAGTAAAAAACGGAACTTTTTACGAAAGTTTTGTATGGGGCTCCCTTGACCCGGGCCCCGACCCTTTCCAAAAACCGTCTACCATCTAAGTTAGATAACCATGAGATAGTATACCAAATTTGGTTGTTCTAAATTGAAAACTGTAGATTTTACGAAATTTTTATGAGGAGGGGGCTCTAACCCCCGGGTTCCAACCCCTTCCAAAAACCGTCTAGCGTCTAAGTTAGAGTTTCATGATACCAGATTTGGTGGTTCTGAATTGAAAACTGTAGTTTTTAAGAAAATGTTGTATGTGTGTGTGAGGGGAGGGGGGCTCAGACCCCCGGGCCTTGACCTGTTCCAAAAGCGGTCTACCGTCTAAATTAGAATACCATGAGATAGTATACCAAATTTGGTAGTTCTAAATTGAAAACTGTAGATTTTACGAAATTTTTATGAGGGGGGCTCTTACCCCCCGGGCTGCAACCCCTTCAAAAAATCGTCTAGCGTCTAAGTTAGAGTACCATGAGATAGTATACCAGATTTGGTGGCTCTGAATTGAAAACTGTAGTTTTTAGAAGATTTTGTATGTGGGGGGCTCTGACCCCCGGGCCTTGACCCGTTCCAAAAACGGTCTACTGTCTAAGTTAGAGTACCATGAGATAGTATACCAAATTTGGTGGTTCTAAATTGAAAACTGTAGATTTACGAAAAAAAATTTATTAGGGGAAGGGGTCTGACCCTCCGGGCTCCAACCCCTTCCAAAAACCGTTTAGTGTCTAAGTTAGAGTACCTTGAGATAGTATACCAGATTAGGTGGTTCTGAATTGAAAACTGTAGTTTTAAAGAAAATTTTGTACGTGGAGGGCTTTGACCCCCGGGCCTTGACCCGTTCCAAAAACAGTCTACTTTCTAAGTTAAAGTACCATGAGATAGTATACCAAATTTGGTGGTTCTAAATTGAAAACTGTAGATTTACGAAAAAAAATCTATTAGGGAAGGGGTCTGACCCTCCGGGCTCCGACCCCTTCCAAAAATCGTTTAGTGTCTAAGTTAGAGTACCATGAGATAGTATACCAAATTTGGTGGTTCTAAAATGAAAACTGTAGATTTTACGAATTTTTTATGAGGGTAGGGGGGCTCTTACCCCCTGGGCTCCAACCCCTTCCAAAAACCGTCTAGCGTCTAAGTTAGAGTTTCATGACACCAAATTTGATGGTTCTGAAATGAATACTAGATTTCACGAACATTTTGTATGTATGTGGGGGGTGGGGTGGGGGCTCTCACCCCCGGGCCTTAACCTGTTCCAAAAACTGACAACCGTCTAAGTTAGGGTACCATGAGATAGGATACCTAATTTGGTGGTTCTGAATTGAAAACTGTAGATTTTACGAAAATTTTGTATATGGGGGGCTCTGACCAACCGGGCCCTGATTTGTTCCAAAAACCGTCTACTGTCTAATATTTTTAGTGCCAAAGAAAAAGCGTAATATTCCTATCCTGTCTGAGTGTCGAAACTTTATAAATTTGATCAGGGAGGAAGACGTTCGAAATCGTACGTTTTCCTGCATTCGTTTTGTATGTAACCAAAATCTGTAAACGCGACGAATTGACGCTCGACGAATCGTCGTGGTCGACGAATTTACGCTCGACGAATTGTTGCAGTCGACGAATTGACGCGCGACGAATTGACGCACGCGACGAATTGTTGCAGTCGACGAATTGACGCGCGACGAATTGACGCACGCGACGAATTGACGTATAACCCATTTGCTTCCCAATTAATGCGTTCCCAAGGATGAAAATGTGAACATCGATTAAAATAGCTTCATTTTATAACTTGGAATACTTAATATTTTCTAAAACATTACCATAATTATGCAATCCATCATTTGTTTGTCTACTGACGTCACCAAAGTACAGGTTGCGCCATCTTTTTTCTGGTTTCAACACCACCAAAGAAACGTTATTGATTTTTAATGTAATTATGGTTATGTTTTAGAAAATATTAAGTATTCCAAGTTATAAAATGAAGCTAGTTTAATAGATGTTCAAATTTTCATCCTTGGGAGCACATAAATTGTGAAGAAAATGTGTACAGAAGTTTTTCCATTGGAAGTACCGGAAGCAAAATTACTTGACGTCTACCTTACGGAAGACCTACAGCTATTCAACAGATATACAGAAAATGTGTTGACGTACGTAAAAATTCATTAAGATTAGTGGTAAAATGTCTTCCATATGACCTAAGGTTTGTACCAAGGCTACAGCATCAATGACAGTGACACAACAAGGTTTCCGGTTCAATTTAGTCGCAGGCTTACATGCGGAACCGCCAGAATCTCAGCGTACAAGCCAGATACACTACTGTTTGCGAAAATTGCAACCCCATGAAGTACTACTGGTATTAGCTTGAAACTTACAGGATATGTAACAACAGGTTGGGACAACATGCAAACAATTAAAATATCAGTGAAACTGCGCATGCGGATTCGAAGCAGGGCCCTCTGAACTGGCTGGACTTGGATATAAAGAGCTCACTCAAACGAAATGTTGCAATCAGTGAAGAGCCGACATTGAATCGAAAGGGTGTTTCTTGTGTGTCACTATGCCCCGTCGTCAGAGAAGTTCGATTTATGAACATCTGGCGGACTTTGAGGAAGGAAGGATTGTTGGGATGAGACAAGCTGGATTTTCCAACCGGGAAATTGTCACTCGTACGGGACGATACGTCAGTACAGTGATGCGGACTTGGCGTCAATGCACAAATGAGGCTCGGACGCACAGAAATCCAGGAAATGAACCACAAGACTACACGGGATGTCAGACACCTCTCAGGCTTTGTCTTCCAGTACAGTTCGACGTCGTCTGTTTAGCAGAGAACTGATCGCTAGCAGCCCATTGCTGAGCATTCCTTTGACTCTCAATCAGAGACGCCCCAGACTGCAATGTGGTCTTGAACGCAGACATTGACGTGCTGATTGGCAACAGGTCGTGTTTTCTGACAAGCCACGATTCAACTTTATGCACCATGATGGTCGCATACGTGTTCGAAGATATCGTGGTGAACGGCACCTTTCAGTGTGCGTTTTGTAGCGTTATAGTTTGGGGCTTCGATTCAAGGTCTTGCCTGATACGAATTGAAAGAACCCTCAACGAATTGTGGAAATGTTTTAGAGGCAGAGGTGATACCTTTCCTTCAGAGTTGTCCTGGTGCTAAATTCCAGCAGGACAATGCTTGACCATATGAGGCCCAAAATATCCAAGACCTCTTCCATGCATGGCAGATATCGCTTCTTCCCGGGCCAGCACATTCGCCGGATATGTCCCCGATCGAAAATGTGTGTGACTAGCTGGGTAAGCGACTGGCCCCTCAAGCTCCTCCGCCACTCACCACAAATGAACTCTGGTCTCGCATAGACGCAGCCTGGCAGGCTGTTCCCCAGGACGATATCTAAATCCATTTCCATTCAATTGCACGCCGTGTAGAGGTTGTTATTGTCGCGCGTGGTGGATTCACACGGTACTGAATTTTGTAGCAAAAAATCTTACATAGCTTTACAAATGTATTCAGTTATCCCCTGTAACATGATGGATCTGTGGTATAAATTTCATTCGAATAGCACGATTCTCTTTCTTAGTGTTGCAATTTTCACAAGCAGTAATGTATGTATAGTCGTTGGGATATTCCCGCGTGTTTTGTCTGTAGGCTAGTGTTAATGATGGGTCGTAGAAAACGCTCAGGTGCCTGAGTACCATCGAGTGCTATCGGAATGCTGTAGAGTTTCCGTATCCAGTTGTGTACCACATGTTTCGCTCATTGGCCCATTTCCTACAAGGACGATACTTCGCTTCAGTAGTTGATGTAGAATCGGGCATCATAGAGTTTCTGGCTTCGAAACCTGCCGAGTGGCACGGCCGTGGGATCGTGGTTCTGGTGCAACGTTGGTAAAGGACTATAGATAATAACAGGCAGTGCTTTGCAAAGTGAGGTGAGCGTGTATGACTTTTTTGCATTATTAAACTTTTTAGCTGCAAACGGGACGAACGTTTGGCTTACTCTGGTAGTCAGAGTTACTTAAACAGCGTATCACAGTTGTTAACTTTTATCATGGTCTTAATAAAATTTCAAATAGGCATCCGGCCAGGCCAACAGTGCTATATTTTATTCTGGAATGAATAAGTTTCACCTCCAGCTGAATTTTAACCGTAAATGCATCGACAGAGAAGGGAAACACGATAAGACATTCCACCTGCTGCCGAAAGTGATCGATGTGGCGCTGGAAATCTGCTGATGGGAGTGTCAGTATACTAAATAGACTTGTCTTATTCGACCGCAGAAAGAGGAAACGAAGCTTTCCTCTTTCTACGATCGAACAAGACAAAAGAAATTTGAATCAGAGAGTGTCCATATTAATCCCTTCCCTCAAATTCGGCCAACTTACATATGCTCTGGCGGTATCTTACATTATTTAAAGACATGTGTCATGATTAGCAAAACAGATGAATATTTCCCTCCTGTTTCTATGTCAAAGGTACCCTATGACATTGAGGAATCATATGTTCTTCTGTCTTTTGCTTGAATATTTCCTAGAACTTGTTTTCGCGTATTCTTATTTCTATCATTACTATATTTACCTGAGAATAAAAGATAAATTTTTTTCTCTTTAGAGCAAGCATACCTATTTTTATCAGAAAAACTTTTGAGACACGTTACATCTCAATTTCTCCCAATTCTAAAGTATTGCTCTGCCATTTATGATAGTTACGCAAGTCAACACTACAAGTTCTTCATGCTGTAGAGGAAAGAGAAGGGATTACATTTCGGCATTGAGTGTTTCTATCCAATCCCTTTCCCACAAGAAAGAATCGGCAGATTTCTGTACCTTCTTTTTATCTGTATTATCGTGGATATTCATCGCTGCTAAGAACTTTCAACGCTTGTCAGACGTCTTGCAGTTTTTTGTCGCGCTACGGGAATCACAGTCCCGCCACACTTGTGTCCAGTTCAGTAAGTATCCATCTTGCTTAGCGCCTTCATTCCTGCTACACTAAATCTTTGCTATTCTGTCCCTAGTTTGGTTTTTGTTTGTTTGCCAATCCTCAATAGCATTTATGTTATAAGAAACTCCTTTCTGTATGTTAGGGACACTGGCTCGAGGCAGAATGCGCATCCGTACGGTACAAATAAAGCTCAGGACTAGAATCCGGGCCCATCTCCGAGCATCATCCTAAAACTCGTACGGCTGAAAATACTGTTACAGGAACGGAGGCGTAATAACTCATATTATTTTCCAAGACGTCTTTCGTCCCTAATTTAAAGCCATTGGTTCCAAGGAAGATAGAGAACCAGGTCAGAGGAAAAACCACAACATCCATTTCATGCGTGTTCTAACCCACTCGCACCGGTTCTAGAGCCAGAAACACGCACCAAAATATTACTGTCTCCAGATATTTAAATCAAGAATTAATAAGTTGCTTTTTAGCAGTTCTTTTTCTCAAAAGCAGCAAACACAATGAAAATCTTCTAAGAACTACAATGATTCCATACGAAATTTTTAAGACACTTCAACTCTGAGTTCCCTGATATAAATGAAGGAAACGACATGTTACATGCGTTACTACACTTTTGCGAGAAGCTAAAATTTTCAATTTTCAATGTCACTTCAAAGGCGAGCTAATTTGCTATTGTGAACCTACTTATTGAAGTAGTCCTGATCAAATTCATTAAAACCAATTTCAGCAATTTCCAGTATGTTTCATTATTTCTTCAAGAAATATTGCTTTGTAAGGGTCCATTCTATTACTTCAGTCTCATTGCTGTTCGTAGTTTAAGCATTTAACTCCATTTTGAAACAATTATCATCATGCAGTAAAACCCAAAACAACCAAGGTGTTTTTTCTTCTTTTTTCCGAAAAGACTGAATTAAAGTCGTTACTGACGGTTTGGTAATAGAATAAAACAATCGCTTTTTTTTGTCGTGGTCTTTAGGAGCTAATAAACGAGCAAGCAAATCCACAAAAAACGGGAAAAACATTAACACTTTTTAATCGCACCCCACCAGAGTTAAGGGAGCTATATGAAGAAGAATTAAAAAGAGAACTAGAAGAAGAAGAAGACATGTGAAAAGCGTTGTTCGAGGTGTGCTGCATAGCATGTGCTTTGTCTGAAAATCAGATTACTGTTTCGGATGACGTAATAACCCTGAGCAACGGGTGAGCCAAGATTACACGCAACAATTACCATGGTGGCTTGAAAGAACCCCACGTGCATTATTTAGCATACCTGATTATGGGTTTTGCTGAAAAAACCTCTCTACCGCAAAGAAAGCTCAACTTTTAATGAGACATGCCAGAAAATATTTTACAACGACCAAACACGAAAAGAAAAGGTAGAAGGAAGAAAAAACCAAGTGAATTTCTTTCGCTGGTCTTAGTTCTGAAATTACGCATTTTTGCGAGGTATTTGTATGAGACATGCCATTTTGTGTCTCATGTAGTTTATATTTTTTTCCTTCTTTTATGTGTAGCTGCATTTCGTTCTCAGCATCTTACGCTTCGTATCTGATTCAAGTACTTTGAAGTTCAGTAGCGTCAAATCGTTTCATGCTCTAATGAAGGATTGAGAGTACATTTTTTAAACATGACGCTTTAGAAGAACCAAGGACATGACTCTTACCCTGTCCACGAACTATTTTGCTTAAGAAAAAGGTTTTCAGTTTTCCATTCAAACAGCAAAAATCTCCATTCTGCATCAACGTACGTTTAGTGACTATAATCAAAATTCTTAAAGAAGGGAGGAGCAGTTATAATATGGCTCTTACCCTACCCACGAACTATTTTACTTAAGAAAAAAATTCAGTTTTCTATTCAAACAGCAGAAATCTCCATTCTGTATCAACGTACGTTTAGTGAGTATAATCAAAATTCTTAAAGAAAGGAGGGGCGCTTATAATATTCGGATGAGCTTATTCCGCACTAACGTGAGCATATCGATGGCATGATTTTAACCGAATTTCGAAAAGAGGTCATTTCGCGGAAAAAAATCATACCAAAGGTTTAAAGCTTTCATTTTTCTGTAAAAAGAAAACTGAGTTGTACGGTTGAGAAATAGTGCTAGCTAAATTTCTTTGTCTTCACGTTGCTGTAATGAATAAACTACCAGGTCGTTCGAAAAATAATGGACGATTTGGAGAGTAAAAGTGAAAGAGACATACTTCATTGCACATAACCTTGTTTTATTCGACATATGCTTCTTCAGCAGCTACACACCTCTGCCAGAGAGCGACAAGTGCTTCAGTGCCAGACCGGAAGAAATATGGCTCCCTGGATGCAAGAGAGTCCCGGTATGCAATTTCGGCCTGCTCTCGGTTTCCGAAGGTCCTGTCCTGGAGGCAATTTCTAAAATGCATAAATAGGTGGAAATCGGCAGGTGCCAAGACAGGCGAGCAGGCTGGATGTGGGAGGGTTTCGAATTTCAGTTCGTGTAGTTTCTATTTCATCATTTGTGACACGTGTGGTCTCGCGTTATTATGAAGAAGGATAGAACCCTTCCGGTTCACCAAATATGGCTGTTTGGAACACAACTTCTGGTGCATTCGGCCGATTTTTTCACAGTATGTGACTGAGGTAATGCTTTCCACCACCTGTAGTGCATGACACCGTGAGCAGTCCACCACACTGTCAATAAAACCTTCTTTGGCGTCAACCTTGGTTCAGGATGTTGTTTCGGTGGTTCTCCATGGTTCAGCCACTGTCCAGATCACTTACGGTTGTCGTATAGCATCCACTTTTCATAACAGGTTACAATGCGATCCAGTAGGGGCTCCTTTTTGTTGCGAAGAAGAAGGTTACTGCAGATCTCAACCCGTTGTTCTTTCTGAAGCTCCGTTAGTTCGTGTGGGACCCAAGTGTGGAGCTTCTTGACCTTACCAATTTGGTGGAGATGTTCGGAAATGGTTGACACCGACACATTGTACTGTATGGCGAGTTCTCTGACTGTGGTGTGGGGGTTTGCTTCCACATTTGCCTTCAGAGCGTCGTTATCAATGACCGAATGTCGTCCTCGGCTCTCTTCATTTTGTATGCTGGTGTCACCGGAACGAAACTTTTCAAACCACCAACGAACAGTACCTTGAGATGTTGCCTCCTCGCCCCATGCCTCGACCACATTACGGTAGGTTTGTGCCGCATTACGTCCTAATTTGAACTCATTAAGCAGAATCACCCGCAACTTACTCCCTCATAACATGTACAGACCACTCTCACACGAGAAGCAACGACTGCAGCTAAACCGATTATGGCGTGCGTGTGGCGTCTGAGTTGCCCTTCAACTCGTAAGAATGGCGCTGCGAGTGGCTTGGTCTGCACAAATTGTGAGCGAATTGAATGTGGCACCTCAGAAAATCGGCCATTATTTTCTAAATGACCTGATAATTATACTGGAGGAACAGAGCCGAATGTTTTTCAGTAGTAGGAAAAGTCTTTCCATAGGAGAAAATAGTGCCAAATGTTTCAGCCTCCGTGCTCCGATATTTGAAAATAAAATTTTCCGCTGCGTTAAGTAGTGCCAGTGCTTAAGCTTTCAACTCCTTGAAATCAGAAAATATATTCTGCTATGAAGAAAACAGTACCAAATGTTTCACTCCTCATTTTTTTTTCTGGTTAGAAAATAATTCCTTAGGCTGAAGAAAATAGAGCTGCAAGTTTTCTTGTCCATGTTTCAGGTAATTAAAAACCCTTCAAGTAATCTTTACTCTGGAGAAAATGCTTCTTAGAGCCTTGCAAACAACAAATCCTTTTACGGAAGGAAATAGAGCCAAATGTTTAAGCATTTTATTTAAAAAATTGCATTCTTCTGCTGCAGAAATTGCTGATGAAATCTTGTAACAAGAAAATACGTTTTCAGTAGAAAGAGCTGTTTAAGCTTACACGTTCATTTCATTTAGAAAACAAATTCCGTTCAAAAAAGTGGAGAGAAATATTTAATCTTTCACATTCCTGTAAACTGAAGTAAAATTATTCTGCTAGAGAAATTAGCGTGAGATGCTTAAACCTGGAAGGAGAGTATAAATTCTTCAGCTAAAAATATTGCCAAGTGTTTAGTTTCATATTCTTTTTCGTTGACATGCGAATATTGGTGCTTGTAATAGGTTTTACATTATTTTAGAAATACTTTTTTCTTTGTTCCATTGACTTCCGTACCGCTTCTTGATTCCGCATTGTACCCTTTAATCACTTACTAATCTATTTTACTTCCTCCCATTGAGGAAGTAAATTCCCTTTCAAACTCTCCCTCATTCATTCCCGTTCAGCCCATTTCTTCCAATTTATCAGTAATTCCTGCCGTTCCGTCTTCTCTCTTTTCGTCTAAGAGAAGGTAGAGTGATTACCTTTACAGCCGAGTAGTTACGTTGTCCTACTGGAAGCAACGACCACCGTTTCTATTTAAAGTACACACTCTTAAAAATGCTGATTCGAAAGGGCAACAAATGTCGAGAAACAGAAAGTACGAGGAGAAACAATCAATTCTGGCCGGGTATAAGAACCGGGGGTGACGATGTAAAAGGTTGGCGGTGGTGAGGAAGAGGAGGATGGGGAGAGGAAGGAGCAATTTGATAAATGTCCTCTGCCAGCTGCTATGCTGAGGAATGCTACTTCACCACAAACATGGATCATTTGTTAGGTCTCTGAGTCCCAGGTAATTCATAAGAGAACTGTGCTGCGAGAAATATGGTGGTGACAGAATGCCTCATCATTCTTTAAAGAAGCTTAATTATATGACCCATCAACTGGCGGAAAGCGAAATCCCTATCCAGAAACTGAATTTGTGAATGAAAGTTTTCACTTTTATAGCTTAGCCTCGTGAATTAAAGATTAGGTGTGATTCCAATGAAGTCCTTTTCTAGGATAAATCATGATGGAGAAATGCTGAAAAGAAAGTCGCTCGAAGTACAAAGCTTGAATAAATTGCACATCCTCTTCGTAGCATTTGAATCTTCATAAGAGTTGTTATTAATAGTTGTGATTCAGCGAGATTTTTTAGAGTGTCTGGTAATTAAAGGCACTATGAAAGGTCATAAATGTACTTGATGAGATTACCGACACCTGATCATTGCAAATTACAAAGACATGTGGTGTGTACTTGGTTGAAAAATTGTTCTCTCAACTAAGAAAAACTATCACTCTAAGACTTCTGAAAGATATGCTCAATGTATCACCTTAGGCCATGGACTAAAGTGTAACCACATTAAGGGCTGCTGGAAAGAAACTCGAGCCACCCCAGTGGCCGAGTTGTCAGAGGCGTATCTTTCTGAGTAATCGCCTGAGTTGGATTCGGGTTCGGTTCCCGGATGAGGCATGGGTGGTGTGTCTGTCATACGGCGCTGATTTCCTCCCTTCACTTTGACCAGTGGCTCAAAATTAAAGATTAGCGACTGTTTATAGCACTTAGAGTTGCTCATGGTAGTCGTTAAGCCACGAAACAAAAAGAAATAATAAAGCACTTTATGTTCAACCTGAACTTTCCATAACCTTTCCTTTCGCTAAAATTCGAAACACATCGAGAAGCTGGATGACTCTTATCTGCCTTAGGTATTAAAAACTTTCTCTCTTTCCAAGAAATAGGAAAATGCTGTCATCGCCTGTCAAATAACTTTCGTTGGTTAGAACTAAAACAGTTATTTATGAGCACTTGACGTTTAGAGCTAAATTTGGTCATAACAAAAGTAGTGGAAAATCCCAAGATAAAAAACTGTTCACGTAAAGTCCAACTATATTCGGAGCACATAGTCCGTTAAAGATGCACAGCGGTACAACTACCAGCCTGCAGTTAAGAAATTCAATGGAATCAGTTAAATCCAGGCTGTTAATTCTGCTACCTTCACCTTTTCTCTCTTTGGAAACTTCTAAACACTTGATTTCACTGTATCAGTTCTCTTCTACTGTCGTTCACGATTACGTTACAAGAGCAACCATACCTTTTGCACTCCATAACCTCCACAAAGTTATATCAGAATTTCTGTCTGCACAATGTCTCTAAGTGCTCAATTCCTAACATCCAACCTTCACAGCTTTACTACATCTGGACTGTCGTACAATCAACTAATATTCATCTAAAGGAAACTGACACCTATTGGCTTCATCTGCACCACAGGCTTCCTATTCCTACTGAACTTTACAGATTTCAGCTTACAAGATTTCCCATCTGCCGTCACTGCTGCACACCAGGAGGTGTGCATATTTACTCAACTTGCCAAATACTCTCTCTGTTGTTAACCTATGCTTTTTAACTAATTCCCATGATCTGTACCAACAGAAACACACGTCACGAATATCTGTGCCTCCAATCTCTCAACCTCTACCACTCTTCATAAGCCAGGTATCGCGCCTACCTACATCAGTGTCCAAATCTAAATGCCGCCCCGGTGGCGCAGTGGTCTAAGCGCTGTCTTATGACCATTCGTCCGTAAAGGGTCCGGGTTTGAATCACGGTGATGCATGGATGTTGTGCTTGTCTTACGGCACTGGCTCTTTCCCTTCCCTGGAACCAGTGATCCTAAATTAGGGACGGGCGACTGCTTATTGCCCATTGTGTTGCTCACGGTGGTTGTTAAACCCCAATAAAAAACAAACAATAGAAACCTAAAGTCTGGAAGGCAATATCGGCCAAATGATCCAAAACACTCAATGAAATATTACGATGTTCAAAGGATATACGCAGATAAACACGAGAAACAATGGAATTTGCATATCAGTGGCCAAAATGCTGTCCAATATATAAATTGAGTTGCATACTTAGCCAACAGGGAACGGCAGTGGCATTTCTCGTTGACAGCGTGTGTAAGAAGCGTTCCGGTGGCTGCAAATGCTTTCCTTATGCCTTATACACGTGTATCCGGTGCTGTACGATGGCGAGCGATAGGACGATTAGAAACACGCCAGTCTCAAGCCCAGTTCTCAAGGGACTTGAATCACCAGCCCAGAGCAGGTTTTCAATTGCTGCCGGTTATGGCAGCAATTCAAAAACACCGATGGGATGTCACGAAGGTTGAGCTCAGGTCGTCCAAGGAGTACGACACATAGTGAGGACATTTATGTCGCTTTAACGGCCCGGCCTCATAGATTCTATACAGCCGATATCTGTCTTCGAAGCTTTCCGCTGCCATTTGAACTACGGTATTAAGGCAAACGATATATCAAGAGCTTAATGCCATTGGCATTTATATCAGGAGATCCTATGATTTGTGTCCCACTTATCTCATCTCATAAAAGAGCTCTCTTGAACTTGTGCAGCAACATCGTTCCTGGAGACCAGACGAACGGGCCAGTGTTATTTTTACAGACGCGTCGAGGTTCAGTCTACAAACGGATTCCCTTCGACATTTCATCTGGAGAGAAAACGGAACACGCAACGATCCTTGCAAACTTCCACGAACGAGACTCCTTCGAAAGCAGTGGTCTACTCGTGTGAGGTGGCATTATGTACAACGGCCGCACATAACTCCATGTGTTTGCAGGAAGCCATGTGAATGTTGAGCGCTATAGGGACGAAATCCTACAGTTCTATATCATACTTTTTCAGGGAGCTGCTTGCTTTTATTTCCGTTTAATGGATAACAACTCTCGCCCGAATAGGGCTCAGCTTGTCGATGATTACCTGCAGAGCGAGGATATGCGGCTTATGGACTGGCCAGCCAGGTCAACGGATCTGTGCCCTATAGATCATGTCTTGAGTACTCTGCACGATACGTAACTACTCGTCAGCCATCTCCCAGAACCCATCTCGAGCAACGCACCTACCTCATCGATGAATGGAATTCTTTGACTCCAGATTTCGCCAAGAACCTGGTGATGATATTTATCTTCGTTGTGAGAGTTGTCTGTTTGCACGAGGTGATCACATTTCTTATTAAGACATGTTTAGGTCACAATCTTACATCCCACCTTTGTGACATTTGCGAACGTGGCGTTTTGTGCCCTAAATGTGGACATATTTTTCTGTTGTTATAAAATGTTTATTACTCTTATGATTTTGTCTCTTTATATGGCAAACGTCTCTACCTGCTGTTACGTGTTTTCCTTTTTATACCTGAGAATGCCTTCCGGACATTAACTTTGTACACCAGTGTTACTAAAGTTCGTCATCTATGCATTCCACATAAATGCCGACTCAACCCGCTCAACTGCTACAGTACAATCTGTTCAACTTAAACTCTTGATGGTTTTCCGCACTGGTCTAAAGGACAGACTGCAAGCAGAATACACAGAACCTTATCCAAGAAATCAGTGCCAAAGTTTCATAGAGACTGGGCTCCACTTGATCGGTGGTACGACATCACCGATCATTTCGTATGACTAATCAACTAAATTCCAAAATACATCAAAAATTCCTGCTCTAATTATTGTGAATAATCGTCTGAAATCTCTTATACTTTGAACTTTTTATTTTATTTTTCAGAACCTTCCTATCATTTGGACTGGCATACAACCAAGTCAAGTGTCCTGCTACTCATGAGGGACACAAGCATCGAAGTTACTGAAATATCTTCGTGATAATGTCTTTAAACTTCAAAGATACTTTAATGGAATTTTTCTTCACTTTACCTGCACATAATTTCATAATGCATATATTCATCATACATGTTTTGTAAACACTGAATATATGCTATTGTGCCGCCCCGGTGGCGCAGTGGTCTAAGGCGTTGGCCTCTGATCATTCGTCCGTAAGGGGTCCGGGTTCGAATCCCGGTGAGGCATGGATGTTGTGTTTGTCTTACGGCACTGGCTCTCTCCCTTCCCTGGAACCAGTGACCCTAAATTAGGGACGGGCGACTGCTTATAGCCCATTGAGTTGCTCACGGTGGTCGTTAAACCTCCAATCAAAAAAAAAAATATATATATATATGCTATTGCATTGTAGAAAAAAATAATATTATGAACAGAAAAGCATTTTGAGTTGATTTGAGTGTAGGAAATTACTCCAGGATGCCGTCCCGGAGGCGATGTGGTCTAAGCGCTGGCTTATGACCTCTCGTCCGCGTGGGCCCGAGCTTGAGACCCGAATGAAAGTAGAGCGCTTCCGTGACGGCATTGGCCCTCTCCCCTCCCTGGAAGCAGAGGCCCTCAATTAGGGACGGGTAATTGCTTATAACCCCTTGAGCTGCTCACGGTTGCCGTTAACCCCTCCAAAAACAAACAAAAGACTACGGGAGGTAGTTTGAGAGTTTCAGTCATGAAAGAAATATGTCATGTCAAGACAAATTGAAGGAAATGTTTAAATAAAGAGAAATGATAGCAAAGCTTGCTGCCAAAGGGTTATTATTTCATGTGGGACCAGTAGGAAAAAGTTTTGTGTTTTGCCCTGCTCACCACAAAAGGCAGAGTTTTGAAAGAGTTAAACTCTGTAATGTTGCCTTGAGCTCACTACGGCGGTGATCGGAGCATCACTCCGGGAGAAACAAATGAATTTGTCATAACCGATAATTTAATCACATGCAATATACGAGTATAATGTACTTAGAGATACGCGAAAGACAGTGCGAAACTCACAGAATTCCGTTGATAGCTAAGACGATTACCAGAACATTTAATTACAAACATAACACTTGCTGTCCGTGTGCCTGCCTTATTTTGGACTTAGTACTTAGTAATTACAGTATGTTGGCATGTTATGGTTGCGTAGAATGATGTCAGTTCATTATTTTTCTTCTACGCCCAACTGAGTATCAGAATTGTAGATTACATCTCTTTGCATTAGCTCGTTAATTCTTCGAAATACCTGAAAGACAGAGGATGTATGTATATGTACCATTGAAATCCTTAAAAAAGCTCATGGTAAAAACTTGGCTGAAAAAGTAAGTAAGCCGGCTAATAACACTACACCAATTTTCTTTAGTGTATTTCCCCTCAAGCCTGCATGTTTAGTCCTGTGTATCTTGTAGAGGCACTGTCATCGGTACTGCCATCAACTGTTGCTAACCTGGTCCTACACCTTGCTGTTTAGAAGCATGGTATCCCAGAATCCAGTTTTGGTCCAGCTGAGTAAAAATTGAAATAAACACACTTTGGCAACTGATTCATCTCTGCCACCTCGAACATTCAGAAATCTTTCTGAATCTGTTTTCCTTGAACGTCAAAACTTGCAGCTTTTTATCTCAAGACACAAAACTACTATTGAGCAGCTTCTTTAAAAAGAAAACAAATTGCTCAGGATGTTATGAACTACAGATTTTGCTTTTCGAAATCAATTCTTGATTTATAAAGTTCCTTTTTCTTCTTTCTGTAGTCGTGGTCTTAAAAGACTGAAAATGATTTTGTCCAGTAAAGGAAACTCCCTTGGAAGTTGTTAATACAATTGTGTTATTAGATTATATTTTAAAATTATTTCTGTTCCTGATAAAAGAATCGATAGTTTTGTTCCGAAAGAAGTTGAAAATATTTTTTTGGTTTTGTTGAAAACATATGACTGCTTAAAGTAAGGAATAAAGGAAAGAAATGTCCGTTGCTTCAGGTGAAGTGCACACAAGAAGGAAAAGTGAGGTTTGATTTTGTTTTGAGAAGAAATAAGAGTTAAGGGGAAGGAATATGGATAGGGGGCTTTAGTCGTCGATCCATACGCTCCGCGCTCTCCGAAACGTCGTCTATTACTCCTTTTTTCTGATTTAAAATAAAACACGTGGCCACAAATCCGTCTGGAGAACAAGTGTTGTGTTAAATCCGTCTCTGTTCTTCCACACGGTTTTTGTCTGGCACCTCAAAAATGCTTCTTGCTAAGATTTTAAGCAAAATATTGAACTCGAGAAAAATGGAAAGCATACATCGCACATAAGAGCATGACAAAATACAAATGCACTGAAGAGATGAAAAATATCTCCCTCAAAACAAAACAATATATATATGAGGTAAATCTGTTGTATTTTGCCATGACCAAATGCTTGATTTATGGAATGTCTTGTTCCGTACACGTGCTTTTCTTTAACAATAACTATTTCTTACATTATTCACTTAGAATTATTTTTTTCTACACATTCCGAATTCATCGTGTGTACATGTTATTTGTTTCAAGGCACTCTTACATACATAAGCATATGTGCAGAAAATATTGTAAAACATTAATATCGTGAGCTTCTCCCAAAACGAAAAATAGACGCTCAATATTACTTTCGGAAAATGGCATAAAAATTAAAACCGTTAATTGACAGTATTAACCAACTGGTATTAAACATTTTAAGCTTAGAACTGAACATGTTTTCTATCCCTATAATTCGTTGAAGCAACAGTACGAGACTTAATTTCTCTCACAAAAACAGGACTTCTCTCGCTTCAGAAATGTCATGTAGAAGATAAAAGTTTTAACACTGCGCATGAACAACACTTTTTTTTCACCACTGGAACCACGTACACGGATTTTTAAATATTTGTTTAATTTATTGTTCAACAAATGAACGTGAATGACCTTTCGTCACTGAAGTAATGCACAATACCGATGTCTTGGGGTAGAATCGAAGTAGAAAATTTTTCTCTGAAGCTACATACAACAATGACTTTCTAACCATGATAAATAGGATAAATACACGGCTGATTTTGCATCGCTGCAGCAATACAAAGGGTTTAACTTCTGTTACATAAATAATAATACCTGACATATTTTTCAGCGAAAAGTCAACTTTCAGCCGTTACAGAAAAGGACCAGAATTAACTTTCGTCCCTTAACGCATTAGCAAGGATGAAATTTCTCTGAAATAGTGAATAATTTTCCATTGAAATATGGAAAAAAAATTGAATTTTCGTTGAAACAATAAACGACAATGATTATATTCTTTACCGAAAGAGATAGGCAAGAAAATGCGAAAAATGTTGCAAGGGTATTTTTCTGAAATGAAATAATAGGAGATCTACAGATAACTACTTTTCAGGAATATTACAATAACGGCAAAAACAACTAAGCTTGGTATATTTAGGTGTTACGAATTTGGTGAAACATTCCTTAAAGAAATTTGGTATCCGATTTGTAATTCCTAAAATATGTTAAACTTCTGCTTATATTATTAATAATTTAATCCATTTAGTGCTTTCCTGTTTTTTGAAGAGTTATTTTCAGGTACGACAGCTATCGATTCATTTGAAATATTGCTTTACTGCCAAAAATACGAATGACGACAATAAATTCTTGAAAGCAATATGCTTGCCAGCTAACCAAAGAAAGATACAGATTTTTTTTTTGTGGGTTCAACGACCACCTTGAGCAACCCGATGGACTATGAGCAGCCACCCGTCTCTCATTTTGGGCCACTGATTCCAGGTAAGGCAGAGAACCAGTGCCGTAAAACAAACACAACATCCATGCCTCACCGGAATTCCAACGCGGACCCATCTCGGACGAATGATCAGAAGCAACAGTTTAGACCACTGCGCTACCGGAACTGCTACAAATTTAGGATGATCTGCGATATAACCAAATAACGGTCTCCTAGGAAAATCAAAGGCAACAAGGACGTTGCGTGTTTTCTATCGGTAACTTATGTGACTGTTAGCAGCACCGATAGCGCAGTGGTTGAAGCGCTAGCTTTTGATCGCTCGTTCGATTTGACTTGGTTTCGAGTCCCGGAGGAAGCATGGGTACTGTGTTTGTCTTACGTCACTGGCTCTTTCCCCTCCAAATAACCAGTGGCCCCAAATTAGGGATGGGGGACTGCTTATACAGCCCTTAGAATTACTCACGCTGCTCGATAAACCCAGAAAAAAACCCCACTATTACCTAACTGGAAGAATCAATGATAAGGGCTCAAACTCTTCACCATGGATATCATTAACCGCAATTAAATTTTACCTTAATCCTCCTTCTGAGAACTGGGTTGCCTAGATAACTACATCTATGGAACTTAGAGGAAATATTCTGCTCCAAAAAGAATGAAAAATGCTTGGAGACCGTGCTTAAAGGCAGGTAGACGGATCTATGATTTGATAGATCTAATTGTTGCGTAAAGAATTATTTTAGTCTTACCCTTATAGTTCTTGATACTGCATCCATAGAGGGGTAGACGTATGGAAGGATAGCAAAGGTGATTGGAAAATCTGGAGGGTAATGATTTCCGTTCGAAACAAATAAGATTTTTCCAATCCAGCATTTGGAAACTGAACCACATAATTCATTGACAGACAGACGAACAGGAATGTCAGGTGACAAAACAAACGTGCCGGCGACGGCTTTGTAACACACATGAAATGGCATTAAAACTTTAAAAAGATCAGCATATATCAACTTTTGCACATACATTCTATGTACTCTGCTTTAGATTTGGTGTGTGTGTGCGCGCGCGCGTAACTCGGCCTCTTAAGGTGCAATCCGCTAACGTCGAAGTCGAAACAGAAAACGAAGTAATATATGCAACATTAGGAAGTATGATTATATGATTACAGAAATTAAAAGCCACTGATGGTGACTCGGAATTCAGCAAGATTTCATTAATTTTGATTTCTATATTAAGAATTGAAAAGCTGTTGCTTTTTTTCCTTTTTTCATTTTGTGCGCTATTCTGACAGTAAGTGGGACCTAAAAGGAAAATAGACATTCAGCCATTAATAACAGTTATTGCTTAAGAATTTCTTACAAATAAGCTTCAAGGTGAATGACTATAGAGAACAGCCTAGTAGTTTATGGGAGAGAAAGGTACAGAAGGCAAACGTTCATATTGGTTTACTGGTATTTGCAGACGAATATTATCAAAACTGGTTGCATCACAGAAGGAGAAAGGATATTAATTTTATGGGAATGCAGAAATGCAATTAGAGGATGAAAAGAATGCTAGATATCAGATGACGCCGAGAAAAAGGAAGCAACAATAACTCTTCGAAGGAAACCCCGTAATGAAGAGGAATCTCAGAGACGCGAGTTAAATTACATAAAGTCTGAAACTATTTCAATTCTCTCATTTAAATTTTTATCCCGAGAAAGAGTTAAAACATATTATCAAACTCAAAAAGAAAGGAAGTTCGACGTCATGAAACAGTAGTGTAATGCACTGGTGCTTCAAAGTTAAGCAACAAATGCAAAACTCTGCATATCTTTCGAAGAAATTAGATGTTTTACATGAAAAACTACTCTGATTTCACAGGTGCACAAAACATAGTCTTGCATAGCTTAGTATAAAAAGCACCTCATTTGCATGTGCGCTACATTTTGTGTTAGCTTTTTTCGAACTAATCCAAGACAGCGGACGTTTAATGGCTCGAATAAATCATTTAAGTGAGGTTATACGAGTGTATAAGGTGGAGAGCAATAAAGAGACTCGAGATGGAACAAAGTCAATCTGAGTTAGCCACAAGGTTAAATGTGAATCTTGAGACAAGCCAAATCATCAATAGAGCACCTCTTCTCGGATGTCCTAAAGCCACATAAACTGGGGAGGGCCCTTGCCTGCTCTTTTATGCAGCACGAGCAGCTGTTTCTGTCCTTTTCATGTCAGCCCACAGTAAAGCTAGATTCGATTGGTCTCAACAACACTGTAGCTGCACTCATTACCGATGAGTCCCGATTTAATCGTCAAACTGACTCCCGACTACCTGTAGACTGCAGACAGCTTGGAAAAGAATGATACCACTAACATCTCGGAAAAGTACAGTTTTAAAGATAGCCGTGTTTTGAAATGGGTAGGCAGAGCCGCGGATGGCTTAGTGGTTAGCGAGTCAGACTATCGATGATGCAAGGTAGGTCCGCAGGTTCGAACCTGGGCTGATCTTTCAGAGATGGTGTGATTTACTAACAATCGCTGAATATCCGCCGTGCATCGGACGAGCACGTTAAGTGACGGCCCTCAGGCTGGAACCACTGGTTAAATGGGTATCCTTTCCTATGCCCCCCCCTGAAATTCTTTCACCCCTCTGTGTGCAACATCGTACTTGTACGGTGGCGCCATCTACTGTACTCTAATCTCATTACAAACTGTTCTGTCAAAGTCGCTAGACTTGCTCTCATTCCTTCCGTTACTGTGTCCTGCCCAAAAGGCGTTCTCGCTGTAGGTGGCTGGGACCTAAACTCTACTCACTGTGGACGGAAGTCCTACAAGAAAATGACAAATAAATGGGCAGGCGTCTCTCAGTGGTTCCATAGAAATTCTTGTCTTCTCCGGAGAGAATGCAACAGCATTAAAGCATCACAGTGATACCCTTGAATCTCGTGTTTGTCCGTTTTTGGCAACGGGAAGGGGGGGGTAATTTTGACTGACGGTAACGCGCTCCGGCACCGATATCGCTTGGAGGATCATTACTTTGAAACTGAAACCATACGTCATGCAGATTTGCAATCCAGATCAACTGACACAAATCTGGTAGAACATATTTGGGCTGCTCTAGCACGACGGATCGTCGCGTCGGTTGCAATGCAGCTCCGAGAAAAGTCCAGGAGCTGACAACTGCACTTTTACAAGAAGTAAAGCAACTTCCTCCAACTCTCACTGTCAACCTGATTTACAGCATGAGTAGTCTTTGTAATGCCCGTATTACTATCCGACATGATCACTAGGAGTGGGCGATGTTGGGATTTTATCATCACGATGTATCTTCTTCGAAACATCGGTTTTCACGAGGTATCGAGATACCCACTAATATTCAAAACCATGCATTTCTTTCAGTTAAAAAAATTGCTCTTATCAAGTAAATTACAGATCATTTTATCAAGTTTGTTAAAATGGCAAAACGTGGAAATACTCGTATAATATACAGAAATTTAGTAGATTGGGAGAAGAAATCCAAGAGATTTCCAATTTATCCCAGGTTGAATGCAGCAACATTTGAGGGCACGAAGACCCCTATTTTTATTTGAAAAATTACACCGTGAAATCATTTTGTTATTTTACGAGATATCTCTTTTAAGATGATACTGCGTAATAATGCGTTCAATGGTGGTCATGCTTTAAAATAGATTTTGCAGTCTGTTTTGTATGCGTATAAGTATATAAAATTAATTAGGGTATGCTATAAATATAAAGTTTAAATATTTTAAATGCACATTATTAGGGAAAAAAACAGTTTTATAAATTATAGCATTTGCGCATTTACACTATCACTTTTAAGAATAAATGGCAACTTGAAAATTTATGCTAAAAAAAAGTTGCAAGTTTTTTAATATAAAGAAATCTCTCAGTAGGAGAGAAATTTCCTGTTGCATGAGCGAAAAATTTGCATCTCTGAATTTTTAGCAGTGAGTGTTTGTTGCCCTCTGCCGTCATTAATTTTTTGCCAAATGTTTTTTTAAAAATGCCCGAATTAAATATTAAGCCTGTCGTAAACAGTGTAAAATTACATATAACATTTCTCACATTGTTTGTGAACCAAGGAAAAATGTTTTGAGTCTGTAAATTGAAATGTTTTGAAGTACTAGCTTAATAGACGATGGTTAAAAATGAAGACCAGAGAGCCTGTTTTAACCAGGTTTAGGTCCCATTCAAATGTTTGAGGAATACAGCAATTATCAGCATATCTACTGCACGTGCAGTGCATTTGTACCAATTTCTACTACAATATTCCATCAGGAAATCTGTGTTTAAGAATGCCTTGTTTAGTGTCTAGCAGAGGCCTCCTTTAAAAATTTCAGAATTTTACAATTTTGTCTGTCCGTTTTATGTGAAGTGCATTTAAACCAATTTCCATGATGAAAGACCATACGAAAATGCCCGAGCCTGCAGTTAGGCCTAAGAGCCTATCCCAGGCTTGAGTAAGACTTTTGAGAATGTAATAGCTTTGTGTATGTTTACTTCATGCATTACATACATTTATACTGATTTTCAGGGCAAGATTCCATCATGAAGTGCCCAAGCTTGCAATTATGTTTCTTTAGTGTCTAGCGTAGGCCTGATTAAAAATGTTGAGGATGTAATATTTTTGTATCTGTCTACTTCAAGCGTAGTGCATTTGTACGGATTTCCGTGTTGAAATTCCATGGAGAAATATCCAAAACCTGCTATTTGCCCTTTAGTGCCTAGACTAGGCCTGATTAGAACTTTTCAGAATGTAATATCATTGTGTCAGTATACTTCACACTTAGTACATTTGTACCGATTTAAGAGTGATATTCCTGTGAGAAGCACCCAAGCTTGTAGGTAGGCTTTTCTAAATTTGGTCTTTAGCCTAGGCATGATAAAAGGTTTTTAGAATGTAATATTTTTGGGCCTGGCTGCTTCACGCGCAGTGAATCTGTATCGATTTTCAAGGTATAATTCGATCAGGAGTACCCACACGTGCAGTTAAGTTAGGCTGTTTTTCTTTTTGTGTGGGCCTAGCCTAGGCGTGATTAAAAATTATGAGAATGTAATGTTTTTGTGTTTGTCTACTTAATTGTAGTGCATTTTTACCGATTTCCATGCCGAAATTCTTTCGGGAAGTATCGAAGCCAGTACATAGGCTTTTCTTAATGCCCAGCCTAGGCCTGATAAATTTTGTGAAAGAAGTATTTTTGTGTCTGCCTACTTCAGGCGCAGTGCATTTGCACCGATTTTCATGGAAAAATTCTATCGGTTTATTGGACAAATATTAAACCTGCTATTAGGCCTCTGGTGCATAGCCTAGACCTGATTAAAACTTTTGAGGATGCAACGTTAGTTTGTCCACCTGCTTCGCTTTTATTAGATTTGTACTGATTTTCAAGGTAAAACTCCATCGGAAAGTACCCGAACTTGGGGTTAGGCCGTTTCTTGGCGCTTAACTTAGGCCTGATTCATATTTTTGGGAATTTAATATTTTTGTGGCTCTCTACTTTATGTGTAATCAATGTGTGAAAAATATGTAAGCCAGAATTCAATCAGGAAGTGCAAAAACTGACGGCCGATCCAGGAACCTTTCAAGGACTTATTTTGTTTTCTTTTTTGAGGGAAAGCCCATTGTTTTTCCAGACTGTACTCGACCGGCACTATGTGTGCCCATATTTTGCTTAAATTCCATCGGCAAGTCTCCGAGCCGCCCCGGTGGCGCAGTGGTCTAAGCGATGGCCTCTGATCATTCGTCCGAAAGGGTACGGGTTCGAATCCCGGTGAGGCATGGGTGTTGTGTTTGTCTTTCGGCACTGCCTCTCTCCCTTCCCTGGAACTAGTGACCCTAAATTAGGGACGGGAGACTGCTTATAGCCCATTGAGTTGCTCACGGTGGTCGTTAAACCTTCAATAAAAAAAACAGTCTCCGAACAGGCCTATTTAAATACCCATTTCTCTTTATACTCTTTTGCAAACTAGAGTAAAAAAAATTAACATCCTCCTACTTCCTGAACTGCATTAAATTCTCGAGATCCCGGAGACTGCAGCCACAACGTAGACTTCCATGCAGTCTTTGTCATGTGTCACGAACGATTAACCTTTTGGAATAGAACTGATCGAAACCGGTTTTAACATCGTTTCTGCTGGCCAATAGTACTAGATGCGAATTCTACGATAACCGCACGCGAGGTGTCCCGATCAAAATCGGTTTGAATAACGTGTCTGCTTCGCGATGGCAATAGGAGCGCGCGAAGCTGTGGCAAAGCTCCGATGTCCGTGATGCCATCTCCTGATGTACCGTCCTCAACGACACATCGCGAGATCATGATATTCTACCGATCTTAATGTGCGAATTACCGATAGTCAACGACGTGTAACATCGCTCTGTAGCATAACTGTGGAAAAGATTGAACATCTGTGCTTGGTGTGGACCAGTTTGAACATCTGTGCTTGGTGTGGACCAGTTTGAACATCTGTGCTTGGTGTGGACCAGTTTGAACATCAGTAAGTTTGTGAATCGCCGATATGCGCGATGAGATCGTGTAATGACATCTACATCGGCCTTCACAATGTATCGTAGTTTCGTTAGTCGAAAGACCGTAACATCGATGTAAATTTCACACCGAGTTTTTGCGATGTGTTGATACATCGCCCAACCTTAATGATCACAGACCCTATGAAAGATGTGTTTTAACAAAACTTTTGCATGCGATTTTTGGGAATTAATTTTCTAATTTAAATATCTCACGAAATGTTCATGGAAATTCGTTTTCCTTGGGGGGGGGGGGGGGGGGGGGTATTGAAATATATGATAACGGGCTTCATCTGCAGATTTCATTGAAATATTTTAAAGGACTTGTTTTTAATTCCTGCTTTTGTTGCTTCACTGCTGATCACCAGTGTAGTAACGTTTACTCAACATAAAATTCCCGATTTGTTTAATGAAATAATACAGATGAAAGAAACCTCTGACATTTGATTGAATTGATAGTTATTGAAGCTTCATTTATTGCCAAATTTTGTTTTCTAAAAAGACATATTCTTTGATTTCATTAGGTTTGAATTCTTTCTGAACGGTTTTAGGGATGAAATAAAATAATGCAGTCTCACGTTAAACAACAGAACGTAAGGCATTACTCCATTTATTACTTGAAAATCGCATTTTATTTTCACTTGATTTGAATTATTGTTTATGCAGGAAATATCTTTTTATGAAATAACGAAATGGAGCTGCATATTGCCAAGCAATAAACTCCACATATTTGCAAAAACGTTTTTCTTTAAAAACCGTGCTCATCGTGTTAATTGGATGTGAAATCTTTACATCCAATTTTGTGCGTGGATAAAGTAATACAGTTTTTCAATTAAATAATGAACTCCCATTAATAGAGCATTTTCTTAATTTAGAAAATGTATTCTGTTCTTTGTGATCCATCTGATTTTAACTTTTTATATCTAGTTTCAATTATGTAATTTCATTCAACATACAGTTGAAGTTTATTACTTAAAATCTGTACTGGTCAAGTAATACGGCTTCATATTTAAATTGAAAACTGATGGTATTAGTTAGAGTACGTTGATTTAAATTCGTATTTTTTATGTTTCATTTGATTTCGATTGTTCAATTATCCATTGATTTCGATTATCCATTTTGATTTTGGGTTTTAAGTGAAGTAAGGCAATTTTGCATTTAAAAACCATTAGTTAAGTTTCGTTTTTAAAATATGAAAGTTTTTTGTTCTATTTAATTTGAATTTTCTGTTTACAGTAAAACACTTTCACACTTTAACCATAAACTTCTGAAGTTAGTTAAGGTTTTCTGATTAAAAATCGCATTATGGAAATAAATGAAAAGCGAATCTTCAGAAGAAATAATTCTTTAGAAATATATGTGTAAGGCATACGTATATCACTGTCGGCATATGGATGCCTTGCATTTTACTGTTTGTTATGCAGTCACGCTTCAGAAAACTTGAAAATTACATCACCTTTGAACGGGAATAGAACCCGCATCTACCGATTTACGTTCGAGCATGGTACTGTTACACCACCCAGAACAAAAAAATAATCCCATTGTTTTCGTTTCACTTGATTTGAATTCTTTTCTGAAGTTTCGTTTGTGAAATGATTTAAAACAATTTTCATTTGAAACAGCATGGTAATTTTGAACTTGTTCTCAATAACAAATCGAGTACAATGCTCGATTTATCTTTATTTGAGGTACACTGCAATTATTATCGAGTTCTCTCGTATCGAGATCATTTAAATAAATTGAAAGTTGGTATGTTCAATCAGTATAATAAATATGCTTTGTCGTGCAGGAATAAAATGTACGATACAGATTTTTTTTTTAATTTCGCCGTTTTTTATCATTTTGGGGCTCTTGCGCTTGCTAATTCAGGCTAATAAGGTTTTAAAGTAATTATTACAAAAGACACTTGAAATATTAGTGACATCATTTTATGTAACAGTACCAGTGTTCGGCAAATTCGTTAGGGACCATCGATCTGTAGGACGGAAAGTGTAAAAGAGGGTGGGAAAAGGGGGAAATGCAACGTTTAAAATAAATGAGACTTTTCAACTTGTAGTCAAACTATGTCACTCTGCGACAGGCCCTCTCGCGTGGATTCCCAATTCAGCTTGCTGCTTTCAGGAACTCGAATTCTTGTAATGAAGCATGGAATCCGCGGTGAGCCGCTGTACCATGAGGGGTTGCTGTTGTCGTCTACCTGTGTGTGCACTTACTGTGTGCAACGTTGCATCGAAGAAGTTTCTATAATAAACTAGATCCCACAGCCAGGTCACAGCTTGTACTGACGTTTCAACATCTATTCAGATATCACCAAGTTCTCATTCTTCAAGATAGTCTTCTCTTTCTGATACGGATCACGTCTGCTTTCTTCCGAAAAAAAAAAAAAAAAAAGACGAAAGTGTGAGAAAAAGTGGTTCGTCGAAGAAAGAGAAAGAGACGACTGTTCGTCTTCTTTTCCACTGAGTTTGAGCAAGACCAAGCGATCGATCCAAATTGCGTTCCGATGCCCTTCCGACGGAATTTTCCCTTCGCTAAAATTGAAAAATATTGAGCTGTAAGTTTACAATTGGACATTGCTGACAAATGAAATTTCACTCTAGATATCAGTTTTTCCAATATCGGCGCCGTTGTTGTCATTTCCGCTGGTATCTGTGTATAGAGATGCCTCACCTCAGCAAATAAATGGTTCCCTGCATTTGGTACATTTCACAAATGGCATGTTTCTATTATTTCTTTTCGAAACAGTGTGGCATTCGCAGAAATTTCAATTTTCTCTTTGTAAAAAATAACCAAAGATGAAGAAGCTACAGTTTAAAGCGAATGAATATGTACATTCGTTTTAATATTTTATGCTTCATTGCGTTTTATTTGCACTAATAATGAACGTCAACATCGTACGCTAAGAACTGAGACAGCGACTGACTGTTTGCGTGCGTGAAGTTTAACAATTATGGAACTTGCATGATTTTATAAAAGCAAAAGATGTAGTAAATAATGGGCAGATCATCTATTATTTTTTAAGTCTTCTCTTAGGTCTTTAGTTTTCTGTGTCTTCTTTTATTCTTCACATATTCTCTTCCTTTTTGTGTTTCCCGAGCGTTGCATGTAACTAACACGCACGTCTTTAGGGGGCGTTATCATCTTGGTAGATGGAATCCCCTTCAGGAAACAATGCCTGAGCCATTGGATGGACTTGGTCGGCCAAAATGGTTTCATACGCCCTGCAAGTCATCCGTCCTTTAAAGGTGATCAAGGGACCTGCTGAAAACCACGATATGACAGCCCAGAGCATGACACAACCACCACCGTGCTGCACTGTTGGGAGCAGACAGTCTAGGCTGTACGCTTCTGACGGTATTCTCCACATGTAAACACGTCTTGTGGTGGGGAATAGTGAGAACGTGGATCACCGGACATAAAAATCACATAACAGGCTTCCATTGCAAAACCACATTACACGCTTCCATGCACCGACAGTCCACGTTGTATCCTCCTGGCACCACTGCCGTCGCCGTTGTACGCTCACACGGGTCACCAGAGGTTTTGTAATTGCAGCTCTGCTATGAATATCTTGATTATGCAGTTCCCTGTGCACTGTTTTCGTTGATACTGGGGTCTGAAGATGCAGATTGAGCTCCGCACTAATTTTTGGCGCTGTGGTCGTCTTATTACGGGTTACAATAATCTTCAATGCTCTTCTGTCTCTACCAGACAGGGTCGTTTTCCGGCCGCTCTTGTGTTTCGCAGACGAGGTTTTACCACGAACACGGTATGCTGTCATGACGCTAGATGCAGTAGCTGTCGATATCCCCACTACCCTGGCGACTGTTGTCAAGGGGGCACCAACTAGCCGACCACCAACAATTAGCCCTCTTTCGAAGTCCGTTAGGTCGCTCATTTTGTCGTCACCCTGACAGAAATTTTTCAACAAGACACTTTAAATGCACTTAAACAGAACCTTGAGGTTCTAAAGAAAGCTATTATAACCAAAAGGTGGCGGATGTCTTTGCGTATTGCGACGCACGCAGCTGCAACCAAAGTCACGTCTCTGAGCGTGGTGTTCTTATTATTCTGTTCAACAACTGTATATTGATAACGCAGAAATACTCAACAGAAAAAGAGTGATATCATCGCACGAGAAGGAAGCATGCTCAAGACAGCATGGCAATCCAAAAGTGGTGGATCAAGTGGCGAGGATTTCGAGGGGATTATAGGGAGTGTGATTAAACCGAACAGCGATACAGCTCCACAACGAGCTCTTATGCTCTCTACAAGGCTGTAAATGAGAGTTTGGGGCGATAAGTACCACTCCACTACCAAGGCGTGCCGGAGTCCCTGGAGTGTTGCGGGAGCGGGCTGCCAGATTGTAATTGCTCTTCCTAGTTCATCCCAAACATGCTCTATTGAGTTCAGGCCTGGAGGTCTCGCGGGCAATTCCATCCTGTGAATATTATCATTCTACAGGTATCCATCGACTAGCGGAGCCCTATGGAGACGGGAAGGATCTGAGGGCCAACATCTCCTTGAAAAGCTGTATATAGGCCTCTAGGATGTCATCCCTGGAGCGGGCATCAATCAGGGTGCTTCCTGAAAACACTTGCAGCGGCGCGCGTTTGTCCAGCATTATGCTGGCTCAAACTACGAGTCCTCCACTACCATAGTGGTAGATTTCTCTAATGTTGGAGGGAAGATTTCGGCTTCCCGCCTCTCTTCAAATGTACACACGCGTAGAATCAGTGTTTAGGCTGTACCGCGGTTCGTCACTGAGGAGAATCAATGTTTAGGCTGTACCGCGGTTCGTCAATGAGGAGAATCAATGTTTAGGCTGTACCGCGGTTCGTCACTGAGGAGAACACAGGCCCATCGGTTAGGGGTGGTCCAGGGGGGATGTCGTAGAGATCAATTCAGACGGACCCTTCTGTGCGATGCGGCGAGTGGAATACAGACCTTTGGCTGTCTCGCATACTATATCTTCTTGGATAATATATATTCCGAAGAAGAGAAGAGCTCCTGCAAGGGATGCCTCCCTATGGCGGCGAGTTGTTTGTGACAAATACTGGTGGTCTTGATTTGTTGTGTCTCGTGAGCGACCTTGTCCCAGCCTTTTGGTTTTTGTTCCGGTTTCCTGGAAGTGTCTCCAAATATTGGAGACTACATGCCTTGAAACATTCATCTATCTTGCTACCGTAGTTTGCTGTTGCCCTGGTTCTAATCTAACAAATCTCGCTCCACCATAAAGAGACGGTGCGGAGCCATTCTTCCACTAACAGTCCACCTCAAGCTTAAATTGCCACACCTTGTTCAGAGCAACGTATATCAAGTTTGGATGACGTCCAGCTCAATGACGTACGGTCATTGTTTGTATATTTCCAGGAGTTAAGGCAATGTTGCTCAGGTATGTAGACTTAGCGTTTCCCCTTGTACATGTCTGAAAAACCTTTATAATCGGTCGTGTCGTTTTGAACATATTCGTCAATTTGACCTTGTTGCGTTAATTTTGGACATCAGTGGATATCAAATGCTCGGAAATTGAAAAAAAAAGAAGATAAAGATGAAAAATTTATTCTTCATTAAGCATCAGTAGACAAAGACTTCTACTGCTGCGCACATGCAATTTCTCGGTTTTAGGGCAAATACTGAGTTATCACAGATAAAATGTCATATTTTGCTGACTCGTGCAATCACACGATGTGACATGTGATACGTAAATTTAAAGCTTCAAGACTGCTGCCTATAAAGCACTGTGATTTTGTCAGTGGCATCAGTTCCAAGGCCGTTGTGTTACAATGAAGAGGACGATCGCTCAGGACCAAATTCACGCCATTTTCTTATGTGAGTTTAAACTTGGACACCATGCATCGAAGGCAGTTCATAACAGCAATACAGCATTTGGGGGAAGGCACCGTTAGCAAAGCATAGCGCTGGTTTGCTAAATTCTGGTCTGGCGATATGAGCCTTGAAAATGAATCACGCGGCTCACAAAAAGGAGCAATCGATGATGCAGATTTGCAGGCCTTGATTAAATCCTATCCACGGCAAACGGTACGACAACTTGACGAGCAACGCGGAGTACACTATGCAGTCATTTCCCGATAGTTAACGACCATAGGCAAAGTGAAAGTGGTAGATAAATGGGTCCCACATGAGTTCACAAAACAACACAAAACGCAACAATTTGTTGCCTGCTCCCCTCTGCTTATCCGCAACCAGTTGAACAACATTTTGAGGTGCTCCGCCACGCATGATCGAAAGATGCTGTTAGACAATCGCCGACGTTCGGCGCAATGACTCTACCGCGGTGATCTTCCGAAAAACACTTTTAAACTAGTGCTCCATCCCAAGAAGACGATGGTCAATGTTGGTGGCTCGCAGCTGGTGTGATTGACCCCTCCTTCTGACAACCGGGTCACACCATCAAGACGAACAGGTATTGTCATGAAATTGACATTATTAGTGGAGAACGGTCCCCAAACGCCCGGCATTAATCAATCGCCATAGGCCCATACTTCTCCATTACAGCACGATACTCCACGTTGCACGCCAGACGATCCAGAAGCTGCACCAGTTCAGGTACGAAATCTTACCTTATCCGCCTTATTCACCTGATCTAGTCCCTACGAACTATAATTTCTTGAAGTGCCAGGACATCTTTCGCCAGGGTAAATCCTTCTTCTATAAAACATCAGTTGAAACTTCATTCCTTGAGTTCGTTGCAACCCGACGGTATACATCACATTGTAAAAAGTATGTTGCAGTTGACGGTGGATATTCTGATTAAAAAGTTGATTTTTCACCGTATGTCGGATGGTTGGAATTTCCATCAATATTCCGACATTTCATCTGCAACGACCTAATGTGACGATTTATGATTTGAAAGAACACTAGGGTAACAAACAATCAAAAAGTTAATTTATAATCACTTCTTCAGAGTCACTGGTTTATTCCTTGAGTAACTACAACCAGTAGTAAAGTGGAAGATTTAACACTACTGCAAAGTCATAGTAATGTAGAAGATTTAACATACAGCACACATTCACAGACGTACTAAGCACTAAATGGATCGAACTATCCATCAGAACAGACATTTCAAGCTGCGTGTTCTCTGTATTTTTACGAGTTTACTAATTATTAAGATTTGACTGACTGCTAGTCATAGCTCACAGAAGGAAACCTAATGGAAGTTCACATGTGATGTACAGTATAAAAAACATAAAGAGAACAACTAAAATTTACCTAGCAATAAAAGCGGAATATTAGAAAGAGAGTATATGTCACACAACTCAAAAATATTTCAGTTTGATTAGAATATCTTTTGTCAGCATTTTTTCAATCATTAAATAATTTTTTTCTCGCCATACCTAATAGATACTGCACACGGCAACGTTCTCTATTCGTTTTGTATGATTTATACTCTGACTTCTGCGAGATGTTATGATCAATATTTGGGTCAAAAGCGATTTTGGGGCTGCTGTACGTGCACCTTACAGCTTTCGGTTGATCTTTCGTGTTGAGTGATAATTTACACACTAAAACCCAGACAGTTTCCCAATGTATCGTTATTACAGCCATCTGTGATAAAACGTTCAAATTGTTCAGTTTTCTTTTTGTTCCCATACTCAGTATTTTGGAGATGCGACTCTTCATCGGAAAAAATCACAGCTCATAATGTCCCGCGCATTTAGACTAGTGATGTAGTTCTAATTAAAAAAGTGCCTTAGCGGTGAACTGATTAGGTAAAAACGACTTGGAAAGAAGACAAAGTTTTAGAAGCATTATGAATTTTGATTTGCTATTTTTATTGTTCAGCATATTTTATATAATTTGTATTACTAATTACCTTTATTTAACTCTTAATTCGAGTAATTTTTAATAAAAGAAAAAAATGTTTGTTAGTCACATCTTAAAAATGTGCAGTTTTTTAAGCAATTGTGTTACGCTGAATAGGTGTAACTAACATTGTCACACTGAATAAATGTAATTAATATTGTCACACTGAATAAATGTAACTAATTTAGTCACATCTATTCTGTGTGGCTAATACGCCTTTTTTCGCTAAGATTCTGAGGTAAATGAAGGAGATATCTGTTGCGTTATTTTTGTGGAATAAGAGAAAGGGTAAAGAGCAGCTTAGTAAAAATATTCTTGGCACGCATAAAACTCTTATCACTTAACCTTAATGGCCGCTTAATTTCTCTCTGCAGTTTTTTCTCCCAGCAATGAAATAATTTTGAGGTCGGCCGTATTGGCAATAAAATAATTTTGAGGACTTTATACCTTTGCAAAACGTTTATTTTAAGGTATTCTCTTTACGCCGTCCCGGTGGCCGTGTGGTCAGAGGTGTAGGTTTATGGTTAGCAGTCTGAGCTCCAAAGCATGGGCGATGCGCCTCCCCCGCCCCAAATCAAGGACGGCTAACGGCCTATAGCAGCTTACGGTGAAAGTTAAATCCAGAAACAAACAAACAACATTCTCTTTACCCTTATCATACGTGAGATGCCCTATTTTGTGATCCGACAGCTTAATCTCATGCTTGCAATATTTGGGGTTATAATTATATACAAAGCACATAATTTGCTATTTTCGAATATATGATGATCTAAATAATCTCTCTACATAACTTTTGCAACCATCTAACTACGAAAAGTACCTTAGTGGCACTAAGCCTGGAAAAATAGTGCCTTAGCGCCGCTAAGCCGCGCTAAGGCCTTTCTACACCCCTGATTTACATTATGAGAAGATCTCACGTCTGAAATTTATTAAGCTTCGAATAGCAACTGCTATCTAAAATGAATCTGAGCTTAAAACATTTTAGAGAACCAACCAATCTTAAGTTATTTTGGCGATTAATACTGAGCTCAAGTTTTGGATTCGAACATATGTACACTTTGTATTACAATATTCAGTCCACGGGAAGGATTCTAAAGCAAAATGTTTCATCAAAACTGAGCTCTGTAACTTAAAACAAATCTTCTGATAGGTGTCATAATTTGACATGCTGAGAAATATATAACATGCGCGCAAGGATTTCTGAAGACATAAAGGAGAGATTATTCGAGTCGAAACGGCGTTAGTTATTTTATTTAAGTTCAGAACAGCGAATGGAAGTCTTCATGAGTGTATTTGAAATGAAAACTCCTCTCCTTTGGGGTAATTGCTATGTCTTGGGATAAGAGAGCGTCATCAGTGATAATCTTCCTTAATCGGAACATCACTATTTGCATAATAGGGCCAGGTGCGATGAAATTAGAGAAAGCTTCGAGTGCTTCGTGCTTGCAGCTCCGAGTTAATTTAATCCACACAGTATAATCATTTGTTATTTCAGTGTAAACCCCTTCTTCCTTACCATGGGCATCTTTAGGGATTACGAAGAACAGAATATGACAAATTTTGAGAACGAGATAACTGGAAAGATTCCAAACCATTCGGATCTCAGATGGGTAGAAGAAATATTACCATTCTGCCGTCGAAGCAAAATAAAAATAACTACAAACTCCCAAGCGCCTTACAGTCAAAATATCACAGAGAATTTACCGAAACTTTGAATAAATTAAGGACGCTTGTAAATTAAATTAGGCAGAATTTCCGAAGACAGGTGAAATAGCATGGGAAGTCTATTACACTTCAACAAAATACTTGGATTATTACTAGTAGAAATACTATTACTTTGCTGTGAAAGCGAAAATAATCAACAAATTAACAACTCCGAGTATCTTACAGTGAAAATAACTCAGAGATTTTACAAAATATTTCGATTAATTACGCAAGAAAATTAAAACATGCAAGCTCTCTAAAGGTAAATAATTTGGTCAGTAAAATAGCTGGCAGTATTACAATTTGGTTTGAGAGCAATAAGACAATACAGGATAGTCTAAAAGTTTTTCCCTATTTTTATAAAATTACTATAAAGTAACTACACCACTTACAGATATAAGATTTGCTGCGTTTGAAAGGTAAACATCTAAAGCTTTTTAATGATGAAGACCAGTACACTTTTGTATGTGTCCCCTTAGTTGCTCGGCAGATGTCCAACCAGCATTCAATTTCTCTCCATGTTCGTTGTAATAAATCCATATCAACAGCAGCAGTAGGGTTAACAATCCCTTCCTTTAAGGCTTTTAAATCCATCGCTTGTTTTCTGTATACTCTGTCTTTGACAAATTACGATAAAAAATCCAACCGGGTTATATCAGGTGTAAGGGCTGGGCACGGAATCGTGTCATCTCGGCCAATACAAGGTCACAGGAACATAATATCCAAGTAGTTGCGAACAGTTGTTCCCCAGTGAGGAGGAGCTCAGTTTTGTTGAAAGATGACATCTGACTGAATATCTTCAACTTATGACACAGCAAAATTTTGCAGCATATCTCAGTAGACATTTGTGTTGAAAGATGCTTCCACGAAGAAAAATAAACTAATAATATGGTTGTGCAAAAGCTCACATCAAACATTAAATTCAGAGCTCTCACGTATATGAGTTTGCGGGACATGTAGGTTTTTTGAAGCCCATATGTACACGTTTTGCCCACTAGTTTCTCCTGAAATTGAAATATCGACTCATCACAAAAAACTACGCGTTCAAGGAAGTGTTCGTCATTATCTAGGCGATCCATTAAGTAACATGCAAACTCGAAACGGAGAGGCTTATATTTTCCCTCCAAATGTTAAACAATCTGGACTTTGTATGCGTATAACCCCAGTCTTTTATGCAAAATTCACATCATTGAGTGGCAATCCCAATTGTGCAGCAGCTTGTTGGGTGTATCCTCAGGTTCTGGGATAATGTTTTTCTTACTCGGTTCCCGTCGTGCTAAGAAGCACTGGGACGTCTACTTCTAGGCATGTCCAACACACACTCCCACATAACGCCCGCCTACTCCATGTGCAAGTATTGTCTCGCCTCTCCTCCAGCTGCTTCTAATAGCCAATGCCTTATTTGGATTTGATGTCCTCTAGTTTGATGAGATGGAATGGAGAGGGAAGAGATCTTAAAGCATTTTCAAAAAGACACAATTATCTGCTTAGAAACTTCTTTGATTCTTACGTTGGATTCTGATTTAATACAAAAAGCTGCACTTAAGAAGCACTCATTTGAACTGGATCAACAGCGTTCAATAATTTCGTCATTTAAGAGAACTGATCACGAAAGAATTTTCAGAGTTTGAATTGTTTTATATCAGATATTTAAATCCATACCAACATTCTTCTCAGTTGAATCAGTAGCTCATGTCGTAACTAAACAGAAAAGTAAAGAACGCTGAGGACATTTTTTTCACCATTTTTCCGCGGTTCATATATTTAATATGTACATATAAACCTCAGAACTAAACCATTATGCCCAGCGCGTATTTATGCAAATCGAAGCAACCGCCGATAAAGAACGCTGCATGTGAAGGTCATGAAACGGTATAAATAACAACTGATACTGAGCTCTGTTAATCAGTTATTCTTGTTTTTCAGGTGGGAAAGGCAGCGGACTTAAGCGAGTTTAACAAAGCCTAAATTGAAATTGCCAGACGATTCGGTTAGAGCATTTCCAAAACGGTAAGGCTTGCATGATGCTCACGGACAGCCGTGGTTAACATCTTCAAAAAAGTGGTCCGAGAAAAAGAAAAGCCACAAACAGCCGGCAAGGTGTGGACAAACCACGCCTCAACGATGCTAGAGGTGAGTAAAAGGCTATCCCGTATGATACGATCTAACAGAAAGGATACTACAGAGCAAATCAGTAGTGATTTGAATGCTGGTGACGGGAGTAATGTGTCACAACACACACAACATCGAACCCTGCTGCAAATCGTGCTGCGTAGCTGAAGGCCACTCCGAATACCCATGCTAATGTCGGTTCGCCACCGAAAGCGCGTACAGTAAGCACGCGAGCATCAAAATTGGACCTTGAATGATTGGAAGAAGTTCGTCTGGTTCGAATAATCTCGTTTCCTGTTGCTCTGTGTGGACAGCTGTGTACATGTGCTTTGTTTACCTGCCATAGTGTTGACAATAGGATGCACCGTGGGAAGAAAACAAGCTGGCGGAGGAAGTGTAATGCACGGGCAATGTTTCGCAGGGAAACCCTGGATCCAGTCATTCCTGTGCAGGAAACTATGACGTCTATCACCTAACTAAACATCACTGCAGACGTGGTACATCATTTTTTGGCAAATGTATTCATTCCTTCTGGTATGCCTTCTTGCAATAAATTAAAACGCTATACCACACTGCCCGATTTGTTCCAGAATGATTCGCGGAATATGAAGAAGATTTTCTGGTACTGTCCTAGCCTCCGAATATCCCAGACATCATTCCAATCGAGCACCTGTGGTTTATGTTGGAACAGCAAATTCGTTCTGCGGCTGCTCATCTTCCTTAAGGTACAATTCGCTCTGCAGCTGCTTATTTAAATTCGTTCTGCAGCTGCTCAAGGATCGGCTGGTAACGTGTTGGCACACTATATTGACAAAAGTCACCGGACACCTAGAAGAGAAACACAACATAGCATTTATTGACATACATTAGTGCGATATCGGTCCACCTTTGGCCTTAATGCATGCACTGACCCTTCGAGACATGCTTTCGACAAGGTTTTGGAACACAGCGATAGGTATGTGCTTCCATTCAGTACATAATGCTGCCGCTAACTGTTGGTTAGTAGTAGGCCTTGGCTAAACACTTCTTATGCGGCGCTCTAATTCATCCCATAGGTGCTCTATGGGATTAATATTAGGGCTCAGTGCTGGCCAGTCCACACAGGAAACGGAATAATCGTCAAACCAAGCCGTAACAGTCCTTGCTTTATGGCTCGATGCATTATCCTGCTGGTAATAACAAGGCTCGGTTCCATAGTATTGCCACAGAGTTGGTAAGGCATAATTGTCCAGAATATTGAGGTAGACGTGCTGGTTAACAAGTTTGTCCACAATAACCAATGGGCCGGAACCATACCACGAAAAGCACCCCCCACATGAGTACACTGCCAGCTCCAAACTTGACCGTAGAACAGTACACTGTGGTAAATAGCGTTCCCCCGCTGCCTCCATGCCCACACACGGCCATCAGACCGATGGATCGTGTATCGGGATTCATCAGTCCATAGGACCCATTTCCATTGATCTACGGTGGTCCACGATAAATGTTCTTTACACCATGCTGAACGATGAGTAGCATTCCGAGTGGAGATGAAAGGCTTATGAGCAGCCGAACGACAAAGGTAACCTACGGAATGAAGGTCTCTGCGAATGGCACGTGTACATACCGAGGTTCCAGCAGTTTTACTCACCTGTACACCGAGGTCTTGTGCAGTACTCCGTCGATTAGCTGTAACGACTTTCCTGAAGCTTCGACGTCCTCTATCACTGATTTTCTTTGGTCTTCCAGGTCTGCCGGTACGCTTTGCTCCTTCAGGCACGCCACGTGTCTTCCACTTATTCAGTACATCCGAAACAGCTGACTTGGGTATGTTTAAACGCCTCTCGGTTTCTCTTATGGACAACCCACTAATATAACACCCAGCAATCTTTCCCTTCTCAAAGTCAGTTTTCTAACGTCGCGACATTTTCACTCAACCTCACAGTGCGATTTGATTGCGGTCAACTGCAGGCTTGTTTTACCGTTTGCAGTTGTACCGTGCATCTTAACAACGCAGTGGATCCGTTCATTTGCTTTTGAAGGGGTGTCCGGTGACTTTTGTCTACATAGTGGACTTTTAGAAATCTTGTAGCATCCATGCGTCGCCGACAAAGTGCCGTTTCAGCGGCTCGTGGAAGGCCAACATCATATCTGATAGGTGGTCATAATGGTTTGGCTCTTCGATGTACAAATCATCGCTAACACAATACTCAAAAGGACAAAACTACGTAAATATAAAACAGTCAACACGTATAATATGCTGTAAAACAAAACGTCTAGTTTGCGGAGCATTATTTCTGTTTCTACTTCAGGACAGCTCGTACTAAACAGCTTCATATATTTCCCTTAGGTGAAAAAGTCGAATTCGTCATTTCACTGGTTTCAGCAAATCTGAACCGGAACTTTAAGCTTTGGTGAAAAAGAAGAACAGCAAACGTTGCGACGTGTTGGACAGGAAGTCCGCTGTTTTTTTCCCAATCAGCACTACAAATCAGCACGCGACGAATAATTACTACAATCAACCTTTTCGGTGGCGAAAATCAGTGTTTTCTGACATGGATAATTTTCCAAGCCGAATGTGTGGTTTAGTGTGCGATGGGCAGTGCAAGTGTGTCTCATGACCGTGCTTCTCGTAGTGGTGCTGAAAGCTGAAGGAAGTGAGACAGTGATTAAACTAAAAAAAATTTGCAGAGCAGAGCCCTATGCTTTACAAAGGTACCGATTCAAGTTGTTTAAATAGAACGATCTTTATCAGTCTGTTTTATGTGGACTGTAGAACAGTAACTACTTAATCAACTGCAGCACCATCTCATTTCAAGGGAAATATACACCAATGGGCCATTACATCATGACCAACCCCAGCCTAAAGAAATGAGCGCGTCTGGAGACCGAACGGTGGCGCGGATGAAGTTCACAGAGCAGTATAAATACAACCCGAGGACCGGCTTTCGGTTAGTAGAGTGTTCGGAGTCAGAATGAGAAAGGCTGCCGATTTATCGGAGTTTGATAAAGTACAAATTGTGATGGCACGACGCCTCGGAAACGGCGCGTCTTGTGGGTTGTTCACGTGCCGCTGTAGTGAGTACGTATCAAAAGTGGTGCACAGATGGCCAAACGACGAACCGTCGTTCAGCCGTGTGTCGTCCGCAGCTCATTGATGCCAGAGAGAAGAGGAGACTGTCGCGCATTGTTCACAGCGACAGCAGTGCCACAGTGCGACAAATCACCCGGAGCTACAACAGTGGTAATCAGAGCAATGTGCCACAGCATACAGTTCATCGCAGTCTTCTGCGCATCGGTCTGCGTAGCCGAAGGCCCAGCAGGGTCTGCATGCTTACTGCACGTCATCGCCTAACATGAAATGGGCCCAATATCATCGAGATTGGACCGGGGATGATTTGAAGAAAGTGGCTTGGTCTGACGAATCAAGATTCCTGGTGCATCACGTATACGGCCGAGCGTCGATACGCCGATTTCCAACCGAGGCTATGGCACCTGCATGCACTGTTGGGCGGAAACAGGCCGGCGGCTGGGCGGCGGTGTTATGCTGTAGGCGATGTTTTCTTGGGACACTTTAGGCCCCATTATTCCAATAGCATAATCCCTGACAGCTGTCAGGTATCTGAAGATCGTTGCAAAACAAGTTCACTCATTCATGGCAAATGTGTTCCCTGCTGGTGATGGCCATTACCAATAGGATAATGCGCCATGCCACACTACCAGAATCGTCAAGGAGTGGTTCGAGGAACATGCTGTTAACTTTTTGTTAATGCCCTGGCCTCCAAATTCACCTGACATGAATCCAATCGAACATTTGTGGTTCGACTTGGAAAAGCGAGTTCACGCTAATTCACCACCACCCCGAAATGTACGGGAACTGGAGGACCTGCTGTTGATATTATAGTACCAGATACCCCAGGATACCTATCGCCACCTCATGGAATCGATGACTCGCCGAGTGGCCGCTGTTTTGCGGGCTAAAGGAGGTCACACAGCTTATTAAGTACGTGGTCATAATGTAATGAATCATCGGTGTACGTAACCATGTGCTACAAGAACACCTCTTCCGTGCAGCGTTTACGGAATTCTCGGAAAATAATTAGGAATTAAATGAGCGCATTTGTGTATTTTTAAGACTAAATTCCCTTTAGTTTTGAATACGAGAGAAATGAAGATTATCATTGAACAACTAAATTATAATGGTTTACGAACATAAATGTTATATGGAATTTAATATGGTATGGTCTTTATACAAATCGAAATACTGAAGAATAACTTTTAATGCCTCAAACTGATGTAGGCATCAGGTAAGTACATTTTTTAGAAATGACATTTTCACTAAGAGACCTAAGTTTTGGTGCACTATTTTGCCCCGGGCTCATTATGTATTAACTATGAGAGCAATTGAAATGAAAAATAAAGAATATCGTCGTGAATAAAGAGCTTTTCAAAGCACATGTAAATACCTTTGAAAAGAAGATGTGAACCGAACGAACGTTTCCAGACGTAACTACGAGACCTTGTATCCTGTCGAAATGACGTGAGAATGAATTTCTTCTGCCCCGAGGATACATACATATATAGGAAAGAAAGAGATGGCCTCACGCGGCGACAGACGGAGGTGACAACTTAATAACAAAAGTGACTGCCATTTCCTTACACTCAGCACGGGCACACATTACGGTCTCACGTAATCGACGACAATAAATTGATAAGATGGTCTGCGTATTCAGAAGGAGCTATTTTTGTCTTCCTTTCAGCATGAGGGACAATGACGATGAATTAGTTTAAGGCGATGGATAGATGGCCATTGTCTCCTCACTGTGGAATTTCACCCAAGTGGATAAAACGAAAGCAATACCAAGGTTTCCATCAAACGTACCAGCAATTTTCTTCCTGAAAGACGAATTTTTTAAGAAAAGGCCATATTTCGGAAGCTCATATTTATTTAAATATTAAGTTGGCTATTTTAAATGCTTTTGAGTAAATATTGTAATCACATCATGAAAGTGCTCAGGTAGTTTTCATACGAATCATGCAAATACAGAATTCACGTTTATTACATACACTGCTGGCCACCCAAAATGCAAAACCAAGAAGGAAGCATCCGATTGGCCTGAAATTCGCAGCATGCGTCGCCTGCGACAGGACATGCAAACGATTAGCATAGCAGGGCATATGCAAATCATGTGCGTCCGGCACGCCACCGAGAAGCACTATAAGAAGGGTGCACAGAAGGCGGGGTGTAAGTAGTGGAAGTGTGTGTTGTTGCCGGACCTGTGCGTGGGAAGCTTCCTGATGCCTCGTCGCAGAATACGTCAGCCATTCCAGCACGTTTCAGAGTTCGACAGAGGACGAATAGTGGCTTATCGTGACAGCGGTTTATCGTACCGAGACATCGGTGCCCGTGTGGGACGACATCCAGCCACAGTGAGGCGAGTATGGATTCGGTGGGTGCAAGAGGGACGGACGGACCGATATGAGCGATTGCCGCTGCCGCGGCACGCCACAGAACGAGAAAACCGGCATGTTGTGCAGCGGGCATTGACGGCTCGCACCGCCACACCACGAACGTTAGCGCAAGAATTAGGGTGTGTTGAGCAACAACCTGTGTCAGCACGTACCGTTCGACGTCGTCTGAAGGAGCGGGGACTTGTCACACGGCGCCCATTGCTCCGATTATCATTGACGTTACACCACCGGCGAGCGCGGCGGCAGTGGGCCGTTGAACGCCGCACCTGGACTACGGAATGGCACGACATTGTCTTCTCCGACGAATCGCGCTTCTGCCTGCAACACCACGATGGTCGGATCCGCGTGTGGCGGCACCGCGGCGAGAGACTGTATGACGCCTGCATTATGCTTCGGCATACCAGTCCGTCGCCTGGCGTTATGGTTTGGGGCACAATTGGATATGACACCCGCACCCCTCTGGTACGCGTTGCTGGTACACTCAGCACAGTACCGCTACATCTCCGACGTTTTGGAGCCCGTAATCCTCCCTTACCTCCAGGACCTGCCAGCGGCCACGTTTTAACAGGAAAATGTGCGCCCGCACGTGGCACGTATCGTGCAACAATTCTTCACGGCCCACCAGGTGTCACTGCTGCCGTGGCCCGCCTGTTTTCCCGATATGTCGTCCATCGAACGCGTCTGGTCACTGTTCAGCAACCGAGTGGCCCGGCAAGCACCACCCGCGGCTACGCCTGATGAACTGTGGCAACGTGTGGAAGCATCCTGGACCGACATACCCCAAGCCCACATCCAAAGCCTCTTTCGTTCGATGCCGCGGCGTGTACTGGCCGTTATTTCCAGCCATGGGGGCCACACGAACTATTGATGTCTGCATGTTCCGCAAGTCGCACGGGCCTGTAAGCTTAATCGCTTCATCTTTGTATTTGTTGTTATGTGTCCAGTAAATCTGGCTTTGCTGTCTGGTGTCCTTCTTGGTGTTGCATTTTCGGTGGCCAGCAGTGTAGTTGAATGACATTATCGTAGAACCTTATGAACACTACAGAATTTCGGTTTTCCTACGCAGGTATATTAATTTAATGTATGCTAATCGACTTCAAATTTTCAACACACACGTTTTTCAAAAGCTTGCTGCTAATTTTATCTACAAACAGCTATATACAGTTTTATCTACAAACAGCTAATTTTATCTACAAACAGCTAGTTTTATCTACAAACAGCTAATGTTATGTAGAATACTTGCATTTCCTACACGTGCAGAATTGGACTGCAAATTCTCCAAATGCGATGTTGAGCTTAAGGCCATACACAGTGCGGCAATTAAGTAATGAGACTTAATGTTTTTCAAAAATGGAAAAGCAGGAAAACTTACGTGAATATACACTGAAGTGCCAGAAAAACTGGTACAGACGAGCTTATGCAAAATACATAGCAACGTCACCTATGCGCGTACTAGGTTGCGTCCGCCAGTGTGTATATAAAACGATAGACATCCTTGCCAGCTGTCAGAGCTGTTTTCGGCATGAGAATGACAAGTAATAACAATTCAAGCGATTTTCAACACGGTGTCATAGTTGGCGCTCGTGAGATGGTCCATAGTATTTCGGAGGTAGAAACGAAGTTCGGATTTTCAAGGACGATTATTGCAAGGGTGTACCGTGACTACAAGAATTCCGGCAAAACCTCCAACCTACGAAAAAGACATTGTGAATCGTCGGCTGTCAAGAATCGTTTCACGCGATAGGCGTGCAACACGTTCGCAGGTATCATCGGAATTCAATCCTGGAGCCTCAACAAGCATCAGCGTCCGGACTGTGCAACGTACCCTGCACGATATGGGCTTTCGGAGCTGACGCCCAACTCGAGTCTCCTTGATGGATACATGACACAGAGCTATGCGCCTCGCTTGGGCAGGACAACACCGCCACTGGACACTTGATGACTGGAAACAAGTAGCCTGGTCTGACGAGTCGCTTTTCCAACTGTATCGGGCTGATGGAAGGATTCGTGTGTGGCGCAAACCCCATGAAGCCATGGATCCCGCCTGCCAACAAAGAACTGTACCGGCTGGTGAGGGGTCCGAAATTGTATGGGATCTGTTTAGTTGGACGTCACTGGGACCCCTGGTACGTCTACAAACCGGCCAACGCTATGTGCGCATCCTTTCTGACGAGGTACACCTGTTCAAAGTATTAGACTGGTGTACCAGTTTTTCTGGCACTTCAGTGTATTTTTTCGAAGTACATTCTTCCTGCGTTAACACAAGAAGTGGCACGATCAGCCATCTTTCCTTTCTTAAAGGAAATATTTCAAGATGTCATCTTTCGGTATGGAGTGAAGAACTGATGCCACAGTTTTTGTAAGTCTTCAATGTCTTGAAAAATAATTCCTTTAAAAGACAGCTTTAATTTAGAGAACAGAAAGTAGTCACACGGTGACCAATCTAGAGACTACGGGGAGGGGGGACGGATGATTGAGTACATAACTTGTTTTCATGCCAGAAATTGTTGTACACTGACTGCTCTGTGTGCGGGTGCATTATCTTGAAGACGGGACCATTGCCCGTTTTTGTTCTCAGGCCTTCCACAATCGTTCCAAAATGGATGTATGAGCATTGCCAGTGACGATTGTACATTCACGAATGAACCCGTGATACACAATTCCCTTGCTGTCGTAAAAGCACCCAAGCATTGTCTTCCTTTTGGACTTCTGTAACCTGATCTTCTTTCCTTTGGGTAACTGTGGAGACTTCCACTGGGCACTCTAACACTTCTTTTCAGTATATAACAAATACACCATGTCTTGTCATCTGCCACAATGCTTTGGAGAAGATTTTGCATTGTTTCTATGGTCTCCAGGATGTCATTTGTGTACTCCACTCATGCATGTTTCTGGTCATCCGAAAAAGGATGAGGAACAAAACGAGTACAACTGCCCCGTTCCCAATCTTGCACTAAAATTTGATGAATCGTCTCTTTATTAACCGGTGTCGCACGATTGGTCGAATAACGATTGGTCGACATAACAATTGGTCGACACATGATTGGTCTACAGTTATGATTGGTCGGCAGCACGATTGGTCGACATAACGATCAGTCGACCGTAACGACTAGTTGGCAGCACGATTGGTCTACATAACGATCAGTCGACCGTAACGACTAGTCGACAGTAACGACTGATCGACAGCACGATTGGTCGAGATAACCATATTTCAGAGGATTATGGTTTACATTCGCAGCGGTACCTGTCAGAATGTACTGACCTCTCAAAACGTAACGTTCCTTATTGGAAATCATACCTTTTACAATGTAGTCCTCAGAACGTACAGCATTATAACATATTATTTCCAAATAGGCCCCCGTGCCATCTTTTGTACCCTAAGTGAAATCTATATAGAGGGCCTTCTGAACGATGTTATTTCCGAAAGGGCCCCGGGGCACTTTAGGTATAGGCACCTTGGGGAAACTGCCACACATAATTCGGAAACTCGGAAAATTGCCACACATTCAAAGCGTTTCTCGGACGAACGGTGATCTGTGCTCTTCCCCTTAATGAAAACCATGTGGCAATTTTTCTGTGTGTGGCAATTTTCCGGGTTGCTGAAAGATGTGTGACAATCTTCCGGTGGGGCAATTTACCGCCAAACTGTTTGCACTTATTCAAAAAAAATGTTTCTCAAGTTCCGTTGACCAATCGTTATGTCGAACAAACGTGCTGTCGACCAATCGTTACATAATCTTATTAACACCAAGCTCACATTCCAGCATCTTCAAGGTCACACAAGCATCGTTTTTTATAATTTCGCGAACTTTCTCAATGAGTTCAAACGTGTGCATTGAAATCGAGCGTCTGGGCCTTTTGTCATTCGCTAAATCTTCCAGCCTATTCTTGAAACGTGCATACTATCGGAATATTTGTGCACGAGATATATGTTTTGCGTTACGGAGACTCAGAACACAATTTTTTTTATATGCACTATAACGAAGTAAATTATCTCCGTCATTTTTGTCCACACCGGGCATCGAACCCGAGTCCCCTTATTCTGGAATAAGTCGCTCTACCAACTGAGCTACGCTGCTATCTGCCTTTATCTCATGTGAGTCCTGCGGGGCAGGCACGTCACAGCACACATACTCGATATCCCTCGCTGACGAAAATCAATCTTGTGCCTAGGATTTCCACAAAAGAATGCGGCATTTTCTAAGCAAATAAGTGTTCAAGAATCAAGAAAACATACTAATAAATTGTGAATTGCTATTTGGAGTCTGAAACTTTTACTTTTATTATTATTATTGTTTTATGATCAACAATTACAAGGTGCAACAACAAACATATGCGCTCTGTAAGAGTTTCGGCCTAACACATGACACATACTAAATAAAATGCGATGAGCCCTCATGCGCCAGGAATTTTTAAGTACATTATGTGTGCAAAATTTCCTGATAGATGACAAACAGAAATATCAGTACGTATGATGTCTTACAAAATATGAATCAGGGATTTTTGTACAACTATCGTATAGGTCAAGCTTTCATAAACTATTTTGAATTGAGAACCACTTTCAACATTATATTTTGATCGCGATACCCATTACCTGTTGACACTCATGTACCTAAGTACATATATAACGGAGCTGCATGTCCTTATACGTATATGTATTAATCTTATATATACAAGTGAAATTTAGATCTGTATTATTTGCTCGCATATCAGGAGACGTGTGATCTACTGTATTTCAATCGATCTCGTTTAGTTAAGTGGACTTTAGTTCTCCATCTGTGTATTAGTTTTAGGTGTATAAACAGACCAGATTTCCTACCGATGAATTAAACTGTTGTGTGTATGTTAACCTCTTGCTCCCCGCATAGTTCAGTTTCAGCTCAAAGCTCTACTTATATAAATTTAATTATTCTGTATACCCTAATTACTTTTATCTCCTACTGCAAATCGCTCTTTTAATAACAATTGTATATTCCATTAAGTGTAATTGAAATTTTGTTTAAAAATTCTGAATTACGCAATTACGTTACGTAGAACATAGCACAACGACCACCTTCACATAATGACCACTTTCTTAAGAATGACAGAACTGTATAGGATTAAATGGTAATGCATTCTTTTATAATTTTGACCATTTCGGAAATTTTAGACAAAGATCACACGACTCCTTCTTCAGGAGTAATTTCCATTATTATTTCACTAGCAAAAGTGACCATCCGGAAACGGGGCTGCCGTATATAAATTTCCCTGTGTATTCCAAAAGACTGAGATACATGATCCAAAAATGCCTTTATCTAAGCTCACAACAGTAGTAGAAGGCTTACTCTTTTTCCATCGATGACAAGAATTTGCCAAAAGCTAAGCACTTCGAACGAATTACTTCGCCGTATCAGTTTATGCTTGTGTGTCTGGGGGATGAAACATTTCTGTCTGAACTATTGTTTTCCGGATGAATGCCGTTTCTGGACGGACGGGAAATGAATGATCAGTTTTGTGCGCTGAGATTTCTAGGAAAGAATGATGCTGGGGACTGCAAGTTGTGAGTTATGTTTTATTGGACTAATCTTCAATAAAACATAACGTGTAACCTTTTGCTAATTGTGGGACTGAATTACGTTTTCCCAACTGAATGACGCCGGCAGGCTTATCGCTGCTTCATTGTCGATTTGACTCATGCGTCACTTCATTAGTACGTCACTACGTCGTGCCCGTATTACGTTACATCATCCCCCACCCTTGAGAAAGGCGAGGGTGCAGAATCGCAAGTTTCGGGTAAGCCGACAGCCATGATTGAATGTCCAACTCACTGAAGAAGAATTCATTTCTATTGATCACGTGTGTTGTGTGGAAGACACATCGCTCAAAATTTTCAACCCTGATGGCGAGGAAATTCACTTTTGTTCGGGCGCCAATATAACACATAAATTTTTGCCAGTGGTGATATTTGGACCCTAGTCTTCCTACTACAGAGTGGCTGTTTTCTCAACTGAACTACGCCGGCAGGTTTATCGCCTCTTACATGTCGATTTGTGAAGATGCTGAGGGTAAAGGAAGATTAGTTTTTTATCACTTCAAGAAGCGATAATGCAACCGAGAAGGAGTCCGTGCACTCTGAATCCGAATGAGGGAGCCGTAAGGCGCATTGTAATTAGCATCTTTGGTCATTGTATCATACCAGTCACCATAAAATCTAGTTTGTAAACCCGGCAAAGGGTAACATAACAGAGAAAAAACGTATGGTTAAAAACTGTCATAGCACGATTTAAATTAAACACCCTTAACTGAACCAAACTGCAATATTAAAACATGACATTTACTTACAACCCTAAAACAGTAAAAGAGATTTAAAATGGGCTAGATCTTACACGACTACACTAGCCGCATCTTCAGGACCAAGCAAGTGACAATACTGGAGCGAGTGGTAAGATTTTTTATAGTTCCAAAACCTTCCCAGAAGGCATTAGTAAACAGTTCCCCTCTTGCCAGAGAGCAAAGTTGTATTTATCGGGACACAACATTTCCAATCGGCACTTCTACGTCTAGGTTGTGGTAAACCTTGGAGAAGTTGTTTCCAAAGTGGATGTAACCAAACGGGTAGTTCCTCATTACAATATATTTCTTCAAAATATGTTAGGCACAAAGTCTCTGCCGGTAAGTATAACTTTGCTCTATGAAAACAGGGGAACTGTTTACTAACGTCTTCTGGGAAGGTTTTGGAACTATAAAAATCTTACCACTCGCTCCAGTATTGTCACTTGCTTGGGCCTGAAGATGCGACTAGCGAGTCTCGAAAGATCTAGCCCGTTTCAAATCTCTTTTACTGTTTTAGGATTGAAAATAAATGTCATGTTTTAATATTGCAGTCTGATTCAGTTAAGGGTGTTTAATTTAAATCGTGCTAAGACAGTTTTTAACGATACGTTTTTTCTGAATTTATCAGCACGAAGAAGAAAGAATCTTTTATGGGTAACATAGTAGATGTTGTGAAATAGTGTATTTGTTTCTTGAAATAATAAAGGGACCCCCATTCCAAACGAAAAAGTAAAGCGTTCGAGGGATGGACAAGTCTCCCAGTCGTCCAATTTTCAGAATTCGGCTTTGCCCGGCACGTCACGAGGCGGGGCGCTGGCCTGGTGCCGCTCGGCGGTGGTTCGGCGAGGGTGGCTGAGCGTCCGACCTAGGGTCTAAAGGTAGGATTGCGATCGCAACGTGTTCATATAATTTCTATAAATGAGCCCCGGTAATCCCTGTGGAGACAGTCACTTTTCGGAACAGGCTATAGCCATCAGCATTACCTGTCGATTTGACTCATGTGTCACCTCAGTACTACATCATTTATGTTATGATACGTAGTACGTTACAAGTTGGTTTGAAAGCACTTGGTTCTAGATCGAACTCTTCCGTGCAACTTTTATGCTCCATCTGGTGTTTCTTTCCTTGCAAAGGTTTCTTAAAATGAAATGTATTTCAATTTTGACTAAAACGTTTAGGAGTGAATGAAGTTTCTGAAGAGGTTTATGCTCCTTGGACGAAAAACATTTCTGGCTGTCCTAATGGCTGTGGGTGAGACTGCTGCTTACTGAAGAAATGATGCACTTGGGAGTTAATTTCATTTCCGAGTGGAGTGATGCACCTGAAGTTAAAGAACATTTCTGTCTGAATGGATGCTCCTGGAGGATTACTAGGTTCATGGTAGGATTGATCCTTCCAGGACTGAATGAAGTTCCTGCTTAGACTGATGCTTCTTAGGACTAATGCCTTTTCTAACTGTTTAAAGTACTTCCAGAGATAAATGCTGTTTTCACGACTTCACTCTCACATGAGTAAATGGTGCTTGTGACTGAAACGATATTTCGGGGAGGGGAGAATATGATGTTATTTCCTGGTCTAATGCTTCTAGTGGTGAATAACAGGTTTGAGTCGAGCTGATCCTTCAGTGAGTGAATGATTTAATTGACTGGTTCTTCTAACGGACTAACCTTGGTATTTTAATGTTTCTGGGTGAGGGTGATGTCTTTAGTGGAACGGAACATCACCCTCTCCCAGTCTTTAAAGAAACCTACAGGTGTGAATGTCTAGTAAAGAAACATCATCCACCCCTCAGGGTTTAGGACGTGCCTGCAACGCAGGACGCACATGAGATAAAGGCAGATAGCAGCCAGAGCATACGTCCGCGTAGCTCAGTTGGGAGAGCCTCTTATTCCGGAATGAGAGGACCCGTGTTCGATGCCCGGCATGGACAAAGATGACGGAGAAATTTACTTCGTTATATTGGTGCCCAAACTTCAAGAATGACCTAGCCGTTAAAGTTCTCGCAATGTTGGGATGTTCTTTCCACACCGTGAGACAGGAAAAGTAAGAGAATCCCTTCTTCAGCGCTTCGAGAAATAAATGTGGGTGATGTTACATTCCACACACCAAATTGACTGGAATTTCTCCAATGTACGTTCTTCAGCGGATGACTGCCTACGGCGACACATGGTCCCGGCTGAGCCGTGGGCCATGCCCCCGGCCCCCTCTTTCGGGGAGGGGGAGATGTGACGTGCCTGCCCAGCAAGACGCACACGAGTAAAGGCAGATAGCAGCGAGAGCATACGTCTGCGTAGCTTAGTTGGAAGAGCGACTTACTCCGGAATCAGGGGACCCGGATTCGATGTCCGGCGTGGACAAAAATGACAGAAAAATTCACTTCGTTATAGGGTCATTTACTGAAATGAAGCTTCAGTGGGTGAATTATGCTTTTAATTGAACTGGCGCATCGAAGAGACAGTGAAATTTCTGGCTGACTGATGCTCTACTGGGCTGGGCGGATATTTAGGAAGTTAAACTCACCAGTAAGAGAAGCGACGCATACAGTTCTTTATATTGGGTTGGTGCGAATGAAATGTACGGCGCGAACGAGCAGTGGAGACAGGCCCCCGCCACAGCGGAATGGAACCACCCACAGGGGTTGCGGGTATTGCGTCACAGAGTTACTATATATAGCTAGCACGTGTGTGAATAACATGGGTCAGGCGTGGTTCGTTTGGACGTAACTCGGCTTACAAAGGAAACATGCAGACGCCGAATTTGAGAGTCTTTTTCCCGTATGAATTTAAACTTGGCCATTCTGCTGGAATTGCCACTCGAAACGTTAACAAAGCGTTTGGAGAGAATACAGCCAACGAACGAACCATTCGGCAACGGTTTGTAAAGTTTCGAAGAGGAAATACGGACTTGCAAAACAAAGCACGTGGTGACCGACCTGTTGCTGTTTCTGATGATGTTTTTTAACGTGTGGTTAAAGCGGAACCCCGAAAAACGTGTCATGAGATAGCGGCAGAGGTAGGTGTCCACCGCACGACAATTGTTCGCCGTTTGGCTGCGCAGGGTAAGATAAAACAGCTGGGGAAGTGGCTGCCGCATTAGTTGACAACTGCCAACAAGACTAGGCGTTTGGAAGTCTGCACGTTGCTGTTTGCCAGGAATAAACAGGAACCTCTGCTGCATCGAATCCTCATCTGCGACGAGAAGTGGGTCCTTTATGATAAACGGAAACGATATGTACAATGGTTAAGAAAGCACAGCCTGCTGGACGGCATCCTAAGCCACCCCTACACACCAAGAAGATGATGATTCTTCTCTGATGCTCCACAGCCGGGATTATTCATTAGTTTGTTGGCAAGAGGCCAAAACATCAATGCAGAACGTTATTTTTCTGAATTATACCAGATGCACCGGAAATTGCTGCAGAAAACACCGGCTTTGGTCAACAGACATGGTGTTCTTCAGCTCCAGGACAACGCTCGCTCTCATGTCGCACAACGAACGATACTGACACTTGGTGCATTGGGCTATGAAGCACTGCCTCATTCTTTCTGATTCCCGGACTAGTCTCCAACAGACTATCATCTGTTTCGTCGCCTGGATCACTCCCTGTCAGGAAAACAGTTCACGGCAGACAACGAGGTTCAACGTGAAGTTGATGATTTCTTCGGATCACAGATACAAAACGTTTTTCGTTCCGGGATCATGGCCTTGCCGGACAGATGGCAACTATGTTTCCATGCCTAGGGAGATTATTTTACCTAGGTAAGTTGTCCTAATTTTCCGTTCTCGCTGTCCACGTGTGCTGGTCATTTGCCGGACATTCCATTCGCACCAACCTAATATAATAGCTGCGCTGACCGGAAAGGTCTGTCCAAAACACAAAATGTTGATTGCGTTCGTATTTTTAAACGTTAAATGGCTTATTTCAAACACGTATGACTAATGCTAAAATAGGCAATAGAAAAATGCCGAGAGCGTGTAAAAATGATTGGATACGACATGTGGAGTATTATAAACTCTTGTGTATCAAATCTAGTAGAAATTCCGTTGATGGAATTATGAATTTTAAGTATGTGACTAAGTTTGAAACACTATTCAACAAAGATAATGGCGAAATAAATTTCCATACCACGATTAAAAAATGAAACATCTAATCTGTGTACAATCGTTAATCCATATTTACTTCTCAAATTATTTATGCTAAACTAGAATTTTAACCACTGTAATGTGTACTGCTTCTGTTTGAAACAGCGATAAACAATCAAGGCAGAGCTGCATTTTAATTACACGACGCAAAAAGGTACTCGGAAAAAATTTCCAAAAGTAAAAAACGTGTCATCAAGAAATATTGCCGAATAAATGAAGGGGGCTCCCTTTAAAAAAGTCTAAACGATTTTCTTCCTTGTTCGTCGTTTTCGTGCGATGAATGGCATTGAAAAACTGCCGATTGAATTGCGAAAAATTAAAAAAAAATCATATCTTCTTTCATTTTGGGCTTATCTCTGAAATATCGAAACTTCTTAAAATAATGCTGAGAGCCTCCTAATTCTGGACTTTAATCTCTTCCTCTTCCATTGTATTATTTATTTCTTTCTTTGAAGGTGTAATTTTGATTGGTCGAAGCTGAGAATTTTTTCGTAATTATGAGCCTAAGTTTTTTTTTCTTAAGCAAACTAAATGATTTATAGAAGAGCATTACAATCCCAGCTTTTTTTAGTTCTCGAATTATTTCAATTCACACGATTAACTTTCTTTTTCTTTTCACTGTTTTCATGAACAATAAAGCTGGAATATAAGATTGAGCAATTGGGTCACGAAGGAACGGTGTTCCCGTTGAATATTTAAATTATCAGCCAAATGGCAAGCAAATGATGGGATTTCTTTAAGGACTTCTTTTTTTACGACACCAAAACATACACTAAGAAGTTAACGTTTTATGCAAACTTTATAAGTTTCGCAGTCACTGGAAAGAACCACGAATGATTTTCAGACATAACGCTGCACAAAGAATCAAATTGATACAGCCGGTCTTAAAAGCATAATGCAGCACACATTTATACATAATGACTAAAGACCCTATCAATTTTGAGGGTGATGAACGTGTTAAAATGGAAATCAGCTCCGGCAGATAACACGCAATTAAAGGATTTTCTATACGTCTAGGAATAAAATGGTATTAGCAAGTCATTTTATATCTACCATGTTGCTCTTTTGTGGACATTTTAGAATATAAAAATAACCATTTAGTGTGTTATGGATCTGGTAGGGGCAAAAATCACGCCTTTGCCGTTAGGACGTTTCAAATTCGTCTACCCTGTCCACAGGGATAAAAGAGCATCTAAGAGTTGTACGATCTAATAAATTCTTCCTACTTGATCTTGAAGTGTCTAATCAAACGAATATCACAAAACATGTCTTGGATCTCTAGCGTGGTCTCGTAGACGAAAAATTCCATAAACGTAACAGGAAGTGTAGTATCTCTCCTTGTAAAAAAAAAGTATAAATAATAAAATGCAAGTAAATAAAAAACGTTTGATATTTGTCGATTGTATGCATGTTCTGGAAACGTAACAAGAAAAAAATGTTTAATAATAAAAATTAGATAAGAGAGACAATTCTGGATAATGGCTTTTTTTCCCTCTAGGACGAGAAGAAACACACTTTTAGCAACGCCAAATCTCAGAGCGTGATATAATCTCAACCGAAGGGATTCATTACTTATTATTTCCTGACTGTTGTTAAAAAATCTGAGTGTCGGCTGAAAAGTAACGTGACATTTAACTGGAAATGCCTGTGTGTAAACCAGTTTTTCACAAAATGTTCGTATGAAATATGCACCCTTACTCACCAAACAGATGCAATCATCAAGAAAACTACAATCATAGGCTCTTCAAACATGAACGATCACCATTGGAGAAGGTGACAACGAAAGGTGTAGCTATTACGGAGGCAGAACAATCCTCACTCAGAGAGATCGTTCATATCAGTGTTTTTAAAATATGAATCAGGTACGTATTAAGCAACCGTATACCATAGTATCCTCTCACACGCTTACACTACGAGTCGCTATCCAGATGCAAAAGTACTGGACACCCAACTCGGAACATTTAGGTAGCAGCCTTGTCGTCCTGGTTGCTCCCGCTCCATCTTTCTTTCTTTTTTTTTTTTTTTTTTGTATGATCCATCCTTTTATCCCCTCTGGGATAAAACTCATGGATCAACAGAACTTGACTGTGAGATCTAACATCAGGTTCCATCCCATCTAGAAGGCATTCGACTGAGTGAGAGTTAGCAACTGGGTAACCAAACGTATGGTGTTTTTTTTATGGTCAAGTAACCAGCGTATGGTACTGGAAGGCTGCCTAATGTTCTTCCAAATAATTATGCACTATCTGATAGCTATGGACAGTAGCATTGTGTTTCTGGAAAATGCAAACTCTACTAGGTTGGAAACGCTGCACCATCCAAAATGTTTGGTCCTCCAAAAGACGTACTTACTTACGGGAAGAGCAGCATTTACTCAGTGGCACCAAAGGACTAATAAAAGTACGTTGAAAATAAGTACATTGGCTCCAGCTACTTGAACAATTGGGCCCATGTATCATTCTACGAGTTCTTGATTTCGTACGACGAGTACCGAAAGCTTCCTCTATCATCCATGATAAACAACATACGACACGAGTCTCTCACCATTTATATCAATCCAGCGGAATGCGCGCACATATGTTTCCTTAGCTGCATACGGTTCATTTCCAAGGGCTCAGTTCTCTTTGATATGGGTGCATTAACACATATAAAATCCGTTTCCAACATCTGTTGATTTGTAGTGGTTGCATTCTAACTGGCGTTGGAGAAGATATGGGCCTATACGTGTCGTGTAAAACTTACTTCACGCCAAACCTTTCCTGTTTTGCTACTGTTTTCCTGGTTAACTGCTGTGAGGAATACACTTGAAAGACAATACCCGTTGATTCCCCAATGTGTTCCGAGACGTTAGGACTGTTTAGCAAGCGCAGCTAGCAAGAAATGGATCTCTTTGCTTTGTACTTAGGATTTGTGTTTTATTACCAAACAGTAAGTAAGTGAATTAAATTTCGGCATGGATAGCGTTGGGGACTTGAATAGCATTCACCTTTAGTTTGAGGGATAATCCAGCATTTCACAAAAAATCTTACATACGTCTTCTCTGATAACAAATAACGTTTCGAACGAAACAGAAATCATATTAGTTTGCGCCTTTTTCTATTATGGGTTATGTTTCTGACAACCCGACTACATTTCATGTGGAAGCATAAACCTTCTTCAACACCTTTCGTATTTTCCAATATTGCACAAAGTGGAGGTAAGTCTCTTCCTTAACACTACGCATAATTTACAAAAGCATGAATGTCAACAATTTTGTTTCAAATCGGTGTTATCTTATTCATTTTTTTAAACAATGCTTCTTTTGGTTTTTAGTACGCACAGTTCGATACTGTACCTCCTTTCAAGTTCCTAACTTTTCTACTTCACAGTTCTGAAGAAAATAAAACATCGTTGATCAGCTGTCCGATACAAAACAAATACATAACGATATGATTAGTTCTGAAATATTCTTCGGATTTCAGCTATTAAAAATTTCTCAGGAAAATCTTTCAAAAGAAGTCTGCAAATGATAACTACCAGAAAATGACTGATTCAATTTTAAAATTTGTGTTTTCAAAAGAGAAAATTGATAGTTAAATACGTCAAATAATATTTTCTTTCTGACAACGGTTTCCATACACAAGGTAAAAGTGAAAAATTTAATCGAGGTTCCACTACACGTTTGTAAGAAAAACGCAACGATATCATTTCCTATATGATATTTTTTTGGCGCTTTTCTTACAAACGTGCAGTGGAACCTCGATTAAACGTTTTTTCACTTTTACATTGAATTCTGTGCTAGTCCCAATATTTTTAGCTTCTATCTCTTTTCCAGTTCGGTTATACGTAACTCATTTATATGCTTTTTGTGATTATACCTTATTTCGCATTTCTGATTATCAAAAATGCACGGTGCTTAGATTCTTTTATACATAGCCCGGTAAGTTACAACTTTGAGAGAATCGAGATAGCAGTTTTTTGCAGCCATGATATAGATGATGCAACTAAAAATTTACTAAAGAACTTTCACACTCCTCTTCTGTCTCTGAATTCAGGAAATTTGAAACGAGCACAGATTAATGAATATTTTACTTCGTCTAAACACCAAATTCAATAGGAGACAAACTGCTTTGAAAAGAGCGATGCTCATATATGAAGAATGCGTAATAGTGGCATTGAATATAAAACAAAACCGTATGCGGATTTACTACCTGTATTTCAAAGGTAAGGATTTTGTCATGTATTGAAAACATGAAATCGTACAAAATGTTTTAACCTAGTTTTTATAATGAAATTAGAATAACACAGTTAATATAAAAGTCAAAATAAACATAGGCTTAAGGTAGCAAACAAAGTATTCATGTATGTATGTCTTACATTATTAATTAGCGTGATCTAAAATTCTGTTTCTTTTTTCGTTTTGGAGTCATTTAAAGTTTTACAATAGTAGTTGTATTTAACATTTTGAAATTTCATTTATACGTTTTTCATAATTATGTATTTTTCAGGTCATCCACTAGAAAAATGTATATATAACCAAGGTTCCACTGTATTTTGTAAATCATATGTTGTAGCTGTAACAAAATTTTCACAACCCACTCAGCGATATTTCGATTTTTGATTTTGGACATTACAAGCAAACATTTAATGTACTACAAAATTTTTAAAGAACTTGCTTCACTTTTTAAAATTGTCCAATGCAAGAAATGATGAAGTAATGGATCCCCATCGAAATACACTGACGGAAAAAAATCCCCAACACCACGAAAAAATAGTTGTAGAGGAATGAAATGGCGGTAATGCATTTGTATAAGTAACATATTTAATCGATTAAGGTTTCAAGATCACAGCTTATTGTAAGCGCGAGAAGAGCCATTTCAAATGTGAAATGCTGGTACATTAATAACCGGTGTAACTGCCAGAATGTTGAATGTAAGCACGCAAACGTTCATGCATTGTGTCGTACAGGTGCTGGATGTCAGTTTGTGGGATGGAGTTCCATGCCTGTTGCACTTGGTAGGTCAATACAGGGACGGTTAATGCTGGTTGGGGGTGACGCTGGAGTTGTCGTCCAATGATGTCCCATACGTGCTCGATTGGTGAAAGATCTGGTGATCTAGCAGGCCACGGCAACATGTCGACACTCTGTAGAGCATGTTGGGTTACAAAAGCGGTACGAGGGCGAGCGTTATCCTGTTGGGAAACACCCCCTGGAATGCTGTTCATGAATGCCAGCACAACAGGTTGAATCACCAGATCGACGTACAACTGTGCCGTCAGGGTGCGTGGGATAACCACGAGAGTGCTCCTGCTGTCATAGGAAATTGCTCCCCAGACCATAACTCCAGGTGTAGGTCCAGTGTGTCTCGGCTGCAGACAGGTTGGTTGCAGGCGCTCACCTGGCCTCCTTCTAACCAACACACGGCCATCACTGGCACCCAGGAAGAACCGGCTTTCATCAGAAAAACAACAGATCTCCACTCCGTCCTCCAATGAGCTCTAGCTTCACACCACTGACGTCGCAAACGGCAGTGGTTTGGAGTAAGTGGAATGCACGCTACAAGGCGTCTGGCTCGGAGCTGTCGTTCAAGTAACCGGATTGTAACAGTTCGTTGTGTCACTGTGGTGGCAACTGCAGCTCGAATTGCTGCCGCAGACGCGGTACGATGCGCCACGGCCATACGCCGTACACGGTTTTCCCTCTCAGTAGTGCCACGTGGCCGGCCGGAACCCGGTCTTCTTGAGGCAGTACCTTTCCTTGACCACCTCTGCCAACAATCATGCACAGTGGCTACATTCCTGCCAAGTCGTTCTGCAAATATTGCGGAAAGAAAATCCACCTTCTCGTAGCCCTATTACACGACCTCGTTCAAACTCCGTGAGCTATTGATAATGGCTTCTTCGTCTTCTTAAAGGCATTCTTGACTAACATCAACACACTACGTCGAATCTCAACGATAACTAACGCTCACGAACGTTACAGCGCGTATTTACAGCAAACCTGCTTTGCACGTTCCGAGGGGCGCTACTAGCGCCACACGTATGCGCCGAGCGCGAAATTTACATAGACGTCATCTTACAGATGTACTCTCACCGCCTACCAACTGTCGTTTATCTAACACAACCCCTTATTGGTGTTGGGATTTTTTTCCGTCAGTGTAAAACAAGCAGGTCGTACAGGAAATAGTAAACCAACAGTAGAAACTTTAAAGGCATGAAAAAGTAGCACATATTTATAAGTAAATAACTGGAGGTATTAAATTTGTGAAGTAAATACACCAGAGCAGCGGATATTTCATGAATGAAAATGAAGGAATCGGAAGTGATGAAATATTAGGTCGTTAGGGAAGTATTTGAAAACTTTCATTGGCATACATTTCGGGAAAATGACGTGTTAATACAGGCGATGTCTCGCGGTTGCCTAGTACTACCTCGGGCTCATTTCAAGCCAAACGCTCGACCACTGAAAGCTGCAATAACGATTAAGTACTTGAGACGAACAGCGACAGTTGAAGAACAGTTTGCTTTCTGGAAGGTTTGTGCCTTATTGCAGTACTCAATGAGCATGGCACAAAGTCTTCAATTAACAGCAGTACACAGAGTGATCACTGAATTATGACTACCCTTATCAAAAGTGGATGCGATACGTTGAGCACGTGATTCCGAGATGGCGCGATTAGTCGACCCACGTAGCATATACACTATCTACCAACAAGTAATTGGACACCTGTGATAGCAAAGGAAACCGAAGTTTATTCACCTTCAATAGTTGGTGGAGCCTCCACGAGCGGCGATTACAGCTGCGACCCTCCAGGGCATACTCTCAACCAAGCGTTGTACGACGGCTAGCGGTATTTTCTTCCACTCGGCTTGGAGAAGACAAGTCAGTTCCTTCACCGATTTCGTACGGTTGGGGCACCCCTTAAGTCGACGCTCCAACTCGTCCCAGAGGTGCTCTATAGGGTTAAGGTCCAGGCTCTGTGCAGGCCAGTCCATTCGATTAACCCCATTGTCACCATACCAAGCCATGGTGGACCTCGCAACATGACAGGTGGCATTGTCATCATGAAAGTAACATGGGTCCACCCCGTAAAACTGCCACAACGTAGGAAGCGCATGGTCATCCAAAATGGTGTAGTAGGTCTCGGCGTTGAGTCTACCAGGAATTGCGACAAAGTGTCCCGTGCCATACCAGGAGAAATACCCCCATAGCATAATTCCACCGCCGCCGAACTTCACAGTTGGCGCAATACATTCCGGCAGGAGGCGTTCTCCAGGCAGACGCCAAACCCAGACCCTGCCATCTGAAAGGTAAAGGGTGAACCTTGATTCGTCGCTCCAGAGAACCTGTTTCTACTGTTCAACGGTCCACTGTTAATGTTCTTTGAACCACGTTAGCCGAGCAGCGCTATTGGACTTGGTGATCAAAGGCTTGTGGGCGGTATCACGTCCGTGATAACCGAGCCGATAGGCTTCCTTACGGATGGTATTCATCGAAAGAACACTCCCGGATGCCTGTTGAAACTCCTCGCGGATGTGGCCCATCGATTTGGTGCGGTTCTTCCGAATTTCTCTGGCCAGCACCCGTCGGTCTCTAACTCCTAGTTTTGTGGGTCTGCCGTGTCGGGGCACATCTCGACAGTCACCTCTCATCTTCCACTTGCCAAACACGTAGGCCACTGTCAATTTTAGGTACTTCAACTCGCTGGATATGTCACGTACGGTTCGGCCATTTCTGTGATACCCGACTATTACACCTTTCTCGAAATCAGAGAGTCCGAACTGCTGCGCGGCATCTTGCATGCCCCTGATTGCGTTGTTGTTTCCCACACGATATTTAACGGCGGTGGCCGTGACGTGTATCAGGACCACAGATATCGTCGATTGCAGGGGTGTTCAATTACTTGTTGGTAGATAGTGTATAACGTATGAGTGGAGCAGTAGGTATTAAAATTCGGGGCATGATGGGTAAACAGAAGGATTTATTGGACTTTGAGAAAAGACAGATTGTGGAAGGTCGGAGACCGGGTACCTCGATTTCCCAAACGGCTAAACTGGTGGTTCGTTGGCGAGCCGCCGTAGTTAAAGTGTATCAGGACTGGCATGAAAATTGTCAAACAACGACCCAAAGGCCAAACTGCAGAGGACAGCGAAAGGTTGATGTGAGAGGTGAGCTTTGGGTTCAATGACTCGTACAGACGCAGCACTGCTCAACAGTTGACTACCCAATACAACAAAAGTCAACCCGGAACAGTATCTGTCGTGACCATCACACGTGTGGGCTATAACAGCAGACGACTGAGACGACATCCTGTCCTACCCACGGTTCATCGGCGCAGAAGACTCGCCTGATGCAAAGATCGTGTAAGTTGGCTGAAAAAAGTGTGCTGGTCTGACGAGTCGCGTTTTTTACTCCACTCCGTATATTGTTTTGCACGTATTTGGCGCAATCAACATAAATCACTCGCTCCATCCTGTAAGTTTTCCACTCTGCAAGCCGTTTGAGGCGGTTGTATGGTGTGGGTCATGCTTGCCTTGCAGGAACTTGGACCGCTGGTGCATGTGAAACAACGTATGACTTGTGCCACTATCATCAGTTGCTTGCTGACTCTGTACACCCAGAAATGCTGCACTTTTTCCTTCCCGAAAGGCGACAGTGTCTGCAAAGATGACAGCTACAGGTCCAATGTTGGCCAAGCAACATTGAAACACCGAGCCGCAGGTCCAATGTTGTGCAGGAATGGTTTGAGGAACACAGTTCAGACTTCCACAGCATATCGACTGGCTTCCGAACTCCCTCGATATCAATCCCATGGAATACTTTTGGGACATTATGAAGTGGCACATCAGACGTCTAAATACAGCGGTTACCTCCACACCAGCACTGAAGATTGTGTGGTCATACTTCCCAACTGCTTCCGGCAGCTTATTGAAACAATGCAACGTAGGATAGCTGCAGCATTGAAGGCTAAAGGAGATATTAGGTAGGTGATCATAATTCAGTGATCGCCCAGTGTATATCAAAATGACCTGAAGAAAACGACGCTGAAGGCAGGACATCACCCAAAGATGCTCAAAGATGCCGTTGCCCGATTTAAATCTCTAGACAAGAAGCAAAACGACACATACGAGAGGCCTTCCAGCAGTTTTGCAGAGTTAGTGTCAATGACATTTCCACATAAGTGGATATCCCTCACATAAAACTTTATACCGTGCTGTCGAAAGATTTAGGCGTAATGACCAGACTTACGGCGTGAGTACCGCACACACAAACCGTAAAACAGAAAGAAATGCACTACGAAATTGCACGGAGAAACCTTGTGTGGTATCATCGCAATAGTAGGATGTTCACAGGGTTCCTCAACTTAGATGAAAGTTGGGTGGCATTTTACGCACCCAGGCAACGACACCAGTCACGGTCCTGCGTTGAACCTGGTACTTCCGGAGCATTTCTACTTAGTGCAGATTTGCATGTGCGTGTGAGAGGAGACCCTGGTATACTATGACATCGGAGAGGTATACATTATTTTAAGAAGAGCATATCCCGGCAGGGGCACTGTCACATCATATACAACAAAGACCTGTCCTCGTATATCATATACTACAACTTATGGCCGCACAAAGGGGCCCGGTTTCTCCGGCTGTTTATTGAACAGAATGGTTCGGTGGAGTTGCTCCACCTACCACTTTCACCGAAGATGGACACTTGTGATTTCAAATGTTATGTTTATTTGAAAAGGGAGCTGTCTGGTATTCGCTACAACAACAAACAGGATTTATATCTCCGAATCACAGATATTTTTTTACAGACATATGACACAGGTTCTTATAAAGTTTGTGAACTGCCCACAGTTTAGAAACGTGCTATTGTGATGAGGAGAACTACAAATAAATACCCTCAAATATTTTGATCATTGCTTCTTTATTATGGAAATTAGGGTGATTTGAAAGTGCTCACTTACTTCCCGAACGATATAATGTGACATAACTCTAGATATATTCGAAAGACTGGAAGAAAGAATGGAAACAGACATACATTCTGAATAAACGAAGATAGCTGTCAAAGAGAAGAAGAATCTTGAGTAATAAATAAAAACGATTATGAAAATGAAATGATTAAGCATCACATGCATCGAAGGTAAATGAATGTGGATTTGAAAGTAATGATGAAGCAATATACACTCGTGAGCCATGACATTATGACCACATAACTGGTGCTGGGCAGTCTCTCGTTCCAATTATGGCCAGAATCCGGAATGCTATCTATTTCGCTTGACTGTGGATAGTATCCACAGGTAATCTGTACCAACTTCACAGAATGACTTCCTGAAGTTCGGCGAAAGAGGAGACGCTGGCGTACATTGGAGAATGGTGTGTTCCACTACATCCCATAAAATGTTTGATGGGTTTCAGGTCGGGGGACTGTAGATGCCGGGATAGCAGATAAAATGCTTGGACACGCTGCTTGAACCATGCCTGCACAATGAGGGCTTTGTGACAAGGGGCGATATCTTTGTGAAAGAGCCCAGTTCAATTCAGATGCACTGTCATATAGAGCATCATACCGGGGAGGGTGTGTTCAATGGGAATGAGTGGAGCCACTGCAGTCCATGTGAACAATCCCCGTACCATGATACCGCCACCACTGAATTTTTCACCTCCAAACGTGAATTCTGTCAGCAGCGGTTTATCCGCGCTTGGTAAAATGCTGAAACGTTCATCAGCATGTTGAAACCAGAGCCTGATGTCATCGGATTAGGCTGCTTGTTTTTCAGTTGTCTAATTTCTAGTCATAGTGCTCTTGCGTGTCCACCTGAGGCACAACTGTCGATAACGATCGGTTAGTATGGTACATGAATGGCACATCAAGAAGAGTGTCAGCTGAATTGAGTGCTCCGAAACATTTCTCTAGGCTCCTTGTTTGTAGTTTGCTGTTGACCGGGGGATAATTAGCCATCTGTTGCCCCAGACAGCACGTGCCAAACTGCGTCCACCTCCCTTTTGCGGTCTCCCCTTTCCGGCAAGTTTTATAGAAGTGTGTTCCTCTTTGGACCATTCTCGCGACATTTTCACTACGGTGAACCTTCAAACTCCCGAAGTTGCTAGATGCTGTTATATTCTTCGTTAAAACAAGGCCGTCCAGAAAGTACGAGACCATGACATCAGTGAGATGAGTTCCCTCCGTTTGTGATGTGAACCTCATGTCACACGGCCTAATACGTCGGTCTCATGTGTGGCGTCATACAAGACAGCGTTGGAAATCAATCGGATGCCTTGAGTTCCGTGTGACGTCACTAAAAGAGGGAACTCAATTCTCTAATGTCATGGCCTTGCATTTTCAAGCCGGTTTTGGTTAATGAATTTCCTTTTCCTTTTGCACGAGCTTGGTATTGGCGAATTGGCACGCAAAGCCCATTCCGTCGTTATGCATTCATGCCACGTGTTATGGGACGCATCTAGTCGTGGAGACAGGGCGGTCGTAATGATTTTGTCCATGACGCATACCTGTTGAATAATAAATCAAGGATGCTTCAGAACAAGTATAATGTCTTGAAATAAATAGTAGGAGACGGCGGAAGAACTATGGCAGCATCGCAATTTTCTTTAGCAATATATGAAGTAATTTGTGACGGGCATTTGATTGACCGCAATTTTTGTTTTGAATGATAAACAAAGGAATATGTAGAAAAAGAATTAAAAAAGCTCATTCCTTTTCAATCAAAAAAGAGAAGATAGAAGACCTGTTGAAATAGCACAGCCTTCTGGAGTAAAGAAAGGAGTTATTAAAGAAAAATGCAGATCGTGGATCTTGAATCAAGTGTGAAAGCTGTGGAAAGCATGAAGAAGCGGCGTATTCCTTTAGCATAATAAATAAAGAGAGATGTTAAAAATGGTGAAGTAACGAATTCCTTTTGAACGACGGAATTCTATGTTCTTCCCGTAGTTAGCAATGTTGCGACACAGTTGATAAGAGTACAGCGTCCTCAGTGTTCGAGCTGAAGGTGCATCTGTTTTTGTCAGCTTTCTTTTCTTTCAGACTTCACCCCAGCCTTAGTATTGTGCGGTTACCGGAGATGGTGAACCAGTCAAGCACTGTCCGATTAATTCACTGAAAGGACAATCAATTTATTATACACACCCACTAAATAACGTGTCGGAAAGGTTTTCGCCCTCACAATAGCACCAACACACAGTGGCACGGACTCTATCAGGTGTTGAAAACGTTCGGGTAGTGTTGAGGCTCATGATCCCGTAAAGCGTCGAGAGTTGCCGGTAGTGGGTGAAAGATTCAAATGCAGAGTTTCACTTCTTCCTGCTGATGCTCAATTGGGTTCAAATCTGTAGAGGAGAGAGGGCCATTTGAGGGTTACGAACCCCAACCATTGGTTCGCTAAACGGGAGCGATGCGATTAGACATTTTCTTGTTGAAACAAAGTATTCTGGTTTCCCACAGCTACTGTGTGGTTATGAATAAACACAATTCCACGATGCGCTTCTTAGTTCAAATTATCAGCGTATTGCTATATAATCTGCACGCAGTTAAATAAGGTAACGTTCGTGTGCCAGTAGCGGCTCGTGGTTGGAAAAATAGGTGAAGAGGTACAAGAGCAGTATAAAATATACTGTTTACAATGAAAATCCCTTAATGAGGACTTACTTTTTTTGTATATTAAATCAATTTTTCATCCTTTTAAAGCTGCAAATTTGTCGATTATGCCGCCATAAGATGGTTAGATGGTTGTTTCTTCGTGAGCATCAATAAAATGTCTTCCTGAATAGAAATTTTTGCCAGAGAAGCAAGTCTATCTTGGGAACTAGTGTTTCTTGAGCAAGTTTGTATTCTTTTAAGAAAACTTCTTTCCACTGGCACACTTGTAGATGAAATTGTTAAACTGAGGAAAACCAATTTATAATCTTCTGTAAAAATGTCTTTGTCTCCGTGAAGCACTCGAAGTAGTTCTTGAGTCAATATATTCCTTAATTTTTCATCGGCATATACAAGACTCAGTTCATTTTTAAGGCGCTGGTGTTTAGTAAATATGTTTCCGTAAAAATGCAGATTTTCAAGAGCGCGAGTGGGAAAGCATGCATTAAATTATTCGAATTTGGTTGTGTCAGCAAGTCCCACAAATTGAAGTTTCTTACAGTCTTGAAATCTTATATCCATTTCCATAAGAATGTGGTCCAAAATTTCAAAATACAATTGTTTATAATTTTGAAAAAATGTTTCCTGTGGAAGAGCAGCATATTCCCGTGCTTATTTCTGTGATTTTGCTAGCTTTTCCAAACTGTGTTTCAAATAACTCATCGTTCCTTTTATGGCTCAAAATTTCACGAGTTTTTTTTTTGTTTTTGTTTTTTTCTACTTTGAGTTACACAGTAGTTTATGTTTAGTTATTTTTTCTACAAAAGTTCGAATAATAGATCGGTGGAGCCAAAAATGTAAATTCGAAAGTGTTCATATCATTCATAAACCCCTTGGCAAGATGAATTTATTTTTTGTCTGATTATTTTCTATTCGTCAGAAATCCGAACACTTCCTTCAATTTATCACAATCTTCAACAACTACACTTAATAATTTCGAAGTAGAGGACCATCGAGTTTCTGTTATGGTTGGTCTGCATCTTGCGGTTCTTGATATAAGTGTATAAGACCGCTTCGCAGAATGGTGAACAAACGAAGCAATTCCACAGAGGCTTGCAAAAAGTATTCGGCACTTAGAAATTTTAGAAAAACTCTGGTGTAATACAAGATTCAAATGATGAACTAAGCATTGAACAAAAACAGCTTGAGAAGCTTTATCCTTGACTTTTTTTTCTGTAGCCCATTTAAGTGTCCAGAAATTATACTTGCCCCATCGTAACATTGTCCTATTTATTTGTGTTGGTAATCAGACTGTTTCAAAATTTTGTCTAGCATTTTGTATCAAGCTCCTGACGTTCTATCTTCATTCACATCATGGAAACCCAAAAATCTCTCAACCAGTACACCTTCGGAATCAACAATAAAAAATTATTTAATTTTTGACGTGATCGTTTATATATTCAGAAATACATTCAATTAATTCATTTTGAATAGTTTTTTTATCCTTTCGTATTGATTTTCAATTTCTAAAGAACTTCTTCATATCAACAATGAAAGTAATTCAATGAAATTTCCACGATTTATCGAGCCCATGCTTTCGTCATGGCCATGGAATGCTAGTTCTTGTTTGCTCAAATACAGTATAAACTAATACTGCATCAATCACTGTCTGCAGGAAAAGTTTATTTAAACGTACGTTTTCGTTAAAATGCGTTTTCGAAAGCCTAGCATTCTTCCTCAGGGCATCGGCAATGGTGTTTTGAATTTTTTCAAAATTTTTTAACATTAATCCGCATTTCAGGTGTTCGCTAGAATCACGATGTTTATGAAGTGACCGTGTTACGCTTCATAGATCTGAGAATCCGTCTTTATTACACGCCAAATGTTTATTACTAAACAGTAAGCAGGGACAAAAAAAATTAACACAGAAGTACTGAAAATCCATTTATATTCAGTAAACCACCAACAATTTTTTAAATTAATATTGTTAGATTTACCGCTCTTCTTGATTTCGTTCTTGGCAACAATTGTCACTGAATCCGTTGGTCGTCCTTGAAGCAAAATGTCTCTTTTATCTTCATCTTTCCAAAGAGTAAATAGAGTTTGCAATAAATTACAAACAATGTCATCCACAAGATGCATACTAAAAACTATCACTATCAGTTAAATTGTACACACACCTAAAATATCAGTTAAAGCTTTTAACAAATAATTACAAAGCACGAAAGAACAAATTCCTTTCGGAACATAATATACCACAGCCCCACAAGGAAAAAGCCCTAGCAGATTGCATGGAACCCTGGTAGTCCGCCCACTTCACCGTGATCTCTCACGACTTTACGCTCAAAAACTGAAAGATGCAGAGGTAAGGCGCGTGAAGCTGAAACACTTCACTTGAGCGAGCAGATTGGGGAGGGTGACGTCACGGTTACCATGGTAACTCGGCGGAAAACTGCAGACTTCCAAGCATTCTCATTTTGGCTCTTCACTTGCACTGTTTTGCGTATAAGGATTTGCTTTCCGTATTGAGCGCAACATGTGAATTAATATATATTCAAAATTTTGAGTATTTTGGAACTGAATAAAGGCAAAAAAGAATATATTATAAAAAAATACTGAATGAAACTTTATTTTGAGTAAAATAGGTGAGGAGGCACTTCACCTACTTCACCTGAAAAGCCGCCACTGTCGTGTGCTATAACATGAGATATTTTTGTAAAAATCGCAAAAATATGCATCTCTTTAACATGGCTCCTAGATGTGATCCATAACCTTTCTTATAGGTGAAGGACTATGATTTGCAATTTCAGTGGCGGTGCTTGTTACTTCGGTAGTCTCACATTTAAAGAATGTTCAGACTGATATATATTGATATACAGGGTGTCCGAGAATTATTGGACACATTACAAAGTTATGTAAAAAAAAATATGAGCATTGTCTGTTTTTCTATGTCACGTATTACTAACACGGTTTCTATATTTTTGTTTTGCAGAATTGTTATTCCCAGAATCCCATAGATGGCGCTAGGTGTGGCCTGATGAGGATTGTATGAGAAATGCGCAATCAGTAGTCATGTCATCCGTAAAGCAGAAGGCGGTTGTAATCTTCCGTCAACGAATTCAATTAAGAGGTGGATAAAACAGTTCAAAGAAACTGGTAATGTGGAACATCGTGGAGGATCCAGTAGGCCTAGCCTCAGCGGTGAGACGGTTGACCAAGTTAATCAAAGTTTCCGACGAAGCCCCAGGAAATCCGTTAGTAAAGCAAGCAGAGAACTGTGCATTCCGAAATCGACAGTTAACGATATCTTGCACAAGAAATTAAAGTTTCATGCTTATAAAATTCAAATAGTGCAAAAGATGCATATAAAAGATCACACTCTGCGATACATTTCGTTGTGAATATGCTGAATCGAGTGGAAAACGGCGAAAACTTTCTCAGTACTGTAAGTTTTAGTGATGAATCCACATTTCATGTATCAGGTATTGTGAATCGTCACAACTGTAGGATATGGGGCAGTGAACCGCCTGATGCTGCCATTGAACTGGAATGTGATTCTTCAAAAGTTAATGTGTGTGGCGCCCTATCAAAAAGAGAAGTGATTGGCCTTTTCTTCTTCTGCGAAAAAAACATAAATGGTGACATTTACTTGGATATGCTAGAAAATTTCGCTATACCCCAGATCAAAAGATATGACAACGTCGTTTTCCAACAAGATGGCGCGCCTCCTCAGATGCTTGCCAATGCATGGCATGAAATCGAGCATCAATTGGACGTACTACGAGCAACCAAAAGATCTCACATCAAAATTAATTAGCTTGTGTAGTTACATTGTAAGTTAGTACAGTCAGTTTCTCTCTATCTCTTTAATGCTTTGTTTTATATAATTTTATAATGTGTCCAATAATTCTCGGACACCCTGTATATACATATTTGTTTTAATATTAGATTTTATACAACAGCAGTGACCGTAATTATGACGTTGATATGCAGCAAAACCAGTACGCTTGCCTAAGCTATTAAGGAAAAAAATATTGGTACAGAAAAGTTCTGTAATTTAACTTACGCCACTCATAATTTAAAACACTCCCGCTTGGGTCAAGTAGGTTTTGGGTCCAGATAAAGTAGTATACGAAACCGGATTATTAACTGTAATATCTAGGCTGCAGCAAGCAGCCCTTGAGCCAGAAGTAGCATTCTCTTTAACTGCGGAGAAAACAGGGTTATGATATCGTCAAGCTCAACAATACAATACAGTTGGGTTGTACTATATCTCTGTAACCAAATTTCCAGAATACAGCGTGCCACGCAAAAACAATGTATATTCTTTCACTTGCATTCTGCCGTCCCTCCATCAAAGGAAACATATAAAATATGCATCATTCTGTGACCGCGGGTATTTCATTCTTTTAGATAAAAATACGCACCCACGATTAAAGACATATAAATTAAGCTCTGCTACGATTTTTCGCTCAATACATTTCATGTAAGTGCATACAACAAAGCATGCATCATTTCAGTTGTACAAGTAGAAACCGCTTTTGGCAAATGAGAGAGAAAGAGAGAGAAGGCTCTCCGAAATTGTGAAATTTTTGAGATACAAAATACGTGAAACGTAAATTGGTCTTCCCACGTAATTGCCTCTGAACTCTTTCTCCATCTCTATCCACGAAGACTTAATTAATTTCGACTACTGCGGTAGAAAAGCCCGGGTGAGGCTTTTCTTTTCCTCTTCCAATTAACTTAAGAATTCCTTTTGCTACATTCAAGAATGGAAAATGCACAAAGTAATAAGAAAACCATTTCTAATTCCAGGAATCAAAAATTTAAATGTAAAAGATAGGGTACAAGTGCTACTAAAAGGCATGATTTTTGCTTGTCTGAAACCAAAGGAGCTGAAAGGAAATCGTTAATGCCAAAGCTACGCTTAAGTAACAGATGTTTAAAGAAAAACATTGTCAAAGTGATGTGGTGCAAAAGCAGTAGGAAATGTGTATTTTGAAAGAAATGTTTTACAATGGCAAAGGTTCACACCAGTTTTTAGCGACTTCTACGGCTGTAACTCTTTGAAGTAAAAAAATAATAAAAATAAAAAATATTTGGAAAAAATGTGGATACCCAAACAATTTTATTAACAATCCAATTAAGAAAATAGAAAATAAAACACAACATAAAGAAACTGAAAATTAAAAAAAAATGAAGAAAAAAAATATATTGGATCATTTTCTTATATCAATCAAGAAATAAGAAAATACAACCAAAGTCTAGGACAATCTGTAGTCACAATTTCATCTATGGTCAACAATGTAAAACAAAAAACCTCTACGTTGCAAAAATCTGGTGTTTACAGTATTCCACTTCAACACGAGAAAGATACAACAAAAAAGAAAAAATATTATTATGGATCAACTAAACATAGACTTGAAAAAAGGATACAACAACATGGTAAAAATTGGGGGGGGGAGAGAAAGAGAAAACTTCAATGGTAAAATACTGCATAGACGAAGAAGCCAAACCAATTTTTGAGGAAGTTAAGATAAAAAGCACACACCGAAATGAGTGGGAATTGAGGTACTCCGAAGACTTAACTACTGAGAAGAATAAACATAATGCGTGTAATATTGGGGGAAAATCATCTAAATACGTGGCGTCAGTTGAATAAATAAATCCATCGCTCTTTCCACGTTAAGCAACGCACAGCAACCGACAAATTGTTTTTTAGCCGCCGTCGGGGAATCGAATCCCGAATCTCTCGATAACGCGCTCGGCTAGATATCGAGAGATTCGGGATTCAATTCCCCGACGGCGGCTGAAAAACAATTTTTCGGTTGCTGTGCGTTGCTTAACGTGGAAAGAGCGACGGATTTATTTATTCAGCATGTAATATTAATGAACCATGTAAAATAGCAGAACCATGGAAAATGTTGATTGAAAAAGAAAAAAGTTTAAATCCTACAAATGAATAAATATTTAACAACAAAACAAATAAAGAAAATAGATGGCGCCACAATATGGAACACTACTAACAGAAAAGATGCGTAAACGCCCTTGCTCCTCATCACACTTGGTAAGACCCCAAGCATGGACTCATAACTAGCAAGCCTTAGGGCAAGATAGCATAGGAGTCCCTTCTGAAGATGACTCTGGAATATGGTAGAAAAGCTTCAAGTACGAAAACTGGTGAACTCATGAATACCGTATCAGCATGTCACTATGCTATGGTAAAGTGAATTATAATTGTTAAAATGACTCCTGGTTTAAAAAACGAATTTTTAAGCAGTTGGTGTGACCACTCAGATTAATAAGGTGAAGTGAACTTAACACGTGCAAGAAGGATTTTAAAGTGTACATAGGCTTTTAAAATAGACTGTGTTTTAATGGACTGTTTTGATGGACTGTGTTTAAAATTTTAAGTGGACTTTTAAAGAACTGACTTTCTGCAATGGGTAGAATAATAATGCTGTAAATATAATAGTGTCATAGTGTGGGAAGTACGAAAATTGGATGACCTACAGATACTATATTTACATATCATCATCTTAAGGTAAGAAAAATTAAATTCGAGTAAACGAAACTATGTATAGGTTTTAAATATTGTGTTTCACAGAACTGTGTTTTTAAAAAGGACTATGTTTAGTGTACAGAATGGACTATTAAAGGAAATGACTTCGTACATAAAGAAAAGGGATACTGCAGTAAATAATATTGTACTATAGTGTGAAACCTAATCCAATAATAAACGCATATGAAATAAATAAGGAATAAACCATACTATGCTTATAGATTTTAGTGGACATGTCTGAAATTAGGAATCAAATGAGAATATCAGAATACTCACACCAAAAATGAGCAGAGTCAACTATGAATTATAAGTATGCTTATTATATTAAATCATATGTGACAATTTAAAATCTTTGAAGTAAACGCCAATGTTTCTTTGAATTAAATGTTCCAATAATAAACGCATATGAAATAAATAAGGAATAAACCATACTATGCTTATAGATTTTAGTGGACATGTCTGAAATTAGGAATCAAATGAGAATATCAGAATACTCACACCAAAAATGAGCAGAGTCAACTATGAATTATAAGTATGCTTATTATATTAAATCATATGTGACAATTTAAAATCTTTGAAGTAAACGCCAATGTTTCTTTGAATTAAATGTTACAATAACGGTGCCAATGAGTAATCAGACTTTAGTTCCTCAGCTCACAAGGAATATTTATAATAATCCAGTGTGAACGGGGAAAGCTCGAGCCAATCCAGATTGTTTTATTAGTGTAATATTTCTAATCCATTTGTGGGTGCATATATGACATTAGCTAGAAATGGTGCAACTATAATGTACAATAGCCATCCACTGTCTTAAACACTAAAAGACACGTCAATCCCTGCTTACATTTATGGTGTTGACGACAACAAAAGTTCGTGGAATTTAGTCGTCACACATGATGGGGGGAGGGGGGGGTAGGACGGCCAAACCAATCCGGGAATTTTTGTCTTGTTATCCACTAAAAAAACACACGCAAGTATAGGAAAACACCTGATAAATTCCCTCGTGAAAAAAATTCTGAGAGATCCTGAATGAAAGAGAACTGTTGAAATACGCATTGCAAAACGAATTCAATCGCGAACAAATTTTCACAACAATTTAACAGTAAAAGGTATTTCAAAAATCCGCACATGATTGAATGCAACATCAAACCACGCTAATACCGGTGATTGTATCAGGTGATTATATGCCTTTGAGCAATCTGGATTTGATAAAAACAAGAGTTCCTTGAAGACGTCATTTCCAACTAAATCACCATGAAGATTATTCTGAAAGTTGAAATAGGCCATGTCACATAGCAATTTTCCTACGCAATTAATTTTACATTTATTTGGTCACTTTACTGCGCAGGGGTATTGGAACCTCCCCAGTATACGTCGTTTTTAAAGTCTACCCATTAATTTTTATCCATGAACCACCATTTTAACCAATGTGAACCAGTACAGGTATATCGTTGTTTCTTCTAAGATAAATATGGGTTGGAATATCTCTGTGGAAGAATCTCTTTCTACTCCGTGTCAGTCTGTGAGTATGGAGTTGGGAATGATGGGCCATCACAATTGGTACTAGTGTCTCCTTCAAGATTACTGAGGTAGGGTAGGCTCTACCGATGACCCTGGGCTCCAAGGTCAACGATTGGCTGTATTTAGCTTTAGGTTAATTAATTTATAACAGCCTAATTGGTCCGATGGTATTTTTGTCACATAAGTGCAGATTTCATTTCAAAGCAAACGCCCAACATGTAAGTTGAAGTAGGCGCTTTTTTAAGGAAATAACGTTTCAAACAGATATAAAGTTCAAATGAAGTCAACGACTTTTATTCACTCAGTACAGTAATAATATTTCGTTCGTTTAAAAAAATCCAGACAAAAAGAAAGCTAGGAAGGGGGCCATTTTTCAGGTAGTAAATATCCCGGTGGGCTGATCCGCCCTTACAGATGGTGCTAGGGAGAGAAAAGGTTTCACTAGTTTGTGATTACATTTAAGTTGTTTGCAGGAAAGGTACACATTAGGTTGTTGTTTCATTTGTCATGTCAAAAATTTTATTGCGTAGCTTCTGGGATTAACCAGGAACGTTCGTTTACATTAACAATTTTAAAGAGAAAAATCAGGTAAGTACATTATAATATCTCACATTTATGGCAATAGCAAGAAAAGTTTTCACAAGTTCGTGACTACCTTCAGTCTTTGCTGGAAAAGTTCATATTGTTCAATGGTTAAGTGGACAGTTTAAGAAAACCACGACAATCCTAAATTGCATTCCGTGACACTGAAATTTCAATACTCTGAAGGAAGAACCACGAATACAGACAGGACACTTAAAAGAATGATAGCCAAGAGAGTAATTAATGCATGATAAAATTTGCAGATGCTAATATGCACATTTGTTGTCACAAAACGATGCTTACTATGGGCAGATGAACATGATGTAAAACCATTTCGGTTGCCGATACATTGAGATAAGTGTTTCTGTAGGGGGTTGTACAGTTGTGAAATAGTCTACTGCGGTATTTCTAATGATATCTCTTGCACCATGTCCAGCAGAAAAGCCGTGGTCAGCGTTGGCTGCAGGTGTGTCTGTAGTTGCTATCCAATCGTGGACCACACGCACTCGATTTGAAAGAAATCTGGGAACCTCTCTGGTCAAGGCTGTGCGTCCGTACCTCGAAGGTATTCAGAGAAAATGCCTGCGGTATGTATACTGGCGTCATCATGCTGAAAGATGGCGTCATCATGCTAAAAGATGGCGTCAGTCACCGCAATAAGAAAGGGAAAAGCAACGGGTTCCAGATTATCGGCGACGTAGAGGCGAGTAGTCAGATTGCCGTTAACGAACGATGATCACAACTGATCGCTCCCCACACCATAAAACGAGAAGGGCGTACCGTATGGCTTTCTACAATGGCTCTATGTTGAATGCATTCGCCACGTTGCCACCGCAGCTTTAGGTGCATAACATTGTCCAATCAGAAGCGGGATTCACCGTTGAAGACCACATGATGCCATCCTCTAACCCAGGTGGCCCGTGCGCGACACCTTTCTAAATGCTGTTGACAATGGGCAGTAGTCAGCGGTAATCGACGCAATGGGAGGTAAACACAGAGGCCATATAACGCAATTCGAAGTGCAATTGTTTGACGGGAAATGGAGTGACAGCTCAAAAAAGTTAGAGCTCACTGATGGTCACTAGTGGGACTGTAGGCGCGGTATGAACCTTTTGACGAATCAGACGATTCCTCTGTTTTGTAATTGTCCGCCACCACCAATTCGACGAGTACTCTGATCTTCTTGCAGACACTCTTGCGAACATCGTTATGTTGTGTTACTGTCACGGCCGACACATTCCGCTACACCACGAAGTTCCCATCACGCCCGTCAAATGCTATTTATCCTCTGTCTGTTGAAGTCGCTGAGTTGCTGATATTCATGTCGAGAGAGACATCCTGATATTTTCGATGATCTTCTTGCACTTTAAAGTCGGTTTCTGCTAGACACAAGTCTCACATACGCATTACTTTCAACTCCACTGTCACTACATTTGTGTGTATATCATCCGAAGCCTATCTTCGATTGGCGCCGTCCCGGTGGCGCAGTGGTCTAAGCGCTGGTTTTTGACCATTCTTCCGAGAAGTGTCCTGATTCGGATCTCGGAGAGGCGTAGATGTTGTGTTTGTCTTACGGCACTGGCTCTCTCCCTTCCCGGGAACCAGTGACCGTAAATTAGGGACGGGAGACTGCTTATAGCCCATCGAGTTGCTCACGGTGATCGTTAAACCTTCAATAAAAAAATATCTTCTATTGGTCTCGTAGTTTGATCATTTGCATATCTCATTACAACTCACCCACCTTCAGATTTGCATACACTTCCGATCGTTCTCTCTGCGTACTGCAGTTGCATTGTCACGGAGTGTACTTTTACAGTGTTTGTAAAGGAATTTCACACCAATTAGTAGTTTCTCTTAACGCCTTAACGAGATGAGATCATTTCGTGACATGCTGAGCCAGAAACAATTTCTTTTAGTCCATGGTTACAGTCGCAGTGTTGCAGAGAAATGTTTATATCAACCATGTATTTACAGTGTTCATGCCCTTTGTTCCCATACGACCATGATATTATTTGTAACATCAAAGATAAATAAATAAATAAATAAATAAATAAATAAATAAATAAAATACTGGAGTACGTATAATCTTACTGATACATTGCGCTGTTATCAAAACATTTCTATATTACTGGCTTGAGTAAAAACTATTTGTTTCATATTAAATGCTTAATTACATAATTGAAAATGAAATAGAAGAAAAAGTAAGATTTAGTGAATGTATTCCAAGAGTACTTACAAATTTTATAGTACCTTAATGATCCCTATGAGCACTGAAAGCTAAGACAAGTACATCATTTCTAATGTTTTTGTTATTGGCTCCAGGAAAGAAAAGGAGTAGAACGAAGAATGGAAAAAAATCACATTAGTCTTTCAGATATTGAATTCGTTTCTTCGTCAGTAGTTGCGCTAACCAGCTACAATGAACTGATCATTTTCTTTGTCCTTCTGTTGTCGCTTTCTGGAATCCTGAACTGACTAAAAGAATAAGTTTTGTCCTTACCAACACTGAAGTACCATGACAGATTAGCCAACAGGTTTCTGGGACTCTGAACAGACCAAAAGAATAAGTTATTATCCTTACCAAATCTGAAGTATCACGACCTATCGGCCAATAGGTAGGTTTCTGGGACTCTGAGTAGACCAAAAGATAATTTTTATCCTTACCAACACTGCATCATGACCTATTGGCCAACACGTTTCTGGGGTTCTGAGCAGACCAAAAGAATAAGTTTTTATCCTTACCAACACTGAAGTATCATGACCTATCGGCCAATTGGTAGGTTTCTGGGACTCTGAGCAGACCAAAAGATAAGTTTTATCCTTACCAACACTGCATCATGACCTATTGGCCAACACGTTTCTGGGGCTCTGAGCAGACGAAAAGGTTAACTCTAACTCCTTTACTTTCCATCCCTGTATTTTTCATTCCCTAGAAAGAAGTAATGATAACAATGTACAAGTTTCTTTGGATAAAGGTTACACAAAAGTAATCAAAGAAAAAAAAACTGATGGACATTTTACAGCATTTTACCTACAACGGATATTGTAATACCGTTTTTAATCACTGGCATTGATAAGTGCCATTGACTAGTGGACTGAAAACAGCCAATAGCAATCTATATTAGGCGGAAAAGGAACTGTCACTCTTAGGACATTTGCGAAGGGCCTGCGAAAACCACATTTTTCTATCATCAGCAACACTGCAAAGATATTTTCCCCTATCACTTGCTAAGCTGAGCATTCCATCTAGAAAAGCCTATAGTTGTCATTGGTAACTTCAGTTAAAGCTCCTCTAGTCAGTCTTATCTTACATATCCTAACACAGCAAGATAACGTCAGTTTCTGATACGAAAAGAACCATGTCAAAACAAGTTGTATAAAAATATTATGTACCAGAGAATAATAAAATAAATTATATGCTTAAAAATTTGGATGTTGCAAATTCTGGATGAACATAAAATTTACAGATTCTCCATTAACAATATCTAAATATTCTTTTCAAAGAAAATCATTGGGCATTTATATTAATAGTAAATATTACGCAATTTAAGAAAATGCGTCACGTTTTATTCCCTTGGCAACTCATCTTATTGACCACTTGTCAGACTTTGATGTAAAAAAACATTGTTTTGAAGTCTATACGATGTCAGTTTTTATAAACAGTTCTTTGAAGTCATTTTGATTACAAACGAACGAATTATAATTCAACCCGTCCCTCCAATAAAGTCATTTGATTCTTTCAGCTATAGGAACTCAGAACATCAGTATTTACAACGATTCGAAATCTGTTGTCTAATACTGTATTTCATAACAGCACCGGATTCTCCTGGTAGTATCATATTATCAGAGTATCGTCTGCTGCGAGATACTACCAAATGAACTTCACATACGGCACGGTTTATACCCCCAGCAAATGTCCTCAACGTTGCCACAAATGCTGACTGTAATGATGAAATGTTTAAGGCATTTAAGATTTTTCTTGGCATGCTTTCACGTATTTACTTAAAAACCAAATTGATATACGAACAACTATAAGATAAAATTTAGCTCTCTGCTAGTACTTAACAAATCTTGTCTAAGGTGATGCTTAATTTTGTTCAAGTCTACACCTGCCAGTTGTAAGAAGCATGATGATCTAGTTGTGTAGTCGGCGCGGGCTAAATTTCAAATCTGAATAAGATATGGACATTTCCTTCGTTCTTATAACTCTAGTTTTCTCCATTCCCTTGAACCAGTGACCCCAAACAAAAGACGGTTAACCTCCAATACCCATAGATGCTCATGCGTGCCGTTAAACGAGAAAACAAAGTAAAAAATTAAATAATGACTGCAAATAGAAATTTCGGAAGGATTATTAAAGATGTATGTACGGAAAACCTTGGAATTTTTTCGACTTATTTATGAGATGTTTTTGACTTATTTAGGATTTTAAATAATGGTGAAAACTAATTATTTGCCATAGATCTTAGAGTTAGGATTTATTTAAGAAAGACCATAGGTTTCAGCATATCATTTAAAATTTTCTGTGAATAATGATTATTTATAGAAATGTAGGTGTGTACGGATATTGATGGTAGCGCGGTATATGTTAGGTGTGACTTCAGTGATGATTTTTGAGACTATTCGCTGTTCTTATTACATAAATCAGCAAAGAACGGAAAATAGACATCTTTAATGAAGTAGACTTATATGATGCAGTATGCCAGATATGTTGTGTTGAAATTCGCTCAAATGGTGCGCGAGATGACAAATAAGTAAATTGCAGTTGTACGTATTCATGAGCTTGCATCAGAGGTAGCATAGGAATGGTGCAACAGACATCCAGAAGCTGTGCTAAAGGAAATGCCAGAAAGAAAACTGTTAAAATGTTTTAGATTAGACAGGTCAAATTTCGGTAAAGCTCTACTCCTGAATTCACGCATTTCCAATCTTACCTGACAAAAATACGTATAAAGTCATCACGTACAGCTTTCTACTTCGAGTAAAATTGCGCTCTTTGGCAAATGACAAGATTTTGAACTTATTATTTGAGTTCAGACACAAATTTATCTGTTCTTTTCTCAGCCAATCACCTTAAAAAACGTACAATGATTGCATTTATTTGTGGTTAAAGTGTGGTTAGCCGGCTTGAGTTACTTGTGCGATATTTTTGCTCAGTTTGTAAGAGCCAAATCGTTTACTTCAGAGAAGTTCTACGGCTTCAAATATAATAAAGAAAATTAATACTGTCATAAAACTTTATGACCAGCTCATCTAAATACTGAGCAAAGATGCATTAATTTAGAACAAAGTATTCACTCTGCCAAAGTAAGCACAAATCGTCCTACTATTGGCAGATTTCACATCGGAGACGATGGGGCAATCCTTTCAGCACCTTTATGATATAGGTTATATAAGAAATGAATTTTAGGAAATTACATTACAGCAGTTCTATATGTTGAGAACAAGGAGTATCAAGATCTGCGGCAAAAATCTTCAAATATTATATGTGTTCCACCAAATGATTGTAAAAAATGGCTTCCTTAACGCTACTAACACTTAAATGAATTATTGCAACATACTAGATGCTTAGACGGGCCACACACAGAATATTTTTGTTGAAAGACACAAGAATATCATTTTCGCTTTAGTGATCTATGAAAGAAACTTCTTGTCAGATCTGGTGTAGTAATACTGTGTAGTATTATTATTGCATAATTTGCATTTGTGCAAATTTTTGATGATTAGAAATAAATCAAATTTTCATGAATTACTGCGTTCCACTTCTTAAGCAAGGTTATTTAAAGAATGGGAAAAGTAAAATACATTATGGTGAAAGAGCAACGGGAACTCGGAAAGTAATTTCATATTTATAATCTGGCTATGTTGTATTTATTTCAACTTATTAGGGGCCTAGTGGCTTCTCGGTCAAAGCCGATTTTCGCATATACCTATTTACCACGTGTTTCGGCGCTCTTTGGCGAAACAGGGTCTTTGAGTCTGTTATTCAAATAAGAAAAACAAGCAAACATATTATTGTAGAGTTTTCGAACCGTTGTCTTAGATAACATCATAGAACATAATACCATAATGTCAGATAATGACAGAATACATTTCATAGAAACCTTTGATATTGTCACAATTTAGTCTTAAAAAAAGACAGAAAATAGTTGTCAGAAGAAGAACCTCAGCAGATTTCATAATTTAGTTATTCAAGATAATAGAAGAAAACAGTCACTTAAGAAAGACCTTACGTACATCGCATAAATTAGTTATTCAAGATAATGGAGGTAAGCAGACCTTTGAGAAAGATCTTGAATAAATGGCATGATTTAGTTACTTATGTTAATAGAGGAATATATTTCAGAGAAATTAAGGAAGATGGCTTACATCAGTTATTCAAGATAATAGTGTAAAGGGGTCATCTGAGAAACACCATAGACGGCATAAATTAGTTATTCCAGATAATAGAGAAAAATGATCGTTTGAGAAACATCATATATGGTATAAATTAGTTATTCAAGATAACGTAGGTAAATGATCATTTGAGAAACACTATAAATGGTATAAATTAGTTATTCAAGATAACGGAGGTAAATGATCATTTGAGAAACACTATGAATGGTATAAATTAGTTATTTAAGATAATGAATGAAACTGATCAATTGAGAAACACTATGAATGGTATAAATTAGTTATTTAAGATAATGAATGAAACTGATCAATTGAAAAAGGCTATGGGTGTTATAAGTTATTTATTCAAGATAATGGAGGAAACTAGCCAACTAAGAGAGAACTCAAGTAGATGGAACAGTTTGTTTATTTAAGTGATGTCTAAGATAATTGTGTAAAATAGCGGTTTTAAAAGAAATTAGATAATGACAAAAAATATATTATTCAATAAACCTTAGGAAATAGTTATTTGAGAAAATCCTGAGATAATAACGAAAATTGCTTATTGAGAATGACATATTGCTGCAAATGTATTTGAGAAAAGTCGAGAGTTGAATTGTTCAAGAGTTAGAATTAATAGTTACTTAGGGAAGACTTTAGATAATGTCATAAAACATTAGTTCTGTCTCCGACAAGCTGTGCAAAGAAACTTGTTGGCATCCTCGAGATGATTTTTTTGCAAGATTACATGGTCGGCCTTTACGAAATGCATGAGGCTTTTCAACTCCACGTAATACATCCTGCCACGCCTATTCATGACAAGCACTTTTTAATAGACTGTGTTAATAAAACACGTTCTGTAAACGGCAGTCGAACAGTCATTTCACCCTTGAGTATTCAGAAATCATGACTGGAGATGCTCCACATGTTTTATTAATGCCAATACTCACCGCCAAAACTGAGTGATAAGAAACAAAATAGAAATAAATGATAAAAGAATTGCTTTACACCCATTTGGGAATTAACGCCAGACAGCAGAAGCGTTGTGTGTTTTCATCCGACTGGTAGCATGTTTTGTGCCCCCTTGTTGACAAGAGGTAGATTGATCGCGATTATGGCTCGTAATAAAGCACGCTTCAACATTTCAGCAATTAATCATTCCTTGGCTGACGTCGCTGAATATATATATATCTCCCTCGACCGACCGCGGCCATCCTCCACTGTCTCGAAATCCTTCCTCCAAACATTTAACCCGCTTTCCCTATCTTTAAACTAATCACTTTTAATTTTCCTTGTTCTTGCTGAGGGATTAGCTGACACTGTCTGGTGTGCAATTAGTTCTGTTTTCTGCTTCCATGTAAGAGGCTCTCGCGAAGAGGCAATAATAAAAAGACGAAGGAGAAGCAGTAGTTCCGACGGAATACGTTAATTTGCTCCCTCTGATGAATGCTAAGCGGTAATGTAAAACGGAAGAAAAAATCTTTCTCCTGTTTTTAAGGGTAGTTGTGGCAAGCAGAAAAGAAACGGCTTGAAAATGTATTTTCATAACTTTCCTTTTAAAGAGAATTAAGAAATAACTGTTTAAGAACTTTCATTGAAACAGGGCGGCAATAACCTCTCGCGGCATCATTGAACGACGGGGTTTAAGAATTACAAGAAACAAACTCATATGCTTTCAAAAGAAGTTTCATCAAAAGTAGACATAACGATGCTCAGAAAGAAGAGATACAAAATGGAATGTAGCCAACTTTATTGTATTTCTACTCCCAGAAATACGCGTATTTGGTATATATCATATAATTGAATAATCATGCAATATATATAATAAACATAATTGAATAATCACATATATACACGGAAGAGCAATTGAATTAAAGATACCTGTCTAGTAACGTGTAGCACCACCTTTCGTCCTGATGACGGCGGCGATTCGTCTCCGCATGGACTCGACAAGACACCGGAAGCGTTGGGAAGCCATTCGGATCCACGGCCGCTGAACAAGCTCCCACAGTTCACGAAGATTTGATGGAGGGGGTCACAGCCTCGAACATATCTCTCGATGGCATCCCAGATGTGCTCGATGGGATTGAGGTCAGGTGACCTACCTGGCCAAAGAAGCGAGGTCAAGGAGTGTTCATCCAACCATTCGGATACAATTCGGGAGCGATGGCACGGTGCATTGTCTTGTTCCAGGATGAGGTCCCCAGTGGGATGTTGAAGACGCACAAACGGGAGCAAATGGTCGTCCAGGATATCCCGGTAACGTTGACCTGTGAGGGACGATGTCACACGTACCAGGGATTCCATTTCCGTCCACGTAAACAGTCCCCAGACGAGAATGCCACCCCCACTAGCTTGAAGAGTACCCTGCTGGCAAGAAGGATCCATCACTTCATGTGGTTTGCGCCGTACTCGTATCCTGCCATTCGCATGTACCAACGTGAATCTCGATTCAACAGTCCAGGCAACATTTTCCCACATGTCTAGGGTCCAGTGGCGATGTTCCCGCGCCCATGCTAATCTTTGCACCCTGTGATGTGCGGTAAGCAGCGGTACCCTCGTGGGACGATGGCTTCTGTACCAAATAGCGAGGAGATGGTTCTGGATGGTGTGGCTGCTTACACGTTTTTGTGCACCAGTGTTAAATTGCCGAGTGATTTCTTGCACTGTGGCCCGTCTATCCGCTGTTACAATGCGAGTTAGCCGACGATGACCCCGCTCATCCACACGCTGTTGTCCACGGTAGTTGGCCCTTGCAGGGATGGTTTTACCGGATTAGATGTACTCACGGTGCCCACGTGACACAGTGGCTCGTGAAAATTCCAGTGCCTGCACGACTTCCGTGATGGAGTAACCCATTCGTCGGGGCCCGACAATTTGCCCACGATCAAATGCGCTTAGATCCTTCGTTTACCCATACTGCGTCCGACTCTTACTGATTCCCGTCGCATCACTCCTTATATTGTCGGATCGCTGCATACGTCATGACGTTTCCGTTTACAGGGCCGCCCACAGCACCACATTTGCATAACGCCAGCTGTCTCTAATTCAATTCCTCTTCAGTGTATATATATATATTAGATATGTACACTGCTGGCCACCCAAAATGCAACACCAAGAAGGAAGCATCCGATTGGCCTGAAATTCGCAGCATGCGTCGCCCGCGGGAGGAGAGGCAAACGATTAGCATTGCAGGGCATATGCAAATCATATGCGCCCGGCACGCTACCGAGAAGCACTATAAGAAGGGTGCACAGAAGGCGGGGTGTAAGCAGTGGAAGTGTGTTGTGCTGCCTGACCTGTGCGTGGGAAGCTTCCTGATGCCTCGTCGAAGAATACGGCAGTCATTCCAGCACGTTTCGGAGTTCGACAGAAGACGAGTAGTGGCTTATCGCGACAGCGGTTTATCGTACCGAGACATCGGCGCCCGTGTGGGACAACATCCAGCCACAATGAGGCGAGTATGAATTCGGTGGGTGCAAGAGGGACGGATGGACCATTGCCGCAGCCGCGGCACACCACCGAACTAGAGGCCTGGCATGTTGTGCGGCGGGCATGGACGGCTCGCTCCGCCAAATCACGAACGTTAGCGCAGGAATTAGGGTGTGTTGCGCAACATCCTGTTTCAGCACGTTCCGTTCAACGTCGTCTGCAGGAGCGGGGACTTGTCGCACCGCGCCCATTGCTCCGATTACCATTGACGTTACTCCACCGGCGAGAGCGGCGGCCGTGGGCCGTTGAAGGCCGCACCTGGACTACGGAATGGCACGACATTGTCTTCTCCGACGAATCCCGCTTTTGCCTGCAGCACCATGATGGTCGGATCTGCGTGTGGCGGCACCGCGGCGAGAGACTGTATGACGCCTGCATTATGCATCGCCATACCGGTCCGTTGCCTGGCGTTGTGGTTTGGGGCACAATTGGATATGACACCCGCACCTCTTTGGTACGCATCGCCGGTACACTCAACAGCCACCACTACATCTCCGACGGTTTGGAGCCTGTAGTCCTCCCTTACCTGCAGGACCTGCCAGCGGCCACGTTTCAAGAGGACAATGAGCGCCAGCACGTGGCACGCATCGTGCAACAATTGTTCACGGCCCACCAGGTGTCACTGCTGCCGCGGTCCGCCTGTTCTCACGATATGTCGCCCATCGAACACGTCTGGTCGCTGATCAGCAATCGAGTGGCCCGGCAAAGCACCACCTGCGGCTACGCCTGATGAACTGTGGCAACGTGTGGAATCAGCCTAGACAGACATACCCCAAGCCCACATCCAAAGCCTCTGTCGTTCGATGCCGCGGTGTGTAGCGGCCGTTATTACCAGCCATTGGGGCTACACAAACTATTGATGTCTGCGTGTTCCGCAAGTCGCACGGGCCTGTAAGCTCAATCGTTTCATCTTTGTATCTGTTGTTATGTGTCCAGTAAATCCGACATTGCTATTTCGTGTTCTTCTTGGTGTTGCATTTTGGGTGGCCAGCAGTGTATATATATAATAAATACTTAATAACACGAGAAAATGTTAAGACTGTAACTGAAGTCCAAAGAATTATAAGTGAAATACAATCAAACGAAAATACAAAATTGCGAAGCTAATATCTCGTTTGCGCAATATGCAGCAGACTAAAGGAATTAGCGAATTATAGAGTTATGAAAAAACAACAAAGGAATATCGAACAAAAAAAATGTTGTGAAGACAGAAACGTAGAAAAATAAAAAAAAATGAAACTGAAAAAACCAAGTTGCCTTCATCACGAGAGCAACAACCCGGGGAATGGCTTTTCTGGTATCAGTGAACGATTAGGAAAAACCAATAGTCGACTGATCCTGCTCCCGATGCCACTAAATCCAGACCAGCTAGAATGTGAAACATCCGAATGCTGAAAAACTGTAGAAAGCAAAGAAACGGTAACTCCCCCAAAGATAGTGCGAACCCTGCGGCCGGAGTAAACATCTGAGCAACCACTACCACTGAAATACGAAGGGAAGGAACAAGAAATAAATAATTAACACGGAAATGTTGTAATAAAATGGTAAGCAAAAACGGGGAACCTAATTGGCCAAACCAGGTGAGCGTAACAATAGATGCAAGACTATGTATGTAGATGTTCTTCAGCCACAGGGGACCTGTTAAGTGGCATTTGGTGTTACCTGCTGAATTTAAATTTGTAAGGTCCTATGTTAGTACAGAGTGTTGATATGTAATTTAAAGCTGGGGAGGTAGAATTAAAATTAAGAATTAGTTGATGTATGTAACGTCTGAGAAAGTGGACTGGAACATTATTATTTTTAAATTTAATGACTAAGTTGTTGAGGTTTTTGGTAATGTTATCAGTGTTAGAACATACACTGAAGTGCCAGAAAAACTGGTACAGACGAGCTTATGCAAAATACATAGCAACGTCACCTACGCGCGTACTCAGTTGCTTCTGCCAGTGCGTATATAAAGCGATTGAGATCTTTGCCAGCCGTCAGAGCTGTTTTCGGCATGAGAATGACAAGTAATAACGATTTAAGCAATTTTCAACGCGGTGTCATAGTTGGCGCTCGTGAGATGGACCATAGTATTTCGGTGGTAGAAAGGAAGTTCGGATTTTCACGGACGACCATTGCAAGGGTGTACCGTGACTACAAGAATTCCGGCAAACCTTCTAACCTACGGTACCAGTGTGGCCGAAAAAAGACATTGGGCGAACGTGACCATCGTCAGCTGTCAACAATCGTTTCACGCGATAGGCGTGCAACACTCTCGCAGGTATCATCGGAATTCAATGCTGGAGCCTCAACAAGCATCAGCGTCCGGACTGTGCAACGTATCCTGCACGATATAGGCTTTGAGAGCCGACGCCCAACTCCAGTCCCTTTGATGGGTGCACGACACAGAGCTATGCGCCTCGCTTGGGCACGGCAACACCGCCACTGTACACTTGATGACTGGAAACAAGTAGCCTGGTCTGACCAGTCGCGTTTCCAACTGTATCGGGCTGATGAAAGGATTCGTGTGTGGCGCAAACCCCATGAAGCCATGGATTCCGCCTGTCAACAGGGAACAGTACCGGCTGGTGTAGGGGTCCGTAATGGTATGGGGTGTATTTGGCTTGACTTTACTAGGACCCCTGGTATGTATACAAACGTCTGTGACCAGCCAACGCTTTGTGCGCATCCTTTCTGACGAGGTACACCCGTTCATGTCCTGCATTCATGCTGATGGGTTGGGCCTGTTCCAACTGGACAATGCACCTCCACACAAGTGTTGAGACGCCACATTATGGTTAGAAGAGCAATCATCTGAGTTTGGGGTGTTGCCATTCCCACTCAAGTTCCCAGATCTGAACGTGATAGAACACATTTAGGATGCCATGCAACGCACTATCGAACACAGGAATTCGAGACCTCGGAATACACCCATGTTGTGGAATGCTCTGCAGGAAGTATGGTGTGCATTGTCTACAGCATATTTCCAGAAGCTAGTGGAATCCATGCCCCATCGTATTTCTGCAGTCCTGCGCTCCCGTGGGTAACCTACCAAGTATTAGACTGGTGTACCGGTTTTTCTGGCACTTCAGTGTATTCTGGAGATGCTGTCAAACTGAGAAATAATGACGTTACGGTGTATATCATTAGAGACATTAGAAGACCAGTGGGTGAAGAATTTTATATCAAAATCAAAATCATGTCTTTTATCGTAGAGGTTGATCGAAAGGCCATTTTTTTTTTTTTTTTTTTTGGTGTTGATGTTGTTCGGCAAATTAGGTTCCCCGTTTTTGCTTAACATTTTATTACAACATTTTCGTGTTAATTATTTATTTTTTGTTCCTTCCCTTCGTATTTCAGTGGTAGTGGTTGCTCAGATGTTTACTCCGGCCGCTGGGTTCGCACTATCTTTGGGTGAGTTACCGTTTCTTTGTTTTCTACAGTTTTTTAGCATTCGGATGTTTCTCATTCTAACTGGTCTGGATTTAGTGGCTTCGGGAGCAGGATCAGTCGACTATTGGTTTTTCCTAATCGTTAACTGATACCAGAAAAGCCACTCCTCCGGTTTGTTGCTCTCCTGAAGAAGGCATGAAGGCAACCTGGTTTTTTCAGTTTCATTTTATTTTTATTTTTCTACGTTCGTGTGTTCACAAACTTTTTTTGTTCGATATTCCTTTGTTGTTGTTTCATAACTCTCTCTCTCTCTGTCTCTCTCTCTCTCTCTCTCTCTCTCTCTCTCTCTCTCTCTCTATATATATATATATATATATATATATATATATATACTAATAAAATTGATGCAAGTTGAATTAGTTGTGATACAATGTACAAACGTAGAATTCGCATAGAAGCGCTGAAGCAGCATCCGGAACGAATCACATCATACTATCGATAAAATCATATCACTATAAAACCACAATTTCAAAAAACAAACAAACCAGAAACTCAAAAAAAAATTATTAATAGAAAGAAACTCAAAAAGCATTATAACCAAAAACAAACCTTTCTGATATATATGGAAAAGACCCAGAAGAAGACCACATGGAAGATGGGTGGATGAAATTCGAAAGTATGCGGGAGTGACATGGAGGAGACTGGCACAAGACAGACCGTTGTGGAGGAAACTTGGGGAGACCTTCGTCCAGCAGTGGATTGATAATGGTTGACAATGATGATGATGATGATATATAGATATATATACATATATAATTTTGACTCACACCTAGTACAACATAGAAAAGGTTATGTATCTACCTGTGTGAGTAATAGGAGAAAAGATAAAAAAATAAAATAAAACAACTGAATGTAGAAGGTGTCGAGAATACTGAGCCTTGGCTTTATCAAGGACCAGCAAAAACTCTGCATTTTCTCACTGCCACAAAGACCTAGTTGGAAATGGGTTTCTGCAAGGCCATAGATGCAAGTAACATTCCCACCTAAAATAGTTTAAAAAATATATATATAAGTCATGTCCTCCGTAGAGTAGCATGACCTAGCACTAGTTAACAATTTCGCTTGCATCCATAAACCTTCCTGGCCCGACCCATGCTCTTCATCTGTTACTATTAAACAGAGAGAAGAAGATTAAAGAGAACTCAAGCTGTGAGAGTGACATAATAATTAGAAATGATTTTCAGCTATAACGAAATTCCAAGTTCGTTTGAGAGAGAATTTAAACCTGAAAAACAATGCAAAAGAAATCCAAATTTTACATTGCAATTAAAAAAGGAAATGTTAAATTATAACGAACAGATTTTTGAAAGAAAACTTGAGTCTAAAACCCCCTACTCTACAACTTATGACAGCACGAAAACGAGAATAAGTTAAAGATAATAATTAACTAAAGAAAACTTTGTGAAAGTTATATACCTTAAACAGTTAGTTGCAATATGTACAAAGTATTTCAGCAGTGCTTTAAGTGCATAATTAATTAGTTATTAAGAACTTAACTACATTGAAAAAACAGCGCATAGACAGCGCATAGAAAAGGAACAAGCTTAGCCATCTTCTGTTCCTAGGTACCCCAAAAGACGCTCAAAGTTACAAAGAAAAGTAAGAGTTAAAACCCGCAAAAATGTTAACAGACAAACCAATGCTTAAAAGCTGAAAAGCTAAAAAACGACAGAGAAAAGGTACATGAAGTACAAACATTGAACTTATAAAACCTAGCACCCAAAAACAAGGAAGAGAGCTTACCTCTTGTGTGACAAAAACTTTTCTCCTCACAAGAGAAGAACATGGCTGACCTCTTCCGCCACTCCCTAGACGCTGGGGGGCAGTGAGGGTGGGGCTGATGGCCTCCTCATACAGCAAGAAACCAACGCGCGGAGATTTTAACCAGAGAAAAAAATATATAAACTTAAGACTGTGGATCTGTATGATCAGAAAGAGCAGAATTAACTCTCCAGAATACATGAGAAATATTATAAAATACACGAGCAGTTTATTTAATAATCTTTGCATGTATTAAATCACCTTAGTGAGCTTCTATAGATTAATCAGAATCTTATTAATTTTAATGTTGGTTTTACTATTTTTAGTATAGCTATCCTAGTGATGAATAACTAGTTTTCTTTTTTATTTGTTTTTATTTTCTTTTATAAACAGATTTTTAAGCTTTTTTTGTGATTTTGTTTATATTATTTAATTTTTTGTTTTAATAGGACCGTCATATCCATAGCACTAAGGTTCCTTTAGGTAGTTAATAGGCATCCTCTAGCCAACTTCCTTACGGCTTTGATTGGTCAGAATCATATTATTAACTGTGTAGAAAATTAAAGCAGATCTGCCAACCTTACTCTATTATTCAGAATAATTTTTCTTAAAGTTCTTTTGATGAAAGAAGAAGGAATTTCGTTCTCTAGAAAACTTTCTAATAGTATATTAATGTGGTAATTGAAGTCCAAATTGTTGCTGCAAATTCTTGAAATTCTTAGGACCTGAGAAATTAGTACATTCTCAATTACTTTGGTTGAAATGTTATTATTCCAGTGTAGATATTTAATTACTTTGAAAGGAAAATCAACTCTTTTATCAAAGAGGCTAATAGATGGGTTACCTCTGTTGAGCTTAATGCTTAAGTCTAGGAACTCAAGTTCCTGATTACTGTGGTTGGTTTTACATAAGTTAAGAGAGCTAGGATAGATATTATCAAAATCACTCTCTATAACTTCTGAATTATTGATACACAGCAGATCATCAATATATCTAAAAGTGTAAAGGTAGTTATCTGAGCAGGTGGGGTGATTTTTAATGAATTTATATTCCTTAAAGAACAGGAATAGATTAGCGATATTCGTGGACGTTGATGTTCCCATTGGAATACCGTTCACTTTGCTTATAGAGAGTATTATTATATAAGATATGGTTATTTTTTATGCAGCAATTGAGATAAGAGTTCCAAGTTCCTACATCAACAAATTGGTTAAGTTTAAATTCTGCATACAGCTCTTTAAAGGTAGTGATTATATCTGATAGAGGCAGATTAGTATATAGGTTTTCAAAATCATAACTATTAATATCTAGGGGACAAACTTTGAGTATAGTAGAAATTACTTCAGCATTATTATTAATTATCCAAAAATCTCTGTACATCAAGTTAGAACAGTTTCTAATGTGTTTCAAAACCTTCTTTAAGACATCTTCAAAAGCAAGATCTATTTTCTTTTTATGACTCTTTACTCCACTAGCTATGAACCTGAACTTCACAGGATCCTTATGAAACTTAACCGTTGCAAAAAGAAATGGAAATTCAGGCTCATATCTTCTAGTTTGTGGAATTTTAAGTTTCTTGAAGAATGCCTTAAACCGATTTTCTAACTGCTTGGTAGAATAACTTACGGGCTCGTATGTTACTCTATTATTGAGTTCCATAGTTAACAATTCAAAATAGAACTTCTTACAGATAATTGCAAAATTATTGCTAGCTTTATCCGTAGTGGTAAAAATAAATTGGTCTTGTAGTTTGGAGAGTGACCTTTTAGCCTCTCCAGAGAAAAAGAGATTTCTGTCGAAACAAAAGTCCAGACCTGCCAACTCACCGGTGAAGCTATTGATTATATTATATTTCCATTCTGCGAAGGCCTCAATAGGCTGATTGTACGTTAAACTGGTTTTTACGATGTACTTATTTACATCTTGAGTGAAGCTCTCAAAAATCCTTTCTTTGGAAATTGTGAAGGAAGGTCTGAATTTAGAGCCATACTCTAATAAATTCCTAAGCTTTTCATTTTCAACAAAACTCAAGTTTCCGGTGATAATATGGTTGTAATTCTTATCATAGTGAACTATTTCTTTATGTTCATCACAAGAACAAGTAGTAATTACAGGAATGTAGCTCGAAGAGTTAAGTTTGTAGTTTTTAACTATTGACCCTAAGGTCTTAACGTATTTAAAACTTACAATAGACTGGTGCCTGTGGATGGGAAAAAAAAATTGCATTATTGTAGAACAGCTTCCTTACATTGAGATTATCGTAGGCTTTATTTAGGAACCTGATGGTAACAAAATTACTGGAAAATTCTTTAAGAGAAATTTTATCTTTAAGAATATGTTTAAGAATGTCCAGAACCAAAGCAAAAACATGCTTATCAACATGGTCAGCAGTTTCATTCCAGAATTTGAAAAAACATTTAAGGACAGAGTGCTTGAAGGACTTGAGAATTTTGTAAGTATTTTTAACAAAATTAGTGCCAGTTTTAAAGCATTCCAGAGTTTTTAGCAAGTTAGCAAAATCAACTTTGCTTGATGTGCGAAATAACCTCTGTCCTCTATTACCTCTAGAGCAGCTCTTATTATTAACAAGAAAGAAGAGTTCACGAATTGAAAATTTATGCTGATTATTTTGCAACGGTTAAGTTTCATAAGGATCCTGTGAAGTTCAGGTTCATAGCTAGTGGAGTAAAGAGTCATAAAAAGAAAATAGATCTTGCTTTTGAAGATGTCTTAAAGAAGGTTTTGAAACACATTAGAAACTGTTCTAACTTGATGTACAGAGATTTTTGGATAATTAATAATAATGCTGAAGTAATTTCTACTATACTCAAAGTTTGTCCCCTAGATATTAATAGTTATGATTTTGAAAACCTATATACTAATCTGCCTCTATCAGATATAATCACTACCTTTAAAGAGCTGTATGCAGAATTTAAACTTAACCAATTTGTTGATGTAGGAACTTGGAACTCTTATCTCAATTGCTGCATAAAAAATAACCATATCTTATATAATAATACTCTCTATAAGCAAGTGAACGGTATTCCAATGGGAACATCAACGTCCACGAATATCGCTAATCTATTCCTGTTCTTTAAGGAATATAAATTCATTAAAAATCACCCCACCTGCTCAGATAACTACCTTTACACTTTTAGATATATTGATGATCTGCTGTGTATCAATAATTCAGAAGTTATAGAGAGTGATTTTGATAATATCTATCCTAGCTCTCTTAACTTATGTAAAACCAACCACAGTAATCAGGAACTTGAGTTCCTAGACTTAAGCATTAAGCTCAACAGAGGTAACCCATCTATTAGCCTCTTTGATAAAAGAGTTAATTTTCCTTTCAAAGTAATTAAATATCTACACTGGAATAATAACATTTCAACCAAAGTAATTGAGAATGTACTAATTTCTCAGGTCCTAAGAATTTCAAGAATTTGCAGCAACAATTTGGACTTCAATTACCACATTAATATACTATTAGAAAGTTTTCTAGAGAACGAAATTCCTTCTTCTTTCATCAAAAGAACTTTAAGAAAAATTATTCTGAATAATAGAGTAAGGTTGGCAGATCTGCTTTAATTTTCTACACAGTTAATAATATGATTCTGACCAATCAAAGCCGTAAGGAAGTTGGCTAGAGGATGCCTATTAACTACCTAAAGGAACCTTAGTTCTATGGATATGACAGTCCTATTAAAACAAAAAATTAAATAATATAAACAGAATCACAAAAAAAAGCTTAAAAATCTGTTTATAAAAGAAAATAAAAACAAATAAAAAAAGAAAACTAGTTATTCATCACTAGGATAGCTATACTAAAAATAGTAAAACCAACATTAAAATTAATAAGATTCTGATTAATCTATAGAAGCTCACTAAGGTGATTTAATACATGCAAAGATTATTAAATAAACTGCTCGTGTATTTTATAATATTTCTCATGTATTCTGGAGAGTTAATTCTGCTCTTTCTGATCATACAGATCCACAGTCTTAAGTTTATATATTTTTTTCTCTGGTTAAAATCTCCGCGCGTTGGTTTCTTGCTGTATGAGGAGGCCATCAGCCCCACCCTCACTGCCCCCCAGCGTCTAGGGAGTGGCGGAAGAGGTCAGCCATGTTCTTCTCTTGTGAGGAGAAAAGTTTTTGTCACACAAGAGGTAAGCTCTCTTCCTTGTTTTTGGGTGCTAGGTTTTATAAGTTCAATGTTTGTACTTCATGTACCTTTTCTCTGTCGTTTTTTAGCTTTTCAGCTTTTAAGCATTGGTTTGTCTGTTAACATTTTTGCGGGTTTTAACTCTTACTTTTCTTTGTAACTTTGAGCGTCTTTTGGGGTACTCTAGGAACAGAAGATGGCTAAGCTTGTTCCTTTTCTATGCGCTGTCTATGCGCTGTTTTTTCAATGTAGTTAAGTTCTTAATAACTAATTAATTATGCACTTAAAGCACTACTGAAATACTTTGTACATATTGCAACTAACTGTTTAAGGTATATAACTTTCACAAAGTTTTCTTTAGTTAATTATTATCTTTAACTTATTCTCGTTTTCGTGCTGTCATAAGTTGTAGAGTAGGGGTTTTAGACTCAAGTTTTCTTTCAAAATCTGTTCGTTATAATTTAACATTTCCTTTTTTAATTGCAATGTAAAATTTGGATTTCTTTTGCATTGTTTTTCAGGTTTAAATTCTCTCTCAAACGAACTTGGAATTTCGTTATAGCTGAAAATCATTTCTAATTATTATGTCACTCTCACAGCTTGAGTTCTCTTTAATCTTCTTCTCTCTGTTTAATAGTAACAGATGAAGAGCATGGGTCGGGCCAGGAAGGTTTATGGATGCAAGCGAAATTGTTAACTAGTGCTAGGTCATGCTACTCTACGGAGGACATGACTTATATATATATTTTTTAAACTATTTTAGGTGGGAATGTTACTTGCATCTATGGCCTTGCAGAAACCCATTTCCAACTAGGTCTTTGTGGAAGTGAGAAAATGCAGAGTTTTTGCTGGTCCTTGATAAAGCCAAGGCTCAGTATTCTCGACACCTTCTACATTCAGTTGTTTTATTTTATTTTTTTATCTTTTCTCCTATTACTCACACAGGTAGATACATAACCTTTTCTATGTTGTACTAGGTGTGAGTCAAAATTATATATGTATTTTTTTAGCTTAGGTATCTTCTTTATAGAATGTGAATTCTGAATTTTCAAAACTGCTGCGTTGCGCGTTTTGATTTTCAGGTTATTTTGCACCCTTCGTTTTAAATTCTAAAATTTTTTCCTTAGTCTTCAGTTTTGCTCTTAAGTATATATATATATATATATATATATAATGGGAAGATGGAATCACCATGGACATAATTCAAAATTATGTGAAGAAAATGAAACTAGAGTCTCTCAAGTTTTAACTTGATGTTTCAATGAAGGTAGGATTCCTGGAGATTGGAACAATGCTACAATGATCCTGCTACATAAAAGTTGTGACATCGAGGACCTCAGGAACTACAGGCACATCAGCCTCCTATCAGTGGTTTATAAAATCTTCGCTAAGGTTATTTCATATCGCTCGAAGATAACACTGTACATGGCTCAATCGAGAGAACAAGCAAGATTCAGAAGTGACTACAGCACTATAGATCATATCAATTTATTGGGAGAGCGAGGGGATATGAACTCCTATTATGTACTACTTTTATTGATTATGAAAAGACCTTTGATTCCGGTAAACCATCAGCAGTGACAACGGCTTTGAAATCCTGCGCTACTGAAGTTGCTTACATTGGCATTATTAATAACATCTATAAAAATGCAAGTGCAAAGGTTCGGCTATTTGAGGATACAGCACCGATAGAAATTGGAAAGGGAGTGAGACAAGGTGACACCATATCTCTCAAACTCTTCAATGCCTAATTGCAAAATGTCTTTCAATGATTGAACTCGGGAAAGAAAGGAATACAGATTAATGAAAATTATTTAACTCTCTTTCGTTTTGCTGATCCCGTCGTCATTTTTGCAACGTCCCCTTCAGAGCTGCTGAGTATGATCCAAGAACTTGCTGACAAGAGTAAAGAAGTGGGATTAGAAATGAACTCTCAGAAGACAAAACTGATGTACACTGCTTTTACAAGGAATTAAAATTTTGCGATTGATGAGGAAAATCTGGAGATAACCGATACCTACCTTTACCTTGGACAACAGATATCAAACGAAGGTCACATCGAGGAAGAAATTAATCAGCGTATAAAACTTCGTTGGATAACTTTTGGAAGAAATGATACAATTTTTAAGAGTAATATACCATTATGTCTTAAAAGAAAAGTGTTTAATCAATGCATCCTTCCAGTGCTTACATATGGAGCGGAGACATGGGCCTTAACTAAAAAAGGCATACAAAGATTGCACACAACTGAAAAAAATCATGGAGAGGTGCATGCTTGGTGTAACCAGGGAAGATAAGAAGAGGAACTCGTGGATAAGAAAAATGACAACAGTGGAAGACATCATAATCAGAGCAAAATCCCTGAAATAGCAATGGGCTGGGCATATTGCCAGAAGGACGGACCACCAATGGACAACCGAAATTTTAGACCTTATTCAAGGGACAGGAAAAAACCGAGATGAAGACCACATGGGGAAATTGATGAATGAAATTCGAAAGCATGCGGGAGTGACATGGAGGAGACTGGCTCAAGACAGAACGTCGTGGAAGAAACTTGGGGAGACCTTTATCCAGCAGTGGATTGATAATGGATGGTTGACGATGATGATATATATACACTAAAGTGCCAAAAGTCATGGGATACGTACCCAGTATCGTGTAGGACCTGTAGCCCGGTGAAATGCAGCAACTCGATGTGTCATCGATTCAGCAAGTGGCCGAAAGACTTCTGGAGAGATGTTGAGCCATGGCATCCACAGTTTCCTGGTATTTGTAGGTACAGGATCTTGGGTGCGAATGGACCTTTCCACCACGTCCAATAAGTGCTATATTGGGTTCATATCGGGCGAACGTGGTGGCCTCACGATCCGTCGAAACTGTCCAGAATGCTCCTTGAACCAATTTTTGGACAACTTGGGCCCGATGATATGGTGCACTGTCCGCCTGGAAAAATTCGTCGTTGTTGGGGTACATTAAGTCCATGAAGGGCTGCAAATGGTCACGAAGTAGAGCAATAAAGCGATTACCGGTTAAAGACGAGTTTACGAAGACCAGAGGACCCAAACCGTGCCACGTAAAGACACCCCACACATGTATGAAACCACTAACAGCGTACACAATGCCTTGTCGACAGCTTGGGTCCATGGCCTCATGCAGTTTGCGCCACACCCGAACTGTACTATCAGCTCGTAACAACTATTAACATGACTCATCGGACAACACCACATGTTGTCAGTCTTCCAGGGTTCAGTTACCGTGTTCACGAGCCCAGGTGAGGCCCTGTGTCCTATGTCGTGGTGTTAAAAGAGGCACTCTGGTGGGTCTTCTGCTCCCATACCCCATGGATGCTAAATTACGCTGCACTGACCTGATGGATATGTCTCTGGTACCTCCTGCATTAAATGTCGATGTTATTTGAGCCAGTGTCGCTTGTCTGTTAGCACGGGCAATCCTGGTCAGACGCCGCTGGTCACGGCCATTCAGCACCCGTGGTTGGCCACTGCGCTGTCCACGGTGGGTGGTAATGCCTTCCATGAGGTATTCTCGGTATATACGTGACACCGTAGATCAAAGAATGTTGAATGTTCGACAACTTCAGAAATTGAATGTCCCATCCGTCTGGCTCCCACTACCATGGTTCGTTCAAAGTCCTATAATTCACGTCGGCTTGTCATAATCCTACTGGCAGTAGTTCAACCTGACTCATAAGATTAGACAACGCAACTGATAAAAATCGTGGCGTGGGTCGAAGCCTTTATACGACAGCAGTGCCAATTAAAGATTTCTATATTGCTATCCTACGACTTTTGGCACTTCATTGCATTATATATATGTGGACAAAAGTGATTGGACACTGTAAGTAATTATATAATTATATATATCGTCACCAACAATTCTGAAACGACTGCTGGATGAAGCTTTCCCCAAGTCTTTTTCACGACTTTCTGCCCTGAGCCATTCTCTTCTGTGTCATTCTGGCATGCTTCCGAATTTTCCCCACCTATCTCCCACGTGATCATCTTTTTCTGGTCCGTTCTAGTATTTCAGTCGTCCAACACTGTTCAGAACTAAGAATGTGTCCAGCCCATTACCACTTGAGGGTCTTTACTTTGATCATAATGTCCTCCAGTCGTCAATTTCCTGATAAATGAGTTCCTTTTTCTATCGTTCTTGGTTACACCAAGCCTGTATATCTCCAAAAATACTCATCACGAGCCGGATAGTCTGGTACCGACTACACTACGTGGACAAAAGTGATTGGACACTGTAAGTAAATAGAAAAACAATATTTTATTTGCATCAGTAGCAGGTAGGTCCTCCATTTGTAGAGATCACAGCAGCCACCCGTCGAGCAAAACTGTCCACAAGTCCATGGAGTACGGAGAGCGGGATGTTCCTCCATTCCGCCTAGAGTACATCGGCCAAATCTGCAGTGAAAAAGGTCATGCTGATCTAAACCTCACCTGTCGTTCAAGTTCATCCCATAGATGTTCAGTGGGATTGAGGTCCGGGCTCTGAGCAGGCCAGTCTATATCCCAGACCTGAGTTTCCTCATACCACTCCCCTGTAGCCCTGGAAACATGACAAGCGGAATTGTTCTGGAAGAAACAATCCTCGCGTCGTGTCCGTAGAACTGCCACAACTTTGGGAGCACAGAGTTCATGTTGCCATGAATAACACAACCAGTGGACCCACACCATACCAGATGAAACAGTTCTATACCATAACTCCCCCACCTTCGTGCTTCACAGTCGTCACTGTACTCTCGAAAAGCAGACGTTCTCCGGGTACCCAAACACGTCCATCCGATCAGAATAATGTGAAGCGGGATTCGTTGCTTCATAGCACCTGCCGTCATTGCTCCAATGCCCATTTTTTATGCTGTTGATAACGTCGTAGTCGCGTGGCTTTATTGGTTTTTGTGATGAGAGGTTGATGGGCGGCTGCTAGGCCATGATACCAGAGTGCATGGGTCTCTCTTCGAAGTGTCGTAGTGGAGACATAACACCTGTGGCCATCTGGAACTCATGTACTGTGGTGTGCATTGGTCGGCACCTGGTTTTCCGTATCTCCCTCTGCAGCACCCTACGGTTCCTGTGTTGCAGTTTCGTGGGTCTTCCAGGGCGAGGTGAATTTCTGGAATATCCCGTCTTCATCCATTTGTTGATGACAAAGACTACAGTTCATTTAGCGACCTGTCTGACATGAGCTATGCTTAGTAGGCTCATACCTCCACTTGAGCACCCTATAACCCCCTCTCAAACTCGAAGAGCTCTTTCCTACTAGCCATTTTATCAGCAATTGATCTGAGTGTACTCCTGTTGCCGTTTTTATACGTTATAGACAACGTATCTGCTGCAAGAACACACCATTACGCCTGTGTGGGGGTTTCCAATAACTTTTGTCCACATAGTGTATCAAGCTACGTTCAGAGTTGCTCAGGTCACTCGTTTTCACTATTACGGAAATCAATCGAATGCTAAATGATGCTCCGCGAGCCGGTCTGCCAGATTATATTGCGTGTCTCGTTGACGTACTTTCTCACATGTTGAAGCGAGCCATTTATATGACAAGGTAGGCGTTCTTAATAAACTGGCAACTCAGTGTTATATACTGTGTTTACGTATATAAGTTTTCAAGAGCGATTTAGCATTATGAATTGGGTCATCGTTACGTTTTAAGAGAAAAGTGCTTTCAAGGTTTCCTTTCCCTTTTTACTATTGTATCAGAGATAAGGATGTTCACCAGAAATGATGTACAGAGGCTGCAGGAAACTCAAAAAAAGCACGGAGAAAAAATATATGCTTTGCGTAACCAAGAAAGGGAAAAGGAACTCGTGGATTAGGAAAATGACAAGAGTGGATGACATCATGATCAAAATGATGATACTCAAGTGGCAATAGATTGGACATATTTCTAGAACTGACCACCGTTGGGGCAACGAAACACTAGACTGGATACCAAGGGACAGGGAAAGACCCAGATGGAAGACCACGATGAAAAACGAATGGGTGAAATTCGAAACCATGCGGGAGTAACACGGAAGAGTATTGTTCAAGACACAGTGTTTTGCAGAGGTTTTGCACAGGTTTTGCAAGGGGCTTGAGGAGATCGTCATCATGCAGTCGACTGAGAATGTTTGATGATGATAATGATATATACAGGGTCGGATTAAGGAGGGATCTATAGGTGCTATAACCTAGAATGTTTGATGATGATAATGATATATACAGGGTCGGATTAAGGAGGGATCTATAGGTGCTATAACCTTGTGGCCCACCATGACCAAGGGCCCAGGAGGCATGCTTGGATAAATAATAGATAGATAGGTAGAGAGAGAGAGAGAGAGAGGTATTTATAAAATAGCTTTACTTTTATCTCGTATAATTTCCACTTGGTCAAAAAAAGAGGCTCGAAAACGAACAGATTTCAAGGCAGTTACTCACCAAGGGTAAAGGTTTCATGTCGTTGGGAACAGCAAGGTCGGCGAGAGAGTTTCATTCAGCTTTTTCACATAATTCAACCACACCTCCCAATTTGCACTTGAAACCGTAAATGGTCGAAGTCCCCTATGGCTTCACATTGCATGCCAAAAAAAGATGAACTAAGAAAAGTATAGAATGCTAAATCATCAGAAAATCCAAAACAAAATCTAGGAATCTTAAGCTTTTAACTCATGTTATTATGAGAACATGTGACGTACTACATAGGTAAAAAAAAAAAACACTTGTAAGACGAAAAATCAGTAGCGATACATTCTGTTCCTGTAGCTTAGCTGGGAGAGCAACTTACTCCGGAGTGAGGGTGCGCGGTTTCGATTCCCGTTACGGACAAACTTGTGTTTTCACATTGGCGCTCGAACGAAAAATGGATGCACTGCCCATTGGTTTCTTCGAAAAATGTGTGATGTTTGTTCCACAGATCGTCTAGAATTAATTAAAGTTCGTTCTTTGCTTGCTAAAAAAAAAGAAATTAAGAGGGAAATGATGTCACGTTCTACAGAGGTAAAACACGTGTCAAGACAAATCGGCAGAGATGCATTCCGTCCGTGTAGCTTAGTTGGGAAAGTAACTTACTCCAAAGTGAGGGGGCGCGATTTCGATCTCCGTCATGGGCAAACTTGTGTTTTCAAAAACAATGAAGTAATGTTATGAAAACTCTGCAGATAATTTATTACAATAGTTTGAAGAATGCACTACGTATTAATTATCACAAGCATATTGCTACTATTTCGTGTTTTAACGGACTTCATAATAATTCCCCGACATAATTCTTTGAGCGCCCACTCAGATATCTTAGCCTTGAGGCCCACTCAAATGCCTTAGCCTAGGGGCCCACTGAGGCTTTATTCCGGCCCTGTATATATATATATATACATATATCCTCCCGAAATGTTCACAACCAAGTCCCACAAAAATTGGGCTTACACCTTTTGTTGGTATTTTCAAGCTTATTTTCAGATCTGTTCCTTTATTAATATTTTGTATCGTTACCAAGAGGCTCAAGGCTTTTACAAGTGCGTGCTTCAAAAAACCACTTACTTAGTAGAACCGCCTTGATGGAGACCATAACTGTGGAGACAATATTTTTCAATTATATTTAAAAATAATAATTGAAAAATATTACTTTTCTGATGTTTTGCAAAAATAATTTTTCTTTTCTTTTATCCTTTAAAATGTTTTTTCGATAAGCAAGGGTTTCTTTGCTGTAGGAGTACCGGCGCAAAAAAAAAAGGGATACACTTCCTATCTATCTAATTTCCTATGTGTGTGTGTGCATACATACAGTAATCATCAAAAGAATAGCCCTACCCAGAATAAATGTCCGGGCGATACAAAGCGACGTGCTAAACGGCACATGGAATTTTTGTAGCATCAGTACGAGGTGGCCAACTCTCGCCGCAGTGTAAGCACTGATATAGTTAGGAAGTGAATCTCAAAGTTTCCTAATAATTATCTGGCTTATGTTTCCCCAGATGTCATATATTTTCTCCTAAAGATCCGTTACGTTATCCACTGGAGTCAGTTTTGTTCTCAAACGTCGCTTCATGATGTTCTAGATATGCTCAGTTGAGCAATAGAGCCAGCATTACGGCTGATCATTGCAGCACGGGAACGGCTTGCTAACACTACTGAGCAACGATATGTTCTGGCATTTAGTATCGGAATGTCTCTTGCTCTGAAACAGTTGTGAAACCACAGGTCGCAGAATGATGTCTATACAGTATATCACTGGGCTGTAAAATTACTTTCGATGACTTTGGTTACCGACTGTTTTAAAATATGAAGACTCATACCAAGATTTCGGCAGTCGTCACTGTATGGTGGTCACTGATACAATACGTAGATACCCCTACCCCGACACGTCACCACACTCGAGTGCTGCCATTTTTCTGCCCCAAACAGATGGAGGCCTCATCGTTGACGACTATCCACATAGCATGCCTCATCTACATACCAGTGACTTAAAACCACAGGTTTAAGTCACCGGTATGCAGAGGAGAGGGCGCCTCACTCGAATAACTACTTTCTCCAAGCGTCGATGAATGGTACCAATGGTTACCGGTGGGGTTTCATCAGTTGTTTTATTGCTTGATATCTAACGGGAAGTGGTGTTCCTAATACTGACAACCATCGTAGATATTCTGCCTATTACCCAAATCCGCACACTCTCGAGGGAGACGTGAAACACCTTTCCCTCTCCATTGCTGCCAGCACGGCTAATTGTTTGGTCATCGCGTCCATAGTGCGCTGAATTCCTCTCGTACACCCCACTTCTTCAGATATACCCTCGCTCGAACTCATAAGTTTGATTAAACATTCGTCTACGACTGCAAATTCCATAACTGTTCGATGGCAACACGGTTTATAGATAATGTGCGGTTTCCTTAATCTACACCGTCAACTTTTCACGAAAGAAAACAATTCTCAACAAATAACGATATTCGTGCTATTTGCGGCATTTTATACGCAGAGATGTAGTTGATTGCCTTCATTTGAGTACATCTTTATCCAGCATTTCCGTAGTGAAAGAGTGTTATCGGTAGAACCTCGGGATGTGAAGAAATGTTGTCTCACCCTCAACACCCCATTTTCATACGCATCCGGCATTAAGCACGGGCAGAAGAGAAGCATGTCGACAGTCGCGGTATCCCATTGGAACGTTCTCATCCAACCTCTTGAAATGCGGATCCAAAGAAGAACTACAAAAACAAAATGGAAATCTGCTCACGTTTGGACATGCATTCAAAAGCAGCAAAGGGTGCGTGCAGTATAGTGTCACGAACACAGAATTACCAAGAAAAGTGAGTAGAAGAAAATAAGATAAGATAGAGCGAATATTTGAACAATATATGAAAGAAAATAATTGAAATAATGAGATGACTCGGAGCTGAATTGCGTACTAAAGGAAGATTTCAATAGCTGTCTTTTTAACTACGAGGGTTGTACCGAAAGTATTGCAAAAGTGGGCATAACTTTTTTATTAACTGACGGAGGTCGTTCAAATTGCACATGCTGGTAGAGTAACTCTTCCTCTATAGTAACCCTTCTCCTTCATTGCAGGTAAATAATGGATTCCAAGCAGAAGCAACGTGCCGTCATTGAGTTTTTGACGAAGAAAGGGTGCAGGTTGTCCGACATCCACAGAAGGCTGCAGAATGACAGAATGTTTACGGAAATGACACTATTGACAAGAACAATGCGCACAGATGGATGAAGTTTAAAGAAGAGGAAACCAGCACTGAAGACAAACCATGCAGTGGGAGGCAATCATCTGCGACCACGGACAAGAATCGTCAGCGAGTGGATGAATTGATTCGCGCGGAGAGAAGAGACACAAACCATGACCTTGTTGCACAACTGGATTGTGGTCACAATGCCATACAGAAGCTGGTGGAAGACGTAGGCTATCGGGATGTGTGTACAAAGTGGGTACCTCGGCAGTTGACACCCAATTTGAAGGAGAAAAAGGTGGAAGTCTGTTCTGACATGCTGGAAGCATTTGAAGCCAATGAAGACACGTTTTTTCGATCTAGTGACAGAGGATGAAACGTGGGCGTATCATTACGATCCGAAAACGAAGAATCAATCCATGGAATGGCGTCATACCTCTTCACCAAGGCCTAAGAATTTCAAGAGCCAGCGATCAGCACAGAAAGTCATGGTGACTGTTTTTTTTTTTTGGGATGTCAGGGTTATCATTCTCCTTGATTTTCTGGAACGTGGCCGTACTCTGACCAGCGAGTGGTACATTGAGACACCCAAGAAGCTTAGAAAGCCATAAGGAGAAAGAGACCGAACAAAAATCTGAAAAGGATTCACATTCACTATGACAATGCGAGACCACACACTTCTTTGGCAACAAATCAGGCGATCAGCAAATTAGGCTGGTCGGTGGTCCTCCATCCACCGTACAGCACAAATCTGGCGCCCTCCAAATTCCACCTGTTTGGTTCAATGAAGGGAAATTTCCGGGGACAATGATATGATGGCACAGACTAGGTAAAAGCGGCTGTGAAGAAGTGGGTACAACAGTCCACACCTGAATTCTTTCAAAGAGGATTCGAGAGTTGGGTTCATCGATGGCGCAAATGCATGACTTGAGATAGAGACTATGTTGAGTAGAGCCTTTGTATAGAGAAAGAGTTACTCTACCAACATATGCAATTTGAACGACTTCTGTCAGTTAATAAAAAGTTATGCGCACTAACAATGCAGGAGAAAATGAAAATGTGTATCTAAATATGACGTTCTTATGAAAGACGGTCATTTCCATTAAGAAATCCTGAAAATAAGAATAACTTTGTGTAAATAACTTTGTTGACATTTGTCACAACAGCTGAAAATTTTATGAATAAATCGCCAGGTTGTCGGACGGTCTATGATTCAAAATTCTGGTTCGACGTACAGCTCTAAACCTGGATTCGACTCCCGCATAAGACATGCATGTTATATTCGTCGATACAGTCCTAGTTCTCTTCCTTCCATTAAACATGTTTTCTTAAATTATTGTGGGGAAATACCTTCTACAATTACGTGCCGATGGAAGTCACTGAACTCTGAAATAAAAGAGAAATTACTAATACATGTGCGCAGTGCAAGCAGAGAGACAAGCATGGGAACCAACCAATTGCATTTGTTTTGAAAAACCTTTTCCATTCTATATGGGGTATAGAGGAGCTCCCAGTGTTGCACGGTGGGATGTTCTAAGGGTATACATACATACTCCGTAAGGGAAGCGTTTCTAAATGTAATGCTTTCACAGTGAACACGCATTCTCTATTCGGAAAGTTGTGTTCGTTTTCCAGTTGCATTGCTTTTGCGCTTTCGTATTCTTCTCTGTTGCCCTGAAAACTACAAATAGAGTACAAAGGTTATTGTTAATAAAGGTTAAGTCCTTAGCACTTTTGCACAAAGCTAATTTCAATATCCATCGAACTCTCTGCCTGTATCACAGTTCTGTTCATCTGTGGGTATCTTGGTCCGTTTGTAGGCAAGGCATCTCCGTTCCCTGAGTTGGTATTGAAAAAATATCGCACGTCTGATAAATGAAAATATAATCAAGATTAGGGAAATTGTTTATAAGGAAAATCAAAATATGTGAAATAACTTTGCCAACCACATAATCAGAAAATACAACAATACTTTTCACACGATGATAAAAAAATATGGGGTTAATCGTCACTACTGTAACAGCTGTTATACTCAGAAACAAATTTCTCCAATCACACTGCTAAAAGCGAGGATACCATGGCTAAAAAAAACACAAACGTGTGCGGGTCCACTTAAGGATTCATATAAAATTGCAAAACAAGAAATTACGTGAATTATCAAGCCATTCCCCCTGCTAACCTAAGCGAAAATATTTTTTTTAAATCAGGCTTGTAAGAACGGAAGCAACATGGCAAATGAAAACAATACATGTACGACAACTACGACGCAAATGCTTTCCGACACGAGCAGTTGGAACGCGCGTGTAAAATCTTGGCAAGGATTACAGCTACCCGATATCAAAATATTTTTCAAATTTCAAAAGAGGGGATATCGTTCAAAATAGAGAATACACCGTTGAGCCATTGCATTATATGACCACCTACCCAATGAGCTGTACGAACCCATTTAGCAAGCAAAACAGCAGCCACGCGGCGAGGCATCAATTCGATGCGGTGGCAACAGGTATCCTAGGGTATCTGGTACCATAATGTCAACAGCAGGTCCTCCAGTTTCTGTACATTTCGGAGTGGTGATGATTTAGCGCGAACCCGCTTTTCCAAGTCGAACCACAAGTGTTCGATTGGGTTCATGTCAGGTGAATTTGGAGGCCAGAACATTAACAGAAAGTTACCAGCATGTTCCTCGAACCACTCCTTGACGATTCTGGCATTGTGGCGTGGCATGGCACATTATCATGTTGGTAAGGGCCATCACCCGCAGGGAACCCAGTTACCGTGGATGGGTGAACTTGGTCCGCAACGATGTTCAGAAACTGACAGCTGTCAGGGATTGTGCTATTAGGATAATGGGGCCTAAAGTGTCCCAAGAAAACATCGCTCACAGCATAACACTGTCACCGCCGGCCTCTTTCCGCCCAACAGTGCATCCAGGTGCAATAGCCTCCGTTGGTAATCGGCGTATCCGCGCTTGGCCATATACGTGATGCACCAGGAATCTTGATTCGTCAGACCAGTCCACTTTATTCCAATCATCCACGGTACAATCTCGATGATATTGCGCCCATCTCATGCGTTGTTCGCGATGACGTGCAGTGAGCATGGGAACCCTGCTGGGTTTTCGGCTACGCAGGCCCATGCCTAGAAGGCTCCGATGAACTGTATGCTGTGACACATTGCCCTGATCACCGATGTTGTAGCTGCCGGCGATTTCCTACATTGCGGCCCTGCGGTCGCTGTGCACAATGCGCGACAGTCTCTGCTCCCCTCTGGCATCAATGAGCTGCGGACGACGGTTCGTTGTTTGGCCATCTGTGCACCACCTTTGGTACGTACTCACTACAGCGACACGTGAACAACCCATAAGCCGCGCCGTTTCCGAGATCATAGTTCTGAGGCGCCGCGCCATCACACTTTGTCCTTCATCAAACTCCAGTAAATCGGCAGCTTTTCCTATTCTGACTCCGAACACTCTACTAACCGAAAGCCGGTTTTCACGGCGTATATATACTGCTCTGTGAACTTCACCTGCGCCACCGTTCGGTCTCTAGGCACGTTCATTTCTCTAAGCTGTGGGTGATCATAATGGAATGGTTGATCGGTGTATAATTAATACAGACATTTGACGTGGACTGCGAACATCAAACAGAGGTCATCGTAAGTGGGTAGTTTGTGTATAATGGGTAATTTTAATTATTTCCCAGGTCGGACTCGTAAAAGCTGAGATACCATGGCAAATGCAACATTACTGTACTTAACAAAAATAAAAAATGCGTCGTGTAAAGTAGAAAATACAAAAAACGTTTCAGTCACGGTTAGATCTATCAAATGCAAAAAATAAAGTTTGCTTCTTATCCAGGAAAAGTAGAAAATGCAAGGATTGTTACTTTCATGGTTTCAGATGGAAATAGACCAATAGAAAATGAGGTATTTATAAGTCTGATTCGCAAGTTCAACGGACGAGCACGAAGACAAAGAAATTTGTGGAATTTAAAGGGCTCTAAGAAATCACCGTTAAGCCCGCTCTTATTGGACATCTTTATAGAAGAGGTTACAGGTTGAGTGATGGAAGTACCATCATTGACTATGCTGATTGCATACTGTATGATGTAGTGTCCTATGCCAAGAGTAAAAAGAAGCAGACAAAAAGCTGAAAAGTGGAAGATCGTCAGACGATACAGAGTCAATGACAAGTAGAATCCAATACACCATGTGCACAGCAGACAAAAATAAGACAATCAAAAATTGATGGTGTTCATTTTAAGGATCATGTGGCAACAAGAGCATGAAAGCTTAAACAACTAGGATCAGTATTGTTTGAAGATGGATCTGTAAAATCAGTGACAGAGTGCAGGCGGAATGAAAAAACTGGGAGAAAATATAAGGTGTATTCTGTGACTAAAGTTGCGGGGGAATCTGAAAAGCAAAGTTTTCTGTAGTTAGATCATAATTGCTGTACAGAACAGAGACTTGGCCCTTCTGTACAGAAACAAAGATAATGAGGAAGTGGATTCGGTGTGTAATAAAAAGAGAGATGTAATTACAATTGAGAAAATAAGAGCAACAGTTAAAGTGATGGCAGTTTCAAAGATGTCCAGAGAAGCGATAACACGCTGCTATGAACATGTGAAGAGATGAAGGATTCGTAGAACGTACGCATTTATGGAGCCATAAGGAAAGCTTAGGGGGACGAAGTCCTACGATGAGATAGAGGGACAGAACAGTGAGAAGGAACACAATGGAATAGTGAGAAGGAGTACAGAACAAAATTCTGAAAACAAATTCTGAAAATCATTGAAAGCAATGGAACAGTGAGAAGGAGTACAGAACAAAATTCTGAAAACAAATTGTGAAAATCATTGAAAACAATGGAACAGTGAGAAGGAGTACAGAACAAAATTCTGTAGAACTGAATCCACATAAATGATGCACTACTCATTCTGCAAGAGAAATGGAAGTACACACGTGTACGATTCAAGATGGAAACGGGTCATGGGTCAGCGGGTCACCCGGCCGACAATTTCTTGCGGGTCAAACGGGTCGGGTCACGATGTTGTGACCCGATTTCGACCCGCTGGTTTTACTTTTGAAAAGAATTTTTTTTTCAAAGAACTCTTGAGAGGTCTCTGAAATAATACTTCAGAGCTGTAGATTATGATCCAGGAACTTGCTGAAGAAGGTAATGAAATGGGATTAAAAATGAACTTTCAAAGGACAAAACTGAAGTACAATGTTCTTACAAGGAATGAAGATTTATCAATTGATGGGGGAAAGCTGGAGATAACCAATTCCTACATTTACATTGGGCAGCAGATATCAAGGGAGGGTCAGATTGATGAAGAAATTAATTGGCACAAAAAAACTTGGTTGGAGGGCTTTTGGAAGAAACAGTTCAATTTTTAAGAGTAGTGTGTCATTATGTCTTAAAAGAAAAGTATTTAATCAATGTATCCTTCCAGTGCTTACGTACGGAGCAAAGACATGGACCTTAACTAAAACAGGCATACAAAGACTGCATACAGCTGAAAGAAGCATGTAGAGATGCATGCTTGGTGTAACCAAGGAAGATAAAAAGAGGAACTCGTGGATAAAGAAAATGTCAAGAGTGGAAGACATCATGATGAGAGTAAAATCCTAAAATTCCTGAAATGGCGATGATTGATGAAGAAATTAATTGGCACAAAAAAACTTGGTTGGAGGGCTTTTGGAAGAAACAGTTCAATTTTTAAGAGTAGTGTGTCATTATGTCTTAAAAGAAAAGTATTTAATCAATGTATCCTTCCAGTGCTTACGTACGGAGCAAAGACATGGACCTTAACTAAAACAGGCATACAAAGACTGCATACAGCTGAAAGAAGCATGTAGAGATGCATGCTTGGTGTAACCAAGGAAGATAAAAAGAGGAACTCGTGGATAAAGAAAATGTCAAGAGTGGAAGACATCATGATGAGAGTAAAATCCTAAAATCCCTGAAATGGCGATGGCTGAACATATTTCCAGGAGAACGGACCACCGATGAAAAACCGAAATTTCACACTGGATTCCAAGGGACATGAAAAGATCCATAAAAAAGACCACGTGGGAGATGGGTGGATGGTGGAGACTGGCCCAAGACAGTCCGTTGTTGAAGAAACTTGGTAAGACTTTCATCCAGCAATGGATTGATAATGATCGATGAAGATGGTGATATATTCGAATTTATAGTTCATAGCAGATTTGTCCGGGTCAGGGTAGGGTCCAAAATTTTTGACCCGTTTCCAGCTCTGGTACGATTAAGTGAAAATGTCACGTATCTTCATCCTTTAAGATTTTAATTATACGTATTTGTGTTTGCGTGTTTGAGTAATAATTATTTTTAGGGGACTTCTTCCTGCTTCAGTTTGGAGCCCTACCCTTGTTTCATTAATGTCCAAGTTATAGCACGAATTTTCTACATATACACCTATGTACATAAGATATGTGTATATGAATAGCCTTAAACGTTTTCAAATTTAATGAAAGCACTGCATGGCGTACGATCAGATCTTACTGTAGTAACTTTTGCAGAGTTCATCCATGACCCGGTTTCTTCGCGTCTGAAAATCAAGGCAGCGTTCTCAAAGGGGCGGCATCTTATCTCTCCTTTTCACGCGGTCTTTATAGCTGAGGAAACTAATTTCCGCCTTGAGTGTCGGAAACTGTTCACTTCCCAAAATTTAGGAAGCAAGAAATTTAATAAGTGAACCACTAAATTAATCCCTTGTGTTGTGAGAAGGCTTCCTTGTGCAGACGACGGCGGTGGCAGATGGATGTGGTTTTAAACCAATTAATGAACATCGAAAATGGAAACTCATTCGCACGGTAATGAAGATTTCCTTTCAAAAAGGGGAAGCGCACAACTTTTATCCGAGTTTCCTCAGAAAGTTTTAAACGTTGGCTTGAGAAACATTTCAAGAAAGAGCGGCAATTATTTAAATGATCGTTTGAGTAACGAGGACTGTGTTTGAAGAACCTTTCGCCAATTCCCTTCACTGCTTTGATAGAAAGGCAAAGTTTGATTTTGAGTTAATTCTAAAGCCAGTAAGGGATTCTAGTGATTGTAATTAAATGGTCTCATGAATTTTGCAAACGATTCTGGCTGGCCGAGCTCGCCTGTTTTACGTAAGATTCTTGGTGTAGATAGAGGTTTCAGGAGGTGGTTTGGGATTTTGTTCGAGACAGATCGAGATTTGGTTCGAGGATGTAATTAAACAGTCGAAACAGACCAGTTCCATTTCTTGAAACTCGCCCGGCAAGTCAACATAAATCTTCCTGAGCTGGGCTCGGAAGGAATTCGATTAATTCTGTCTCACACACTCATAGCAGCTCAAAGGAATCGAATTCTAGAAACGTACTTCTAAAAATCCCGTGGAACAACTTCTCTGAGGCGCACGATGAAAAACTTACGAGAACTGCTGTTACACGGCCGGAATTAAAATACTTCCTCAGCACTCACTATTCCAAAACATCCACTTTTGTGCTAGGAGGAAATAGGCTAAATACGCAGTTAAATGAAAGAGTTTTCCAGAATAATTATATATATAGTTTTATGACATGTTTCCTTGTTAAAAAATATGAAAGCTGTAAAAACACAGTTTAGCTTTGTTTTCGTAGGTGATGACTGTTCTGCGCTTAAAGTCATGGCATTTAAAACATGGATTCCTTGTAATTATTACCCACGCGATAAAAACAGTGAAGTGTTGCGCGATTTTTAGAATTTCAAAACGCCATAGCAAGAGATACTCGAGGTCAATAAAGAACATTACACTTAATTTAAAATTAGCTGTGGCCATTATAAAACCACATTTTAGCTTTTTTCTTCGTAGGTGACTGTTCTGCGCTTACAGTAACGACATTTAAAACATGGATTCCCTCAAATTGTTGTCCACGCGATAGAAACAATGAAGTGTTGCGCGATTTGTACAGTTTCAAAATGCCACAGCCAGGAGCATTCGAAGTCAACAACGAAAATCATACTCTATACTTAATTCAAAATTAGTTGTGCCCATTTTCATTTCCATGCGCATTGCCAAAACTTAAAAAATGATAATTCCAATAGTGAAAGGTCTCATCAGCTTTAAGAACATACACCGAACAGCCAAAACAATATGGCCACGTGCTTAATATGTGCCACCGAAACGGCTCTAACCTGGCGAGGCATAGACGCTACAATATTTTCAAAGGTGTCTTGTGGTATCTGATATCAACACGTTACCGGCAGATCCTTTACTCTTGTAAGTCGGCGGCGGTTTGTGTTTTTTCCCTCCTCGGACCACATTTTAAAGGTACTAACCACGGCTGACCGTGAGTACCCCACAAGCCTTGTCGTCTCGGAAATGCTCTCACAAATTCGTCGTCTGGCCATTACAATTCGGCCTATGTCAAATCCGCTGCCATTCCCATCTAAAGAACAAGAATAACAGTGATTAACAGAGCTCAGTATCAGGTGTTATTTATACAGTTTCATGACCTTCACACGCGCCGTCGTTTACCTGATTTGCATAAAAACACCCGCTAGTCAATGTTTTTTTTTTTTATTAGAGGTTTACCGTGAGCAACTCAATGGGCTATAAGTAGTCCCCCGACCCTAATTTAGGGCCACTGGTTCCAGGGAAGGGAGAGAGCCAGTGCCGTAAACAAACACAAAATCCATGCCTTACCGCGGGATTCGAACCCGGACCCCTTTCGGACGAATGATCAGAGATCATCGCTTGGAGCACTGCGCCACCAGGGCGGCCATAATGTTTTGGCTCATCGTCATATGTATACATATTGAATATATGAAATGCATTTACAGCACTGTATTTCTGATTGTTCTTGTTTTGTATCGTATATAATCTGCCATATAAATTACATTGCGTTATATCTTGTCTACTGTGGTGAAACAGTGCAGATTTTTGGTACTCAGGCTACAAGGCAGCGGCATACATTGCGGGTGTACTAGGTAAGCACTACATGCCTAGTTTATTTTAAGAATCAGTAAAGCAGAATCTTGGTTGTCCAACATTTCGTGTTATACAACGTCTTTTGTATTTTATACCAAAGCTTCTCACGCAGTTAGTAATGAGCACACATCACTAAAAAAACCGGTTGTTTGACTGTTTCAATAAATGCACTGGTGTACGAGATTAAAGTGACAAACACATAATTATGAATAACATAAAATCCCCACTGCAGTGTTTAATGACAGTTGGTACAGACATACATATATCAATAACACAGAAATATTCGACAGAAAAAGAATGTCATCATCGCACGAGGAGGAGGCATGCTCATGACAGCATGGCAATATAAAAGTGATGCAGCAAGCGGCGCGAATTTCGAGCGGGTAATAGGAAGTGTGATTAAATTGAATTGCGGTATAGCTCCAGAACGAGCTCTCGTGCTCTTTACAAGGCCTGTGGAGGAGAGTTTGGAGCAATAAGTGCCACTTCTCCACCAAGGCGCGTCGGAGTCCCGGAAGGTTCTGGGAGGAAGCCTGCCGGCTTGTAATTGCTCTAACTTGGGCATTCCGGAGATGCTCTATCGGGTTCAGATCCGGAGATGTCTCGGGTAATTCCATCCTGTGAATATCCGCACTCTCCAGGTATTTGTTGACTATCCGAACCCTGTGAGGATGGGCTTTATCGTCCATAAAAAGGAACTGGGGCCAACAACTGCTCTGAAAAGCCGCACATAGGGCTCTAAGATGGCATCCCTGTAGCGTGCAACAGTCAGTGTGCCACCTGGAAACAAGTGCAGCGGCGCGCGTCCATCTAACATGATGTCAGCCCAAACCAGAAGTTCTCCACCACAGCAGTGGTCAATTTCTCCAATGTGGGAGGGAAGATTCCGGCTCCTCGCCTCTCTCCAAATGTACACACGTCAAGAATCTGTGTTTAGGCTGTAACTTGACTCGTCACTGAATGGAACACAGGCCTATTGATCAGGGGTTCAGGGCTGATATTTTCCGGCCCAATTCAGACGGACCCTTCTGTGGGATGCATAGTGGTATGCAGATCATTGGCCTTCTAGAATACAGACCTCTCTCGCTGAGTCTTCTCTAAATTGTTTGCCTCGATATCTCGATTCTCGTAGCAGAGGAAAGTTCCTGCGAGAGTTGCCTGGCTGTCGAATCTCTTTGGCAGAGAGCTGTTAGAGACAAATACAGGTCGTATTGACTCGTGGGCGATCTTGTCCCGTTTTTTTTTTTTTTTTTTTTTTTTGTTATTGTGCGGGTTTCCTTGAACTGTCTCCAAAGATTGGAAACCACTTGCCTCAACACATTCAGCCATCTTACTACCTTAGCTTTCGATTGCTCTGCTTCCAATCTACTGATCGCTCTCCACCGCAAAAAGTCTTCTGAACAACTGTGCGGAACTATTTTCTCACTAACAGTCGAACTCAAGCTGCAATTGCCGTACTTCGCTCAGAACGTTTTTCAAGGTAGTGTTGTCACTCCGGTGGCATAGTGTACTAAGTGTTGGCCTTTGATCATTCGTCCAAGATGGGTCCGGGTTCGGATCCCCGTCTCTATTCCTTCCCTGGAACCAGTGGCCTTAAATTGGGCGACTGCTTATAGCCCATCGAGTTTCTCATGGTGGTCATCCCCCCTAAAAAAATTCGTGTGCCTAAAAGCTTGATATGGTGTTCATTTGATGCTTCTATAGGAGGTTTCACAATGTTGCTTGGGCACCGTCGATTTCCCTTGAAAAACATGTGTCTAAAAAAGCTTTACAATCGGTCTTCTCGTTTTGGACATATTTGTACTTGTCCCGTTAATGTTGGACACCAGTTTGTATTACTATTTTCTCAATATGGAATTATTTTCCACTTATTTTATCAACCTTCTACGTTATCCGAAGTCCTCTTCGTCCGTATCGAACCGGTATTCTAGTGTATCACAATTTCTTAAATAGGAGCATCAATAATGCAAAAGAAACTGTATTTCTTTTGCATTATACTCTTTCTGCTAACAAAATTACAGAAGATCTTAACATATTTTCTTTTCTTTAAGCGCAATTTGCCGTTTTACAGTAAGTAGATCGCTTCCTGGCGTTTTTTTTTCTCACGCCACTTGCCGTCGTTTTGCAGTTTGTCGATGTCGGTAAGTAGGAGTCACATTACTTCCGACTGTCACATGTTCACCCACCAAGAAATTCTGGCTGCCCTCTGTGGACAGAGCAGAAAACTTCTGCTTAACTTGCTATGATCACTGAATGGCTATCGCGTACGCGCTGATCAACGACGTTTGGTAAGCAGGATTTTTGCTGCATACTCTGGCTCCTCTCTCTGCCGGCTAAGAACATTATTTTATTGTTATATTATTTTTTCAGCCGAAAGTGTAAGAGATTATAAAGTACTATTTCATTTGTCCTTGTATTCGAGAAAGTCATTTCACGTGCGTGGGTAAAGAACTTTGACAGCTCATAGTAATATTTGCTTTCTGCATGGGGCCAATGCATTTCAATAACGCTGTTTTGCACTTTTGATTAAGCAAACAAACAACACGACTTTCATTCGACACCACTTTGCAATATATAAAATGCAGATGAATCTTGGGTTAATACACCTCAAAAATGTCGCACAATGTAATGGTTCACTAGATTTCTTCAAATATATATCAGCTGATTTTTATTTAATTCTGGAAAAATGATCAAACTAGTTCCGTCATAGAAAAATTGTCACAAATGCGGTTGTGGCAAAAGAGTTTCAGTGAATAAACAGCTGTAAAAATGTGCAAACCATTCTATTACAAACACCATTTCTGTTATAAGAATTTCAATGAATATATAGATATAAAAATTCAAAAAATAATCCAGCTTTATGCCAAACCGAAGAGACCAAATCACGAATTATGGCAACGCAAGCAACGAAAGCTTCACCATAATGGTTTGTGCTAATGCGCTCAACAAGTGGTCACCAGAAGCCCATGCTTTATATTTGAAAATCGAAAAGTCTTGATGGTTTAATATTGCGACGTATTTTCTTGTTATTCCTACTCATTAAGCAAATGTGCTTAGGAATGGTGATGTGTCACTGGAATAACACGAAAAATATTCAATTTTGAAGTTGAAAAATATCAGACCACAATCCGCAAACTGTTATTATTACTAGTTAATAATCATATTGAAGGGTTAAATAAGATTAAGAAACGCTTCCAGTTAATTAAAAAAATATTACGTCCACAGTAAAACGAATGGATCAGGTAATGAATGATAGAAACATTAAAACGATTTCATTGGTCTGTATGCATTTTGATGTTTGAAATCTAACTTTTTTATTATTAATCGGATTTTTTTTACTGTATATAAATTCAGGTAAAACTGCTTTCACTTCTCTTCTCTCGAGGTATCGAGAATCAGTGTCTGAACTTTTCCGAGCAAAGAACTTCAATGGTATTCAAATGAATCACTTGGTGCTAATAATTTACAGTAAGTCATCACATAACGGGTTTCTCCAGAAGAGCAATTCATCTCTTAGCAAAAAAATCGTTCACATTAAGCGCGCTATCCTCTAAATAGAGCGGACAACTTCTTTGATCGACTATACTATTTCCATAGGGACCTTTTCACAGCGGCAATCAATCAAGGTATCTTTTAAAGCAGCAACCGATCCTACTTAAATCTAGTGAAAAAGTGTCCTTCTTTAAGTTCACCATCGTCTTTATTTCATCCCCATAGTGATGGCCCATATAGAAAAGAAGTGAAAATGAACAAAAACAACAACAACAAAAAAGAAAAAAACCCAATTAGTTCCTTAATCACTTTCCCTATCACATCGAACAGCTACTTAGTAAAAATATCATATACATGCATATGAACAAAAATAGAGGAACTGTGTAAATAGTGGTAATCTAATATATTTAGTACACATAAAAACAGATATTTCCAAAAGTAACGAACACTTAAGAATAGAAAAGTGCGAAATGGCAGCCGTGGAAGCAAAGCTTACCTTCTGCAATACTCATTTCTTTTGGGGAATTGCCTTCCGTTTGAGTGCTTTCGTTTTAAGGCTAAGGATTGAGCAATGCAACTACAGCTTTATGTGAAGACTTACTGTACTTTCGAGGACCGTTTAAGTTACTCTTCCTTTCGACAGATACAGATGTAGCGACTGGATTTCATAAGTATTAGTAATATATACAAAACTATTCGGAATTGCGTGTACTTCGTTAAATATTTACTCCCTTTGTCTGACCTGAGCTGTTGTACATATCGAGAGTGAAAGAGTAAAAATCTTACCTTTCCGATGCCGAAGTTTTCTTTTCTACCTACAGAACGAAGAAGACTAGGAGGCGCAGGAGGTGGAGACAGCCGAAGGATTTCACAAAAATTGGTACGAAATGCAGGAGGCTCGGCATCTGCTGCTGCGTGATGCTGACGGCGTCGCTTCTTAGAGGATAAGTTCAATCTCTGAGCGGCCCTGCAGAAGATATTGAAAGAAGAAAGCATCAGCAAATGCATTTTACAAAACAATATTCAAATAATATGATTATGCACTGTAATATAGAATGAGCGATTGCAAAAGCGAATAATTACACCTAGTAGGTATGACCAAACTATAAAAAATGAAAGCAAGAAAAAGAAACCTTCGCACAAAGGGTTGCCCTGAACGACTCCGCTCTACCGGAAACATTGGACAAAGATTCCGAAAAATGTCATCCGGTAGATTGTTACTTTTAGAAATATTTCGGTAGAAACCAGAGCTGCCGGAAACCGGGTGATCCCTGTTTAAGAGAGCAATAGTTTTCATCTGAGTATCCTAATATATAATCTGCTAGAGCCCTCCTCTTCCTCCTCCGAGCCAATTTTTAAATCGCCATAGCAACAACCGAGAAACAAATGTTTGTGACGTCACGCTTAGCTTTTCGTGTTTTCGTGTAGGAGATGTCATCACATACACGTACACAGTCCACTCGTATACCACTTTGTTTTGTTGTCATAGCAACAAAGAATACAGCTGCTGGTGTGACGTCACCTAATCCAAATCATTCTCACATGACGTCAGACGTCAGAGATGCGTTTTTGGTTGGAGGTTTAACGACCACAGTGAGTAACTCAGTGGGCTATAAGCAGACGCCCGTCCCTAATTTCGGGTCACTGGTTCCAGGAAAGGGTGAGATCCCGTGCCGTAAGACAAACACAACATCCATGCTTGACCGGGATTCGAGCCCGGACCTCTTTCGGACGAATGATCAGAGGCCATTACTTAGACCACTGCGCCACCGAGGCGGCTACGGGAAACTTTACATCAGGAATTTTGGTTCACTACCTGAACCGGTGTTTAGCCATCTGTAAGTGGCAACGTCAAGAATACGACGATCTGATGACGTCTACATAAAAGTAGTTCACGGAAAAGAACAGGGAAAATTGATACAGGGTTCACAGTCAGTGTATACAAAAAATGCTGTGTACAAGGAAGTGTTGACGAAATAGGGACTAAAGGTTTTACAAAACACAAAACAAACAGACAGCCCGTCGTATCAAATTCCATAACCGACTGCTCGGGAAATTTTCAGAAAGCTGTGAGCCAACGTTGCCATCTATTGACGTGGAACTCAAAAACTCAATAAATAAATGTCAATAATTTCTGTGTCATAAATTTCATTTTACACCGTCATTAGTGACGGGCTTTCATCTAGTACAACAATAAAATGAGTCTAATCGAATTAAAGTGCAGTGAGTCGCCGAATCAATGAGATAGACAATTTCACTTCGTGCCCGGTACTGCAAGTAATGTTTAATCAAACAACCCTGCATATGAACAATATTTGACCTTCGCAAATCATCTGACACGCCAAACTGAAACTGTTGAGATGAAAATATTTTTTTCCTCAATGGTAAAGATCTTGGGTTCACCAATAAAAGTAGAAAATGTCTGTGCTCTGCAATACAATTTTTTTAAATTACGCAATTAAGTCGATATATCGCGTACAGCTTGCAAATCAACAACTAGGATAGTGCCTTAGCACCACTAAGCGAAATTTCTAGGCACGTGACAATATCCTTGAATATAGACCGAGATACCAGCTTATCAGATAGAGCTACTCTCATCACATAAATGACTCACTCCAAGAAGTAAGAAGTAAGTTCAATGACTCACTCCAAGAAGTAAGTTCGGCGTGTGGTAAACGTTAAGTAGAGCAGCTCGTCGAGCATCAGTTGGGTATAAAAACAAGCCTGCAGCTGACCGCGATCATATCACACTGTGAGATGGGGTGAAAATGTCGGGGCGGGAGAGAACAGACTTTGAGAAAGGAAAGATTGTTGAATGTTATATTAGTAGGTTGTCCATAACAGAAACCGAGAGGCGTTTAAACATACCCAAGTCAACTCTTTTCGATGTACTGAACAAGTGGAAGGCACCTGGCGTGCCTGAACCAGCAAAACGTACCGGCAGACCAAAGAAAATCAGTGATAGAGGACGTCCAAGCTTCAGGAAAGTCGTTACATCTAATCGACGGAGTACTGCACAAGAGTACAGGTGAGTAAAAATGCTGGAATCTTAGTATGTACACGTACCATTCGCAGAGAACTGCATCTCATGAGCTACCGTGGTCGTGCGGCTGCTCATAAGCTTTTCATCTCCACTCGGAATTCTACTCGTCGTTTAGCATGGTGTAAATAACATTTATCGTGGACCTTAGATCAATGGAAATGAGTCCTATGGACGGATGATATGGACTGATGAATCGAGATGATCAATCCATCAGTCTGATGGCCGTGCGTGAGTATGGCGGCAGCCGGGGAACGCAATTTACCCCAGTGTACTGTTCCTGCGGTTAAGTTTGGAGCTGGTAGTGTATTCTAGTTGAGGTGTTTTTCGTGGTATGGTCCCGGCCCATTGGTTATGGTTGACAAACCTGTTAACCAGCACGTCTACCTCGATATTCTGGACAATTATACCCTGCCAAATCTGTGGCAATATTATGGAACCGAGCCTTGTTGGTACCAGCAGGATAATGCACCGAGCCATAAAGCAAGGACTGTTACGGCGTGTTGTGACGATTATTCCGTATCGTGTGTGGACTAGCCAGCACAGAGCATTGATCTTAATCCCATAGAGCACCTATGGGATGCATTAGAGCGCCGCATAAGAAGTGTGGAACCAAGACCTACTACTAACCAACAGTTAACGGCAGCATTATGTAATGAACGGAAGCACATACTTATCGTTGTATTCCAAAACCTTGTTGGCCGCCCCGGTGGCGCAGTGGTCTAAGCGATGGCTTCTGATCATTCGTCCGAACGGGGTCCGGGTTCGAATCCCGGTGAGGCATGGATGTTGTGTTTGTCTTACGGTACTGGCTCTCTCCCTTCCCTGGAACCAGTGACCCTAAATTAGGGTTCGGGCGACTGCTTATAGCCCATTGAGTTGCTCACGGTGGTCGTTAAACCTCCAATCAAAAAAAAAAAAAAAACCTTGTCGAAAGCATGTCTCGAAGGGTCAGTGCATGCATTAAGGCAAAATGTGGACAGGCACAGTACTAATGTATGTCGATAAATGCTATGTTGTGTTTCTCTTCTAGGTGTCCGGTGACTTTTGTCAGTACAGTGTATATATACACTGAGTGGCCACTATACACTGAGTGGCCACTTTATTATGACTATCTGACAGTTTTAAGCAAATGAGCTATGGCTGCACGCTGTTGCCGCAAGAGCGCAAGGCTAGTATAAAAAGGGAAAGCTTAGTGCTTGCGACAGTAGTAGAAACGATTTTTGGGTGACGAGATGGGTAAAAAATGCGATTTGAGGGACTTGCAACGTGTGGTCGTCATCGACTAGTGACTGCTTGGGCGGAACGGAGAGTGTCCAGATTGGTAACAGACAACAGAAGGGTAACAGTGCAGCAAATTACTGACCATCTTAATCAAGGATCCCCTCAAATGATCTCTGCACGTACTGTTCGCCGTACACTTCATCGGATGGGACATGGCAGCCGAAGGCCTGTTCGAACACCTTTGCTGTCTGCAGTTAACAAGAAAAAACGTCTGCAGTTCCCACAGGAGCACAAGGATTGGCCAGTCGATAATTGGAAACAAATTATGTGGTCCGATGAATCACGTTTTCAGTTGCACCATGCCGATGGCCGAGTGAGAATTTGGTGGAAGCAGCACTATTTGGCGGAAGCAGCACTATTTGGCGGAAGCAGCATGGACCCCCAATGCATTGCTACAACCCTTCAAGCTGGTGGAGGCAACGTTATGGTTTGGGGAATGTTTTCCTGGCATGCTTTGGGCCCTTTAATTCGTGTTGATCAACGTCTGACTGGCTCATCATATCTAAACATCGTTGCGGACCAAGTGCATCCTGTAATGTGGATGGTTTACCCCAATGGCGATGGCTACTTTTAACAAGATAATGCATCCTGCCATAGTGCTCGTAATGTACAGGATTGATTTCAGGAACATGCCGGTGTGTTAACTTTGCTTAGGTGGCCCCCACAATCTCCAGATCTCAACCCCATTGAGAATTTGTGGGATGAAGTTGAACGAGCTATCAGACAGCTGGATCCACAACACTGCAATCTCACACTCTTGGAAAGTGCTATTCATCAAGCATGGTCTCAGATTCCACAAACCACCTAACAGCATCTCGTGAAGTCCATGTCACGAAGAATCGACGCATTATTAAAGGCAAAAGGTGGCCCAACGAAGTACTGAGGGGGCGGTCATAATAAAGTGGCCCCTCAGTGTATATACACACGGTCCAGTCACATTATTATGACCACCAACTGATATCCCGAGTAATCGCTGTGTGCAGCGCCGACAAAGGCTAGACGGGCTGCGAGTGACTCAATAAGGTGCTGGAAGGTGTTCACAGATATGTGGAGCCATGCTGACTGCAGTGCATTTGACAGCTGCTGGAGGGTGCGCGGTAGAGGAACCATAGAGCGAACAATACGATCGAGGTGGTCCCACAGATGCTCAATTGGGTTTAAGTGCGGGGAATTAGGGGGCCAGGGAAGTACTTTGAAGTCTTCATCGTGCACTTTCAACCACTCTCGGACATTTCTAGCTGTGTGACACGTCGGGCTGTCGTGCTAGAAGATCCCACCCGCCCCAGGGAAGGCAATCAGCATGTATGGGTGTACGTGGTCTGCAAAGATGGATTCATAACGAATTCGGTCCATAGTTCCTTCCACAGGTATGATTGGATCCAGAGAATGCCACGAAAACATTCCCAAGGCCATAACGCTGTCCCCACCAGCTTGTGTTTCTCCGGCAATGGTTGAAGATTGAATGTTCTCCGATGTTTCTTCCCTTATACGCCAACGTCCATCCGTTCGATGAACCAGAAAACGTGACTCATCGGAGAAGGCAATCCTTTGCTAAACAGCGGAGGTCCAATTCCGATACTGCCGTGCAAATGTAATCCTTTTCTGCCGATGCACCTTCGTTAGCATAGATGCCGGACCATCCGTCTGTATCGGGGCCCCATACGCAGCAGAATTCGCTGAACTGTCGTTTTAGACGCACTTCCGGTAGACCCCTGGTTCATTCGGCCAGTGTGTTGCTCCACTGTAGCGCGTCGATCGGCCCTCACGCACCTTCGAAGTCGACGTGCACCTCTCAAATCAATGGCACGTTGTGCTCCGCAGTTTCCACCTTACTTATTCGCAATGTTGCCATTTATCCAATCACGATACACTTTAACCATAGAAGTACGCGAACAGTTCACGAACTGCGCTGTTTCAGAAATACTGCCACCGTTGGCCCGAAAGCCGATAATCATCCATTTTAGCAAGTCAGATAAATCGCTCCTTTTATCCATGACAGCAACGAGTGATATGTTTTCAGAATGCCTGCAGCACACCTTATATACCCTCCAAGCCAGCTCATGATATGCGCCTTCTTTCATTGGCTACGCGCTGTTGACCTCAAAAGTAGGAGGTGGTTACAATAATGTGACTCGACTGTGTATATATATATATGAATATTTGTAATTATAAATTGAGTTTCGAATTTACAGTTCAATACAGATTTGTCCGGGTCAGGTACGAGTCGGGTCCAATTATGTTACGTCCGGGTCCAACATTTTTACCCCGCTTCGAACTCTGGATGTGGTCGGAAAACGAAATCAACGTTTACGTCCCCTCGTGAATAAAATGTGCATCATTAGGAACAGAAAATGCACTAAAATCTTGGCCCCAGTGACTGGCTGCCCATTTAGAAGAAATACTTTCAACTGAAGCCATGTGATGACTTTCGAGTTATAGCTTAACGCAAATATGCATTTGCGCCTCTTTGCGGCATAATGGAACAGCAAAATCTGCACGCCAAACGTTTCCCATAACAGATGCATTATGACATAAAATGTTTTTTTTAAATCGAATTTTCAGAATAAAAGGTAATCAAAGTAAAAAACAGGTATTTACGCCCCTACCTGGAAACTGGGTATTGTTTATTATGCACAATGCCAGGAGTGGTCTTCATAGTATAATAAATGATATCCTGTACAAAAAGAATGTTTTCAACTGGATTTCTAGAAGCGGAAATATATTTGCATGTAGAACTACGCACTTCAGCGTACTCACGCCATAACTATGCGCTACGAAGCATTAGAATATACACGCAAAATATTTTTCATAGAAGAAGACAGCTGGCGCAAAATTTGTTTAGAAATCGGTACCTTAAACAAAAATATCGGCGAAGAGAAAATCCAACCTTTTCTTTTTTTCATTTAAGGGTTTGACCAGCGAGAGTAACTCATGGGCCATAAGGAGTCACTTGTCCCTAATTTAGGGCCACTGGTTCCAGGGAAGGGAATCAGCTCCGTAAGACAAACACGCCACGTATGCTTACCCGGGGCTCAAACCCGAACCCACTCAGACGAACGGCCAAAAGACAGACCACTGGGCTACCTGGGAGGCTAAATGCAACTTTAAGCGAGAAAATTGCGGTTTTTTTAAAAGGAAAAGATGTGCGCAAAATGTTTATCATAGTCATGGGTATCAGGTTAAAAAATAAGTTCTTTAGTCCGGCTTTTAAAACCGAAAATACACACTTGCGCTCTTAGCTAGAAAACTGTGCACTAGAAAAGAAGAGGAAGTACGCGCGAAATGTTCCTCATGGTCGAAGCTATGCGAAGGGAAGATAATTTTTCGCATAAAACGTCTAGAAGCAGAGACAGCAAAACCGCACTTTAAATGTACTCCCCATGTGAAACACAGATATTTGCCAGTGGCGGGATTCGAACCACATCCTTCTGTTTCGGAGCCTAATGCGTTCCCAGTTCCGCTACGCCGGTTACTTACCGTCCTGATATGTACCTCACCGCTGTAGTACGTCACATATATCCCTCTCTTGAGAAAGGCGGGGGAACGAAATAGCATATTTCTGGACCATCATTGTACACTGTTGAACATTTTGTAGTAGGTTGCACAAAAAGCGGTGATACAGCAGTTGCACCACTTTTTTAAAAAAATACACCATTCTGTGGTGCAAAATAAACCCAACAACATAGTGCATCCTTGTGTGCAACCTTGTACCATAACATGGTGAAAAGTTGAACCACGTTGTTGAGTTTTGTTTGCAAAACCGGATGGTGTATCTTTTCTCAGAAAGTAGTAGCACCACATTTTGGTGTGACCTACCACAAAATTGCTAACTGTGTAGTACCACCGCGAGGCATGCTTAAAGAAACTCTCTGCAGAAGACGGTATTCTCACTAATTCCAGAAGATGAGTAGAAGAAGCACAACACATTTTTCGAAGGGAAGAAAGAATTCTCATTAATTCCAGACGATGTGCGGGAGAAACATCACATATTTTCGAAGAACCTAAAGGCCAGGATATTCATTTTTACATTCGGGCACCAATGTGAAACCCAAATTTGCCGGTGGCGAGGACTCGAAATCGTTCTGCTCCGGAGCCGAATGCTTTCCCAGTTAACCTACGCCGGCCAGGACTCACCGTCTTGGCATGTGCGTACCCATTGTAGTACGTCACACCCTCAGTTTGAAATCAGTCTAAACGATATACATAATCTTCATCATATGATATCAAGTGCAAAAAGATTTTTTTCAGTTTGACCTCTAGAAGGGAAGATGCAGACGTAAACAGAAACACATACTTACGTCACCTAGTAGCATAACTGTGCATTATGAAAATTTGCAAAATATAAATAAAATTTTCCAACAGTATCCTACAGAAAGAGAATATAACAATTCGGGCATCGAACAGAATTCATCGCTCTTTCCACGTTTTATAAGTGAGTCACGGAACAATTCTCATTAGCCGCCACCGGAAATCGAACCCAGGGTATTCCACTTACACGCCAGTCATGCTTCCATTGCACCACAGCGGCCTCGAATTCCCACAGACTCACATACGACTAACTGCCAAGCCACTTGGCAGGTTGCTTCTTGGAGCCCCGCATAGTGCTGGGGCGCGTAACTGGAAGACCTGAGTCGGAACAATTCTTTTAATGAGAATTGTTCCGTGTCTCACTTATAAAACGTGGAAAGAGCGATGATTTCTGTTCGATGTTCGTAGTCCACGTCAAATGTCTGTATTAATTATTAGTCACAATTCGGACTTCTAGAAGTAGGTATACCGAGGAAAATAGAATGTAACTATATTTCTTTAGTGGGTGAACTGTTCATTAGTTTGAGCAGAAAATACGCCGTAACTATTTTTCGTGGTTAGTGGTATCTACCCTAAGAAAGTTTCTAAATCGGGTATTTAAAAGCACGGGTGCTATTGCAAATAAACAAAACTATGCACTTACACTGCCTAATGAAAAACTCTTTTGTTACGTAAAAATAGAAAATATGCTCAAAGATTTTTCATAGTGGAAGCTGTGTAACGCAGGAGGATTTGCTTTTCATTTTTGCCTCAAGAGAGCGTGTATTTGCGTCCTGTTTTTTGCTCTTTCTCTCTCTCTCTCTCTGCTTCTAAAAGTCTTATTAGAAAAATTAGCTTCCTTTATGATTTAGAAGCAAAGACAGCTACAAAAAATAGGATATACATTTACGCTTTCTAGCAGGTACACTGTGCAACATCTGAAAATGTTTGCTCATTCATAATGATATTTATTTTAAGGGGACTTGTTGCAAGTTTCGATTGTGAAAGGTGCCATTACCTGGAATTATTTTGTTTATCAGTTATAAGCTGCATGGACAACGCCTGTTGACAAGTAGTTACCAGCTGCCCTCAGACATTTGGAAAAATATTACATCGTTACGTGCTGCCCTCTGATAGAAATGTTCCCATTTGCTGAATGCCGACATACTTAACCACTTTTCACGACATTGCCCGGCCACACACAATAGTAGTACAGTATATTACACAGCTCCGGGAGCACTGGGAGTTTTGAAACCATCATAAACTATTTTATAGTCCCCGACCTACATCGTAGCTACTTCTATCAGTCTGCCACGTTGAAGAGGGAATTTCCTAGACAACATTTCATGTAAACGAGTTCTACATGAGTTAATAAAAACACCTTGAACGCTGGAGCTAATGTCTCAAAATATTTGTAAGTTATGTTGCAAATCAGATTAAATGTTTAGTATTTCGCATGTATGTGCATAAGAATAGACTATATCTCAAAAAGAAAATGTTGGTAAATATCTTTTGATTTAGGTTGGTACTTACGCTCAATGTATTAATGAGTCATTATAAGAAAAGGTGATTCGATTTATTCCTGAAATTTAACTGCTGCATGAAACATTATGTCTGTGCAAATTTTTCGTATTGTTCATCTACATGACCACTTAGGTAGCAGCATATAGAGTATTTAGCGAAAGGAAGAAAAATAAACCAGTTCTTTTTTTTTTTAATCCCAAATGACATAAACTGAACATTACGTGCAAACAAATGGCTCCTTTAACTTTGCAGTGGATTGCATAGCAGGATGTCTGAATATTCACTCATAAATCTAGCAAGCTGGAAACATATCTATTTCATCCCATCGTTCTTCTGTTAAAATAAATGCAATTACTCTAATTCTTCCACATCCGTTCTTTCCCACTTTTGTACCATAAAACACGCCATTTCATTTATTTATGCCCTGTTCAAATTACTTCCGCGCGTTTTGCCGTTACCCTTTTTAATTAAACTTTGCATGAGGTACGTGAAGTAGTACAGAACAAAATGGTCTTCAGGGTATTAAATAATTATTATTTCCCACAAGTTGTTTTTGTTTCAGAACATAAAACTCTGGCATATGAGAAATGCCCTGTTTAATTTTAATACCTTTCATTTCTTATCAGATCATTTTTACGCATTTTATTTTATTTTGTTCCAAAATATCAAAAATTAGGAGGGAAAGAGTGGGCTTCGATATTAAACTGTTCTTTTCACAGGACAGATAATGAATTTCAGAATATCACTTGGTCCTTTAAAACACAAAGGAAGGCAAATCTATGCTACTAAAGATCCTAATAAAATCTGCCATTCTGGAAAAGAAATCGCATTAAACACCAGTGCAAACATTTATTTCGGTTTGGAAGTAGGATGCAATGATACACCCAAAAGTGTGCGATACGTTCATATGTTTTAATCCAATGAGCAAATTTCTTTTTTTTTTTTTCAGTAGTGAAAGAAAGGAGAAAAAAGCAACTAGCATGAAGCCGTTTTGTAGCAAATATTAATGCGATAGTGAAGTTTTTGTTTCTTTGTAACTGCACGCATTCTCTGTCGTGTAAATCTTCGCATTATGTCATTACTTTTGCTCCAGTAACACAATAAAATTACGCCACGTAATGGATTTAATTTGATTTCTAAGAAATGAATGCATTTTTTACCGTAAATCCCACTTACGAATCATTGTGATGACATCATGTAAAGAGCAGGGGAAAAATACATTTTGCTTGGAAAACCTTTTGTTCAAAATTAATTTCTTTTAATTTTTTCCGCTTTGAAAAGACAAAAGATGAATTCACCCAGGACCTAAAATGGATCTTAAATGTGGAATTTGTATGAAACTAAAGCAATTGTCATTACGTCAACTAATTAATTTGCATTGAAATTATATAATTCTGAATGCTTGTTGACACCCACTGAGAATTTCAACCCACAGGTTCACTACCAGTTTTAGGATTCTAACTAGTATGAAAAAGGAAGTGAAGCACAGTAAATTATCTTTTAGTCTATTAAAAGCTCAATGACGCATTCGGTTTTTACAACTAAAATTAAACAAGCGTTTTTGTTTTTGTGCTGTCCTATGATTTCAATACTGTGATGAAAATAAAAACAAAATATCCTTGCATTTGTGTTCAGAAATAGGGAAACACTACGGCACTCAACCAAAAGTGTTTTGTTGTTTTCGCTTCGTTTCTGTCTATGTAAATATATTTGTCCATTCCAAAAAATTGCTGCGAAGGAATTTGCCCTGACTGATATGAGAACAAATTATGTCAAGTAAATGCAGAAGATGAGCACCGTTCAAATAAGATTGCCATTGGATATTAGTTAACTATGCTACACAGTAAAAAAATTCTAAAATTCACGAGGCACTTTCCGTGATTTCTTTCGTAAAGTAATGAAGCGTATTGCTGATTCAACATTTTCCGAGAAGTGATGGGAAGAAACCTGAATTTTTCACAGATTTCCCGTATGCCAAAGAAATTCTGAATATTCAGAAAACTTTCCTCAATTCCTTTCTTATATTGACGGTAAACTGCCGTTTTTAGCACGTCTTTTGTAAAAAAAGATCGTGCTTCTGTTATCGGTTTGTCCGTCCGTCCGCCTGTACCCACGAAATCTCTGCAACTATTAGTCCGATTTGAAAAATTTTTTTGCATTCGGAAGCTTGAAATATGCAAATGATGATCTTCATTTCGTTATTTTTTACGATGCACAATTGTGCCGCTAGGAGGCGTAAATGCAGATGATGTCGAATTCAAAATTACGTTTTAATCCACATATTTGCTTCTAAACATCCGATTGAAAAAATTCTTTTATCTTTCGATTCCATTTATGTCGAAGAGTGTTTTAGATATAGTTTCATTTTCAAATTACGCATAGATTTTCCGCTAGGGGGCGTAAAATAAATTACATTTTTTCCGATAACTTTTCTCCTAAAACTCCGATTTGAAAAATCTTTTTTTCAGCGGATACATCTCCTAATGGAAAATCTTTTGCATATAATTTCGAATTTTTGGTAAAGAATACTTTGGCCACCAGGGGGCGCAAGTGTTAATTTTTGCTTCTGATGTATTTTCCATAAAATCTGAACTTCTAAAATATCGATTGAAAAAATTCTTTCGTGGACTGATGCACTCACATCGATAAACCTTTTCGGAATACTTTCTTCCTAAAATATCCCACAGTTTCTCCGCCAGGGGGCGTAGATGTAAATCTTATTTTTGTCAATATCTCTACTTCTAGGAGTCCGATTTGAAAAATTCCTTCTTTGTTGGATAGTGTTTTCAGTGTGACATGTTTTTCATATAATTTCAAAAATTTCAAGTAATTCATAGACTTTCCGCTAGGGGGCGTAATGGTAAATTGCGTTTCGCCCTATATCTCTGCTTCTAATTCTCCGATTTGAAAAATCTTTCTGCACCGGATACAGCTCCTGGTGGGAAATCGTTTGCACATAATTTCTAATTTTTGTAAAAAAATGGTTTGGCCACCAGGGGGCGTAAATCTTAATTTCCGCTTCTGATGTATTTGCAGCAAAATATAAGCTTCTAAATTCTCGATTGAAAAAACGTCGTTTGTAGACCGAAGTACTCGTGTCGACAAACCTTTTAGAAACATTTTCTTCTTAAAATAGTGCATGGTTTCTGCGCCAGGGGGCGAAAACGTATATCTTACTTTTGTCGATATCTCGACTTCTAGGAGTCCGATTTAAAAAATTCCTTTTTTGTTGGATAGTGTTTCTAATGTGACATGCTTTTCCTAAAAATTCAAAATTTTCAAGTAGTTCATAGACTTTCCGCTAGGGGCGTAAAGGTAAATTGCGTTTTCTGCTCCTAAAACTCCGATTTGAAAAATTCTTCCTGTATCGCATACAAGACCTGATGGAAAATATTTTTCACATAATTTCTAATGTTTTGTAAAGAATGGTTTGGCCACCAGGGGTCATAAGAGTTAATTTCTGCTTCTGATGTATTTGTAACAAAATCTGGGCTCCTGAAAACTCGACTAAATTTTTTTCTTGGACTGATACCGCTCATATGGATAAACCTTTTGAGAATACTTTCTTCCTAAAATAATGCATGGTTTTCCCACCAGGGGACGTAAAGTCACATCTTATTTTTGTCCATAACTCTGTTTCTAAGAGTTCGTAAGCTCACGATTCCGTTTACACCAATATCTGAGGGATTAAAAACCCGATTGAAAAACTTATTTCTTCTGTCAGATACTATTGTTTTCCATACCGGTTCCATTGACTTTGAATAGCTTTGATAAATTTAATTTGCGTCAGAACGGATTCAAAAGACGTGCTTATTACACCCGAAAATTCGGTCTCATCTTTCTTGTTTAGATCTGTTAACAGAAAGTTCTGAAATTTCGGAAACCTTTCCGCAATTCTTCTCGTATTAACAGAAAAACTGTTCACACTTTTTCTGTATCCATATAACGAAACAATTTCGGTAATAGGAGCGATTCGCATGATTACTTGAGGTTTGATTAACTGCTAAATTTCAATCATCTGTGGAAGGATCTGATTTCGTAGTGCTGTAGGGAGATATGATATTGTGGATAGCATATCGCGTGAAATTTGGTTATTGTGCCACCGGAAACTCCGTCCCCTCTTCCTCAATTTGTGCACCAGCTGTTGTATTTTGCGTTACCATAAGAAAGCTGGCACTTGCATTATTATACAGGTGATTGTACGATGTCGATGTATCAATTTGTTTTAGGACAAAAGTTATTAGCTACCAAGCGTAAATTGTATATTTAGAAGTTTTGTGGCAGCCCCGGTGGCGCAGTGGTCTAAGCGATGTCTTCTGATCGTGTGTCCAAAAGGGGTCCGGGTTCGAATCCCGGTCAGTCATGGATGTTGTATTTCTCTTACGGCACTGGCTCTCTCCCTTCCCTGGAACCAGTGACCCTAAATTAGGGACGGGCGACTGCTTATAGCCCATTGAGTTGCTCACGGTGATCGTTAAACCTCCAATCAAAAAAAAAAAAGTTTTGTGAAATAATACAGAGGGTGAGTCGAAAGTTTTGCAATATTTGCCTAAACTCATGTGCTGCGGCGGGTATGTTTTTTTTTTTTTTTTTTTGGTTGGAGGTTTAAGACCACCGTGAGCAACTCAATGGGCTATAAGCGGTCGCCCGTCCCTAATTTAGGGTCACTGGTTCCAGGGAAGGGAGAGAGCCAGTGCCGTAAGACAAATACAACATCCATGCCTCACCGGGATTCGAACCCGGACCCCGTTCGGACGAATGATCAGAGGCCATCGCTTAGACCACTGCGCCACCGGGGCGGCACGGCTGGTATGTCACGTGTTTAAACTAGTTCAAGTCACGCACTGCCGTCAGTCGAAAGAGATGTAAAGTGGTAATCGTTGCTGTGAACAGTATTGCATGTCGTCGTTCTGTCTGTGGTTGGGACTTCTAAGAGGTGAACAGCCACAAACAGCTAATTTGCGAACTTTTGTTTACGAGTTTCAACTCGGCCATAACGCTGCTCAAGCAACACAAAACATTTGTTATGCGAAAGGTTCCGTGGACCACAGCACCGCAACCAGATGGTTCAAGAAATTTCGCTCAGGTGACAGAAACCTCGACGATCAGCCAAAGTCAGGTCGGCCGCGAACCGTGGATTCGGAGACCGTGCGCTAGGAAGTAGAGGCAAATCCGACAACCAGCACTCGGAGATTATCAGGCGAGCTGGGCATATCACAGACCACCATGTTCGCCACCTTCAGGACGTCGGCAAGCTATTTCCGTAATCCTAATGCACAACAGCAGTGGTTGAGCTCAGGCCAGCTTCCTGAACCTGTTGCCAAACGTGGGCGCTTTGAGAACAAAGTGATGCTCTGCGTCTGGGGGAATTTCGAGGGGATAATCTATTACGACTTTGTTCCAGACGGTCGGACCATCAACGCCTACCTCTACTCTGAACAGCTGGAGCGGATGTATACCGTTTTTTACTTTTGGTCTCATACTACGCGAACACCCCTGCAAAACTCCAGGAACTTGAGAACATCGAACTGATACCACACCCAGCATATAGTCCAGCCCATGCCGCGTCGGATGATTACCTGTTCCGGTCCATGGCCCACTTCCTTCGCGGACGGCACTTCAACAACCAGGAGAAGATGGCAGCTGGGGTAAAGGAGTTTTTTTTTTTTTTTTTATTGGAGGTTTAACGACCACCGTGAGCAACTCAGTGGGCTATAAGCAGTCGCCCGTCCCTAATTTAGGCTCACTGGTTTCAGCGAAGGGAGAGAGCCAGTACCGTAAGACAAACACAACATCCATGCCTCACCGGGATTCGAACCCGGACCCCTTACGGACGAATGATCAGAGGCCATCGCTTAGACCACTGCGCCACCGGGGCGGCGGGTAAAGGAGTTATTCGCCTCAAAGGACTAGAACTGGTACCGCCACGGAATCGAAGAACTGTCAGACAGATGGCTAAAGACGGTGCAACGCGATGGCCTATACTCTGAATGCTAGTCAGCTTTCGTCGTAAAGGTACGTATGAAGACATAAAGTGGTCCAAATACTGCAAAACTTTCGACTCACTCTGTACTATAAAACAGTACACTTCACCTTTTTGTAAAGATAATTGAAAGTAATTGCCATTTTAAAATGATCGCAGGTCCCAAAGAATTATGTTGCTTTGAAAAATCACGATAAAAAAAATACTTAATTTATGATAAGTCCTCCTACAGAAAAAATGAAATTACTACAAACTTATTGAAAAATACGAGTCGTATGATGCAACAGAAAGTAATATGACTAATTCACTCGCATTAGTGACAAAAAATAATTTCATCACCGATCAATTAGAATTCTACCTTTAACGCGCCCGTGGTTCCTGAGTTATTCTGGATCAGTGATTAAGACGCCCGGTTTCTGTTGAGCCAACGACCTCGGTTCGAATAACACAGAGGGAAAAAGGGGAGCATTACGTGGTGTAAAAGCTGAGTGATTCAGAGTCTTCGATTTAACGAAATTTCTGTATACATACGGAAAAGCCCGAAACGAACTCTTCTGAAATAAACGGAATTACTGACTACGGAAAATCTGTGAAAGTACGGAAGTTGGAAACAAAGTGGGAACTTTTTAAAACAGAAATTTTGTTAAAAGACGGACAACTACCGGCGCCTTTGCCGCGCATTATTTTCAGGAATTTTCCGTTAATTCACACCACTTATACTTATACACACCACTTATGTTTTACGTGTATTTTGCTTCGGAAAATTTCAGCAGAGCTTAATCCAGATTCTTGGTGTAATATGTAAGTGAGCGGCATCTATCAATAGGATTTTCGCTACAACTCTTGTGCATGACCACATTCAGTGAAAGGACAAATTGTTATACACCCCCATTCAACCTACGTTTGGAAAGCGTAAAAAAAGCTAGAGATCCAGTGGCACGAAGCTGAGTAGACATCAAATGACTGGAGTTTGTCTTTATCCTGTTTCTTCCTGTGAGGTCAAATTTTTCTTTTCATTTCTATGTGAAATAACAGTTTGGGAGATTTATATTATATGCACACATGGAAATTTGCGAACTCTTGCAGGGTTATTTGAAATTTTTCTTCAGGTCAAAAAAAAAACAAAAAAAAACAAAAAAAAAACGGTTACGTTTATATGCCAAATTAACCTTACCAAGAGTTATCTGAAATGAAGACAGAAGGAATTTTCATTTTGCTTTTTGTTTGAAACAAACGGTATCAATTTTACTGCTATGTTGTTAGCGACAAAACAAATCTTTTCATTTTCCTTTCTGCTTCTGTTTTAAATAGCTCTTCTACAGGGAGCCTTTTTTGTCTGTTCGCTTTCGAAATATTTCTTCAGACTTTCTTTGACATGATAACAACTGAAAGACCTAAACAGGAATTAGTTTAGATTCACAAGATATCGATTGCTAACGGTGCATATCTTAAATATTTCTCCCTTAATACACAAATACGGCAGTTATCGGACCTATTGCTTACAGTTTTCCTATGGCTTATCAGCGATATCTTTTCCATTACAGCTGATTCAGGGCATATCTTTGCTGATGACAAGATACCATACTTTATGCATCCTATGCTTTGGGTCGCTGATATGCTGCTCATTTGTCCCCGAGATAACGTTGTAATGCTGCTTCTCCATTGAACTATTGAGATCATTTTAAATAATGTGTCCAGACTTTGAAATCAGGGTGCGCGACAGGTGGCCGATTGTTACTTTTGCTGGGGGCAAGTTTGATAGCAACTCAAATTTCAAAACACTGAAAAAAATCGTTTTTAATGCTTTTTACTATTGGCTACAAGGGTATTTGGCGCCTCCGTAGACACACACACACAGGGATGCCGGTCAAAACGCCGACAATCAAAACACCGACAGGTCAAAACACTGACACCGAAACACCGACAGTTCAAAACGCCGACATGTCGAAACACCGACAATCAAAACACCGACAAATCATAACACCGACAATCATAACACCGACAGTTCAAAACACCAACAATCAAAACACCGACAAATTATAACACCGACAGTTCAAAACACCGACAATCATAACACCGACACTTCAAAACACAGACAATCATAACACCGACATTTCAAAACACCGACAATTATATGGACTCTAAGCCGGCGAGTAGAGGAACTTTATTCCGTGCGATTGCAAAATCACAGTGGGTGGTATGGGGGATGACAACACCCAACGAATAGATGTGCTTCCCCCTAGCGGTGAACGATGCAACTTTATTCATTTCTATTCCGACCGACGGCAACATATTTTTATTCCGAGATATCGCAACATCTGAGTGGATGGGTGGGAATTGGAATGCATAGGAGTTGGATATGTCGATGCTTATGTGCTGCCCCTAGCGGTGAACAATAGAACTGCATAAATTTTTATTCAGAAATCTGGCAACATATTTTAATTCCGAGCAATGGCAACATCTGAGTGGATGGGTGGGAAGGGGATGCATAGGCGTTGGATATGTGTATGTTCATGTCCCCTAGTGGTGAACGATAGAACTTTATTGATTTCTATTCCGACCGACGGCAACATGTTTTTATTCCGAGCGATGACAACATCTGAGTGGATGGGTGGGCAAGGGGATGCAAAGGTGTTGGATATGTGGATGCTTATGTGCTGCCCCAAGCGGTGGACGATGGAACTTTTTTGAAGTCTATTCCGACCAATGGCAACATATTTTTATTCCGAGTAATGGTGGGAAGGGGAATGCATAAGTGTAAGATATGTCGATGATTATGTGCAGCCCATAGCAGTGAACAATAGAACTGCATAATTTTTTATTCGGTCAGATGGCAACATATTTTAATTCCGAGCGATGGCAACATCGTCGTAGATGGGTAGGAAGGGGGATGTATAGGTGTGGATGTATGTGTGCTGCCCCTACCGGTGAACGATGGAACTTTATTGATTTCTAGGCCGACCGATCGCACCATTTTTTTATTCTGAGCAATAACAACATCTGAGTGGACGGGCGGGAAGGGGGATGCATATGTGTTGGATATGTCGATTCTTATGTGCTGCCCCTAGCGGTCAACGATGGAACTGCATAATTTTTTCTGACCGATGGTAACATCTGAGTAGATGGGTGGAAAGTGGGATGTATAGGTGTTGGATATGTGGATGTTCATGTGCTGCCACTAGCGGTGAACGATGGAACTTCATTGATTTCTATTCCGACCGACGGCAACATATTTTTATTCCGTACAATAGCAACATCTGAGTGGATGGGTGGGAAGGGGAAAGCATAGGTGTTGGATATGTGGATGCTTTTGTGCTGCCCCTAGCAGAGAACGATGGAACTTTATTGATTTCTATTCCGACCGATGACAACATATTTTTATTCCGAGCAATGGCAACATCTGAGTAGATGGGTCGGAAAGGGGATGTATAGGTGTTGGATATGTCGATGCTTATGTGCTTCCCTTAGCGGTCAACGATGGTACTGCATACATTTTTATTCCAACCGATGCCAACATATTTTTATTCCGAGCAATGGCAACATCTGAGTAGATGGATTGGAAGGGGAATGCATACGTGTTGGATATGTCGATGATTATGTGCAGCCCCTAGCGGTGAACAATAGAACGGCATACATTTTTCTTCCGAGGGACGGTAACATATTTTTATTCGGAGCGATGGCAACATCTGAGTGGATGAGTGGGAAAGAGGATGCAAAGGTGTTGGATATGTGGATGCTTATGTGCTGTCTCTAGCGGTGAACAATAGAACTGCATAAATTTTTATTCCGACCTCTGGCAACATATTTTAATTCCGAGCAATGGCAACATCTGAATAGATGGGTGGGAAGGGGGATGCATAGGTGTTGGATATGTGGATGTTTATGTCCCCTAGCGGTGAACGAAGGAACTTCATTGATTTCTATTCCGACCGACGGCAACATATTTTTATTCCGAGCAATAGCAACATCTGAGTGGATGTGTGAGAAAGGGCTGCATAGGTGTTGGATATGTTGATGCTTATGTGCTCCCGCTAGAGGTGAACGAGAGTACTTTATTATTTTTATTCCGAGAGATGGCAACATCAGAATGGATGCACAAATGGGTGGGTGATAGAAGGGTATGACAACAACGAAACGATGCTTATGTGTTGCACCTTAGCGTTGAACTCGGTCCTTTGAAGAGGCAACTTCTTCGCTGCGCCGTTCCTTCGACGTCGGATATTTTCTATCGCCGAATTTCTGATTCACATTGCCCTCTGTTGATTTTATTGTAGCCGTTGTCTTCTTACGATCTTCGAAAAGGAAGGAAGTGCTTCTGAAATGAACAACAACGCTGCTTCTTTTGCTATCAATTTAGGTGCATCCACTTCTCATGGTATATCTCGGGAAAATCTAACCGAACATCACGTTTCATTGGAAGGAAATGAGGTGGCAAAAGTGAGTGATTTCACAGGGGTCTAAGCGATGACCCCGGACTCCGAAAGGAGTCCGGGTTTGAATCCCGGTGAGGCATGGATGTTGTGTTTGTTTTACGGCACTGTCTCTCTCCCTTTGCTGGAACCTGTGAGCCTAAATTAGGGACGGGCGACTGCTTATAGCCCATTGAGTTGCTCACGGTGGTATAAAAAAAAAAAAAAAAAAAAAAAAAACAAGAAAGATAACACCGAATTTTCGGGTGTAATAAGCACGTCTTTTGAATCCGTTCTGATGCAAATTAAATTTATCAAAACTATTCAAAGTCAATGGAACCGGTATGGAAAACAATAGTATCTGACGGAAGAAAGAAATTTTTCAATCGGGTTTTTAATCCCTCAGATATTGCTGTAAACGAAATCGTGAGCTTGCGCCCTCTGTTCTCAGACTTATGCGTTAAGAAAAATATGAATTTATAAGAGAAACATTTTGCACCGGTAGCGCTCTCCAACACAGAAAGAATTTTTCAAATCGGACTCTTAGAAACAGAGATATCGAAAGAAATAAGATCTGACTTTACGCCCTCTGGTGGCAAAACCATGCATGATTTTCGGAAGAAAGTATTCTAAAAAGGTGTTTCGATATGATAGGTATCGGTCAAAGAAAAAATAAATTTTAGTGGAGTTTGCAGGAGCCCAGGTTTTGATGCAAATACATCAGAAGCAGAAATGAACGCTTATGCCCCCTGGTGGCCAAAACATTCTTTACCAAACATCAGAAATTATATGAAAAATAGTTTTCATCCGGTGTTGTATGGGATACAGGAAGAATTTTTCAAATCGGAGTTCTAGAAGTGTATGTAGATGACTCAGTGTATGTAGATGAACTGGAGGTAATCAGGGGCAAATGCCTAGACTACATGCAAACATAACTATGGCTGATTCTGTACTTTGGGATAGAATACTAGATTGTTTCCTGGCAGGTGACAGCAAACAATAAATTTATATTACAAATTATAACTATTACTTCCACAAATTAAATGACAATAAACTGACTTTTTTTTATCAATATATGGATAATGGTACTTGCCATGGAAACATGATTTTTGTCACATAAAAAGAAATAGCTGGTTCCTAAGATATTGAAATATTTGAGACACACTGCCCTTGAAAATTGTATGCCGCCCCGGTGGCGCAGTGGTCTAAGGCGCTGGCCTCTGATCATTCGTCCGTAAGGGGTCTGGGTTCGAATCCCGGTCAGGCATGGAAGTTGTGTTTGTCTTACGGCACTGGCTCTCTCCCTTCCCTGGAAACAGTGACCCTAAATTAGGGACGGGCGACTGCATATAGCCCATTGAGTTGCTCACGGTGGTCATTAAACCTCTAATCAAAAAAAAAAAATTGTATAGTTTTTACCATAAGCATCGTTTGGTTGTTATCATTCCCTTCTATCACCCACCCATTTGTGTATCCACTCCAATGTTGCCATCTCTCGGAATAAAAATAAAAATGTTCCATCGTTCAACACTAGGGCAGCACATAAGCATCGACATATCCAAAACCTATGCAACCCCCTTCCCACACAGCCACTCAGATCTTGCCATCGGTCGGAACAAACATTAATGCAGTTCCATCGTTCACCGCTAGAGGCAGCACATAAGCATCGACATGTCCAACATTTATGCATCGCCCTTCCAACTCATCCACTCCGATGTTGCCATCGCTCGGAATAAAAATATGTTGCCTTCGCTTGGAATAAAACTTCATAACGCCCGTCGTTCACCACTAATGACAGAACATAAGCACCGTTTGGTTGTTGTCATCCCCTTCTATCACCCACATATTTGTGCATCCACTCCGATGTTGCCATTCTCGGAATAAAAATAATAAAGTTACATCGGTCACATCTAGGGGCAGCACATAAGAATCGACATGTCCAACACCTATGCATCCCCCTTCCTACCCATGCACTCAGATGTTGCCATCACTCGGAATAACAATTTATAAGGTTCCATCGTTCACCGCTAGGGGCAGAACGTAAGCCTCGTTTGGTTGTTGTCATCCCCTTCCATCGCCCACCTATTTGTGCATCCACTCCGATGTTGCCATCTCTCGGAATAAAAGTAATAAAGTTCCATCGTTCACCGCTAGGGCCAGCACATAGGCATCGACATATCCAACTCCGCATCCCCTTTCCCAATCATCCACTCAGATGTTGCCTTCGCTCGGAATTAAAATATGTTTCCATCGGTCGGAATAAAAATTTATGCAGTTGCATCGTTCACCACTAGGGGCAGCACATAAGCATCATTTCGTTGTTGTTATCCTTTTCAATCACCCAGCCATTTGTGCATCCACTCCCATGTTGACATCTCTCGTAATAAAAATAATAAAGTTCCATCGTTCACCGCTAGAGGCAGCACATAAGCATCGACATATCCAACACCTATGCATCCCCCTTCCCACTCATCCCCTCCGATGTTGCCAGCGCTCGGAATAAAAATATGTTTCCATCGGTCAGAATAAAAATCTATGAAGTTCCGTCGTTTACCGCTAGGGATAACCACATCCATCGATTGGGTGTTGCCATCCGCTTTCCCACCTACTCTGTTGTTGCATCGTTCGGAATAAAGTTCTTCTACTCGCTGGACAATTCTTTTAATCCATATAATTGTCGGTGTTATGGTTGTCTCGGTTAGGATTTGTCGGTGTTCTGATTGTCGGTGTTTTGAACTGTCGGTTTTATGATTGTCGGTGTTTTGAACTGTCGGTGTTATGATTGTCGGTGTTTTGAACTGTCGGTGTTATGATTGTCGGTGTTATGATTGTCGGTGTTATGATTTGTCGGTGTTTCGGCCTATCGGCGTTTTGAACTGTCGGTGTTTTGAACTGTCGGCATTTTGATTTGTCGGTGGTTTGATTGTAGGTGTTTTGTACTAGAACCCACACACACACACACGCACACACACACTTGCGCACACCACACTTGAATTTGCCAAGTTATTCCACTGATAAACCAACAAGATAACATGACAGTATTTTCAAAATTTAGCATTTTTCTTATGAAAACAGTAATGTACTTGAACAGTTTTTTTAAGAAAAATGTTCCATTTACATGTATTTACCGAAGTGAAATTGTAACGTCCTAGACACAGATACACTCCTCCCCCCACATAACTCTCCAGGTGGCAGGAGGTTTGAAAGAGGCAATGCAAAATTTTGTCACATGTATAACAGGAGACTTCCTTAAAAGCGTCCTGTCTTTCGGTATGAGCCTGAAAATTTTTTCGACGCAATTTTGTGTTACGAGGATTTAATATAGGAGGTTTAGATAGGGATATTAAACCCATCCTGGTAATACATTTTCCATCTCGCCATTTATTTTTCTTTGTTTCATCGCGCATGGGCGCAACCTTTTTATTTCCTTTACTTCATTTCATTTATTATTTCTGCTGATACAGATTCATGATTTCTTGTTACATTATTATTTATCTATTTTATAACAACAGCAAGGATGCTCCGGGAAAAGGCTTCAGAGTCCTGACTTGGCCCCGAGTTCCCTAAGTAAAATCAACAATCCAAGACAACAATAAAATTAGATTACTATTGGTATAACATGAAATCTCCGCGGTGCTACCATTAGAGATCACTCTTGCCCTCCAACTTTCTGATTACTCTCCCCTTCACATACTTTTATTTTTATTTTTTTGTATTTTTTATAGTTAATTTAATATATATGGTTTAAGTTTTTTTTTCATATAAGTTATAGTTATTTATTTCTGTTAGTTCTCTAGGCAATTAATTCCAAAATCTTGGTCCACAGTAATGCAGACTTTGTTTTATGGTTATAGTTTTAGGTAAAACTGGTATTAGTATATGCTGATTTCGAGTATCATATTGATGTTCATAAGTAGTTATTTTTATTAGATCATGTTCTATGTTATTTTTATTCTTTTATTAAAAATTTTCCCTAAGTTGAAATCGTATAATTGCTTAACAGTCATTAAATTATATTTATTAGGGATAACTCTTGTAAATCCATGAATACCCAACCGCAGATAATTATTACTGTTAAAGTTTATTTTAAATCTATTATTCTAATAAATTTATTTTGAAGTATTTGCAGTGTTTTACAGTAATATTGGATTGAGTTGTTTGACCCCAGGTTAATATGTAATAATTAAGGTGTGTATGAATTAAGGTAAAATATAATAATTTTAATGTTTTAACAGTAAGATTTATTAACACATGGCTTACAATTCCTATATTTTGTGATATTTTACTCAGAAGATTTTCTATGTGTTTATTCCATTTTAAATCATTATTGAGTGTAATTCCAAGGTAAGTAAAGTTACTTACTATTTCAATTGCTTTGTTATCCAATAACAATGGTATATTTATATCTTGTTTTGTTTTCTATCTAGAAAAAATTACCGCTTTAATCTTATCTGTATTTAGTACCAGTTCATTAGCTCCCAACCACACCGTATATTTCTGTAATTTTATATTGCCTTGTAAAATTATTCCCTTTGGGTCAGTTCCACTGAATAACAAAGTGGTATCATCTGCGTAAAGGATAATATTAGATTTAGCGTCTATATTAAAAATATCATTTATATAGACATTAAACAGCAGTGGTCCAAGTATTGATCCCTGTGGCACCCCCATTTCTACTTTTTCCATTGGTGAATAATACTTCTCCAATTGAGTAAACTGATATCTGTTTAAAAAATAGTTTTTTAATAGTGTATGTGCCGTGCCCCTAATATTGATATTTTGTAATTTGTTTAATAATATGTTATGATTTAGTGTATCAAGAGCTTTTGTTAGAATTAAAAAGAGGGCAAGAGTTGTTTTTTTGTCTATAAAATTTGTTTTTGGATAATATCCTGAATATGGAGAAGTGTTGATTTGTTTGGTTGAAATCCAAATTGATTTTCATTTACAATATGATAACTCTGTTGATAATGTAACAATTTATTGTACATTAATTTTTCAAGTCATTTTGCAAAAATTGATATTGGGCGATCGTTATTTTCATCATTATATGATCCTGATTTATGCTTTGGGGTAATTTTTGTAATTTTTAATTCATCCGGAAAAATTTCTGTATGAAAGACAGAGTTGTATATTAGGAGTGAAGGTTCACATATCACATCTGCTACATATTTAATTGTTAGTGGATTAATATCATCGTAACCTGTACCTGATGTCAATTTTATATTTTTTAATTCCATCAGTAATTCATATTCTGTAATATCTGTACAGTGAAAATTATTATGGCGATATGATTTTTGCAAGTAATTTAAGTAGTGAGTATTAATCGATTTTAATTTTTGTTTTGTTATCAGCGGTATTGTTGTAAAATGATGATTCATATGTGTTACAATATCCTGTTTTTTTTTCTATCTTTATATTATTTGTAGTAGTCAAGAAAGATGGTAAGATAGTTTTGGGTGTATTACCTAGTAATTGATTAAGGTGTTTCCATGTTTGTTTAGGAAAATTTTGAGAAAATATATTGGCGTAATAATCTCTTTTGGTTGATCTTATTTCAGAATTAAATTTGTTTCTATATTGCTTAAAATTATTGAAATCTAGTTGTTGTCTTGTTTTAAGAAATTTGGAAAATAACTTATTCCTTTTTTTAATTTTATTCAGTAATGTGTTAGTAATCCATGGTTTTCTAATTTTTTTACCGACTTAGTATTTTCTTCAGAAATAGGAAAACTGTTATCATATATATATTTTAAAAGTTTAGTGAAAAATATCTTTTATTTTACATTCGGTATTTATATCACTCCAGTTTATATTTTTTGGTTTTGTCCTAAAATGTTTTAAGTTTTTGTTATTAATAGATCTCGTTTTGTAAACCCCGCGTATTTGGGTCGCCTGCTGCATATGTTTATGTATTATAAATATAGCTAAATGATCACTAAAACTAAATTCCAATATTCCTGAAGTAAAAGGGTCTTGTTGAATGTTAGTAAAACAAAGATCTAAAGTTGTTTTCGAATGTGGAGTAATTCTTGTTGGCGACCTGATGGTATTTAGAAATCCTGACGAATCCAAAATATATGCTAATTGATTAGGTATGGAATTATTTTGTAAAATGTCAATGTTCAAATCCCCCATAATAAAAGTTTTTTTAGTAAGGTTAGCATAGTTAAGAAATGCGTTTAGTATATTTCAGCGTACCTTGTAGTCAGAATGATGAGGTCTATAACATACTGCAATTATATAAAATTGATTTTCTATTGTTAGTAACTCTATGTTAGGGTTTTTTATTGTAAAGTTATTAACAGCTGTAAAATCCATGTTCATTATTAACATATATCGCAACTCCCCATCCTTTTTGAGTAATTTCTGTTTAAATTAAATATATTCTAATTATTTAATTGTTCGTCATAATTCTCCTTTGAAAACCACGTTTCAGTTATACATACAATATCTATCACTGTTTTAATTGAGTGTAATAAAAAAATTCCAATAATGTTATTTTGTTAGTTAGTGATGCTGCATTTATGTGTATAATGTTAAGTAAATTATTCGGATTAGTTGTTAGTATGTGATTAAAGTTGTCAACTGAATAATCATTTTCCATAGTTTTTTCCTTTTTTTTTTCTTTGTCTATTCCTGTTCCCCCTGTCCCATTCACATCTATTATTAATTATAAAAGTGAATCCATATATTCCTGTAATTCTTTAATAGTTAATATTTTTTTGAGCTTCTTCACTTTGTTTTATGTACAAAGTTCCATTCCATGTCCATGTATACTTGAGCCTCGACTGCTGGATCAGTGTCCTTACGTGCCAATAGAGATGCTTGTTATATGGAGTAGGTTCTCATCCAGAAAAATTCTTGTAGCTTGCAAACTAGGCAATAACTAATTATTGTAGACCGGAGTTCTTTTTTGGGCATCCAAATGTTCCTTATGGATCTTGATTTGAACTGGACTATTAACACTGAATGATGTGTCCTTTTATGCTTAGTTGGTAAAGGGTGTACTGTATCAATGTCTGTTGATATATTATTTTCAATTTGTAATTTATTAGCTAGGAGACCAATATGATCAATGAGCTCAGCTTGAGTTTTAATATTTGAGAGATCTATTTTCCGTGAATTTCTATAATTTTAAGCCGTTGATATTGATTCAGTTCACTCAGTTCTTTTTTTAGTAGTTGATTCTTTTGTGATTTTTCTCTATCTTTATTCTGCAAAGACTCCATTTTTTATTTTAGATCCTTGTTAGTTTGTTCTAATACAACACATCTTGAAAGAACACCATCATACTTTGCACTCATAAATTCTGCTGAGTGCTTAACCTCTCTTAACTGATATCTCAATTCTGGAATATAATTCTCTTTAATTTTACTTATTTCCATCTTAAGTTCTGAGATAGAATCAAGTCTTGAATTGATTTCAGCTAAAGATTGCCCAATGAAGTTCATATCAAAGTCATTAGAATCTTTTTTATTTTTTACTTGTGCTCAAGGTACCCCTGTTCCTTCAATGAGACATGCCTATTACCTCCCCTCCAATTATTATTTTTTTAATAGATATAAAGACCTCCGCTGATATATGGTGTGAAGTACACAGAGTGACAAATAATGCAGGATAACTCAAAATAAGTAGTATTAAGAACACTCAAGACAAGTAGTAAAGCAGTATATATCAATCTAAGTCTTCAAATATACAGTAGTATGAGTGTCTCATGGTTTTCATGCAAAAACAGATGAGTCTTCACCAAATGGTAACATAAATATCATGGAACCCCGACATAATTTCCAGTTAGTCACGTAAATAATTTTTAGGTACATAAATATAAGCCAAGTGGATCCTCAGCAGGCAATACATAAAAATTTCCCCTGAATTCCAATTCAAAGTGCATGTATTTTATAATACATAAGTCATTTACCCAGAGTAAACGGACATATATTCGAAAGTTCACTACAAAGTCTGGAACACACCACCACAGAACCACATCTGTTCAATATATCCAATTTCAAGACGGTATTCTTAAGGAATAACTACGTTATATATGATTCAAGTCAACAAGAAATGTCCCAGATGGCAGCACACTATCACTTCACGTTTATATATTGTTAATCTTCATTATTATTCATTTTATTACTTACACTCTTTCTGTATGTCCTCTATTTTTTCTTTGCTTTTCAAGTACTGACCTCAGCACACCACACAAGTTATGCACCCCCAAGCAAAAGTCGCCAGTGTATGAACGTATAATTATAATATTGTCCGGAACGATATAACGTGATATTCGTGAGATATGTAGACACCCAATATTTCAAAGCAAACAACAAATATTCCTCGTTCGTTCACTGTTTTTCTATAACACCACGGGCAGCCAGAATTACACAACTTGTTATCTGGATAAAGCAATCTTTAGGTAGGCGCCTCTTTGTCCCACACGCAGACACTTTTCTCAAGGAGTTAACAATGAGACGAGCTTTCAGAAGGATTCATCTTTTTTTTTTGTTTTGACACCTTTGGAAATCGAGAGCCTTTTTCAGACTCTCGGGTCTTTTCATCGCACTTCCGAAAAGGAGGACGCATCCGGTAAATTTTCCGAGCACTTAGCTTTGATTAGCGGACACCGCCTTTCCCAGGCTCGGAAGACAGGTGGTAACGGAAGGATCGCTAGCAGAAGATGGGAGTTTCTTACTTTCGCCCGAGGGCGGAGCGGGGTTTGAGAGAGGCGAAGTTTTGGTCGGTCGGAACCTGAGTTACCCGTGTACCGAGTAGTTTATCATCGGGAAGTGAAAGACTTTAGCAACGCATGCGTAAGAGAGTTAGGAAGAAATAAAGGTTAATACCGCGATACTAGGATTTTGAGTCAACGGAGCAAGACCCTAGGTGAGCCTTAGTCAATTATATTAGAGGAAATACATGTTTTTAGAGATAGTTTTCGTACTCCATCCAATATTTTCAGGTTTGGTTTTCCCGAGGTAGCAACCAAGAATTTCATTTATTATTCTGTACATTTTTGCAACAAGTTTAGTATGAGTTGTCTCGGCAATAGCATATAACAGTCATTACTTTATTTTAAGACAAAAGTAATATCACCGAACATTATTACAATTGGGTTCTCGCCGCTTTTAAACAGGTTTTCGATGAACGCATTGTTGCGTTCGCCGCTTTGGACAGAGAAATCTCCGTGCTTGCCACCTTGAGTGTTAACTCCGTCCTTTCCTTCTAGTCAACGCCCTTGCTTTGCACTCCTCACTTCCACAGCAGATGTCAGCCACGTCTCACTCCCTCATTGCCCTGGCGTATGCTTAAGAGTGCTAGTTTAGCTTTACATTTCCCTTTCCGTGTTGAAATCCCCTACTTAGCAGAACAAACAGCACTGAAATTAGTAATTATCCCTCTCAGTTAATTTCTATCCACCCTCCTCATTCGGCCCTGGCCATACAAACATGAAAATAAAAAGGCTTAAACTAAGGATTTTGGAGAGTGGAGAACAATTATATTTTCCTGGCCCTGCCGATGCTATTTTGAAAACCTTCCCACGAAGTAAACAACACACTTCCTAGGGGGAAAATACGTAGGGCCACACGACGAAAAACAAGAGACTCCTTATTACTTGGCAAAGTCCGGATTATATTTTAAAGTTAAATAAAATTGAAAAATGGCTCATCTTGAACTGGGTGGCCGGTAGGGTGGGGAAGAATTTCAGGGTGGGTTGTAGCCCACCGTCGCACCTTCTTGGCGACGTTCCTGATCATTTACCGTGGAGGTTAGGAAGACCTCGTAGAGTTTAACCCATTACTAAACCTAGTCCTTTTCGGAACGCGACTAGAGATATCAAAATTTCCCTCCAATTTCTGTGTCAAGTAACTTTTCGACAATGAGCATTTGTCTCTATGTTCTTGGTCAGAATACAGTCCTCGACACAGAAATTGACCCACCTAGAAGGAGGTGTGCTACAAACATGCAAATCGTAGGGCGGGTGTACCCACTTGGGATATGCGAATGATGTTAAACTGGGGCCGATGACCTCACACGTTCGTGAAATAAAGGTGCCAGCAGCAACATGGTTGGTCATGTGTCGTCTTTGGTGGAAGTGTCGCGGACGTTTCATATTTGTCGTTTGTGCTGGGATACTGTTCAGAGAAGACCAAAAATGCCGGGTACACGCTGTCGGCAGGTTTATCGCCATTTGGATGCGTTTCAGAGAGGAAGAATTGTAGGCCTGTGAGAAGCGGGTTGGTCTATACGTTGTATCGCTGCACATGTGCAACCGGATGCACGAACTGTTGGACGCTGTCGGCACCAGTGGCTACAGGAAGGTTCGAACGTGCGTCGGAGCGGCAGTGGTGCACTCCAACAGACGTCAGCAAGCTTGGGCCGGAGGATGGTTCGATACCCTCGTTCGTCACCAGAAAGCACTGCAGCCGATATTCGATGTGCTGTGTCATCGGCCATGGACTTCGCCATAACGACCCGAACTGTAAACCGAAGGTTACATGTGGCAAACCTGCGCAGTAGGCGACCGTTACGTCGACTGCCATTGACAGCTAGCCATCGCAGCGCTCATCTGACTTGGTGCCGAAGTCATGCGAGCTGAGGTAACGAATGGACTACTGTGTTCTTTAGTTATGAATCCTGTTTCCATCTGGGTGTTGACGATCGACGGATCCGTTTCTTGCGACACCCTGGCGAGTTGGCGGATCCCGGTTTCGTTCGTGACCGCCACATTCCCCGTCAGGAAGGCATCATGGTATGGGGTGCTATTGCGCATGACAGCAGGTCACCTCTTGTCCGCATCAAGGGCACGCTGACAGGTGCACTATACGTGAGCGAGGTCTTGCAGCTCATTTTGATACCGTTCCTCCATGGCCTACAGCACCCCATTTCCCTCCAAGATAACGCCTTGTACACATCACTCGGGTCTCCAGACAATGTTTGCAGGATGATCAAACACTGCCATGGCCAGCAAGATTGCGCGATTTATCCCTAATCGAAAACCTGTGTGACCACACTGGACTTCGTCTGCAATCGAATCGGCCTGCGCATGATCTCGATGAATTATGAGAGCGAGTCAACCATGCTTGGTATTTCGTTCCTCGGGACGATATCCGTCATTGCCACGCCGTATTGCTGCGTGTATTGCCATTCGCGGCGGGGCAACCACTTACTGAGGCGTACCCACTGTGCTGCATTATCTCATCTGATAAACACTGTACGTGGCTGAAAACAACACCAATGTAAGCCCTTATGTATTCCTATTTGCATGCTCAATTTCACCTCTCTATTCTCACTCCTTCTGGCTGGGGCAATTTCTATGTCAAGCAAAGTATCTCCTTTAATTGTGTCTCGGCATGACTACATTTCTTCAATTGTCAAATCTACCTACAAATTATAGACAAAGATTTGTCTTTTGAGTTGGATGATATTTTCCTCTTAACAACGTATAGTATATACCGCATGGTTTCCCATCAATCAACCTACTTCTCCAACATTTAGCGTAGTGTACTCAAAACTCCCTAACATTATGAAGAAAGAGTAAGTCGGTTGATTGAAAACGTACCACTCTTTGATTTTGCTTAGACCTTTTCTCGCACAGAACGGTGGAAGCTCTTTATCTTTTTTACATAACATCATTATCGTTTCGCATAATAATTGTCAGCTTTTGTTATTCAGTTTTTGTTAGTTCTACAAGAAACACGTTTACTCAATTCCAATTTTGTGCCCAGCTGAGTCGTTTTGCCAACACGTGCAGTCGTAGCACATCAAATTTTTGGAATTCCTTTTCAGATGATTTCTATGCTCATTACCTTCATCTATTTAAATCGAGGAAAGGAAAACGGCTTTTGGTTAGTTCCATGATCTAGAAAGTAAACCAGAATTACGACTGGGTGAATTGTTGTCTTTGCCTTTGCTAATCGATTTTCCATATCAAAAAGGGTTATTCAGGCAGAATTTGAAGGTGACTGATTGTGTGTATTTAGTGCTTTATGGTGAAAAGTCTCATACCGGCCGCAGTGTGTGTAATGTTTGTTTAAGTATAACTGTGTGAACACTACACAAATCAATTCTTAATAACTTCCCTTTCAAGCGAATCAGGAGTCACTCAAATAACTTCAGAAAAGGTTACTTTACTATTCGTCTTTATTCAGCAACTTAATCCTTTGGCACTTCGACAAGACAAAACTACAACTTTTTTTCCAACTTTAGTAAAATAATCCAACGAATGTAACAATTTGTTAAGAAAAACACAACGTCAACGCTAAAGTAGAACACACAGTCGTCAAATAACTCAAGTTTCAATTTAACATACGTCTCTCAATTAGTATAATGACTTCCACTATCTCCACAACACACACACTACTGCTGCTTCGCAAAACATTATTTATATCGTTCAGTTCTCATCTCAGACATCCACATGTCATTCGTACTGACCTCAGGGGTGTTGCCAGCCATACTCTTGCAAGACCGAAGATATCACGTTAAGTTTGAAAATTGGTAATAAGAACGAACTCAAATTTACATAGAGAAAGAAATGATAATAAAAAGGAAAGTTAAATGAGAGTACACGTCACATGTGTCAAGACGAATTGAGGAAAATCGCTACCTCAAGCCACGATAACGTTGTTTCCAAGGCAGTGGGCAGGCCAGCTGATTCCTACCGTTTAATAATGCCGTCCATAACTTCTTTGAGAATATAAATACATTTTTCCTCTCCGTCAATTAATTCTGACGAAAAACACGGAAAATATTTTGATGTTCTGACATAAATTTTAGTGTTCCTCAATATTTAAAACGTGTATCTGTAGCTTTGGGAACAACACTACGCAAAGTTTGTTCTTTTTATTCACTCACTTTAAGTGAAACAGGTGTCACTCAAAAAAAGTTCAAGAAAAAGTTACTTACATTTCAGTTCGTCTTTTATTCAGCCGAAACTATCTAAGCACTTCACTAATGAATAACTTTTACGTAACTATTTCAATAACAACAATAGTCTTAGTCAAAATTAACGTGAATTTGTGAACACAATAGTGGTTTGACGAGACTCTAACCCAATATATATATATATATATATATATATATATAGGGATGTAAGGTCAGGTGATGCGTAACATCACAGCCTCTCCTTGACAAATGTCAACCCCGCCTTCTCGTGGTGCATCCTGTTCCCACTAAAGGGGCTCTGACGACCGCCCATAGCGGTATAACTATACCATCGGGATTAGAGGAAATTCTATCCCACACTCACCAACCCGCTTGGCCAGCGTGGTGAGTTATGGCCAAACCCTCCAAAATGATTCCACAACTTAAATCTTGGCCCTCAGTCTCCGGCAGCTGGAATGTACCTGGCCAAGGCAGCGGCCAGTGCGACATGAAGGCAGAGGGTGCTAAGAATCCCCGGAGGACCGGACTAGGCTGCCATCTGATGCTGACCTTGGCTACTTACAATGGACGCTCCCTATCTTCTGATTCAAGGCTTCTTGAATTGGAAGAGGAACTACAAAGGATCAAGTGGGACATCGTGGGGCTAAGTGAGGTAAGGAGAAAAGGAAAAGATCTCATCGAACTGAAAAGTGGACATCTCTTCTACTATCGTGGGACAGATACTGGCAGAACCAGTGGTGTTGGATTTATAATAAACAAGAAACTGAAGGATAAAGTTGTAGAAGTTGAAAGTTCCTCTGACAGAGCTGCACGACTTGTTATCCAACTCTCGAAAACATACCAGGCTCAGATTATTCAAACTTATGCACCCACCACAAGTCATCCTGAAGAAGAAATTGAAGAATTTTATGAGGAAATTTGTCATCTAAATAATAAAGGTAAGCAGCACTTGAAAATAATTATGGGAGATTTCAATGCAAAAATAGGGCAACGGCAACAGAATGAAACTTCAGTAGGTAAATTCGGTCACGGCAACAGAAACCAGCGTGGAAATACTCTCGTTGAGTTTGCAGAGGCAGAAGGGTTTTTCATCTTGAACTCCTTCTTCAAGAAAAAGCCACACAGGAAATGGACATGGAGACATCCAAATGGGACGACAAGTGAAATTGATTTTATTATGTGTAACAAAAAATTCGTCATAGAAGACTGCAGTGTGCTAAACAAGTTCAACACAGGTAGTGACCATAGATTGGTGAGATGTAAGATGCACCTCAACACTAAACTTGAACGTAGCAAGCTCATAAGACAAACAAAATGTATTGACATAACCAACCTTAAAAAACACCATAATACCTTCAAGTTAGAACTGAAGAACAGGTTCTCTGCTTTAGAAGACCTAACATCGGAAGAAGTGGACATCTCTGAAGTTAACAGAAAAGTAACCAAAGCTCTTATGGAAACAGCAACAAAATTAGCTGGGTCTAAGAACAAGTTGCATGTGAACAAATTATCAGGAAAAACCAAAATGTTGATGCAAAAAAGAAGAGAGATGAGGACAACTAAAGAAGATGTGACTTCCAAAGTGGAATATATAGAGCTATGCAAGACAGTAAGAAAAAGTATCACTGAAGACTTAAGGAAATTCAACTGTGAACTAGTGAGGAAAGCAATTGAAAACAACCAAAGCCTAAAGATAGCAAAGGGACATCTCAGTAAGGGAAGAAAACAGATTATGGCACTGAGAAAAGAAGATGGTTCTGTAACAAGAAATAAAGGCGAAATTTTGACAAGAGTGAAAGATTTCTACTCCAAATTATATGAAAGGGATGATATATGCACTCCAGACATCATGAAAGATACCAGTACCAGAGTTCCTCCAGTCCTTCCAGCAGAAGTTGCACATGCAATCAAGAACATGAAGCGAGGAAAAGCTCCAGGAGAAGATGGAATTACTGTAGACATCATACAAGAAGCAAGTGGAGAAATCGAAACAGTACTCGCCCAAATTTTCACTCGATGCCTTAATGAAGGAAAGATTCCTGAGGATTGGAACACCGCTACAATGATCCTGCTACATAAGAAAGGTGACATTGAGGATCTCGGAAACTACAGACCTATCAGCCTCCTATCAGTAGTTTATAAAATCTTCACTAAAGTTCTTTCACACCGCTTGAAGGTAACACTGGACATGGCTCAACCGAGAGAACAAGCTGGATTCAGGAGTGGCTACAGCACAATAGATCATATCCACGTGCTGAGAGAACTAATTGAAAGAGCGAGGGAATATGAACTTCCATTGTGCATGGCTTTTATCGATTATGAAAAAGCCTTTGATTCGGTGAAACCATCAGCAGTTACAATGGCTCTGAAAACCTGCGGTATTGAAGATGCATACATTAATATTATTAATAACATCTATGAAAATGCAAGTGCAAAGATTCGGCTGTTTGAAAATACAACACACGTAAAAATTGGAAAGGGAGTGAGACAAGGTGACACCATATCTCCGAAGCTCTTCAATGCCACATTGGAGGGTGTTTTTCAGTCGCTGAGCTGGGAAAACAAGGGGATAAAGATTAATGGAGATTATCTAACCCACCTTCGTTTTGCTGACGACGTAGTCATTTTTGCAACTACCCCATCAGAGCTGCAGAGTATGATCCAGGAACTTGCTGACAAGAGTAAAGAAGTGGGATTAAAAATGAACTTTCAGAAGACAAAAGTGATGTTCAATGCTTTTACTAGAAATGAAGATTTATCGATTGATGGAGAAAAGCTGGAGATAACAGACACGTACGTTTATCTTGGACAGCAGATATCAAGTGAGGGTCACATTGATGAAGAAATTAATCGGCGTACAAAACTTGCCTGGAGAGCTTTTGGAAGAAACAGCATAATTTTCAAGAGCAATATGCCATTATGTCTTAAAAGAAAAGTGTTTGATCAATGCATCCTTCCAGTGCTTACGTATGGTGCAGAGACGGGGACCTTAGCTAAAAGAGACATACAAAGGCTGCAGACAACTCAAAGCAGCATGGAGAGGTGCATGCTTGGTGTAACCAGGAGAGATAAGAAGAGGAACTCGTGGATCCGAAAAATGACAAGAGTGGAAGACATCATGATCAGAGTTAAATCCCTGAAATGGCAATGGGCTGGACATACTGCCAGAAGGACAGATCATAGATGGACAGCCGAAATTTTAGATTGGATTCCAAGGGACAGGAAAAGACCCAGAAGAAGACCACATGGGAGATGGGTGGATGAAATTCGAAAGTATGCAGGGGTGACATGGAGGAGACTGGCACAAGACAGACCGTTGTGGAGGAAACTTGGGGAGACCTTCGTCCAGCAGTGGATTGATAATGGTTGACAATGATGATGATGATGATATATATTAACGTTAAGGTTGAAATGTGAAAGAGAATGAACCCAAAATTTGCATAAGAAAGACAACTAAAAATGAAAATTAAATTAGAGTATAAGTCACAAAATTATGTATAATATGAAAACGGTAGTTAAAAATGATCTTTATTTTACAGAAAAATTCCGATTTCTTAAAAAAATATTATAAGAGTGGACGGGGATGTGTTTGATATAATTAAGTTTGTAGTTGTTAATTTTTATCTCAATAATTGAAGATTTTTAAAGATTATTTTGTTGTTGTTTATGATAAAAGTTTTTTTTTATTCAGTTTCATGTGTACGATCAAGTAATGGAATTTGTGTCAGAAACTATAAGGAATATAACTTAGTTGCTGTTCATGCTACGAAAGCAATTATGATGCACATATATTCATATGAGGAGGCGAGATTATATATGTATAAATTCATGGGAATAAAAATGATCTGTTTCATTTTGCATACAGCATGTGTGCTATGTACAGTATAATGAACGTGCACGCTAACTTTATTTCTGAAGAATATGCACATATATCCATATGAGGAGGCGTTTCGTATAATAAACAAACATTTTCGTATAATATTATCTTTCCTTAATTAAAAAAGTTTTAGCCATATCTGAATTTCCGTGTCTCCCTTCCAAATTGATTTTTCGAAAAACTAATAAAAATAAATTTTGACATATAATTCTGATTATTCCATGTAATATAATTCTGAATTATTATGGTCTTACCTCCCGTCCTCCCCCAAAAATAGGAGAAAAAAGATTAAACTTCTGGAAATACAATAACAAACAATTTTAAAGTGAGACTGAATGTTAATATTGCTAGTTCTATGAGAGCTAGGCTTGCTAAGTTTCGTTGGAAGTATTTCTCTATTTTTTCTTCTATTCAGACAATGCTTCTGAGCACTCTACTTTTTCACCCCAAGAAACTCATTTCTTTTATTTTCTGTAGCCGAAAGCAAGTAACAAAAACGAGCCACAAAATTTCACAGACTTTGTTCTTAAGTTCATTGAAAAATAAAATCACGAGAGTGAAAATATAGACAGAGGAAACAAACCCAGGGAGGAACAAGCTAACAGGAGAAAGAAGCGCCTTGGATAGATTTGACATCCACAGATTTCGCTGTTCCCTATTCAATAAAAAGGAAAAGAAACTGTTCCGTCCTGTAGTTCCATACCTCTTACGAAATATCCCCAAGGAAGAAACAAAGGGATGTGTTCTTGAACCAATCCTTCTTCACCCTTCTCCCTATCCCATCTTCCTCCTAGCCGGTATTTGAGTGACATCGAATTTTTTTCTCGTCTCTTGTCTTTGCAATAGGAAGACCTCTTGCAGCGTAATAGACTATGGTACAGCCTCTCGATATAAAATAAAAAAAAATGAGTTCCTGGTAGAACACCCTGAACAAAACAAAGAAAAAAAAATCCATTTCCTGTAACCCAAGCTTCAAAAGTTAATTTAAGAATCTCGACTTAGGAAGAAGGAGATTTTAGCCTAGGGCTGCTCTTCTAAGATGAAATCTCTGCGAACATGACTTCATACTGTGGTGTGGTGTGGTGGGGGAGGTTGTTCTTATTTCGCTATTTCCTACGCCCCCCCCATGCCCCAAGTTATCCTCGTCTTTAAAGCTGTCATGGATTTAGGTAGGGAACAAGATCTGGACATCTCTAACTTAACTTCGCCCACCCACCCTCAATCTCCGCACCTTGTCTGCCTCCTGACTTCGACCCCCGCCTTGTTTCATCTTCAGGAATCATCGTCATCACAGATTGTCTCTTGACTTCGTCCGCCGTTTAAAAGAGTTCCTTGTTTCACTTGGTGTCACACACAGCTGTTCTGCATCTTGGAGACTTTTCCGCTCCCACTTGACTTGGGGACATAAAGCATTCTTCAGAACTTTGATTAATATCATTTTTCGGACTACTTCACGCAGCCTTAGATGATGCAAAATATCGCCTAGAAAACTAAGGCTACTTGGCATAACAATTACTTTTCATTAACCGGTAATAAGAACAGCAAGAAAACGTTATATTCAATAGCGTATTTGGTTTCTGACATACTTCATCTTTCTTCCCCTCTTTATGGCGTATGGTATTGCGAAATAAAAATCTGTAGAACTTTGTTAATGGTTTGTGATTAATTGCGCGAAAGTAATTTTCTTTATATTTTGTGTTTTAAAGTTTGTTTTTAATATGAAAATATGGGTAACAAAGCAACTATCTGACCGAGAAACTAACCTTCCCTAAATGCCATTATATCACTTCTAACGAAGAACATATTTGAATCAAAATAGGTACATTTTTAAATCAATAAATTATTGCACCAAACAGTTCCAACAGGGCTTAGCACCATAATGAAGATTGTCCTTATTTCACAACGTGTAACGGTTCGAAAACACTTTTATATTCCTCGATTTAAACAGCTGTAGGTTGCAGTTCGGTAATATAATTACGTATGGAATTCCAGATATTAGACGTACTAGGTGTGAATAAGTCGAAAAGAGCGATTGGTGCGTTGCTTATTCATCTGACCATGGGAAAAGTTTTGGTTGCCTGTGCTGCTTGTATAGCACAATATAGAACTGCAGGACGTAAGACAAGAGCTGACAGCTGTTCAGAGTAATGGGTAAAAAATAAGTTCACAGAACTGCAACGTTTCATCACTGGAAAAGGGGGAGAGTATCAAGAAACGAGAGGGTGTGATCACTGCTCTATTCTGCGCAGCATCAAGAAGTTTTAAGGAACAAAATGTGCAACGAAAAGAAAGTTTGCGTCTCCTTCGAAAAGACGCAAACTTTCTTGTACAACACTTTTCGAATATCAACTGAAACCATGCATACATAAATTTCAAAGAATAAGTATGTTATGTAGGCAAATGTGTGGACATTACCGAGTTTTGTCGTGCAGCTGAACATTCTTGACTATTTAAAACGGTCTTTAGAATAGGAGTAACTTTCAAAATAATTTCGGGCTCCATCAGTTTTTTCTACCCTTTCTTCTGCATCTGAATCATAATCAAAGACTTCAAAAGTATTATAGAGCCCTTCAGTCTAACTCGCACACAGACAGTTGAATGACAGTCTGGATTTCACTGTCACTTTATTCATTCTCTCCAGTGAAAGCAGAAGTTAATGTTAATGTCTGTAAACTATTTTACAGACATTAACATTAACTTCTGATAATCCTAGATCCAACGGAACTAACGCTTACCATTTCAGGTACAGGCACACGACGCGAAACACATTGACGTCATTTCCACAGGGCTTACTGTTGATAAAAGGACACAGGAAGACTCGTCCTTTTGAGCAAGAAAGTAAAATAATACTTCCTTGTCTTCTTTAAGATTAAGATATACAGGTAACGGATTACAAATTGTCATTGAAACTTTCGTTTGTCGGAAAATTTGAGTTCACTGATTAAGCGGTAGAATTGTCTAATGTGCCTAAACTCAATTACTTTAGTCTTACATATGATTTATCAGATATTACTTACACTTTTTGACGTAGAACTACGTCTTTTTCCACACTGGATAGAGGGTAACATCGGAAACACAGATGAAATGAAAACATGTCACACTTTGAATGCTTATAAATATAGTCCCGTTTATAACAAGACAAGTTTCAGACCTCAACCTCTTAACCATTCGATACAGTAACGTTAGAAACTTAAGCCCAATTTCGCGTGATTTTGTTTCGCCGCACGCCGTTTTAAGGTTGATAACTAGTGAACAGATGATGATAGCGATGACCTCATTCCTGCATTCCGTAGCTGTCGGTCATAGCTAACGGACGTATGTGATAAACCGAAATAAAGTGGATTCAAAGTTTATTTATTTTTTAGAAAAAAAAATTTGGTGACAAAAATTTAAAATTGCTGCGAAAATCCAGAGACAAATTCTATAAGAACCGACGAAAGTTGAAGAAACAGCTAGACGAGAACGAAAGGAATCCGAAAAGGCCCGCTAAGTCATCAACCGAAAGGTCACGGGAATATAGGAAGCGTCAAAAGTCTGGGCGCCAGCATGCGTTTCACCCGAGTTCGACTCTAGAGCAACATCCTTCCACTTCAACTGCACAAATTGAGCTTGAACAGCAAGAACAGATGGAGATTAATGCCATCGATCCAAATTTTCAAATTTTCGCACCAAGCATGGAATACTTAATATACATCGCCAGTCTTCACAACTTCGCTGGATAATGAATGTATTACGTCTCAAACCTTTACACCGCCGATGCATTCTGAATCTAGACAAGAACAAGAGCAACAGCAAGAAGAGTACACTAGGCCCAAGACGTATCGCCAAATTTATAACAAGGCAACTAAGGAGTTTGAAATTTTTTTCTGAGGAACGATTTCTTCAGATACAATTTTAGCAATAACTGCTGACAATGATGATACTACGCCTTCTACTTCAACTAACATTAATTTGTAATGAGCGTATGTTACTATGTAGTATAAGCTGCTTTTAAGTAAATAAAGTAAAACATTTTTTTCGTTTTATTTTTTAAAAATTTCCATAACTGAAAAACATCAAAGGGCACAGTAGCAACTGTGCCGCAACATACAACCTAGGGCTACGTCAACTGTCCTTTGCTGAATACTTTAAGGACGTAAAACTAGTGATATAGGACCATGAAATAGTGGCAGTTGACGTAGTTCTATATGTCGTAGGTTGCAGAACAGCTACTACTGTGCCCCTTTGATTTTTTTGTTTTGTTTCCAAATTGGTAGAATCTAACACTAAAGGTTGTAGCAACATCGTGCTGCTTTATCAAATGCCTAACTAACTTAGGTAGTAGTTCTGTGCGCTGAAGTTCGGCTAATCCCAGATTATCATTTTTGCAAAATATCCCCGATATTAGAAACCTAAGGAAATTGCATCATAATAATAAAAAATAGACGTCCTTGCTGACGTCTTGAAACTAAAGGCACCGTACCACAACTCTGACAATAGGCGAGAAGCCGTGGTCGCTAATGTTAAAAATGTTAAATCTATCTCGGCCGTTGAGGGGATTCCGAGTTTTTTTCGTTTTTTTTTTTTTTTTTTTTTTTTTTTTTTGGGCGGGGGGGGGGGGGTATTAACCAGCACCACGAGGAACTATTTGGGTTATAAACCGTCGTCTGTCTCTAATTTATGGATATTAGTCCCAGATCGAGGACAGAGTCCGGGCCTGAAACCGTGTTGTGAAAAGAAAATTCACCCGACTGTAAATTCTCGTTTAAAGTCTGTATTTTAATAAAAAAAATATTGACAACAAGCATTGAAAGTAGGTAACATTTTGGCATCAAATTAGAAAGAAACCACCACTATTATTCATAGAATTGCACAGAAAATTTCTAAAAGCTTAAATCATTCCGAAGACACATCATGCAGATTAGAATTTTCCTTCCATTAATAGCCAAACGGTCTCTCTCAATTTGCCATGTATTCCAAAGTATAGTCAACTTCCTATCATTACTTCGTTTGTTTCGGCAAATCGAACAAAAGGTACTTCATACTGTTTATTTTACATGCCTTTATCGACATGAAAGAAAAATTCTTCACACAGGCGTCAAAATAATGATTGACCCTTCTTCAACACGAGCAAAATCCTTGATGGTCATCTTCAGCTTACGACAAATGTTGTTTGAATGAATATCACCTAAAATTTTGAACAGTTTTATTTTATTTTTCCACCTTAAAGAGGAAAATCTACTAGAACAACCTCCGAACCTTGGAAGAGTTGAACGATGCCAGATAAACAACATCTCAGCAGTTGAACTGAAGTCTGTTTTTTCATTAACATGTGACTGCGCGCGGAACTTAGCACTGGTGCCAGTGGTAACCATTTTCAGCACAACCTTTTTAATGTTAAATACCATTATTTTATAATAATAACAAAACAACGAAATAACTTTTTAAATGCAAAATAACATGTTTTATTCCTTTATTACTTTTATTACTAATAAAACTGTTACTCACCTTGACATTAAGACCGGGTTAATTTTTCGTGAGCCACCCTCTGAATATTTTAAACGTTGATTCCTTGTTTTCTCGTGAGGCTTGAAATTGCCATTTAAGTTTGTCATGCTTTAGTACTGGTCAGGAACAGTACTTCTTTTGAGTACATAATGCATACCGGACGTAAACCTCCCATGCCTTAAACTGGATTTATGTTGTAGAAATTTACCATGGTATCCCAAAATAATTTGTCTCATGTACGCATATGTGAATCAGCAAAGTCATTCAATATTTAAGGTAATTGTTTTGCACATTTCAGCACGATCTATATTGTTCTTTGACTGCTTTGTTTTGCATATCCTATGCAAACCTGACAATTCCATGTTTACACAACCTAAAAACGAAACGAAACTTTTGGTTTCCAGTTCCGATAAAATGCTAACGGAGGAAGGCAGATTGAATAGGCAACACCCAGGAACCGGTCATCTGTAATCTGATTTATGTTCTACTTACTGGAGCTGATAAGTAAAGGGGCTCTTCTTTCTTTGTCTTTTTTCGACAGTTAGTCACATTTATAGATTGTGATGTGTACTTGTGTATATAACTTTCCCTTTGAGTTTTCTTTTCCTGTACAAGTATGTTATGTCTTAGTTAGGCTCTATATTTTTGAACGTTACGTTCTGAATCTCCAGCTCCGTTGATACGTTTATCAATGCTGACAGTAAGCCAGGTGAAAAGTCTCAATACTGAAGTGATAACAGCGAGTGTAACAAGAGTGCAAGGAATTTTTGGTGGATTGTTGTCTGTTTTAAAATATGCTACATTAATCAAACTTGCGAGCCCTAGTTTTCGAGTTACACAACCGGTTATCATCATTCTTGGGAATTAACGCCTGTTCTATTATTGTGGAAGTTATATTCGACTAAAAACTCACAAGTTCAACAGTTGTGTCTTCAATGTGATGTGGGGAGCTGCCTTGTTGTGAAGAATAAAAGTAAGTCTTCATTACTGTTTCATTCATTTGACGCTACCGTTAAGTTTTTTTGTTTTGTTTTTTAGGCATAAAGTAAGATTAATACGCAAATATTCATGACCTTAAACTTTTGCAAGGTAGATTTTATAAATTTTGGTGGCTATCTCTCGTCCGTAATGACGGAAAAAAAGATTCCTCTTTCTTTTATGCACAAATTATTAATTCCCATGCTGTTTTTAGGAATAATATGCCTGGGCTGACTTTTGTTTTACCCAAATAATTCTCAGGGAAATTCATTCATTTATTTGCTCTTTTTTTATATGTGAAGTAACCCAGACATAAAGATGGAGTAATTGAAACAAAGCGTGAATAGTATAGACAAATGAAAAAAATAAGGAAAATGTATGAGCGTTAAATAAAAATCGTAAAGCAGTTTTCCACTGCTAAGTTCATTCGTTGTAAAAATGTCTGTTTTTCAAGGAAATAAAACGGCGGCAAAATATAATAACACGCGAAAGACATATAACGTCTATTCTAAATATCGGTATGTCAAAAACGATGTGAGTTCTGAGGATAAAAACACTCTAAATCCAAGCAAGTAAATATATTAATAGCGCCCGTATCTCCAGTGTTGACTTTAAAGAACAACGTCTGTAATGCAGTACAACGTTTCGTGTTTTGATCAAGAATACCAGATTCTTTGCTTTAAAAAGAAGCAGAGCTATGTTACATGTACTTGCACTGAAAACTAAGGTAGAGGTAGAAGTGCCTGATGAAAATTACTTGAACCATTTCATTTTGCCTCAAAAGCACAGAATGGTTCCTTGTAGTAAAATCAAAATCTCAAAATCGTTTAGACCGGTGTCGTGTGAAAGGATGGCATACTGAAAGTATTTAAACGATGTCTGAACAAAGTGCAGGGAAAATTTTTTTAAGAGCATTGGTGTTTCGAAAATTTTACGAATTTCCTTTAATGAAACCCATACATTTAATTTCTACAGAAGCCACGATCAGAAAATTTACAGGATGCATTAAAAATGACACAAGTAATTTGGTTTCTTTTTTTTAGTGGAAAATAATGTTCTCATGGGTTGGAACATTTTTTTACTCCAAAACGAAACAAATGTGCATTTCTCCTTGATCAAGGAAAGTGACTTTCGGTCACCCCAGTGACTTTAACTACTAAGTGCTTGAATTAATTCCCGTTATTATCCAATAGAGCGCAGCAGTGGTGCGCTGTGACCCGGGCCACACGTGACCTCCCTTGCGCACGCACGTACCGTCCGTAGTCTGGGCGAATCAGTGTGTGACACGCGATCGGAGGGCACAGAACACGAGTTTGTATCGCATTCACGATGTCGAGTTTCGTACCAAAAAAAGCATTTGCGGGAAGCATTACTCTTCTGCTATCATCTCAAGAAATCTGCAGCAGAAAGTCTTCGTTTGCTAGTGCAGGCCTATGGGGAACATGCCTTATGGGAAACAACACGCAGACAGTGGTTCCGACTCTTCAAAACCAACGAATATGACGTGAAAGAGAAAGAGCGCCCTGGGAAGCCGAAAAAGTTTGAAGATGGCGCACTGGAGGCCTTATTGGATGAGGATTAATGTCAGACGCTCCACGAGTTGTCTGAAACACTACGGGTCGATAAGTCAACGGTTTGCAAACGTTTAAAGGCAATGGGAATGGTCCAGAAGCTTGGAAACTTGATCCCACATGACAAAGTTATTCTTCTCCTGGACAACGCTAGATCTCATGTCGCCAAATCCGCGAAGGAACTCTTGGAGGCCCTTGGCTGGGACCCGGGACGTCTTACCCTACCCGCCTTATTCCCCGGACATTACTCCCTCGGACTTCCATGTGTTCCGGTCTCTACAGCATGGCCTGTCAGAGCAGCACTTCCTTTCCGTCGCGAAATCCGAAAATGGCTCGATGAATGGTTCGCCTCGGAAGAACCTGCATTTTTCTACCGCGGAATCCATTTGTTACCCCAACGGTGGGAAAGAGTCGTAGCTGCCAACGGACACTACTTTGAATAGACTATCCTGTACTGTTCTGTGGCAACACACAGGTGTTTGTTAGGCAAAAAACAGCGGAAATTAATTCAAGCACCTAATATTTACGCCATTCTGCAGACTATCATGATCTTCTTAATGGCGCACGAACCTGGAAGTCTGACGTTATTAGCAAACATCTTCCGGATAGCTAAGTAAGTCGTTTACAAATAATACAAACGGCAACGGATCTTAAGGCGCGTCTTGATATCCTAGAAGTGCTATACGATCTAGAGAAGAAATAGCCAGCAGGTGAAATAAGGTGTGGTCGGTCAACAAGGTAAAGTAAACACGGCTTTTCCAGGCGGCAGAGTCAAACCCAAGGACCAATAACAGTTGAGTGTGTGAAATCGTTGCTTTCACTTCGTTAGAGGGCATATTCCCTCTTATCCAAAAGATTTCTGCTTTCAGATAATTTATCTACACTGCTGGCCACCCAAAATGCAACACCAAGAAGGACACAAGATAGCAACGCCAGATTTACTGGACACATAACAACAGATGCAAAGATGAAATGATTGAGCTTACAAGCCCGTGCGACTTGCGGAACACACACAGACATCAATAGCTCGTGTCGCCCCCATGGCTGGAAATAACGGCCGCTACACGCCGCGGCATCGAACGAAAGAGGCTTTGGATGTGGGCTTGGGGTATGTCGGTCCAGGCTGCTCCCACGCGTTGCCGCTGTTCATCAGGCGTAGCCGCGAGTGGTGCTTGCGGGGCCACTCGGTTGCCGATCAGCGACCAGACGTGTTCGATGGGCGACATATCGAGAGAACAGGCGGGCCACGGCAGCAGTGACACCTGGTGGGCCGTGAAGAATTGTTGCACGATGCCGCTGGCAGGTCCTGGCAGGTCCTTCAGGTAAGGGAGGACTACAGGCTCCAAAACGTTGGAGATGTAGTGGTGACTGTTGAGTGTACCGGCGATGTGTACCAAAGGGGTGCGGGTGTCATATCCAATTGCGCCCCAAACCATAACGCCAGGCTACGGACCGGTATGGCGATGCATAATGCAGGCGTCATAGAGTCTTTCGCCGCGGTGCCGCCACACGCTAATCCGACCATCGTGTTGTTGCATGTAGAAGCGGGATTCGTTGGAGAAGACAATGTCATGCCATTCCGTAGTCCAGGTGCGTCGTTCAACGGCCCACTGCCGCCGCACTCGCCGGTGGTGTAACGTAAATGGTAATCGGAGCAATGGGCGCCGTGCGACAACTCTCCGCTCCTGCAGACAACGTCGAACGGTACGTGCTGACACTGATTGTTGCGCAACACACCCTAATTCCTGCACTAATGTTCGTGGTGTGGCGGTGCGAGCCGTTAATGCCCGCCGCACAACTTGCCGGTTTTCTCGTTCGGTGGCGTGCCGCGGCTGCGGCAATAGCTCACATTGGTCCGTCCGTCTCTCCTGCACTCACCGAATCCATACTCGCCTTACTGTGGCTGGATGTCGTCCTACACGGGCGCCGATGTGTAGGTACGATAAACCGCTGTCACGATGATCCACTATTCGTCCTCTGTCGAACTCCGAAACGTGCTGGAATGACTGCTGTTTTCTGCGACGAGGCATTAGGAAGCTTCCGACGCACAGGTCCGGCAGCACAACACAATTCCACTACTTACACCCCGCCTTCTGTGCACCCTTCTTATAGTGCTTCTCGGTGGCGTGCCTGGCGCACATGATTTGCATATGCCCTTCAATGCTAATCGTTCGCATGTCCTCTCGCGGGCGATGCATGCTGCGAATTTCAGGCCAATCGGATGCTTCCTTCTTGGTGTTGCATTTTGGGTGGCCAGCAGTGTATATGCTGAAAATGGTTTTAATATTGGTACTAACTGAGATACAGCAAAAGGGCATTTTAAAGAGTGTAAGCAGGCTACGACAGGAAGTTACAAATTAACACTTTAAAGAGACTGGAAGTGCAAATGACCGCGAAAGGATTGGCTGCCCTAATTCCACTACTTATGTGGACTGCCAGCACCTCAGGGCTTGCTGTGAGAGTAGTGAATCCTTAGAAGTAGGAGGTTACACCACAGTTTCAAATCAGTCATAAATCTGTGTGTCGAATATGAAAGTATACAAATTCTGTTCATACAAGAGTTAATGTTCACAACAAACACATGCTGCTGATACGATAGGATGAAGTTCTGTAAATAAGTTGTGTATTGTACAGACAACGAAGGTCAAAGGATCATTTTTTCAGGTGAGCAGAATTTACCGTTGCCACGCTATTCATACGCTCTAATTCTGCGAAACAGAAGATTAGCTCTAAAGATTATGATGCCTCTGCATGATATGGTATAGGGCAATTAAGGCTAAAGGAATCAAGTTTCTGCAGCTAGAGTAATAGGTCTCTTGCTGAGACAGGAGTTAATATTGTGTCGCCTAAGAAATGGAGCATTTTTCGCACATAAATAACTTGTGAAACGGCAGCAATGAAGCTTTTCTAGAGAGAGGAATTCAACTTAAAAAAAGTTTCTTTAGTGTTGGAGCAGATCTCTTACCAAAAAAAAAAAAAAAAATCTAGTTCCTCTTACGGTCAGGAATGAAGCCTTTGGAATAGCTCAACGAAGCTTTAATGCTACAAAAGTTCGTGTTTGAAGATTTCTTATTTCACGTTTTGTAAAAGATTTGACACGAGAATTTTAACTTTCATTGAGTCAGAAATAGGCCCTTTGAAGCGAAAAGAATTAAGCCACCGGAGCGACAGAACTACGGACTACTCTTTTTAAGATAGGAACAGAGCTATTGTCGCCTCAGAAGGGGAGCTTTTCCTCAACAGGGATTCAATATTTGACCTAGCAAAAATTAAAATTTCTTGCTACACAAATTGAGATTTCTACGTACAACATCTCTTCCAGGCCACATAAAAATTTCTCATTAAGTTGATATGTCTTCATTCAGAAGCAGGCATCAACGCTGATCCTGTTAACCTTTTGGATAATACAGATACCTTTGCGCGTGATCAAGGAAAGTCTTCGTACCCATGCCAAAAGCCTGGTACAAATGCGAAAATTTCATAATTCGATAAGGCATTTTTTTGCATCATAGGCTTATTTTCTGAATCACGCCTTTACGGTGACACTTAGCCAGTTTACTCTTAACACAGTGAAATGCAATCGCTCTAGCTACCTAGCTTTTCCGGTAAATTAAATTATTATCGTTTTGATTTTGACAGCTAGTCACAGCTTCGATTTTTCTCCATTCTATATCATATCAAACACATTACAACATTAAAAAGCTGGCCATACTTTTGTCCATTTAAAATTTTCGGTTATACATTGATTTCATGTCAAATGTTATCAGTTTCAAGATACAACGTGCCTACTACAAAGAATGATGGGGATTATTGTAGGGAATCATTTTCAATGAGTTCCTTTGGCAATCGGTGGGTATTCTGAATACTCTTACATAGCTTTCTTTCAGAACATTTTTTATGCCGACTGATTCCAAGAAAATGAGATCTAAATCTGTTTTGTGGAACAGTTGTTTTATGTTAAATAAAAAATGTTTTGCAAAAACTGATGTTTGATCTCACAAATCAAGTACAAAATACATCTTAAATATCAACAGAAGTTTCGGGATCTTTAGAAACAATTTGATTGATTTGACACTTCGGTGTGATACCAATAGTATTTTCCCAGTACAACACGCTTTGCGCATGAAATAAATAAAAAAGAATATAAAACTTAAAACCTGGAATGGTTTATAAAGTAAAAATTACAGCGATTCACATTGCTCCGCTGAATAATAATAAATACCTAACACGTTTATACCATTTTATATTAAAGTTGTTAAGCTACTGCTAAGATTTCTAGTCATTAATATTGTTTTTTTTTTCAGGATTTTAAATTTAAGGAAAATTGCGTTCTTACAAGAGAGCAGCTTTGTAATTAGATTTATGACTGTATCGGAAAAAGATCTAGAACAGCTATTATTCGCAAATATGCAAATAACTGCCTGAAATGAGATCTTCTTGTCGTGTTCGTATCTTTCCACATTCTGAACATTGATATAATTTTACAACATGTTGAAAAGGAAAAGTTAATCCCTTACACATAAGGCAGGGCGGTTTTAACTGTTAACTGATTTATTCGGGGGTACATGTCGCATGGCTGATGAGAAAAGCTGATAAAATCGCTTGCTAGGTTTCTGAGGGAATTTACTGCAATGAATTACGCTCGGGAGAGATCACGCTAGGGAGGCATTCATCTCGAGAGCAAGAAATTACCAATCGTGAAAACTATAGCTTCATAAACATTGTACTGCTGAGAAAATAGGTACAATTCTTTCGGTGCTCTGAGCATTCCTTCGGCGGGTTCACTATCAAGGAGGCAATTACCGTTTTTGGCAATGGCCCCAACTCTTCTTATCGTCCAATCAGGAACTCCCATTTGACGGAATGACCCCATACGCTATCTATCCCATTAAGCGTGAGTGACCTCTTAAGCTGTTTCTTATCTTATGCCTGGGGTCGCGACCTAAACAGGACAAATCTATCGATCTACGCTAAATGCTCTTCTTGTTTCGGAATAAGCGAAGAGGTATTGATGAAGCAGATGGTCGACCTAGAACGTTTCGCTTTAAGTGGAGATTAAGGTAAATCACTTTGCCAAAAATTGTCGAACTTGATATTGATTTTGAATAGAATTTAAACATTTTTCAACAGTTTCTCTCCTTCGCGATCTCGTTCGTCTCTCTCTCTCTCTCTCTCTCTCTCTCTCTCATTTCACTGTTTTTCTGGCTTTCCCCCTTTTTTTTTTTTTTTTACTTTGCCGTCTTATTTCCTTTCTTTCCTTCTGCATTTCTGTTTCGGCATGCATTCACCACTCTCTCTGTCCCTCTCCCTCCTACATTACATCTTTGGTTTCCACCCTTCCTTTATCTTCAGCTTTATTAGTTACAAAATGCAACATACAAGTAAAGCATGAGTAGAACATACTGGACGAACTTTCTATTGTTTATATCTAGTTCATCCTCTTTCTCCCTTTTCATTCATGTCTACTTCATTTACAACTTGCACGCTACATTGTTGGGGATTTCCTTTTACTCTCTTCGTTAGTTTACACACTCTGCCGTTATTTTCTTCTTATGTATATCTTTACTATTTTTCAAAAATAAACCTTTTTTTTCAATTTACATTTTATTTGTTCCCTGTGACACCGATTCCTCGCTTTTCCTGTCTTCGTTTTCCTTTCTTCATCTTCATTTTCTGACAATCACCTTCTTCTCTTTCTCTTCTTTTCAATTTATTCGTGTCTTCTTCCGTCCTCTGTGTTTTCTTTTTCTGCTCACTGTGACAAAGATCTATCATTGCTACGTGCTCCTATTTACTATTTTTTTAAGCATCAACACCACCTTTCGTGATACTTCATCTTTATCTCACTTTATCTCCACTATGAAAAATAATCAATAACTAATAATGCTCGGGAAATGTAAGACGTGAATTCCGAATGCTAAGTACAATTTAACATAGTGTAAACACTGCTACGGGGATTTTTTCAGGAACGTTGTTATTCTACGGAAACATGCACGGAATAAATCTGATTGGTCACCACGACAAATATATACAACAAGAGTATGTCAAGTACCAGCGGCTATCATTATGAATAAGTTAACTTTGGACAGTTGTCCAACTTGTAGATTTTTTTATTGAAGGTTTAACGACCACCGTGAGCAACTCGATGGGCTATAAGCAGTCGCTCCGTCCCTAATTTAGGCCCACTGGTTCCAGGCAACTAAGAGAGGCAGTCCCGTAAGATAAATACAACATCCGTGCCTCACAAGGATTCGAACACGGACCCATCTCGTACGAATGGTCAGAAGCCAGGGCTTAGACTACTGCGCCACCGGTGTGGCATTTGTAGATTTAAAGTTATTGCAGTCAAGAAACTTTGCCAACATTACACGAAATCACAGCTCACCCTTGTTTGCAAAGCATTCATGCAGTACTTTAAAATAATGCTTAATTGAAAATAAGTGAAAGTGGCAAAATACTGTAGACGACAAAGCTTTTTCATATTTCCTGATAAAAAAAACAACAGCAAAAACTTAGTGTTATTCTCTAAATGCACGCATAAGTCTGCAATGAAATTGCTGTTTCGAATTTTGTACCTATTTCATAAGGATGTTTTATCACTGATTACAAAGCTATGATTACTTTTGTTATATCACATGTCGATTTTTCTGAAACTGACACTGCCAAAATCGGCTTATTTATGTTTTGCATGTATTGCAAATGCCAATTGACACTGCCAAATTGAATTATTTATGTTTTGCACTAAATGGTTTAGCAAGAGATCTGAGGCTCCACAAAAACGCTTCAGAACTTCTAGGACCAAGGCTTTCAGAAAAGAACTTACTACCCCCAGAAACATCATTTCCCTTCAGACATCGTAGAAAAGACTTCATTCAGTATTTTACAAGAGAAGAATCTCTGGTGTATTGAAATGATATTAAAACGTAATGAATAAATTTGGATCCATTAAATACGGAGCAGGAGATTGTTTCTTAATTCCAGTAAGAGAAGTTTGAGATGTGTTCTACTACACAATGGCATAAAATCTTGACTAAGTTGCGTTTGCCCATTGCATACATTTAAAAGAAATCTCTCAAGATCTTGAATTACTTTTAGCAAAAATAAAAGGTAAAGGACATTAATGGGCACTTCATAGAGTTTAAAAGCTTTCTCACAGCCAGGAAATACAAAATTCCCATGTTATATTTGTGATTAGGATAGTCGAGTAAAAGACAGACACTGGACACAAAAGCAGTTACCTCGAAAAACAAGCCTTACCATAGGCACCAAGAATCTGCAGAGAATCAGCCTGGACCCACAAAAATATTACTGCTACCTTTTCATATAAAAATGGGGTTGATAAAATAATTCGTAAAGGATTTTGGTAAAAATGGTAACTGTCGTTTTAAATACCTGTGCAGCACACAAATTCTGTGCTCTTTCTGAAGCGAAATTAAAGGAAGGAATCTTTATAAGACCAAAGATAAGAATAGGAGATAAGGATATGAAATTTAAAAATTCAATGATCTTGACGAGGAAGATACATCGATTGCATTCAAATACGTAGCTGGCAAGTTTTGGCCAAATAACAAATATCCAAACTGTGAACAGCAATATATGAGAAAAGTGCAAGGTTCTAGATCGTAATATGATTCACAAAGTACCTATATATCGTATCCCAATTTTGGACAGATTCCTAGAGAACGTAGGAGGACACAGCGAAGAACACAGCGCAGGTTTTATCAAAACATAAAAGATATGGAAACCACTGTAGATACGAAGGACGATGGACTACCTCTATGATGGATGATTGCAATCGGATGTTGCAGTGTACCGAGCATCAAATGCTTAAAGAAAAATCAATTCAGAGACGTTTTCAAAACATAAATAAAAGGTCTCACACTCAAGGAAGTAATGTTATGAAATTGAATGTCTTCGTTTTAACCCACGTTTCCTCCGATTTCAAGTATTACAGTCGCATGCAAGGTTTTAAAGTCAAAATATTTAGTATGTACATCAAAAATTGTTATTGTATATCGCTATTATCTCCTTCCGCAAAAAATACGTTACATGATGCAGAAAAACGAATGTTATTTTCATAAGGAGCATCTTTGAATTACATAAAGCCAGTTATCAAAACTAAATGAGGTCTCTAAAAGCTTTCATTTTGATGACCTATATTATGCAGTAATATTAAAATCTAGCATATTTATTCCACAACCTTCGCTTCACGTGGAAAGGACTGCAAATGTTAACTGCAATTTTGTGACATTTAATACATTAAGTACATCAAACACTACGCTGATTGACCATTTTATTAAAACACTTCTCATGTTTAAAGAAAGGAGCTCTTGTAGTCCTCTTAAAATATTGCATGGTTTCTTCACCAGGGGGCGTAGATTTATATCTTATTTTTGTCAATATCTCTGCTTCTAAGAGTCCTATTTGAAAAATTTCTTCTTTGTTTCATAGAGTTTTCGGTGGGAAATGTTTTTCAAATAATTTCAAAATTTTCAAGTAATTTATAGACTTTCCGCTAGGGAGCGTAAAGGTAAATTGCGTTTTCCCCGATATATCTGCTTCTAAAACTCCAATCTAAAAATTTCTTCCTGCATCGCATACAGCTCTTGATGGGAAATGTTTTGCATATAAATTATAATATTTGATAAAGAATGGTTTGGCCACCAGGATGCGTAAGTGTTTATATCTGCTTTTAATGCGTTTGCAGCAAAATCTGAGCTCCTGAAAACTCTATTGAAAACATTCTTTCGTGGACAAATACGGCTCACATCGCAAAACCTTTCGAGAAGGCTTTCTTTTAAAATAATGCATGTCTTTTTCCGCCAGGGGAGTAGACGCATAGCTTATTTTTGTCCATAGCTTTGCTTCTAAGAGTCCGATTTGAAAAATTATTTCTTTGTTGGAGAGTATTTCCGTTGAAAAATATTTCTCATATAATTTCACTCTTTTCTTAACGCACAAGTCTGCTACCAGAGGACGTAAGTTCACGTTTTCCTTTACAGTAATTTCTTCCGGACTAAAAACCCCATTGAAAAACTTGTTTTTCGGTCAGATACTACGAACTAAGCAAAACTTTGTGTGCATATTTTCTTCCCGGAATAATGCACAATTTTGCTGCTAGAGGGTGCAAATATTCAATCTGTTTTTTTCAATATCTCTGCTTCTACATGTCCGATTTAAAACATTCTTCCAACACCGTAAGTCATTTACCTTGTAGAACACTTTAGGTTAGTATATGAGGGATTTTGTAATTCAGTATTCTGTCGTTAGATGGTTTTTGTGTACTTCAATTTACAGTTGTACCTCAGCTTCTAAAAACACTATTGAGAAATTTCTTTTTTAACTGTATGGCATTCGCTACAACAGAGATGTGGAGCATTATCCTCTTTAAATAATGCAAAGATTTCCAGGTAGGTGCGTAAAGATAGAAACTTTTTTTTCGCTATCTCTGCTACCGGGAGATGTATTTGAAAAATTCTTTTTTTTTTAGCAAGCTTTTTCCATGAAGAATATCTTTCGCCTATTTTCAACTTTTGCATCATGCAAAATCCTTCCGTTAGCATACGTAGACTTATATCACGTTCGATTTGAAAATCTCTTTGACTCTGATACCTTCCTTCAGCCATGAGAAACTTTTTGTGCACCATTTGTTAATTTTCGTAACATGCTTTTTAGCTGCTGGTGGAACTAAGTAGATTTTTCTATCTGTGGATGTTTTATCGATTGTAAAAGCAGGTTGATCGTTTTCCTAATCGGTTCCATTGGCTTTGAATAGCTCTGTAATTCGCGTCAAAACGTTTTCAAAAGACGTGCTCATTATTTATTCTAAAGTGCGTTTGAAATGTCATTTTGAAATACAAAAAATAGCTGTAATTCGGTAATATCCTGAATATTGCTATAGTTTGCATATTTTTTATTCCGTTTTTATAAGAAATAATGGCTATGTTAGCGAAACTATGCCCTCCCGCGTCACTTGTAATCAGTGCAGCTGAAGTTTTCGTGGTTATTAGGATCTTTAATAAGCACATTTTTATGAAACCCGTTTTAGCAGTTATTTTAAAATAAACGAGTGGATTAAATCAAATAACGCGGATTTCGCTTCAAATCTAAAACATGGCAAAATATGAAGTCGTTCATAAGGTTGACTATTTACATGCTTTTCTCGGTATTTCTCTCTTTCCTCCACTCCCGCATTTCTTTTTCTCTTCTTTTCTTTCCTTGTTTTTTCTTTCCGTTAGATGATTATTCTCCGGCGATTAAATTTGGAGGTAAATCTAGAAGTGACTGGTGTGATTTATTCAGCTTCGCGTCCGATACCTCAAGCAGACAGCAACTTCCGTGAACTGCGGAGCTCAGGGCAGTATTGATCGTGGAACCCAGTTAATGACCTTTGGAAGGTACCTGCCCAGTGTCGACGCTGCATTAAGTTGGCGGGATTTCTGATCGCTTGACGTCAAGATCGACGTTGAATTTCCCAAAACACTCGTAACGCTGTCGTGAATATTTTAAACGTGAACTACAAATTTTTCCTTTCCACACGACTAACTCAAGAGGGCAGGTTTCATATGTAGGGATTGAATCGGGCATGATGGCACTTGCAAATCACGGTCATACACCAGTTATGAAAGATTTGGAATTCTAAATTTGTTTCGTGGAGTATAAGCCAAGAATTCTGGAATGTTTTTGCCGAAAAAAAAAGAAATTTTGTGTTTCGTCTTGCATTTTATATGGTGATAATTCATAAATTCTTAATTTGTTTTCAGTATTACAGAAAACATCATCAAAACTTAGGTAACTGAAACAGCTCTCAGATCTCAGGAGAAGTTTAAAATACATATCAACAAACTTCAGTGATCACATTTCTCAGTAAGAGAAAATTCAATTTTATCCATTACACTTGGTTCACTTGGTGCTTTTTCTTTCTCTGTTTTTCTTATAGAGAACCGATCGACAAAGGCAAAAACTTTAGGGCAAAACACCGCGGTCAATTTTCTTTTTCTTTTTTGAAACGTGTAGTTGCTCATAACTAGTTTATCAGCCTTTGGTTTAAAGAGTTGACGTTTTAATTTCAAGAGAAAATGTAACCAGTTATGGAATTCTAAGATTTTGGTGTGGCAGGAATGGACGATTATTGTGGCACTTTATCACCTGGAAACAAAAATCGGTTTTAAATGAGACTATTTCTATCAATGTTTCGGCATACTACAAGATATGGGGTCCAGGACCGAAAGATCCTGGGCGAAGGGCCAATGATAGTTAGTACACTGCTTACTTATGAGGAAATGAATGGGGAGAATCGGTGAGTTACGACCTGTTATTCCAGCAAACTGCTTCTCTGAAAAACCGTAGAAGACAAAAGGAAAACTTGGGATTCGTTAATGTAAAATACCCTAAACGTGACAGCAATTCCATAAGGTGACAACTGGATGGACGAAGTTCGAGCATGCAGAAAGTTTTCAGTAATTATCTGGATCCAGTGCGATGCAGAAACTTTTAGATATTGACGGAACTTGTTAGTACTGAAGTTGACAGTGAGGCAGTCACTTGATTTATCAGATGTTTGAGCTCAACAAGTAGATTTATTAGTCGGTCGGTAATAACGAGGAAAACTGTAAATGTGAAGCACTTTGAGCAGTGATCGACCGTTTTGCGAGGGACGGACCTTCCATGGATAACATTCACAAGTATATGGTCAGAGTCTATGGACATTCTGTTCCGCACTAAGCCATCAAAGGATCATCCTCACTGAAATTCAGTGGCGTAGCCAGAAATTGTTAAGGGGGGGGGGGTCCATGGGTTTGGTTTATTGGTGAAAGCCTCGTATACACGTATATATCGCTTTAAATTCGTGCTCAGTCTCCCTCAAGGGAGGGGACCAACCGCCCTCCCCTCTGGCTACACCACTACTGAAATCGTATAACTAGTTTCATGAAGAGCTCCAAAAAGGCACGGAATCGTAATTTAGAGGATATGATAGATACATTTTATTACAATAATCCCTTATCAACCGAAAATCTAAGTGAACGCGAATTATTTTCTGTTTATTATCTTACCTAAGGCAATCCCAACGTATTGAAAGTTCACGGGGATCGACTGCACAACTTTCCGCTTTCACTATTAACATTCGGATTCAAAATTTCATCTGTGGCTGCTGGATTTAATCTTCGGACGTCAAAATTTATCGTGATTTCCAACACAAAATGCCTTGCATGTTCTGAACTATTCATGATAAAACGTTCAAATAAAAGACATTCGTATTCATTTCTTCGGATCTCTGATGAAACAAAATCTATAACATAAAAGTTATTTACTAGTATGTTTAATTGTGCTGTTACGTTAACTTATAGCTTGAAGACTTGGTGAATTAATTTCACTTTGATACCCGGATTATTCGAGCTTTTTCGTTCATACCATACATACATATCACTAAGCTGTTCTCTGAGATTCAGAGGTTATCTCCAAAAAGAAATACAAACTTCCAGATATTTTTACTCATTGTTGTCGTATCAAACTTCGCCATTTACAGCGATCTTGACATACAACTCGTGCTTCACTGATATCCATTACACGCCGTACACAAGATCTTTTATACTTCATACTCATAATCTTTTTCTCATGCAGACACTCCTGAATCTGATCCACCCATGTCTTCCTTGGCCTTCCTCTGCCTTTCCTTCCTGCCACTTGGGCTGAAAATATTTTTTTAGTAAGCATTTCATCACTCATTCTTTCAACATGGCCAAACCACCGAAGCATATTGGTCTCCACCTTGCCAACAACATTTTGCTTTACATCACACAACTGCAATACATCTTCATTCCTCACACAATCAGATCGTGTCTTGCCACAAACCCCACGTAAGTAACGCATTTCTCCAGCACACAAATGACTCCTATGTTTCTTCTGCAGTACCCAGGTTTCACTGCCATACATCAGAGTAGGAACAATTACTGTTTCATACACAGCCATGCGGGACTCTCTAGAGAACCCATCATACCAGTGAAAACCTCCCAGAGCAGCTATGACTTTCAAAGAAGAATTCACTCGCCTTCTGATTTCACCATCCAACTTGTTCTCTCTGTCAAACATGCTTCCTAAATACACAAACTCACTCACCTGGTCAATCACAGTGCCATTTATACTTACATTACATTCAGTGCTACCCAATCCTCTCTCAAACACCATAACTTTGGTTTTTCCCTTATTTATACTCAGTTTGAATTTCATGCAAACTTCGTGCACCCAGGTCAACATACTCTGCAACTCACTTTTGCTCTCTGCCAACAGGACAGTGTCATCAGCATACAGCAATCTGCACACACGGATATCACCAAGACATAAACCACTATTATCTATTTTGGCCTCACGCATGCATGCGTCCATAAATATATTAAACAGCCATGGTGACATTACACAACCTTGTCTAACTCCTGCACCAATGGAAAACCATTTTGATAAAACACCATTCACTCGTACACAAGCTCTACTACCAGCATACATGGCTTTTACACTATTAAGTAGATTCCCAGTAACACCATATTCATTCAATACCTTCCACAAAAGTGTCCTATTGACTCGGTCGTAAGCTTTCTCTAAATCTATGAATACAGTAAAAACTTTCTTCCCAACAGCCAGATACTTTCCAATCATCATGCGTAATGCAAAAATCTGGTTAATGCAGCCTTTACCAGGCATGAAACCACTCTGAACATCCCACACTTTCTCTGAAGTAAGACCCCGTACTTTTTCAATAACAACCTTACCAAACACTTTCCCTGGCACACTCAGTAGGCTAATACCACGTTAGTTCTTGCATTCAGTCTGATCACCTTTTCCCTTATACAAGGGAACAATGATAGCATCCTTCCAATCCCGAGGGACCATTCCTAACTCCCAGCACAACTGGCAAATTTCAGTTAACCAGTCAATTATAGAGTCACCACCATACTTCAACATCTCTGCAGTTATGCCATCAACTCCTGGAGCCTTACCATTCTGAAGAGATTTTAGAGCTTTACACACTTCTTCTCTTGAGATCGCTCTTGTGCTTTCATCCCTCATTGTGACATCATCTGCATGTCTCAGAATCATTTTTGCTCTCCTGATCTAATAACTCACAGAAGTATTCACCCCATCTGTCACTTAACTCATTAGGCTCCCATATCATTTCCCCAATCTCATTCTTCACACAACTTACAACTTTGTTTCCCCTATTTTTCCTGAGTCTCATGTATTTCCAGAAGGACTTTCTATCTTTCCAAAAAGCCAGTTCATGCCTTTCCACTTTCTCCTTCCTATCTTTTGCCTTACTGTGGCGAACCAGCTTAGCAGCTTCACGCTTCTTACAGCGAAATTTATCCACAGAGACTCTACCTTGCAACATCCCCAAATATGCTTCCTTCTTTTTCTTTACTGCCTCATCAATCTCACTATTCCACTAAGCATCACCTCTATTGTTACCCACTATTGTAATGCCACAGACCTCTTTAGAAGCAGTAACAACACAGTTCTTAAAACATTCCCACTTCTTTTCTACATCCCTCTCACCAGATTTCAGATCCTTCAGCCGTTCTCTGAGTAAGTCAGAATACCGCTGATGATCTTCAAGGAGCCTATCAACCTTTATTCTTTCTATCCTGGGTCTCTTCCTATTCCTTTTCCTTCCAACCAACATTAAGTTTCACTCGTGACACTACCAAGTAATGATCAGAACCAACATCCGCACCTCTCATCACACGGGTGTCAACAACTAAGTGTTTTAGACGCTGATCATAGACATCAAAATCTATCACACTCTTTTGCCCAAGAGTACGATTTTCCCAAGTATATGTGTGGATATACTTGTGGTTGCAAAATGTATTAGATACACACAAACCATTCTCAATGCAGAGTTCAATTAATCTTTCACCATTATCATTCACACAAGGATCATTAAACTTACCCAGAACATTGTCAAAAATTGCATTCTGCACACCTACTCTAGCATTGAAATCCCCTGCTATTATAACTTTTTCTTTAGCACCAAACTGGCTCAAAACAGCTTTTAGCTCATTCCAGAAATCTTCTTTCTTATCAGAAGGTTCCGAGTCACAAGGAGCGTACACTAAAACAATTACAATTCTCTGAAGTTTCACTTTCAAACGAATCCAGAGAATTCTCTCACTTATGCAACTATAGTGAATCAAGTTGTTCTTCATCTCCTCACTTAAAATCACACCTTCACCAGCCTGTCCTCTCATATTATCCAATACTCCAGACCACACACTCACCGTGCCATTCACTTCTTCTACCCCAATTTCCTTCTTTTTGGTTTCACTTACACACAGCACATCCAGTCTATACTTATTCATATCCTCAATCACCTCACTCATCTTGCCATTTATACCTCCCTCTAGTATTACATACACCAATCTTACATTCACTCAGCCGAGATCGCTTTCTCATACGCCGTTTAGAAAGTCCAGGTCGATTCCGTGGTGGACCGTCCTTCTCAAGTGTGGTAGGTCCACCATATCCCACACTTGAGTCATTCTTAATTTTTTCTTTTTGTCTTTTTAATCAGGTAAGTACATCAGTGTGGGGGATTAGCCCACAGCTGAGGGTTCCAGTTGGTCATTCAACCTAAGGATTCTGGACCAAACCCAGTGAGTTGGGGTCTTTTCGCCAATGTCACACAGAACTAGCTTGCACCTCTCCAAGATTCACAGAGGCCCTAGTTGCTGTTGTGTGTGCCATTGTTACCACGGAGTGCCCCGAGGAGGCAAACCCATCGCTCACTACGACCGCCCGCCGAGCTTTTTCGTAGTAGGTGGAAACTTAATTAAGCGTAAAATCTCTAAAGAGCACACATCAAAGTAACAGCCAGAGTTGAATAAGAAGTCATTACTTACGAATCAAATCGACTTTTCTTGAGTGATTCATCACATCAGGTATCACTTCGTTTTCAGCAAGCCGATACGCCTTCAGAGATCAATCAGCACGTACTTAGGACATGGCTGGCATAACATCGCTTAGAAGATAATTTTTACAATATCGTTCTCAACATTTATCGCTTTTTACATCGGCTTCTCTCTATATCCACATTTCTCATCTGAACATTGCATTAGCTTATCTCAACATTGCCCACCGAATTTTTGCTTCAGAAGTCTTTATCTACGTTGCTTGTTCTATGACCCACTGTCAGGATTGTCAACTTCATATTCATCGGGACAAGCATTGTAGCGTTAAGTTTACAATATATTTAATGTGAAGAAATCAAATTTATATAAGAAGACAGAAACTCGTACACGTTATAATTATAACAAATATAATCTAGTGAATATAGTTTTCCTAGTATTTTTCAGCCAAATTTCTGTGCTATAACTTGAAAATCAAATCTAATTACTACATGTATGTACTTACTTGTGTGAAGTACAGCTAGAATAATATCAAACTGAACAACCGTGACCGTTTAGTTTAAAAATACGTATTATTTCAAACATATATTACGGTTTTCCTGATTATGTTTTTTATAGTTGGAAAACTTGAACAGGTTGAGCTGAGACTTTAATACCCTTAACTCTCCTCTTGGAATAAGATCTGGAATTCGCTAACAGTGAGGTTTGTTAGAAACAGAACCTTCGTGGTTGGGAAGTGGCGACTGTACCAAAGGGAAATACAGCAAATGCAAAAATATACCAACTGCATTGAAGTTTTAGTGTCGAAAAATGATCGTACAATATTACTGTAGCAAAAGGCACAGATACACTAAAGATCCAAAATATTATGACCAGCGCGTCTTCATGCAAATTGAAGCAACTACAGGTAAACAACAGTACGTGTGAAGGTCATGAAACGGTGTAAATAATACCTGATACTGAGATGTGTTAATTGGTTTTATTTCTATTCTTCAGATGGGAAATGCGGCGGACTTAATCGGACTTGACAAAGGCCAAATTCAAATGGCCAGGCGACTGGTTCAGAGCATTTCTGAGACGGCAAGGCTTATGGGGTGCTCACGGTCAGCCGTGGTTTGTACCTTCAAAATATGGTCCGAAAAGAAAAAATCACGAACCACCAGCTAGGTGTGGGCTGACCACGGCACGCCGATGCTTAGAGGTCAGGGAAGGTTATCCTGCATGGTACGAGCTAACAGAAGGGACACTATAGCGCAATTCCCAGGAAATTTGAATGCTGGTGAAGGGACTAATGTATTGCGAAAACGCCTATATTTTAGTTTGAAAGAGCCCTGAATGGGCACGCGTTCATCAAAACTGGACCTTGAATGTTTGGAAGAAGTCTGATCCTATGAATTTCGTTTCCTGTTGAACTATGTGGACCGGGTACAGGTGCGTCGTTTACCTTGGAAAGGGCTGGCACCAAGATGCATCGTGGGACGAAAACAAGACGGTGGGTGCAGTGTAAAGCTTTAGGCAATGTTATGTTGGGAAACCCTGGGTCCAGTTATTCATATGCAGGAAGTTATGACGTCAACCAGCTACCTAAACACCATTGCAGACAAGGGGTAGACCCTTTCATGGCAACGGCATTACCCTCTGGTATAATTCCCTTCTTTAAGAAGAATAATGCGCCCTGCCACACAGCCCGAATTGTTCGAAAATGGTTGGCGGAACATGAGGAGACTTCCAGGATCGAATTGAGCACCTGTGGCATGTGTTTGAACAGCAAATTCGATTTGCAACGGCTCAACCACATAACTTACTAGAGTTAAAGAATCTGCTGGTAACGCCTTTGTACCAAATACCACAAGACAGCTTTAGAAATCTTGTAGCGTCCATCCCTTGCCGGGTAAGAGCTGTTTTGGAGGCACATGGAGGACCAACATTATCTTAGGCAAGTAGTCATAACGTTTTGGCTCTTCGGTGAATGTTAAGTTCAGAACTTATCAAAAAGCCCTTTTATATGCTGTCTAAAATTGTTCAGATGTGATGTATCGGTTAGGCACAACTGAAAAATCTCAGCATTCTTGAGCCGGATTTAGCATTGATTAAATATGGACGCGACACAAGAAAAGACAAAAAAGTTGAAGAAACATTTAGTTATTCTCGAGCATTTAGCGGTTACTACAAGCAAAGTGATATAAAATTTGAAGTGTAAACCAATTTTATAAAATTCTATTCAGCGTCTCGTGTGGGTTATCCAAGAAGTAATTTATGCATCAAAAAGACAAAAAGAAATACTTTTAAATAATTAAATGCACTTCACATAGAACTTTGCGCTACGAGATAGGTATCCTATCATGAAAATTGCATATGAATAGTGGTGCGAAAAAAGCGAGCTACAGTGTCTCATTCTCTCACTGAGTGACTACACACTTAAGATGGAAGTCATAGCTGCTGCGACAAATGAGTGAGAACAACACATTACCGTTGACGGGATAAAATAGAAATCTAAAAATAGAAATTCGAGCTAGTGATATATTTTTTCCGGAAAAACATAGTGAATATTTTTTTCGAAGGATTTGGAAGTTGTTATTTTTTTGTAAGGTGTATAATGAATTAGCTTTATTTACTTTCCGCTAAGCTAATTATTATGAATGATTCTCTTCCTACCAGCTAGCTAATGATATACTTGTACTAAGCTTCAAAATGATGAATTCAAAAAGGTGTTGTTACTAGTTAATTACGAACGTAAACAAAGTCTCAACGCTGGTTATTTATAGTAAGCAATAAAAGTTATAAACCTAACAGCCAGACAGAGGTCTGACAAAAACTATGAATTGAGAAAGACTGACTTACTGAAAACTTCTTTATTTCAACGACTCTTGGTCAACTAAGGCACACACAACACTTATAGAACAATAATGACTAATCTTTCCTCGTTTTATACACGCTCTCTCTTAACGACCACAAGCTCTCCTCATAACAACACACAAGCTCCTTCAAGTCTCGATGAACGCGCCTATATACTAGCTACCACCACGTCATGACTTATACTCATTGCCTGATCTCATTCAGCGGGTGAAATAATATTTCGTTCAGTAGGAAGATAATTTACATAGTAAAATAAAATAACCAGAGATAGTAAAATCAAAAGGAAAGTGAATATAGAGTATACGTTACAGGTGTCATTCTCCTAAATTCTTTTCATCAAAGAAACATTAAAAATATGGTTAACAAATCAAGATTGCTTTTGTTGCAATAATTTTAACTCAAACATAATTTCATTTGCTTAGTTACTCGAATTTTAGTGATTTGCCGTAACTTTGATAACAGACGGGATGGCGTCATATTACTAATCCTGCTCATTCATTGAGGAACGGAAAAACGAACGAGCCTAGCTTCTCATGGTTGTGTTAGACAGAAATAGTTCATTTAGTTACATATACACAAATGCAATTTCTTGTGAATATTTTCCATTCAAAACTAAGGTAACACACGGAAAGTAAAACAAGTAAAATTCATCTCAGCTATTTTATGAATGTAAAACAAAATCTGTAGAGACAATTCCCTGATTCAAACTTTCGAATGACTGCTCTAAAATTCTGAAACAAGGTACTAAATAAAATAATGCGTGTTTAAAAATCAGACTAACATCGCAGATACATATGCAAAAATAATAGAACATGAGTGAATTATTGAGATGATACGAAACAACATGAATTAATTATTAAGGTGATACGAAAATACGACGGTATATCAAAGGTTTTAACGACATACACTGAAGAGCAATTGAATTAGAGATACCTGTCTAGTAACGTGTAGCGCCACCTTTTGCCCTGATGACGGCGGCGATTCGTCTCAGCATGGACTCGACAAGACACCGGATGCGTTGGTAAGCCATGCGGATCCACGACCCCTGAACAAGCTCCCACAGTTCACGAAGATTTGATGGAGGGTGGAGGGGGGGGTCAGAGCCTCGAACATCTCTCTCGATAGCATCACAGATGTGCTCGATGGGATTGAGGTCAGGTGACCTAGCTGGCCAAGGAAGCGAGGTCACGTCGGTGGAGTGTTCATCCAACCATTCGGATACAATTCGGGAGCGATGGCACGGTGCATTGTCTTGTTGCAAGATGAGGTCCCCAGTGGGATGTTGAAGACGCACAAAATGGAGGAAATGGTTGTCAAGGATATCCCGGTAACGTTGACCTGCGAGGAACGATGTCACACGTACCAGGGGTCCCATTTCAGTCCACGTAAACAGTCCCCAGACGAGAATGCCACCCCCACCAGCTTGAAGAGTACTCTGCTGGCAAGAAGGATCCATCGCTTCATGTGGTCCTGCCATCCGCATGTACCAACGTGTATCTCGACTCATCAGTCCAGGCAACATTTTTACACATGTCTAGGGTCCAGTGGCGATGTTCCCACGCCCATGCTAATCTTTGCACCCTGTGATGTACGGTCAGCAGCGGTACCCTCGTGGGACGATGGCTTCTGTACCCCAATGCGAGGAGATGGTTTTGGATGGTGTGGCTGCTTACACATTTTTGTGCACCAGTGTTAAATTGCCGAGTGATTTCTTGCACTGTGGCCCGTCTATCCGCTGTTACAATGCGAGCTAGCCGACGATGACCCAGCTCATCCACACGCTGTTGTCCACGGCAGTTGGCTCTTGCAGGGATGGTTTCACCGGATTCGATGTACTCACGGTGCACCCGTGACACAGTGGCTCGTGAAAATTCCAGTGACTACACGACTTCCGAGAGGGAGTGACCCATTCGTCGGGCCACGATAGTTTGCCAACGATCAAATGCGCTTAAATCCTTCGTATACTGCGTCCGACTCTTACTGATTCCCGTCACATCACTCCTTATATTGTGGGATCGCTGCATATGTCATGTCGTTTCCGTTTACAAGGCCGCCCACAGCGCCACATTTGCATAACGCCAGCTGTCTCTATTTCAATTGCTCATGAGTGTATACCCTACCATTTGTGAAAACTGCGACACCAAGAAAGCATCGCGCTATTCAAATAAAATTTATATAAAAAATTCCTTATGTTACAGGAGATAACTGATTGCATTTGTAGAGCTATATAAGATTTTTCGCTCCAAAACTCAGTACCGTGTGAAGCCACTTCGAGCGACAGTAACAGCATCTGCACGGCGTGGCATTGAATGGAAGAGGTTTTTGACACCGTCCTGTCGGGGGAATACCCTCCCGGGTTGCTTCTATGCGAAACCTAAGTTAATTTGTGGTGACCGGCGGAGGCGCTTGATGGGCCAGTCGCTTAGCTACCATGTCCCAGACATGTTCGATGTGGGACATATCCGGCGAACGTGCTGGCCAAGGAAGAAGCGGCATCTGCCGTGCACGGAAGATGCCTTGGACTTTCCGGGCCACATGTGGCCAAGTATTTTCTTGCTGGAATATAGAGCCAGGACAACTCTGAAGGAAGGGTATCACCTCTGCCTCTAAAACATCCCTGATGCATCGTTGGCTGTTGAAGGTTCCCTGAATTCCTATCAGGAGAGATCGGTAATTGCACCCAATGACGCCCCAAACCATGAGTTGGCCCAGTATGGAGCAGCACGGTGCCGTTCACCAAAATGTCTTCGAACACATATGCGACTATTATGGTGCATCAAGCTGAATCTTGATTCGTCAGAAAACACGACATGTTACCAATCAGAGCGCCCATTGCAGCCTGACGCGACTGTGGTTACGGATCAAAGGAATACCCGCGAATGGGCTCCTGGCGACCAATCCTCTGTTTAGCAGACGACATCGAATTGTGCTGGAAGACAACCTGTGGCAGTGCTCGACTTCTGCACTAACACCGTGGATGTCGCTGTGCAATCGGACACTGCCATATGGTAGAGGTGTGTGTCATCCGTGCGATTTTGCGGTCCATTTCCCGGATTTTTGTGTGTCCGAGCCTCATCTGTCTACTGACGTCACGTTCGCATCACTGTACTGGCGTATCATCCCGTACGAGTGACAATTTCCCAGTTGGAAAATCCAGCTTCTCTCATCCCAACAATCCTTCCTCGCTCAAAGTCCGTCAGGTGTTCATAATGCGAATTTCTTCGGCGACGGTGCATAATGAGACACCAGAAACATCCTTTCGACTCAATGGCGGCTCTTCACTCATTGCAACATCTCGTTTGAGCCAGCTCTTTATACCCAAGACCGGACAGTACAGAGCGTGCTGCTCCGAAACCCCACGCGCATTTTCACTGATATTTTAATCACTTGCATGTCCCAACATGTTGTACATGTCCTGTTTGTTTCATGCTAATACCAGCAGTCCAATGTTCACAAGCATCAATGCATTTGCTCTCTATTCCGCTTTGTTCCCAACGCTTCAAGGTATATTAATGAAAGGCGGATTTTTAATGTGTTCTTAAGCATTTTTACCTGTCACTAAGCAGCATACTTGCTCTCACGTCGTTATAAACATTGCATCTCTCCTGTAACGTGGTTTTCTCAGGTATAAATAACGTATTTTGCTGTATTATTAGGTGCTTGAATGAATTCCCGCTGTTGCGCAACAGAGCGCAGCAATGGTGCGCTCTGACCTGGACCACACGTGACCTGCCTTGCGCACGCACGTACCGTCCGTATTCTGGGCGAAACAGTGTGTGACACGCGATCGGAGGGCACAGAATACGAGTTTGTATCGCATTCACGATGTAGAGTTTCGTACCAAAAAAGGAGCATTTGCGTGAAGCATTACTCTTCTGCTTTCATCTCAAGAAATCTGCAGCGGAAAGTCATCGTTTGCTAGTGCAGGTCTATGGGGAACATGCCCTATCGGAAACAACATGCGGAGAGTGGTTACGACGCTTTAAAGCCAACGAATATGACGTGAAAGACAAAGAGCGCCCTGGGCAGCCGAAAAAGTTCGAACATGGCGCATTGGAGTCCTTATTGGACGAGGATTCATGTCCGACGCTGCACGAGTTGTCTGAAACACTATGGGTCGATGAGTAAACGGTTAGCAAACGTTTAAAGGCAATGGGAATGATCCAGAAGCTCGGAAACTTTATCTTCCCAAGGTTATTCTCCTCCACAACAACGCTAGACCTCATGTCACCAAATCCGTGAAGGAACTCTTGGAGGCACTTGGCTGGGACGTCTTTCCCCACACGCCTTATTCCCCGGACATTGCTCCCTCGGACTTCCATGTGTTCCGGTCGCTACAACATGGCCTGTTAGAGCAGCACTTCTTTTCTGTAGCGGATATCCAAAAATGGCTCGATGAATGGTTCGCCTCGAAAGAACTTGTATTTTTCTCCCGCGGAATCGATTTGTTACCCCAACGGTGAGAAAGGGTCGTAGCTGCCAACGGACACTACTTTGAACAGACTATCCTGTACCATTCTGTGGCAACACCCAGGTGTTTGTGTGGCAAAAAACAGTGGGAATTTATTCAAGCACCTAATAGAATGTCACACCAAATGCCCCTTATTGTTTGATGCCTGTGTTCAGAAGAAAATAATTAATCACACCTGATGGCGAACTGGTGTTACGATCAGTCCAGAAATGGGAAAATCGAATGGCCTGTCCGTTTTTCAGCAGTTTGCACCACCCGTTCATCGTCCGGCATGATAGAACTTTTCTATGAATCTTGTTCTTCTTTAGTGCCTCTTCTAAATGAGAGGTTGGCGGTCAATAAATACCATAATGTTCTGTCTCTTGATTTTTGTAATATTTTTTCTGCATTACATCGTGCCCATTACTTCATATCAACCATCCAATATTTCCGTCGTCTCTCTTCCATACTCTATTTCCCTCTATATTTTGTTCTAGAACCAGCTGAGAAATTGGATACCGTTTTCCCTTCTGGTTATGTTAAGAGTACGCCAACTTCAGCCTTTGGGTGACGCCCCAAAAACTGAAATTGATCTGAAGCAGTGATCTGTGCTTGCTACTGACCATCCGTCCAAGATGGGGCCGGGTTCGAATCCCGAGAGGCATGGATGTTGTGTTTGTCTTACAGCACTGGTTATATCCGTTCCCTGGAACAAGTGGCCCTAAATAAGTGACAGACGACTGCTTACAGCTCACTGAGTTCCTCATAGTAGTTGTTAAACTCGAATAAATAAATAAATCAGCATTTAGGCATTCTTTACGAGTTGATTTCCGTTTAAAACACAAAGAACTGCTTTATTATTTGTTTTAATATTCCAATCAATTCTCGTCATTCATTTTACGCATCACTGTTCGAATGCAAGAAGCCTTTTCACAGTACCAATGCTGTGAACCCATATCCCACAACCATGCAAAATATGATCCACATTAATATTTCAGGATCTTAAATTCCAAATGAAGATCTCAATTTCTATAACGCAGTATATATCTCATCTAATCGAATTTTCCCTTTGCCTGTAAAACTTTGTTTTTATTCCTTTCATTTCTTCGTTATGTAAATATGTAGAAACCCTTCCCACATAATAGAAAATATCATTTCCTTCTATATTTTTATTCAATTTTTGCGTTTGCCGTTTACGTTAGCTTCCTTTCTACTAATGAAGATGTTTTTTTTTATTTTACTGTAAATATAGGGGTAACCTGCTGATGCCATTTAGTGCTAAAATTTGGGACCACCAAAAGTCACACACGTTTCTATTTTTCCAGCGTGAACATGGTCAAAAGATGCTCATGTGCGAAACTTTGTGACACTAATGTAGTGTTGGAACTTCTTGAAAAAAATAAGAAATATATATTCACCTTTCATTTGAAGAACATGCTGACGTGCTCGCAGAAACGCAATATGTGAAATAAAAAGTGTTCGCTGACGTTTTTTGATTTCCCCTTTCTGACATGCCTCCTATTCAATTCCACCTCTCGTGCCGTTGGTCTATGCTCTCCATGATACCATTAAAAAGGAAGACGAAAAAAATGCTGACTAACAAGTTAGCAACAAATGCGAGAGAGCAATATCTCGTAAGAAATCCCTTTTTTTTTTCCGGAAATGAAAGTGCTGAGAAGAAGCCATGCTCTTCTTTGAGGTAGTTACTATCCGTTTCTTTCACCAAGTTCACGAGATGAGGAGTGATATAACGGAAGCTGGCAGAGTGACGCCGCGGGGTATTAATCCCCTGTTTCCGACTTCTCAGTAACACTTCACCACAGAGAAGAAGCGCCTGTTTAGGAATTGTTGTTCTCTCAACGGTGGTCTATGGACAATCTTTGGACAATCTGCCTCTGGAAATGTATGTGGAAGGGCTTAAGACTAGCGATTACGGCAGAACTTTGGGACTTGTAGTGGCATGAAAGAAAAGTGGTTCTTTTCTCCACTTTCATTTTAGTGATTTTCTCCTTTCCGTTAGTGAAGATAAGCGTATTGTCTATTTACTTCCATGATGTTCAACGCTTGTCTCGTCTTCCCTAAAACTCCGAAATGAATGCTTTTGATATTTTCAAAGCACAAGTCCCCCACTTCAGATCCCAATCAGGATTTATACCATTCTTTTTGGTTTATGTAATTTTTTCAGTTAAATTTACGTGATTATATTTATACTATGATCCAAGCGATTACTGAAGTACAGTACGGTAATGTTCAAAGTTCAAAACGTTGTGATATATCAGTTGTAACGTATACTCTCGATTCACTTTCCTTTTGATTTTACTATCTCTGGTTATTTTATTTTTCTATGTAAATTATCTTCTTACTGAACGAGATGTTATTTCTCCCGCTGAATGAGATCTGGCAATGAGTGTAAGTCATGACGTGGTGGTAGCCAGTATAAATAGGCGCGTTCAACGATACCTGAGGAGAGCGTTTGTTGTTGTAAAGAGAGCGTTTGTTGTTGTATACGGAGAGCGTTTGTTTATGTGGAGAGCTGTTGTTTATGAGTATATAGAGCTTCGTTCATGTGCAAGGAGCTACGTGTTATTTGAGTAGCTGTGTGTGAAGTGTGTGTGATGATACCAGTAGAAGTTCATAATAAAAGGTTTCAAGTAAGTACGCCTTTCTCAGTTCATAGTACTGTCAGACCTCTGTCTGGCTGTTAGGTTTATTTCATTTAGTGTTATTAGTAACAACCAGCATAAGACTTTATTCATCTTAATTACTACTACAACATTACTACCAGTTATAAGTTTGTTCATTACTATTACTACACTACTAGCAGGAGACTTTATTCATGATCTTAATTAACTAGTAACAACAACCATTTGAATTCACTATTAGAAGCTTAGTACAAGCATTGAATTCATTATAATATTAGTGAAAGCTATATTCACGATAATTAATTCAGTAGCAGAAGCGATATATTCATTATACAGTATATGTGAGATCGATAGTAAGCGCGCGGGAAAACAATCCCAAATCATCCCATTCATTCTGCAACATTTAGTCTCTTCAGTCGGCAAAATAAATAGAATCGACTCGCCTATGGGGTGTGACGGAGGATAATACAACATATGAAATATTCCTTAAGCAACTAATGACTAGCTGCACAAAGTTAATACATCTTTCAAACGGAACCGCGCTACCTTTTAGAGTGGTGAAGGAAACGAATGTATTCATAAGCAAACATAAATTTCATATCTTGCATTTTATGGTGTTATAGGGTTTACACTTAAAAATATCAAAATAAGAATCACTCACTAGGAAATTCTCAGAGAAACGATTATTTCCTCATTGGCTAATCTAAAGTTGAACACCTTTATTTTTCATAATATGAACAGCAATGCAACTCGAAGAAGACGTTGAACAGACACCAACTCTCTTGAGAAGTCAGCACAAATGTTTCGTAGACTGATAAAATCCAAATACAGCACAACCCGCACGATCTCATATTTAGCGAGATCCCGAATTTAACGAGCAAAACAGGAACTTTGTTTTGGTATAATGTTAACTTAAAGCTAATTTGATTATTTTTAACGAAAAAAAATTAATGAAATCATCAGACTTACGAGGGGAGAGAAAAAAGCTAAGATGATTACTTTTAACAAGCAAAGCAACGAAATTTAATGAAATTCCATAGGTAACGAGGCAGAGAAAATCTGCTGCACACTGTCCTGGAATGGAGAAATAGAAATGGTAGCATACATGGTAGCATACATGATGAAATTGCAATACCGCAGGGGAATCTTGATGTGCAAATCGTAAAATGTTGATAGAAAAGCAATATGGAGGGATTGCATCAAATGCTTAACAAGTGATTTGTGCAACAGACCTTATTTAGCACCCTCTTCAAGGGGTTGTGTCTTGGGAATATTTTTTTAAATGTTTCCACTTAGCAGAAGCGAATCCAGAAGCATATACGATGGCTGCTTCTGGATTATTTGCGGCTATGTATTCATGTAAGTGCAGATTTTATTTTAGTTTCTACCAGTGTAGTTAAATTAAATTAAGTCCAATTCTTATGGATATACGTATAATGTAAACATATATGCGCATTTCACGATGCATGTCTTTACATGGCGTGATTTTTCACCCCAAAACGGATTTATCGAGGATTTTCGTCTGTCCCGAGCTCCTCGTTATAAGCGGGTTCTATTTGACAAATTAACAGCAAAATATATAAAATTTGTATAGACGGGAATCACACCTACGTAACACTGTGTTTTGTTACATGCTGCTAGGTTCTTATTTTATATAAGTCTGTGCGCCAGAAGTCTGTATATATTTTCTAACTGCAGCGATCGTTCGAATATCTCTCTGTTTCCGAACAGCAGAAAAAATTACCCATGGAGCAGAATATTTTGCCATATCGAGTAGTTTTGCTCATTTTCGTGAAACTTCAACAGGGATTCCAATGAAAGTACCCAGAAATCTTACACTACTGACATTCTTTTCACTGGCAAGCCTGTGAGCTATAAATGTTTTGCTACTTCACATTTTCGTTCGTCTGATCATTTCATTTTGAAAGTTTCTTCACCACAAACGCTGTCTAAATCCAAGTTCTTCTGGATGGGCATGACATTATAGATCTACCAGAATCTCTTATGCTAATTTTTAGGGGTTGGAAGTTCATTTTCGTTTCATTAATTCACGAATCTGTGTACATGCTGCTTTAGATCTTACGGGAATGGGGTAATTAACAGCATTTTATGAAGTTTTTAACAAGGCTGGAATCATTGTTCGACAAAGCCGGTACGCGGGAAATAGTTTAAAAAACTGAAACAAAGCAAACTTTGGTAGAAACAAACGGGAAAAGTTATATTCTGTTAAAACAGAGGTTGTTTATTTCGATATTTTCCGAAGGATGTTGGCTGAAATGAGTGCTCTTCCTTTATCTTTTCACATTCGTCCAAGCGGATGTGGTGTTCATTATCGCTAAGAAAAAAATCTGATTACTTAGCCTACTTCTTTGTTGAGAAATGTGCCCTAAGTAAAACGGATAAATTATCATCTAAACTTCCGCAAGCTCCTGTTGCCAAGACTCCAGCTGTATTCCACTATCGTAAGGAACGTAGAATACTCCAGGCTACTGAAAGTGGTAAAGATTCTGATCCAGATCACATACCTTTTATTGTTTTGAAATATTGTGCACCAGAATTAACATCTCTTTTATGTCGTCTTCCTCGGGAATATTTCTGATAAACAAGAAACTTATTAACATTCACATCTTCAACCCATCCTCCCCCATCCCCCCCAAAAAAAAAAAAGAAAAGAAGGGGAACGATAAGAACAGTTAGAAAAGGGTGTGTGACTCATCCTGTACCTCAAAATCGAAGTATTGTCCCACATCTTTTACACATATTTTTACAAAAAATATTGAAAAGGCAATTGACCAACAGGCTTTACATTGTCTCTGGCTCTCCAAGAAGATTAATGATCATCAGTATGACTTGCTTTTGAATCGATCAACGGGTGATATTTCCAATATATTTTAACCATGCGTGGAATACGATTTTGGAAAGATTTGATAAAATGCATGTTGTATTACTTTATATTTTAAAAGCATTTGGCCAAATCTAGCATTAACACTTTTTAATAAAACCTAATGACATGGTCATCATATTTTATAGAATCACTGGCACTATATCTTCATTTCTGTCCACAATGTGGCGCAAGTGTTGAACGGCCATGTTCTGATGCATTTCTTTTCATTGCAAACGTTCACCAGGGTTAAGATCAGCAGCTTTACCTCTTAAATTTTAGCAATCGAAATGTTATACAAAGTGCGATACAGAAACACTTGGTGTGACACAGCAGAACGCAAAACAATAGTAGGCGTTGTTCTTCCTTTGACGTGGGCATATATGAGGTATGACATACCCTGAAGTGCCAGAAAAACTGGTACACCAAACTAATACTTGGTAGGTCCCCCACGGGAGCGCAAGACTCCACTAGCTTCTGGAAATATGCAATGCACCCCATACTTCCTGCAGAGCGGCCCACAGTTCGGGTGTATTCCGAGGTCTCGGATTCCTGTGTTCGATAGCGCGTTGCATGGTATCTCAAATGTGTTCTATCACGTTCAGATCTGGGGATTTGGGTGGGAATGGCAACATCCCAAACTCAGATGATTGCTCTTCTAAACATAATGTGGCGTCCCGACACTTGTGTTGAGGTGCATTTTCCTGTTGGAACAGGCCCAACCCAAAAACATGAATGCAGGACATGAACGAGTGTACCTCATCAGAAAGGATGCGCACATAGCGTTAGCCGGTCACAGATGTTTGTAGACATACCAGGGGTCCCAGTGAAGTCCAGCTAAACACACTCCATACCATTACGGACCCCCCATCAGCCGGTACAGTTCCCTGTTTACAGGTGGGATCCATGGCTTCATGGGGTTTGCGCCACACACGAATCCTTCCATCTGCCCGATACAGTTGGAAACGCGACTCGTCAGACCAAGCTACTTGTTTCCAGCCATCAAGTTTCCAGTGGCGGTGTTGCCGTGCCCAAGCGAGGCGCATAGCTCTGTGTCGTGTACCCATCAAGGGGACTCGAGTTGGGCGTCGGCTCCCAAAGCCCATATTATTCAGGGTACTTGGCACAGTCCGGACGCTGATGCTTGTTTAGGCTCCAGCATTGAATTCCGATGATACCTGCGAGAGTGTTGCACGCCTATCGCGTGAAACGATTCTTGACAGCCGACGATGGTTACGTTCACCCAATGTCTTTTTACGGCCACACTGGTATCGTAGATTGGAGGTTTTGCCGGAATTCTTGTAGTCACGGTACACCCTTGCAATGGTCGTCCGTGAAAATCCGAACTTCGTTTCTACCTCCGAAATATTATGGCCCATCTTACGAGTGCTAACTATGACACCGCGTTGAAAATCGCTTAAATCGTTATTACTTGTCATTCTCATGCCGAAAACAGCTCTGACAGCTGGCAAGGATGTCTATCGCTTTATATACGCACTGGCGGACGCAACCGAGTACGCGCATAGGTGACGTTGCTGTGCATTTTGCATAAGCTCGTCTGTACCAGTTTTTCTGGCACTTCAGTGTATTTAAATGGCGTGACATTAAGCACAGTGTAGCCACATTCTGAAAGATTAAAACCGCATTAACGAGATGTCTCGTATTTGCATGCTCTGAAGTGTTTTCAGTACTACGATATCTGAAAACAAAGATTTCCATTGTTTTTATTTCTTTTTACAGTAGAAACTATAACTTGTAATTAAAGCTACAAATTCTTTGTTTCTTGTGCACTACTCACGCAGAAAGTGACAAAGTACATAAGAAAGGTTTGAATTTATTTCGTAATCTATGTCAGTAAGTTGTGCAAACCTTTTCTATCCATCGTTTGCCAGAAACTGTCTAATTGTATTCCTCACTAACACGATTTATCCGGTGAAATAATTGAAGTGCCTTGAAACTGAATTAAATAGTTTTGTATGACAGAAGTTCTCCAGTTTTTTCTCTCTGAATATTTTTTCGTTTGGACGTGAACAGATAAGATCAACAGCGAATGTTTTCTGATTCAGAAAAGTCAAATATATAAACGGAAGAATTCCTACCTCGCATCAGTTACTACCTAGTTACTACCTCACATATGATTTACGTAAAGAAATCATGGGAGAAAGTTCATTGTCTTTTCCAAAATACCCAGAACAGGTTTCGAACCAAAAGATGCTTGTTTTGCTCTACATTAAAGCGCCGCAGAAACAAAAAAATTACTCTGAATAGTACAGAAAGCAACAAATTTCACTGCTTGAAACAGAAATTTCCAGGAATCTGCGAAGCAAACATCAAAGAAGCGCTTTTTCTATGAATTCGCAGATCCGTGAAGTCGTTAGATCGATAGTTGCTTCAATGCGACTTTAAACAAGGCAGAAGAGCGACTCTACGGAATGTCTTTCAAGAATTACCAGTATGAAGGACAATGTCAGAGCAGAAAGCCATGTGGATCTCGTACAAAGAAATAAAGAGGTGCAATATTCCATTAAAATTATGTGTCTTCATTAGCGTTTCGGTTCCCTTTCCTCCAATTCAGGAATTTGATTTTACAAACACGAAAACACACGGCATAAGTAAACGGTATTCTCACACACTGTGATACATCTAATTCCAAATTCATGTGAGCAAGTCCACATGTTGCAAAAGTAAATCATGGTTTAAAAAATAATTTTGAACGAACACTTTTTGGCAATACAGGCACAACAACGGCTAAATGAGAAAAATAACAGTTGAATTTATTTCAAAAATCATGGGATTGGAAGATCTTCAAGATCTTATTGGAAATCAAGGAGGTAATATGTATGGTAATGCTTTACAGAAAAAACAAACCCCACTGAACACAAGAAGTGATCTCTTAACACACATTTTCAAAACTTATTCATTTACATCCAAATTTTAATTCATTTGTTTCAAAACTGCATTTAGGATGTTACAAAGACCAGTAAAGCAGGAAAATCAGATGTGCGTCTTTGTCTAAGCACTGCTTTATTGACCTCGTACGATGTGACGTGTATTATCTATTTCAACTTTCTCTTTTTGTTTGCTGCTCTTTAGTAAATTTTGTTGATATTTCTCTCGTTATACTTCCCGAACTGTAACATACTAGGAGACATGACGTAGATGACGTACTACTGAGGTAACCCATGAGTCAAATCGAAAATGAAGCACCGATAAGCCTGTTGGTGAAATTCAACTAGAAGATCAGCTTCTGCGGAGCAGAAAAACATAGGTTCGAATTCCACCATCGTCAAAAGGTAATTTGTTATGGAACTTAACGTCAGGTCTGAATTTCTAAGTTTGTGTATTCTTGCGGCAAAACTGGCAATCAGTAAGATTTCAGGAAATGGAATATAAAGAAGTAAAAAGATGACTACGTGCGAGGTTTGAGATGAGGTGATTTCGGCTGTTATCAATCAGCTACAAGATAGAGTCTGCTCTTCACGGTAGTTTCTGTTAAACCAAAGTTATTTTGTTGTTTATTGTTACGTCATTAAATAATCTATTGCGAGTGTTCAACAGTTTAACTAATCGTTTTATTCGCCGTGTTAAATTCGACATTTTGGATTGGTGTACAAGCGGAGGAGCTCCAAATAAAGAGTTGAGTTCTACAACGCGTAAATCGTTTTCTAGAAAGTCTCTTGAAAAACAAATGTACATGCTTAAAGCATCACAATATACGTCCGTTCCCTTATATATACTAAATCTCTGCAACTATTAATCCGATTTGATAATTTTTTTGCAGTTCAAAGCCTGAATTGTGAGAAAGACAGTGCATACGCTTTGGTCTTTTTCCAATGCGTAACCTCGCCGCTAAGGGGCGTAAATGTACATGCTATTAAATTCAAAATATATTTTATTCTATACTAGCGTTGGTACCCGGCGTTTGCTGGGTTCAACAGAAAATACTATACCGTGCAAATTAATTGGGACAAGCTGTTTTATTCTCAGAATTGTAATGTGATCGCCAGTTGATGTCGAAAACAAACGTAAACCGGTTTTATCAGCTGTGAGGCGGTGTGACTGTTAGAACTTGATAGTAAGAATGTGGTTTGACCGGTTTTAAACAGGAAATAGGCACTTCAGCTTCAGTTGTGAACTTTTGTGTGTGACAGGTGGATGTTAGTTTTTGGTCTCTGTGAGTACGTGTTGCTTTCGTGTATTGAAAACTGGATATTTCCCCACGGAAGCGTGCAAAAATAATTGCTCTGAAGGATCACACTTCTATGACAGTGAGACATATCGCTTCTGCAGTTGGTGTAGGCAAATCAAGTGTATCAAGACTGCTTACGCGATACAATGCATCTGGATCATCGTCTCCAAAAAGAAGAAGTAAATGTAGAAGAAAACGAAAAACAACTCCACGAACCGATAAATATCTAATCAGAAATAGTAAAATGAATCCAAAAAAAAAAAACAAAACAAAACAAGCACCGACATTCAAAGAGATTTATTGGCTAGTGGTTGTGATGTTAGTGATTCAACTGTACGCCGTAGGCTTCTGGAAGTTGGCCGGAAGGCAAGAAGAACAACGAAAAAACAATATTTGAATGCGAAAATGAAGATAAAACGTTTAGCATGGGCCAAAAAATATAAATCGTGGACTGGTGACGACTGAAAAAAGATAATTTTCAGTGATGAAACTCATTTATTTGTGCAGGGTTACCAAGCAAATGCCGTTAGAAGAAGCAACTGTGAACCCTTAAGACCTGAGCATGTCAAACAAACTGTAAACCACGCTCTGAAACAGATGTTTTGGGTTTTTTTCACATCAAATGGAACTGGAAGCTTAGTTCCTGTTCAAGGTATGATGAATGCAGCCAAGTACGTAGAAATATTACAACGTAGGATTGTTTCATTCTTACAAACTTTTGACGGGACATTTCAACATGACTTGGCCCCATGTCACAATTCGAAATTGGTCAAGAATTTCATGCAGGAAAATCAAATTCATTTGTTGATTAGTCTGGAAATTCACCAGACTTAAATCTCATAGAAAACTTGTGGAATATTTTGAAGAGACGTTTAGGTAAAATGGACTATACAACCAAAGAACGCATGATAACGAATGCTATAAAAGTGTGGTTCCACGATTATGAAGTCAAAAATATGTGCACTCAATTAGTGGAGTCAATGCCAAAACGAATTCAAGAGGTCATTTCTGCTAAAAGAGGACATACTTCATACTAATACAGGTATTTATCAGTGTATAGGAAGGCATAGAATGATATAAACTCATAGTTTTGGAAAAAAAGAGTTATTTTTTACTTTTTCCCAATTAATTTGCACAGTATAGTACATGAATCAGCTTCTGGGTCAGCGTTTTCCGAGCTTTCTTGAATAGGACATATTGCACGAAAACGTTTAACTGAAATGTGTTCCAGTAATGAAAAATAAGGAATGAACAAGAAAGATGACAACCGAATTTTCGGTCGTAATGAACAGGTCTTTTGAATCCTTTTTGACTGGAATGAAATGTACCACAGTTGTTCAAAGTCAATGGAACCGGTTGGAAAATAATCAACTGGATTTCTGCAATCGATAAAACATCTAGAAATAGAAACAGCTACTTACTTCCATCAGCGGCTAAAAAGTATGTTACGAAAATTAGCAAATGACGCTCAAAGCGATTCTCCTAACAAAAGGAGTATCAGAGACAAAGAAATTTTCAAATCGAACAGTTAAAAGAAGAGTTATAGAAGGAAACAGGATGTAACTCTACGCATTCTAGCGGAAGAATTTTGTGCAATAGAAAAGTAGAAATTACGCGAAAAATATTCTTTATGGGAGAAGCTATACTAAGGAAAAAGAACTTTTCAAATACGTCTCTCGGAAGCAGAAATAGAGAGAAAAAGGTTTTGAACTTTACGCCTCCTTGCTGGCAATCTGTGCATTATTTAAGAGGATAGTGCTTTACATCTCAATTGTAGCGAATGGCATACAGTAAAAAAAAATATCAATAGAAGTTTTAGAACCGGAGAGACAGTTGCGAACAGAAGTACAAAAACGCCTCCTAGCGAAAGAACTGTGAATTATAAAACTCCTCAAATGCAAGCCTAAAGTGTTCCACAAGGTAAATAGCATCCAGTGTTGAAATAATTTTTAAATCATATGTACACAGAAGCAGAGATATTGAGAAAAACAGATTAAACATTGGCGCCCCTAACGACGCAATTGTGCCTTATTTTTGGGAGAAAATACACACTAAGAGTTTTCATAGATAGTAATATCCAGGGCTTTTTTCATAAAAAAGTTAGCCGGTACGCTCTCGACCTTTTCTCACTCGGTGGTCAAAGTAATCAAGATAAAACAACTTTCGCGCACCGGCTGCAATTTAAATTTCAGTTGTTTACCGGTACGCTGCCTACGTTAGCCGGTACGAGTACCGGCTCGTACCGGTTGAAAGAAAGCATTGGTAGTATCTGACCAAAAAAGAAGTTTTTCAATCGGGTGTTTAGTCCCGCAGATATTGCTGCAAACGGACACGTGAACTTACGCCCTTTAGTGGCAGACTTGTGCGTTAAGAAAAATTTGAAATTATATGATAAAAATTTCGCATTGTAAACCTTCTCCAACAACGAAATAATTTTTCAAATCGGACTCTTGGAAGCGGAGGTAATGACAAACATAAGATATACATCTACGTCCGCTGACAGAAAACTATGCATTATTTTAAGAATTTATTCTGAAAAGGTTTTCTGAGGTGAGGTGTATGGGTTCACGAAATAATTTTTTCACTCCAGTTTCCAGAAACTCAGATTTGCTGCAAATACATCAGAAGCAGAAATAAAAACTTACGCCCACTGGTGGCCAAACCGTTCTTTACCAAAAATAATGGTAAGGGTTTCAGGGGTTTAGAGACTACGATGATGAACTCCAGAATGATATTGATTTGGTGCATGGTCTTCATAGACTCTTGAATATTGGCCGGTCGATAAGTGATTTCTTTCGTTGAAAATTCAATCACTGCGAAGTGCTTCACATTTGAAGTTAACCTTGCCATTACCATAACTGAGTGACGTAAAACGCAACTTCTTAAAATCCATCAACTGACATCCAGGCTACCTCGACGTTTTTATACTGCCAAAATGTAACACAATACTGGCAAAAAATTCTCTGCGTTGTTGTGGCATGCAGTTTTTATATTTTTTTTATTGTATGCGAGGAAATCTGAAATTTGAGGTGTAAGGATGTAATTAACAGCAATGTATCGGATTTCTGAAATTTAATGGTATTACTAACCATAAGTCGGTCTCAAAGTTTAACGACGTCATTATCATCAAATCAAAAATTCGAGACATTAAGCTGAAATCCATTAGAAACTATGCAAATAAGTGAGCACTAGCAGTAGTAAATAAGGAACTCCAGACGTGGTTATGTGGTTTTTATACTTTTTTTATTGTATGCTCGGAAATCTGAAATTTGAGATGAAATGATGTAATTAACAGCAATGTATCAGATTTCTGAAATTTAATGGTATTACTAACCATAAGTCGGTCTTAAAGTTTAACGACGTCATTATCATCAAATCAAAAATTCGAGACATTATGACATTAAGCTGAAATTCATAAGAAACTATGCAAATAAGTGAGCACTAGCAGTAGTAAATAAGGAACTCCAGACGTGGTTATGTGGTTAATAAAAGATCAGTCTTGAGACCAAAGAATATAATTTACGTAAAATTAGAATTTCGAAACATAAGCGTGCAATCGATCACAAAATAGGAATTTGAGAGCTGATAATGAAATTTGCAAAGATTAGGATCTTGAGAAGTGGGTATGCGATTAACAGTAAATTAGATCTGATGTTTGAGAAAGTAAATGCAAAATCAAATATTAGAGGAATAAAAGTGCCGATTGACTGCAAATAAAAATGCTGAATGGCTTTAATTACATCTCTATACAATTATGACCTGCAAATCAGAAACTTCAGTTGCATGAAACGGTAAACAACAGATCAGAATCATTATCTGAGAATGTGGTTAACGTTAAATCAGAAATTCAAAACTTAATTACGGTATAAGAGACAATTCATAAAATTTAAAGATAACGATGTAATTTACAAAAAAATGAGAAAATCGAGATGTACGAATTTATTAACAAAAATTAAGACCGATTTTCTAATAAATATTTAATAAAACATCCAAGACGGTAATCAATAGTAAATTAAATTAGAAACCTAAGTAATAGTAAATTAGAAACCTAACAACGGAAACTATAACTTGTGAAATCATGAGAATTTCGAGATACAATTACAAAAAAAAAAAAAAAACTTTGACATTAACTTAAATTTGAGGTACAATAATGAAATAAGCATAGAAATTAAAAATGCAAGAATGATGTAATTTACACCTAATCAAAGACTACATATGTAAGAATATATTTAATTAAGATTTAATCATTAACTCGCAATATAAAACGTGATTAAGAGTAAATTACATTTTAAATATGAGGATGTAATTAACAAGAAGTCAGGAATTTCTAACCAAGAAATCGCATGTGACTGTTTGTGTAACTTGGCTTTGAGGAATGCTACTGTATGGCAGTCAGGGCAGAGTTTCCAAAAAAAATATGTAATTATCGGACTAAAGGTTAAATTTTTCCGACACATTTGTTGCAAGTCAAATAAACTTCTGAACGAAGTAGAATAAATAAATCATAATGACTGATCACGGCAATTCATTCTGAATTTATGAATCTTCCAGCTTCACGTGATTTCGTGCAGAGACATTTCGTAAGAGACGGTTTCTAGAAAAAAAAATGTAACCCTTAAGATAAATCTTTGAAACTAAGAAAAGTAACACTAAAAAATAAGTGTGTTTATTATTTTTTATTTTCTGGATGCTGCCAAGGTTTAAAAGAAGTTTCGTGTCTCGCGGAGCTCTTGTGATAGAAAGCAAAAACAATTGCGTGTTATTTTGTGTTGTAGTTTTTCAATAGCACTGTATTCCTCTCTGTCGTTTACTTTGTACGGCTCCTGTTTTGGGGAAGGGCATTATTAATCTTCTCATAACGTGATTCGCACCATGATTCCAAACTTCAGGAATAATTCACAAAAAACGATTCTCTTAAACAAAAGAAAATGAAAGGTAGTGGTAAAAAAATGTCGGTGAATTAATGTAGCTGAAGTAAAGAGAAGAAACGTGAATTCCCCTATTACTGTAGTTAATTAAATTTATGGAGGTATTTTTTCCTTGTGTTGCCAGATATGTTTCTTCATCTGGCAATGATAAAACGAAAAAATAACGAAATAAGGAAAGAAGAAGAAGAAAAGGAAACGCGAAACCGATTTAAACAATCGCGCAACGGGACCATAGTTAATCAAGCTTGCCTGTCTTTGCAGAGGCCGCATTTTTGAGACACAATGCCAAGAGTTTTCGCTAACACTGTTAACAATGTTCTACATAGCTCTCGATGAGGTTTGGACTCTGTAAATGAATAGGAGATGACTGCAATTAAAAGGGAGCCCCTTTTATCCCATTGTTTTCTTTCAAGAAAATTAGTAATCACGACACGGGGAAAGAATTCCATTAAGGCAAGCTGCTCCTCTGTCTTTTTTTTTATCCTTTCATTTTCTTTTTGTCTTTAGCGTACGTTATTTTAATTTAATGATCAAAAAGAAATTTTACATCGATAATGACGGAATAAAGAGTAGCAGTAATTAAATTCATTATGAATGGATCCGCTAAGTTCACACAGATTTTTTTGCATCTCACTTCCATCTTCTCTTACAGTAAGTAGTTTGGAAAATTCCTGTAAGAAAGTAGTGATAAGTGACGAATTTTTATAACAACTTTTTTTCTCTCGTTCTTGTGACAAGAAAAAAGCTCATGCTAAATATTTATAAATACATAGTTTAATTTTCCTGACACGTACATTGATATAATTTGTGCAAACTTATCTTACACATATCAAGTGTTCTCACAGTGTTATCTAATCTAGAAAGAAATAATTCCGTTTTCCCCACAATTTTCATAAGTGTTAATTTTTATTATTGAATTCTCACTTAAATTCTGATCCCTGAGTTCTTCTAATAAATTCATAAAGAAATAATTCAATTTTTGGGTGAGGGAGCGATTGCGAATAAAATTGTGAAGCACATATTTACTGTCGTAAAATTTGAAAAAATCTACTGAAATCAGTAAGTTGTGACTTCGTCTCTTTCATATTCAATATCGGATAAAGAAATTCTTAATTATTTTAGGATGGATCCCATGAATAAAACGCAAAAATTCAAAGATTCCCCGTACCTACTGTTCGAGATACAGGGTGCCTCAAATTAACGTCGCCCAGCCTCATCGCCCAGCGCGATAATCATTAACCAGTAGTCTCACTTAATGTTCAAGTATTTTTCCGCATATTTATCGTTCGACGGAAAGCGTGAAAACCAGCCAAAACGACGATACATTTCCGAAGTACATAATTCTCTCTAGATAACTTTTCGTTTCGGCGTTTAGCGACCCACGTGAACATCTAAGATAATAAGAAGCCGCTTAGTTTCCTAGCTTCTTAGTTTTTAGTTATTTTTGCGTAACTAAAATAACTAAAAACTATCTAAGAAGCGAGGAAACAACCGTGACTGTTTCTGATGATTTGTTACCGTGTTCTATTCTGCCACTTTTTCTCGAAATATCTTCCCCGGTATTTTTTATGTAGCACAACAATAGGTAGGCTGCACCGGTGGCAGCGCAGTCTGCAGCGTTGGTTTCTGACCATTCGTCCGTGATGGTCTCGGGTTCGTGTCGAGGGTGAGGCATGGATGGCGTGCTTATCTGATGGCGCTGGATCTGTCTCTTTCTTGGAACATGCGGCCAGGGAACGGGCTACTGCTTATAGCCCTACGACACACTCATAAGTTCATTAAACCCCGAAACAAAATAAAATAAATTAAAATAAAATAAAATTGGTATGAATATCACGGTTCAGAAAGAGTCGCTCATCTCTAATTTAAGATGTTTCACGAGAAAGCAAAATAACTGGAAATGAAGTATAAACGGAACATTTATGACGCAGTAAAGAGTAAAGATCAGAACCCTAACTCCCAGTATGAGTGGCTTGTGTCACAGAATGCCGGATAGCATATATAGGAGCACAGAATATTAATTACGAGAGTGAACACTAGTAAGGTTATTCAGCATCTCATTTCATTACACTGTGTCAAGTGTTGGCCACAAGTAGTTCAATAATTATAAAATTTTGTAATTTGAATTCCCTAAAGCAGCGCAAAAGATAACTGACCTGGCTGACCTCAGCTGTCCTTTTCTATCGCAATTGACACGACTCATTGACCCGAGGTTTGCCTGGAACAATCACTGAGGTACTACGGGGCATCATACTCCTTAGAGTAAAGCTCATATCCTTTGGGACCAATGAGGAACCTCCTCCAGTCACAGAAAGAGAGACTTCGTAATCAACATGGAGCACTGGACAAAGACGTTTTTCCTGTCTGCGGGGATATGGAAGACCGCGCTAAAGCTCCTTCTTTCTTCTTCTTCGTCTGCTCATCAGTGTTTCCTAGTGTTATACCACGGAACATAAATGCTGTCTCTTAATGAGAACACTCCTTGTCTACGGTGCAGACAGAGACTTCCTTCTTGACATATAAAACCATCTCTTCAGGTCAACGATGCCCTTTTATGTTGCGAAAATTTGAGAACGAACAATAGGGCTTTCTAGAACCTTTAAGCAATGCAAGCATTGCCAAACTCCTTCATATAAATGCACGATACATGTGGATAATTAATTTTTAAATGAACTTAGAAAATATTTAGTGTTACTGAAATTGTGGTCTTTCTCTGACCCGTGCCTTACGTAATCACTTCTGAACTTGAGAAAAATAATGATTTGCCTACATTTCTGAAGCACTCACAAAAACTTACTGCGTACATCTTGAGACTTTGTTACTGGACACCATTGCAACAGGAACTTGAGTTTGGATTGCACCAGAGAATAATCATTTTATAAGACTACGGAATGAATTAGTGTCTGAATGGCACCGCAAAATATAGTAGTCACTAGATTTCTCCACCAGCGTATATTACTGACAGGACTGGATTACACAGCAAGTTAGTGATATAGCACAGATCACAAAAAAATGAGCCAATGGAAAGAGGGAATTGCAGCCTCTAATTTGAACTCGCCATAAAATTAGTTAGTGAAAGGAGTGGAATATAATCTTTAATTAACACACACACACTAGAAAACGGATTCGTGTATGCTGGGATTTTCAGAAAATTGGTTAATTCTTGTGGTGTTCAAAATGAGGAATTATAACGAAGTAAATTTCTCCGCGCCAGGATTCGAACCCGGGTCCACTCATTCCGGAATAAGTTGCTCTACCAATTAAGCTACGCGTACATGTTATTCTGCTTCCTATCTGTCTTTACGTCGTGTGCGTCCTTCTGGCAGGTACGTCACATCTCCTGGTACGTTACATCATCTCCCCCTTATTATTATTTTTTTTTTCGAAGTGCTGCTCTTATTTTTCCTATCTCGCGGTGTGGAAATAACATCACACCATTGCGAGATTGTGAACGGTCGGGTCATCCGGATAGTTCGGGCGCCATTATAACGAAGTGAATTTCTCCGTCATTTTTATCCGCGCCAGGATTCGAACCCGGGTCCCCTCATTCCGGAATAAGTTGCTCTACCAATTAAGCTACGCGGACATGTTATTCTGCTTCCTATCTGCCTTTACGTCGTGTGCGTCCTTCTGGCAGGTACGTCACATCTCCTGGTACGTTACAGAATGACTGGGCTGACTACGCGGAAAGGAAAAATAAAGTTGATTAGGCACTGTGTTGGACTGCGGAACAGTTTGCGACTGGGATGTACTGGACTTCGAAACCGGTTAGTAGCTGAACAAACTGTAAACAAACAAATGACTGAATTTCACTTAAAAAAAAAAAGATTAGTGATTACATGATTTCAAATTGGGTGGCTTTGGGAAAATGCTTTTTTTTTTTTTTTTCGTTTTTAATGCCCACTACTGGGAAATTGGCGAACAAGATTCAGCAAGCCATTAGTTACGTCACGTGATTGCCGGCTGCCACTGCCGGAAAACTAGCGGACCACATTAGGCTAGCCATCATTTATGGCAAGTGCTTGCAGGGCCGCTGAAGGGCCACTTGTGGCAGCCACTGCCTGTGATGGATAACTGATGGCCCTGTTGTGGCACATGAAAACTGACTGCGTGCCTACTGTTGGCCAGCAGCTGGACGGAACTATCGGCCCATGTGGTGGCCGCCGGGACATTTTATTGACGGTTGGGTGGCGGCAACATAAAGCTGGGCCTCTGCTGGCACTGCTGGCTGCCAGTGCTGGCTTGAGTGCTGGCCCATCAACACTGTTTTTGTTACATTATGACCACCTACGTAATAAGATGAAAGACTCCCTTTAGCCCGCAAAACAGCGGCCACTCGGCAAGACATCGATTCGATGAGGTGGAGATAGTTATCCTGAGGTATCTGCTCCTCCAGTTCCCGTATATTTCGGGGTGCTGGTGATTTAGTGCGAACCCGCTTTTCCAAGTCGAACCACAAATGTTCGATTGGTTTCATGTCAGGTAAATTTGGAGGACAGGGCATTATCAAAAAGTCCCCAGCATGGTCCTCGAACCACTGCTTGACGATTCTGGCAGTGTGGCATGGTGCATTATCTTGTTGCTAATAGCCGTCACCAGCAGGGAACACAGTTGCCATGAATGGGTGAACTTGGTCTTTAACGATGTTCAGATACCCGAGAGCTGTCAGGGATTATGCTATTACGATAATGGGGCCTAAAGTGTCCCAAGAAAACATCGCCAACAGCATAACACCGCCGCCGCTCGCCTTTTCCCGCCCTACAGTGCTTCCAGGGGCCATAGCCTCCGTTGGTAATTGGCGTATCCGCTCTCGGCCGTGCACGTGATGCGCCGGGAACCTTGATTCGTCAGACCAAGCCACTTTGTTACGATCATCCACGGTCCAATCTCGATGATCTTGGGCCCATTTCATGCGTTGTTTGCGATGACGTGCAGTGAGCATGGGGACACGACTGGGTATTCGGCTACGCAGGCCCTTGCGCAGAAGGCTGCGATGAACTGTGTGCTGTGACACATTGCCCTGATCACCACTGTTCTAGCTGCGGGGGATTTGTCGCACTGTGGCCCTTCGGTCGCTGTAAACAATGCGCGACAGTCTCTGCTCTCCTCTGGCGTCAATGAGCTGCGGACGACACATGGCTGGACGACGGTTCGTCCTTTGACTATATGTGCACCACTTTTGATACGTACTCACTACAGCGACACGTGAACAATCTACAAGCCGCACCGTTTCCAAGATTGTAGTTCCCAGGCGCCATGCCATCACAATTTGTTCTTTATCAAACTACGATAAATCGGCAGCATTTCCCATTCTGACTCCTAACACTCTACTAACCGAAAGCCGGTCCTTGTGTTATTTATATACTGCTCTGTAACCCTCACCTGCGCCACCGTTCGGTCTCCTACCGCGCTCATTTCTCTAGGCTGGGGGTGGTCGTAATGGAATGGCTCATCGTTGTAGTTTCTTTATAAATTCAAAAAAAATTCGAAATAGATAATTATTCCGAGAAGCATAAATCTACTTTAAAAAAAGATAAGGAAAAACATTTTTTGAAACATCGCATATCTCCTCATCTAGTCGTTCAATGAATGCGATCATGCTGACAATTAGTCCAGATTTAAAAAACAAATTGATATTAACATGAAATAAATTGTCATGTCTTAATTTAGTGTCTCAATATATGGGCAATTATATGTAAAATTAGTTCAACGGCTCTTACGCATACTTTTGCATTAATATTTAGAAAACTATGCCTCTGGTATCTCATGGTTGCTTCCTTCTGTTGTTGTCTGCGTTTCTGTGTTCACGAGTCAACCACGAAGTTTTTGCTGGACGTACTGCACTATTATGAATGTTTAAGAACATACAAATGAAATATGAGACAAACGTTTAAAGACAAAATCAAGAACCTGTTTCTTGTGTTCGATGTAAAAAAATAAAAAATAAACGATTGCGCAGAGGAAATCGGGTACACAAGAGAGATGGAGAAACCAAAACGATTTTCGGTTTGCTTTCACTAGCTTATATCAGAAAAACGTTTGATAGCTAAAAGTAGAAGTAACGTATTCACGGACAGACGGAAATGTGGGCAGTGGTAAAAATATTACGTTTGTTTTCCTGAGCTTGAAACGAAATTTTTCTAGTTTGACTTATAGAAGCCATACTGTATCCTGTGGCAGACATACGGGTGAAACAAAAAGTTCAGATTTCGATTTCATCTGTCAAATGAAAAAAAAAAAAAAAAAATTAGAAGCCGACAGCTGGAAGTATATAGACAGCATGTTCACAGACAGATGGGAAAACCGACCGAGTTGAAAATATTATGAATTCTTTCTTCTGTCTCATACCAACACGGCACTACGGCTCATAGAAACAGCGATTCGTATTAACAGACATATAGATGTATGGACAGAAAACAACAATCTTTACATGATTCTTTCTATCTATTTTACCCAGAAATTTTCCAATTCATTAAAAAGCAAAAGCATAGGAACCCCAGACAGAAGGGCAGATGATGCAATGAAAAAATCCTGCCCGAATATGTATGACATAATTTATTACCTTAAAAGCATTTAAACTATTTTTCGCACCTTACGGATTTAGAAATTGGACGATAATACCACTAATGGAAATCCTGTAAATAGAGTTGATTGATTATGTGGGAGGTAATATCTCCATAGACCAAACTTACCAATATTTCGAAATTCGATCGTTTTGCACTTTGATCATCATGTTGTGTTTGGAACTAGTGCTGTTAAAAGATATGTAGTTCACTTATTGGAAATTTTCGATTACAAAGTTTTAACGACAAAAGCAGAAAAAGGAAAGAAAATAATTTCGTAAACATTTGTAAACTAAGCCTAATTTATTTTTCCCTAGCGTAGATGTTAGCTAAACGACCAGAGCGATAGCAAACATTTCATGGTCAAGCCCAGTCAATTGCAGAGAAAGTAATTTGTTCCATCTTTTATATTTGGCCTCTTCGCCTGCTGACATAAATTGAGGGCAGGTGTCAAGAACGACTTGTACTTATAGAGAAGTTCGAGAGCTCACGCTGTCGGAGCTCTGCTCGGCTGAACCTTGCTTTAACTGCGAGGGACGACAGATGCGAGCATCCTAAAAACGTGACAGTGCTCCCAATGGCAGCTATATTTATTCGATTTATAACCGAAAAAGAATTCCTCACTAGCTGCGGCAATAACGTGGAAACCTCTGACGACTCGCTGTCCTTTGGGGAGAAATGCCCAGAGAAAAGATGGAAGACATTCACGCTGATTGAACTCGCGTGGGTTGCAATGCCTAAGGTATCTCGGCAGCTAATTGTACATTGTTTGCTGATGAACAAAGAAGAAACAAAACATATAAATCACATACTTATAGGCGAAATATTTTACTTTGTAAAACGCAATTTGAAAGCACCGAGAAATAAATTTTTCACAAAAATAATGGAAATCGCGCAAAATGGAGCTCCAAAGGATTAAAATGGATTAGTTTAAGCAATTCAATAAACAATGGAAATTTAAATATGTTTGCTTCTAAAGAACGGGACGCTTACGTTTGCAGAAACGATATACTCCGTAGTTCAAACAACCATTTAACTTTGAAAGAAATGCATAATAAGAGGACTCATAAGTTTGTGCTTCTAATTAAGCTTCCACGAAACTTCCACATTCAGTGTTTTCTCAACAAATACATCCACCATTCTGACTTTCGTAAACTGTTTCTTGAAAGCAAAGTTTTAGGCTGCGTTTATTACAAAATAATAAATACTGTTGCTGGATTGGACACATTTTTGTACGGTAGTAACGAGATTACAAATATTTTCTTCTTGTAAACACTTCAGAATTTCGACATTTCCTTTTGTCAGTAATCACTCTCGGAACATAAATTGTAGCACGCTAGGAAAGAAATTGTACTTTACATAAACATTACTCCACTGTACATATCAGAAAAATATACAGTATTTACTTAACAGCAAACTTAAAGGAGGAAATGAACAACACACTCATATTTCTAATGCCAAATAAACAGGAATCAGTTTTGAGAAAACTGACTACAGCACGAAATATCTACCTGATCAGTATTCTCAGCTCCATTCATTAAAAACTTTAAAAGGAACTTACTTTTCATGTTGGTAAAGTTACAAAACTCATGACTATCCATCACAGGCCAAAAATGGTGACGTAGCCGGGATATCATTTGGGGAGGGAAGGGGAGAGGAGGGGGACGGGGGCGGGGTCCGGGATGCTACATCACATGCTTAGTGTATGAATGCGAGTGTGTACTGTATAAGTATATATATTACATTCATTTCACGTTCAATTTAAAAATATATATTAAGATATACACTATCTAATAACAAGTAATTGGACACCTGTGATAGCAAAGGAAAACGAAGTTTATTCACCTTCAATAGTTGGTGGAGTCTCCACGAGCGGCGATTACAGCTGCGACCCTCCGGGGCATACTCTCAACCAGGCGTTGTACGACGGCTAGGGGTATTTTCTTCCACTCGGCTTAGAGAAGACAGGTCAGTTCCTTCACCGATTTCGGGCGGTGGGGGCACCCCTTAAGTCAACGCTCCAACTCGTCCCAGAGGTGCTCTATAGGGTTAAGGTCCGGGCTCTGCGCAGGCCAGTCCCTTCGATTGACCCCATTATCACCATACCAAGCCATGGTGGACCTCGCAACATGACAGGTTGCATTGTCATCCTGAAAGTAACATGAGTCCACCCCATAAAACTGCCACAACGTAGGAAGCGCATGGTCATCCAAAATGGTGCAGTAGGTCTCGGCGTTGAGTCTACCAAGAATTGCGACAAAGGGTCCCGTGCCATACCAGGAGAAACACCCCCATAGCATAATTCCACCGCCGCCGAACTTCACAGGTAGCACAATACATTCCGGCAGGAGGCGTTCTCCAGGCAGACGCCAAACCCAGACAATGTCATCCGAACGGTAGAGGGTGAACCTTGATTCGTCGCTCCAGAGAACCTATTTTCACTGTTCAACGGTCCACTGTCGACGTTCTTTGCACCACGTTAGCCGAGCAGCGCTATTGGACTTGGTGATCAAAGGCTTGTGGGCGGCAGCACGTCCATGATAACCGAGCAGATGGGCTTCCTTACGGATGGTATTCATCGGAAGAACACTCCCGGATGCCTGTTGAAACTCCTCGCGGATGTGGCCCATGGATTTGGTGCGGTTCTTCCGAATATCTCTGGCCAGCACCCGTCGGTCTCTAACTCCCAGTTTGGTGGGTCTGCCGGGTCGGGGCACATTCCGACAGTCACCTCTCATCTTCCACTTGCCAATCACGTAGGCCACTGTAGATTTTGGGTATTGCAACTCGCTAGATATGTCACGTATGGATCCGCCATTTCTGTGATACTCGACGATTACACCTTTCTCGTAATCAGAGAGCTCCGAACTGCGTGGCATCTTGCATGCGACTGGTTGCGTTGTTGTTTCCCACACGATATTTAACGGCGGCGGCAGTGACGTGTATCAAGACTGCAGATATCGTCGATTGCAGGGGTGTCCAATTACTTGTTGGTAGATATTGTATATATATTAGGGTGGTTGCCAAATATATGGTGAAAAATGAAGTTTGTTGTATGCCAAATGGTACCCTGTCATATTGTTACATATGTAAAATAAATTATTTCTGCCAAATCTAGAGCCATTTGAATAATATTTAGAGGTGGCTCAAGACAAGCGAAAAAGCTTGAACGTACGCGATATAAGGTACTTAATCAATAGTCAATAGCCACTGATTAAGTACCTTATATCGCGTAATAGTCAAAGCTTGAACGTACGGGATAACAGGTACTTAATCTATAATCAATAGTCGTTACTCATATGCCAATATTAATTGCTATAAGAATTATCCTATGTATCATTCTTTTAACTGCAACTATTTCATTTAGTAGTCAGAATATTAAAATCGTGTATTTTGTTTTCAGGTAGAAGGTAGCCTACTGTGGCAAGAAAGAATTGAAACGAGATGGTTACTAGGAGTAAGGCTTCTGCTTCAGTTCAAACAAGAACAGCATCTCAGATTTGGCTGATAGGATGTGCTACGGAATGCATCACGGGAATGAAACTCCCTACGTATCGCCAAGCACTCTCTCTCTCTTCTTTCACGAACATAATGCAAACAAGATAACAGTAAGAGAAAGCTCACGACATGTTGTTAGGGAGGTTTCGAAATTCTGGAGTATGGCTCATATCCCAACGACCATAGAGAGAAATGCCATTGAAAATATGAATTATGTTTGACAGATGGAAAATACTAAAGAAGAACGCAAAACGACGAACCTTAACTCAGGAGGCAAATGAAATTACTTTCGAAAGAGATATTGATAACCTTTTTAACATTGCGCATGCTGATGCCATGACCATGATTACCATCCCAGAAGATTGTGACTCCTTGCATGATCAAAGAAACGAGAGGAAAAGTTACATGAGCAGCTCGATTGATGTTAAATTAGCAAAGAAAGAGGAAAGGATTTTGAGCAGAAAAAGTCGTGAAATAGAACTGAAAGAGCGGGAAGAAAAAAGCAGAAAAGAAAGCCAGCCCAAGTCCAGTGATGAAGCCATCATGTCGTCTGAAGATGACACAGATTTAGAGGAGGAACAAGTGAAAAGCACTTGTGAAAAGGTCAATACAAAAGGTATTCGTGGTGACTGTCGTGAAAGACCCCCGAGTATTATATCCCCAGATCTTGCCTCGGCTCTCGATCGGACAAATATTAGTGATAGAAAAGCTGTGTTCCTGTTAACAGCAGCTGCTCAGAGTCTTGGTTATGATGTTTCCAACTTAGCAAAAAATCGGTCAACTATCAGAGATGAAAGGATTAAGCTCAGAACATATCAGGCTCAGTCTTCAATGCAATGTTTTTCTCCAGACGTGCCACAAACTGTTCACTGGAACGATAAGATTCTAGCAGACATACAAGGAACACAATCAGTTGAAAGACTCCCTGTATTAGTGTCAGGACATCACGTGGACAAGCTTTTGGGCATGCCAAAACTACCTAAAGGAACAGGGAAAGCAGCAGGTGATCCTGTTTTGTGTACTTTAACAGAATGGGATATTACTGATCAGGTAAAGACGATGAGCTTTGACACAACCGCTGTCAACACAGGGCTCAAAGCTGGTGCTTGTACGCTAATTGAGACAAGTGTTGAATGAAGCATGTTTGATCTGGCTTTTCGACACCACATACATGAAATTGTCATAAGTGAAGTCTTTACTTACTGTTTTGGTCCGTCGTCTGGTTCAGAAATTGGTATTTTTAAACGGTTCAAAGCAAACTGGAACCTCATAGGCAAAGGAAGCTTCACGACAGCACCTGACGATCCGATATGTTCAGAGGTTCTCGCAAAAAACAAGCTTCTAACAGACGCTCTCGAGTTTGCAAGAAAATCATTGCTGCAGCCAGGTGGGGTTGCACGTAATAACTACCGTGAACTGTTGGAGCTGACAATTATTTTCCTTGGTGGGACTCCACCACGAGGCATTCATATAATGAGTCCAGGTGCAATTCATCGTGCCAGGTGGATGGCGAAGATTCTATACTCCATCAAAGTATGGATGTTTAAAAACAATTCAAATTGACTTCACGGTAAGAGAAGTCGGTCCTAGAAATCAGTCTTTTTGCCTTTTTACTGTACAGTAAGGCTTGGATTTCGTGCACTCTTTCAACTGGCGCTCCAGCAAATGATCTCAAATTTCTGATGTCCTCAGTGACATACAGCACCATTAAATCTGGCATTTCCACAGCTGCCGTCACATCCTTTACACGACACCTGTGGTATCTCAGTGAGGAACTAATTGCCTTAGCTTTCTTCGACCCTGAAACGGATATCAGCAAAAACAAACAAATAGTAGAGGCATTAAGTAAACCCGGTTTTGATTGCCCGCCAAAGAGAATCACATTGGATGCAAGTACCATTGACTCCAAAGAACTTGAGGATTTTGTAACAGTCAACAGCATCAACTTTTTCAATATTTTGACGATTCCTTACGACTTTCTTACAATGGTTGATGCAAATGACTGGGAAGAGGCCGAACAATATCAGGAAGCCAGGAAATATGCAAACATCCTCCATGTAGTTAACGACGTGGCAGAAAGAACAGTGAAACTTATTCAAGATTTTAACTTAAGCATTACAAAGAATGAAGAACAGAAATAGTATTTGATTCAAGTAGTGTCTGAGCACCGCTCAAAGTTTCCTGAGCCTAAGCAGCATTTTCTAGTTGGTGATAGCACCAATAAGACTATTGGAAGTAGACCGCGCAAACGCAGCAAAAGTTTATTGAGCCTAAGAAGCGTTTTGCTAGTTGGTGATAACACCATTGAACTGCAATTTGCTTTAATGGTGAACTGACAATCTGACATGGATAGGTTTTTCATTAATTAGCAACATTTTACTGTTTATGATGTTTGATACCTACCAAGAGGGTGGTGCATTTACCATTTATCTATGCAAAACCGTAATACTTTATTATGTTATATGTGCTGGAAATTCAAGTTCTCTTAGCGACCAATAAATATTGTCCAAACTGTTTCAAATTTCTTTGTCATGTTTACTTTACTCATTGAAACCAAATTAGATGGTGCCAACAAATAATTTCCAAATTTTAATTTTGACGGCCACCCTAAATATATATATATATATATATATATGTGTGTTTGTAGTGCCAGCATGTGTCGAGGACGATACTTAATTGGGTTTGTCGAAGTCAAGTCGTAGGAGCCAGGAAGGCAGGATATTCAATCAGCGCAACGGCGAAACTGTTAGGAATTCCGCTACAAACCGCAGTAAGTGTGTACCAGGTGTACGTGAAATCCGGCAAAACCGCTAACAGTCGGACGAAATGAGGCCGTAAAAGTGGAGTGGATGATCGAGGGCGCAGACGATTGGCTATAATCGTACAGACGAATTGGAAGGCTTTTTTTGTAGCAAATCACGTCACAACTTAATGAAGGAGCATCCACAAGCCTATGCTCAAATACAATCCGTCGAGACATAGCACAATTCGGCTGGGGCAGTCGACGACCACATCGTGTCCTGATGTTAACGCACAGAATCGCATGATTCGGCTGCAGTCTTCGAAAGCCCATCGAAACTGGAGCATGGATGATTGGAAACGCGTCATATGGTCTGATGAAACCTGTTTCACACTGTATCGCGCCGATGGCAGGCGGCAGCGTGTGTGGCGTACACCACTCGAGGCTATGAACCCGCATGCCATGTTAGGGTACTACAGGCCAGTGGAGGCGGTGTAACTGTTTGAGCAGCTTTCACGTGGTCAGGCCTGGGTCCCTTGGTACCTCTTGAGTCTTCAGTCATTGGTTTCAGCTATGTGCAGCTCGTGGCCGACTATCTCCACCTTTTCATTAAGTGCCTCTGTCCGAACCAAGTTCCGATCTTTCAACAGGACCCCGCTACACCCCATCAGTCCAGGATAGCGACCGACTGGCTCCAGTAGCATAGCAGTGACCTGACCACACTCGCATGGCTCCTTTTCTCACCGGACATCAACCCCATAGAGAATTTATGCGACATATTGGAACGAGCTGTTCGTGTTCAACCATCCCCGACTACATCTCTGCCTGCTCTACGCCAAGCACTGTTAGATTATTGGTCAGCGATACCTGAGTCTGTGTTTCGGAACCTCATTGCTTCCGTACTACGACATATAGGTGCTGTCCTGCGTGCAAAAGGTGGTGCCACAAACTATTATGTGGGTGTACTTAATAACTTGTCCTTTCAGTGTGCATGTACACCGTCGAGTCACATTATTGTGACCACCAGCTAACATCCAGAGTAACCGCCGTGTGCAGTGCGGACAGCAGCTAGACGGGCTGGAAGTCACTCAGTAAGGTGCTGGAAGGTGTTCACAGGTATATGGAGCCATGCTTACAGCAGTGCATGTGACAGCTGCTGGAGGGTGCGTGGTGGAGGATCCATAGAGCGAACAACAGGATCGATGTGGTCCCACAGATGCTCAATTGGGTTTAAGTCTGGGGAATTAGGGGCCAGGGAAGTACTTTGAAGTCTTCATCGTGCTCTTCCAACCATGCTAAACGAAGGGTAAATGCGATGCAACTAATTGTACCGGATAGCTCAAATTGAGGTTTTACGGCTAGAGGAAACATATATAGAAAGTCAGTTTTACTTACTCAAAATTTTTATTGGTCCAGCAACTCTGACGAAATCCAAAACATAGCTCGGCAAGGTACATGCACTTCACATACCTTAATTATCTGTCGTACAATCAAGCTTATCAACGATCAAACATCTCCACCCACAAAGCAACCGCTGCATCGTATTTTTATCTAACGTTCTTATCACATACATACGTCACTCCCGTGACGACCTCAGATTGTTGCCAACGTTATTCTCGTTTGAGGGAAAAGACATAAAGTTAAGGTGCGAAAATAGAGAACGAACTCTTACTTACATGGAAAAAGAAACTCAAAAGGAAAGTTAAAATAGAATATACGTTACACTACTTTCATTGGCTACGCGCTGTTGACGTCAAAAGTAGGAAGTGGTCACAATAATGTGACTCGACTGTGTGTATATATACAGTATACGTATATAGAAAAGATAAGAGGAACTCGAGGATAAGGAAAACTGCAAGAGTGGAAGACATCATGATGAGAGTAAAATCCCTGAAATGGCAATGGGCTGAACATATTGCCAGGAGAACAGACCACCGATGGACAGCCGGAATTTTATACTAGATTCCAAGGGGCAGGAAAAGACCCAAGAGAAGACCACGCGGAAGATGAGTTGATGAAATTTGAAAGCATGCGGGATTGACATGGAGGAGACTGGCCCAAGGCAGACCGTTGTGGAAGAAACTTGAGGAGACCTTTATCCAGCAGTGGATTGATAATGGTTGACAATGATGATGATAATATATAGGGACGACAAGTGTTGCACAAACATATTATAGCCTTCCCTTGACAAGTATCAACAGCGCCTTCTTGTTGTGCATCCTGTTCTAACTAAAGGGGCTCTGACGAACGCCCCTTAGTGGTCTAACTATACCACCGGGATTAGAGGAAATGCTATCCCACACTGACCAACCCGCTTGGCCAGCATAGTGAGTTGTGGCCAAACTCCACCAAAATGACTCCAAAACTTATAGAAAGGAAGATTTTCCGATTGATTGGGAAAACCTCGAGGTAACCGATACCTTCATTTATTTTGGACAACAGATATTAACCAAGGGTCACATTAATGAAGAAATTAATCGGCGTATAAACTTGGTTGAAGAGCTTTTGGAAGAAACAGTAAAATTTTCAAGAGCAATATGCCATTATGTCTTAAAAAAGTATTTCATCAATGCAACTTTTCAGTTCTTACATATCGAGCAGAGTCATGAACCTCAATTAAAAAAGACATACAAAGGCTGTAGACAACGGAAAGAGGCATGGGGAGATGCATGCTCGGTGTACCTGAGAAAGATAAGAAGAGGAACTCATGGATAATGAAAATGACATGAGTGGAAGACATCATGAGCAGAGTAAAATCCCTGAAATGGCAATGGTTTTGGTTTTGGTTTTGGTAACTGTGGGTACCAAAGCGGTACCTAGTTTATTGCTATAATGGGATTACGAAAATAGGAGATGTCGCTGAATAGTGCAGTACAGAAAATATAAAGAGGAAAATACAGGTATATCCACAATGCAATACAAACTGTAGAGCAAACATAAAGAGCACATTACTATGGCGCAGTACATCGATATCAACAGATGCGGAATCAGATGGATAACACCAACGCTATAGAACTGCTCAGCGTGAAAGATAAACAAATAAAGGGTCGGACCATAACATCAGGAAGCCAACAGTGTGAGGCAATGCTCACAAAACATCAATTTGCGCATTTAGTAAAAATACAATGCACACAAATAAGGAATAGCATAACGGATATCATTCGATACGAAGTAACACAAGTACAACAGGATGAACATATATATGTACATGCCTATGATTAAACCCCCAACCGAGTAGAATATAACGACGATCAAAATGCAAGGTACAGTACAGGAATACACCAACTACATATGAGAAAAAATTTCACAATGGTAGCACTAATATAAACCGCGACGGAAGAAAACGCTAGTACAGCAAGGACAGAGAATGAGAGCAAAAGAAAAACACAAGGCACAATAACAGAATCAGGAAACAGCATTGCAATGCGAGAGCAATGACATGAAGGACACAGCACATAATTATCGAAATAGAAGATGAAGAAACACGAAACCTATAAATTCCAGGTGACGACAAGGTGGAAAACGTTCGCCGGAGAGAACAAAAGTGTTGGGTTGGGAAGGAGCTCTAACGTTCATCGGCTTGAGGAAGTAAGGTATCACAAAATTGTTTCTCAACGAGATCTTTCAAGGAGGAGAGACGGCGAGTGTATTGTCTCATGAAAACCTGGTACCTAGCATTCGTGACACTCAGAGATTTGAAAAATGATACACAAGCTTCAAATTGCATCACCGCTGCACACAGATCAAGATTAGGTAACTGGAGAAATTCTTCAGTACAGACAACCGAACGAGCCGATTGTAAGATGCGTAAGAGTTACTGTCTGGACAGTGGTACAGGAACTAGAGGAAGCTTATCAATGGCCTGTATAACCTCATCATCTGAGAGGGGATTGACATCACCAGAACGGAGATGCATACTGTTCGAAGAGTCGTCAGACTGAGAAACATCTGAACAGGAAATATCGGGAACACTAGATGAGGCGACAAAAGGAGTAAGAGAAAGATATTTTATCTTTTTCTGTTTCACATAGCTTTTGGAAGCTCCAGTCCATTTCAAAGACGAAGTTGAGGCGGATGAATCCACTGGCGGATATGAAAGAGCACCCGAAACGGGAGACGAGAATATAAGTTGCGCCGAGAAATCAGTATGTACCCGATCAGCATCGGTAGACACTGGTACATCAGCCGAGGCTGCAGAAAGATGCGGCAACAGGAGAACAGAAGACGTGGTCGTAGTTGGAGATCTGATATGCGAGAGACACGGAGGAGAGCCAGTCGGCCGCAGTGCAGAAGCACCACGCGACACATCCGAGTCAGAAAACTCCGTCGGAGACATATCAGTAGTGGAAGACATCTCAGCTAACCCACAAGGAGGATGGACTACCGTACGATGCGGAAGAAGAGAAAAGAGATCATTGTCCTTGACGTGAAGATGCGTCTGACGGAGAGAAGGAGAGTTTGCGTCAGGCAAAACACTAGAAGAAGGGATGGTAGAAGGACCAATGTGGTCGGCATTAGCATGCAAGCTGGAAGAAAGACCACGGCGTATGCGCACACAGGAGGCAGTGGTGCGATACTGTGTAAGACAGTGAGTACAATAGTGTGTGGTAAAAACCTTGAAGCTGTACGTACGCGAGCCAATTTCAACGGTAGCTTACGCAGGACAATCCGCCAAGACGTTCTCAGTGGGAAAGACGACCGACATCTGACGGCGAGGTCCTGTAGCATGTGCAAATCGATTTTCGCGTGGAACGTCAGAAAGACGACGGACCTTGCTCACAACTTTACAAACATTATTGACAAGGAGAGGAAGCGCAGAATCAGGCACTTCCTGTGGAACAGGACAGAACGTGTTGTTCACCGGACGCTTGGGAAAAGGTGAAGATATGAGATGATTTGTTCCAATCGAAAGTCCATGTGCAAGGAAAAAGTCACCATCCTCCTTGATCTGGAACTGCACTGAGAAACCCCGAGGGGTACGAGACATTCCGGCAATAGACGTGGACAACACATGACCTGAGAGGGCCTCCATGTAGTGTGGCAAAGGAGTATTCGGTAAGGTATGAACGAGCACACTGCTATCCAGGGGATTTTTGAACTCACGGCCAATCTGCGAATTTTCATCAATTGTTACCTTCACCGTGTGGTTGGAGACCTGAATAATAGGTGTTTATTGCAAGGGACCATCAGTTTGAGAAGAACGGACGTAGAAGCTGCGCCTCGCTGCACTGTAGAGGCAAATGACATCCTCGGAAGAAAAATCTGTGCTGAGCCAGCTGTCACTGAAGGCAGTAAGGAAAGAGTAGCACAGGTAGAACGCAAAGCAGTGGTCGCAGCAGTACCCAGGGAGAGCACCGAAGCAGAGGCAGAAACAGAAGAAGGGGGCGCAGCCATGTCCAGTGAAGGCACCGGAGCAGGAGTACCAAGAAGCTGGGAAGGCATCTGAGCAGACACATCTGACGACGAGAGTACTTCAACTTCCATAGACGTGAGAAGTGCGACGTGACGTGAATCCGCCAAACCCAGGGATTATAAGGATAGACTGGAAGCTGCCATTTTGGCAGCTTCGAAACGTAAACAAACGAGCTAACGATAGGAAAGTGGAGGAATATGAACAAATACAAGGACGATATCGCCAATAAAGTAGCTCAAAACATACACAGTACCTTTAAACAGGCACAAAAGGTGAGTGCGATAGGAAAACGGAGGAATATGAACAAATACAAGGACGATATCGCCAAAAAGTAGCTCGAAACTACCTTTAAACAGGCGGGACACACCAGAGGTGAGTGCGGGACGAGGTATATCACGCTAGATGCAGAAAATGTAGGAGCCACCAACACAACGTCTGTCAAGAACGAACAATGGGCTGCACATGTTGTCAGAAGGACGGACCACCGTTGGAAAACCGAAACTTTACATTGGATACCAAGGTACAGAAAAAGACCCAGAAGAAGACCACATGGGAAACAAATGGATGAAATTCGAAAGCATGGCGGACACTGGCTCCATGCTTTCGAAACATGGCATGGAGCCAGTGTAACATGGAGGACACTGGTTGAAGACAGACAGTTGTGAAAGAAACTTGGGGAGACCTTCCGTTCATTCAGCAGTTAATTGATAATGGTTGACAATGATGATAATAATATATATATATATATATATATATATATATATACATTTTATATAAGAACGAGTTCAATGTACGTGTGTGTGTGCAATATATATATGTCATTTGCCTCTACAGTGCATATATAAATTAAACTAACCAGAAGTATCTGAAGTTCTGTAAGTTTATTTCATATTCCATAACATGGTTGCATTTCTTGCTTTACTCTGCAATTATTATTTGGAAAATTTTCACCACTATGAAAGCATTTCACGGAAACAAATTGAAGACGCCTCCGCGGATGGAGAGACATTACAACTAAGACTTCATCTGCACTAAAAAGAATATTTGAGTGCACGGAAAGGAAAGTAAGATCATTCATTCATTGCTGTCCAATTTTCCCCCTCGAAACGTATTTAACCATCTGCATCATCGGAAAGGACTGTTTATTTGCTGTTGAGACTGCGAATTAACGCATAACTTTTAATAGCTTCTGAATACTGGCTGGAATTCATGTTCACAAACAAAAAGAGCTGCAGTGACGTCGGCATGTATAAATTTTTCTGGTATCCGTTTTAGCTTCCATATCTCACAGGGCTGAAAAACTGCGATCAAATGAAGAACATACTCAGAAGACTGCAAAACTGTGATCAAATGAGTATACGCTTTGTCTAGATGTGAATTAAAAATGATAAAATATGGAATATACTAGACGAGTAGGGTCGCTCTAATGGCTCAGTAGTCAGACGCCCAGACCGCTGGCCAACAGTCCGAGTCGGGTTCGGGGCCAAATCTCGGATGAGGCATGGGTGGTGCGCTTAACCCCAGCATCACCTTCCCTCCCTAGAACCAGTGGCCCTTAATTAAGGACGGGAGACTGCTTATGTCTTTGATGCTCACGGTGGTCGTTACACGCCGAAACAAAAGAAAAGCAATGTCGAGTGGGCTATCTGACAGGGTACACATGGATTACGTACTTAATTTCTGGGGCCCATCAATTTGTGATCATATTATTATCAAACTGACGTCAACTGTGAAATTCACTTTTGAAAAGGGTTGTTATAACTCCATTAAGACGGCAAACGGTTTTTTTTTCGAGTGAGCTGTCACACCGCACTTTCTGGGCACTTCATTTTGATCACCTTCATAATATAAACTCTGTCAAAATAAAACAACAACAACAAAAATATTCCAACACCAGGAAGCAATGATGCAATGCGCGCGCAAATTGATAAACAAAATTGTAACGTGCAGATATGTACATAAATGATACCACTATCGAACACATTCGATGAAAGCTGAATGTAAACCAACGTAAACATTTATTCAAACAATGTAAATGCGGTGATTTGGGAGTTAATGTGTCTCTCCGAGTAACATTGCCACAAATTGTTCAGAAGGGACTCTTGGAGGAAAATTCATCTCAGGCAGAATACCGAGAGCACGTCAGCGCCGTGACTGTGATCAGTCAGCATAATTCAAAAAAGGATGCATTATTGGCCCGTATAAAACAAACTGGTTGGCTGGGCGTATTGCATTACATACTGGTCACCATAATACCCTAGTCCATTGTCTCTAAACACGGTGGATGAGAGAAGGCATTCGCAGACGTCGGTTTGGAAGATGTCGTCCTAGAGCGACTAGATAACGAGAAGATCGTTTCATCCTGCGACATGGCCTTACAGAATCGACTGCCTCGCTGTGACCCATGAGAAGAACGGTGAAGATGAACATCCGTCACCTAGTCCCACGGAAAACCGTGCCAAACCGTGACTGTGATCAGCGCCGTGACTGTGATCGCGTCAGCGCCGTGACTGTGCCGTGACTGTGATCAGTCAGCATAATTCAAAAAAGGATGCATTATTGGCCCGTATAAAACAAACTGGTTGGCTGGGCGTATTGCATTACATACTGGTCACCATAATACCCTAGTCCATTGTCTCTAAACACGGTGGATGAGAGAAGGCATTCGCAGACGTCGGTTTGGAAGATGTCGTCCTAGAGCGACTAGATAACGAGAAGATCGTTTCATCCTGCGACATGGCCTTACAGAATCGACTGCCTCGCTGTGACCCATGAGAAGAACGGTGAAGATGAACATCCGTCACCTAGTCCCACGGAAAACCGTGCCAAACCGTCTACGGGAAGCAGGCCTGCACGCACGCGTCGATTTCGTCGCCTTTAGTTTCTTCTATCCAGTCTTCAGCGCTTGGAATGTTACAGCTCTCGAGCTTCCTGGGTTGAAGAATGGAATAGTGTAGTGTAAATCTATGAATCTCGCTTTTGCCCTCTGCCAGATAGTGGTAGCATATACGAGTGGCGCCGATGTTGTCAACGCAACAACACAGTGAATAGCATCGAACAACGCAATGGCCGAGAAGCAATATCATGGTTTGGAGAGCTATATTCGTAGGGTTAGCGCTCCAATTTAGTGTTTATTACAGGAATTCTGACGGATTGTCGATACACGGACAAACTTGTGTTTTCACAAGTTCAGTTACGACGGCGCATTTATTAGGAACCGTAAAATTACTGCTTTTTGTTTGGGGGTTTAACGACCACCGTGAGCAACTCGATAGGCTATAAGCAACCTCCCATCCCTAATTTAGGGCCACTGATTCCAGGGAAGGAAGCGAACTAGTGCCTTAAGACAAACACAACATCCAATGCCTTTCGAAACCGAACCCATCTTGGACGAATGGTCCGAAGCTAGTGCTTAGACCACTGCTCCACCAGGGCGGCTTGGAAAAATGGCTTTGACAGATTTCAGCGAAATTCCATTAAGGAATGCAATATCTAGGTCGCATACAAATGAATAAAAGAAGGAAGAAAGGGAGAAAAATGGTGCTTGTTAAAAAGACATATTTCAGCTGTTTCCGATAATTTCCTAACAAAAACAAAAGCATGTAGAAGAAAAGTTTCCGTTCTTCCTCTGGATTTTCATCAAATGTTATATTTTAGTCCAAAAAAGGCTTGTTTATGTAATTTGTTGTACGTAGAGATGAGAAACTACTACCTAGGGATATTATTACTTTTCGTTGAGATAATGGCAACACACCTTCCACAAGATTCTTTATGTTGTTACTTACAGTTGTGTGCGTGTGTGTTGCTTCTTTTCCGGAGATGGCGGTTAATGACCACCATGAGCAACAGTTAGGGCGATATGCAGACGCCCGTCCGTAATTTATGGTTACTGGTTCCAAGGAAGGTACAGAGCCACACCCATCACACAACACCTCTCCCATGCCTCATTCGGAACCCGAGCCCGGGTCCATCTCGGACGAAAGGTCAGAAGCCAGCGCCTCAATCAAGCGGCCTTGCAGCTATGGGACGTGGAACATTTGCTATGTGTACATTAAGATCTTTCGAATTTTCTGAAATCGTTGTCATAGGTTTTCTTCAAACAATTTATATACCATCGTTGTCCATGACAATGGATCTTCATAACTCTTTTTTCATGGCAGAGGTGCCTGAGAGCTTTAAAATTTATGACTCCAAGAAATGTTTTCGGCCGTTATAACAAACATTCTTTCAAGAAAAATATTAGTATCTCTCTATTAATCCTTGAAAAATACTAGGTGACATTGAAACTATTAAATTCCGTGATTCGAGACCCTTTTCCTCCAAAATATTTTTATGTTCCAGCACCCGATTTTATGTTTTGATTAATAATGTAAGTTACGTGTGCTTCATTATGAGTACTTGAAATGAAGCAAGATCACGTGAAGTTCTTCCATTTTTATTGTACTTTCTGAAAGTCAAATTGATCAACAACTCATTAAAATTATAAAAAAAAAAACGAACACTACACAAACAAAGCACCATTGTCGCTAAAATAGGGCATGAAAATCGAAGCAGTGAAAATTCTGGTCGCGAAAGGAACGACAATGTAACTTAAACAAAAGTCTGCTCTTTGTCCAACAACGGTGAAGCTTTTGGTATTATGAAAAACCCATGCACGAAATTTGAGTAACACTTCACGATGTTAATAAAGCTGATGTCCAGTGTCTCTGGTACGTTCCGTGTGTCAGATGACATGCTTATGGTTATGCATCATAATTATAATTATAATGCTGTTTCTTTGGTGATTTTTACATTAGTTACATTGTAAAAGTGGGATGTTTAGAAACAAATATATAAGTAGTAAAATGTGTTTTGAATTCGATATCATCTGTGTTTACGCCTTCTAGCGGCAAAATTGCACATCGAAAAAAAAAAAACGAAATAAAGGATCATCATTCGTACATTTCAATCTTCCTAATGCAAAAATAATTTTTCTGGTCGGACTGATAGTTGCAAAGATATGGTGTCCACAGACGGACGTACGGACAAACCGATAACACAAATACGATCTTTTTTTACAAAAGACGTTCTAAGCAAGTTAGTAAATTCATGCAATGCATTGTTTATCATACGCTTTCCAACATACCAGATTTTTTTTTATTGAGAGTTCAGCGGCCACCGTGAGCAACTTTGTGGGCTATAGGCAGTCGTCCGTCCCTAATTTAGGGCCACTGACTCCAGGGAAGGAGAGTGCTAGTGCCCTAAGACAAACACAACATCCATGCGTCATCAGGACTCGAACCCTGGCGCATCTCGTACGAATGATCAGAAGCCGTCGCGTAGACCACTGCGCCACTGGGGCGGCACCAGAAATCATTACTCTAGTTATTACTTAAGTTATGAGGATAATGGCTGTGGAATAAATATCGCTCCTGTGTCCTGATCTTTGACCCCATTTCGATGATATTCAACAGAAGAGGTTCAGTATACCTCCGGAACAACATGATAAAGTTTCGTTGCAATCGAAACATTTTTACGTACGTTATGACGTACAAGGGCGATGGAATGGATCCCGCTCCTATGTCCTGACCTTTGACCCCATTTCGCCCATTTTCAATAGGGTTCGTCCCAAGGTTGTCCCCTACCACATAATAAAATTTCATCGAAATCGAACCATTTTTACGCGAGTTATCGTGCGTACGGACAAGCAGACAGACAGACGGACAAAGCTAGAACATATACGCTTCTTCAGCCTACGGTTGGGAAGCGTAAAAAATCGGATTTCGTGGTTCTGCTTCAATTTTCTATTATGAAACAACGTTTCAGAGAAACGCGAATACTCAGTTCCTCGAGAAAGTGTACAGATCGGAAACAAGAATATTCAAAACAAATTTCAGCTTGCACAGACTCAGGTTTTCCATTATTAGAAAAATACATACTGTTTATTCTAATATTAATTCAAGTCATTAGCACGAATAAATGAAGTTGTTATAAAAGAAAAGGCAAGAGTAAATGAACTCCGTCCCTGGATGGCCCAAGTTACCATACAAATCACTTTCAGGGCCTTTGCGCGTCTGTACTCTGCATTCCATTTGTCTGAGGTTCGGACAAGGCGCCGACTTTCCAGCATTATCACTGTTCTTGCAGGGAAAGAAACATTCCAGGTGTGTTTCCTAGGTGTAGATATATGGATGCCCCCTCTAACTTTATTTGCAAATATCTTCGCTATTAATCATCCGATTTGGATGATATTTAAAATTTAGGGGTTTTTCCATGTGCTAAGTAGAATGCGCATAAAATAACATAGCCCTTATATGGAAACATTTGGAGATAGTGAGCTAATTAACATACTAATTAGCATTTTTCTTCATATTACGTGATAGTTTCCTTCGAGTGCTTTCCAATGGTACCTTACTTGTCTTTCTGCGGCAAATGGTTCCAAAGTTAAGGGGTGGGTCGTTTTTTTTGTTTTTTTGTTTTGTTTTACACACGAATTATTAGCATAACTACTGTGATACTAGGCTGAATTATGAGTGAAACAACCATTCAGAAGTCGTCGTTTTAATTATAAACTTATTTTCGCGGTTTTAAAGAGCTACATGATTAATTCAAATAACCTTTGTTAGAATTTACAGTCTTCTCCGTTTAGTTTTGCCAACTGTTACTGTATTACTTCCCTTAGCTTTGAAACGACTCTCATAATTCAGGCACGCAGATTTGCAGTAGCGCATTATGATTCCTCTTAAATGCGCGCAAAGACGAGATTTCTGTCTTTATAAATATTGCACCAATTCTACATTCACAAAGACAGTGTAATACAAATATTTAGGAATTAACAGTAGTCTGATTCCTACGAAAGTAAATAAACAATTGCTGATGGCTGCTTCACATCAGACATATCTGAATAAAAGGTGACACATGTAGACATAATGTTTTTTATGTCGAATTTGCAGTTCTTTTTTTACGCTTTCCAACCGTAGGTTGAAGAAGCGTATATGCTCCAGCTTTGTCCGTCCGTCCGTCCGTCCGCACGGTAACTCACGTGAAAATGGTTCGATTTAGACGAAATTTTAGTATGTGGTAGGGGACCACCTGGGGACGAACCCTATTGAAAATGGGCGAAACAGGGTCAAAGGTCAGGACATAGGAGCGGGATCCATTCCATTTCTCTTATGCGTCATAATTTGCGTAAAAATGGTTCGATTTCGATGGAATTTTAGTATGTGGTAAGGAACCACTTGGGAACGAACCCTGTTGAAAATGTGCGGAATGGGGTCAAAGGTCAGGACATGAAAGCGGGATCCATTTCATTGCCTTTATGCGTCATAACATGCGGAAATATGGTTCGATTTCGATGAAATTTTGTTATGTGGTAAGGAACCACCTGGGAACGAAACCTATTGAAAATGGGCGGAATGGGGTCAAAGGTCAGGACATAAAATCGGGATCCATGTTATTGCCTTTATGCGTCATAACATGCGTAAATATTGTTCGATTTCGATGAAATTTTAGTATGTGGTAGGGACCCACTGGGGACGAACCCTATTGAAAATGGGCGAAATGGGGTCAAAGGTCAGGCAGGACATAAGAGCGGGATTTGTTCCATTGCCCTTATGCGTCATAACATGCGTAAATATTGTTCGATTTCGATGAAATTTTAGTATGTGGTAGGGGGCCAGTGGGGACAAACCCTATTGAAAATGGGAGAAATGGGGTCAACGGTCAGGACACTGGAGTGGGAACCATTCCATTGCCCTTGTGCATCATAACTTACCAAAAAATGTTTCGATTGCGACAAAACGTTATCATGTTGTTCCTGAGGTATAGTGAACCGGTTCTGTTGAATGTCAACGAAATGGGGCCAAAGGTCATTGCACAAAAGCAAGATTTATTCCACAGCCATTAATCTCATAACTTGCGTAAAACTGCTTCTATTGCAACAAAACTTTAGTATGTTATTCTTGAGGTATACTGAACAGGTTCTGTTGAATATCATCGAAATGATGTCAAAGGTCAAGGCACAGGAGCGAGATTTATTCCACAGCCGTTATCCTCATAACTTGAGTAATGATTTCTGGTATGTTGGAAAGCGTATCATAATCAATGCATTGCATGATTTTACTAACTTGTTTAAAGTTTTAGTTTCGTAATCATGCCTGGTAACCTGTTGATTGTTTTTGTTCGGAGGTTTAACGAACACCATGATCAACTCGATGGGTAATCAGCAGTCGCCCGTCTCTAATTTAGGGCCACTGCTTCCAGGGAAGAGACAGAGCCAGTGCCATAAGACAAACACAACATCCATTCCTGACGGCGATTCGAACCCCGATCTATCTTGGACGAATGGGCAGAAACCAGAGCTTAGACCACTGCGCCACTCTGATGGCCTGCCGATTTCTAATGGAATCAAACGGAAAATCTTCAGGAAACTTAACCTCTCCAGAGGTTAATTGTGTCTGAGGGGTAAACTTGTTTATCCAAAGCTGATACTGAACTTTAGTTTCTTGTACGTGTGAGTTCTGTTAATTAGTGCTTGTTTCGATATTCAGGAAAAAGGATTTTACACTGAGCTATAACTTCTTTGAGTGATGTAAATGTCCATCATCTGTTGGTGGAAACAAAGGAAAACCAAATTGATCAGAGTGTTATGAAATACGGGCACTACCTTGTACGCTCAGTTTTCCATAAAAAAATCCTGTTCACAGATAACGTGTGCTGCTTTGAAAACCGATAAAAACTTACTTGTTTCAAATATATGTAAGACCAGGATGGTGGCTGATTGGTCACAGGCTCGAACTTCTGGCCAATCGTTCGAGTTGAGTCAGGATTCGAATCCAGAATGAGGCATGGGTTGTTATTCCTCATAGGGTTCGTTAAACATCGAAACAATAATACCAACTACACAGTCGAGCCCCATTATTGTGGCCAGCTCCCACTTTTGACATCAGCCAATGAAAGAAGGCACGTGTCGTGAGCTGGCTTGGGGGGTATACAGAAGGTGTGCTGTAGGCATTCTGAGAACATATCACTCGTTCCTGTTATGGATAAAAGGAACCATTTATCACATTTGCAAAAAGGGATGATTATCGGCTTTCGGGCCAAGGGTGGCAGTATTTCTGAAACAGCGTAGTTTGTGAACTGTTCGAGTGCTGCTGTGGTTAAAGTGTATTGTGATTGGAGAAATGGCACGATTGCGAATAAGCGACGTGCAAACTGCGGAGCACCACGTGCCACTTATGTGTAAGCTCAACGTCGGCTGCGAAGGTGCGTGAGAGCCGACCGACACGCTACACTGGCCGAATGAACCGGGGGCTACCGGAAGTGGGTTTGAAACTACAGGTCAACGAACCCTGCTGCGGATGGAGCTCCGATGCAGACGGATGGTTACTGCACGTATTCTAACGAAGATGCATCGGCAGAAAATGCTTACATTTGCACGGCAGTATCGGAATCGGACCTCCGCTGATGGGCAAAGGATTGCCTTCACCGATGAGTCACGTTTTCAGCTTCATCGAACAGATGGACGTTGGCGTATAAGGCGAGAAACATCGGAGAACAAACACTCTTCAACCATTGCTGGAAGAACACAAGCTGGTGGGGGCAGCGTTAGGGTCTGGGGAATATTTTCGTGGCATTCTCTGGGCCCATTCATACCTGTGGAAGGCGCTATGGACTGAATTCGTTGTGAATCCATCCTTGCAGACGACATACACCCATATATACGGATTGTCTTTCCGAAGGCAGATGGGATCTTCCAGCACGACAATCCGACGTGTCACACAGCTACAAACGTCCGAGAGTGATTGGAAGATAACTATGAAGACCTCAAAGTACTTCCCTGGCCTCCTAATTCCCCAGACGTAAATCCAATTGAGCATCTATGTGACCACCTCGATCTTGTTGTTCGCTCTACGGATCCTCCACCTCGCACCCTCCAGGAGCTGTCAGATGCACTGCAGTCAGCCTGTCTCAACATACCAGTGAACACCGTCCAGCACCTTATTGAGTGACTCCCGGCCCGTTTAGCTGCTGTCCGTGCTGCACACGGCGGTTACTCTGGATATTAGCCAGTGGTCACGATAACGTGACTCGAACGTGTATAAACAGCTGAAAGAAAATGTAACCATGTACTCAAAGAAAATGTAACCATGTACTCAAAGAAAATGTAACCATGTACGGAAAGCTGCAGGACGTGAGGCAACAGCCGACAACTCTTGAGGGTGATGCTCGTGGTGACACCGGTTAAAGATATGTAGACTTGTCACTCATGCCCACCTGTGGGTAGGGGATCACAAAGAATGAATGAGTGCCGGTTTTATATTGAGCGAACTCGTCTGTTCTGTACATCAAGAAGCTTTACTACCTCAAATTTTCGCCGCCCGGTGGGACAGTGCACTAAGCATTGAATTCTGATCGTTCGACCGAGTGGGACGGATTTCAAGTTCCAGGGGTGGCATGGGTGATATATTTGTCTTACAGCACTTACTGCCTCCCTTGCCTAGAACCAGCGGCCTTGAATTGGAGACGGACGACTGCTTGTAGCCCTTAGAGTTACTCACGATGGTCGTTAAACTCCCAAAATATATATATATATATATGTATGTGATGATATATATATATCATCTAAAGTGGCTCAGAGCTGCCCGGTGGCGCAGTGGTCTAAGCGATGGCTTCTGATGATTCGTCCGAGATGAGTCCGGGTTAGAATCCCGGTGAAGCATGGATGTTGTGATTGTCTTACGGCGCTGGCTCTGTCCCTTCACTGGAACCAGTGTTCGTAAATTAGGGACGGGCGACTGCTTATAGCCCACTGAGTTGCTCACGGTGGGCGTTTACGCCCCTCCCCCCAAACAAAAACAAATTGGCTCAGAAGAAAGTATTTACCTAGAGAGATAATTCTATAAGGAGGATTTAGCAATAGGAGAAAAATGGGTGTGCTAAGACAAACCGAAGTCTTGCTAATCCGTGCAGTTAACGATATGCTGGAAATAACCTCAACTGATGTCTAGATAGCAGATGCGTCATATTTATAAAGTATGCTGTAAGGCTCTCTCTGCACTTTCATTCAGTTTTGCGGCGAATGTGTGTTTTCAATATGTCGATACGCGAGGATTCCGATGCCCTTTGTTCTTTATCACCCATACCGGTAAAATCTGGTAACAAAATATTGAAAATTTGCTCATCAATAAGGCTTTGCTGAAGCCATCCATCATGCCATTTTCAACAGAGAAAGGTAAAATTCCTCCCAAACTTGAGTAAGATGTATTAGAAGTAGACCCATTTTGTTGGAAATAACGCTTTTACACTAAATGTCGCTCTGGTTCAAGAGTTCATGAACATTTCCAATAAAACCTGTTGCTTTCATGTGGCTTATCATGAATACATATACAGGCTTCATTAGAGACTAAAAAACATTTTTTCCGTAGTGCGATTCCTTAACGATTCTCACCAAATGACAGTTTTACTTTTAATGCAGCCTTTCATCGTGAAGAGCATGCTTATCGTCCATAACTCACGTAACTATTTTGAGAGATTTTGAGAGTTGATGCACTCGCTAAGAGGAAATGATACCTCGTCTGTAGATCAGGTTAGAGTAGTTTTCTCAGAATTTATTGGTTAAGTCGGTTACAACCACAACATCCTTTATCTTGTCACCAGAATGTAATTCTTGTAGCTTCGTTGCGTCAGTTCCAAAGTTTCTTGATGTTTGATGTTTTGGGAATTCTTCGGCATGATGTACAAGACGTGCACGTTTCTTGGAAAAGATGACGTAATAACTTTAGAAGTGAGCAAATCATGATTTCAACTTTTGTTCTGAAGCCTTTTTCTCACGTTATCAACTGCTATCTGAGACATTTTACAGTATGTACGAAGTGTAGCCAGTAGATCCCAGGCACTCTGCAATTAATTTAAACATTTAGGTTTTCAATGGTGCATTAATTATCCAAAATCTAATTTTAACTCTTCCGTGTATTCTTAAAAGGTCCTTAACTTTCTCCAAATGTGCGCACATCATATTTGCAGAAGCTTGAAACAGTTCATTCAAACAAGAAAAATATGTTTATGTGACATAACTTCATGTGCGTCGTAGCCAATTTTCGAGTCATTGTGTATTCCATTTGAAAAGGTAGCAGGAAAATGCTATTATCGCAACAAGAGGATCTGGTAAGGAGGGAAGCAATAAGTATCAGCATGACTATTATTGAAAATATTTTCTTCTCAGTCCCAAAGAATTCCAGTCCCACATTTAAAATTCCACGTAATGCGAGTACCCTTTCGGACCACATCCGTATGGACGGCCAGAGAAATGGACATCATGCGATGGTGTTTGTGGCGTACATAATCATAGGTAGTAATCTACATGCAATAGATGAACAGAGAATACATACATATAGAGACTTCATTTTTTCGAAATCAAGAAAGGAAAGAAATAAAAAAAGATAAGGAAAAGCGGCATCTTTACTTTGTAAGACAACAGGCACCTTCCTTTCTCTCTCCCTCCTTCTCTAGGAGTGAATAGATTGAGCTCCGGGTGTCAGAAGGAGAGAAATAGAAAGTGGGATTGCTCTGTACTCTAGAGGAACACCAGAAATCTACCAAAGATTGGACTTCACTGTTTGAAGAAGTCCTTGAGGTCTGGGCGACACGTTCCGAGAGTGTTTGCTCAAGCACCGGTGTGGGTAGAAAGACAAAGATGAAGAAAATGGGAAGTCATTTACTAGGAAGGCTCCCCCCCTCCACGGCTTTTGTTCCCTCCCTCCCTCTAGCGGAGCACAATGGCGTGAAGGGGATGCGAAATTGAGGGCTTATGCTACGATATTCGCGCGAACGAAAGTGTCACTCAGAAGAGATCTTGATTTCCCTGGATATGTGTGTCAAAGTTTGGCTCCCTTCCAGTCACTGACTGATATTAGAATAATTCTCCTTATCCGCATTGACGGGGTAAAGAAAAAGCAACGGTAACGATATTCATTTCCACAGGTGAAGAAGCGTTTTATGTCTCTGTATTTTAGAAATAAAGATCTAAAAATATTTAGGAGACAGGGACAGAACATTGAAATACTAATATGATGATTCATTTGGTTACACTACATTCTTCAGACCTTTTAGATCTCTTTGGTTTATTCTTTCTGTTTACAAATTCGACTCTTAGTAATGATAAAATTTTCTTCCTTGTTAGAAAAATAAGAACAAGTGTGGTGCAAAAGACGAGACCTAAGTTCTTAGAAAAAGAACGTCTTTTGAGAAAACAAAACAGAATATTGATATAGCATTGATATCATGACACACTATGCCTTTTAATATGAAGTACACCAAATTAAAACGCAGTCGCAAAGATGAGTAATCTGGCGCCGTTGAGACTATTTCTGACTACAAAATGATAAAAATTCGAAATCACAGCTGTACAGACGTACGGTGTACACACAACATATTGTTTCGCTCACGAAACAGAAGTTATCGCCCCAAAATAAAGCTCGTACGTATATACAGTACACTGTAGGTCTGAAGAGAAGATCCATGAATTTTACTGTGTAGCTCTGACGAGAGAGAACAGTGAAAGTATAGAGGGGTATGTTGTGTCTGGGTACGAGATAATGCAGTAAACTCTTTTTTATTGTGGTTGGTTGTTTGGTTGGTACCTATTCCAAGGCCCTTGATCCATTTCGTGAAGATTGTTTGCTTTCAGTTCATTGGTGATGGCTGAAGGAAAGTTGTAGAAGTTCTATAAAAATAGTATTTTCTGGTAATTTCTGTAATGAAGCTATTTTCAAAACTTTTCTTTACTTCAACGGATGACCTACCCAGAGATATTTCTAAATTTGGCTTGAAAAAGCTTTAAAACGAGTTATTTTTACCCTGTAGATTAATGTTTAGATTGAAATAGTTCTCTTCCAACAGTGAATAGTGCACTCGGCCTTTTTACGGTATCCAAATTACGAAGGATAGTACAAGACATATGTGCAATGAGCATAGTAATAAAAACCTAGTAGCAACACAAAAATTACCAGTACATAATATTTCGAATAAATTTCCATCTTTCTCAAAATATTTTATCCATCATTTCACAAGTTTTAGTTCTATCTTCAGAAAGAAAAAAATATTTCGTCGCCGCCCCAAGCCACATGCACTGTACGCACAAACGCTTTCAACTACAGAGCCGCAAACCAAACCACTTCCTGTAATTAATCGAAAGCGACCGGCACAATACGACCGGAGCAGTTGACAAGAACTGAAGACATCTAACCACATCGTGGCATTGCATTTGGGAAAGCTTGCATACGTGAATTTCCTTGGTGTTTAGGTTTTTCTCGATTTGAATTAGAAAATGTGTGCGACCGCATATTTGTTTGAGATTTACTACTCAAACGGAACGAAAAGGTGACAATCGATGAAAAGTGAATCGTATACACTAATGTGGATTGGAAAACATCGTGTCGTGGAGCAAGCGAGATGGGGCCGCCATTAACGACTCCGATGGCTGTCCTGCACACAAAGAAACTCTGCGTGATGGGAACGGAAGGATTCTTGTATTACGGACTGCTGCCGAGCATCAAACGACGAATTCTTATAAGTAGTGTCCCCAACTGGACCAGCAGAAGAACGCACTTGACGATAAACGTACAGAAATGATCAAGAGGAAGGGCGATTTCTACCACCAGGACAACGCCAGATATTATGTTTCATTTGTCACTTAGAAAAAATTGTCGGAGCTTGGCAGGGAACGCCTGCCTCACTAGGCTTATTCACTTGATCTTGGGCTTCCACACTTTTATTTATTCTGATCTCTGTAGAACTCGCTCAACTGAAGGATTTTCGTTTATTAGGAGACTTCCAAATATCATCTTGATCAGTTTGTTTCCCGAAAGCCTGCAAAGTTCTGGGCAAATGGAATACTCAAACTATCCGATAGATGAAGAGAGGTACTGGGAAAAAATGTTGCCAAAATTACTAAATATTGCGTTGGAAAGAAAGTTATGTCCGATGACGAGGCACCCGAAGTCGAAGCCCCGGCCACGGCGCACATTGGCCGTTGAGATTAGCAACCCAACGACATGATATCAGCTGGTAGATGGACTAAGTCCGTGGCAGTTAGCCGCCATAAGGCGAAGAACGTAGGCGCCAGCCAACATGGAAGTGGACAAGGAGGCCATCCGCCATTGTATGGTGTATGATTTCATCGCGGTAGCACCCCCGCAAGTGCTGTAAGGAACATTACCAGTGTGTACCTTAATGCCATATCACATCATCAGTGCTGTCGTTGGTTCGAACGGTTTCGAGAGGGAAATTTTGGCTTGTCAGACCGTCCCAAAGTTGGTAGACCCGCAACAGTGGACATGCTAAAGACCCTAGAGGAGACCGACCTACGTGTGACCACGCGAGAGTTGGTCGAACAGCTAGGGACTACCCACACGAATATTATCACGCACCTGCGTCAAATTGAGAAGGTGCAGACGAGGGAAGCTTTGGAACCCCATCAACTCACAGTTGAGCAAAAAGCAAGTCGCATGAATGCATGGGTTTCCCTGATAGCACGTGACCAAGTTGAACCGTTCATGGACAGCATTGTGACAGGTGAGGAGAAATGAGTGCAGTATGACAATGGCAGCACCCAGAAATAGTGGCTGGACCCAAAACAGATATCCACGCCGACCCCCAAAACCGGCTTTCACTTACTAAGGTCCTGCTGTTTGGTAGAATCTGCGGGGTGTCGTGTTTTTGAGCTGCTGCAGGACAACACCGCTACCACCGCCGATGTGTACTGCCGTCAGCTCGACGATCTGAACGCATCGCTCACGTCGAAACTACCAGCACTGCTGAATCATACGGGCGTCCCCGTGCAGCAGGACGGAGTGAGTCCTCACACAGCACGGGTGACCTGTCACAAGATCAAGAACCTGGGCTGGGAGCTGCTGCCGCACCAAGCCTATTTCTCGGAATACCACCTTTTCCGGTCGTTGCAGTATTTCCTGGACAGACAGCAGTTCACCAACCGGGACGATGTCGAACGCACTCTTACTCACTTCGTCCAACCCGCCACAATTCTACAAGGACGGTATCCAATAGCTACCCAGACGTTGGTAGGAGGTAGTGGCAAACGATGGCCACTATTTTGTCGACTGATTTGTACTTGTATATACGGTAAATAACACTTTGATGTAGCCTTGTATTTGAAGACGTTCATTTTTTTCTGACCCGATAAAGTGACAATGGTATGCAAAAGTTTTGTCTTTCACTTTTGTTTACAAATGAGAAAAGACGTTTTACACAAATTAATAGTTCCCCGACCGTAACTCAGGGTCACTAACAGCAAAGAAGGGAAAGAGTTAGTACTGTGAGAAAGAACACAATATCCATGTCTTCCGCCGAATATGATCTCTGATCCAGGAGTTCTAGGTGGGTAAAACCCTTAAGACTATTCCACCAGTGGGTGACTTCCTTCTGAACATCACCAAACTCATTTGGGGGCTTTCTACATGTATTTAGGACACAAAACGTGAAGCACAGCGTACGTCCAAACAGTTCCAGGACTGAACGCATAACAGACGTAACAGTAGTGAGATAAAAATATCACGTGTATGACAGAAGACGTGGCAAATCAGAGAACAGCTAGGAACCGATTTATACCGGTACGGACAGGTGGCGGACGGGCATTAAAGGAGTCATAGCAAGCGTTCTCCTCCCATTTCATTGTAACCATGGAAGAGCAGAGAGTAAACATCTGTTTTTGTTGGAAACTTGGTAAATCAGCTACTGAAACTTATAGAATGTTAATAGAAGCGTATGGAGGCACAGCATTATCCCAAAGAAGAGTTTTTGAATTGTATGCACGGTTTTGTGACGAGCGGGAATCCTTTAATGATGATCCGAGATACAGGCGTCCCTCCAGTATGCAAACAGTGAAAGAAATCGAAGAGGTGCGGAATCAGTTAAAGAAAGATCGCCGAATTATAGGGAGACCTTTAGCTGAGTTGGTGGGCATCAGTAAGTCTACCCATCAAGGGATTCTACGCGAGGATATTGGAAAAAGAAAACTTAATTCCAGATTGGTACCCCGCATTCTGAATGATGACCAAAAGGAGGTGTGTTCATCGATCTCTTCCAAAAAACTGGGCACTGTAGCTAGGAATTCAGACTGTTGCTCCAGAATTATTGCAGATGAATCATGGTGCCTGCAGTATGATCCACAAACCAAGCGTGGATCATACCAAGTTCCCAACAAAAACGGATGTTTACTCTCTGATCTTCCACGGCTAAAATGAAAGGGGACGAGAACGCTTGCTATGATTCCCTTAATGCCCGTCTGCCGTCTGTCGGTACCGGTATATACTGGCTTCCAGCTGCTCGCTGATTGGCCAAGGACAGCTGTCTTCTGGCATACACGTGATATTTTTATCCTACTACTGTTATGTACGTTATGCGACCAATCTTAGAACTTTTCGGACGTAGGTTGTGGTTTGGGAAAAAAACCCAACGAAATGATGCATGAAAGCTGCTGCATACGCATTAAAACAACAAGATAATGAAAACAAAGTGTCTCCAAAAGAGACTGCGGGTGTCGCAGCTGAACTCAATACTACGGAAGCAAAATAACGGTACTACTGTATTTGCCTCTTGTGTCGAACAAAAGCTTTGTGCTTTTCCAAACTAAAATTTTCGTAACGAAAGTCTTATATAAAAGGGCAAGACATGTTCAGCTTTTTATTTACTGTTCTTAAGAAATTTCGACAGATTTTCAAGTAAATTGTTTCTAGATATCCTAGGACAATACTAATTGAAAGTATTTCGGGACTCATTGAACTATTTTACGATACGCAATATCAGGACAAATTTATATAAAAGACATTTGAATTCATGAAAGTGGAAAAAAAATGTTCTAGACCACTTAGCCTGTAATAAGCTGAATATTCGGGCAAAAAGAATCAACATTTGGGCCTTTTTGTATTCCTGTTTCATTGTTTCATAAATTATTAATTTAACAACATACAGGATTACTGAACGCTGCGCTTTATCAGTTGTAGCACATGTATTTATATAAAAAATGCATATGTGGGCTTGCATATGCATATGTCCATCTGTCAGTCCACGAATTCGCTACCACCGCCTTCATTAGTCGAAACAGGAAAAAACGTCTTTTTTTCGGATAGCTATAACTGCTGGAATGATGATCCAGGCATTTACTAAAGGTGTAAATTGCTTTTAATTTTATTTAGAAAGATACCTACGCTTCTAGATATGTTTTTTTTTCAAATAAAAGTCTTTCGCATAGCATAACTGTGATAAATGTTAGGATTATCCATATATGTATATTTTCAATTGTCCTGATGCACGAATGCTTCTCTTAATGTCTTAATGTATCACTCTGCTTGATACAGTAACAGAAATAAATAAATAAAAAATATGAAGGAAACTTTTATTCTTGATAACGGTTGATCATGAATAGTTTCTGAAATTTTGAACAAAATGTGTTCTCTTTGCATCATAAAATTCAGTACAATACATCTTTCAAGCTTAATCAGCATGTGTCTAAGGATTAACTGAATTCAGATGTGATGGAATGTGAATTTGTGACATTTTCTAGATGTCGTACCCCGATCGATGCCAATAAACATCATTTAAAAATTTTCAGTGATAATTTGTTTTTATCACAGTTTCAGTGCACTGATTTTTAGCTCGAATTTTTAAATTTTCGTGCTTCACACATGCTCCCTAAGTACTCCTAAACAGATATTGTACTGTCTAAGTTAAGACCAAATGCTTCATTATCTACCTACCTCACCTCTCTGATATATCATATACAACCTCGTATTTTGGATCTAAGTTTTTCATTAAAAAGATAAACTTTCCAGATTTACTAACACTACTGAATGGGCTGCATTCCAGAGACAGTCTCATTAACAAACGGAATCTTTTTGTCGAAAATGAATTCTTGATTAAAATCACACCAAGAATATACGTTGTTGCATTATTACTACGTACGTTAGGTGTTCAAAAAGGCTTTTCCAATTTTATTTTTATTTGGCTGCTTTGAACACTTAAAACTATGCAAATAAAAATTACTCCTTCACCTACACAGTCGAGTCACATTATTGCGACCACCTCCTACTTTTGATGTCAACAGCGCGTAGCCAATGAAAGAAGGCACGTCTCATCAGCTGGCTTGGAGGGTATATAAGGTCTCCTGTAAGCATTCTGAAAGCTTATCTCTCGTTGCTGTCATGGATTAAAGGAGCAATTTATCAGATTTGCAAAAAGGGATGATTATCGGCTTTCGGGCCAAAGGTGGCAGTATTTCTGGAGCAGCGAAATTTGTGAACTGTTCATGTGCTGCTGTGGTTAAAGTGTATCGTGATGACAGAAATGGCACCACTGCAAATTAGCGATGTGGAAACTGCGGAGCAGCACGTGTCATTAATGTGAGAGGTGATCGTCGCTTTCGACGGTGCGTGAGGGCCGATCGACACGCTACAGTGAAGCAACTCACTGGCCGAACGAACCAGGGGGCTGCCGGCAGTGTGTCTAAAACGACAGTTCAGCGAACTCTGCTGCGTATGGGGCTCCGATACAGACGGATAGTTACTGCACCTATGCTAACGAAGGTGCATCGGCAGAAAATGCTTACATTTGTACAGCAGTATCGGAATTGGACCTTCGCTTATTGGCAAAGGGATGCCTTCTCCGATGAATCACGCTTTCTGCTTCATTGAACGGATGGACGTTGGCGTATAAGGCGATAAACATCAGAGAACAAACACTCTTCAACCATTTCTGGAAGAACACAAGCTAGTGGGGGCAGCGTTAGGTCTGGGGAATGTTTTCGTGGCATTCTCTGGGTACACTCATACCTGTGGAAGGCACTATGGACCGAATTAGTTACGAATCCATCCTTGCACATCACGTACACCCATGTATGCTGATTTTCTTCTCTGAGGCAGATGGGTCCAGAATGACAATGCGACGTGTCACAAAGCTAGTATTGTCCGAGAGTGGTTGGAAGAGCACGATGAAGACTTCAAAGTACTTCCTGGGCCTCCTAATTCCCCAGACGTAATCCCAATTGAGCATCTGTGGGACCACCTCGAGCGTGTTGTTCGCTCTATGGATCCTCCACCACGCACTCTCCATCAGCTCTCAGATGCACTGTAGTCAACATGGCTCCACGTGCCTGTGAAGACCTTCCAGCACCTTATTGAGTCACTCCCGGCCCGTCTTGTCACTGTCCGCGCTGCACCCGGCGGTTATTCTGGATATTGGCTGATGGTCACAATAATGTGACTCGATCGTGTAAATCATACTATAACATGCAAACTTAAAATGATACATATATGTATCATTGTCACATAAGTTTCATTAATGTATCAGCGTTGAAATGTTAACAGTTGTCCATGAAGCCTTTGGGGAATGTAGATCTTAATCTATCGTCGTCGTCTGTGCAGTTCTATCTAGCAAGTTCCGTCTTCAGTTGACCAAACAGAAGAAATCCACTGGGTACTGTTTAGTAACAGCTAATCGAATGACGATGAAAGACTTCCTACTACTGGCGATAGAGATGCTACACCGTATTTTCTGTGTCTTCCCTCTTGGCTGTAGCGATGAATTTAAAACTCATGTCCTTGATCTATACAGTCCGAAAGTGCATTCACTCCATGCATACAGCACTACAGGTCTTTCAGAGTAAAAGCAGGACGCTCTCTTAGAGGCCGAGTGGTCAGAGGAGCCGGCTCGTCCTTTCCTGAAAAAATAGCCCTACATTTACCATTTAACGGCCGATCTACCTGAGCCGAATGGTGCCTGAAAATGTTTTGAGTTCCCCACAGCAATGTTGACATAGTGGCCGGTTTTACGAAAGCTATAGCAAATCAATTGTTTTTTCCCCTCTCTTATCAGCAGTATCCACCATAAACATTTCACGAGTCAGAAGTTTTCACTTCTAGTTCTTTATTCTTTACTCCATGACCAAAACATGATATTTAAATGAAAGTTTCCCTGACGTGGGCATTATGTCACTGTGTAGAAACAAATGCTTCAAACATCTTCTGTCTTGGGTTCTTCGCAATTGTTATAGTACTTTAATAGGTAACCAATTAGAAAGGATTAGTACCAATCACCACCTAAATAACCCAAAGGATTAGTACCAATCACCACCTAAATAACCCAAAGGATTAGTACCAATCACCACCTAAATAACCCAAAGGATTAGTACCAATCACCACCTAAATGACCCAAAGGATTAGTACCAATCACCACCTAAATGACCCAAAGGATTAGTACCAATCACCACCTAAATGACCCAAAGGATTAGTACCAATCACCACCTAAATGACCCAAAGGATTAGTACCAATCACGACTTAAATGACCCAAAGGATTAGTACCAATCACCACCTAAATGACCCAAAGGATTAGTACCAATCACCACCTAAATGACCCAAAGGATTAGTACCAATCACCACCTAAATGACCCAAAGGATTAGTACCAATCACTACCTAAATGACCCAAAGGATTAGTACCAATCACCACCTAAATGACCCAAAGGATTAGTACCAATCACCACCTAAATGACCCAAAGAATTAGTACCAACCCAGTGACATAATGACCCAAAGGATTAGACTAACAAAACTAACGGAATTGCAATGCTTTCTGTTGCATAAGTTCACTCCTTCCAGCTGTATTTGGCTTACTTTTTAGGCAGCGAATATATACGTTCGAGCTGGTAATTCGTTCCAGCCGATTAAAGGGTTAAGAATGAAGGACTCCTTATAGTCTTAGGTGTTCATGATGGTTGCTACTCTTCTTAAATGTAGCGTGAACATCCATTTAGTCAACAGCGAGGTTTTCTGACGCACATAGTGCTGTTATGTTTTCGTGATGAAGAAGGTGTGACGTATATTCTAAATTAACTTTCCTTTTTAGTTTCTTTCCCTATGTAAATCTTGAGTTTGTTTTCAGTTATACTTCACACTTAACGTGATATCTTTTCTCTCAAACGAATACTGTTGGCAACATAATTAAGGTTGAATGAACGTGACGTATGCCTGTTATTAGATAAGAACCAGGGATATAAACTAGAATAAAACATTTGCTTGGGGAGCGTTGTGGGGCGATTAATGTAGAGCGTTGTGGAACGTAGCGTTGTTGGTGTGTGGTGTGTTTAATGTGGAGTGTTGATACCGATTTGTTATGTGAAATGCTACATCTGTGCTGGAGAAATAAAGCATCTTTTCCGTAAGTTTAACTTTTGTTTTTTAAATGTTTCGTCTGGCCGTTAAGGTTTAATTTAGGAACTTTTTCATCGTATGGTGATGTTTTAAAATAACGTAGCAGTACGAAAAGACTTTTACGTTATAAAGGTTTGAAAGGCGTAAACATTCCCGTACGACAGATAAACACCTTGACATCACTACTGACAGGGTGGTTGGTATTTCAGCCTCTCAGTCGACACTGTTGTCTGAGTAGAAGAGATTCCCGACCGAAATGATTATTTCGCCTGCATGAACATCGGTCTGTCTATTTCCAAACTTCCTAAACCACAATAATTTATTGTCCGGTTTGAGCAGCATTTCTCCCTGTACACTGGGCTACCATGGTTAAAAATGTCATTTTGTATAACATTTTAAAAGCCATAAAAACTCCCCGGTACTTTCCTGTTTTCTTTGTGCGTGCGTGCGTGTGTGTGGACACAGTGGAAATATATTTTGTTCTAAGTAAGGTAACAAGAAGTATAACGCAACACTCTACTGAGTAAATTATTAAAAGCATAAAATATTCCTGTTTAATTTAGATTCCTCTATAGCATAAAAGATTCCTCTTTAATTTAGATTCCTCTATAGCATAAAATATTCCTCTTTAATTTAGATTCCTCTATAGCATAAAAGATTCCTCTGTAGCATAAAATATTCCTCTTCAATTAGATTGTTCTTTAGCATAAAAGATTCCTCTCTAAGTATTTTATTTGTATGAAAGTTCCAGAACGTACGTTCTGGAACGTTCATGCAAATACAATATTCCACATTATACACGACATTAAAGATTTTTGCATTTTTATTGTGCACAGTGCAGTTTACACATGAATTCGTTATGTCATCTGAATGCATTTCCCAATAGCAAGAGAGCTTAGTCAAAACATGTAGGTTTTCGAAAATGTTTGGGGCCTTTAGATAATTCAGAGGTTATCAACGAGTTGATCAAAGTAGCTTTTCACTTTCCTCGCGCTTTCGAATGCTGTTAAGATCATAACAAGTTTAACTGATTCAGGAAATACTTACAGTTGTCCTTCCCGCTTTTAACAGATGTTAAAATTTATGATGCTATCGCCGGATCAAAAATAAAAGAAATGGAAAGGAATGAAAAAATCCGGGCATTGCATCAGCACTGAATAAAACATTTCCTTGCAACGCACCTTTCACATATCGAAAATGGAAAGTCCCTGGCCAACATTATTAATTTAGTGCTCTTGCTGAGTGGAGATAAAAACGTCTTGTTTGTTATCAGAACATGACATCTTCGACTGATAAAGATGTCATGAACTGTGCTTATGGCGGCGATTTTATTCCGCACTTTCATAAGCTTGTCGAGTAGGCTACGTCTCAGCATAGTCAGCTTCGTATTCTAAAACTTGAATGACATTTATGAGATAAAGAAAAACAAAAACGGAAACATTTTTCAATGTGATCTCATGGAATTTATCGCGAGTTTCTTTATAAAATATTAAAATAGGATTTCGTACAAGTACTGAACTTTTCCTCGTGACATTTTTCGTAAGAACATTAAGTCATTTAAAGAAATGCATGAATGTTTCCTTACTGTTGATAAAATTCCTTATTACTTTTATTGCATTCCAGACAACAGAATAATTGAACAGAAACCTTTGTTGACAATGAGAACTACGTTTCAAGTAGCATAAGCCCGTCATTTCTTTTTCGACTGAGAATCTCTACCTATAACGAATTTAAAAGGAAAAATCTGTATCATAAATACGTGTTTTATCACTACTCGTGAACAAATTCCAGGAAAACAGTTCCATCACGGGGCGTTTCTTATTTTTTCCTGTGAAATATTTCAAAACAAAAGTCAGTATTACGGATTGTTTCTTTTTATCTTTGATCGCTTTTTAGTTCTTGGCGATCAGATCGTAAAGAAACCACATCGATAACGTTATGCAACACGAAATGTATGTGTATGTGCTATTCGTGAAGCTTACCACAGAGATAAATATTAATAATTCCAGTGTCTAATTATTTGTAGAGTGGTGATTCGTGGGCACGGCCGGGTATGTGGCTTATCGTTCCCACTGTTCTACGTGACTCTTTGCCTAATTCAGCAATGTTAGACTGACGTTTCATTGCCATTCAAGTGTTCCTAAGATAAGGTACTCCAACTTACTCATCACTGTTCATTTTGCTTTTAAAGCTGTCCAGCTACTTTTCCAGCGATACTATTCGCCCTAGTTCGATCCAGTGACAATTATCTCATATACATTATGATATATTATGGCATTCAATCGCAGTTCGTCTTTGTTGGACATTTTACCCAAAGATCAAACGAATTTTAGACCGAAGTCAGTTTAGCACTAAACATTATTTCGACTGATTTCATACAGCGTTTACCTCGAAGAAGATCGATGATTGACAGACTCTGGATATTTTGTCTTCAGCAATTAAAGTGACATTACATTCGGTTTCTACGCCAATGGAGTTAAAATATATTTAGTTTCGGTAGGAATTGCTTGCAGAAACTGTAGTGAAACAGAAGACCAGGATACTTAATTTCACTACTTTTCATTTGAGCTATACGTGCATTGGCTAATCAAAACACAAAGAAGCAACCCAGGCAAATGAGTAAATACCCCTCTATCAAACTCACGATAGAACTTGAAAATAATTTTTGTTTTACCTTACCTAGATTTTCAAATTACTCGTAACTCTTCTGACAATTCCCTGTCTTTTGCCGTTTATCGAAAACCCACTTCCATACCCACTCTAATTCCGTACAATTCTGCTCATACTTTTCAGCATAAAATTTCTGCTCTGCACTTCCTATTTAGAAGAGCATATTCACATTCTTCTAGCCATTTTGCCAGAGCTCAAGAACTAAAATGTATATCATTCCTTGCTAAAAACCATGGTTACCCGGACAACGTTGTTAAGGGGTGCACAATAAAGTACGGTTTTTTATGTCAACTGCTTTAATTAGTGAACAAGTGCCTAAAAAGTATGATGGATCTGTTGATTTTAATCCACATATTGTAAACCTTCTTACCAACATATGTTCCCGTCATAAAATACAATTTAGAATACGATCATGCAATCTATATACCATTATCCGCAACGATCGTGACAAAATTAACAAAGGGAAAAAATGGGGTGTGTATGTTATTCCTATGCTCGACACTATTACTGGTGAACTAAATAATCATTATGTGGGTTCAACCAAAAGAAATTTGGATTTGAGATTAAATGAACACAGATATGATTTAAAAATGAATCACCAAAGCACCTCTTTTGCAAGAACTGTAAGTGCTGGAAATTCCATCGCTAAGATCATAAACACACCTAACTCTGTTTATTCCTTGTTATTTACAGAAAGCCTCTATATTTCGGCTTATAATACACGTTGCTGGAATGACTATTACCCTTGTGTTTTGCCTGAACCCTGGAGCAATCTTGTTGGAAAGGGCAGCACAATAACTTTTGTTTCTGTTGAGTAATTTTCATTGGCTAATTATGCTTTTTTGACTGTCTTGTTATCTGGTATATCATGTGACACTGACATTACCTTTCCCATGATGCATCTGTTCCACGTACTTAAGACCAGCATGTAACCACATGATGGAAATCACATCTGATGAAGGTGTCACTGTGACACCGAAAGTGCTCATGTGTTTTTTAACATGTACATAGATTTCGTTTTTTTAGCTGAATAAATATCATCGTGCAACAAGACGGATTTATTTTAATGCGAGTAACAATTATCTTTTCATAGCGAAAATACGAGGGTTGTACCGAAAGAAATGCAAAAGTGGGCATAACTTTTTAATTCGCTGACAGAGGTCGTTCAAATTGCACATGTTGGTAGAGTAGCTCTTCCTCTATAGTAACTCTTCTTTTTCATTGCAGGTAATGGATTCCAAGCAGAAGCAACGTGCTGTCATTGAATTCTTGATGAAGGAAGGGTGCAGGCTGTTCTACATCCACAGAAGGCTGCAGAATGTTTACGGCGATGACACCATTGGCAAAAGCATTGTGCACAGATGGATGAAGAAGTTTAAAGAAGGGGAAACCAGCATTGAAGACAAACCACGGGGTGGAAGACAATCATCTGCGACCACTGACGCGAATCGTCAGCGAGTGGATGAATTGATTCGCGCGGAAAGACGAGTCACGATCCGTGAGCTTGTTGCACAACTGGACTGTGGTCACAATGCCATACAGAAGATGATGGAAGACTTAGGGTATCGGAAAGTGTGTACAAAGTGGGAACCTTGGCAATTGACACCCGATTTGAAGGAAAGGAAAGTGGAAGTCTGCTCCCATCTGCTGGAAGCGCTTGAAGCCAATGAAGGCACATTATTTTTCGATCTGGTGACAGGGGATGAAACGTAAGCGTATCTTTACGATCCGGAAACGAAAAATCAATCCATGGAATGGCTTCAAACGTCTTCACCAAAGCCTAAAACGTTCAAGAGACAACGATCAACACACCTGTCACCAGATCGAAAAATGGTGACTGTTTTTTGGGATGACAGGGGTGTCATTCTCCCTGATATTCTGAAACGTGGCCGTACCGTGAGCAGCGACCAATACAGTGAGACACTCAAGAAGCTTAGAGAAGCCATAAGGAGGAAGATACCGAACAAGAATAGGATCCACTATCATCATGACAATGCAAGACCACGCACATCTTTGGCGACAAATCAGGCGATCAGTAAATTAGGCTGGTCGGTAGACCTCCATCCACCGTACAGCCCAGATCTGGCACCTCCGACTTCCACGTGCTCGGTTCAGTGAAGGGCAGTCTCCGGGGACAACGATTTGATGACACAGACGAGGTGAAAGTGGCTGTGAGGAAGTGGGTACAGCAGTCCACACCTGAAGTTTTTCAAAGAGGATTCGAGAGTTGGGTTCAACGATGGCGCAAATGCATCGCTTGTGATGGAGACTAGGTTGAGTAGTACTTTTGTATAGAGAAAGAATTACACTACCAACATGCTGCAATTTGAACGACCTCTGTCAGTTAATAAAAACGTTATTCCCACTTTTGCATTACTTTCGGTACAACCCTCGTATATTTCATGTGCACAAAATTACAAATACTACTTGTGAGCATAAAAAATGCTAACAAAATGTTCTTTAAAAATTCATTTTTGCAAAACACAGTGCACATGCAGTGTCTGAAAAACATAAGCGTATGCGCTCGAAACTTCTCTCAATTACTTCGTTGGCTAGGTGGTAACTGAATTCACTTCTGAACGTTCAGCCATTTCGTAACGTAGTAGCAGCATAGGGACAGTATGATGTAACGATTTGTGATTGACTCTATCGTGATGTTGCTATCTCGATAACGAAAACGGTATGTGATTTTTCCCGCGGAAAACTCGCCTGCTTATCGAACACCAGTAGATCTGAGCTGGACCATGTGAGCCTCAGATCTTCATAATTCTAGCCTGACTTATGAGCTTCACTCCTTTCCTGTACCAATTCTATCTACGTTAGTCTGTCTTTGTGTCGAACTCCGAAGTATTGTTTTAACACTTATAGTATACTTAGATCGACATTAATACTTCTTGATGCTGTGCAGAAAAAAGCACTTTGATGAACAATCGTGAACGCACTGATTCTCTTCAATCCGAACAAAAGCAATGCTTTACCGGCACTGTCATGAACAAAGCTTTCAATAGTTGTCAGCCCTCTGATTTCAGTTTTCTGTCGCACTACAAGAAGAACTGTCATTTAGGACTCCTGACTAAAGTGCCGTACCAATCGTTTTGCCATCCAATTTTTCCTGCTACATCGAGGCTTTGGAATACCTTACCTGGCTTGGATTTTACAAAAGTTTCGATCTGTAGCTGTTCAAGTCAATCTATGCAAATATTATAAAGAGAAAAAGTTTGTGAGTATGTATTTTTTTAAGAGGTAAGCTCGAAAATTGCTAAGCCGATTTGGAAATTTTTTTCGCCGTTCGAAAGCTTAATTATTCCCGATGAACCTAGGCTATATATGTATTATTACGGTATAAAAAACTGAGGATGAACAGCAAACGTTTATGTAAACTACCGTCGCGTCTCGCACCGGTGCCATGAGGAGTAAGGGGTGGGGCAAGAGGGGAAGACACGCCCACTTCGATATCAGTAGAATACCATTTCGCGCCGGCACAGGCAAGCGAACCGGCACGTAGCAGACATACGCACTGATATTGCTTCCTTGATTGCTAAGGTCTCAATTTTAAGTGAATTTTGAGTAGGTACCTATATTATTATTTGAGCGTTCGTATGCTTAAGTAATAAATTGCAACAGAACTAAAAATGTGGTATATGCAGAAGCATTGTAACTACATATGATAATATATTCTGAGATAGTCTGTTCTGATAATAGATAATATGTTCCGAGTTCTACGTGCACGCAAGTTGCAGGCAAAAGCCAGTAGTTAATAAAATAGCAACGAGAAGTTCCACATTTTTAAAAGAGAGGAACAAAACTGGCAATTGTATTATACACCATTAGATTCTGCAACGGTGATCAGTTTTCCATCCAGTCATTATTTGACGTGCGCATGTTCATGGCACAGCTGCTTCTTCTCCAGTTACTTCTCCACTGCCATGCGCAGCTTAAGCCATATTACCACATCATTGAGTAGCCGTGGGCACAAGATTTTACGTGATCTATAGAAGAATGTTTTCTACAGAATGAGTGAAAGAAAAATCTATCACAGATCAGAAGATAAGACAATAGCTCTGTAACCGCTTGAGGAAGAACTTCAACAAAAATGTGATGTTCAGGAAAAAGTGCTTCTGAAAAGCAAAAACAAACGAAATGTGAAGGATAAACCTTTTTAATACAAACACTTGGACTGGTGACGTGGAGTGAATCGAAGAGTCACCCTAAAGATTGACGAGAAAATGGTTTTAAGAAACTAGTAAATGACATTAAGCCTGCTTGTTCATCTGAAGATGGAACTGAAGCGAATGGTGTTAACAGTGTTTCAACGAAATACACTGAAGTGCCATAAAAACTGGTACACCAGTATAATACTTGGTAGGTCCCTCACGGGAGCGCAGGATTGCAGAAATATGACGGGGCATGGACTCCACTAGCTTCTGGAAATATGTTGTAGGCAATGCACACCATACTTCCTGCAGAGCGTTCCACAATTCGGGTGTATTCCGAGGTCTCGGATTCCTGTGTTCGATAGCGCGTTGCATAGCATCCCAAATGTGTTCTATCACGTTCAGATCTGGTGACTTGGGTTGGAATGGCAACACCCCAAACTCAGAGGAATGCTACTCTAACCATAATGTGGCGTCCCGACACTTGTGTGGAGGTGCATTGTCTTGTTGGAGCAGGCCTAACCCATCAGCATGAATGCAGGACTTGTACGGGTGTACCTCGTCAGAAAGGATGCGCACATAGTGTTGGCAGGTCACAGACATTTGTAGACGTACCAGGGGTCCCAGTGAAGTACAGATAAACACACCCCATACCATTACGGACCCCCACCAGCCGGTACAGTTCCCTGTTGACAGGCGGGATCCATGGCTTCATGGGGTTTGCGCCACACACGAATCCTTCCATCTGCCCGATACAGTTGGAAACGCGACTCGTCAGACCAAGCTACTTGTTTCCAGTCATCAAGTGTCCAGTGGCGTTGTTGCCGTGCCCAAGCGAGGCGCATAGTTCTGTGTCGTGCACCAATCAAGGGGACTTGAGTTGGGCGTCGGCTCCCAAAGCCCATATCGTGCAGGGTATGTTGCACAGTCCGGACGCTGATGCTTGTTGAGGCTCCAGCATTGAATTCCAATTATTCCTGCGAGAATGTTGCACGCCTATCGGGTGAAACGATTCTTGACAGCCGACGATGGTCACGTTCACCCAATGTATTTTTACGGCAACACTGGCATCGAAGGTTGGAGGTTTTGCCGGAATTCTTGTAGTCACGGTACACCCTTGCAATGGTCGTCCGTGAAAATCCGAACTTCGTTTCTACCTCCGAAATACTATGGCCCATCTCACGAGCGCCAACTATGACACCGCGTTGAAAATCGCTTAAATCGTTATTACTTGTCATTCTCATGCCGAAAACAGCTCTGACAGCTGGCAAAGATGTCTATCGCTTTATGTACGTACTGGCGGACGCAACCGAGTACGTGCATAGGTCACGTTGCTATGTATTTTGCATAAGCTCATCTGTACCAGTTTTTCTGGCACTTCATTGTACATATCAACATGGAGGAAATTGCTACTGACGCTGAAAGTCTTTCACTATAAACAGTTCAGAAAGTTCATTACTTCACTGTATTCTGTGCACAATGTGTTAGTCTGGCAGCTCCGGGTATCACTTAATAAGTAAAAATAAAAGAAAATTTATTTCACTCTCGCTGCAGGAAGCAAAGCATTTGACTCCTAATAACCTTATCACGTAATGAGTTTGCAATATCGGGTGCTCATAATGGTAAATTTTGAGAGTTCAAAATGTAGTGAAACGAAAGCCAGGTCTGTTGCGGTGTTGATGCAGGTATCCGTGTTAACGAAATGGATACAAATACTACTGTTCTTCATAAGTCAGTGCGTGTTTTTCTATGCAGAGATTACATGTCGACACGTCACCAAGTTGAATACCTCTTCACGTAAGACCAGGGGAAAGCAAGAAGTTCGCTGAGTCTGTTCTTGCCTCTAACAGATCAGAGTTGTGGTGTTCAATGTTAAAAACATTTCACAATGAGTTAAATATTGAAAATTTTATGTAATTCTACTTCATTATCGAAAACGAAGGATTGAAAGCTGCTGGAGAGCAACACGAATATGTGAGGTCAAAGAAGTGATGCGGGAAGTATCCATTTGTGCTTCTCAAACCTGTCTAAAGAAGTTCAAAGGTGATCAGCAGCGGTTGACTTTGTGCCATGCTGTTGAAGCTAATCCATCTACAAGAACCGTCAGACTAACATCTGAGCTCAACTGCTCATAACCAGTTGCAGTTCGGCATCGATCAGAAGCCAGGCTTTGTTAAAAGGTTGCGCATGATCTGACTGCTGAACGATCCAACCATCGTTATGCGGTTTGCAGGAAATTCCTCGCAGTCGCAACCACACATCCACCTTTTCATCAAGCGAAGTTTTGCGTGCGATGAAAAGTGGACCTACTTCAATCCGAACAACCAACATTAGTGGCTTGATTCAGGCTAAAACGGACTTCCCTGTTTCAAAGAGAGGACAAATCAAAGTGCAATTTGATACGTGCAATGATATTTTGAGGATGTGTGCCCCTCGAACTGGTTCATAAATGATATAACCATCAGTGACGCCCAGACGACAGATGAGAATGTACACTCTGTGATACTTTAACGCCACCCTGGATTAATTAGGGAACAGCAAAAACGTTTCTATCAAGACAACGCCAAACAGCACAGAGCGGCTCAGAACAAAGAAGAACATAGTAATCTGGTATTTAAGCTGCTCTCTGACTCAGTGTATAGTCCGAATACAGCTCCTTCCAACTATCACAGCGCTTTCGTTCCATGTTCTTCCTGGTAGGCAATTTAGAGCACTCGAGCGAGTCGAAAACGGATGACGGAAGCTTTTCGTTCCCAAACACCACGCAGATTATCGAAAACGAATTGACTATTTTTCAGCAAGATGTCTATGAACTATTGAATATCATTGCTTCCATTCGCTAAGGCTCGATATTTAAGCACACCGGACAAGCAATTAGTCACCCCTAACAGAAATGACAGTAGAAAGTTACCATTTGCACAGAAGGCGCCGTGATAGCATTGTTGGGAAACAAGCAGCACTGATGGGGTCTACAGGATCATTTCTGTCTCGTAGAGTGGTGAAGAGCAACGTGTGTGTTGAATTTAGTCTGCAATATGGGTCGTAAAACAAACGTTACTGAGTGGCAAAAAAGGAGTCATCGTGTTTGGCACAAATTGAATGAAGTCTCCCAATTTGTTGGTGTGTCGAAACGTACTGTCCAGCGGGTCTACAAACCATGGTGTAGTTCGCAGTCAACTGAAAATCAGAGACGTAAAAGTGGCGTGAAAACGATTCACACCAATAGGGACCGCCGCCATGTTGCACGCCTGGTAACTGCAATTTGGTTTAAACCAGGCAACAATTGCTCCAAATAGTCAGTGAAAGTCCACTCCAACCAAATTCCGAAACGACATTACGACGAGAACTGCATGCAATGGACATCTGGAGCAGAGTACCAGAGAAGAGGCCTCTTTTAACAGCAAGTCACAAAGTCGCACGTTATCAATGGGTTAAGAGGCACCAAAACTTTACTGTGGGGGATTGGAAACCTGTAATTTGGTCTGATGAGTCCCGTTTTTGTTTGTACTCCAATGATGGGAGGCGACGAGTGCATCTCAGGCCTAACGAAGCCTTTAATCCTGATGGTTGTTGAAGGTGTTCAAGCTGAAATGTGTTCTTTGATGTTTTGGGGATGTGATGGGCCCTCTCGTTGCAGTGACGATAAGTTTGACCCAGCATGCGTACCTCTGCATTCTAAATGACGAAGTGTTGCCATTTGACCTACATTTTCAGGAGCAGCATCACATTGCCACTCCTATCTTCCAAGCCGACAATTGCCGTGTGCACATGGCTAAAACTGTGTCTGAGTGGCACGACGAACAATCGGCAACACCGTCTCACCTAGACTGGCCCGCCAAATCCTCAGATTTAAATCCTATTGAACATCGGTGGGATGATTGGAACAGAATGTGAAACGCCGGAATAGACACCCACTTACTATGGCGGAACTTAGGGAGCAATTGACGCACGAGTGGCTGCAAATCGATGTTCGATATATATACAACCTCGTGGAGTCTTTTCCTCAGAAAGCAACCTGCCAGGTGGTTTGGCAGTTTGTCGCATGTGAGTCTGGAGAATTTCGAGGCCGCTGTGGTGCAGTGGAAGCATGTCCGGCGCGTAACTAAAAGACCCTGGGTTTGATTCCCAGTGGCGGCCGATGAGAATTTTTACGTAACTCACTTATAAACGTGGAAAGAGTGATGGCTTCTATTTGATGTCTCTACCACACCGGATTCACACTGTTATCAAGGCAAAGGGTGCCGTCACACGTTATTAGGTACGTTCTGCCAGAGGTAACTAATTTTTTGTCCCGTATGATTATTTTGTAGCAAACTAGTAAATCACCATGGTGAATTTGCAATTCCCAAAGTTAGCCGAATAAATGGGTGTTAACTAATGGTTTACCGTGGTACAAAGAACGGTAACTTACAAAAATATGCGTTATACCTGGTATGAGTTCTACAGGAAAGATAAACAGATGAAACTCTTAAAACCGTAAAAACGATATCAGTTTTTTTAAACTCAAGCAATACCGATATTACGACTGATATTGGGTACTATTGAAATCGCAAATATGAAACCTAATACTGTTTTTGCACATATGTACTATATTATCAAAAGTATTCGGGCACCACAATGTTTTGAGACAAATGGCTTTGTTAACGCAATTACTGGTTAATCTGTCCACCTTTTGCTTGCATGATTGCGGCAACACGTCGAGGCATACTATCAGCCGATCTCCGGTAGGTCTCGACAGAAATGGTTCGCCATTCGTTCTGCAAAGCTGCTGCCAGAGTGGATAGCTAAAACGGCTGTTGTGGTCGATTTCGTATCCGCCGCTCCAGTTAGTCGGAGTGGTGTTCTATTGTATTAAGATTAGGACTCTGAGCATGTCAGTAACAATTCCACTCCATTTTCAAGAAACCAGTCCTGCACACGCCGTGCGGTGTTGCAGGGAGCTGGATCGTGTTGGAAGAGACAACGGTCTTTTCTGTAATACTGCCACATTGTTGTTAGGGCAGAATTATCCAGAACGTCGAGGAACACTTCTGAGTTCGTGGTTTGTGGTATAATAACCACGAAAAACAATTCCATATCATGATGAAGCCTCCGCCGAACTTAACAGTTTAAAGAACACAGTCCAACAAAAATCGCTCGCCGGCCTTATTTACGTTATTTACCTCAGCTTTATTTACGTAAGGGCCAAACAAGGAAAAATTGCATTAGAAATGCTACGAAATTCGGTTTCAGGAATATGGAATAGAATAGAATACTCCGAAGATGGGCGGAGTCAGAGAAACCCTGAATTTCCATTGGCTGACAGACTGAGAACTGGTAGCTGACATCGGCACTAGAAGAAGCGAGATACAGATTTGACAGAGGACTCCTGAATGAATATAAATTCGGCTAGGTTGTAAGGATAATTCAAAGCGATAATTATGTAGGATAATCAAAATCGAAAGTTCGGAGATAGTAGAGTATGTACAGGAGAAGTACGTGGTTTATGACCACATCTAAGGAAGATTAAGTACGGAGTAAAAGTAAGAGTAATTTTCAGGGGTGGTAATACAGGGGCAATAGTAGTGGAAATAACAATAGACTGGATATGGTCACAGTTCAGAAGTACTTATAAAATACGGGTGCAAACTAGCGAATAGGTAGGATTGCGAAATAGTGAAGATCAGATCATCAGATCATATGTAGAGGATTTTAGGAAGGGAATGTCTGACCCCAGGTCTTAAACAACCCTTAGGAATAGGAAGCTAGGAGATTTGGGCTAGAGTGCCCAATAGGAAAGTGACAAAAGGAGCGAAGTAGAAAGGGAGAGGAAGACGCCCTTATTTATTACCGGGGGCTAGTACCCGGGGTCCGACGGCTTAACGTGCCCATCCGACGCACGGCGGGTATTTAGTGGTTCGAACGTTCGTACCTGCCCAGGATCGAACCTGACGTTATCTCCATGCCAGTCACGAACGTTGACCACTAGGCCACCCGCAGCCCAACGAAATAGTAAATTTCAGAGTGTTTGTATTAAGTAGGAGCAAGAGTACACATGCAATTCGGACTGCATGGAAAACTCTCAGGAGTAGGGACTCAGAAGAAATTTGGAGTAGAGGATTAGGATAAGTGTGTGTGAGAATTCTTCTCTTAGGATTTCGAGCAGGCCCGAGGCCCACCCTTAAAAAAAGAACGGAAAGAAAATGTTTAAAAAGAAATAAAAAAAGAAATAAAACAAAGAGTATACTGTATACATATTTACATAGATACAGGAGTAAGTTGCTCTACCACCGTGCCAGGGAAAGAAAGATAGGAAAGGGAAGAGAGGTCAGGTTAAAAGTTAGTTAACTTGATCGAGTTAAGAACTTTGAGCCATTCGAGGCTGTAACACGACAGAACATCTCAGCTTTATTTACGTACCTCCCCACTCACGGGTGCATAATTGCAACCATACTTTGCACTTATGCAAATATTTGGTATATTTGGTAGTGTCCGAATACTTTTCCTGCGCAACCATATATTGATTGCACTTATGCAAATATTTAGTAGCGTCCGAATATTTTTGATATTATAGTGCATATGCTCTTCAAAATAATACACAGTTCTTTCTCTAGGAAGCGTAAGTGCATATCATATTTTGGTATCTCTGCTTCTAAGAGTCTAGTTTCAAAAATAATTCTTTTTGAGAGGGATAGCGTTTGTGGTGAAGGATACTTTGCCTGTACTTTTAAATGTGTTTGTAATGCACAATTATTCTACTAGATGGCGTAAGTGAGTATTTCTGTTTACATCATGTTTGCAGCTCTACCTATGCCTCTGAAAATTCAATTAATTTTTCATTTTTGGTCATATCCGGCTCACTAAAGAAAATATTTCATTTTCATTTCTTGCCCAAATTAATGCACATGTTTCCTGCTAAGTGGCGTAGTCGGGCTTTAAATGTTTTTACGATAGTTCCTCTTCCAAAAATCCTGTTTATAAAAAAGGTTTTGTACAAGGTATCAATCATCTCATGAAACATTTCTGATAAAGTTTTGAATTTTTCCTAATGCACAGGTCTCTCATTTTTTCTAATGAACAAAGGTTAGTTTTTGTTTGCAACTGTATCTGCACTTCTAAGATTCCGATTGAAGAAATTCTTCTTGTCCGGTATGCCATTCGTTGTGGTCAAGACTGCGAACATTATCCACTTGAAAGAATGCAAATTTTCTCCGCTACAGTCGTATATACATAAACTACGTTCTAGTTATCTCTGTTTCTAAAATTCGTGTTTGTGAAATTTCTTCCATGGCATAGCTCCAGCTATGAAAAATATTTTGCGTATATTTTCTATCTTTATCAATATGCACAGCTCTGCCGCTGGAAAACATCGATGCACATTTTTATTTGCAAGAGTATTTCTTATTCCAAAAATGCTGTTGAAAATAAAATACCCTTTTTCGTCTGATAGTTTTGATTATATAGAATGTTTTGTACCCACTTTCTTCCTTAAATAATTGAGAGTTTTCCTACTTGTAAAGTTGTTATAATACGTCTTCCTCGATATCTTTTCTTTTAATTTTTAGATTTGAAAAATTCTTTCTGCTTCAGATACCTTCCGTTATGTGATAGATTTTGCATACAGTTTGAGATTTTTCGTAACGGAGCTTCTGCCGCTAGTAAACGCATTTTGATATTTATACTTGTAAACGGTTTACTGATTCTAGAAACCCGAACTCTGTAGAAAAAAATACGCTTTGTCATTGATTCCATTCACTGTGAAGAACAACGCGAATGTTCTTTTTCGTGGATTTTCTACATTTCTAAAATCTGCTTCGTAATAATTATCTTTTATATCGGACAGGATTCGAAAGATGAGCTCATTTCACCCCAAAATTCGATGTTATTTTTCTTTTTTATTGTCAGTTTTCGTTAAGTTAAACCGTAATTAAATACGATGCTCTGTTTGCTTGTGTCCCTTACGTAAAACATAACTAAAGTAGCAATACGCAATTTTTTACATAAAAACATAGCATGATAAATGAAGGCTGATGAAATACTGTTAAGAATGAAGGTAAAATGCGGACTGCGTACAGTATACCAAAATTTCGAAATGAGAAAAACTGTCGGCCTCAAGCGTTTGGAATGAGTGATGCTCAAACAGTAGGTCATTTTTAGTTAAATGCTTTAAAATTAATAAATGATTCAGCCTCTGTTTACATGCGCGCAGTGTTTTCCCTTTTTTATATAATTATCGAAAGGAAGATACAATTCAAACAGTTTCCTTGTAGTTTCCCGTCAAAGGAAACGAAAATATCTATCATGATTTTCTCTTTTCAAAGTAAAGTTTCCGTCCGGCGGTCAAAAAGCCGTGATCTTATTACCTAGTATTTTCGAAGAATCTGTCTAGACACCTCACACGTAGATTTTTTATATTTTCTATTTCTCGGTTTTTTCTTGAAATTCAGCGTCTCCACTAGATAGGATTAAGGCAGCCACATAATCCATTGGTCCGTAATCCACGTTGAGAGGAAAGAAGCTTTGATGCTGAGGAAATCGAAAAGGAAATAAAGTCCAAGTGTTTCTTTACTCGAAGAGCAGAAAAAGAAGTAGCACTCGGAAACCACTTCGCTGATATTCTGTTTGAGTGCGGCTTAAATTACAATCACGTACTCCACACTCCATCTTTTTTGTCCAAAATCCAACTAAATATTCCTCTCTTACACGCAAAGCCCAACTAAATATTCTTTCCTTCTATTCTTTCACATCACGCACTTATTTTAAAGCACACCTTCAGATTTGAGCAAACTTTTCCTAAGGTAAAAGCCTATTTTTATTTTATTTATATTTTCAATGAAATATAGGTAAGTATGCAATGACCTATACTAACCCAGCCCTCGACGTAAAAGAAGCGAAACTCCATTAATCTTGATGTCACTCTCAAACAATTTTTTCGAAATATTTCTGTAAATGCTCTCATGCGATGAAAATTGTGGAATTCGCACTGCTTAATCATACTTTATTCAGCCAAGATGCGCTAATACGGATAAATATGAATGAGTACGTGTGCAAGTGCTTCAAAGAAGAATTTTTATCAGTCGTAATAATTAATATAATGCAAAATACTTTTGGAGAATTCAAATAATTGCACATAGAAAAGGCAGATAGACAAAAGATCAACTTTAGAAGCATTGTTTACTTTTGATTTGGTCGATTTAGGAGAAAGAGCCCATGCGAGGCCGGTTATAAACGGAGGGATATGACTGGATGGTCTAGTACTGTTGGGGGACTACTTCCTGAACGACTAGTCAATCAGCTGTTTCTGTGAGATTACTGCTTTAGGAAGGGAAGAACATTGTTGTAGCTTATTCAAGATACATTCCATAAAATGTAATCAGGAAGAGGTGGTTTCAAAGGAATATCTAATCATCGGACACTCAGTGAAATGAAATCGGAAGGAACCTGTTTCCAAGAAAGAAGTATTCGCAACAGTGAAAAGGATGATATAAGATGGTAGTCGATGCAAGATATTCAAATCACGAGAATATGTAACGAAGATATGAGAACCGTACTTCTCATCAAAGAAAAAAATCCTGTCTGGCACACAGATCTATTCAAATTCTATAATCAGGGAACCTTCGCAAAACTCTTGGTTCAATACGTATCATTCTTTTGTCAGAAAAAGAACTTAATGATTTTTCAAATCATGTGACTGTGAGTAAACTCTGTTATGGAAGCAACATTCTTCTGAGGTATTTTAGGGGCCAAATGTCAATGGTACTGGAAGAAGAAATTCCAGAAAACGGTTAAGACTGCAGAAACGATCAAAAATTAAAAATTAAGAAGAGATCAAAAATTAAGTTCCAGCTGTATTAAAAGTGCAAAGATGAATTCAAAAAATCTTTTGCTTTATATCTTGCGCCAAGAATTACATGATAGGAGCTGAGGCAAAATGTGTATGTGATTCCCAGTGAATACAATTCTATAAATCTCACAGCTGTGATATGTTCCGAAGGTAAATGATATGGGGAAAAAGAAATATTTCCCATGAAGGAAAGGCGTTCGACAAAACTTCATTTTATTAACAGATGTGTTTAGTGTACAATATATGATAATATGATGAGTCAAGCACTGAAATATGTATGTCAACACTGGTATCAAAATAAATGAAAAGAGACAAAATTCCATAGGAATGTTTTGTACCAAAAGCGCTATGGAAAAAACTTTATGGAAAGATGGAGAAAAAATATTTTTGCTAAATTTAAGTAAAGAAATTGCTAAGGTATTTTAACGATAAAATTAATACAGAAGGAGGAAAAATGTAGAAGTTAAGAAATTTCACTGTTTGGTATCTAGAAATAGTAAAAGTGATATTTCCATGCTTAATCGAAATAATGACAAGTTATTTCTAAAAATCTTATTGATTTACCAAAATTGTGGAAAGATCATGATTGTCGGACTCTTACAAAATCAAAGATTACAACAGCGGGTAATTTTCGCTGAGAGAGAGGGTGTCTAAAATGAACCGAGGCGACGGAAATTTCATTCATATGTCTTGATGTGAAAGAATGTCGCTGGTTTGTTAGAGTTGGAAGCGATTGAATAAACTGAAGTCTTGCGCGAAGTTCATGCTATGGCCACATATCTCCAAACTCAAAAAGACCACAGCTAGGACCTTAGAAAACCAACCACTCAATCAACTTGCACAACAACCGACTTGGTACTAAATATTTTTCAGAACATCAACAAAAAAGCATTTGTGGATTTTTCATAGGTAGCTAAAGGGAAAGTTGTTTTTATTTAAAACCAAAATTGAATGAAAACTCTGAGGGAGAAAGGGATAGATTTACATCAGTTGTTTTGTGAAACGTGGACTCTGCGATCTCCTGGACATGAAGCTTTCACATGTCACTAGAAGACCACAAAAATACAGTTATTAGAGGAATTTTCGCATCGCTACAGCTGATTTTCGCTAAACTATGTGACAACAACAATAGGAAGAATTCAGATTAAATAAATCAGAAAGTATTTGTCTCAGAAAGTTTTGTAAAGAAGAAAACGCTTGATATGAATGTCAAACCATGTCAGCTACTCAAAACTCGTGTACGACTCTTTTCGACTCTGTATGTGGTTTTAATAGTAGAATGCGGTTTTCCACATGCAAATTTTAATTGAAGATATTATTATGCAACAGTAACAAATATTGTTAATATACGAGTATTGCTAATGACAGTTTAGTTAGTCAAATTTTTTTTATTGTGCTTGAACAGGTTTAGTGTTCTTCGAAATTAATTCAACCAGTAACGTAATCCTCTCTACATGCGCTACAACATTCCCAGATTCAGTAACTTGCATGTATCTTTAAACTGATTATGCCATAGAACAATACATTTATCTAGGAGTTTAGCCATGTAAATTTATTTGCAATATCACTGAACACGAGTCATTTACTCAGATCTGTGTGCCGTGAAATGTACTGAAAGTATAACGAAGTAAATTTCTCCGTCATTTCTGTCCACGCCAGGATTCGAACCCGGATCCCCTCATTCCGGAATAAGTCGCTCTACCAACTGAGCTACGCAGACGTTCATTCTGATTGCTATGTGCCTTTATGTCGTGTGCGTCCTGCTGGCAGGTACGTCGCATCTCCCCCCCGAAAGAGGGCCGGGGGCATGGCCCACGGGTCAGCCGAGACCATGAATCGTTGCAAACAGCCATCCACTGTAGAACGTGCACTTGAGAACTCCCAGTCAATCTGGTGTGTGGAATGCAACGTCACACACATATATTTTTCGAAGCGCTGGAGAAGGGATTCTCTGATTTTTTCTATCTCGCGGTGTGGAAAGAACATCACACCAATGCGAGATTTTGAACGGTCGGGTCATCCGGATAGTTCGGGCGCCATTATAACGAAGTAAATTTCTCCGTCATTTCTGTCCACGCTAGGATTCGAACCCGGATCCCCTCATTCCGGAATAAGTCGCTCTACCAACTGAGCTCTGATTGCTATGTGCCTTTATGTTGTGTGCGTCCTGCTGGCAGGTACGTCACAAAAGTTTTGTTGAACTTTTACCATCCAAATTCCAACACATATTAGAATTTAGTAAATTCGTCTGGAAGATTTGTTCGCATGAATATTCATTTCATTGTAATCAATAGATGTTAAATATTTGCTCCGGAAAAGATGGAGCACACAACGCAAGGGCACTGTTATAGTTTTTTTTTGGGGGGGGGAGGTTAAAGACCACCGTGAGCAAATGGATGGGCTATAAGCAGTCGCCAGTCCCAAATTTAAGGTCACTGGCTCCAAGGAAGGGTGACAGCCAGTGCCGTAAGACAAACACATCTTCCATGCTACACCGGAATTCGAACCCGAACCTATCTCGGACGAATGGCCAGAAGCCAGCGCTTATATAAATTTGCCACCGGGGTGGCACGGTTATATTTAGAAAATATGCCCATCGGTGCATAGAGATCGTACAGAACTTGTACAAAAAACCCCATCTACTCTAAACTCTCATTTTTGGTCTACGAGAATGATGGATTAGAGTAAAAAGATTACAATTGAAGCGTTCTCAGCAGTTTGTAGTTTAGAGAAACCTGATGAATGATAAATAAAATGCACATAAAAATCCATGCGCGGAAAAAAAACCAAGTCAATAAAAATCTAAAATGGCCGAAACGCGACATAATATTAAATTGCAAATTTCAATATTTTAGTGTTCGTACCCAACACTGCTTAATTCGAGTAAGTCACAGATCTTGCATATTTGGTACTGTTAGTTACATTACGGGCCAGGTACTGTTTACGCCGTGTAAGTCGCAGAAATCCTTTGATAATTATTTTTTCCTATTTCGGAGTTCAACGACCCCTATGAGCAACTTGTAAGGTTATAAGGAGTCTTCCGTATGCAAGTTAAGGCCACTGGTTCCAGGAAAGGGACAGTACCAGCGCCTAAGCTAAGGCAGCCCAACAACCGGAACGGCTGGAGGTTATTGTTGGTAACATTGAAAAAGGGGAGTTGCAGAAATTTTGTTATCGAGAATGCAGATGAGAAATATTTCGAAGAGAGTAAGGTGCGAAAAGAGTACATTTTATTTTATTTCTTTTTGCATCAGGGTTTAACGACCTCCGTGAGCAAATCATAGGAAAGCTGTCTCTCGTCCCTTATTTGGGCCACTGATTTCAAAAGAGAATTTTATGCTGCACAACAAAATTAAATACAGTACAGACATTTAAACATTACGTAGCAGTGCAGCAGTTAATTTTATTTAATATTGCAACCTATGATTGCTTTCTCTTTTTCACGTAGAGGACGATGTTATGAATAGCATGTGCATTACATTAAAAAATTTTAAAAAATGTAGATAACAAAACTGGTTGTGTTTTTTGGTTTCAAAGGTACCGAGGAAGTTAACAATGCCAGCAAAATGCGTAACAGTGATGTCGTAGCAGCAGCATCAGAAATAAAATTTTATAGTGGTGACCTAAACGATTTGTCACCACGACGGACAGATCTCACTGAACGAAATAACAGAAAAGAGCGTACTGAAGTAAAACCATCTGCCTATCTATACTTGCAGAAGATGCGATTGTTACATACAGACATTGCCTCAATGCATTCAACATTTCAAGAGTGTTTTCACGTGATGAGAACTAGACAAAAATGGGTTGAGTCAGCGGCAGACCTTTTATTTGAATCAGTGGTTATGAGATCCTTAAAAAGTACATGTGGCCTTAAGGGGATTGTTTGATGGTACTGTATTATGTCCAGAGATCTGTGTGAGTATCATTAGTGCCAGCTTTCTGTGAATATAACTTGGCCATGCAAAATTTTACCTGCCCTGCATATCAGACAAAAGGAAAACATAAAGAATTGAGGAAAATAAGGGTCTTAAGAGATATTATTGATATCAACACGACTGTGGCACTCTTAGAGTCCGTAATCACCATTCTGCCAAGAGGCACCGATACAGAACACAGTTACTGTATCGGCGCCTAGCATGATAAATCAAGGCTATCGAAATCAATATGTTACTGACATAAAATCTACAGAAAAAAAGGTATATCAGTGTATATTATTTACCAAAGGTTGGCCCAAAGTTAATCAGCAGTAAAAAGCAAAGAAGTATTTCCATTTCGCAGCAGGCGCAGTGATAAGGTGCAAGCACTCTCATCTGCTTCCCATGACAAAATCAATAATGAAGTAAAGTGAAGCTATTTGTCTGGTGAATTCCGATAGCGAAAGAAGTAAGCATTGACTCAGCATTGTTATTTCAACGAATGCTAGTTCTGCGAATGCTGGTACTGTCAGTCTTGTTGATGCATTACATTATAAGCTTTGTGCTTATCTTTCAACTTTATTTGAATCTCACACTCCGCTTCGCAAGGCGCCCAAAGTTCCCTTAGATCAGGCTAGTTCACATTCGCCAAAATTAAAAATGTGAAGCATGGCAATTCATATGAAGCCTTATCAATGCATACTATACGATGGCTCCCTCATTTACAAAATACCATGGCGTAACTGGACTGCCCATGGTAACAGGGAATTCCCATAAAGAGTTCACTTCTCGTACTCATGGTACAGCTTTTGCTATTTCTGATGGTTATGAAGATGGGCCATCAATAAAGAACGACACTTACTAAAGCAGCCACACGCATTAGTACAATTGCTAACTTCTTGTCAGACATAAAACCTACAGAAAAAGTTAAGTTTCTGTCCAGTAATATCCGTAAATAATGATTCCTTCACTTTCTAGCTAACTGCATACCTCACTAAAGGAAACTGCAGTTCCTTGCGGTGTAACTAGTTCAGGTGTATAGCTACACTGTCCAAGGAGAAGATACTGACCTTCTTGGTCTCCTTTGCTCCTACAGAAACCCCAGTACCTTCATTTGCTTTATCGTAGTAATATTGAACGGTTAAGGGTAAATATGCCAATGGTCGATATTTACAACGTTAGACAAATACTTGGCGATGACCTTTGCAGACAATTGCTATTCACTGATGTCTTCACAGGATGAGATAGTGTATCTCGAATATATGGTGTAGGAAAACCAAAAGCTTTCCATAGCCTGATTCATGACAGAAAGCTCTTCAATTTGGCAGAACAGTTCTGTACGCCAGATATAAATTCTTCAGATGTGTCCTTAGTCGGGGAAAAATGCGATGCACTGACTGTTTGTTGGGCGTCTAAATGAAGCACTGGTCACTTTGTGTCGTTGAATGTTAACAGAAAAGATTGCTGCTGCTAAATATCTGGTTAAAGCAGAAGCCTGTTCTACATTCTATCTTCCAAAAAATGTTTGCTACCAAATCTATATATTCGATTTTGTGTTTTCAATTGCAAATCCATAAATGGAAGTTGGAAGCAGAATCCATGTGACTGGGGAGGAATAATGAAAAACAATTAACATTACTCAGTTGTGTGTGCCCTGCCCCCTGATCCTACATCTCTGCTGTCTGCAATTCGTTGCACCTGTACTACATCATGCCACAGTAAGAGTTACTTATGGTTGGAAAATGGTTTGCTCTGTGTAACGGCTTGTGCATATTTTTACGAAGACAGATGCCGAAATAAATTAGAAACCGAAGACTCAGATGACAGGGAGAGTGACTGAATGATATTTCACAGCTGGATGATATATATGTATGGTAATTAATTTTGTAAACGCCTTTGCTTTATTTATTTGAATTATTTTTTGTGTTATAAAATAATAAAATACATTATTTTCTTTCTCTCAAGCTGCACCTATTTACGCGTTGCATGGTCTGTGCCCAAAAAAACTCACAGCTTACACATTACTGCGTGAAAACTTAAATTATTAGCATCCAGCTTTTAAAATTCTATCGTGTTTCGGGCATTTTGGTTTTCTTCCAGTTGTTTTTCGTGTTCAGAATTTTGTGAATTTTGGATATGTTATTTAAGAGATTATTCTAGACTAAAAGCAGTTAAAATGCTTCGACTGCAACTCGTTTGAGGTTCGGCGGTGTTTATTTTTGCATTTCTCCAGGGTTATTTATAACATTTACTGCATATATTCTGTCACGAATATATATATACATTCCCATTCAAAATTCCAGCATTCTTTTATGAAAATCATGTAGATTGGCTGGTAAGAGTATACGTATAAGTACAGTTATGGGAACTCTTAAATATGCAGCTACAATTACCATAATCTCTTCCGAACCATAAAATGTATTAAATTTGCGCTAAGATCTTTTTCGTATCTTACCCCTTACAAAACAAACATTCTAGAAAGAGCTTCCTTTTCTCTGTGAAATGAATGCGTATGTACTTAGAGGTTTAACAAGCGGAAATTCTCACGGAGTAGGCGATATTAAAATCTGGCGTTGCACTAATCTCATCATCTTCCTGCCTCTCGCTGTGTTTCGCAGTTTTGCCCCGAGTTGTTCCAGATGAACCTCAGACGGATCAGGAGTGTTGCAGCACATTCTCATTAGGCGAATAATGGGAGAGCAATGTTCTGTGAAGTGGTTCCTTCTTCTATGCCTTGAAGCTTCTTGCTGCTCCACCTCACCAGGATCCATTTTGGACAGAAATTCCGCGTCGCAAACTCCAAAGATAAGTGCCCGAAATTAAAAACCAAAACTGCCGTGAATATCGCAAATGTCAGAACTTTTGCTTCACGTTTTAATTAGTGCCTGGAGTGTTTATTGGTGAGGAGGAAGTAAGTAAAAAGTTAGATAATATCTGGCAGCAATCAGTTTCACTTTTATTATCGAAGAAAAGTGAAAAGTTGCTGCGGCCGTTTCCTTACACAATAATACAAAAGCGTAATGGGCTAATTTTGCTGAAACTTTTTGATTAAGTTCTAACAAAATGATCAAAGCCTCATCGAGTTCCAAGAGCCCTTCCTACATGCCGAAGTTTTTGCCTCCGGAAAGGGATTTTGCTCCTTATATAGAAAACAGTTTGGTTGTTTGTCCTTAAATATTTCCTTTTTCCGTGGAACTAAGCAAGAGACATCTAAGATTTTTACGCATTAATTGCTTGTTATTTCCAAATCACACTGTCAACCAAAGAACGACTATGCGACCAGTGTTGATGCATGAACTAACGTCGGCACTAAATAAAGAAGATATTTCAGTAGCAAACAAACTTGCATAGTCATCTCAAACTTATAAGAATCATCGTAAGAATTGAAAACAGACTTACTGGTTCTAGTCTTATTAAAACTCTCCTATGCATAGAGTCGGAGGTAAAGTGACGAACGTCTGCCGAAATTTACCCGTATTCGTAAAAAAATTTCAGGCGCTAGTAAAAATTTTGAGGAGGAGGTGGAGGAGCAATAGGCTATATGGCACTCTAGTTTAGAAATAAAACTGGGCTCCTAAAAATCGTGTATCAAGGTTTTTTTTAATCGTTAGATTTTTTTCTTTTAAGTTGGCACGCAATCCAGACTTCATTGCTATCGTAATTTGTGTATTAAATTTACATTTAAACACTAGTGCATGACCTATTTTCTTTTTATTTTTGTAAACTTTCTGCTGGGAGTCATTTTCTGAGCAAAATTGCGTTCTGACGTACTTCATACTATTGAGATATTTTTGTCGAAAAATGGAAATATTGAAATTCAAGATTGGATGGGATAGGATATCCTCACGGGAAGCATGGGAAGAAAAGTACGCAACATTGACAGCTTCGACCTAAGCATGGAGACTCTACTCGAGAATCAACAGCTTAACTTGACTTCAGAACTTCGACAGGTGTTTGGTGGCAGTGGAACTAGAGCTCGTAACTTCCGTTCCAAATTCACGGCTGGAGGCCCTACGACACCTACACTCCCTTTTTCGTTCATGTCTGGGCAAACATGGCTAGTATTTGGAATCTGAATTTCAGTGAAATATCGCTTGCTATTATTTTTAGCACGTCTTTTGTAAAAAAGATCGCGCTTATATTACCGGTCTGCCCGTCCGTCCGTCCGTCCGTCTGTGGGCACAATATCTCTGTAACTATTAGTCCGACTTGAAACATTCTTTTTTCATTGGAGAGCTTGAAATATGCGAATGATGATCCTTCATTTCGACTTTTTTATGATGTATAATTTTGCCGTTTGAGGGCGTAAATGTAGATCATAAAGATTTCAAAATATATTTTATTCCATATATTTACTTCGAAACATCCGAGTGAAAAAATATGCTTACCTTTCAATTCCATTTATGTCGAAGACTATTTAAGGTATAGTCAATTTTAAAGTTACGCATAGATTTTCCGCTAGGGGGCGTAAAACTAAATTGCGTTTTCTCCGATATATCTGCTTCTAAAACTCCGATTTGAAAAATTCTTTCTGCAGCGGATACAGTTCCTGATGAAAAATCTTTTACATATAATTTCAAATTTTTGGTTTGAAAATTGGCCATCAGAGGGCGTAAGTGTAAATTTCTGTTCTGATGTATTTACAACAAAATCTGAGCTTCTAAAATCTCGATTGAAAAAAGTCGTTCGTGGACCGATGCCACACACGCCGATAAACCTTTTCGGAATATTTTCTTCTTAAAATAATGCATTGTTTCTCCACCAGGGGCCGTAGATGTATATCTTAATTATGTCAGTATATCTGCTTCTAATAGTCCGATTTGAAAAATTCCTTCTTTGTTCGATAGTTTCCGATGCGACATGTTTTCCTATAATTTCAAAATTTTTAAGTGATTCATAGATTTTCCGCTCGGGTGAGTAAAGGTAAATTGCGTTTCCCCCGATATCTCTGCCTCTGAAACTCCGATTTGAAAAATTCTTTCTGTACCAGATACAGCTCCTGATGGGAAATCTTTTGCATATATTTTTTAATTTTTGTAAAAAAATTGGTTTGGTCACCAGGGGGCGTAAGTCGTAATTTCCGCTTCTGATGCATTTGCAGCGAAATCTAAGTTTCTAAAATCTCGATTGAAGAAAAATTCGTTCGTGGACCGATACTACTCGCGCTGATAAACCTTTTCGTTATATTTTCTTCTCAAAATAATGCATGGTTTCTCCGCCAGGAGGCGTAGATATATTTCTTATTTTTGTCAACATCACTACTTCTAAGAGTCCGATTTGGAAAATTCCTTCTTTGTTCGATGGCGTTTCCGGTGCGAAATGTTTTTCATATAATTTTAAAATTTTCAAGTAATTCATCGGCTTTGGGCTGTCGTAAAGGTAAATTGTGTTTCCCCGATATCTCTGCTTGCATAACTTCGATTTGAAAAATTCATCCTTTATTCCATACAGCTCCTGATGGAAAATGTTTTGCACATAATTTCTAATATTTGGTAAAGAATGGTTCGGCCATCAGGAAGCGTAAATGTTAATTTCTGCTTTTGGTGTATTTGCAGCAAAATTTGAGCTCCTGAAACTCGATTGAAAAAATAATTTCGTGGGCCGATACCGCTCACATCGAAAAACTTTTTGAGAATACTTTCTTCTAAAAAAATGCATGGTTTTCCCGCCAGGGTGCGTAGATGCATATCTTATATTAGTCGATATCTCTGCTTCTAAGAGTACGATTTGAATAATTCCGTCTTTGTTGGAGACCGTTTCCGCTGCCAAATGTTTCTTATATAATTTAAAATTGTTTTAACGCACAAGTTTGCCACCAGAGGGCCTAAGTTCATGTTTCCGTTTACAGCAGTATCTGCGGGATTAAAAGGCGGATTGAAAAACTTTCTTTGATCAGATATTACTGTTTTCCATACCGGCTCCATTGACTTTGAATAGCTTTGATAAATTTAATTCGCGTCAGAACGGGTTCAAAAGACGGGCTCATTACAGCCAAAAATTCGGTGTCATTTTTCTTGTTTATTTTCTGATCAAATATTCATCCAGATATGCATGAATAATGTTGGCATTACGACATCAAAAGAAAAAAGACGCGTGCCGTTTTTACTCTTTTGTAAACGAGCGCGACAGAACGCAAGGTAAGAAAAATCAACGACAATAAAACGCTTTCATTAAAGTGCACACACCTAGTGTTTCAAAACTACCTACGTTTGGAGTTTTAAACATGTGAATCCTTTCCCCACGTTCTATAGTACGTCTCAGTGCGAGAAGCGCGGTGCTGCAACACTCATTTTTTTGTCCAGCTGAGTAAGTATCGCGGTTATCGCTTTACAAAATACATTCTGTCGTGCTACACGGAACTCTTATAATTCTTTATTTGGCAATATTTCATTCAGACACTTCCATCTTCAGTTGTTTAAATAAAGTGCTAGTGAGCTGTTTATGAGTAATCCCACGTTCAGATGGAGGAAAACAAAACTGATCATAGTGCTATGCACTGAAAATGCTGCGTTACAGAAAATCGGCATTTTGTACATACTGTTGCTTAAAAAGCGTCAGAATCGTTCACAGCCCACAATCTTCAGGAAAAGCATAGTCAGTTCATTAGAGAAAGGAAGTTAAGGCATCAGGAAAAGTAATGAAGTTCATATAAATAATATGCGTGCTTTTGTAGAACTACACACACATACTATTATTCTTACATTGATTATGAAAAGCCTTTTGATTTTCTGAAATCATCAACAGTAATAATGGCTTTACGTCTTGAAGATGCAGAATTTTTAATAAATATGCAATTAACAACATCTATGAAAATGAAAATATCTGATTGCTCGAGGACACAGCGTGAATAAAAATTGGAAAGAGATTGAGAAAAGGTGGCACCATACCTCCCAAGCTGTTCAGTGTCACATTACAGAATGACTTTCAATCATTGGCTTCGGAAGATAAGGGGACAAAGAGACTAGTAGACCCTTAGAGCTGTAGAACATGATCCAGGAACTTTCTGACGACAAAAAAAAAAAAAATAGGGGGACTGAAGATGAACTTATAGAAAAAAAAACTTATGTACAATGCTTTTGAAAGAACTGAAGATTTAGAGGTTGAGGGAGCAAATTTGGAAGTAACTGATGTCTACATCTACCTTGGACAATAGATATCAGGTAAGAAGCACATCGAAGAAGAAATCAAAGGGCGTATAAAACTCGACTGGGGTGCATTTGGAAGGAGCATTATGATTTTCAAGAGCAATTAACCATTACATCTTTAAAAAAGTGCGCAATTATTGCATCCTCCCAGTTCTCACTTATAAATTTTTTTATTGGGGGTTTAACGACCACCATGAGCTACTCATTGGGCTATAAGCAGTCGCCCATCCTTAATTAAGGGCCACAGGTTCCAGGGAAGGGAGAAAGCCAGTTCCATAAGACAAACTCAACATCCATGCCTCACGGGATTCGAACCCGGACCCATCTCGAACGAATAGTCAGAAGCCATCGCTTAGACCACTACGCCACCGGGACGGCCACTTATTTATTAGAGATGTGGACCTTAACAAGAACAAAAAAAAGACGTATAGAGGCTGCGGACTACTAAAAAAACTTGTAAGGATGCATGATTGGTGCAACCAAGAAAGATAGGAAAAGGAACTGATGATTCAGGAAAATGACAAAAGTAAATGACATCATAATCAAATTGAAGACCCTTGCGGAGCAATGGGAAGGGCACATTACTAGAACTTACTGCCCATGGACATCTGAAATATTAGACTGGATACCATGAGACAGGAATAATCCTAGAAGGCCACGTGGGAGATTGGCGGATGAAATTTCAAAGCATATCTGAGTGACATGGAAGGTAATTGCTCAAAACAGAGAGCTGTGGAAGAGACTTCGGGAGACCATTCAGCAGTGGATTGAGAATTTTTGATGATGACGACTAGCACAAGCATTTACGTACCTATGTCTAACGGAACACATTTCCCTTACTTTACAGCGTTGGGTCTGTAAATATTTCGCTGCTGATTAAGGACTAAAAACAAAACACGTAAGCCCACTAAAGGTTCACAGAAATGCAGTAAGGTTGATCTACTTGAAGCATACACCCTAAAAACCCATCTTTCATTTACGCCTTTTGAAACGCTTATAAAGCCAAAACGTGCCACATACAAAGAGTTTCCCAAGTACTTTGATTTACTCCTGCTGAAGAACAACGACGATGGTATACAGTGAACTATAATATAAAATTGGCTATATCTGCATATTTTGCGTGAAATATTCATCAAGCTTTATCACGCATCGCGCAGATTACCTTTATATAGATCGCTTACGATCTCTTAACTCGAATATCTCTAATTGATGGTCCTACGTCGACCGAAAAAACAACAACACAAAACTAGACTGCCTTATAGGGAGCTACTGTTTAACCTCTTAAATGCTCCTCTGCTGGTCAGCCATTTCACAGAAGAGCGGTTTTTAACTTTCGGCGCATCGTTAGCTCCTTCTGTTACTGAAAATATTTTTTCTCCGTTGTTTTTTCAAATCGTAAAAAAAAAAATATCAATGGGAAAGAACATATGCGAAGGAACACATGCTTTTTTGCGTTAGTACCCATGACCTGTAAGACAATGTTAGGTCATTGGTAAATTAGTTCTTGGTAAAACGATGTGGATCTTCCGCGCACAGCATTTTATCAATGCATTAATCACTTTAGCAATTAATCTTTAATTTGAATTGAATTTCTTTTCCACATACCTACAAGCCAACCCATGAAGTTTTTTTCTTTTTCGAACGAAGACATTATGAAACATCTTCGGAAAGTATCTTTTCTTAATCACATCGTTTCCACGTTCACCATGAACTTTGGTATTTTTGAACAGTATTCAGAATAATTTCGGTTAAAGCCTATGAATATGATCAGTAGTATCAAATAAACCGTGCTTCCTTCATTAAAAAGGAATCAGCAACAGAAAATAAATGTTTTCTAGTAATTAAAAAATTCTACCGTGGAGATCTGGAGGTCTAAAACCAAAAATAAATTGCTGATGCTTTTAATATTTGATGTGCTTTTAAAAACATTTCACAGAATGCAAATAACAGATGAGTCTTTAGAGCGTTTTTGATCATTTCTTTTTCCGTCGGGCTGCTACGTTGCGCTTCAGGTTAAGGCATTACAAAATGGCGCTTCTCTTGTCCTTCCCGCTCCAGAAAATTAACCAAGATGCGATTATTGCATTAAAAAAATAATTGGAAATTTTATCTCAGACGAAAACGTGTTTTTGCAAATTATCGTACCTATTTCAGAATACAGTAGAAAAATTTATTACTATGAGATTTGTAAAAAGTCCTTTCACGCCTGGGAGCTGTTACATTTACGAATTTTGTTTTCTATGCTGAGATCATATGGAAGAATCTGTCACCCGTTTTTGGCCGTCAGCCCCAATTCTGTCATTATAAAATAAAAAGAGAAATTCTGTCCCTATAAAATAAAAGATACCACTTTTTGCGCTGCGCATGTACTTTTCTGCTACTGTGGCCGAAGGGTCCGAGGCGCTGACTTTTTACCCTGCGTTTGATATGGCATGGTTAGTGTGTTTGTCTCATGGTGCTAGCTATATTAGTTTCCTGAAACCAGTCGCCCTTCCCCTTACAGATGTTCATGGTGTTCGCTAAGCCTCAAAACGAAAAAAATAATAATTTGCAAACTTACAACAGAACACGTATAAAATAGTTCTAATAATAATTGAAAATCAACAAAACAAAAGAAACGTGAATCTCAGAATGAGAGATGTGGTCTGCTTCAGATCTCTTAGGAGATGCTGCTGTTCAGTAACGCAATTTTTCTTTCTTTCTTGAGCACCACAATCTAAATTAAGAAAGAAATACCATTTTTTCTTAATTTAAGGTGTGTATCACAAATAAAGTTTGTTCCAATACTGATTTTTATTTTCACCACCGAAACGTAATGCCACACAACAAATGCACACCAAGGTGCTTTTAAAACACGTCCGGTTTAAACCTGGCCCATCTTTCAGACCTAATCATTACACTATGCCTAAGCGGCTGTATTGTCTTAAACTACCACTTAGCTACTTGTAGCTTTTAAACGTTCAGAACGTTTCTCATCACTGACGTGTAATTCGCCATATTTATTACAGCAATCGTTACTAGACGTTTGATTTATGATTCGATTTCACAGTAAATGAGTTTCTTCAACATTAACTGAAGATTTAAATAATGTTATTACGTCGGACTGAAAAGGAAAGAAAAATATCATTTTGGCTCAAACTTCTTATTTTAATTTGATACTTAAAACTGTTTTCTTCTCCATTTTTTTTTTTTAAATACTGCTTCCAATTTGCAAACAGAACGTACGTTTTAGAATATATGCACTTTAATGACATTCTATGTGAGTTATTACATTTTTGTAAATCTAAAATACAGTCCGATTTAGAAAATCTGTTACGTTAATGACATGATGCCGGAATCAACAAAGTGAAATAACAATAAAATGCTATATTCAAAGACCTTTAATTCAAAAACAGACGAAAATTATTCATGAAAAAGAAAAAAATATCCCTCTGGCTGACAAGTCTCGCATACACTTTCTTTTACTGAGTGCCGGGATTCAAGTTTTGAATGAGATCATGGCGTAGTGCTGTTTCCTTCTTCTTCAGAAAACGACAAGTGCTGGAGAGGAGACTCCCAGTAACTTTAAGGGCTCATATGAATCAATAAACTGTCTGAAAAACTTGTTATTTGGATACCAACAAATTTCAAGATAAAACGAAAGCGTCCCCTGTTAAAATGCCGGACAGTAAGCATGCTGAATGTGTTTTAACGTGTCGTATCTAGTAGAACCTTTTTTTTATTTCACGTTCATATTTTGACCTCACAAATTCAAATACGTAATTACGCCACATAACGGCAAAATTATACATAAAAGTAACTAGAATTAATGGGGGTAATTTTCTTTATGTAACAAACGTCCGTTGAAAAAGAAAACACTTCGACAGATAGAAATATCGAAGCCAAATTTTAATCTTCCCTAACAACACCTAGCGGGAAAATACGGAATTGTGTTCCAACTGTTGGATCCATAAAACATCTTTTCCTTATCCGACATATTTCAAACAAAGATATAGTGTGCAAAACGCGCACATATTTGCTCCAGTCTAGTTGCAAGATTTTGCATAAAAGCTGCAAAATACATTACAAATTTAGCTCATATTTACAAATGTTGAACATCGGACAGGTGTAAAGGACTATTTCTAGTCAGACTCTTAAAAACAGAGAAATTAAGAAAAATGCAGAAACATATTTATTGTATCTCGTAGAGTTTACATACAGTGCAGAAACAGTGTAAAATATAAAAAAAGCATGGAATGACATTGCTTAAGTTATGAAATGAAAAAAAAATCTTTTGAACCCCACTTTAAAAAGTTTTTATTAGCGAAGAAAATTCAAATACTGCATTTACACAATCGAAGACGAGAAAACTGTGAGCCAGTAACAAATTACATTTCTGGATGTCATACACACTATAATAACAAACGTCACTGGATACCCCTTCAAAAGCAAATGAACGGATACCCTGCGTTGTTAAGATACGTGGTACAGCTACAAACGGTATAAAAACCAGCCTGCATCTGACCGCGATCATATCGCACCGTGAGGTTGAGTGAAAATGCATCGGCGGGAGAGAACTGATTTTGAGAAAGGAAAGATGGTTGGGTGTTATATTAGTGGGTTGTCCATAAGAGAAACCGAGAGGTGTTTAAACATACCTAAATCAACTGTTTTGGATGTACTGAATAAGTGGAACATACAAGGCGTGCCTGAAACAGCAAAACGTACCGGCAGACCAAAGGAAATCAGTGATAGAGGACGTCGAAGCCTCAGGAGAGTCGTTACAGTTAATCGACGGAGTATTGCACAAGACCTCGGTGTACTGCTGAGTAAAAATGCTGGAACCTCGGTATGTATACATACCATTCGCAGAGAACTTCATTCCATGGGTTACCGTGGTCTTGCGGCTGCTCATAAGCGTTTGGTCTGCACTCGGAATGCTACTCGTCGTTTAGCATGGTGTAAGGAACATTTATCGGTGACCGTAGATCAGTGGAAACGGGTCCTATGGACTGATGACTCCAGATACACGATACATCAGTCTGATGGCCTTGTGGGTATGGCGGCAGGCGGGGGAACGCTATTTACCACAGTTTACTCTTCCTACGGTCAAGTTTGGAGCTGGCAGTGTACTCGTGTGGGGGTGTTTTTCGTGGCATGGTCCTGGCCCATTGGTTATCGTGGACAAACCTGTTAACCAGCACGTCTACCTCGATATTCTGGACAATTATGCCCTACCAACTCTGTGGCAATACTATGGAACCGAACCTTGTTGGTACCAGCAGGATAATGCACCGAGTCATGAAACAAGGACCGTTACGGCGTGGTTTGACGATAATTCCGTATCGTGTGTGGACAGGCCAGCACATAGCCCTGATCTTAATCCGATAGAGCACCTATAGGATGAAATAGAGCGCCGCATAAGAAGTTTGGAGCCAAGGCCTATTACTAAGTAACAGTTAGTGGCAGCATTATGTACTGAATGGAAGTGCTTACCTACCGGTGTGTTCCAAAACATTGTCGGAAGCATGTCTCGAAGAGTCAGTGCATGCATTAAGGCCAAAAGTGAACCGACACCATACTAATGTACCAATAAAGGCTATGCTGTTTTTCTCGTCTACGTACGCGGTGACTTTTGTCAATATAGTGCATATACAAATCTTTGGTCCTTATGAAGGCCTCTAATCTTAGTGAAATACTCTCCATCAGTTTTTCGTAAATGACTGCCAATAAGTTCCGCCATTCGGCTTTCAAAACAGTGACCAGTTCGGCTTTGTGTGTTGTGCGATCTCTTCTTTTATGCACTGGGCGACTCGATTTGTCCCACAGATTCTCAATAGAGCTCAAGTCAGGGCTTTGGGCTGGTCAGACCATCTTTTCGACGTCTATGTCCTCAAATCAATCTTAAATAATGTGAACAGTATGATGTGGTGTGTTGCCTGCTGATAGAGGTATGGGTCTTTCCCAAAGTAGTGCCACAATGTTGATAGCCAATAATTATCCAGGATGTCTTCGTAGAGCTCAGCGTTCATGGTTTTGTCCAAAAGCACTAATGAACCCAAGCCGAACCACGAAAAATAGCTATCACGCTGCTTTCACCAAACTTCACTGTCTGGGCGATACAGTTTGTAAGGTACCTTTCTCCCGACATCAGCAGAATAAGGAATGACAATCAGACTAGCAGACTCTGTATCGCCACTCCTCAGTACAAAGTACAGTTGTTTTCCATTGGTATATAATCCAAGATCGACGTACCTTACACGGTACTAATCGGCACGTGACATTAATGGAGGTAATTAGTGGCTTGTGGATGATTTCTCGACAGCGGCAACTGATATCTTTCAGCGTCCTGCTCACTTTCTCAATAGTCTTAAATAGAGTGTGCGTGATTTGAGGCAATGTTTATTTGCGTTCTGAGCTGATAATCCTTTGCAGATTTCTTCTGTCACGTTCTGTTAGCCTCCAAGGTTTACCGCTATCATTTGCATATCACATTCACCAACCATCTACCGATGATCTTCAATGCAGCTGAAATGTCACATACTGAGTGATTGGTTATGTGGAACCCTATTAACAATCTGCGCTGGAAATAAGTTAATTCTCTCGATCGAGGCATCTTGCATTCACAGTCATGCTATTGCCTCATCATAGCTCTACGATCATATGTTTCGTTTGGTTTGTGACGTGATGCTTGCGTATGACCTAGTTCGCTATCAAAAAAAGAGTGTCCGGATATTAATGGTACGGAAGTGTATATATACATAAAATTATTAAGCTCTTCTCTGAAATATAGAAAATAGCTCCTGTAAACAAGATGAACACTCACATTTTATTATTGCTTTATAAACGCGATGAAATAAACTTACACAAAGGCGGACGAGATGATATTAGGCAGGGTGTTCGGAAAATAAAACCACCCGCAGGTATCTCGCGCGAGAGGTGTGACCTGAAGGAGACCCGTTACTAAGGTTTTCGTTGTTTTGTGAGCTTCAGTTTGCAGTGAGTTAGGTCTTGGCAAACATAGTGGTCTGCGTTGTATTCGGGTCAAAATGGATGACTCATTTTCAACCGTGTTGAAGGACATAAAAGAGGGAGCAGTTATCGAGATTTTAATGGAAAAAAATGTAACACCCAGCAGAATTCACCCACGGTTATTGGCATTTTAGGATGAATATACTGTGTATATAGGCACTGTGCGTCGTTAAGAGAGAAATAAAAATCATATCGTGGCATAAAATTTGATTTGAACGACTAGCCCCGGTCTGAAAGATCTGTCACCAAAATTCGGGATTTGAACAGGCAAAAATTAACGAATTTGTCAGAGAGGCATAGCGGAAAAGTTAAACATTGGTTTAGCTGGTTTCAATGAGATTCTTGCCGAACAGGGTGAATAAAGCAAGGCTTGGAAGCTTTTAAATGATTACATGCTCTCTAAGAAGCTACGAAAGCGAAGGTTGTTATTTTTTGAACAGCTTTCTCACTGATGACAAGAATTGTATTCATCACTATCATCCAGAAATAAAAAGCCAGTCACTTAAGTATGATTGCCTCACTTCTCCCAGAAAGAAAAGTTCAAGATTGAACCTTCAGCTGGAAAATCCATGATCACCCTTTTCTGGCACTACGGAGGCAACATTCATTAGGAGTACATGGACAAAAATAGAAAAATTAACTGTGAGGCTTCAGTGAACATACATCCTAAACAAATTGAAACAAATAATCAATCACGTTCGATAGGTAAAAATGTCGTGGCTTCTTCAATATTTTTTTCCACACCAGTGCTGTCATTTCAGCGGCTATAAAGAGCATCCGATTTGAAGTATTTCCGTACTCTCCTTACAGCTTTGAATTTGACAATGTCTGACTTCTGGTTGTTTGCAGCGCTCAAGGAATATCTGAAAGGGATTCATTTAACATGTGATAATAGATTTCGAGCTGCTACGAGAAAATGGTTTCGCGAATATCCTGGAGAGTGTTATAGAGACCAGTTCGAGAAACTTCTTCAACGCTGGAGGCGTTGTATCGAACGAAAGGGAGACTACCGAGAGAATAAGGTATAAAAACAAGCTGCACATCGGAACAGTATTGTTTTGTTTTGTTTCGGTACCTTATCTAGGAGTAACAATATAAACGTGAGGCATTGCTCTCCGAACACAACGGAAAAAAAGAAAAGAAGAATGATATTCGCTCGAAAATTTAAAGTGTGCGGAAAACATCAAACTAGAACTCTGTTCCACTATAAAAACACAAGTATATGAACGCAGAATATTGGTTCAGTACCGATAAAAGTAGGGCACTGGTTCAGTACCGCACATCAAAAGTTGAAATTTCGAGAAAATGCAACCAGATATAGATAATGTGAGCTCAATACTTATACGTAAAAATTGCAATACATCAGTATAAAAAAAATTGTATGAAGATCTTGGCCATCTTAGACAAGCTTGGTTAAAACGGAAGTTGCACAAGAATAGAGTCATACTAAAGTTTAGTAAAATTAAGAGACATGTCCTCCCTGTGGAAAAATGGACACCTGTTTACGCATTCACATTCTCCTAATCTGATAAATAAATGTTATTATACCGCGGCATTTGAATGGAGTGTTATAAGTTGTACAATAGTTTTTCTTTTCAATGTTTTCAGGAAGATGTCATATGACTTGCAGTGACATAATGTGAATGTATAAGTTAACTCGTGCGATGCATAAACAGCAAACTAAAATTAGATTAGAAACAAAAGAAAGAGAAGCTAAAATAAAATATTCTCGGCAGCAGTGGAAAAAAACTGTTATCCCAAGTCTTCTAAGAAATCCCCATGCGATGATTTGGCCTGCGAGCGACACAGCAAATGTCAGGTTCCATGGCATTCCGTTTTTCCCGGCTGCTATCACAGTAACAAGGTACATGACAGACGGTCCAAGTCCTGGTCTTGCCAAATCTAATGAACACAAAGAAAAGTGCAGCAACCTAAGTGACAGTTTACTTTGTTTCCAAGTCATGCAGGCTGCTCTTAATTTCAAACACTACCGTCATTATAGCGATTGTTATTTGGCACGAAAAATGGAGAAGCTGTCAGATAAAGTAAAGGGCAGTACGCGAAAGCAAATTAGATCAATGAATAATAAATCAGTAGAGTAGAGAAAGACATTTAGAATTGCATAGTTGTTCGAATTTGCAGGTTTGATGATTATTCCGAAGGAAGAAGTACGTTTTATTATCCTTTTAATAGAAACAATGTACCAGACTGAAACAGAAAACATAAACAAATATTTTAAAAGATGGCCCGGAAGACACGATGCTTATCAGAACGTCTTTTTGGCGCAGAAGATTCATATTTTTTTGTTTGTTTGGGAGTTAACTATTACCGTGAGCAGCTCAGTGGAATGTAAGCAGATGCCCGTCTTTAATTTAGGGCCACTGGTTCCAGAGAAGAGGGAAAGCCAATGCCGTAAGACAAACACACCATCCATGCCTCACTCGGAATTCGAAACCGGATCTATCTCGGACGCACGATTAAAAGCCAACGCTTCGGACCACCCGGCCACGGGGACGGCATTCATACTTTGAATATTCCACAATATTGTACAGTCACGAGGAACCTTGACAAAGAAGATATCGTGTCTACACACGCATAATGTGATTTTACAAATACACTGTGCGTTACAGCCGCCTTAAAATAGAATTCTAAACTTTAAATAACTGCAATCAGATTTATCCCTGTCTAATACCAACTGGAATTTTCCAAATTCAGCCGTCAAAAACCGAAATAAGGTAATAAATATTTACACCACCTGACAGGTAAATAACACTCCAAGAAATGGTTAATAATCTAGTTTACATTTAGTTGACTCTAATCCAAAACATTTCCTAGTTTCTTTCCTTGAAGATCAGATATCATGACAAATTCATGCACGCATTTACCTCTCCTCAAAGGAAAAATATTTAGCTCTTGAGAAAGAAGCCGAAAACACGCATAAAAACTTCATAGCAGCTAGTCCCGCAAGGTTTTAGAAAGAATTTCCTAAATCCATCTCTATAAAAAGAAATACCATGATAAATACACTCATCGTCAAAACAAATAGTTGCACCCGGAAAGACGTGTCGGATTGCAATGCTTTTCGGGGGAAGGTAAAGGTTACCAAGAACAATAAATGGTTAAACATTGAGACTGATATCAGCAATATTTATTGAGTTACACGCCAATAAGTAGTGTCTCTCAGTATGAGGTCGGGCCGCCATGTTTGCTCACACAGCATGCCAGATGTCTCGGCATGAAGTTGTGCAGGTTCCTAATGGCGTTCTGCGATTAGCCATCCCATGCAGATTGAATCTTCTCACGCAGTTCCTACAGATTGTTCGGTAGGGGTGGAGTGTGGATAGCGCGTCCAATAGCATCCCACACATTTTCAATCGGTGATAAGTCCGGCGATACGGCTGGCCATGGCAGAGTATCAGGGCCTAGACGGCAAGCTCTCGGGACAGCGGCATTATGTGGACGAGCGTTGTCCTGTTGGGAAATCGCACCGGAGTGAGCGTTCAGAAAAGGTAGGGCCGCTGATTGCAAGACCTCATTAACGTAACGTTGGGCCGTCAAAGTGCCTGTAATGAACACCAAAGGTGATCTGTCATCGTAAGCAATTGCACCCCACACCATCACACCAGGCCTTCTGGACGTGTGACGCTCGACAACAAACCGTTCATCTTGACGCTGACCACGGTGCCTCCACACACAGATTCGCTGGTCGTCTCCTCCAAGACCAAAGCTGGACTCCTCACTGAAGATCACCCGCTGCCATTCTGGGTGGCTCCATCACAGTCTGGCACGACACCATTGCAGTCTTTGGCGACGATGCACTGTTTTTAAGGTCAGTCGTCGCAACGGTCTGCGTGTGTGTAGTACTACGTCGTGCAGCCGTCTGCCAATGGTGCTCGCACTAATCGGACGATGCATGGAGGACACCACTGCTCGCTGAATATACGCAATCGTAGCTGTTGGTTTACTCCGCGCATTTCGGTCAACCCGTCGGTCCTCTCTCTCCGGGGTTCATCTAGGTCTCCCAGACTTTCCCTGTCGCTGCTGCGTGCCTTGTTCTATCCACTGCCACCAACAGCGTACTATGGTGATATCCGCACGGCCAGTATGGCGCGCAATACGGCAATAAGACCATTCTGCTTCCCGGAGCCCGACGATGTGGCCCCTCTCGAGCTCCTCCAACTGCTCGAATTGCTTCCGAACTAGTCTCAAGGCATACTTCTCTTGCAAAGGATGCAACTGACACAACAGCACGAGTCAGAATGGCAAGCACACGCTACGGGACGACCTTACATAGCCGGTCAGACACAGCGCTACGACCCCTCCTTGCTTGGGTCTCATGCGCGGCCAAACGTGATACTTGAATCATTTGCATGTCTCACCATGTCAAACCTACCCGCGAAGTTTTATTCTTGTCGGTTGATTCCTTCTGGGTGCAACTATTTTTTTTGACGATGAATGTACAATCTTGCATTCACATCGCATGGCGAAAAAACTGAATACTAGGTAAATCTAGAAAATATACAGATAACTTTGGTGTGTTTAGATTTTCAGTTCCTTTTCTAAAAACAAAGATATGTTAGCAAATGCCAATATTTTTTTGTCCCATTAGAACGACATGGGTTTACCGGAAAGAACGCTAAAAATATGTATCTTCTAGAAACCGAAATTTCGTTCCCACAGACGGGTGAAACAATAATACCAGCTCTCCATTTTTGATTTAAACATTGGTATGTATACTCCGTGACACTGGAGTTGCAGCACCTTTGAAATATAGGAATACAAATTGGATTCTTAGAGTATTGACATCCAAGTAGGTAAGAAACACTTTATTCAATTTGAAGATGCTAATGAATACATTCATTAACACAAAACGATGCTTGTCGTGTACAGATAAATATGAACCACCTCAGCTTCAGACAAATTGAGCTCCGCCTCTCAGTATCGAAACGTAATGCTGTCAACAACCTTCTGTTGTACTTCCCAACAAGACTCATCTACCTGGTCCAAAAGAGTCGTGGTCCGTACTGGCTGCCGGTAGGTTTGTAGGTAGCATCTAATCATGGACTACACGTTCTTGATTGGGAATAAATATTGGGACCTGACGGGGGAAAATAGTATGTCCACACCACGGAGACATCCAGAGGAAACAATTTTGGTCTGTATGTGGGCGTTATCATGATGAAAAATGGCTTTGTGCTACCCAGTGAGAAAGCGGATGGCAACGCTTCTTCCATTTTGCGTCGTGGTCCACTACCAATTGAACAATTAATCTAACCTTCCTACAGCTCTCTTGCCAGTATCGGTGCAGCGTGCTATTTTCAAGTCGTTCTGCTATACGACGAAGCGACTGTTCCGCCTTTCGAAGGCAAATAATCTGCCCTGTGTTGAAGATGATGAGTTACTGTTATGAAGTCGGTCCTTAGAAGGCAGAAGCTTAATAACTTCTTCTCACACAATTTGCATTGAACTCCACGCTCATTATATTTGTGTTTATATCAGCCGAAGCTTCAGCTCGATTATTTTCGTATTTTAATAATTTCAATATATCGTCCACCTGCAGATTCACATGCACTTCTGAGCACTCCTCCTCATGGTTTCTGCTGCAGTTTGAATGCCACACAGTGTACCAAAGGATGTGACAGAAATTTGGTTAAGTGTTTTCGCAAAGCATTCTCTATGCAAGTCAGGAGAAGCACAGATTTCTTTCTTTTGGAAACTGGAAACTCATTGGTGGCAAACTTTGTGCAGTTGAAAGTCAGAAACATGAAAATTGTTTTCGTGTTACTAAGAAATAATCAACCGCTGGTCAAACAATATCAAACAAAATATGTTCTGAAATTAATTTGGTTGTCTTTGATAGACGTTGATGTCCTTCAAACGAAGTTCTTCAGCACGATGAACAGGAACACTGCCTCCTGGACAGTAAGGATGAAAGCAACATTTATGCATTACCTGTGATTTCAACCGAGGCCCAGCGATAGAAAGCATTTGTATCAGACCTTTTCCTAAAATAGACTTAGTTAAAATGACTGGAAGTGAGGCGTAAGGCGTAATAACAATCAGCTTTCTTTACAACTTAAAGGATAGTTAGTGTTATCAACTTTATTACTAAACCACTCACTTCAGCGTTTGTTGCGCTCATTCTCTGAGATGATGGACGCCCACAGTGCCAGACATTCTCCGGTCTTTGAAAAGACGGAACCACTCAAGAACTCTTGCCCAGCGTATTTATTCGTCAACAAATGAAATTAGTGCCAGCTGACGTATACGCTGGTTCATGCAAAACGATGAAATCATCAATTGTTTTGGGGGAACATTTGGTAATTGCAGTGGGAAAACAACAAAACAGAAATGGCGACCCATCGGTATCAAAAAGAAAAAGATCATTTTGTAGCAAAAAAAAAAAAAAAAAAAAAAAAAAAAACAGTAATACACGTCAATAAGGATTTTCTCCTTTTCATGTACACAGTAGGTTTCTAATACATTTACAGTATCTAAATGCTTTGAAACGAAGAGGGTTTCCTGCAAAACCTGCTTTATTTCACAGTTAACTCCACTCTCTGACAAGATAAAATTTTAATTTGGGTGCAGAGAATATCTTTGAAAATTTATATCCTAAAGTTAACCGATATGGGATGATGCAGTTGTTGTTCGAAAACTTTTATGTTTATTCCAATGGAAAATGCATGTAGCAGAACAGGTGTTAAAACAATTTTAAAATGTCTGTCATCTAGAAAAGTTCGGGGTATTCATAATGAATTTAAAAATATATGAACTCACCCAGTTGTTCCTGATAAATACATAGCTAGTCTTGCAAAAATAATATAAGGTAAATACAATGAGCGCATGACTTATGAAACGGTTTAATTATATATTAGCGTACTAAACAGATTGTTGTGATTTATTATGAATGACAGATAGGATAACAAGTGAACACCTGTTATTCAGGAGGAAGGAGAATTTCAGAAAAATATCAGAATTTATTCAGTTTACTCTAGAATTTCATATACTGCATAAACTTCGTGCGCAGACGGCAGGGTCTAAAACGCCGAGTCTTCTTTTGTTAACAGATAGACGCCTAAAAATTAAAAAAGAAAAAGGTTTCTGTGAATAACATGTGAACTAGATCATCTACTTAACTATTACGAAAAATAAATTTAAAAAAGCAGCCACACTTATTTGGTATACTGTTGTATAGGATACGAAAAAAGTAAGACAACCTAGATAATTGAATTTGCGATTTTTCCGTGGAAGGTTCTTTAAATTATCGTGAGCAAACATGATACTGAGAGACATTACTTATTGGCGTGTAGCTCAATAAATACTCCACATATCAGTCTCAATGTTTAATCAATTATTGTTACTGGTAACCTTTACCTTCATCCCGAATAGCATTGCAATCCGACATGTCCTTCTGGGTGGAACTATTTTTTTGATGATGAGTGTATATACACGGTCGAGTCACATTATTTTAACCACCAGATAATATCCAGAATAATAGCCGTGTGCAGCGCGGACAGCAGCTAGACGGGCCGGGAGGAACTCAGTAAGGTGCTGGACGGTGTACACAGGTATGTGGAGCCATGCTGACTGCAGTGTATCTGACAGCTGCTGGAGGGAGCGTGGTGGAGGAACCATACAGCGAACAACACGATCGAGATGGTCCCACAGATGCTCAATTGGGATTACGTCTGGGGAATTAAGAGGCCAGGGAAGTACTTTGAAGTCTTCACCGTGCTCTTCCAACCACTCTCGAACAATACTAGCTGTGTGACACGTCGCATTGTTGTGCTGGAAGGTCCCATCCGCCCCAGGGAAGACAATCAGCAAGTACGGGTGTTCGTGGTCTGCAAGGATGGATTCAAAACGAATTCGGTCCATAGTGCCTACCACAGGTATGAGTGGACCCAGGAAATGCCACGAAATATAACGTTGCCTTCACCAGCTTGTGTTCTTCCAGCAATGGTTGATGAGTGTTTATTCTCCGATGTTTCTCGCCTTATACGCCAATGTCCATCCGTCATTGAAGCAGAAAACCTGACTCATCGGAGAAGGCAATTCTTTGACAATCAGCGGAGGTCTAAAAAAACATTCCAGGGAATGCCACGAAAACATTTTCCAGACCATAACGCTGCACCCAACAGCTTGTGTTCTTCCAGCAATGGTTGATGAGTGTTTGTTCTCCGATATTTCTCGCCTTACACGCCAAAGTCCATCCGTTCGATGAAGCAGAAAACGTAACTTAACGGAGAAGGCAATCCTTTGCCAATCAGCGAAGGTCCAATTCCGATACTGCCGTGCAAATGTAAGCTTTTTCTGCCGATGCATCTGCGTTAACGTAGGTGCAGTGATTATCCATCTGCATCGGAGTCCAATACGCAGCAAGGTTTGCTCAACTGTCGTTTCAAACAAACTTCCGGTAGTCCCCTGGTTCATTCGGCCAGTGAGTTGCTCCACTGTAGCGTGGCGATCGGCCCTCACGCACCTTCGAAGCCGACGTTCACCTCTCATATCAGAGGCACCTGGTGCTCCGCAGTTTCCACTTCGCTTATTCCCAATGGTGCCATTTTTCCAATCACGATAGGCTTTAACCACAGCAGCACGCGAACAGTTCACAAACTGCGCTGTTTCAGAAATGCTGCCACCTTTGGCCCGAAAGCCGGTAATCATCCCTTTTTGCAAATCTGGTAAATCGTTCCTTTTATCCATGACAGCAACGAGTGATATGTTTTCAGATCAGATCAGATCATATGTAGAGGATTTTAGGAAGGGAGTGTCTGACTCCAGGTCTTAAACAACCCTTTGAAACAGGAAGCTAGGAGATTTGGGTTAGAGTGCCCGATAGGAAAGTGACACGGAAGCGAAGTAGAAAGGGGGAGGAAGACGCCCTTATTTATTACCGGGGGCCAGTACCCGGAGTCCGATGGTTTAACGTGCCCATCCGACGCACGGCGGATATTTAGTGGATCGAGCGTTCGTACCTGCCTGGGATGGAACCTGAGGCCCTTTCCGTGGCAGCCACGAACGTTGCCCACTAGGCAACCTGCGGCCCGCATGTTTTCAGAATGCCTACAGCACGCCCTATATACCTTCCAAGCCAGCTCACGACACGTGCCTTCTTTCATTGGCTACGCGCTGTATATATATATATATATATATTATACATCGGAATATATGTATATATATATATATATTATACAGCCGAATATATATATATTCGGGGCTGGACATATTGCCAGGACAAACCATCGATGGACAGCTGAAGTTTTAGACTGGATTCCAAGGGACAGGAAAAGACCCAGAAGAACACCACATGTGAGATTGGTGGATGAAATTCGAAAGTATGCGAAAGTAACATGGAGGAGACTGGCACAAGACAGACCGTTGTGGAAGAAACTTGGGGAGACCTTTGTCCAGCAGTGGACTGATAATGGTTGACAATAATAATAATAATAATAATAATAATAATATTCGGGCGAATACGGTATATATCATCATCATCATCATCATCATTGTCATATATTATCAATCCACTGCTGGATGAAGCTTTCCCCAATTTTCTTCCACAACTGTCTGTCTTAGCCACTCTCCTCCATGTTACTCTGGCATGCTTCGAATTTCATCCATCCATCTCCCATGGGGTCTTCTTCTGGGTTTTTTACCTGTCCCTTGGAATCCAGTCTAAAAGTTCGGTTGTCCATCGGTGGCTCGTTTTTCTGGCAACATGTCCAGCTCACTGCCATTTCAGTGATTTCACTGTGGTCATGATGTCGTCCACTATTGTCATTTTCCTTATCCAGAAGTTCTTCTTCTTATCCTTTCCTGGTTACACCAAGCGTGCATCTCTCCCTGTCTCTTTGAGTTGTCTGCAGTCGTCTTTGTATGTCTTTTTTAGTTAAGGTCCATGTATCTGCTCCGTACGCAAGCACTGGCAGGATGCATTGGTTAAACACTTTTCTTTTAAGACTTAATAGCATACTGCTCTTAAAAATTGTACTGTGTCTTCCACATGCTCTCCATTCAAGTTTTATACGCAGATTAATTTTTATACACTTATATATATATGGTCATCATGCACAAACAGGGCAATGGACTCTTACAGCACGTCAATGCGCCTCCCCACAGAGCCGTGGTGACTATAACATGGTTAGAGGAGCGTTGCGCAGAAGTTCCCGCCCTGGAATGCCCTTCCCCTTCACCGGACATAAACCAAGGCCGTCTGGAATGTACAAGGCCATGGCATTGGAGAGACGGGTCCCCTTTTCATGACGTCACTCTCATTCTACACGGCCTGATACGTCGATGTCGTGTTTGACGTCATACACGATAGCATTGGAAACCAATCGGAAGCTTTGGTTGCCACGTGACGTCTCTAAAAGAGGGAACTCATTTCTCTAATGTTATAGCCTTGTGTTTTCTGTACGGCGTCGCATGAATCCTGTGGAGAATCTTTGGCATGCTGTGGAAAGGTCTGTTAGGGCTTTGGATTATCCACTCAGGAATGAGCGGAATTACGGACAGCGGTGCAGCAAGCATTGGTGGCGTTACCTGTGGAATGCTTTCTTGTTTTAGTGGAATAACTGCGTCGCCGTGTGACTCCCTTATCCGGGCGAAAGGTGGGCCTACTCATTACTAGGTAGGTATCCCAAGATTGCTGTCCATTCAGTGTATATCGAAAAATGAAGCACATATTACTGATTTGTTTTCCTATTCATCTACCTGTAAAGACTCTCTATCTCAAGATATAAAATTGGAAAGAAAATTCTTTAAAATCGTAGAATATTAAGCATAACTAAGATGCTTTTCCACTTATTTTCCTCTTTTTTTTTTGTGAAGAATTTCCTACTAAGTTGAGTAAAGCTGAATTTACCACTGCCACTGTATCGAGGTTTCCAGATCAGAAGTAAAACTCTTGTATGGATTGTAAATTCGTGTGCCAGATGTACTCCTTTGAATTTCCAAGTGGAGATTTTTTCTGAAGGTGGCAAAGGTGAGTATCGTCATAATTCTGTTTCTAGAAGACGAATTGGAAGAATTCTCTTAGAATCATATCACATGATAAGCATTTTTGTATTTTTTTTTTCAATATACGAGTACAATGGTTTAATGTGTTTCCAGCTAATTTATTTACTTTGTTTCTTTTTATTCGGATTTGCATTGAACACAGCATCTCTGATTTTAGAAGAAAAAATCATTTTTTATTGAATAGGAGGTGCGCTTGAATAAAATGAATTCATCTTATTTAAAAAAAAAAAAAAACATTTTCTTTCTAGGCGGTAGTAACGCAAAAGTATATTAGAAAACAAAGTATTCGTGAGCATGCAAGAGCGATATCTTCTTTGATTTTTCTGTAAGGTTCCATGCAACTGTGCATTATTATTTAACATTCTAAATTTAGCTGCTTCTTCGCCAAAGGCAGGCTGATTACACCAGTGACTCTAGTAACATTACTCTTGTTAATTAATTTTTGAATTTCATCGAACACGAAAAATACTTTTTTAGTATAGATGTCTCAAGGATAGAAACATCAAGAATGTGAAAATTTGAATCATAAGAATAGATCTACTAAAACTTTATGAAAAATCACTTTCAATGCTCTCATATGCTGTTTCGAAGACTCATTGCCATGAGCAATTTTTATGATTGCCTTTGAACGTACGAAAACAGCTAATTATTTTTAACCAGCGGATTAGTTTTGCTTTGATATATATTTTTAGTTACCGTCGAGATTACTTTTATACACATTTTTTCTCCGAACCTGCTGATCTTAGTAGCAAATGATTTGTTTTCATATTTGCCGGCTGATGTATAAGTATAGAATAGATATCTGTGAAACACCATGTACAGTATGTAAAAGATATCTGTGAGAGATATGAATATCGCTCAGCTTGCGTTCGTGAACTGCGTTGAATTTTTGCTTCTCCAGGTGGGTCCTCGCTAGTTCCCACAAGTAGTAATCTATGTGGGTTGAATCTAGATTGTACGGAGGGCTGATGAAATCTTTTGAAGTCCAGAGGTTTTAGTGGCTTTGCTGTCACATTTGTAGCATGATTACGTGCATTGACAGGTGGCAAGATGATTCCTTTTGAGAGTTTCACTTACCATTTTCAGCTACGCACAAACTATTGAGAAACATTTTATTCTAACACTAAGAATTAACTATTGCACTCCTCCCCTGTGGTCAGAGGTGTAGGCTACTGGCTAATAATCCCAGTTAGGCCCTGGTTCGATTTCCGTATGTAGCATGGCCATTGTGTTTCAGTAACCCTAAATTAGGTATTGAAAACTCTTTATAGTCTCAGTTGCTCCTGTTCGTAGTTAAACTTCTAAAAACCAGAAACTGTTGCATGACAGTGAAGAAAATTGATGGGAATAATTCCTCCCGAATCGTGAGAGATATTTGTCATGACCTTTTCAGCTGCAAATTATGCTTTGATCTTTTGGATTTATCAGTCCTGTATGGTTGCATTCCATTCCGAATTTTCTTCATTTGGAAGCAAAGGGGTGGTCCTACATTTTCTCCCAAATCCCCATTTCACTAAAGAAATCTACATGCGGCATCTTCGGTAGCAAAGTGATCTGAAGCGGAAGTTTCGCATCAAGTCTGGGATGAGGTATGGGTACTGTGCTTGTCTATAATGTCACCGACTCTGTCCCTGTCCTGGAATCAGTGGCGCTAAATTAGAGGTGGGCAACTGTTCACAGACCTTATATATGCTCATGGTGGTCGTTGAACGCCCCCAAATAAAATCCATACACACTCATACAATTACATACCATGTTCGTAGCTTGAGATTACAACTGCCGTTTAGACCGCTGCACTGATGTATAGATTTTCATCTTAACTTTCGTAAACCTTTATACGCCATCTAAAGCTTTTTATCTTAAAAAAATACTTCCTGAATCATACGTACCCAATTAAAATTTGTTGAAGAATTAGGAAAATATTAGTGCATTACTTCATTAGTTAGATGTCTATATTTCCTTGTTTGACCTCAACTTGGGCACATGAATTTTATTTTGGTCGTAATATCGCAATAACATGAAATATAAAATACCGAAAAATAATTGATCCCACAGCTGCTCTAATTTCAAGCATTAAAAAGATTATAGGAAAATTTTCTGTGAAGTTTAACAGTACACATCGAAAAATTCTAGCCACAGCCATATCGGAAAAAATATTCCGCCCGGTGGCGCAGTGGTCTAAGCGATGGCTTCTGATCATTCGTCCAAGATGGGTACGGGTTCGAATCCCGGTGAAGCATGAATGTTGTGTTTGTCTTGCGGTGCTAATTTAGGGCCACTGGTTCCTTTCCTAGAACCAGTGGCCCTAAATTAGGGACGGGTAACTGCTTATAGCCGACTGAGTTGCTCATGGTGGTCGTTAAAATTCCAATCAAAAAAAAAAAAAAAAAAAGAATACCGGAAAAAAAGAAGTCAAAATGGTTATCCGTATAACCACCAGAAGAAGACAAGCCAAAAGGTAACCATCAGATATTTCGAAACTTAGCCGTGACAGAAGTAAACAACGTTTTGTTTGTTTGGGGTTTAACCGTGAGCAACTTGATGGACTATAAGCAGTCTCCCGTCCTGAATTTAGGGCCACTGGTACCATGAAAGGGAAATAACCAGTGCAGTAGGACAAACACAACATCTGCGTCTCCCCTGGATCCGGACCCATCTCGGACGGAAGACAGAAGTAAACGGTCGCACGTAATTCATTTATACGCTCTTTGCGATTGTACGTTAAATTTTGAAATTCAAATTATCCAAAATACACGGTTCTTTGATTCTTTTGCATGTAACCCGGTAGGTTATAACTTTGAAGAATCGAGACAGCGTTGCTGAGTTCCTCCTTGGTGCAGCCAAAGTTGAACTTTTATCTCATCAAAGAATGGTATGTTGTTTATTTTTATGTATTTTTTTTTTGATTGAAGGTTTAACGACCACGATGAGCAACTCAATGGGATATAAGCAGTCGCCCGTCCCTAATTTAGGGTCACTGGTTCCAGGGAAGGGAGAGAGCCTGTGCCATAAAACAAACACAACATCCATGCCTCACCGGGATTCGAACCCGGACCACTTTCGGACGAATGATTAGAGGCCATCGCTTAGACCACTGCTCCACCAGGGCAGCGTATGTTGTTTACTTTAGGTTTGGATGAAAAATTGGTTGCCGTCCCGGTGACGCAGAGGTCTAAGCGATGGCCTCTGATCATTCGTCCGAACGGGGTCCGGGTTCGAATCCCGGTGGGGCATGGATGTTGTCTTTGTCTTACGGCACTGGCTCTCTCCCTTCCCTGGAACCAGTGGCCCTAAATTAGGGACGGGCGACTGCTTATAGCCCATTGAGTTGCTCACGGTGGTCGTTAAACCTCCAATCAAAAAAAAAAAAAAAAAAAATCATTCGTCCGAAAGGGGTCCGGGTTCGAATCCCGGTGAGGCATGGATGTTGTGTTTGTCTTATGGCACTGGCTCTCTCCCTTCCCGGGAACCAGTGACCCTAAATTAGGGACGGGCGACTGCTTATAGCCCATTGAGTTGCTCACGGTGGTCGTTAAACCTCCAATCAAAAAAAAAAAAAAAAATCATTCGTCCAAACGGGGTCCGGGTTCGAATCCCGGTGGGGCATGGATGTTGTGTTTGTCTTATGGCACTGGCTCTCTCCCTTCCCTGGAACCAGTGGCCCTAAATTAGGGACGGGCGACTGCTTATAGCCCATTGAGTTGCTCACGGTGGTCGTTAAACCACCAATCAAAAAAAAAAAAAAAAAAAAAAAAATCATTCGTCCGAAAGGGGTCCGGGTTCGAATCCCGGTGAGGCATGGATGTTGTGTTTGTCTTATGGCACTGGCTCTCTCCCTTCCCGGGAACCAGTGACCCTAAATTAGGGACAGGCGACTGCTTATATCCCATTGAGTTGCTTATCGTGATCGTTAAACCTTCAATCAAAAAAAAAAAAAAATTGGTTTCGCATTCCATGCTCTAAGAAAAAAGTGCCAACAACTTTTAGGGAGGCTACAGCTTATTTTATTTTTGCTGCCATGAAATAGGTGATACATCTATCAATTTACTAAATAACGTTCACAGTTCTCCATTTTCTCAGAATTTTAGGAATTTTAAACAAGGAAAGATTAGGAAATACACTGACGGAAAACAAAATCCCAACGCCAAGAAGGGGTTGTGTTAGATAAACGATAGTTGGTAGGCGGTGAGAGTACATCTGTAAGATGACGTCTATGCAAATTTCGCGCTCGGCGCATACGTGTGGCGCTAGTAGCGCCCCTCGGAACATGCAAAGCAGGTTTGCTGTAAATACGCGCTGTAACGTTCGTGATCGTTTGTTATCGTTGAGATTCGACGTAGGGTGTTGATGTTAGTCAAGAATGCCTTTAAGAAGACGAAGAAGCCATTATCAACAGCTCACGGAGTTTGAACGAGGTCGTGTAATAGGGCTACGAGAAGGTGGATTTTCTTTCCACAATATTGCAGAACGACTTGGCAGGAATGTAGCCACTGTGCATGATTGTTGGCAGCGGTGGTCAAGGGAAGGTACTGTCTCAAGAAGACCGGGTTCCGGCAGGCCACGTGGCACTACTGAGAGGGAAGACCGCCGTGTACGGCGTATGGCTGTGGCGCATCGTACCGCGTCTGCGGCAGCAATTCGAGCTGCAGTTGCCACCACAGTGACACAACGAACTGTTTCAAATCGGTTATTTGAAGGACAGCTCCGAGCCAGACGCCCTGTAGCGTGCATTCCACTTACTCCAAACCACTGCCGTTTGCGACGTCAGTGGTGTCAAGCTAGAGCTCATTGGAGGACGGAGTGGAGATCTGTTGTGTTTTCTGATGAAAGCCGGTTCTAACTGGGAGCCAGTGATGGCCGTGTGTTGGTTAGAAGGAGGCCAGGTGAGCGCCTGCAACCAACCTGTCTGCGGCCGAGACACACTGGACCTACACCTGGAGTTATGGTCTGGGGAGCAATTTCCTATGACAGCAGGAGCAATCTCGTGGTTATCCCACGCACCCTGACGGCACAGTTGTACGTCGGTCTGGTGATTCAACCTGTTGTGCTGCCATTCATGAACAGCATTCCAGGGGCGTTTTCCAACAGGATAACGCTCGCCCGCATACCGCTGTTGTAACCCAACATGCTCTACAGAGTGTCGACATGTTGCCGTGGCCTGCTAGATCACAAGATCTTCCACCAATCGACATCATTGGACGACAATTCCAGAGTCACCCCCAACCAGCATTAACCGTCCCTGTATTGACCGACCAAGTGCAACAGGCATGGAACTCCATCCCACAAACTGACATCCAGCACCTGTACGACACAATGCATGAACGTTTGCATGCTTGCATTCAACATTCTGGCGGTTACACCGGTTATTAATGTACCAGCATTTTACATTTAAAATGGCTCTTCTCGCGCTTACAATAAGCTGTGATCTTGAAACCTTAATCGATTAAATATGTTACCTATACAAATGTATTGCCGCCATTTCATTCCTCAGGGTAAGAAACTTGCTGTTAACGCACGATGTAAAAACTTGCAGAATGGTTCTAGTTCCATGCAAACTTTAATAACTAAAATCACACACATTGGCAACGGCACCGATACATAAATGTGTTTTCTGGAACTCCAACTTGTCTTTCATCTGATGATGTGCTCGTAGCGAGCACGAAAGTACTCATGTTGTTTTAAACCATGTAAATAGATTTTAACTTGTGTGTGTGATTTTAGTTATTAAAGTTTGCATGGAACTAGAACCATTCGGCAAGTTTTTACATCGTGCGTTAACAGCAAGTTTCTTACCCTGAGTAGTCTATGTGGCACGAAATCCTTGTTTATTATTTCATTCCTCTACAACTATTTTTTCGTGGTGTTGGGATTTTTTTCCGTCAGTGTATTTTACTCGGCACTAATGCTAAATCAACTAGTGGACAAACTGCTTTGAAAGGAGCGATGCTTATAAGAAAAGAATGTGTAATAGGGCTATTGCATATAAAACAAAATCATGTTCAGATTTACTACCAAGTTTTTCAAAGTGTTTTCTTATGTATTCAAAATATGCAATAGTGCAGAATTTCTTAACCACGATTTTTTAACGAAATTAGAATAAAAAAAATAATACAAAATTCAAAACAAACATAGGCTTAAGGTAGCAGAATATTAAGGATTATGCATGACTTACGTTAAGCGTAATCTAAAAGTACGCATGTTTTTGTTATGCAGGCATTCAAAATTTTACAATAGTATTTAACATTTTGAAATTTCTTTTATGCGTTTTTTAAGACGATCCCGTAGAAAAACGTATAACCGAGGTTCCACTGTATATACATATATAAATATATAGTTGCATGCGCCCACAATTTTTTTGTATAAAAGATATTTGGATACGATGCGGGGGCGCCACTTGTACTTCCTCCTCGAAGTCGCAGTGTTAACTTTGTCGACGTGGCGTGAACAGTTCGCCTTTTATCACTAGTGAAAGATGTCATGTCCGTTGGAAGTAGCGTCCAAATTTGAAATCGGCGCAGTGATCCGTTTTCTGTGGGCCAAAAGTTGAACTCCACAGAAATTCAACGCCAATTAAGTGAAGTGTACGGTGACAAATCATTTTCGCGGCAGGCGATCGCAAAATTGTGTTCGTTACTCGAGAAAGGACGCACGGATATCGAAGACGATTATCGGGGGCAGTCAACTTCGACGACGAATGAAAACGTGGACCTCATTAACAAATTGATTCATGCAAACAAGCGAATCACGGTGGACGAGATGGCGGATGAATTAAATATTTCTCATGGAAGTGTGCACCACAACATCACCAAGCGTCTTGAGTTTCGAAAGGTTTGTGATGGATGGGTGCTTCACTTACTCATAGAACAACACAAGGCGTAACGTTCTCAAGCAGCTGTGGCTTTTTTAAATCATTGTCACAGAGAAGGAAATTATTTTTTGAATCGTATCGTGACCGAAGACGAGACTTGATTCCATCACTTCTCACCAGAAGCGAAGCAGACTTCATGTGAGTGGAAACATTCACATTCTCTGCCTCCGAAAAAGTGACGAATTGGTCCTTCCGCCGGAAAGGTTATGCTCACAATTTTCTTCGACAATCAAGGTGTTGTGCATTATGAATTCATGCTAAAGGGCACCACGATTAATGCGGCATCATATTGTGAAATCCTGGAAAGGCTGCAAACAGGGATTAAAGATCGATAGTCAGGAAAACTTTCAAGAGGTATTGTCCTTCTGCATGAAAACGCGACACCACATTTAGCATGCGTCAACAAGGCCCTCCCATCCAGACCATTCGCCCTGTGATTTCCATGTGTTCGGCTCCATAAGAAATGACCTTGCGAAGCGGCGATATCACTCCGATGAAGACGTCAAAAAATGAGACGCAAGAATGGTTATCTCAAGTCGGACAATAATTTTTTCAAGAACTGATAGACAAACTCGTGCCACGCTACGATAAATGTTTAAATAAACTAGGCGATTACATCGAAAAATAACTCTTCTATAGTATTTCCTACGTGCGTATAAACATTCCAAAATGTTCTTTACATGCAAGGGCAACTAACATTTTGACTGCGTATGTATATTCTCCTTATTTCCAACAAATCTCAATAAAGTAGATGTTGACTAGAGGAACCATTTTTGTCTGCGTCAAATCAAATCAAATCGATAAGAGAGAAACCTTGCAAAAGGAAATGTAGGAGCAAACGACATATCTGATGTTTACGAAAGATTCGTTCATAAAATCTCCAGGGCATTCGAGATGGTGGAGAAGCTAAGGAGCAACATGAGCGTCACCACCCAGCATCCCGTTAGTCCAATCCATCACTGCCAACCTCTCGCTCTCTCAGCTCTTGCCTTAGAGCCCTTACACCTTGCCCGTCGTTTTAAAACAGCCTTAAAACCATTTGCATTGTACCATGGAAGAAGGGCGCTTTTCCTGCCTCCTACTTTCCACCCCTATATTCCCTCCCACCCATCCTACTCTAAGATCAATGGTAATGTGATTAAGTGAACTTCACTCTCTCTCTCTCTCTCTCTATCATTTCGTATCCTCCACCCCTTCTTTTCTAAGTGTTCACAAACGCTTGGCTTGCACAGTTGCTCGTGTCCCTCCCCTCGGCAACAATGCCTCCCTTTGCATCGGCGGTTTAGTGCAGAGATCAGCATTTTTGACCCTGTTTCAGGCCAAATATATGTATGAAGACCGTATTTCGTTTTAATCAAGTTAAGCACATACGGAAACACACACTTGGAAGATTTTATTGAATCTGCATTCCTGAAAGGAGAATACAGATATAGCGACAGCACACAAGTTTCGAGGAACTTTCGATACAAAGCTTTGCGGTTGTTTTTTCGGGTTTTTTCACATTACTTTAACAGCGCGGCTTTCTTAGCACCCAAGAGACTCTAATAGAGGTGAAAATTAGAAGTGATTGGGGTAATATGATATTTTACCCTTCCTAATTAAGGTTAATAGACTTGATACTTATAGCGTTTAGGATCCCCTTCAGGTGTAACGATAGACAATGCCCAACACATTAGAAAAGCCTGATGCCAGGATGGTCAGTAAGGTACATTATGGTGCAGCTTTATCAAGATCTCGAATTGAAAAGGAGCCTATAAAACAAATGAAACAAATTACAAAAATGCCTTTATATGGAAATATGTTAATTACAACTATTAGTATCCTTTAGATTGTAATGTAACGGCGGCGGCGGCCCAGAACTGCAGCCATGATGGTCCCGCAAGGGAATTTAATGATGGTAGTAGACTGAAAAAAACATTTTCATAATAAAAAAGACTCAGATGATATGAGAAAGTCAAATCTTGTAATTAGGTGACATTAAATTGCGATCTCAGCTCCCTCAGTATGGGCAGAGAAAAAGTTGCACCTGAGCATCACATTCAAGATCGCTTTTACGATTTGATCAATTATATTTATTTCTATTCTTAATAACAAAGGTTATCATTTTCAGAGGATTTTAGATCTCCATTATGAGTTTTGGAATGGTTGGTTTAATACGTTTGTCCCTTATAATGTTATTCATGGTTTAAATACGTATGACTAAAGTAAACAGACTTCAAAAGAGTGTCTTACGATATTGGTTTTCGTTGTATGCATTTTCATTCCGCATGTAAGATGAAGACGCACAAACAGAAGACACAGCAGTCATAAATATGACGTTCGACGGATAACATTTTCACAAATATTTAGTAGTAGAACAAACAGCTAACGTGAGCACTCTTTACAAAGGTTACTCAAAAGCTAACTTAAAAACAGAAGCCTACACTCAAGCAGCTCGCTGCTAATCTAACTCCACTCTTCAGCTCAATGGCAGCAATACATTCGATGACGAATAATCATTGAAACCCCTTCTCACAGCAGCGTAATTCTTTTCCTGACTTGACTGACTTCCAGTGACAACTAAAGAAATATGATCTTGGAAGTTCTGACATGACATTTAGTTCGGCAAGTATAACGAGATACAACCAAGAATTTGGACAAGAGGCAGTACACAAAAACGGATAGATAAATAGGTAATGAACAAGTACGTCACGCATTTCTATGACTCTTCGAATCAATTATTTCACACTTTCTCTGCTCGACGGCGATTTTTTTTTTTTTGATTGGAAGTTTAGCGACCACCGTAAGCAACTCAAGGGCTATAAGCAATCGCCCGTCCCTAATTTAGGGTCACTGGTTCCGGGGAAGGGAGAGAGAGCCAGTGCTGTAAGACAAACACGTCATCTATGCCTCACCGGGATTCGAACCCGGACCCCTTGTGGACGAATTATCAGAGGCCATCGCTTAGACCACTGCGCCACAGGAGCTGCGACGGAGGTTTCGAAAGACCCTTATCGATCCACATTACTTATCCTCTACAGCAGTGATTTTGAAATTGTCTCATGTGGCGGTCGGCAATTCTTTTCTTCCAGTATACCAAGAACCGGTATAGGGCTGCAGGTATGGTTCTGAAAACATTCCTTTCTCCTTCCTGGAAACAAGATTCGTACAGACACCAGTCCACGTAACACCACTTTGACACGAACTGCTTATAGTGTCTTTCACAGAATCAGGCTATCAATATGTAAAGGTTAAGTTTGGTTATGTACGCATGGGGGGAGCCGTTGACTATGGGAATTCAACATTGTAAAAAAAGCATTTGCGGGAAAAAAACTGCTGTATCTAAATAAGTCTTTTTTAATTCGTACTCCCTGTTATACAGAGGTCTCAGACCGCAACAGCATAACTGGAAAGTATTGTATTAGAATTAGACCACTTCATATTTTTAGCACGTCTTTTGTAAAAAAAGATAGTGATTATGTTATCAGTTTGTCCGTCCGTCCGTCCGCCTGTAGACATCATATCTCTGCAACTAATAGTCCGATTGGAAAAATTCTTTTCGCATGAGGAATATTGGAATGCGCGAATAATGCTCCTTCATTTATTTTTTTTATTTTTTTTTCCAATGCACAATTTCGCCCCTAGAGGGCATAAATACAGATGATAACGAATTCAAAATACCTTTTATTGCATATATTGGCTTCTAAACATCCAATTCAAAAAATTCTTTTACCTTTCGATTGCACACATGTCGAAGATCATTTTAGCTACAGTCACTTTCTCAAGTTACGCATAGGTTGTTAGCTAGAGGCGTAAAACTAAATTGCGTTTCCCCCGATATCTCTGCTTCTAAAACTCCAATTTGAAAAATTCCTTTTGCAACGGATACAGCTCCTGATGGGAAACATTTTGCATAACATTTCTAATTTTTGGCAGAAAATTTTTGGCCACCAGGGGGCGTAAGTGTTAATTTCTGGTTCTGATGTATTTGCAGTAAAATTTGAGCTTCTAAAATCTCGATTGAAAAAATTCTTCCGTGGACCAATACTGCTCACGTCGATTAACTTTTTCGAAATATTTTCTTCCTAAAATAATGCTCGGTTTCTTCGCCAGGAGGCGTAGATGTATATCTTATTTTTGTCAGTATCTCTGCTTCTAATGGTCCGATTTGAAAAATTCCTTCTTGTTAGATAGCGTTTCCGATGTAAAATATTTCCCATGCAATTTCAAAATTTTCAAGTAATGCATAGCCTTTCCGCTAGGGGACGTAAATGTAAATTGCGTTTCCCCTCATATCTCTGCTTCTAAAACATCGATTTCAAAAATTATTTCTGCATCGGATCAAGCTCCTGGTGGGAAATGCTTTGCATATAATCTCTAATATTTGATAAAGAATGGTTTGTCCACCAGGGGCGTAAGTGTTAATTTTTGCGTCTGATGTATTTTCAGCAAAATCTGAGATCGTGAAAACTAGATTGAAAAAATTATTTCGTAGACCGATACCGCCTCACATCGAAAAACCTTTTGAGAATACTTTTTTCTTAAAATAATGCATGGTTTTTCCCGCCAGGGGGCGTAGATACATATATTATTTTTGTCGATATCTGCTGCTAAAAGTCCGATTTGAAAAATTATTTCTCTGTTGTAGAGCGTTTCCTCTGCGAAATGTTTCTCATATAATTTAAATTTTTCTTAGCGCATAAGTCTGCCACCAGAGGGCGTAAGTTTACGTTTCCGTTTACAGCAATATCTGTGGGACTAAAAACCCGATTGAGAAACTTCTTTCTTCGGTCAGATACTACTAACTATAGTACACAATTTCGCCGCTAGGGGCGCAAAGGCTTAATCTGTTTTTCTCAATATCACGGCTTTTACATGTGCAACTTAAAAATTATTTCTACATCGGATTTACCTTGTAGAACATTCTAGGCTAGTATATGAGGAATTTTGTAGTTCACAGTTCTGTGGGTAGGTGGTGTTTGTATTCTTCAGTTTGCAGCTGTATCGCCGCTTCTAAAAACACTGTTGAGACATTTCTTCTTTACTGTATACCATTCGCTACAACAGAGATGTGGAGGAGCATTATCCTATTTAAATAACGCAAAGATTTCTCGCTAGCTGCGTAAAGGTCTAAAACTGTTTTTTTCGCTAACTCTGCTCCCGGGAGACGTATTTGAAAAGTTCTTTTCCCTTAGCATAGTTTTTACATGAAGAATAATTTTCACCTATTTTCAACTTTTTCGTTATGTAAAATTCTTCCGCCAGCAGACGTAGACTTATATCATGTTTCCTTCTATATCTCTCCTTTTAACTGTTCGATTTGAAAATCTCTTTGTCATTGGTACCTTCCTTGTGCTATGACAAACTTTCTGTTCGCCATTTGTTAGTTTTCATAACACGCTTTTAGCCGCTGAAGGAATTAAGTAGATGTTTCTATTTCTGGATGTTTCATCGATTGTTGGAACCGGTTGGTTGTTTTCCAAACCGATATCATCGACTTGGAATTTCTTTGATAAGTTTTATTCGCCTCATAACGGATTCAAAAGACGTGCTTATTGCATCCGAGATGTGACGTGCCTGCCCCGCAAAATGCACATGAGATAAAGGCAGATAACAGTGAGAACACATGCCAGTGTAGTATCGTGGATAACACTCGGAGCTTCGGAGCCGAAAATTGTGGATTCGAATTCCTCCCCTGGCATAAAAATGTTGGAGAAATTTACTTCGTCATCATTCCCTTCAAATTCATAAGGCTCAAATCACAGCCTCTTAAATGTATTTATGAAAGAAAAATGCCCTAGGGGAACTATGACTAAATATTGCAACAGGTCCGAATTCCTAATGAAAACGGCCTCTGATTTTGCGCAAAACCTAAACTTTGGAAAATGTGGAGCGGTACACTTAAACGCGACTCTTATTTTTCAATTATACCGTAGATAAAATTGATTTATTTATTAATTAATTTTATAGTAATCAACCAAAAGCCCAATTTATGTAATGCCAAAACTAAGTGCGTCAAACCACCAAAGAGCCAGTAGCTGAAAATACACGAATCTAATTTACTATTCCTATAATCTTTTTGAGTAAGTATGGAAAAATCATCAAAACTTTTCTGAGAAAAAACACCGTTCCTTAAATTTTGCTGTAGGTCCAACAGTCAATATTGTGAAAATCTCATATCCTGGCTTTAACCGACGCTGTTAACAGTTCGTCAAAAGAGAGCATTGCTTTGTTTCTATATCCTTTACGTTGTTCTTTGGCTTTTACAAAATAAGCTTTTTATGGTAATACTGCCCGTATATCATGACAAATTGATGAAATGTCAGAATGCTATTTGTTACAACAAACAACTTTGTTCTTCAAATATTAAAGTCGAAATTTCAATGACAAATAGCTTGAATGTTAGAATTACGGTATCAAAGCGAAAACAATCGTTTTCACTGAATCTTTGGTGAATAGTTTTGTCCCAAAGTTTCAAATGTAGCAACGCCGTACTCTTATTGCCTATAATGATTTTTTTCTTACCCGAGGTAGTAGAACCCAGTTGTTTTGCATGAGAATTAAAAAGATCATTTTATGATAATATTCGATATAGCCATCGACGATGGCTGAAAGAAAAGATCGGGCTGACCAAAGCTTTTAGTTTAATAGCCGTAAGTGGGGTAGGAAAAGTGAAGGAGAATATAATGAATCGCGCGTCAGAGGCACTGGAGCGTTGTATTGTTTTCCAGGGATCTCCCCTCATCAGCAATTGAACCTTCAAGGTTCCTGACCTCTAACCCCATTCGAAACACATTCCAATCGTTGGGAAAACCGCTGGAATTTGCTGACCTAAAAGAAATGAATACCATCGGGAACCCTCCACATCGGAATGAAAGAAATACTGTGAAATATCCCATATTGATCGTGCTCACGTTCTCGAAGTTGTCTGCAGAATACGACGAGGTTTTTGCTGTTTTACAGAACTGACAGCGCGTAAAAAATAAATAACTAAATATTCGAGTAAAGTATTGGTATCGTAATGTATAATACTTATTTATTTGATTATTGTGAGAATTTTTCAAATGTTTCAGCCTCTAGATTTGAATTCGTGGTAGTGTTTACATAAATAAATGTTAACACTGAAGCAGAAAAATATATTTTGAGGTGCGTGTCACTAGGTTTTGTAGGCGAGAAAGCTGCGAATGCCGCCAAATGAGGCGCATGAAGTTATAAGCATTTGGATTTCTCAGTAGAATTAGGGATCTTCGCCTACCCCTGGTATTACTATTGTGGGAGTGACACCACTTAACGCTCTCATTTAAAAAATATATTATCCTCTATGCTTTCGAGAATGCACTTACGGCCGCCCGGTGGCGCAGTGCTCTAAGCGATGGCCTCTGATCATTCGTCCGAAAGGGGTCCGGGATCGAATCCCGTGAGGCATGGGTATTGTGTTTGTTTTACGGCACTGGCTCTCTCCCTTCCCTGGAACCAGTGGACCTAAATTACGGACGGGCGACTGCTTATAGCCCATTGAGCTGATCATGGTGGTAGTTAAACCTCCAATCAAAAAAACATTGCACTTACGAGAGTGATTCTACACGTAGACCATTTTTGTTTCTACGGAGGAAGGGCAACCACTTTGAAAGAAAAACTACAGGAAAAGGAAAAGACAAAAGAAATTACTGTGGTACAGTGAGTGAACACTATGTACTACTACATATTTAGATAAAGTCGTTTTCGATGAAGTCGCTCCCCAATTGACGAAAATACAGGAGATTATTTAGCAGAGTGTACACCGTGCGCGATTCTTCATGTTTCCTGGTCGCATTTCTTACAGTAAAATTTAGATACTTTTCAAAGTGCAGATTCGAAAACGTAAGGGCCGTCGAGAGTGCAGATTCGCCTCTACCAGCAGTCTGGAAATGGTACTGGCGGACACAGGAATCCCTTGTACAGCCGCCACATGTCTCTGGATATCGTACAAAGGCATCGCTGAACCTGTGCGTGCCGCTCTCACGATCCCACGGTTCTCTCTGCTGGTGGTGTGTCTGGGTTGCCCAGAGCCAGTTCGCCGTGTCTGGGTGCCTTCCCATGTCCATTGCTTTCAACACGATCGCACTGTACTGTCCGACCGGCCCAAATGACGACCTATTCGGCGCTCCGGTCACCCTGGCTCTCTCATCCCGACGATACGGCCTCGTTCAAACTCCGTCAGTTGCCCGTACACATATCTAGGGCGGCTCTTTGGCATGTCTATCGCTCAGGGATCTCACCTGACTCTTACCGTGCACTTCGGCACGAATGTGGAGTCTCCTGTGCGGAGCCTTATATGCCCCAAATGATTGCGATTGCAGCGCAGGTCTCGGACGCGTGGGCATGCGGGATCGCACGAAACTTTAATCATTTGTATGTCTGCCCTCCTAGTAGTTATTCGCAGAGTTTCGCGTTAATCTCACGGTATTTTCTTGGTGCGCGGATTTTTGTCACAATGAGTGTAAGTTTCAATTCAGGAAGTGGAAAGACATCTACTGCAGCGAGGTAGTTGAAATAAGTGGGTAGGGACAGAATACTGGAACCCATATTTTGGTCAGAAATGTTTTTATGTTGACTACTATGTGCGCAGATATAAATTTATTTTTCCCATGTCCATAGTGAATGACTGTGTTCAATCCTTATGGACAATTCGGACTGAATGTCAGTCGGTAGTTTGTTTCGAGTAAATTGTAACACCGGTTCGAGTTTGAGGTAGTTGCTAATTGTTTAGAGCAAGGCTCATCTTACACGCTACCTCTTCAGACTTGAAAGCGCTTCAACCATAAAAATATTTGACTCTGGAGAGTGCCTTATTGCAGTAAGTTGTTTTTTACATCGCATACGTTTCCATGGAGGATTTTATAACTACTTTTGGACAAATCTTGATATTGTCACTAAGTTACACTGAGCGATTTTTGACAGTTCAGTAACAGAAGATGAAAAAAAATAATATATTTGTGCGCGAAAAAAACTTAATACCGGTGAAACGCTTCAGTGAGCCCATAGCGACCTCTTGCTTAGTGACATTCGTACTGCACATTTTTATATGAATTCAGTCGCATTAACTATTTTGGCGTGTTTGACAAATAAGGTAATTAAACGTAAAACAGTCCACAATATGTGAAAGCCATTTGAAATTTCATAGAAAATTCGTAAAACAGCTGAGGTAATCTGAACAGACTAGTAAAATAATTTGTTTTTCCCTCCTGTATTTTCAACACGTTCTTACTGCACAGAGAGGGAAGGTTCTATTCCAAGAAAAACTGGAGCTCTGTAATGATTACAACTGTGTCCGAATCAGAAAGAGGTTTTATATTTCCACTCCCCTTGTAGAACAAACGTCTGTTGAAAAATGAAAATGCATACCGTATATACTCGTGTATAGGTCGACCCCCCGATTTTTATCTGAATATTTGCGGTTTTTGTATATCCCGTGTATAAGTCGAACCCCCGATTTTTATGTGAATATCTGCATTTTTTGTATACCTACCTATCTTGTGTATAAATAAAAAAATATATATATACATATATTTTACGAGGATGCGCCCGCATGCGGAAATGTGAACCTTCTATTTATTGTTGTAGCTGGCTCTCGCAATGTTGCTTGCGGGAGTTTCCCGCAAAATGTGGGTGGAATTGAGGCACAACACTGGGAAGATGATAGGGCTCACCACCCTGGTTAGAGAGTTTTCAGGGGAAGATTACACATATTAACAATATATGAACCTACTTTTCCGCCCCGCCCCCTTCTCTCACTTTTTGCGAGTGAGTTTTCTGCAGTTACTTCTTTCATGGAAAATCAAGCATTTGTTCCCGCAGCAAACGAATCGTGATGCATTTACCAAACGTCCTAAGGCGGGCACATCGTTATTTGTAAAGAAAAAAACAAAAAAACTTCCTGAAACATATTTGGAAAGCGTAAATAGGTCTTGATGTCAACTAGATAGTTTTTTTTATCCCACAAAGAATATGCATCTCTCTATTCTAAAAAAAAGTAACTGCCGCTGTTACAGAAATTTCGCGACGCTCTTGCTTTCCTAGCTCGCAACGCAAAACGCATTGAACACAAAAATATGAAATTTACATCGTTTGTAGAAAATTGTTTGGAAAACACGCTGAAATAAACCGTTTCTCGATTCTAGCAAAACTTCAAGAGCTATTGTATTTCAAAGTTAAGGTAAGCAAAAAAGTGCTATCAAGTCGCGTTCCGGACACACTAACAACAACAGAACCACGAAACTTTGTAGGCATGTAGTGCCATGACCGAATTTTTATCGGGTACGGGAAGTGGCCACCGGAGAACTGGCCCCCGGAGAACTGGCCACACGAAGAACTGGACACATTGGAATTTCAGTGCCATAAAAGTGCTCTGCATAAACAAATTTCGTGTGGCTATATTCCCCACTACTTGAGCAACTATTGTTCATAATTTTTTTTTTAATATTTCATTTTCAGTAAGAAATTTAGACATTTCCATGATTTTCGGGGCTAAGACTAAGCGGAGAACTGGCCACCGGAGAACTGACCACCGAAGAACTGGCCACCGGAGAAGTGGCCACCGGAGAATTGGCCACCCGGACAACTGGCCACAAAAATTTTAAAGGGCCGTATAAAATTTGCGTTCTGGGCTGCTCCGTCTCTACGTCTCCGCTAGATTGGTTATCTGACACACATAAAATGTCCGTAATTTCGTATTTTCTTATTTACGATATTTTTCTATAAACTACAACTAAACAAATTCTCTACGAGTATGTGCAAACCCAGGGAACTTGTCGGGTGGAAGGGGGGGTTCTTAAAACCTAAAATATGAAATATAATGAATTTCTTGTCCGATCAGGAGATTTTCAGCGTTTACAAGCTACAACTCATCGAATTATCTGAGGGCATCTGCTGCCTCAGGATACTAGTCGGGGGAAGGGGGGATACCAAAATTGTAAAATATATAGATTTCTCGTCCGTTCGGGAGATTTTCAGCATTTACAAACTGCAGCTGGACAATTTTTCTGAGCGCATGTACCCACTCTGGGAACCTGTTGGGGGGGGGGGGTTAATACCAAAAGTGTAAAATATGAACAATTTCTCGTCTGGTCGGGAGATTTTCAGCATTTACCAGCTACAACTCAAGAACTTATCTGATGTGTGCCTACTCAGGAAACTTGTCGGTGGGGGGGGAGGGGTTAATACCAAAAGTGTAAAATTTGAACAATTTCTCGTCCGATCGGGAGGAGATTTTCAGCATTTAGAAGTGGCCGCCTTTAAAGAGCTTCAATCCTGCTTTACTCCACGCTACATACTGCCTCAGGCACCAAACCCCCATTGCTGGCGTGACACTCGAACGTGCCATTCAAGTCTGTGGCCGCCCTAACAGCTATAAGTATTCTCCCGTTTCTATTTTATGACCACCGGGCCGCGGGTGGCCTAGTGGTCAGCGTTCGTGACTGCCATAGGGATGACCTCAGGTTCGATCCTGGGCACGTACGAACGTTCGAACCACTAAATGCCCACCGTACGTCGGATGGGCACGTTAAGCCGTCGGACCCCGGGTACTGGCCCCCCGGTAATAAATAAGGGCGTTTTCCTCCCCCTTTCTACGTCGCTTCCGTGTCACTTTCCTAGCGGGCACTCAATCCACTCTATCCCAAATCTCTTAGCTTTCTATTTCTAAGGGTTGTTTAAGACCTGGGGTCAGATAACTCCCTCCTAAAATCCTCTAAATCTAATCTGATCTGAAAGTCCGGGATTCACAGGTTCCTAGTCGCGCGCAAAAAACTAGCATGGGAAAACATTGCTTGTCCCTCTATAGAAATATTTGAATTCACGCTTTTCGAAAATGAAATACGCACACAAAAAGAAAAGTTTAATTAATAAGGGCGAAAAATATTGGAGGCGAACTCCTTACCAAGGAAAGTTATTGGGAGGGGGGGGGGAGTTCACCTGCCATCCTATAGTCGTCGCCTATGATTGTTAGCCTGTTTGAATACAGAGGTCGACGTGCACGTAGCGTGTATGTGTCTCACTCACTACAGTTTTCATCGGAATTTTATGTAATTTAGATACAGAAGCAAAAATGTTTTTCCTGCTGATGCCGACACAGGTTTACTGCGGCAGCAGACATCTGCAGAAAAAAGATTGTGTAACGTACCAGGAGATGTGACGTACCTGCCAGAAGGACGCACACGACATAAAGGCAGATAGGAATCAGAATAAAATGTCTGCGTAGCTCAGTTGGTAGAGCGACTTATTCCGGAATAAGCCGACTCGGGTTCGAATCCTGGCGCGGATAAAAATGACGGAGAAATTTACTTCGTTATAATGGCAACCGAACTATCCGGATGACCCGACCGTTCAAAATATCGCATTGGTGGGATGTTCTTTCCACACCGCGAGATAGGAAAAATAAGAGAATCCCTTCTCCAGCACTTCGAAAAAAAAAAAAAAAAAATAAGGGGGAGATGATGTAACGTACCAGGAGATGTGACGTACCTGACAGAAGGACGCACACGACATAAAGGCAGATAGGAATCAGAATAAAATGTCTGCGTAGCTCAGTTGGCAGAGCGACTTATTCCGGAATAAGCGGACTCGGGTTCGAATCCCGGCGTAGACCAAAAATGACGGAGAAATTTACTTCGTTATAATTGTTGAGTTGTAATTTGTCCCGATGCGAAGACCAGAAATTCTCTGTATTTCATATTTTCGGCATCCCCCCCCCCCCCGACAGGTTTGCTGAGTAGGCACATACCCTCAGATAATGTGTCGAGTTGTAGCTTCTAAATGCTGAAAATCTCCTCCCGATCGGAGGAGAATACTTAATATTTTACACTTTTGGTATTACCCCCCCCCCACCGACAGGTTTCTTGAGTTGTAGCTGGTAAATGCCGAGAATCTTCCGATCGGACGAGAAATTGTTCATATTTTACACTTTTGGTAATACCCCACCCCACACCCCCACCGACAGGTTTCTTGAGTAGGCACACCTCAGATAATTTCTTGAGTTGTAGCTGGTAAATGCTGAGAATCTCCCGATCGGACGAGAAATTGTTCATATTTTACACTTTTGGTATTAACCCCCCCCCCCCCTCCCCGGCGGGTTTCCTGTGTAGGCACATGCCCTCCGAAAATTTGCCGAGTTGTAGCTTATAAATGCTGAAAATCTCCCGATCTGACGATAAATTTTTCAAATTTTGCAGTTTTGGTATTAAACGCCCCCTCCTCTCCCCGACAGGTTTCCGGAGTAGGCACATGCCATGAGATAATGTCTCCAATTGTAGTTTGTAAATGCTGAAAATCTCCCGATTGGACGAGAAATTCTTTATATTTTATAATTATCATTAAATTCCCCTCCCCTTCCCCCGACAGGTTTGTTGAGTAGGCACATGCGCTCAGATAATTTGCAGACTTGTAGTTTAAAAACCCTTAAATATTTTGCTGAGATGTAGATGATAAACATTTGTTATAAAAGATTACATTAATTATCGCAATTAAGAAAAGACGAAATCACGGAAACTTTATATGACTCAGACTACCAACCTCTGGGGTCGTGGGCACGAAGCGGTCAAAAACGTAATTTTTATATGGCCCCTTAAAATTTTTGTGGCCAGTTCTCCGGGTGGCCAGTTCTCCTACACCCAATTTTTACACATCGTCGCGCTTTTTTTGAATTTCGATTTAATTTACAAGAAATTAAATTTCTAAATTTCACAAAATTCTCTATTTCGCGATGGAATCCATTTAAAAAACGGATATATGGCAAACCATAAATTATAACGCATTGCAATTTTTACAGCATAAACTTACAACTATCGTCCCTTTTTTACAAAAAAAGAAAAAAAAAGAAAAAGAAAAAGTCATTTTCTGGTTTTTAAGCATTTTTTAAAGACGCAAAGGAAAGAAACGAACGGCTTGTCTTCATAAGGTATTTATTGCTCAAAATGTTAGGTATAAGAAACGCCTGTACAAAATATGAACAAGTATAGAATACAAAACAGTAACAAGATGTGGGAGAGAACAAGGTATACGCAAGCATTTAAAAAAACAATAACAACAATGTAAAGGGTGTGAAAAAGAGGGCGCTCACAGGCTGCCCAGTTGAACAGTAGTAAAAATAAAAGTCTATGAGTCCGTTGATAACCAATAGTATTAAACTGTGTCTAAGAAACAAAAACAGACGGTAAAGCAGTACAAGTTCAAAGGTAAGCAATTTAAAAACAAAACGTTTATTCAGAAGAAAAAAAAAACTCAGTCAGTTGGGATATCATGAATAGGCTGTTGGTTGTTTACGAGTTCAGCTGTGAGCAACTTCAGCATGTACCACAGACGATGCTAAAGCTGGGCATCTTCAGGGGGAACGGAAACGTTAATCAAAAATTCATCAAGCAATTGCAGTTGTTGAAGCATTTCAGGTAACCAATTTAACTTAAATTGAATACACGGGATTGTTAGAAATTTGTCAATCCTAGGGCGTTGAATTAGTTCAAGAAGTTCAGTAAATGTGAACGGTTGCATTGGAACAGAACAGTCTTTGAACAGAGCGGAAAGTTTGCGAATGGTGGGAAGAGAAGAATCGTCTCCAACAACATCCGAAGCAATGGATGCTGATTCACTTAAATTAGCAGCAACATCCATATCATCATCAGTAGGGAGGCAAGCGAATCTGTTTGTTGTACGAAGCTGAGAAGAAAAATTTTCTACGCCAGGTGAGGTTCCAGAGGAAGTGGCAGAAGATTTGGTCCAAAAACGCCTAGTGCGACGCGAACGCCTAGGAGAAGACTCGGCAGAATTTGGGCGTTTCCCGGCAGTTTTGGGTCCAGAGGAGCCCACCGAAGTAGGAAGAGGTGGAAATGACATGTCAACAATGAGAGCAGATTTGAACAGTTCAGAAGCAGGTGTTTGCACTTGCGAAACAGGCTGTGAAACGGGAGGCAATTTGTTGCTTGTTGGTGGCGCTTGATAGCTTGGCAATGATGACGCAGTAGTTTCGGAAGAAAGCGGCAGCTCGGAGTTGAATGGAAATGGCAGTTCAGTGTTTGGAAATAACTGCGTAGTTGTTTTGAAAGAAAGCGCCTGCTCGGAGTTGTATGGTAATGGCTGTTTAGTGCTTGACAATAACTGCGTAGGAGTTTTGAAAGACAGCGGCTGATCGGAGCTGAATGGCAGTGGCGGAACTGAAACAGGTGAAGACAACGAAATATCTGCAGTCATTTAAGGAGCAAGTAGCAGAGATGGTGACGTGGTTGACATTGGGGCAACAGTTTGTTCAGTAGTAAGGGAGGAGGAAGTGTATGATGGAGGTGTGTCAAGAACCTTCAGCGAAGGGACAGCACCTTGCGCAAGTGTGCGCTGAGGGCACTCAAAAGCCAGGTGTCCCTCAGCTCTACACCGGAAACACTGGACACCAGCAAATAAGTTGAAAACGTATGTTCGTGTGTCCGTAACAAGTTGCAGAGATGTGGGACGGTTGGAAGTGGCTTGGTCAGTGGGGAAAATAACACGATATTGGCGACGTCCTCCTTGCACAAATTTGAATGGAGAGTCTCTGGCAGCAGCTGGGAGAAATTTAGTCTCCCCCACGACTCGACCAAGAGTGCCGAGTGCAGCAACAAGTAAGTTGTCAGGAATAGCACTAGGCACAGGAGATAATGTCACTGTGACCAGGCGCTGTGCAGAAGCAACAGGTTGTAAGTGGAAGGAGCCAATATCAATGCCTGTAGCAAGAACGGTGTCGGTGGCTTTTTGGTGAACAAAATGAACGACAACACCCCCTCCAATGCGGATAATTGAAACAATGCTTTCCTTGGGAACAACTTTAACCAAGTCCTCCAAATAGAGGGGGAGGGGGTGTCATGAAGAGACGGAAAATACACACTTAATAACAAAGCTGAGGAAAGTTCTTTACCTGCTGGTGAGTCGTCAGAAATCCGAATCTTGAGAACTTTATCTTCTCTAGAAAATTCTGGTTGCATTGAAAGAGGTGCATGAGATTGGTTTGGACGAGCAGTCGCAGCATACGAGCGTGGAGGAGTCGCAGCCATGGCAGCAGAACGTGACTCGGCACCCAGGATATGCAAATTAGGACGAAGAACATTCGATGCAGAAACATTAGGACGAAGCACATTAGAAGCAGAAACACAATTAGAAGTAGACAAATCCACACTTGAAGAGGTCATAGTTGTCTCACAAGCGGTCGATGTAGCGAAAGAAAATCCAGCGGAGATAAAATCAGCAGAAGGAACTTGCATTTGTACTTGGGAAAGCAGCCATCATGGCCGCTAAGCCGAACAACACAACACTGTGTGCTGCAACTGCGTCACACAGAAGAAACAAAAAATAACGCAACAGGAGGCACACACACTCACTTCAAGTGAGGCAAAACGGTGAAAACACAACACAGTCAACACGAACCACTAAAGCAGACGATAAATTCACAGGGAAAAAAACATTTTTTTTACAGACGCAAAGGAAAGAAACGAACGGCTTGTCTTCATAAGGTATTTATTGCTCAAATGGATTTCTTCAAAATTTAAAACGAATCTTCATTTTGATGTATTGCGAACACTGTAAAATTTGCACGCAACTATTTAAAAATTGAAGAAAATTTGTTCTATAAAATTTTCTCCCACTACCCTGTGCAGCGTAGCAGCTGTCGGTCAACTGCTGAGTTGTACGAGTGTGTGATTGAAAGAGAGGTGGTTTATCTACTCCCGAGTTTCATCCTCCCTCTCCACCGTGTTTGTGACAAACAATCGGCTTTAGGGACAAAACCAAACATCGCCCCATTCAGTAAAGCTGCAATCCTTTTTTGCTCGCTCTTAGTCTTCAGAAAAGGTTACTCTTTGTTTGATTTTTAGAGCCGGGGCACACGCAATTCAATTACAAACGTAAGTAGGTTGTTAAACTAATGCACTTTTTTACTATCAGTGGCAGTATAATTCTGAGCGATCGGCCAAGTTTAAACATTTTCGTTTTCGGGATGCATTGATCAAGTTACCGCTGTTCTGCAGATTGTCACACCTCTCTTCTTCGCCGTCGTTAAGCAGGGGCAGCGGTCTCCTTTTGCAATAGTCAGTCCTTTTCCCTCTTCATCCCCCGTCAAGAATTGAGCACGGTCGTAGGTCACGGTACGGCGCAACTTAAACTACTGGCTGACTCTTTCCACTGGGTGATTCACCAGCGGGGTTGTCAAGACCATATCGGCAGATCTAAAACGGATTTTGAGACATCCTTGCGAAATGAGTTTTTCTATTAGTGAATAAAAAAATCCCGTATATATAAAATCAAGAAAATTCTTAGCAATAATTTTCTTCTGTACCAGTAACACCCGGAAAATGACTAAATATACAACTGCAAATGAACTGATGGCGCAAAGAGCTAAGTATGCGAATTTCCATAAGACATCAAAATTTTGGTTTTCAATCTATCAGAAATGATTTCCGTGTATAGTTCGACCCCTAATTTCGACCTAAATATTTCATTAAAAAAAGTCGACCTATACACGAGTATATACGGTAACTGCGTCACAAAGCCGAAAATTTCTGCACCCAGAAAATCTAAGAAACTTATGAAAAGAAAAATTTTCTCACTCCGCATCGTTTAAACCTAAATAAAAAATATCTTCCTTGTTCCTTTCTATACGGTCTAGATTTAATTTTCAATGAGTTTAATAGCAGCAAGGATATCACGACAACTAAAAATTTGCCATTACACCAACTACCGAGAAAATTACTGAAGAAATAAGAACAAAAATATATGTAATCCTAGTTGACATGTATCTACCTGATCCAAGAAAAAAAAATTTGGTATTGATATTTAAAAAAACAACAAAAAAATGAGAAGATTGTGCATCAGAAAATCTACGAAATTCACTGTCTCATTTAAATGATATCGTTCCACTTGGCCGCTGGCTAGTAAGTAGTTCATTTCGCCCTTTTCCATAGCCTTGTTCCTCATATCTAGAAAACCCTTGTTTTGTTTCTAGCGAATGCACCCAATGCCCACGAGAGAGAAAACTTTATTTTGTGTTAGAAGCTTGTTTTTTGGACCTTAATAGCTCACAATCATTACCCAGCTTATGATGCCTAAATAACATTTCAGCCCAACTACCGTTTTTTCCTTTTCCTTGGGGGTTTAACGACTATCACAAGCAACTCAATGGGCTATAAGCAGTTGCCCTTCCCTCATTTAGGGCTACAGGTTCCTGGGAAGCGAGAGAGCTAGTGCCGTAAGACAAACACAACATCCAAACACGGACCCATCTCAGTCGAATGATCAGAAGCCAGCGCTTAGACCGCTGTTCCAATGAGGCGGAAATTGCCGTTTCCACATATGAAGGTTTATCGATCTTTATGGGATATAACGAAGTAAATTTCTCCGTCATTTTTGTCCACGCCGGGCGTCAAACCCGGTCCCCTCATTCCGGAATAAGTCGCTCTCCTAACTGAGCTACGCGGACGTATGCTCTCGGTGCTATCTGCCTTTATCTCATGTGCGTCCAGCGCTGCAGGCACGTCACATCTCCTGCCCCCCCCCGAAAGAGGGCAGGGGACATGGCCCACGGGTCAGCCGGGACCATGTGACGCTGTAAGCAGTCATTCGCTGAAGACCGTACGATGGAGAAATCCCAGTCAATTTGGTGTGTGGAACGTAACATCACACACATTTATTTTTCGAAGCGCTGAAGAAGGGATTCTCTTATTTTTCCTGTCTCGCGGTGTGGAAAGAACATCACACCATTGCGAGAACTTTAACGGCCAGGTCATTCTTGAAGTTCTGGAGCCAATATAACGAAGTACATTTCTCCGTCATTTTTGCCCACGCTGGGCATCGATTCCGGGTCCCATTATTCCGGTATAAGTCACTCTCCCAACTGAGCTACGCGGACTTATGCTCTCGCAGCTATCTGCCTTTATCTCATGTGCGTCCTGAGGTGCAGGCACGTCACAGGGCATATGGGGATATGGGAGCTCGTAAGTCCTTAATTTGGAGCCACTGGTTCCTGAAAGGGACATGCGCTGTGAACTGGGAGCCCATGCCTCCTTGGCCATGGCTTGTGCCATCTCGGACGACTAAACAGAAATCCTAACCTCTGACCACTCCGCCACTGGAGAGCAACCAACAGATTTTAATTCGTTCACCATTAACTGTCATACAGAAAAAGCACTACTATTTACATATGTCAAGCGGTAGTTGGCTTTCGTCCACATAAACAATGTCCGTATAAACAAGCAAGAGAGGTCAGTAACCAAATGTTAAATGCACAAAAAGAAGGAAGGCATTTCAAGAATCTGAATATTCATTTAACAAAAGCTAGAACGCAGTTTTGCGAAAAGCCTTCACATTTAAGCAGAAGATAATTAGAGCAGAAAGAAATGTTAAGTTACCTCTAGCAGAATACAGAGGAAACAATAAAAGTCAGTTAATAGCCAAGTGAAAAATATATAAAAAAGGGGAAAGAACGAAAGAGAGAAATGGCTCTAATTCTGGGAATTCTAGTAATGAAATACTTTTTAGCAGATAGAAAATCCCACGAATTTTACGGTAGGAACAAATAAATGCCATGACTGAACGTAAACGGGATACCGAGCAATATATTTAAGCCGATTAAAAGCTTCGGGGAAATCACCCGCCCTCGTGTTAATGGGTCTTGTTTTATTTTCGTGGCCTCAAGGCAGCACAGGAACATGGTAACGTTAAAAACCTTGAGATTTGCTAAAACGATTTTTGTAACCTTGCCAAGTTCCTATAATGACTCCAGCAATTCTCTTAATGAACCTATCAGTCGGAAGACAGATTGTTCTTTCCCTATGTCAGCGGGAAATGTATCACCGATGAATAAGCATCAACAGCACATTTTGGGGTAAACTATAAGTTACTGCTCAGACGGATCAACTATAATCTTTGCATTTATTGTCAAGTAATTGTATAATCATCTCAAGGCTTCAAAGTTAAATGACAATGTAAGGCAACAAGTTCACGTACATTATTTATTAATTTCTATGTGTTCAGAATCCTGAAAATTAAACAGAACTCCCATTTCAAGATTATTCATACCAGCTGATGGAAAGTGACAATTTACTTTACATCGTTTTCTCGGATGCGAGCCGTGCGGCCTAATCGATGTCGTACTATTGACAACAGATAGTGTACAGACATAATCTCAGTTGTCAGTAAGACACATTAAAGAAGTTTACGGAAACCAGAAATTCAGTGATATCTGCAGAAATGAAAAAAGTTACCATAGTTGTTCCGACCAGATAGCGAAACGATTCACGAGTCAGCCAATTAAACAGAACATGGTTTTATTTCGAATCTTGAGTTTTCTGAGTCGTTTTATCGGGCATTTATTTTTCAAATAAATTAACTCGCTAGAAAGAAAATATTTGCTTAATTTCATTCCCGATTTTGCTCCAGGTGCTTTCCTCTGATGCTGTCCTGCTGAACAGATGAAATTATCGAATGACTTTTTTAATTAGCTGATAACATCATAACACCAATGTTCCACCTCTGTGAACAAATAAGTATGTTTGATATTATAAATACTTTTTATACAATTTATAATTGAAATAGGCACATTTGATATGGAGATTTGAGAAATCTCATAGTTTATTGTTTACGTAAACAATACAAATTACGCAATTCACTACCTCAGTGATTACTTCATGTTATTTCAATAGTCTCGTATTCGGAATTGCAATTGAGCAACAACGTTCTTCTTTGTCAGCCAATATTTGTCTACTGATGAACGACGGCTTCCTCAAACATTTTCTCCTTTTGTTGAACATCACCTTTTTTTCTGCAATAATTTTCTGAAAAGAGTTTCACTTCAACTTCCCATTTCGTGTAAGGTTTTCTTTTTGCTTTTGTCAAAAATCAGCGATACAGACTGTCAGTATTTGTGTATTGTCTCAGAAAATATGTCAAACACAACGTTATTCCCATAACTTTATGTGCTTTATGACTATTTTTCATCTGACTCAATTACACTGTTTCTCATTTTAAGTTTAAGATTTACAATTGCTGTTTCAATTTTTCATTGAGAAACCTTCAGTTTGGTGATCAACACTTTGAAAAGTATCTAAATTTCAGTTCCACATGTACTGTAATTCCACAATTTATAGAATACTTTTTTTGTTAAGGAAGATGGAGGCGTTAATGTAGCCCATTTTATAAAATAAATGGGTGATATATGCCGAAGATCCAAAACATAATCATCACCTACTTAGTATGACGTTAGTCCTCCACGCGCCGCGAAAAACGCTCTTACCCGGAGAGGCACAGACGCTACAAGATTTCTAAAGATGTCTTGTGTTATCTGGCAGCAACCCGTTACCAGTAGATCCTTTAACTCTTGTAACCAAGCAAAAACAGTGTTGCCGGGTCAGCACTTAAGCCATCACTGCCAGAGGTGGTCCAGAATTATGTTACCGCAGCTCAACCGTCAATAAAATGTCCTGGCGGCCACCACAGGCTTCAGCAGTTCAGGCCAACAGTGGCACCCCCATCAGTTGTCATATGCCAGAACAGGGCCATTAGTTATCCATCACAGGCAGTAGCTGTCACAAGTGGCCCTTCAGCGGCCCTGCACGCACGTGCCACAAATGATGGCTAGCCTAATGTGGCCCGCTAGTTTCCCGGCAGTGGCAGCCGGCAATCACGTGACGTAACTAATGGCTTGCCGAATCTTGTCTGCCAATTTCCCAGTAGTAGCAATAAAAAAGAAGAAATAAAGGATAACCACAGTTTCCCAAAACTACAACTACTTTTTTATCCCTTACGAAACTTCTGAATTATTGTGCTGCGCTGAGCAAATTTTCTCAGCAGGTCATGAAGACGCCCGTTTGGATCTGGTTGGAAACGAACGAAGGAATGCCTGCGTGGGAAGTGGCCGCTCTACCAACTGGACTGATTTGCCACGCACGAGCTTTTGCTTGAAGTTGAGCCTCTTTCCTGCGAGATGTGTAACGAATGGTTCTCTTTTTAATTTTACAATATTGCGAGGTATTTTTCATAAATGTCAGTTTAATATAATGCATAAATTAATTTTTTCAACGTAACGATTGGTTTTTTTTACCATAAGGAAGCTTTGCTCATTTTCAAGGAGTATATTAACTTGAAGGCGCTTTCCAAAGTTTTGTGCTGTCCTTGTCGCCTTGAAAGGCGATTGTTAAATTAATATATTTACCCGTTCATGTCACATTTTGTTACATTTTTAACGTTGTATCTTTCCTTTCAGCTGTCCGAAGCTACATTTGTTTTAAAGAGGAAATATATTTTATTTTACTTTTTGCAATTTTTTAAAAGCGAATTCCTCCAGTCTTGTGTATTCAACCCATGAATGAGTAACATTATATCCACATAGCGTTGCTTTTTTGCTTTTTTCAAATAATTGATAAATTTTGTAAGCGTATAATTATTTTTTTCCCAACATAACGTTTTTTTAATGTTTTTCTAGGACTTTTGTTTCAAGCAATTTAGTGTATGTTAAAACGAAAGATTACACAGAAATTATTTCTTGTTATCCATGGGAATAGTGTGGGTGTATTTCATGGCTGTAATCTAGTATTTCATGGTTTAATCTGATATCTTCGTCGACGTGGCATTTCATTCGGAAATTAATTCGCCTCTCTACATATAGCTTTTTTTTCTTAACATCCACTAAAATAACACGATGGTGATAGCGTCGTTTTCAACTAACTGGTACCACGAGAGACACAGTACATGTTGCTTCTGCGCATGCGCAGTCCCGTTGCTTCCACCTCGTGTTGGGGTTGCATCAGTTGCCAGCTACGGGCCACTAGTGGTACTTGCTTGGAGGCCCTCAATTCACATCGATGCTGCAGGGCCATCAATGGCTGCCACCAATGGACCGCTACCGTGCCGTGAGCAGCAGATTTCAGCCAGCAGTGACCCATCACTGCCATCTAGTGGCCACCAGTTTCCCAACACTTGTGTTTTTGCTGGGAAGTTACGTGGTTGAGCCGCCGCATTTCGGGTTTGCTGTTCCAGCACAAACCACAGATGCTCGATTGGATTGATGTCTGGGGAATTTGGAGGCAGTGCAAGCAATACCTGGAAACGTTCCTCATGTTCCGCGCACCATTCGCGAACAATCCGGGAAGTTTGGCATGGGTCATTATCCTTCTGAAAGAAGACACTATTAGAAGAGAATACTGCTACCATGAACCGATGTACCTGGTCTGCAATGTTGTATAGTAGGTGGTAGACATAATAGTTTTCTGCACATGAATGCCTGGACCCAGGATTTTCCAAATGGACATTACCCAAGTCATTACACTTCCTCCATCGGCTTGTTTTTGTCACACGGTGCATACTTTTGCCAACATTTCCCTGGGTAAACGACGCACACGTACCCGGCTGCCCACATGGTGCAACAAGAAACGAGATTCATCGGACCAGACAGCTTTCTTCCAAGCATTCAAGGTCCAGTTTTGATGCTCGCGTACCCATTGTAGGCGCTGTCGACGGCGAACTGAAGTTAGCATGGGTACTCGGAGCGGCCTGTCCCATTTTTCGCAGGGTTCGATGTACTGTGCATTGTGACACATCACCCTCGTCCCCAGCATTCAAATTACCGGCGAGTCAGGCCACAGTATTCCTTCTGTTGGCTGGTACTACATGGGGCTAGCCTTCCTAACCGCTAGCATCTATGAGCCGCGATCGGCCCACACCTTAGCGGCGATTCGTGGTTTTTCCCTCCTCGGATCATTTTTTGAAGGTACTAATCACGGCTGTCCGTGAGCACCTCGCAAGCCAAGTCGTCTGGCCATTACAATTTGGCTTTCCCATCTGAAGAACAAGAATAACACTGATTAACAGAACTCAGTATCAGGTGTTATTTATAATTATGATCTTCACACGCGCCGCCATTTACCTGCAGTTGCTTCAGTTTGCATAAAGACGCGCTAATAATTTGGGCTTTCCGGTGTATAACAGAATAGGTGTACTGTACAAGCTAATTAGTACTTCAGGTCTGTATAGAAGTTATTTTAGTAAGATTTTGATGATGTAGTACTCAAAGTTCGACGCAGTATGGTCGAATTGGATCCAGATGAAGTACCATGCACACCCAAGTTACAATCTTTTGACCTGATTCTAACCTTTGTGGGGATATCTGGGGTATAACCTCAAAGAAACATGTTAATTCAAGTGAACGCTTTTGGAGAAAAGATTTGACTTTAATGTTCTTTTTTATTTTTTTGTGTCTGCATGTATGAGATTTATGGTTCTCCTTACGCAAAGATCTCGCATGTGTAAAATATGAGAAAAAACATAGCTAGTCAAAAAAGAACATATCACCTTGAAAGATCTTCTACACAGCGCAGACAATAATGAATAGATAAATATCGCCACTTTTAACTTAAGAACAATACCTGAGAGCTGCCAGGGAAATGAAAACGTTTACCTACGTACATGCATTTTTTAAACGTCTGATGACAAGCAGATGCAGTCCAAAAAACATAAATCTTATGTATTACTTGAACCTCTGGCACCCGTGGACATGATATATCCGCTTCTAGAACTGATGTTAATATAAATTCTTTTTCTATCAAATAACTGCCAATATGGTCAAGATCTGATACATTTTTCATAATACCTCTTGTTCTATTACAGGATTCGAAAAAATTATTCCTGATTCACACAGATGTAATATACCTAAGACTTTTCATGTTTTCTGTATATACGTGACGCCAATGTAGACTTTATGTCGAGTTATGGTGTATTTACCCTAACAAGTTACAGATCCTACTAGTAAATCTCTGCACCTAAAGTTGGAGGTACAAATAGTGTACATCCAACTTCAGGTTAATAAATGATTTCCATTATTATGATTCAATATGCGTGTTAGTTTAACAGTATCAAACAAGAAACCATTTTACGAGAGCTAGCGTTTAATTGAATGAGATCTGTCTCAATTAACTCAAATAATCTGATTATCGTCTACGAGAACACGGTTGTCTGTCGTTCATGAGGTTACAGAACGAATGAAGCTGTGAAATTTGAATTGTAAAGCTTAGTGTACACAGAGATCTTCAAAAAGTCTGTGAAAAAACAAAGAAATTCCAACCCTCTGGTTCATCTTGGTTTAAGCTTACAGATCTTGGACGGGAGGTACTACCTAAGAAAGTATTAATCTGAATTCTGCGGCCGATTTCATATTACGGCCAGAAACGTAAAGTCATTGGTTACCGCAAGAGAAGGAAGGATAAACCACGGGCTTTTTTTGACATCTCACTCTACTCTCAAAACAAGCATACCTGCATAAAAAATATAGCCCAAAAATTGACCCAGAGCCACTTCCAACAAAATTTTAGGGTTTCTCACCGATTCGAAAAAAAAAACAAATATTTTGTTTTTCCAAACATTCCGCGATACGGTTTCTTAAAAAGCAGTTCATTCAAAAATCACCAGCTAAAAGAATTTCTATGTGAACATTTCCTCTGAAATCTAGGGAAAACATGTTTCATATTATTCCCATTTGCAGTTGCCGTTTTCCGGCATAAAAGTTTAAAATATTAGATATATATAAATGTAGATATTCCTGAGTAAGTTTAATTTTTGTGAGTAGAGCATAAGATGGAGCAAGCTGTACCTTACAAAACTTCAACAGCGGCAATGACAAAGTGGATCTAAAATTGTAACTTAGATCCATCCGTCAGGGGCGTAAATGAGATTCTTTTGGCTGCAGGAAATGAAGTTGGGGACCAAAGCTTATAAGTAAAGCCTAAGGAAGAAATGGCTGGGAGACGTCAGTCTGCCAGCACACTTAATAAAGAGAAGAATTGTTCAGTACCCGTAAGACTTCCTACTACCTAAAAATATAGTATAAAAAAATCTTCCAATAACTGTGGAAATTATTACCATCGATCAAAGTTATAATATACTTATTTTTCATTCCTTTTTTTTGGATTTCTTGTGACGCCGAAAGATTTCTTGTATTTGTTTGAAGTTCTGCTACAACAAAAGATGCAATAATTTATCGTTCTAACGCTATTTATTGTGCTAGGTTAGATTACTGATATTTACATTGCCTGAACACTTTATTAGGCTCATCTATATATCATGCCACCAGAAAAGACGTGGACAACAATTCTATTTTCTTATATTTTTTATATAAGAACTGTATCTAAGCAGTCTTGGACGGAACAATACCTAAGAAAACCACTTAAAATTGTCAAAACTTATTTCTCACATTTCAACAATATGGAACTTAATACTAAATTATTTCTATGTATTGTGACGTTTACTGCCCTTTTCACCTGCCGTTTTTGTCGACTTTCCACTTATGTAAATCTTGGCTGCTTCTTGTTGTGTTGCTCGTACTGTGTGCTGTACCTACTTCAGAGGTGACGCACATGTCAAGACGGCAAAGTTGTAGCGTCAAAACTTCGTCGGTGTAGCTTAATTGGGAAAGCATCCGGCTCCGGAGCAGAAGGATTCGAGGTCGAGCTCAGCCACGGGCAAATTTGTGTTTTCATATTGGCGTACGAACGTAAAATGAATATCCTGGCCTTTGGATTCTTCGAAAAATGTGTGATGTTCGTTCCACACATCGTCTGGAATTAATTAGAATTCCTTCTGCAGGGAACTCCTTCAAGCGTGGTTTCCCGGTTGACCCGGAAACCTACGATTCCGTCCCAGTCCTTTTTCAAGCGGGGGAATATATGTGATGAACCTACCTCAGAGGTAACGCACATGTCAAGACGGCAAAGTTGCAGAGACAAAACTTCGTCGGTGTAGCTGAATTCGGAAAGCATTTGGCTCAGGAGCAGTAGGGTGCGATTTCGAAACAGCCACCGACAAATAGCTTTGGCGCTATAACTGAAAGTTTTCTCTAAACTCTCATGAGTTTTTCTCCTTTTGGGCGATGACTGGTAGTCCGTTAAGTCATGTGTACAGATATAAATATCGGGAAGCTGCAGCGGAAAGGGCTGACTCATTAGGCTCCTGGTTTATGTTAGTGTCTACTACTACACCTATAAATGTGATCTGCTATACGCTATTATATTGTTGTTCGTACATGTACTATGGCCTGCTGTTAAGTCTATAAGACAATATTTGTCTTGGTATTAAATCTCTTACTGTGTTGGATCCACGAATAGGAATCCCTGACTCCGAAGACCTGACTTTAAGTTACTGAGAGACCCTGTGTTACTTTAGTGTGCTTTTCAAACTCTACAATCATCATGGCATATAAATTTGATTGAAATTGTGGAAAGACAATGAATTTGGTATATGTATGAACTCAGTATACGCAAAACAGACATCATGTTTAGAAAGTTCATCCAAAAAAAGGAAGAAATCTTTATTGTGGAGAAATAATCTCCTGTTTTGATCTCTTATGTTCTTCAAGTTTAGTTATTAACTATTGTTACATTTAGAATGTTGTGCTTGTTGCTTTCCACATTCATTATGTGAGGAAGATCTAATTTAAGTGGCCAGGCAATGCGTGTACGATGAGGAAGATTATTCACAAATTGCTTCCAAGCAACAGCATCAGAATCGGAGTTAGATAGGCCAGTATGCAAACTTAGACCCAAACACTGAAATTGCAAATCTAAAAGCGGTGGGAAAATCCAGCTGATGTTCACGGAATGGAAGCGTATGGAAGACAAAAAACACATGATTATTTTTTCCAAACTACTAGGCAATTTAATTACCTGAAAACTAAGGCTCACCAGTAAGAGGTACGACCACCTCTGTCGGCAATGCATTCAGCAATACATCATGACACTGAGTCGCAGAGACTCCTGGTGGTCTCTTACCGCACTGTCCACCATGCTAACAGAACTTGGTTTCGCAGGGCGGTCGTTGTTTACGTTGGTTGTAAGTAGGCGTACAGATGCTTCTGCCAAGTCCTATACATATGCAATTGGGGAAGGATCCGGGGATTGCCCGCGCATAACCTTTCCCTGGAGATGTTTGCAGCCTGCTGACGTTTGTTATCTCGCTAAAGTATGCTGCCAGGTGCCCCACTGACGAAAGCGATAGCAACAGCATCCAACATATTCTTCACGTATCGCGCAACTGTTAAACTGCCTGTGAGGAATAGTCGAAGTGTTCAGTGGCACGGCTGATAGTTTCCTAGACCCTGGCGTCTCACGTTCCCGTTGTATTACGCTGCACAATTACTCTTGAATTGGTTTGTTCTCCTCGTCGTCTCCATATAAGTGAGCTCGACGATAATCGGACCCCAAACAAAACCGAGATTTGTTGCTGAAGATAGCACGATGCCATTCTGTCTGTCAGTTCACTCAAGCACAGTACCGCTCTAGACGCTTTTGACTATGATCATTGGATAGAGAAAACCGACGCAGTGGATGTCATGCGTGAAGTCTCTCCGTCACTAGTCTTCAACACAAAGTCGATCCTATCACGCGACGAATTAAAGCAAGAATTACCGCTCTTCTTCTGATAGCGAGACTGGCTGCAGTAGCGGCGGAAGCTTGTCGCTGAATCAAAAGGCCTTTTTTGTGTATGCGGTCTTCCCACGTGCTGCAGTTCTAGGCCGACGAGAGGTCGCACCTGCTCCAAACCAGCTGTCAGCATCGATGTATTCTTGGGCTGTCGCAGCCCAAATGCTCAACAGTACGGCGAGTTGGACACCCACCCTCTCGGAGACCAATAATGTGATTCCAGGTTACAAACGCAATGGCTCACAGAACATTCCAGTGATATATAGCATCTTCCATGTCCAGCACCGTCAATGGACATGAATCCTAATCAAAATACGGGATCATGTAGGACAGGGGTCAGCAAACTTTAATATTATATGAGTTACGAGAAAAAAAATGCAATCATAAGATAGACCATTTGTTCCAGTGACATACTGGTTTTTGTAAATAAAATCAAAGTAAAATATGAGGAGATAAGCATGTAAACAAAAGTGCTTCAAAAACACAACAAAAATGTAAAAATTAAATGTGATTATTGCACTTACTTTTTTCATCGCACAGTTCCTACAGATACAATGAACAAATTGTCCCATTTTTTTTTGATTGAGGGTTTAACGACCACCGTGAGTAACTCAGTGGGCTATAAGCAGTCACCCGTTCCTAATTTAGGGCCCCTGGTACCAGGGAATGGACAGAGCCAGTGCCGTAAGACAAACATGCTTCACCGGGATCCGAACCCGGACCCATCGTGGACAAATGGTCAGTAGCCACCGCTTAGACCACTTAGCCTTCGGGACGGCAATAAATAATTCACCAGCCTTAAATAATTGCCTCCGTTTTCATGGATGAGTCTGGTTGGGTATTTATGCTTCATAAAATTCATGTTGAAAAGCGAATTTTGGAAAGCCCGTTGTGACACAGGTACATAGATCCAACTACGTGCAATGTTTTCAAGTCTTACAAAATACAGCAAAACGGAACTAACGAAGCAGCAGCAAGAGCTGCGTAGGAATGGTTCAGCGACACCAATACCATATGAGGCCAAATAGAATCCCTGTGTCATGTGTTCCATTCCGAATACTTGACGTTACCGGCGATGAGCGCCCTGGAGGAAGAATTTCAAAGGTCAGAGTGCTTTAACTTCTAGTTCCAATGACAGCTGAAGGAAAAATTGCTGGTCACCACTGGTTTTGCTCTTTTGAGTTTCCATCACCTACCATGATAGTAAATACGAAAATTTGGTAAAGAAATTGCGAGATCAGTTTTCAGAAAGGAAAGGAAGGAAGCAGAAGGAAATATAAAAGCGGGTTCAGAAAAGGTGGAACAGAGTGGGAAAATTAGTCAGCAATCGATTACGATATACTTCGCGATCGACAGGTTAACGGCGTCTATAGTTCCGATTATTTCATCGTTTGTTTTGCTACATCACAAAAAACGAGGAATACGACGGATTTGAAGGTGGTTCTCTCAAAAGAACAGCACAAGATCCCCAGAGATTATTTCATATATTTTGTTGAATCCATGCCACAGGAGATGTTAATATTTGAAAATGGGCATATAAAGTTAACTACATGAGATGACAATAGTAGAAAACCAAAAGGAAAGCTCGTACCACCTCATGAGCTTCCTAGTTAGGTTTTCTGATATTTCTTCAGAGCAGCGTATATTACGGGCACTTCTGTGGATATGTTTTCGCGTCCCAAGGAACCAAAAGAAATATAATCATGGATAGGTTTTCCAACTCATTTAAGTATAACACGTGTAGCTTTGTCAATTCATTCCATCGTTCCTCAAAAACAGTTTTATTTTGGAACGTTCTTACAAAACACTATTAAATCAAACTCCAAAATATCAGATAATGATCGTCATAATGCTTAAACGTCATACAGTTTCTTAAAACATCTTAAAATCTATTAGTATAAAATCAAATCAACAGAACTTTTGTATTTTTAGACAAAAGTTTTACAGCCTATTTAAACTATCATTTTATTATAAAAATGATTTCATCGTTCGTTTGCGGAAAAATTCGCCTCTAAACTGCTCCAAACTCAGGATGATTATGAGTATAAACTGAAATAAATAAACATATATAAATTAGAAAAAATATAAAATAATGGAATTTAGAGTTACTCGGGAAGTTATGTGAAGTTTAACGCAGGACGAGTAGCTTTCTGAAATTACAGTTGAATCAAACCCGTCATTCAGGAAACAGCTTTCGAACAGTTTTGTGTTCCAAAACAGAAAACTGTACAAAGTGATATCTTCTGCAGATTTTGACCTACATGATCAGTTATCGGTTAAAACAGGGGGGAGGAATGAAAAAGGAAGGTCACTAAACGTTTGCAATCAGTAAACCCATAATCTTGTTAATATTGATTTCAGTACAATTTCCCGAAGTCAAAAGACAAATACTTTTCAGGCCAAAGCCAATAGGTTACTCACTTCTTCATCAGACTACTTTCATGAACCACCTTAATAAATGGAAGAAGCAAAAGGTTTTCTTTGATTTTTTGTTCAGTTTACCCAGCGCAGATAATAATAGGTTAGCTAATCCATAACGTGAACCCTGTCCCTGTAAACGTCGAGTCAGAGCGAAGTGCTTGAAGCAGAGTGACCAGGAAGATTATTCTGTCGAGAACGGCAGGCTTGTCCATCAATTGTACGTCCAGAAGTATGGAAATTGGAATTTAATAAGTTCTGGTAGCCGGATGCCTTCATACAGCTAATGATGAATGTGTTATTGACTCTTCCATTTGATCCAAATGCTGACCATAATATAAATGGTAAATTTGACGTGTTTCCGTTTATTGTTTTGACCGCATTTATTTTTGTCTATACTTACGCCAATCTCTTCTTATATTTAATCGTCTTTTCTTTCGTTAATTTTCGTCTATGCCAAACTTTCGCTTTTTCCCTCTTTCTGCAAAATAATAAGAATTGCATGAACAAGGATTTCCCCACAACCGGAAGAGCTACACATCGTCCCGATGGATGAATGGTTCAGGAGATTGTGGTTTCGAGTTCTATATTAAATATAAACGTTACGTTTTCCTTTACTGCTCTGGTTTCTTTCTTCAGTGGAAATAATTCCCGTAAACTGCAAACAGACGAGTTTCTCTATTTACTTTAGGAAGGGAGTAATCTTCCTGACAAGACAAAATAAGAGGAGCGCCGGTACTGATTACTAAACACAAATTATGAAAACCTTTCCCAGGGATCGAATAGGATTTATAGGAGTTAATAGCTAGCGTTTATACCGATTGGCTAAAACAAGGAAAAAAGTTAGGATTTATACACGTGATGATATTACTTCCCTTTAAATAATCCTTTGCTGATGTCTTTAACTTGCAGTGTCAATAATAAATCGTTGCAGTTGGTTTTCTGTTCAATGCTTTTGGTCTGGTCTTATCATCGAATTCGGTATAAATACATTACAAAACACTACATGTGAATCACGATTAAAATGACTAAGAAATCCTTAGAGAAAAATAAGTGTCTTAAATAACGCTGGTGTTTATTAAACATCAATTAAAGGAACCAGTAGCATTAAATTCCAAAATCAATCCAGAGCTACGAAGAATCCATGTATTTCTTCACATTCGTATTGTAACGTACCAGGAGATGTGACGTACCTGCCCGAAGGACGCACACGACATAAAGGCAGATAGGAATCAGAATAAAACGTCCGCGTAGCTCAATTGGTAGAGCAACTTATTCCGGAATGAGGGGATCCGGGTTCGAATCCCGGCGTAGACCAAAAATGATGGAGAAATTTACTTCGTTATAATGGCGCCCGAACTATCCGGATGACCCGACCGTTCAAAATCTCGCATTGGTGTGATGTTATTTCCACACCGCGAGATAGGAAAAATAAGGGAATCCCTTCTCCAGCACTTCGAAAAAAAAAAAAATAAATAAATAAAAAAAAATAAGGGGGAGATGATGTAACGTACCAGGAGATGTGACGTACCTGCCCGAAGGACGCACACGACATAAAGGCAGATAGGAATCAGAATAAAACGTCGGCGTAGCTCAATTGGTAGAGCAACTTATTCCGGAATGAGGGGACCCGGGTTCGAATCCTGGCGCGGATAAAATGACGGAGAAATTTACTTCGTTATAGTATATGATAAACCGGAAACAAAAACAGCATGATGCACTAATTCACTCTTCTAAAATCGTGTTAAAGTGGAAAAAACATCGCATTACAGAACACAAGAATCTGAAAGGAACCAAACCATTATAGATAACCGAAAAAAAGAAAGTTCGTTATAACAGTGACTTAGCAAGCCTGTCTTAGGTATGAAGGCACGTATTTCAACAAGAACTACTCAAAAACATTGGAAAAATTACGAAAACATTTCAAAAAATTTAATGATAGCAGAATACGATAACATACGTAAAATGTCAGAAGTGCAATTTCCAAAAGAAAATTCAAGGGAGAGAAGTAGGGGTGTGAGTGTCAGTAGTCGTATAAGTTCGTTCCAAGCAGTTAGATTATTTAGGGTTCTAATGAGCACCGTGAGCAATTCTGAGGGCTATAAGCAGTAACCCGTCCTAATCTAAGGCCGCTGGTTCTAGGATGGAGACAGAGCCGCCACCACCAGACCAGCGCTCCATAATTGCCTCATCCGCGACTCGAACCCGGAACCACTTCGGACGATTAGGTAACAGCCAGTGCCTCAGACCACTCGGACACCATGACATATCCAGCGTTTTGAAATCAAAATGATGGAATATGAAGTTTTATTCGTTCTTCTACTGCCACTTTTTAGTGGACACAAAAATAAGTCGAATATTACAACTTTCATGAAGTGGTAAATTATCAGAGTTGCACAAACAAATATTACAAAATAATAGAGAACTGAAGCTATAAAAATGGATTTTTTTGTAAGTGTATTTTCTATAATGCAAACTTCACATCTGAAAACCGCGTTTTTTAAAACCAAGTAAGAAAAGTTGATCTCAGTTACCACATTGCAGAAATGTTTTCTTCTGAAGTTGTTTTTCTGTAGACTCGAACAAAACCAAGACAAAAGAAGCACAGTGGTGGCTAATGGTTTTTTTTTTATTGGAGGTTTAACGACCACCGTAAGCAACTCAATGGGCTATAAGCAGTCGCCCGTCCCTAATTTAGGGTCACTGGTTCCAGGGAAGGGAGAGAGCCAGTGCCGTAAGACAAACACAACATCCATGCCTCACCGGGATTCTAACCCGGACCCCGTTCGGACGAATGATCAGAGGCCATCGCTTAGACCACTGCGCCACCGGGGCGGCTAATGGTTTTCAGCAATGATAGTGTTTGTACACAGGAGGAAACTCAGAGTGTGTGTACAATACATAACAACAAGAAAGCATGAAAACATGTCCCAAAGGTTTATGACATATAATCTTTTTACCGGTGGTATTTTCGAACGCACGTCTTCCTCCTCCACGGCGGCTGTTCTCCCAACTGAATTACGCTGACAGGCTTATCGCTGCTCCATTGTTGATTTGAGTCATGCGTCACCTCACTAGTATGTCATCCTGGTACATAAGAGGTTCTCACCTCTAACTTCTTCACTATGTTCATTTTTACTTGATCAAAGTTCAACCAGATGGATGGCAGCATTTTCTTTTCCAAAAATGGAAAAAATCGATTACATTTCTCTTTGATATTTAGAACTTTCAGGCTTTTCATTTTGTTCTGGTAAATCAGCCATCGCAGTTTTAGTCAAAGTAAAATAATCACAGAAAAGTAAGCACGGAAGGTACAACAAGCGTTTTTAAAATCACAACAATATTTAGCCATTAGTATGTTGTCCCGGATGCATGAAGTTTGTATTATATTAAATTCAAACTGAGTATAAATCAGGGAAAAACCAAAGTTATGGTTTTTGAGCGAGAAACTGTTAGTACTGAATTCAAGATAAGTCTAAACGACACAGTGATTGACCAGGTGAATGAGTTTGTGCATTTAGGAAGCATGTTTGACAGAGAGAACAAAGTAGATGGGAAATTAGTAGGCGAGTGAATTCTTCATTGAAAGTCACAGCTGCTTCAGGAGGTTTTCACTGGAATGATGGGATCTCAAGAGAGTCCCGAATGGCTGTGTATGAAAGTGTAATTGTTTCTACTCTGATGTATGGCAGTGAAACCTGTTTACTACAGAAGAGACATTTTGTATGCTGGTGAGATACGTAACTTACGGGGGGGAGGGTTGTGGGAAGACACGTTCTGATCATGTGAGGAATGAAGATGTGTTGCAGTTGTCTAACGTGAAGCAAAATGTTGTTAGCAAGGTGGAAATAACATTCTTAGGTGATTTAGCCATGTTGAAAGAATGGGTGATGAGATGCTTACCAAGAAAATGTTTTAGCCCAAATGGTAGGAAAGATAGGCAGAGGAAGGCCAAGGAAATCATGGGAGGATCAGATTCAGGAGTGTCTGCATGAGGAAAAAGATTATGAGTATGGAGTATAGAAGGTCTTGTGTACGTCCTCTGATGGATGTCAGTGAAGCCCGAGTTGTATGTCAAGATCGCTGTAAATGGAGAAGTTTGATGCGGTAACAGTAAGTGAATTATCAGTTAAACTTTTTTCTGATGGATTGCATTTCTTTGTGGAGTTAATCTCTGAATCTCAGAAATAGCTTAGTGATATATGCGTGTGCAATATTTAGCCAATAATCCCAATAGAATATTTCGAATCACTCTTAGAATTTTATTATTTGCTGACCGTGCTTGCTAAAACATCCGCGATAATTTGATTACCTTCATTAAAATTAATGATTAAAAATCTCATAATGTCCTATCCGACAAGAAAGAATGTTTTCAAAATAAATTTTTACCGAAAGAAAAGTTCGGCGAAAACAAATGCCTTTACCCCGTGTAGTACAAAATCTGCACATTATTTAAAATACACAGTCATTTTAGTAAAATATCCACAAACAGGTAAAATATCCACAAGTAGAAATAACTATTACGCCCACTAGCGACACAACTGCGTTTTACGCAATATCACAGATTAAATACAAAATTATCATTGTAGTGAAAGATATCCAAGGCTGAAGGGATGTTTCGAATTAAACAAGTAAAAGCAATACGGAAGGAAACGTGTTATAATTTTGCTACCGCTAGCAGAAAAGTTGTGCATTATTTCAAGAAGGAAATAGGGACAAAATATTCTTCATGGGGAAGGGCATCTTATAAGGCGGATACTTTTTCAAGCGACTTTTAGAACAGAAGATGCGCTTTCAAATAGTAAAAAGAAGCTGACGCAACCTGACATTAGAACTGGATTATTAGAAAGTAAAAAAATACGTGCAAAGTGTTCTTTATAGCAAAAACAATGCGATGGAAAAATAGTTTTTGAAATATGACTATTAGACGCAGAGATAGCGAGAAAGGAGTTTTTACATATATGCCCTTGACAAAGAAACTATGCGGTAGCGTATGTACAGAGTTCGCAGTCCTTACTGTAGCGTAACTGTATACAGTACAAAGCAAATTTTTCCAATAGGACTTTTAGAAGCAGAAATGCAGTTACAAACAGAAAAGCATCCCCATGACACCAAGCGGCGGAACTGCGCATCATGAAAATCAAAGAGTATATGTAAAATGTTACGAATGATATCCGGTGTCAAAGGAATTTTTAAAATCGGGCTTTCAGAAGCAGATATATCAAGGGAAACATATTGCATATTTGGGCCCCTGCAGGGTTAATTGTGTTTGCTCTTGCTCACAATTAACCCTGCAGGGGACGCAAATATGAGGCTTACAAAAAATAAGCTTAAAACGTTTTCGCAGTTAGTGGCATCGGACCAAAGAATTTTTTCAATCGGGGTTTTAGACGTGCAGATGTGGCTGTAAATGAGTTGCAAAGAGAAGTATGAGCTAATGCCCTCTAGGGGCAATATTGTGCGTTAATAAAAATACGAACTTATATACACAATATTCTCGACCAGGAACGCTGTTGGAGTGAATAAGAATTTTTGAAATCTGACTGATAGAAGCAGAAATATTGGGAAAACTAAGGTACACATTAGACAGACCCCTAGCTGAAAAGCTCTACATTATCACGAGAAAGAAATATACTGAAAATGTTTCGTGGTGAGCGGGATCTGATCGGTGAAGATTTTCTTTTCCAGTTGAGTTGTAAGGAGCGCAGACACGGCTACAAATATTTTGAAAACAGAAACATCCACTTACGCCCCCTTATGGCCAAATTGTGTTACAAAAATTACATATTGTATACAGAAGGATTTCTATTACGAATTATATCAGGCGCTAAAAAAATTCGAAATCGGACTTTTAGGAGCAGCGATATTGGGAAAAGAGGAATTCACATTTACGCCCCCAGCGTGAAAACTGCGCATTATTTGATGACAGAATAGCGCACAAAATCATCTTCTTTGGAAAAGGTATTTAAAGAAGAAGGAATTATTTCAATCAGATTTTTAGAATCAATGATATGGAGAAAAATGTTTTTTCAGTTCGATAGAATATTTTGCATTTACGCCCTCTACCGGAGAAGATATGTATCAGAAAAAGAAAAAAATGAAAGAATTACCGTTTTTTCATTTCATGCTTCCTAATGAAAAAAAAAAAAGGTTTCTAATCGCACTAGAGATTTGGCGTCCATTGATGGGCGGATTGACATAGTGATAACATAAGCACGTCGTAGTTTTACCACAAAAACATGCTAAAAAATATTTGAATCTGACAGCTTTTACTAAATGTTGTCACCTGCCTAGTTTAAGGGATAAGTCTAATTTAAAAGGAGTTCAATCTTTTTTTAGAAATTAAGTTTTTCAGCTTCTTTTCATGACGATATTGTAGTAAAGTGTACTGAACTGGAAATTATTTTTCTTAAACTCACATATGCTATACAGACCTGTGTAACTAAACTGCTGGCCACCCAAAATGCAACACCAAGAAAGAAGCATCCGACTGGCCTGAAATTCGCAGCATGCGTCGCCCGCAAGAGAACATGTAAACGATTAGCACTGCAGGGCATATGCAAATCATGTGCGCCCGGCACGCCACCGAGTAGCACTATAAGAAGGGTGCACAGAAGGCGGGGTGTAAGTAGTGGAAGTGTGTTGTGCTGCTGGACCTGTGCGTGGGAAGCTTCCTGATGCCTCGTCGCAGAATACGGAAGTCATTCCACCACGTTTCGGAGTTCGACAGAGGACGAATAGTGGCTTATCGCGACAGCGGTTTATCGTACCGAGACATCGGCGCCCGTGTTGGACGACATCCAGCCACAGTGAGGCGAGTATGGATTCTGTGGGTGCAGGAAGGACGAACGGACCGACGTGAACGATTGCTACAGCCGCGGCACACCGCCGAACGAGAGGACCGGCATGTTGTGCGGCGGGTATTGATGGCTCGCACCGCCACATCACGAACGTTAGCGAGGAATTAGGGTGTGTTGCGCAACAACCTGTGTCAGCACGTACCGTTCGGCGTCGTCTGCAGGAGCGGGGACATGTCGCACGGCGCCCATTGCTCCGATTACCATTGACGTTACTCCACCGGCGAGTGCGGCCGCAGTTAGCCGTTGATCGCCGCACCTGGACTACAGAATGGCACGACATTGTCTTCTCCGAGGAATCCCGCTTCTGCCTGCAACGCCACGATTGTCGGATCCGCGTGTGGCGGCACCGCGGCGAGAGACTTTATGACGCCTGCATTATGCATCGCCACACCGGTCCGTCGCCTGGCGTTATGGTTTAGGGCGCAATTGGATATGGTACCCGCACCCCTCTGGTACGCATCGCCGGTACACTCAACAGCCACCGCTACATCTCCGACGTTTTGGAGCCTGCAGTCTTCCCTTACCTGCAGGACCTGCCAGCTGCTACGTTTCAACAGAAAAATGCGCGCTCGCACGTGGCACGCATCGTGCAACAATTCTTCACGGCCCACCAGGTGTCACTGCTGCCGTGGCCCGCCTGTTCTCCCGAAATGTCGCCCATCGAACACGTCTGGTCGCTGATCGACAACCGAGTTGCCCGGCAAGCACCACCCGCGGCTACGCCTGATGAACGGTGGCAACGTGTGGAAACTGCCTGGACCGACATACCCCAAGCCCACATCCAAAGCCTCTTTCGTTCGATGCCGCGGCGTGTAGAGGCCGTTATTGCCAGCTATGGGGGCCACACGAACTATTGATGTCTGCGTGTTCCGCACGTCGCACGGGCCTGTAAACTGAATCGTTTCATTTTTGTATCTGTTGTTATGTGTCCAGTAAATCTGGCTTTGCTATCTCGTGTCCTTGCCTATCTTTGTTGCGAATGACAGCAAGTATGCGACGTGGCATGGATTCAATGAGGTACTTGATATCGTTTTGGTCCAAAGATAGCCGTCCCTGTAGCAAATATCGTACTAGTTTTGAGGGATTAAGATATCGACGCCGAACAGCTCTTTGTAGCATTTTTGGTCCCACGGTATCACATAATAGTTCTATGCCGCGCGTCGATTTCTACACTGTAAAAATGTTTCTGAAATTCACGAGCCCTTTTCTGTGACTCCTGTCGTGAATTAACGAAGCATATTTCTGACGCAACCTTTTAAGTGAAATGTTGCATACCCCCCCCCCCCCCCACCACCACCACCACAAAAACCTGAAGTTCACGGAAATTTCGTTCGTCAGGAAATTTCTGAAATTTCAGAAAACTTTTGCAATTTCTTGCGTATATTAACGGTAAATTTACATTTTTAAGAGGTGTTAACGGAAAATTCTGAATTTTCTGAAACCTAAAAACCTATCCATAGTTCTTTTTGTATATTAACGGAAAAATTCTGCTCTGACTTTTTCCGTATCCATATGACGGAAAATGTCTGGTAATAGGAGTGATTTACGGAAATAATTGAGGTTTGATTAGCAATTAAATTTCAATCGTCTGTCGGACTATCTGGTTTTGAAGTTCGGTAGTGAGATCGGATACTGTCGATAGGATGTCGCATGAAATTTTGGTAACTGTGACACCAGATATTCCTTTGCCTCTTCCCCATTTTATGCACCAGCAATTGTATAGTGTTACTGTAAGAAACTGGGTACTTAAATTATTGTACAGGTGATTGTATGCATCACTGTATGGACCCCTTAAAACAAAAGGTACTACAGCTATGAAGAGTAAATTTCATATTTAGGATTTTTGTTAAATAATACTATAAAGCTGTACATTGCACCTTTTCTTAAAGATAATTTAAAGTCATTGTCAGTTTTAAAAGATCTCAAGTTCCAAAGCATTCTGTTGCTTCAGAAATTCAAGATGAAAAAAATATGTAATTTGTAATAAGTCTTCCAGTAGAAAAAATAAAATTATTACAAACCTATTCAGAAAAAATAAAGAGCTCCAACTGAAAATAAAATGACTAATTCGCCCGCATTAACAGCAAAAAAACATTTCATCATTGCGCGATTAGTGTTTTTCCTGATACGGGACTGCTCTTTACGTGCATTTCTGGTCAACCGAGCCCGACGATTCCCACCAGGGCCAAACGGAATGGATCTGAAGAAGTCAAAATTAAAGATTTTGCGAAATTTCTGTGTAACTATGACAAAAAAAAAAAAAAAAAAAAAGAAAGAAAAAGAAAAAGAAAAAAAAAGAAAAGAAAAACAAGAAAAGAAAAGAAGACATCCCAAAACTAATTATCCTGAAATAAACGGAATTACTGGCTACGGAAAAATTATCAAAGTACGGAAATTTAAAAACTTTTAAAAACGTAAATTTCGTTAAAAGACGGATACCTACCGGCAACTTTACTGCCCGTTATTTTCAGGTATTTTCCGAGAATTCACACCATGTATTTGTTACAGTGTAAATAAAGTATGTCCCAAACTGATAGAGCCTAGAATGACTGTGAAGTTTCGGACCCAGTGGTTGAAATCAAATAATATGACAGAGATAGGCATTTCAAATATTGGTGTTGCAGTGTTGTACATGAAAAATGGTATCAAATGCCATACAAATAAATGAGTATGAGAATTATAAAGATATTGACGTTAGAGATAGGTGTTCCAAAATGATAGAACCACTCGTACATAACGTCGTGTAATGCAAATATTACCGCAGCTATGCAGCAGATTGTTGCTGCGGGACTGCAGGCGCAAGAAATGCCAATCGCTTTCAATACGTTATAACTGCGTAGTTGGAGCTCGTTAACGGCAACCGAAAGTTTATGCGACATGGGCAGTGGAAAATCATTGACGGTGCCCGAGAAACGGAAAATTGATGAATTATACAGGAATAAACTACCCATTTGAGGTATTGCAAGGTGTATTAATCGTTCCCATCATGTGGTTGCACGTTATTTGACATCAAATGGATTGTACAGCAGCAAGAAATCAACTGGCCGTCCTTCAGTTTTGACTACACGTCAGAAAAGGTTGATATGCGTCGGATGAGTAACTCAACATCCAGTATCAGGCAAGTCGCGTCTGCTTTTTACATAAACGGATTGAAATTGACAGTACGTCGTGTTTTAAAGAAGTGTCCATCTATCCGTCATCGGAAAATGCGGTGCCACCGTAAGCTAGCTGAAACACATAAACAGAAAAGACGTAACTGGGCTGAATACCATATGCCATGGACTCAAAAATGGCATACAGTTATTTGGAGTGATGAAAAGAAGTTTAATTTGAATGGTCCGGACGGGTGGAAGTATTATTGGCACGACCTTCGAAAGGGAAAATTTAGTTACTCCAAGCGCCAACAAAGTGGCGGAGGTATAACCGTCTGGGGGCGACCAGTGGAGTGGCAAAACACCATTAGCCGTTCTGAGTGGACACTTGAATGCTGTGAGCTACCAGCAGATATTGAATGAGCAGCTCGTGCCGTATTTTGAATCATTAAATCTCTGAAGCTCAGTTTCAACAGCATAATGCACGCCCTCACACAGCGAACTTGACCTGGGAGTGGTTTCTTGCCAATAGAATTCCTGTCATGGACTGGCTTGCACCTTCTTCAGATCTGAACCCTATGGAAAACATTTGGGCAGGTGTCACACGTAAGGCGTATGCATATGGGAGGCAATTCAACAGTGTTACGGACCTTCAACGTGCAATTTTGAAAGTTTGGGACGATATTTCCCTACAGCCGTGTCAGAAATTAGTGAACTCCATGCCAAAACGTGTGTTTGATGTCATCCATCAATATGGAAGTTTTATTGGGCGTTACAAAACTGGTTTCAAACACATTTGTGACAGCGGTTCTTTTTGGGAAAGTCTCCAGTTCGACGTATTTGTTTGGAACCCTCAAATAGGTACACGTTTTGTCATTTCACATTTATTTTTGTGCACACATATGTCTCACTGCATGAATACACCCCTGAGTAATCACTTGATAGAACTATATTTTGTTATTTATCGATTTTCTCCTGTGGCTCTATCATTTTGAGACACACCTTAGTTTCTGAACCGTGCTTGCTGGACCTGATACATAAATTAAAGAAGTATGCCTATAATTCTTGAGTACAGTCGAATCGCGATCTAACGTTTCCCCGATCTAACAATTTCCCGAATTTAACGTACACTTTGAAATTCCACAATTTTTTTCCCATGTACATAATATTAAAAAATCCCTCATCTAATTTTTTGGTGTTAACATTTTCCCTCGTCTAAAATTTCCATTTGTTAAATCCAAAACTTTTTTGATCAGGAATTTAGCGGGGTTTTTTTCCTTGCAGTTTCGACCGAAACGATGTAAACCATGTAGGCCAATGTGTATTTCTTGTTTCCTCCTTTCCCCATCACAAGGGGAAGTGAAGGGAACAGCATCTTGTAAAGCGGCGGTAGTGGTACAGGTTATTTAGCAAACTTTTTGGCGGCATAGACTTCATTTTCCACCCCCCCCCCCTCCGATACACACGCAACACATAAAAGTGCGGGAATTCTCCAAAGAACTGATGTAATTGAAAGGGAACTACTTATAGTTAAAAGCCGGCAAGTAACCGTCTCAGATTGTTTCAAGCGTCAGTGCAATAGAGTCAATGTAGCTCCTCCTAGCAAAGCAGTAGGATACATATGTACGTCCGTATACGAATTACGTATTTTTTAATGTACTATTACTATGTACATATTTTCCTGTGGATACCTGTAACATAACTATTCTTTTCACTTGTTTGGCGTGATAATATACAATGAAATGAAATCCGATTTTTGCCATCACATGGCCTTTTAAATCCCAATTTTCAACTCAAAGAATTGTATTTTCGCATTTAACTAATTTCAGGATTTAACGTTCAATTTTGGTGTTCCCTCGAGAAACTTTAAATCGGGATTCGACTCTATACGGAAACTATTACGGTATGCTACATTTCTGTGTGTGGGAGTGTGCGCTACTTTGAAATAAATACGCAGCAACAGACAGACATAGAAGGGTAGATGACGCTGCCAGAAATTCTGATTACAATTTTTTTCTTTATTTGAAACTATGTCGGAACCCATTAAGCAATGGAAACCTACTATTTTCTTATCATCACGTGGCCAATTTTATAAGGCAAACTACTGAAAAATTGTCTTAAAGGCATGTGAATATCACAACAGATTTTCTTTTTCACCTAGTAAAATGCTCAAATGATCGATTTTAAGAATGCTAAGAAGTCTATGGATCTAATAAGTTTTTTGAACCGAGTAAATTTCTGTTGTTTCTGCCAAAGGTCCACTATTTCATTTGGAGAGCCACTATGGACCACACAAGTTCACGGCATACAATTTTTGTAGCTACGTGTAAATATATATATATACTTTCATATTAAAATCTTTGGATTTTTATCATAATTCTTCCCTCCTCATGTTGACACCGCCAGGTTTGATGCCTTAGCATGGATGAACATTTTTTTAATCTAAAGAAATATAATAAGGAAACCTACTGAAAAATTCCCTCCTTGACAAATTCAAATGGAAGGTGTGGGGACACTCTCCCTACAATCCAGATCTTTCGCCTTGTGACTTCCATATGTTCGGGCCCCATGAAAAATGTCCTTGCGAAGCGGCGACATCACTCCAATGAAGACGTCAAAAATGCGACGCAATAATGGTTATCGCAAGTTGGAAGACAATTTTTTCAAGAAGGGGTAGACAAAATTGTGCCACGCTACGATAAATGTTTAAATAAACAAGGCGATTACATCAAATCAAAAAATAGCTCTTCTGTTGCATTTCCTACGTAAGTATAAATGTTTCCCAAAATGTTCACTTTTTTGTTTTATACATGCGAGTGCAACTACCTTTTTGACTGCCCCACGTACTTCACTCAATCACTACCAGCTACTCTGACTGTGATTTAAATACCCAGAGATGCCATTTTTAATACGATAGTCATATAAATCCCTCACCAGACTGCACTGCATATTTATGGCTACTACTTCAAAACTATTTTGCAGTTTTCTCCGAGCGATATTATAAGACCTTGGTCAGATTCCATATTTTACAAGTGAGATTCCGTATCCGAATTTGTCAGACGTGGGCGCGAATATGTTAATAAGCAAATTGCGAAACCGTTGTGACCGTAACTAAATTTTACATCTAGCGTTATTTTTCCTTTTTCTGTTTTGTGAGCAGAATCCAACACGTAGGACAAAGCCGATATTCATCTATCACGAAGGACAAAGCCCTTATAATCAATCTTGTTTTTCTGTTTCTAAAGCCAGAGTGATAAAAACTAACTTATATCCCTTTGATTAAAATAGGTAGACGATGGTTGATGCTTGTGGTGTGAGAGTATGTTCAGGAAAAACGTAACCTGGTTAGTAACTCCGAAGTTTCGATGTAGCAGGAATACATGAGGTGGCAAAGCGATTGATGCGATATTTCTACAGTTCAACACAGCATGAGTGTTCCGTGAATGTGTTTCTTGCAGTGCGACAGAAAACTGAAAGTCGAATTACAAGAATTCAGAATTCTATCGCAGTATACATAACGCTGATACTGTCTGTCAATGGGAAATAGACTGAGGGGAATCACTAGGTGCCTGTTTGTTAAACAGACGAACTGCAATTTTCTGCACAGCGTCAAGCATTTTAATTTAACCCGATAACGCCAAGTATGAGATAAATACTTCATATCTGGATGAACTTGAAAATTACTTAATGCCACAAATTGTTCAAAGGAAAAGTATCATTTGGATGGAAAAAAAAAGAAAGAAAGATGACTCCGAATTCTCGGGTGTAATGAAAACACGACTTTTGAACCTTTTCCAGCACGAAAAAATATTTCAAAGCAGATTTTTAGAAGAAAAAAAATCCACAAAAAAGATAATGCGTTTACGCCTCCTAAAGAAAATCTGCGCATAATTTAAAATGTGCAGTGTGCAGTGTTCTGAATAGTGCACAGAACAAGTTGTAATATTTATGTGTATATATATACATGGCATTTTTTCTGGCGGAACGCCGTTCCGGTATTTTATTTTTAACACACTTGTTTTAGTTTTGAGTTTAAGAATAGTTATTTAATTAAAGTATCGCAATAACTATAAAATGTAATTAATATTAAAAATTAAATTAACATAATGACGGTAACAGTTTGCAACTCAATCACCGCGACATGATTCGAGGTTTTAGATATTACTTTGTGACGTATATTCTAAATTAACTTTCATTTTTAGTTCCTTTTCCTATGTAAATTTGAGTTTGTTCTCCGTTATACTTTCAAACTTAACGTGACATCTTCTCTCTTACGAGAATACTGTTGGCAACACAATTGAGGTCAGAGAGAAAGTGAAGTATGACTGTGCAAAGAACGATAGATAAAAAGGACGATACGGCAGTTGCTCATGTGGATGTGTGTGTGTTTGTAGACGTTCGATTGTTAAGTTAAATGTGAAATTGACAATTTTAGTGCCATGTTGTGGAGTTCTATGGAATTAGTGCTGGAATAAAGAAAGAATTACCGTAAGTTGACTTCTGTTTATATTTCGTCTGGCCGTAAAAGCTTAATTAGGAGCTGTTGCATCGTATTCTTATTTTATTTCAACATTCCTTAGTCATGGTTTAGACATAACGTAAAACCAATCTTTCTCAAGAAAAATACATTACGTTATGACATCCAATTTCAAGGAAAAGGAGTACCAAAGCAACTTTTACAGCCAAAGCAAACTTTGCGAACTATTACTGTCTTTTTTAGGAAATGCGAAGGTGGATTTTCTCAGATGAATTTGATAATTACCCTCCTAGATCGTCATTTTGCATCACAACAATAACCCCATTACTGTTCATAAACATTTTTGGGACCCCACTAACCCAGTTTGTTTCTACAAAATACTCGTACATCCCATCGTGGCTCCTCCGAGGGCATCATAGTGCATTGCACACGAAAACGGAAAAGCAGAGGAGAACGACAGAATTATCCCGAGAGTTGAAAACATGTGGCCTATATTTTAGTATAAAAATGCAGTTATCTTCTGTTTCTCAGTTTGATGTAATCCTTAGTGCAAAGTTAACTCTTATTTGTTAGGGAGCTTGTCAGAAATTTTAGTTTCAGCATTTGGCATTTATTGTAAGACTGGCTGGCACAGAATACTAGCATTTTTAGTAAAATATATATATATATATATATATATATATATATATATATATATATATATATATATATATATACCCCATCAGAGCTGCAGAGTATGATCCAGGAACTTGCTGACAAGAGTAAAGAAGTGGGATTAAAAATGAACTTTCAGAAGACAAAAGTGATGTTCAATGCTTTTACAAGAAATGAAGATTTATCGATTGATGGAGAAAAGCTGGAGATAACAGACACGTACGTTTATCTTGGACAGCAGATATCAAGTGAGGGTCACATTGATGAAGAAATTAATCGGCGTACAAAACTTGCCTGGAGAGCTTTTGGAAGAAACAACATAATTTTCAAGAGCAATATGCCATTATGTCTTAAAAGAAAAGTGTTTGATCAATGCATCCTTCCAGTGCTTACGTATGGTGCAGAGACGTGGACCTTAACTAAAAGAGACATACAAAGGCTGCAGACAACTCAAAGAAGCATGGAGAGGTGCATGCTTGGTGTAACCAGGAGAGATAAGAAGAGGAACTCGTGGATCCGAAAAATGACAAGAGTGGAAGACATCATGATCAGAGTTAAATCCCTGAAATGGCAATGGGCTGGACATACTGCCAGAAGGACAGACCATAGATGGACAGCCGAAATTTTAGATTGGATTCCAAGGGACAGGAAAAGACCCAGAAGAAGACCACATGGGAGATGGGTGGATGAAATTCGAAAGTATGCAGGGGTGACATGGAGGAGACTGGCACAAGACAGACCGTTGTGGAGGAAACTTGGGGAGACCTTCGTCCAGCAGTGGATTGATAATGGTTGACAATGATGATGATGATGATGATATATATATATATATTTTTGGCAATAAGAGCATGTAAGTCAGTAAGTCATGCTTTTGCATTTCGTACTATGCATCAATAATAAGGCTTAAAAGAAATGTACAAAAAATTGACTTCCTTTTCATTAGGTCAACCTACACCCGCCGCCGCTATCATTTTATTTTTACACAGTCGATAAATCATTCACAAATAGAAATAGTCACTTTCTTTTGGCCACTTGCGGCTGACATGTGTGCTACAAAAAATTTTAAATGGTTCGCAAAGCATTTCTCATAACGGAGCATATCGAAAGCAAAAAGGGTTTTTCAAATCGAGTTCTCAGGAATGAACATACGGTTTCAAGTCTGGTATAAATAGAAAACAACACTTACAGCACTCGTGGCAATTGTGTAATACAAAAATTAGCAAATATATGAAAACGCAAAAATGCTATCAGTAGCAAAAATAATTTTCTTAATCGGACCCTTAGAAGTGGAGATATCACTCTTACAAAGATTTACATTAACTCATTCTAGCGAGAAAACTAGACATTAATTGGAGAAACTAAGTGCATAATTGTTTTCAACGGAGAGTGGCGTCTGACTGAAAAGGAATGTCTTCAGTTAAATTTCTAGAAGCTAAGATACGATTTCAAACATGTTAAAAACAGAAATGGGCACTTACGCCCCCTAGTGACAAAGCATTTTGTACCTCCGCCTAGCAGTGACATCATGCATTATTTCAAATAGAAACTGTTCGAAAGATGGCCTTTGTGATAAAAAGTATCGGAACATAAAAGGGAATTTTTGATTTTTTTTTAGATAACTGTGTAGAGCAAAATATATTTTGAATTTAATAGTATGTGCATTTACGCCTTTTAGCGGTGAGATTATGAATCGGAAAAAGATTAAAATGTCTGGTATCGTCGTTCTTGAAGTTCAGGCTTTCGACTTCAAGGAAATGTTCAGATTAGACTAATACTTGCAGATATATGGTTGAAGTACGAACGGACATAGTAATACATAAGGACGTAATTCTTTTCAAAAGACATATGCACTAAAACTCGCAGCCTATTGCAGGCAGATTTAGCTATGTAGGAAATCTAAATAGTTCAAGATAAGATTGAAGAATTATTTCGAACGGGGAAGTTATCGTTGTTGGAGGTCTTTCGTATCCGTAGATCATAGTTGACACTGTTCCCGAACGCCTGGCCCTCGCAACATTCCGTCGGTGAAGGTTACAAGCGATTCCTGAGCAATGAAAGAACGCAGTTAGGATGTCCAGTTCTCTTGCTGAGCGAAGGGACTGGACCTACACCCCAATCATGTCTTACCCGATATTGGAGCAGGTACAAGTGATCAACAGTCAATGTTCTAATCCCCTCGACCAACAAAACGATGGCAAAGGGTTAGGCGAAATGTTAAATGGAAGTCATATTTTATCTTTTTTTGCTGCTTGCAAAAAATATACTAGCTTAACTTCTGAAATAATCCAGTTAATTGGGCTATCAGTTAATCGAGGCAGCCGTTTATTTGGGACAATTCTTAAGAACATCCCAAATTAGGTGTTTCTGATACAGCTTCGCATTGTTGGTGCACCCGTTTAATTAGGCCAAAGTGTTCTAGCTCCGATGTGTCCCATAACCGAAATTTACTGCATCTTAGTTTTGAAGGAAATAACACTGGAGTACGAACTCGAAACTGATTTCTTTTTTTTTTTTGCTTAATAGTTTAACAACCATCGCGAGGCTACAAGCAGTTGCCTGTCCCTGATTTGGGAACATTAGTTCCAGGGAGAAGGGGAGAGCAGTGCCGTGAGACAAACGCGCTATCCAGAGATAACCTGGGATTCGGCACGAACCCATCACGAACGAATGATTCAAAGCCAACGTTTCATGCCATTCTACTATGGGAGCCGCTCTTATGACTTGTGCAAGTTGTTTTTCTGTTGTAGTTCTCTTCGTTGGAATCTCCAATTATAAGAGACTTTTCGTGTTACGACTTAGTCGCCACCTTTCTTTCATAGACGAATGTCATGAAAATTTCTACTGTTTATTTTTAGCACGTATTTTGAAAAATAAAATAAAGAGGCGTGCTTATGTTGTCACTATATCTATCCGTCCTACCGTCCGTCGATCAGTGAACACAATTTTTCTGTACGTATTAGTACGATTTCAGAAAATCTTTTTGCATCGGGTAGCCTGAACTCTGAAAACGATTATACTTGCATTTTGGTCTTCTTCGAATGGGTAAGTTCGCCGCTATTAGGCATAAACTCAGATGGTATCGAATTCAAAACACATTTTACTCAACCTCATGGCTTCGAAATTTTGGATTGAAAAAATTATTTCTTTCTTTCGGTATCATATACTGATACAACGAAACCCATTTTGAGTACAGCAAGGATTTTTTAAATAATGCACAGCTTTCCTGCTCACGAATTGCATTTTTCTCAATATCCCTGTTTCTAAATGTAGAATTTGAAAAATTACTTTTGCTTCAGATAGTTTCCATTTTTGTGTAACGAAAGGTTTTGCCACTAGGAGGCGTAACTGTATACTTCTGTTTCCGATAATATTTACAGCAATATCCGCGTTCCTGAAAACTTGATTGAAAAAATTCTTTTTCGGTCTGATACCGCTGACGACCAGAACCTTTTGCGTATCCTTTCTGCTTATAACAATACACATTGTTTCCGTGAGGGTGCATAGATGTACTGCATATTGTTTTTTGCTCGATATTTCTGCTTCGAATGAACATTTTATTTAGCACAAAATTTGCACTTCGAATTCATATTTTATTTTGATATTTCTGATTTTAAAAAATTCTATCCTTATCCGACAGCGTTTGCTTTGAGAAATGTTTCGCATATAATTGCTAATTTTTCTTAGAGCACAAGTTTTCCATTAGGGGGAGTAAGAATATATCTGTTTATAATATATTTGCAGTAACATCTGCATGTATAAAAACTCGATTGAACAAATTCTGTTTCTGTTAAATATCCAAGCTACGAAAACATTTTACATGCATTTCCACCTAAAGTAATACACAATTTAATCGTTAGGGAGCGCAAATTTCCAAACTATTTTTCTCGATACCTCTGCTTCTAAAATTCGGATCCGAAAACTTCTTAAAACAGTAGATACCATTCTCTCTGTGGAACATTTTGCATCCACTGTCGGAATTTTGTAGTGCACAGTTCCCACGCTAGGTGGCGTTAGTTTGTATTTTAGTTTGTAACTATATATTTCCACTTCAAAAGACCACGTTGAAAAATACTTTTTGTACTGTATGACATTCACTAAGGAAAAGATTGTAAATATCCCCTCTTTCAGTTTTTTCAGCTAGGGGGCATAAATGCGAAAACTTTTTCTCGATACCTCTGCTGCCGGAAATGGTATTTAAAAATTACTTTTCCTTCGTACATCATTTGCTCATATTTTCTACTTTTCTATTATTCACAGTTCTGTCACCAAGGAGCGTTTCGTATATCTCTATTCCTCTATTACTATAGTTATTTCTATTCTTACACTATTCAATATAAAGAGTATTTTGAATCCATTTTCTTTTTTAAGCGACGCACAACTTTTTCGCTAGACGGCGTGAAGTTGTGTAACGTTTTCCTCTAGTTCTCTTCTTTTAATTGTTCGATTTAAAAAACTCAATTACATTTGAAATCTTCCGCTATGTGATACATTTTGTGCGCAATTTGTGATTGTGTAACACATATTTCAGCCTCTGGTGGTCGCAAGCTGTTATTTTAACTGTGGTTATTTTACCGATTGTACAGCATTTTAAATTATACGCAGTTTTTCCCTAGAGAGAGTAAGTGCATTTTTTTCCGTTGATTTTTTTATTTTCTAGAATTTTGTTTCAAAGTACTTTTTTCGCGAACCTAGAAATTCTCCCAGAATAATTACGTATATAATTCTATTTTAACGCAGCTGACAACTCAAGAAGAAATAGGAAAATTACCAGCATTTTTTTCCGTTGATTTTTTTGATTTTCTAGAATTTTGTTTCAAAGTACTTTTTTCACGAACGTATATAATTATATTTTAACGCAGCTGACAACTCAAGAAGAAATAGGAAAATTACCAGCATTTTTTTCCGTTGATTTTTTTGATTTTCTAGAATTTTGTTTCAAAGTACTTTTTTCGCGAACGTAGGCTATATAATTATATTTTAACGCAGCTGACAACTCAAGAAAAAATAGGAAAATTATCAATCTTCTCCAGCAAAGCTGCAACAAATGAGGTTTGGTTTACAGAGAGATCTTAAAGATAAGTCCAAAAGATACTAAGTACAACCTAATAACTGAGAAGACAAGACAATAAAGTCACATAAATCCGTAAATTGGTGTAGTAAGAAAGAGTATTTTAATTCGTCGAGCTTTCGCCTGCCAACGGGAGGCTTTGTCAAAGCAAATTACAATAGATGAACAATAACCCGTTTGGAATTTAAAATCCCAACCATAAGAACAGAGCGAGGTTAGAAATTATAAATATGCAACACAAACACGTGAACCAGCTAGGGTCATCACGTGGGCGCAATGTTCACGTAGTATAATAGGCAAAAACATTAAGTCATAGTCTTTGTTTGTCTCGAGTTCAGAGCCCGTGCAGAACGGAGGTCCATGGTGATGGCAGTTCAACAGATACATTTTCATTGCATATATCATTTTGTGACGTACCTGCCAGCAGGACGCACACGATATAAAGGCAGATAGGAGTCAGAATGAACGTCTGCGTAGCTCAGTTGGTAGAGCGACTTGTTCCGGAATAAGCGGACTCGGGTTCGATTCCCGGCGTAGACTAAAAATGACGGAGAAATTTACTTCGTTATAATTTCTTGTGAAAATTTCAGTAGACTGTCTGATCGCAGTTCCCCTGACAGTCGTAGACCACGGCTACCAGTTTCCTTTGATTTCAGAAAAAGAAGTCAATCAGAGATCCAACTTACTAGTACTAGACTAGATCCTTTCACATATTCATCATTCCTACTTCAAGCACGAGCGCCGTAGCGCAAAACCCAAATCTCTCCTGTAAACAAAATAACGAAACCAATCGATCCAACAAACAACATCAATGTCCCATTGGGCTTACAGAGTGTAGCAAGCACATTGTCAGTGCCCGGATATACCACTAGTGAAGACAAGACAGTGTGTTTGTTGTGCGAAGTCCTAGGCAATATAATGATGTAAGTGAAACGTACAACACGTCAAGAAGAATTTATAAACTTCAAGAAATTAATTGTGACACACGCATGACCTCATCTCACGCAAATACGGCAATAACTCACTTCGATAAAAATTAATTATAATCGGGTAGAATACGCATAAATCAATAACTGTAAATGGTTTAATTCCGTTTTATTGGCGTAGGGTGCAAACTACATCGTAAAAGCAAGCTTTCGCCACCCACGGGTGGCTTCTTCAGGCAAAGCTAAATATAAACACTAAATTGGAAATAAATAAACAGTTCCAGAAGTTTTCAAAATTTAAATGATAGTAAAATAAAGCTACTTAAAAATGACCCTGTCACGCGCATGCGATACGTGATGAATGATTTAGCGTTTGGCGATGCACAGGATCGAGTGCCAGACATCAGGTAACTCTGTGGAGGTGTCTACATTGAACACGTCGGGGTTAGACAGGATTTTTACTGTGTCTTTATTGGCTGTGGCTTTAACCGTTGTGTATGGGGCCACCTTCTGGATATCCTGCCACCTAGGTGTGGCTGCATGGTTTTTGATCCCTCTTGCTAGTACCGTTGTGAGTTTTCCGTACATTACCTCACGTTTGTGCTATTGGAGTCATACTTTGAGAAAGCTTTTTGTCATGCCAATGTATTCCTTGGTTGAGCCGTCAGGATACTCAAGAGGGATTTCGTATACTCCAGCGCACTGAAGATTAGTGCTACTTCGTTTTCGAGTGTGAGGTATGAGGCAATCGTTTTTAGAGCCTTGATGCCTATGTCAAGCCCGAGTTTTCGGAGGCAGTTTTTAAAAAAAATATGAGAAAATTGGGATGTATGGGCACGTTCCAATATACCGGAGAAGTGGTTTACTTCTCTGCGTATTTGAGTTGCTTACGGTTGATTCTGCCCTAGTGATAATGCTGTCCACTTGGTGGCTGTCAAACCCAGCTGTAGACGCTGACGTTCGCAAATCGTTGATATCCTTCAATCGGGCTGGCGTGCTCGAGGCGAGGGTGGTCGCACGCATGGCTCTGTGTCTTATTAGGGCCAGCTTTCGGGTATTTGGGCTAAATAAATCTGGAGTGATTACGTTCGGCACACACGCGGGTTTGTATTAGATCTGCGTAGCGAGGTGTCCAGAGTCTGTTTTCTTGACAAGCACATCCAGGAAACGCAACGATGATTCATTCTCCATTTCCATAGTGAACTTTATGTTCGGATGTTCATAATTGATGACGGAGAAAAACTAATTGAGCATTGCTTCACCTTTGTCCCACACGAAGAAGATATTATCTGCGTAGTGCAGCCAGATACTTGGGAAAGGTGAATGCGTAGTGAGGATTCTATTATCAAGCGGGCGCAAGACAGCTTCTGCTAGTGCCGCTGAGAGCGCCGAGCCCATGGGGACCCCTCTGGATTGCTTATAGATGGGATTCTGATGGCTGAAGAACTTGGATCTCGTGACAAGGTCAAGTACAGCGGCAATTTACGAGAGCGAGCTTATTCTGAACAAATCGGAGCCTGCTAAAGCTTTCTTTAAGAGCTCCACGGCTTCTTCTACCGGTAAAGATGGGTAGAGTGACTCAACGTCAAAACTACCTGATATATGGTTAGGTCCTATCGATAAGTTACGTATTCTTGCGATGAATTCTTTCGATGAGCGGAGAACTGTATCAGACGGCGGTAAAACGGGGGACAAGAACTTGGCCAGCTCTTCCTCTAGGAAATAAGATGGGGCAGATTTCCTTGATACTATTGGTCGCACAGGGCTTCCAGGCTTGTGAAGTTTAAGTCTGGCAACAATTGGTGGGATCTTTGGTACCGATGGCAATCTAGCCCCTTTCCTGGGAAATTCTGGAAGTTCCTTCATTTTAGCAACCTTCTTTACCCTAGTGATCCACTCTATGGAGGTGTTTACATTGCACACGTCGGGGTTAAACAGGATTTTTACTGTCTCTCTGTAGGCTGTAACTTTAACCGCTGTGTATGGGGCCACTTTCCGGATATCCTGCCACCTAGGAGTGTCTGCATGGTTTTGATCCCTCTCGCTAATGTCGTTGTGAGTTTTCCGTACATTACGTCACGTTTGTGCTCCTGGAGTCGTACATTGAGAGGGCTTTTTTGTCATGCCAATATACTCCTTAGTTGAGCCGTCAGGATGAGCAATATAGCCCCTTTCCTGAGGGATTCTGAAAGTTCCTTCATTTTAGCAACCTTCTTTACCTTAGCGATCTATCTGTTTGGAGGATATTTGTCCTTGATTCTTGACTTTGACTGGAGTATAAAATCATTGATTTTTGACTTATAATCCAATCCGTCCCCTAAGGCTAATTGGTCCGATTTATCTGTTAAAGTAAACATCACTGTTGGATCCTTCTGTGGATGGCCGATGGTAGGTAAGGTTGCAACTTTGTTATTATTACTGGCCGAGGTCTTTTTCCATACTTGCTCAATCTTGATAGCGCATAAGTGTCGGAGGGAATCACGTTGTTCAACCGGGACTCTAGAGAGCAGGCTTTCAACTACCGGTATTAGGTCCGGATGAGTGAGATTTACAGCTGCCCAGAACGTAGGACCCTTTTCAAGTGTCGCCAGCTCAGTCTTGAAAAGCGTCTTGGTAGAGGCATTGACCACTGGGATTCTGAAACGTGTAAATGGGGGTTTATTTGTTGTTCTCTCAACCTTGAGATTTTACTGCTGTGGGTGTGTGATAGTGTTATGTATTGGCGTTGGGCCAGCATGTCGACGCGTCGCAAAAGGATGTCTAATTCAAGTTGTGAGCACTCTTCCGCTAGCTTCAGGTGTAGTCCTAGCAGTCGAAATTCTAATGACATTAGGTGTCTTCTTTTTTTGCTGGATCAGGTGGGAACGTACTTGCTGTTGAAAGCGTTGTTTTTTTATCTTCGTAGGAACCAAGGATCCCCCAGCGTTGAGGCGAATCGCAAAAATACCGTGATTACATCAAAGCTTTTGCAACTTGTTAAAAAATCGAGACTGCATCGGAGCTCTTCCAATTTCATTCTTAAATGGCGGAACTGTTTGAAACTCCCGGAGCACAAACGTGACGTAATGTACGGAAAACTCACAACGGCACTAGCGAGAGAGATCAAAAACCATGCAGCCACACCTAGGTGGCAGAATATCCGAAACGTGGCCCCATACACAACGGTTAAAGTCCCAGCCTATAGAGAGACAGAAATCCTGTCTAACCCCGACGTGTGCAATAGTAAACACCTCCATAGAGTTACCTTATGTCCGGCAGTCGATCCTGGTCATCACGAAACGCTAAATCATTCATCACGAAACGCTAAATCATTCATCACGAAACGTTAAATCATTCATCACGTATCACATGCGCGTGACAATGTCATTGTTTAAGCAGTTTTATTTTACTCTCGTTTAAATTTTGAAAACTTCTAGAACTGTTTATTTATTTCCTATTTAGTGTTTATATTTAGCTTTTCCTGAAGAAGCCGCCCGTGAGTGTCGAAAGCTTGCTTTTACGATGTAGTTTTGTACCCTACGCCAATAAAACGGAATTCAACCATTTACTGTTACTAATTTATGCGTATTCTACCCGATTATAATTAATTTGATCTAAGTTATCTCCGGGCTAAATAGCTGGTTTTAAACAGTTCCGCCATTTACGAATAAAATTGGAAGAGCTCCGATGCCATCTCGTTTTTTAACAAGTTGGAAACGCTTTGATGTAATCCCGGTATTTTTGCGATTCGCCTCAACGCTGGAAGGTCCATGGTTTCTGAGAAGAAAAAAACAACGTTTCCAACAACAAGTACTTTCCCACCTGATTCAACAAAAAAAAAGACACCTAATGTCGTTAGAAACTCGGTTGCTAGGACTACACCTGAAGCTAGCGCAAGAGTGCTCACCGCTTGAATTGAACATTCTTTTGCGACGCGACGACATGCTGGCCCTACGCCAATACAGAACGCTATCCCACACCCACAACAGTAAACTCTCAAGGTTGAGAGACTAAGCAAATAAACCCTCATTTTCAAGTTTCAGAATCCCAGTGGTCAATGTCTCTACCAAGACGCTTTCCCAGACTGAGATGGCGACACTTGAAAATGGTCCTAAGTTCTGTCCAGCTGTAAATCTCTCTCTTCAGGACCTAATACCGGTAGTTGAAAGACTGCTCTCCAGAGTCCCGGTTGAATACCGTGATTCCCTCTGACACTTATGCTCTATCAAGATTGAGCAAGTACGGAAAAAGACCTCGGCCAGTAATAATAACAAACTTGCAACCTTACCTACCATCCGCCAACTAAAGAAGGATCCAACAGTGTTTTTTATTCTAACAGATAAATAAGGACAATTAGCCGTAATGGACAGATTGGATTATGAGTCAAAAATCAATGATTTTATACTCCAGTCGAAGTAAAATTCGCTAAACAGATGGATCGCTAAGGTAAAGAAGGTTGCTAAAATGAAGGAACTTCCAGAATTTCCCAGGAAAGGGGCTAGATTGCCATCGGGACCAAAGATCCCACCAATTGTTTCCAAACTTAAACATCACAAGCCGAGAAGCCCTGTGGGACCAATAGTCTCACGGAAATCTGTCCCATCATATTACCTAGAGGAAGAGCTGGCAAAGTTCTTGTCCGCCTTTTTACCGCCGTCTGATACAGTTCTCCGCTCATCGAAAGAATTAATTGCAAGAATACGAAACTTATTGATAGGACCTACCCATAAAGCAGGTAGTTTCGACGTTGAGTCACTCTACCCATCTGTACCGGTAGAAGATGCTGTGGAGCGCTTAAAGAAAGCTTTAGCAGACTCCGATTTGTTCAGAGTAAGCTCGCTCTCGGAAATTGCCGCTGTACTTGACCTTGTCACGAGATCCAAGTTCTTCAGCCATCAGAATCCCATCTATAAGCAATCCAGAGGGGTCCCAATGGGCTCGGCGCTCTCAGCGGCACTAGCAGAAACTGTCTTGCACTCGCTTGATAATAGAATCCTTACTACGCATTTACTTTCCCCAAGTATCTGGCTGCGCTACGCAGATAATATTTTCTTCGTGTGGGACAAAGGTGAAGCAACGCTCAACCAGTTTTTCTCCGTCATCAATTCCGAACATCCGAACATAAAGTTCACTATGGAAATTGGGAATGAATCATCGTTGCGTTTCCTGGATGTGCTTGTCAAGAAAACAGACTTTGGACACCTCGCTACGCATATCTAGTGCAAACTCACGTATGTGCCGAACGTAATCACTCCAGATTCATTTTGCCCAAATACCCGAAAGCTGGTCCTAATAAAACACAGAGCCAGGCGTGTGATCGCCCTCGCCTCGAACACCCGAGCCCGATTGAAGGATATCAACGATTTGCGAACGTCAGCGTCTACAGCTGGTCATCAACATCCACCAAGAGGACAGCATCATCAACAGGGCAGAATCAACCATTAGCAACTCTAATACGCATAAAAGTAAACCATTTTCCGGTATATTGGAACGTGCCCATACATCCCAGGTTTCTCATATATTTAAAAAAGCTACTTCCGAAAATTCGGGCTTGACATAGGCATCAAGGCTCTAAAACGATTGCCTCATACCTCACACTCGAAAAACGAAGTAGCACTAATCTTCAGCGCGCTGGAGTATACGCAATCTTTCTTGAGTGTTTTGACGGCTCAACTAAAGAGTACATTGGCATGACAAAAAGCTTTCTCAAAGTATGACTCCAGGAGCACAAACGTGACATAATGTACGGAAAACACACATCGGCACTAGCAAGAGAGATAAAAAATTATGCAGCTACACCTAGTGGCAGGATATCCGAAAAGTGGTCTCATACAGAACGGTTAAAGCCACAGCCTACAGAGATACAGTAGAAATCCTGTTTAACCCCGACGTCTGCAATGTAGACACCTCCACAGAGTTACCTGATGTCTGGCACTCGATCCTGGGAATCACGAAACGCTAACTCATTCATCGCGTACCCCATGCGCGTGACAATGTCATCCTTTAAGCAGTTTTATTTTACTCTCGTTTAAATTTTGAAAACATCTGGAGCTGTTTATATATTTCCAATTTGATGTTTTTATTTAGCCTTTCCTGAAGAAGCCACCCGTGGGTGGCGAAAGCTTGCTTTTACGATGTAGTTTGTACTCTACGCCAATAAAACGGAATTTAACCATTTACTGTTATTACTTCGATATTTTAAAGGCGGGGTTTAAAGATGACGTTCTGTTTATCAGCTCCGAAACTAAGTGTACACTCGCATGCTAAGTATTCCGACTCTTTTGATTTTCAGAAAACTGACCGAAGTTTCACATTCCGTAAAACAAATAAATCAAGTTTCGCAGAATTTTGCTGCTGGTACCATAAGAATTTTCTTACCATGTTAAAAAATAACAGTTGAGTTGACATGAACAGAACGAAGTGCATGACTTTTATTTATGGAATGTATCGCTTTGTAAACATCTGCAATTTTGTCGGTGTAATTGAAGTTTCGTCGATTCTAATCGGTTCCGGCAAGCTAGCTCAATTTAAATGTCAGTCATACTTCTTTATTTTTCACTCCATTTAACAGAGAATTGGTTCATTTAAGAAATGATTTAGCATCCTCCCTATCTTCTGATTCAAGGCTTCTTGAATTGGAAGAGGAACTACAAAGGATCAAGTGGGACATCGTGGGGCTAAGTGAGGTAAGGAGAAAAGGAGAAGATCTCATCGAACTGAAAAGTGGACATCTCTTCTACTATCGTGGGACAGATACTGGCAGAACTAGTGGTGTTGGATTTATAATAAACAAGAAACTGAAGGATAAAGTTGTAGAAGTTGAAAGTTCCTCTGACAGAGCTGCAAGACTCGTTATCCAACTCTCGAAAAGATACCAGGCTCAGATTATTCAAACTTATGCACCCACCACAAGTCATCCTGAAGAAGAAATTGAAGAATTTTATGAGGAAATTTGTCATCTAAATAATAAAGGTAAGCAGCATTTGAAAATAATTATGGGAGATTTCAATGCAAAAATAGGGCAACGGCAACAGAATGAAACTTCAGTAGGTAAATTTGGTCACGGCAACAGAAACCAGCGTGGAAATACTCTCGTTGAGTTTGCAGAGGCAGAAGGGTTTTTCATCTTGAACTCCTTTTTCAAGAAAAAGCCACACAGGAAATGGACTTGGAGACATCCAAATGGGTCGACAAGTGAAATTGATTTTATTATGTGTAACAAAAAATTCGTCATAGAAGACTGCAGTGTGCTAAACAAGTTCAACACAGGTAGTGACCATAGATTGGTGAGATGTAAGATGCACCTCAACACTAAACTTGAACGTGGCAAGCTCATAAGACAAACAAAATCTATTGACATAACCAACCTTAAAAAACACCATAATACCTTCAAGTTGGAACTGAAGAACAGGTTCTCTGCTTTAGAAGGCCTAACATCAGAAGAAGTGGACATCTCTGAAGTTAACAGAAAAGTAACCAAAGCTCTTATGGAAACAGCAACAAAATTAGCTGGGTCTAAGAACAAGTTGCATGTAAATAAATTATCAGGAAAAACGAAAATGTTGATGCAAAAAAGAAGAGAGATGAGGACAACTAAAGAAGATGTGACTTCCAAAGTGGAATATATAGAGCTATGCAAGACAGTAAGAAAAAGTATCACTGAAGACGTAAGAAAATTCAACTGTGAACTAGTGAGGAAAGCAATTGAAAACAACCAAAGCCTAAAGATAGCAAAGGGACATCTCAGTAAGGGAAGAAAACAGATTATGGCACTGAGAAAAGAAGATGGTTCTGTAACAAGAAATAGAGGCGAAATTTTGACAAGAGTGAAAGATTTCTACTCCAAATTATATGAAAGGGACGATACATGCACTCCAGACATCATGAAAGATACCAGTACCAGAGTTCCTCCAGTCCTTCCAGCAGAAGTTGCACATGCAATCAAGAACATGAAGCGGGGGAAAGCTCCAGGAGAAGATGGAATTACTGTAGACATCATACAAGAAGCAAGTGGAGAAATCGAAACAGTACTCGCCCAAATTTTCACTCGATGCCTTAATGAAGGAAAGATTCCTGAGGATTGGAACACCGCTACAATGATCCTGCTACATAAGAAAGGTGACATTGAGGATCTCGGAAACTACAGACCTATCAGCCTCCTATCAGTAGTTTATAAAATCTTCACTAAAGTTCTTTCATACCGCTTAAAGGTAACACTGGACATGGCTCAACCGAGAGAACAAGCTGGATTCAGGAGTGGCTACAGCACAATAGATCATATCCACGTGCTGAGAGAACTAATTGAAAGAGCGAGGGAATATGAACTTCCATTGTGCATGGCTTTTATCGATTATGAAAAAGCCTTTGATTCGGTGAAACCATCAGCAGTTACAATGGCTCTGAAATCCTGCGGTATTGAAGATGCATACATTAATATTATTAATAACATCTATGAAAATGCAAGTGCAAAGATTCGGCTGTTTGAAAATACAACACACGTAAAAATTGGAAAGGGAGTGAGACAAGGTGACACCATATCTCCGAAGCTCTTTAATGCCATATTGGAGGGTGTTTTTCAGTCGCTGAGCTGGGAAAACAAGGGGATAAAGATTAATGGAGATTATCTAACCCACCTTCGTTTTGCTGATGACGTAGTCATTTTTGCAACTACCCCATCAGAGCTGCAGAGTATGATCCAGGAACTTGCTGACAAGAGTAAAGAAGTGGGATTAAAAATGAACTTTCAGAAGACAAAAGTGATGTTCAATGCTTTTACAAGAAATGAAGATTTATCGATTGATGGAGAAAAACTGGAGATAACAGATACGTATGTTTATCTTGGACAGCAGATATCAAGTGAGGGTCACATTGATGAAGAAATTAATCGGCGTACAAAACTTGCCTGGAGAGCTTTTGGAAGAAACAGCATAATTTTCAAGAGCAATATGCCATTATGTCTTAAAAGAAAAGTGTTTGATCAATGCATCCTTCCAGTGCTTACGTATGGTGCAGAGACGTGGACCTTAACTAAAAGAGACATACAAAGGCTGCAGACAACTCAAAGAAGCATGGAGAGGTGCATACTTGGCGTAACCAGGAGAGATAAGAAGAGGAACTCGTGGATCCGAAAAATGACAAGAGTGGAAGACATCATGATCAGAGTTAAATCCCTGAAATGGCAATGGGCTGGACATACTGCCAGAAGGACAGATCATCGATGGACAGCCGAAATTTTAGATTGGATTCCAAGGGACAGGAAAAGACCCAGAAGAAGACCACATGGGAGATGGGTGGATGAAATTCGAAAGTATGCAGGGGTGACATGGAGGAGACTGGCACAAGACAGACCGTTGTGGAGGAAACTTGGGGAGACCTTCGTCCAGCAGTGGATTAATAATGGTTGACAATGATGATGATGATGACATGCCTTTATATTCTTTCTTTGTAAACGCGGGGACGGTGTGTTTGGTCGGGTGCATTCGCCTTGAAACGGTTAAGAAGGGTATTTCTTTTGAGTGTCTCATAGGGAAAATTACCTGCAATGTGGAGGCGATGTTCTGGAGAGTAAATGACCGTGAGCAATATTTGCTGCTATGCAGTTCTCATGAAGAAATGAAATGGTGATTATAGTCGAGACTAACTGGCAATATTGTGGAAGATGAGATGAATCTACTTCCGCGAAAGGATATAGCCTTGTTCTGGAGCAAAGCAATAATTTCAAACGGCATTTCGAAACAAAAAACAGAAAAAGGAATAATTTTGAAACTGTTGATCCCCCCTCCCCAAATTTAAAAGCTCGAGTTTTAATTTAGGGCGCATTTCTTTGATCTTTCCATTACATTTCAGACACATATCTCGTTTTTGCATGTTTTTATATGTTTTTACGTGCAGCTAACTTAGTTTCCAAAAAGGATATTTTCAGTAATTTTCATGGTCCGAACATTCTGCGATGTAATGGCATTTCCATTTTAATAATAAACTTCATTTTGCAGAGCATTTAATCATTCCGTTTTTACTCTTACCCAACACGCTTCTCATTGACATACTTGCTACTCGGTGTTATGAAAATGCTGACATCTAAGTTGATTTTTTTATATTTATGTAAAATTAAACTACCCCGTACGGGAATCCAAGGTAAAGAGGAGAAGCCAATCAGTAGGGCAGGCAAAAATACAAAATCCATGTATGACATCTATTCTAAATTAACTTTCACTTTTAGTTGCTTTCTTTATGTAAATTTGAGTTCATTCTCTTTTGGCGTTTTCAACCTTAACGTTATATCTTCTTGTTCTTGGAATGACGTTGGCAATAATTCTGAGGTCAGAGAGCTTGACGTATGCATGTGACAAATAAGAACTAGAGAGGTATAACGTTGAAGCAGCAGTCAAAAAGTGTGTGGTGGAGGAAGTTGTATTAGAGTGAAAATGTGTCTACTTGAAGTTTGCATATTCGAGTTGTGTTGTTATATACACTGACGGAAACAAAAATCCCAACACCACGAAAAAATAGTTGTAGAGGAATGAAATGGCGGCAATACATTTGTATAGGTAAAATATTTAATCGATTAAGGTTTCAAGATCACAGCTTATTGTAAGCGCGAGAAGAGCCATTTTAAATGTGAAATGCTGGTACATTAATAACCGGTGTAACTGCCAGAATGTTGAATGCAAGCACGCAAACGTTCATGCATTGTGTCGTACAGGTGCTGGATGTCAGTTTGTGTGATGGAGTTCCATGCCTGTTGCACTTGGTCAATACAGGGACGGTTAATGCTGGTTGGGGTGACGCTGGAGTTGTCGTCCAATGATGTCCCATACGTGCTCGATTGGTGAAAGATCTGGTAATCTAGCAGGCCGCGGCAACATGTCGACACTCTGTAGAGCATGTTGGGTTACAACAGCGGTATGCGGGCGAGCGTTATTCTGTTGGAAAACACCCCCTGGAATGCTGTTCATGAATGGCAGCACAACAGGTTGAATCGCCAGACCGACGTACAACTGTGCCGTCAGGGTGCGTGGGATAACCACGAGAGTGCTCCTGCTGTCATAGGAAATTGCTCCCCAGACCATAACTTCAGGTGTAGGTCCAGTGTGTCTCGGCCGCAGACAGGTTGGTTGCAGGCGCTCACCTGGCCTCCTTCTAACCAACACACGGCCATCACTGGCACCCAGGCAGAACCGGCTTTCATCAGAAAACACAACAGATCTCCACTCCGTCCTCCAATGAGCTCTAGCTTGACACCACTGACGTCGCAAACGGCAGTGGTTTGGAGTAAGTGGAATGCACGCTACAGGGCGTCTGGCTCGGAGCTCTCCTTCACGAACTTTCGCCGAGCGCGAAAGTTCGTTGTGTCACTGTGGTGGCAACTGCAGCTCGAATCGCTGCCACAGACGCGGTACGATGCGCCACGGCCATACGTCGTACACGGCGGTCTTCCCTCTCAGTAGTGCCATGTGGCAGGCCGGAACCCGGTCTTCTTGAGGCAGTACCTTCCCTTGACCACCGCTGCCAACAATCATGCACGGTGGCTACATTCCTGCCAAGTCGTTCTGCAATATTGCGGAAAGAAGATCCACCTTCTCGTAGCCCTATTACACGACCTCGTTCAAACTCCGTGAGCTGTTGATAATGGATTCTTCGTCTTCTTAAAGGCATTCTTGACTAACATCAACACCCTACGTCGAATCTCAACGATAACTAATGCTCACGAACGTTACAGCGCGTATTTACAGCAAACCTGCTTTGCATGTTCCGAGGGGCGCTACTAGCGCCACACGTATGCGCCGAGCGCGAAATTTGCATAGACGTAATCTTACAGATGTACTCTCACCGCCTACCAACTGTCGTTTATCTAACACAACCCCTTCTTGGTGTTGGGATTTTTTTCCGTCAGTGTATTTAGGGTTTGGAGTTATCAAGTTTTCTGCTTACTAACTTACGTTAATCAGTGTTGAAAGATTAGTACTATTGTCATTTGTTCCTCACGTATTTTGGAATGTTCAAGTAAAGTACTCACCCGATGTTGATGGAATAAAAAGATTTACAGTAAGTCTTTCTGAAACTTTATTAGAGTGTGTGTGTAAATAAGAAGAGGTAGTATTCTCAAAATCTTAAGTATTGTTCTCAAGCCTACAAATATAGTAAAGAACGCTACGCACGTCTTATACAGGATCCATATCCAAACCTAAATTTACGTACGATCCATATCCGACTCTGGACCACCCGATTACCCGGGGCCTTTAATTTTGTTCATATCTTATGTTGGAATTTTCCTTAAGATATTAAATTGGCCAAATGCACTTGTGCTCAAAGTTAAAAAATAATTTTTAATTCTTATATAAGTCGAAATATTTATGAGGAAATTCAATGAAATTTGGTTAAGAGGTTTGTTATTACATATGCAACTGAAGCAAAAGAAAATAATAATCTTATATAAAAAATTGGCACGTGTTAATATCATAATCTTGTAATTTACATGAAAGAGAGGTCCATCCACGGAACAATATTTAAAATATTTGCTCAAGACATGTGGTATTTTATTATGCAGTACGATCTCCTCTGACAGCCATGCAGCTCAAGAAACGACTCCTCATGAGGTTTATGATGGTACTGATCAGGTCTTGAGCGATTAATGACCACTTTTCAATAAGAGTGGTATAGCAAGAAGCTGGCGAGATCCAATCCATCTCCCTAGAGCATCCGATACATGCTCAATAGGATTAAGGCCAAAAGATCTGGGTGGAAACTCCATTTGGCGAATATCTTTCTCTCCGAGAAATTCGTCGATCAAATAAGCTCAGTGAGGTTGGACAACAGTTGTCGTCCATGAAAAGAAAATTGGACAGACGGCTACCCTGAATGGCCTGTTATGAAGGTTCAGAGCTACTCTGAAAGATGAACAGGTCTGTGCACTTGTTTGTTATGATTCCTGCGAGCCCATTAAGCCACCAAAGCAGTAATTTTCTCTGATGTCAGAGAGAGTATTGCGGGTCTCTGTTTTTCTCCCGATAAGAATATTTCGCGAATCAGAACTAAAAGTGAATCACGATTCACCTGTGAAAAGAACATTCTCCCGCTTGTATGACTCCAAGTGTGATGCTGGCGAAACCTCGTCAAATGAGCTCGCCTGGCAGCGGAAGTTAAAGGGAGACATATAATTGGGTCTTCTAACATAAAAGCGTTTCTGACAAAATCTTCTACAAACAGTATACCTCGAAACACTCGTTCCTGCAGCTGCTGCAAGCTCCAAAAAGAGATGCATAGCTGATATATCTCTTTTTCGTCTGGCAGTCAGACTCATATAGTGATCGTGCGACGTGCCTGACGCACACGACATAAAGGCAGATAGCAGGGATAACGAACGTCCGTGTAGCTCAATTGGTAGAGCGACTTATTCCGGAATGAGGGGACCCGGGTTCGAACCCCGGCGTGGACAAAAATGACGGAGAAATTTACTTCGTTATAATGGCGCCCGAACTACCCGGATGACCCGGCCGTTCAAGATCTCGCAATGGTGTGATGTTCTTTCCACACCGCGAGAGAGGAAAAATAAGAGAATCCCTTCTCCAGCGCTCCGAAAAATAAATGTGTGGACGTTGCATTCCAAACACCAGATTCACTGGGAATTCTCAAGTGCACGTTCTTCAGCGGATGGCTGCCTACGACGATTCATGGTCACGGCTGACCCGTGGGCCATGCCCCCGGCCCTCTTTCGGGGGATGGAGGGGTGACGTGCCAGACGCACACGACATAAAAGCAGATAGCAGCGATAACGAACGTCCGCGTTGCTCAATTGGTAGAGCGACTTATTCCGGAATGATTGTGGCTCCCGGACGGACTTTTCCTGGTCAACGACGAACATCTGTCAGTTGAAACTGTCTCCAGAATCTTGACAGGACATTTTGGAAAAAACTCAATGCTCTAGAATCTTCCGTCTGGGACTGACATGCTTCCATCGTATTAATCACTCTCAACCGCTGAAAATTATCTATATGATATCTTTGTTGCATAATCAGCTCGACATGACACTGAAGTGAAAGCAAGAGTTGCCTATAAAAGCTACAAAATGCTTATAGTCTCGTGCGTGTTTTTAAAGTAATCCTAATTTGCGTAATCCGGCTTACCTGTGGCAAAAGTAAATGCGTGATAGTCTTCGGCGTACCGAAATTTGCAGAATCGCCAATTTTCAATGCATTATTTTACATACATCGGCAGCTGTGCACATTTCTGCAGATTATCCTTTGATTTTGAGTACCTGTGTAATTTTGTCGGCACTCATTTGAACAGCTCCGCACAAAACGTCATAACTTTTCGTCATAATCAAAAATCGAAGCCTCAGAAGAAGGAAAATCAGTTCAAAAGTATTCAGAGGAAATCTGAGCAATGAAAGAACACAAAGAAAAAGAATGCACAACAGGAGAAGGAAGAGTGGATCAAATCACAACAAAATATGAACTCGTCAGAAGTACAAAGAAAAAAATTCAGGAAACGGTTGTCAAGGAGCAAAGTGCAACTAAAACTACCAAAAACTACAAACGAAGAATACACGACTCAAGTAATATATTGATATGAAAACGAAGAAAAGAACAGAAAACGTACTGGGAAAAGAAATAGGCTCTGAAGAAATAGAGGAAAAAGTATATCCGGAAAAAAACTTACAAAAGACAAGGAATAAAGGATTTATAAGATTGTAGAATTATGATTAAAATTAGTTTAGGTGATTTAAAAGATTCAAACTTCAGTAGAAATAAGAACAAAATTAAGTGATAGAAGCAGAAGAAAAATACAATAAACTGAAGTTATTAAAAGAAATTATTCACAGTAATAGAAATGAAATAAATCCCAACTAATGAATGAAAGTGCAGAATAAAACAGCAGCAGAAGAAAATGCAATGAAAACATGCATCAGATAAAATGTTACATGAAGATAAGCAACAGGGGGAGGTAGAGCAGTGAAACATATGAAAATGGGAAACCGCGGTAGTATAAAAAGTAGCTAAAGGAAACAAAGATAAAGAAAAAAACAGCAAAAGGGAAATGGAAAAAATTGCTTAGAAGTAAAAATATGGAATAAGAGAACAAAGGAAAAAGAGCAGTGGCTACTGAAGCAGGGAAAGCTTTAGTAAGAAACAGAAAAATGAAGAAGAAGGCAAAGAAACAGAAGTTAGAGACAATGAAAGGCAGAGGCACAGTTCTACGAGTCCATGTTTCGTCAAAGAACAAGGTGGTAAAGTAAAAAGCATGAAAATCATTAGATGAAAATGAGAAAAGCAGCAGTATGAGAGGAACGGAAGGTCAGGCAGCAAAAGAAAATGACAATTAAAGAAGATGCAGGAATGGAAGATCAAAGTAATAAAAAATAACAGAAACGACAAAAGAGGGGAAAGAAAAAGCATTGAAAGAAGTGCATATATAAGAATATGAAGAGGAAGAACGAAACATATTAGACTGAACATATCGATTGATTTCCAAGGTATGTTGCCTTCTTCCTTCCCGTTTCATCAAAATACCATAAATCTGAGCAAAACTCGTCGAAAGATTCCTCTAAGTTGTTGGACCTTTTCGGATTATAGTAGCACATCTGCGAATGATTTTATCAGGAACTTAAGAATTGGTTTCCAATATTTACCGTGAAGGTTTTCGCTTAAATAGAAAAAAAAAATCAGCATACTCTCTCATCTTTTGTTCACTTTGTTCTCTATGTACTTTCCTAGGTGGCACCTTTAGTCCACTTTGTTTTGTAAGCCTTGCATGTCTTGCTATTATCAAGAATCGACACAAAAATAAAACAAATAACAAACGAAACAAAACTTTTGCTTTCGATTTCTTAACTTCAGTTCATTCCTTCTATGATTTTATTTACAGAAAAAACAAAGACAAATAAGGAATTTGGAAAATATGACTCGGCTTTCTTTTTGTTCTTCCGTTTAGAGCCAGTGAACCTATCAGACAGCAGCGTGTTGTAGAGCGACCGAAATCATAAAATTTCCCGTTGCTTTGGCTTACGAATAACACGTCTCTTTCTTTTATCCGCAGAAATGTCGAAGATGTTTTGAATCCCGAGAGAAATTTTACCCTCCGTAGCTATCTTTTGTTTTCTGAATGTCTCGCCTTTTCAAAAAAAGTAGAAGAATATTAAACAGAAATCACAAAATATTTCTCTGCTCTCGATATCGAGTAGCAAAAAAGTTTCATTCTTTCCTTACACAAGCCAAGAAGATGCAAGTACAAGCCACGGTAAAGTCTGTGAAAAATTCCCCTCTCCGATTCAGCATGGAGAATTTCGGATCAGAAAAGTTCGACACTAAATTATAATTCGTTTCTGTTTTACCTTCCATCGACAAATACATAGTTTTTTGTCTTCTCTCTGTATGTGTCTGTGTGTATGTACTTTAAGATATTTTACAAAATTTATTCGCAAAATACATACTACCATGGACAAAGAGAAAATTGGCAGTCGATGTACATCAGTAAATGCCTTGGTGTCTATATTAGAAAATATTACAGCCAATGAGGAATGTTTGGTTTTCGGTTTGGCATTTGAATGTGTCACAAATATTATATGTGGGACATTCTCGTTTAAGTTCCTGCACCAAGGCGTTAAATCTACGGTATTTCCAACTTTGCACTAACAGAGAAGAATTTAACGGAAAATTATATGTAGTGATTAAGTATTTGATAATCATATTAATTTTCTTTAATATGCAATCGTCATTCAAAAAATCAAAATATTTTTATTTGTTCTGTTTTCTTGTTATGAACGTTTTAGAATACATAAATGAAAGATGACGCTGCAATAGACTCTTAAAAAATATTTCGACATTGGGCATGTTATGGCTTCTGGATGTGACGAACTGGGTAATGTCGAGGAATTTTTCACCTGATTTCCGGCTTTTCGTAGACCATAATTTCCCAGCTGAGATGCGCAAAAATATGTATTTGCATTTCTTACGATTTTTCTTCTTGTAAGAAATAAATGAAAACGATTGATTTTAATCTGCTAGATGCGGGGTGGTTCACCAATTCATGCATTTATTTTCCTATAATAAAAAAATCGGCTTTCGATCGGATTGCGCGAAGCACATGGTCAAGAGTTTCGAGTGGAAAAATAAAACCATATGTGCAGGACACGGTCTTTGGTGAAAAGGTTACCTCCTTTGTCAAGATTCCATATGGATATGTAATGTGAAATATTCTAGTTTTTTTATTTTTTTCAATTTATCATAAGTGCTCATACAAACATAAATGCTTCAGCAACTTGTGTTTTTATTTAACCAAAAATGACGACCACGATTCTTGTCATCCTTTTTGGTTAGAATTAAAACTAAAGTTGTATCTCTGAAAGTTGCAACTGTTGGAACTATTAACCTGTTTCAATGGAACAAGATCAGCAGATACAGTCAAGAAAGATATGGTTGCCCAGTGATCAAATCTTATTATTTGTTGTATTCAACATCGATGCAAATGCTCTTGACCATCGGTTAAATAAGCCAGTTTTGAAATCAATATTTGAATTTTTTTATGAATTTTTCACCCTCAAAATACGTTTAAGTGAGATATGACGGATTTTCCAACCCATGAGTTTGTTTTATTCTCCACAGCTGGAATTGCTTGGGAAATTACATTTAATCTAACCCCATCCAGCTCAGAATCCCCTAATATTAAAGAAAATGTTTACATGCAAAGACATTATATCCACAGAACTTAATTCCATTTCTAAGCATTCCAATGTATGTAGATGAAAATTATTTCTAGCGATAGGGGGTAGTTTTCCGGAAGTCTCTAAGACTCAGGTGGTGGAGTTTTGTCGTGAGGACGGGGTGTGTGTGTGGGGGGGTCTAATCGGCTTCATTCCCTTAGCAGTGTTTACATGGCTCATCATCTATGCAAAGTGGTTGTTGCACAAACGACGCTCGCAGTTTGCGCCGAAAATCACGGGGGTCGAATTGCCTGAACAACTGCAAGTGGATTCTAGCGGCAGCTGAGACCACTTCAGGCGGGAATTAGTGCATAATCGCATTTCCCTTACATCATTACACACGGGTGACGCTATTGTTCTTAGGGAAGACCTCGTTTCTGTATTGTGAATATTTCGCTTTCGCAGAAATACATTTTTGGGGTGTTGCAATTTAAAATCCTATAACACCCCCTCCCCTTCTCCCCCAGTTTTCCATTCTCCAAGGTTGCAGTTAACTTGAAATGAGCGGAAGAATTTTTCATCACAGCTGTCCTGAAACACGAGGAGCTCGTATCATCAAAGATAGTTTTGGACTTTGATGGGTTTCCTAGAACGGAAAATAAACTAAGGTAACTCTGATCATGGTTGTGGTTTTATTACGCTAAAATCCAAACATAGGGGTATTTAAAAAATCTTCTGTATGTTTTCATTTATTACATACTTATGTTTTCGTTTTTACAAAACATGAAGATCGGCTTTCAATTTTACTTAAATTTTAAATCAAACCGGCGGGCTGTGGAAATTAGCTGTGTTTCTTACGGATTTACAAATTCTGAAAAATATTTCAAGTCTTTATTTTCGAGATCAAGAACCTTCTTAGAAATGTTTCATAAATTTTATAAAATTAATATTTATTGAACTTGGGAATGAAAATTTCTTCCGTCCCTAAGCTTCCATGTTCCTGTAAGCTGATAAACAATTGTAAAATTTGGTACATTTTTAGCAGTTCCGTATATCTATTTGCACTTTATACAATACACGAAATGAGAAAAGTAAAGACAATCACTTCTTCACTATATTTCTTTTTTAGAAAAAAATAATTCAGACAGTTATACTAACAGAACAAAAGAACGTTTTAGCTTTCCATTACGAATGCCATCAACACTGTGTAGTACAATGGTAACAACAACAATTTGCTCAATATTGCATGTTCATTTCTGAAATAAGAACCAAAGTATTCCTTACAGTATTCAAATTAGCCAGGGCTAATCTTATGCCAAGACATAAAAATGTTACAAATCATTGAATAATTTCCGTATTAAGTCATGACATCAATAGGAACCAAAAAAGCCCCTTTTCCTGTACCTTTTTGAGACCGAAACACGAAATTTTTGTTTTTTATTCTTGCACTTCTGTTTTGCTGATATTCACTAGAACTAACTTTCCTATTATTTTTCTCTTATCTTCCTGTGTCGCTTATACCAAATTTGATATTGTATTTGCTCTGTTACTGATATTTATACTGTAGAAATAAATACTGAAATTATTTTTCGAGTGATTCTCAGAGCTACAGATAAGAAATTCAGTTTTTGCCTTGTTCGTTCGATTGGTGATATTCATATTCACATTTTCTTTCTAATGGCTTCTATTGCCAGAAGCATAAAACTCAACTTTTGCCTTTGATAACTGGATTTTGTATGTTCATTAGAATTACCATTAAAATTATTTTTCTGTGCCACAAATATTATATTTATCTTTTGTCTTAATCGTTGACTTTTTACAGTCACATATATTAACGTTTTAATAATTTCTGATGCACTTTTATATGCCACAATCAATAAATTAAAAATTTTACTTGCGTTTTTATATGCATTCCAATTAAATTTCTTTTTACATTTTTCGGTGCCACATATCATACATTTCATCTGTACGTTGAGTAACAAATTTGCTTTGTAAAATTTATTGCTGCCACGATATTATTAAAGACAATATTAAGTTTTTCTGTGGTGCTTCGCTATAATAATCTTTACAATTTTTTTCCTAATCTAGTAAAAGATGAACTTTAAAATTCCGCTCGAAAGTAACAAATAAATGATAATTTATTACGTTAGTCTTTATTTTTGACTGCTTTGGGCGGTCAGCTAGTAACATTTAGCAAAAATTATCTTTCGTTTGGTGCACGCTTGGCATTCACGAATGAAGGAAGAGTGCTATCCTTTATTTACTTTATTAGCTTTTGATAAATTCCGGGTAATTAACGCCAACACCTTGTCGTAAGATGCTGAATAAGGCTGTCATCACTTTAAAAATGTTGTGAACGCCTTTTTTCGTAGATGGTGCTGGAGTTTGACGAATTGCTGCAAATAAATGCCTAAGACTTTATTTTTATCTTTTGGAATGTAAACTTCAGGAAGAAAGCTATTTGACGGAAAAGAATAATAATATGCCTCGCAACCAAAAGCTTCAGAAAGATCTTAATCTCAACAATCACAACACAATCGATAAAAACGTCATTTTATTTATTTTTTTTGAATTCGGATAGCCCATCATTCATCCCAGAGACAGCCTCATTCTGACCCTTTGAATTAATGATGGCAGGCGAGCAACGACACTGCAGCATGTCTCAAACCGCTCTTCGAAATGATACGAGCGAAAAAAGAGGGAAAATGCGGAAATAAAGGTAAGGAGAAATTTTTATCTGTTTCAGGTCTAGACATATCAATGATTGATAACACGCAGTAAGTTTTTAACTCCCACCACTTCCTCTCTCTCGCTCTCTTCTTTTTCTTCCTTCTTTTCCATTTTCCTATCTCCGAAGAAAACTGAAACCGAAATCGCCTTTCTAATTGTACCACAACTTTTTTCTTTAGTTGAAGACTAAGTCACACTTTTACTGAAAATAAGTAAAAACAAACAAGTAAGTGAATAAAAACGAGCGAAAGAGAAAAACATTTATTCCTATGTGGTTGGTATTTCACCAACTTGTACAACGACTGTTCACCAAAATAAAGATGTAGACACGGCGCCATTTGCAGGAAACAGAAAAGCACTGACTCTCTTAACTTTTGGTTGCTAGCGGACGCATTCCATCGGTTCTTACTTGCGAAGGCTGTTGATTCAGCGGCATTAAAAAGCCAAACATTGGATGTTTAAAAGCAAATAAAACATAAAGCAAGAATGATTCCCTCAGGAACTAAAGGACAACATGGACGTCTTTTCACTTGAAATTAATAAAAAAAAACAAGCCTGAATGAGCTTCAAAATTTCAGTGTCATGGGGAAGGACCTTCACGTGTCTACTACCCCGTACGAAAGGATTTTCATGGAGCTGATATGAACCCCATTCATTTGTAGATAAAAACACAGCTGTGACATAAATTACTACCATCCAGAAAGAAAGTTTCTACAAGACGGAACTGGAAGTCTTTAAACTTATAAATTCCTGTTCAGCAAATAATTTTTCAATTCACCTCTCAAAAAATATTGAAAGGAAATATGGAAAGTTCTGTTTTTCTGTAAAGCATACTAGAAAAAAACACTTGATTAAAAGTTTCCTGACAATGATCATAAAGTTAACTTACAACCATGGATTTCAAAATAGGCTCTCATGCTGCAAGGGAATACACGCACACTACGCAGGAGCGTAATTTTTTATTTTTTTTTCGAATTTCGATATGCCCTAGTGCGGAAAAGTTGTGTATTGCTACCTAAACAATGTGAAAAAATTTAGCGAAATCCAAATAATATCTTATGATTCCACTTTAATTCCAAAATTTCGATATTTGGGCAAAATCGTCACATTTTCATTTCCGTTGTGAGAAAAGAACAGTGTTCGTTACAGACTTTCCCTAGTGCGTAAAAACTATCTGTTGGTACTTAAAAGATGTGCACAATTTTTCAGGCAAAGCAACTAATATCTTATGGTTCCAATTCAATGCAACAATACTCCATGTTTAAGGAAATTTGCAATACTTTGACACCTAATATTCACCATGTGATTTGTTTCCTAATTGTGTTAGTGTGTGCACTGCTGCACTGAAAGCACAACATATTGTGCAAATGTGCAGTAGTCATACTACAGTAGTGCATACAACGTGTACAGTAGTGCATACTACTGCACACGTTGCAGCTCTTTACATTTTTCATGGACCACGTAATCCAAAGGAATGGCTATTTTGGCCATCCAGAATCAATATTTCTGGCTATGATCACGGACGAGAGGAAACATATAAGAGCACTTGGTTTCCGCACCATCCTTCGAGCAAGGGCACAAAACTGCGATGCAACCCGTATATTCATAATTCCTCAGTTCAACTGTTCAGGGGAGGATTATTTTGACCTAACTGACTGACGATCATGTGTCTTAAGCGAACCACCACTGACTGCTCATTTAAGCGACGATGAAATAACGAACCTATGCAACAGTGACTGTAAAGACATTGTTGAGCAATTGGGCATGCAAAACTTCCTTTGTCACAATCAGGGAGTGGAGCGAAGCGTTAACTTGCAACAGAAGCATCTGCTGCTGTTTGCGGAGAAGAACAAAGGGATGGATTTATTAGAGTACCGTTGGAAGCACGGTAAATAACGCCAGCCTTCGAAAGTAAATAAGATTTCAGGGTAAAAATTAATAAAGAAGAACAGGAAATTGAAGATTAAAAAAGAAGAACAGAAAATTGATTTGCCCTAATGGTTGGGTGGTTGGGTTGGGCACGGGTGGAACTCGCTGTGCAGCCAGCTCCTCCTCGTGATGAGTTCTGGGATTTTTCTGAAGCATGAAAAATGTGGAGAGCTCCACCGTATGCAGTGTGCACCTTTGAACAATATGTTGTGCTTTCGGTGCAGTAATGCACACATTAACACAACTAGGAAACAAATCACATAGTAAACACTAGGTGTCAAAGTATTGCAATTTTCCTTAAACATGGAGCACTGTTGCATTAAAATGGAACCATAAGATATTAGTTGCTTTGCCTGAAAAATTGTGCACATCTTTTAGGTACCAACAGATAGTTTCTGCGCACTAGGGAAAGTCTGTAACGAACACTGTTCTTTTATCACAACGGAAATGAAAATGTGACGATTTTGCCCAAATATCGAAATTTTGGAGGTAAAGTGGAACCGTAAGATATTTGAATTTCGCTAAATTTTTTACACATGGTTTACGTAGCAATACACAACTTTTTCGTATTACGGCATACTGAAATTCGAAAAGAAGAATTTTTGGCTGCGCCCTAACGCACACGTCCCATCCACAGTTGAAACAGGTCTCGTTGGCAATGTCTGGAAATGAGAATGTTTTTTCGTTTCATTTCACTGTGTTTTCCTTTACACGTCGACGAACGTTTTTCCTTTCAGTTTTGGTGGATAGGAGAAAAGAATTCCATTGAACCATCCGTGTCTGTGAAGAAAGGCGACCATCGTACTCGAGTAATAATTCTGTGTTAAAAATCCATTACTTGTGTAATTATGGGTAAAAAGCGATTACAAGCTGAACTCGATAGTTTGCCTGCGCGTTTCACAGGCAAACTATCGAGAAAAATTTGCCAACCACAGGATTCTCACATTCTCTGCCGTTTACAACGCACCGAACCACGAAGACATCGCAACGCTTAAGGTGATAGATAAACAAATTTGGTTGTCATAAATACACTCACAGTGTACGACACATTTCTGATCACAAATATTAGTGAATATCTTCTTGATGCACTCATTTTCCATCGCGAAAAGACATAAAAACCAGTAAGATGCCTCCCACCTGAGCAAATTGCGTTATTTCATATTATTTGGTAACATTGCTCTTTGTCAGGGGCAAAATGCGGTTCACATATGTTATTCTGCACTTTTGGATGTAATGAATTGCAGCGTATGATCAAAACTCTGTTACGTCGAAAGGCGTTGGCGTGAGTATATAAAGCTGCTGCCAGATGCAGGAATTTGCGCACCCACGGGCTGCGATTTAACGGATATATGGCATTAGTCGAGATGTTTTTTTAGCAGTCCGCGTATGGATGATCGTGGTAATGACTGCAACTACCCGAATTTTTGTTTCAGTTATACTTCTAGAAGGTGAGGTACAGCGTATAAAACAAGGCAAAACACACGGATGAAAAAATAATATGAGCACTAGTCTTGAAACACACACACACACATAGTGTATATATATATATATATATATATATATATATTTATTTTGGTGACGATGTCGAGAATACGATTTTGACATGTGTTCGATCCGCAACTGCAATTCGCTAGATGCAATTGCTTCGCCATTACTCAGATCTGGTACAGCAGCAAACAATGGTATGACTCACTTAGAAAAGCAAGAAAGAAAATCTGAACTTTAAGCGCGATAAATTTGCAAAATATGATATTGACGTAGAACTACGTCTTTCTCCCACACCTTCCACTTTAACTGCACAAATTGAGCCTGAACAGTAAGAACAGATGGAGATTGATGTCATCGATCCAAATTTTCACACCGAGCGTGGAATACCAATGTACATCGCCAGACTTCACAATTTCGCTGGATAATGAATGTATTACGTCTCAAACCTTTACACCGCCGATGCATTCTGAATCTAGACAAGAACAAGAGCAACAACAACAAAAGTGCATTAGGCCCGAGACGTATAGCCAAATTTATAACAAGGCAACTAAGAAGTTTGAAAAATTGTTTCTGAAGAACGATGAGGTTAATGTGCGATGAGGTAATGAACGATGAGGTTGTAACTGTGTCTGAAGAACGATTTCTTCAGAAACAATTTTAGCAATAACTACTGACAACGATGATACTACGCTTTCTATTTCTACTAACATTAAATTATAATCACCATAAGTTACTATGAATTGTATATAATATAAGTGACTTTTAAGTAAATAAAATAAAACATTTATTTCGTTTTATTTCTTGAAAATTTTATATCTGGAAAAAATCAAAGGGACAATGTACAAAGTAGGGCTACGTCAACTGTAATTCGCTGAATACTTTAAGGACGTAGAACTAGTGAGATAGTGCCATGAAATAATGACAGTTAACGTAGTTCTACGTTGTAGTTTGCGGCACAGTTGCTACTGTGCTTCTTTGATTTTTTTTTTTTTGTATTCATAAGTTAGAACTGCTGTTGCCGTGAAGGGTGACTGACGAAACAGAAAATCTGATTATATCATTAGGTTGGAAACATTTTCATATCTGAAAGATAACTTTTCTTTAAAGCGACATGAGGAAAAAGGAAACCTAATTCCTTAGTACGTCTAGACCGAAAACTGTAACGAAAGCAACTTTCGAATATCTGACTATTTCGTTAAAGAATTAAAAGTTATATTTCAAAAATTTTGTTTTTTTCTGTGCATCTTCGCCTAATGTTACTGAGTCACAAACAATATATTTTGAGCATGTGTCTCACTCCAAAAAGTGAAGCTCAATTCCTCTGCATTTCTTTTTGCAACAACATTAACTAATAGAGGGAAATGGCATCCTATTTTAGGCTTTGCTGACTCCCAGGCTATATATAATAATAAAGCAAGTAGGGTTCTCAGTATTTGAATCCGGACTTCCGGGAAAGGTGTTAGCATAGCAATCTCTAAGGAAGGCACAGGACAAAAAGACCACATTTCATGCAGCTCCTTTAATCTATTCAATTGTAGTATAAATGTTACACATGCATTTTACAATCCACGGCGTCATTGTTTCGGACACAAAATAAAAGCACTAACATTGCACCGTTAATTTTAACATTTAATATTCCGGCACCTCCACTTACGCAAATAAACGTACATTTGTAGAACCAGACGCGCGCGCGCCTGGTGTGCCGGTTGCCGTATATAAAGGCACACTAACAGACCGTACTAAAAGCGGTTATACCACGCTCAAACGAACTGGCGAGTTTGAAAAGGGCATGACGTTTGGATGCCACCTGAGTAAGCAATCAGTTATTAGACTGCTCTTCTGGGATTCCCAAAATGCATAGTCGCTGATGCACTTCATCGATGGAAAGGAGATGGTGCCATTACAGCGAAGCAGTACTTCAGGAAACAGCGCAGTCTCAGTGATCATACCAAATGAAGCATATTATGGAACGTAAAGAAGGCACGCGAGTCCTGCACCACAAACCTTGCCGCGGACATTGCATATCCCATTGGAACAGCTATTTGCACCAGAACAGTGGGTCAAGAACTGCATATCCACGGTTGCCATGCTAGATCAGCTGCACATAAACCTTACATCACTACAGGCAAGGCCGGACGACGCATGGAGTGGTGCTCGCTTGCCCTTCGAGGGGGACAACATAACAGTGCAAGAGGGGCGTGTGGAGTAACGAATCAAACTGCTCATTTTCCCGTTTCGATGGAAGTATAGTGTTTGCTCGAGGGACGCTGTCAGGCGAACTGCATTGTTTTCCTACAGCTAGTTTTGGAGTAGATACGTAATGGTAGGGGGGACTGTTTCTGTTGGGAAGAACTCTGTACTTTTTCTATGGTGTGATCAAGCCTAATAGCTGCCAGATACGAGGACCTCCTGAACAATTCCGCACTTTTTACGCTGTGGCAGTACTTCGGCAAAATTCCCACGCTGTTTCAGAAAGATCGAGCGCCTTGTCACAATGCAAGGTCTGTCCAGGCCTGGTTTGAAGAGAAGGACGTCCACGAGTTAGATTGGCATTACCAAAGTCCTAAGTAAAGTCTGACAGAACATTTGTGGGACGAGCTGGAATGACGAATCTGATCTCGGCCGTAATGCCATCCACTACGGCAGCTCTGGCAGAAGTTTAAAGAATGATGTAATGTTCGTAGCAGTATAACGCTGTCAGAACACTACACAAATCAGTTCTCAATAACTTCACTTTTAAGCGAATCAGGGGTCACTCAAATAACTTCAGAAAAGGTTACTTACTGTTCGTCTTTATTCTGCCACTAAGCCTTTAGCACTTCAACAAGGTGAGATCAAACGAACGTGAGGTAATTCAATAATAACACTTGACTAAGAAAAACAACACTGACATTAAAGTAGAACACGCAGCCTTCAAATAACTTCAATTTAACAACATTGCACCCACAATTAATACTATAACTTCCACCATCTTCACACATTACTGCTACTCCAATATTTTATAAAGTTAGTTCTCATCTCAGACATCTACACGTCATTCTTTCTGACCTCAGGGTGTTGCCAACCAATAATCTAGCAAGAGAGAAGATATCACGTTAAGTTTGAGAAATGCTAAGGAAAACGAACTCAAATTTACATAGAGAAAGAAACTAAACAGGAAAGTTAAATATACGTCACAAGGAATGGAGTAAAATTCCGGTACAGACCTACCGGCATCTGGGGAAAGTATGTCTAGAAGGTTCACTATAGTCATAACGGTCAAAAGTGGTCCGACTATACACTGATTCCGACTAATAAATGCTCTTGTTTCCATTCGACCTAGGTGTCCCGAAGACACTTTCATTTACATTGAGTGCACTTAATTTGGGTTAATTTGTAGCTTCCATTAGATTTCACTATAGATTAGTGCATACTTTCTGAGAGTATACGACTTTCGATTTAGGAAATATCGGAGCATAAATTACACACTGCGTAGTCTTTTGACCCTTCTCAGTACTAAAAAATATTCTAATGATATATAAAAAAACTGAATTTGTTGAGACTGAATCAAACATTTTGAAGTATATTGCTATCCTCGCGTAAGAACTGTTATAATTCAGTTTTTGTCTTTGATGTGCCGGTTAAGGTGGACGTCAAGTAATTTTGCTTCCTATGCTTCCAATGGAAAAACTTCTGTACACATTTTCTGGACAATTAATGCGTTCCCAAGGATGAAAATTTGAACATCGATTAAAATAGCTTCATTTTATAACTTGGAATACTTTATATTTTCTAAAACATAACCATAATTATGCAATCCAACATTTGTTTGTCTACTGACGTCATCAAAGTACAGGTCGTGCCATCTTTTTTCTGGTTTCAACACCACCAAAGGAAAGGTTATTGATTTTTAATTTAATTATGGTTATGTTTTTGAAAATATTAAGTATTCCAAGTTATAATATGAAGTTATTTTAATCGATGTTCAAATTTTCATCCTTGGGAAAGCATTAATTGTGAAGAAAATGTGTACAGAAGTTTGTCCATTGGAAGTATAGGAAGCAAAATCACTAGACGTCCACCTTAACATTTAACCATTTCATAGTAATATCTCAAGACTTTATTATCAACAAGATTCCACTCTTCTATAAGTCTTGTTAACTTTTTTTCTTAGGTATATCACCCGCTTCTTCTGAAGGAAAAAAATCTTCCGAAGGAACCATCGCGTGCATTAGACTTCAACAGCTGACAAGGCAGCCTTTTAGAGTGACATACGAACTGATAAAAGAAACTATTAGGGTCGTTTCATTTTAAAAACTCGTGAATTGACTTTTTAATTTTTTTGGCTTTTTGTCTGGGGAGGGGCGTTCTTTTCAGCATTTTAATTATGACTGGGTGATACACCATGTGAAACGGATTCACTAATGAAAAAAATTCGACCTACGTTAAAGAACGTAACATAGAACAGGGTTTTACTCCTGTCATTTTGCCACAGCAATAGCGCAGTGCCTAAGCGCTGGCTCCTTCCATTGTCTTGAACCAGTGGCCTAAATTATTTTTGTGGGCCCAAATTAAAGACGGGCTCTTAGAATTGTTAGAGTTGTTCATGGCTGTTGTTAAATTTCCCCTGAAATTGAAAAAGTAGCATAAAATGTAAAAGCAAAGAGTAAGGAGCTCTACCTCCCTGGAACCAGTGGCCCTAAATTTGGGACGGGCATCTTTTTATAGCTCTTAGAGTTGTTCACGGTGGTCGTTAAACTCCGAAACAAAAACAAAATGGCTGTTACGTATATCTCAAATGTAACCTTCCTTTTTGAATTTCTGTTCTTATGTAAATATTACATTATCACTCCGTTAGATATCTTTCTGAATGGCACCTCGACCTCCCCAAATTCCCTCATCCGTTTTAGCAACCATTGACAGTAAATCGAATGTTTATAAAAAGCCACGCCGAGAGTTAAGAGATGCGTGGTGTAGTAAAAGGTGATTTACTCATTAAATTTAAACCGCATGTTATCTTGATGATCTGTACGCGGCATAAGTTGAATCTACGGGACAGATGGGATTCAGTCTGTAAGCTGTTTAATTATTCAAAGAGAAATTGTGTTGATATTTTCATGAAGCTGTATTTCGACTAACGACAACGAAATAAAACAAAATTGGGTTATTACGAAAGTGTTCCTTCTCAGATGATCTCTGGCCGTATTATTAATAATATTGTTTATTTAAGTGATCAATCTGGAAAACACACGAACTTAAAACTTTATAAAGCTCCTATCATTTTGGTAAGTAATTTTCCTACTGTTGTCATCCGAAATAACTCTTTGACCAAATTTAATTCTTTTTGTGTTCTTGATCTAAACTCCTCATTATTTCCAAGGCTCGAAGTATCGTTACCGGTCAGTTTGTTTGGTTGTCGTTTAGGATCAAGTGAATTGAGTTAAGAATTTCCTGATCACTCATTTTCTCGTCATTTTATTGACGTTTTGCTTTCAAATGAATTAAATATGTATAGTGAGAAATAAAAAAAACTCCCTATAATGTTTTTCATGATACAACTTTAGTTGCACTCCTCCTACGGTTTCTTTATCGCATGCAAACATACCTAGATTCTCGATAGTTTAATAGTTAACACTATCATAACCACATAGTTTCACATGCAAGTGAATAAATAAGATCCCAGCTCCTCCTTACCTAAATTATAAATAAAATATCCACTTAAATAGAGCCCTCAGAAGTTCCGAAATTTATTTGTGTATGTGAATTCATATAATTTTTAACCTGGTTGACTATGTGTAACTTTCTTCAGTTTATTCCTTATCAGGAAGAGAGGTTTTCCTAATATATACGTGGGTGTGCACAAATCGCGATGGATATAATATTTTACACCATGCAAATTCGGAAAATATAAATTTAATGAATACTGTATGATAAAAAGTATTCCGACACCTCTTTTGAGTAGTAAATTTTCCCATATACGTAGCAGCCATGGCCCATACAGGTATAAAAAGACGTGCGTAGCCTGGCAAACATCATAGACTAGTATAAACAAACAATAGAGTGGGCCGTACGGCAGAGCTCAGTGACTTTCAATATGGCACGGTCTTAGCAAACAAGTCAGTTCAGGAAATTTCTTCGCTGCTGCAGCTGTTGCGATCAAGTGCAACTGATGCTACTGTGAAGTGGAAACCTTAAGGAGCAAAACAGGGCCACCGCGACCTCGTAGGCCACGTAAAAATGACAGAGCCAGACCGCCGAGTGCTGAAGTGGGTGGTGCGATGAAATCGCCTGTCCTCGGTTGCAACACTCACCACTAAGTTCCAAAATGCCCTGGAAGCAACACTCACCACTAAGTTCCAAAATGCCCTGGAAGCAACACCCGCACTGTAACGGTATATCTAGAGATGAAGGGAATGGGTTCCCTTGGCCGAGCGGCCGCATACGAGTCTAATATCAGCAAGACTAACGCCAAGCATCGGTTGGAGTAGTGCAAAGCTCGATTCCAGTGGATAAACCAACTAAAACGCGTTCTCTGGAGTGATGAATCTTGCTTTACCATCTGGCAGTCCGAAGGATTAATCTGGGTGTGGAGGATGCCAGGTGAACGCGACCTGCCCGACTACGTTATGCCAAATGTGAAGTTGGGTTGAGGAAGCATCCTGCCCTGGAGCTGTTTTTCAAGGTTTGGGGCGGGCTTCCTAGTTTCAGTTCCCGGGAATCTTAACGCTGCGGCCTTTTATGACATTCTCGACAGTTATGTGCTCCCAACATTATAGCAACAGTTCGTTGAAGGCATTTTCCTTTACCAACAGACAATGCCCCAGCCCATAAAGCGAGGTCTGTGAAGGAATGGTTTGATGAGATGCGAGTGAAAGAACTTGACTGGCCTGCACAGGGCTCCGATCTCAACCCCATGGAACACCTTTGGGATGAATTAAAACGCCGACTGCAAGCCAGGCCGAACCGCCCGACATCGGTGACCGATCCGACTAATGCTCTTGTGGGAGAATGGTAGGCAATTTCCGCAGCAACACAACAAAATCCAGTGAAAAGCGTTTCCGCCTGAGTGGAGATTGTAACGGCAGCAAAGTGTGGACCACCACGATATTAATTTCTTTTTTATTACAGGGAGTTTGAGGATAAGTAACGACTGGATACCTTTTCACATAGAGTGTATAATAGAGAGAGTATCATAAGCTAAGCCACGGATACAGTAATCCTTTGTAAAAAATCATGTATTCTTGCAATTTATCTCATGGTATTCGTAGTTCGAAACGATCTGGTCCTTTTGGGGCCATATAAGCTTTATTAAAATTTAACATTATTCCACTAATGTTATCTACTCTCATGCAGTTTGTTGCTAACAGAAAATCTACTTGTTTGAAGTTATAATTTCAGTATACTGAAATAATGGTTTTACCATATTTCAGTGTACATTTCTATGTGCACAAACTTTCAGTATAAATACACTTCTTTCGGTTCAACTTCTGATTTAAAAGAAACGGTTAGTAGGCTATGTGTCATGGACTCTGCCTCAATAATTTTTCGTGTATTTATTTAAAAACAGAATGTCGTATTTTAAAGTAATTTTAAAACGGGATGTCTCTGAAATGTTCCAGATTATTTTCTTTCATTATAGTGAAACCTCTATTAACGACACCTCCGAACAACGGTAAGCTCGGAGCAATGGCAAGTTTTGATTGGTGCAGAACAGCTGTCATCGGATTAACATTAACGATGACCTCCAAACAACGAAACCTCTTTACAGAGATATATGGACACCTCAGTCAGTCATGAAGGAGATCTAACGGCCGCCATGTCCTTCAGCATTTTATGTAGTTCCTTCGTTATTTCGGCGAGATAGATAACATAGTGTAACTGTACCTCGGACAGAATGAGTTGGATTACGGCGGATACAATGGTGCTTGTAAGTTTAAAGAAAGAAGTAAAAGTTTAGTTCAACGTGAGCAGAGCATCAGCTCCCGTTTATGTTTCAGTCGCCTGCCATGAGCTGAGGGGCAGCTGCTAGGGCATGGAATGTTGCTCGATAGATATGGTATATTTTGGGTTTCATTCCTGTGGGGTTTCTTTCTTCTTCCCGGCGCGTGGACAGCTAACTCTGCAGTTACACTTCACTGGCTAACACTTTTCGTTTTTTTCTGTCCTATAGTGCACCATAACTCTAATCTCCTAGCTTCCTATTACTAAGGGCTGTTTAAAATCAGACATCAGACACAGCTTTCCTAAAATCCTACACACCATGACTCATTTATTTACTTATTAGAATTAGTTTTTTCAGCATTCAGCATTTGGAGAAACAACTGCATCCGCTTTCTTTGTGCATAAACGTTATATACTTATTCTGCTTTTGTACAAACGCAACAGACTAGCAATGTTAAGCAAAGCCTTACCTTAGAAAAACGGCCGCCTCCCAACAACGGTCACTTTTCCCGTTCAGAGCAGTGACCACATTTTAGAGGTTTCACTGGAGTAGAATCTGCAAGACGTTTTCCCTCAAAAACATTTGTTTCGTTAACCGTTACAGCAACCGAGTCGTCTTTATTCTCCATACCGTATTACGCTTGCAGTGCCATGATTTCGGATAAATTTTTCATTTCATAAGGATTTAGTTATTTTTTAAATAAATAATTTTACTTTATTTGTTGGGGTTTGCAGTCTATATTGGAAAATAATGTTAACGCGAATACGTTTGATAACTAATACCGACAATGTAAAAGTCCCTGTGGCAAAACGAAATTGCACCTAAAGAGACAAAAGGAATGTTCGTTTTCTAATCTATGAATAGAGTTGGAATAATTTCAAGAGAATGAAGGAAAAGTTATGTGAGGGGAACAACCTAACCCACGGAGAACAATGATCCATGAGATGCACTAAATATTTCAGACGTCTTGACGATCAAAGTTCAAGGCATCTTGAGAAGTAATGACACGCCAGCGATGGGATGGGACATGATGGAGTGAGGTAGGGATTCAGATGTCACACAGGATGTGCGTCAATGTCATGTGACCAGAGTTATGACCAATGAGGAGATTTCCGATTCCGGAACTAGAAAAATGAGTAAAGCAGATGAAGCGGAAGAAATCATTCTGAAGAAATGGAATAGGGACTCGCGGAGGATTCTTTCAGGATGCAAGACGGCATATTTTTCAGCGGAGAGTTTCATTCTCCGCAGCTGAACTTTTATTGAAATATCACTTTCACACAACACGTGAATACAAAAAGAGGATCCATTAAAACTTCAAAATGAAAAATTTACGAAAAGAAATCAGTCATTTAATTGCAATGAAAAAGGAGCAGAAATTTTAAGACGTGATTGCTACCTAGACATTGTAGTGTAGCGTTTAGTCCTATAAAATATTTACAGACTAGCTGAAATACAAGTTCAGCAGGAGGAGGCATAACGGATAAAATGAAAACGTGTTTTGATTTAAAAAAACAATAGATTACGAATTTTCCACAAAATTTACGAATAACTTGGAAACCTATAGAAAATTCCACGGCAAAGCGTTAATCACCGTGTCCGTTGATATGTTTTATAATGTTTATCTTAACATAATTTTAATACATTGCATTCCACTTCGAAGGAAAATTCAGTGCAACAAAAAAATGCATTCACACAAACTATTTCACACAAACCCGACTCAGGAAGAAAACTGTGAATGAAATAAACCTAAAAAACCTTCTGGTCAGATTTACGGCTGTGATATCCAAACGCAATTTCTTTGTGATAAATAGAAATGTTCAGTTACGCCACCTGGTGTGGTGGGATGAATATTATCCAGGAAACGATAGAATGAATATATAGATAAATTATTGGTCAAACTTGAACCTTCTTGATCTGGGAATTCTGCTTTTAGCATGTCTTATACAAACAAAATACTGTGCAAATTCAGACAGATATTTATTTTCCCTAGCTAACGAAAAACTTATTCACCAGAAACATTACAAATACTGAAATTCTTTGTAATTGTTACATTTGTTTTATGAAATGTCAGTTTTACTGCAGTGCGATATCTATGAGTGGAAATGTCATGTCTAAAGACAGAGATACGAGCGGATGAGTAGGTAAACGTAAGAACGATATTATAAGTACAACATATCAGTTTTTAAAACACGTGTGCCTGTGTCAAGAGATGTGTTTAAAACAAAATACCTTCAGACATGCTATTATAGCCGAAAATTCATTCATACAGAAACTTTGTATAACCCCATAAATGTTTCGAAACTGTTCCGCACTAAAGCATGGACAACTGTTCCGAGCACCACAACTTCACGGCACTTACAAGGGGAAGTCAGAAAGTAACTTTTCCTATTAAAAAACTTTAAAAGTACTCATGTATTGAAAATGTTCGTTTTTTTTTTTGCTGACGTGTAACTTGATATGTTCTGTTTTAGGTGGCCGCAGTTTGAGACTCCAGAGACATTACGTTTCTGAACTACACAGATTCAAAATGACTACTGTACTGGTTGAATAGACAAAGGAAGAAGTCTGAGGAGTCATTCGCTTCTTGTGGGCAAAAAGGACGCCGTCTATTGAAATTCACCGCGAACTTCAACCTGTTTAAGGTCCGAACGTGATGACAGTGCAGCACATGTGAACGTGGTGTCGTAATTTCAGTGGTGGTAGAGTGAGTATCCATGATGAACCAAGGACCGGACGTCCTTCCATGTCAGCAGATCATGTCGATACAATTGAGGAGTGCTTACGGGAAGATCGCCGTGTGACACTGCATCACCTGGAAGAAAAATTCCATTTTTCGCATGGCACCGTATGGGAATAGAATCAAAAGAATAACGGCATTGTTCATGACCGTTTGGGATATCGAAAAGTGTGCAGTAGGTGGGTTTCCAGACAACTGGCACAGAATCAAAAGAATAACGGCATGGGTGCTTCCCCATCACCCCCTAATAGCTTAACAGGCCCGCGCACCGGTTTGTGACGTCACTAGAGTAGTCCGTAGTCGCGGAGAGGAGCATTACAGCGATGTGCGAAACGAACGCATCTTTACGTACACCAACAAACAGGCCGTGCGTTCTTTTAGAGTTTCACTGCATTTAAATAAGAACTTCTGTTAGTTTTTAAATAACTGCAGAGTTAACAAGTTTGTTTAATAATCTTTTAAAATACATAAGAAAAAGAAGACAGATTCGTCAATTTAATGAAAGCATCGATGTCATTTCACTGGAAGTGATAAACCATTCCTATAATCGAAATTATAAACTGTTGTTGTAGTTTCACTTGAAGTTATAGTGTCTTTATAGTTAACAGAATGATTCCTGTACTTGTGAACAAATCGTTCTTGTACTTGAAAGATTAGTTTGAGGGTCCATTACGAAGTATCGCCGTCGTTTCTAAAGATGTCAGATTTTTCATTCATTGCAAACTTATGACTATGAAAATTTTAGTAATGAAATAATTCCTTTAGTGAAAATGTATTTTCACATCAGACAGTAACTAGCAATTTATATGCAATCCGTGATCACTAATATATTAAAAAAGGTCAAGAAAAACTGAATTTTTTTCTGTGTTTAATTATTACCAAAGGCTCAATAAAACACTTTTTAACATACATACAGTGAATTGCTGCTTGATCGACTGATTGCATCAAATAAATTAAGATTTCAAGAAAATTATACAATTGCTACATTATTAAACGTACAATAATGACATTTTAATGACATAACAAGTTTTCTTAATTTTAGTACCATCTAGTTACGTGTTTGGACAACTTCATTTTGATAAGCAAATATAAAGTTTATAATTTTTGTCTTCCAGAGCACTATTTCAAAAAAGTTACCTTGTCAAAGTTCAACACATCTGTATTAAGTATATTAGTAGCATTAAGCAAAACTATTTGGATCCACAATATAAGCTTTTCTTTTTATCTGGAAAAATACAAGTAACTTATTGGCAGAAATTTCCTGAAATTTGATTTTCAAGAAGTATTCAGGAAATCTGCCAATGTACAAATAGTTATGGTTGTGTAGTTCTTTGGGTATTACAAACACAATTTAATTATGTGTCCGTTAGCTGTTCCTTGAAGAATTTCAAAGACACATTTCTAAGAAAATCTGAAATTTGTTCCAATAATTTCTTAAAGTATTTTTACAGATAATTATTATATTTTTTGAGAACCTGACAAATGCACATGCAGTTATTGTACTGAATAAATCTAAGCGATTGTTTTGGTGCTATAGGATGTATTTTAAAAGATGTACATGTCTCATTATAAATTGACTAACTTGATGTACCATTTTCTCAGAAACTATAAAAAGCAATGGTATAAAATTTTGCACAAATGTTTTGTCATTACTAAAGCTATTGAAAAAGATTGTTTTTTCCTTTTTTTATGATTTTGGTTTCAAAATAAATTCTATGAAGGATTGGAGAAGTTTATCCCCATACAAAGATTGACACCCACCCCCACGTTTGGAAGCATACTTTCCAGTAGTTATCGGATAATATGAGATATATTAGTTCCAGTTATTATAGCTGTAGCTTGTGAAGACACAGTGCAGCAAGTCTGGAAACAGATAAGTCTAGATAAATGAATAAAAAGTTGATCTCTCATTTTAAGCAAATGTTTTCAAAAAAAAAAAGCGAGTATATATTTCTACTTGTATTTTAAAAACCTTGTTTGTTTAGAACATAGTTTCTACAATATGTGGATTCATGTCGATCCAGGTACTTTTTTTCTCTTAAAAATAACAATATCCAAGGCTTAAAAATACCATGCCTGAAATGCCCAGGGCATGTAAATCATTCGTCTGGGCAGGTAAATAAAAAATCTAATTACCTGTGCATGGCAACTAAATTTTAAAATAAAAAAGTTTGTAATAAAATTTCCTACTACACAAGAAAAAAAGATAGTCATCACATGTCGTGTTTCATGTCATTGTTAATTAATGGAAGTTGTATTATTGTTACGAAGTACCAAGGAAAGAGCAATATCACATCTTTAATTATGTTATGCTCTACGCCCAAAAATCGGAAACCATATGTAGTTTTGCTCCAAATTTTGTTTATAATCGACAACAGGATGCATGCCTCTGATGTAACTGGCCTCTCATGTTTAGTGACAAAGGGAGAAAACTTTAACAAAAGGAACATGGCAGAATCACTAAATTTCCGAAACACCAGTTTCATCTTCGTACCATTTCTTACCAATTTTAGCATCAGCATCTTAAAAATTGATATACACACTTTTGTACATTGAACATTTGTAATACAGACCCTTAAAATGGAAGTGCAAACATGTTAAAACAGATCATATTTATAACTTAAAAAAAATTAGGGTTCTGGTTTGTTATCTTAAAAGATAAATTTTCCTGCGCATCCAGCTTTTACTACCTGGGCAAGTAAATAATTTCTTGCCCAGCTAGTAAATAAATACCTAAAAGTTACATGCCCAACTGAGCACTTGGGCATGTGACTTTTCCCATATTTTTTGAAGCCCTGATATCTATAGATTTCTGATATATTTAAAAAGAATATGATTAGAGTATGAAAAGATATGATTAGAAAGAATATGATTAGAATATGAAAAGATATGATTAGTATGTTTGCGTTCTTTTAGTAATAAATATTAAAAATGATAATTCAATGCAACTCTCCATGTCTGCAAACACAAAAGATGTGTTTTACATGGCAACAAGGTATTAACATTTATATAAAGGACATAGGCATGTTAGATGTGTACATGACATACATATATTTCGTATAGGGTATAGGACATAGTTATTTTACAAGCACTTGTGCCCAGAAATAGGGACCCCAAAAAATTTAGTCTGGCATTGCCTTAGACACTTAAATAACTATGTACGAATGCATCAACATATTACTCTTGGGATCAAAAATATGCAACCCTTATTTGTCTGTGTCCACAATAAAGTTTAAAATCCCTTCCTAAATATACATATTTTACTTTGAATTTATTTGATACATTGGAAAAACATGTTATGGGTTACTATAACAACACAAGTAATCTATTATTTCCATTACAAACATAAATTTCATTTTTCAAAAATCTTTTCAGTGCTCTGACTTCCCGCTGTGAGATGCATTGATTATAAAATTAACCAAATTTAAATTTTCTTGTTCAAAATATTTATTTTACAAGTAGTTTAAATAAAGTTAAAAAAAGGTTTCCACTTACCCTAGAGTTCTTCGTCACTTGAAACTTTTCTCGCTTAATTGCTGTGATCCATTTTCTGAGAACCTCCCCATTAGTATGGTATTTGAAGACGCTTACGCGTGGTTCATCATCATAATTACCGCGACAGTGCGGTACACAGCACTTAAAAGGCATATTGATTTTACTTCTGGTGCTGTTTTTCCTAAAAATATTCCTTTATGAAAATAAATTTGACGACGACCACGCACATCGACAGTTAGGCTTACACAGAGTGAGCAGCACATGCATGCTCGACCACCCACCACGGACATCAGCCTACTCTCCCCTACGTCATGCAGCTTCCGGTGTTCGGTGCGCGGGCCTGCTAAGCTATTAGAGGGTGATGGCTTCCCTCGCCTATCTGCTTCGCTTCAATGAACATGGGAACGATTTCTTACGGCACATCATCACCGAAGATGAAACATGGATATTCCGCTATACACTCTAGATTCAAAGGCCCAATCCATGGTGTGGACGAGTCCCCCATCGCCAAACAATTCAAGACATCCACCAGCAGTGGGAAGATCATAGTGATCGTGCTCTGGGACATGCATGCTGTGCTTCTGGTGGATTTCACGCCTACCACGACAAGAATTACTGCTACTGCTTATCCAGCTGCCCTGAAGAGACTGAAGAGAGCTGATCGACGAAAAAGACCTGAAATGTCATCTCAATGCGTTCTTTTATTTGCATGACTACACTCGCCCGCATACGACTCGTTACACAGTGAACTTGTTGGAAAGCTGGGAAAGGGAAATTCTGCAACATCCGGTCTACAACCTAGATCTGGCTCCGCCGGATTTTCACCTCTTCCCACGGTTGAAGCAGCATCTTCGTGCAAAACGATTCCCGTCAGATGACGCTCCGAAGCGTGCAGTGAAACAATGGCTGCCTGGACAACATCTAAACTTTCATAGGCAATGTTTCGAAGCATTGATCTCCCGGCATCACAGGTGTCTCAAAACACAAGGTGACTACGTTGAGAAGTAAAGCACGGATGGCCGTATTTCAGAGATGTATGTACATACTTTTTTTCGTACTAATAAATACAAAATATACACCAATGAGCCGTTACGTTATGATCACCTACCTAATAAGCTGTAGGACTCCCTTTAGCCCGCAAAACAGCGGCCACTCGGCGAGGGATCGATTCGATGAGGTGGCGATAGGTATTCTGGGGTATCTGGTACCATAACGTCAACAGCAGGTCCTCCAGTTCCTGTACATTTCGGGGTCATGGTGATTTAGCGTGAACCCGCTTTTCGAAGTCGAACCGCAACTGTTCGATTCAGTTCATATCAGGTGGATTTGGAGGCCAGGGCATTAACAGAAAGTCACCAGCATGTTCTTCGAACCTCTCCTTGACGATTCTGGCAGTGTGGCGTGGCGCATTATCCTGCTGGTAATGATCACCACCAGCAGGGAACACAGTCGCCATGAATGGATGAACTTGGTCTGCAACGATGTTCAGATACCTGACAGCTGTCAGGAATTGTGCTATTGGGATAATGGGGCCTAACGTGTCCCAAGAAAATATTGCCCACAACATAACACCGCCGCAACCTGCCTGTTTCCGCCCAACATTGCATCCAGGTGCCATAGCTTTTGTTGTTAATCGGCGTATCCGAACTCGGCCGTCTACTTGATGCACCAGAAATCTTGATTCGTCAGATCAGGTTACTTTGTTACAATCCTCCACGGTCCAATCTTGATGATCTTGGGCCCATTTCATGCGTTATTGGCGATGACGTGCAATGAGCATGGGGACCCGACTGGGTCTTCGGCTACGCAGGCCCATGTGCAGAAGGCTGCGATGAACTGTGGGCTGTGACACATTGCCCTGATTAGCACTGTTGTTGCTGCGGGTGATTTGTCGCACTGTGGCTCTGCGGTCGCTGTGAATAATGCGCGACAGTATACGCTTCCCTCTGGCATCAATGGGCTTCGGACGACACACGGCTGGACGACGGTTCTTCGTTTAGCCATCTGTGCACCACCTTTGATACGTACTTACTGACTGCAGTGGCACGGGAACAACCCATAAGCCGCGCCGTTTTTGAGATGGTAGTTCCGAGGCGCCGTGCCATCGCAATTTGTCCTTTATCAAACTCCGATAAATCGGCAGCTTTTCCCGTTCTGACTCCAGACACTCTAGTAACCGAAATCCTGTCCTCGGATTGTATATATACTGCCCTGAGAACTTCACCTGCGCCACCGTTCGGTCTCCAGGCGTGCTCATTTCTACAGGCGGTGGTCATAATGTAATGGCTCATTGATGTTGTGACGTATATTCTAAATTAACTTTCCGTTTTAGTTTCTTTCCCTATGTAAATCTTGAGTTTATTCTCAGTTATACTTCACTCTTAACGTGATATCTTTTCTCTCAAATGAATACTGTTGGCAACATAATTGAAGTTGAATGAACGTGACGTATGCCTGAGATAAGATAAGAACGAGAGATAAAAACAACGACTAAACTGTTGTTTGGGAGCGTTGGGTTGTAAACTGATTATTGAAAGGAGAGTTGTAAAGCGAGGGTTGTAAAAGAGAGCGTTGCTTGGAGAAGTGTTGCAAGTTGAGCGTTGTGATAAGAGATGTGTGGTGTGTAGAGAGTTTAGTGCAATATGCTATGCTGTGTTACGATGTGTTTGCCACATCCTGAATAAAGCATCTTTTCCGTAAGTTTGACTTCTGTTGTTTACATGTTTCGTCTGGCCGTTAAGGTTTAATTTAGGAACTATTTCATCTTATGGTTATTTTTTAAAATAACGTAGAAGTACGAAAAGACTTCTATGTCATAATGTATGATGTTGAGAAAGTTACTTTCTGTCTTCCCCTTGTACTTATTAGTTCCTTCTCTGAAGCCAGTGCAGGTCTTGCTCATAAAAGCATGCTACTATTGAGAAAAGTGGGATATGTTTTATTTGTTTGAAGTAAGCAGTGCAAATTCTTTTAAAAAATGCGTCTTTTTGTTTTAAAGTGAACAACTTCCTTTCATAAACATCAAAGACTATTAGGGGCTACTCATGACTAATTGCAGGTTCTAGGTGTAGGGAAGAGGGATAACCAGAACAGTAGAATAAAAACAACTATGACTTTTCCCTTCGGATTGGATATTAGTTGCATCAAATAAAAACCTCATCAATTTAGTTTGCTTATGTCATCCGCATCTGGCCCCGCATTCGGCGCACAGCAGTGGTAGAAATAATAACGATTAATAGAGGAATCTAGAAAAGTGGGTAGACAAATAAACTCCTTAAACTTCTGAATAAGAATAGCATCGAAATATCTGGGGCGCAATGATCACGTCTTATTGGGGGGGGGATTCAAACGTGAAGGTAAAGAAGGACTGAAGATTTCGGACTTTTATAATTTGACATCCAAATAGATTGAAACCTCCGAATAACGTCTGAAGCCGGGACTGCAAAAACAAAGAAAGTGTTTCGAGGTAGCCATCGTTCGGAAGTTAGGCCTAAGTTAAAAATGCTGAGAAACTCTCAATTGAAGTAATATGCATATTATATTACAAAGTACTGTAAGATGTACACGCTAATCGTAGACAGTTAATTTACGCAGAAGAAATCACAGATACTTTTTCTATAGATTGTCTATTTTACTGGCACCAGGCTTTACAATGTTTTGTCAAAAACAGGGCAAAAAAATCACCATTAAAAGCATCCCAATTTTCATTTTCGGGAAAAATGTTCCTTTCTTATTTTTAAGCACAAACGTCTTTCTTTTCACCTAAGCATGCTATTTAATTCCGTTAATACCCCGGACTGGCCTGCCTAAAGGCAGTGTTTTTTCAGCAAAACATTTTTTGTTCCCTGCTTCCCCATTCCTCCGAAGTATCGCAGTAAGAACAGTCAGAAATCTCATTCCCTAATTGGAAGAACTACGTAAAATCATATGCTTGCGTATAAGGTTGGACCCCGACTGAGACTACCTGGAGTTGTCCGCTGTTAAGAGGTTCTCTTTTGTTCGGAGGTTATCATTAAAGTTAACCCTACTGCAACAACTGCTCTGTAATGACTGGCACATGTCGTTGTTTAGAGGTATCCGTTATTCGAGGTCTCACTGTATTATAGCTTACCAAACACCGGTGTACACTTACATCACCTAAGGAGAAGATGACGCACAAAAACGACTAAAATATGTGAATAACCTTGATCATGTTTGCAGTTGTTCAAAGAAATAGAGTTAGGAGCTGACTTCACGTAGGCCTACCAATAAATTCGGTTTTGAATCTGGGAACGACACATGGATATTATTGTCTTCGTTTGTCCGCCTGGAGTTTCTTCGTTCCCTTCTCTAGGACCACTGGCTTTTAATTAGCGATGTCTGACCACTTTCATCTTTTTTTATTTATATTTTTGATTGGGTGTTTAATGACCACCGTGAGCAACTCAATGGGCTATAAGGAGTCTCCCGTCCCTAATTTAGGGCCACTGGCTCCAGGAAAAGGAGAGAGCAAGTGCCGTAAGCCAAACACAACATCCATGCCTCACAGGGATTTGAACCCGGACCCATCTCGGACGAATGGTCATAAGCCAGCACTTAGATACTGCGCCACCGGGGCAGCCCTTTCAGCTTTAGACGATCACGGTGTTTTTTAAATGATCAAAATTCCAGTCTAACATGGCTGTTATGAAATGCGGCGTCGCGGCAAAGATGAAAATATTTTCACACCATTTGTGACGTAAGTGTACACCGGTATTTGGTAAGATATACTCCAGTAAGACCGCTATTAACGGATACCTCCAAAGAACGACATATGCCAGTTATTACAGAGCAGTTGTGATATGTTTCTTCAAGGACGGTTGAAATAGAGGTGAAAAATGTTGTGCACGGTATCAGTTGTTCAATGAAAACAGTTTTTGAATTTGACCTCTAAAAAACATGAGATATTGTGTCAAACACACACATATATATATATATTAATTAAGTACACAGCGCAGAAATTATGCCACTGAAAAATTGGAAAATGTGCCGACCACTGTTTTAGCTACCTGTTATTAATAAAAGCTCCAGGAGCTGAGATAAAATACGCAACAAAAGTATGAATTTACAGTAGTTTTTAAGAAATTTTATACCAGAAAAAAAGTTGGAAAATGCATGGGAAACTTTAGCAACGGCTGTAACTGACTGTCGAAATGAAATTAATTTTTCACCTCTGAATTTTAAGGATAGGAGATAGTGTGTCAAATGCAACATAAATTTACCCCTGATCACAGAAATAAATCTTTACAACTAGAAGGAATAATGCGACTTTCGTTTTACAGTCCGATTTTGAGAAGTGTGAAAAACAAGATGGCAAACGGAAACCAAATTGTCGGCTCTTAAGGCGAAAATGCGATTCAGAGAAATTCACAAAGTAAATAAATCATTCTTCTCGTAGTTAAGTCTATCTCATGCATAAGGAATATTTCAAATCCAGCTTGTGAGGTTGGGTGAATTATTTCGATACGCGAACGGACGAGCAGAGAGATGGTCTAAGCACGACACACTCTAATATAAATCCTGTCAAAAGACGTTAGTATATCAAAAGTAAGAGTTTTGAAAAACGCAATACGTAGTGAAAATGGTTAACTTCGGACAAAAATGAAGTATATTAACTGTACAGTTAATTTCATATCATTTTATCGCATCAAACATTCTTCTTCAAAACTTTCGCTATCGCAGATTTTGACTATCAACACAACTAATATCTCATGCGTGTATTTAAGCTTTGGCAATTCATAATGAATTCATATTAAGGGTACTACAGTTTATCACGAAAGGAAAATAAGAATGAAGCAAAAAGATCTTCAGTAAAACGAAACAACTTCAAACGCAAATTTGAACACAAGCGTGTAGCAAAGACTGATCGAGGGAAGGCGTATAGCTGTACCATACGATGTGAATGGAACAGTTGAGTGAGAGCAGTTTCTGTGCTGTGATTCTTTTTCCTTTTTCCATATCAGCAGGAAGTTCAGTAAAAATATTTGCATTGGTGGACTCCAGACAAATTTCAAAAAACGAAATCTGTTTTAACTTAATTCGCTGGAAGTTTTATTTGTGACACCCATTAACATAAAAGCACTGCCTTTTAGTTCAACGAAAGAGCGTAAAAGTTAACACTAACAAATATAATTTGGGGTTATTTTGAAAAATTCCATTTGAAATATTCTTCGGATTCAGAAAGAAAAATGTGAAGTCTTGACAAAAAAACTGCTTTCACAGCAGTTTTTTTTTAAACCTCAGACATCGATTCTTTTAATCTGCATATAAACAACATCTCGGGGGAATATTACTGCAGCAGAGAATGGGCGTGCTGTGTAAAGTCCAATAAAAGCCTATGTGTTTCTAGATTCATTAGGTGAGCATCGTTCTTGATTTAATTTAAGGGAAATATTTTTCACTGTTAAAAGTTTCATCATGCCTTTAATTCATGCGTCTGCATTGTTAAGCAGGAGAATAGAGAGAGTGAAAGGATAAGAGCAACCAACAACGTAATTCCGACAGCTTCTGAGAGCGGAGTCTTATCGATGTACTTCCAATGCAGAGAACGTAATAACACACTGAAGTAGAAGAGGATGAGTTTGTGCGTTTCACGTATCATTTCCCCTTTCATCAGCTTCATTTTATCGGACCGAGGCTTTCAGCTAACAAGTTCGTAGCATCGATTCTTTCCAGCGCCACCAGTCGAAAAATCATTGCGAACCTTTTAATGAGCTCATTTGGTGCACAGTAGTGGAAAAGTCATAGTCAAAATGTGGCGTTTCCGGTGCATCTTATCACTTCTTACGAAATCCTCACTCCCTTCCGCTCTTCCACTCTCCTTGGACATACCTGTCTGTTAGATGATAACGAAGTGATGAAGAGGACGTTGTTGAACTGTTAGCTTTGTTTACATTGTCGCGTTCCACAAACGCACCGTGAAAAATCCTTAAGATCGGTCGTTATAAATTTTCCTGTTTAAGATTCATTAGGAAGGCAAAGTAAATAAGGAAAGCTACAATCAAACTTTCATTTCAGCTGTGAGAACTCTTTAATGAGACTGATTACAAAGGGAAGTACAAATAAATTTGCCGTTTGTTGTCAGAACCTGCCGCAAAATTATACTGGAGCTCCGTCAGTTTAAATTCCTTTTATGTATCACGGGAGTTTATTCCCTTCTCGCAAAACTAACCAACCGCTGCAATATTGACGCAGTCCGCCTCATAAAGTACATTGTAAAAGAAAGCAAAAAATAAAATTCTAAAGTCGCATTACACTTTGCGCTCAATTGTTCTTCAGATAAGGGGCGCACTTTCCGCGCTCGGCGAGTTGGAGGTAATATTACTAAGTAAAATGAAAAAAATAAGCTGGTTGATTTCATTTCTGTTTCTTACACTTTACGTATCGTACTTCATTTCATATTTAAGCACACCTTTAAGTGTCCTATTACTGTCAGACTTAAGTATGTTGCACTCTTTCGTAAACAAAATAATAGTTTTCATCTCTGCATAGCGGGTGCCGCCCACATCTGTAAACAGCCAAGGTTCAGGTTTCCTGGAGGAAAACAGTGAAAGAACTGCAAACATCTAGAAACTGTCTATCAAAACAAAACAAGAAAGGTGACACCTTTCCACCGCGAATAAAATTCATCAAAGTTATTCAAAGACAATGGAACCGGTTAGAAAGAAAATCAACCCGATTTCTGCCATCGCTAAAACATCCACAAATAGAAACGTATCAGGGACAAAGATATTTTTAAATCGATCAGTTAAAAGAAGAAACATAGAAGGAAACATGAGATAATTCTACGCCTTCTAACGGAAGAATTTTGCCTAATGGAAAAGTTGAAAATAGGCGAAAAGTATTCTTCATGGCAAAAGCTATGTTAAGGAAAGATAATTTTTCAAGTACATCTTCCGGAAGCAGAGATAGCGAGAAAAAGGTTTTGACCTTTACGCCCCCTAGCAGGAAAGCTGTGCACTATTTAAAGAGGATAATGATTCCCATCTTTCTTGTAGCGAATGTCATACAGTAAAAAAGAAAAATCTTAATAGGTTTTTTAGAAGCAAAGATACAGACAGCTGCAAACGGAAATGCATAAACACCACCTAGCAGCAGAACTGTGAGCTATGAAACTCCTCAAATACAAACTTAAATTGTTCCACAAGGTGAATGGTATCCGGTGTTAAATTACATTTTTAAATGCCACATTTAGCAGCAGAGACATTGAGAAAAACAGTTTAAACATTTACGCAATTGGAAATTGTGCATTATTTTGGGAAGAAAATGCACGCTAAGAGTTTTCATAGTTAGTAGTATCTGACCGATTTTTTTAATCTGCTTTAAATCCCAAGATATTGCTGTAAACGGAAATGTGCGCTTACGTCCTCGAGTGGAACACTTGTGCGTTAAGTAAAATTTGAAATTATACGAGGAACATTTCGCACCGGAAACGCTCTCCAACAACTAAAGAGTTTTTCAAATCGGACCCTTGGAAGCAGAAATATCGACAAAAATAAGACATACATCTACCACCTTGGCGGAAAAACTATGCACTATTTCAAACAAAGGTATTCCCAAAATGTTTTCCGAGGTGAGCAATATCGGTCTACGAAAAAAAAAAAAAATTCAGTTGAGTATTCAAAAGCTCAGATGCTGCTGAAAATACATCAGAAGCAAAAATAAACACTTACGCCTCTTGTGATGGTCAAATTATTCTTTTTGCCGCCCCGATGGCGCAGTGGTCTAAGCGATGGCTTTTGATCATTCGTCCGAAAGGGGTCCAGGTTCGAATCCCGGTGAGGCATGGATGTTGTGTTTGTCTTAAGGCGCTGGCTCTCTCCCTTCCCTGGAACCAGTGGCCCTAAATTAGGGACGGGCGACTGCTAATAGCCCATTGAGTTGCTCTCGGTGGTCGTTAAACCTCCATTCAAAAAAAAAAAGAAAACTAATTTTTTCCCCCAAATTAGAAATTATACGCAATACGTTTCCAATCAAGAGCTGTATCTGAATCAGGAAGAATAATTGAAATCGGACTTTTAGAAAAGGGGATATCGGGGGAAACGCAATTTACCTTAACGCACTCTAGCGGAAAATCTATGCTTGAAAAATAGACTGTACCTAAAATAGTCTTTGATATAAATGGCATCAAAAGGAAAAATAATTTTTCCAATCGGATATTTTAGAAACAAAATCCGTATATGGAATAAAATGTATTTTGAATTCGATATCAACTGCATTTTCGCCCTTTGCCCGCGAAATTATGCATCGGGAAAAAAACGGAATGCAACGATCATCATTCCCACATTTTAAGCTTCCACATGCAAAAAGAATTTTTCAAATCCACTAATAATTGCATAAATGTGGTGTTCACAGATGGACCGGTGGACAAAGTGATAACATACGCACGATCTTTTTTACAGAAGACGTGCTAAAAATACCAGGAAGAATGTATTGGCATTTTCAGCTGCAAAAAACAGATGTTCAATTTCCTTGGAAAATAAATTTCTTTTAGACAGTGGTCTGTTTATTCCAGCCTTTTCTGCTCAACAAAGGCAAAACAAGTCAAGTCAAGCAGCTTACTACATATGCGGTGTAAATTTAAACATAACCTACGACTCCTTGGAGATTTTCCTGTTCAACAACATCTAAATCATGCTTATAACTCTGCGCCTTTAACAGTGGAAGTAGGAGTTGTCCTCTCCGTTGTTTTCAAAAGTTTTACCAAGTTTAATAGCGTAGAGCAGTCAGGTATGCTTACTTTATTGTGACTAGATGTATAAAAGCAAGTGTGACTGTAATTAATACTGACATTTAACGTGGACCAGGAACATCAAACAATGATCTTCGCTCTTTTCACGTTTGTAAGTGAGTCACGGAAAAATTCTCATTGGCCTCCCGGTGGCTGCCAATGAGAATTTTTCCGTGACTCACTTACAAACGTAAAAAGAGCGAAGATCATTGTTTGATGGGACTGTAATACTAAGAAATATATACATACCGGAAAGTAATTTATAGATGGCGAACTAGAAGCACAGGGGTTTATCAAAATAATGGAACACTTATTGTTTGTGGAGAACTCTTTATTAATAAGCTGTAAGTCCACCTCGGGTTTTCAGAACAGAAGCGATTTGACTTGGAACATAGACTTAAAATATAGACCAGTCATGCACATACGATAATGGAGTTTAGTACCAATACGTCTCAACTGTACCAGTGATGCTGGAGGTGGAAAGTGTGATCTGATCTTTCGCTACAGATATTACGCGTCCCAACTGTTCAATATAATACCATATCATAAAAATTATATAATGAATGTAATGAACATGAAATAGAAATGTGATGTCATGGTCTTCGGACATCTCAAGTATTACTCACAGGCAGTTTGATAGGTAGGCGTTACGTAGAGAATACACTGGAAGTTGTTGCTCTGCTCTACGTAAGAGGGTACCAGGCAGCATGCTTCATCAAGGTAATGTAATGCACGCGTACTGGAAATATCTGCAGGGAACGGATACGCACGGTCAACGCCCAGGAATATTTCCGGATCTGTCCCCAATAGAACAGCTACGGGATATGGTTGCAGGGCATCTCCACACCTGCTGGGAAACAAAGAGACAACGGCCGCCCTGCAAGAGCAAGGGCAGGAAACATTGTGGGCAGCGCCGCGGTCATCAGATGTCTCTAGGACTCAATGCTACGACGCATTGCGGAATGCCTTACCAGCGAAAGTTTTCATACCTCTCACTAATGTACCTTATTTATCAGGTAATAAAATGTTCCATTGCTTTTGAAAACTTAATGTGTTTCTTTTCTCCCATGCGGCTCCACCCATGAACATCAGTTGAATTTCCCCACAGATTCTGGGTGTTGCAATTTCATTATTACAGAGTGTATTTCGATTATGTTGAACCCAGAGCATCGACTTGGAAAAAGAAAATGAGTTTGGAAATAAGTCCCTTCAGAAAGTATTCATTTTTTGAAGTCATTAAAAAAACCCTAATTTGACGTGCCTATGCTAGCAGAAATTCTGTACGTTAAATTAGTCGTTAAAGTTACAAAGTATGCTGTCAGCTCTTCGGACTGATTAGGGAGTCGCTAAAAATATCATTAATGCCAACTTGTGGAAGTTTTTATCCGTGACAAAAACCACTGACTTGGGAAGCAGAGATTCATTTACCATTATAAGAAGTACAGAAGTTCAAGAACAGTTTTGTATGCGAACTACTAGAGAAAGTGTGAATTTGAAATGCATCATTTAAATTAAAATAAAACACAAAATTTATATCTTATGCTTTCATCTGATTCCGCTTTACATAACGCCGTACTTTTTTTGTAGCAAGTGCTCTATAAAGTGACTCATTCCTCGCATCTAAAGAGCAAAAATGTTCCTAAAGTCTGAGCATTGATATCGGAAAAGGAGAAATAATATCCTTCGTCTTATTTTTCTCCGAAAAACGTCGTCTCCTGCAGTCTTTTTCTCCGCGGAATTCCGGATTCGGAAATCTTCTCATTGGTCATAGGTTGATCCAGATGACAGTGATGGGCATTATCAGTGGCGTCTCAATCCGACGTCACTCGTCAAAAAGGGATCCACATGCTTTCCAGATTTTTCACCATTTCCGTATTTCATGCCGAATATTTTCGAGCTCAATGCCCTTTTCATATCCGAAATACGCGTCGTATACGATAAAATGATTTACCAGAAGTTCAACTTTAATATAAATAACGATGTACGTCGGGAAAAGTTTTGCTAGTTGTAATTTTTGAGATGTAACAAATGTTTTTGATGTAACAAAGCTCTTCTGCGATAAAATTGAACAGACATATTAGAATGCTAAAAAGAATGAAATGTATATATTATTTTTTTATTAATCACTTAAAAGTGTTAATAATGTTTACATAGGAAGAATTCCATGAAGGGCATAATACAAGAAGAAGCAGCATAGTGTCGAAATTTTGTGATCCGCACTCAACCCTGTCCTGAATTTCTTTCATCCGGACGACATCATCCGACCTGACTTAATTAATACCTAAAGTTAAATTCAGGCGTATGCGGTTTCAGAAAAGTATATATGGCTCTCAAGGTTCACCTTAAATAAAAGCTTCCGGTAAGAAATGTGCCTGAAGGTTGTTAGATAAAAGAAAATGGAGGTGAAATACTCAAGTTTATCATAATTTTTTTATTTCTCACATTTCTGGAATATGGGAACTCAAAATGCTTTGTTCAACCAAAGCAGTCCAGAAAGTACAAGGCCATGACATTAGAATGATCTATTCCCTCCGTTTGTGACGTCGCTCTCATGTTACATGGACTGATACGTTGGTGTAGTGTCTGACGTCACACACAGTAGCGTTGGAAACTAGTCGGAAGCTTTGGTTTCAGCATGACGTCATTAAAGAGGGAACTCATCTCTCTAATGCCATGGTCTTGTCTTTTCTAGATGGCCTTGTTTGAACTAATTATTTTCCTAAATTGAATTTAAATAAGTAAAGATAATAGAGTCGTTATCCGTATGTATTCAGCACTCATACATGCGTAGGTGAGGAACAATTTTTTGCTTTGTCTTTAAGTAATTTCTGTCCAGATGAAAATGGGCTCGAAAGTTCCAACAGCGATTTTCTGGCAATTTAATAAATGATTGATGCCATCATATTTCCGTTCTTTGGACAGGTTGTGTCAAGCTCAGCCGGTCCTCAGAGTAACTTATGGATCTGTTACTCAAGATATTACACTAACTGTGAATAATCCTTTTCGTAGACATAATACGAGTGTGATCCTATAAAGTGCCGAAGTAGTGTTTGTTCAGTGTACGCATTCAAAACACTGCATAGTGGTCCCAAATGCGAATTTAGCAGGACAAAATTATTTGTAACTTGAAACTGATAGATCTTGTAACTTAAACAAAAAAAATCTCCAAAATCGTGAAATTGCGTGTTGATCTTTTTATTAAGACTGTTAGTTATGATGACTGATAAAAAAATTAATAATTCTGTCACTCAGAAAAAAATGCACGGCAGATTTTATATCATATTTTAAATTTAAGAACTAATGCAATACATCATAAGAAATGAATAAAACAAAGTAATATTGTACATAACAATAATAATATATATTTTTATATAATATGACGTAATGTAAGGGTACATTATTATTTAAAACATTACTTTCTTACCTCCTGATACATGCATACATAACAAATATGACTATATTATTACCAGATATTCTCACCCGTATCATCAATAGCAGAGATTTCTTCTTCATAAATTTCCTCCTCATCATCAATAGAAGAAGACTTCTCTTTTTCGTTCTTTTTCTTCATCACCATAATCATCATCATTGTCATATTTTTCATCTTCTGCAGGTGCTGTATTTTTCTCCTCTACTTCGTCTTTCTTGCTTTTAATCAAATGTGGTTCTTTCAGGACCTGTTGGACTTTCAGGGGTAAAGCAGATTTCTTCTTCTGGTATAAGTACATATATTTGAGATGGAAGAATCTGAAGTGATCAGCAGTAGATTCAGAACATCTTGCGTTGTGTTTTTTCGTAAAATAGTTCGTGCATGGCTTTGACGGAATTTTCTTATGTGCTTATTCCTAGCCTCTTGCGCTTCTTCGGAAAGCATGCCAATCGGTAACATTGCATATTCAATTACCTGTGCTCCATGTATAAGCACCTTATGCACAGTGACAGGCATGTAGAAACCATAGATACAGCTTTAAAAACAGTTTTTTTGTTTCATGTGCGTAAAGGTCAAGTATTATAGGATTTACTGAGAAACCAGAAGAAGAGTTCTGAGAATGGTTCTAAATCCCTGTATTAAATTTGGTCAATGCCAGTTATTTCTGCTGAAAAATTCAGGTTCTGGAAAAAGCTGCGAGGTGTATTGCCGTCAATGGAATTTCCACTTTCTTCGGGAATCGGCTGGTCAACAATCAATCCCATTTTCTTTTTAAAATTGTCGCGTACAAGTTTTTTTCTCTTTTTATTCGCTGAAGCCTTTTCTTCTTTTTTTATTTTTTTTTATTTGAGGTTTAACGACCACCGTGAGCAACTCAATGGGTTATAAGCAGTCGCCCGTCCCTAATTTAGGGTCACTGGTTCCAGGGAAGGTATAGAGCCAGTGCCATAAGACAAACACAACATCAATGCCTCACCAAGATTCTAACCTGGACCCCTTTTGGACGAATGATCAGAAGCCATCGCTTAGACCACTGTGCCACCGGGGGCGGCTTTCTTCTTTTCTTCTAATCTGCCACTTTTTCAGATTAAACCCACTCGAAACGTGGAATCTGCATTCAAAAAACCTAATCCAGGCATGTAAGAGGGAGAGACAAAAGTTATATGTGGTAATGTCTACTACAACCTTTCCCATCTTGTCTTCATTCGTGTATTTGCGAGTGGCATCACAAATATAACGGGTCTCTGAAGAAGTGTCAGTTACAGCATTGCGTCTTTTGCCATCCAAAATCGTAAATAAAAATTCTGATTTTATTATTATTTTCTTAAATAATAATAAATAAAAATGTGTACAGAATTTTATAATACTAGTAAATAATAACAGCTTATTAAGAGTTATGAAAACATCAAAATCCCGATTCTTCCGTCTACATATTTAATACGATAAATTTAACTTCCATTCCAAGATTAACTTTGTGATATCGACGCATTAAGTTAATATAAATTATATAAATTTAATGACTACATTTAATTAAGTCTGCTTAAGTAAGCATCTTATTTTATGTTTACATGAGGTTTTTGTTGGCCGTTTATGTCTATTACTAGATGCAAATATCAGAAAAAGGCGCACGTTGCGGTTTAAAGCTCCTTATAGCCCATAAAAATCTCTATAATATACTTGCATTTTATGGATATGTTCGGGCATGTTTTTTTTTAAAGTCACTTTAAAGTTTTCGAAAAAATGAATAATTAAATATTTGTTCCACAAAGAATGCTGGTTGATAGCATGGACACACAGTTCTCAGTATATGTATAATTATACAACTCTGTGGAGGTTATGACATATATATATATTTAAAAAAAATTTGGTGGGCTTATTACTTGCATTTATGGCTTTGCAGAAACCTATTTCCAAATAGGTCTTTGTGGAAGTGAGAAAATGCAGAGTTTTGCTGGTCCTTGATAAAGCCAAGGCTCGGTATTCTCGACACTTTCTGCATTCTGTTTTTCTATTATTTTTTTCTCTTTTTACTCACACCGGTCAATATATAACCTTTTCTATGTTGTACTTGGTGTGAGTCAAAAAAATGTTTTTGCTTCAGTCTCTTCTTAACAGAATATTATATCAAAAGTTTACACATATATTTAACTAAAATATCCATCAGGAATAAAAGCTTCGACTCGCTTGCAGCCACTAACTAATCTTACAGAGACATGAACCGTCTGACGTCAGACGCAAACTCAGGGATCTCAGCATTAAACTTTGAGATTCTACCACACAGTCTTATTTTAGACTGGTGTTGTTTAAAGATTGAATCATGATAGGGCAATATGTTCACAATATTACTGAACTATTTTTACTTATTCTTTCAAGAGTGACCAAAATGACTTTTGTCCCGCTAGATTCGCGTTTGGGACCCCTGTGCACTGGCACAAAACTATCGATTATTCTGGATGGATGGAAAATGTTGTCCCCCACGTATACGAAAATCTGATTAATTCGAAAAAAAAGGAAATACACAGTAAATGTAGAAAAATTAGCTTTATCAGTTACGTTCGTTCATAAATAATGACACAAACTGCAACGCACTACATCTTATGTTTCAAGAAAGAAGAAAAGTTTGCTCTGTATGTTCGTTAACTTTCCGTGGAGGGATACATCTCAGATTTCATAGACCGAGCGCGTGTACGAAAGTACCGTTCCTCGCTTTGCTTTTTCTATGTACTGTTGCAGCAGCGACTCCATACGAGATAGAGGCGCACTATGACAGATCTTTTTACTTGCTTATCAAATACGTAATCACCCTCCATATCATCGTTTGGTTACGCTTTCCCTATTCTTCATACACGATTTCATCGACACTGAAAATTGACCAGATTAATTTCTTAAAAACATATTATCCTTTTTGCTTCGTGTACTAAGAGAGGCTGCATAACTGATCTGTTGACCTGGTAGCAATTTATGTTCTAAACCGTCATTCCCTGATGCTTTTCTTTCGCAAATTCAGCAAAACTTAAAATTTCATGACCGGCTAAGTTTCAACATGTAAGGGCACTTTCCCGTCATCATGATCATTAACGTGTTTTGAAGTTGTTTACACTTCTCGTATTGCTTCGTCCATAATGTCTTCAAACACAAGACGATTCTAACAAGCACTCTGCATGTAGAATTTGTCATGGCTTTTAGTAAACTACAAGTTTTAATACTTTGCATGCCGATATTTTTTAATCAGTAGTATTCAAAGTCATAATTTCCCCCAGAAATCACCTGCTTCTTACACTGCGAGAGACCAGCTGTTACTAACTTCTGCAAAACTTCATAGGAGACTGATATATCCAAACTTCATAACTTTCGCGATCCTGTGAAATTCCAAATTTGTCGGTGACGAAAATGGAACTGCGCCTCTTCGCTCCGGAGCCAGTTGTTCTAACCGACAAAACTACACACACAGAATATATCGTTGCAGATCCGCCGTCTTGACACGTGCTCACATCATCATGACCTCTGTAGGGCATCACGCCACCCGCCTCTTGTTACTATTTTTTTCTTTTTGAAGCGAAAAAGGCTTTTTCATTACTTCCAGAAGATGTGCCACATTTCCTTCGAAAAACCCAACGGCCAGTACTTCCATTTTCCACAATCGGGCGCCAATGTGAAATTCCAAATTTATCGGTGATGACATCGCGCCTTCTCGCTCCGGAGCCAGTTGTTCTAACCGACTAAATGAGTCGCTGCTGATTTGTCGTCTTGACACTTGCTCACATCATCATGATCACTGTAGTACTTCACAGACCTTCGACTTCATTTGGGTACTCAGGCTAAAATTTAACCAGGATAATTCGTCTCTCGAAAATCCAAAGCCTATGCCGCGTGAGTGTTAACACAACCACACACACTTACGGATTTGCGTTTCCACGACCATAATGAATTATTCCATATCTCATTTATTTTTCACAATTCGGATGTTAAGCTTTCGTTTTTTTTTTTTGTAAAAGAGCGAGATGAAATATTGATTAAACGGATAAGTAAACAAATATGTAGACCGGACACCCAGTATTCGTTCATCACGGTATGAGACAAGTTGTACGCAATAAAGGTGTCCGAACTCTTGTCTCTCTCCTTTCGGTATGTCAGCGTAACCATAGCAACCGAGAGTTCGTCTCTAGCAGCAGCTGTATGATGACAAGAAGTCCAGTTGATTGCATTTGAAACATGATCCGTTAGCAAAATGAGATTTTAATTTTCCCAGGAAAATGAACATACGAGCTCTTCCTTTACAGTATTATTCAGAATTATAGAAAGGGCAGCTAGATTCTAATTTCAAGTTTGAGTTCAAATATTTGGTTGTTCCTGTTTAGTAAGGGAATACTTTTTAGAATTACAAAACAAATTTCGGTCGTGAAAGATGTAAAAAACAATTTCAGAAAATACATCCGATGCAGATTAATTTAAATTCAACAGGACAGACTTTGCAAACTTCGAAAGTTCTCAGCAATAACGTTGTTGAATTATCATGAGTCAATTTGTATGCATTAAAAGTGAAAAACATGGGAAATAAATTTGAAATTCTAATACTTTTCAACGCATGGATATCAGAAAGGAGTAACACTCATACTTCATTATTATGACTAGCTTAGTGCGCAATGACTTTGTTTGCAACAAACATACATGATACAAATATCTGTGATAAAAACACGAGTATCATAACTGAAACTTCTTTCTTTTCCTGAAGAGAACTGATTAAGAAAGATAAAATCTATAGCGCATACTAACAGGATCATTTCATCTATTTATTAAAACATGGGGTCCCTCAAAAGTAGTTTGTTATCCACTAATTTAAATTCAGCCATTCATCAGTTTAACAGCTATCATTGAAATCAAAATCATTATGTTACATAATAAATATTCAGGGTAACGCAAGATTACTTTTTCACTATATTAATTAGAAGTTGAAGAATATCAAAAAGGAAAACGTGGGCGGTTATTTCCCACGTTTTCTGTTAAAATAGATATATGTGCAAAATAATCTTGTACGCAAATTACAGAGCTTTTGTGGTTTAAATTCGTTACGACTATTGATTTTTGATATACACTTATAGGCCAGATCATTACGACCGCTCCAGTCTCCACGAATTGACACTCCCCACATATCTAGCAGTGACGTCAACGACAGACGAGGAATATATAGAGCTGGGTGTGCTTAAGGCAGAGCGCTTAAGTTGCCCAGTACCAAGTCGGTGCAATGGGGAAAGGAGATACCTTGTAGGAGTTTGAAGGAGAAATGATTAAGGGCGCCGGGAATGCTGGAGGGCAGCATCTCAGCAACTGCAGACCTTGTTGGCTGTTCAAGGGTCGCCTTAGTGAAGGTGTGGGAGTAATGGTAGAAAGAAAGACACATATTCACAAAAACGTGCCGTACAAGGGACAACACCAAAGGGCCGTATCTTAGAGGCTCAGCTTCCCCCCATGGAAAGGTTCCAACCACCCCTTAGGAATTCCAAGGAACATAGCAATAATTATGATATGCCATTTGTAAAATAAATTGAACGAAAGAAAATTGAATATAACACCTTATCGATCTGACTGAGAGGAAAAGCACGTAAGTCAGCTGACTCAAGAGCATGTCCTTCGAGTCATCGGTATGGAGCTTGGCAGTTTCAGAGCAATGAAACGTCTCTACAAAAACACTTCAGTGTTTCCTGTATCATTGCTAAAACACAATGATACAGTTCGTAGATCAATTTTTCGCTGAGACTTCCATGATAAACTGCTACAATCGTACACTATATTTCCGTTCATTTTGCCCGTACTCATTGCGATTACACGTTTTTTTTATGTTTTTGTTCATTCAGTAAATAGTAAAAAGATTTAATCTTCGTATCATTGGATTATTTTTAACAAAAAAACTCTTTTCTTGAATCGCATCTTAAATTAAAACACCTTTTTTTATTACCCACGCCTGCAAGTTTTACCTAGCGCATTGTCAAGCTAACATTGTCACACCGAACGCCAAACTACAGAAATGTCTGTTCCTGCAGAAGGAAAATTTTAGGACGCCAGGTTGTCTACCGGAAAATGCACATGGTTAGTTGTGTGGGCTTCGGTTTCCGGAGGATAAGGGTCTGAATACTACATACATGCATACAATGAAGCGATATTTCAACGGAAAAGAACGAACCAGAATACATGTCAAAAAGTAAAGGCGCAGCCCAGTTTTTCTCATACAATTTAATTAACCATTTGTCGTATCAAGTAAAAAATCAGTCTATTTCTCTGCTGATTTTCTATCAAAATAGTAAAAAATCTTGCCTGAAAACGTTTTAAAAGTGCCCTGAGGAAACGCTCAAACAATGGAACACAATTGAAGGACAGCCAAGGTGAACGCTGGGCCGACCCGGTGGCGCAGTGATCTAAGCGCATTATTGTGACCATTCATCCGAGATTGGTCTGGGTTCGAATCCCAGTGAGGCATAGATGTTGTGCTGGTTTTATGGCGCTGACTGTCTCTTCCCTGGAACCAGTAGTTTTTAATTAGGGACGGACGACTGCTTATACACGTTGGATCGTTAAACCTCCAATAAAAAAAAGAAGAAGGACGCTGGTTTGCACTTGCTGTCCTGGACAATAGATGGTTCACGATCTCCCAATTAACGGCACACTGTATTCAAGTCTCACAAAAAAACATTTCCGAATATACAGTATAATCCAGCGGACGTTCTTGCGAATGGGACTAAGGGGCGGCGGTCGTTCATGCGCTCATGTTGACAGACTGACATTGGACAGCCCGGTGGTCGGCAGTGGGCACGCATGCACCACAATTGGACACTGGACTAGGCCCCCGCCCAGCATGCTCATGGATGGATACGTGCTCGACGCGCTGTGGGTAAACAACGAGAACCAGACTGCACTGCTGGAAGGAAACAGATCGGCAGCAGTGATATCTTGATATGGGGATTATTCTCATGGAAATCACCTGGTCCCCTCTCTTCTTTCCGTTGAACCCTACTCACCACCAAACCTTACCAAGGCATTGTTTCGAACCAAGGGCTGCCCCACATAGTGACAATGTATTCAGATGGCAGTAAGACGATGTCAGTGTCACGATTACCATATTGCATAGAAATCGTTAAAGGATCGTGTCTAAGCAATTCGTGTGATACCCTGGCAAAAAAATTGTAGTGACTTTAAGTTCCAACAAATATTTATCAGATGCAGTCCAAACCAGAGCCGCGCGCTATTGTTCAACTTCGGGACGCAATTCTGTCCATTTGGTACAGAACACCTGCGAACGCTTTCCACATTTTGTAGAATTAATGCCAGGTCGGGTGCAAGCGGTTATCGCGACGACAGTAGGTCCAGCACAATGTTACGTAGGTAGTCACAATGTTATAGCTCCTGAGTGCATTTACCTTATGTAGACAAATGCATTCATATATCTCCACATATTTAAATCAAAGCTCATTTGCTGATCCAGACGCGCATTCGCGGGATGTGTTGGGTGCCGTACATAAAAGGGAGCGTTGGTACACTAGTCAGACCGCATTGGAAGCGACTATGTTGCACAAAGCGGAACTGACGGACTTTGAAAGGGGCATGGTGGTTGTATGCCACCTCAGTTAGCAATCAGTTCGTAGTATTGACACTCTTCTGGAAATCCCCAAACCCACCGTCGTGGATAGTATTCATCGATGGTAAGCAAATGGAGCGACTACAGCAAAGCCGCGCTCCCGGAGGCCACAGAAATTGAGTGGTCGTGCGTAAATACGTTTACTCTGGGATGTAAAGAATATGCACAAGTCCTCCGCCAGAGATCTGGATGGAGACGTCATACAAGCCACTGAAACAGCTATTAGGTGGTGCACTGTATGCATGTCCGGCGCGTAACTGGAAGACCCTGGGTTCGATTCCCGGTGGCGGCCGATGAGAATTTTTTCATGACTCACTTATAAACGTGGAAAAAGCGATAACTTCTGTTTCGAGAAGAATCAAATTTATGATTTTTGACAATATTTCAAAATCGTTTGGAATCTAGTGGACAAAAACAATGTGCCACAATCTGTGAAATAACAGTCGTCATCCTCTGACCTCTGTCCCACAGAAAAATAATTTTCTCATTCTGTATTTTGAGATTTTCAGTTACAGAAATTTATGGAAAAGCTAGGAATACGGTGTTGCATATCTGGGCCGAAAAACATTTTAATATTTTTTTAAAAACCTACACTATATTATCAAAAGTATTCGGACACTACCAGATATTTGCATAACTGCAAAGAACGGTTGAGTATGAAGGTGCGCTTTGAGTGGAGTGGTACGTATATAAAGCTGAGATCAGTAACTTTGAAGCGGATATGCCGCGTGGACGTGAACTTTCCGAGTTTCAGCGTGGGCTGGTTATATTATGTCATTTGAGTAACGTTGCCATACGGAACATTGCAGCTAAGCCAAACATACCGAAATCGACTGTAAGTGATGTCGTGAAGAGATGGAAGCAGGACGGTGCAATTACAGCAAAAAATGACGTACTGCTGGTATGTTATAGATGCCGTATTTGCTTTTCTTTCCTTTTGGCAGGAAAGCTTGGTCTCTCACTACCAAGAACGCTGTCCCACTTTTAAGCTTCCGTCCTTTACCAGTGCTTTCTAAACTCTTCTCTTCGATGCCATTGAACTAAAGTTGTAAAACGAATGCCAGTTAAAAAAAAAACATGAAATTATTACTTTTTACAGTAAACTGATGGTTCTTACTGGAATTCGCATTTCGCAGAGTAAGAGTTCTTTAAGGTGTTAAAAATATTTCCGTTTATTTTGGCCAACTAGCAAAGGACTTCCTCATACACTCTTAACGTACTGAGTTTATGCCGAAAAGAAGTAAGACTGGTATCATGTTTCCCCAAAGGCAACTAATGGAGAATTACAGAGAAGAAAAAGGCATTACACATGATTAATTGAGCTGGAGAAGCATTCGATAGAGAGCCCAGTCAACAGATACAGAACAGCCTGCAGAAAAAGTAGTTGCAGTGAACTACATGCACTTGATGATGGAAATGTATGGATGTTTCCGTGCATATGTCAGAAGCGGCGCAAAGCAGAGAAATTTAACCCAAGAGCTTGAATGTACCAAAAATAAGCCTATTTTTGTAGATGCGGTAACAGCATAATAAATTTTATAGATGCGGTAATAATAGGACTAACGAAAAATCTCTGTGGACCCTGCCGTTCACAAAAGATGTAGTGTCTTGTGTCAAGGTATAAACAAGTAAAAGGAAACTTATGAAATTGGCGAAGCGCATTAGAAGACAGACGTCTGAAGAGTAGTAGAACATAAAGAGATTTAATGTGAGTGCAGTGGATGTAAGGCAAATAAAATGGGTTATATTGATATCTGTGAAGACAATACAAATGAGTGAGGATTTCATTAGAATCAGTGTTGGAGTAAGATGCGGATTTGAAAGATGAAGTGAGTAGATAAGTATAAGTGAAACGGAATGACTGCAGGCAAACATTCAGTATGCTCTGGAATTTTCAAGACTGTACTAGGACAAACAATGCTACAAAATCCTGAAAATTGTCCAATGATAGGATAGAAAATTTTCAGCAGTGCGAAAATGAAGACGTGGAGGAGTGAGTGATGTCAAGACATAACAGACAGAATTAGAAACAAGGGGACCAAATGAATAGTATGACAGTGGACTCAAAGATCAGGAGGCAAGATTGAGCCGAAACAAACATATATTGAGAAGGTTTGATTAATATATGAGCTGTATGGAGTAATGAAGATGGAACTACCAGGAAAGTGTAGTAGAGAGGAAGACTTAAGTGTGATGATGGAAGATCTCTGTAGAAAACGACACGAAGTAGGGCTTAAAGTGTGAGTTGACGCAAATCATGATTGACTTTATAAATACCTTAAATACGATCTCACCTAAATTTGGGAGTAATGTCGCATCACAAGACGAAGACCGCTAATTTGATGAGAGATACAAAAAGTATAACAAACACCACGTCTACGTTTATTTTTCAAATATTGGAATCCCTTACAATTTAGTTTCATTTCTTCAATTTAAGTAATGGAAGATCTCAATGCTCAGTAAAAGACTTACTTGATAATGTAAAAGTTTTGTTGATCCAGGAATGAGTGAGCTGCTAGCATTGAAATTTGTACGCTAGAAACTCAGCTGCACAAATATGTGCATTAGTTATTTTAGTGTTTTCAGTCTGATGACAGACTGCAAGAAAAAGAGCGAGTAAGAACTGATCTCTAGAGCACTGTCCTCGATAGAACTTGTAAGAGCTTCACAAAGTTTCACATTCCCACTCTTGGAAAAGCAGCTGAGTGTATTAGTAACCTAGAGCATTTGAATTTTTAAGGGTGATTTGAGTGCACTGTTCCAAATGCGAGATTATTTAAGTTTCGAAAGAACTTAAGACTTATTTAAATCTGAAAATTGTTCAGTGAAAACGTATCATTTAGATTGAAAGATAAATCCTGCCTTCTTTGAAATAGATTTTTGAATGAAAATGGTTTGGGAATGCAGAAAAAACTTGGGAGATGTATTAAGACCATGAACATACAGAGAAGTGCATCTTGGGACTGAATTTTATGATATGGCAAAAGAAGGAAAATTCTAAAATACTCTTTCATTTACTACAAGGAATTAGCCTTTCCGAAAGTAAAACTTAATGATGCTACCCTCGTTGATTTATTTCGCCCCACTTCATCTTCGATCTTTCCCTATTCCTTTCTTTCCCATGTTTCCAAACGGTTTTCCAATTTTCTTATCATCCGATTGCTGTATCCCGCGCGAATCTCTTTTGCGTTTTTTTTTAAGTTCCAGTGCATCTTCATCCTCAGCCGAATGAATAATCACAATACTGTATCTTTGCCTTTTGTTTTGTTTTTTCCATCAAAAATATAACAGTTTTTCTTTGATTAAATTTTTCTAATTTTCAGTTCATCTCCCAGCTGCATCTTCATAAGTTTAAACTTGAAGAACGCATTAGTTATCAGCTTATCTTTCGCAACTAGTTGGTGCAACTTTTGAAAACCCTGCAGAACTGTCCAAATGTTACCCACTGAAATTCGAATACTTCTTATTTATAACTCTTGGTCCCTGAAGTAATACTTCAAATTAAGTATCCATTTTTTATTTCAGTCTGTTCTCCATTAGTGTTCGTTTGCACATTATTTTTTATTTGTCCTTATTTAATTCTATGTACATGGTTTCGCATTTACTGCTCGATTTCATTAATGTTTCTTTAATTTCCTAGACTTTTTTGGTATGAATAACCGATATAATCCCATTTTACGCGGAAATTGCCTATTTTTACTGCTTTTTTGTCATGCCACTGAAGTTCGTTAAACGGCATTTTTAAAGCTGCACAAAAGGGTTTAAGGGATACAACGCAGGGCCGGATTAAAGGGGTCTATAAGGGCTATAGCCTTGGGGCCCACCATGACCCAGGAGGCATGACTGCGCAAGCAATGGATATATATAGAAAGAGAAAATTTCATAAAATAGCTTTACTTTTGTCTTGTATGATTTCTACATGGTCAGAAACAGAGGCTGGAAGACAAGATAGTGACTCACCAAGGGTAAAGCCTTCATGTCACTGTATACTGTATAGCTTTTCCACAACCATCCACACACACCTTTCATTTTGCACTTGGAACATTAATGGTCAAAGTCCCCTGCGGCTTCACATTGCGTAACAAAAAAGATGCACTAAGAATAGTATACAACCGCTAAATCATTAGAAAATTCAAGACAATATATAGGAATCTTAAGCTTTTAACTCATGTTCTTGTGGGAACAATGAAAAATACAGTGACTTATTATGAAAACTCTGCAGATATTTTAGTAGTTAGAGTTTTGTGTTTTAACGGACTCTATAATATTAATTCCCCGTCATGAGTTCTTTGGGGACCCACTCATATCTCTTAGCCTTGGAGCCCACTCAAATGTCTTAGCCTTGGGGCCCACTCAAATGTCTTAGCCTTGGGGCCCATTAAGGCTTTAATCCGGCCCTGATACAGCGTTCTTCTACATCATACCTGAAACAAATTTGATCAGTTGAAGACAATGGAGGACACTTTAGGCTATATTTGGAAGACATACTGCCTGAATCATAATAACCACAAAGGCAGGAAGGTTTATTATCAGAGAACAGTAATTTTCTCGGTAATTCTCTTGAGTACCTCAAAAAACGTTCGAAAGAAAATTAAATAAAGGACGCTTTCGCCATTTATTTTTGTTTTGGAATTTTACAATCGCAGTGAGCAACTCTGATTGCTATAAGGAACGCCAGTCCCTAATCTGAGGTCATTGGTTCCAGAGAAGGAAGAAAAACATACCATTCGGTATGCGAGCCCAGACCCAGCTCTGACCACAAGCAGAAACCTACGCCTCTGACCACAAGCAGAAACCTACGCCTTTGACCGCATAGTCATCGGGGGGCGTTGGGGAAGGCAGAAAGAAGGCTTTCGAGTAGTCATGGAAAGCATACTATCTGAATCTCGATCGCCCGAACGAAGGTATACTTGTTACAGAGAACTGGAATTTCCTCCAATCTTTCTGTCCCATACGTCAAAAAACATTCGAAATGGAAGAAAAGTTGGAAGCTTTAGGCCAGTCATGAAAGGCGTACTGTTTGAATCATGAACACCCCCAAAAAGGGTAGGCTCACTATAAGAAAACAGTAATTTATTACGATTATTTTTCTTCTTATTATTAAAATTTAAGAAAATGACTTCCTGATAATAACCTTGAAATCAATTTGAATAACTAACTCCGCGTCCTACACTTTTTTTTCGTGAATAAGTGCATGTGTTTCTGTTTAATGAATATAATTATTATTACGTTTTCTATGAAAAGGGATGAAAGTATTTGAATCGGAAGTGATAATTGTGATTATTTTTTATTTTTTTCGTTTCAAAGTTTAACGACCACCGTGAGCAACTTAGTGGGCTTATAAGAAGTATCCTGTCTCTAATTTGGGGCCACTGGTTAAAACGAAGGGAGAGAGTTAGTGCCGTAAAACAAACACACCATCCATGCCTCACACAGGATACGAACCCGCGCCCATGTCAGACGATTGATTAGAAGGCAAAACTTCGTAACACTTGGCCACCGGGACGGCAAAGTTGCAATTGCGATACGATAGAGGGAAAACATTACTTAAATATTTCGGCTTTCAGATGAATTGTATTTTGAAATCGAATTTGCATTCATTATTCTTTATTCACAGCTTACGGTATATGATAAAAGGCACACTGTGTAAGAGAAGTTGATGATCCTGATCAGTTTTTTTTTCAGATATTGATATCACTCAACGTTCTGTTTAGCACAGCGGTATGGAATTACTGCCTGGTTTCCGTAATTAATATATTGCAGCTACGAGTGTAAAATATATCAGCTAGGTATTTCATCACCTGAGAGCTTAGTTTTAGTGTGTAACTTGCGCTTACTGTTAGTTTGCAAAATATATTTACATTGTTGTGCATAGAATATTATACTTCATGTGAATAAGCTACATCGATTAGATTCACGCGAGTTCATTAATTCCTCCTAACGCAAATCGGCCATTTTTTCTCCCAAGAATATTTTAATGCCAGTAATAAAAAAGTGCAGAATAAAACAAGGACAGCTATATTAGCTCAGACTTAAAAGAGGATGTTTGGAGTCTTTAATGACACCGGTGAGAATCTAGGGCAAAAAGGAGTTGTCACTCCCAAATTTTGGGTCACTGGCTCCAGGTAAGCTGCAGATCGCCGTTGGGAAAAGAATTTCAGTCATGCATGTTCTAGAACTTGATTCTGGGACAAACTCGGACGATAAGCAGAGGTTCGCGCTTCTGAATATTCGGGAACTGGGGCGGCAAGCATAATTTTATGAAATTATGAATTTCAAAGATGTATTTTAAATATATCGCATAGTATTATTCAGTGCCCAATTTCCTGAAGATTTCTGTGGCTCTGTAAAAAGAACAGTCAACCAGTACTCAGTTCGTGTTCAGTTAAGTGCTCATTTACTCCAGTTACATTGAAACTCTAGAATTCCTTATTTGGCTGCATTTCTTCTGAGCATTATGATCTTCACATATCGAAATCGAGGGCTAAAAAGCTGATTTTGAGCAATTCCGGGTAGTACCGGGTTTAGAGTTCCAGGGGCCCTGCGCACTGCATCGATTTTAAGACCCTCTCACTTTCTCGGCATCTTTGAAAAATAACTTTTTTTGTTGTCGTACTCCCCGCTCCCATATTTGCTCTCCTAATGTATGAGGAAGTATTATAATCGCAAAAATATTTTTTAAACTTCCAGATTTCAACAGAAATACACATTAAGGGTTCTCCCGAACGTGATTTGGCTGTCTTCACGGTGTGTGTATGTGTGTGTGTGTGTGTGTGATTTGGCTGTCTTCACGGTTGCGTTGTGCGTGTGTGTGTGTGTGTGTGTGTGTGATTTGTTGCCGCCAAAACTAAAAAGCTATTACAGCTATCAAGACGAAATTTGTTGCGATTTTGTGATATCTTAAAGAGGAAATCACAGCGGAAGTTGCTAGTGGAAAATCGTTCTTAAGGGTGAACAGACGGAACATTTTTCTATAAGGTAAGGATGAACAGACGGAATTTTTTTACTTTAAGGATAGTCACTGAAGCACAGTACCGGCATTTAACGAATATTGCATACTAATGATTAGTTTATGGCACCGAAATTCGAAAATGGATAAAATCTATCCTCGTATCTCGTGAAACCAGCTTTTCCAATGCCATTTTACTCGCACGATATTGCCTATTAAAATGATGGACTGAATCAAGAAAAAAATTTTAAGGGAAAGGTGGGCAGTCATATTAAATACCGAATTAAAGAGCAAAATGCTCATTGCATTTTAAGAAATTGGCCAAAAATAACACCTCAGTTTCTGAGCTCAGCTGTACTGTAGTATTAAGTAATATTACTCTCAAACTCATTTCTAGAAAGTGTGCATTTAATCTAGCAAATTCCTACTTGTAAATGACATACATTGATTTTGGACGAAATCATGCTCCAAACCCAGAAAAAGTTTTTATCTCTCGCTATATGCCATTTTGTTTTTCAGAAGAAAAATTAAAAACATAATAAATCACCAGCTTTGAGGCCCTCCACCATCGCGGGGCCACTCGCCTGGGCTTAGCGGGGTTCCCTGTAAATCAGCCCCTGGGTCGGTGTCCCAACAAGAAATAAAAAAAAATATTTTCCGTAATTCTTTCATAATGCAATACTATTCACGTTTAACATTTACTTTGTATGTAATATTATTTGCGTAAACTGTAAATAATATAATTACATGTGTATTGAAGTTGAGGTTAATATACAGCCCATTTGTTATCATCGTCGCAGGACAATGCCTTTCAAGTGAAAACAGGATTCCCGTTTCGGAGGGGCTCAACGTAGGCCTTGATATTTATTACACAGCCATTAAAACAGTGTTGCATTGTGTTCAGTACTCGAAAACAGAAGTTGAGTCTAACACATAGACGAACTCTCTTCTGCCTGTAATGAGCCTTTCACTTGTCACCCATAGAATACGTGCCAAAGTGGAGTAGCGGCTGCTGCTCTCAGAAGCGTGACATAACCATGTGGTAGGGAAGCGTGCTCTCTCCTGACTGACTGCGTGAGATCTCGCCGCACGAAATACCTGGCCTTTAAAACTTCCGAACAAACCACGAACTTCGCATCAGTGCTGACTTCAGACACTTTAAACAAAACTACTGTTAAGGCTTAAGGCACTCTTTCACAGAGACCCCAATAAAAATATGTTTACCACCCACAGAGAGAGGAAGTTGGGTTTCCAACCTATGAATAGATGAAAGAGAGACACAAAAAGAAACTGTGAAGTCGCGCTGTTTTGTAATAATTTTTTCTCTTCTCTTTTCAAGTTTACGTATGATTTTTATCTAAGATCCTCATCAAGTTTGTGTGACCGTTTTAGTTAATACACGGATAAGATATAGTTCAAAATCTGTCGTCCAAGTATTCTTAACTTAATTTCCATCTTAAAATATCGTTGGCTTGAAGAAAATTGTTTCTTTAGGTAACAACAGAAACCAAGCAGATTTCTTCTAAACCAAACAAGGAAAGAATATAGAAGCTCAGGCAATAGAGAAAGTGTGAATTTTTTACGTTTGAAAGAATGGTGGGATAAAACTGAGCTTAATTTGATTTTCTTCAATATACAAACTATGCCATTTTTTAAATCTTGAGAAAAAGTATTAATTCAATTTTAGAAAATCAGGAATTTATTTAAATATAAGTAAAACTGCTACTGTTTATACAAGAATGAACAAAGTATCTAACAATTTTCTTGCACACCATTCCTTAATAATTCCTTGCTATTCATACAAGAATAAACAAGTATCTAATAGTTTCCCTTGCACCATCTTTGTTGCTCATTGCCAAAAATAACGTGCTGATGTCTGTGTTTATTAGCACCTGACTGTGGATATGACATCCCCGCTTCTACATGTTCGAATGAGAAAATTTTATTTCTGTCGAACAGAAAAAATCTTGTCCAAATTGTTGCATCTTTTACTTCCTTCCCGTCTGTCCTTCAGTCATATTTTAGCAAGAAAATTATATGTGCTAGAAGATAATGGTTACGAGCAACCTCATAGTACAGAACTTCGAAGAAAAGTTTGACGTTCCTGGGATAGGGACTTCCTAATCGTCAGTCACATTTTCTAGACCCTTGTACAGGCATACTTTTTAGAAGGACTTAGTAAAGTAGGTAAACTGAACTCTTTCTTTTCTTTTTCTTTTTTTTTTCTTTTTTTTTTTTTTTTTGAAATTTGGAAACCACTGAACTTTACCGCAGGGATATCTAGAATTTAAGGAAAATGTGATATACAGTGCCAAAAAGAAGTACACAACTCTTGTTCTATAAAAATAGTCACTATAAATTTGAACACAATTACGGTATTGAACCAAAATTCATTTATAGAATACGATTCAGTACTTTAGAGCTGTCAGCGCTTGTCAAAAGCTTTGTTCAGTAGCGCCGTGTGATTCAAGCATCTAATCGAGTTCTGAAATACATGCAGTCTGAACGTATATCCACAAAATGACTGAAGAAAAAGATAATCTTTTAAGAACAACGGATAAAAGGAAATCTATGGACCGTAAGGGATATCATATATATGAATTGCAGAGCGCTTAGTTTATGAGCTCGACTTGCGTTCAAGTATTCTGATAAACCTTTCCAGTGATGTGAGTGAAGCTTATTATAATTACACGGGCACCTTGCATCTGCAGAATTTTGTCTCATATTGTTGCTTGGTTTTGAATATCTTTAGGCTAAAGTGATTCTAAGGAAAGATTTTGGCAGTATCTGTTGTATCCTTTTAAAGACCGAAATGAAAATGCTTGAGAAATCATTTTATACGTATTGGATTGCAATCCAGTGGGATTATTTCCAGACCAGGAATACTATGTGTTACACTCATTTCATCTCACTGGACTATCTACAGGGTAGTTTGACGCTTCGTGTTGCATACCGTATAAAGCATCTTCAGCTTGGTCTCCTAGGATGTAGATCAACACCTGCGTTCATAAGCTTAAAAAGTCTCTGACAATTGCTTAATAATCATTAAATTCCAAATCGTGCTAAAAAAGAAGGGGCAGTTTTCTTATGTAATTATACAATTACTTACGAAGAAAACATTTAATAATTTATTGTAGAGTCTTTTGACACCCACTCACACACCCATATACATGTGTGTACGTATACAGCATATATAACAGTAATATTCACCACAACAAACGCCAACATCAAAAGTCCAAACCTACAGCTCGAAACTACCACAAACCATAACAAAAACAACCCCAGAGAATCCCCAAGAAATACACAATTTTTTTTTACAAGAAATGGGACAATCGTTAACACAAAACACCAAACCAAAAATGAATTAACCAGAAACACTTACAAGAAACAATGTCGATAATCAACCAAGTCGTCTTCATCAGGAGTCACACCGACTTGTGTATAGACCTTTCTGACACAGCATAAGTGTTAACAATATATAATGCTGTGGTGTGCTCTAAGCCTAAAAACCATGAATTCAATTAACAAGTAAATACGAGGTCCACCACAATCCCAAACATAACGACTGCAAATCGTGAAAAGCAAAGCACCTAGGAAGTCCACCACAATCCCACACACGACGACGGCAAATCATAGAAGGCAAAGCACAATCAACTGTCATCCAAGTCAAGATTTCATTAGAATAGCTAACCTATCCGGTTACAGTTAAAATGTAGCGAGAAAAATTTGATAGAATGTTATCTCAATCTTCAGCTACTATCGACCCACCTAGTGGCACTTTAGAGTGTGTACTTTAATTTTGTAGGGCCTGTAGTTAATACATGTCTGTAACTTCTAAACTAAATGAGGAAGATGTACATTGAAAAATTCTAATGCCTACTGATTGTTCAATTACTGGGTCAACAATTTATTTCCAAATTCAAGTGGGAAGTCATTGTTCTTGAGATTTTTATCAAATCTTTGCAGTTCAGATCTTAAACGGATGTTCGTGCTGCAGACACCTAAGAATCTATTAAACTATGATATCAATATGATTCTATGTACAGACCTCGAGACACCAGACTTCCAATTTGTGTACATGTTTATTTTGAACAGGTAATCTTTTCTTTTATCATATATACAAGTTACTAAATCTTGTTGTGAAGTGTCAATTTCTATATCCAAGAAATGAACATATTTTTCGGATACATTATTTTCTTTTAGAATTAAATTGGAAGGATATATTTTTGTTGCGTAAATATGAAACTCTGTCCACTTAAAGACCAACAGGTCGTCTATGTATCGGAGTACAAATCCGTCTGCGACATCTGTATTTATCGTGATCCGATTTTCATAATAACTTAGATATATGTTAGCTAGAGTACTAGAATAAGCGGAACCCATTGGGATTTCAGTTGTTTGTTTTAAAATTCTAGCTCCCATGCAGACATACCGCACCATACCGTATTACCCGTTCAAAATAAATATGTACACAAATTGGAAGTCTCGTGTCTCGAGGTCTGTACATAGAAACCTATTGATATCACAGTTTAATAGATTCTTAGGTGTCTGCAGCACGAACACTATTTTAAGATCTGAACTGCAAAGATTTTATAAAAATCTCAAGAACAATGACGTCCCACTTCGATCTGTAAGTACATTTTTGACCCAGTTATTGAAGAATCAGAAGGCATTAGAATTTTTCAATGTATATCCTCCTCATTTAGACGTTACAGACATGTATTAACTACAGGCCCTGCAAAATTAAAGTACACACTCTAAAGTGCCACTACGTGGGCCGATAGTGGCTGAAGATTGATATAACATTCTATCAAATTTTTCTCACTACACTTTAACTGTAACCGGATAGGTTAGCTATTATACTGAAATCTTGACTTGAATGACAGTTGATTGTGCTTTGCTTTCTATGATTTGCAATCGTCGTGTGTGGGATTGTGGTGGACTTCCTAGGTGCTTTGCCTTCCGTGATTTGCAGTCGTCATGTTTGGGATTGTGGTAGACCTCGTATTTGCTTGTTAATTGAATTCATGGTTTTTAGGCCTAGAGCACACCACATCATGATATTTTGTTAACACTTATCTTATGCTGTGTCAGGAAAGCCTATACACAAGTCGGTGTGACTCCTGATGAAGACGATTTGGTTGATTTTTATCGACATTGTTTCTTGTAAGTGTTTCTGGTTAATTCATTTTTGGTTTTGTGTTTGGTGTTAACGATTGTCCCAGTTCTTGTAAAACAAAGTTTTGTGTATTTCTTGGGGTTTCTCTTTGGTTATTTTTGTGGTGGTTTGTGGTGGTTTCGAGCTATAGTTTGGAACATTTGATGTTGGCGTTTGTTGTGGTGAATATTACTGTTATATAATATAACTTTAATCAGCTGTTGGGTTTATGATCTTATTGGGTAGTTTCGTTTTCATATTGACTGTTGCATTCATTTCATGTGATTTTAATATACACTATATTGACAAACGTCACCGGACACCCCTTCAAAAGCAAATGAACTGATCCGCTGCATTGTTCAGATGCGCGGTACAGCTGCAAACGGTATAAAAACAAGCCTGCAGCTAACTGCGATCATATCGCACTGTGAGGTTCAGGGAGAGTGTCGCGGCGGGAGAGAACTGATTTTGAGAAAGGAAAGATTGTTGGATGTTATACAAGAGAAACCGAGAGGCGTTTAAACATACCCAAGTTAACCGTTTTGGATGTACTGAATAAGTGGAAGACACATGGCGTGCCTGAAGCAGTAAAACGTACCGGCAGATCAAAGAAAATCAGTGATAGAGGACGTCGAAGCCTCAGGAGAGTCGCTACAGCTAATCGACGGAGTACTGCACAAATCTCAGTGTACAGTTGAGTAAAAATGCTGGAACCTTGGTTTGTACACGTGCCATTCGCAGAGACCTTCATTCCATGGGTTACCTGTGTCATTCGGCTGCTCATAAGCCTTTCATCTCCACTCGGAATGCTACTCATCGTTCAGCATGGTGTAAAGAACATTTATCGTGGACCACCGTAGATCAATGGAAACGGGTCTTATGGACTGATGAATCCCGATACACGATCCATCAGTCTGATGACCGTGTGTGGGTATGGAGGCAGCGGGGGAAACGCTATTTACCGCAGTTTACTGTTCCTACGGTCTAGTTTGGAGCTAGCAGAATACTCGTGTGGGGGTGCTTTTCGTGGTATGGTCCCGGCCCATTATTTATCGTGGACAAATCTGTCAACCAGCACGTCTACCTCGATATTCTGGACAATTATGCTCTACCAACTCTGTGGCAATACTATGAAACCGAGCCTTGTTGGTACCAGCAGGATAATGCACCGAGCGATAAAGCAAGGACTGTTACGGCGTGGTTTGACGATAATTCCGTATCGTGTGTTGACTAACCAGCACAGAATCCTAGTCTTAATCTCATAGGGCACATATGGGATTAAATTTCCCCAGACTTAAACCCAATTCAGCATCTGTGGGACCACCTCGATCGTGTTGTTCGCTCTATGGATCTTCCACCACACACCCTCTAGCAGCTGTCCGATGCACTGGAGTCAGCATGGCTCGACATACCTGTGAACACTTTCCCGCACCTTGTTGAGAAACTTCCAGGCCGTCTAGCTGCTGTCCACGCCGCACACTGCGGTTACTCCGGATATTAGCTGGTGGTCACAAGAATGTGACTCGGCCGTGTATAAAGGGAAATGATGTCTTGAATTAGTTAACGTATTTACAATATATTGCCTAAATGAATTCAATACTTCAGAAAGAAAAGCTAGCCAAGGCTACACTTTCCTTAAATTCAAACTAAGAACATGGTCTGAACAATGGAAATGCTCGAATACAGCCTAAAGAACCCGAAAGAAAAGCAATTTTCAGGAAAAACCTTAGACAACTTTAGGAGAAAGGGAACTTCAAATCCAAAAACAAATTTACAAAAATAATAATAATAAACATAAGACTTTCCAAGGGGGAAAAATATGAATTTACCAGGAAGAAACGATACATTTAAATGCTAGTCTAGCTACACGCGCACCAACAAGCACAAATGCCGATCGAAAGAAGTGACGCCAGCTGAACCGCCTGGCGGTCAAGAAGACAACCAGTTTCAGGAGTTCTCTGCAGTTATGGTTAAGACCGGAAAATGTTCCAGACTTATCAGCTAATGTGCTGCTGTATCTGAGAAAAACTGTTTTAAATTAGCAAAACAAACAATCGGAATACTATAAAATTCCACTTGGGAACAGAATAGTATGTTCCCAATTGGCTTTAAGAGTATTAAATATACCCAAAAAAACTGAAATTTTCCCCAACTTTTAATTATTTCAATTATTCTATTTTGTTTCTTCTATTTTCTATTTTATACTTTTTTTGTGCAAGTTTTATACTTGAAACTTTTTTTGTAATATTTTATTATGTTAGTTTTTAACTTTTTTTGAATTAACGGAGAGGGAAGTGAAAAAGTATTTTAGATTCTAAATAAAAATGAAGGTAACCACATCATCATCTAAACCTCGAAGTTTTAGCTTTAATTTAGATGATTCATTCGTTCACCGAGAAACTAAATTACGTAAGGTCTGCCATCTTAACACTATACTTGACAACAATTTTCCTGAGGGTTACTATTAAGAAAGCTTTGGGGACCTGGTTTTCAATGGACTGACATATTAGAATTTGAGCATGCTTCTTAAAATCGGACTCCAAGCTGCAAATTCTGGACAACCTTACTGGAGATATTACTAGACCATTCTACGTATTTTAAAATTTAAAATTTAAAGTTGTTTCTCTTATCGAACAAACTAATAACTGGATTACATCGTTAACATTTGTAGATAAATCTAGAAATGATATTTTGCGTCGGATTGTTGGACTTAAGAATGACTTTTCGTGTCAAATTGTTGTATGTAAATATCACTTATGAGAATGAGGACCCATGCATTTTCCGCTTTTTCTGACTCATAGAACTTCGGCTGAGTGGCATAAAGGCGTATTGGCATTTGGCGCGATACCGATTTTTCTAGGTGCACGATTGGAGGATTCAGTTCTGTATCAAGAAGCTGTTGCAATAAAAAAAATCACTGAAATTTTCCATTCATTTTCTGCTGTTCGTCATGCAAAGATTTCCTACTAGGAGACGTAAATGTGTATTTATATTAGCACAGCATTTCCGCTTCCAAAAGACCGGAAAAATTATTTTTGCAATGAATCTCTGTAACCGTACAGAAATTATCGGCTTATTTTCCAGTTTTACTTTTGCAGAAATTTCCAGCTAGGTACTGTAACTGTACATTTGTGTTTCTCACAATATAATCAGTGAAAAGAAATAGAAAAAAATACCTAAGAAATAAAGAGTTTTCAGACAAATTCTGCTTGAGGCTTTTAACTCTTTGAGTGACAGGTATACCTGAACAAAATTGTACCCAAAATTTTATGCGCTCCACAAATAGAAATGTTTACACAGCGGACCGGTTTTCGAAAGCAACAATTACTTTCTCCCTCTACTTCACCAGTACCGACCATAAACCTGTCACAAGTTTACGCTTCCTTCTAGTTCTTTATTCTTTGCTCCTTGACCTAAGATATTTTGGGAAAAGGCTTGTGTCTCTAACGCGGTCATCACGCCACTGGGTAGAAACAAGTGACTAAACTGCGTTATCTCCCCTTTCTTAGGTTCGTTGAAATTGTTACATCCCTTTTAGAAGGTTATCAATTGGTCAGAAAGGATTAGTGCCAATCACATCCTAAATGACCACTTTGAATAACAAAGCTAAGGGGAAAGCAACGCTTTCTGATGTGCAGGGTCAATGGTTCCAGCAGCGTTCGTCCCATTTCTTCGACAGTGAGTATATTCGTTCAAGCTGATTTCAGCCCATCTTGCTAACCCCGACTTAATTCGTTCCAGCCGTTTAAAGGATTAAAACACTTGACAGTACCTTGGGTTACTAAATTTAGTATTTTTGACCAACTCATTATGCTCAACGATTCGGTAGCGTCTTCTTTTAGGTTTGTTCATAACACCTACACGTTAAGGCTGAAAAGAAATGCAAGTGGAGTATGTAACGCATGTTCTAATTTTACTTTCCTTTTTATTTCCTGTATCTATGTAAACCTAATTTGTTCTCCTTAAGCATTTTCCAGACTTAAAGTTTACATTTTCTCTCTCGACGAAATGTTTTGGTGGCAACTGTATTGAGGTCGGAGATTGAGGTATGTGAAAAAAAAAGATAAGAACGAGGTTTGCGATGTATGTGAGGATTCTGTCTCCTTAGTGGTATTCGGTTGTCTTTCATTAAGTGTATGCTGCTTCCGTCAGATGTGCTGGCTAACTCACATTTGAATTCAGCTACAGATTGTAATTGTTTTGAAAATAAATTTTTTATTCGATAGTCGATGTCACATGTTCAGACACTGATGTCATTCGAGCTTGATTGAAGAGCGTATATTGAAAACTGTTCTTTATTATTTTTGAAGTGACCCTCACTTTTGCTGACCTGAATAAAACGTTGAGACTGTAAGTACCTCCTGAAATTTTCTTGAAGTGAGAATTTCTGAGTTTAATTAAGGACATTAAGTTTTAAACTATATGGGAATTAGCTAAAACTAATCAGTTATGATACTTTATTGAGGCTTCGCGTAATGTTGATGTTCTAGGTAAACAGACATTTTCTTTCATGTTTATTTATAGGTACTTAAAACCAAAGAACACCACAATCCCCGTTACTTATCTTTGTTAGAGCCCTGGAAAAGGAGTCATCCTACTATGTCACTTCGGAGAACTGATCATACAGTAGAAATATTTTTCATTAACGCTAAAACACTTGGTAAGGAAATCACTAGAGTGATTGGTGATCGTATTTCTTGTAAACACGCGGAAAATTACAGGAGGCAGGACAAGGGTTGTGGTTTTACACATGAAATCAAGACGTTTTAGGGTTGAATTGGGTGCCAACTGTAAAAACCGAAAAAGTCCGATAGTAGGACACGAAAAATGTAGAACTGGCCGAAATTGAGCTTGTGTACAGCCAGTTTTGCTGAGTTGAAAAAGTGTCTATACACTATGTAGACAAAAGCATTCGGATACCTAAATCGAACGGAAACAAGAGCATTTATTTACCAAAATCAGTTCATAGTCAGGCCACCTTTAACCGTTGTGACTGCAGGAATCGTTCTAGGTCTGCTTTTCATAAGATGCATATACATTATAGGTATGTACTGACATTTTCCTCCATTCCTCATGCACAGCTTCCACCAGAGCTGCCGCACAGAAGAGCCTTACAGCTGAGACCGGATTCGGCATTCCAGCTCGCCGCACAGATGTTATATTTGATTTCTATCATGACTTTGGGCCGGACAATCCAACTCTTGGACTTCCGGATCCTCAGACTACGTCTGGACAGACCTTTCATTGTGTCAAGCGCTCGATCTTTCTGAAAAAATGTCGCGATTTGTGCCGAAGTACTACTGCAGCATCGGTAGTGCGGAAATACTGTATTCAGAATACTTTCGTACTTTGAGGTAGTAAATATTGAGGGCATTATAACTAAAGAACAGTCCTTCCCAGCAGAAACAGCCCCACATTATCACAGATTCCCCTCCGAACTTGACTACAGGGACAATGCAGTTCTCTTGAAATCGATCTCCAGGAAAATGTCAAACTGAAGCATGTCTATCCGAACGAAATAGTGAGTAGCATGAATTATCATTCACACGACCCTCTTCCACTGTTCTGTTGTCCACTAACTGCCAGCGAGGCACTACTGAAGTCGTCGTCTGGCGTTGCCCGGGGTGAAATAAGTCTTCTGTGCAGCTGACCTAGCATGGTAACCATGTTCATGTAGTTCTCGATGGACTGTTATGATGCAAATAGTAGTTCCAATGTTTTGTTTGACGCCACCGTCCACGTATGTGGCGGAGGACTTGCGTGCCTTCTTCACGTTCCGCAGTAAGCTTCCTATGGCAGCTTTCGTAGCTTCCCTGTAATGGCATTATCTACTTTCCATTGATGAAGGACATCAACAACAGCGGATTTTGCGAATCCCGCAAGAGCGGCAATGCTGTTTACTGATTGCTTACTCATGTGGCGAGAATCTACTATACACATTTTAACCCTTTAACGACCATAACGCCCAAAACGACCGTACATACAATCGACCACGGCTGCCCGGAACTCCTGTCTATAGTGAGTCAGATTTCCTACCCTTACTTATTCTTTAAATTTGCACCACCTATGAGGGATCAGCAGGAGTCACCGTCAGTCACCATTGTTGTTACTAAACAAAGAAGTGAAACAACAAATAATTTCGAGCGTTATGGCATTTAAAGTGATACTAGATTTTAGAGTAATGGTCGTTAAAGGGTTAAAGTCCCTCAGTTCAGCTCCGTTCATCATAGTGGTTTCTAATGCTGTCTGATTAGTGTGCCAACGATCCCGTTTATAGATGGTACCCAACACACTTCGAGCATCTGGTTCTGCAAACGTACGTTTATTTGCATACATAGAGATGTCCGAATACTCATATCTACATGGTGTACTGCGAAAGAAAAATTATAACTTGTTTTTAAGCAGATATATTACCCGAAAAATTGGGGTGAGGCCAAGATAAGTTAAAGGGAAAAAATCGGACCTACTAGGGGTATGCAAGAGTTTCCGCCGCCCCCGCTTGCGGGCGCTGTATGGGTCTAACCAGCCGGCGACCCGTGCTATCAGTTCGTACATGAAGCCAAGCATGGTGCTCGATAAAGTTCATTTGCGGCACTGCTTGTTATTTATGTTTAATTTAGGGGAAAGTGCGAGTGAAGCATACGGTTTAACATGTCAGGCGTATGGCGAAACGGTTATAGGAGAGCAGACGTGTGGAGAATGGTTTGCCAGGTTTAAGAAAGGTGATCTAAGCTTGGAAGAGAAACCATGTGCAGGTAGACCGCAGGAACTCGCAGACGAGGAGCTGGAATCGCTGTTGCAAGAGGATGCCACACAATCGACCACGCAACCAGCGAAGCGTTTGAAAGTGGCTTAGTTGACGGTGGTACGGCGTCTACAGGCCTTGGGAAAGATCCAGAAGATTGGTAAGTGGGTTGCGCATACTTTAACGGAGCGTAATATTGGTCAACGATTGGGAATCTGCATGTCGTTGCTGAAGAGGTTTTAAGGAAAGAATTTCTGGTAAAAGGTTGTCACCGGGGATGAAAAATGGGTCTATTGCGACAACCCCATACGCATGCGATCCTGAGTCAACCCAGGCCAGCCATCAACATCCACTGCAAAATAGGATGTCCATAGGAAAAAGGTGCTGTTGTGTGTGTGGTGGGATATGCACGGAGTGCAGTACTTCGAACTGTTGAAACCGGGTGAAACAATCACTGCACAACGATGCAGCGATCAGTTGATGAAACTGAACGCCACAATCGAGCAAAAACGCCCATGGACAGATAAAGGACGCCACCCAGTCATCCTGTTACATGATAATGCCAGACCACATGTCGGTGCCACCATGAAATCAACCCTTGAACAGTTACACTGGTAGGTTTTACCGCACCCGGCTAACCTCCCAGTTTCATCTGTTTCGCTCTGTTCAACATGCCCTAGCCCAACAGTGGTTCACCATAGTTTCAGAGGCGGAAAATTTCGCAACTGCGTTCTTCAGCTCAAAACCCAAGTCTTTCTGTCACAAGGGCATTTATTTGCTGCCTAAAAATGGCAAAAGGTCATTGATGCTAACGGCCTATATCTCCAAACCAAAGAACAAAGTCCTGCAAAGCAATAAATATATACCGAAACAAATGCTGTCTTAGGCACGATATGAAAAACTTTAATTTAAAATATATACAAAGTTAAAATCGATACAAGATCTTTCACGAGGGCGACCCCCGCATCATGAGGTAAACCAACTGCAACGCAGGCAGCAACCTCTTAAATAGTATGATAATGAGTGACGTCAGTAGTATGATTGTGATATACGTAAGTAAGAAGGACCAAACCATTAAGATGAGGGTAGATTGGTGGATGCAAGCGAACTATTATAATGAGAAAGGCGTAAAGTTCTAGATGGCGCAAACAAGTGGGAATGTTTATGTTTAATAGTAATAGTATTTAGCAAAGCCTTCCACTCTGAAGAAACAAATGCTGGTGTATCATCATTGCAGCAAAATTCAAAGTAATGCTAAATGAACAGAGCTTCTGCAAATAAAGTGCTTTTTTTAGTAGTAGTGTTCAGTAAGACAACAGTTTCATTCCATATTGGGATGTGGGTTCCATTTTCTACACATCGGGCAAATGTTGTGTTAGAAGCACCTTTACGAATGGAGTATTCGTGTTCAGCCTTGCGTAATCGTAAGCTGCGCAATGTTGAACCTATATATAAAGAGTCAGGTTGATAGGACTAGTAGTACGTAATGGTATGCAGTATACACCACATCTTTCGTCCTCAACTGTTTTAGGACGGTCAGTACGTAGCATACGGAAAATATTACTTGCCGATTCACCGAAGGATAAATTATATTTATGGCAAACATTATGCAAGACACGAGAAATTTGTGGTTGATATTCCATTCTCCCGATGAATTTAATATCGCGTGTGTAATTGAGTAATAAGGAGCTATATAGATTTTCTACGATAGTTACTGATTAAGTCATTTATTAAACGTCTCTTGTATCCATATTGTTCTGCGATTAGCATGATTTTATCCAGTTCAAGATTTCGTAAATGTATATTTGAAGAATGCGAGTAAGCACGGTTGATTAAAGAACGAAAAGTTGCTACTTTATATTTGAATGGGTGAAAAGAAGAAGCTGGTGTAATTGCAGTAGAGCAAGTTGGTTTTCGGTACACCGAGTAACTCAAGGCGTGAGTAGAAGTATCACGTCGTATATTTAAATCCAAGAAGGCGAATGTACCTTCATGCTCTAGTTCAATTGTAAATTGAAGTGTAGGATAGACCGACGATATCTCGTTGAATAAATGTGTGCTGATTTCCTGATTGTTCCTATCTCCTTTCTCCTTAAAACAGGGGAAATTTTTGCATACCCCTAATAAAACGGAAGAACACGTTTTGATTATCAGTGGGTTATTTTTTACTACGGAAGAAGGGAAGATGTCATCCCTGTTGTTGCTGATAATAGGAACTCAGATTTGAAAGCGGTAATGCTTTAAAAGATTTTCCGTATTCTTTTTTAATAAACATTGTTTTATTAAAGCATAATGAAGTGGGGAGTCAAACTTTATTTCATGTTACGTGCGACAGAAGGAAAAGAATCGGTGCATAACGCCGTAGTGTGATGGCTGGATCCATGAGAAATTCTTCCTGCTTTGTACGAGATCGTGAAATTCACAGGTACAATTTCGTTGTGCTCCATATGATGTAAATAGCTGAATGTGGAGATCAAAATGGTCTGTGTGAGAAGAAAAAGGATCTTCTTTTCCAAGGAACTATTGTTCATTATATGGAGGGCATTAAAGTATTGTAGTTCTTGTTGTAAGAACAAAACGGGAGGTTCCTTCAAAAAAAAAAAAAAAAAAAGCGACAACTTTTCAGAACGTGATTTACAAGTACGCGGAGACTGAGCTGACTCAGTGAAATCAACGGAGCTGAAAAGAACACGTGCTTAAGCACAAAATTCTTTAAAACCGGAACAAAAGTATGTGGTAATTCTGATAATTCAGATTTTATTTCTACAATAGAACCAAAAGAATAAATAGTTGATATGCGATACATCATTTATATGCAAGTCATATGTCAAACTATGCGGTGAAAACACTGTGTGCTACGAGAAGAAAACAAATGGTAATTTAATAACATCGCGTGTTACTTGCCATAGGCTTTAGAATTTTAAGACCTTATCAGAAATTGTGTACAGTTTGCGTTTCCTATGTGAGAATGTCTCTTCGTGAATGTCATGAAACTCCAGAGCTCATGTTCCGCTAATTGATCCTTCAGAAGCTTTTGACAGAATTCCTATACGGATCATTTACGGCAGAAACTACACGAGTTAGATGTCTAGCAAGCTCATTAATGTTATCCGTGACTTCTATTGCAAACACGAAAGCCCACATTGATTAAAACCTATATACTCGTGTTACCACACACACATTACGAACAGAATTAATGGATTTGAATGGTAACGTAGACGCATTTATATGGGAACTGTGAAGATCTTTAGAACACAGAGAGAATATATGTTCTCTTGTATTGTAACAAACTTTAAATACATTTTTCAATCTTAGGTTGCGAGAAAAGGTAATTTGTACACTGAGAAACAAGAGATATGTACCCTAAGATAATTGAGGCGCTGTGTCCTGAGAAACGCACACACACAATTCATTTTATTCAGCTTTTGAAAGAAAACAATAAATTGAGACAGTGAAAAATGTTTAACGTGCTCACCTTTATAATATTCGAAAGAAGTTTTTTTTCTGTTTATCTTCTTGAAGCATATACACTATATTGACAAAAGTCGCCGGACACCCCTTCAAAAGTAAATGAACGGATCCGCTGCGTTGTTAAGATGTGCGGTACAACTGCAAACGGTATAAAAACGAGCCTGCAGCTGACCGCGATCATATCGCACTGTGAGGTTCAGTGAGAGTGTCGCGGCGGGAGAGAACTGACTTTTAGGAAGAAAGGTGCTATATTAGTGGGTATTCCATAAGAGAAACTGAGAGGCGTTTAAACATACCCAAGTCAACTGTTTTGGATGTACTGAATATGTGGAAGACACATGGCGTGCCTGAAGCAGCAAAACGTACCAGCAGACCAAAGAAAATCAGTGATAGAGGACGTCGAAGATTCAGGAGAGTCGTTACAGCTTATCAACGGAGTACTTACTGCACAAGACCTCAGTGTACAGGTGAGTAAAAATGCTGGAACCTCGGTATGTACACGTACCATTCGCAGATAACTTTATTACATGGGTTACTGTGGACGTGCGACTGCTCATAAGTCTTTCATCTCCACTCGGAATTATGCAGTGAAAACTCGTCGTTTAGCATGGTGTAAAGAACATTTATCGTAGACCGTAGATCAATGGAAACGGGTCCTATGGACTGATGAATCCAGACACACGATCCAAACAGTCTGATGGCCGTGTGTGGTTATGGCGGCAGCCTGGAGAACGCTGTTAACCACAGTGTACTACTGTTCCTACGGTCAAGTTTGGAGCTGGCAGTGTACTCGTGTGGGGGTGTTTTTCGTGGTATGGTCCCGGCCCATTGGTTATCGTGGACAAACCTGTTAACCCGCACGTGTACCCTGATATTCTAGACAATTATGCCTTACCAACTCTGTGGCAATACTATGGAACCGAGCTTTGTTGGTACCAGCAGGATAACGCACCGAGCGATAAAGCAACTACTGTTACGGCGTGGTTTGATAATAATTCCGTATCGTGTGTGGACTGGCCAGCACAGAGCCCTGATCTTAATCCCCTAGGGCACCTATGGGATGAATTAGAGCGCCGCATAAGAAGTTTGGAACCAAGACCTACTACTAAGCAACAGTTAGCGGTAGCATTTTTTTTTTAATTGAAGCGCATACCTATTGCTGTGTTCCAAACCCTCGTCGCAAGCACGTCTCGAAGGGTCAGCGCATGCATTAAGGCCAAAGGTGGACCGAAACCGTACTGATGTATGTCAATAAATGCTATTTTGTGTTTCTCTTCTAGGTGCGGAGTGACTTTTGCCAATATAGTGTATATGGTGACAAATGCGAGTGCAAATTTTACCATTTAGATGTGAAGTTGAACACCAAGGGATATTTGCTTAAGACTGACACATGTCTGACGGACATACGCGATATTATGCAGTGAAAACTATCTGTAAAACGGGCGGCATAACTATCTATATAAAACATGCACAGTCAAACGGGCAGAAGATTCAGGTGATGTTTCAATTATCCTTTCTACCATACGTTTAGTGCCTTTTGTGAAGAGAAACGTAAATGCGCAAACAGTTTCCTTAAAAGGCGAGAGGAATTGTTTGCCGCGTGCTTCTGTATATACGAGGTTGCAGAATGTACAGCAGTGAAGAATTACTATTGCCTTGACACTAAAGACCAGATACTCCCGGAAAATGTCCATAAAGTAAAATATAAAAGAAAGCAATGATTTCCTCGTTATTATCTGTTCATGATGCAATGACAGAATCGGAAAAGAACACAGAGTATATTAACCCACGAAAAAACACACGCAAAAAGTTCAAAATTGACAGAATACGCAGCAGTCGTATTAAAACTAACTGGAAATTCTAAAAATTACAATAAATCTTGTGTAATGTCCATTCTGAAGCTTGTGAAAACACAAATTCTTCTGCGACGGACATCGAAGCCGTGTCCCCTCACTCGGAAGTAAGTCGCTCTCTCAACTGAGCTACGCTGACAGAATGTCTTGCTACAGATTTGTCGTCTTGACACATGTCTTTACCTCTGTAGTACGTCAAATCATCTCTCTTATTTTTAGCGCGTCTTTTGTTGAAAAAAGATCGTGCGTATGTTACCGGTTTGTCCGTCCGTCCGTCTGTGTTCACGATATTTCTGCAACTATTAGTCCGATTTGAAACATTCCTTTTTGCATTGGGAAGCTTGAAATATGCGAATGATGATCCTTCATTTCGGGTTTTTTTTTTTTTTTTACGATGTACAATTTCGCCGCTAGAGGCCGTAAATGCAGATGATGTCGAATTCAAAAATACGTTTTATTCCACATATTTGCTTCTAAACATCCGATTGAAAAAATTATTTTATCTTTCGATTCCATTTATGTCGAAGAGTATTTTAGATATATGTACTTTTTCAAATTACGCATAGATTTTCCGCTAGGCGGCGTAAAAGTAAATTACATTTTCCCCGATAACTCTTCTTCTAATACTCCGATTTGAAAAATATTTTCTTCAGCGGATACAGCTCCTACTAGTTACTCTTTTGCATATAATTTTGGTAAAGAATACTTTGGCCACTAGGGGGCGTAAGTGTAAATTTTTGCTTCTGATGTATTTGCCATGAAATCTGAACTTCTAAAATATCGATTGAAAAAAATTCTTTCGTGGACTGATGCCACTCACATCGATAAACCTTTTCGGAATATTTTCATCTTAAAATATTCCTCAGTTTCTCCGCCAGGGGGCGTAGATGTATATCTTATTTTCGTCAATATCTCTACTTCTAGGAGTCCGATTTGAAAAATTCCTTCTTTGTTGGATAGTGTTTTCAGCGTGACACGTTTTTCATATAATTTCAAAATTTTCAAGTAATTCATAGACTTTCCGCTATGGGTCGTAGGGGAAATTGCGTTTTCCCCCTATACCTCTGCTTCTAAATCTCCGATTTGAAAAATTCTTTCTGCACCGGGTACAGCTCCTGGTGGGAAATCGTTTGCACATTATTTATAATTTTTGTAAAAAAATGGTTTGGCCACCAGGGGGCGTAAATTTTAATTTCCGCTTCTGATATATTTGCAGCAAAATATGAGCTTCTAAAATTTCGATTGCAAAAAACGTCGTTTTTTGACCGATACTACTTATGTCGACAAACCTTTTAGGAACATTTTCTTCTTGAAATAATGCATGGTTTCTACGCCAGGGGGCGCAGATGTATATCTTATTTTTGTCAATATCTATACCTCTAGGAGTCCGATTTGAAAAATTCGTTCTTTGTTGGATAGTGTTCCCAATGCGAAATGTTTTCCCCATAAATTCAAAATTTTCAAGTAAATCATAGACTTTCCGCTAGGGGGCACAAAGGTAAATTGCCTTTTCTGCGTTATTTGTGCTTCTAAAACTCCGATTTGAAACATTCTTCCTGTATCGCATACAAGACCTGATGGAAAATATTTTTTACATAATTTCTAATGGTTGGTAAAAAAATGGTTTGGCCACCAGGGTCCATAAGTGTTAATTTCTGCTTCTGATGTATTTGTAGCAAAATCTGGGCTCCGCAAAACTCGAATAAGTTTTTTTTCTTGGACCGATACCGCTCATATGGAAAAACCTTAACCTTTTGAGAATACTTTCTTCCTAAAATAATGCATGGTTTTCCCACCAGGGGACGTCAAGTCACATCTTATTTTTGTCGATATCACTGTTTCCAAGAGCCCGATTTGAAAAATTCTTTCTGCGTTGGAGAGCGTTTCTGTTGCGAGATGTTTCTCATATAAATTCATGTTTTTCTTAACGCAGAAGTCTGCAACCAGAGGGCGTAAGCTCACGATTCCGTTTACAGCAATATCTGAGGGATTAAAAACCCGATTGAAAAACTTCTTTCTTCCGTCAGATACTATTGTTTTCCATACCTGTTCCACTAACTTTGAATAGCTTTGATAAATTTAATTTGGGTCAGAACGGATTCAAAAAGACATGCTTATTACACCCGAAAACTCGGTGTGATCTTTCTTGTTTTTTCTTTGAAGCGAAGTACGAATTTTTTTCATTAATTCCAAACAATATGTGGAATAATATATTATTCCACATATTTTTACATATTTTTTATTATTCCACAATATGTGGAATAATAAAAATAACCCAACGGCCAGTGGATCCATTTTCCACAATCGGGCGCCAATGTGAAAACACAAGTTTTATCGTGGCCCCTCACCCCGGAGTAAGTCGCTCTCCCAACTGAGCTACGCGGACAGAATATCTCGCCGCAGATTTGTCATCTTGACACATGTTTTCACCTCTGTAGTACGGCACAATCTGCACGTAATAAACTTACAAAGTGAAAAAAAACTCTTCACATGTTGTGGAAGAACAGAGGGTTCAGCCTTTACAAAGGGCATTTGTCGTTTCCAATAACTCACCACGTAACTACTTCATTATTGCGGCCAGAGAAATCAAGAACTGTTTTCTGATATAATAGTAGAAATCTTAATTTAAATTGATGTAAACAATATTGAGACGCAATCTTCATAAAAATCTTTTTCAACAGAGGTGGCTGAAAAACTTTCAATATGCTTGCTAATGAGGCTTATATCCCAGTTCAAATCATACTGCGTTTACGTAAAAAAAATTCAAGGATTTTACGATATTTCTGTGAAGATAGTACAATTAAAATAACAGGATCACGATCAGTTGAATGTTCAGTTATTACAGATCTTTGGTAATTCCAGGTGTTACTTCATGGTTGTGTTCCCTCAGAAAAGTTGCCGCTTCTGAGTACTTGATAGACACCAGTTTATTACTTGGAATTGTGTACACGATGGATTTATTCGAATATAGTACCCGAAAAACACCTGACAGTCAAAGAGAAAATTACGGCGAAATTGATACTGAGCATCCAGGATATTTATGTTCCCAAGGTACCTATTACGTACGCAATATCAAAGGTCGAAAACAAAATATAAATGAAAGATTTAATGAAGTACTCAGCCAGATGTACAGAGGTAACAGTAACTGGAAATTAACACAAAATATCAAAATTTAATCAAAGAGCACAAGCATAAGAAATTAAAATGCTTAAAAAATAGTAAAAAAAAAATAAGAAGATAAAAACTGGCCTCGCACCTTACAGGAAAAGGCCATACTTCCACACAGAAAACAGCGATGAAGACAAGTAAAGTAGCAACTTAGTCACGTCTACAAACTCAACTTACTGAGAACGATTCTTTCGGAGATTAGGCAACCAAAGTCAAGTTCACGGTTTATGGCAGGACAGAGCAGTCTGCCCACAGAAAATTCATGAAGGGTGCTGAAACTAAAAACTGGCCACGCATCTCATGGGAAGAATCAGTACTTACACACAGCACTGCAAGAAGACAGCAGTGATATCCAACTACCTATGGATGATTCTTACGCAAAATGGGCTACCAGAGTCCAGTTCACTGCTTATTTCAGAACATAAAATGTCGCACACAAGAAAAACAATCAACGGGTGATAGAATTAAAATTCTTATGACCAAATATACAAGTGACTTTTATTGGATAAAAAGCTTTTACACAAATACCGGCCTGCTCATTCTCCTTGATTCTGAAGTAGTCAGGAAGCATGAGAAACTATTGTAAAACTTTGCTTGGAATCCTTTCTTCCCTTGGCTCAGAGTCAAGCACAGGGTAAATATTCTACCTCAAAGGTATGCTTTACCAGCTAAGTGATAGTAAAATCAAAATTTGTAAGTAGGATACCTTCAGTTAATTAAAATGACGTATCTTTTTTATTTCGCGGCTGGAAAAATTCCTGGAGGTTATGAAACTTACATCAAGATTTAGCCTTTATTTCTGCTGTGTTTCCCGGTTAACTTCGATAAATTTCGAACATGAAGATTATACTCAAAGATAATTCTGTTAGTCACAGGCGCAAAAAAATCCTCAGAACAAAGGAATTGGGACGTTTTCTAGAATAACTGGTGTTACGTAAAGAAATGAAAGGCGGTGCTTTTGTATTGTAGTCACTTTTCGCGAACCAATACATTTGTTGACTTCACACTCAGTTCCCACTCTAAAGACACTCTAAGAATGAACACATGACTACCAGAATCTTAATTAATTTTTAGGGGGAAGAGGATGCTGTCACAGTTGAGTCTTAATATTCTGTTAATATTTGGATACTGAATGTCGATGATAGGCTGTAGGAAATTTTTCTGTTTCATAGAGAGCCAGTTTGTGTTATCATTTATATCCTTTGAGGTTTAACTTAATTCTTTGTTGTCGGGTTTGTAGCGCGCCCAGTACGTACATTTACTTTCAGGTTAATGGATTTTATTAAAATACCCTTCCTCAGAGAGAAAGCAAATGGTGTAGCACGGGACTTCCGATCTCCTGTCTTTATGATCGAGCAACTTTCCATTGTAAGAAAGGGCACTTCGTGAGGGCAACGCTATAGTATACCAGCAGCAGTTTCAATTTCGAATTAGTGTTCACTTTTATAAGTCAACTGCCACTGTGTTTTTGTTGTTTCGAATTTAACGATCTTTGTGAATATCTAATGCTATAGGCCGTCGCCCGTCTGTAATTTGGGGGCTACTGCTCCGGGGAGGGAACAGAGCCAGCGCCATAGGACAGACGCACAATCCATACCTTGGTCGGAATTGGGTTTGAGCTTAACTCGGACTATTACTCTGAAACCTGCATCCTCTAACCACTTGGTCACAGGCGCGGGTGGGGCTGCTAATTGTCTTACACAACTTTTTCTTTCTTTGTAAGAACTATGAGATCAACTCTTCGAAAGCATGAATTAAAGGTGGGTTCACCTGTAATGTCGGGGGAGAATCTAAGTCCTTCAATTGTTACATAAAGGGGCACGGCTTACCTTTAGGGAGCTCATGCCACAGGATATTGCAGCTACAATGACGGCATGTGGTTGCTTAGTATCAACGTCCTTAGAATTTTTATAATCCCAGAATGCAGTACATAGTAATTTCTCAGTATACATCAACAGCTCCTGTTTTAGACTAAACTAACGAAGACTATTGAAAAACTCGAGGGCTCTCCTTAGAAGAATTTAGAACACTTATATTTTTCTCATGCCAGTACTGTATTGATTATTCCAGATTTGGCGTATGCAGTATCACAGTAATAAAGGGAAGTTCTGCATGCATAATGCGCAGAAAATTTTTACATTAACGAATTATTTTTCAAACCTTTTGAAAATTAGATAGGGAATGTTAAGTACGTATTGCTACGAATGTTTCTTCTCTAAGTGGGAAAGATTTTCGAAATTGCGATACTCACCCATATGCAGGCCGATTGGCTATATTTTTATGCAAAACTTCCAATTTAAACCAATATGGAACATTCTAAATCGTAAACCAGGAAAAAAAGCAAACGTGTTAGACAAATAGCTTAATGCATTGTCGAAATGAAAAAAAAATGTTTTATAATCTCTGGTCACTGTTTTTTTTTATATTTTCGAATCGTAAAAAGTCTAGTTTTTATACGCCAACAGGTATAACACATTTTTTGATATCGAAATTATTTTTCCTGTGATGTAAAATTTTTCCAGCAGAATTTTACGGCATGCGGTTTTCTACATTATTTCAGAAAAGCAAAAGCTGCAATTGGATTTGTGATAACCAACGGAAGGCCTAGTTTCCTTTTCATTTGCCTAAGTTTCCAACTAGTCCTCTGGCAAGAACACAGTATCTTGATGGAAAACTATTAAAAAGGAAAACGACTACTATTCAAAGGGCAAAATGCAAAGTGGAATACCTCTGTTCTTTGAATTTAACGACAGAGATTTTAACAAACCGACTTCATAGTTTACTTAAGCGTTGGAAGAAAATATCACCAGATATTCTTTTTAATCAGGCATCGAAAGGAAAATTTCATTGCAGTCACTCCTGAGATAAAATCTTGACTGAAAAATCAATTTTATATATAAATACATATGTATATAAAAAAGCATTTGATAAAATAAAGTGCACTAGTTTATCTCTCTAAGGCATCTTTCTCTGGGTTTTAGTAACGATGAGAAAGTTAATGGAAGGCAAATGAAAAAAAAAAAAAAAAAACGATTAAGAACCCCAAGTCATGCCACAAAGTTAATTAAAAGCTGATCTCCATCAAAAGGGGAAGGAACTGCTATAACAGACTTGCATGAAATCCACGTTTTGGAATAGATTGCACCTACGAATTTAATAGACATGTTGAATCAGAAAGCCAAGCTTGAAGTGTACATATATGCAATATTTTCAGAGTATTTTATAAAAACACAGCATATTTGTTTATTGCATTATTTGATGTACTTTTTTTCAGTAGTAACAAAAATATAAGACGAAAAACGACTGAGAGATATTCGCATTTACTTTTTTGTACGAAGGGCAATTTTGCCATCCAAAACTGTAACCAGTTCATTAAGGACAGTCTCATTCATTACAATGATAAAAAGACCCAGGATGAAGTAACATTTTTTATTTCTCCATTTTGATATTTTGAAGAAAATAAAAAAAAAAAATTTGCAATATTTCAAACGTAAACTGAAAGCAAAAAGTTTGCCTTTTCTTTCTTTCTTTTTTTTTTTTCTGCTCACCACAGGGATCAAGAAGTTTTGGTGATGATGGCTCATGGCGGAAACATGTTTCTTTAGTAATTTGGGACTGTCACCAGACGGAAAACGAAAATTTATTTTTAGTCTGCGCAAATAATGTGAAAAAAGCAGTGCTTTCACATTTTTGTTTTGACATACGTCATAAAGAATTCTTCGGGTTATTTTTTACAGGAGTAAATACAGCTATTTTTTAAGCAGCCGATAAGAAAATTGCCCACCAGAAAATTCTGTCAAATACATTTAAACATTTGGGCTTACTTTCCTACGTTAGGTGAAAAATCCGAATTTCTCATCAAACGTCTAGGCGAAACGATATGATGTTCAGAGACTGAGGGTCGGACAGACAGCCATTATGCACACCTTGACGCGACGAAAAAAAGATGTTTTAGTCTGTTTAGTAGAACTAAAAAATGCTTCCACTTGTAATAAAAAGAGCGAATTGGTTTTTTTCTGACTTGTAGCAGCACAGATACGGATAGACAGACAAAGGGATCACGAATGCATCTTTGTATACACATACGGATATATTAATAACCAGCTAAAACACAGTATTTACATTTCGCCCCCAAAAAGCATGATAACAACGACAGCGTATTTCTTTCGTTTCCTTTCTTTTGTTAATTACAACGTCAGTAATAAAAAGAGGTTTTCTAAGATTATCACGTGCCGCTAGAAAGGTTGTCATGTGCGAATTCTTGAAATGCTGGACTGGGTAGCCTCGTTTATAGTGAATTTAAAGAGGAGGGGAAAATAGAGGGCAAAGCCCAAGTGGCAGAAAGGCTGTTTAATTTGGGGAAGGGGCCACAAGACGACGCCAGAAATAACTGACAAAAGCCTGCCTGTGTACAAGGCATGCTATGCTGTCAGGTGAGTGGGCGGGAACAGAGAAACTCGCTTGTGTCAACAGGGGTCGAGATCCCCGTCATCACAGAACCCCTGAAGACACATGGTTCTCTTCCCCCTTCTCTTTCTCTATCATCAATGACATAATTTCACTTAACCCACAAGTGGATTGGAGGAGAATACGACAGGAAAAAGAGTCTTCCCCTTTCCCCTTTTTGATGTTTTGTGACTTCCTCGTCTTGAAAGAAACCCCGTGTTACGGGAATGACGAATTATCTTTTCACAACTGATGCTCTTTTTTAAATCAGAGAAGCAAGTCTTGTCTGTTAATGTATCTCGGATGGGCACAGCTATTATGTAAACACACTATGAAAAATGTCTACGAAAATACAGTAATCTTAAATAGTTTTTGCATGTGTTTATTTCTCACGCTGTAGAATAGTTGTGTTTTCGTAGAAGCACATAGCTATTCTAAATTTTTTTTATTTCAATGTAAGGTTCTTTGAGAAAGGCGTAACTGATAAAAGAAGAGAAAATACTTCTGATTCCCAGTTCTTAAACAGAAGTAGGGAGCTACTGGAACGGTTCAAAAAATCTTAGACTAGAACCTGTGCAAACATTCTTGTATGCTTGTAATGGACACTTTAGTCACTATTAACTTTTAGATTGTAGCAGGAGATCTACTTAAAATATATCAGTACGAATCAAAAGTATTTATAGGAGAAAGGCACTACTTGGCCTCTTTTTAGTACCATCTATTGAGATTATACCGGGTATTTTTTTTCTGCAGTTAAGAAATGCTGATCCAGACAAAACTCAGATTAATTATTTACTTAACACATTTTAACGATATGAACATTTAAGTGAATTGAATCAGTTTTTGTCTCACATAAATGTTTTCGAGGTTTTTCCGAAATTAGAAGGTCAAACCCAAGGGCATACTGACAACCCCCGCAACCCCCGCAACGCGGGGTCCGGCTCACGGCTAAGAGGGCTTCTAGCCTAAGCATAAAGGTTTTACAAATTTGTTTGCTGAAAGTGTGAACAAAAGAGAAAAGAAATTTCCAGGAATTAAGGACGCTTTGAAGGAAGACTTAAAAAGTATTGCATTTCTTTTCAGTAAGTAAGTAAAATCTTTAGAAATGATTTTCGTGGCTTTACTTTATAAAAACTGGATAACGGGAAAGCAACTATTCCAGAGGACTTGAGACTTCTTTTCACAGCCATAGCAATAGTTTCTATGCGTCTATATTAACAAGAGAATGTGAAAGAAATATCAATTCAATGAATAAAATTTTTATACCCATGAGAATAAAGTGTTATGTACTACAGTTGTTTCCACATAAATACACGTTCCGCAAAATATAACGAAATAAAAGGTCTTCTTTCGAGAGAACAAGAAACATTTACCTGCATCCTTTTTTTTTTATAACAAAGTCAAGATTCAAAACGTTTACTCTGTGCAAAACATTGTGGCATTATGTTAAGTGTGTGTTTTATATTCAAGGGTAAATAATTTAACTAATTTTGCTTTCATTTTTTTGTCCCGAAAAATCAAAAGTTTAGACTTTACAGCTTTAATTAATTTATACACTGGACGTGGATCAGAAACACCAAACAGAAGACATCGCTCTTTCCACGTTTTTTCCACTTATTAATGTGGAAAGAGGGATGACTTCTGTTTGGTCTTTGGTCTTTACAGCTTTCACGAGTCTTCCTTTCCACAGACGTAATACACTTCTTAAAAGAATTAGAGGATACTGTGATGTCAGCGTGAAATGACAAAAATCGATGATCTGCTAGTCTATGCTGAAATGGACAACTTTTGAGTGGCATGTGTCAACAACAGGACGGCGATAGGAACATGCAAACAGGCCGCACTGACGCACTTGCGCACTTTACCCAAACGGAAAGCAAACCGGCTGTAAGTATCATGCTCCTGAGTCGCTCTAATTCAATAAGAAGTTGCAGCTGTGGCGTGTTTCATTTGAACAATGAATGAACAGTGCGATTTACCAGAATCGTCAGCTTGCAGGGAAATCGGAAGGCTGGCCGGACACAAGAGATAGTGGCAGAAGCGGTTGGGGTTTCTCAAAGCGTCATCGGTAGACTGTGCAGGTATTTCTAGGAGACCGGTACTGTACAAAGATGACAAAGGTAGAGTCGACCAACAAACATCAACAACAGAACAAGACGACCGTTATTTGAATTACTGGCACGTAAGAACCGCCGAAGAAATGCAACTGAACTGCTACGCCTGTTTACTGCGGCTACAGGAAGACGAGTATCAACACAGACCATGGTGTACGTGCCCTGCGACTCATGGCGTGCGTTTTCCTCTCTGCAAAATACCGGAGAAGTGCACAGAGTGAGCTGAAGACTATCGTAGTTGGGACCGTGAACACTAGAACTCCATTATTTTTACGGATGAATCACGGTTTAGTCTACAGTTGGGTTATTGTCGCGTCCTGCTCTGGCTTGAATGAGGAACATTGAATGATATAGGTTTCATGCAACGAAAAGATTCCTACGGTGGTAGTGGAAACCACGTGTGGGAGGGCATCAGCATTGGCAGTCATGCACAAACCTCTGCTTCATCCGAAATGAACCAGTGACGGAGTTCAGGCGTCGAGATAAGATCCTGAGACTTGTAGTTGTGTCATATGCCGTAGTAGTTTAGAATACACTCATCTTTAAGGATGACAACGCCCTCCCGCATACAGCCCAGCTGGTAGAAAACATGCAACAGGAAGAGGGCATCGAGCGTACCAACTCACTTTTTCTTTCTGTGGACCTCAACGTCCTTCAACATAGGTGAGACTCACTGAGCAGGCTCGTTCAGCTCAGCTGTCACCCGCCATCGCGCTTCAGCAGCTGGAAGATACCTTCAACGAGGAGTGGCATAACAAAGATGACCCCAAAACTCTCGGATAATCTTATCCTTCGGATGCCTCACCGATGTGCTAGTGTTTTAGCGGTCGCTTGTACCCATAAACTCTACTAGAGTTAAATACGCACCGTTTTCTTCCATTTATTCAGGTGTAGCTTCACTACAATGTGCTGTGTGTTGACCCAATATTACAATCAATTTGCTCAAATGTCTTGTGCGTTGTCTGTTTGGTCATGTTTCATACTCTGACTCTTCATGTTTTCGATACCAATACAAAACGTGTCTTTCTGTGTACTGTCGCAACTAAAGCAAACCCTTATTTATTTACTTATTTATTGAGCAGTGCATCTGGGTATACCTACAAATTGTGCGAACGGAATAAATTCATAACTTCATGAACGAAAAGGGAAAACGAAAAAATCAAATTGAGGCGTTGCCTTTTATCTTCAAAAATAATAACAACTGTGCTTTTTGCAAAATGTTTTCTTACATATTTTTAAGAGTACAGCGCTTCGTATATTTTCTCACGTTGTGGTGACGGAAAGGGCTTAATACATACACTAACAAACAAAGACAATTCCAGTCGATATGTTAATACATTGCAATTAATCAAAACGCCCAGGAGTATTAAAAAAAAAAAAGGTGTCATAGAATCTTCCGGTTTAATGAGTCCGTTTTCTGATAAATGTCTCAAATCAAGTATGCTTAATGTATTTCAGGTTACACTAAAGTAGCAAATTATTAGGCACACATACCTAACAGCGTGTTGTGTAGTCATTTGCCTCCAAAAGAGCCTTGCCGCTCAGATGGCGCAGTGGTCTAAGTGTTGGTTTCTGCCCATTCACCCGAGATGGGTCCAGATTCGAATCCCGTGAGGCATGGGTGTTGTGTTTGTCTTACGGCACTGGATCTGTTTTTTCCACAGAACCAGTGGTCGTAAATTAGGGAGGGGCGACTGCTTATAACCCGTCGAATTGGTCGTTAAACCCCAAACAAAACAGTCTCAGTTCAATGTGGCATAGATTCAGCGAAGTGCTGATATCGCTCTACAGGTATGTTCAGCCTAGCGGATGTGATGGCGTCCGTGAATTACTGAATGTTTGCTAAAGGAGGATCCCTGTTATGAATGGTTCTCTCAATAGCATCCCACAGGCGTTCAGTTTGGTTAATCTGGGGACTGTGGGGGTCATTTTGGCACTTTGAAATCCATGTTGTGCTCCTGCAACCGTTGTGTCACGATCCGAGCCTTGTGGCGCGGCACATATTCCTCATGGAGGTATGTCTTCTCCATAAGGAAATACCATGCACGTGTATGGGTGCGTTTGGTCCGCAGTGATGTTTAGATACATCGTGGCATCCAAAAGGTCTTCCAGAGGTAATAAGGAACCCAAGAAAACAGACCCCGGATCATTACACCCCGTCCACCAGAATGTACAGTTAACGCTAGGGAGCTGTGGTCCATCGATTCTTGCTGCTAACGCCCTGTTCTGGCCTGTTCATCAGTGTGTTTAGCTCAAATCAAATCTCTCGTGCAAATCGAATTCCCCGATACATTTTTAAAAATACAACTGTTGTCAACAGCTTTCGCATATGTCATTACACTTTGACCTGTCGTCAGGTTGCCAAACACAAATTTCCCGAGAGAGAAAATGTAGCGTTCAGAGTGCAAAATGCTTAAAGAGAATAAACCAAAATTTACATTAAAAAAAAGAGGAACTAAAAAGGAATGTTAAATTAGAGTATACGTCGCAAGTGAAAATATATTCAAAGCACACAAAGCCCGTAATGTATCATCCTTCTTGATTACAATCCTGATGTGTTAGGCAAATTTTGAGAACGTTATTAATTTTATTGCTCTGGGCACAAAAATGGTGAGCTAATTCTACGACTTCTAGAAGTATCATGTTGACTCATGTAGTTGGTGTTGAACAAATGTATGAGCGTAAATAATTTACACTGTTTTTGTTCTTTTATTTGGAGGTTAAACAATCACCGGGAGCTACTCGATGGAATAAGCAATCGCTCGTCCCTTAATTAGAGCCACTGGTTCTGGGGAGTGGAGAGATCCAGCGCCATAAGACAAACGCACCCGCCATACCTCACTCGGGATTCGAATCCTGACCAACATCAGAAGCCAGCGCTCTGTACCACATGGCCAACGGAGGGGCAAATTTACATTGTGACCACTTACGGTTGAAAATTAAAACCATATAATACTTTGTCGGGATATCAAAATTAATTAATAGTATTTAATAGTACTATTTAGTTGAAATACACTACAATGAAATATTTTCCAGTGGGCATACAGTAAATTTGGAAAAGACTGAAAAATACAATCACCTTAAAACCACTGCCCTACCCGGAAAGAATGTCGTACGCACGATACAAACAAACGTTTTGTGTTATACGAAAGACGTAGTTTTTCACTTTTGCAGCCTATTTAGTGAGGCGAATGCATGGATACTAGGGCATCATCACTTCGACACTGCGGCGTATGGCCTCCTCTTTCTGTGATGCAAGCACTAATACCGTTAGGAAGTGAGCCAAAAAGGTTTCAAAGCTTTGCTGCATTTGCACCTAACGATCCGTCACGTTATGCACTCGAGTTAGTTCTGTGCAGTCGTTTCGTGACGTCTCATATGTTCTCAATCGGAAAAAGTTCTGGCTACCAGACTGGCCGTGGTAGTTCGGGATAGGCTTGAAAACACTGTTGAGTAACACGTGCGGTACGTAGTCATGCATTTTCCTTCTGGAATGATGCATTTGGTATGCTCTGAAGGAATGGTTAAGGCCATAAAGAGGAGAATGGTGTCTTCATCCTGCTAGTTGGAAAAATTACCCTCATTGGATATGGGAGATGACCTACTATCTCAAGATGTAATGCGCCACACTATGACCCTAGCAGTGAAAGTTGTTGACGCTCAGCGATAAACAACGTAGAAATTATTTTACCGGTGGTCTCCTTAGGAATGTAGCCCTCGTTCTGTCCCAGAAATACATCTTACTACTTACCAGGCGATAAATACTTCGCCATCTTTTCCTCAAGCAGCTCGTTCGTTGCACCACTGCAATCTGACATGCCGTGTAGCTTTGAATGAACGACATGCACAGAAAAGAGCGGCTTCTAAGAATAACGGCTTCGTGCCGAAGCTTAAAATTGGTACCGACATATATCGGAGGTGTCCCATTAATTGTCTGTCATTGCATAGCTATCGGAAAGTCTCATTTCTCGTACTAACAGCCTTCCGGCAAATATGTCCAAAATCCCGATCCATAGTCGTTCAAGAATTACCGTGTCCTTAATGACGTCATGAAACACCTTCCCGTGTCCACTGCTGACAGCCGGCCGCGGACAAATGCTACGCTTCAAGTCCCAACTGCTCCGCCATTCGTCGCCTATATTATCTTGCATTATATGAACCTATGGTGCGATCTCGCTCAAGCTCGATCTGTTGATTAAACATCCCTCTATCCTGTAAAAATGGCATTACTCTTCGGCGATAACTGGATTTATAGGACAGGTTCTGTTTCTTTTGTATACACTGACCACTTTTCCTCAACGACAATCTTCCTTACAACAAATGAAATCCGTGTCATCCTCGTTTTTGTACTCATCGCCGGACTTGCGATTTTCCGTTCTCTTGAGTATAACACTATTCCTCCCTTCCATACTAACTTGCACTCCTTCCGAGTTGGGGAAACAATTTTTTCTGTGAAGAGTGCATGTACATTAATTTGAAACATACTCTACATATTTTAGATACATGTTTTATAAGTATAAGAATGTTCCACATTTGCTCACTGAATGTATTCATACGAAAGTAATATATTGCATTACCCTGAACTTGTGATTACACAAAAGCAAAATTCATCTCGCAACTTCAGTGAAAAAAGCTGCGAGAGCTAAGTTTATCGCGATTTGTCCATAATCATATTTCTTTTCAATAGAAAGACTTCTAAGGAAAAAAAGCATATGCTATTTACGAGAAAATCTGTCCAAGTTATTCAAGCTTTGTACCGTATACGTACCTGTTCTTTCAGCAGAAGTACTCGTTAATACAGAAAGCCGAAAAATGAACCTATAAATATTCTTTAAAATATTCGTTCTAATTATTCAGGTATTTAATACTGTCGAGTATTAAGGTTTGAATGCTGTCGCTGAATTTTGAAGAGTTCTACAAACTTCAGCTTTTCACAATATTATTTTAATTTAAGGATGCCTTCCGATAGACAACACTGATATGTGAGGACCGGAAATTCTATTACGAGAGGTCTACTTACAAACAAAATCTTAGAGTTAGCTAATAGAGGTGCTAATTAACCCATTTTTCATTTCTTTCCTTCGAGTTTTCTTTTCGTCTGAATAAAAAGTAAATGTCGAGTCAGAAGATAGATCCGTTTCAGCAAGCAAGTGACAGACCTTCGTTGCCATACTACACACGAATTAATTACTCAGATTTAGATAATGCCAGCATTGTTCAAGTTAACTTTGTCAGCTGAAGCATTGATCTAGTCTTTCTGTCGTGTTAATAAAAAGAAAGAGCGACATCCCCGTGTACGACATTAGTTTGTTCAAGTAAACCAAAATTATCGTGTGTTTAGAGGAATCTGATTGCTGAAGGAATGGTAGGAGTAACTGCACTTCGGATCTGTACTTCAAAAACTTTTTTCAACAGGTCAAGGATTCACTAGATTTACTCAAAAGTTAATAACATGCTTCGAAATATTTTACAGTAATTTTAATACGTAGTTTACAACATATTCTCCAGAATTTATGAAGAACCTTAATTTTAGTTTGTCTATTTCTCACTCGATAGACCTTTATGTTCCCAATTTCGTCACTTTTCGATTTTCTAATTCTTTGCTTCCTATATTTAAGGTATGGATTCTATGAAGCTTTCATTTTCGATGTTATGTTGATTTTGCATCATCTCTAATTTTTGGCTGTGATTTTCCTATTTAATGAATTCTGTTTCATTTACATATCCCCTTTTAAATTCTCTACGTTTGTTGTAATAACTCTCCGTCTTTTTTCTGCATCTCATACAGCAGTGTGACGACATGTTTTATTAGTTAAAATGTCTTGAGCTCGGAACAGTGTTCTCTTGTTTTTTGTGACTCATTTAGATTAGGGTATCTTTCTCTTAACGAACGTATTTATTTCTTCTCCTATTAGAAATGCTGGGGAAATATGAGCTGCAGTTCTTGTATTTATTTAATTACTAGCGAACGGACACGGCGTTCAACAAAAAAATACATCAATCAGGCTTTGAGTCATCATTTTCTTAAAATTTTGACTAGGATATACTGCGCCAAAGCATTTAATTGAAATACGTCCCAGAAATAAAAAGAAAAGAAAAGAATTAAAAAAAAAAACAAAATTCATACTTGTGCCGGCACAACTGGATAAAACCAGCAGTCTTTATTAACTGCGAAAATAGAAAATTTGGAATATTTGAAAAATTTACATTTTTTTATTGTGTTGTGTTCAATGTAATGTACAGTTCTTCCGAAACGCAAGTAAATTTATCCTTGAAGAGCCTTTGGGTCAAAGACGTTGAGTGTTTTTTCATTCATAACCAAGTCGACGAAGTTTTAACTTTTGCTAACTCTGGAGCAACCAACATAGAGTTGGCCATGGGAAAAGCATGGGTTTTGCAGGTTGATTCCAACAACTTTTAACTATTGACCCGTGCTTGTTGATACTCAGGGCGAAACTGAGACAAACAGGAAACTGTAGATGTTTAAATTGAAATGGAAGGTCAGATGGAACGATTGGAATGCGTGGAAGAAGAACATGGTCGCCTGTGCAGAATGCCAGTCATGATGATAGCTTTGATGACATTTGAGATGAGTTTCTTGACATTCAGTCGTGTTCTATTGCACATTGTTGGTGGATCCAGATTATGTCAAGATGAAATAATAAATAAATAGTCAAAATGAGGTGGTACAATACGTGAACGGTGGAATAGAAATGCTAAGCTTTGAAGAAATGAAGTACAAGAAAATCAACATTTTTCTCACATTTCATTTCTTGTATTCTATTTTTATTTAGTTTAAATATGCTTTCTCTCTAAAGGAATTGTGGAACAGGTTATTTTAACAGTGGGGCTATTTATATCGCTTAATAACACATAGAGAGACGCAGTCTGAAACGTAAACAAGCCCGCCGGCAACTGGGTTGAAAAGATACATGTAACACTTGGTAGTCTAATGCTGTAAACAGCAAGATCAAATTTATAATTGCAATTTTTGCGCAAAAATGAAGGAACTATTGTTGATTGAACTTATGGCACAGCATATCGCATGATCAAATTTCAACAATGGGTGAAAGTTTTAATATCTAAATTAATTAAAAGTTTGCAAATTCAAATTTCAAAAAAATGGGGGCTCAGAGCTGCACATCCCCTTGTTTCCCTTCAGTTTTCTGCCAAATTTCAAGCCTCTGCGTTCAGTAGTTTCTTCTGTAGGTGATAGACAAAACGGCAATTTTATTATTATAGATTGGCTATTTCTTGATTAATGATCACACACATGCATCAGTGAGAGAGGTACATTATCTTTTTCTCTTTATCTGTTTCTGGAATGTTATTTTTGCTGCTGGACTCTGGACGATAAAAAATTTCCAGGTGTTTCGAGCTTTCTTTAGCGTACGATTTATGCCCAAAATAGCGTTAAGTACTTGCCTGATCGGATGTAACACAGGATTATAAAGAAATATTTCCGTGTGTTGTTAGTTTTCTTTGGTGCATGATTTCTTATCAAGATAGCGTAGGTATGAGCTCGTATTTGTCCAACATCTCTGCTTTTAGATTTCGGAAGGGAAACATTTGCTTTGTATGAAATGCAATAAAACATGATGAAACTGTTTCATATATTTTTCATTTCAGTTGGTGCAAATTTCTGCCGTATATTGGTGTAGTGGTGAAAATGTGCATTTATTGTTGACACGAGATATCTGTCTCCGGAGGATGGATCGAAAAGAATAATTTTAACTCTTGTAGTGACAAGCAAGTCCATATACTTTTTAGGTCTTTTTTCTTTCTTTGATGCACGACTTTTCTGTTGGTTATGATAATAGTATTTTTGGTTTTGCATGAATGTATCTGATCGTAGAAGACGAAATGGAAAACTTGTTCCTGATCCTGAGGCATCAACGTGCCAAAGATTATTCATGATTTTTTTACCATTCCGAAGTACAATATTTTTCTTACAGATAACATAAATATATATTTCTATTTATTCTCAATACATGGGGATCTAAAAGGTGAAGTGAAAAAAAATTATTTTCGCATGTGGAGGATCTAAGCAATCGTTTGCCAGTTTTTCATAGAACCATTTTTTTTTGTCCTAGATGGCAGTGCTATTCCTTGTACCTCAAGAAAAGTACACGATGTTATACTAATGTGGATGTTACATCCCCATCGCATATATGCGAAGCGATCCTCAAAAATTTCGAATTCCAGTTTTCATTTTTTTTTATTTCACTTACTGTTTTCTTTTGTAATTTCAGAAGGGCTCATTCTATTTCAAATTCGAGTTTTTATTTTACTTATATTTTTTTATTTCAGAATTATTAATTCACCAGCATTTGTGCTTGTGGCACGAGAAACATAGTGTTACGAAATTTGTTCTATTTTTTACTCTAAAAACACTATAACTATACTAGTAATCCGAATTTCTTGGCGTAGAATATAAATCAAAGTTTCCAAGCTTTCGCACACATCAACCAGATGGCTTTCTCAAGGAAGGTCAGGGCTTGAAAAATATATGAAAAGTTACATGCCCAGGAAAATTTATCTTTTAAGATAACAAATCAGAACTCCCATTTTTTAATTTAAAAAAATGTGAACTTTTTACATGTTTTGCATCTCCGTTTTAAGGGTCTGCATTCAAAATGTTTAATGTACGAATGCGTGTATCTCAAGTTTTAAGATGATTATGATGAAAATTGGTATGAAATGGTATGATGATGGAATTGATATTTGAGAAATTTAGTGTTTCCGCCGTGTTCCTTTCGTTGAAGTTTTCAGCCTTTGTCACTAAACACAGGAGGCTAGTTTCATCAGATGCATGCATCATGTTGCTGACTATAAACAACATCTGCAGCAAAACACTGCATAAGGTTCCAGTTTTTGGACCTAGAGCATAATGTAATTAAAGAAGTGGTATTCTTCTACCCTTGGCATTCCGTAACAATAATACAACTTCTGATGGCAGTGAAATGAAACATGACTTGCGACGGCTGTCTTTTTTTCTTGTAGTAGTAGAAATTTCTCTTGTAGTAGTAGAAACAGGACAATAATTTACATGCCTTGTGCATCTCGGGCATGACATTTTTCAAGCCCTGAAGGTAGACAGCAAACTGCTGTCTACATTTTTCTAGGAAGGTAGACAGTTTGCTTTCTACCTTTCTTTGAAAAGCCATCTGGTTGATGTGTGAAAGTTTGGAAACTTTGATTTATATTCTATGCCAAGACATTCGGATTATTAGCATAGTTATACTATTTTAAGTGTAATTGGTGTACAGGGCCTTGTTATTAATTAATTCTATTCTCAATTTCTGATGGATGCGTAAATCGGAATAATGTACATTTACGAACAAATTTCACTTAATAAAAACATTTCTAATAAACGCAGAAAAACTCAGATACGTTTTCCCTGCTTCGAAATATGGCGTTTATAATTATGTGAAAAAAACAACCCTGTAAGAATTAGAGTTTGTCTGTGTAGTACTAAAGCAAGTTCAGGAAAGTCTTAATGTAAAATCGAGGCAAAGGAAAGTCGACGGCCTTCCCTGTGGAAGTGAGGTCTGAGACGCTGGTTTCTGATCATTCTTCCGCAATGGGCCCGGACTCGTACCCGGGCGAGTAATGGGTGATGTGCTTGTCCTGTGCTTGTCCTATGCTCTGCCCCATCCCCTGGAGCTAGCGTCCATAAATTAGGGACGGAGAACTGCAAACAGCTTTAAGAGTTGCTCATAGTGGTCGTTAAGCTCTGAAAAAAAAAAAAAAAAAAGTAGATGCTGTATTTATGAGGGGTTTTATATTTAATCAAGCTTTTACATTAGTTAAATTAAACTGCCGAATAATTTTTTTCCTCATATTGAATAAGGCAGTTTAATGACCAGTGAACTGCCTTCAGAAGAGCAAAATAGAGAATTTCAACATATTAAAATATTGTAAGATTTTTCTTTTACTTCTTTTTTCTGTGTCTACTTGAGAACACATCAACCTTGAACGACGAATCGGACAAATATAGCCATGACATTTTCTACCAGGAATCGGTAAACATACATCAGAAATTTTCGTCATGAATTTTTCACTCCTGTCGCGTTAGGATATTGGGAAAATGCGAATGTTTTCATGAATATTTCAGGAGAAAAATCCTTCCAGTATAAATAAAGGGAATCAAAAAGGAAAAGAAAGAGAATTTGACTATATTTGAATGCATTGTGGGGTAACTCTGTTTGCGCTGAAGATGTCATAGCTATGACGCCCGCCCTCAGCAAATGGCAGTTGAGAATTCAAATACGGTTAAGGGGTGAGTCTGAGGATTCCATCGGTTATTGATATGCAGGCCCAAAGCTCAGGCGCACCACTGAATTCCTCCTCTATGGAAATGAGGTATTCAACAACTCCTTCAGAAGAGGAGTGTTTGTTAGGTATGTATATTGTTTTCCTCTGGTAGTGTACATAAAACCCCGCCACCAGAATAACAATACCGGGGAATTTCGGATGCTGAAGATCCTTTTCAAACAGCACACCACCTGCAAAAAATAAAACAGAATTACACGCGCTCATGTAGTTAATAAAATTCGCGAAAAAAAGACTGCAAGAGGGAATGGAGGTAAACTACCGGCCCTCCCTTCACGAAAGAATCCTTTCAGATACAGCTTTGCATAAATACCTTTTTTATTTAGTACTTAGAGTACTGGAAAATAATTATCTTTTTTTGAGGTTTGTAAAGGGACAAAATTTAAAGGCAAACTGAAACTTATTTTTGCCTGTTATCTGTAAATTGAAATAATTTAGGGTGTAAAATATTAGTATAACTACGAACAGAAGTCGTCACAGTGAACCTTCGTGGGTATTCTTATGCGTGAAGCATTGTTTTCGCAATACATAAGAATTGTTTTAGTAATTTTGCACAGAAAACTATTTCAAATTATGAAGCTGATCGAAATATGTGTTTGACGTTCTGGTGTCTCCACTTCCAATTTTTATCATCACTTTGATGAATATTTTCAGACTCCAAATATTACAAAATAAACATCAAACAGAAGTCAGCGCTCTTTCCACGTTTATAAGTGAGTCACGGAAAAATTCTCATCGGCCGCCTCCGGGAATCGAACCCAGGTCTTCCAGTTACGCGCCGGACATATTACCACTGCACCACAGACTCACACATCACTAACTGCCATGGTTTGGCAGTTAGTCATATATGAGTGTGGAGTATTCGAGGCCTCTGTGGTGCAGTGGTAGCATGTCCGGCGCGTAACTGGAAGACCTGGGTTCGATTCCCGTGGGCGGCCGATGAGAATTTTTCCGTGACTCATTTATAAACGTGAAAAGAGCGATGACTTCTGTTTGATGTTCCTAATCCACGTCAAATGTGTGTATTAATTACAAAATAAATTTGTCAGACTTTTGGAATTAAAAAATAATGTCACACCTACAAATGAAGCACAATTTAGTTTTCGATATTTTGCTAGAGCACACACTGGGAAATATGGTTTTTTGACTATTAGCCAGTTATATAACACTAATTTAGGTAAGATAATGTACAAAAGGATTAAAAATAATATTAATAATGAGTTTATACTTATCTTTAAATCTGTACATAGCTACATTACCAGGAATCAGGGCTTACTGAGACCAGTCTTTCCCAGAACTAATTATATTAAGCGAAGTATAAATTATATGGGACGACAATACTGGAACTCTACCTCATGAGATTACTGATTTGAATAATTTGAATATTTTTAAGAGGAAATTAAAACTTCATCTATTATATAAAACTTAGAAATGGGGAGGGGAGGGGGAGGGGATTGTTAATATGTGAAGGTAGGGAAAATGAATGTGAGCGATAAAGTGAACGTGGTGGAAGTTAAAAGGGGAAAGATCTTTGCATTTACATCTTTTTTTCTTTTTTTTAATTTAAATGTTAACTAACTTACATTTAATCATTCGGATTGCTGTCTCTGTGGTGCTTGACTGGATGTGTGTATATAGGGAGACTGGGGTTATGTCAGTTCTGTGTTTGGGCTTTTCCCTTGTCTTTCTAGCTATTTCTATTAATAATCGTAATAATGTCAATTCATTTTAAATGCATTTGTATTAAAACAGCTGAAATAAAATAAATAATTAAATATTAATGTTGTGCTGTTGTTCTTGTTGTAAGGTACTCCAGAGATCAGGGCGCTAAAATTAGGAAAAAGAAAAAGAATAAAGTGAAATAGGGATCTCATTGAACATTGGATAGAGCAAAAGATACAGGAAACATTTCAGCAGTATGTGTTGCACTAGATATAGCTCGAGATGCCGGAGAAATATGATAGAGATTAAGCTGATCTGTATAATATAAAATTTCTGTGCAGAGTATTTCAAAAAACGGTGAATTAAAATTAAAGTTGCTTTGCTGGTAATAGCTTAACGTTCATAAGCATGATTTCTTTTCCTTTTTCCGGGGTGGGGATGGGCATAAGCCCGTAGAATTCTCACCACACGCAGCCTCTCGTGATTGGTGAATGATTAGGAGAACATGGTAATACAAAACTGGGTGGGGTATACACATCTCTGGGGCTCAGTTGCTTTACTGGAGGGAAGGAAAGAAAGGACGAAGATCCAAGTCTTCCAAGGGATTCGACCCAGAAGACTGGGCTTCACACCATTTGATCATCAACGTAGAATAGTACTGAGCACGGCCTATAAATGGTTGCCATTCTGAAAATTACGGCGAAGTATTCATAAAGCAGTTGCAGGTTATGGAACGTTATTGTTATTTAGAACATACACAAGATAATAAATCATCACTAATGTTGTTACGTGGTTTCAATTACAGTGATAAAAAGCATTTTTAGGTCTGTACCGCATTTAGAACTAGTAAAAAGAGTTACACTATTTACTGAGAGTGTAAACTGTATATTCACTTAGCGAAATTCTAATCCGTATTATTCCATACAAGGGAGTAAACACAATTCAGCGTGATATACACTACATGATAAAAAGTATCTGGACACCCTTTTTGAGTAGTTGATTTGTCCATATACGTCACAGACATGGCCCATATTTATTTATTTTACGCACGGGGCCTGGCACAACATATCATAGACGAATATAGACAGTAGAATGGGCGGTGTGGCAGAGCTCAGTGACTGTCAACGTGGCACGGTTATAGGATGCACCTTAGTAACAAGATGATTCGGGAAATTCCTGCACTGCTGCAGCTGCCTCGGTTAAAATGAATTTGATGTTATTGTGAAGAGAAAACATCTAGGAATAACAACAGAGCAATCGCAACCTGATAGGCTACGTTAAATGACAGAGAAGGACAGCCGAGTAATTAAGCGGTTAGTGCAGCAAATTCGCATGTCCTCATGTGCAACACTCACTGTCGATTTCCAAAATGCATCTGAAAGCAACACGTCCACCAGGAGGGTTCGTCAAGAGCTGAAGAAAATGGGCATCCATGGCAGAGCAGCCGCACACAAGCTTAACGACAGCAAGATCAACGCCAAGCGTCTGTTTGATTGGTGTAAAGTTCGGCGCCAGTGGGCTCTGGAGCAGTGGAAACGCGTTCTCTGGAGTGATGAATGACGCGTCACCATCTGACAGTCAAACGCACAACTCTGGGTGAGGAGGATGCCAGGTGAACGCTACGTGTTCCACTGTGCTATGACAACCGTGAAGTTTGGTGGAGGACACATCATGCTCTGAGGCTGTTTTTCTGGGTTTGAGCTGGGTTCCTTGTTCCAGTGCCCGGGAGACTTAAAACTGCAGCCTACAATAACATTCTCGGAAACTCTGTGCTCCCAACTTTAGGACAACAGCTTGGTGAAGGCTTTTCCTTTACAGACATAGCAATGTCTTAGTCTACAAAGCGAGGTCCGTGCGGAAATGGTTTGATGGGATGGTTGTGGAACAACATCAGGGGCCTGAACAGAGTCCCGGTCTCAAACTCAGGGATCACCTTTGGGACGAATTGGAAGGCCGACTGCTAGCCAGACCGAACCGCCCGACATCGGTGGCCGACCTGACTAATGCTTTTGCAAAAGAATGAAAGGTAATTCCACCAGCAACGTACAGAAATCTGATGGAAAGCCTTCCCAGAAGAGTGAAGGGTGTGATAGCAACAATGGGTGGACCAAGTGCCCTGATACTTTTGAACAGATAGTGTAGCTCTTATTTTTACAAAGATCTTGGTGTTTTAAGTCTTTCTTTGTCAGTCTAAAGAAAGCCAGTAGACGGGAAGAGTTGGCTACTCTTGCCACCCGAAGCTTGGAGAAAAATGGAAGCCCCTATTGATAGAACATTGGGAATATATATTTTAAAATAAAAGGAATGATATCATCATTTTCAATGGTTTTAAGAATTATTAGTGTTGTATGGAGACAAAGCTATATAAAAGTGATATTGAAATTCAGAATAACCGAATCGAAAATTATTATGAGGTAATTATAAGAGTCAAGAAATTTTACATCAGAGACGTTTGTCTTATCGCAAACTCAAAAACAAAAACTGCTTTTGAAAAAATAAACATCTTTAAAACCATACAAATACTTTTTGGTTGCGTTATGTTCGCCAAGATTTCCGGCGGGAGATGGCCCCCGGAATTCTACTTCTGCTTTTTCTGAACAGTCACGTGCTTTTAATTTGATTGTCAGCCAAATAATTCCTTGCAGCTAATTCATTAATCACATCGTTCTTTATTTCAATTATATAGTTCTGTGAGTAGCAGTTTGAGGGGAAATACACGTTGGCATTCGGGCCTACATAAGCGAAGAGCAAAGCCTCAGGGTTGCTGTCACTTCTTCCATAGCTGCGTCACCCCAAAGTCAGGTTACACAGTTCATCTACTGAGCGATTTATCTTCGATTCACTGATTAAGCTCTTTGCATGGTAAGATTTTATTATAAATCTACGGGGATCTATCGGTGTGGACGTTAGATACGGGTAAAATTTATTTCGTAGGGCGAGAGTGATACATAATTTTGGTTCGCTGACAGAAGCACCAGAGAATCACAGAAATAAGTGAATAAAGTTTTTTGCACCCTGGAAACTACAAACGAACTATCGATATCCGCCTATTTAGACAAGCGGTAGCAGCTAATCTGAATTAGAAAGCATCGCATCTGATAAAAGGAAGTTCGGTACCAGTTTATAGAAAGCTGTTAATCACAACGATATTTGAGCTTCTGCAAGTCGGAATCGAAAAATTGCGGTATCATGGTGGTGTAAAGATGAACACAGTAACCAAAACTATCCATGCGCTTTTCACTTTTCATAAAGCACACATTTTCGGCTATGTAGCGCAAGTGCATATTTGTATTGGTCTCGAAATCTCTGTTTCTGAAATCTTTTGAAATCTTGGTTGAAAAAGTTCCCAGAAAAAACACAAGTGTTGGGAAACTGCTGGTCACCAGCTGGCAGTGATGGGTTCCTGCTGGCTGAAATCTGCCACTCACGTCAAGGTAGCGGTCCATTGGTGGCAGCGCCATCAATTGGCAGCCATTGATGGCCCTGCAGCATCGCCGTGAATTACGTGCCTCCAAGCAAGTGCCACTGGCGAGTGGCACGTAGCTGGCAACCGAAGCAACCCCAACACGAAGTGGAGGCAACGGGACTGCGCATGCGCAGAAGCAATACGTGCTGTGTCTGTCATGGTTCCAGTTAGTTGAAGACGACGCAATCTCCATCGTGTGATTTTAGTGGATGTTAAGAAAAAAAAGTCATATGTAGAGAGGCGAATTAATTTCCTAATAAAATGCCACGTCGATGAAGATTACAGTCGGAAGAAAATTATATAAATAATTATTAATGAACTGTGAGAAATGGTAAATTACTCTCATGTATTTATAGAAACTCATTTCGTAGCAAAATTCCTGCACTGACACACAAAGAATCGAAAATACAGACAGCCACGAAATACACATACTTTATTCCCATGAATCACAAGAAATAATTTCTGTGTAATCTTTCGTTTTAACATATATTAAACCGCTTGAAACAAAAGACCTGGAAAAAAATTTAAAAACCGTTATGTTGAAAAAAAAACAACTAAGAATTATACGCTTAGAAAATTTATCAATTATCTGATTTTAAAAAATGCTATGTGGATATAATGTACTCATTCATGGGTTGAATACACAAGACTAGAGGAATTCGTTGCTAAAAATAACGTCAGGTAAAGTAAAATATCTTTGCTCTTTAGAACAAATGTAGCTTCGGACAGCGGAAAGGAAAGATACAACGTGAACACTGTAACAGAATTTAACATAAACGGGTAAATATATTAATTAAACAATCGCCTTTGAAGACCACAAGGACAGCACAAAACTTTGGAAAGCGCCTGTAAGTTGGCACACTCGCTGAAAATGAGTGAAAAACAATCGCTACGTTGAAAAAAATAAATTTATGAATCATATGAAAAGGACATTTGTAAAATAATACCTCACAATATTTTAAAATTAAAAAGGAGAACCATTCGTTTCACATCCCATAGGAAAGAGGCTCAGCTTCAAGCAAAGGCTCGTTCGTGGCAAACCAGTCTAGTTGCTAGCGCGTCCGCTTAACGAGCAGACAGTTGTTGGTTTGTTTTCAGGCAGGTCGAAACGGGCGCTTCTCAGGGCTTGTTGAGAAAATTTCTTCATCGCCGTGCCGTAATGCAGAAGTTTTGTAGGGGGAAAAATATAGCTGTATCTTTGTGAAACTGCGGTTACCAGGATTTTTTTTTACGGTTACTACTGAGAACTTGGCGGACAAGATTCGGCAAGCCATCAGTTACGTCACGTGATTGCCGCCTGCCACTGCCGGAAAACTAGCGGACCACATTAGGCTAGCCATCATTTATGGCACGTGCTTGCAGGGCCGCTTAAGGGCCGCTTGTGGCAACCACTGCCAGTGATGGATAACTGATGGCCCTGTTCTGGCATATGACAAATGATGGGGTGCCAACTGTTGGTCAGATGCTGGCCTGAACTGCTGGCCCATGTGGTGGCCGCCGGAACATTTTATATTGACGGTTGGGCAGCGGCAACATAGTGCTGGGCCACTGCTGGCATTGCTGACTGGCAGTGCTGGCACAGCAACACTGTTTTTGCTGGGTTCTGCTCCTAGTGGACGGATGCAAAGATTACAAAAAAATTAATGCATTTTCTGGAGAGCAATTTAGTATAGCGGAACAGTATATTTATATATGCAACAATATACCCCGTTATAGTGGTAGGTGAGGGATCGCAAACAATAGCCCCTAGCTGCGTGGTAAGCTGGGTTGGGGCTCTAAATCTTTGTAGGACGTGAGTTGTGTATTCCGCCAGTTCCTCTTACATAGTCTGGGGTTTACCACACCAGTTTCGTGTATCCCTGGCAATGGAACGTCGCAGCTTTTTCCGAAAGGTTCTTACTGTGAGCTTGGGGTGGTGCCCAAAAGTCGTTGAGACCTGTTGTGAGTACCAAAAAAAAAATCGCAAAGGTTAGCCAATAAAGTACATTTTCTAATCTGATACAGATAGGGCAAAACGAGGTTGCGGTTGGGATGGTGCCAAAGGTCGTTCAGAATTGTTGCGAGTACGAAAAAAAAAGCTTCGCATAAGTGAACCAATAAAGTCCATTTTCGAATCTGATACTGATAGAGGAAAACGGGGTTTTCCCATACATTATCTTGCTATTTGTGGAGTATGGTTTCCACGCAAATTGTCGTGTATGTGCATTTATATTTTACTCCAGCCGTGCTTTTGAAAGGAGGATTGAAAGATGCCTCTGGGTAATAAAACAAGGTGACTAGTTTGGAAGATACCATGTGATTAAAAAAGTCAAAGGAGATTCTGAATTCCCGTCTTTTTTTTTTCTAAAACACATACTGCTTACGCCCGATGCTTGAGTGTCAAGAGACCCTGGGTACACCATTATCTACACTGTATTTTTGCGCATTCTACGCGGCGACATTTAGGAAACCGTTTTCGAATAAGTCCAGGTTGGTTGACTGCTTTTATGAGTGTGTTTGTGTATGGAGCATGTGCTTCAATGGGTCAAAGAGCACCAAACCCCACGGTCAGTCACATAAACATTAGCAACGGGACTCACTTTGTGGCTGTATATATATATACACTGCTGGCCACCCAAAATGCAACACCAAGAAGGACGCACCCGATTGGCCTGAAATTCACAGCTTGCGTCGCCCGCGAGAGGACATGTAAACGATTAACATTGCAGGGCATATGCAAATCATGTGCGCCCGGAACGCCACCGAGAAGCACTATAAGAAGGGTGCACAGAAAGCGGGGTGGAATTAGTGTAAGTGTGTTGTGCTGCCGGACCTGTGCGTGGAAAGATTCCTGATGACTCATCGCAGAATACAGCAGCCATTCCAGAACGTTTCGGAGTTCGACAGTGGACGAATAGTGGCTTATCGCGACAGCGGTTTATTGTACCGATACATCGGTGCCCGTGTGGGACGACATCCAGCCACAGTGAGGCGAGTATGGATTCGGTGGGTACAGGAGGGACGGATGGACCGACGTGAGCGATTGCCGCAGCCGTGGCACCCTACCAAACGAGAGGACTGGCATGTTGTGCGGCGGGCATTGACGGCTTACACCGCCACATCACGAACGATGGCGCAGGAATTAGGGTGTGTTGCGCAACAACCTGTGCCAGCACGTACCGTTGGACGTCGTCTGCAGGCGCGGGAACCAGTCGCACGGCGCCCATTGCTCCGATTACCATTGACGTTACACCACCAATGAATGCGGTGGCAGTGGGCCGTTGAACGCCGCACCTGGACTACGGAATGGCACGACATTGTCTTCTCCGAGGAATCCCGCATCTGCCTGCAACACCACGATGATCGGATCCGCGTGTGGCGGCACCGCGGCGAGAGACTGTATGACGCCTGCATTATGCCTCGCCATACCGGTCCGTCGTCTGGCGTTATGGTTTGGGGCGCATTTGGATATCACACCCGCACCCCTATGGTAGGCATCGCCGGTACACTCAACAGCCACCGCTACATCTCCGACGTTTCGGAGCCTGTAGTCCTCCTTTACCTGCAGGACCTGCCAGCGGCCACGTTTCAACAGGACAGGGCGCGCCCGCAAGTGGCAGGCATCGTGCAACAATTCTTCACGGTCCACCAGGTGTTACTGCTTCCGTGGCCCGCCTGTTCTCCTGATATGTCGCCCATCGAACACGTCTGGTCGCTGATCGGCATCCGAGTTGCCCGGCAAGCACCACCCGCGGCTACGCCTGATGAACTGTGGCAACGTGTGGAAGCAGCCTAGACAGACATACCCCAAGCCCACATCCAAAGCCTCTTTCGTTCGATGCTGCGGCGTGTAGCGGCCGTTATTGCCAGCCATGGGGGCCACACGAACTATTGATGTCTGCGTGTTCCGCAAGTCGCACGGGCTTGTAAGTTCAATCGTTTCATCTTTGTATCTGTTGTTATGTGTCCAGTAAATCTAGCTTTGCTATCTCGTGTCCTTCTTGGTGTTGCATTTTGGGTGGCCAGCAGTGTATATATCGCTTATTTGATGAATTCCTACGTGATAGGCACAAAAGTGCATGTTTGCGAAGCGTTCCTGGGTTTTTTTAATCCCAAGCAAAATACGTAGTATTCGTAAAAAAACGAATGTTTCTGCCGCTTACTCCCACAAGAAAGCATAGGTTGTATGAAATCATAGGCCCACACGTTCGTCGCTCCATCTAATGACAAGTGGCATTAACGGGCGATTTTCGTATACACAGTCGTATCACCTGACTATCATACACCGTGGGGATGATAAGTTATAATACCAAGGATAACTCTGAACATCCATTTTATTGCATAATACTTGGGTATTGGACTTACTGAACAGAACGTTCCGTGTTGGCCTGTTTCACACGAGCAGTTTAAATCTGAAGCTTTGGATGCCATCTCGATTATACGACATTACCCGTCTCTCCACCCTGCAATCTTGTTTCCTGATTTATTAGACTACATTTATAAAAATACGAAAATTACGTTCCAGGAATTAGATCAGAACTAAGCTGAAGAAAGTCCAAAAACTTTGCAAAGCAAAAATTGGAAATCAGGCACATGCAATATTCGCTTGGTTGTAAGACCTGTGTGATACGAAAGTGTGTTAAAGAACGATGTGCTTGTAATGTCATCTTGTTCGTCCTGATTTTGTTCCTGGGACAAAATGCACTCATGTTAAAATAACAACAAAAGAAAAACAGAACACCTGAAAAGAGTCGATCTACGACTTTGATTTCATTCAGGCAATATCTCAGAAATGATTGGTATTTCGGCATCATAGGTGCATGCGTACCGCGTCTAGGCAAATCAGATCAGGCAACGTCACTGACCGGAAACCGACCACTTTTCTGTTATAAATGCTGCGTGCCTCGGTCGTCATGTCAGTGCCTGGTCAGCAGTTAGTAAGAATGCCTTGTTGTCGTGTAAGACAATCAGTCGTACAGTCACATCAACGTGTTTGACAGAGTTTGCAACTGGCATGCGAGACTGCAATGCTTCCCTCCGGGAGACTGCTGGTCGTGTGGGGCGCACTGGGTCCGCTGTGGGAAACGTGTGCAGGGAATGGTACGACGAAAGGCGTAGGACCCGAAGAGAAGGTTCTGGACTTCGTACACAGACAATGCCGAGGGACAATCACCATCACATTATGATGTCTTCGAGTGATCGTTCTGCATCATCAACGGCGTTGGCGCATCAGTGGCGAACTGTTACGCATTCTCCTATGTCAGCAGTTACAGTACGTCACCCGTTATTACAGTTCGGACTGCAGACTTTTCGGCCCCTCTTCAGGCTACCTTTGACACCGCAGCAACGGACTGCCAGGCTGTAATGGTGAATCGAACGTACGGAATGTTGTAACGAATGGAACGATATCGCATTCTCGGACGTAACGAACTTCTGTTTAGCAGAAAATAATGGCTGCATCTGTGTCCGCCGACGACAGGGGGATAGGCGTCGGGAAGAGTGTATTCACACCAGGAATAACACAGCCTGTCGTTCTTCCGTACCTTCAGGACATCTCTGGGTACATATTACAGCAGAATAATTTCAAAGTTATTTTCAAACCCATAAACAAGATGAATTTTTACTGATCAAAAGACTACGTCGAAGACTTAAACTGCTGGGGAATTTATCAGATACCTTGTGAATGTGGACTTTCATATATAGGATAGACCCGCAGGGCTTTAAGTTTCCGTGTGAAGGAACACAAGACCTATGTACGGAACTATGAACTGAAGAAGTCGTCTATAGCTCAACATTGTCACGAAAATAACCATAAATTTTTGTTTGGAAACGCTACGCTTATTGATAAACCGGACTCGACCATCAAGCTTAATATTTTAGAAGCTTTCCACATATACCGGAACTCGTCACGGCTTGTCAACGACATGACGTCGACTCCATTTCTTTCAAGCGCGTGGAAACAGCTCACCAAAACCCTTGACCGTCAGAATTCTGATGAAGTCACAATGATTTGAATGTTTACGCTCCATTCGTCCTGAGGAAGCAGAGCCAAACGCTTTGCGAAACTATAGTCGATGTATAATAAACATTTTATTGTGCGAAAGTTGTTATATTATTCTATCTTAACACCGCAAGCTTTGTAGTCATAAATTATATATGATTTCAGGTGTCATTGTTTGTATTACCGCAACTTTCAACGGAGGGACGCTAGCAAGCTTTTTGGAGTAGGGGTTCTCACTCCCCGAAATGCAGGGAGTTCGGAAATGCTGTATACAATTTTAAAGTTGATTAGTACAAAAAATATTTGTGAAACGAATGTTTTACGTTTTGTCCACGTTTAAGCAAGTTTTAAAGTTGTTTTTTCTTTGACAGGTGGCACTAGGTGCCTGGTAGCGTAGTGTGACACAACATAGCGAAAATGACAACGTCACAGGAAAAAGCTGCTTGCGTGATATGGTTTGCGACATTTCATATGCCAGGTACCGTCAACAAGCATAACTGCCGAATTTGGGGTTCAGAAAATCCCCATGCTGTCCTGGAACACTCAAGACACAGCCCCAACGTTAATGTTTGGTGTGGCATTTTGCAGGACAGAGTGATTGGACCATTCTTGTTTGTTGAAGCAACCATAACCGGCGGCACATACCTGGACATGTTACAACTGTTCGTCCTTCCGCAACTGCAGGAGATTTCAGATTTCATTTTCCAGCAAGATGGGGCTCCCCCTCATTGTTCATCAGACGTTCGTGCATGCTTGGTCCAACACTTCCCTGGTCGGTGGATTGGACGCGGAGGTCCAATGACATGGCCTCTTCGTTCGCCAGACATAACCTCCTGTGATTTTGTTTTATGGGGGCTCCTTAAGGACATTGTCTACCGGACAAAGTTTGCCTCCCTCAGGGACCTGAAGGCGCGCATCACCGCAGTCTTCCTCCACATCATCCCAGATATTTTGCACCGTACTTGGCCCGAAATCGACTAATGCCTCGACATCCTGCGCGCTACGAAATGACCACATGTGGAAGTGTATTGATTGCAAAGCTATAAACTTTAGAACTTGCTTAATCTTGGATAAAACGTAAAACATTCGCATCGCAAATACTTTTTGTACTATTCAACTTTGAAATTGTATACATCATTTCCGAACACCCTGTATATCTGAATGAAGTCATGTGCTTAAGTGCATATCTGCGGCTGTCACGATATAGGATTTGTAAACGAAATAGGAAAAGCTCTCAGAAATCTTCCGTTTGTAGACGATTAATGATTATAAAATGCCCAAGATGCTAGATTTGAGAATTTTCAAAACACCAGCTATTTAGGCGCAAGAATTCGGTGCTATTTTTGTCACTTGTTTCGTTATTGAGGTTTAGCTTTCCCGCGTAAGAATCCCGGGATAGAAAAAGCCTCTGTCCCCATTTTAGGGCCCATGACACCAAGAAAAGACAGAAACAAGACCGTTCGAACACCCATTCTTTGCTTAATACTGGTGACCAATCTCAATATCAATGAGAACCCACACCCTGGACCACCAAGAGTCAGAACTAGAGTTATTCTGTGAAGTTTTTCTCGTACACCCATTTTTTGGTTGTTGTTGTTTTGGGGTTTGACGACTATCATGAGCAATTCTGGGGGCAATATGCGAGTCGGCCTTCCCTTAGGGCTACTGATTCCAGCGAAGAGACCAAGCCAGCGTCATGAGACAAACAGACCACCGAGTACCACTTGCTTCATCCTGGACCATCTCGGACAAATGATCAGAAGCCAGGGCCTTAGAATACTCGCCCACCAGGACGGCAAAAACCCATCCTTCAGAATGCATATGTCAACAAACGACGCGTTGCTATATTTATATTTTCTAACCATCTGGGTTCACGGGTTTGCGGACAAAATGTATCCTTCTCTCAAAGTTATGTTGGAAAATATTTTTGGATCGTGCAGATCTAAACGTGACCAGGACTTTCCACGAATTTTTCTGCTTTTCTTGAAGCTCCCAGTTTCCCTTTAGGTTTCACAAATATTAATTTTGTATTTGTCTCGGGATATGTTCTTAAAAGACGGATTCAGAAAATTTATTTTGGATCTGCCAGAGGCGGGAATTACTAAGATTCTGCCTATTCTAGAGCTGATCAGTACATAACTTCCAATGATTTGTGGTTGAGGTAATGTACTTTGTAAAGTTTCCTCTTTCATTCATTAACAGATATGGCGCTTATGCTAAATTACACTTTGTTGCTTCGATTTAAATTTTATTACTTTCCCTTTCCAAAAATGCCGCGTGCAAGAAAAGTAAAATGGAAAACATGAAGAATAGAAATGCTCATTTGATATTCATTACAAAGAAGTAGTATTTTATTTAAACCCTTAAGCAAAGTTTATGCGAAGTTAAAATTAGTTTTCATCGAAAAGTGATGCAAGTTTCAAAAATAATGTTAAGAAACAGTTCTAAAACAAATTATAAGTATCACAAGCTTCTAAGAAGTGATAAAGCGAGCTATCTACATTGTTTTCGTGATTATATAAATTGCTAAGAAAATGGGACCCGCGTAATACGATTATATTAATAATAACAGTAATAATGCCTTTATTTATTTTGTTATCAATATTGCAAGAACGTATTTCCTGGTAGATTATGAAGAGTAATAAAGCTATAATTCCCTAAAAGGAAATCGGGCAAATCCGAAGCCTTTTCTGTTTTGTTATAAAAAGCCAATTCATGAAAATGTTGAAAAAAAGTAATTTTCGTCTCCAAATGATATTTAATGAAATGTTGCTGACATATTTGTTACATTAAAATAATGTGAACACAACGTCTTACACTATGTAAACGATTCCACTACACTGCGGAAACATTTTGGCTCGTGGATTCTGTTTCTTTTGGTCTTTTTCCTAAATGAGGTAAATTACATAAAGCCCCGACAACACAGCTGACACAGATGATTTGTGGGTCGACCGTGTACGAGATGATTATGACCATATGTATCGAGTGCTTTTTGTCATGGATGGCGGCAGCTTTTGTTACACTTAGGGGGCGTTGTGATCATAATAGTGATTTATAATTGCGGGTCGCGGTTTTATCAGCTATAAAGAGGAAAAGAGTGAAAAAAAAATGCTCCCGCAAAAGTCCTTGCTCTAGAGAATAAAAAAAAAGAAAAAAAGAAAGGAGGAAAAGCAATACGCAAATAAGAATTTATATTAATGAGGTGTTCTTTTCGCTCGGGTAATAGCAACACGGTTAGTGGCTGGTCGCCATTAATTAATTTTCCCCTCAGCCCGTCACTTCCGATTATCGAAAACACCCCTGTTTGGAGGTTGGAGCGAGATATTACGTCACAAGTCATTTGTTATGTGTCTCGGGAAGCCGTGCCGAGGGACGCAATGTGGGCAGCATAACATGGGCGATGAAGGGGAATCCAATTGACTTACAAAAACGTCGTTTGTCAATATTTAATCTTCAAGGAGGAAGGATATCGACCTCTTTGGAGCAGAGCGCAATCGTATGCTTCTTCGAGGTGTAAAAAACCTCAAAACCATTCTTTCCCGTTACGAAATGGATAGGTATCACTTTTGTAAATAATGAAAAAAAAAGGAAAGGCTAAATCACTTCTATTTTTAACGCATTCTAATTAAATTATTTGGCATTCTTAACAAACTAAAAACAACGAGCGTGTTATTCAGAATCTGTGTCTGTCTGTCCAGTTTTCTACTCGTCTGTAACCCAATGACATCAAAAACAGGCTCTGACAGAGTGGATAAAATTTGAAGCGACAGATGCTAATGTAAATAAAAGTGTCTGATGAAGCTTTTATAGTGCCCAACAAGGATAACATAAATCATTTTTGCAATGCATCTCAGCTCGTCATTCAGCAGATATGTACATTTTTTCACGTTTTATTTTTAATCCACAATTTGAGAAGGATGTTTTCATAGTACCATAAATAATTAAAAAGAAAATGTTAGAACTCATAGAGCGCTAAACTCCAAAACAAAAGAATAATTTACTTATTACCAAATGGAGGAGCTGTCCTACGAAATTCCAAAAGAAAGCGTGAATCATTATATGATTATGTTTTAATACATCGTGTGCTAAGCGGCAGAAAAAATCATCTAGAAATAGTGAGAAAAATAAATAAAAAAGATGTAGATAATAGCAGCGAGGAAATTTGTCGGGGAAATAAAATAAAGTTCAGAATCTTATCACGGACTAAACTCTGAAGCAGTAGATGTTAAAATCCTTAATGGAAGCACAGAAATAAGTTGGCTGTTTAAATCATTATAGATGGTTCCACTAGAAACAAGTGATTTCAAATAAATCTTCAAAATATAACAAGTAGCAAAAATTATTTCATTCTTTTAAAAGTGAGTATTACAATTTCTAAATTGACTGTTCCTTTATTCAAAACGCGTTTGATACTCAATTTTAACCGCCAAAAAGCTGTGAGTATTCTTTTAACTTAATTGAGAACGCAGATTTTTACTTCCTCTAATCACTTCATCTGGCTCTGACACACTGTGAGTGTTGCGAAAGGGAAAAAGCTCTGGAAAATCGAAGTAATGTACCGTTCAGTCACGAAACATTTAGCAAGAAGTAACTAAATTTACATAAGAAAACGGAAAGTCAAAAGGAAGGTTAAATACAGGTATACGTAACATAATCATTATGCTCCCGAATTATCAACTGACCACAGCCATTATTTGAATCAATATACTTGTGAAGAATATCGATAAGTCAAGATTACTGTTGCGATTTATTACTCTTTTTAATGCCTGCATCTAATCAAAGGTAAAAATGTACAGTCATGCGAATTTTCATACTTTTGAAGTTTTATCCAAGTTATCAGTTATGGGAAGCATTGTACTGATAAACATTCCAACACAGTCAGTCTTCAGATTGCTAATTATTATAGATCTGGATAGTTTACTATATTGTTTTTGTTTCAAAGTTTGAAGACCACCGAGAGCATCTAAAGCTATCACCCGAATCTAATTTAGCGGTCACTGGTTTCAGAAAAGGGAGAGAGCCATCTCGTTGGATAAGTTGACAGGTAATGACTCATACAAAGCTCTAGCCCACGCCAAACACGGTATATTGGCCAGAAGCCCAAGCCTCTGGCCACTCCGCCAGAGGGACGTCTAATCCACTTCGAACTAACATTGTTCTATTATGTGAATTACGCATCTCAACGGTGTCAACTTACCAATGCAACGTTTTTCCGTTACCTGATCTGATTACAGTTCTGTTCAAAATCGTCCAGTCAGGACTAAACTTATGGCGATATATGAGCTATTGTACTGCTGAACTGTTGAAAGGTAAAATCACAAATGTACTGGAATTTTGCAATTTTCTATTGCAAATGAAACCATGCGCCATGTGAACAGCAGACCAAGAGCCACAGACAAAACTGGGAAGAAGCCACCAGTGATGCTAACTCATTTCGAAACCACTATGTTTCTTTACCATGTTTCTTAAGGTTGTCTATAGTATATGCATGGATGACTTTGCAACGAATCAACTGCAAAAGTATTTGCAACTTATAGATCCGTTCAGAAAAGCAATAAAACCCTTTATCCTTTTAAATATTGATAAGAATTAGATAAACTGCACAGGAACCCTACTAAGCCGGTCAATATTTTTGTGTGTGCATCTAAGGCTGGCTAATTTATACTTCCAGTCTCTACAACGAATTAATAATATAACGGAGATAAGCGCAGATAAATTTATAAAACTTCTTAATTATAAGGTTACTTCGCCATATGATCATCAACCATTCTGAATCCGCTGCTGGATGATCCCTGTCTTGTCATTCCGGCATGCTTCCCAATTTTATCCATCCATCTCACAAAAGGTCTTCTTCTGGGTCTTGTCCGGTCTCTTGGTATACAGCCTAGTATATCAGCTGTTCAACGGCAGTCAGTTCTTCTAGCAACATGTCCAGCCAATTGCAAATTGAGGACCTTTACTTTGTCATCCACACATGTCATTTTCCTGATCCACAAGTTCCGTTTCTAATATTTCTTGGTTACACTGAACATACATCTCTTCATGTTTCTTTGAGTTGTCCGCAGCCTTTGAATGTCTTTCTTTAGTTAAGGTCCATGTCTTTGATTCATAAGGAACATAAGCAAGAACTGAAATGATGCATTGATTCAACACTAAATAAATTAATAACGGTGGACTGATTCAACAGTGAAGGTAAATTACTCTTGGAAAGTGTACCGTACCTTTCAAACGCACTTCAGCCAAATTTTGTAGAATGCACACACACACACACACACACACACACACACACACACACACACACACACACACACACACACACACACACTACATACATACCTACAAACAATTCTTACAATAAGTAAGAATTATGCTTTTGCAACTCGTTAAAAACTCAAATACTTGATTTCTTCCAGAGATACATCTCCATATTGGAGTATTTCAGTGTTGCTGTGTTACTGTTTGACGTCTATATTTTCCCCTGTGAACTGTAAAAGCTGGATATAAAACCTTATTTAGAATTTGATATTTTCTTTTAAAATGCGGATATCCTATATTTGCTTTAGAGTGATCAGGTGTTTATAAGTATGAATAAATTTATTTTATTGATGATTTTCATAGAACCACATTAATTGTTTCCCGAAATACCTATATATCGGACTCCAGGAATCATGGTGTTCTATTCTTTGCGTCCTATCAATTCACAGCTAAAGGTGTTCGCATGCGCTTTTACTTACCTTTCATTCCCGAGAACTTCTAGCAAGAGCAGGTCATCTCTGGCAATGTAGCTGAAGGCAAGGGGATTAGCCGACCACAGCATGCCACAAAGACACTTCTCTTTCTCTTCTACCGTCGCCATGCTACCCCCTCTCAGCTCAGTGTTCCCCTTCTCTTCGTACTTCTTGAGACTCGATGAAAATCCTCGGAATCCCTTTAACGTTCCTGCAACGGTGGGGATTAGGCAAGTCACATTAGCAAGCTCCCTCCTGGATCAGATCGCTCCGAGGATGCGGGATGGCCGATGGGCTAGTGCGTTTGAGATGGAGGAGATTTTGAGGATGCTAAAGCTGAGGGTGAGCCGTGCACGGATTTCAACACGAGACACATAAAAACAGGAGAATCTCATCTGATATGTTTTCGACCCTCCTTTTCACTCCCCTCCATCTCTTAGCTTTTCCACTTACAAAAGAGATGAAAAATAAAAGTATTTCTTCTTGATCGATAACTTTGCGTTCAGGATATTATTTTCGAATGCATTATTTTATCTTTTCAGGTAAAGAAATGTAGTCAGGAAAGTTCTGATTCCTGCAGTGTCTAGCTTTGGCTGGTTTCAGATGAGAATGCTCACGACGTGTGTTTTTGCTTTGTATCCTTATTCAATCATACGCAGATCTTGTCGTGACTTTTGCTTTTGAACTCGCTACTGTCCTATTATTTTCCACCAAATGTTACTTTTACAGATTTCTTCGAAGAAAACGCAGAATGGTTTCCGAAAAAACGCTATATTCATCGCCGGAAGATTCAACTAAAAATAGCACGCCGAATAAATTACAATAAATTTTTAGAGGATCATTTATATCGCTTTACTTTCAAAGTTTAAGTCAGCACATGATTTCATTTTTCTGTGGAAAATAAATGTAGTCGTAAAAGTCGATATTTCTTATACCATGCCAATGATTTTTCATCGCCGGATTATTTTTTTAAACTGTTAATAGTTTATGATGATCCACGACTTTTCAGATGATAAATCAATTTAAAATATTACTTCAAGTCCTGGTGATATACGTGTAAAGCGACGTAAGAGAATATTCAAATTTCATTGGGTTACGTTAGCACACAAAATGGAATATTTCGGCATTTGTCGCAAAAATTTCGATGACTCTTCTTGTCTCGTTTGCAAGTTCTACGTAAGCTATCCTTTGATATTTCTGTAGTTTTTTAACCCAAAAATAATGTAAAAACAAAAAAGGTTGAAAAAATCTGGATAGATCTGATCATTGGCTTTTGATGTTTCGCTCAATTGTGTTCATAACCTATCTTCAACACCCACGTATCGTTTCCATTTCTAATGTTTTCTATATTACCGTACACGTTCCTAACCTTGGAACCATACAGAGAGTGTTTCCAGCGAAACAGCATATTTTTATACTATATTTCTTCACAAGCAAAAAAAAAAGGGTTTTTCTTTCAAAATAGCATTTAGCAGGTGAATCGCTATCTTAACAGTTTGAAAGTTAGTGTACGTTCATGTAATTTCGTTCAAAATTTCAGACTAGGTGATTACTCTTCCTGAAAACAGCACATTCAAACCAGCCTTGTTTTCATTATACAATGAAACCAGCCTTGTTTTCATTATCCAAAAAATAGAAAGTGAAAACCCACGTATAAACTTGTTGGCAGGAAACCTTGTGATTAGGGTTCATTTGATTACGTTTTTTCCACATTTGCACTCATTCGAACTGACAAGGCTAATCAAAACAACATCCTTTGAAACCAAAAGAAAATTTTCTGATGTAACACATAAATTCGAACGGCATTTCTGTCTTCAAATGTCACTTATTAATATTTCTTTGGAGCAAAGCTTATTACTTGGTTGGTCATATTTACAGTCTTGCTTTTTCTTTCTGTTAATCCATTTTCTTCGATGAGGCTCTATTTGAAAAAATCAGAATGTGCTCTCTAAAACAGCGAAATAATGGCCCTACCTTTGTTTCTCTGCTTTCTGGAACAACCAGCAGTAAACCTTTTGTGTTTTAATGAATATAGGAAGTTAAAACAATACATTCCTGATAGAGGAAAAATAAGTATTCGTAAATTTGAAGGATGTTTGTAAGATAAAAAATAATACTTAGGGCTATTTCTTATCAAAAAATGTTATATTATGCCCAACTGATCTTTGCATGAATATAAGTGATCCTCCATGTAGCACTGTATGAAGCAATAAAAAATCCAGTAAATTTTTACTTTTATTTAAACATTTTTTCTGAAAAAGGAGCTCCAGATTTCTTTTCCTTTTCAAGGGCTACAACTCGAATTTCGTTTATAGAAAAATTTCAGCCGTCATTCAAAGTATGCGATGAAAATGTGTACCGTGAATGCTTGATCATATTTGCAATAAAAAGCGTAAGTTTTATAAATGACTCTTCCTGAATGTGTTTTCATAACGTATTCACTTAAATTTACTTTATGTACAGAAGAATCTGCATTCGCACTATAAATTTCGTTTTATGCTCGTTTGTTCTAATATCTTATATTCTCCTTTAGATTTTGCATTCGGTCAAACATGTCCTTCTACTGATTAAGCATACATATCTTTATAACATTCAAATTTTTTAGCTTGAAATTTCTGAGTTGCTGCGCAAATACGCATTGACCATATCTTGCTTTTCGAAGTGATGCTCTTCACTTGTCGAGTTTGAGCAGTATATCTAAAATAAGCTGATATAAAAGATTATGGAATAATTCGAAAATTTTGGGGACTGTTTGTTGAAGGATGTGTTTAATGAGATGAACAAAATCCATAGCTTTAGTTATTCAACACAGCACATTCCACTCTTACCACGTAAATCTCGATTCTCTCTCTCTATATATATATAGTGCTTTCCTTAAAAACCATTGAACACACTAAAATTACATAACATATGCCATCGATCTTTTACTGAGGTAACACAACGTATGAAATACTGTGATTTGAAAAGGATTAATATTCGTAATACGAAACGTAGCAATTGGCTTTTCTGTTAGACACCGTCATAACATAAAATTCCCGAGAGTGCTCAAGTACTTTCCGTGAGTATCTCCCTCCTAATTTGTTAGAGAAAGAAGTCACTTACTTATTGTCTTGTATATCATAAGCCATTGTGAGATAAGAGGAATCGTGGAGAATTGAAATCCCAATCAACTGAGTTTTATGTCTTTCGTATAACGTATATAATTCCCCTCAAGGGACTGGACAATGCAGAGAATGGCGTTACGAATAACTTCTTTGCCATTTCCTTGAAGAAGATATAAACGACAGCATCCTCTTTCCGTCAAAATTTCCCAGCCAGTCTAACTTGGAACAGCTGGATGGCAATAGTTACCAGAGAAAGATCTCTCATTTTCTTCGTGGCTGAGCTAGAGCACTACATCCCGTTGGTAGTAAAAACGTCTCTACCGCTTGTTTCATCTCATTCTTTTTATGTCTTTACTCGTTCTGTCCCCCGTCCCCTCCCCCACTGTATTTTTCTGAAGCCTTCATATAGGTGTCGCAATCTCTTCTTTCCCCTTCCTGAGTCCTCTCTCTCTCTCCTCGTTGAAGAAGTTGGGTGGCTCTGGGGTGGGGAATGGATGGATGGATGGAGCAAGGCATGCCAGAAAGCAGCACGCGCCGATAGTGTCGCTTGCTGAGTGATGAAAGATATGTTGAAGAGGGATGATGAGTTCTCCCTCCCTGCCAGATGTCAGCTTAAAGATGCACATCAGGATAGCCAGGATGACAAGAACAGGATTTCGTTGTGTTTATCTGTCAGCTATTAAAGCGACAGACAGTAAATGACCTCAGGATTTTGACGATCAAAATTTAGCGACATGACGACTTTAGGCGTTTTATCAGCAGCTAATATTGTCTTAGTCTCTTCCAGACTGCGTGTGCATTCAGTGAGATGTCGCCAGACTTCATTTGCATCATATTTTAAATATTCCCTCAAGAGAAAAAGTTGAGTACAAACTTTTTCATGCTATTAATTAAACAATAATAATACTGTCCGCAGACACAGAGAAGGGAACGAGTCATAAGTCACGGAGTCAACCAGTTTTTACAAATTTTCAGCGAAGATTCAGTTTCAAATGAACTGAAACAAATTAACATGTTGCTTTATAATTTATCGCAAGATGTAGCTCCAAGAGCTCCTTTCCAACGTTTTCTTTGAGGTGAGCAAACAGATTGAATTTCTCGATGTCTCTACTAGTTGATAATTTCACAACAAGGCAGTTATTTTGAAATTGGAACATCAAGCATATTTATTGTTCATGCCTTTAAATGCAATAAATACTATTTTCATAAATTATGAAGAGATCCATTTCAGATGGAGCCTTGAGATAAATGATCTTAGCTTGCGAGAATAAGTACTACCGTATTTTTCGGTTATAAGTCGATATGGAGTATAAGTCGAATGTGTTAAATTCTCAATTACCTTGCCGTCATTCATAGAGAAGTCGACGCCGAGTATAAGATGAGGCTAGAACAAATACGGTTAGTGTTCCGAAAGTCTGTAGTTGTATTTGTAATGTTTCAGTAAATATTAAAAGGAAGATAAAGTGAGGTAATTTCTGTATTTCTCTTTTCGGCAAAAGAAAAATTTCGTAAGTTTGTTATTATTATTATTTTTTTCATAGGAACTGACGCTACCAGATTTCGTCTCTCCGACCGACCAAACAGAGTACCCGGTCGCACAAGTGTGCCAAATCAGATAAGCGTGATACTTGCATTACATTTGCTGCTTTCTCACAGAGTCTGATTGAAATAATAACAAAAAGAACTTTGACTTCAATCGGAAACATGAAACAAAATAAGATAAGCATAACAAATGGAAACAATAGTTAATTTTGATTGAGTTGGGAGATACAGTTGAGAAATTGACAGAGAAAAAAAGACTGCCTTCGCTAACCACTGTTCTTTGCGCTTCTCAAACCGTCTGCGCAGTCAGCTGTTGATATGATTATTACGAGCCAATCAACTGCGTGACAGTGACATGTTTCAGAGGCATCATTACGAGATAAATGAGGTACACCTATTGTAGTTCTGGCAGCTTTGCACAACCAGAGTTGAGCGCCAGCCACGGGGGTTTGGAGGTCTCGTGAGGGGGATAGAATCAACATACGACGGCTGCCACTCCAAATTGGTCACAGCAATTTCAGCGATATTTCTGTCGAACGAAAATATCCGTTTCAGCAGCTTTTAGTAAAATACTTAGTGAACGGAATATTACAGTTCGTACGCTTTTGGAATAGTTCCTTATCAACGAAATACTGCGTTTCAGGGGCTCGGATCAGGACCAAATTTAAGGCACAATATATATATATATATATATATATATATATATATATATATATATATATATATCATCATTGTCAACCATTATCAATCCACTGCTGGACGAAGGTCTCCCCAAGTTTCCTCCACAATGGTCTGTCTTGTGCTAGTCTCCTCCATGTCACTCCCGCATACTTTCGAATTTCATCCACCCATCTTCCATGTGGTCTTTTTCTGGGTCTTTTCCTGTCCCTTGGAATCCAATCTAAAATGTCGGCTGTCCATCGATGGTCTGTCCTTCTGGCAGTATGTCCAGCTCATTGCCATTTCAGGGATTTAACTCTGATCATGATGTCTTCCACTCTAGTCATTCTTCGGATCCACGAGTTCCTCTTCTTATCTCTCCTGCTTACACCAAGCATGCACCTATCCATGCTTTTTTGAGTTGACTGCAGCCTTTGTATGTCTCTTTTAGTTAAGGTCCACGTCTCTGCACCATACGTAAGCACTGAAAGGATGCATTGATCAAACACTTTTCTTTTAAGACATAATGGCATATTGCTCTTGAAAATTATGCTGTTTCTTCCAAAAGCTCTCCAGGCAAGTTTTGTACGCCGATTAATTTCTTCATCAATGTGACCCTCACTTGATATCTGCTGTCCAAGATAAACGTACGTGCCTGCTATCTCCAGCTTTTCTCCATCAATCGATAAATCTTCATTTCTTGTAAAAGCATTGAACATCACTTTTGTCTTCTGAAAGTTCATTTTTAATCCCAGTTCTTTACTCTTGTCAGCAAGTTCCTGGATCATACTCTGCAGCTCTGATGGGGTAGTTACAAAAATGACTAGGTCATCAGCAAAATGAAGGTGGGTTAGATAATCTCCATTAATCTTTATCCCTTTGTTTTCCCAGTTCAGTGATTGAAAGACATTTTCCAATGTGGCATTAAAGAGCTTCGGAGATATGGTGTCACCTTATCTCACTCCCTTTCCAATTTTTATGTGTGTTGTATTTTCAAACAGCCGAATCTTTGCACTTGCATTTTCATAGATGTTATTAATAATATTAATATACGCATCTTCAATACCGCAGGATTTCAGAGCCATTGGAACTGCTGATGGTTTCACCGAATCAAAGGCTTTTTCATAATCGATAAAAGCCATGCACAATGGAAGTTCATATTCCCTTGCTCTTTCAATTAGTTCTCTCAGTACGTGGATATGATCTATTGTGCTGTAGCCACTCCTGAATCCAGCTTGTTCTCTCGGTTGAGCCATGTCTAGTGTTACCTTCAAGCGGTGTGAAAGAACTTTAGTGAATTCTGGTTTCTGAAGTCTAACCAGGCTTAAACTGCTCACACCAGGAAGGTTCTGAAATTGGACGCTAGATGGCGCTGCAAAGGGCCTGCTCCTGAATTAAGTTGGTTCACCCCATAGAAGTAGCAGTAGTGCATTTTTGCCTTCAGGCTTATTAAGAAGGTAATGGTTGCTCTGGCTATTTTTCTATATTTTCTTTCAAACTTTTTTTGGGGACTCTTTTCAGCACTTACAAGCAGGCTATGTGATTGGGATTAGTATTTTGCTTTATTAGAGCTTTCTGTAGCATTTCATTAATTTTTGTTGTTGCCTGCAGTCATATTTGTGTTTCTGGGCCGTCCTGTGGGCCAAAATGATAAAAAAGTTTGTTCTATATATTGCTGATTATTGAAAAGCAAGGCACAATGTTATACATTATTTTACTGTTAGTTAGTTTTTATATATTATAGGATTTGTGGGTTTGCACTATGATTAATTTTTAATATTTTATTATATTTTCTTGTGTATGTTGGGCTTAATAATTTTCTTTACTGGTGCTTGAAACCATGCTCTTTGGTATATTCTTTTATTTTATTTTGCAGCCCTGTTGTTTTTTTTGCTTTTATCTGTGGGTATTGGAATTTTTGGTTTGCAACTATGTTGCTTGCATTTTTGTCTTTTTGTTCACTCTTGGAGTTAGAACTGTTTTTTCTGGATTTGTGTTGAGGAGTTTGTACTCTTTTTTCCTAAATTTGGCTATTGCTATCTTTTCCATTTGGTTGTTTGCTTTTTCTGGTTTAATTTATTTTGGTTTATGATTATTTTGTAAAAAAATTTTTTTTTGTAATTACTGGTTATTTTTGACTGGTAGTTTGTTTCCTTTTTGTAACAAGTTTAATGTATCACTTTGGTACATTTATTGGTTGAATTTTAATTGCTCACTTTCTTCAATTTTTATTTTTTTGTTGTGAGGTCGGGCAAATGTGTTTTAGTTTGCTGGGTACAGGTTTTTATTAGTTATCCCTTTTATTGACATTATTCCCCTAAATTTAATTGGTCCTTTTAGCAAACTAAAATAGCAGAAACCCACAATTCTCTGGTCTTAGTAGATTAGTGAGTGTTTTCTTGTTGCTTGCCCTTGACGAAGCCGACAAGAGGTCAGTCATTAATATGCTTCCCTGCATTCTTTTATTCGGTACTTTGCATAGTTTGAAGCTAACCTGGTTCAGACGGTGTATTTGGTGACTGATGGTCCTTCTATTATTTTTATTTCTCTTGCTCAAAATGTTGCTTTGTTTTGCCCTATATATATATACATATTTCTCTCATTGAGAAATTTCAATAACCGTTCAATACGTAAGTTCATAAGTCGAGGTGGCTTATACGGCGAGAAAATTACTGTGCTTTAAATGCGATATGTTTACGAGTATTATTTTGGTAGTCCAGTTTTGCGAAATAATTTGTTCAAGTAACTGTACCTAAATAGCATTGAACCTTACGTGTGTAAACGAACTGTCTGAAATTTTATGGATAATGAATAATTGACCAGTATTCTAGGTTACCACACACTAAGAAGCGATTATATGTTGGTGTAAGTTGAGACCCTGGTCGTGTAGTGTCCTGAAAATTAAAATGGTTGTCCAAATAATCAAATCTTGGCCCACTTCCATCTCTGCAACGTATGTAAACCGCTCTGAATGGATCACAGTAAAAAAACCTAAAGGTATAGAAGGTATGGTAAAATGAAGTTATTGAATGTGAGACCCGACGTGAGTTCTGTTGCTACTGATATCCTGAGGAAACGAGCATCCAATCTCTGCTTTCCATCATTCATTGATAAGGCAACCCTTTTTCACCAAGGAACTTGCCTGCCTTTGTAAGAGATTGGAAATATTTTTGGCAATATAAAAGTGTTTTGGGACTTCTAAAATGTGATTGGTAGTGGAAACACTATTTTAACATTAATATTTGTTCAAGCTATTCGATTTACTTCTGTATTTTTAAAAAAAATATCTATTATCAGTTACTCAAATATTCATCTTATGATCATCATTCTAATGCAGAACACTCTTTTCTAATTAAATAAACATGAAGCCGGAAACCTGAGAAAACTTCTTATTTCCTCAATTTCAGACGTTGATTAATATCTGTTTGCTGATTGTCATAAATACTGTACCCAGTGTACAGGCTTTTTTAGGGGAGAAAAAAGATGATAAATAGTTTTTGCGTGCGAAGAGACATAAAATGTGTTACTGTTCGTAGAGCAGCGTCTTTGAATGTGTGTAGACTCGGAGGCGCTAAGTAAGGGAAGGTAAGAACTTTAACTGACCCAATACCAATTAAGTTTTGTGAACCAGGGAAGTGTTTTAGCGGACTTAATATTTTTAGCTATTTCAAGATAACAAGGCCGAAAACATTAAGCCACATCTAATGAAAAATATAAAAATTAACTACATAAGTGCGATTTCGGAGTTCGCAACGAGGGACATGATATCAGTCTTCTCTGAGTGAAATGTTGCTTGATGACTTCTGTTCTTCCTCTTTCTAAACAAAAATAAAATCCGTGACAGGGTGAAAAAAAGAAGCCATTTTGATTTTGTAAGTAAGAATAAAAGTCTTGTCACCGAGAGATGCATTTAACAAGCGTTTTTTTTTTTCACGCGAAGTTAAATGTTTATGATGAACTTGTTGAAGTTAAGGCCCCAGAGTCCGTAAAACCATAGTAAATATATATTGGTCTAAGCATTAACTTCTGACCGGTAGTCCGAGACTGGTCCGTGTTCGAGTCCCGATGAGGTATGCGTGGTACACTTACTCTACGGCACTGGATCTTCCTTACCTTGGCACCAGTGGCTCGAAAACGAACAAGCGATTGCTTATATAATTGTTCATGATGGGCTTCAAGCTACGAAACAAATATACCGGGTGATCCAAAAGTCTTGCACATTTTGAAAACGTAATAACTTGCGGAGTTTTGAGAGTGGGGCAACGCGGTTTGCGTAGAAATGATCAGAATGACATCGGGTTTTCTATGAAATCACATACATTTTTTACTCATTTTATTTACATTTTTCATCGCCAGATGGCGCCATAGGTGAATAGGTCTGGGATAGTGGGTATAAAAGCAGCAGCTGGGAAGCAACCACAAGTCACAGCGGTCCGTGACAGAATGCTGTCATTATCGGACAAAGCGCTCTTGGTGAAATTGTTGTATTGCAACGCTGAATGCGCGAGTGCGGAGTTCAGAGCCTACCGGTCACTGAAATGGAAAGTGCTGCGCTGCGGCGAATGGTGAAAAAATTCGAGGAAACGGGAACTTTGGCAGCACGCCCACGAAGCGGTAGACCACGAACACGTGCTGCTGCAGCAGAGACGATTACTCAGGAAATGGATGTGATTGCAATGTCATCCGCACATGGCGACTCCAGTGTCCGCCATGTTTCTCGGCGAACAGGCATTCCATACGGGATTGTATGGCAAACGCTACGACGGATTCTGCACAGATACCATTACAAACTGCAACGGCACCACGAACTGCAAGCTGGCGACTACGTACAGCGTCAGGAGTTCGCAGCATGATTTTTTCGACAAATAGATGTCGACGAGAACTGGCTGATGAACGTTTTATGGACTGATGAGGCACACTTTTCCCTAAACGGAGCGGTAAACACGCACAACTGCCGCATCTGGGCCATGGAACACCCCCAAGCAGTCGTTGAAGCGCCACTTCATCAGCCTAAAGTGACAATGTGGTGTGGATTCACGGCTTCCTGGCTTCCTTCATTATTGGTCCTTTTTTTTAAGATGTCCGCGGCACCTCTTTCGAAACCGTTTCAGTGACAGGTGCACGTTATCCGAACATGTTACGAACGTACTTTATCCCTAGATTGCAAGAGCGGGATGCAATGAATCTGTCCACATTTATGCATGATGTAGCACCACCCCACATCGCACTTTCCGTTAAGGAACTGCTGCACGAGACGTTTGGCGCAAATCGTGTGTTGAGCCGACACTTTCCGAAGGCCTGACCTCCTCTGTCACTAGACCTGGCACCCTGCGATTTCTGGCTCTAGGGTTACCTAAAATCCCAAGTGTACAGATGTCACCCCACTTCATTGGCCATGCTGAAAGATGCCATTCGACACCACGTGGCAGCTATACCACCGGACATGCTCTTCAATGCCGTCCATGGTGTTTTATCTCGTCTGCAGGCAGTGCTGGAACAGGACGGCCATCACATTGAACACCTGGTACAATGAGGTTCTGGGCATTTTCAACCTGTGGTTCCTGCGCTATCTTGCGAAGAAAAATGTAAGTAAAATGAGTAAACATTTATGGGATTTCATGAAAAACCCGATGTCATTCTGATCATTTCTACGCAAACCACGTTGCCCTACTCTCAAAACTCCGCGAGTTGTTACGTTTTCAAAATGTGCAAGACTTTTCGATCACCCTTTATATATAAACTACTGTTTGTAGAAATTGCAACGCCATGAAGGAATGATGGTAATCAGGTAAAACTTACAGGATATGCAGAGCAGGGTAGGACATGCAAATGATTAGAAGTGCATAGTCATTGCGCATGTCTGGGCCCGGCAAACGCTCTCTGGACAGTCGAGTGAGGGGTATAAAGAGAGGGCTGTTTAGGCTACACACCACTTGTGCATCGCGTATACAGCGAGTTGTAAAAGGGTCTCCAGCATTCAATACTGCCTCGGCGATGACGAAGGGCGCAATATCACCATACGACAGGATTTGAGGGATGACGAAAGATTTGTCTGCGTGAAGGTGCATTTTCGTACCGCGACATTGCGCCTCGGACGAAACATAACGCCACGATAGTGGTGCGCGTGCGGCGGCAGTGGACTGATGAGAACCAGGTGTATCGACAATCCGGCAGTGGACCGAGAAATGTGACGACACCGCGGAAGGACCAACACCTTATCCGCATGGCAGCGAACCGTTCCGCATCTTCGCAAGTGTTAGCACAACAGTGGAGCACTGCAACAGGTGTGGCATTGTCTGCCTCCACAGTTCGACTCCGTCTGCTGCACAGCGGACTGGCTGCATGCATCCCGTTAACTCTGAACCATGGGTGCCTCAGGCTGTAATGGGGTTTTTGAACACAGACAATGGCGTGCTGATTGGCAACATGTCGTGTTTTCGGACGAATCCCGATTCAACTTGGACTACCATGATGACTGCATACGCATTAGACGGTATTGTGGTGAGTGTCTTCTTCCAGAATGCGTTGTAGAGCATCACACGAGCCAAACGCCAAGTGTAATGGTGTGGGGTACCATTGGGTACAATTCGCGATCTCGGCTGCTACGACTTGAAGGCAATCTCAACAGCGATCGCTACGTCAGGGAAGTTTTACAGGCAGAAGTCATACACTTTATTCGGAGCACTTCCGTTACTATATTCCAGCAGGACAATACCCGACCACATGTTGTCAGGAATGTTCAAGCCATCTTCGCAGCACAGCAGATACCACTTCTTCCCTGGCCTGCACGTTCGCCAGACATGTCGCCTATTGAACATATGTGGAATATGGTCACTCGGCAACTGGCCATATTCCAGATATGTTCAATAGATCATTAGTACTGACCGTCCTACAGCGGTCAGTACTAATGATCTGTGCACTCGCATACATGCCGCCTGGCAAGCAATTACCCAGGACACCATCTAACGCCTTTTCGATTCATTGCCACGCCGTCTATAAAGTCTTGCTCGCTGAAGCTTCACAAGATACTGATTTTTAAGGTAGAAATTGTAGTATTGTTCTGAAAATTAAATCACTTATTTACAGTCATATCAGTAATGTGTGGCATAAATTTCATTCGAATCGCATGGTTCCTTCTTGGTGTTGCAATTTTTACATAGAGTAATGTATATACACACTGAAGAGCAATTGAATTAGAGATACCTGTCTAGTAACATGTAGCACCACCTTTCGCCCTTATGACGGCGGTGATTCGTCTCGGCATGGACTCGACAAGACACCGGAAGCGTTGGGAAGCCATACGGATCCACGACCGTTGAACAAGCTCCCACAGTTCACAAAGATTTCATGGAGGGGGTCAGAGCCTCGAAAATCTCTCTCGATGGCATCCCGGATATGCTCGATGGGATTGAGGTCAAGTGACCTAGCTGGCCAAGGAAGCGAAGTTACGTCGGTGGAGTGTTCATCCAAATATTCGGATACAATTCGGGAGCGATGACACGGTGCATTGTCTTGTAGCAGGATAAGGTCACCAGTGGCATGTTGATGACACACAAACGGGAAAAAATGGTCGTCCAGGATATCCCGGTAACGTTGACCTGTGAGGGACGATGTCACGCGTACCAGGGGTCCCCATTCAGTCCACGTAAACAGTCCCCAGACGAGAATACCTCCTCCACCAGTTTGAAGAGTACCCTGTTGGCAAGAACGATCCATCACTTCATGTGGTTTGCGCCGTACTCGTATCCTGCCATCCGCATGTACCAACGTGAATCTCGACTCATCAGTCGAGGCAACATTTTACCACATGTCTAGGGTCCAGTGGCGATGTTCTCGCGCCCATGCTAATCTTTGCACTCTGTGATGTGCGGTGAGCAGCGGTACCCTCGTGGGACGATGGCTTCTGTACCCCATAGCGAGGAGATGGTTCTGGATGGTGTGGCTGCTTACACGTTTTTGTGCACCAGCGTTAAATTGCCGAGTGATTTCTTGCACTGTGGCCTGTCTATCCGATGTTACAATGCGAACTAGCCGACGATAACCCCGCTCATCCACACGCTGTTGTCCACGGTAGTTGGCCCTTGCAGGGATGGTTTTACCGGATTCGATGTACTCACGGTGCACCCGTGACACAGTGGCTCGTAAAAATCCCAGTGCCTGCACGACTTCCCAGATGGAGTGACCCATTCGTCGGGCCCCGAAAATTTGCCCACGATCAAATGCGCTTAGATCCTTCGTCTCACACATACTGCGTCCGACTCTTACTGATTCCCGTCGCTTCATTCCTTATATTGTCGGAGCGCTGCATACGTCATGTCGTTTCCGTATACAGGGCCGCCCACAGCGCCACATTTGCATAACGTCAGCTGTTTCTAATTCAATTGTTCTTCAGTGTATATAGGGTTGGACAGAATAACGTGAACAATAATAATTTAATGAAGCTGCGTACGTCGCAATACGAAAAGATATCCTCCACTTTTTGGTTATAATAGGTTTGTTTAGAACCTCAAGGTCCTGTTTATGTGCATTTAAAGTGTCTTGTTGCAAAATTCCTTTCAGGGTGACGACGAAATGAGCGACCTAACGGACTTCTTCGAAAGAGAGCTAATTGTTGGTGGCCGGCTAGTTGGTGTGTCCGTCACAACAGTCGCCAGGATAGTGGGGGTAGCGAGAGCAACTGTGTCTAGCATGATGACAGCATACCGTGTTCGTGGCAAAACCTCGTCTGCGAAACACAAGACCGGCCAGAAAACGACCCTGATTGATGAGAGATAGAAGAGTATTAAAGAGGATTGTTACCCGTAATAAGAAAACCACGGAGCCGAACATTAGTGCGGAGCTCAATCTTCATCTCCAGACCCCAGTATCATCGAAAACAGTACGCAGGGAACTGCATAAACAGGATATTCATGGCAGAGCTGCTATTACAAAACCTCTGGTGACCCGGGTGAATGCGACGGCGGCGACAGTGGTGCCAAGAGCATACAACGTGGAGTGCCGATGCATGGAAGCTTGTAATGTGGTCGGATGGATCCACATTCATACTATTCCCCACCGCAGGACGTGTTTACGTGTGGAGAACACCGTCAGAGGCGTACAACCCAGACTGTCTGCTCCCAACAGTGCAGCATGGTTGTGGTTCTGTCATGCTCTGATCTGTTATATCATGGTTTTTAGCAGGTCCCCTGATCTCCTTGAACGGACGGATGACTTGCAGGGCGTATGAAATCATTTTGGCCGACCAAGTCCATCCAATGGCTCAGGCGTTGTTTCCTGCAGGAAATGCTATCCATCAAGATGATAACGCTCCAATTCACAGAGCTCAGAATGTCCAATCATGGTTTGAGAAACATGAGGACGAACTTTCACACCTTTCTTGGCCTCCCCAAACCAGACGTAAACATCATTGAGCGACTGTGGTCTGTGTTGGAAAACAGAGTAAGATCCCGTTAACCTCCTTCTGCATCGCTCGAGGAGCTGGAGCAGTTTCTGCATGAAGAATGGTGTAACATCCCACTAACCACCATCCAGGATTTGTATGCGTCCATTCCAAGGAGGATTCGGGCGGTTGTGCATGCCAAAGGTGGTCCCACAACCTATTAGGTACGTAAAACCTTCTTTTCGTAGGTGTTCACATTATTCTGTCCAACCCCTGTATGTACGGTACAAAAGTTGTATGGTCTGTGTAAAAGTCACACACAGCGGGCAAAGCTTGGCAATTCCAAAATCTGAGACACGACAAAAAATTGATGCTTTCGAGCTCTAGAACTACAGAACAATTCTTTGTGAATCTTGGACTGTTAGAAGAAAGAATAGATCTGTTTTGGAACAGATCAAGAACTTAAATATTTCTGAAATGTGATGAAAAGAGAGGACTATTTCTTTCTTTCTTTGAACAGACCGTGATGCTGGGAAAATTGGAAGGGCAAAGGAGAAGAAGGAGACCAAGATTTCCATGGATTGGTACTAGTAAGGTGAATGTATTTGATTTCTTTTTCGAAACTGACGCTCACTACCTTGGACAGAGAGAAATAAAGATGTTTGATCCAGTGGGTCACAAAAAGTAGCTGGTCCACAAATTAAATCTATCTATCTAACTAACTATCTGCATTCCCTGGAAAATTTCAGAGATTCCTGACATCAGAAATAAATCAGTAGACACAGCATTTACTGAGACAATTCCATTCTTGGACATACACCGAACAGCCAAACCATTATGACCACCTGCCTAATATGATGTTGGTCCTCTACGTGCCGTCAAAAGAGCTCTTACCCGGCGAGGCATAGACGCTACAAGGTTTTTAAAGGTGTCATGTGGTATCTGGTACCAACACGTTACAAATAGATTTTTTAACTCTAGTAAGTCACGTGGTTGAGCCGCCGCAAATCGGATTTGCTTTTTCAACACAAACCACAGGAGCTCAATTGGATTGATGTCTGGGAAATTTGGAGGCCATTGCAATACCTGGTAGTCTTTTTCATGCCCCGCTAACCAATCTCGAACAGTCCGGGAAGTGTGGCATGGGGCATTATCCTTCTGAAAGAAGGCACTACTGTAAGGAAATACCGTTGTCATGAAAAGGTGTTCCTGGTCGGTAATGATGTTTAGGTAGGTGGTATAGGTAATAGTTTTCTGCGCATGAATTACCGGACCCAGGGTTTTCCAGAAAAGCATTGCCCAAAACATAACTATCCGTCCTTCGGTTTGTTTTCCTTTCATGGTGCATCCTGGTTCCAACACTCCAGGTAAAAGACGCACACGTAGCCGGCCGTCCACACTCCAGGTAAAAGACGCACACGTAGCCGGCCGTCCACACTGTGCAACAAGAAGTGAGATTCAAGAGATCAGACGACCTACTTCCAGTCATTTAAGGTGCAGTTTTGATGCTCGAGTACCCATTGTAGGCGTTTTCGACGGTGAACTGAGGTTAGTATGTGTAGTCGGAGCGGCCTGGGGGTACTCAGTTCCATTTTCAGCAGGGATCGATGCAGTGTGTTTTGTGACATTACATCCGTCACCAGCATTCAAAATGCCGGTGAGTTGCGCCACATTATCCTTTCCTTTGACTGGTACCATATGAGATAGCCTTCGCTCACCTCTAACATCAATGCGCTGTGTTCGGCCCACACCTTCCCGGCAGTTCGTGGTTTTGACCCTCCTCGGACCACTTTTTGAAGGTACTAACCACGGCTGACCATGAGCACCCCATAAGCCTTGTCGTCTCGGAAATTCCGTATCCAGTCGTCCGGCCATTACAATTTGGCCTTTGTCAAACTCGCTTAAGCCTTTCCCATCTGAAGAACAGGAATAACAGTGATTAACAGAGCTCGGTATAAGGTGTTATTTCTACCGTTTCATGACCTGCAGTTGCTTCGATTTGCATGAAGACGCTCTGGTCATAATGTTTTGGCTCTTTGTGTACTTTGTTTCTTCTAGGACTATGGACGCTACAGGAGGTGGAATAAGAAGTCCTTATGAAACTGTTTCTTTTTTCTTTACAGCACAACGAACGTTCAAGGTATTTTTGACCGCACTTCCCAAATATGAGGGCAATTGTTCAGGGTTGAGAGAACTTCCGACTGCATATGAAAGTGTTAACAACCTAGAAAGAGAAATCCCAACTGTTTCTGATGAAGATTTTTTTAACTGGAGGAAATGTCTTTATGGCAAAGACAAGGTGGCAAAAATATTGAGGTCAAAAACTTACAGGTACCTGCTTTTTGTCAAACTGATGTTAAAAATGATGAGGGACGGGACAGGATATCTACGGTTACTTTCATGAAAAAGATTGAGTTTTTTCAGACGACACATGGAAATTTTTAAAAATTTGTCGCAACGATTTTATTTTTACTTACTTCTTCATAAGTTTAGTTTTACTGCAGAATGAAAGGCACCCAAAGTTTTTCACCATTTATGAAGATTCTACGCTTTTTATCAACACTGGTTTTGTGCAGGCTGTCTGAATGCATCTTCTCATACAGTCTGAGACTTTCTTTTGTTTTAACCCTGTCTCTTTGACGCCGACGGGTGATATTTTTGTTGATATTTACAGAAACATATATGCAGCCATTAATGAGACGAACTCGCTTGCTAGATCATTTGATAACCCGAATTCTTCAGTTGTCTTTACCGTTTTTCAGTTTGTTAAAGGACATTTTATTTATTTTCCGGGAAAGAAAATATTACAAGAGATACATATGATCGTGCTATCACACGAAACAATATGCACTGCAGCCTAGATTACATTGCTAAGGTTATTTCACAGCTGTTTTCGTCATTATTGTTTCAAAATTATTCGATCACGGCGTCTGAAAATATGCAAGCACTATTTCCTTCTTTTTTTTTTTTTGAAGGAGGAAAAAGGGTAGGGACAATGTATAAAAGTAAATACATACCAATGCCCTTTATTTATTTATTTATTTATTTATGTATTTATATTTTGTTCAAGCAATAATTCGATAGCACGCTGATCTGAAGCAAAGAAATAATTACATTTCTTACCTTGAAATGTATTACATTCCTTACTCCTTATCATTTTTCGGCAACAAGGCTAATTTTTTTTCTAGTATCCATTACAGACCGACAGTTTTTTTCGGGTGCTCTCGTAAGATCTCAAAGCTCAATCCGCGGTAGCGGACTTTGAGGTTCCATGATCAGTGTACTACGTGTACCATGCAGGGATTTCCATGCTTCACTCAGGTCTCGAATCATTTTCCTCTTCATAGAAGTAAACACTAACCTGGGTTTCTTTCCAACCGACCTCCGTGGAGCCTCTGAGATGCTTATGTTATTCATCTAACAACCAGTTTTTTTCGGCAATGACAAAAGTAGACTGCCTGAGAAGAATCAGCTGCAGTACTGAACAAGAAAATAAACCGAACTAATACTTTTATGTCGTAAATATTATTTCAAAGAACAGCTACAGCCATCTCTAGTATGCACCTAATAAACACTTTAAAACAGTTTTATTTCGTTTTTTCAAACAGTTCACCCAATATGCGAACAGCCGAAACCAAGTTTTGTTTTCCCGCTGTTTTTTGCAACTGATAGCGTCATTCATTTATTAGGAACTGCTTAAACTGACATTTCCTTTTCCTTTTTTAGATTTTTCTAATGCTAAATTACCTGCACAGTAAATATCATAAAGCTGAGATTTTCTTTTTCTTTTTTTATCACTAAGAACAGAGTCATTCCTTATTTAACTTCTTTAACAAACAATCTGAACCAGCTAAGCAAATGTTTTTAATTTTCTCTCACAGCTTCACCCTCTAACTGGATGTTCCTAATAAAATACCCAAACTACTGTTATTGGTTCTCTCCTTCTCCGAAGAAAACAACAGGTTCACTCAAGATTAGTAAATTACCGAAAAGTTTTCTTTCTTCTAAAATTCCAAAGAGCAGTTCTATTCGTTTCAGTCAAGACCTGTCCAATAAGCTTCCAAAAACAGTTATTTTTCCTTTCTATTACAAAAAAATATATTACCTGCTATTCATTCCATTCCTGTCCAATAAACAGCGTAAAATAATACCCTCTCTCCTAAAAAAAAAAAAAAACGTTTTATCTTTTGCCTAGACCCGTCCAGTCGGCAACACAAGCAATTTCCTTTATTTTGCTTTTGGCAAAGAAATGTCGCGCGTTCAATTAATTTAGAGATGAGCTCACCTTGCAAAACCCTGCCTACATTTGATTATAGAAATTTCATGGAACATAAACTGGATAAGACTCTTTGAATTAAATGATTAAACACTCGGCAGAATTACGAGAAGTTTCTGTCAACAACAGCAACAAAAAAGATTTGTCCACAGAACATTTTATCGAAAATTCCGCACACATTATTTCCAGAAGCTTCGTAGTTATTTATAATCCCAGGACCTCCTCGAATTTAATTTGAATCACTAGTAAATTTGCTTCCAAAATATTTATGAAAGCACTCACGTTCCGCTTTGCATCTAACTGTAACCAAATTTAGGAGACTTTGTGGAATAAAATACGCCCTACTTAGCACATCGCTCGCATTCCTCTAGTATAAAATTCCATTGTCTAAATTTATGACCCATGCCAAATCAGGCCCGCGACCTGATTACATATCTTTCTAAATGAGCAACAAAATCCCAGCCCAATTAAAACCGCTTTGAGAGCGAGGCTGTAACTCCGCCAAGTGTCTTGACAGCATAATTTCCTGTTTGACCTGCGAAAGTTGATGTGCGGTTGGCGAGGCTGTTGGTGCAAAAGATATTCATCCGAGGCAGGCTAGCGTTCTACAACTTAACGCGCCACTTGAACTACATTGGCACGTGTCATCTTAGCACGCCCTTCTTCATTCTTTTGGCAGAACCGATGTGTATGTGGGCGTACCTGCTTGAGTCTCCCTTCGTAGCTACTGATAGTGAATAAGAGAGTTATGGCTCCCATTAAACATTAGCATATCAGCCTCATTAGGGGTTCTCCGAGCGTTAATGATTATAGATGTTTCGAGTTCAACAGGATCCTTACCTGTTACAGTTAATTCATTACCGACGTCATGTTTTGATTTGTAGCTATGCCGCTTTTCACGGAAGCACTGCAGCTATGAGTAGTCCAAATGGTTTTCGGATGGTTGTTCACGGCACCTGGAAACGCGGCAGCGGAAGATATGGCTGTTGGAGTCTTAATAGCACTGACGCGATCCTCAAATTGCTTTGCAACTCGGTGATTTCAGAAGTCACATCCCGCAAAAGTGGTTTCCCATATTTCCAAGATCAATACGAGAACATTCTCAAGCATTTATCTGAATAATATTAGTCTATTCTAACACAAGCAGCTGTGCTATGCGAGACACTTTGTAGATCATTTCAGAAATCTCTAGTTGTTTATATCCTTAATTTTTAAGGAAAAATACAAGAATCTTTACACATTTTTTCTTGTTTCATATACTGTGTTATTATCAAAATTTAGACACACACAAATGACAGGTGAATCACTGTTTTTTAAAAACATTTCTAGCAGGCGGTGACATTACACTTACTGTGTTGTCACTTACCGGAATTTTTTCTGAAACACTACTGGGCCTTTCAGCATGGTGTCTACGCTAGAGAAACAGTGAAGTGCTAAAGATCATCAGCAACCTTGTTGTCCATACTCCATTTGCTCTGAATCCAATCGACGACAGAGCGGAGGATGATCGTCTTTGGCTACTCTCTGGTTGAAACACGAGCGGAACCAAAGACGATTACGCCATTCAGATGACATGTCTGAATGACGCAATAGTACAGTGTTGCCACGTGCTTAAAGAAATTTTAAGAACCAATGAATGATCCTCTAAGTTTAAATGCTGGTAATAACGCAATACGTCAAACAAACGCTTTTTGATTTACTCTCTTGCAGGGACGGACTGGCCCACCGGGACATTTCCCGGTGGGCCCCTTCCGTATATTTTGTCTCTTACTTTCTTAAAAATCTTTTCAGTTCAGTTGTTTTAAACACACAACTGAACCACAACACTTTGTTTTTAAAACGAAATACACAATGTAATTATAACAAGCGGGAAAAAAACTTCTATTTTAAATTAGAGGAAAAAATTTCCTCACATGGCAACTGCTAGAATCCCAACTACAATAGATGGGCCATGTGTGTTTGCGAACTTCTGAGTTCACTTAGTAGCTGAGGAACGAGTATGTAAGTAATATATGTTGCGAGAGCGCGGGGGTGTGTAGAAGATGTTCTATATATTCCCCAAGGAAGGGAGGGGGTAGTTAATTTTACTCCCGTTGGTTGTAGGAGCCATTGGTGCTGTGCCCATCAGCACAATCACATGGCAATGCTGCTGAAACATTCTCATGAAAAATGAGACCGACGACCCAAGATAATAGGTTCCAAAATGATCAAACAGCTCATTTGAGGATTATTCCGAGGGAAGTACCCGGTGTTCTCTAAAGTCAGAAACATGCCAGATTTAACCCAACCTCAAGCATTGTTTCTTTACTAAATCGCCATAAAACAAAACGGAAAGGCGCCACCAATATCCTAAACCAAACAGAAATCATCACTCTTTCCACGTTAACAAGTGAATCGCAGAAAAATTCTCATCGGCCGCCACCGGGAATCGAACCCAGTGTCTTCCAGTTACGCGCCGGACATGCTACCACTGCACCACAGCGACCTCGAATTCTCCAGACTCACAAGTGATTAAGTGCCAAACCACATGGCAGGTTGCTTCATGGAGCCCCGCACAATGCTGGGGATTCACCAAAGATGGTAAGCAGCAATTGAACAAATAACTAGGAGGCGAATGAATAATTAATACACACAATTGACGTGGATTAGGAACATCAAACAGATGTCATCGCTCTTTCCACGTTTAGAAGTGAGTCACAGAAACATTCTGATCGGCCGCCACCGGGAATCGAACCCAAGATCTTCCTGTTACGGTTTGGCAGTTAGTCGTACGTGAGTCTGGAGAATTCAAGACCGCTGTGGTGTAGTGGTAGCATGTCCGGCGCGTAACTGGAAGACTCTCGGTTCGATTCCCGGTGGCGGCCGATGAAAATGTTTCCGCGACTCACTTATTAACGTGGAAAGAGTGATGATTTCCGTTTTATGTTCCTGATTCACGTCGAGTGTTTGAACTAATATGCTCAACTGTTGTTGTGTTGGAGGGGTGGGACGGGGGTAGAAGGAGATACGTTCAGTCATTTGAGTTTGGGAAACACACAAGAACGGTTTGTTTTCTCTAAGAATTAAGGCTTAACGAAGGGCACTGTCATAATCAGAGTGTTTTTCCTTTTTAATCGAAAATGAACGAAAAAAAAAGGTAAAGGTGGCGGTCAGAAAAAGAGGGATAAAAAAAATGTTGTTAGAATCAGATGCCAAAAAATGTGCAAAACTAAAGGATTTTTTCATGGATAGTGATTCTACATTTTCGACTAAAAAGAGCGATGATAGTTTATTCAAATACGGTGAAAATGGTTGCAGTGTTAAAAATGCTTCCATGGATAACAAGAAATCATCCAATGATGTGTCAATTTCTGCTAACACATCTTACGCAAATGTGGTGGAAAACAGTGTTGTATCAAAACCTAAGATATTCAAATCCACGAAGGAGGACATAGAATTCTTTTTTTTTTTTTTTTTTGAAGTCGCCCGATACAACCTACAAATTACGCAAAATTTCCATTCATTTAAAAAAAAGTAATTTATCGCGAAAATGGGTCGTACCGTCGTTGGCTGAGCTATGATGACATTTCGAGTTCCCTCTATTAAACTGTGTGTCTTGCATTTGTGAAAAATTCGGAAAGCAATGCTTTTACAGAGGGCATGAATGACTGGAAACATGTTCACCAAATAATTTCTAAGCATGAAAATAACAAAATGCACAATACAAGCACAGAGCATTTTTTCATGGCAAAAACGCAAGGAGATACCGAATGCTTGTTTGTCTCAAAACACGCAAATTTAAAAAAAGAACAAGTAAGAAAGAACCGGCAAATTCTTGAAAGGGTAATCGAAGTTGTGAAAGTTTTAGGAAAGCGCGGAATGAGTTTTAGAGGCAAAACGTTTAAAACTGCATATACATTAGAGGATCCAATGCTAGATCATGGTAATTTTTTGGAGTTGGTACTATTGGTCAGTAAGTATGACGTTACGGTGAAAGAACATTTAGATAATTGACTTAAGAAAAAGCAAGAAGTCTCATGACCTTGGAAATAAGAGACGGGGTGGCTTAGTAACTTTCTGTCGAAAACTACTGTTGATTTGATAGAACAAACCATATCTTCACTGATTAAAAAATCGATATGCGATGAAATTGTGGAAGCGAGCATATATTCTGTACAGATAGATAAAACTCAGGTATAAAATACTCGGTCGAATAGTATTTGAGTGAATGTAGGTAAGCACCAAAAAATTAAGTTAAAAAAAGTAGCATTGGGAAAAATACAAGTTGTTCATAGAGATTTTAGTGTATATTCCTGCACCATTTGTTTCTCTGTCTCGTGATGTATATCTTAATGGATTTTCTGCTTTGTTTCCTTTTTCGTTCTACCTTCTCTAGTTAAAGCACATGAAGCAAAATCTGCTTTTTGTTACAGTGAATGTGATTCAAATGTATGTTAACACCACTGGGGCGGGGGCTGAACAGGGATAAGAATTTTTCACTACTTTAGTTAAAGTAGTGAAAATACTCATCCGTGTTTGATAAAATTGCAGAACAATGCTAGATAATGGTAATTATGGGATATCATCATCATTGTCAACCATTATCAATCCACTGCTGGATGAAGGTCTCCCCAACTTTCTTCCACAAATGTCCGTCTTGAGCCTGTCTCCTCCATGTCACTCCCGCATGCTTTCGAATTATGGGATACTTTCAAATATTATGGGATGTACTATCCACTATATGACAACACAGAATTCAGAATGAAAGCTAATAATATCAAGAACTCATTTTGAAATAACTGTTGGATTATTTGTGGGGTGTTCATATACGATCCCTTTCCCCCGAAATGATCTACCTACGCAGCCCACGCTCCATTTGATAACTGACAGATCCTGCAGATGAAGGACTTACGGAGATATCATTGCAAAATGAAGTTGCAAAATGTTTTGTTTACGTTATTTAGTAAGGTGTCTTTACAATACATAACCGCAGATTAAAAGCACCTTTTTGTAATTGAAAAATACGAATATATGACCACTAAATGAAGAATCTGTTCCCCACGATATTTAAAAATACTGAAATTTCTAACTGTGATTGTCCACAACAGAAAAATTACAAAAATTGCAGTACAAATAGAAAATTTTACGGTGTAAAAGTTCTGTATTTTTTTTTCATTTATTTAAATTTAAAAATCATGTCGTATGCGAAAGGAGTTTTAGTACAACTTCAACCAGTGGCGTAGCCAGAGGGTTAAAGTTGTATTAAAAATCCTTTATCTCGTCTCCCCTCATGGGAAGGGGTTTGTACCCCCTCCCTTGAGAGGAGACGGAGCACGAATTTAAAGCGATATATATGTGTATACAAGTCTTTCACCAAACCCATGGACCCCCTCACCCCACCCCCTCACCCCACCCCCGTTAAGAAATTTCTGGCTACGTCACTGACTGCAACATAATTTTGGTAGTAACAGTTCTATCTCTCTCAAATATCTGTTGGAATTTCAGCCCACTTTGTTGAAAATTTAAAAACTGGAAGCTCAATGGTATGAAAATCAAGATTATTTTACAACCTCTCAAACATGAAAAGGCTATATAATCAATGTCGTTTAATTTTTTTTAATGTTCTTACTTCAGTGTTCTTAAGAGAAAATTTTAAACAAATATAAATATTGAGTATGTCCAAAACTGAGTATGTCTGAAATGCACTGCAAGCGGAGTGTAACTAGCTTCTCCAGCGCAATTACATACATACCTAACTAAACTAGTGATTTAAACCTGGTTATTGGCTCTTTCCACGTCGATTAAGTGAGTTTTCCACGCTATTTAAATGCCTTGAAATTTCTAGCTGTGATTGTCCACAACAGAAAACAAGAAAGATGACACCGAATTTTTGGGTGTAATGAGCACGTCTTTGAATCCGTTCTGACGCAAATAAAATTTATCAAAGCTATTCAAAGTCAATGGAGCCGGTATGGAAAATAATAGTACCTGACGGAAGAAAGAAGTTTTTCAATCGGGTTTTTAATCCCTCAGATATTGCTGTAACCGAGAATCGTGAGCTTACGCCCTCTAGTTGCAGACTTGTGTGTTAAGAAAAGCATGAATTTATATGAGAAACATTTAGCACCGGAAACGCTCTCCAACACAGAAATAATTTTTCAAATCTGACTCATAGAAACAGAGATATCGACAACAACAGTATGTGACTTTACGTCCCCTGGTGGGAAAACCATGCATTATTTTAGGAAGAAAGTATTCACAAAAAGTTTATCCATATGACCGGTATCGGTCCAAGAAAAAAAAAAAATTAGTCGAGTTTTCAGGAGCCCAGATTTTGCTACAAATACATCAGAAGCAGAAATTAACACTTATGAACCCTGGTGGCCAAACTATTCTTTACCAAACATTAGAAATTATGTGAAAAATATTTTCCATCAAGTCTTGTATGCGATACAGGAAGAATTTTTCAAATCGGAGTTTTAGAAGCAGAAATAACACAGAAAACGCAATCTGCCTTTGTGCCCCCTAGCGGAAAGTCTATGATTTACTTGAAGATTTTGTATTTTTAGAAAAAAACATTTCGCATCGGAAACACTATCCAACAAAGAAGGAATTTTTCAAATCGGACTCCTAAAAGTAGAGATATTGACAAAAATAAGATATACATCTATGCCCCCTGGCGTGGAAACAATGCATTATTTTAAGAAGAAAATGTTTCTCAACGGTTTGTCGACATGAGTACTATCGGTCTATAAACGACGTTTTTTTTCAATCGAGAATTTAGAAGCTCATGTTTTGCTGCAAATACATCAGAAGCGGAAATTAAGACTTTCGCCACCTGGTGGCCAAACCATTTTTTACAAAAATTTGAAATTATGTGCAAATGATTTCTCATCATTAGCTGTATTCGGTGCAGAAAGAATTTTTCAAATCGGAGATTTAGAAGCAGAGATATAGGGGAGAAAGCAATTTACCTTTACATCCCCTAGCGGAAAGTCTATGAATTACTTGAAAATTGTCAAATTATATGAAAAACATGTCACACTAGAAACACTATCCAACAAAGTAGGAATTTTTTAAATCGGACTCCTTGAAGTAGAGATATTGACAAAAATAAGATATACATCTACGCCCCTGGCGTGGAAATCATGCATTATTTCAAGAAGAAAATATTTCTAAACGGTTTGTCGACATGAGTACTATCGGTCTATGAACAACGTTTTTTTTCAATTGAGAATTTAGAAGCTCATGTTTTGCTGCCAATACATCAGAAGCGGAAATTACGATTTACGCCTCCTGGTAGCCAAACCATTTTTTCACAAAAATTAGAAATCATGTGCAAACGATTTCCCATCAGGAGCTGTATCGGTGCAGAAAGAATTTTTAAAATCGGAGATTTAGAACAGAGATATAGGGGGAAACGCAATTTACCTCTACGCCCCCTAGCGGAAAGTCTATGAATTACTTGAGAATTTTGAAATTATATGAAAAACATGTCACACTGAAAACACCATCCAACAAAGAAGAAATTTTTCAAATCGGATTTCTAGACGTAGAGATATTGACGAAAATAAGATATACATCTACGCCCACTGGCGGAGAAATTGTGGAATATTTTAAGAAGAAAATATTCCGAAAAGCTTTATCGATGTGAGAATGGCATTAGTCAGCGAAAGAATTTTTCAATCGATATTTTAAAAGGTCACATTTTATGGTAAATATATCAGAAGCAAAAATTAACACTTACGCCCCCTGGTGGCCAAAGTATTCTTTACCAAAAATTTGAAATTATATGGAAAAGATTTTCCATCAAGAGGTGTATCCGCTGATTTTTTTTTTTTTTTTTCAAATTGGAGTTTTAGAAGAAGAGTTATCGGGAAAAAGGTAAGTTACTTTTACGCCCTCTAGAGGAAAATCTATGCGTAATTTGAAAAAGTAACTATAACTAAAATACCCTTCGACATAAATGGAATCGAGAGATAAAAGATTTTTTTCAATCGGATGTTTAGAAGCAAATATATGGAATAAAATGTATTTTTGAATTCGACATCATCTGCATTTACGCCCTCTAACGGCATAATTGTACATCGTAAAAACAAAACAAAATGAAGGATCATCATTCGCATATGTCAAGCTTCCCAATGCAAAAATAATTTTTCAAATCGGACTAATAGTTGGAGAGATATCGTGGGTACAGGCGGACGGACGGACGGACGGGCATACCGATAACATAAGCACGATCTTTTTTACAAAAGACGTGCTAAAAAGTGAGTTTGAATTGTGGTACAATATTACCGCAAAACTACACTATCTACCAAAAAGTAATTGGACACTCCTGCAATCGACGATATCTGCGGTCCTGATACACGTCACGGCCACCGCCGTTAAATATCGTGTGGGAAACAACAACGCAACCAGTCGGATGCAAGATGCCACGCAGTTCGGAGCTCTCTGATTTCGAGAAAGGTGTAATCGTCGGGTATCACAGAAATGGCCGATCCATACGTGACTTATCCAGCAAGTAGAAGTACCCAAAATCGACAGTGGCCTACGTGATTGGCAAGTGGAAAATGAGAGGTGACTGTCGGAATGTGCCCCGACCCGGCAGACCCACAAAACTGGGAGTTAGAGACCGACGGGTGCTGGCCAGAGAAATTCGGAAGAACCGCACCAAATCGATGGGCCACATCCGCGAGGAGTTTCAACAGACATCCGGGAGTGTTCTTTCGATGAATACCATCCGTAAGGAAGCCCATCTGCTCGGTTATCATGGACGTGCTGCCGCCCACAAGCCTTTGATCACCAAGTCCAATAGCGCTGCTCGGCTAACGTGGTGCAAAGAACGTCGACAGTGGACCGTTGAACAGTGGACACAGGTTCTCTGGAGCGACGAATCAAGGTTCACTCTCTAGCGTTCGGATGGCAGGGTCTGGGTTTCGCGTCTGCCTGGAGAACGCCTCCTGCCGGAATGTATTGTGCCAACTGTGAAGTTCGGCGGCGGTGGAATTATGCTATGGGGATGTTTCTCCTGGTATGGCACGGGACCCTTGGTCGCAATTCCTGGTAGATTCAACGCCGAGACCTACTGCACCATTTTGGATGACCATGCGCTTCCTACTTTGTGGCAGTTTTACGGGGTGGACCCATGTTACTTTCAGGATGACAATGCCACCTGTCATGTTGTGAGGTCCACCATGGCTTGGTATGGTGACAATGGGGTTAATCGAATAGACTGGCCTCCAGAACCCGGACCTTAACCCTATCGAGCACCTCTGAGACGAGTTGGAGCGTCGAGTTGGAGCGTCCACCGTCCGAAATTGGTGAAGGAACTGACCTGTCTTCTTCAAGCCGAGTGGAAGAAAATACCGCTAGCCGTCGTACAACGACTAGCTGAGAGTATGCCCCGGAGGGTCGCAGATGTAATCGCCGCTCGTGGAGGCTCCATCAACTATTGAAGGTGAATAAACTTCGTTTTCCTTTGCTATCACAGGTGTCCAATTACTTGTTGGTAGACAGTGTACAACTGAACGGGCCCATTTGCAAAATTTTTCCCGGGCCCTTTTGCGACCGCCAATCCGCCACTATTCTCTTGTACGCTGTCTCACAATGCAGATTTCTTTCCTCATTATCTTTATTTTCTTCATAACCATAATAAGTGATCATTTGATCTTTCAGACTGAAATACGCATAAAGAGATATTTCTTGTGTTTTTTCTGCACTAGTCTAGGCAAGAGAGTCGTCAACACGAAGAAAGTGGAATGTGTCTGTTTAGTCTAGTGTGGACGGCATTCTCCTGAAGGCACTAACTGAAATAAATGCACTAAAAGCGGAATTATATATGATGAAACACATCGACGTAGACATAGCAACTGTCACCTTGCTTTTGGCAGTCACGGGACAGAGTGAAAAAATTTGGTAGGTTTTTTTGTTTTTTTTTAATATAAATTTACTCGTCTGCCCACATAGAGCGAATCACTGTTTTGGAACCAGATAGCGTTAGGTGCTACTAGATTTTCGGAACCGCACCCTTCTTTAGTTTGGTGTCTGTCTATGAAAAATTCTATATCAATATAGGCTAGAAACCTTGGTCCTCAACTTTGCCTGAGTATATTGTCAAAGAATAATATTCTGATCCGTTTTCTAAAATCAGTGATATCGTGACTAATACAAACAATATTTTTATGCTACCAATAACGAAAATTCTGCGCCGCAGGAGTGCGAAGATGCATGCAAACATTTAGTCATGCTGTTACATTGGTGTTCATTGGATTTATCAGGGGTATGCAAAAGTTTTCGCCGTTTTAAGGAGAAATGAGACCGGAACAATCAGGAAACCAGTACACATTTATTGAACGAAATATTGGCCGTTAGCATCAATGACCTTTTGCCATTTTTCAGGCAAAAAATGAATGCCCCTGTGATAGAAGGACTCGGGTTTTGAGCTGAAGAAGGCAGTGACGAAATTTTCCACCTCTGGAACTGTGGTGAACCGCTGTTGGGCTATTTTTGTGAGTAATACTATGCATGTTGCATAGAGAGAAACAGATGAAAGTCTGAAGGTGCAATGTCTGGGGAGTAAGCCGGTTGCGGTAAAACCTCCCAGTGGAATTGTTCAAGGGTGAATTTCATGGTGGCACCGACATGTGCTCAGGCATTATCGTGTAACAGAATGACTCAGCGACGTCCGTTACCTGTCCAAGGACGCTTTTGCTCGATTGCGGCGTTCAGGTTCATCAACTGATCGTCATATCGTTGTGCAGTAATTGTTTCATCCGGTTTCAACAGTTCGAAGTACAGCACTCCATGCATATTCCACCACACACAGAACATCACCTTTTTCCCGTGGATATCCTGTTTTCCAGAGGCCTGGGTCGACCCAGGATCGCTTGCGTACGAGGTTGTCACAATATACCCATTTTTCATTTCCGGTGACAAACTTACACACGAAATTCTTCCCTTGAAACCTATTCAGCAACGACATCCAGATGCCCAATTGTTGACCAATATTACGCTCTGTTAAAGTATGCGAAACTCACTTACCAATCTTCTGGATCTTCCCCAAGGCCTGTAGACGCCGTACCACCGTCGATTGAACCACTTTCAAACGTTTCGCCAGTTGCGTGGTTGATTGTGTGGCATCTTCTTGCAACAGCGATTCCAGCTCATCGTTTGCTAGTTCCTGCGGTCTACCTGCACGTGGCTTGTCTTCCAAGCTTAGATCACCTTTCTTAAACCTGGCAAACCATTCTCGACACGTCCGCTCACCCATAAGCGTTTCGCCATACGCCTGACATATTGAACCGTATGTTTCACTCGCACTTTTACCTAAATTAAACATGAATAACAAACAGTGCCGCAAATGAACTTTATCGACCGTCATGCTTGGCTTCATGTACGTACTGACAGCACAGGTCGCCTGCCAGTTTTACCCCTACAGCGTCCACTTGCGGGGACGGCGGAAACTTTTGCATACTCCTATTATTTCAGTGCACAGTCGAATGGGTTCGTCAGGCCTTCGCTTGTAAGGAAACTTTGCAGTTCCGAGGTCTTAGTAATTTTTTCCTCCGACGATTAACAGAATAAATTACGAGCTAAATGAAAACTCGCACTTCTGCACTAGTGCTATTTATTCAGTGCAGTATAACGGGAAGGTCACTGATTTACTTGCCGTGATTTTTTTATCGTTTACCCATTGATGTGCTATTGCTAATTCTATCAGGCACCTTTCTCGATTACTTCGATGGCAAAAAACCTTTCGTTTTCAACTTAATTTCTCCATCGTTATTCCATCTCGGCCTCAAAGAAAATCGTTCTCTCTTTTTCTCGGGTAGCCGAAAATTCTTTCCGTCGCGCAGATAACCACAAAGTCTACTTCCTACCACCTTCAAGTACTAATAGATCAATTTCTCATTTTTTTGCTTTTTCTCCTTCTCTCAGATAAAGCGCGGGTTTGTGCAATTTTGCATGTCCCCTCCAGCGACCATCAGGTGAGATCAGCTACATGCCATTTTCACCTCTTTCACATCCTTTCATTAGCAATTTACTTTGCACCCATGCTTTAAAAACATCATTGCGCCTCCCGCTTACGTGTGAGCCATTGTTCGTTCCACATTCTTCTGAAAAAGGATATGAATCCTGAAAACTCCATATAATACAGCAAAACTATTTCCAGATCACTATAGGAATTCCCAAACAGAACTTCATGAACATCTCATGTCCTTAAACTGCTGATAATTGTGTTTTCTCCGAACATCAGAAGCATAGCAGGAAGTGGTTATAACGAAGTAAATTTCTCCGTCGTTTCTGTCCACGCCAGGATTCGAACCCGGATCCCCTCATTCCGGAATAAGTCACTCTACCAATTGAGCTACGCGGACGTTTCTTCTGACTACTATCTGCCTTTATGTCGTGTGCGTCCTGCTGGCAGGTACGTCACATGGTCACCTCCTCACTCTTTTTAACGGATTACTGAAAATTAGTGAAGGGACTATCTCAAAGCCTCCCGAAAAACACTAATGAAGAGGGAAATGATTTTAACTTATCAGACAATATTCAAGATGGTTATTAGTACATTAGATTCCGGTTAATTGGGCCATCGATTAATCGGTGCAGCCGTTTATTTGGAAGAATTCTTGATGAACATCCCAAATTAGCTCTTTGGCTAAAGGTTTGCGTAATTGGGACAGCCGGTTAATTTAGCCAAAGTGTTTTAGCCCCGATGTGTCCCAATTAACCGGACTCTACTGTACTAACTTTCGTTGAAATTAGTAAGCCTACGCTAACGATGCTTGTATTAATTCGATACATCCAGAATTTTCCTAATGTAATATTTGGAAAGGAGATACCTCATTAACAAACTGATGGATAAGAAAATCCATCCGTTTTTAATGAGATATCTCTTTTTTTTCCTTCTAAAAAAACCACTTCCTTCTTTTCTCTGTTTTGCATTTTTTTTTACATAATATGTGCGTGCGTTTTAATCGTATTCTGAATTCGATGTTAGCGAATTTAGAGCTCTGTTAATTACTTATTCATTTGTTTACGTAACTCCGTAATACATTACGCAAAGCAATTTCGTTAGAAGCCGTAAAGGAAATAAAACCACAAACTGGTAACTAGATGAAGAATATTGCATCGTTGATGCCAACTCTGCTTATGATCGCAGGTAGTTTTTGCGGATTTAGTAGAAATTTATGATTGCATTTAAATGATGGGCACCTGATCGCCGTTGCGGATAACTTCAAAAAATTGAATTCTTTGAAAAGGGGGAAAAACCTCTTCATGACTGGTGTTATTTAATGAGAAATGTGCAACTTACATGCTTGATAAATATATTATCACTGTAGCGTATCAGAGTTTGCCTCTTTTCCCTCCACACGAAATCATAAAAACTCATGACATTTATTCGCAAGCAGTGGACTTTTTAATTAGGTGCTCTTCAGTTCTTTTGAATGTACGATAGCTTTTTACCGCTGAAGCATATACTGATTCTAACCAAATGAGAAAAATGTCTTTTTTTTTCGAGAAGAATGATTTTTTTTTGTTTCATAATAACATCTAAAAGTCTATGTTTTAATCTTTCGCTGACTAAGATTAATCATATTTTATAGATTACTGAATTACATTTTTTTTAATTTGCGGTGAGAAATAGAGGATCAGAAAACCTGGCAGCAGATAAACCACGTGACAGACCCTGAGGAGCACTTCTACTTCTTATCCAAGATGGAGCTCATGCGATAAACGTCTGAATAATTTTACCATTCAAGTAAGTCAGGCGTAATGTTCTCATATGTCCTGGCTGTGATTTCTTAGAGTCCTTTCAGAAATCGTGTTTACGCTTCAGCTTTTTTATAATTTCTAAATGATAGTAAAATACTAGAAAAAGAGAATAACTATATGTTTCTTTCAATTACCTCGCATGTTATAGAGATCGCCCTTCACTCTTAGGATCTTTATTGATTGCCTATTATGTTCGCATACTTACTGTTTTGTTATGGAGAGTATAGTTCAAATTTCCTTTAGAACTATGTTACGAATACCACTTGCAAAATGTTTTACACCGGATGCACTAGAGTTGACAGAGATTATAACAGAAAGCATTTATAGGTTTTGACCATGGCACACATCATTATTTATTTTCTCCTTCGGGGCTAGTGCACCTCTACGACGAATAAACACTGAAGACACCACAAATTCGAACGATTTATGAAAATTAGTGGTTGAAAGCAATTTAAGTTTGAGCACAAGGCTTATAACTTGAGGAGAGCGCTTACCGTAGTTTTAGCAGAATCTCACTTGGCCTACAAATTACAAAATATCGAAGATGACCTAACACCTAAAACGTCTCCTACCTTGATTTGACCTGACTGAATGCCAGTGATGCCACACGGAACAGCAAACAAAAACGTAAATTAAATAGGTAACATACGTCAAATAGTATGGGATCTTGTGAAGGATGTCCGTGACGGAAGTTATTTTCATAAAGACACAAAAAATAAATGAGATGCACTGGAAGATTTCGCTTTGGTTTATGGAAGTTTCGAGTATGTAACGTATCAGGAGATGTGACGTACCTGCCAGAAGGACGCACACGACATAAAGGCAGATAGGAATCAGAATAAAATGTCCGCGTAGCTCAATTGGTAGAGCAACTTATTCCGGAATGAGTGGACCCGGGTTCGAATCCTGGCGCGGATAAATATGACGGAGAAATTCATTTCGTTATAATGGCGCCCGAACTATCCGGATGACCCGACCGTTCACAATCTCGCAATGGTGTGATGTTATTTCCACACCGCGAGATAGGAAAAATAAGAGCAGCACTTCGAAAAAAAAAAAAAAAAAAAAAATAAGGGGAAGATGATGTAACGTACCAGGAGATGTGACGTACCTGCCAGAAGGACGCACACGACATAAAGGCAGATAGGAATCAGAATAAAATGTCCGCGTAGCTCAAGTGGTAGAGCAACTTATTCCGGAATGAGTGGACCCGGGTTCGAATCCTGGCGCGGATAAAAATGACGGAGAAATTCACTTCGTTATAAGTAACAACTAAAATGACAGACTGCCTATTTATCAAACTGCTTCTAATGAAAAGGTAAATGAAGTCTAATTATGTGGACATCATCTTGAAGTCAGTTTATCTTACTGGTGTTCCATCTCTGTGTGTCCACGGTTGTCATCCATCAAGATGAGGCTTCAAGCCATGCGACCACCATCACTCACGTGAAGCGTTTAGCTGCAGAGATTGGAATTAAGTAAACTACATTTTCGTTCACGGCCGAGTACTACCCTGACGGACAGCCAATAATCTCTTAGAAAACTCCTCCGAAACAAACCCACCGCCCACTCGATTGTCTATGATATACGAAGAGGAACAGAATAGTATATTATTGACATTAGATTGTGATGAGTCATGAGACAGATGCCGCGCACCAAACATCACAGTTGTATGTGTTGCAATTTTCTAGTTTTCTGAAGAGTTGTATATATGGGAAACAGTGGGGAAAAGGCGCCTCACTGTCCATAAAGCAATTTGCACCTATAAACATGTAATAGTGAAGAATTATTTCGTCATGGTATTCGTTTCTCATTAGGAATTATGATGTTTAGTTATCTCTTGAGAAATACATCGATAACTGCTCATTGGGTCTTATAAAACACTCATGGAAAAGGGTAGCTGTCAACGGGTCAAGATTTTCGTTCTGGCCGATATGGAGTTTCCTCGTCAGTTTTGACCTGTTTTTATTTACACTTTATTTTTGAAAGAAATTTAATCTCTGTAGGGGAAAATTAACTGAGCACAGTTTCTTGTTTCCCTTGCGGTATGTGAATAAGCCCAGCTTACCATTTCTCTGTTCGAATATTTTATATGATTTGGATCGGGTGACCCCAGACAGTAGGTTAGAAAATTCTAAACCGATATCATTTCTTGAGGCAGAAGCAAAAGAAGGCCGAAGAACTTTATAGCGGAAAGTTGTTTTTCTGATTTAAGAATTCCTTGATTTTTTTATACAGCTTGTAGTCGTCGTATTGGTGGTGATTTGCTTTCCGATTACGGTACCGCAAATTGACTGATGATGTAAACTGATGTAAGATGGACCTAGTTGTGTGAATCCCAGATGTCACAACATCTTGTCCATAGCCGGGTATTCTTTCCAGAAGATCTGCTGCATCAAATTTTATAGAATGTATAAGGGCACAACGTTTAGGTGGTATGTAGTCTTTACATATGCGTCATTAGGAAAGCCTGTAAAACCGCCGATCACGGCATTTTCCAGTTTCGGATTGGAGCCGTTCTCGAATATCATTTAATTTTCTATGACAGGCAAGAGCTTTCAGTGAATCTCTTGACATGTAAATGCATTTTTATCCAAAATCGATGCATTCATGCTTTCAGCCTGCTTGTGAACAACACTATGTCTCTGTTTCAAGAAGTTGCGCTGAAAATATTATTTTTGCATCGGAATAGAGCGAAAAATGGCTAATTTTAATCGGGTATCTTATCCCTTTCCCGTTATGCGTGCGTATTTGCATTCTTACACCATGTAGAACTGATTCCAAATCAAAACCTTATAATGTGTAGTACCATGATATTTTATTGTTATGCTTCAAAACACGGAACTGCTCATAAGAAGATTATTAGTATTTGATTTAAATATATAAAGGTTGAAATGTTCAGAGATCACACTTGCACCAAGGTTTCGAAGTAATTGGGATTAATGAGATGACAAAATAATTACTGCTGCACCTACAAAATAAATGTTGGGTGGCCGTGCTCCTTGTATTCAAAAACAAAAGAACACAAGAGAAGGACTGACAACCCATTTAAGTAATGCTCGCAATTAACTGCCACTGATCGTTTGTGGGAAAAAGGCAGAGGCGGTTCTGTGAGTGCTGGAGAACTCTTTTCTGTACAGGGTACAGAAGTTCTAAGGTTGGTTAGAATGCACTTTCTCAAATGTCAAAACAATGCTCTACGGTTGGGAAAACTTGTGACGTATGTAGGATTAAAAGTGTTTAGCAAAAATGTATCGGCTAAATCCGAAGATAAATCTTTTATTTTTCTTTTGAAGAGGATATGGTTATGAAAGAAAAGTGGCTATAGCAAGACAAGTTGGCGAAAACATTCTGACCTAGAATAGGGAAATGTTACTAGAGGCGGAAAGAGGAGCAAAATTGTGATATTTTTTGCAGCTTAGTATGAAAGAATTACAATAGTAAAAGTCCTTTACGTTGTCTTCAGCGTAACAATAAACAATAGAAAATTATCTCCGCTTGTAAATGAGTGACAGATTGAGAAAGAATGGGGCCATGGTTTTTCACTTATTCTCCGGTTTATCGGCGAAGAGTTGTTCAACTAGGCTACGATAAGTAAACGTGTATCTTTATTTGAGACTATACTATGTTTCTAGAAGTCATATTTAATTTTTTTTTGAGGTTATAAAAATGTAAGCTTTACTACAAGTTTCCACACATTTTCATTTTCGTCTTTCCCATGTGAGCAATTTTTCTGTAAGTTCTTCAGTTAATGGCCTTATCAAGCACACAAAAAATCCGTAGGAGATATATGTATGCTAAATTTCTTGTCTGTTATTATTAGACATCATCTCCTTTTATTCTTTTTTTTACAGAAAATCAAATACTAGGTTTATTGACATCAAGCGAACATTTGGGACATGGCAACATGTTAGCCTTTTAGTAAGCAGCCTATAGGCACCTTGCCTCTTTTACTGAAATTTTCGGGGTTCGCCGATTAATGTGTTGAATTTTACTACTTAATAAGCACTGCTCTTATTCATGTAAATTACACTATAGTTCGACATTTTTTAATTTTACTTTCCGTTCCTTGTCCTTTTAGTATTTAAAATAAAAGAATGGGTCGCTTTCTAACCAGCGATCAATATAAAGCGTGGGACTTTCTTTGGCGAGCAAATGTTTAAGGAAATTCGGTGCAACTCCATGTGTATGTCTGTGTTAGCGTGGGAATGGGAGGGTATGAAACCGTAGGAAGAGGAGTGTTAAAGCCTCCCTCTTCCCCCATAAAACGGAATTACCGGATCAACTGGATATTTAAGGTTAATGACAGTTACAATTCCCTAACTGATCAGATGGAGCAATAGCGTGAAATGTGGCAGTGAAGGAGGGTTCAGCTGGGGTCGGCGGACACTAAACTCGGGTCCACTTGAAATGGTGAAACTACATGGGAAGCCTGAATGGTTGCTAAATCGACACTTTGCAGTCTGAGGCCGCTCCCTTTAATCAGATATAAGTAGATCTTTATGATCAGGGGAGTCGCCAGGATCCCTATAGCTATTTAAGGGCCGTTCAGTCGCAACTAGTTTACGATCCAAATCAATGCTTCCTAGCTTAGGCGTTCGTACATCCCGGGATTTGGGGAAATACTCTCTGTGCTCGGAGGCAATCTGATCTACAACTACTGAAAGCACGAATAAGCTCATGCAAAAATGTGGGTGCCATGACTTTGCTAAAGTACAGTATAGCACCTACTGTATTACTTTCAGTATTGGATAATTAACAATCCACAATTTTGTCATTTTGCTGCTATTCCTGCTTTCAATGCAAATAAGTCTCTCCATTTTTCTGATTTTTTTGTTTTACCGAGTTTTCAAGACAAATTTAATGCGATTATCAAGCGTGTGACCTAACCAAAAAAAGTGAAAATAACGTGCTACTCTTTGTCTGCAAATCTGTGTCCGGATATCTTCTCCGGATGGAAAAGAAAATTCTTTTTTTAAATAAACAGGGAAGTACAAAAAATATTTTCTGCTTCTATTGTTTTCCAAAATCATGATTATTCCTCTAAGTGTCGCGAGAACTTATGTTTATGGCGATCTTAGGTTCTGGGAGAAAGAGTAACGAAATTAATTCTGCATATCATAGCTATATGTAAGGCAAAACGTTTCTGCACATCACATTTCTGGGATTTTTTCGGCAAACAGATTTCAATCTAGATAGATTATTTATCACAAAATCTCTGTAATGGATTTTTCATATAATCTCGAGAATTATCTGGTGTAGAATTGTTTGGCTAGGTAGATTTAATATATACATATTTTCACTCTTTCAAGAAATGCCAGCCTCCCAAAGATGGATTGAAAGGAGGTTTGCATACTACACAAAACTGAGTGGAACCAAAATTTCTGTGGTGTTTTTTCCAGAAGCAAAAGTCCTCCCCCCCCCCCCCGTGCCCGAATGGTCTGAGATGCCGGCTTCGGATCTGTCGTCCGAGATGGGCCGCGATTCGAGTCCCAGATGAGGCATAGGTTGTGCGCCCTGTTGGATGGCCAAATCAGAGATGGGCGACTGCTGGTGCCATTACTTCCTTGCCTGGTGCCATTACTTCCTTGGAGAAGTCAGCAGTGCTATTAGTGCATCAAATAGATTTAATGAAGAAAGTTGTGAATGACCTGGACTAGAAAATTGGGAAAGGCTTCGCAAAAGAAAATTGAGCAAGTTTAAAAAAAAATGTAGGATATGAAAAGCTGTGCTTAATTGCAGATGTGCTATTGGGGAGAAACTTTTTCCTTGGTGAAGTTTTAGGAGACCTTGAACAAAGTGACGTAGTTTATTTCAAGTATACTCCTGTATTGTCAGTAGAAGTGGAAAGGATCTTTTCAAGGTTTAAAGCTCTGTTGGTAGACAATAGAAAATCATTCTCTTTTGAAAAAATCTGCAAATTGTTTTTGCTCTGCATTGCAATTCTGGAGTGATGAAATAAAAACTTTCAATATGGCATGGCAAACTAAAAATATTCAAATAATTTTGTTTGTTTGTAAAATTCAAACTTTCAATTTGTCACAGGAAATGTCAGAAAATGTAAGTTGCATTTTTATGACTTTTTCTTGTTTTCTTTTATAAGGCATATTTTTGTTAACAAAAAAAGAAGATTCAGTTTGGCACAGAAACAGTAAAAAGTTAAATTATATTTGTAAGATGTTTTTGGCTTATATTTTTAGTGTGGAACAGAAACTGTAAAATAATTAAGTTACATTTCATGTTTATTCTTTGTTTTGTTTTATAGGTCATGTGTTGGTTAGTAAAATGAAGAAATGTCTGTTGACGCAGTAATAGTAAACATATTAAATTATATTTTTAGGTTCTTTTTGTTTTGTTTCATACGCCTCTTCTTTTTTTAATTTATTAGTTTTGCAAGGAAATAGAAAACTAAATGTATATTTGTTAAGTAATTTTTTTGTTTTATACGGCATGTTTTTAGTTTTTTGGGTAATAAATGCATTTTTATAGTGCATTTTCTAGCAATTTTAGGTCATAAAAATCCTAGCTCTGATCATCGTCATCAACCGTTCTCCATCTAACATTGGAAGAAGATGTCCTGAAGTCTCTTTCAGAATACCCTGTCTTGAGCCTCCCACGGGTACCCAGTCTAAAATTTAAATTGTCTAACAATGGCCAGCTTTTCTAATAAAATATCCAGCCGATTACCACTTGAGAGTCTTTACTTTGATCACGATGTTATCAACTTTAACCACTTTCTTGATCTGCGAGTTCGTTTTCCAATCTTTCTTGGTTACACCAAACATGCATCTCCCCATGCTTCTACGTATAAGTTGACGGCGGTCTATGTATAATTTTTTAGTTAAATTCCGTGTCTCTAATCAGTAAGTAGGAAATGAAAGAATGCACTGATTGAACACTTTCCTTTTAAGATATAATGATAAATTGCTCCTCATATTATAGTGTTTCTAGTTTAATGCTCCAAATATTGTGTGTCAAGTTTAATGCTCCAATAAATTTCTTTTTTGATGTGGCTCCCGCATAATATCTGCTGATCAAGATAAATATAGGCATCAATTATCTCTAGCTTCACCCCGTCTACTTTAAAATGTTCTGGTTTTGTACGAGCACTGTACAGGAATTTTGTTTTCGGTAAGTACATTTTTCAACGCACTTCTTCACTTTTGTCAGCAAGTTCCTGGATCATAGTCTGCAGCTCTGAAGTGGTACCTTGCTAAAATGACATATCGTCAGCAAATTGAAAAGGGTTAAATGATCTCCGTTAATCTTTATCCCCTCGTCTTCCCAGTCCAATGACTGAAATGCATTTATCAATGCAGCATTGAAGAGATTGGGAAATATGGTGTCACCTTGCCTCAGTCTCATTCCAATACTTATAGGTGCCGTGTTCTCGAACAGTCGAACCTTTGCATCTGCATTTTCATAGATGTTATCAATAATATTATATGCATCTTCAATAACACAGCAGTTCAACTACATTACAGCTACTGATGATTTTACGAAATCAAAAGCATTTTCATAATCAATAAAAGACATACATAGTGAGAGTTCAATTTCATTCGTTCTTTCAGTCTGCCCTCTTAGTACATAGACATCACATATAGTGCTGTAGCTACTCCTGCATCTATCTTGTCCTCTTGGTTGAGCTATGTCCAGTGTTCCTTCCAAGTGATTTGATAGTACCAAGGTGAGGATTCCGTGAACAACCGATAGGAGGCTGATGGATCTGTAAATCCTGAGATCCTCGATGTCCCTTATTTTATATATCAGGATCAATGCAACACTGTTACAGTCATCGGTCTTTATTGAGGTATCTGATGAAAACTTGGGCGAATGTAGTTTCTACTTCTTCACATGCTTCCAGTACAACGCCCACGATAATTCCATCTTCCCTTGTTCCGGTTTCATGTTCTTAATTGCATAGGCAACTTCTGCTGAGAACACCAGAGGAACTTCAGTGGCTGTATATTTCTATATTTCTGTAATATATTGGTGTATCAACCCTTTCACATAGTTTTTGTGGACAAATCTCGCTTCTATTTCTTTTTACAGTATGATTATCTGTTCTGAGTGCCATAATCTGTTTACTTCCATTACAGAATGACACTTTGTTTTCCTTAACATTTGGTTGTTCTCAGTTGTTTTCTTCACTAGTTCGCAATTAAATCTCCTTATGTAATCAGTAATATTTTTCGCAATGTCTTGTACAGTTCTATACATCCACTATCAAAGTTAAATTTTATCTTCATTTCCCTGCTTTTTACCAAGCCTTATAACATGTATAAGTATTAAATTTTCCTTTTATTCATCAGTACATTGGTACTTTCCAGAATGTAAGAGCTTTTAATGAATCAAAAGCTGGAGAAAATTTCTCTGAAATGTTCACGCAAAATATAAAAATCTGAGTAAATTTTTCGAGTGGAAAGGCGAATATTCTGATATTTTTTAAGAACACACTGGGAAATAAAATCTTTTATACATGGTCAATTAAGGAGTACTGGTATTTCAAACGGAAATGTATGTTGAAATTATTTAGGTTCATGACAGTAACAAATGTTGTGAATGATCAGATGGAATGCAAAGAGTATATTTCTTGTAACTCATTAAGCTTACTGGTTAGCTGGGCGTACATCCAACCTGCTATTAAACTATTTCAATGTGCACCTCGATTCATGAGTCAAATTTGACATCTGCTGGTTAGAAGGTGATATGCACGCATGATCAGAAAGCTTCCTGATAGAGCAACGAAAATTTAATCAATAAACGGCAGTGCGGAGACAGTCCAACAAACGATGTGAGTCAGTGATTGCTGTGCAACCGGTATCTAGAATAGTCTATTAGCTAAACCACCTGATAGGAATGTATCAAGCAGTAGTAATTATCATTTCAAATACACTCACTGTCATGAAAATCCACACACCAAGAAAAAACCATGCGATGAACGCGAAACTCGGCGAATAGATACGGGAAGGGCTAACATGCAAATGACTAAAGTTTCGTACGATTCCGCATGTCCGCGAGTGCATGACCGGCCCTGCAATCGCATGCCGGGGTTTATAAGCAGCGCGCACATTCCTGCCGGGGCTTATAAGGCGCCGCGCAGGGAACACCACATTCCTGCCGAAGTGCACGGTAAGAGTCAGGTGAGATTCCTGAGCAATAGACATGCTGAAGAGCCGCCGTAGATGTGCATACGGGCAACCGACGGAGTTTGGACGAGGCCGTATCGTCGGGATGAGAGAGGAAGGGTGGCTGGCGCGCCGAATCGGCCGCCATTTGTGCCGGTCGGACAGTACGATGCGATCGTGCTGGGAGCAATGGATACGGGAAGGCACCCAGACACGGCGGACTGGTTCCGAACGACCCAGACACACCACCAGCAGAGAGGACCGCGGTATCGTGAGAGCAGCACGCACCGATGCAAAGACGTCCTTGTCCAATATCCAGAGACATGTGGCGGCTGTCCAAGGGACTCCTGTATCCGCCAGAAACATTTGCAAACGCCTGGCAGAGGCGAATCTGCATTCATGACGGCCCTTACGTTTTATGCCATTAACACCTGACCATCGTCGGCGTCAATTGTAGTGGTGTAAGCAGCGAGCAATGTGGAATGCTACGGACTAGCGTCGTATAGTGTCCAGTGACGAATCCCGTTTCTGTATGGGAACGGATGACCACCGTGTCAGAGTGTGGAAGACCGCAGGTGAACGCTACAAACCCAACCTCACTGTACAGGGGCACACGTCCCGAACTGCAGGCGTTATGGTCTGGGGAGCCATCACGTATGACAGCCGGACTTCCCTCGCAGTGATCCGAGGGACGTTGACAGCCCAGCGCTAAGTACAATAGATTCTGAGGCCCAATGTGCTGACTTTCCTGGCTGGGCGACTCAGAGCCATTTTCTCACAAGATAACGCCCGTCCTCACACGGCTTGGGTTTCCCAGGACTGTCTACGTCATGCTTCGATGATTCCGTGGCCTGCCAGATCTCTTGCTCTCTCGCCCATCGAGCACGTGTGGGACAAGATAGGAGTGTTCGCTATTCAGACCGTCAGTTGCGACAAGTGTGAGCCAATCTGTCTCAGGATAACATACGGCGTTTCTTTGACTCCATGCCGGACCGTATCACCGCATATATCCGAGCACAAGGTGGTCCGCCGCGGTACTAATGCTGACCGGAATGTGTACCGTATGTCCGCGAAAAAATTGTCCTGCTGCTGTGATATTGTAATCATTTCTGTCCATGGTATGTACCATCTCACTACTAAAATCTCATTTCATTCCGACGCCTCCTTCTCGGTGCGCGGATTTTTATGACAATGAGTGTATACTGATTATCCTGATAAATAGTTAGTCTATAGGATATTCGAGAACTTTTCAGGAGACCGGTGAGAGCGTTCGTGCGATATTTATCCGAAATTCGAAGAAGACAACGATGGTGCAACATTATTGTTGAATATTTTTCAGTCCGGTGTTCACAAAATGCTTCAAAACAGATTAAGGTGTAAGTGCTGTTAGTTGCAGAACGTTTAGCACGGTCGCAACTAACAGCGCTTACACCTTAATTTGGATGTACCATGATTTGGATGTATGCAGCATACAGGGGTTAAGTTACGTGCTGGGTGCGTTAATCATGGGAAGGCTTGAGTTGCGTGTTATATGAGTACATATAGTAGCAGTTGAGTTACGAGTTGCATGTGTATGGAATATAGGGGCCGAATGACAGTATAGAAGTGCGCAGCGTATCAGAGTTATATTACCGATCGGTTCTGTAAAGCATGGTAAGATTTGAGTCACGGACTAAATGTGCGCCTTACGGTAGAAATTAAGATGCAGGCTGGATGAGTGCAGCATGGTAAGAGTTGAATTACGGGTTGAATGCACGTGGAGCTACCAAGTGAATTTGTTGCTCTTCAGGAAAAAAATACTCTCGAAACTCCTACTCATAATTTTTGTTACTGCTGTTAATTGTTTAAACGTATATTAGCATTTGAAGCACTAAAATTCTTTTGATGAAACCCTGTATATCCCTTATTGATTAAGCGAGTCGCCCAGACAGCAGTACTTTCCTCTGAAACTCCACGTTCATCATTTTGTCCCAAACTAATGCTTGCAACAGCAGAGAAGCATGGACGTTGAAGACTTATCCACAACCTTTTAAACAAGCGGAATGTTTGATGTCCAAATGCTATCTTAAGGGAAATAGAAAATCAATTACGAAACTAAACCAGGTGATAATTTATTTATTAATTCTCTGAGCGAGAGTTTATGTATCAACTTGCCACTTACGAAAGAACTGTGCAGTGACTTAAAGTACTTATCGTTAATTGCAAGAAATTTAATTCATTTAAAAAGTTCTTACTTTACTTTAATATTCTCATGAGAGCGAAAGAAAAACCCCGTTTGTTCCCTGATGGGGAAAGAGAAAAGAAAAACTGTTCTTTAGAGCAATTCTATCTTTTGGAAATCACAGTCTAGCTGTCTGAAACTTATATCGAGGAATCTTTATTTCAATGCATTACCTTGCGTAGGTTTGCTGCACTGAGTTCTGTAAGATTTACACACTTTTTTTTAATTAGAAAAATTCCATTTAAATTACTCAAATATGTACAGGATGACTAGAAATGATCTTCCTGTTTCTCAAAATTTATTATTTAGAAATAATAAACGTAGCACATGCAAAAAAAAAAAAAAAAAAAAAAAAAAAAAAAAGAGTAGAGTTCACCAGGACACGAAACTGGCGAAGTCCTTTCGAAGCAAAAGAAATTCACCATGTGCCCAATTTGTTGACCTGCATACACTAAACGGCATCCATTTGTATAATTAACTGCTGTAATACATCTTGCAGCCCCAGAAGAGCACTGGTCTAACGGGACGAGAGACTGCTTATCTACCCCATAGATTTGCAAAAGCTCTCCAGGCAAGTTTTACACGCCGATTAATCTCCTCATCAATGTGACCCTCATTTGAAAGCTGCTGCCCGAGATAAACGTACGTGTCTGTTATCTCCAGCTTTTCTCCATAAATCAATAAGTCTTCATTTCTGGTAAAAGCATTGTACATCACTTTTGTCTTCTGAAAGTTCATTTTTTCCCCACTTCTTTACTCTTGTCAGCAAGTTCCTGGATCATATTCCGCAGCTCTGATCTGGTAGTTGCAAAAATGACTACGCCATCAGCAAAGCGAAGGTGAGTTAGATAATCTCCATTAATCTTTATCCCTTTGTTTTCACAGTACAGTGATTGAAAGACATTTGCCAAAGTGGCATTAAAGAGTTTGGGAGATATCGTGTCGCCTTGTCTCACTCCCTTTCCAGTTTCTATGGGTGCTGTATTCTCAAATAGCCGAATCGTTGTACTTGCATTTTCATAGATGTTATACGTAATATTAATGTATGCATCTTCAATACCGCAGGATTTCAAAGCCACTGTAACTGTTGATGGTTTCACCGTCTTTACAGATATAGCTACATTTTTTGTTTTGTTTTCTTTAAAGTTTTGATAAATTATTTTCAAAATCAAGAAGGTTCCTTTGAATCGCCCTGTATTTTGAATAAAAATTGGTTAGACGAAAACGAAACGAAGAAAATATACTGAACAATAGTGAGTATTTTTTCATTTAACAGATGTTTCTGGAAACAAATTCATGGTCTTTTGGTTTTAGATAAGTATTTTTTTATTTTTCGTTTATTTGTTAAGCAATATTTCTTTATAATGACCTGTGTCTGCCATCATGTGGCACTCTGTTTTTCCTAGAATAAAAATGTATTATTTTTCTTTTAGTTAAAAAACTTGCACGATCATTTAAATAAAGTGGCAGCTCTGAAACATCTGCCACTCTATTCAACTGCAGGTAGTCGTGGCGTGTGTGACATGGTTATGAGACGTGCATGAATCTTGGCACATGCACTGAGTTTTCAGCGTAAAAGATAGAAATGTTTGGACTAAAAATTCAGTACAAATCCATTACCATGCAAACATTTTCCTAGAGTCGAGAGATCAAAGGCGCGGCATTCTGCCTCCTCACACTCCTGGGCTATGTTTGAATCTGGGGCAAGACGTGGGTGTTGTGTTTATCCTTTCTACACTGGCTGTCATTTTTTCTCTAAATACAATATCTCTATTTAAGTATAATGGATTTCTTCCAACCTTAGATGCCCGTGTGAGTTAATTAAATCCAAAACAAGCAAACAAAAAAGGGCAACCCCAAAAACATAGTTGATATGTTTTTGGTATAGCAAAAGTTGCAACATTTCGAACGGAATTTCAGCATATGCAGCAGTTAGAAATGCTATTTCCGCTTCAATACAACGCCCTTCCACACGCATTTAGTAGCGCGTAATAAAATTGGTCAAACTCTGATGGAATGAGGTATTTCATCATCCTTCTTATAATCATAACATAGCTATCAGCGACTTCGATCTTTTTGATCAGTTACAGGAAGGTTATTCTGACCAACATTTTGCACGAGACAAGGAAACAAAATCAGTTAATTCCAAATATTCTACGACAAAGGTGTTAATCAACTAATAAAGGTATGACGCAAATGACACAGGCAATTTGGAAATTATGTTAAACATTAGATTAATGATTCAGATCTAAAGAGTATTTCACAATAGTACAATATGTTATAAATACAGAACATTTTGTCAAAGAATTCTTCGTTTAATTTCTTCGTTCGTTTACACACCCAACAACAGTTGGACGACAGAATTGTGCCATAAGAATTTTAAAAATTAGTGGTTAACACAAATAAAACTTAATTAATTAGTTTTTCTTAAAGAACAACCCTTAACTTCTTGAAACAAACGGTACTGATAAATGGGAACAATATAGAGAGGTTATGCAAAAACATACTTATTTAGATATAAAGAGTGGAAGAAATATTCTTCTCATAGTACGTGGCAAATATCTACGTCATGACAACTAACTCAGCAATCAGACATCGCTGAATTGACTATACTTACTGTTTCACACGTGAATCAAATCACATCAGAAAACTTGAAAATTTCATCGCCGTTAAGCGGAAATCGAACCCGCATCTCCCGATTACGATTATTTATTTGTAATCGGGAGATGCGGGTTCGATTACCGCACCACGGCGATGAAATTTTCAAGTTTTCTGGTGTGATTTGATTCACGTGTGAAACAGTAGTTACAGTCAATTCAGCGATGTATGATTGCTGTGTTAGTTATCATACTTATTTATGTATGGTAATTCAACAGGACTTTAAATGGAATAAACATATTGAACACCTATCTAATAAACTATCGAGAAATATTGGGGTTGTCAGTAATATTCTGGTAAACTTATCTCCAAAAATAATGACACTTTTATACTTTAAACATATTCAAACGCGCATAAGCTACTGCATCTTAACATGGGGCAAACCGACGCAATACAATATCAACAAACTTCAAGTGCTGCAAAACAAATATATTAGACTAATAGATTTACAATTTCATAACAACCATCAACCCTACATGTTTCAACGGACTAAAGTAAACCCAAACTATTACAGTATTCTTACCATAAAACTACTATATGATTATAATCTGGGTATAATTAAGTTTAAAAGAATAAAAAATAATCTCTATCATGATTTAATGTAATTAAATATCCGTTCACACCAACATGAAACTAGAAACAGGACAAAACTTGTTCCAATGTTTCCCCAAGCGGAATCGGCTAAGACGGAAATAAATTATTCTGGTCCCAAACTATGGAACGCATTGCCTGTTGACCTAAGATCGATAAATAATATTAATATATTCAAGAAAAAACTAAAACTATATTTTATGGGGAAAAATCTAAACTAACAATAATTTTCGAGGAAAACACAGAAAATGTCAAAAAATAAAAATAAAAACACGTTATGATACTTTATACTAACAATCTATGATCTCTGGTTGAGTTGTCCGGATCTGGGAAGGTATGATTCTAAATAGAAACTAACTCACAGATCAAATTAATGTAATATTGGAAATAGATGGAGATCTCGTGAATGTTGCTTCACTTTTCATATTATAACACCATAAACTATCGCCTATTGGACTGTTCTGGCACGGAGAAAAATAAGGGGCGAGTGAATGGTGGCGAGGCGGACTATAGAGGGATGAAAAATGGGGGAGGAGTAACTAACACTAATTCTTTCTATTTATTTAAATACTGTCGCATGCTGGTTTAGCTTTCGTTAAATGTTTTTGTACCTTTCCCTTCACGGAGAAGTGGGCTATGTTAGGCCTGATGGCCTTTTCTCTCTTTCTTCCAAGCTGTTTCAATAATCACTAATTGTAACAACAATAAAACTGTGCTATGTATTTGGACGCGACAACTAAATAAAATAAATAAATAAATATATATATGCTTGCCGGCAACTGATGTGTTATATATATTCGTAGCTTAGTAGACAAATTCGTTAAAAGGCAAAACCGAAGTAAAAATATATTTAAATCCATACAATAAAAATGAAAACCGATTCTGCTTCGCCCTCTTTTAAAATTATCTCTAGATGATAGGTGAAGTTCATTGTTTAGTGGATGTATGCGAACAAGAAATATAAACTATACTATACCTGTGGAGATTTCCACAGAAAGAAGAGTTTGAGGATGTAGTACCTCTTGTCAAGCAGTCTGGCAGCAGAAGCCTCGGCGCAGTCACCATGGATATCCAAAAGCATACAGAAATGTGTGCCTGTGTGCAAACACGGCACAAATGAATTTGCACAGGTGGAGCACCTGTGTAAGAAATAGATGCCGGTGTAGAACAGCTGTGCTACACCGGCACCCCTAAGCACACAAATCTCTGATCACAAGAGCTCATGCTAAAAGGGACAGAGCGGTCGGAGGTGAGCATGGGCTTCAATCGACCGCGCATCGGATGAGAAACGGACAACTCCTTATAGCGTTAAACGCTCGTTGGAGTCGTTGAATTAAAACAAAAGAGCTCAATGGCGGTTCCAATGGTCTTCAACAAACAAAACTGAATTCTGGACCACCATAAACGAGTACTACAGAGCTGTGAACCTATGTAAAACGCACTCTCATCGAATGGAGAAAATTGGATTCTGTATTTGTAGGACAAACGCCAGGAGGAGGTCCACTCCGCCCTAAATATAAGCTTTGTTCAATGAGAGTGTGATAATTTAGGGGCTTATCTCCAGAGTATGGAAATGGCCCATTGGTTTCCAAAGGTAAATGCTGCCATGAATGCAGAGGTTCACCTTGACCTACATGATAAAGCTGCAATTTCTGCACTCTTGGAAATATACAACGAAGGACCATAAATGATCCATGTAGAAAATGTTTCTACTATGGTCTGGCTTTAGGATAACAATACGTCTTTAATGAACGAGGCAACTCAGACCCTGGTTTAAATCAAATGAAACGTTAGGGGTTGGTGATACTGAAATAAGTACATGTTACAGATGGATAGCAAATTGATCATGCATCTAGACATACCTCAGAAAACTCGAAAATTACATAGTCCTGGAACAGGAATCAAATTTGAATCTCCCGATTTACGTTCAAGTAGGTTGCCGTTACACGACCCAGAACGACAAACCTCCAAGCAACTGAGAATGACCATAACATACTCAAAAGTAAATCGGGATGTGCAGGTTCGATTCTCGTTCCATGGCGATGTAATTTTTTAGTTTTCTGAGATATGTCTAGATGTATGGTTAAGTGGTGGTATTCGAATGAGTATGAGGAATTCAGTCCTGTAAGGGACAGAACATTTGACCCGACCCGATAACAGCCGGCTTAGAGTTCGGTTTAGACCGGCCACAAAAATCTGAGTCGCTGTCCTAAACTACTCGAAAACTAAACCATCTCTAACCGAGCCACACGAAATTTTGTTAAAAAGCCCGATTTTCTTTTAGTATCATTGTTTCTTATTAAGATTTCAACGAATGTGCCTATGTTGTGGTCACAGAAGCGTTCCCCGTGCTAGAAGATAATCTAAATCTTATCTATTTTTCTATTTTTATAGTTATTAATATTTGGCTGAACGCAGCAGCAGTTGCTTTTGATTCTTTGCCTTGATGTGACTTCCTGATACCATGTGAGAGGAGGAAAGAATGCATCATACTGCTGGAGAAGTAGCTTTTTATTCTGATGTAAATAGATAAACACTTTGAGTTTTAGCTTTGATCTTATTCATGTTATTTTACATACACTGACGGAAAAAATAATCCCAACACCACGAAAAAATAGTTGTAGAGGAATGAAATGGCGGCAATACATCCGTATAGGTAACATATTTAATCGATTAAGGTTTCAAGATCACAGCTTATTGTAAGCGCGAGAAGAGCCATTTTAAATGTGAAATGCTGGTACATTAATAACCGGTGTAACCGCCAGAATGTTGAATGCAAGCACGCAAACGTTCATGCATTGTGTCGTACAGGTGCTGGATGTCAGTTTGTGGGATGGAGTTCCATGCCTGTTGCACTTGGTCGGATAATACAGGGATGGTTAATGCTGGTTGGGGGTAACGCTAGAGTTGTCGTCCAATGATGTCCCATACGTGCTCGATTGGTGAAAGATCTGGTGATCTAGCAGGCCACGGCAACATGTCGAAACTGTAGAGCATGTTGGGTTACAACAGCGGTATGCGGGCGAGCGTTATCCTGTTGGAAAACACCCCTGGAATGATGTTCATGAATGGCAGCACAACAGGTTGAATCACCAGACCGACGTACAACTGTGCCGTCAGGGTGTGTGGGATAACCACGAGAATGCTCCTGCTGTCATAGGAAATTGCTCCCCAGACCATAACTCCAGGTGTAGATCTAGTGTGTCTCGGTCGCAGACAGGTTGGTTGCAGGCGCTCACCTGGCCTCCTTCTAACCAACACACGGCCATCACTGGCACCCAGGCAGCACCGGCTTTCATCAGAAAACAACAAATCTCCACTCCGTCCTCCAATGAGCTCTAGCTTGACACCACTGACGTCGCAAACGGCAGTGGTTTGGAGTAAGTGGAATGCACGCTACAGGGCGTCTGGCTCGGAGCTGTCCTTCAAGTAACCGATTTGTAACAGTTCGTTGTGTCATTGTGGTGGCAACTGCAGCTCGAATTGCTGCCGCAGACGCGGTATGATGCGGCACTGCCATACGCCGTACACGGCGGTCTTCCCTCTCAGTAGTGCCACGTGGCCGACTGGAACCCGGTCTTCTCGAGGCAGTACCTTCCCTTGACCACCGCTGCCAACAATCATGCACAGTGGCTACATTCCTGTTAAGTCGTTCTGCAAAATTGCTGAAAGAAAATCCGCCTTCTCGTAGCCCTATTACACGACGTCGTTCAAACTCTGTGAGCTGTTGATAATGGCTTCTTCGTCTTCTTAAAGGCATTCTTGACTAACATCAACACCCTACGTCGAATCTCAACGATAACTAACGCTCACGAACGTTACAGCGCGTATTTACAGCAAACCTGCTTTGCATGTTCCGAGGGGCGCTACTAGCGCCAAACGTATGCGCCGAGCGCTAAATTTGCATAGACGTTATCTAACAGATGTACTCTCACCGCCTACCAACTGTCGTTTATCTAACACAACCCCTTCTTGGTGTTTGGATTTTTTCCCGTCAGTGTATGTACTATAATTGCACCCATTTCTACAGGTCTAAAAAAGTGGCAAGGCAGCTCCTGCGCTTAAAATAAACCGTACTAGCTAGGGATTGGATGTTAAAATGAACATTATTAACGTGAGAAAAGGAATAATGGTATACCAGAAGTTGTTCACTCTAAAATCCAATAAATCCATTGCTAAGGATGTCATTCCATGTGTCATGGTCCCAGTTAAACCTTAGTTACACAAACTCTCATGTTGTCGTTTTAGGGTACCATTGTCGATATACATAACGCGGTCCCCATGCACAACAGGACACTCATATTAGAGATACCTTCCTTTGTAATGTAAATTCCGGAAGTTTATAGGAAATGCCAGTCTTGAATAGCATGAAGAGAAGATGTATTTAGGAATCATTATATAGAAATATCTAAATTCTTTTGAGCATAAAATTTATTTTGGTATATTGGCACAAAAAAACAAATTGCTGTCTACAGTCTCAGGATTCGCATTACTTCTTTCTTCGAACGTCCTCCCGACAGTACCAAAATTTCTTTCGCTGCTTGCAATTGAGGTAGGGATTCAGATAACACGCTTAGAGACCCAAGCTACCTGCATACATAAGCTTGAATCTAACTTCCACCATGATAACAAATCAATGTGATTTACGTCATATGGTAAAATCACGTAACGAGCTAATTCAACGAATCTTTTCTCTTTTATACTGATATCCTCCAAGTCACTGATAGTATTTTACCATTCTTAACGAGTGGTTGCTGTACAGATTCTATTGCCACATTTTTGCAATAAGCTTGTCTTTCACGAAGGACTTCGCTTCAGTTGCCTCCTCATATAATAACATTCTCAGCTGTGTGAAAGACGGTTAATTGCTTTCTGCAGTCCTTAACTAATATCCAAGGCGTGCATGAAAAATCAGCACCGGACTTAGAGACTTATTTCTAAATTTCTAAAAACGAACTTCAAGAAAGAGTAATACACAACTCATTGTAAAAGTTGCAACACCAAGAAGGACTGCTGATATTAGCTTGAAACCAAAATGTTAGTACATGCAAATAATTAAAATATCAGTGAAAATGGGCACGCGGTTTAGAAGCAGCGCCCTCTGAACTGTCCGGTCTTGGGTTTAAAAAGCCAGCTCAATCTACATGTTGCAATCAGCGAAGGGCCGACATTGAGTCATAAGGGTGTTTCTTATATATACACTCATCGTCAAAGAAATAGTTGTACCCAGAAGGACTTGTCGGATTGCAATGCTATTCAGGAGGAAGGTAAAGGTGACCAGGAACAATAAATGATTCAACACTGCGACTGATATGGGCAATATTTATTGAGCTACACGCCAATAAGTAGTGTCTCTCAGTATGGCGTCGGGTCGCCATGTTTGCTCACACAGCATGCCAGACGTTTCGGCATGGAGTTGTACAGTTTCCTAATGGTGTACTTCGATAAGGCATCCCATGTAGATTGAATCTTCTCACGCAGTTCCTGCAGATTGTGCTGTAGGCGTGGAGTGTGGATATCGCGTCCAATAGTATCCCATACATTTTCAATCGGCGATAAGTCTGGCGACGCGGCTGGCTTTGAAGGCAAGCTCTCGAGACAGCAGCAGTATGCCAACGAGAGTTGTCCTGTTGAAAAATCGCACCGTATTGAGCGTTCAGAAAACGTAGGGCCATTGGTTGAAGGACCTCATTAATATAATGTAGGGCTGTCAGAGTGCCTGTAATGAACACCAAAGGTGATTGGGCATCGTAGGCAATTGCTCCCCACACCATGACACCAGGCCTTCTGGACGTGTGATGCTCGACAACAAATTGTTCACCTTGGCGCTGACCATGGTGCCTCCACACACGGATTCGTTGGTCGTCTCATCCAAGACAAAAGCGGGACTCGTCACTGAAGATCACCCGCTGCCATTCTGAGTGGCTCCATGACAGTCTGGAAAGACACCATTGCAGTCTTTGGCGACGATGTAATGGTGTTAAGGGCAGTTGTCGTAACGGTCTCCGTGCGTGTAGTTCTACGTCGTGCAGCCGTTTGCACTGATGGTGGCACTAATCGGATAATGCATAGAAGGCACCACTGCTCGCTGAATATCAGCAATCGTGGCTGTTGGGTCACTCCTCGCATGTCGGAGAACCCGTTGGTTCTCTCTCTCCGTGATTTGTCTAGGTCTCCCAGAACCTTCCTGTCCCCGCTGTGTGCCTTGTTCTATCCACTGCCGCTATCAGCGTGCTATGGGGATATCCACACGACCAGTATGGCGCGCAATACGGCGATAAGACCATCCTGATTCCCGGAGCCCGACGATACGGCCCCTCTCGAACTCCTACAGCTGCTCGAATTGCTTCCGAACTTTTCTCCGAGGCATACGTCATTTGGAAAGGATGCAGCTAACACAACAGCACGAGTTAGAATGGAAAGCACGCGCAACAGGACGACCTTATATAGCTGACCAGGCACAGAGTTACGACCGCTCCTTGCTTGCGTCACATGCGCGGCCGAGCGGGATACTTGAATCATTTACAAGTCTCACGATGTCAAACCTACCCACCAAGTTTCATAATTCATTTAAGTATTTTTTACAACAAATTACTTAATTTAAACATTTAGACTGTAGCGCCATCAAAATTAGGTGGAATAGCTTTAACATTACTGCGGAGGGACTTTTTGACTCTCGCATATGTGTTGGAAAACATATGTAAAACAGTTAGGTTATATCTTGCAAATGAAATACAACAGTTTCAATACTTCCTGTAAGTAAGTGAAGTCTGTCCAAGCCTCTTCTACAACGGTCTGTCTTGTGCCAGTCTCCTCCATGTTACTCCCGCATACTTTCGAATTTCATCCACCCATCTTCCATGTGGTCTTCTTCTGGGTCTTTTCCTGTTCCTTGAAATCCAATCAAAAATTTCGACTGTCCATTGATCGTCTGTTTTTCTGGCAGTATGTCCAGCCCATTGCCATTTCAGGGATTTTGCTCTGATCGTGATATCTTCCACTCTTGTCATTTTTCTGATCCACGAGTTCCTCTTCTTATCTCTCCTGGTTACACCACGCATGCACCTCTCCATGCCTCTTTGAGTGGTCTGCTCCTTTGTATGTCTCTTTTAGTAAAGGTCCACGTCTCTGCACCATACCTAAGCACTGGAAGGATGCATTGATCAAACACTTTTCCTCTAAGACATAATGGCATATTGTTCTTGAAAATTATGCTGTTTCTTCCAAAAGCTCTCCAGGCAAGTTTTATGCGCAGATTAATTTCTTCATCAATGTGACCCTCACTTGATATCTGCTGTCCAAGATAAACGTACGCATCTGTTATCTCCAGCTTTTCTCAATCAATCGATAAATCTTCATTTCTTGTAAAAGCATTGTACATCACTTTTATTTTCTGAAAGTTCATTTTTAATCTCACTTCTTTACTCTTGTCAGCAAGTTCCTGGATCATACTCTGAAGCTATGATAGGGTATTTGCAAAAATGACAATGTCGTCAGCAAAACGAAGGTGAGTTAGATAATCTCCATTAATCTTTATCCCTTTGTTTTCCCAGTTCAGTGATTGGAAGACATTTTCCAATGTGGCATTAAAGAGCTTCGGAGATATGGTGTCACCTTGTCTCACCCCTTTCGAATGTTTATGTGTGTTGTATTTTCAAACAGCCGAATATTTGCACTTGCATTTTCATAGATGTTATGAATAATATTAATGTATGCATCTTCAATACCTCAGGATTTCAAAGCCATTGTAACTGCTGATGGTTTCATCGAATCAAAGGCCTTTTCATAATCGATAAAAGCCATGCACAATGGAAGTTCATATTTCCTCGCTCTTTCAATTAGTTCTCTCAGTACGTAGATATGACCCATAGTGCTGTAGCCACTCTTGAATCCAGCTTGTTCTCTCGGTTGAGCCATGTCCAGTGTTATCTTCAGCGGTGTGAAAGAACTTTAGTGAAGATTTTATAAACCACTGATACGAGGCTGATAGGTTTGTAATTCCTGAGATCCTCAATGTCACCTTTTTTATGTAGCAGGATCATTGTAGCGTTGTTCCAATCCTCAGGAATCTTTCCTTCATTAAGGCATCGATTGAAAACTTGGGCGAGTACTCTTTCAATTTCTCCACGTGCTTCTTGTATGATGTCTACAGTAATTCCATCTTCTCCTGGAGCTTTTCCCCGTTTCATGTTCTTGATTGCATGTGCAACTTCTGCTAGGAGGACTGGAAGAACTCTGGTACTGGTATCTTTCATGATGTCTGGAGTACATGTATCATCCCTTTCATATAATTTGGAGTAGAAATCTTTTACTCTTGTCAAAATTTCGCATCTATTTCTTGTTACAGAATCATATATATATGGAAACCAAACAAGTGTAATATGGGAACGTATAATACACTCGCTTACTTCCAGGAAGTATTGAAACTGTCGTCTTTCATTTGCAAGATATAACCTAACTGTTTTACACATGTTTTCCAACACATACGTGAGAGTCAAAAAGTCCCTTCGCAGTAATGTTAAAGCTATTCCACCTAATTTTAATGGCGCTACAGTCAAAATGTTTAAATTAAGTAATTTGTTGTATGTTTAATTTCAGTTTTTGCTCTTCTCTTGATAAAACTTGCATCATCAGGGATGTTTTAGAGGCAGAGGTTATACCATCAGAGTTGTCATGGCGCTATATCCCAGCAGAACAATGCTCGGCCACATGTGGCCGGGAATGTCCAAGGTCTCTTTCATGCACGGCAGATATCGCTTGTTCCCTGACCTGCACGTTAGCCGGATGTGTCCCCAATTGTCATGTCTGGGGCATGGTAGCTAAGCGACTGTCCCGGCAAGCTCCCCCGCCAGTCACCACCAATGTCTCGCGTAGAAGCAGGTTATTCCCCAAGACGATATGAAAAACCTCTCCCATTCAATGCCACGCCATGTGAGGCTGCTATTGTTGCTCGAGGTGGCCTTACACATATGATTTTTGAAGCTAAAAATCTTGTACAGCTCTACAAATACAGTCAGTTATCTCCTGTAACATGAGGATTCTGTGATATAAATTTCATTTTAAAAGCACGATTTTTTCTTGGTGCTGCAATTTTCACAAACAGTAGTGTAAACTGGGAAAAAACTGGTGTCGAAGCACGATTTTTATTAGAGATGATTAAAACGCTAGCCCGACCCGAAGAAGCATCTTATGTTGCTTGGGCAGAGTTACCCGAGAACCGCCGACGTCGAGCTCGAAGCGGATATTACCCGTGCAGATCTCTGGTGAGGAAACTTTCCTCAATACCGACAATACTAGAACTATGCAAGATCACTCTGCGTCAAAAATGGACATTGAATGTCCTTGAATTTTCCCAGAGGTACGTGGAAAGTTCGCTATGTAGTCTAATTACAGTGACGCACATCAAAGATTGATCTACGTCTTATCAGAAAGGTGATATTTTGCTCTCTGTTTGAATTTCTCGTGCGACTTAACATTTTGAAAACGTAGGGTTTTTTGTATCTCTTTTTGACATCATATTTTCCTATTAGTTTATTACATATATGTTAGTTTATTACATTTTTATGTTAACTCTTACTGAATCAATATATTTCAAAAAAATTATCTATTTTCGACATATTAATTTTAGGGACATTCTGAGACATGTTTGAAAAGTTTCAAGATGCAGTAAGACAATGAATTTGTTAGCGCACGCATTTTTCTCCCGAAATTATGGCTTTCACCTCTTCAAAAGGAAAAAACCGGCATTTCCTTGAATTTTTTTCGCTTGTAAATATATGAAAATTTCTGCTTCGTAACCGTCTATCGAAGAAAAAAATCTTTTTGCTGTTATTTTTGCACGGTGTGTGCAATATTTTTGATGTTCTTGAGGAAATAATATTTGTTTTAATCCCTTCATTCCATTTCTGTTTGCTGTTATGTATAATAATCCATTCATGACCCTCCATTTCGCGGAAGAAACGGTAATTATGTCTCGGGGAAGTTATCCTTTAATGGATATTTTCTTTATGTTTTTTCGCCCGATCCAATATTCCTTTATTTCAGGATCTTGCTACGAAGTATCAAAGGAAGCCACTACCGTTTACGTTCCGTTTTCTCAGAAGGAAAGCTCTAATGGGCCACCACATCGGCCGACATTATTTTGAGTGAAATGATTTTCCATCTATCTCATACCATAATGACCAGCGATAAAGAAACAATCAACGACTTGGCATTTTAATGAAAACATGCGCTTCAGATATGAGCATCGAATAACGCAGATTGCTAAAGATCAGATATAATGCGCCTTTTTTATTTGTTGTTAGCGGTATTCATTTTTTAATGCTGATGTATTTATTCAAAACGTTTGGGTACGGGACTCACCGTTTTTTATGGTTGTAAGCGCATTTCGAGCTTAAAAAACATTAAAAATTAATCCTTTCATGCCCTGTAATTTGTTAGATGAAAGTCTTTGCATTCATTTGGATGTAGAAAACATCAGGAATAAAAGGAATATGCTTGAAATATGACAAACCACTTATTCTTCCACAGTGAACTCAAAAACTTTTATCAGTTTCTAGTCCTCATAAAAAATACTATGTTACGCACTCGTGCTTGTTTGCCGTTGCAAAGTACCATGTCAGACCTGTTGCATATGTCCAGTGTCTCGAAGCATGAGAGCATGAACACGTAAATGTTTCTGATTTCCGCATATCATTTTCACGGATTGCCAATTATTTCAGATTTCCTTGTATGCTATTAACACGGACTCTCAGATGCTACAGATTCCCATTAAAAGTTTATCATGACCAAAATAGTTCTGATCCCCCACGAATGTGGGAAATACTTGTATGGGGAAGAATCCAAATAGGATCTGTACGAAATACCGCTGATTATTGAAGACTTGCAAATTATTCACATGGCAGTATCCCAATAGGACCCTTATCAAATATTTCGGAGTTTTTTTGCATACTTATCACCAACTCAAAAGTGTTTGACATAATTAGAACGCAAATTAAACCTACGGGATGTCTCCCTGATACCTAAGCAAACTTTCCTTCTCCTCGCGAACGTATCTCATTCTTACGCGTATGTACGAATGGTCTTAAGTAATTTCTAACACCACTATACCTTTTTTTTGATTTCGGGCGATAGTGTAACACCGTTTTTCTGCATAGTCTCAAGTATATCCACAGCAGTAAATACATCTTTGTTCCGCTTGTAATAGGTAGCCGTTGTATAAAATATTTTTATTCTACCCTTAAAATGGCCCTTTGTTTTGTCTGTCTCTGTCTCTGAAACGTATTTCACGGTATCAGAGACTACGATGAAGAAAAAGAGCACCAGGATGGCATAGGATAATGCAAAGTCTCCAGAAATTAAAAATACGCTCGACTCATCGACAATACCCTTAGCTGAGAAATTTTACCTTTTCTGAAATGTTTGCACCTGCCCGCCTAGAGGCCAACATCATGCCTCTTTCAGAGTTGCTTAAATCGCGAGTCTTTTCCATATTGCCGCTATCTACGCTTCGTACACACTTCAGGTCTTTGCAGTAAGCTGTTTGTAAAATAATCTCATCTTCATAGTTGCGTACGTAAGTGAGGATGATACGTGTATGATTGCTATTGGGTGTTACAAATAATTTGCTACTTCAACGAACAACTCGTCTTATCCTGGTACTGGCGGAATGCGGCAGTAGTCCCTTTAGCGAAAAACAACAGATTGCGAGTTCAGAGTCTAAGACCAACCGAGAATTGGAGAAAGATCTCCGGTTCGAATAAATGCCGGTTCTTGATGTTTCCCGCTGTTCGAGGACCAGAACACGACGAAAACCACATGAGTCAATGGATCGATTCTTGCAGGACTTAACAATTTAAACTAATAGTGGCGATGTAGTGATGTAGGAATGTTTAATTGGCACATGTTGTGTCCCCTATTATCATTTCAACAATGTTTGAATGCTAAGTAACCTCCGAATAGTAGCACAAATTCAGGCACCCTGGAATGGTTTTCGAAACACCGCAGTGATATCAACTTACTACAGTAGCCTTGCCTCCCACATGATCTCAATCCAATGCAACATCTGTAGGATGACACGGAAGCAGCTATTAAGAGTAGAGATGCACAATTTGTCAATTTAAAACAAATATGTCAAGCATGTATGGACCAACATGGTGTCGCCGCTAGGGGACGTAAATGCATTGGGTTGGAAAGAAAGTAATGTCTGCATATGAAAGGCAACAGAAAAGTGCTAATTACCGTATATGTACAAATCCGTCCAAAATTAGTTGTACACAAGTACAAATGAGCCCAAAATGTAGTTGTATACAAGTACAAATGAGTCCAAAATGCAGTCGCTTTCGTTTGCCAAGACCTGCTCTCATCGTCTGGGCAGCTGATGGATACCGTCCCTGTAGAATTGTGGCAGATTGGACGCAAAGAAGTGAGTATGAGCGCATTCGTCACCGTCCCGGTTGATGAACCGCTGTCTGCCCACGAAATGCCTCAACGACCGGAAAAGGTGGTAGTCGTTTAGAGCACTTACCGGGGAATAGGCTGGGTGCGACAGCAGCTTCCAGCCCAGGTCCCTGATTTTGTGACAGATCACCCGTACTGCGTGAGATCTCGCTCCATTTTGATGTGGGAGGACGCCCTTGCAGTCCAGCAGCGCCGGACGTTTCGACGTGAGCGAAGCGTGCAGGTCGCCGTGCTGACGGCAGTACACATCAACGGTGACAGTAGCTTCTGTTTTGGGTCCAACCACGGTTTCTGGGGGCTAACATTGTCATACAGGACCCATTTCTAGTCACTTGTCACAATGCGGTCCAAGAATTATTCAGCTTGGTCACGTGTAAGCAGGGAAACGCATGAACTCATGCGATTTGCTTTCTGATCAACTGTGAGTTGATGGAGTACGAAAACTCCCCTTTTGTGTACCTTCACAAATTAACGCAGGTGCGTGATAACGCTCGTGTGGGTAGTTACCAGCTGTTCGGCCAACTCCCGCGTTGTCACACGTGGGTCTGTTTCCACTAAGGTCTTCAGCATGTCCATATCTACTATTGTGGGTCTTTCGGCTTTGGGATGGTCTGACGAGATTTCTCTCTCGAAACCGTTCAAACAACGACAGCACTGACGATGTGATATGGCACTGGGGTATTCACTGCTAATGTTGCTTACAGCACTTGCGGGGGTGAAACTCATACAACATCCAATGGCGAATATGTTCCTTATCAACTTCCATACTGTCTGGCGCTTACACTCTTCGCTTTCTGACGGTTAACAGCCACTGATGTAAGCCACAAATCTGCTGATGTCATGCCGGTGTGCTGCGCAATCACAGTGAACAATGTGCGCCGTGGATGGGGCTTCGACTTCGGTTACCTCGTTATCTGTATTACATTATTTCCAACCCAATATATCGTATTTTTCCTGACATCTTGGCTTGAAATAATCGAACTTTAAACATTCTGTTTTCGTTAAACAGAGGTCATGACGGTGAATTTTTGCATGAATTTTACAACACTTTGTGGGCGGAAGTGCATATTTCTTTTTTATTTTCATGTTTGCAATCCTACCTTCGCTTCTAAAACACTTCTTTTTTAGTCTCATGCCACTCGCCATGGAAAAGGTTCATGTGTACCCTTTGTTTCTCAGAATAATGTTTAGTTTTCCCGCTAGGGTCGTTAATGTATATCACTAAAATGCTAATATCTCCAATTTTAAAAGTTCGGTTTCTTTTTTGCTACTAATAACTTCGAAAAATATTTTGCTACTAATAACGCTTATAGCTAGTAATGTTTTTCATATAGTTGCCAATTTTTATACCACACAGTTTTGCCACTAGAGGTTGTAAATGTTCATTTCTGTATTATTGTACTTGAAACCGTATCTTCGTTTCTAAGAACCCGATTTTAAAAATCCTCCTTGCCTTGGATACCTTTCGTTATGAGAAATGCTTTGAGCACACGTTATGATTTTTCGTATCACATAAGTTAGCTGCTAGCGGTCGAAAGTAGCTATATTCTATTTGGGAATGTTTTATCGATTGTGTAAAAATCCCTTTCATATTTTTTGTAAACGGTTCAATACACCATGAAGAACACTGATTACATTGAGCAATTTAAATTATGCGCAGATTTTCTCTAGGAGGCGTCAGTGCATTCTCTTTTTTCTTTCAATTTTTTCTTCTAAAATTCTGCTTTAAAATGCTGTTTTAGTGCCGGAAAGAATTCAAATGATGTGCACAGTGCACCCGATAATTCGATGCAATATTTATTGTTTTTTAATGGATACAGTTCATTGTGAAAAGACTACCCAGCAGTGAAATTATATTTCAAGCTGAAGGATATAGAAGTATAAGGAATCAATGTAGGATGCGTGTAAATTTCTTTTGGAATAGCCTATAACCTTCTTAAAGGAACCGTCTGTAAATCAAATACCCACTGAAAACCATGGAAAATCAGGGAGCATGAATTGCCGAATCTTTCGATTTTTCTGAATAGTGAGATGTGATATCTCCCTTGATTCTTGACTCAAAAGAACCTCACCGCTGGGCTTAGCTTAGGACTGCTACAATGCATTAAAATTACATTACCAAGATAAAAATAATTAATCGAAAACAAAAAGTGTAAGGGTCAAAGGTAATTTTTATTTAGGAAAGCTAATTATTAATATACAACACTTAAACTAATATTTACCCTTGGGACTTTGTTATTATTATTAATATTTTTACAGCCACAGAAGTATAGACAAGCTCGCGGAAAATTTGAATTCAGCTTAACATGCTGCAGCCTTTCCGCGAGTTTACAAAAATGCATTTTGCACGTTATGTCTATTCCTGAAAGTCCAATTTGAAATTTGTTCTTGAATCGGACAGATGTTAACCATGGCAAATCGCTTTTCATACATGTTCCATTTGTTTCTGGCCCAAACGTTTGGTCTCTGTGAGGAGTAAATTGATATACTTTTTAGTATGATATCTTTCAACAGGTCGGTTTAGGAAAACTTTTTTTAATATCGGACAAAGAAAACATGATTAATATTAACCGCATACTTCCCCATTCACCAGGTGCACAGTTTTCCCGCTAGATTGAGTAAGAGTATATTTAATTTTCTAAATGCTCCATTTGACATTGGAAAGCTGTTACCAAGATAAGACTGTTCACATTCTGTGTTGTTTTTTCTCAAGACGTAGGGTAACGTCTACTTGCATTAGACATGGATCTTCCACGTCTACGAGTCGAACTAGAAAAAATCTATTTCTGTAAGACAGCTGGAACCGTTACTATGTAAATATGTTTTCTCCGGTTTTCTGGTGATATATTTTCCCTCTTAAGATGTACAAAAGTACATTTCCATTTTGTACGATATCTCAGTAAATAGAAGTTCAATTAAATAAGATTGTTTAGTGTTGATGAAAAAATATCAGCCTTCATTATGCCTAGGAAATCTTTAGCTCCTTAAAAATTGCGGAGTATACAGTTTAAAGTACCTTAAAAGTCTCCTTAGGATATCACCTTGCATAAGTTTTGTCAGACAATGCATCCACTATACCTAGCACTCAATGGCATCCCGTTTTTCTTAAGCCAACGATATGTCACAGATTCTTTTTGCAGGAGTTCTTGGAAAACAACAAAAAGCATTTGCATTCTTTGTAAGTTTTGCATAACGTTATTTTTTTTTATCTGTCATTGGTTTCAACGATTTTCAAGAAATCATGCACCGAAATTTAAATTCGTGAAATTATCTTTTTCCTAACACTTTGTGGATGTTAAACAACAAGAAAAACATTATTTTAAAGACACTGAGATTTCGAAATTTGTAGTAATTTTTTCATTGTTTCCACAGATTAACTAAATAAAGGAATTCTATCTATAAGGATTTAGTGATAAAGAAACTCTCGAACTGCAAGAGGAAAATTGAATCATAACGAATTAAAAACACTATTTTAAGGACTATTGTCATTTGAGCTCTGTTTACATCCCCTTACGTACAAACCTATTGTTTCTGAACCGGATTATCTGTCTTAAATTTGGATAGTGAAGCGTTTTGTTCAAATGAACCTATTTATTTATTAAGTACTTTAAAAAAATCTACACAGTAAGCGTTTACCCAGTTCACAGCAGATAATGAATTCATTCAGTTGTGGCTACTCTTTTCCAAAATGCCTGTAAATGTACTGCCCAATTATAAATTTTAGTTTTCAAAAATTCGTTTTCTCACAGTATACTAATGTATGTTTTCACAGCAGGGAACTCAAATTTTCAAAGATAACGAAAATAAAAATACTAAAACGAAATATCGAAACATAAACGGAATTTTATACCTTACCAAAAGCAGTGCGTATCGCATGATCAGCTTTCAAAATAAATACAATAGGGAGATTTTCAGAAGGGAAAATTTCAGCTTTTGCGATCCCTCCTATGTTGCAACATTTCAGCTATAGCTGAATGAAAACGACTCGAATACGAAGAGAAGCTCGCTGAAAAACATACTTTACAGGCAATGCTGAAGATTCAACTTTATGCCTCTTACACACTACGAAAGTCGTCGAAAAAGGATGTCGTCATCATTTCCAAACTCAACTGAAAACGGAGGAGAGCATGAAAAAGAGAGAGAGAGAGAGATATATAGAGAGAGAGAGAGTAAAAACATCACCTCACTTCCTCTGCTTTGGAATGTTACCCAAGATTTCGTAAAAGAGTAAGAATTTTTTGGCTTCTTTCTTCGGCGGTGCTCAAGCGATGGCTTGTGAATACTCCTCCCGTATCTTTTTCTTTTGCTCAAATCGGATTTGGCAAATGTTTCGCCTGAATATCTGAATACGTAGAAATTCAACTGTGGAAACTTCGAATCTTTTTCTACATCTTTTCCCTGCTGTCGGTGTACTAACGGTGATTTATAAACACAGAATATTTTACATGCGCTGCCATATGCTTTAAAACGGGAGTTATTTTCAAAAAAAAAAAAAAAGGAAGAAAAAGAGAAAAACATCAAAAACTGATATCGGCGTTGTAGCTAGCAGTATACCAATTACTGTCGTTTCTTTTGCAGAGGAATACAGATTTTTTTATTATTAATCAAAGTTAGATCCGGGTGTTGATTTCCGTTTCAAAAGCTGAAAGCGACATTGAACGTGTATGCCAAAACACAGAGATAGAACAATACAGAAATGAAACAGCGCTTTTCAAGAGGGTGATGAGTCTCACAGAAACTACTGGCAATGCTAAAGTTGGTGCTACCAGAATATCTAATGTAGGATATATGTAAAGCCTACTGACGTGAGAGAGATTTTCTACAAAGAAAAATTTATATCATTTACTGGGTATCCACAAAATAAGAGTTGCTTCACATAGAGCAGAACAAAGAACAACTCTCTCGTAAACTAGATTTCCAAAGAGGGTATTGATTTTCACAATACAAACCTGAAGTCTTATGGCACATCAAAATAATTCTGGTTGTCAAATGGTCAAATTTCATGGCATTTGACTCTTCCTTCTGCTGGGCCTAATTTCGAATTCCGGTTGATGCATGGATTTTGTGTTTGTACTTTATGGCACTGGTTCTTTCTCATCTTTGGAACCAGTGCGCCTAAAAGTGGGCAAGTGCCTTAGATGCTTATGGTGATCGTAAAAATTAGAAAAAGAACAGTGCGAAAAATATATATGTAAACAAAGTTTTTGAAGCGAATACTAATTTCCAGCGTAAAGAGCTGGCATCAATATTAGATATACAAAGCATTACAATGGTTTCCTTTGGAACGGCACAAAGGATATTTAGATATTTGAACTAAGTTCCTCGATCCGATGCGTATTTCTGCAAGAAGCATTCGAAAAATTCTTGACAAGTGTCTGTAGATTTTCACTTTTTCTCACGAATTAAACGAGCTACACTTTGTCTGAAAGCTTGTCTAAACTTGTCATTATGTGTTAGAAACAAAGGACATATAATCATTTCTGTCTTCGCTGGCGGCACGTAAAATACAATCTGCAAAATCTGTGCGTTAGTTTTATGTAGCCTACTAAGGACGGGAAAATATTTGACATTTTCACAAGTATACAGCTTACAGAAGACGCGAAAAAAGTTCATGCAGAATTACCGCATGTATATGGAGATCATGCTTGTTCACATGACACTGTTAAAGAATGGATGGGCAAATCCAGAGAAGGACGCCAGAGATTTGTACACATCCCTCGTGCAGGAAGACCGAAGGAGGCCATGAGCAAGAGAACCATCTCTGCTGTTCGTGAACGTATTCAGGAGAACCTACATATCACCATTCAGGTAATAAATGCATATCTGTGAACCGCTTGGGGCAACTGGGGCAATGTTTCAAACCAGTTGCCCCAAGCGGTTCACAGATGATCTCAGAGATAAGTAGTTTCATTGCTCATAAAACTTCCAGAAAGATCGACAAACATGTATGCGTTGTCGATCTTTTTGAGAAGATGAAACGCTTCTCCAAATCCTTCGACAATATTTTTGCCCAAGGAGGAGAATGTTCAGTTTTTTCTTTCAATTCCCAAGAAGTGGGCACCTAACCTGGAAAAACTGCTACAAATGGCCCAAACTATACCAACATTGTTATGCTTAAAATAATAAAGGCGATGACAGAGCAGGGTCTAATAACAGGTGTGTCAGGGGTTCTCCTTCTTAAGAGTGCCAGGAGTAACAAAACCCGGCAAGTTACGGCTTGTCTGAAAAAGGGCAAAATAAGACAGTTACTCAGTCCTGCATATTCACACGAATTTTTTTCATGCGAATTTTGGACGTTTTCAAAAATTACAAAGGAACTTACTAGACAGCATTTTTCACGGGTGCAAGTCTTGCGAAATGCGTTCATTCAGAGTTGCGGAGTATTACTGAAGAGGATTATCACCAAGCACTCCAGAATTGTCGTAGACATCTGAAAGTTTGCGTAGGTACTGGAGAGGAGTACTTTTTACTTTGAAGGATGGTAAAAGTTTCGTTGAGGTAAGTGCGATGGCTTTTTTCTACAGATATAAGTCAAGAACTTTCTCAATGCTTTACGTAACATAAAAGTTTGGTAAACAAACTGTTGGTGCATTGTAGACATCTCAAAATTTTGCAACCCGAGCCAGACTGTTTTGTGTTATGAATGACATAAATTAAATGCCAACTACACACAATTTTCTTGTACGCGAGTTCATTGTTTTAGGGAGATAGCTTAGTATATTAATTCTGTTGTGCATTCAATATATAAGTTTAAGACTTGTATTGAATGAAACGTAGCAAAATTGGATTACAAACATCAAAGTTTAATAGAAAAGGAAGAATTGCATCCAACCATTCTGACTGAAAGTGTATATTTTCAAATAATAAGATTCGGGGCTTACCGTAAAGTAAATTAGATGAACTACAGTGTATGAAAATTTGTGAGAAATGATGAATTTGGTCGTGTTAAACTGAAATTTTATAGTTGTCAGCGAATATTCATGAAAACATGTAGCTTTAAATACTTTTTTAATTCACTGAAATTGACTTTACATTTCAAGAAATTGAACAAGCGGGAAAAGTGACTAATTAGTGAACGACAGATACGGTTATCCACTCTGAGCATAGGAAGTCTAAAATACTGTGAGTTCTAATAATCAAGCAAGCAAGCGATGTTGATATGTCAGTAGCGCCGTTACCGGTTTTAGTGAAAATCCCTATCAGGAGAACATTTCGCCTCCTCAAAGATCATTGAAGTCGAACTCCTGTCTCAAAACGAAGGCAGAAATTCGTGCACACCAAGTCTTGAGTCATGCAATACCTCGGCTATTTCTTCCGTATACTTTCAATTTATTTCAGAAGCATTATGCTGTAAGGGTTTAAAATACTGAAAGCATATACCAAACCTAAAGTGCTCTTTGCTATCCATTTCACTGGATTCACAACAATAGAACCAAGAATTCTCATTACTGGGGTGGTATTTAAGTTGACATTTTCAGAAAAGTTAAAATATGAGTTTGAAGCACATCTACGTCTTTCACGCTATAACAAAATATGGTGTCCGTAAAAGGAATTCCATTCAGCCACCTACCGTAGCAATATTTCTCTCCAGTGAACACTGAATTTTACATGCATTTTTTCATATGTGTAAACGAAGTTACCGTAATTTTTCAACCGTTTGGCGTGATTTCAGAACAGTTTACGTTCGTCTGATTTATTGTGGAAATTTCAGAAGGTACAAAAACACTCTTCCTTGTTGTATTGCTGTTACGGCATCCTAAGCAAAGGGTCGTTACTGTCCTTTTCCACAGCAGAGGATAACGTTTTGTGATTTTGTTGTACCACAACGTTGCACCAAGGAAATCTGTAAAAACTAAGCATTAGTGAAATTTTTACTTAAAAAAAATGAAAGTAAAGTGTAAAAGAAATACATATCGAGTCCAGCAGCGTTTGCATGCTGTGATATATTTTATACCCAGTGTTTTCCTTTGTTTAATTTTTAGACAAAAATATCGCAAAACTCTACTTTTTTATATTTCCCTAAGGTATATTGTGGTACAAAAAATAACCAAAAGCACCTCTACTTTACTAACATGGACATACAGAGTCATGTTTAGAGTGCTATATTTTGTCAAGGTATGGAGCATCTGAAAAAACGGAAACGATTTCAGTTTTAGATTAAAACGAATTACATCCTCTGGTTTTATGTCTTGAAAACTGTTTATAAGGAAAGAATTAATCAAAACGTAGGAAAGATTTTTTTATTTTCTCTAGAAGCAGAATACGAGGTATGTTAGATTCAAGATTGGGAACGTAAAGAAATGTGTAAAAACATCTTTTCAACTTGAAGCACTTTAACCGCCGGCTGGGTAATGTAATGACCCGTGTCCAAAGCACTGTAAATCAAGAAACACAAAGCCCGTAGTCGTAAAGGCATTATTGCATCAGGGGTGCCACATTCTTTTCCTCCCAAAAATCATCTGGTTCCTCATAATTCTTTCTGCACGCAGCGCTGGAATTTCTTACGTGAGCAGCGTGGATTGTGGAGAAAGAAATATCACCGAATTCCCGAATTATGTCGTTCCACGCTGGTGGAACTTAGGGCTGGTTACGGGGTCGTCGGATGTCATTTCTCTTGAGGTCGGTTCCCGTGGGGATTGATCATATGATCTTATCGTGTCTGCCTTGCAGGTGGATAATGGCAGCTAGAGGTGGAACACTAAGGGCGGAAATGTGCTGACTTGGACTTCGTGATAGTGGAGACACCATAATGTAATTTGATTAACCCGACGGTTCCACGGTGAGAGGTCGTCCTCGAAGACCCTAGGGGACCTCAGACCCAGTCACTCAGCTCCAAGAGTATAATAGAAAATGAGACAGTTTAACCTGACAAAAAAATAGAAAAAAGAACGGCTCAATTTTTTCGTTCTCTAAAAAGGTGGATGTTTGTTTACATCAAATGTTTTCCCTTTTTTAGAACAACATGGGTGACTTTTCGAATCCGCTTTCTAGAGTCATACATATCATGACAAACGCAAACACAGCGAAAGTGCTGTACAGTTTGTTTTCATAGCAAGAGTCGCTATTCGTTATTCCGTGAATGTAAAATCTTACACCTATGTAATGCGTATAATAATATTTAAAATGTTTCACAATGGCGAAATATTCATAAAAATGCATTGCGTATAATTATATTTAAGACATTTGCGTATAATAATATTTAAAACATTTGCGTATAATAATATTTAAAACATTTGCGTATAATAATATTTATATATTATATAATATTTATATATTATATAATATTTATATATTCTATAATATTTATATAATACATAATTCGTATAATAATGTTTATATATTACATAATTCGTATAATAATGTTTATATATTACATAATTCGTATAATAATATTTAAAATATTTCACAATGGCGAAATATTCATAAAAATACATTAACACGTTTCTATGAACAACTGAAACTACAAAAATGCGTAACACAGGTAAGAACTAAGCACACAATTTAAAACTAACATATAATTAGCCTTCCCGTTGTAGAATAACTGAATTAAGCTGAATATAATCTAATACACGTACCGTGATTTTCTTCTTTTGATGAGTTATTTTCTATGCCCGATAGAACTAGTTTCTTATTTTTCATAAAGTGTAAGCTTCAGGAGACTATTAAAATTTTCTTTTTAACAGAAATCAACATACTTTGCTATTAATAGTACGTTTCTAACAAACAAATATATATTTATTTTTGTGTAAGGATAGGTTAATAACTGAAAGGGAAAATCTTCTCGAATTTTGTTGCCGACGAGACTTCTCACTAGATAGTATGATACCACTGTACGAGTGTCAGGGAAGGATAAGCACTGAAGTTTGAAAGACAAACAAATTTCTAACGGCCTTTTTGCCCAAATGCAAACGGATCATTCCTTTTTAAATTTTGTCGTTATCTTTTAGATTTTGCAGAAATAAATTTGACTCGACGTGTCCTTGAGCATAATCACTTTAAGGATGAAATAAAATTTTGTACGTCCATGTTCGTGACCCAGCTTAGAGTTAACGCTTGTTCACATTACATTCACATAACACGTACAGAATAACTACATAATACAATACGAGAAAATATTTAGGAAGTCTTGGTCGTGGTTATATTATTTTTATACAAAAAATCCAGTCCAAATTCCACCAACGTAAACATCGTGTTCACAGCCGAGCGAGCAGACTTACAGGATTGTAACATAAAACCGTCGTTTCTGACATCCATTTGTACAAGTCTTGCATGATTGGCAGTACAATGGCCAGAATATGTAGTAATGGCGAATTAAAAACCAATAGAGAACAAATTTAGAATAATCAAACCAACCTCAAGTGAAACATACCATTACACCCCAAAAGACAAATATTTGGTAATTAGTGCCTCACAAATTCTCTCTCTTGTGATTAGAAGTAATGGACAACAGCGAAACTTAGAAATGACTAACTCACAAGCATTTTTACACTAAATTAGAAAATGGGAAAACTGGAAGCTGTTGATACTGAATTCTGGCAAATGTGTGTGTGTGTGTGTGTGTGTGTGTGAATAAAACAAAATTGTAAATTTGTTTTAATGAAACTTGATCAAACAATAGCAACTCTAAGCTTTCGCTTCGCGATGATTGAGTTTCACAAGACAGAGTTTACTTCATTGCAAAGAAATTTTAAATACAGTATGTGATACGTTCTTTAATAGTCGGTTAAGTTTCGAATATATACTGCTGGCCACCCAAAATGCAACATCAAGAAGGAAGCATCCGATTGGCCTGAAATTCGCAGCATGCATCGCCCGCGAGAGGACATGCAAACGATTAGCATTGCAGGGCATATGCAAATCATGTGTGCCCAGCACGCCATCGAGAAGCACTATAAGAAGGGTGCACAGAAGGCGGGGTGTAACTACAGGAAGTGTGTTGTGCTGCCGGACCTGTGCGTGGGAAGCTTCCTGATGCCTCGTCGCAGAATACGGCAGTCATTTCAGCACGTTTCGGAGTTCGACAGAGGACGAATAGTGGCTTATCGAGACAGCGGTTTATCGTACCGAGACATTGGCGCCCGTGTGGGACGCCATCCAGCCATAGTGCGGCGAGTATGGATTCGGTGGGTGCAGGAGGGGCGGACGGACCGACGTGAGCGATTGCAGCAGCCGCGGCACACCACCGAACGAGAGGACCGGCATGTTGTGCGGCGGGCATTGACGGTTCGCACCGCCACATCACGAACGTTAGCGCAGGAATTAGGGTGTGTTGTGCAACAACCTGTGTCAGCACGAACCGTTCGACGTCGTCTGCAGGAGCGAGGACTTGTCGCACGGTGCCCATTGCTCCGATTACCATTGATTGACGTTACACCACAGGCGAGTGCGGCGGCAGTTGGCCGTTGAACGCCGCACCTGGACTACGGAATGGCGCGACATTGTCTTCTCCGACGAATCCCTTTTCTGCCTGCAAGACCAAGATGGTCGGATCCGCGTCTGGAGGCACCGCGGCGAGAGACTGTATGACGCCTGCATTATGCATCGCCATACCGGTCCGTCGCCTGGCGTTATGTTTTGGGGCGCAATTGGATATGACACCCGCACCTCTCTGGTACGCATCGCCGGTACACTCAACAGCCACCGCTACATCTCCGACGTTTTGGAGCCTATAGTCCTCCCTTACCTGCAGGACCTGCAAGCGGCCACGTTTCAACAGGACAATGCGCGCCCGCACGTGGCACGCATCGTGCAACAATTCTTCACGGCCCACTAGATGTCACTGCTGCCGCGGCCCGCCTGTTCTCCCGATATGTCGCCCATCGAACACGTCTGGTCGCTGATCGACAACCGAGTGACCCAGCAAGCACCACCCGCGGCTACGCTTGATGAACTGTGGAACGTGTGGAAGAAGCCTGGACGGACATAACCCAAGCACACATCCAAAGCCTCTTTCGTTCAACGCCACGGCGTGTAGCTGCCGTTATTGCCAGCCATGGGGGCCACACGAACTATTGATGTCTGAGTGTTCCGCAAGTCGCACGGGCCTGTAAGCTCAATCGTTTCATCTTTGTATCTGTTGTTATGTGTCCAGTAAATCTGGCTTTGCTATCTCGTGTCCTTCTTGGCGTTGCATTTTGGGTAGCCAGCAGTGTAGTTCAACATGACTGTTTTCTTGTGTTAGTGAATTAAAATCGTTCTTATTTTAAGTATCGGTCTCTATTCGTACTGTCCTTTTCTCGTGCAGTTTTGATATGATTCATACAGAGAGCAGTTTAATAAGAAAAACCATTGAAGAAATCTTTAAGCACAACGATGGTTACATAAACGGCTTTTCTTTTAAATGAAGCACTACTAAGATTTTCATTTTACCCGTCTTAATTTTAATGTTTATTTCCCACTACGGGTTACACAGGTACGGCATTTTTCGGATTTTTTAACCCCAGTTGTTTCCATTTCTTCATTTTCGTAAACATATTTCACTCACTTTTGAACTTTAGCTAAATTTAACAAAAAAAAAAAATTACACTGAAGAGCAATTGAATTAGAGATGCCTGTCTAGTAACGTGTAGCACCACCTTTCGCCCTGATGACGGCGGCGATTCGTCTCGGCATGGACTTGACAAGACACCGGAAGCATTGGGAAGCCATACGGATCCACGACCCCTGAATGAACAAGCTCCCACAGTTCACGAAGATTTGATGGAGGGGATCAGAGCTTCGAACACCTCTCTCGATGGCATCCCAGATGTGCTCGATGGGATTGAGGTCAGGTGACCTAGCTGGCCAAGGAAGCGAGGTCACGTCAGTGGAGTATTCATCCAACCATTTGGATACAATTCGGGAGCGATGGCACGATCCATTGTCTTGTTGCAGGATGAGGCCCCCAGTGGGATGTTGAAGACGCACAAACGGTAGGAAATGGTCGTCAAGGATATCCCGGTAACGTTGACCTGTGAGGGACGATGTCACGCGTACCAGGGGTCCCATTTAGTCCGCGTAAACAATCCCCAGACGAAAATGCCACCCCCACCAGCTTGAAGAGTACACTGCTGGCAAGAAGGATCAATCGCTTTATGTGTTTAGCGCCGTACCCGTATCCTGCCATCCGCATGTACCAACGTGAATCTCGACTCATCAGTCCAGGTAACATTTTTCCACATGTCTAGGGTCCAGTGGCGATGTTCCCGCGCCCTTGCTAATCTTTGCTCCCTGTGATGTGCGGTCAGCAGCGGTACCCTCGTGGGACGATGGCTTCTGTACCCCATAGCGAGGAGATGGTTCTGAATGGTGTGGCTGCTTACACGTTTTTATGCATCAGTGTTAAATTGCCGAGTGATTTCTTGCAGTGTCGCCCGTCTATCCGCTATTACGATGCGAGTTAGCCGACGATGACCTCGCTCATCCACGCGCTGTTGTCCACGGCAGTTGGCATTTTGAGGGATGGTTTTACCGGATTCGATGTACTCACGATGCACCCATGACACAGGGTCTCGTGAAAATCCCAGTGCCTGCACGACTTCCCAGATGCAGTGACCCATTAGTCGGGCCCCGACAATTTGCCCACAATCAAATGCGCTTAAATCCTTCGTATTACCAATACTGCGTCCGACTCTTACTGATTCCCGTCGCATCACTCCTTATATTGTCGGATCGCTGCATATGTCATGTCGTTTCCGTTTCCAGGGCAGCCCACAGCGCCACATTTGCACAACGTCAGCTGTTTCTAATTCAATTGCTCTTCAGTGTATATTAACTGTACAATCCCGATTCTTTTATAATTTTTCATTTCTTCTTTTGTTGTAGACACATACAATTCATCAAATACAGAAAAGAGCGACCAAAATATTCAAAACTTTTAAGTTTTTGTGCTACACGGGACTGCTGGAATCACATTTGTAACCAGTGTATAAGCTTTTACAGTTCTTGCCTTGTCAAAATCCCATCTATGTTTTTTATAGGCATAACTATGTGACATTCGACGTCCTAGATCACGTCGTGTCCATTCTTGGAATTCGGATACATCTAACATTTGCGTTATCTGCATACACGGAAGTGACGATCACTGGCATTCTTATTCGGAAAGGAGACTTGTCGCTGAAAACCATGTGTTCTATCCTGCACTTTGTTTCTCTCAAGTGGAATGTTGTCGCTCACAACGGCGGTCATTGGGTAAGAAGAATCGAGGTATGAACGCCGAGTTCACCTCTGGGGGACGTCTGACAGTCGTCCTTGGTACGATCCGGACTTTCGTGGAAACATTGACATTACGTTCAGTAATAACTAACGCTGCAGTTGCATCTGTCCCCAACCTCCAAAGAAGCTGGCGTAGATCCCATGCGGTTGTATATCGAACGGAACCTGGTCATTGGTGACGATTGTCAAAGCTGCACCAAATGACGTCAACAAAATCAAGCCATGCTTGCATTGAGACCTTCATGAACTGCAATTCAGTAGGTGAACCTTCACACGTTATGTAGGCCATGACGCTACGATATGCGACGCCAAATCTAAGGAATAACAACTCTCTCTCTTCGTATTTGATATCAACTCAAATTGATCGTCCCATAATTGGACATGGCCTTTTGTGACGTACTACAAAGGTAACGCACATGTCAAGACAGCAAAGTTGCAGCGCTCCGAAGCAGGCGGATGAGGATTCGTAGTCACAAATGGCTTTTACGCTATATTGGCGCCCGAACGTAAAAACTTAATCTGCTGGCTGTCAGGTTCTTCGAAAAATGTGTGATGTTCCTTCCATACAACGTCTGGAATTAATGAGAATTCTTCCTTTGCTTCAAAATTTGTGTGATGCTTCTCCACTCATCGTCTGGAATTAGTGAGAATTCCTTCTACCCAGAGTTACTTGAAGCATGGTTTGCGGCGGACACGAAACCTGCGACTTCGTGTCCCCGCCTCTCTCAAGGTGGGGAGATATATGTGACGTTCTACAAAAGTGGCACACATGTCAAGACGGCAAGTAGCATTGATAAGCACTTGTCGGTATAGCTTAATTAAGAAAGCATTCGGCTCCGGAGCAGAATGCTACTGGTTCTAGCTTTGCCACCGGCAAACTTGTGTTTCGCTATAGTTCCTGAAGCGTTTGGTTCAGCATTCATGTTTTAAACTGTCGTAAATGCTAGCCTATGTCCTAAAAACGTCATCATCTACATAATGATAAAGATCTGTATGATGATGATGACGAATGCAAATCCATCCATTGTTTTCAGATGGGATAATTTTAATATCGTGCAAAGTACTTTGAAAAAGAAACAAAATGAAACGAGCGATCTAACCCGTGGTGGAATGCTTTGTTCTGTGGGCTACAGTTCATGGTAAGGATGAAATACCTTTACATATAATAAAGTAGTTCCAGATTTACCCTACAGCTAGAAATACCGCCAATTCACATATAATCTCTCTGTCTCTTTGTGAGAGATTCCAATGTCAATATAACAGCATCAGATAAATATAAATCGAAACACAAGCAAAAATGAAACAAAAATTGAAATATAATTTTATATACCCCGAAGAGTCAAAACATTATGACTAGCGCGTCTTTATGCAAATCGAAGCAACTTCAGGTAAACGACGGCGTATGGCACGAAACAATATAAACAAAACCTGATACTGAGCTCTGTTAATCAGTATTATTCTTGTCCTTCAATTGGAAAGGCAGCGAACTTAAGCGGGCTTGACAAAGGCGAAACTGGAATGGACACACGACTGGATCGGAATATTTACGAGACGGCTTGTGGGTTTCTCAGGGTTCATTGGTTCATTGATTTTATTGGCGCAAGGGCCATGGTTGGCCAAAGAGCGCCAAACAAAAGACATAAAAAGAGAACGGTTTCTCACGGTCAGCCGTAATTAGTATCTTCAAAAAGTTGTCCGAGGAGGAAAAATCACGAAACGCCGGCAAGGTGTGGGCCGACCACGGCTCATCGATGCTAGAGGTGAGCGAAGGCTATCATATCCCGTATGGTACGAGCCAACAGAAAGGATACTGTGACACAACTCGCCGGAAATTTGAATGCTGGTGACGGAAGTACATAATATGCTACAACACGCAGACATCGAATCCTGCTGAAAATGGGGCTGCGCAGCAGCAGGCGGCTCCGAGTGTCCATACTAACCCCGGTTCACCATCGAAATCTCCTCCAATCGGCACGCGCGCACCTAAAAACTGGACCTTGAAAGATTGGAAGAATCTCATGTGGTCGAATTAATCTTCTTTTCCGTTGCTCTAGGCGCACGGCTGGGTACGTGTGCATTGTTTGCCTGGGGAAGTGTTGGTACCAGGATGCACCGTGGGACGGAAACGAGCCGGTGGATGAAGTGTAATGCTTTGGGCAATGTTATGCTGGGAAATCCTGGGTCCAGTCATTCATGTGCAGGAGACTATGACGTCTACCACCTACCTAAACATTTAACCAAACCAGGTACATCCTTTCATGACAATGGTATTCCCCTTTAGTAGTGCTTTCTTTCAACAGGAAAATGCGCCATGTCACACTGCCCGGATTATTCGAGAATGGTTCACAGAACATGGGAAAGACTTCCAATTATTGTCATGGCCTCCAAATTCAATCCAATTGAACATCTGTGGTTTGTGTTGGAACAGCAAATCTGATATGAGGCGGCTCAACCACGTAACTTACAAGAGTTAAAGCATCTGCTTATAAAGTGTTGATACCAGATACCAAAAGCAAATATTGTAGTTTCCATGCCTCGCCGCGTAAGGGCTGTTTTGGCGGTACTTGGAAGACCAACATCGTATTAAGGAGGTGGTCATAATGTTTTGGCTCTTCGGTGTATATATAATCAAGATATAATTCTGAATGCAAATGTATAATTACACCCCCTATCGAACGCTCCTGGAAAATTAGAAAGCACATAGATAATACTGATTGCAATAAGGACTAGCTAGTGTTGAAAAGGTTTTCGAGTCGCACTGGTACTTGGAAATGTTTTTAACATACCAAGAACCTAAGTATACCCCACCTAGAAAAGCATAGCCCATTATAATACCTGGAAAGTGCACAGGAAATTGTAGCTATTGTTTCAGTAATGCTATGCGAAAAGGATGTTTAGCTGAGACTTTTAAAAGCGTCGCATGTAGTTTCAAAGACCGTTACCCCAGTAACAGAAAACTAGTGTGCGTCAGAAACCAGACAGCTTGAGGGGCTTGAATGATCGTGGCTAAAGCTACGAGATATTAAAATGTTTCGGTATTTATTAATCTGATGTGGCGAAGCTGAAATACTGTGGAACTAAAAGTATAAACTTAGGCCACCTGCGGGAAACGTATAAAAATATATATTGGCCATAATTGCAGCTATCGGATGCAGAAAACAATTCAGTTACATTTTAAAAAGAGAAGATATCACGCGAGTTAGATGTAAAAAAAACAGCATCTGTATGTTTATACTATCTGGCAGGAAAACTATTCATCAGAAAAATTTGAAAGCACATAGAGTATCATTTTTACGACGATGAAAGAAGAATTTCTTTAAACACTACTTGTAGACACGAAATATCATGTCCAGGAATAGGACGGGCAAAGTAGTAGTATTTTTTTCAAAAGATGTGATACAAATAAAGAATAAAATGAATGTAAATTTAAGCATTCTGTATTTGAAAATAACTGAATGACGAAGTGATGTTCTTAATTCCCACGCATTCGACAGGGAGACATAATCTTCCTTAAAAGCTATAATTACACTTTTACAGAGATATTTCACGAAAGAAACGAAAATTTAATTTATGTCACAGCACTTAAAATGTATTTTTAAATCTGAGTGCAGATGCATCATGAATTGAAACCGTAAAACACATATTCACTTATGCTACTTCTATGATGCAGTCATAAAATCCCAGCAAATGGAAGAATCATACAAGGACATTCGATCACACTCAAAGTTTTTGCGACCAAAACTTGAGTGGAAGGACTATTTCTGCAATTGGATTAGGGAGATGAAGAAATAAAAATTTATGTGGTAATAGCTTGACCAATTGAAAGTTTGCAGATCATGCAGCATCTTTGATTGAAAGTTTTCAAGTTTTAGAAAATAAGATACATGAATTAAGGAAGGCTTCTTCACAGACTTAGTTATAAATAAACATTAATAAAATAAACATTATGTTCAACAATGAAACAATGCAAAGAATCGTTATACTGGAAGGCGAAAGGATTGAAACTCTATATTCTTGCATTTATTTGGGGCGACTTGCTAATTTTAACAAAGGTATGGACAAAGGGATGAAATCAAGAGAAGGCTAAGGCTGGAGTGGACAGTACTTGGAAAAATAAAAATAACTGTATTAAAGAAGTCCTACTTTACTTCAAAGAGAAAACATTTGATCAACGTATTCTGAGAGAAGTATGCTGAGTATTGTGCGGATAGACAAAGACAAACGAATGAATTAGATTAAAGACACGTATCGCAGATATTATTCACTATATCAGGAAGCTAAAATGAAAATGGGTTGGCCACTGGTCACCTTGCTCGATGCAAGAACAGGAGATGGACAGAGGTGGCAACCGAATGGTTACCGCGAAATGGCAAAAGACAAAGAGGAAGACCGAGAAAAAGATGGTGCGAAGAAACGATAAGCACAGAAGGACTTCTGTGTGTGAGAAAAACCGAGGAAAAATCACGATGGAAAGTTCTGAGCAAGAGTTTCACCCAGAAGTAGATTAATCGTGGTTGACAAAGAAGTTTGTCTCAGTAAAGGAATGTCATCACATTTACGCAAAGTCAGTAACCTTAGGAAATGGAGTCAATTAGATTCGTCGAAAGAACACAGTGACCGTGTCTGACACTAAACTCGAACTGAGATTCTGGGCCCGAAATATTGGAACAGTAACCACATAAATTGCATGGGGACAACACTGAGTTGTTCTCTCGTAAACACTCTGTTTAGCAATGATATAGAAGCTGCTTTTGATGGAAATACATACTTTAAAGAATTTTACTTTAAGTAATGTCACCAGCTTGCTCCTTTTCTGTATCAGTGAGCTCTTTTATTGCAGTTAAATCAATCCGTATCTTTCCGAAAGACTACTTTCTTTGTGCATCTTACATCGTGGGTTATTTACAACACGTCTCCCGAATATCAGCTGTATTGTAGCCTCCTACTTAAGCTCTTATACTGAAAATTTTGGGGTGAAGATTGCTCTATCTGGTATAATTCATTATGATAAGGAGCAGTTACGTGTCAGTCCTAACTCTAAATATTTTTCTTACTTGTTATGGCTTAGCCACGTTATAACCATTACATCTGCTTCTAAAAGCTGGTGATTTCGATGTGAACACCTTTTGACACTGCGTAAATAACATTTATGCCTAACCTACAGTATTATTTTCACATTTCAATAAATCAACTCTAAAATTCGTGTTTCTGTGTAGAAAAGTGGGTCGCCTATGATAGTTCTGCGCTTACCTCACGTATTTCCTACTCGCTCATTCTTACTGCATTACAGTTCTTCGTTAAGTAAAGATTTTCTTTATCATCTTCATTTTTTAAAGTCTGGCACAAAACACTGTTGCATACTTTAACGTTTAAAAAATGTGTAACTTTAGCATTATAATTCTAACTTTTCACGATCATTTTTGAAGAAATGAATATAGTATTCTTCCAAAATAATGCGATGTAAACCATGTGGTTATGTAGTTTGACATTCAGTTCCATTTCTCTCAGTCTGGAATGTGATTTATCAGCAAATCTTTCCCCTCCCCCATTAGTAAGAAAAATACTCTGGTCGAGCTTATAAGGAATATGGAACTTATGTTGATGAAAGCTGTAAGTCGTTGCATGGGATCGAAAAAAATGGAGCCAAAGCTACGCGTACTGTGGTGCACTTGCCTGTGTAGTGAAGGAAACAGCAAGTGGAGAGGATCAAGTCTCGAGTTCTTCACGGAGCCAAATCTCTATACCGGATACGTGAGAGGAGTTAGGGTATGATATCAGAGTGATAGAAATCCACTAGGAGGCTTCAACAATGGAAATATATCGTGGGCCCCATTCTCAGAGGGGTGGGAGATGACTGCCTCCAGGGTGCCTGTGCGTTCAGAGGGGAGAAATTCGCCATTAAGAATAGCTATGCCAGTTCGATCTCTATGAAGGAAGACCGAAGGTTTCTGTCTGAACTGAACGTGATGCGCTTATGTGATAAATGTTTACATGAACTGAAAGGTTTCCTGCTCTTGTATATTTGCAGAGTAATGTGCATTTGTACACGAAAAGAAATATTAACTATAATTTCAACCATAGTCTAACTAACTAAGCTTGGCGTTCTCTATTTTTGCACATTTGACAGGGCTTCTAGTACGTGCAACATAAAAGCAATTTGCAAAAACCTTAATGTTATTTCCTTTTATTCTTCCAGATTCTTTGGTTAATTTTAGAAATGATTTTTTGTTTGGTCGGTGGCTACCGTTCCGTGTGCCTCAGTAAAATGCCAGCATGTTAAAGTAAGAGACTTACATTATTTTTGATGAGAAAAAGAAAACCTTACTTTCCGTTCTTTCTTGTACTGTAAGTGTTTGAAATTTCCCGGTTATCTTCAAAAAATCTATCTTACAGAAGTACCTACTTTATTAAGACGAGTGATCTCAAGTGAGCATTATTGTCCCAATGCCATGTGAGGCTTTTCTTTGGAATTGTTTAAAATTAAAATAAACTTTCTATGTTATCTTAGGGTTAGCGGTTGTAGTACCTTTTCGTAGGTGACTAAAGACGTTTTGACTGATTCAATATGTGTTGAATGGTCATTATCTTGAAAATATAGTGATACTAAGTGGGCTTTTCCTAGAATCCTCAAAGTGTGAATATCGTGACACCAAAATAATTTTTGTACAGAATGTACAGAAACGAGCACACAATAACGCAAGACAGTGATTATGTAAAAAATGTCCAATATTATTTTTGTTTATACTCATGTTCATAAAAAACAGAATATCTGAAAGGAGTCAAGCTACGACTTTGATTTTTACCGGATATGCTAATCAGGCAATATCGCGTCTATGCAAATCAGATCGCGTAACGACACAGACCGGAAATCGGCATTTTCTTTTTTCTTTTTTTGTAATAAGCGCCGCTTGGCTCAGTCGGCATGCCAGTGCTTGGTCAGCTGTGGGTAAGGATGCCCCGTCTTTGTGTAAGACAGTCAGTCGTATAGTCCCTCCAGCGAATTTGACACAGGTCGCATTATCGGCATGAGAGACTGCAATGCTTCCCTCCGGGAAATTGCCAGTCGTGCGGCGCAGTGTGTACTTCATGGAAACAGTGTGCAGAGAATAGTACGAAGAAGGACGTACGTAAGTCACGAAGAGAAGGTTCTGGACGTCGTACACCCACAACGCCGAGGGACAACCTTCATCTCATGAGGGTGTCTTTGAACGACCTTTCTGTGATGCATTCTCCCATGTCATCTGTAACAGTACAGTTCGCGCTGCAGATTTGTTGTTCCCTCCTCAGGGATACCTTTGACACCACAGCAACGTACTTCCAGGCTGGAATAGTACATCGAATCGAAGGGAGTGGCGTGACGAATGGCACAATACTGTGTTCTCGAAAAACAGGTGCTTCTGTTTTGGCGAAAACATAATTGCCGCATATGTGTCCGCCGACGTTAGGTGGCAATGCGCCAGGAAGAGTGTATTTGCACCAGGCATACCGTATTAACCTTCCAGGTGGCAAGCAGGCATATATACGTTCGAAGATTTTTTTGCCCAAAGCGGCGACGACGCAATAATACGTTCATCCAAAAACTCTTCAAAAACTGCGAGAACGCAATATTCCGTCGAACATTTTTTTATTCCTTTGAAGTGAGACCAACGAATACTAGAGAAAGACAGGACGTTTTTAGGAGAACCTCCTATTATACATGTGACAAAATTTCGCATTGCCTCTTCTAAAGCTCCTGCCACCTGGGGGGTTAACATGAAGCATTATGGCTTAGGGTGCTATCCGGTACGAAAGCAGATAGCCTCTCGAGAGTCCGTAGCACCCTAATGAGTGCCCGTTACGTCAGTGGCATTTTAAGGCCGGTCGCCCTCCCGTACCTTCAGGACGTCCCCGGAGCCATTTTTCAGTAGGACAATGTCACACCGCATGTTGCAGCGACAGCACGTGCCTTCTTCAGGGATAAAAATGCTTCACTTCTGCCTTGGCCAGCTAGGTCGCTGGATTTATCACCAATAGAAAATCCCTGGGGCATACTCGAACGACAGGTGCAGCGGTAACACCGTCTGCCAGCAACTCTTCGTGAACTTTGGACGCGGGTTAATATAGCCTGGATGGCTATTCCACAGGGCACCATTCACACATTATTTTATTCGATGCCTTAGCGCGTACAGCAAGTGATACAAGCCAGAGGTGGCCACACCGATTTTAGCTACATCGACGCACCTGGTACGTAGGACACCGAGATGCTAATCATTTGTTCTTTATTGCCTAATGAACATATCCTGTAAAAATCAAAGTCATAGCTCGAATCCTTTCAGACGTTCGGGTTTTTTTTTATGAACATGTGTGTATTATTTATTTAGCAAGATGTACATCCCCACAGTTTTGTGATTACTTTCCTCAGGCACCATACTGGGCTTTGCAATGAAATGTAGTCGTAGTGCATCTCAACAATACGTCTATATGTACTTTATTGTGAATCACAAACTGTTTTGTCCGTAGTTAGTTGTAACTTTTGAATGTGTAGTAACCATGTAAAGGTTCGCCTTACATAATTTGAAGATGAACAGAGCATTCCTCAAAATCACTGCGGATTAATTACGTAGCACTACAAAAGCCCTTGCTTAGTGGAATAACACGACAGCAAATGTTTTTTTTTCCTCATTTCTTCTTTCTTCTCTTTTCTTGAGCAGATAAACAGAAAGCGCACAAATAATTCGCATATGTGTCATTTGCCTTTAGAAAGGTCCTTTGTTCCGCACATCCTCGTATTATTTCTATGCGCTTTTTAGAAACACACAAATCTTCTTTTTTAAATGGCTTACAGACAAAGTGGTCTAAGTGACATATTTTATCTGCCAGTAAAAAGCCATTAAAAGACAGCTCAGTAATTGAAATAATTAATTTGTTGCAGTTTTGTGTTTACACTAATTATCATTGCAAAATTATACACCACAGCAAAACAACAGATAGGAAAACAGAAAATGGCAACTATTTAATTTATTGCTCTACATAATTTGAATAACTGATTTCGTCTGAAGCCCCAGTAGGTTTAAAAAATCAAAAAGTCAGTTGTAATGCTACCCAGGATTCAAATAATTGTTACTAAAGCGACATGATGAGAAAATGACTTATTATTTATCATTTTTATTCTTCCTCCTTGAGGTGTACACTAATGCAGACAAAATTTAGTAGTCGTCGAAGATTTAGCACAGCATTAGTAGCCGACAAGTCACAATCTTTTACCATTCAAAAACGTAACAGATAGCAACGAAAAACTTTAACAACTAACTTACTCTAACGATACCTGTGAAACTTAACGACAGAATTACAAATACTTTATCTCAAAAACATAGAATTTTCGCAGATCTCTATAATCTAACGCTTGATACAACATAAGACCACACCTGTTCAGTGATCCTGTTTTTATCCCAGTCTTCGTGACTTGACTGCTTGTCAGTGATACCCTAAGGAAATAAATTCTTCGGACTTTCGACGTGACGTCAAGTTTAGAAAGTTTAACGAGAAGTAGCCAAAATTTACATAACAGAAAACAAATAAAAACAGAAAGTTGAATAGGTAATACACGTCAAAACACAGTAGGAAACGCTACAACGGACTTCAAGGGGATGTAAGTTTTTTCGTTACGATGAAATAATAAGGTTTTGATTCATGTGGTATTAACGTCAGTTTCTTAGAAGTGATGTCTAAGTAATTTATCCCATCCAATGAGTCTTTGGGCATTATTGGACAGCTAATGTGAATGTACCTTGTAAAAACTTCTTGAAACTACCTAATAAAAAGAGCTTTGTTTGTTATCTTACTATGAACTGAAGACCGAACGCTTTATCTATTATCATGACTTTAATTTTAAAGAACTCTTTCAATATCATTTCATTGCTGAAGTAAGTGCATGGAATTATTTTGCAACACCAGCTTTCCTTTATCCAGCATCTGCACTTTCCAAAATGTTTTTCCACCTTAAACCGTTGACGTCGGCGACTTTTTTATTTCATTTTTTTGGAGCAAAAGAAAGCCGATATCGTTTCAAATAAATTATTTCATACGGCAGTAGATGACACAAAGATGCAAGCGCCTCTGTGAGGAGGGAGCATTTCTAGCGTTACTGTGAGAGTAGGAAAACAGCGTACATAGTGGCACGGTCACCAAATGAAGAACGCTTAATGCCACAGGACATTAGTGCGCTGTAAGCACCACCCCACTAAGCTAGAGCATCTGAATGCATTTTATCTTTTGAAGGAAAGCGGTTTGACCGCTCTTATGAGCATCTATGGCTATGGAGAGGGGGGGATGGGTGTCATCACTGTCTTGGCGCCCTGCGACCCACGAGGACAACGGGATCTGCACCGTGGGAAGAGTGAGAAGCCCGCGCCTTGCATGAGCATCTACCTGGGCCGACCTCAGGTAGTTTGACCCAAACCTGCTCCTGATCACTCTTCTATCGGGACGAAGAGGTAGTCCATGCAAATCTTATACGAGGAGAAACGATCTGTTACTCAAAAGCCGTTCACTAGGGAGATGCGAGGTTGACGGGAGAATAAAGCACACCGTCAGTTCAGATTTCACCTGCACTTTCACCTGTCTCTGAGTCTGACAATCACTTGACAAAATTAATAAAACATCAATGGATGAATTTGGTTTTTCGTTGAGCATTAAAAAAAGAACGTTCGTTTTGCTTTTAGAAAGTGGCTGCTTTGTTATTTTGTAAAATGTAGTAACATGTTGCTCGGTATGCTGAACATTTCGTTGCCTTTTTTGTCATTAAAAATAATCTGTTTTTCGTGATTTGTCATGGATGTCCATTTAGAATCTGAAAAAGATTTCGTTTTTTCGGAATTAGTAATGCCACTGTCTGTCTGGATCACAGAAGCGCAAATAATAACGCAATACTTAATCCCCTGCATTCCTATTTTGCTTGCTTTCTTTGTTTAAGACCATCATGGATGTTGGAGTTTACAGACCCAACCCTAATTTATAGTTATGAGCTCCACAGAAAGGAATGCAGCACAACCTCGGAAATGATCACAACACTCATACTGTATTCGCTTCTTAGATCAATGGATAGCATCTGATAGGCAGAAGATTTGACTACAAAGCTTCCGGATAAGGGTAATATCAACCTGTAAAGATATGAAGAGCCCTTCTCTCCCAGCTAAAAAACCCTATTGCATTGTTCCTCATGTAAAACACATCTTTCATCCTCGATTGGAGTTTTCTGGTTATAAAGAAAATTAGATATGCTTCAAACGAAGCATTTTTTATTTCCTCAGCTGAATCTGAAACTATTCGCAATTGGGTATGGAGAACAAACTGTAATTTTCAAATGTCTAGAGTTGTACAGGGAGTCACAAATACTCTTATATTCTTCACAAATACATGGAATAACTACAGCATTTTTAAGGCGGTGAACACAATAGCCATTGCCTTGCCAACTGTTAAACATGTGGCTTTAACACCAAAAAACTTGAAAATTACATCGCCGTTGATCAGGAATCGAACACGCATCTCCGGATATCCGTTCGAGACACTATCCATTACATAGTTACGGAGAGAAAAACTGATACTCGATATTGGTTATGGATAGCATGCTCGAACGGAAATCGGGAGATGCGGTTTGGATTCTTGCTCCAGGACGATGTAATTTTCATGTTTTCTGAAGTAGAGTCAAATGCTGAACAGTGAACAGGGTAATGGCTATTCTTTTTGATCTCTTAAAAATTCTGTCATAACCGAAGGTTTTACATTATATGTTAGTAGAACGTACCCTTGCTTTTTGACACCGGGAATCTGACCTGGAATCCCCTGAGAAGTACAGAAGGCGCTAGAAACCTTCTCGAAGTTAATTCACTTTCCCTGAAAAATAATGAGGCTACTACCATGGCAAATCGCAGAGGTATGGAAATTAGATCACAGTGAGCAACTCAGTAGGCTATAAGCAGTTGCTCGTCCCTAATTTCTTTTAAGTTAGCATGGTTAAATTGTTTGCTTATCTGAATCACGTGGGAGGGCAATTCTCCGATCTTTCTCATTAGATTTCAACGTTACAAACAAAAAGGAGAAAAGCAGAGGTGGGAAATTATACGTCCGTAAAACGATTTTTTTGTTTCTTTGGAAACAAAATTGTCTCATAATATCTAAGTTCCGTTGTCTTGCTTCAAAGTAATTCCAATAATACTCTTATGTAATCATTTCACCCTTGCAAAATCTTCATATGAATGCCAATAACTGAAATGTATACATGTTGCTTTACATTAAAACTGTTTAGGTAATAAATCGGTTATGACGTCTTACAGGACAGCGATTTAAAACTGACTCTAACAGGGGAAGTAAAGTCTGAGAATAATTCTCTGATTGTTTTTAGGAGAGAACAGCAGTGTACATTTGAAGTAATCAACCGCTATCGAATAACATCTGCCGTTTGGAAAAGTTTTCTAATTTCTATTGTATGAACTTGAAACATGGTGGCACCTTAAGTGATGAACCTACAATAAACGTTCTGTATGTGTAATTTTTTTTTGAGAGATTTTGTTACAAACAGGTGTAAGAACTTGAATCACTTAGAGGAATGTTTCTTTTAACGTGAAAACAATTAACTCTAAATGTTCAGAGTGAGCAAATGTGAGAGGCAGGCAGCATGGAGGGAAATTCATTCTCCAACGCGTAGTAAATGATTATATCATCTGAGACAAAGGAAAGAAAAATCGTTCCCTGTATAGAAGAGCTCTCGTGTGTCGTATGGTGTATTACTCTTGTGGCTGCTTTCTGGAAATCGCGAGATTTCTTTTCTCTGGGAATGTATTTACAGTGGCAAAGCCAGCCGTAGATAGATCGTTTCCAACCTTCCCGCCCTAACAAAAGCTGCCGGTTTCGGTGCGAACACATTATGTTGTGTCATAATATCTGGGTTTCCCTGCCCCACCCACCCCAACTCCCTTCCTCCTAAACAACCCCTTGTACCAGCATCGACTAACGGCCACACCAAATGGCGTACGGCTGAAAGGCGGAATAAATCTTCGGGGTTGTTTTTGTGGAAGGCGGCAATTCGCGAGTTTGAGGAGAAAGAAAGGAGCTGTCGTTCTGGTCAAACAGTTTTTCTCTGTCATCTTTCGAGTTCCTGGGGGAAAAATGGTTACGATACGCCCCTGAGATACATCAGTGGTGAATTCGACACACGTTTTAGCTATAAGTTACTGCTGGTACGGCTATGTGTGCAAAGGTAGGCGATTTGCCCAAATCACCAAATCTGTCAAGCGAAACTGTTGTTGCGTGTAAAATCACAATCGTTCTGGAGACACCAATATCACTAGTGAAGGACGAGCTGAGGATACTAACTGAATGCTTCCAGAATTCTTAGTTCAGACAGCAACTAATATTAAAATAGGTCACACTTATGAAGCCGATATCTTTGAAACTTTTGTCAAGTGATATATTTCGAATTTTGAGGCTCGAACTCCTTTCTTTAACGAAAAGCAAAGTCATTCGATATTTGAAAAGCATGAAAAACAGAAACTACGGAAAAACATGTATAACATTGGCAACCGTTTTGTATTTCTAGAGTTTCCGTTCCAGTTTAAAATTTATTACCTAAAGTTGCTATTGCATCCACAAGCACAGCGAAGACCATGTCAATAGATTTGAATGACATTTTCTACACCCAATACTCTGAAGTAAGGAAAATAGTATAGTACATGAATTTTATTTTTTTCATTTCGGGGTTTAAGAAACACCATGATCAGATCTAAGGGCTGTAAGCAGTCACCCATTTTTAATTTGCGGCTACTGGTTTCAAGCAATAGACAGAGCTATCACCGTAAGCCAGGCACACCTCTCATAACTCGGACACCGGCGCAGCTATTTCCTTCTTTTCATAGGCTGCTGTGTAGTTGCTACATTCACATATGTACACAAATTTTCTCAAGGAGGGAATTTTCATTTATTTAGAAGACGAAAGTTATTGTCACATTTGAATTTATCACAAGCATATGGTTATTAGTAACTGGCCTGTTACAGTAATTTATTCATTAATTCACAGGTGACTTTGAAACTGAAAATAAAAAATATGCATCATTGTTGAAACTCTGATCTCCTCTTAAAGCTAAACAGTGCGTTCAGATTTCTGTTTTGAGTTTTTAAAATCCAGCATAATGACTTCATTTATAACAAAAGCCGAATCTTTGCGCAGAAGATTGTACGAATTGCATGCACATCAGATCCAACAGACGCAAGAGGTCTTTGCTCGTCTTACCTTCACATGTGTTTTCCATTACTTTATCCATGGGTACTTCTCTCAAGAACTATCATCCCTTGTCCCATCTTCTGCGGTATCACGTCGCACTAGAAGATGCAGAGACACCAAGCGCCCACGTTTTTGTTCGATTGATTAAGTGCCTGAGCAATCGATTTACTACACCATTCATTGGTACCACATCGAAACTATAAAATTCTTCACCTGGTTATATCCTCATGGACAATAAAATTTGTGCACCAAGAAGGAAGCATTGGATTGAACTAAAATTTTATGGACGTAGTGATACAGATTAATGATACACATGATGGTAAAAACAGAGCCACAGAACAATTACAAGGGGATCTGTGGCACGCAGTACGGTCATTTTCAATAGCGCATCGCACAACCTCGTGCGACGATACATGCTGCAATACGGTCAGGCATGAAGGCGAACAGACGCCTGATGTTGTCCTGTGGCAGACTGGCGCACACGTGTTAGACGGGGCGCTCCAAATCCCGGATAGTGCGGCACGGCGGCAGCCGGCGTTTCCAACTGGTCTTACACATGCTCGATAGGGGACATGTCCGGGGAGCGGGCAGGCCATGGAAGTGTCTGGACATGACGTAGGCAGTCCTGGGCAACCCGAGCCGTGTGCGGGCGGACATTATCCTACTGGTATAGTGCACCTGGAATCCCGGCCGAGAATGGAAGCACATGGGGCCGTAGGATCTCATCCACATACCGCTGGCCCGTCAATGATCCATGTACCACTACTAGAGCTGATCGGCTATCGTAAGAAATGGCTTCCCAGGCCATAATGCCTGCAGTGGAGGAGGTTTGGGGCTCTATAGCGAGGTTGGGATTGTGCCGTTGACTCGGGCCCTTTCACATCCGGACACGATGATCATCTGTCCCCAAAACGAAGCGACACTCATCGCTAAACACCACACGTTGCCAGTCTGTGGCGTTCCACGTCGCTCTGGCATGGCGCCACTGCACATGTAGCCGGCGATGTTCCGGTGTTAACGGCAACACACATAAGGGGAGCTGGGATCGCAGATTCGATTCCGCAAGGCGTCGAGAAATGGTTCGTGGACATACAGGATCCGCTACATCTGCCTGTGTAGTGGACCGGGTCCCGTGTGGATCCGTTCGTGCCTGACGCATGATCCGTCGACCCTCTCTACCGGTGGTACTCCTGGTACGTTCGTAGCCACTCCGCCGTGTGGCAGTGCCGTCACGTGTCTACTGCTTCCAACACAGTCTGATGGTATGGTCAGAACGATCCCCATGGCGGGCTATACGGCGCGCCGACCACCCTGCGGTTTTCAGCCCGATGATCCGGCCTCTCTCAAAGTCCGTACGTTGCGTAAATCGACGTATCTGGCATCTACTCGGCATTCTCGTCACTCTGTACTCATGCGTGCGTCGGCCGGTGCTTTTCGCTTTCATGGGGCATCGACTACATGCCGGTTTATAAGGCTGCCGGTTCGTGCTTGCAACGTCACCACAGGGTGTGCGTTCATGCGCACTCGCATCAAACGTGGATAATTTGCATACCAGTAGCACTCTAGCTATTTGCAAAGTTTTGCGGTTGTAGCACGTTTACTTCTAGGTGTGCAAATTTCATTGTCCATGAATGTATTTTCTTTGGATATTCCAACACGTATATATTAAAATCGAAAAGAAATTATCAACTTCTGAGCGGTTGCATGTTTCAAAGAAAGAAAGTATGACTGATCATGGTACTACGCAACGAAAGTCAACACTACTATCCAGGGGCGCTGGAACTATTTTTGGACAAAGGAGATATGACATCGGAACATGAATTTTTGGTCAGAACATAAAATTTATTGTGCTGCTGTAAACCAAGAAGCCATGACGCCATTAGAACATGCCGCAGATAAAACGATTATTTGATTAAATTTAAATTAATGTAAAACTTGATATTTATATCTGTAATGTAGAATTTTTAGATACAAATTGTTTTACTCATATTATAAACGAAGTTAAACTGTATTGATGCTGACACCTTTACATTAGTATGAATTCTAGTAGAACCGTAGCCTTTACGTTATACCTCATACATACGTGCAATGATTTATCTCATTTTTTTCTCCCACGCGCCCTCTTCCATTTTCTTCGGTTTTATTTTTTTCTTCAAAGAAAGGCTGATTATACACTGAATAGACAAACACCCTGATAGCAATATGCAAAGTAGAAGTATCGCCTAAAGTCACATGGAGTGCTAGTGCTAGCAATGCCTATAAGTAGCGCAGGTTTCTACGCATTGGAAACCAACCACAAAAAATTCATTATGGGTAAAGGCAGCGACGTAAGTGAGTTTGATAATGGCTAGATAGCAGCTGTGAGGAAAGGCCGGTAGTTCAATCAACGCAACTACTGACCTGTTTGGATTTGACGCCAGACCATCTCACGTATATATTAGGACTACGTGAAATACGGAAAACCTCCAACCAACGGAAGAAATGCGGCCGTAAACGTGCAATTGATTCTCGAGGTGAGCGCAGATTGTTCTGCATCGTTACATGGAATCGCAATGCTCCCAGAGAGCATTTAACGTTGGAATTAAATGAGAGCGCCTCCAGAAACTGATGCATAAAGACTATCCGTCGTAGCATGAAAAACATTCGCTATGGCAGTCGACGTCCACATCATGTTCCCTTGTTGACTACAAGGCATCGAAAGATTAGGTTGCAGTTCGCAAATGCCTATCATAACTGGAGTGCGGAGGGCTGTAAACACATCATCTGGTCTGACGAATCACGGTTTCAACTCTATCACGCTGATGGAAGGGAGCGTGTGCAGCTTAAACCACACAAAGCGATGGACCCAACTGGCCGATTTGGGGTCATACAGACAGGGGCAGGTGGTATAACAGTTTGGAACGCGTTTACATGGGATTCCTTGGGGCCTCTTGTACCCGTTCAAATTTACGTCATCGGCACAAGGTATGTGAACATCCTTGCCAATAATCAACATCCGTTCGTAACGATTCTCTTCCCGCATCATGACATCGTCTTTCAAAAGGACAATGACATGCCGCATACTTTTTTAATTTGAGGTTTAACGCGTGAGCAACTCAATAGGCTATAACTAGCCGCCCGTCTCCAATTGAGGGCCCCTAGTTCCAGGGAAGGGAGAAAGCCAGTACCGCAAGACAAACACAACATCCATGCCTTTCCTGATTTCGAACCCATACACATCTCGGACGAATGGTCAGAAGCCAGCGCTTAATCTACTGCGCAATATGAGCGGCCGCATACTTGCCGAGTGGCGACCAATTGTGTCCTGAAGCATTCAAGTGTGTTTACCACATTCAAATGGTTTCCTCGATCTCTGGACCTCAACCTCTTGGAGAATTTGTGTGACGAAGTACACTCCTGGCCACTCAAAATGCAACACCAAGAATGACACGAGATAGCAAAGCCAGTTTTACTGGACACATAACAACAGATACAAAGATGAAACGATTGAGCTTACAGGCCCGTGCGACTTGCGGAAAACGCAGACATCAATAGTTCGTGTGGCGCCCATGGCTGGCAATAACGGCCGCTACACGCCACGGCATCGAACGAAAGAGGCTTTGGATGTGGGCTTGGGGTATGTCGGTCCAGGCTGCTTCCACACGTTGCCACAGTTCATCAGGCGTAGCCGCGGGTGGTGCTTGCCGGGCCACTCGGTTGCCGATCAGCGACCAGACGTGTTTGATGGGCGATATATCGGGAGAACAGGCGGGCAACGGCTGCAGTGACACCTGGTGGGCCGTGAAGAATTGTTGCACGATGCGTGCCACGTGCGGGCGCGCATTATCGTGTTGAAACGTGGCCGCTGGCAGGTCCTGCAAGTAAGGGAGGACTGCAGGCTCCAAAACGTCGGAGATGTAGCGGTGGCTGTTGAGTGTACCGGCGATGCGTACCAGAGGGGTGTGGGTGTCATATCCAATTGCGCACCAAACCATAACGACAGGCGACAGACCGGTATGGTGATGCATAATGCAGGCCTCATACAGTCTCTCGCCGTGGTGTCGCCACACGCGGATCCGACCATCGTGGTGTTGCAGCCAGAAAAGGGATTCGTCGGAGAAAACAATGTCGTCCCATTCAGTAGTCCAGGTGCGGAGGTCAACGGCCCACTGCCGCCGCATTCGCCGGTGGTGTAACGTCAATGGTAATCGGAGCAATGGGAGCCGTGCGACAAGTCCCCACTCCTGCAGACGACGTCGAACTGTACGTGCTGACACAGGTTGTTGCGCAACACACCCTAATTCCTGCGCTAACGTTCGTGATGTGGCGGTGCGAGCCGTCAATGCCCGCCGCACAACATGCCGGTCCTCTCGTTCGGTGGGGTGCCGCGGCTGCGGCAATCGCTCACGTCGATCCGTCCGTCCCTCCTGCCCGCACCGAATCCATACTCGCCTCACTGTGGCTGGATGTTGTCCCACACGGGCACTGATGTCTTGGTACGATAAACCGCAGTCGCGATAAGCCACTATTTTTTCCTGTGTCGAACTCCGAAACGTGCTGGAAAGACTTTCGTATTCTGCGACGAGGCATCAGGAAGCTTCCCATGCACAGGTCCGGCAGCACAACACACTTTCACTACTTACACCCCGCCTTCTGTGCACCCTTCTTATAGTGCTTCTCGGTGGCGTGCCTGGCTCACATAATTTGCATATGCCCTGCAATGCTAATCGTTTGCATGTTCTCTCGCGGGCGACGCATGCTTCGAATTTCAGGCCAATCGGATGCTTCCTTTTTGGTGTTGCATTTTAGGTGGCCAGCAGTGTAGAAAGATCTGTTCGAGCCCGCCAACACCCACTGACAACTGCGAATGCTCTACAACAGACGATCTTCCTCGCTTCACAGGCGGCAGTACCATCTCCATGTTTTCAACCCCTCATTGAGCCTTACCAAAACGTCTGGATGCTGTTGTGAGACCAAAAGATGGAGCACACACACACACACACACACACACACACACACACACACACACGCGTTATTAGATAGGTTTATATAATAATTTGCCCAACCAGCTTATCTAAATGAAATAAAAAATGTTCCTGCTCTTCTTTTAAAAACACGATACCTTTCGGGAATCTCAGGATAACTGTTTTTCTATAAGCCTGGTACTTAGAGAGACGGGTTTGCTCTCATTCTGAAAACTAAAAGACTGGTAGCAAGTGAAACTTTGTTTCTTCCATCTGGACAAACGAGGAGAGTTTAAGCAGCGTCTCAGGAATGGTATTAAAAAATTCAGAGATTTAGATCTTTAATAATCAAAACAGAAATAAGATTTAATTTTATTAGAAGGAATTTTAAATAGCAGGAAATTAAAAAAAATTGAAATATTTATCCGATTTCCAATTACACATATAATTAAAAAAGAAGAAAAGTGAGGGGATAAATGTGATGTTTTGCTCTTCTACCCAAATGAGCATGGGGGCAACTGTCCCTTTTGCCCTCGCGGTTCCAATGCCACTGTCATTTGTTTGTCTATCTTTCTTGTGCCATGAAACTGAAAAGAAGTTTTTGTCTTTTAATGAGTGGAAACGAAAATACTGGCGTTTTCTTGGGCAGCTACAGAAACGTACCACTAAATTTGCGTTTGAATTTTGGCGATACATGGTTGAAATCGTAACTTTTATGTGGACAGGTATTGCCATACGTTCACAGGGTTGTTATCTAACGTGTTCTGATTTGTTTTTTTCGAAACTTCTCAAGGATGTTTTCTGCCTGCCATTCACATAAGTCGTGTTTTTTTTAGTGTTTGTTACAAATATCCATAGTCTGAAAAATCATCTTACTATGGAAACCATGGATTGAAAAGGAGAAAAACAAAAAACAGCGCAGTGAAAATACTCTTTGCATGTGACTTAACCATGCTCACTATATGAAATTTACGGATAAACAGAGGGATATCCGTTTGAAACCGTATTTCATTTGAAACTAATTTTCCTTATAACTGAACATGTAGCATAAATGAATGAATAAACATAGGTGAGAAATGCTTGAAATTCTTTTGCTGTTGTTCGTGAGGCATGCCTATATTATCTCAATCAGCACAAATAAAAGAAGGTTCCTTACCATGTGAAAAACGTGAAACTTTTCAGTTTCAGTTTCTGCAGAGTCCTGTTTAAGCTCTCATTGATGTTCGTTATTTGACATGAGTATTAATGCAGTATCGAGCTGTAAGTTGCTATCAAGTGTTAATTTCAGCACAGAATTTCATGTTGCGTATTTAAAAAAATTAAATCCTAAATAAGAAGTCTATGTGAAAGGTACGGCCATTCCTTCGCGAATTTTAATAGAGTGAAGAGGTCGTCGCAACATTATACTGACAAGCGGAAATTTAAATGTTATTAATACAATATAATTATAGTCTTCAAATAAATTGTTAACAGATTTAAGTCACTAGGATGAACTGCCATTATGGGTTGTCGTACAGAACATTTAGTTTTCAGCTTTTGAAAAACAAAAACAAAAACATGCTTGTAGTATCATTATGACCGTCCATCAGTCCATCTGCGTATGACAGATCTCTCCAACTATTAGTCATATTTAAAAAATTCTACTGCATTCGAAAGCTTGAACAGTGGAAATAATGATCGAAACGTTTTAATCTTTTTTCCGATGCATAACCTCGCCGTTAGACGGTGACGAAGGGAGGGGCTAATTTCACATGCTATTAATTTCAACACATATTTTACCCTACACAGTTGCTTCAAAAAATTATTTTAATTTCCTATACTTTTATCACGAAGACCATTTTACGTGCAATTTCTAGTTGAAAAAATGCATGATATCACCGCTAGAGGGCGTAAATTATACCGTATTTTTCTCGAAAGATCTCCTGAAAATCAGATTTTAAATTCGACAGAGATCACGAGTGTGGATATTTTGCATGCATTATACAATATTTTGCGACATAATGCTTTGTCACTAGGGGCACAAGTGCATATTTCAGTTTTAACATGTTTGCAATGGTATCTCCGTTTGTAAAAATCTAATGGAAAAATTCCTTCTCAATCAGACGCCACTCACCGAGGAAAACATTTACGAGTACTTCTTTTTAACACGTCTTTTATAAAGATCTTGCTTATGTTATCACTTGGTCCCTCCGTCCGTGGACACTATATCTTTGCAACTAATAATCCTACTTGAAAAATTCTTTTTGCATTGGGAAGCTTGAAATATGGCAATAGAACCCCTTGCATTCCGGTTTTTTCCGATGCACAACTTCGCCGCTAGAGGGCGTAAATACAGAAGATGCGAACTCAGAATACATTTTATTCCATATATTTGCTTCTAAATATCCGATTGAAATTATTTTTCTCCCTTCGATGCCATTTATAACGAAGGCTATTTTAGGTCTCTTTTTCAAGTAGCGCATAGATTTTTCGCTAGGGGCATAAGGTAAATTGTGTTTTCCCAGATATCACTCCTTCTAAAAGTCCACTTTGAAATATGCTTCCTGCAGCGGATACTGCTCTTGATCAGAAATGCTTTGTTTACAATTTCAAATTTTTGGAAAAAAATCGTTTGGACACCAGGGGATGTAAATATTTATTTCTACTTCTGATGTATTCGCAGCAAAATCTGAGCTTCTGAAAACTCGATGGAAAAACATTCATTCGTGGACCGATACAGCACACCCCAGAAAACATTTTGAGAATACCACCTGCCTAAAATAGTGCATAGTTTTTCCGCCAGGGAGAGTAGATGTAAATTTTATTTTTGTCGATATCTCCGACTCGAAGAGGCCGATTTGAAAAATTCATCCTTTGTTAGAGAGCGTAATGCTTTTCATACAATTTCAAAGTTTTCTTAACGCACAAGTATGCCACAAGAGGGTGTAAGTGCACGTTAACGTTGACACCAATATCTGCAGGATTGAAAAACACGACTGAAAAAATTATTTTTCGGTCAGATACTACTAACTATGAAAACTCTTTGCGTGTATTTTCTTCCCGAAATAATGTACAATTTCGCCACTGGGGCAGCAAATGCTTAATATGTTTTTCTCCAGAATTCTGCCTCTAAATGTGCAATTTGAAAAATTCTTCTAACACCGGATACCATTTACCTTGTGGAATATTTTAGGTTTGCATTTGTGGAGTTTTGTGGATCACAGTTCTGTCACTAGGTGGTGTTTGTGTACATTTGTTTGCAGCTGTATCTCCGCTTCTAAAAATCCTATTGAGAAATTTCTTTTTTTACTGTATGTCATTCGTTATAACAAAGATTGGGAGCATTATCCTCTTTTGCTAATGCATAATTTTATCGCTAGGGAGCGCAAAGATCAAAATCTTTTTCAAGCAATCTCTGCTTCCAGGGAACGTATTTGATTTTTTTTTCTTTAGCATAGGCTTTGCCATGAATATTTTTGGCCTATTTTCAACTTTTCCACTATGCAAAATTCTTATGCTAGAAGGCGTAGAGTTATATCATGTTTCCTTCTATATTTCTTCTTTTAACTGTTTGAGTTTGATTTGAAAATTTCTGTGTCTATGAGAAACTTTGTGTGCGTCATTTATTAATTTTCGTAACATAGTTTTTAGCCTGTGGTGTAAATAAGTAGCTGTTTCTATTTCTGGACGTTTTATCAAATGTAGAAATCCGGTTGCTTTTTTAAACCGGTTCCATTGACTTTGAACAACTTTGATAAATTTTATTTGCGTCGGAAAGGATTCAAAAGACGTTCTCATTACGACTAACAAAGACGAACCGAAAATTCATTGTTATCTTTCTTGTTTACATAATATTTAGTTTCCCTCTGTAATGATAATATCTCCGCTTTTAAAAGGACGATTTAGAATTTTCTGTTTTCTGCAGATATCGTTTGTAGCTAGTAATATTTTCCATATATTTGCCAATTTTTGTACACACAGTTTTGCCACAAGAGGTTGTAAATGTTCATTTCTGTATTATTCTACTTGAAACCGAATCTTCGTTACTAAGAACCCGGTTTCAAAAATCCCCTTTGCCTTGGATATCTTTATTATGAAAAATGCTTTGAGCACGATTTCTTGTGATTTTTCGTATCACCTAATTCAACTGCTAACGGTCGAAAGTAGCTGTATTTTATTTGGGGATGTTTTACCGATTGTGTAAAAATCCCTTTGATATTTTTGCAACCGGTTCAACACACTATGAAGAACACTGATTACACTGCGCAATTTAAATTATGCGCAGATTTTCCCTAGGAGGCGTCAATGCATTTCCTTTTTCGCTGAATGTTTTCTTCTAAAAATCTGCTTTAAAACATTTTTTCGTGTCGGGCAGGATTCAAAAGATGTGCTCATTACACCCCAGAATTCGGTGTCATTTTTCTAATTTATATTATAGGTTGTTCATGTCATATACATATATTATAGCGAAGAGTTGCAGAAAAAAGTACTCACGAATTTCTTCTGAATGTTTAACAGACATTCGGCAACAATATAGTGGCCTCATAACAGAAAAAAAGAGTGAAACACAATGCAAGTTTTCTAAACGCCAAAAGGAAACAAAAAAAAGCGCTACATAAAATGTTTCAAGATAAAAAGGGTGCTAAAAGTTTAACGTTTTGATAAAAGCTGAGAGCGAAAATATCATTAGAGCTTAAAATATCCAAGAAACGAATGGCGCTTTCCAAAAAAACAAATGAGAAATGTGTACCTCCGAGTGGTCTTTTTACTAAATGATGAAAGAAAATATGAATAGCAAAAATTGGCATCACTGCTGAAAGATGTCAAAATTATGACATTTTTCTCAAAGTTTTACGCATAGGAAAATGAAGTTTGCTAAAATAGAGAACGTTCGCGTGCTCGTGCGCGCACATACACCCGCACACACACAAATGGATTATCGTTTCCCTAACTCCTGAAAGAACAGCACATATCAGAACTATCGTTTTACTAAACGTTTGTTGGAAAAATGTTTATCTATCAAAAGAATAGCATTTTGCTAAAAGTTAGAAGGAAAAATATACTCGAGGAGATATGGCGTTTTACTAAATATTGAAGAAAAAAGTACGTCTAAAAGAATTGAATTTCGCTGCATGTTGAAGACAAAAATTCGGTTTCCTTGTGGTCGTAAACCCAGTACCAGATATTAAAAGATCACAGCGACTAGCAGCAGAATATAATTCCAGCAGAGCTCTCTTTGCTCAACACTCTTCCTAAAATGCCACTAGATCAGTGGGGGATGGAAGTGAAACGTTTCTTCTACACCCCCACATCTATTGATAAAGGTCAGGATGTCTTTGCCGCTCAAAGGTAACAGCTGGGAGCAGTTGATTGACCATTATTCAATTCCTGCAGACTGCAGCATGACCTTGCACCGACGCGATCCCACCGTGTTCCCTGTAAAATATGTCCGAATTCTCTGCAACATATCGGATCCTGCGACGGACTTGGAGCTAAATTGCTCCATTCTCAAACTTCATGGAAAAGCTCTATCGGAGATCTCTCTTTATTTGGGAAATACGTTACTCCCGGACTTGCTTATGACATTAATGTCTTTCGTCTAGCTGCTGCGTCGGATCCTTTGTTTTTAAACCACTTTTTTCTTCGCTTCATCGACATGTCGACTCTGTCTAACCAAAATCTGCGGAGTCTGTAATACAGAGAAGAAAGTTATTGCCTTGCTTAATTTAATATATACTTACAGAACTTCCAGTTTCAAGGAGCTATGGTATAAAAATATCAAGTATGAAACGTTTAAAAAATATCTTATTGGGAAAAAAGGCAGCATCTAGATATAGGAATTTGCTTTCTAACAGAAAAAGTGTATGCAAAAATTAAATCGTTTCAATGCGGTTATGTTACTTAAAAACCTGGATAAACAAACCTAAAATTACTAGCACATTTCTTGGCGTACCTATGAAGATTACATATTGTCATTTTGTCTATCTTTCTGCGGGCACGATACTCCGCTTCCAGCAATGGAACTGAAAAAATTGTTTTGACGTATATTTCTTTGTTTCCTCGTAGCATTTGTGACGTACCTGCCAGCAGAACGCACACGACATAAAGGCAGATAGCAGTTAGAACGAACTGGTAGAGTGACTTATTCCGGAGTGAGGGGACCCGGCTTCGGGACCATGGCTCGAGCCCCGGCGTGGACAAAAATGACGGAGAAATTTACTTCGTTATAATGGCGCCCGAACTTTCCGGATGACCTGGCCGTTCAAAATCTCGCAATGGTGTGATGTTCTTTCCACACCGCGAGATAGGAAAAATCAGAGAATCCCTTCTCCAGCGCTTCGAAAAATAAATGCGTGTGACGTTGCATTCCACACACCAGATTGACTGGGAGTTCTCAAGTGCACGTTCTACAGCGGATGGCTACCTGCAACGATTCATGGTCACGGCTGACCCGTGGGCCATGCCCCCGGCCCTCTTTCGGTGGGGGGAGGGGGAGGGGGGAGATGTGACGTACCTGCCAGAGATTCCGGAGTGAGGGAACCCGGATTCAAGCCCCGGCGTGGACAAAAATGACGGAGAAATTTACTTCGTTATACACTATTTTATCGCTAAAAGGTATAAGTGCTGTATTTGTTCTGCTATCTTCACTTCCACCAGTCGTAACAGGAAATTTGTTTTCGAATATTTCAGCTGTAACTATGAGATTTTTCATGTGATTTTTTCTTTCCTAATGCTCAATCAGTTTTCTCGCAATTTGGTGGAAATTTACGTTTTAATGTTTGTCCGAATATCTTCGATCCTACAAGACATACTGAGAAAAAATCGCATAGGATACTAGTAAGCACAATCAAAATTCCATCTTTTTTACAGCTGTTTTCCAAATTCCTTCTGTAGGTAGCCGTAACACAGTATATTTGGAAAAGCACATGGTATTTGCCTATATGTACAAACTCTATCACCAGGCAATGGCGGCGTATTTAAAAATATTTCAAATTGGAGTTTTTTTTTTTCATTATAAAAAAGTAAGGCGTTCGTTATACTTGAGTCTTTAGCAGGTCCCTATTATTTGCATATTACTGATCCATTGTTCGTTAATGAAAGAACATGAATGTTTTGGCGCCGAATATATTTACGAACAATTTCTCACAAGTCCAAAGAAGTTATTTACAAATCAATAATTCCACTGTGAGCCTGACTGCTACATCACAGACCAAGACAGATAGATGTAGTTGCACTACTAGCGTAATCACGTAAACAGATACACACGCCTTGTACATGTGTTTTAGCCAAAAACATATCGTCATCCCTTGCAGTTATAATATAAATATATTGACTACTTGCTTTTAAGAATGAATTGTGCAACATTATATGTGTGTGTGTGTGTGTGTGTGTAACTTTTGGTATTTGTCTGTACAAGAGGGGGCAGTGAAAATGTAGAAAGAAAAGCAAAAACTCACCGAATTCTTAGATTTGGTGAGCAAATTATTCGGTAGAATCAAAAGTCACTTCACATTTTTGTACTGCGTTCCGGAACTTTTCTTGACAAATAAAACTACACACTTTCGTTACGTAGTGATAGCACTGTGCTTATGGAAAACCAAAAAATGCATCGATAATATTGGTTACGGTCCCAACTATACTTGGAAAATGTGGATTAATATAAGTGTTTACTCTTTTCGGAAAGGTTTCTGACAGAATACTTAAGAATAAATTGTTCAGTTGATAAAGAGTTATACAGTGAAAGCCAGGCTATTGAAATCATTTAGAAGCCTGTACACTAGGTGGCTTACAACAGTCAGAACAGAAGGAAATACTGGTAAATGGTTTGAAATTGAATGTAGCGTAAGTGAGGGATGGAGGCTGTCCTCCCGATTTCTGTTAGGTAATATGGATTAGCTTCTTAAAGAAACATGTGTATTTTAATATGTTGGAGTAGCTAGTTCTGACAGCAGTAATTTGCTGTATGCTGATCACTTAGTACTAATTCATTTCGACGACGGTGAAATAATTGCAGTATAATCTCAATTAGTTGATTATGACGTGTGAAAAATTTAGGACAAATATCAATGTTGATAAGTTTAAATCAAGGATTCATAGTCACACTCCAAATATGAGCAATTTCGTAGAATTGGAAAAGAGTCTGGAGCAGATAAGATTTTAATAATTATTTTGGTATGCTTATTTGACGAGACTTTTCTATTATCTATATATTAATTCTATAAGGTTTCTTACAGTGAGTCCTATTTTGAGAGAACGGCTGAACGTAAAGATATGGTTGAGGTATCAAAATAAAGGTCTTACCATGTAGATGTGCCAGTCGAAGAGCAAAATGAGATTGGGGCAACGGTTCGGGCGTTGTGGGGCAGCAAAGTTACTATGGAATGTCTATGGGAGAAGCGCGCGGCCCTTATCTTCATCAGGCGGTCAGCTCAGTGCCAGACTTGGTGTGTGCATGGTGCTCTATAATCAGTCCTAAATTAAGTAAATACTTTATTTCATACTTACCCTTAACAAAATGTCTCTCCCGCAGAAAAAAAAGAAAAGAAAGGAAAACGTAAGAGCCTTATTGGAAGGCGTGAGCGATCAATAGGTCGCAACTATATGTCTCAGACAAGAGAGAATGAAGAGTATTCGCAACGCGAATCTCATTCCAACAACATTTACAAACACAGTTGGGACTGAAGATGAGAGTGAAAGAGTACGCTATCCAGTTGAATTTTTGCACACGATCGACATGAGTGGACTTCCGCCTCACATTCTACGACTGAAAAAGGGTGCAGTCGTGATGATCATCACGAACCTGGCCGTCCTGACGGCGCAGTGGTCTAAGCGCTGGCTTATGATCATTCGTTCGTGAAAGGTCCGGGTTCGAATCCCGGTGAGGCATGGATGTTTCGTTTGTCTTACGGCACTGGCTCTCTCCCTTCCCTGGAACCAGTGACCCTAAATTAGGGATGGGCGACTGCTTATAGCCCATTGAGTTGCTCACGATGGTCGTTAAAGCTCCAGTCAAAAAAAAAATCACGAACCTGGACTATTATCTTCACTGAAGTGGTTGAATGAATTTGTCAATCAAATAACATTTGTTGTTTCATATGAGTTTATTCTTTTCAAAAAAAAAAAAAAAAATAAATTAACCGTTCATTCCGACGGGTTTCGTCTAGTAATTTACTATAATAGAAATCAGAAATGGCAAAGCAGGGAAAGTCTTTTATCAGCTAGGTACATTAACGAAGAAAGAGGTTAGCTCGAAAAATAAATTTGTTGTATAAGAATACAGTATTTAGACCTACCCTATTTAACGTCAGCCAGAGTTGTGAGTAAAGTAAATAGTTCTGTAAGGGGTATGGCAAGTGATATAGCCAAATTAGGGAGGCAGAAGTTAGAATTGAACTGGATACTTTTTTAGTAGAAGAAAAAGTTAATGAGAAATTATTGAGATAATATGGGAATGTGTACCAGATATGAGAAGGAATTACCCAAACAGTTGTTAAATTCTGTGGTACCACACCTCACGCCAAAAGGTAAACTTAGAACAAAGTGAATTTAACGTATGAAATCAGAAAATGGTGTTCCAGGAAGCTTGCGTCAGGGGTAGAAAATCTTGCAGTGGGTAGAAAGAAATGGAGAACATTTATTACGAGCAACAGTTATATTATTTTACTGCGGTCAGTGCAGAACACACTGCGTGACAGTGAAAATACCACAACCCGAAGGAATACACGAAATGAGACAAAACTTACCACGTGTGTGGGCAAGTGGGTCGGAAAGAGCAAATGTATTCTGAGAGACTACATGAACGCAATGCGCGAGGAGACAGTATATTGTGGCTTGAGTCAGTAAGTTGTATGATCTCCATGTTGGGCTATACGTTCAACAACACGGCATGACATCAAGTGGAAATGTCCCCGGATGGTGTCCTGTAATATCGCTGACCATGCGCCGTTGACCTGTGTCCACAGTTCATCGAGTATACGACAGGTAGTGCGAAGTTATTAAGTCGTCTGTCATAACGTCCCAGACGTTCTGTATTGGGAAGAAGTCTAGGTATCATGCTGGCTAAGGTGGCACCAGTACATCTTATTGGCACGGTCTGCTAATTTTGGCAGTGAGCGAGCGTTATTTTTTTAAACAAGGCATCAAGGATACCACGGATTTGCGCCAACAAAATGGACTATAACATTTCATCAACGTATCGTGGTGCTGCCACTGTACGCGCTATGCATACGAGTGGTGAACTGATGTTCAAACTGATAAGTTCCTAGGCTGAGGAACAGTATGAATCTTAAGGATGGCAACAAAATCAGTCCGGCAACCAGTACGCCTCCAGACTCTCAACCGGCGATTGTCGGCGCTGAGACAGAACCTAGTCGCTTTGCTAAATACAACATGGTTCTATTCGTCCCGCCACGCATGTTCGGTACGGCACCGCTACAACCATCCGCGACGATGTGCATCGATGAGTGGCAGTCGTCGGAATGGTTAGTTAAAGCGCAAACCTGTCTCAGCGAATCTGTGTTTCACTGTCCCAATCGATACGGGGATGTCTATAGCCACATGTCCACCTCTCAAATATCGTCAGATGTGGATTGGGATGACGCAACGTCATGCAGTCGAATGCGGCGATCGAGGTGTTCAGACGTCTTCCTATCTGCACCAATCCCGCTATGGTTACGAACGTTACTTTCCTTCAACCATTGTCGCCATATTCGGAAGACGATTGTTGTATAGCGATGTGTTTCCGCCGAAATGAGACGCAGGGACCAACCAGTCGTACATAGACTGATGACAAAGCCTCTGTGTAAAAGTGTCCATATGGTGGTAGGATCCCTGATGACGTCACCTAGGCATTCACACTCGTTGCACGTGCTTTCGCCAATGAGATCACTTCGACGCCGTGGTCCATACGCCCAGGTGAGGTCGAATAAACTATGCCGAGTGATTTTCCATTTTTACCTCATTTACCCCACACGTCATTGGTTCACAACTGCAATCATTTACATAACCTAGTTGTCGACACATACCCTCCAGTTTACACAGCACTCCAACAAAGACTTCCTCGTGTGGCATTTTCTACGTCGAGCAACGTACATGCAATCCTGAACAGTGTACTGGTACACAGGTATAAAACGATAATGTTGGATGATAAGAGTGTCGATGAGAATCACATTTTTCAGTACGACTAGAAGAAGATAAGATGTCTTTCCAATATACAAGCACACGTTTACACTGCATAGTAGGAGAATTATGTCTGAAAATTCGGACAATATTTGCGTTATCTAATTCATAATTACAGCCAGCTGATGAAAACAGAAGTCTTCAGTCTAGCTCATTAGCAGCACAGATATCGTGAAAAAAGCAAATACAGTAGAACTGGGTTAATTCGAATCGGAAGGAAATAAAATAAAATTCGAATTATCAAAAAAAAAATCGTAATTACAACTGCAGGGAAATGTTTGAACTTCGAATCATCCACGAATTCGCTTTAACTAAGTTCGAATTATATAACTTACACCGTATATAGTGACGCAACATACTGAGAAAATTTTGAATCAGAATTTTTTTTTTAAATGGATGGAAAATCTTTGCAATGGTTCTAGTTAACCAACGCAAGAAAAATATTTTCAGTCAGACTATTTGAAGTTCATATATGCTGCTAGATGCAGAGACATGCCAACGCTTCTTCAAGAGAAAAAACTGTGAATCAAGAAAAGAAATACCACGAGCATCATTATCAAGGTTCCAGCTAACAAAAGCAAAAAGGATTTTAGGAATGTGACTAATATCAAAGCAGTGATATCGGATCCACAGACGAGCAGAAAGACAAAGTGAAACTGAAACTGTGGACATATCATTTTTAGGCCAACAGTTTTATGTACAATGGCGGTTTTAAAAATCTGAGGGACTGGATGAACAACATGGCCATTCGGAAAACACTTTCCAATCAACTGACGAGCAAATAGCAGATGATCATTTCATGGAGAGTAATTTTCGTCGACCATGTTGAATAACCTAAATTTGGAACACAGAATAGTTTTCTGTTATTTTTCCTCAGTGGGTGCCTACAACTTCGTTTAAGATGTTTCAGCAAAAGCATTGTAGATGCACATATACATAACTCTCTGATGTCAGTGCACTCTTGCTTGTGCGCGTGAGAAAAAGAAATAAAAGTTCAGCTGAAGATAAACCTAAGTGAAGACGAATTTCATGTTTCGAACTGTCACAATAAATGAAGATTTGTGGGTCGATGGACTGAAGCTGAAAATGTTTGAAGCCTGCGTCTACTGTGACCAAGAAACATCATTTGTGTACAGCATAAAAAAAGAAATCAATAAATGTACGAACCTGCCTGCTGTGTATTAGTGAATTTTTCCGAAAAAGTCGCTATAATATCTGAAGGAAGAAGTATTTAATTCACTACAACATAATTTCGTGCTATATGTAACGTATAAAAACATAGACCTAAGTCATTGCACGATCCAATTTCATGTAAAACTATCCTCAAGTACTATACTGAACTATATTTATTACATGAGGTTAAAAAGCTATATAGAATAGTTTAAAAACACAAGATCTTTCGCAGTAGCAGCTACCGCATCATCGGATGACACACACCATATGGAACCAGAGTTCTTAAATAGTTTTAATAGGATGGTATTGAAGAAACTATAAAGCGCCGCCTGACGGTACAGTAATGACATACATCACTGAAATACATTCGTAACGCCCTCTTCAAAAAATAAACTCAGAATAGTAATTATAAAGGTAATGGTAGTCCATTTAACAAGTTCTTCCAGGCCCGAGGAATATGGTACGGCATATCATCCTTGCAACATTTATCACCGAACTGGTAAATAAACATGCTTTCCATATACAATAAAGAAACTTTGTCCTTTGGGCCGTAAGTCAACAGATGCGAAGCATTCCAGTCAGGAATGTAAGTACCAGCACTGACCAGATGTGAGAGAGAAGTATCAGTAGATTTACGCCTGAGACTATACTGATGTTCAGCCAACCTGATACCAAAACTTCTAAAAGTAGAACCTATGTATGTACTATCAGGTACATCAGGAATAACCGACCTAAGTGGAACACAATAAACCCCATGTCTGGAAAGTCTGTGAAGAGGGTCCCGATCTTTACGAATGAAAGAAAATAACGACCTAGTATTTAGACCAAAGGCCAAATGGCAACCTCGGTACAGACTACTCAAACCAGAGCAAACACTAGGTAAGTAATCTAACGAACGCAAAAATCTGATTTCACGGGATGGGCGTGCAAGAGTAGTAAATCTCAACCTCGAGACATGAGCAATGATACGGGAGATGCAACTATGGGTGTACCCATGGCTAAGAACAACGTCCCCAATAATATTGAATTCCCGTTGGCGTAAACGAGAAGTGGAAGAGTGTGTGAACACGCGACGAACAAAAATAATATAGTGCCGAAAGTTTATAACGGTAGGGATGAGCCGAATTGGCAGGGATAACACAAGAAAAAACCAGAAGGCTTACGGTAAACAGAAGTAGTTAAACGATTAGATACTGGGTCACGCTGTAACAAAATATCCAGAAATGGGAGGGAGCAAGAATTCTCAACCTCAACTGTAAAATTGGTAGATGAAAACTGAGCTGACATGAGTTCGGAAAAAGTCATAAGTTCATCGAGAGAATAAGTCCAAAAAATAAGAATATCATCAATGTATCTTAAATATAATGCGGGACGCAAGACACGTTGACTAAACATACGCTCTTCCAAATATTGCGAGGCGATTTCCGCCAAAACCCCAGACAGGGGCGAACCCATAGGCGTTCCCTGTAATTGTTGGTAAATAACGCTATTGAATTTGAAGTAAGAACGTTTGTGAATAAATTTCAAAACCTGCACAACGGCTAAGGCTTCCCCGGGTTGGCATAATCCAAACGAAAGGAGCCTGGAATCAATAATATCGATAACATCGGGAACGGGGAACAAAGAAGTTACGTCAAGAGATGCAATAATAAAACCATTTCCTCCAGAGTTAAAAGCACAAATTTTATCTAAGGCCTGCTTTGAATTTCTAATAGAAAATTGTGAGTCGGAAATCAACGGAGCCAAAAAAATTGCCAAAGCCCTTTCTAGAGTACGACAAGGGTTAGAAGAACTGGACACCAAAGGTCTAATAGGATGTCCCGGTTTATGCAACTTTACCCTACCAAATAAATCCGGCACATGGGGGCCAGGGGGTGGGTGCATAGAACGAACAATGGAAATTGGCAAGGCAGAATGGTTTTTTAACTTGCCCAATGCCACCATTGTAGCTGCACAGCGGTCAAACCTCATACTTTTATGAGAAATTTGATTTATTGCCTCTTCGATTTTTTCAACGTATGCAGTTTTGTCATAAATGGTAATTTGTTGTGACTTATCAGCCAAAGTACAGACCATGGCCAATCAGCACGCCATTGACTGTATTGAAAACTTCATTCCAGCCTGAGGCGTCGATGATTCAGGGTCAAAGGAATCCGCCGCAAAGGGATGCGTGCAATAAGTCTTCTGTGCAGCAGACGGCGTCGAACTGGGGAGGCAGACAATGTCACACCTGTTGCAGTGTTGCAACAGTGTTTGCCACACCTGTTGCAGTGCTTCACTGTTGTGCTAACACTTGCGAAGCGAAGTGTGAGCACAAAAGTGGAGCGGATGATCGGTCATGCAGCGGTGTCGTCACATTTCTCGGTCCACTGCCGGATTGCAGTGGCACCTGGTTCTCCTCGGTCCACTGCCGCCAAACGCGCATCACTGTCGTGGCGTTATGTCCCGTCCGAGCCGCAATGTCGCGGTACGAAAATGCACCTTCACACAGACCAATCGTTCGTCCCCGTTCAAACTCTGTTGTATGGTGATATTGCACCCTTCGTCGTCGCCGAGGCATTATTGAATCATGGAGACCCTTTTAGAACTCGCTGTCCGCGATGCACTACGGGTGTGTATCCTAAACACTCCTCTCTTTATTCCCCTCACTCGCCTGTCCAGAGGGTGCTGCCGGGCCCAGACATGCGCAATGACTCTGCACTTCTAATCACTTGCATGTCCTACCCTGCTCTGCATACCCTGTAAGTTTCGCATGATTACCATCATTCCTTCATGGTGCTGCAATTTTTACAAACAGTAGTTTATGTACACAGTTTCCGATTTTCTTACCTAACGTTTCTATTAGGAGGCGTGAGTGTATATATGGTATATGCGTATTCAGTACGATATCTTTGCATATGAAATGCGCATTGGAAAACTTATTTCTGTATCGGAGAGCTACAATTATGTAAAATATGGTTCAGATTTACAGTTCAACCCCTGTGTTCGTTATTCGTGACAGTGAAATATTTACTGTTTCGCTTGGATCATTGCCAAATATTTTTCAAAGCGTAAACATCTGGAGCTTCTGTGAAAGAGCTCGAGACGTTGAGAAATATTTGGCAACGGTCCATTTCATATTTCCTATCGTCTGTACGAAACCCGGAGTTTAGATCTCCGGACATATTATGGCTTATATTTCACCTAAATTTTAGCAAACATTTCGCTTTATTATGTAGCAGGGATTCTACCTCAAATATGATCAACAGACAGCTTTCCTAACTAACGCACTCATATAAATGTTATGTGTTCTAAATAGTGATGCAGATGAAAATCCCCGTAGAGTACGACACAATGCAAGAAAGCATAATTAGGTATTTATTCGAAAATACATGCTTTTTAAAATTTGGCGGAGGTAAGATGAATTTAATTTAAACTATTCTCAAATTATCATAAAGTTTTCGACTAATACAAAATTTTTTATCATTCTAGTAATATGCTCGCTTAATACTGTGCGCACGATTTAGAAATTGGTCTGACTCAAAATGAAAGGGGGCGCATATTTAGAGATTTACATGTATTAGGCTATCTCACAAAAACAACCAATAATTTGGGAAAGGGAGAAGAACAGTACTTAAAATTCAGCTTACCTTTCAAGACGAGTCGGAAAGCAGTAACGGTCCTCTTCCTCCAGAATGACCCTTCCTGGTCAGATGGCTCCCAAACTTACCAAAAACATTTGCTGGATTACTGTATCAATCTTCGAAAGTTAGCCTCTCTTCTACAAACTAACTTTATTAATACGAGAAGAAACGAAAATAGCTCAGCACCACTTATTGAGATCTTTAGTTCACGTAACTTTGAGTCTTTAGGCTTCACTTTATTTCGTGGAGGGGTTAAGCCACGGAATAATTGAATTTGCCAGTAATAATAAACCAATAATAATTTAATTATTATTTAATTGTATAAGAGCTGTGTAAGGCTTGATGAACTACAAGGGAAGTAGTACAGGGTGTTTACTTCCAGTCTTGGGCTATCCACATCCAAAAGTATTGTTTCAACTTTTTCACCCATTACAGCTTGTTCTATCTCTTCATGAAACTTCTGATACGACGTCATTCCCAAAGTATCATCAAAAGTTCCCTGTTATTTGGTCCAAATTCCATAAATTGGAACAATTGCTATTTTCCCTAAGTTGTTTGCTTCCGTGTGCTTTATGCTTTGCGGATAAGCCTTTTAAATTTTAAAGGGTCATGCCGTGAGACAAGCAGTTTGTAGAAGAACGCGGTTCATGAATTCAAATTTGGTGTTTCCTGGCTTTATGTTGAAGATAAATTGAACTCTGTAGGTGTTATTTGAAACACTATGCTTTTGACTGAAGAAATGGTCTGAAGTTATTGTTGGCGAGTGTTTTGTTAAAAGAATATGATGTCCCTGCTTGTGTTGTCTCTTGTTTTGGAATTCCAAAAACGAGAGTAGAAACTTTTTATATTCCGACTGTACAATCTTTGTTATTCAATAAATCCTGTACTTTCGCTTTTGAGTTTTGGAGAAACAAATAAGAAAGTTTCAAAAGAAGAAAGAGAGTTGACAAAAAAAAAAAAAAAAAGGAAACTTCTAAAGAATAGTCGAGAAGTGGAGATAGCATCAAATGAGTCTTTAAATGTTTCCTCCTTGCCCGCATATAATTCCTGAACGTGGTCGAACATTTTGGAAAATAATTTTTATTAGAAAGAATGGAGTCAGAACATAAAAATTTAGATTTAATTATTAATAACGAGAAAGTGTACACCAACTATGCATAAAATAGTAAAACTATACTAGTAATCCGATTTATTGGCGTAAAAATGTAAACAAACATTACCAAGCTTTCGCACATCAACCTGAAGGCTTTTTCACGAAGGTAGACAAAAAAGTTATCTGGTTGATTTGCGGAAGCTTGGAAACGTTTATTTCTATTTTTCCAATTACTAGTATAGTTTTACGGTTTTAAATTTAGTGTTTCAACGAACTCCTGAGATATCGTGTGTTTGTACTTATTTGTCTGGACACCTTATCAAATAGGGAATAATAAAAACAAAAAAGGTTTAGAAAAATTTTAGTTTATTTAACTCTTAAGCAGAAAAAGAATTCAGTGCGTTCGGCCTTTAATTTGTTTTGTTTACCCTGGAGGACATTAGCCAGCTAATTTGCGCATTTTCTTAAAATAAGCGAAAAAAAAAAAAAACAATTGGTGATGCTGAGGTATTAGAGCTGTTTAGGTGAGTGATGAGTTGATGGAGCGAGGTGGTTTTCCGTTGACATCCCTGATGAGCTGAGATATCCTCAGGATGCGAAGAGTGTTTAGTCAAGGATTACACTGCACACCGAGAAGGCACCTCAGCCGCTAATTCCATGCTTCCCACATCCCTTGGGATCAGCACACGCACGCACGCACAACCGCAAACAGATAGGCACAAAGTATAACAGAACGAGGGAAGGAAGTGGGGGATTCCAGAATGCGAAAGGGGGACTTCAGTGCGGGGAAGTGACCCGCACCAATGAAATTATCAATTACACGGTGGTGGCTGGGATGACACCGATTTGGCAAATAGCCCTACTTCGGATATCAACATTCGGGAGAAATTTAGACATAGAATTCAGGTCTGAAAGAGAGTGACATGCTCGGCTGGGGTAGGGAATATTAAGACATTCTGGGATCTCTGTCTCCAGGGGAGCTCTAAAGAAAATTGTACTTGGGTGGGGTATTTGTGAAGTCAGAAACGTAGGGGAAACCGGGTATGTGAGGAGGAGGGTAGCAGACGTGGGAGGGCAAGTACAAATGCTTGGCATGATCTCCCCACGCGTGATTCAATTAAGGGGTTTTTCTTTGGCTGGGGAAAGTCTTGTAGGAATGGGTTGGAGTAACAGGGGGATGTGTATACTGTTGATTGGGTGTCAGATGGACGACCACTTAATACTTCACTCTAGAGCTTTTAATTTCCAAAGGTCATTAAGGTCTTCTGAAGAGGGTGAGTCATTCGCAGCATATACCTACAGTCACTCTTTAAGGTGGGGCTCAGCTTCATTTCTTCATGCAAATCAAAAGTTACTTAAGCATGAGTAAACAGTAGCGTAGCGGACTGAAATCTCGACGTAATCGACCTCTACATGCGTTGAATGTTTGCATTGGAAGGAAGTCATATAACGTCACGGAATACTGAGTAATTGAAAACATATTAAAAAAAACAATAATCATACTTCTTCCAAATTTCATTGCTTCGAAAAACAAGAACAAATTTCCCTTCAACTTTTTCCTAATACACGGCAGTTCTCATATTTTTGTACTTAGTCTGACACAATGAGGTTGGTGAATACATTCAAAGCAAAAACTGTTTAAGCTCGCATTTCAGCGTTTTTTAATGAAAATGGGCAAATTATACAATCAACCGCTGGCATCAAACAAATTCGACGAAACGGAAAGATTTCTTCTCTTTTCTTGATTTTCAATTGTTCATGAAAAGTAAAACCTAAAGTATACAGCAGCACGGCCACTTTTTCTTGCACGTTTAGTGAAACGTGGAAATACTTAAAATTAGTTGTTTGTCCATGATGCAAATAGCTGGATTCTGTGAGGTTTAGAAAGATTGTAACCTGATGGGATACTAAAAGCTCATATGCAGCTGATCCTACCGGCATGACGCTCTTGGATGATCGCCAGCCCTGTGTCTGTGCGGTAAGTAACTGTTGCGGGTTCTAAACTCGCGGCCTGCCATCCAGTTTGCGGTTTTCCAGAGTTAACGTGAATACGTGAATGGTTCCCTAAAATCGGTCCTGGAACTATTGAGCCTTCTTTGGCGGTTACCCATTCACACTTAATGAGGACATGGAAGCTGAAAATGAACATACTGCGAGAATTAATCCTGCCATTGTGAGGGACTTACACAGCTGGACAAAAAATGGATCTTGGGTTAACGTGAAACCGCAAGAAGGGGAATAGGGGCTGACAGAACTTTAGGGCAATACCTATGGTAGTACCAGCAAAAGATATAAAGAATTGCTTCTTGTGAAGAGGTTAAACAGAATCAAAGCAATGCGAAAGGATAAGAAAGATACTCTTGTAGAGCATTTGGATATGTAGAAGAAAGATTGCAATATGAACTATTCACTTGCTATGTCTGTTCTCCGTGTAGAAACCGAACAGGAGGTGAACAAAAGTGAAATCCGAGATTTTCGCCGAATGTATTTCCTGGGATATCCACCTTAATGACAGCTGAAGGCAGCATGCGGCCAACGCGCTATAGTGAATCTTCAATTATTATTTGCTCTAATTGGATCAGCCAGATCAGCTGCGTGGAAAACATTCTTAATACACCAGAGAAGTTTCGGTACCGTTTTGGCACAAACATTCTGTGTATCTGTTATTGGATTGAACCAAAAAATCTGCATTCACTCATAATTATTTCACTAACTTTTACATTATTAATCGATTTCTCCCGAACAGTCATTTTTTTCACGTTTCCAATAGTTCTTGAGATGCCAGACAAATCAGATCGTTCGTCGTTCTTTTCTGCTTCTTTTCCTTCCAGAAATCTTTTAACTTACGCCAAAATTCTGTGACTTGCGTAATATTGCTGATTCGCCACAAACTAGCACAATTTTGTAAACGAATGCGGTATTACTGAGGGAACAATTTATCACCCGTTCTTTTAAGAAAATGTCATTAGATAAATTGAATCCGACTTGTTGTATCCCATAAGAAGTTAATTTTCTAAGCCGTCTGCTGCAACATACGTTGATACAATCGTGTTGCCAAGTGTACAAAAAATCTGCTTTTTCGCTTAATGGCCAAACTTCCTGCATTATTCACAAATTTTCGTTGGTGAAATGCTGTCGTAAATATGCATGGTAGCTCTGAGGATGCGGTTGGTGGTGTCTGTTCTGAACACATCTATCGAACGTACCAGAAATTACCGCAGAACAGTTTAAAATATTGTTAATGGGGTTTGTAGCACAGGGTTTAACGGGACATTTCCTGCCCGTTTAGGTTTAGTATGTATACCTAATTGCAAATCTTTGCCGATGCTGCGAAAGAATTGCAATTCACGAAAAGTATCAAGATCATTTGCGATATCAAATCAGTTCTTTATTACTACCTAATTTCAGTATTATGTCCTGACGTTATACTGCTTACTGAATAAATTATCATTGCTATCCTTTCGACTTGTCATTTGCACGTTCTACACTGCTGGCCATCCAAAATGCAACACCAAGAAGGAAGCATCCGATTGGCCTGAAATTCGCAGCATGCGTCGCCCACGAGAGGACATGCAAACGATTAGCATTGCAGGGCATATGCAAATCATGTGCGCCCGGCACGCCACCGAGAAGGACTAAAAGAAGGGTGTACAGAAGGCAGGGTGTAAGTAGTGGAAGTGTGTTGTGCTGCCGGACCTGTGCGTGGGAAGCTTCCTGATGCCTCGTCGCAGAATACGGCAGTCATTCCAGCACGTTTTGGAGTTCGACAGTGGACGAATAGTGGCTTATCGCGACAGCGGTTTATCGTACCGAGAAATCGGCTCCCGTGTGGGACGACATCCAGCAACAGTGAGGCGAGTCTGGATTTGGTTGGTGCAGGAGGGACGGACGGACCGACGTGAGGGATTGCCGCAGCCGCGGCACACCACCGAACGAGAGGACCGGCATGTTGTGCGGCGGGCATTGACGGCTCGCACCGCCACATCACGAACGTTAGCGCAGGAATTAGGGTGTGTTGCGCAACAACCTCTGTCAGCACGTACCGTTCGACGTCGTCTGCAGGAGCGGGGAGTTGTCGCACGGCGCCCATTGCTCCGATTACCATTGACGTTACACCACTGACGAGTGCGGCGGCAGTGGGCCGTTGAACGCCGCACCTGGACTACGGAATGGCACGACATTGTCTTCTCCGACAAATCGCGCTTCTGCCTGCAACACTACGATGGTCGGATCCGCGTGTGGCGGCACCGCGGCGAGAGACTGTATGATGCCTGCATTATGCCTCGCCATACCGGTCCGTCGCCTGGCGTTATGGTTTGGGGCGCAATTGGATATGACACCCGCACCCCTCTGGTACGCATCGACGGTACACTCAACAGCCACCGCTACATCTCCGACGTTTTGGAGCCTGTAGTCTTTCCTTACTTGCAGAACCTGCCAGCGGCCACGTTTCAACAAGACAATGCGCGCCAGCACGTGGCACGCATCGTGCAACAATTCTTCACGGTCCACCAGGTGTCACTGCTGCAGTGGCCTGCCTGTTCTCCCGATATGTCGCCCATCGAACACGTCTGGTCGCTGATCGGCAAAAGAGTGGCCCGGCAAGCACCACCCGCGGCTACGCCTGATGACCTGTGGCAACGTGTGGAAGCAGCGTGGACCGACATACCCGAAGCCCACATCCAAAGCCTCTTTCGTTCGATGCCGCGGCGTGTAGCGGCCGTTATTGCCAGCCATGGGGGCCTCACGAACTATTGATGCCTGCGTGATCCGCAAGTCGCACGGGCCTGTAAGCTCAATCGTTTCATCTTTGTATCTATTGTTATGTGTCCAGTAAGTCTGGCTTTGCTATCTCGTGTCCTTCTTGGCGGTGCATTTTGGGTGGCCAGCAGTGTATGTTATTTATTTTCTAATTCCTTTACTTATCATTTTCGCTTCCCGTTTCCGAAGACATTTTCCACTAGACCTTCTTCGTCTGCTGTCCGAAAAATTCTTCCTTCTCAAAGCATCTTCTCGTAACTTCTGTCCCTTCTAGGCACCCCCCCCCCCCTCTCTCTCTCTCTCTCTCTCTCTCTCTCTCTCTCTCTCTCTCTCTCTCTCTCTCTCTCTCTCTCTCTCTCTCTCTTTCTCTCTGTCTGTCTCTAACCCCTCTTAGGGTTCTTAGCTACTTGTCAATCTGTGTGTCTGTCCCGGCTCCAAGGGCAGAACCGCCGGACGCCTCTGACGCAATAAAGTAATCACTTTCGTCTCGAATGCTCTACTGATGACAATGCCCAAGTTTGCAGTGCAGGCTAACAAAACGATTTAGGCACTCAAAGTTTTCTAAAACTACTTTCCATACAAAAGAACGATTTGCTGGGAAAAACATTTTTACAACTCTAATTACCAATGCCGCCCTTCGAAAACACCTTCTAACACTCTGTTGCCGGCTGACCTTACGTGAAAAATAATTAATACTAAAATGCTTTAAAATTTCCAAAATCGCCGTAACGATATTCTGCTGTTCTTTTAAAAAATTATTTACTGCGAATTCCAGAGTTTAAGTAATTTTAACTCAAGTAATATTTTGTGATATTTGCAATAAAATTAATATTATGTTCTTTATTCAAAAAACTGTTCTTAAAATAAAATTCCCGAGAATAATGTTCCTAATGAAAACCGCATTTATTTTTCTATTAGGTGTATTTAATGAAGAAAAAAAGAAAAATATGTTTCTTTTTCTTAATAAGGAAATACCAATATTTGGTAATATATAAGCAGGATCGATATATATTCACCATAACTTCTTATATTTTACTGTAAAATGTTTGAGGCAGAATAGCGTAGGTAGACAAGAAGAATATTTCCTGACAGTGACTTCGGATCTGGTCGTCGGACTCTTGCAAATCGGAAGGCAATAAGAATGACAAGACAGAAAGAGAGAGAAATCAGAGGATGAATTTCGGAATAGGGAAGGGAAACTGTTGGCATACGGCGCAAATCAAATTACTACGTTGCCTGCTGCGGAGGGGAAGTCCTGGAATGAAGCCGGCAGCCAAACCGTGACCGGCCGTAGCTTTGTGCTGACAAACACAAAGTTAAACTTAATTACAGATGACAGAGTGGCTAAGCCAGAGGACATGTCGTAAGTGCTGTGGCCACTTTCGCAGTCTTCTCCTCTCCGAATCTCTTTCTCTCTCCCTTTCCCTGCATCTTTGTCATTTGCGAAATTATTAGGAAATGCGTTTAACAAAACCCGTTGGAAAAGCGTAACTGATGTGGTCCTCTTTTACGAGTGAATGCGTTGATTACTGTCCTGGAAATGGAAAAGCCCCAATTTAGGCACAGCATTTACCCTTGTGACATTTGTCTTTTCCATGATACTCTTTCTCACGCACTAGTCGAACGCTATAGTGAATGTAGTTAAATGATCCCTGAATTGAACATTCACAGCATGTGTTCATTTGAGTACAGTGCCCTAAGGGTTCAATCGAGCATCAAACAACTTACTTGATAAATAAATCGGCACGAAAAAGTTTTGTTATTTATATTAGTCAGCACAGTGTGAGCTTAGATGCAAGGTGTCAAATATTTTTTCCTGAATATTTTAAATCATCTGGAATTGAAACTGATTTGCGTCCGTGATTTGTTCTGGTGAATATATAAATCAGAGGTAAATCAGCTTTACATCCTCCAGATATGCACGTGAATAGTGACAGCAAAAAGCTCACATGAGCAGGTCTATATGTGGTGTTCATCATTTACCTACAAAATGCGTATGTGTATTGTTGTAAGAATAACTTTCAGTGACAGTACATTAGATTCCAGTTAATTCGGCCATTGGTTAATCGGGAGAGCCATTCAATTGGGACAGTTCTTGAAGAACATACCAAATTAGCTCTTTAGGAGAAATCTTCGTTTAATTGGGGCAGCCGCTTAATTGGACTGATGTGTTCTCGCCCTGATGTATCTTAGTTGACCAAGAACTTACTGTATTTCTTTAAAAACTCGTTAGATACACGGTCGAGTCACATTAATGTAACCACCAGCTAATATAGTTGCTGTCCGTGCTGCACACCGCAGTGTACAGCGCGGTCAGCAACTAGACGGGCTGGGAGTGACTCAGTAAAGTGCTGGAAGGTGTCCACAGGCATGTGGAGCCATGCTGACTGCAGTGCATCTGACAGCTGCTGAAGGGTGCATGGTGGAGGATCCATAGAGCGAACAACTTGATCGAGGTGGTCCCACAGATGCTCAATTGGGTTTAAGTTTGGGGAATTAGGGGGCCAGGGAAGTACTTTGAAGTCTTCATCGTGCACTCCCAACCAGTGTCGGACATTTCTAGCTGTGTGGCACGTCGCATTGTCGTACTGGAAGATCCCATCCGCCCCAAGGAAGACAATCAGTATGTGCGGGTGTTCGTGGTCTGCAAGGATGGATTCATAACGAATTCGGTCCATAGTGCTTTCCACAGGTATAAGTGGACCCAGAGAATGCCACGAAAACATTCCTCAGAGCATAACGCTGCCCCAACCAGCTTGTGTTCTTCCAGAAATGGTTGAAGAGTGTTTGTTCGCCGATGTTTCTCGCCTTATACGCCAACGTCTATCCGTTCGGTGAAGCTGAAAACGTGACTCATCGGAGAAGGCAATCCTTTGCCAATCAGCGGAGGTCCGATTCCGATACTGTCGAGCAAATGTCAGCCTTTTCTGCCGATGCACCTTCGTTATCATAGGTTCAGTGACCACCCGTCTGCATCGGAGCCCCATACCCAGCAGGATTCGCTGAACTGTCATTTTAGACACACTTCCGGTAACCTCCTGGTTGATTCGGCCAGTGAGTTGCTCCACTGCAGCGTGTCGATCGGCCCTCACGCGCCTTAGCAGCTCACGTTTACCTCTCACATCAATGGCAGGTGGTGCTCCGCAGTTTTCACGTCGTTTATTCGCAATGGTGCCATTTCTCCAATCACAAACACTTTAACCATAGCAGCACGCGAACAGTTCACAAACTGCGTTGTTTCAGAAATACTACCACCCTTGGCCCGAAAGCCGATAATGATCTCTTTTTGAAAATCTGATAAGTCGCTCTTTTTATCCATGACAGCAACGAGTGATATGTTTTCAGAATGCCTACAGCACACCTTATATACCCTCCAAGCCATCTCACGACACATGCCTTCTTTCATTGGCTACGCGCTGTTGACGTTAAAAGTAGGAGGTGGTCACAATAATGTGACTCGACTGAGTAGATGCTTATACTCTGTCAGGGGAGTTTATAATGACCACCTAATTAATATTTCCCACATTCAACAATAGCTGCGCAGACGCTTCCTACCATATTACGAAACTTTCAGAAGTGAGTGGCATTGAACAACGCTTTTCATTTCAACCCAAATGCTTTCACTCGGATAGAGGTCCGGAGACTAAAAAGAACAAGGCATGTGGTGAGAGTCTGAATGGTATATCTAGGAACATTTTTGCTCTGAAACATGCAACTCCCCTGGGATGATGATGATACATCATTTGAAGCATCTAGCTGTCCAAAAGGATGCCTAAGTTCCTGAAATATGGGTATCTGCAAAATGAACTTATCCACACAATGAAACCAATTCTTCATAAACACTTCCTCCAACATTTTGAATAGTAGTAACTATACACGAAAGTTTTTCGGCTCAGTGGGATTGTACGCCGCCAAGCAAAAGTAAACCACAATGTACGTTGCCCACAAATGGTAAACAAGAAATGTCATACCTTACAATGAGTTTTCAGTCTTGCATTGTCCAGATTGGTCCTTTCTTCTGCTCTAAGGGTCATTCTGCTTTGATGGGATGGAGACGAAAGTCTTTAGCATCGTTGCACAGTTTGCATCCTACGCACTCTTCATTCCGCTGCACACAGTTATTGACGATACAGCTGCATCGGCATACTCATCATTCACTGTTACTAATGAACCGTGACGGTTGTATCTTGATTTGTGTTTATCCTGGCCTTCATTAGCTGTTACCGGACACATTTTCTTATTCTCGTGATTTTTTCCATGTTCGCTGTCATGAGGAAGCCACATGGCAGATTTTTCACATATTTCTCTTATTAACCTAGCAAAAACACAAGTGTTGGGAAACTGCTGGCCACCAGCTGGCAGTGATGGTCACTGCTGGCTGAAATATGCCGCTCACTGCCCGGTAGCAGTCCGTTGGTGGCAACGCTATCAGGTGGCAGCCATTGATGGCCCTGCAGTATCGCCGTGAATTGTGGGCCTCCAAGTAATTGAAATTGCCTCAAGCTACGTGCCACTAGTGGCCCGTAGCTGGCAACCGATACAACCCCAACACTAGGGTTTTTCGGAAACTGCGGTTACCCTTGATTTTGTTATGGCTACTACTGGAAAATTGGTGGACAATATTCAGCAAGCCATCAGTTACGTCATGTGATTGCCGGCTGCCACTGCCGGGAAACTAGCGGACCACATTAGGCTAGCCATCATTTATGACACGTGCTTGCAGGGCCTTTGAAGGGCCACTTGTGGCAGCTACTGCCTGTGATGGATAACTGATAGTCCTGTTGTGGCATATGACAACTGATGGGGGGGGCAACTGTTGGCCGCCCGGACATTTTATTGACGGTTCGGCAGCGGCAACATAGTGCTGGGCCAGCATAACTGTTTTTGCTGGGAAGTTGAATAACATTCTTTACGGAGCTTCAACAAAGAAATATTTTTTAAGAATGAGTCGGATTCATAGTTTTGTTGTGCTGCCCTTCATTATACCTTGCGCTAGCGTCTTGTGGCAGCTTGCCGTGGCTCGTAGCATTCATATATTTGTGATGATGGAGAAAAGACTTTATTGTACGGTCGGGAGCTTGTAATAAATATGCACAGTATGACTCGTTATAGCTTTGTGCCACTGGAACATTGGATTCTGCTAAGTATCAAGCTGATATAGCAACGTGTCTCGATGTGTCTGTTATGGTATTCTCTAGACTCAGAAGGCTGTTTTAGGGTTCAGGTGATATCTGTTTTAGAAGACTCTAGAGGACGCACTGTTGTACTAACTGCCAAAACACTAAAAAACACAGACAGTTCATCAGCTTACTTCGAAACTTTCTTCACCTCCTGAAAGAATCATTTTATGATGGAATGTTTCAGGAAGGTTTAAAGAAAAAAGTCTCTATGCACGACGACCATTGGTACGGGTCTCCTAAACATGTGAATTTACATGTGCACTGTGCTCAGGCAGTGTGCAGGTATTTTCTTTAAAGATAAGTAAAGATTCTGGAGTAGCATTTTTTTATCTGCAGCAGAGAATATAGGGCACGGATTCGTCCCTCTAACATTAGAGGCAAGGACAAATACGAAAGCTGTGTTACAACGGTTTAGGAAGTCAACATTCTCGGTATTCTCACCGACGTCCATGTGCTCGAGATAGGATCCCTGGCTACTACAGAGTCGATTAATCATTTCTCGCTGACATTTACATAGGTACAGTGGGATGAGATCCATTTTAATAAGTATCATGTCAGCATAAATAAATTCAGTAACATTACTTTCAAAATATTATGGACTAATATTCTGAAAGTAATGTTACTGAATTTATACATGGACAAGATTTTTGGCTAAATCCGACATAATATATCTAGAATGCTTTTGGGAGACCACGTGAAGTCATCAGCGTTTATACAGATGCCTCCATACCTCATTTAAAACAGATCCCGGGCCATTTAAGTCACTTTTGCTGCATTAAGAATAGATTTGAAACACTGGCAAGCAGTATGAGAAACTATTGAGTCCAGCATTGCTATTCGCATCTGTAACTTACATCTCCATGTAAATCCATAATTAATTACAAAACTACTTTATCGTACCGTCTTGCAACATACTTACTAATTAATTTTCTTTAAAATCCATTAAGAGTGTTTAAGAAATGACATTTGCGTGTGTGGGGGTGAGGGGCGCGCGTGTTTAATTTCTGAAGTAGGATGTATGGAGTGCTTTCAATAAGACCTGAGCACAATAATGATGTAACAGAGTACGGATATGAAAAGCGCATATCAGTATTGCATCATCTTTTGGCAGGAGAGAAAAGCATCATCCTTTGGAAGAAGGATCATACGATATTGTTCAGTAGCGTCGGAGAAAATCGCAAATATAAAGCACAAGTAGTGATTTAATGGAAGAAGAAATTGCGCTGGTCAGAATTCACGAGTGTACAGTTACAGCCGGCAGAGATTCTATTCCATCCTATATTATCTCGAGCTCTTTATCGCAGTCTCTGAAGTTGTGAAATACACTTCAGACATGATGAAGAATTCTAAGAAGACGCGAAGCTGGGGATTTAAGAACATGATAAAAATCATTATTATTATTAAGAAATCATTATTGTTATTATTATTATTATTATTATTTAGGGCTAACAATCTGAAACAATGACTCGCTAAGTGCGTTAAAGGAACCGGGAACTAAATCAGAAAGAAATAATATAATACTGTTAAAATACTAAGCATAGGTATTTTAGGCTTACCACTTCTCGAACTTACCTTATTCGTCAAAATATCCCTTGCCATGAGCACGAGTGAGATAGAGAGATTTCATCACGAAAATATTATTCCACGGAACGTCAGAAACTTTGTTTTAAACACGTTTTGGATTTCTAACACTGTATATGTTTCTTAATTGTTCGATGCACAAGTTGCGTTACAATGTTTCTGGATTTTTGTCGCAAATTGTTCAAAATGCAGAATTCAAATTTGTATCCAAGAAAGTTGTCCGAAAGATTTACATTCCCTTTCGGCGATCTTCTTGTTCGAGTAGCGTAGGCAGAGTTCTTCAGAGAAGTGTTCAGCTCAAAAAATATTAGAAGCAGCTACTGTTCAGCTTGCGTATCTTTGGCCAATAAGTTCATCTTTCATCGTCGAAAATAACAAGAAGTCATTCTGTACAAACCCTGGGAAGTATGGCAAATGTGGCATTTCAGTGAATGCCACATTTGCCATACTTCCCGTTTTTCGCTTTGAAAAGCCTTTGGAGAAAACCATCATGTTATTGGAAAGACCACCTAGGAACCCCTGTGGAAATGTTTTCAGTTTGAAATGTTTTTATTAAGGATTGTATTCACAGAGTCAACTGATGTTAACTGAAGGCGTTAGAGTTTCATCGGCTTTCTACCTTCTGTCTTAAACAGCCTCAGTTCGGAAAGTGTTGGTCTTAATAGCAAAGCTTCATTGTAGGGCTTCGTACGCTCTTTCAATGTGGTATGACACCCTTTCTGCACGAGTCTTACGCAAACTTTTCGCGCTCATAAATCTTCGGGACACACTTCCGTTTCCTGATGACTCACAAAGTGCCTTTTCCCAGTGAAACACAAACGTCGAACAATTACACGAATTTCTTGCGGACTCAGCGACGCGATTTTAGTATTGAAACATGGTACAGCTAGAGGAAGTGTTGCGACCAGAAGAAACACATATCTTGCCACCACCAGTGGAGGAAAATGCGCACGTGTTGCGACCAGAAGAAACACATATCTTGCCACCACCAGTGGAGGAAAATGTGCATGTATTTAATATAATGTTTGTTCTCGACTTTCAACGTAAGTAACTCAGATAAATCTATGGGGTTTTTTTTTCGTTGCTCTTCGGTCTCCCTGTGCTCGTCGACCATAGATCGTGATGTGAAACAAGTGAGAATCCTCTGTGAAAAGACTGAATATTATTCGGACAGATCGATAATGATGAAGCAGAAGAACGAGTCTACATAGGCAAGTGCATAGTATAGCTAGCGCATCTTTTCATCTTTCTAATAAAAGCAAAGAGTCTCAAAATCCAGCTAATAAAATTACGCGTCTCTTCAATTTCTCCCGTTACTACTGTAGAAGTATGCTTGTGTGGTGCATCCATGCTCTCCCAACTTCTCTAAGACTGGCAGAAAGGCATACGATGTGTGAGAGTGTTGCAATAATTAGCTTATAAAATGATCTTACCCCTTGGGGCGGGAAAATCGACGAGTGGATGGTTCTTTGTTTTTTCAGTTTTGAGATTTAACGATCAACGTGAGTATTTCGATGGGCTACAGTAGCACATCAATAATTTATGGCCACTAGTTCCAGGAAAGGGAGAGAGCTAGTGCCGCGAGACAAACACAACGTCATGCCTTACCGGATTTCGAACCCGGATACATCTCGGTTGTAATGGTCAGAAGTTAGATCACCGCACCACCGGAGCCGCAATGGTTCTTCTTTAGTTGAGTGGACTTACTAATCAAACATAAAGATTTTTAACGTGAGCAAACAGCTAAGCGTGACGCGTGGTGTACGAGAAAACATGAAATTATGTTGAGTTCGGACGTATTACCTTGAGTTGGTAAGATCAATTGAATGTGGCGGGCATTTCATTTAGCGCAGTACCTACTAATTGGAAATATTAATCATGATCCAGAAAGTTACTGAAGAAATAAAATATCCATCAAAGATTTGTTTCCAAATAAATAATAAAAATAATGTTTTCCCTGTAACCAATCTTTGACAAAGAGTAATCCTGTTTCTATTCTTGGATCGAATGTGTACTCCAGTTTGTCTGGGCATAGCCCCCGTTCTTTCATTGATAAATCTGTCTTACCAATGCTAAGATTCTTCTTTCGTCCGATGTTAATTCTTATCGGAACCCATGTGTCTTTTATAAATCCCAAATTTGTTTAGCCTTAGGATACTCTTCTTGCATTTGGAGAAGCACAGCCTAATCAAACTTAAAGCTTTTTAATGTTGTACTGAAAACAGCAACCCTTCTGATTAACAACCCCGAGTTCACTGATTCAATTCATTTTCCTTCCGAGAGGAGGGAAGCTCCAGCTTTGTATACTTTTTGGCACTGCTACCATAAACACTGCTATCGAGAGTTGGCACGTATTATCCTGCGGTCAGCACTTATTACAGGAGCATCTGAGAAAGTACCACGAACCGAACTTGTTTGCAACCTAATTCATTTCTGCTGCATTGTAATTTTTCTAATCTTTGACTGCTTATATTTTTCATCAATATCTTACTTTTAGAGATTTAAATCAAAGGTAATCAAATTAATTCCAGAAATTCTGTGTATTAGTGAAAGGAAACAAAACTCATGGCGGTGTTTTGCCATGTATGAAGAATCTATGAACTCATGACCTTGTCTTTATATCCTCACTCTCCGCAAGGGTATAGTGCAGTTGAAACAGTGATTCATCAGACTACGTAACCCTTTCTGAATCAGTTGGGGTCTACCTTCGGTACTGATGGCGTTTCGTTGGATTCTTGACAGAAAATAATGGTGTACTGTAAAGTATCCTACGGTTATCAGTGCATACGATGTAGTACGGCGCCGTTGTGCCGTTTGCTATTGTTCCTGATTTAAAGATCCTATCATTTGACTTACAGTTGTGAATCTGTTGGCAACCTTCCACGCACCAAGAACGTCAACTAGCCGCTTCCGACTACAGATCATGCGCTCACTACTGGAGTTTTGATGCATCAACCTTTCTATGTACAGGGTAGTCGAAAAGTCTTGCCCTATTCAGAAAATTAATAAAAAAAATACAGAAATAATATTTGCTGCGTTTGAAAGGTAAACATCTGAAATTTTATTGCCCACCATTGCGTGGTAATTACGCTCGTTGTTCTTCTTGTCCGCAGCAACAAGCTACAATGGCGAATGTGCAGGAAAAAGCGATTTGGGAGCATTGTTTTTTTAAATGAAATCAGTAATTCAAGCGCAAAGAGATTTTCTTACTCATTTCGGTAGGAATCCTCCTGATGCTAAATGAATTAAGCATTGGAAAGATAAATTTCTAGAAACTGTGAGTGTGTTGTACTAGCCAAGAGGTGGACATCTCAGTGTTTCGGAAGACAACGTGGAGCAAGTAAGGGATGCACTTTTCCGGAGCCCGAGACAGTCAACCTGACAAGCTGCTGCACAATTGGAATTACAATGTACAACAATGATGCGAATTTTGCATAAATGACTGCGGTTATACACATACAAAGTACGGATTATTCAACGTTTGCAGGAGAACTATAAGCCTCGCCTTTTCCACTTTGCCTCTAACTTAATGGAACGCCAAGATAATGACGAACAGTTCCTTGAACATATGCATTTTTGTGATGAGCCGATTTTTCAAGTACCAAGATCAGTTAATTGACATAACGTGCGCATATGGAGTTCGGAAACGCACGTGTTTCGCAAACTCATATTCATGCCCTAAATATAATGTTTGGTGTGCGCTTATGCACAACTGCATTATTGGTCCGTTTTTCTTCTTGGAAAATCTGACAACGCTTCTTCCCAGTGGGAAACAAGTATTCGCAACTACTTGGACACTGTGTTCCGAGGACGCTGGATTTGCCGAGATGGCCCGATTCCGTGGCCAGCCAGTTCACCTGATATAATACCATTGGGTTTTTTAAGAGAATCTGTCAAAGACAGAGATACAACAGAACAAAGATGAGTGATTTAATGGACCTAAAGGGGAACGAATCGTGAACGCCATTGCTACTGTTGATACAGATCTATTACAATGGGCACGGCTAGGAATTGGGTACAAGTTGGACATCCTCCGTGCAACTAAGGGAGAACTTAAAGAAAGGCATTAATATGTATCACAAACAAAAACTTCAGAAGTTTCCCTTTTAAACCCAGATCATCTTATGCTGTAAGTGGTGAAGTTTTTTTTTAACAATTCTCTAAAAATAGGACAAGACTTTTAGACCACAATCATGTTACTATCGTTGCTCTTCCACATTACCCAAGTGCAGTAGTTTTTCTGATATCTTCACCACATCTCCGAGCAGCCACTACCATTCCACGACCAGAGTGCGTTGAATCACATTGCTATCTTATTTGACTTCGAGAAACGTATTCTGGACTACTACTGGGAATGCTCCAGTTCTCTTGAATATGCAGCTATAGGGCGCGACGACATCCGATGACATATCAGCCTATTTGCATGAATTGGTCAGTGAACATGAGTGTGTGACCAGTTTTTTGGGGGGAGGGGGATGCGGGTTATTATACATCATAGCGTCACAGAAAACCTTACCATATTAGAATGAAAGATACTCTCCTAATACAAGTGTGGATAAAATTCATATAAGGAAGAGAACTCACATCTTAGCATTAAATTCTATGATTGAAATATGTTGTAATATGAAATATGTTGTAAGGATCCTCCAACATATTTCAAGTGAGAACATAACATAATTTTAATATGTTTTTATCGTTCAATTTTGAAGAAAACCCAAGAAGAAGAAAAGGAAAACAACAGCCTTTTAGGACCTATTTCTCTTCACTAGTGGTACACTTAGGACATAAAAATGAAACAAATTCGCATCATTTGCTACATACAGTATCTTAATTTTTCTACTAAAATATCCTGAAAAATAAAAGAGCTCCACACATTAATTTCCTGAATATATTTAAAATCATGCACTAACACCATTTCTTTCAATATGTAATGCCTGTGAACTTTTTTTTCCTAAACTAGAAAAGAAATAAAAAGCACAAATAAGAGAAATTATGGTCCGGAAAAATAGTTTTTTAATTTTGACTTCAGTGGACATCATGGGGCGCATTTCCAACATAATTAAGTCGTAACGAAGAGGGAAAAAAACCTTAATCGCCAGAATCGAATTCGCTTGAAACTCTACACCACAGGTCATTAATCAAGCAAAATTAAAATCATTTGCCAGGGCACTTCAGCAAAGACCCCAGCTTAATCATAAAGCATCGAAAAATAACGTACTGATATTTCTTACTTGGATACATAAGTGAAAGAGGCAAACTGCGTTCAAAGCTTTCTTGCATGTGATGAATTCTTTTGATTTCCCTCAACTTATTTTTTCTAGTCCACTTTATTAGAATTCGAACTTGACACTATGAAACTCCAAAGGAAGATTTTTTTAAATCTCATTTGGAGTTGATAAAAAATTAGCCAAATTATTCTACATAATGGCATCAAGGACAAAAAACACATTTTTTCTTTTGTCGTAAAGATTAAAAAAATTAAGCTTTGCATTTACTTCGCAAAGTGCGAATCTTCTTCTTTAAGGCTGCAAGTTCTGTTCAAACACATATGCTGCGCTTAGAGGGAATTTTCACAGCTCATTCTGGAAAGTTTTAGGGATTTTAAGTGCGGAATATTAGGATTCAAAATGCGCTATATCAATACGTAGTAATTTCTATGACATATAAAAACATGTTTTGTCAATTCATAGATAGACAGACGCATAGAAGGAAGGAAGGAAAGAGATACATTAACCAAATCCATTTTATCAGGCACAGTAAAACTGGTTTACCAAAAGTTTTGAGTGTGCCGACAACAAGCGTGAGATGAACTTTTACCTGAATGCGACACAAAGATCTACTTAAAATTGTATCTTGAAGAATCACGAAAACAATATTTGAGACTACGATTTGTCAAGTATGAAACTGACGACAGGCTGTGAGACCTTAATTCGAAATGTATTACAAGATGAATTTCAACATATAGTAAATCTCCGTTCAAAGCCTGTTTTAATGACTAATCAACAGAAGCTAAATTTCTGTGAGACAGCCAGTTTCAGTGTAGGAAAATGCCTTTACGGTAGTACTTTATTGACATACTCTAAAGAAGGCAAACAACTACCCGATAGTTTATGAGTCAGTGTTAGACGAAAGAGTTTGTATTACAACCTGTAAGACAGTACGAAACTAAAGACAAGCCTCCATACAATCAATCAGCAGCAAACCTTTGACTGACACTCTGTTTGACAATAATGAATTAAGACTTCTCAGTGCCAACAAACTTTAGTTTAATGAAAAGAAGAACGCTATCAAACATCAACTACACTCTTTGCCAAACAAACAAACAAAACAAAAACACCCAAAAGAAATCATCCAATCGACATGAAAATTCGTAGGTGCAATGTACATGCATAAAAAAAGGAAATGATTTCAATTCCAGAGCAGTTGGGCCATTCATTCGGATAAAAGAGTTGCACGAGTGGAACAAGTCAGTATGTTGTAGCCCCACGTCTAGCTCGGATACAAGTTGTTACCCGGCGTAGCATAGACGCATACAGTTCACGGACACTGTCGTGAGGTATGATGGTGTCCAAATTGCAGGCCAGACCGCCGACATTCCAGGATGGCGTGAGGGGCGCCCCGTCATGTCCTAAACATGTTCGATCGGTGAGAGGTAGGGAGATCGGACCGTCGATGAAAGGGTGTCGATATTACGGAAGCAGGCCTGCGAGAACCGTGCCGTGTGTGTGGTCGGGCATAATCCTTTTGAAAAATTGTTCGGTGATGTTGCGACAGGAATGCCAACACAACAGGTTGTAGAATATCGTTGCGTACGGTTGAGCCGTGAGAGTAGTATGGAGGACTACGAAAGGCGTCCGACTATCGTAGGAAATGGCTCCCCAGACAGTCACTCCCGATGTGCGAGCCGTGTGCCGTTCCACGGTAAAGGCAGGATCCGTGCTCCGGCTCGTCTCCAGACAGATATGTGCTGGTCATCGGTGCCAAGTGAAAACCGTGACTCATCACCGAAGACAACAGGAAGCCACCGGACACTCTCCCACGTTGTTCGGGCCCGACACCTCTGGAACGGTGCAGGCAATGTTCACTGGTCAGTGGTAGGCGATGAAGTGGCCTCCTCAAATTTAGTCCCCTTACCGCAAGTCGTCTGGCAAGGGTCCGGATGGCCACTTCTGTACCTGTAGACGATGCAACATGACCACGGATGGTTGAGAACAATGGATTCGGTACTATTCGTGAGGCTCTTCAATCTCTCTATTTTGGGTTCTGTCCATGTCATGAGGCGTCCATTTCCCGCGTGCAGCTGCGTTGGGCCCTCCTTGACCCATTGCCACCAACGTCGTCCGACCCAAATGCCTAGCAATACGGCGATTGACCAACCGGCCTCTCTCAGCCCAATTATACGTCCTCTCTCAAACTCGCTCAACTGTTCATATTGTGCATGGAACCGACATCAAGGCATACTCACAGTCTGTGGAAGTTAATGCAAATCGCAATCCGCTGTCACAACTGTCCCTGAGTGAGAGCTTTGTTCTTGATATAGCCTCCTCGATGCGTGACTCACATGCGCTGCGGCGGGCTGCTATTCCGCCACTGGTCATTATTTTTTAATCATTTGCATATTCAGCCTTGAGGTACTTGCATGCGGAGTTTCATCAGGATCGAACAACTTTCTCGGAGGGCTTCGGTTTTTTTTATTTCTTTTTGACAAAGATAATATTTTTTAATGAGTCCTACCACCAGTAGATAACTTTATTATTGGTAATCAAAATCTGTTAGACATTAAATTTCCGTCTTTCAATGGCTAGTTGATGGCAAAACAACTGCAGTGAGCCATTGGGGGTTAGACTATTGACCTGATATTTAACGCTCTTTGAAAAATCTAAGGTAAAATAATGACATGAATACAGTAAATTGTGCTTGTCTTAGTTCCATTGCATTTCCTACTTGTTTTTCATGTTTTGAATCAAATATTGCTCCCTTTCTCTCTTTCCCGGTTATACGTTATGTGATATCATCATTTTATGATATCAATGCGAAAATGCAAAAAAAGAATTGCCCAAAGCACGTTGCATTGAATGAAATCGACGAGTCGCCCTTCAGTGACAATGATTGATAACAGGGTACGTTAGAAAAAACGAAGGTTTTACGTTTCAGTATAATTTCTTTTTTCCATGAATGTATCTGCTTTGCTAAATTTAAGAGTGTCATGAAACTTATCTTTCACAGAACACATTTTGAATACATTTAAATTTTCATGAATTATTGGATGCCGTATGGTTGCCCCAAGAAACAAAAGACCTGCGGCGAAAAGAATGCATGTTTGTTTCCCTTAGATACTTTTCTCAGTTATTTCTCAGCATAAATATTTGGTAACGTAACCGTAGTGACCTTCAAACGAAATGAACTGCATTCCAAATCACGTGAACTTCAGGAAAAATGGGGTTTGCCTTTATATTTAAAAATACAAAAAGCTTTAAATCTGCAGTTGTTTAAAATTGGCACAAACAAAAATTATATATATTTCATAAGCATAAGAAACACACATGACGCCGACAATAAAAAGCAGATGCACTTGTCTTCTAAGCCAGCAGTAAAGCTGAACATCAATAGAAAACAGGAAGCAAACGAAAAGAAACTACCGTAACTTGCAAAACACATGCTGCTGTGGGCGGCTGTAACCTGTTGTGATCCAATTAAAATCGATTCTGGGGTTATTTTGATAAGGGAAGAAGACAATAAAGGAAGATCTATTCAAAATCTTTGCTCGGCGAGATTTGCCTTTTACCATAATATAACGAAAATGACAAATATTTTGTTTTTAAATTATTTGCATTGCATTAACTCTTCTTTTTAAGCCTCCTATTTTTTTCTTGTCTTTCTGCCTGTGCTCTCCTGCTCTTTTTAAAATTTCTCTTCTATTTGCCGTTCTTTATTCTCTATCTTCCTTTCTTCTTTAGATATATATTTTTGTCTTAATCTGCATCCTCTTCTTCATTCGTATTCGCTCTTGGCAATGTTTTCCCTTTTCTTCTTTATCATTTCTTTTTTTCTCATTTTCTTTGCCTGTTCTGTATTATTTTAGTGTTCAGTCTTGTAGTTTTTTCCTATTCATCTTCTTCATTTCCCCTCATTTTTCTTCTTGTTCTGCATCATTCCTGTTCTTTTAGCCTCTTCTTTTTTCCTAATTTCAAACACTCGTGTAACAGATGATGGAATTGAAGAACATACTTTTTGCTCATTTTCCCCACTGCATCTTCCCCTTGGAATGTTTTAGGGTGAAAGCACTTGCGCGCGACTATCGTAAATGTTCCTAACAAGTGAAAATCCCCCACTTGTTCCCCACTGGAAAGAAGCTCTATCTTGTTGAAAGATGACATTTGGCTGAAGGTCTTCACTTGTCGCAAAACAAAATTTTGCAGAATATCTAAGTAGATATTAACGTTGACAGATTTTCCAAGAAGAAAAATGGACCAATAATGCAGTTGCGCATAAGCAAAGTGTAGTAACGTTTCTTTAAAGGACGGCAAGATTTTCTCTCAGTTGAACTGAACATGCGATGTTTTTTCATGTTATATAACAATTTAACTCTGGTTTACACCGAGAAGTAAACACTGTTTAAATGAAATATTGATTTTACAAAATAAACTTAGTCCGAAGGATTGCATTCCAGCATAAAGCTGAGGTATTCGAATATATACCCGAATATGTCCAGCAATTTAGAGGAAAGAGAAAAGAAGGTTTACATTTAACTCACAGAGCGAAAAGCTCATGAGTTCACACACGAAAAACGAAGGGAAGATCAATGAAATGAAACTATACTTGTTCATATTTATTTCTGCTTTGTCCTAAAAATGTTATTTGACGGTTGCATCACGATAGAAACAACAAACGGAACACTGATCTGGGCAAATATAAAAGAAATAATACGCTTTTCAAGATGAAAATCGCCATTAAATTAAAAAAGGAAAATATCTAACTTTTAAATCCTGCTGGTTTTCATTTTCAGATCAAAGATATGGACCCTAATTAACAATGACATACCAAAACTACGAACAACCCGAAAAGCATTAAGTAGCTGGATTAGCGGAAAAGATAGGATTTCAATAATTACCGCACCGATCATTGCTTCTTTTCACACAGGTATTGTGAAAGTAGTACAAATAAATTAATAAGGAGGTGTACATGTCTGAACATGTAGCTTCTTAAGAAAGAACTGGAGTCAGAACTTGGGGAAATCACACAGTCTTGATCTACGACGTATAATGCCAGAATAGTAGCATGTTATGTGTATAGTAAAGTTTCTTCATCGGTAAAAGAAAAACGTCAGTATCGGAGAACAAAGTTGACACGAAAGAAAGAATTGTTCTTCAACTACATTCGTGAATTAGATTCTTCGGAACATTTAACTCTTGCAACAAGCGACGAATTTTCTTTTTAATTTAACTCTGAATTTACCGCTTTTTATAATTTGAGTACGAGTTCCAGTGTTAAAAAATAAATAAATAACAAGACAAAACGATTCCCTGTCATTCTTTTTGATCAGTCTTTCGCATCCCACTGAGACCTCAACACTACCACCATCACCTCCGGGGTGAAAAATAGATCCCCATTTAATTTGTAAAATCGCCGACACTACGTCTTCCTTTTCCCACAGAAGATACCCCGAAAACAGCATGCCATTAAATAAACCGCCGTATAAGAGAACGTTTGTTTCTCTTCGAATAAGTTGTGCGGTTTCTCTTCGGAGGAGTCCGGGCACGGAGGGAGGGAGGAAGTTAGAACTTCCCTCACCCCGTTCGCTCCGCAACTGAGACTTTTCTGTCCGTAATGAAATCCTGGAGTCCCTAGAGGAACTCCCCACTTGCTGAGACCCGCTTCGGACTAATGTATTATGAAATTATGCAGCCTTAATTATATCTGTGAACTGTTCATTAACCCCGATTGTCTTGCGCCTTGATGAAAGTGAACATTAAGAGACTCCCAAGGCATCTCTTTGTGTGGAATATTCCTCCGGAAGCCACTTGAAAAACAAAAGGAATTTTTACAAGTCCTGCTGTTTGCACAGCTGAGGTCTTTGTTGGTCCTGTGGTAAGAGGGCACTTTGCCAACACTTGGACGGAAGCATAAATTTTCACATTAATCAGCTCGGTTAGATGATCTTTAGGTTAATTTGTGAAACGGCGCCACGTTTAATATTTACATCTTTGTTACTTATCCTGTGAAATAGGACGGATATTGATCTCCGCAATAATTCTTTTCAGAGTACGCATTTAGTTTCGATTTGTTGATGCTTTCTGTAGATTCGATATAGTGCTTGCAAGTCATTAAAACATTTACGATAGTTCTTTCAATCATGATCTCACCACATGGACCCGAAATTTCCGATTGAGGTCGTTGCTAAATCGTAATCTCTCTCTCTCTCTCTCTCTCTCTCTCTCTTTCTCTCTCTAGGTGCTAAATATCGGAAGCACTGGAATTGATTTAAATAAGTAAGAATTGTGATAAAGAATACACAGTTATTTACAACGAAATGTTCTGCGACACTGTTTCACAACCGCTGGTATTCGAGGTTTAGAAAGTAATAAATATTTAGCCAGGTAAAATTCAGTTACGCTGAAGTTTTCCTTCATTCAGTATTCACGCATTGTAATGAACTTCTGCATATTAAATATGGTGATGAATTGTACGCAAACAGAACTGACTAAGTTACTAGATCAACAGAACATTAACGCTTGCATGAGATCCAGGAGAAATATAATGAATTCTTTCTGTCAGAGGTTACACTTGGATCGAATTTTTTTCTGATTTCAGATGTTTACTCTGCATGGGGATGAACCTAATAAGTTATCACTTTACTTTCAGAGCAACATTCTTGCATACCTTGAACAGTTAACACAAGCTAGTAGCGATGATACGGAAGTGATATAAAAATTAAAAGTATTCAACGAAATCCTGCGCTCTTCTCATTTATTTTAAATGTTATATAAACACTTGCACTATTTAAAAATACATACCGCATGAAATTTAGTAGCCGAATTCTTCGAAAGGTAATAAAACTTTCAGATCTTCGAGGACTAACACAACGGGTTATAAAGAATAACTACAATAACTACAAAGAGTTCAACTAAATTATATAAATTTTATATTAGTAGATTGAAAATATCACGCACTTTTCGGAAGGAAAAATTCGAAAGTTTTTTATTAATCTTCACAGACTTTTATAGATATCACTAACGACAGTTGGCAGCACATCACAACATTGCTACCTGAACTGTCTTTAAAATAATACGTAAATGCTTGCCCAAACGGCATTTCTTCTACTTTTTTCTCTTTCAGAGCAACGAAAGTCTCGATTAATGTGAAACATTCTTACTCAAAGTTCAGCAACAGTCCCTGATTGGATCAAAATTTATTTAGTGTACGAAAATACTGAGTTCGTATGTTTAGCTGAAGAGGTTCGTCTAGTTGAGTGCTGATGTGAATCACTAGTAGACAGCGTTCGTTCGTCATGCATTCGAAGTCCATGTAAATGACAAGGACAGCAAGGACGGAAATTACCTATGACCCATTCTATTTTAAAAAATGCATGGGAAACAGCTCATTCCATAAAAATGCAGTTGCTTCATAGTGTTCTATTCTGTAACATTTCAAGAATATGATGACCTGTAGTATTAGCCGAATGTATACAAGATACCTTACTCTAGGCATGTTAAACAGTTGCAAACTTTATCTGTCACAATCATACACTTATAAGTGTTCTCAGAAGATATTTAGAATTTGCTGATAATGCGTTTATGGCTTTTGTGTAACAAATGTTTAAAAGCTTTACTTTCTTTGGTGATTACCCGTGATTACGCGAAATTTAACTGCAGCAAAATCCTACTTGGTTGCGCTGATTTCTTTCAACATGAGATGGGAGTTTACTTTTGGAAACCTGAAACTTAATGAGGTTTGGTTAAAGTGTACGAAACCATATCACTTTCCTACAAAGAGCTAAAATTATTAGCTTCGTATAAACAAAGCAATGCTCTGTGGGACATTTTTCGCAGATTACAGATGAAGACACTTGTAGATGAAAGCATGGGCTTGCGAGCCTCACATACTGTTGCAAGGTTTCATATCATTATGAACTCAGGAAAATGTATATAAATCAGAAATCATGAATGCAAAAGGCGATCAAGTATTCAATGGAACCATTTAGGATATTCCAGTGCACATAAACCGAGTGATCACTGAATTATGACCACTCCTATCAAAAGTGGATGCGGCCCGTTGATCACGTGCTTTCCAAGAGGGCGCGGTTAGTCGACCAGCGTAGCATATATAAGGTGTGAGTGGAGCAGTAGGCAGTAAAATTCGGAGCGTGATGCTTAAACGGAAAGATTTTTGGATTTTGAGAAAGGACAATTGGGATTTCGGAGAGCGGATGCCTCGATTTTCCAAAAGCTGGTGGGTTGCTCGCGAGACACCATAGTTAACGTGCATCAGGACTGGCCTGAAAATGGTCAATGACCTGGTGGCAAAACTACAGATGACAGCGAAAGGTTGAAGTGAGATGTGAGCCCTGAGTCCATTGACTCGTACACGCTAACAGACGCATCACTGTTCAACAGTTGACAACCCAATACAACAGAGGTCAACCCGGAACAGAATCTGTCATGACCATGCGTTGCACGCTCGCACGTATGGAATGGTCTATGCCAGCAGACAACCCCGACGACATCCTCTCCTAACCACGGTTCATCGGCGCAAATGTCTCGCCTGGTGCAAGATCATGCAAGTCGGACGTCGCATGACTGGAAAAGAGTGTGTTGGTCTAAGTCACGTTTTTTACTCCACTCCATGGATGGTCGTGTACGTATTTGGGGCAAACAACAAAAGGCACTCGATCCATCCTGTATGGTCTACACAGTGCAAGCCGGTGGGAGGCGGTTGTATGGTGTGTGGCATGTTTATCTGGTAGGAACTTGGACCCCTGGTGTTTGTGGAATAACGTATGGCTGGTGTCCACTATCGGGAATTACTTGCTGATTGAAAACAATGCTGCACTTTTTCCGGAATGGAGGCGGTGTCTTCCAATATGACAATGCGCCGAGCCACAGGTCCAATGTTGTGCAGGAATGGTTTGAGGAACACAGTTCAGACTTCCAGCATATCCACTGGCCTCCGAACTCCCCAGATATTAATCCCATACAGCACTTGCGAGACACTATGGAACGACATATCAGGCGTCTGGATACACCAATCACCGCCATACCTGCATTGAAGGCGGCATTACACACAGCTTAGTTGGCAATACCTCTCAACTGCTTCTGGCGTCTTATTGAATCGATGCCCCGTTGGATAGCTGCTGTATTGAGGGCGAAAGGAGAACCTACAAAGTATTAAGTAAGTGATCACAGTTCAGTGATCATTCAGTGTATGAGGGGCCTTGTTTGTGTTCTAATGTACTTATAGTGAAAATAGTTATTCAGTTTCTTTTTTTTTTTTTTTTTTTTTTTGCAAGCAGTACATATTTTGGTATGTCACTGCACCCATTTTCGACGACATAGATCCATTTGTTCCTTTCTTTTTCAGGTGTTATTTTGAAATAAACCATTAAGACTTTGTGAAATGGCGTAAAGAGAGCTACTGGAAGAGATCAGTTACCCACATTTAAAACGTATGCCCCCACCGAAAGTTCCAGATGTTGGAGAATTAGGCTCCTGCTTGTTGTATAGTTCTCATGTGGCCCACATAATTTAGTTGTAGCTCGAAATCTTGAGATTAAGCACATTGCTTTGGGTGACCCTCCTCATCCACCTCTAGGAAAAACATCAATCACATGCATCATCTCATGAGACAAGCAGAAGAACAAATTTTCGGTGGATAGCTGAGTATGTAGGCATTTCAATCCTGACAATTTTGTTGAACACGAAACAGGTTAGTGCGCTATGGGTTCCACGAATGTTGACAGATGAGCAAAACGCATGCCGCAAACAAATGTTCCTCATCAGCTTGGACACGCTTCTTGCGGATCTAATAATCTTCTAGTCCCGGATTGCAGCAATGATTGAAATTATAGTTATCATTTTGACCCAGAGACTAAACAACACTGTCTAATATGGAAGCATGCCACTTCTTGCCTCCCAAGAAGTTCCGTGTTACTTTATCAGCTAACCAGGTGATAGCATCAGTGTTCTGTAATGCAGAAGGCATCGTCATGATTGACTACCTGGCAAAGAGCCACCGTTTCTTGGACATACGTGGGAAGCAACATACCTCCAACTCTGAGTAGCTGTTGGTGCGTGATTGTAACACCAAGGTAGAGATTATTATTGCATCTCTATCTAGGCGTTAGAGTATCTTTATTTCCAAGTGCTTTGCAGTGTCCTGAGACATGTCGAAAAATAGAAAAGGAACCACAATGACACATAGCTTATTTGTACGGGGGTAAAATAAGAACGTTTTAAACGACCATCGAACTTAAATTTTTCATCGTCCACTGCATCAGAAAATGATCCCAAGAAGGCTAAAAAAGTGCTCATTATTAGGAAGTGGCACATAAGTAGGCAATGATGTCAGAGCAGAAATACCCCATTCAACACGTTTGTATTCCAGTACAGCTCGTGATATATGTAAAATGATGTCTTTAAGCACTTACTTTTCTGTAGTAACATCCCAAAGATTAAATACTTCACAATTTGGTATAACGTGACTTCTTTTCGTACTGAAATATTGTCGTTCTTACGTTATGTGTAAATCATAAGGTATGAATACGATGGAACACTTCCATAATTAAACCTTTACGGCCAGACGAAACATAGGACAGAAGTCAACTTACGGGAATTGGCTTTATATCAGCTTTATATCAATAGATCAAATATCACACTTCAAGGAATAACGTGATTCACATATCACATCTCCACCACACATCTAACACTATATCAATAGCATAGATCACACTTCGAAAATAAAATAATTTACATCACCACCTATTCACCACCCCGAGCAACTGTTGTATAGTTGTTTTTATCTATCGTTGTTTTATCTATCGTTCTTATCTCATACATTCATGCGTCACGTTCACTCTGACCTCAAATGTGTTGCCAACAGTATTCGTTTGAGGGAAAAGATGTCACATTAAGTTTGAAAGTATAAGCAGAACAAACTCAAAATTTACATAGGGAAAGAAACTAAAAATGAAAGTTAATTTAGAATATACGTCATAATGGTTTCTGCAAGTTCAGAAGTTTTCTAAGAAAATACTTCACCACTAAATAAAAATAATCTTAATCTGATCTTACAGATTTACCTCTTCTTTGGAAGCACACGCTCCCTAATTTGGTCATCTAAAAATTCTTTTTAATGACCTCAAGGTCCAGATGGAAGTACTTATATTATTATGAACTAATGTAAAATCACACAATAAATACTTTACAAAGTTTAGTTATAAAGACTACGGTACTGATTTCTAAGAAAATAAAATTTCGCCGCACTGTTTCCGTCAAGAATTGAATGTGAGGAAACTTTTCTATATAATGCAATATTTATATTTCCAGTTACCCTGTCGAATGTTTCTTTTCCCGTACTTCCCGTTATTTCAACTGCATACATTTTCTACTACTGCGTTCGGTGTTTTCAGTAATAACATTTTCCTCATCCATCGCAGATGATTCACGGCTTGAGAACACATCTTAATTTCCATTTCAGTTTTCATTCCTAATAAGTAGCCAGCATGCATTCATACACAGACGTACAATTTCAAAAATGTGTGCACTTGAATAGAAATGGATACTTTTGTACTAGATGAAGCTAGTACGTACGCAACATTTGTTGGTCAGTTTATGTACGAGTTGTATTAATTCCAGTTTCTAGCATTTCTTCTGAATTATCTGAATAACGTTCATGCTTTGTTCAGAAATAATTGCTCAGTCACTGACAAATAAACTGTAAACATGAAACTTCGTTTCTCACAAACTATTTATTCATTTAACCTGTTTGACATTGAAATTATGCCACTCTGATGAGGTCTAGTGAATCAACAGAAAATCAACACAGATACAAATGATCAGACTGATAAGACCTGACGTAACATTTTGCTGCAGGCAGCAACGCTTTCGAATAGAACAGAAAAAAACGTAACACCTGTCAGTTATCATATAAGAGTCATGGATTGCGATAGACAGCGACACGTCGCTGCACACAGTCATGCAGGTGAGATGGTGGCATGAGCCCATCGAGTTGCTCACAGCGGTCGTTAAACCCCAAACCAAAACGTCACGTTCACTCGGTCCAAAGGCGCATCGATAATCCTAGCCGGTTGGGATGCGTCTTTCAAGAGACATCCGATACTGTCCCTGAGATGTTCGACAGAAGAGAAATATGGAAATCTTGCATGCAGACCGGGAAGTCACTTGGATTCCTTGTTGTGACACCCTAGGGATGGCAGAAAGATATGGGTGAGCCTTATCCTACTGGAAAGACGAATTCGGGATAGTCTCTAGAAACATTAGTGACTAAACTCCTCACTGAATGTAACATGTTTTCAATTTTGCCGTATACAACTCTAACACGGTACAACTCCAAACGAGCGCGACGTTGGTTTACGGTCAGAGGCAGTCGCAGGCATACATCTTGGGATCGCAGCACTTCAGATGGACCGGGCAGCAATGAAAACGTCATGGTAGCAAATGCAGCTCCTGAAATGATGATTACAGGTGCCCCTAGGTCTGCAACCATATGCCGAAAAACACGGCAATCCAAACTCTGATGCTGTACGTCTGACAGCCCGTGTCTCTTTGCGACGACTGTGGTTATCGTCTTGCAAACATCAGTGACAACAGCTTCTTATCTTTCTAACACTATTTCACATTAGTGCCGCAGCAGAGCAAGAGACCAACCAGCCTCTCTCAAGCCTACATTTTGATCGCATTGAAGCACATCTAGTCGTTGATATGATTAGCGATATATCCGCTGCACTTATGAAGCAATATCTGCCATTGATAGTTTCTCGCAGATTATTAGATGCAAGCCTGAAGAATGTAAGTTAGCGTTCTGCATTTGACTTTTTATTTCTAGCAAATACAAGGTGCTCGCCTTGGAAATCCAATAATTTGTACACCTTACCTTGTCCTTGTACCTAATGCTGATATGCATGCCAATGCGTCCGTTCCTTCTAGTCGGGTCAATTGAAATGTCGAGAAATGCATTCATTTCTATTTTCCATCTGTCTGTTTGCTCATTATTTTAATTTTTTTATTTCCCTTAAAGCATTGTCATTTTTATACATCCGCCACCCAACATGATATTGCCATATAGTGTGGAAACATTCCTTTCCCGGGGTATAAGCTGGCGGATTTTTCTTGAGAAAAACGTTGGGTGGATAAGCTAAATGGCATTTGCAAGAATATGCTGCATAAAAAATAAAAAATACAGTATCATAAAAGTTTTATATAATATAAGATGTAAACGATGGAACCAAAGGTATGAATTGGTATTAATTCGTATTAACCTACCAAATTACCGTATTTCTTCATGTTCGATCTGAGGGTGTGAAAACATGCCACCCAACACACAAGTACTCTGCCTAAACTTGGGCAAGCCAATCCAGTCATATATTATAACCCTGGTGGAGAGGGACTGCCGCAACAGTATGACCGTCGGTTAGTACTACTTTGGTCCAACCATGTGAAATGTGGGTCCAAGAAAAGCAAAAACAAGACTGCTCTGGTTTAAACATATATTTTGAAAGGGAGGGTAATGAAAATTCATTTAGAGAAAACGCGAAGAAAATGTAATGGAAAAAACTGTTTAAACAACGAAACAAAGCGGACGAATTTAAAGAATAATTTGATGCAAATCAGAACTGAGTAAAGAATGAATACCCGCAAAAACAACTTGTTTTTGTGGGACTAAGATTTTCGATGTCGCTACCAGGTTTCCTTTAATGCCAGACCATAATGATTTGATATTCTGCCCATGGTGCTTAAAACCATTATTTATTGCAGTTTCTTTTCCATTATAATTATTTGCAGGTATTATGACATTCGCAGGCACTTCAGTATCGATCATTCTCTTACATGTAATTCTGCTCAGATCACTGACTTACCATCCATTGTTAATCATTTTAATGATCACCTTGTTTCAACTGCAAAAATAGTTTCTTAACAGGTACCTAAACTTAATTTTCAACTAACTTCCCTTCCTGAGACCCGCTGTTCCAATTCTATTCATATGCTAAAAATTACTAAATCTGAACTTATTCAACAAATGCATTCAATAAATTTAAATACTTCTGCAGAACCGCATGGTATTATTCCTACTGTATTAAAGCCAATAATTTATTATATTACAACCCCGTTATTACATATTTATAATAATGTGGTATCCTCGGGGATTTATCCGAATTCGTTTAAAATATCTAAAATTACTCCTACCTTAAAAAAGGCGTCTCCAACTGATGTTAATAATTACCGTCCAATTGCAAAAGTTCTTATTTTTGCGAAAATGTTGGAGAAAATATTATTTGAAAGACTTTTCTCATTTTTCAATAAATATTAGTTATTTAATAAAAATCGATTTGGTTTTATTCCAAACTCTTCAACTGAATTGGCTTTATTGCATTTAAAAAATTCAGACTAATCTATTAAACTTTAATTATTCTATGGATTTATTTATATACCTTCCGAAAGCTTTTGTTACTTTAAATCATGAAGTCTTGTTAAATAAATTTTATGATTTTGGTATTAGGGGTTCAGTTATCCAACTCTTAAGAAGTTACCTTTCCGATCGGTATTATTATATAGAGATTGACAACATCAAATCTAATCGTCAGTTACTCTTATCAGGGGTTCCCCAGGGTTCTATTCTTTCACCTTTATTGTTTAACATTTATATCAACGATTTAGGCTTACAACTTCAGGACGTTGACCTTATTCTGTATGCTGATGATATAACCCTACTTATTCATGGTAAAAAAATTAACTCGGTGATTCAGATATTACAAAATCATTTTCTCACCGCGGTCAATTGATTTACCTGTAATTCTCTTGCTATTAATGTTAAGAAAACAAAAATTTCAATTTTCTCCTATGATCGGAATACAAACCCTCTACATTCTATAATTTTAAATAACACACAGGTTAAGGTTGTACAAAGTATTAAATATTTATGTGTTTTTATTTAGTCGGATCTTAAATCCTACTCTCACATTGATTACCTTATTTCACTAATTTCTCGAAATATAGGAATCATTGGGAAAGTTATGGCTTATTTGTCTCCGGAAAGTTATGATTTTACTTTATTACACTTTAATTTATCCCTACTTCTCTTATTGTATTTCGGTCTGGGGCTCGACTACCAATTATAACGTAACTAAAATTCAGAGATTACAAAATATATTTTTGAGACTCGTGCAATTCAGACTTTCAGGTTCCTGCTTTTCAAATCCTAATTTTCTCCCCAGATTGCAGCCTAATGATGTTCAGTTATTAAATATTGATCAGTTATACCGTTTTAACTTGGCAAAACTCATGTTTAAAAGGGCAAAGAATGACTTATGCTCTTCTTTAATTTCTTTTACTGTCCCTAACCATTCTTACTCAACTAGCACAAAACCTCACTGATCCCTTGTTTCCCATCATATGAACGTTCTAGAGCTTTAATTAATTATGCTGGCCCGCAGATTTGGAATTCGGTCCCACCACAGTTGTTAGCTATTAATAATTAGAATTTGTTTAAAAGAAAACTTAAACAACATTTACTATCCTGAAATCAGTTTCGTGATGCTCTTGTTATTATCATTTTCACCTCCTAAACGGGTTGTACGATGTGTCTGGCTTGCTTTGTTCTTGAATATTTTTTGTGTTCAGTCGTCAGGATGAGAGGGCTCGTCAGGCCTCGGGGATGTCTTTTCCCTCTTATTTCCTGGTTGTTGCTGTATTAATTTGCTTTACATTAGAATGTCAACTGTATACTGTAACAACCGAAATACGAAATAAATGAAAATGAAATAAATGAAATGAAAGAGCATGTGATTCAGAATGTCAGCTTCACGGTGGGGAAAGCGTTTCAGCTATGTTCAGTTTCAGTTTCTATTTTTCATATCCTCGTGCACATATTAAGCATAACATCTGTACGTTCGGAGTAAAAATTCAGACGTAGAGATAAGATTTCAAAAGTTATGCATAACATGCATACGGTAGGATAGAATTTCAGATGTTGTCTGACGGCACTATAGCATTGTCAAATACACTGGTTTAACAATTTCATGGACTTAAGTAACTTAGGTGAAATAGTGTTTAAGGACCAATACTCATGCGCTGTCGCATAAAGCATGTATACCCACGTCGCATACAACAAATAGTTTAATCGAAATTGGCAGTTGAAGAAAAGGTGCTGATTTATTCTTTCCAAGATCTTGTTTCCAGAAATTGTCTTTTGCTTGAGGTAAATCGAGCTGTCTGATGCGTTATGAGAACAGTAAATAATATATATATTGTATATACGAACAATGAAAAAGCAGGTTTCTGTACGCCAATGTAATGAGAAGACAATAAGAAATGAAATCCGTCGAATGACAAAAAGGTCGATCCAGATCCGGATTTCTGAGCACCAAAGGGACGTTAAAACTGGAAAACTTACAACGGCCTTGGCCCGTGATGCTGCAACTGAGGGGGCTGTACCTAGATGGAGCGACGTTAAGAGACTAGCACCTTACGATAGCGCAAGAGCTACTGCCCTCCGCGAAACAATTGAGATCATTACGCGACGGAATGTGTGCAAAAAGGACGTAACCACGAGCCCTCCTATGATATGGCACCGGCTTCTTGATGTTCCACGTGAGCACCCGGCCCTGGGATCTAACCACTCGTGGCATTGTGCAAGTGTCTTGTTTATTTGAACTTACTTATATTCTTAGGAGTGTTTTTTTCCGTTGATTCTGCGATCTTAGCTACTAACTGCCCGATGAAGCTACCCGAAGGTAGCTAAAGCTAGCAGCTCTTTGCTTTTCATTATTTACACGCCTAATAAACGGAGTTCATTTCTTATCATCTTCTCTGTAAATAATAGTTGCTATTCTGATAATGTAGACAGAGCAATAATAATTTGAATTGTGTTTATGTGTTCATTTATTTGGTATACATTTACGTTTCACATTCATTTGGACCAATTTATCCTATTTTAAATCAGCCGCTCTTTCGAACGGGTCACTCTCAATTATCCTGGTAATTTTCTGATAGTTTTTATTCTTTTAACTGTTTATCAACATGGTTTTTCTGAACACTTAAAACAACAGTCATTATTAGCCTGCTCTTTATATTTCAAAAACAGTACTTGAAGTTCACAAGTGACTGAAGATTTCGTATGTCTCTGCGTGTGCTTGGAGAAAAGAGAAATGATAAAGTGGCAAATCAATATGAGAAATATCTTAATCGTTTTCGCCTGGGGGATCGATCTTTTTCAGAGGCAATGAAGAAACGTTTTCCAACATCCATTCATGTTCTGCGGTGGAACAGGATGTAAAGGCACGTCAGAGGTCGGCCAAATCGATCTTCCATATTCTGATACTACGTGATTGTGACCCCCCATTTCTTTTTCTTCCCCGTGTTTCCTTTTTTTCCGTTCTCTCCATTGAAGAGAACACGAAAAAGAGAGAGCTGACTTCTGAAAAAGCGTCTGTTTCGTTTCCTTATGGTTTTCTCAGACGGAAAAGACCGAAAAGCACATCCTTTCCATTTCCGAGCTTCGCAGCCTAAGAGTAATTGGATGAATGCACGAATCATTCTGCTGCTGGTTCCTTGACTATTCTTATTAATTATGCATTCCGTCATTATTTTATAAAAAATACACTCATCATTACTATTTTTTAAATCAAGAACATTTGGTATGTACCATTAAGTAAACACGATCTGCTTATTCACGAAATGCCAGAAGTAATACCATAACACACGAGAGTCAAAGTGCTTTAACAGACATTTTTATTTGGTGTAACTGAGTTATTATGAATATTTCAGAATCATTCAAATAAAGAAGATCCATTTTTCATTTGATTTTAATATTTTTCTTTCGTGGATGTAATAACACTGGCTGTTACGCCATTTCAGACATGTTTCCTGTATCCGTATACACACCAAATAAAATAAAACGAAATAAAATAAAATAAAATAAAGTAAAATAACAGACTAATGCTAGTATTAATCCGATTGGTCTTCCACACTAAGGGACACCACAAAAATAGTACAACACTTCGACGACCACAGACTAGAGAGTCACCACTTTTAGAATGCCCTAACAGCAAGTGAACGTTTATTCACATAATCCTGAAATGCTCATAATATAGCAGAGTATGAAATTAAAAACTGTTGGCAAAGATCTTTTCGTTAGAGGACTAATATTTAACTTCGGAAGGAATAAAAAATTTATGATTTACCTCCTTAACTTAGTATCAGCACTTAGAAAACTGCCAAACCTCAGTTTACAATGACAATTCAAAACAAAAAAATTAATAAATTTTGAAGGTTTCTCAACCAGAAAAGTTACAATTTAACATATTTTCCTACTGTATGTCAGGTTCACTCCTTCTAAACATTTTGAAACCTTTCTAAACAATATTTTATAAAACAAACTGTTGCAAAATTATTAAATAGCAATCGAAGATTTCTGCGGTGATCACTATTATTACTAAAAGACGTTACAGGAAAGAGTGCTCTGGAATTAGAAACCAAATATATAGAAGTGCAGAAAAATGTCCGAAACTATTTCGATACTTGTAATATAGGTTAACACAAGTTCGTCAATTTTAGGAATCACTTGTTTGTTATTATTTCTCACTGGACTCAACTGCAAACTTAGCAAAAGTCCAAATCCTCTGCTTGTACATCTCTCTAGTTCTGTTTAAAGGTCGTAATATCACTGCCTAAACAACACTTTTCCTGCTTTTTTTATCCATCGTTTCAATACATAAGGAAAACCAACACTTTGGGAATTCTTTGAAATCATTATATGCAGTTAATTGGAAAATAATTTATTTACGATATAAACTATAATGTACAGGAAATCACAAATGGTGTAAGTGCAACTCAGAACAAACGATGCAGATATAGTAGAGGACATGCTGAAGTAATTTCATAGTTTTGCTTCTGCAAAAATCGTTTTTACCCGACACACACTCACAAATGTTACAGCGTCACACTTCCAGAGAATGTGTGGGAACAAAACTTTCAAAAATCTGAGGCATTAATAACGCCGTGTTTTTCGTTGTATGTCGTGAAACTAGGGTGGATTCAAAATGGAGGTGACTTTGTACTTACTATTGTGTCAAATTCCAAAAATCGTATTTTATCGAATTCCACAGCAACAACAGCTCCAAAAGTGAAGTGATAGTAATAATGCTGTTTAACAGACGAATAAGTAACCTCCCCTTAGTTCCACCGGGAACGGTCAGGGGAACGCTTTATGGACTAGGTAACGAAATCACACTTATGAAACTCCACGTCGCACGAAACATACAGTTCTCCAATATGTCTTCTTTTCATCAGTAAAACACAATCCTTATTCGTTCTTTCTCAAACTAGCAGATACTATTTTTCTTTATTCTCTTTGTGTCCTGTTTTGAATCAACGCCGTAGTGACTAAGTTACCTGAATTGGAGTTTAAAACCGTAAAACCCCATTTAAAAACATAATGGATTAGATAGTGCAGTCACGGTTCATAAGTTTTTCCCTCAAAACGAAGAAGAATAAATTTATCAGTATTATTCTTGGTGTGAATATAAATGCTAGTTAATAAGAATGATGATAGAGAAAAATAATAATGATAAATTACAGCTGATCAGTATTTATGCTCAAATATACTACCATCATTATATTGATAAAATAAAATTTACTAAATATTTTTCGTCTTGAAAAATGATTCCGATGTAACACACAATTTCTCAGACACTCAGAAAATTCTTCAACCCAGACTTAGCTGCCCTGCAGATTAGTCAAGAAAGGAGACCACAACTGCAAAAATCAGATTATACGTTACAACTGCAAAAATTCAACAGAATTTTTATTTCCACTGTTTATTAACACAGTTATCACTAAGTAGATGCAGAGCAAAAGTGTCGATTTTTTATATGGTATTGTTATTTGTACAATGAAAATGCGTGTTGATCATAAGAAGGGATTTTTTCAAATGGAGCCTACTAATCTTGAAAGTTAGGAAGAATATATTGAAAAAGATCTGAAGCTGCTATGATGTGGTGATAAGTTACACACCTCTCTTCACATTTCATGTAAGAGATCTTCCTTCCCCAAGAAAAACACCGGACTTGGTCAAGTGTTTTACTGAATTGGATGGTTGATATATTTTGCCTATCTCTCTCATCTCTCTCAAGACTTATTCCAATACTTCCCATTCCTATCAACAAAATAAACTGCTCAAAAATGTTAGGGATATTACAGAAAAAAGAAGGTTGACAGTACGTAACGGAACCGCATGCGCTCAGTTATGGATAACATACGATGCACAAGAACACACATAAAATACATGAAATTGCTACAATAAAGTTGTACTGTGGTACGTTGGGCATACAAACGACAGAAAATCATTCACTCAAGAAGAATGAGAAGCACACAAGGTTTACCTTGGTCACCCCTATTGGTTGTACCACCTTCTTGGTTATTTGCACCCGCTTTTCCCCTCCGTGGCATACTGTAGATGAAGTGATTCAGTTGGTTTTTGTGTAGTGCTGACCACCCACGAGGCAATAGGCCACAAAGTTCGAAGGTATTGTCGGGGATGGGAGTATCCCGACCCTAATCAGGGCCTTTTGTCCCAGGGAGGGAACAGAGACAGAGCCATTACCCAAACACACCATCCATGCTCCTTCAGGAACTCGAACGTGGACCCATCTCGGACGACTAATCAGAACCTGCGCCACTGACCAGTCGGCTACCTGGGGGGCCCTATTGTGTTCTCCAATCGTTAAAATTTTCCTCTTCATTGTTTACAGTACGACGCAGACGGACGCGTACTGCTAAGACACATCTCAGCACGTGACTGCTTAGAAGTCCAGTTATTCTTCATACATTTTTCTTGCGCTTGCGCGTACGTGAGAGCAGAGCTGTACCCGAAATTCGGAATACGCGTCAGTTTCCTACCCTCTTAGAAATACTATGAAATGACAACATTTGCATAAACATGAGCCTAGGATTCTAAATTATAATATTCCTAACTTTTCCAGTTTGGTTTTGAAATAATAGTCCATTTTCAGTTTTTATGCAAACGGCTCCCAATAGTCGTGCAATAAACATAGCGTAAAGTACATTTATTACCTGGAATACAAATCCAGTCCCGTGGTTAAGCGACAGAGACACCTGAATCAAAATGAGCAACTGGACTTTATTAAATCATTACTCTTCAACCTACAGTCAGCTATAAGAACCACACTTTGCCCGAAGATGTATGAAAGTAAGGATCTTACGAAACACTCTGTAAGAAAATAATTCGTATAATTTTCTAATAAATAGTGACAGTATTTCGTTCTACGAGTTCTTTTTCCTTTGAAACTTACCAAAAGTTTTGTCCCTTGAAATTCCAATAAACAATATTTAGTGCATAAAAACGGCTCGATGAAAAAAGTGTCATACTACGAAGCATTTGGGGAAGCAGCGTGCAAATTGGTAGGTATGAATCGACTGTTGAGTTATGTAAATGACTGTAGTGAAAAAGTCACGTGATAGGCGAGGTAGATAGAAAAGTAAAACTTCTCGGCGCAGTTAAGTTTTGTTGTCCTCACCTAGGCGTGTAGACACTGCATAGGAGTGATCTCGTTGTCGAAAGCACTTGTAAGGAGAGAGAACGCCTGGACAACATGGGGAACCTTGCCATCACTTGGACATTTTTACTAGAGGCTTCTTCATGGGGCTACGTACGGATGACTGGTTTTTTCACCGCATCAGGATGCAAGAACTGTCGAGCGAGGGTGGCGACAATGATTAGAGGAAGGTAACATGCGTAGCAGTAGTGGGGCTGGTGTACGCAGGAGTGGGGCTGGTGTACGCAGGAGTGGGGCTGGTGTACGCAGGAGTGGGGCTGGTGTACGCAGGAGGTCCAAACTCTTCGATCGCCGAATTTGATGCCAAGCCGTAGCAGCCCCTCAATCAACAGCACACAACATTCGATCAAATATACAGGCAGCTGTGTACATTCCCGTATCGTCACGGACTGTTAATCGCAGATTGGCTGAGGCAGGGTTTTGCAGTACATCGTCTCGCAAGGTTCCAATAGTGCTGTACCAGTCATGCTATGAAGGACGATCGGAAATATGCTGTATTCGGCTAAAAGCCTCGCTTCCCGTCTCAGCACCGATGGTTGCTGATTGAGAGTCTAGAGACGACGTATTAACCTAAGTGACATACGGCTCCTCAGTCTGTTGTCATGGTTTAGGGAGCTATCTGTTTCAATAGCAGTTCCCTTCTAGTGTGCATAGTGGGTAGTTGCAATGACAGCACGACGATACGTCAATGAGATGCTGCAGCCAGTTTTGTTATCATATCTTCGTGGTATATCTGATGTCCTGTTTGAGCAAGATAACGCCCGCCCTCACACGACCAACATCAGCAGACACTGACCGCAAAGTGTGCAGGCGCTCCTCTGGACAGTGTAACGCCCAGACTTCTTCCCAGTAGAGAACGTGTGGGACGTTATTGGCAGACGACACAGCGCCTTTGCACGTTCCCTGGAAATATCGATGAATAGTGTACACAAGTCAACGACACATGGTCAGAGGTACGTCAGGACACCATCCAAGAACTTTTCCACTCAATGTCACGCCATGGTACTGAATGTACAGTCCACCTTGGCGTTCATACGACCTACTGACTCATTTCATATTATACTGTCTGCTCGCTAATCGGATTCATGTAATCCCTCAGAAATTGAATCACTTCTTTCCCACCTACTTTCTACATGTATGATAAGTTTCTTCTCATTTCGTGCATTCCTTCACTGTGCAGCATTTTCTATGTCGAGCAGTGTATGTCAAAGGAAAACGAATTGATTATTTGAAAAAGATGTTGTTAAAGACAGAATCGTAGCCTTGGTCAGCAAAATATATTATGCGACCAAGTAAAGAAGTTCACGAATCTTTTAATGAAGAACATACTAAGTGCGACAAAAAGCATATGATTCTGATTAAATATCACATGAGCCGAACTCTAAAATTCTAGTGATTGTTGCTTGCCTCCAAATGGCTACCTGAGGAAGCTATGCACTTAAGTCAATGAGGCCGTCATTACTCAAAACATTTCTGGAACCCTTCTTGTTGAATTGCAAACGGAGACACACTTACTTGAATTTCATCAATACCTCAATGGTGGAAAATCATAGAGAAATTCCTGTGAAAAAAATTTTTGATAGGAAACCTACATACTCAGATTGATTGCCCATCTTGTTTCCAGGAATTGTTTCTGAATGACTCTTTGATGTTTCAAAATATTAAATCTGCCCTGAAAAACACATATTTGCTACCACTGAGAAAGTTCAGCAGAATTTGATTCAGGTTGTAAAAGAAATTTCAAAAGAGCAGTTTCAGAAGTATTTTGAGCAATGTCTTTGAAATACACTCATGATCAAAAATTAAGGATAACGTCAGTTTCGACGCTTCCATCCTTAGGACTGCAACCAAAATGCTCTAGATATGGAGCATATTGAATTAAACGAAAATTGAGAACAAAAAAGACACTAGAGGATCCGCCATAGTGGTCAAAATAAAGAAAAACAGCTCCCTGAAGCTAATTTGCTAAGCACATCTCGTGCAGAACACAAATGTTTATGGTGAAGAAAGTGTTGAATATGCTGTATGCTGGCCTGACACCGCGACACATGCAGTACAGCGTCTGGCCATACTCACCACCAGATTATAAAACTGTGCTTGAGGTACGAAATCCTATTCTTGCACCAATGTTGTCCGAAGTTATAGAAGAGTTCTAGGAGCCGGATGACGTCCAGCAATTCAATCCCCGAGTGTGTCCCATGCAGGCTCAATGGGGTGTAAATTGGGAGAGCGAGCTGGCCTTTGTACGCGGGTGATATCTTCACTTTCTAGGTATTCCTCCACTACGGCGGCTCGATGAGAACGTGCGTTGTCATCCATAAACACGAACGCAGATCCCACTGCACCCCTGAATAGCCGGGCACATTGTTACAGAATTACATCGTAGTACGTTTGGAATGTCACGGTTCCTCTTTCGAACACATGGAAGGCCGTAAGTGATCCATTATTATTCCGCCCCATACTAGAATCCTGCCGCCACCAAAACTATGACTTTCAAGGATGTTGGAGGTGTTGTACCGAGTCCCACGTGTCTCAAAATGAAGACACGGCATCAATCATTGTGCAGACTAAACCTGGATTCGTCCGTTAACAAAACACAAGCCCATTGGTCAGCTGTCCGAGCATGATGTTCTCTGCACTATGCTACACGGGCTTTTCGATGGGCTGCAGTTAAAGGGATGCATCTGGCAGACAGGCAGACATACAGGCCGTGCTCACTCAATCGTCTTTACACGGTGTACTTTGAAACCGTAATCTCTGTGGTAGGTGAAAGGCCTCTGGCAAGATCCCTTGCTCCATTCTGCCTGTGTCGTCTGGCAGTTAGTGACAAAAGACCGTATTGTTACGGCGTTGCAATCCGCGGTCGTCTTGTGCTGAAGCGGCGAGATACATTTTCTTCCTGGTGGTAACGCCAACAGAGTCCAGAAATGCCACTTTCTGGGACATGCAGCTGGGACACTGACAACTGGGTTTGACCAGCCTCGAGTCAACGGATGATTCTGCCTCGCATAACAGCATCAATATGGGTTCGCTGAGCCATATTCATTTGGTAAACAGCACTGTCGCACTTCCGAGACACACAACACCTGCTCTATTCTGCTGCTCTGACTAATCTTTTTATAAACCGCCGCGTGTTACATGACGTATGTCGGGCCCATAACGCCGCCATTGGTGTGCTGGAGCAACAGATGGACTTGCGTCATTCCGGAAGAGGTATGGAGTAGTTGGTATGACGAATCACTTTGTGTAGTGCAGTATCCTCCTGGGATTCACAATTATCCTTAACTTCTGAGCATGAGTATAAGAGTATAGCTTTCCAGTGTTGCTTAGGGATGATAACATCGATCTGAATGTATGAGTTTTTTAAGGTTTATCCATAACTCAGGATAAAATTCCTACCCCAGGAAAAGCTACGTATACGAGGTTCAACCAAATGTTCAAAGACACCGGAGGAAGACGGAAAACTGTCATTGATGTATGGAAAACTGATAAAAAAAATTGCAGAAAAATGCACCATGATGAGATAGTTTGCTTTTTGTATAATATTTTTACCTTTCCAGGTTCTTAAATGTACGGTGCTTACCTTTCATTGGAAGTTGTACGAGGGGCATTCAAAAAGTTAGTCGCATGGGCCCACAACTTTTTTGCATAAAAGATATCTGTATGCGATGTGGTGGCGCCACTTTTATTTCCTCCTAGAAGCCGTCGTGTTAATTTTGTCGACGTGGCGGGAAGAGTTCGTCTGTTATCATTCGTGAAAGATGTGTTCATTGGAAGTAGCATCCAAATTTCAAATGAGTGCAGTGATCCGTTTTTTGTGGGCCAAAAAGTTGAACCCTGCTGAAATTCAACGCCAATTAATTGAAGTGTACGGTGACAAATTATTTTCGCGGCAGGTGATCGCAAAATGGTGTTCGTTGTTCGAGAAAAGACGCACGGATACCGAAGACGCTTATCGGGAGGTAAGGCCGTCAACTTCGACGACGAATAAAAACGTCGACGTCCTTAACGAAGTGATTCATGCAAACAGGCAAATCAGAGTGAATGAGATCGTGGATGACTTGAATATTTCTCATGAAAGTGTGAACCACATCATCACCAAGCGTCTTGAATTTCCAAAAGTTTGTGCTTGATAGGTGTCTCGCTTACCCACAGAATAACACAAGGCGCAACGTTTTCAAACAGCTCTCGCTTTTTTGGATCATTATCACAGAGAAGGAAATGAATTTTTGGACCATATTGTGATCGGAGACGAGACGTGAATTCGTCACTTCTCACCGGAAAAGAAGCAGACTTCATGTGAGTTGGAAAAATTCACGTTCTCCGCCTCCGAAAAAGGGCCGTATTGTTCCTTCCGCAGGAAAGGTTATGTCCACTCTTTTCTTCGACAATCAAGGTGTTGTGCATTATGAATTCATACCGAAGGGCGATACGATTGATGCGACACGATATTGTGAAACCCCTAAGAGGCTGCCAAAAGCTATTAAATATCGACGGCTAGAAAAACTGTCAAGAGGCACTGTCCTTCTGCATGACAACGCGACACCACATTCGACACGCGTCACGAAGGCTCTCGTTGATATACTCAAATGGAAGGTGTGGGAACACCCTTCCTACAGTCAGGACCATTCGCCGTGAGATTTCCATGTGTTCGGCCCCATGAGAAATGACCTTGCGAAGCGGCGATATCACTCCGATGAAGACGTCAAAAAATGAGACGCGAGAATGGTTATCGCAAGTTGGACGATAATTTTTTCAAGAAGGGATAGACGAACTAGTGCCAGGCTACGAAATTGTTTTAAATAAACTAGGCAATTACATCGAAAAATAGCTCTTCTATTATATTTCCTACGTAAGTATAAACATTTCCCAAAGTGTTCATTTTTTTTTCATGCGAGTGCAGCTAACTTTTTGACTGCCCTACATATTAACGTCTCTTTTCTACTGGTTTTGTTTTGGGGTTTAACGACCACCATGGGCATCTAGCGTTTAAAGGAGTAGACCGCCCGTAATTTAGGGCCATGGGTTCTAGCAAAAAGAGGGAGCCAGTGCCAAACGCAGCACCCACGCCTCATGCGGGTTTACAGCCCAGTCCCAGATGGGACGATTTACCTGAAGCTCGCGCTTGTGACCACTTAGTCACAGATACTGCCTTTAGAGTTTGAAGGTTGTAGCTTGCAGAGAAACGTAACAAAGAAAAAAAAATCAGAAGTTTCAATGTAGCAGGTACGAATGGGCTGAGGAAGCAACAAATATGACACTTACTTAGCTGCATACAGAATGGATTTTCGACGACATTACTTATACTGCGAGAGAAAATTGCACAAAGTTGAAAAAAGATGCTAATAATGCATCCAAGCTCAATCACAGAACCTGCACATTCGTGTCCGATGAAAATTTACCACTATGCAAAAAGCATTGCTGATGGGCGAGTGGTCTGAGGTACTGGCTTCTGACCATTAGTCCAAGATGGGTCAGGTTCGAGTCCCGAATAATGCATGGGTGGTGTACTTTTCTGGTAGGGCTAGATCTGTCGCTTTCCTGAAACCAGTGGCCCTAAATTAGAAAATGGCGGCTGCTTATAGCCCTAGGAGTTGCTCATGGTGGTCGTAAAAGCCCCCCCCCCCCCAAAGCTATACAAGAATCAAGAAGACATACAGTAAGACTAAGTCCTCAATGGCCCCTATGGGCCTTGAAATGGGAGCCCATCCTGTTTCAATATCCATGGAGACCATTGAGCGATGATTTCTATGAATATTTAATGGCTCTAACAAGTGTCAAAATCTGGGAGGTGAAATCCATGCTGATTCAGGGTTTCTGACTTGAAGGAATATGCAATAAATACTGATTTTTCATCTGGCACTTCGATCAAAGACTTCTGGTGAGAAGTTAGTATCCTGCCAAATAACAACAGAAAGGCACTGTAGTGGATGTTTTTCAGTGACAAAATCTCCTTCACCCAAAAGCTGAATGCTTCGGCTATAGGGAACATGTCGGTTCAAGATTCTGACTGGTGCAGAATTTTTATCCCATTGTCCCTAGAGGGAGCTTTACAAAACTCTAAATAAACAGTATTACTAAGGCGTTTATAGCAGTTCAGCTAAAGCTACCTGCTTTCATTCAGGGCAATAAATATTGCCGTAACTTCTGTAAAAGTATATTTGGAATATTTTCACAAAGACTAACAGATTTTTTGCTTTAAATCTGAGGTGCAATTTAAAAAAATACTATGATATTATTCTTTACTCAGTAGAAATCAATGCTCCTAAATCGATCTGAACAAAGATCGAACATTTCCTCTTATTTTGCCTAGTCTCTGAGTGCGGAGAAGTCCGATAAAATAAAAGCTGTAGAAAAAGTGGAACAAAGTATTGTATTGTCAAGTGAGCATTTAGAATGGAGACAAGAATCGGTTAAGAGCGGGGCACTGACAGGTTATTTTCCCCCTTTACCTTGGTGAAGAAAAATCAATAATAAATCGACAAGAAGTTTCAGTGCTACTGGCTGTTGTTGCTGAGATTCCTCAAAGATTCGATTCTTTCAACGCTCTTAGAAAATGATCTCGAACGAATAGAGGGTTTTCGAGATGCTCCTTCCTCCTTTTTTCAAGTAACTTTAACAGAACTGAATCATTCTTACAACAATGGAATTCTGACATGATTTGTATTGCAAATCGATGATATAACTTTTTACTAAGTCACAAATTTTAAGCATATTTACTGACCTATAAAAGATGTGTTATACGATTTTTGTTTTTTACTTTTATTTCCTATTTCATATTTAAAGGAAATTTAAACATTTTTTTAATGGCACTGCAGAAAATATGAACTATTGAGAGGAAGTACGATTTATCCCTCAGTTTCTCTACAACCGGTATTGCTTTCCTAACATGCGTTATTACATTGTTGCCAAATATAAGAAAACAAGCTTCTAAACTACCGTGAAGAGCAACTGAATTAGAGATACCTGTCTAGTAACGTGTAGCACCACCTTTCGCCCAGATGACGGCGGCGATTCGTCTAGGCATGGACTTGACAAGACACCAGAAGCGTTGGGAAGCCATACGGATCCACGACCCCTGAACAAGCTCCCACAGTTCACGAAGATTTGATGGAGGGGGGTCATCTCTCTCGATTGCATCACAGATGTGCTTAATGGGATTACGGTCAAGTGACCTAGCTGGCCAAGGAAGCGAAGTCACGTAGGTGGAGTGTTCATCTAACCATTCAGATACGATTCGGGAGCGATGGTACGGTGCATTGTCTTGTTGCAGGATGAGATCCCCAGTGGGATGTTGAAGGCGCACAAACGGGAACAAATGGTCGTCCAGGATATCCCGGTAACGTTGACCTGTGAGGGACGATGTCGCACGTACCAGAGGTCCCATTTCAGTCCACGTAAACAGTCCCCAGACGAGAATGCCACCCCCACCAGCTTGAAGAGTACCCTGCTGGCAAGAAGGATCCATCGCTTTATGTGGTCGTGCCATCCGCATGTACCAACGTGAATCTCGAATCATCAGTCCAGGCAACATTTTTCCACATGTCTAGGGTCCAGTGGCGATGTTCGCGCGCACATGCTAATCTTTGCACCCTGTGATGTGCGGTCAGCAGCGGTACCCTCGTGGGACGATGGCTTCTGTACCCCATAGCGAGGAGATGGTTCTGGATGGTGTGGCTGCTTACACGTTTTTGTGCACCAGCGTTGAATTGCCGAGTGATTTCTTGCACTGTAGCCCGTCCATCCGCTGTTACAATGCGAGCTAGCCGACGATGATCCCGCTCATCCACGCGCTGTTGTCCACGGCAGGGGGTCCTTGCAGGGATGGTTTTACCGGATTCGATGTACTCACGGTGTTCCCGTGACACAGTCGCTCGTGAAAATCCCAGTGCCTGCACGACTTCCGAGATGGAAAGACCCATTCGTCAGGCCTCGACAATTTGCCCATGATCAAATGCGCTTAGATCATTCGTCTTACCCATACTCTGTCAGACTCTTACTGATTCCCATCGCATCACTCCTTATATTGTCGGATCGCTGCATACGTCATGTCGTTTCCGTTTACAGGGCCGCCCACAGCGCCACATTTGCATAACGCCAGCTGTCTCTAATTCAATTGCTTTTCAGTGTATTTGCAAATATGGGAAAACAAGCCTTTCTAGGCTTGTTTTCTCATATTTCTCGCAACTTGTAACACAATATTGCTGTGTGATCTTACTGGCTGAGACGGATATTTTTTACAATGTCCAAAAACTGAAATACTTTTTTTATTGAGGACTTAATTTTACGATCAGCTGCCTGTCGAACTGCGAAACTGCAAATACGCGCGCACACAAAGACATAAACTCACGTGGTGATTTCAAGTTATATGAGCGTGTGTGCGTATTCTTGACTGTGTTTATATACAGATAAGCTGTACATAACCGATCGATATCAAGGAGCGTTTTCTTGGATATACACTGCCGGAAAAAGAATCCCAACACCAAGAAGGGGTTGTGTTAGATAAACGACAGTTGGTAGGCGGTGAGAGTGCATCTGTAAGATGACGTCTATGCAAATTTCGCGCTCGGCGCATACGTGTGGCGCTAGTAGCGCCCCTCGGAACATGCAAAGCAGGTTTGCTGTAAATACGCGCTGTAACGTTCGTGAGCGTTAGTTATCGTTGAGATTCGACGTAGTGTGTTGATGTTAGTCACGAATGCCTTTAAGAAGACGAAGACGCCATTATCAACAGCTCACGGAGTTTGAACGAGGTCGTGTAATAGGGCTACGAGAAGGTGGATTTTCTTTCCGCAATATTGCAGAACGACTTGGCAGGAATGTAGCCACTGTGCATGATGGTTGGCAGCGGTAGTCAAGGGAAGGTACTGCCTCAAGAAGACCGGGTTCCGGCCGGCCACGTGGCACTACTGAGAGGGAAGACCGCCGTGTACGGCGTATGGCCGTGGCGCATTGTACTGCGTCTGAGGCAGCAATTCGAGCTGCACTTGCCACCACAGTGACACAACGAACTGTTGCTAATCGGTTACTTAAAGGACAGCTCCGGGCCAGACGCCCTGTAACGTGCATTCCACTTACTCCAAACCACTGCCGTTTGCGACGTCAGTGGTGTCAAGCTAGAGCTCATTGGAGGACGGAGTGGAGATCTGTTGTGTTTTCTGATGAAAGCCGGTTCTGCTGGGTGCCAGTGATGGCCGTGTGTTGGTTAGAAGGAGGCCAGGTGAGCGCCTGCAACCAACCTGTCTGCGGCCCAGACACACTGGGCCTACACCTGGAGTTATGGTCTGGGGAGCAATTTTCTATGACAGCAGGAGCACTCTCGTGGTTATCCCACGCACCCTGACGGCACAGTTGTACGTCGGTCTGGTGATTCAACCTGTTGTGCTGCCATTCATGAACATCATTCCAGGGGTGTTTTCCAACAGGATAACGCTCGCCCGCATACCGCCGTTGTAACCCAACATGCTCTACAGAGTGTCGACATGTTGCCGTGACCTGCTAGATCACCAGATCTTTCACCAATCGAGCACGTATGGGACATCATTGGACGACAACTCCAGCACCAACCCCCAACCAGCATTAAAGGTCCCTGTATTGACCGACCAAGTGCAACAGGCATGGAACTCCATCCCACAAACTGACATCCAGCACCTGTACGACACAACGTATGAACGTTTGTGTTCTTGCATTCAACATTCTGGCGGTTACACCGGTTATTAATGTACCAGCATTTCACATTTAAAATGGCTGTTCTCGCGCTTACATTAAGCTGTGATCTTGAAACCTAAATCGATTAAATATGTTACCTATACAAATGTATTGGCGCCATTTCATTCCTCTACAACTATTTTCTCGTGGTGTTGGGATTTTTTTCCCGCCAGTGTATGTATGTGCAATGTGTGTGTATACGTGTGTACTTTCATTACTTTGATTTTTCTTGGACATCTGCAAGCTCATTGGAAACCTAGTTCCTATTCAGATAAATTTACAAGCTCATAAACTCAGTTTATATCCAGATGAATTTCTAAATAAATTAAAGAGATAAGAGAAATCTTGAGCGCAGACAAACATTGCTAAGAACTTCCGAAAACAGGTCAAAAATAATAGGTATGAGGACCCAGACACTCAATAGCGGAAGTGAAAAAACAGATTCTGTAATGAGTCATGGAATTATTTAATTATTTGTCAGTCAGGTGCAACTGTCGTGAAGAAGAAGAAGTAATATAGAGTTGTCAGTAAACACAATGCAGACCGCAGAAAATGGTTTTAACAAATTAGAATGCACGGGGTATTTCCAGTAATTAAAACTCATTACAGTATTATAAATTAAACAAAATTATATATAACAGTCTCCAAAAGAGCGAGCGTTCTCTTTCAAGATAGACAATGATTTTTCATCTGAATTGCTTTTGATACCGTACAAATGGAAAATTCAATGATCACTGAAATACTTCCTAAAATTTAGAACAGGGTATCAGAATGAAGGCAAAGAATTTCTTGAAGTTGTATAAAAAACAGTAGATCTTCTAATGAGTAAGCCTACACTCACTAATCGTATCGATGTTTTTTTTGTTCTGTGGAAAATTTTAAGGACTTGTGCCGTATTCTGCTGCCTTCCAACGCACTTGAAGAAGCTTGGTCACTGACTGCATCCCGCTGGCAACTGATTCATCGTTTTTGACATCCAACATTTTAATTCTCTGTCAGGTTCTTCCTCAACATTGCAGCCTCCACAATTTAAAGTGAGGGCAAAATGTCTATGTATGACTTAGAAAATTGGTTACAGCCTTTACTTTTCGCATTTTTTTCTTATTAAAAAGTACTTTCTAAACTTCTCTCAGCTATTGGACGCGTAGTTTTAGAATCAATGATAAAAGCTCATACAAACAACCAACTTCTCACATGTCGCGGAAAAATAAATTTTGTATTTTTGAATATTTAGAAATAATTACTTGCGTAGGTAGAGAAGAAATTAAGAAATTGCTAAAGATATCATGTCCGTTCCGTCTGTTTGCTGTTTCATCGCACCAATTTATTTCAAAATCAGGACAACTGCTATTCTTTCCCTTTGCGTCTGCAATTTTCAAATATAGGCACTTATGGAAAGTCACGTGACCTAATATTTAAGAGCTTTTAGATGTTCCGGGTCTCATCAGTATTTGAAAATCTGCTATCATTTTTTCTGTCAGATGTTCATAAATCTGTGAGCACGATAACCCTGGTTTAGACAAATCATACTGGAAAAATTATTTTTGGAATGGAAAAGTATGCACGCTGCACTTGTTTGTCTCGACCCATCTTTTTCTTACGGCCTAGAATTGGGTTTTATTTTGCCATTACCCTGGTCTATTTTTTTCTGCTTCATCTAATTCCCATATCCTCACAGTTTTGTGTTTGAAGTGTCCATATGATCTTTCTATGACGTATTAAAGTTGGAAGGATGCGTCGCTCAAATGAGCTCGTATTAAGAAAAAGCGGTCCACTGTTTCTAAGTAAATAGCCCATTCTTCCAGAGTGAACCCAGTTAGGCTTTAGGAAAGGCAGTCATTTACTTTTGGATGTTAAACAATTTTCATGATCCACGTCATATTCGACTCTTGGTTGTAAATAAATAAAATGCTTAAACTCTTCTATAGTTTAAGTTAACGTAGGCTATTTCATTGCATTGTTTCTTATTACATTTGTTTTTCTTATCAAGGAAAAAAGCTAAATCAGAATTGATTTCGAAATGCAGAAATGAAAGAAATCTTTTTTGCTAAATTACAGCCACAGATTAAATACACTGACGGAAAAAAATCCCAACACCACGAAAAAATAGTTGTAGAGGAATGAAATGGCGCCAATACATTTGTATAGGTAACATATTTAATCAATTAAGGTTTCAAGATCACAGCTTAATGTAAGCGCGAGAAGAGCCATTTTAAATGTGAATTGCTGGTACATTAATAACCGGTGTAACCGCCAGAATGTTGAATGCAAGCACGCAAACGTTCATGCATTGTGGCGTACAGGTGCTGGATGTCAGTTTGTGGGATGGAGTTCCATGCCTGTTTCACTTGGTCGGTCAATACAGGGACGGTTAACACTGGTTGGGGGTGACGCAGGAGTTGTCGTCCAATGATGTCCCATACGTGCTCGATTGGTGAAAGATCTGGTGATCTAGCAGGCCACGGCAACATGTCGACACTCTGTAGAGCATGTCGGGTTACAACAGTGGTATGCGGGCGATCGTTATCCTGTTGGAAAACACCCCTGGAATGCTGTTCATGAATGGCAGCACAACACGCTGAATCACCAGACCGACGTACAACTGTGCCGTCAGGGTGCGTGGGATAACCACGAGAGTTCTCCTGCTGTCATAGGAAATTGCTCCCCAGACCATAACTCCAGGTGTAGGTCCAGTGTGTCTCGGCCGCAGACAGGTTGGTTGCAGGCGCTCACCTGGAATCCTTCTAACCAACACACGGCCATCACTGGCACCCAGGCAGAACCGGCTTTCATCAGAAAACACAACAGATCTCCACTCCGTCCTCCAATGAGCCCTAGCTTGACACCACTGACGTCGCAGACGGCAGTGGTTTGGAGTAAGTGGAATGCACGCTACAGGGCGTCTGGCTCGGAGCTGTCCTTCAAGAAACCGATTTGTAACAGTTCGTTGTGTCACTGTGGTGGCAACTGCAGCTCAAATGCTGCCGCAGACGCGGTACGATGCGCCACGGCCATACGCCGTACACGGCGGTCTTCCCTCTCAGTATTGCCACGTGGCCGGCCGGAACCCGGTCTTCTTGAGGCAGTACCTTCCCTTGACCACCGCTGCCAACAATCATGCACAGTGGCTACATTCCTGCCAAGTCGTTCTGCAATATTGCGGAAAGAAAATCCACCTTTTCGTAGCCCTATTACACGACCTCGTTCAAACTCCGTGAGCTGTTGATAATGGCGTCTTCGTCTTCTTAAAGGCATTCGCGACTAACATCAACACACTACGTCGAATCTCAACGATAACTAACGCTCACGAACGTTACAGCGCGAATTTATAGCAAACCTGCTTTGCATGTTCCGAGGGACGCTACTAGCGCCACACGTATGCGCCGAGCGGGAAATTTGCATAGACGTCATCTTACAGATGCACTCTCACCGCCTACCAACTGTCGTTTATCTAACACAACCCCTTCTTGGTGTTGGGATTCCTTTTTCCGTCAGTGTAGAATGAATACAGAAGAAATAGATAGGATTTCTTCGTTCGTCGGTAAAAATTGATGTGGATTGTAAGCGGTTATATAATACCATCAAAATCAACGAAGGAAAATGGCAATAAAGCACCATCCACACACACAAAAAAAATATAGTTGATGATGTCATTGGCTTAAAAACGTTAGAATTGTGGTGGCTATAAAGTCGTGATATTAGGTGCACAAATAAGTTTTAAAGCGTTTTAAGACAACGCAAACAATACCTTCGCGAATCAAAATATGCGCCGTCATTATCTATCACCTTCCGCCATCGGTCGGGCAGCTGAAGGATTCCAGCCATGAAGGATACTTCGTCAGGTGACGCGATGAAGTCGTCAACACATTTTTGCACTTCGTCACATGTCCGGAACCGTACAGCAGACAAACTATGTTGCATGGATCGGAACAAATGATAGTCTGAAGGGGCTATGTCGGGACTACACGCCAGGTGCTCAAAAAGCAGCGTAAATAATGTTCCCTTGGCCGATTTCGCGACATGCGGCCTAGCGTTGTCAGGCAGTAATTTCACGGGACGCAATCCTTTTCCTGTGAATGGACGTTTCCGACAGATTTCCTGGTTCAATCGCAGCAATTGTTGCTCGTAAGGATCAGCAGTAACAGTTTGACCCTGTTCCAATAGTTCATAATAGAAAACACCCTTCATATCCCACCAGATGCACAGCAGAACTTTCTTGAAGTGAATATTGCGTTTCGGTGTCGAAGTCGTTACTTCACCGGAGTCTACCCAGTGTTTTTTTACGTTTGGGATTGTCGTACCATATCCACCTTTCATCACCCGTAAATATTTTCCGCAGGAAAAACTTTCTGTGTTGTTTATTCAATAGATTTAAACACTTCATGGCAAGCGCATCTTTGTTCCTCTGGCTCAGGTCACGTGGCACCCATTTTGCTTCCTTCTGAATCTTTCCCATTGCGCGTAAACGATTGGAAATAGTTTGTTGAGTTACCCCCAGTTATTCAGCTAGTTCTTTTTGCGTTTGAGACGAATCTTCATCCAGAAATGCTTGTAGTTCCCCATGTGCAACCTTCTGCGGGACGCCGCTACGTTCTCGATTTCTAACATCAAAATCACCTGCTTTAAACCGTCGAAACCAAAACTCACACGTGTTTTTCGGTACAGTATTCTCTCCCAGAACAGAACAGACCGATGCACATGCTTTTGCAGCACGTTTTCCTTGATGAAATTCGTAACGAATGCAGTGTCGAATAAATGCAATATCGCTTGCCATCTTTCACCTAACGATGCGCAAATGCGTTTGACTGTTGGGCAAACTTCTGTGTCACCTTTTATACTCTGCACCAGTTACGGTCACATAGCAACAACGCGGGGGAATGTCGGATATGTAAATTAGCGGTATACGTCACACAAAAAACGTTTTAAAACTTATTTGTACACTTAATAAATGATGAAAAAGATAGGTACATCTAAATTTTGCCCCTCTCTAGCCTTCTCTAGCCACACGAGTGAGGGTCAGAGGTAGAAACTAGATATAATCCATTTTTTCTTAAATCCAAGCTCTGTCTTTTCTGTGTGTTCCATTCAAGGTTGATACATTTCCGGCTGTAGTACAACTGCTCGAAATCTAGAATGTCAGGATCTGCTAAACAAGAGCAAATCTTAATTACAGTATGTGAATTAATTCTGGAAGAATGTACTAGAAACAAAATATTCCCGTTGAAATCACAACTCGAGAAAATGAGTAGATGTCGTATTATTTCAAATTATAAGCTAACATACAGCTAACACCACTGCAGAATATGTGCCGAAACACTTTTCATGACTTTCAAGACAACCACTGACGGAGAATCTTCTCACAACTTGATCAAGTTTCCAGCCCGATTGAGATTCACATTCGAAATTTAAAACTTGAAGTCCCACACATCTGCTAATTAATGTTTTAAATAAATTAATTTTCTCACCACTTAAAAAAGCTTCCACCCTGATTATGATTCGCACCCAGAATTTAAAACTGTTATAACGTATAAGTTTGTCCGCGCCGGACATCGAATTCGGATCCCCTCACTCCGGAGTAAGTCGCTCTCCCAACTGAACTACGCGGACATGTGCTCTCACTGCTACCTGCCTTTATCTCATGTGCGTCCTGCGGGGCCGGCACACTGTAAAGGGTGCACATCGGATAATAAACAATTTAAACACAAAACCTATGAAGACAAATGGTCAATCATAAATAACCTTGGGCTTTTTAAAACATTTAGCTACACATTTACAATATTACATTTTTAATTTTTTTTATATACAAGGAAAATAATTTGGCTGAAAAAATGCCAATTTCACTTTTCAGTATTGGTGACACTGTAAAAAGAATTAAAATTTAACATGAGTTGTTGAAGTGCAAATTGCGTGTGCACGCCGTTAAAATTTTATCAATGATACTGAGCAATTTAGAAGTCAAAATAGTTCAAGATGACGTGTGTTAAATATTATATTTTATCCTGCAACGTCATTAGTTCCATAAACTGGGGTGAACTTCGTTTCTCCACTCAGTTCAGTACTGTGTCATGTTCACTCTTTCAATTCTTCTCCTTAATGTCGTTGTTGCGGTAGTCTCTCAACCGCAATTTAGGTCTTTATCCTCCCGCTCAGTTTTCTTGTAGTTCCACGCCTATAATTCTAAGCCTTACCAACCCTTTTCTACCAGACGCATATATGCGCCATATCCCTCCTTCCGCCTTCTACAACTCTATTGTTCTAACCTTTGCACTTACCTTCTAACTATCATATGCGTTATCGGCGATAACATTTCTGTAAAGAATAGTTTGTTTTTCAGAGGTGTACTAGAAAAAAAATCTCTGCACCGTACAGAAAACTAGAACCTGAGAATCTCTGCACCGCACACAATTGCTCATTTAACAACTACCTGAGTCTTGACAACTTTAATTTCTCAACCATACAGAGAGCGTTCTCTTTCAGGTAACCCCAAATGCACTTCTCCAGTTATTCCATCCAGCCTGCACTATGCCACTCTGTTTTACTCTCCATGTTCTCCAACAACTGTTAGGTGGAATTTTAAGCTTCTTGCTTTCAGTACAGCTTTTTCCCAAATATTGACACCATCAATTAGATTCTGTATTTGTTCTTTGCAGCTCATGTATTTTCTTTGGCTCTCTGTGCATCAATTATCCTTGGCTTTCTATCTTCCAAAGCTCCTTCATAGGTTCAGCCATCCTTGTGTTCCTGTTTTTACCACTGACACACAGAGCGTTACCGCATCTTTAACGAATACGATCTGCAAAGGTGTTTACAAACTCCTGCTATTACTATATCTATGATATAACTATGTCTAATAATAATGGCCTTAATGGGGATTTTTCGTTCACTCCAAAGCTAGCGTCAGCCAAATGTGTTCGTGCTGCGCTATACAAAGTGTGTAGTGAAGTCGCGCACCAGCCGCTTCACAGGTGAATGATGGCACATAACGATGCGGAACCAACGGGATTGGTATACGTGACAGAGGGTGATCCAACAACTCGACGAAAGCGCCCCTAGTGCAGAATTCGCGAACTTAGTTTTCTAAAATCCAAAAATACACTCATCGTAAAAAAAATAGTTGTACCCAGAAGGAAGCAACCGACAGGAATGAAACCTGGTGGGTAGGTTTGACATCGTGAGGCATGCACATGATTCAAGCATCACGCTCGGCGCAAGAAAGGAGGGGTAGTAGAGGTGTGCCTGACCGGCTATATAAGGTCATTCCGTTACTATTTTGACTCGTGCTGTTGTGTTGGTTGCATCCTTTGCAAGTGAAGTATGCATCGGAGAAAAGTTCGGAAGCAATTCGACCTTTTTTTTTTTTTTTTGATTGAAGGTTTAACGACCACCGTGAGCAACTCAATGGGCTATAAGCAGTCGCCCTTCCCTAATTTAGGGTCACTGGTTCCAGGGAAGGGAGAGAGCCAGTGCCGTAAGACAAACACAACATCCATGCCTGACCGGGATTCGAACCCGGACCCCTTTCTGACGAATGATCAGAGGCCATCGCTTAGACCACTGCGCCACCGGGGCGGCCAATTCGACCTGTTAGAGGAGCTTGAGAGGAGCCGCATCGTCGGGCTCCGGGAAGCAGGATGGTCTTAACGCCGTATTGCGCGCCATACTGTTCGTGCAGATATCTCCATAGCACTCTGTTGGTGACAGTGGATAGAACAAGACACGCAGCAGCGACAGGAAGGGTCTGGGAGACCTAGACGATCCATGGAGAGTGAGGACCGAATGGTTGTCCAGCATGCGCAGAGCCACGATTGCGGATATTCAGCGAGCAGTGGTGACCTCCCTGCATCGTCCGATTAGTGCCAGCACCATTGGCAGACGGCTGCACGACGTAGGACTACACGCACGGAGACCGTTACGACGACTGATCTTAGCACCATTGCATCGTTTCCAAAGACTGCAATGGTGTCGAGCCAGGCTGCCATGGAGCCACGCAAAATGCCAGCGGGTGACCTTCAGTGATGAGTTCCGCTTTTGTCTTGGAGGTGACGACCAACAAATCCGTGTGTGGAGGTACCGTGGTCAACGCCAAAATGTACGGTTTGTTGTCGAGCGTCGCACGCCCAGGAGGTCTGGTGTCATGGTGTGGGGAACAATTGCCTACGATGCCAGATAACCTTTGGTGTTCATTACAGGCACTTCGACAGCCTAACGTTACGTTAATGAGGTCTTACAACCAGTGGCCCTACCTTTTCTGTACGCTCACTCCGGTGCGACTTTCCAACAGGACAACGCTCGTCCGCATACTGCTGCTGTCTCTAGAGCTTGCCTTCAAGGCACTATCACTCTACCATAACCAGCCGCATCGCCAGATCTATCGCCGATTGAAAATGTGTGGGATGCTATTGGACGCGCTATCCACACTCCACCCCTACCGCACAATCTGCAGGAAGTGCGTGAGAAGATTCAAGCTGCATGGGATGGCTTATCGCAGGACACCATTAGGAACCGGTACAACTCCATGCCGAGACGTCTGGGATACTGTGTGAGCAAACATGGCGGCCCGACGCCATACTGACAGACACTACTTATTGGCGTGTAGCTCAATAAATATTGCCCATATCAGTCCCAATGTTTAACCATTTATTGTTTCTGATAATCTGATAACCTTTACCTTCCTCCCGAATAGAATTGCAATCATACCTGTCCTTCTATTTTGACGATGAGTGTATGATGGATAAAGCAAAAATGTAATTTTTCAAAACTGGAAAGCATCTTTTGTTTGCTAAGAATCGGCCATAAAGGTGGAAGTCAACTAGCAAATACCCCCTGTCCTCCCGGATTGCACGAAACTGCCGGTATGCGTTCTAAGTAGCAATTGCATCCGCTTGCACTGCGTAATCAGTACGAACTGAAAAAAGGAGAGGATTCTAGTATCACGATGCATCTTTTCCCGTTCAGGGGTCTTTCCATCTCTAGGCAGCCATCCAAAGGTATTGCAACGCTTAGAAATGCTGTTGGATGCTTTGGCCTCCTCAGTGTACATCCTAAATTCGCCCGTTGACTCCCATTCCTTAAGACTAATTTGTAGGAAACGAATGCTACTCGTGTGCAGCTTTGCAATTGATATTTTAGCTCGGTTTATTACATTTTCAGAGTTTGATCTGCTAAGTTTGCGGAATCGCCGCTAGGGGTGCTGCCATTGAGCTAATAGGATCACATTCAGGTACTTACACTAATCCCGTTGTTTCACATAATTATCTTCCCCTCGTTTGCTTGTAAAGTGGCGGGTGTGCGCGAATTGACTTATACCCTGCGCAGTAATTAGACTTTTCGATCATAAGCACATAGGCATTTTCCTGAAAGGTTTACGGCCTTGAATATTTGTTCGCCCCCTGATCTAGAAAAAATATTTATTTAAACTGGCAGAGATACTAAACGGAGCGAATGAAAATATCCCGATTAATGTAGTTCGCAGCTCAACCACTCTTTCTGAGAGGAGATCATTCGATAGAGCGTCAAAACGGTATTATACTAAGTGCAACCAACTTTCTTCAAAAATAGTTTATTTAACGATGTGTAAGGCAGGAATGCGAGCTCCATAAAACACTGTGTCTTCTAAACGACCACTGTGAATTTCTCTAAAATGTCTATTCTTATCGGGAATTATGTTTGCTATTTGTCTTTCACAGTCAATTATTCAGAAAAACACATTATGCGAATCTTCACATTGAGGAAGTTTCTTATTTTTCTTTTGTTTTGGATCTCGAGACATGACTTAAGACGGCATCTTCTTTTCCCGTAGAATTTTCGAAACAGAGAATGAAAACGGTTCGCGATTTTCATGGACACATTCTTGCTTGAGAACCAATCAGAAGCAAAGGCTAGATTGGACAGCCCATGACGTCCTCTGGGACTGTGCACGGGGATAAGGCCTGGGACATGAGCGTTGCTTTAGCTACGAAGAGCTATTACCTTCAAGCCTCAGCGCAGCATGGGATAAAGAAATTGGAAACTCCAGCGAGGGAAACCACAACAAACTGAGTAATTGTGCGGAGATGTTTGATTCAAGAAATAAAATCTTTTCCTCTAAAAGTAGAAGAGAGTTAGTCTCTTTCAAAGAAACTCAAAGACTTGTCTTCAGATCCATGAGGGGAATGGGAATTCCAAAGGTACGAATAGTGCAACGGAATTAATAAAGCAGAAAATGACAAAAAAAATAAGAAAGAAATTGAAAGGGGCTATATTGTTACTTGACTGAGACAATTTCTGAATTCCATTTGAGAAGTAGAAGAATAAATTTAAACAAATGCATTGAATGAAAAGTGATCATTGTCGGGAGGCGTTTGACAAATGGTAAATGAAAAGTGTACGACACGTACCCTGGAAAAAGAACTTTGATAAGTAAATGGTTGGTTTCTTCTGTACCCCAAAACATCCTCATAATTTATAATTAAAATACTCGTGAGCATGGACATTAAAAATTACGAAAAAATAATTGTCTTCCAGCACTGAATAGTCCGAAATTTTGGGAATCCGCCATCATCTACATCTCTTAACACTCAGTCTTCGGAGGATGGCGCTTATGCAATGTTTAATATATTTTTAAAGATGTGCATTGCTATCATGCAATAAGTATTTATTTTTCCGAATTTTATAAAACGACGATTCATCACTAAAAGAGGCGTTTGTCGTGAGGTCCTTTAAAGTACGTCGAAGGGGCGATTAAGTTTAATGATGCATCATTGTAGTCAAAGGAAAGGTTCCGTTGTAATTTTTACAAGCTAATAAGTGTTTTTATCTTTCGCTACAAGCTCGGCATTTTAAATTTGTTGTTGGAATTGTGTCACGATACAAATGAAAGACTTTTGAATATTTGGCGATTGTCGAAGCACATCAAGTTACCTAAAATATTTCGTATGATTTGGGAAAAGGCATAATGCCAACACCAACTTGCCTGTGTTTGAACTTTGAATTGAAACTTCACGTTGTGCTCCTCGTGTTTCTTTCATATAATTTTTAAATGAAAAAACGAATAAGAAATATTAATGTCAGTAAAGCCTTAGGGGTCCAGCAGAAAAAGCTCGCTCAGCGTTCCTACGAAAGCGCATTTCTTGCCTATTTCTAAACTTCTATCATTTAGTATCAAGAACATTTGTCATTGAAGCATTATGAAAAATAATGTCGCTTTTTTGGTTACATAAGTATGGAAAATAATGCGAAAAAGAGAAATAATGTCGTAGAAAGAAAAATTATTCGTCGTCAAAATGGAAGCTTCTTTTTTCCAGCGTGAGACGATGCGAAGTATGGAAGCATATAACGAGAAGCATTTCTGACTGAAAGAATTAAGACAATGTTAGGTCCGTCTCTGCAAAACAAAACTGCTTATTTCAAAACGTCATCCTATTCCTATTCAACTTCGCTTTGAACAGTTTGGGTTAGAAAGTAAAAACTTGGCGCCTCACTCTTTGTTCTTAGTCACTTTATCTATTTAGGACCAGCGGAGGTACCCGGTGTTGCCAGAGTTTAACAAAAATACAAGAATCGGCTTTGTGAAATTGATAAATTTTGCGGTTATGGCGATCGAATCCGCATCCTCTCCTGCAGAGCCAAATGCTTTCCCAATTAAGCTACACCGACGGAATTTGTAGCTGCAACTTTTACGTCTTGATATGTGCTTCACCTCTGTAGTACATCATGGCTTCTGTGCCAGCATTTTCCGAGCGAGTAGGATATATTGAACGGAAACATTTAACAGAAACATATTCCAGAAATGAAAAGAAAAGTATTAAAAAATCGAACAAAATCTATACCTTTGCATGCACAACTGAATTAAACCCAGCAGCGTTTATTGACTGCGAACATGAGAAATTTGAAATATCTGTAAAATCTACAATTTTCTATCTTGTTGTGATAAGCGCAATGTATAGTTAATTTGAAGCACAAGTAAGTTTGTCCTTAAGGAGCCACTGGGACAACTATGTTGAGTATTCTTTTATTCAGAACCAAGAGGTGTTTATTTTTACCAACTCGGGAGCAACCACTTGCGGGAAAAGCATGGATTTTGCAGGTGAGTCCAACTACTTTTAACGAGCCTGTGTCTTTTATATACGCATGGCAAAACTGTGATAACAGGAAAATGTAGGCGTTTAGACTAAAATGGGATGCCAGATGCGACAATTAGAATGCGTGGAATAAACTCGTGATTACCCTCAGCATGGCTAATCATAATATTAGATCCGGTGACATTTGACATGAGCTACTTGATAGCCAGTCGTGTTCTATTGTAATATGCTTGGAGATCCAGATTTCACAACGAAAAAATAAATAAAACCTTAAGATTACGTGGGAGAATGCGCGAACAGAGGAATAGCAATATTAAGCTTTGGAAAAATGAACCGCGAGAAAATTTCCATTTTTCTCTCATTTTATTTTATGAATTCAACTTACATTTCATTGAAATATACTTTCCTTACCAACAAAAAAAATGAAGCATCCCGAGAAATTCGTTCGATCCTCATGAAACTGCAAGTACCTAAAGACCGAATATGCAAATAATTAAAAAAATAACGACCAATAACGGAATAGTGGTCCGTCAAAGGCATGGGAACAGCGCATTGACGAGGGTGTATCAAGCGCAAAGTTCGTACGCATGGACAATTGTGACAGCAGATTGCGGTTGCATTAACCTCCACGTACTCTGAAGATGCCTCGATGTCGGATCCGTGCACAATACGGGCAGTTGAGCGAGTTTGAGAGAAGACGTATAATTGAACGGAGAGAGGCCGATTGGTCAATTCACCATATCGCCAGGCATTTGGATCGGTGCAACGCGGCAATCGGACGATGTTGACACCAGTGGGTTGCCCTCGGCCATCCACGCGGGCAGTGGATGGCCGAGGGCAACAACAGAACGCGAGGATCGAAAGATTGTGAAAGCCGTACGAACAGTACCGAGTCCATTGCTCTCAACCATCCGTGGACATGTTGCGTTGTCTACAAGTACGGATGTAGCTATCCATACCGTTGCCACAAGACTTGCGGCACGGGGACTACATTCGAGGAGACCACTCTGCGGCCTACTACTCACCAGTGAGCATTGCCTGCATCGGTTGCAGTGGTGTCGGACCCGATCAACGTGTGGTGGGATAGTGTCCAGTGGCGATGTGTTGTCTTCAGTGATGAGTTACGGTTTGTACTTGGTGCCGATGGCAAGCGTATACGTGTCTGGAGACGAGCCGGCCAACGCATGGATCCTGCCTTTACCGTGGGACTGCACACGGCTCGCACACCGGGAGTGACTGTCTTGGTAGCCATTTCCTACAATAGCCGGACAGCCTTCGTAGTCCTCCGTACCACTCTCACGGCTCAACGATACGTTGACAACAATGAACGAACTTGTTGTGTTGCAATTCGTTTCGCTGCATCACCGAGCAATTTTTCAACAGGATAATGCCCGGTCACACACGGCAGGGATCTCCTAGGCCGGCTTCCGTAATGTCGACACACTTCCATGGCCATCCCGTCCGCCCGACCTTTCAGAGATCGAACCTGTTTGGGACATGATGGGACAACACCTACGCCCATCACGGAATGTCAGCGGACTAGCCCGCAATTCGAACACCATCTGGCATGCTCAGGACAGTATCCGTGAACTCTATGCGTGTATGCCACGCCAAGTAGCCGCTTGTATCCGAGCTAAAGGTGGTGTTAAAACGTACTGAGTTGTTCCACTCATGTACCTCTTTTATCCAAATAAATGGCCCAGATGCTCTGAAATTGCAATAATTTCCTTTCCTATACATGTATATTGCACATACCAATTTTCGTCTTGATTGGATGACTCCTTCTGGGTGCTTCGTTTTTTGTTTCTTTTTTCAAAGAGTGTATTTCCACTAAAAATCGAGGAACGACTGTTTTTTAAATAGACGAATTATCCATAGCGCCTTGCAATACATAAGAGAGTCGCAGTGTGAGACGTAGGCAAACCGCAGGAAACGTCGGGGGAAGGATACGCATGGCATTTTGGAAGTCTAACACAGGAAACAACATAATCAAATTTCAGATTGTAAATCGTGCGCGTTATGTCAAATTCAAAACAATGATTGAAGAAACCTTATAAAGGTATTACCGTTAAAATAACTTGGAACTATTTATAGCCATTAGCAACACACGGAGAGCCATGGTCTGAAACGTAAACAAACCAGGAGTTGATGGATATGCGTAATATTTTGGAAGTCTAACATAGTAAACAGAAAGACCAAATTTTTAATTGTAAATAGTGCGTGTTATGTCAAATTCGAAACAATAGTTGAAGAAACCTAGTCAGAATCTTCCTGTGAAAATACTTTGTTGCTTGGAACTCTATGTAATGCGCAGTTACACAGTGAGAGTAGCAGTCTGAAACGTAAAGAAGCCTGCGGACCACTTCGGAGGAAGGTATACTTCGGAAGTCTAACAGAGAAAACCACTATATCAAATTTTAAATTGCAAATCGTCCGCGTTTTGTCAAATTCGAAATAATGGTTAAAGAAAAGCAGTCAAAATCTTCACGCAGAAACAGTTTCAAACTTCTTATAGCGCGTGGTAACATACGGAGACCTACCTACAGCAAGCGCTTATGTGTTCATCCTAACCCGCCACGTCACATATCTTTACCATCAACAGCTTCGATCTGTTCCAGTAACACCCACCATCTTCCAGGCGGGGGATGCAATGTGTAGTATATTTCGCAACAGCCTTCTGTCGCGATTGCGCTTTGCATATGCGTCTGCCTCAACTGACTCTCAGAAACGTCGCTTTTTCCGGGTTTGATCATCATATCGAACCTGGTTTACTGATCTCACAGTTCATCTGCAACTTCTTCTTTGAGAACTGTTCTCTTACATATTACTCTACTGACTGTCTGACCTAGCTTTCTGTACCTACAGAACGATTGTCGGTTACTGTACTTCTCCAGGTTCTATCATCCATGTCTTTGTGACGTACCATGATCTACCCACCCGCTCTCTGTGAAGAGTGTTTACCCGTCTATGTATTTTGTTACTGCCTTTGTATACACATTATACATATCACTTTATTAATTTTTGCACTACATCTTTTTTTAACCTTTTCATGTCAGTACTGCAATGTACATAGTATTATACCCATACATTTATCTCTGTTACAACCTATTACTAGAATTGATCATATTGTTTATTTCACTGTGTATCTCTAGTGCATTGCTCATACACCATTGTTACCGCTCACTTTTGTAGCTCAACTTATATCCGTGATGACACTTATCTATTTTGTTTTTATTGTCATTGTATATAGCACATCAGCATCTGTATATTTTCCATCACCATTGTACGTATGTCGTCTATTATGTTGCTGTTGGCACTGAAAATACAGGTCTTCTGTTTCCTCCATCCTGGTTTTCTCAATAACCATGTTGAAACCAATTAAAAAAACACATTTTTGTAATGGTTTCTATCACGTTTAGCATCAAATTCTCGTAACTGACGCAAGATTACAATGAGATATTTTTATGTTCATGTGAAACGTGATGAAATGCTGTTCGGCGATAGTTTAATAAAATAAATTATTGCGTAACAATAGAATGATCTATTGTTTCGTCACTTCGTGGAACGGCAAACCACACTATTAAATTTCAATAATGGTTTCTTCAGCAATAGTTAAATGCTTTAAAAATGAATAAATTAATTAAAAATCAGCAAATTGGAATATCAAAAGAAAAATAAAGGTTCAGAGCTGCACTATGCCGTCTTGGCCGCAATGTGCATACCAAATTTCAAGCCTCTACGTTCAGTAGTCTCCTCTGTTGGCGACCGACAGACAAACAGACTCGGTCATTTTATTAATATGGATAAATCCCACCCAGTCCGTTTCGATTGAAAGTTTGAAATGTTGTTTCACGTGATAACAGTGCATGAAGTGTTTAATGCCATGTCGTCAGCCATATAAAATAACTGGATCCAACACCTTCGAGAAATGATCCTGATACCTTTTTTATCTCTTGTAGTGTTAGAGCGTACTTTTGTGGAAAAGTTGCCGAATTGACTGCCGTTTTATGGTGTGTTTTTTATTGGAGATTTAACGACCGCCGTGAGCAACTCAATGGGCTATAAACAGTCGCCCGTCTCTAATTTAGGGACACTGGTTCCATGGAAAAGATAGAGCCAGTGCCATTAGACAAACACAACATCCATGCCTCACGGGAGTCAAACCCGGACCCCTTTCAGACGAATGATCAGAGGCCACCGCTTAGACCACTGCACCCCACAGTTACTTTTCAAACTGTGGTAAACCTCTGTTGTCGCAAGGTTTTTAATGAGTGATTCAAAGAGGCAATAATTTGAACATGTTTAAACATTAAAACCCTGTAGGTTTTCATATTTGAAGATGTCCAAACTCTGTGGAAGAGAAACTGTGTTAGAGAATGTGAGAGAAGTGCTGAGATTCCAAAAATTAGTTTTTTGGCATTCTTTTTAGCGTAAAGGCATTCTCTGGTCAAGATGGTTTTAAGTTGGTAAATTTGCTAGATGGACGCCATGAAAAACAGTTTCTGAGGGCATTGCCATGCCTTATAATTAAGCCAGTAAAACGAAATTTCCGGCAAAATCACAAGACAAGAGTTTTTGTCTTTCTTGCAAGGATGACAGAATTTCTGGGCTCGGTATATTTATGCCCAATAATGTCCAATATTAATAACTAAAATTTCGAAGGGGACTTCCTGAATGATCAGGCAATTTGAGATAAAACTGAGTTTCCAATGCACTCATGATGCACTGGATTTCAGCTAGCAACAGAAACTTATATTTCCTGACTAATGCGCGAAATTTCAATTATGTCACGCCAAGAACCTCAGATTTGATCCACTGAAGTGACTGAAATTGCCGAATCAGCAACAGAGACGGTATAAAGAACAGCTTCTGAAGGTGCCTTATACTAGGCATATAATAAGGCATGGTAAATATCTTATTAAATGATCCACTGAGATGTCTTGTGTTAAATCATGACTATTGGAAATTAAATATTAATTAAATACCACTACATTCCTCATCTGATGATACTGGTCGTATTTGGCATGTCAGCCTGTTATCAGAGTGATTATAATATCAGTAAAAAGTGGAATCTTTTCATTCATTCAGTCTGGTAAATTTGCTTCAAACACTTCGTTTGCTTGTAAGTGGTAAATAGTTGGGGAAATGAAAAAGTAATTAATTACGATGACATTTCTCAATATTTTTGCCTTTCTTCTATAAATTGTATTGTGTAATTTTAAACTTATTACGACAAAGAGACATTCTTCAGCTATTTACACCAGTCGGTTATCAATTATTTGCATTTTATGCTGCAGTTATTATTTTGAAAACCACGCTGCATAAAATAACATGTAGTGGTTAAAAAAGCAATTATTTTGAGCTCTTCAATTTATCGCACATCACATGATTTTTTTCCCCGAGAAAACCATTAACTTATTTTCCGAGATGGGTAATTAAGATGGCAACAGATTTAATTATTCTCCCTTGAAAAGTAACTTAGAGCTAATTATGACGTAACTTGGAATCATTTTCAGTGGAACAATTTCTTATAGTCTCCTGCTGACAAGCATTCTATTACAGAATGAAATGCTAGTTGCTTGAACTTGAGAAAGCTTGTTAAACTAAAAGGCATCAATCAAAAATGCATCAAAATGCTTAACTCTAGTATTCGAAGGGATATTAAAGAACTTATAAACCAAAAGAAGAAATTAATGAACTTCTCCCCATTGCACGCAGTGAATAAGTATGTTTAGGACCAACTTCCGATCGACTTTTACAAAATCCTCCGCAAATTAGGCGGATAAAAATTAATCTCCAAATGAGCGGCTTCTTGTTCAATTAACATGCCGAACACAAAACAGTTCCCCATGATAATTAATATTTTGGTGTATCGGACAAAACAGAAGTTCCAAATGGAAAAAAAAATTAAAAAATCCCCAACATTTTCAGGGTTTCATCATGTGGCACGTTTAATCAAAAATGATGAAACTAAAAGAATCAAAAATCCGTTAAATTAATATTTTCCTTAATTTGCACGTGATGACTAAGTAGGAAGGGGGAGACATATTTGGTACTGTTCCGCAGCGGTGGAAGACGCTTGGGGAGGAAATAGAATGAAGTCCTAGGGGAAGGGGGTAATCTATGGCATCTTGTCAAGCAGTGTTTTCTGTGCTTAGATTAATTATGTTCAGATGGGAGCTCCACCCTTTAGAAGTGAAGAAAAGTTCGCATGCAACACCTGAACTAGGTCCAATTAAGAAAAATGTCGGCAGACTTCAAGCATGATGGATTATGCCTAGGCCCTAAGTCACGTGGAAGAGTTTGCCGTGATACAAAACTTTTAAACTGCAGGGCAAAACTTCCTCACTTTAAAGATGACGGAGTGTTGCTTAGAGAAAATGGAAGAAACGTTAACAATATCAAACAGAATTACGATATTTCAGATGAGCACACAATTTTAAACTCAGAAAAAATTGGATTTCGATCAAATTATGCATTAGTTAGTTGCGCTGAATCACAAGGGAACTAGAAAGTGTAACCGATGCCTTGGGTGTAATAAGCAGTTTTTTACCAAACATTAGTTAAATTTAGAACCTTTCATAGAGCTAAAAAGGCGTGCAAAAGCTTCTCGATATTACAAGGCAACAGAAAACCGTGACTACAGACATAAAGAGCATGTGTTCCCTTTTTCATTTTAACTATATTATACGATAATCTTATTTAGACGAAACAAATTATAATAAAATAATAAGAATGTTGGTCAAATGAATTGCCGGTTTATTCCACCCGTCCTTAGTAAGAGTACATCTTTACATGTCAGCCGTGTATAAGGAGAATTTTATACCTAGAAAATTGGAGAATACATGAAAACGCTTTACCATGCTTAACACTAGCGACGCAAAAAAGTATTTTCATTCGCGATATAGAAACTGGAAGGTAGTGTTAAACAGAGGTATGGATTTAGTTTTCTAGCGGGAATCTCGTCTTACAGGAAAATATTCTTCCGATTCATCTTTTAGAAACTCAGAAATCACGAAGAGCACAAATATATATTTACTACTACCTCTGGCAAGGAAATTCTGCATCAAAGAAAATATGCGGAAAATCTCCGTTAGGCTTATTCAATAGTCTGTTTAGTCCAAAATGTTATCTCTCAGAGATTGCATAGTAACCCAAATATACGGAATACTTTATGCCAGTTCTAAGGTATACGTCTAATTAACCTTCCTTTTGAGTTTCTATGTTCTTCTGTAAATTTCGTTACTTCTTGTTTAAGATTTTCTCGCTAAACAGCACATTACTTCGCCGAAAAGCTTGCACATTTTGATTGTGAGTCAGAGAACAACAAAACGGTGACGCTGCATGTTAATTGCATACTGATTGACAGATAGTGGTGGATATGTGAAGGTGTAGATGTAAAGATACGTAGAAATTATATAACAAAAAAGTTTTTTATTACTGAAGATTTATGTGAATCGACGAATAACTATCTGATTAAAAGTTAAGTTTTGACAGAAAAGCTGTGATTAAGTGCCAAAACTACGACTTAGTGAACATCTGACTTTCCACTGCGTGGAAAAGAAACATTTGCATTTACGTAAGCCTTTTGGTGATTATTTCTTCTTGCCGTTAGTATTGTATTTCAGAAGTGGGAATATACTTGTATGTTCAACGAAGTTCTCGAAGAACATTAGATATTTAGTTAATCACTAAAACTACTGCTATCAAAAGCTTAACAACCTACGCAGTAAAAGTCGGAGAATGTACGGAAAATGTTTATAATGTTTAAATAATGAGATACCAGAAAAGATTTTGCAATATGAGCTCTACCAAAGTGCATGTACACCATCTTCCTTGTTCATACACAGTTTTGTTGTTCAGTGGTCGGGTGGTCCTAGGCTTAAGCTTCCTTCTCCTCGTATTTCTGTGTCTGTTTGTTTTTTAATGCCGACACTGATGCTATTCTTTCTTTTAATTCAATGTTTCTAAATTAGATGTGGTTGGCTCATCTTAGCCAAAGATACTTATGGAGATTGTTAAACTTAAAAGAAAAAAATGTTGTTATCTTAAATAATACAGTAACAAAGACATCGGTCAGAAACTTTTGCTCATTGTTTACTATGCACTTTACGGAAGAGAGGCTGCAGCAAAATCGCGAAAACAATAACGACAAAATAGTCATATTTATCAACAGAGACCAAATTCATTAAAAAAATAAAAGAAAAGGAAACCTTGTCAAAACCAGATATAAAAGCTCTGCTCAGCTACGTGACCTTTTGACCTATTCCCATCATCATCATCATCATTGTCAACCATTATCAATCCACTGCTGGACGAAGGTCTCCCCAAGTTTCCTCCACAACGGTCTGTCTTGTGCCAGTCTCCTCCATGTCACCCCTGCATACTTTCGAATTTCATCCACCCATCTCCCATGTGGTCTTCTTCTGGGTCTTTTCCTGTCCCTTGGAATCCAATCTAAAATTTCAGCTGTCCATCGATGATCTGTCCTTCTGGCAGTATGTCCAGCCCATTGCCATTTCAGGGATTTAACTCTGATCATGATGTCTTCCACTCTTGTCATTTTTCGGATCCACGAGTTCCTCTTCTTATCTCTCCTGGTTACACCAAGCATGCACCTCTCCATGCATTTTTGAGTTGTCTGCAGCCTTTGTATGTCTCTTTTAGTTAAGGTCCACGTCTCCGCACCATACGTAAGCACTGGAAGGATGCATTGATCAAACACTTTTCTTTTAAGACATAATGGCATATTGCTCTTGAAAATTATGCTGTTTCTTCCAAAAGCTCTCCAGGCAAGTTTTGTACGCCGATTAATTTCTTCATCAATGTGACCCTCACTTGATATCTGCTGTCCAAGATAAACGTACGAGTCTGTTATCTCCAGCTTTTCTCCATCAATCGATAAATCTTCATTTCTTGTAAAAGCATTGAACATCACTTTTGTCTTCTGAAAGTTCATTTTTAATCCCACTTCTTTACTCTTGTCAGCAAGTTCCTGGATCATACTCTGCAGCTCTGATGGGGTAGTTGCAAAAATGACTACGTCATCAGCAAAACGAAGGTGAGTTAGATAATCTCCATTAATCTTTATCCCCTTGTTTTCCCAGCTCAGTGACTGAAAAACACCCTCCAATGTGGCATTAAAGAGCTTCGGAGATATGGTGTCACCTTGTCTCACTCCCTTTCCAATTTTTATGTGTGTTGTATTTTCAAACAGCCTAATCTTTGCACTTGCATTTTCATAGATGTTATTAATAATATTAATGTATGCATCTTCAATACCGCAGGTTTTCAGAGCCATTGTAACTGCTGATGGTTTCACCGAATCAAAGGCTTTTTCATAATCGATAAAAGCCATGCACAATGGAAGTTCATATTCCCTCGCTCTTTCAATTAGTTCTCTCAGCACGTGGATATGATCTATTGTGCTGTAGCCACTCCTGAATCCAGCTTGTTCTCTCGGTTGAGCCATGTCCAGTGTTACCTTCAAGCGGTGTGAAAGAACTTTAGTGAAGATTTTATAAACTACTGATAGGAGGCTGATAGGTCTGTAGTTTCCGAGATCCTCAATGTCACCTTTCTTATGTAGCAGGATCATTGTAGCGGTGTTCCAATCCTCAGGAATCTTTCCTTCATTAAGGCATCGAGTGAAAATTTGGGCGAGTACTGTTTCGATTTCTCCACTTGCTTCTTGTATGATGTCTACAGTAATTCCATCTTCTCCTGGAGCTTTTCCTCGCTTCATGTTCTTGATTGCATGTGCAACTTCTGCTGGAAGGACTGGAGGAACTCTGGTACTGGTATCTTTCATGATGTCTGGAGTGCATATATCATCCCTTTCATATAATTTGGAGTAGAAATCTTTCACTATCTGGCCCAAACTTGTGAATAATAAGTTAAGAAAAGAAAAGCCGACTTCTAAGTACAAGAAATGTTTAAAAACAGACTTTGTCTAAAGCAGATACAAAACTTCGTGGGCTGTTTCAAAGTAGAATTTGTGACACTGAAGTAAATTAAAAGCCAGCTAGCTAGCTTTCACTGACTTCATGGCAAACGGTTGGTTTATGGAGAAAAACTTTTGAAGAACAACTGAAACTTGAACTGAAGAACTACAAACGTAATTAATAATCAATTCCAAGACAAACACTCTTAAGCCAAGAAATGGTAAAAGGATACAACAAAGAAATAAAAGGAACATAATGTTCCTTTTCCTCGTGTTCAAGTTTGACCATTTACGTTTCATAATATAGACTTATTAATAGTCAAAATTGGAAACAGAACTGGCAGGTGTGTATTTACAGGGGGCTCAAGTGGCCTTAGCTCCCTCTGAAAGTGTTTCATTTTTTGCTAAAATGCGAGTCTCATTAGAAAATATGCTTTAATGTAATAAAAATGCATCAACTTACATTAGAAAATAATGCTTTAATTTTTTCTTCTATTTTTCATTAACTTTTATTTTGTTCTGTGAACCTCAAAAGCTTCAATTTTCTGTTCCCTGAAAAACAAATTTAATATATACGCTCCTAAGAACTGGTATCCTTGAGTGCATTCTTCTTACGATGTTGTAACACGAACTTCATTGTCACTAGCTATCAGTTTTCCGTTATATTGCAGACGAGTAAACATTAGAACACACATTGAACATTTCACTTACTAAACATTGGATACACAACTTAATACTTTCATACTGGTAATTCAAACATGGTAATACAAACACTGAAAACTCAGGAATTTATACATTTCAGTTCCAAACATGCGGAGCCTTCTTCAGCCGGAATCACACATTCAGCTACATTTTTCGAACTTGTGGGGTTGTATGGTGCTGCCATCTGTTGCTCATCATTCTTTACATTTTATTTTAAGAATAAGGTTTCACAAAAGTGAGATTCGAGATGGATTAATACATATTTTCAGGCACAGGATACACCGAAGAGCCAAAGCATTATGACCACTTTTCTAATATGATGTTGGTCTTCCACATGCCGCCGCAAGAGCTCTTAACCGGCGACGCATGGACGTAATAAGATTTCTCAAGGTGTCTTGTGGTATCTATCACTGCCTCGTTACCATCAGATCCTTTAACTCTTGCCAGCTAGGTGGTTGAGCCGCCGCAGATCGGATTTGCTGGTTGTTTTTTTTTTCTTGTGGGAGGTTTAACGACCACCGTGAGAAACTGAGTGGGCTATTTAAGCAGTTGCCCGTCCCTAATTTAGGACCACTGGTTCCAGAGAAGGGAGAGAGCCAAGGTTGTATGAAAAACACAATATCCATGCCTCACCGGTATTCGAACCCGGACCCATGTCCAACGAATGATCAGAAGCCATCGCTTAGACCATTGCGCCACCGGGACGGTGGATTTGCTGTTGGAATACAAACCACAGATGCTTGATTGGACTGATGTCTGGGAAATTTGGAGGCCAAGGCAATATATGGAAGTCTTTTTCATGTTCCGAGAACCATTCTCGAACAGTCCGGACAGTGTGGCATGCCGCATTATCCTGTGAAAGAAGGCACTACTAGAGGTGGGTACCGTTGCCATGAAAGGATGTACCTGGTCTGCAATTATGTTTGAGAAAGCGGTAGATGTCATAGCTTCCTGAATATGAATGACTGGACCCAGGGAACATTACTCAAAGCATACACTGCCTCCACCGTCTTGTTTCCATCCTACCGTGCGAACACTTCCCCAGGTAAACGATACACACGTACTCGGCAGCCCACATGCACCATGTGGGCATCCAGGTACGGGGAACGAGATTCATCGGCCCAGACAACCTCTTTTCAATCATTCGAAGTCTAGTTTTGATGCTCGCGTGTCCACTGTAGGCGCTTTCGACGGTGAATCGTGGTTATCACGGACACTCGGACGGCTTGCGGCCACGCAGCCCCATTTTGAACGGTGTTCGATGTACTGTGTATTGTAACACATGACTCTCGTCACCAGCATTAAAATTACGGCGAGTTGCGCCAACGTATTCCTTCTGTTGGCTCGCACCAGTAGGAATAATATTCGCTCACTTCTAGTATCGATGTGCCGTTGTTGTCCTTTACCTTGTCGGCGGTTCTTGATCCTTCTCTTCCCGGATCACTTTTTGAATGTAGTAACCGCGACTGACAGTGATCACCCCACAAAGTTCGCCGTGTCATAAATGCTCTGACCCAGGTCATGTGGCTATTACGATGTGGCCTTTGTCAAATTCGCTTAAGTCCACTGCCATTCCCATCTGAAGAACAAGAATAACACCGATTAACAGAACTCAGCATCAGGTGCTATTTATACCGTTTTATGATCTTCAAACGTGCATATCTTCACCCCCCTCCCCATATTGCGTGCCTTTTGCAAGTCGAAGCATAACCCTCGTAAACTGGAGATTAATGGCACCTAGCAGGAAAATCTTACATCAAAAAATTTGGAAGATGTATGGTAAATTTTAGCCACAATTAGACCTATAAAATGCATAAAAAGGGTGCTTTTTAATCGGATTGTGCGTCGTAGCTGGAAAACTGTACATCAGAAAAAGTGAAAGAAACAAATTTCATTAGCCTGGTGGTTTTAGTTACTTATTGCTAAGAAATTTTCCTAACCAATATGTAGACACCGATGTATCGTGCTCAAATATTGTCTTTAATATGCATTCCTATACCAAAATACGAGCTGAAATAAGGAAGGAGATAATAGATATTCTTGGAACACTCGCTCGTCAGCTGTTCAAATTTTATTAATCCAAATAGTGAGCACTTGTTTATTTAGCTTCGGGTAAAAACAGGTGTAAACATTCTATTCGCTCGGTTGTTGTAGTTATGGATGACTGCCTGAATTTTTAACAATTTCTTTCCACACCATTGTACATCAGAAATAGGTAAGCTTATTATATAACCCTGCTTTTCTGAGGGTACGGTGTTTTTCCCCAAAGAATTTGCCATTTTTTTCAGTTTTTGTTAGCATAGACATACGGTACCATAGCTGAGGCTATAGAGATGGTGAGCGCAGCATTTGCCCATATCTCTGATGCGCAGGTTTCCTTCTAAGTAATGTAAATATAATTTTTTTATTTTCCATCATACAAACACTTCCGGAAGTCATATCAGAAAAGTTCTTTTAGCATTGAATGGCCGAAACTGTAACCACAGCATTTCTTGCTCTCCACATTGCCCAGCTTTTTCACTAGATATCTTAAATGCGCATTAGTGATGTGCCATTCATGTACGATTCGTTCACAACAAATGACTTTTCTCAGTGAATGATAAACGGTTCTTCACTCTCACAGCTGCGAATGAACATTCATCTGCCATTACTAGACAGCCACTAAAGTCGAAGCGCGTTTAACTTTCTTCTGCCCGCATGAGTTTGGAAGCGAATTCCTAATAAGTAAAGTAACGTCGAGAATTAATAAGGATCAACCGTTATGTGAGTGAGCAGTCAGCTAAGAAATAATGGTGAAACTTAAGAATGGGAATGATACATGAATGCCATTCAGTTGAGTGGTGTACCCGGATTGTTCGCAAATCATTCATCGTGAATAGTGAATGGCTGAAAAGCTAGAGTTCTTTTGGGCAGTTTGCCATAAAGAGCAACATGGGATCCCTGCAACGAATAATTTACTTGGTGTGCGTAGTGACAACTTGGAAATCAGATCATTCGTGAATGACTTTTTTGCGTGAATGATGAATGAATGCCCAAAAAAGAATGATTTATGCCGTCAGTAATGTGCATTTTCGTCTTGCATGATACCTCTGCTTCTGAAAGCCCTATTTGAAAACTAATATTTGCATCTCATATCTGTAACCAAAACTCAAGTTTTCGATGAAACTTCCAAAATTTTCGATGGAAACTATTCCTGACAGGTGGCGTAAGTTTATATTTCTTTTTTGTTGCAGAATATTTCATCTTCAACTTGACGAACTATATTTGTATTAAATGTGAATTGCTGCAACTATGATCAATGTTATCTATATATTTTCCGACTTGCAACGTATCCATTTTTTCTGCTAACTGACGTAAAAACATTCCGCGTAATATCAGCGCATCTTAAAATGCAATTTTAAAAATGAAGTTCTCGCTGGTTGCTAACTTTGCCCAAGATGATCTACTTTCTGTTCCCGCAGTTTTTCATGAAATTATTGTATTCGTGATGAGGCGAATGTTTGCTATGATAAGAGAAGATATTTATGCTTGAAGATGATCCGAAAAAAATTCTTTTAGCTGGAGCAATCAGTGAGATTTTTTATGAATCTTTAAGGGGCTCAGCTACCTTGATAAGTTGAATAATAGTATAATGGTTGCTCAATAAATAGTGACACTTTCTGCCTGAAAGAGTGAAAACATGACACCTAAAAATAATAATAATTGCCGCCAGCATTTAGACAGCAGTGCCATCGTTGCACATATCCTTGTATTACTGCGGCATAGAAGGAGGCAGGCTGCTGCTGCAACCAGTTATTTACAGCTTCACGCATCTGATCACCCGAACTGAAACGTTTGCCTTTGAGAAATTTGTTCATAGGTCCAAGGATGTGAAAATCGCAGGGTGATAGGTCAGGACTATACGCCTGATGTTGAAGGACTTCCCAGCGAAAGCGATGTAATGCCCTTTGCGTGGTAACTACCGTATGCGGCCGGACATTATCATGAAGAAGCACAATACCCTGAGTGAGGTTTCCAGGTTTCTTGTTTTTGATAGCTTGTCGAAGCTTCATTAAAGTTTGAAAATATCGTTCGGCATTGATGGTTGATGCTTTTGGTAGCCATTCAAGAAGTAATGGTCCTTGATGGTCAAAGAACAGGGTTAACATCACCTTGCTTGCGGAAATGGTGGACCAAGATCTCCTCGGCGGTGGCGATGATGCATGTTTCCACTGCATGCTCTATAGCGTTTCGACTCTGGCTCGAAATGATGACCCAAGCTTTCGTCCCCAGAAATAATGCGTAACAGGAAATCTTATCCTTCTACATAGTAGTGGAACAGATGCTTTAACGATAGCCCCATTCGTTGACTCATCTGTTCATCGGACAGATGTTTCGGTACCGACGTCGCAAAGACCATATGATATTCAAGGACCGAACGCTTGATCGTATTGGCAGTTCCGATACTCACACCCGCACTGTTCGCCAGTTCTCGGATCGTGATTCTTCGGTTGGACAGGGTTAACATCACAGCATCCACAAGTGCAATTGTCGTCACTGAAACAGCACGACGCACGTTGTGTTCCTGATCTTGGCTGGTCTGCAGTGTTTGTTCGTCCACCACTAAAGAGCGGGCACCACCGCATTACAGTACTGAGTGGAAGAGAAGCAGACCAATACACCGCCTTCATTCGTCTGTGAATTTCGCTTGGTGGTATTTTCTCCGCTTTCAAAAACTGAATTACGGCACGTTGAGCAACTTTGGACGTATCCATCTCCTACGAGAGAACAATAAAATTAGTCCAGCAAGTTACACGGCTTCAATTACAAACAAGCTGTAATGCAGTTGCATAGCCTTTAAATCTCCTGTTTACTAGCGCCACCCATTGATAAAATTATGAAGCGCAAACGCACTCCAGCCAAAGAGTCTCACTACTTATTGAACAACCCTTATACAGTATACATGTAATTGAACATTTATCTCCCATTCCACAAACTGCACTATAGATTTTTTGCAGCGGATAAAGAACATCCCACTCATTATTATCGACTTTTCTTTTTGGAAAATTTTCCCAGTGGATAGCACAAATTTATATTTTCTTTAGGAAGGGTACCCGCACTTATAGCATTGGGTTTGAAAAGTTCATTTATTTGATTGGATGGATATAACATCAACACGGTTTTGTGTGCATTACCTTACTTTGTTGATGCAAAACTGTTAATGCAAAATCCTGGTAAGACCTAGCTTTACAGCTTCCATGACAGTTTTGCTGATGCAGATGCATGCTGCTTTGAGGATTTCTTTTGTATCTGACAGCAGGGAAGTTGATCAAGTTCATATCCAAAGAATTATGTACATCTTTGCGAAACTACTGATTACATAATATCATTAAATACCAACTTTTGGATATTTCCGAACATATCGTCCAGATACGCGCTCATTACAGCCCAGAATTCGTGTTCATCCTTGTTGATAGCTTTAGGATTCATGCTTCTACGAGATCTGATGCTCTTTTTCCATATCTCATTTGAAAGCGATGGGAGACGAAGAAAACTTGTTATCCGCATCAGTGCATCCCTTTCTTATCACCACAAGTAATATGTCATCTTCTGTATCTTTCTCCCTGTTTCTGATATCTTGATTTCCAAGTAGGACGTACTGGACTTTCTTTCCTTTCCTCCCTCCCTTCCATCAGTGCATACAGAGACAGAAGCAGAAGGATCAATGTCTAGATGCCAGGCGGATTTCGGATTGCAGGAAATTGGCCTTTAGCACGAATCCTGCGGGAAGACTAGAAAACGAGGAAACCGAGGGATTTCTGATCCCTTCTAACTCCCATCGCTACTCCATGTCCATCCTTATATCATTCGATCTTCTCCCCCACCGCCCCTCAAGCCAGCCATGCAATAACTCCATCCACATGTTACGGGAAACAAGACAGTTCTGTCGTAACGGAGTGAATCAATGCGTTATTAAAATACAGCTGCTTACTCTTCACTAGAATATTTAAAGCAATGTACAGAAGACTTCTGTACGAGACTCTCAAATATTTTAGAAGATATTTAATGGGCACTGTTTTCGGCTGTGAAATGTAACTCTGTGCAACAGTGACTACAGGTTACTTGTTATTAAGATGCAAATTCTTATTTCACCCGTCCTTCCGTCTTCGGAGTGCCACTTGCTAATCGTTTTTTGCGGTGTACTTGAAGTCTGGGTCAGAAGCTTTTATCACGCACCTGTACATTCCGATCTACCTACAGGCCGTATATTCAGAGCGGTATAGAACCTATCATAGTGGACGATGCTGATATGCTTCTGGTATTTAACTGAAAGTGTGCACTTTAAAGTTTAGAAATACCTTGATGTTTACTGTTCTTACCTTGATGTTTTAGTTCTTTTGTTGATCGAATTTACTATACATAACGAGAGCCTTTCCTTTGAAAGGTTTTCCTTCCCTTATCTGTTTTGAAACTATCGCATAATGAAGAACGCTAAAGGCCGTTGCCCGAGTGCATTTTCATTTATTTGGACATGAAGGAAGGTAAATATTTGCAGTTTACCGAAGAAAAAATGTAAGAAAAATGAAAAAAAAATCATCATCGTAAACATGGGATCTTTAAATATTTGTTTTTGTAACGTACCTGAGCAAAGGTGAACGAAAACAGAAAATATTTACATTCCCTATTGAAAACCATTAGTTGCTTATGATAAATTTTCAGCACGTCTTTTGAATAAAAGGACATTCTTACGTTATCGTCCAGTGCTGAAAGTTTCAGTGATATGGTGTCCGCAGACGGCCGGACCGTCTGCGGACACCATATCACTGAAACTGTTTGTCCAATTTGAAAAATTATTTTCAGCACTGGAAGCCTAAACGCGAGAGAGCGATGGTCCTTGCTGATAATATTCGCCTCTAGGGGGTGTAAACACAGACGCCATCGAATTCAAAATGCATTTTATTCCATATCATTGCCTCTTTCCTTCTATGCCTTTTACAATAAATACCATTTTGGATAAACTTTCTTTTTTATGAGATACAGCTTCGAAAAGTCCGATCGGAAATTCTTATTTGCGTTGGGTAGACATTGCAATGAACAGTATTTTTGATTCAATTTCTGGATTTCTCTCCAAAATCAGTTCTGCCACTATGAGGCCTAAGTGTGTATTTCCTTTGCACCATATTTCCAGCAATACCTGCAGGTCTAAAAACCAGTGGAAAAAAATCCTTTTCGATCAGATATCGCTCACTAAGAAAACATTTTATGCACATTTTATGCTCAAAATAACACACAATTTATTCACTTCGACGCGCAAACTTATTTTCCTTGATACCTCTGCTTCTTAAAGTCTGATTTGAAAAGTTTTTTTTAATTTCAGATACCGTTCACTTTGTGGAACATTTCTCGTGTAATCATGGATTTTTATAGTGCATGGTTCTGACGCTAGGTGGCGTTCATGAGTATTTCTGTTTACAGCTCCATGTTCATTTCTAAATATCCTCCTGAAAAAAAATTATTTTGCACTGTATGGCATTTCCAACGGTAAAAATCGCGAACATGTTGTTATATTCTTTAAAAAATTCCCCATGTTTTCGCTGAGGGGCTCTATGTAAAACCTTTTTGTCTCTATCTCTTCTTTCAAAAGTCGCATGTGAAAAATTCACTTCCTTCGCATACCTTTTGCTATGAAGAATATTTTATTTTCGATTTTTATATTATAAACAAATCTGCTGCCGGAGGCGGGGGAGGGGCGCATGCCTTTATTTATGTTTGAAAGACAATCTCCGATCCCAAATATCCACTGGAAAAAATATTTTCTTAGGATGCTCATCGTTATGAAGAATATTTTGCACGCATTTCCTTCTTTAACAATCGCACATCTTTTCCGCTAAAGGCCGCAAAGTTCTATGACCTGTTCCTCTATATCTCAACTTCGAATTGTTCGATTTAGAAATTTCCTTTGGTCTCATATATCTTCCTGCTCAGAAGTATTTTGTGCAAAATTTTCAATTCTTCATAACACATGTTTAAGCTGCTATTGGGCATAAATAGCTATTTCTATTTGTGGATGCTTTATCGATTGTAGAAATCCGGTTGTTATTTTTATTTATTTATTTATTATTATTATTTTTTTTGTAACTGGCTTCATCCACTATGAAGACGACTGCCCAGACTAAGTATTTAAAATAATGCGCCGTTTTTCACTGGAGGGAGAAAATGCATTCTCTTTTTTGCTGAATATTTTGCTTTTCAAAAACTATGCTTCGAAAATTCTTATTTGTATCGGAAATGATTCAAAAGACGTGCTCCTTAAATCCGAGAATTCGGTGTAATTTTCCTTCAGAGGTGTCTAAGGCGGGGCAAACGGGGCAACTGCCCCGAGGGCAGCTCAAAGGAGGGTGAAAAAATCACCTCTCACAATCTGATTAAAAGCAAAATTGAAACTTTAGCGTCAGTTTCTGGTACAGCTTTCCCGTGCCATATTTTTTCCGGACCTCATTAGTTGGGTCCCAGGGATCATCCTAACGAAGGGTTCTAGAGATCGTCCTTGAACATATGAGAAAATTCTGCGAATAGACAAATGGCAAAATCTAACGCGGGAAAGCTGTACCACAGAAACTAGTCTCAACAGCAAGTAAGTTTTGTTTTCTTTGATGATGAAGAGGGTTAAATTTAAATCTGTTTTAAGGAACAAAACTGGACAGCAATGACTACAAAAAATATATAAATTAAACTTAAATTAAACACGTATAATTTAATTGAACTTATATACACACGGTCGTATCAGAATAATATGACCAACCCCGGAATCACAATGTACCCGCCCAGGCGCATCACATAGTGCACGTGACAAGGTGGATAACACGGGGATAAAAGCAGCAGGAGAGAACAGATGAGCCATAGTGCGTCACGTGAGCACAACAGGCAGACGTAGTGATTTGACAGACGTTCAAAAAGGAATGATCATCGGCTACCGTGCCAATGGTGGAAGCATCTCAGAAACAGCAGACTTCGTGGAATGTTCGCGAGGTGCTTTTGTAAGGTGTACGAAGAATAGACCGCTGGCACACCGAGTACCTCCCGACATCATAACTGTGGAGTCCCAGAGGCCATCGACCCCAGAGGAGAACGTCGCCTCTGTCAACTGGTGAAGGACAATCGATGCGCAACAGTGCAGCAATTGACCACGCAAATGAACGCTGGGGCCCACAGCTACGTGTCTCCGATAACAGTAGGGTGAACCCTGTCACCCACGGGTCTCAGGAGGCGAAGCTGCGTCAAGGCGTCCATGTTAACCCAGGTCCATCGGAAACGACGCCTGCAATTCGCATGGGACTCCCGTCACTGGACAGTGGAAGAAGGGGAAAAGGTTGCCATCTCCGTCGAATCGAGTTTTCTACTCAACAGAAGTGACGGTCGGTGGCGGATACGGCGTCAGACACAAGAGAACCAACTATCGAAAGCGCTTGTGGGTCAAGTATAGGCCAGGCCGGCAGTGGCAGTGTGCATGACTGGGGCATGTATTCCTGGTATGACCTGGGACCGCTGGTAGCACTGAATGGGTTCCTGGATGCCAATAGCTACCTGTCCATCCTCGCTGACCATATGCATCCCTTCATGTTGGACGATTACCCTAGTGGTGATGGTGTCTACCAACAGGACAGTGCGCCGTGCCACCTCGCAAAGGGGAGCGTGACTGGTTCCAGGAACACGACATTGATGTCTCCATTTTTCGTTGGCCGGCGAAATCGCCTGAACTCAATCCCATAGAGCACTTGTGGGACTATTTTGATTGACAGGTTCGACGTGTTAACCCACAACCACTTCATCTCCGGGACCTCCATGCTCTGCTGCAGTCCGAATGGGTACGTGTGCCTCGAGGAACCTTCCAGGGTCTCATTGCGTCCATGTCACTTCGTGTCGCTGCTGTCGTCCGGGCCAAGAGTGGTTATTCCCATTATTAGGTAGTTGGTCATATTATTCTGATACGACTGTGTGTGTGCGTGCGTGCGTGTGTGTGTTTAAGTCAGAAAGACATATGGGGGGGGGGTACAATATTTTGTGGTTCGCCCCGGGAGCAGAAATGCCCAGTTACATTCCTATGTTCCTTGTTTCCATTTTGCATTTTCCGTGGAGTTACAAGATTTTGCTCACCTTTTAAGAATTTGCCTGAGATGTATACAGGAATCAGAGGAAAATATGGTAAACCTTAACTGATGGTTATTTAAAGTGAACAGCATGAAATTTGCGTAAAAGGAATTCAAAGATACAGAGTTGCGTTGATGCATAAGTTCATGTCATTTCTTTCACTGCACTACAGGAATGTATTACATCAGAAGAAAATGTATTACATCAAAACGGAATCAATCAACTACGTATTCCTCCATTGTTTACGATGGTGTCCCAACGTCTGGACAGGTCTGCAACGCTATTCTTGAAAAAAAGTGAGGGTTTTGCTGCAAAGAAACCATCAATGAAATTCTGGAGATCAACATCATTGTTGAACGTTCTGCCACGCAGTGCATTAGACAGAAATCGGAACAGATGACAGTCTGAAGGGGCGAGATCTGGGGAATAGGCCGGATGTGGAAGGATCTCCCATTTCATGTCCTGAATGGTCATTTTGGTCATGTTTGCACTGTGAGAGCGTGCGCTGTCATGTTGGAGAAGGACACCGTGGAGCTGATGTGGCCGTTTCTGCTGAATTGCTCCCTCCACACAGCGGAGTTCCTCACAATAAAGTGCAGCGTTGATGGTCCGATTCCTCGGCAGCATTTCCCAGTGAATAATGCCTTCCATGTACCACCAGACACACAACATGATCTTCGCAGGATGAAGGTCATGTTTTGGACGTAGTGTGGGCGTCTTGTTTGGGCTTAACCATTCCCTCCGATGACTGAAATTCACGTACAGGCACCACTTTTCACCTCCAGTAACAATATGTGACAGAAAGGGTTAGTTTTTTTGAGAAGATTTGCGATAACAAGCGAGCAAAGAACCACATATAGCAACACGCTGATTCTTGTTGTCCTCGGTGAGAGTGTGAGGCACCCAAGACCCCAATTTCTGGACCTTTCCCATATGTTCCAGGAGTCACACCCAGGTGGCCTGATCACAGTTCATCTCAGTGGCCAATTCGCGTGTGGTTTGACTCTGATCCAAGTGGTTGAGATGGTACAAACGATCCTCATCGAAGTGAGATGGACGACTTGAGCGTGGAGAGTCGTCGTGGTCAAAACTACCACCTGCAACCGCTCAAACAATCTGCAGGCTGACCTCGGAGCAATAGCATCCTTCCCATACACAGCTCACATTTGTCGAGTAGCCTCGTTGGCTGTGGATCCTTTGTTAAACTCGTAGAGGAGCAGATGTCGGAAATGTTCATTCCTCTCTACTTGACAACCCATACTTCCGGACCTGAAAACAAAACAAAAAAAAAAAAAAAACCTTTAGCAACAATCACACAACGCAATATGATTTAGATACACGATATTGCTGGCTGCATTTTGATGTACAACCGGCCATCTCCAACGTCACTACTGACCTAGGAAACGCTCGTGAAATAAAACGCCGTGACTTATGCATCAACCCAATACTTGGAAGGAAAACTGCAAATTCTGCAGGCATAAAATACACCGATGAACCATTACATTATGACTAACCTCAGCCTAGAAAAATGAGCGCACCTAGAGACAGAACGGCGGTGCAAGTGAAGTTCAGAGAGCCGTATATATACAACCCGAGGACCGGCTTCCGGTTAGTAGAGTGTTCGGAGTCAGAATGGAAAAAGCTGCCGATTTATCGGAGTTTTATAAAGGACAAATTGTGATGGCACGACGCCTCGGAACTACGATCTCGGAAACGGCGCGGCTTGTTCACGTGCCGCTGTAGTGAGTACGTATCAAAAGTGGTGCACAGATGGCCAAACGACGAACCGTCGTCCAGCCGTGTGCCGTCCTCAGCTCATTGATGCCAGAGGGGAGTGGAGACTGTTGCTCATTGTTCGTAGCGACCGCAGGGACACAGTGCGACTAATCACTCGCAGCTACAACAGTGCTGATCAGGGCAATGTGTTACAGCACACAGTTCATCGCAGCCTTCTGCGCATGGGCCTGCGTAGCCGAAGACCCTGCCGGGTCCCCATGCTCACTGCACGTCATCGCCAACAACGCATGAAATGGGCCTAAAATCTTGGAGATTCGACTGTGGATGATTGGAGGAAAGTGTCCTGGTCCAATGAATCAAGATTCCTGGTACAACACGTAGACGGCCGAGCAGAGATACGTCGATTGCCAGAAGGCTATTGGGTGGAGACAGGACGCTATAGGCGGTGTTATGCTGTGGGCGATGTTTTCTTGGAAAACTTTATGCCCCATTATACCAATAGCACAAACCCTGACAGCTGTCAGGTATCTGAACATCGTTGTGAACCAAGTTCACCCATTCATGGCAACTGTGTTCCCTGCTGCTGATGGACATTACCAATAGGATAATGCGCCATGCCACACTGCCAGTATCATCAAAGAGTGGTTCGAGGAACATGCTGGTGACTTTCTGTCAATGCCCTGGCCTTCAAATTGACCTGACATGAACCCCATGGAACATTTTTGGTACGACTTGAAAAAGCGGGTTCGTGCTAAATCACCACCACTCCGAAATGTGTAGGAACTGGAGGACCTGCGGTTGACATTATGGTACCAGATACTCCAGGATAGCTGTTGCCACTTCATCGAATGGATGCCTCGCTGAGTTGCGGCTCTTTTGCGGGCTAAAGGGGGTCGTGGTCATAATGTAATGTCTCATCAGTGTAAAGCACCAGTTGTAGACGTACTGTAGAACGCGGGAAATGTTACGACGTTTGATATGAAAAAGCTGAAGTGCTTTTTATACGTAGGTATCTGCCAAAAAATAGAAACTGAAGAGATACGGCTCGAAAACGGATGAATACTGTATTAGTAAATTTTAGAACCTCTTTTCATTAAAGCCCTATGAAGCACCAAGTACCATTATTTTTAAGTTTTAAAATGTTTAGTTTAGAAACATGCAAATAACGAAAATCTTATTGAAACTAAAAGTCATAATATATATATAAGCACCTAGATCCGTCTGTCTCTCTGGAACGTTTGACGTCACAGCAACGTTTGCATTGCTCTGCCATCACTTATCGAACAATTCCTGCGTGCTCTCGCGATGTCAAAATGATTGCCTGCTATATAATAGCACGCGATCACTTTTAGATGGCAAGGTGATCACGTGCTAATTTAAAAACGTTGGATTATTAATGACTCGAGTTCTATTTCTCTGATTTACAAAATTCGAATTGAATTTTTAATAACACAGCCAGTTGAGTTTGGACGTGATCACACTGAGATGTCAAGGTGATCGCGTGCTAATTTAAAAACGTTGAATTATCAATGACTCGAGTTCTTTTTATCCGATCTGCAAAATTTAAATTAAAATCTTAACACCACGGCAAGTTGCGTTTGTATAATAATTTAATTTAGCACAATTCATATTTTTATTTGTACGCTTTAATTATTTTTTACTTTTTTTAATTTAACTGACTTTCCGAGTTTAGTACTGATTATATTATCCATTTTGCAAAATATCGATCTATCTAAACGCCGTAACCTACAATAAAAACTGAAATCTTGAGATGCCAAAGTGAGCAAGGTTGCATCTAAATAGCAGATTGTCGACAATTTAGATAGTTCCGATTTGTAATACCAGATGTCGCATTATTTTGTAGAAAAAGCTTTGTTATGAAGTTTCAAACTAACAGTCGAATAGGACAGTCTAAAACAAGCCGTGAAAGGAATAACAAGTGTGCCGGAGAAAAAGGTATTTAACGCGAAAGATTAAAGAAAAAGTTATTAAGGTAAGTTTACGCGAAAACAACTTTCCGAGTTTAAAACTGATTATATTACACATTTTGCAAAATATCGATCTACCTAAACGCTCTGATCTACAATTGCTAAACAACAAATATCTTACACAGAATGTTATTTATCGCGAGGTCTTTTTAAAAACGGAAATAAATAGCATATAATTTTTACTTCTAACATGAATGAGTTCTTACTATATAAGTTTTTACTATGTTTCCTTACAGAAATCCGGCGTCTATTTGATTTGTTTCAATCTGCTTCAATTGAAAATTTCACTCCGTCACAGGACGGGCGACATCCCCTATATATTAATATTTATTTAAAGCTTAAAAACAACCGTCCTAGGACGGGCTATACGCTAGTTTTTTGATTCACAGAAGATGCCTGAGTTGGTGATACCAAGTTAAAAAAATAGCCGTAGCGCCATCTTGTGAGGGTTGTTAGAAACATTAGCTCCTGTCCGCATCGCTAAATCCATGCTGAGAACAAAACCGAAAGGAAGGAACCCATCTCCGAGATACAGATCACAAGCTCAGTTCCACAGAGCGATTGAAAACAGATTTGCAATTGTTTAACTGCAGGAGTTTACTGGCAATATGGAACACGTTAATGAAACTGCAGTCATTGTCTAAGTTGCTTTGCCACGGAAGTACAAAAAGTATGTGATATGGAAGTGGAAGTTCAATTTAGATCAGAAGAAAAATTAAGAAAAAGTGTATATTGAGCGGTTCTTTTACTTTCCTTTGAGTATCACACAATCCATCTTCCCGGGATTAAAGATATGACACGTAAAATAAAAAGTAAAAAAAAAAAGCTCATGCGGCTTAATTACATGAAAAATACAGTTCGCGCGGTAGGTAGCTAATAAAATTAAAAATCTAGCAAATACAGAAAAAGACTACACTGAATTCAAAGGCTTGATAAATTATTAGAGCTCGATTGTGCAAATAAAATCTTGCTAAAAAAAGTGAGTGCTTTCGTGGAAAGGCAAGATGAATTATTGCTGGGAGAAATGAAAAATAATGAAAAAAAGTGCATGTTACCCGGCAGAGATTGGGTTCTTACTAGCCGCAAATTATTATCATCAGATCGTTCGTCCGCTTGAAAGTGGCAATAATAGAAGGATTACTTTGTGCATCATTGAAAGTTAAGATCCCTGTGTTCTATTGTTAAATTTTAATTAGGGTACTCTTGAAAAGAACAAAGGAAAAATCGATCCTGAAATCTTTTATTATGGAAAAGAAACTCTTGCAAAAGGTATTGCTCCGTAATTTGATTGTGTCGTCGCAACAATAATGTGCCCTTACCTGACAAATTCAATCTCGCTTTCAGAGGGTGGATCATATGGTCGAGGATAAACTGAAAATTTCATTATAAAACTCCAAAGAGAAATCACTCTGATGAAAGAAAGTATATATTGAATACTTTCATCAAGACAAAGAAGATGTGTATTTGTTCTTCTGCAGAAGAAAAATTAGCAACCAAGAATGTATTTTTAGCAAATAATAGATTGATTCGAGGCTTTAAAAAATGTGCTTTGTAGAGTATTTGTCAAAAAATTTCCATGATTTGAAACAAATGTAATGAAAGTATTTTGAATACACTAAAGCTTTCTACTATCACTATACAATGAATGCTATGTCATGGATGGCAAGATACTATATGTCAAAATGTGCATCTCATGTTAGGTGACAAAATTGGTTCCACCCAATTCTAAAGCTGCTGTCAAAAAAAAAAAATAGTTGTTATAAAGCTGCAAATTTTAAGTAGAAAAGCTTAAAAAACAAAACCGCAATCATGCTATACAAGAAAAGAAATACTAAATTCTTTATGCATCTGCTAACAGAAATTTGTTTTAAAGCTGCAAGTTTCAAACTAAGTTTTGCGGAAATGTATGAGTGTGTTATTAGATTGGAAATTTCAAAGTAGAACGTTAGGAAACAAAAGGTTATAACCAGGTTGGAAATTTTGGGAAAAAGCGTTAGTAAACAAGAGTGAGAAGTTGAAATCAAGCAAATAATTACAACTAAAATCGTCAGAAAAAAGGAGTTTTACTAAACCGAAGTTAGGATGTTAAAAATAATGATCTTGTCATCAAGACAAGGATATTTTCTGGATTTAACGTCCACAGTAAGCATCTCAAAGCGTTATTAGTAGTCGCTCGACCCAAGGCCTCATCCGGTGGTCTGGCAAAGGCGGTTATCCAGGAACCGACGCCTCTGACCACTCTGCCACCGGAGAGGCTAAAAGCATGTCAAGTTAAGTTCATAATAAAACTAATAAATGTGCAATAAATAATTTACAAGCTATGCAAAGTCATTCATATGCAGTTTTGTTGATAATTTTTCTGCAGTGCTAATTGCAGTGAAGTATTACATCACAATCACATACGTATTATATTACAGGACCACGGCTTTGATATTTGCCACAAAATGACAATTTCTTGTTATTTCAGAATGCGACTTTCCAGACAGCCCAGCTGCGGAATATTAATTTAGCAGCAGACATGAAAGAAATATCTGGCCTTTTGATTTCAAGTGCCCAATTTTACTATTAATATATCACAGAGCAGCATTTACTTGCTTGTCTTACGTATATTTTGAAAAAAAAAATATGTCGTGTTTGGAGTATCATTGGTTGGCCCGTCTGTGGGGGACGATATATTTACCTCTTATACGTCATACGCCAGACTCAATACAATCTCTCTACATCTTATGCCGCTAAATATGAGAATGAACAGCCATGAATTTTTGAATATTCTGTTTTCTGCCTGGGTGCCGTAACAGTGTTTTTGTATTTGTCATGACATCTCCTCTTTTAAATGTTGTAATGGAGCAACTCTTTGTATTCGAAAGCTGGAATGACTCTAAAACTATATATTTATTGCTTTTCGTATAATTCAGCATATTTCTATTCCGATTAACTGAAATTAACCATATTGTCAATGTAAACTCGATATAAGCCTGTTCGGGTACTTTCCGACTAATTGGAATTTACCATATCACGAATGGCAAGCACGTTGTAATAGGGTAGACGGTTATTCCTTTTCTTATGCTGCATATAAATTATGACTACTAAACTTGCGGTGTTAATATAGAATAAAAATATCAACGTTTCTCACAATAAAATGTTTATTTTACATCGACTATAGTTTCGCAGAGCGTTTGGCTCGGCTTCGTCAGGACGAATGGAGCTTAAACATTTAAATCATTGTGACATCATCAGAGTTCAGATGGTCAAGGATTTAGGTGAGTTGTTTCCACGCGCTTGAAAGAAATGGAGTCGACGTCATGTCGTTGACAACGCGTGAAGAGTTCTGGTATATGTGGAAAGCTTCTAATATATTAAGTTTGATAGTCGAATCAGGTTTAAATAGTCGAATCAGGTTTAAGGAATTACAGTCAGATCGTGATATTATTATCACTAAAGTTCATAAAGGAGGACAAGTTGTTATTCTGGACAAAATACATTATGAAGCTGAAGTCGAAAAACTTATTTCCGAGGGACCCTATAAGGAAATAAATAACGATCCACCGGAGAAGCAATTAAAAGAAGTTCGGAAAGTGGTAACAAGTTGTGTTACACTTGACCAAAACTCAAAAATCCTCTAACGCCCTCATATGCGCGTTGTCCACGTTTCTATGTACTTCCGAAGATACATAAGATTGGTGTCCCCTTCCGTCCCATAGTTAGCAATATTGGATCAACTACACATAAGTTGGTCAAATTTCTATCTTCAAAACTATCCACCTTAACGACTTCTTTGAACAAAACAGCAGTAAAAAATGTCATTGAGTTTGTCAATCGGCTAAAACGACATCAATACAACGATCAGTTCATGTTATCCTTCGATGTGAAATCTATGTTCCAAGTATCCCACTGAATGGAGCCCTCGAATCATTGAAAGCAAGTCTCACTGAACATCATTTCAGTCAACCGGAATTAGAAGAAACTCTGAGATTAGTCAAAATATGTATCACACAAAACAGTTTCCTTTTTCGTGGAAGATTTTTCCAACAGACGAAAGGCCTTGCAATGGGTATCCCACTGTCACCTATTTTATGCGAAGTCTACACGACTCATTTTGAGGACAAACTCTTTCAGCTCTTTACATTCGACCTGTGGATTCGATATGTAGATGACACTTTTGTTCTCTGGAATGGTATGCGTTCGGAAATACCTAAATTAGTTGATCTTTTCAAATTAGTTGGCTCTTATCTACAGTTCACATGTGAGACCGAAAATAATGGCTGCTTACCGTTCCTTGATGTTCTTGTATCACGCTCTGAAGGATCCTTTAGCAGAACAGTTTATCGAAAACCTTTTGCTGTTTCCTTACCCCCACATGCAAAATCAAATCACCCATAGAAACAATAGAGCTCTGCCTTCTACACATACGTGTATCGTGCAATACATTTATGCTGAACTGAGGATTCCTTATAGAAAGAACTTGATTTTCTTAAACGAATTGCAGTACGCAGAGGATATAGCCCTTCCGTTATACACAAAGCTGTCCAAAAATTTAGGAAACCTAAGCCTGTCTGCTTGCTCACGCTAATAGACCTCCCAATACGAAAGAATTGAGCGGTTATTCCATTTGCTCCTCAGATGTGCTTCCAAATTTCCAAAATCCTCAAAAGTTTTAATTTCAAAGTTATTTTCAAACCCATAAACAAGATGAAGTTTCACGGATCAAAAGACTACGTCCAAGACATAAATTCCTGGGGAATTTATCAGATACCTTGTGAATGTGGACTTTCATATATAGGACAGACTCGCAGGGCTTTAAGTTTCCGTGTGAAGGAACACAAGACCTATGTTCTGAACTATGAACTGAAGAAGTCGTCTATAGCCCAACATTGTAACGAAAATAACCATAAATTTTTGTTTGGAAACGCTACGCTTATTGATAAACCTGATTCGGCTATCAAACTCAATATTTGAAGCTTTCCACACATACCGGAACTCTTCACGCATTGTCAACGATATGACTTGACTCTATTTCTTTCAAGCGCGTGGAAATAACTCACCAAAATTCGTGACCGTCTGAACTCTGATGATGTCACAGGGATTTAAATGTTTACGCTCCATTCGTCCTGACGAAGCCGAGCCAAACGCTCTGCGAAACTATAGTCGATGTAAAACAAACATTTTATTGTGAGAAACGTTGGTATTTTTATTCTATATTCCTTTTTTGATTTGTAGTGTGAAATTACGCCCATGGTCAGCTACGCATCCCAAATTTTGTGCATTTGGTTTTAGGGAAGAAACAGAAAAGGAGTGCTATGAGAACGAACACAGCATTAATGTCTAACCTAGGGTTCGGACTTAATAAGATCTGGACTAAGAGCCAGAATCCACCACTCGACTGCATATTTTGATTAATGGAAATTAACCATATCACAAAAACCATGGCCACCCCGGTGGCGCAGTTTTCTAAGAACTGGGTTAAGACCATACGTCCGAGTGGGCTTGGGTTCGAATCCCGCGTGAGGCATGGGTGTCTTAAACCACTGGAGCTTTCCCTTCCCTGGAACCAATGGCACTAAATTAGGGATAGGCGACTGCCTGTAACCCATAGAGTTAATTACAGTGGCCGTTAAAAATTGTTGTATCCCATACGTACTAATATCTATTTACCAAAATTAAAATTTTTCGAGCTTTGTTATGATTGCCGACGTATGTGAAAGGAGAAAACATAAATTTCATGCAATACGTAAATCTACCACTGGTTGTAATGCGTGAAGTCATGATCTCTAAGCTTAGAACTTATCCTTTAATTTTTGTTTTTGCTACTAGCAGCTATTTTTACAAAATTTTCGGCAGGTCTGTGAGCTTAGCCTGAATTCCATATCGGTTGCACTGCTGTGAGCATCAGCAAACTTCTTGGTTTAGTAGAACATTTGAAGAGCAGAGCAGAAAGCAAACTGCGTACGAATAATGCTGTGAATAACTTTAAAACAATCCAATGACGTCTGGTAAGACAAAACGTTTTGATATTTTGTACAGTTCAATTATCTGTTAACCTCTACGTAAACTGAAGTGTTATCGAGTAAAGAGGAAGAATAACGCTTGAAAGTAAGTGTTCGACGCGAACCCCGTCATTCGTAAGTATCGGAAAACAAACTCTGGACTATCTGTGTCAGAGACAACATATATTATATCAAAGTTAGGAACAGCAATTCTACTGTACAAAACGAACGCAGGAAATAGAAAATTTAAACAGGGTTAAGTCTCGCCTGAAAGCGAGAGCATTTGCTAAAAAAATGAGCAGCATTTGTCTTTGTGTTTAAGAGTCTTTATAGCAAATGAACTCTGTATTTACCCACAGAGCGTCTCCAAGAGCTAGCCTAGGTCTTGTAATGCTACAGAGAAGGAAGATTTATTCTCCATTTGGTGGGAGTGCTTTCTGCTTAAGTGAACCGCAGTCCAACAGACGCTAACGCGGCATTTACCAAATGGTACGACATTTGTATTCATTAGAATCGACCACATACATAAAACTCCTGCGTTTGATGCTCAACTCCTTTCAGTTTTCTCTCTATATAGACGCGGAACGAATTTTGAGGTGGGTTATTGATTACCAAAAATTTGTCTTCGGTAAGAGCGTGGATTTATAAGTCTCCTGAATTTTGACAGCTGCTCCTCGCATCTCAATCGAATTTCAGCCTGCTACCAACGCGAAGCATTTTTAGCAAACTCACCTCCAAAGTTCAGGTAGTGCCTTATTACTCGGCATTATTAGCTGTAAGAAATGTCTTCTTAGCAATAACGTATGGCGAAAACTTTTTTGGACATTAAGCTGTCAGATTAATACAAGAAAAAATAACTGACGCCCGTTTTTCAGTAATATATCATACCAATAATTCAAAAATTGGAAATTCCGAACTACGTAATGGAGTAAATTATGCGAAAAAGTATGTTTCATGACGTGCATTGACTGATATATGGAAAAAGTTCTACTGAGCATTTCTAAAATGTTGGTTATCAAATATATATTGTCAAAAAGAAAGAAGTTGATCCACGTTAATGTAAAACGTTTTGAAAAGTTAGGAAAACACAGAAGAAAACATTTTGAGGATGGTTTAAGCATCAATGTACTGATTGAAGAAGGGAATTTAAATCACAACACAAAAGTAGAAGTGAAAGACTTCTGCAAAATTTCCTATGTACTCCTTTTGGGCCATACAAGCATGGACACCGTCTTACATCCATTGCTTGAAATTTGAGAGAAAGAAGGGGATCTCCCTTAGAGAAGAGGAATCCCTTTAGTATCATAGACATTTTCTGTTAATAAGATGAATTTAATGAATAAATAGTAGCGCATTGTTTGTCTTACATACACGTGCAAATGAAGAAGTACTAATCGGCACTGCAAAAAATTGTATCGGATCGAAAAAGCACATCTGCTATCTGCGTAGGTTTTCCAAACTATCGCATCTTTTGTTCACCATTTGAACAGATGGTTCAGTGATTAGTTTCTCGTAGCAAAAAAAAACAAACCTTCTCGCCTTTATTTTGCTGAGTGTTCGACTAACACGATGGTTATAGTTGTATTTCGCATAATAGCATATGTCAAATATTCAGAAATTTTAAAAGTAAGAAAGCCTATAGATCGAATTATATGTCTTCAATTTCTTTTGTACACCAGAACTAACACTTTTTTTATGTCGTCCATTTCAGCTGGCATATTTTACAAAATTATATGAATAGGCTAGAGATGTGCTTATGTACAATTTATTCCAAAAGGAAGTGACTCATCTTACCCCTCTAACTATCGCACTACATCCCCAACATTTTTTTTTTTTTTACGTTTGGGGTTTGACGACCACCGTGAGCAACTCGATGAGCTAATGAGCAGTCGCCCGTCCCTAATTTAGGGCCACTAGTTTTAGGGCCGGAAGAAAGCCAGTTCGGTAAGACAAACACAATAGAACCCGGACCCACCTCGGACAAATGATCAGTAGCCAGCGCTTAGATCACTGCGCCACCGGGTCGCTTCCCTCCCCAACTTCTCTGGTGTTGAAGTAGACTACTCTCTTATATGGCGTCCATCTGGCTCATAAATCATTATCAGCATGTCTTTCGTTCGAATCAGCTAACAGGTAATCAATCTTTCAGCCTATCAGAACGATGTTTAAAATTTGACTAAGGAAAAGATCAGAGAAACTCAAGTGATGGCAATTAATGTTGCAAAAGCTTTTGTTTGAGTCTGAAATTGAATTTCCCACACTGCACCAAGGGATATATGGCTTACTGTCTGACCATGCCATATGCGTCGCTCTTCAGGATGAACGTTCTGGTACATTTTCCTCTAATGCAGATGAAATTCAGGGGCCGGCTAGGTGGCGTAGTAGTTTTCTGAACGATGGCTTATGACCATTCGTCCGAGATAGGTCCGGGTTCGAATCCCAGTGAGGCATGAATGCTGTGTTTGTCTTACGGCGCTGGCTCTCTCCCTTCCCTGGAACCAGTGGCCCTAAATTTCATTTCATTTCATTTCATTTATTTATTCTTTCAGTTGCCACTACAGCAACTAGGAAAAGGAGGGAAAGGAGGGAAAAGGCCGTGAGGCCTGACAAATTAGGAACTGGCGACTGCTGAGCCCATTGAGTTGCTCACGGTGGTCGTTAAACCTTCAATCAACGAACGAATGAATTCAGGGTTACTATCTTCTTTTGTTTACAATGTCCTCCACTCCATTAAAGACAATAGTGACAATATTTCATAGGCCGCCCCGGTGGCGCAGTGGTCTAAGCGATGGCCTCTGATCATTCGTCAGAACGGGGTCCGATTTCGAATCCCGGTGATGCATGGATGTTGTGTTTGTCTTACGGCACTGGCTCTTTCCCTTCCGTAGAACCAGTGACCCTAAATTAGGGACGGGCGACTGCTTATAGCCCATTGAGTTGCTCACGGTGGTCGTTAAACCTCCAACCAAAAAAAAAAAAAAAAACAATATTTCATTACAGACAAGAATTCTGTTATCATCTTCTTTTTGTTTACCAATGTCCTTCACTCCATTACAGACAATAATTTCACCCTGGTGGCGCAATCGTCTAAGCGCTGGCTTCTGATCATTCGTCGTAGTTGGGTCGGTGCTCTAATCCCGGTAAAGCACGGACGTTGTGTTTGTCTTACAGCACTGACTCTCTCCCTTCCCTGGTACCAATGGCTCCAAATCAGGAAGAGATGACTGCTTATGACGACTTTCGGTCAAATACCTGCTTTTTGACTTGCCGTTGAGTCAAATCAGTTGAAGATCAAATGAAAGCCTGTTAATGCTGAAAAAAAAGAATGAAATATCGATAGTCAAATGAGTCAAAAATTAGCCACTTCTGGTTCGCGGGTGGGTCTTGTTAGCGGTTATCATAAAAAAGTTGCCTATTTATGGTCTAATAATATCTGTAAGATCAGGTGATGGGAAATATACTACAGCCTCTCCTTGACAAATGTCAACCCCGCCTTCTCGTGGTGCATATTGTTCCCATTAAAGGAGCTCTGACGACCACCAAATAGCGGTATAACTATACCATCGGGATTAGAGGAAATGCTATCCCACACTCACCAACCCGCTTGGCCAGCGTAGTGAGTTTTGGCCAAACCCTTCCAAAATGACTCCACAACTTTAATCTTGGCTTTCAGTCTCCGGCCGCTGGAATGTACCTGGCCAAGGTGGCGGCCAGTACGACATGAAGGCAGAGGGTGCTAAGAATCACCGGAGGACCGGACTAGGCTGCCATCTGATGCTGACCTGGGCTACGTATAACGGACGCTCCCTATCTTCTGATTCAAGGCTCCTTGAATTAGAAAAAGAACTACAAAGGATCAAGTGGAACATCGTCGGGCTAAGTGAGGTAAGAAGAAAAGGAGAAGATCTCATTGAACTGAAAAGTGGACATCTCTTCTATTATCGTGGGGCAGATACTGACAGAACTAGTGGTGTTAGGTTTATAATAAACAAGAAACTGAAGGATAAAATTGTAGAATTTGAAAGTTCCTCTGACAGAACAGCACGACTCATTACCCAACGCTCGAGGAGATACCAGGCTCAGATTATTCAAGCTTATGCACCCACTACAAGTCATTCTGAAGAAGAGATTGAAGAATTTTATGAGGAAATTCGTGATCTAAATAATAAAGGCAAGCAGTACTTGAAGATCATTATGGGAGATTCCAATGCGAAAATATGGCTACAACAACAGAATGAAACTTCAGTAGGTAAATTCGGTCACGGCAACAGAAACCAGAGTGGAAATACTCTTGTTGAGTTTGCAGAGGCAATAGGGTTTTTCATCATGAACTCCTTTTTCAAGAAAAAGCCGCAAAGGAAATGGACATGGAAGCACCCCAATGGTTTAACAAGCGAACTTGATTTTATTATGTTTAACAAGAAATTTGTCATGCAGTACTGCAGTGTGCTAAACAAGTTCAACACAGGTAGTGACCATAGAATTGTAAGATGTAAGATGCACCTCAATGCTAAACTCGAGCGTGGCAAGCTCATAAAACAAAAAAAGTGTATTGACACGACCAACCTTTAAAAACATCATACTACCTTCAAATTGGAACTGAGGAACAGATTCTCTGGTCTAGAAGGTCTAACGTCGGAAGAAGTGGACATCTCTGAAGTTAACAGAAAACTAACCAAGGCTCTTATGGAAACAGCAAGAAAAATAGCTGGTACTAAGAACAAGTTGCATACGAAGAAATTATCAGGAAAAACCAAAATTCCGATGCAAAAACGAAGAGAGATGAGGACAACTAAAAGAGATGTGACTTCCAAAGTGGAATATTTAGAGCTATGCAAGACGGTACAAAAAAGTATCACTGAAGATGTAAGGAAATTCAACTGTGAATTAGTGAGGAAAGCAATTGAAAACAACCAAAGCCTAAAGATAGCAAAGGGACATCTCAGTAAGGGAAGAAAACAGATTATGGCTCTGAGAAAACAAAATGGTTATGTAACATGAAATAGAGGTGGAATTTTGACAAGAGTGAAATATTTCTACTGAAAACTATATGAAAGGGATGATTCATGTACCCCAAACATTACAAAAGGTACCAGAGTTCTTCTAGTCCTCCCAGCAGAAGTTACACATGCAATCAAGAACATGAAACGGGGCACCAGTAAAAGATGGAATTACAGTAGACATCATACAAGAAGCAAGTGGAGAAATTGAAACAGTACTCGCCCAAGTTTTCACTCGACGCCTTAATCAAGGGAAGATTCCTGAGGATTGGAACAATGCTACAATGATCCTGCTACATAAATAAAAGGTGACATTCAGGATCTCAGGAACTGCAGACCTATCAGCCTCCTATCAGTGGTTTATAAAATCTTCACTAAAGTTCTTTCACGCCGCTTGCAAGTGACAATGGACATGGCTCTACCAAGAGAACAAGTTGGATTCAGGAGTGGCTACAGCACTATAGATCATATCCACGTACTGAGAAAACTAATTGAAAGAGCGAGGGAATATGAACTTCCATTATGCATGGCTTTTATTGACTATGAAAAGGCCTTTGATTCGGTGAAACCATCAGCAGTTACAATGTCTCTGAAATCCTTCGGTATTGAAGATGCATACACTAATATTAATCATAACATCTATGAAAATGCAAGTGCAAAGATTCGGCTATTTAAGAATACAGCACCCATAAAGATTGGAAAGGGAGACAAGGTGGCACCATATCTCCCAAACTCTTTAATGCCACATTGGAAAATGTCATTCAATTACTGAACTGGGAAAACAAAGGGATAAAGATTAATGGAGATTATGTAACTCACCTTCGTTTTGCTGATGACGTAGTCATTTTTGCAACTACCCCATCAGAGCTGCAGAGTATGATCCAGGAACTTGCTGAGAAGAGTAAAGAGGTGGGATTAAAAATGAACTTTCAGAAGACAAAAGGGATGTTTAATGCTTTTATTAGAAATGAAGATTTATCGATTGATGGAGAAAAGCTGGAGATAACAGACACGTACTTTTATCTTGGACAGCAGATATCAAGTGAGGGTCACATTGATGAAGAAATTAATCGGCGTACAAAACTTGCCTAGAGAGCCTTTGGAAGAAAGAGCATAATTTTCAAGAGCAATATGCCATTATGTCTTAAAAGAAAAGTGTTAGATCAATGCATTCTTCCAGTGCTTACATATGGTGAAGAGACATGGACCTTAACTAAAAGAGACATACAAAGACTGCAGACAACTCAAAGAAGCATGAAGAGATGCATGCTTGGTGTAACCAGGAGAGATAAGAAGATAAAAAGAGGAACTCGTGGATTCGAAAAATGACAAGAGTGGAAGACATCATGACCAGAGTAAAACCCCTGAAATGGCACGGGGCTGGACATATTGCCAGAAGGAAAGACCATCGATGGACAGCTGAAATTTCGGACTGGATTCCAAGGGACAGGAAAAGACCCAGAAGAAGACCACATGGGAGATGGGCAAATAAAATTCGAAAGTATGCAGGAGTAACATGGAAGAGACTGGCACAAGACAGACCGCTGTGGAAGAAACTTGGGGAGACCTTCGTCCAGCAGTGGATTGATAATGGTTGACAATGATGATGATGATTAATATCTAATATTAAATTTCATCAAATGGCTGTCAGCTATGTTTGAAAAGCATCTTACAATGGATGTCAAAAACAGCCTATTAGTGATGAGAAGCACCAACCTGGTGGTCAAAAATCCATCCTTTCATGGTACAAAAGCACTTAGCAGTAGTACTTTACTTTCTTTGCTCGAAATTTTACGTCCACAGTGTGCATCTAAGGCTATAAGCAGTGGCCTTTTCCTACTTCAAGGCCAATCGTTACACAGAAGTGAGAGAGTCGGAGCCGTAGGACAAACGGAACACCATGCCTCATACTTGACTCGAACCTAGACTCAACTTAGACAACTAGTCAGAAACTTACGGCTCTGACCACTCTGCCGGCTGTCATATTCGAGATACGGTAGAAATTTATAAATTTAAATACATATACAATATCATGAAAAATGGTTATAATATGCAATTCTTTCTTACCTTTTCTAGTATCCAAGCTTGCAGATCTCTGGACTCAATATCAAAGATTCTACAGAAAAACACTTTTGTCATATAGCAACACAAAATGGAGAAATTTCATCAACCAAGAGACTAGGTTTTCAGAAACACATTTCATTCCCATTCGACTTAAATAGTTCAATAATTCTTCTCTCATATGATAAAACCTACAAAGTCTGAGGTTCGTTTCAGTAACACACGACGTCTTAAAATATTTCTTTGCCGTTAAGAAATTTTCATGATATTCCTCAAAGTGTCTTGCTCCAATTTACAGATGAGTTGAACTACGCATCCTTGATACTGAAGGCAACCGAAAGCATCTAATCCCCTACATTTTTACTCTGTACAGTCACAGAGATTGTTTCCTGCAAAGCTTATTCCCATCAGCTCAGTGACGTCAAACATCTGCCGTTCAATTTACCCGCTTGAACACTTTATCGTCTGCTTATAATCGGAAGGTGTCAATTTTAGAACGACGTTCTATACAAAAACTCTGTCATTTGCCTTCCTTAGTCCATAAAAACGGTTCCAACATCTACACTCGATTACGACAGAACATTCTCACACAAACGCACGATTTTTAATCATGTTAGTAAACAACTGAATTTTCAGGCAGTCACCATAAATCTCTGATAATAAACATTCAACGGTCAGACAATTTTCTGACGCTTTGTGCAATAGAAGTGCTTAACAAACTCACGCGAAAGTTTGAGTTAACGTTTTCTTTACGTTTTGTTTTCTCAGAAGCGGGATACTGTAAAATCATTTCAGTTTCCTCAAATGATGTAAATGTTTCGACGTTTTCGAATTTCAAAGAACGCTCAATCTAACGTTTAAGAAAAAAAGAAAAAGAAAAAGAAAAAAGAATATCATGCAAAACTTTCCGAGCTGCTTAAAACGACTTACGCGCCAGAATTAAAAAGAAAAAGTATAAAAGACATAAAACATCTTTTAACATACGTCATTTGCAAAAGCAACATTGTAAAAGATCATCGCGTTATACAGTTGAAAAGAAGAAAAAAAAAAGGATAGGAGAGGGAACAGATGTATTTTATTTTCGTGCACGAGCTCAGCTAGCGGCTGGAACATCGTTAGCAAAGTCTTTAAAGAACAACTATCGACTCATTCCAACATACAGAGGGAAGTTCAAGAAAGTCATAAAAAATTTCATTCCTTTTTTTGTTGTTGTTGATGTGTGTGTGTGTGTGTACGTAAAAAGAGTCATATATTCTAGTCAGAGATAAAACCGACCGAGTGAAACATTGTTTCCGACGCTCTCATTGGGGAATGATGGGAAACTGTTCTTAAAAATTGTTAATGCAGCTCTTTCAGAAACTTTCAGTCCTCAACATAAAAAAGGTGCTCTTTCTTGTATTTCATTTTGAATGAAAAAATATGTTAGGTAGCATCTGACATGAATTTGAAAAAAGAACTCATGCTCTGACGTTGATGGATAGCATTCATAAACCAATAGTACCTTCTTCTTAGGCTTTTCTTTCTGCCCTTTTTGGAGTTCATCCAAGGTCGGAGGACAAGTAACTTGATTCGCACATTTTTATTAAATCCATTAAATTTTATGAAGAAATGTTTGTCAAGGTGTTAATCTGATGAAAATACCTAAAATATTTCGTTCAAGAAGTACCGAAGATTTTTTGTTACACAAAAGGCAGATAAATTCAAAATTTGTCGAAATTTGCGAGCTCTTTTATAGTTGACATCGCACAGCAATCCTAAGTACCCACATAAAAATAAGTAATTAAGAAAATTACTGCTGATTATCGCGTTCTCAAGCTGTATTATTTTTTTAACATATTTACATTTTGAGAGGTCATTGTTGGGTGAAATTTATTTTCGAAGCTATTTGAAATATTAGAAAAAATCATAAAATAAACTTCGAGTAAATGGCTTACGAAGTTAATATTTTCAAAATACATAAAACCGAAGAAGAAAAAGAAGGAGGTGTGCATATTTATGGGTTTTTTGTTGTTTGCTCTTCACAAGAACTAAAAACTCTGTTATGCGGTTTATTATTCGGGCATTCTTAAAACAAAGAAAACTGCTTAGTTTACTGTTCGCAATGATGGACTCATAAATTCTTCTTCAATGACTCAACAGCCCTGTGTGGGCCTTGGCCTTTTCAAAGAGTTTTTTGCAAGATTTCGCAACAAGAGATTTTTGACGAGGTGGGGCCGTTAAGTCCCACGCCCAACCCCCAACCCCCAACCTGGAGGACCAAGGGCGTCAGGGGCCAACTTCTCAGGGAACCATCCACTCATTCGCGTCCCCAAACACAGGGAGTCTGCAGAAACCCCCGAAAAACCGCAGACTAGATGGCCGGCAGGACGGGATTCGAACACCCGTCACAAACGTCCGCCTCCCATAGAGTGCATGGCGACTTAACCAACTGTGCCCTGCCGGTGTGTGGACTCATAAATTATTAGATTAAAAATCGATATTTTTTCGCGTTAGAGAAAGTATGGGTTTTAATACTGGGTTACTTTTTAATAATCAGAGATTCATTCACTAAAAATAAACAAAGCATCACTTGGTGGTCCAGTTTGAGGGATTTATGGTATGTCAGCCATCTTAAAAGCATAGATTTAAATGGATGAATCTAAGAGCTGCAAATGACTCATCACAGGGCTGTGTTTTTTACACATAAATTATTTCTACTACACAAGAAATTAAAGTTATTTTTAAAACGATAGTGATACGTCTTTGCCCTGCTTTGAAAAGTTCTGCTTAGGTAATTCGTACCAATAAAATTTGTTGAAATTTTATTTCACTTGTGAATGCTTACCTTAAATCGCTTAAAGTCACACTTCTTACATCGAATTGCGAAAATGTTGTTGTTTTTATTCTTCCCAAGTCATTTTGTACGGAATTCGTGAAGAAAACAGATTTTCTCCGTTGCTTCTTTTCATGAAGAATAGAATTTTTCAGTGCATTTCAGAAACTCTTCTATTACCTTGGAGAGAACTACCTGCGTTTTTCAGAATCGACAGATTTCACTTTCTTTCATAAAAGTTTTTACTGAACAAAAAGAATATTTTCGGTTTCAAGGAAGGAATATCTGTGCTGTAGATTCGAAATGTGGAGATCTTGGCATTATTGAAGGAATGCCTTGCCATGAAAGACCAAAATACATGAAGTATGGCAGAAAATCGTGCTGAAATAACTGCATGTATATTTCGTTTTAGCATAATCATGTGGATCTACTGACTACTTATCAATATAAGGAGAAATACACTGATAAATGAAATGTCAGATTAACACGTTGATGAATGAACTGAACCATTCGTAGGCTGATGGATAAATTATGCAATTAATCGATTAATGCATGAATTCTTAATGATAGTCTAATAAATAAGCTTCATTTGTAGACTTATGTAAAAATTACGCGATTAGGACACTGATAGATAAACTACCTGGTGACAGACTATGCTTAAATAAGTTCATTAACTCTCTTATTTAGGGACAGATGGAATTAACTCTCTTATTTAGGGACAGATCAACCTAATTAAAAGACTAATTGATAAACTGATTGATTAATAGACTGATGCGCAATTTTCTTGTTAAGAGTACTAATAGAAAAACAACATAGTTTAACTGAATTACGTTTGAATTTCTTTACCTGCATAAGAAAAAGTAGGCAGCTTCGGAGATTACGGAACTAGTAATTTGTACTTCTGTAGATTTCATAACAAGTAGACTGATGGATAAACTATGAATTATAAATAAATTGCACAATAAGCAGAGAAATGCTTCACCGTACACTTCCAAACAAGTTACCTTAAAATTTAATAACTGTGTCAATAACCCAATTGATAGATCGATGGAGAAATCACCCCCATTTTTATACTGATAGATAAGTTACCAAATCACTGACTAATAGGTTAAGTATAGTTAGTACCAGGATTGATAAACTATATATATTTCAGATTAATCATTAAAATACCTAACCAGTAGAATTGGATAAATTATCTGATTAACAGACTAACGAATAGAGTATCGAATAAGTGGATTCGATGAGAAAATACCTTTCTAATAAATTTATGCATATTTTAACTATCTAACAAATTGGCACAAACTTATATTCATTTAGTAGAATAGTAAATAAGATCATTAGTTCTCCGATAGATAAGCCAACTAATTAGTAACCTGATGAATGAATCTACAACGCAGACTAATAAACATATTACCTCTTCGGAACACTGATGGGTAACTCAATCTATTTAATTAAATTGAAAACTGAGTGGTAGATAAACCATTTAATTGCTTCATTTACGGATAACACGCAAGAAAGAATGATGATTAAAGAGCTGAAACAGTAGACTGGCAGGTGAACGTCGTAATTAATTCACTGACTTATGAGCAATTTGATTAATACACTCATGCAGAAGTTAGTCCACACAAATTTCGATGGATACGTATCAGTATAAAGTTTGCATGAACACAGGTACAGATGTACTGATGCCACTACTGAAAATTTGTCAGTGGGTCTTGCATACTTGTCATATTGCACTCTTATGCGCATATCTTACAGCACTGCTCCCCAGATTCCAAGACAAAACGCCTGCAACCTTTAAATTATTTTAATTAATATCGATATATTAAGCACTTTTTCATTTGCAGCGACAGTGGTACACCATTCGAAATTTATTCGCATTCATCATATAAATAGTATCATAGCCTTCAGCTCAGCACTTAGCATTTTTTCAGGTGTTTCTCAATTCTGGTCTCCCAGATTTTCTGGAGTTTCGCAGCTGATATTTTCATCTGTGAATCACATTCGTTACATGCCTCTGATCAGCACTATACTTGTAAAATAGAGATATATACTTGTAGCCTATTTATTGAAACCTATATTTCTGCGAGTCAAATTTATGGTTATACAATTATATACAGTTTCTAGAAAAGAAGGAATCTGCACTTTTGAAAAAATTATTTGTGGGTAGACGCAAAGAGAGGTTCTTAGATTACAAAACCGCGACAGAATTATCAATACAAAATTCCCTTACCTTGCGAAAAAAGACGCAGCTGCTGAAGGCTGGGCTGCTCCGTAAGTGCTGGGGCAGGGCGAACTGAAGGAGGTGCCTTGTAGAAGGGAATGGTGGGAATATCCGCTGAAGGAGAGAGAATGAGGAATAGAGGAGCTTGAGGACACCCCCATGCAAGATGCCCCAGAGACACTAGGAGACATATAGGGTCCTCCGCCACCAATAGGCTGATAAGGGCTGTTGATTGCTGAAGGGTGACGACCTGCTGTGTGAGTCTGAGACATATTGTGCTCCTGCAGGGCTCTTTGACTCATCGAGCTGTGCTGAGAAACAGATCCAGTGGATGTACTGCCCGCATCACGAGAAGACAAGAGCGTTGAGAGAGTTGATGATAGGATTTGCTGCAAAAGATTGAAAACAAAAACGGGAAAATATCAGGTATCATGCAACAAAATCACGTATACATTTAGCGTTACCGGTTTTTACATGAATTACCTTATTTTTATTTGCATGTGACTCTTTCGAGCAGGCTCCAGAAATGTTATTCGAAATTATTATTTTCTATCAATTTTATTCAAAATTATTTTTTATATATCTCGAAATCTTTAGGCTTTGTGAAATGCAATCGAAATTTTACAAATAATATTGGTTTCATTTGTTGACACAGGAAGGTCTGTACATGGAAGTCGTTTGTTTTCATGTATTTTGCTTTCTAGGCTGGTGTTCACTGGACCGATCCATGCTTTAGAACATGCCATGAATAATTTGTTTTCCAATTTTAGAGAAAGAAGCTCTCCGTGTTGTTTTGTCATATGTTGATAGAAAATCCGCATGAGCATTTCATTTTAGTTTCTTAGAAATGTGTACATTCGAATGACTTAAAAGTGACTATCCATTTAAGTTCGTGGTTGCATCCTGAAGTTGGCAATCTTAACCTGTATCTCGGCTCGCATCATATTTAGTTCGTGATTCCACGACAAAGTGATGTAAAACTTGGAATAAAGAAAACCATACAGATTCAGCACGGAGGAAGTATCAGCATGTATTTACCATCTGCGGTAAGGACTTCTGGCCTGCTCAACGATATCGTTACTCGGGCTGATTCGGTAGACTATTGTAGTATGCTCTATTCTTCGTGTCATAGGGCCACAAAAGAAGCATAGATTTACCCGCATAGTCTTACTGTCCATGGACTCCAAACTTCTGACATCTAGAAAATATTTACCAGCTCTTAACGGTTTTAAACTGTAGTTTCTTAATGCCTTGACATCTTGGACATGACGGGAATTTTGTGGTGTCCAGTAGCACCTAAGTTCATATCTGTGCGTGAAGGAAGGAATAAGCTTTCAATATATATATATATGCACTGCTGGCCACCCAAAATGCAACACCAAGAAGGAAGCATCCGATTGGCCTGAAATTCGCAGCATGCGTCGCCCGCGAGAGGACATGCAAAGGATTAGCATTCCAGGGCTTATGTAAATCATGTGCGCCTGGCACATCACCGAGAAGCACTATAAGAACGGTGCACAGAAGGTGGGGTGTAAGTAGTGGAAGTGTGTTGTGCTGCCGGACCTGTGCGTAGGAAGCTTCCTGATGCCTCGTCGCAGAATACGGCAGTCATTCCAGCACGTTTCGGAGTTCGACAGAGGACGAACAGTGGCTTATCGCGACAACGGTTTATCGTACTGAGACATCGCTACCCGTATGGGACGACATCCAGCCACAGTGAAGCGAGTATGGATTCGGTGGTTGCTGGAGGGACGGACGGTCCGACGTGAGCGATTGCCGCAGCCGAGGGCACACCACCAGCCGAGAGGACCGGCATGTTGTGCGGCGGGCATTGACGGCTCGCACCGCCACATCACGAACGTTAATGCAGGAATTAGGGTGTGTTGCAAAACAACCTGTGTCAGCACGTACCGTTCGACGTCGTCTGCGGGAGCGGAGACTTGTCGCACGGCGCCCATTGCTCCGATTACCATTGACGTTACACCACCGGCAAGTGCGGCGGCAGTGGGCCGTTGAACGCCACACCTGGTCTACGGAATCGCACGGCATTGTCTTCTCCGACGAATCCCGCTTCTGCCTGCAACACCACGATGGTCGGATCCGCGTGTGGTGGTACCGCGGCGAGAGAATGCATGACGCCTGCATTATGCATCGCCATACCGGTCCGTCACCTGGCGTTAGGGTTTGGGGCGCAATTGTATATGATACCCGCACCCCTCTGGTACGCATTGCCAGTACACTCAACAGCCACCACTACATCTCCGACGTTTTTGAGCCTGCAATCCTCTCTTACCTGCAGGACCTGCCAGCGGCCACGTTTCAACAGGACAACGCGCACCCGCACGTGGCACGCATCTTGAAACAATTCTTTACGGCCCACCAGGTGTCACTGCTGCCGTGGCCCGCCTGTTCTCCCGATATGTCGCCCATCGAACACGTGTGGTCGCTGATTGGCAACCGAGTGGCCTGGCAAGCACAACCCGCGGCTACGCCTGATGAACTGTGGCAACGTGTGGAAGCAGCCTGGACCGACATACCCCAAGCCCACATCCAAAGTCTCTTTCGTTCGATGCCGCGGCGTGTAGCGGCCGTTATTGCCAGCCATGGAGGCCTCACGAACTATTGATGTCTGCGTGTTACGCTAGTCGCACGGGCCTGTAAGCTCAATCGTTTCATCTTTGTATCTGTTATTATGTGTCCAGTAAATCTGGCTTTGCTATCTCGTGTCCTTCTTGGTGTTGCATTTTGGGTGGCCAGCAGTGTATATTACTTTTTTAATATCGTTTTCTCTTGATCGAAAATTACATTGTTTTGTCAAGTAAAAATTTAAATGTTTTATTTCATGTGCTTCTTACCTGTATGAAAACTATGAAGGTATTTATCGGAATTATACAATGCTTTTCATTGTACTTTTTATTTAGCATTATGAGTATTTTGAAAACCTTTATGACAGAGGATGTTGCTGCTACAAAAGAAAGTGTTTAAGATATTGGAGCTATTTTAAATAATACTTCACCAAGGTAACGTTATAACGAAGTAAATTTCTCCGTCATTTTTGGTCTACGCCGGGATTCGAACCCGGATCCCCTCATTCCGGAATAAGTCACTCTACCAATTGAGCTACGCGGACGTTTTATTCTGATTCCTATCTGCCTTTATGTCGTGTGCGTCCTTCTGGCAAGTACGTCACATCTCCTGGTACGTTACAACGTAAAGGCACAAATCAAGTATCCTGAAACAAAAATATTACGTGTAGCACTTACCGAACCGAAAGGATATTACGAGCGGAATATTAAAATGTTCCGATGACACTTTTTTTTTTTTTTTTGATTGGAGGTTTAACGACCACCGTGAGCATCTCAATGGGCTATAAGCAGTCGCCCGTCCCTAATTTAGGGTCACTGGTTTCAGGGAAGGGAGAGAGCCAGTGCCGTAAGACAAACACAACATCCATGCCTCACCGGGATTCGAACCCGGATCCTTTTCGGACGAATGATCAGAGGCCATCGCTTAGACCACTGCGCCACCGGGGCGGCATGACACTTTTCACAGGAAGAGTTGGTGACATAAAGGTCCTGGCTACATCATCCAGTTCCATTTCATGTACTTGGTTGTGGTAGGTGTGCAGTAAATTTTCAGATTTGAGGCATGACGCAAGGAACCCAAGGCCGCCCCGAGCGCAGTGGTCTAAGCGATGGCCTCTGATCATTCGTCCGGCAGGGGGCCGGGTTCGAATCCCGGTGAGGCATGGATGTTGTGTTTGTCTTACAGCACTGGCTCTCTCCCTTCCCTGGAGCCAGCGACCCTAAATTATGGACGGGCGACTGCTTATAGCCCATTGAGTTGCTCACGGTGGTCGTTAAACCTCCAATAAATAAAAAATAAAAATATACAAGGAACCCAAGATAAATAAGCAAAGTGCTTCCCGTTTCTTTATAGATGTTTGTGTGACTGCGCAAAATCTCCATCCGATAGGTGAAATCACCTTACTACATCCTACCTCCTCAAGCAATGTTCAGACTTCGGAACCTTCTCATCTGCACAGAAGGAAAAGTAACAAAAAGCCACCGTACGAGAAGTATTCACTTTTCCGCTGCGTGTGTTGGACAATAAATGATACTTGACAGAATCGTTTCACGACTTTTCGGCGCTTAAAAATCTTAATGTAACAGAATAGATAAGAATAATTACGCCACGTTCTTTGAGGGAGGGACTTTTACCGTTCCATCAGGGCGCGGTAAGCTGTCCTCTCTCCTTTTCGTTGCAGTCTAAAGTACAGGAACCCAACAAATCATTTATGAGCATGTGAAGGGTATGGGCATATAACAGCAGATTGGTATATGCGACCCTGTGACACGTGCTAGAGAGAGCAGCTTTACTTTAAGTTCTAGGCTCACACGGCTGAGTATGCTTACGGAGGAATAAAGGTTGGTAACATCAGGATAATTCCTAAACTATATTAATGTTCCATTGGTGCAAGCATTATAAATAGAAAAATAAACGTTTCAACATGATGCTTACTAAGATCTTGTGGCTTACGGAATTCGTGGAGACATGTGTACAAAAGGTTCTTTTTTTTTTTTTTTTTTTTTGGATTGAAGGTTGAACGACCACCGTGAGCAACTCAATGGGTTATAAGCAGTCGCCCGTCCCTAATTTAGGGTCACTGGTTCCAGGGAAGGGAGAGAGCCAGTGCCGTAAGACAGACACAACATCCATGCCTCACCGGGATTCGAACCCGGACTCTTTTCGGACGAATGATCAAAGGCCATCGCCTAGACCACTGCGCCACAGGGGCGGCCCAAAAGGTTTAGGCGCCACTGGTGGTGACAGTCGGTTATATTCGTCAGGGTAAGCCAATTCACTGAGCATGAATTAAAGGGCCGTTGGAAATGCGCAGTGGTCTAAGCGATGGCTTATGACCATTCGTCCGTGACGGGTCCGTGTTCGAATCCTGGTGTGGCATGGATGTTTTGTTTGTTTTATGGTACTGGCTCTCTCCCTTCCCTGGAACCAAGGGCTCTAAATTAGGGACGGACGACTGCTTACTGCCAATTGATTTGCTCACGGTGGTCGTTTTTTTTTTTTTTTTTTTTTGATTGGAGGTTTAACGACCACCGTGAGCAACTCAATGGGCTATAAGCAGTCGCCCGTCCCTAATTTAGGGTCACTGGTTCCAGGGAAGGGAGAGAGCCAGTGCCGTAAGACAAACACAACATCCATGCCTCACCGGGATTCGAACCCGGACCCCTTTCGGACGAATGATCAGAGGCCAACGCCTTAGACCACTGCGCCACCGGGGCGGCCCACGGTGGTCGTTAAACCTTCAATAAAAAAAAAAAATGCGCATGCCCTGAGAAGTCATTTCCATGCACATAATGCCGGAATGTTGCATCCTCTGTCAAGTATCTGCATACTGTTCGAAATTACATTCTGCATTAATAACCGCTGATACTGACACTCTCTTACGTTCAACAAAAAGGCGCCTCAGATTAAATCAAAAGCGTTTTTTGGAACGACAGGTTTATATCAAGAGAACCCCAAATCCAAAAGTTACCAGTTCTAACTGGACCTTGGATTAAATCGATGGCTTTTTTGAAATAACAGGATTATATCAAACTAATCCTCCTCATGTCCCCACATACATCGCAGCCACAGATATCTTATCAGTGGTCTCTGTTGAAGATTTGTTTTTTTCGAATGCGATCTCCTGTCGGAGGTAAGCAACAATCTGGAAAATTAGGTATGGTTGGTGATTGTTCCGAATAACAATAACATTCCGCATCCCTTCCTGACTAAGTTTTGATCATGTCTATACGAGATATTCTTGCGCTTAAGCCCCGTTCCCTTTTTCCTTATATTTTTCCTTCAGGACAAGTTGTGCAATTCGGTATTCGGCATTCGACCCGCGCCAAAAATATTCAGTCTTGCGTCTAGTTGTTATCAACGCATTACTTTTGCTCATAGTAATTAAAATCTCATTGTTGCTTGTCTCGTGAAATTCTGAGCATTATTCTCTGCATAGCAACATCTCACTTCAAGCTTTTTTATGGCAACCGCTTTAAAACTAGGAGCGTACAGACGAACCGAACATATGTCACATGGTGCTCGAGGCTTAAGTTCAGATCTCTGCTGTAGAGGAGATTTTGTAAATGTTTGTCTTTCTATTCCAATCCAAATTTTTATTAACGAATCTGGGTTACATTTCGCGTTTACCTACCAGTCAAGATATTTATATTTTACTGCCTTTTCTGTCACTTCATTCAGCATCAGTTTTCCTTCAGGGCTCTGATTTTTTCTAACTACCATAAGTTCAGTTTTATAAATATAGATATTTAAACCTATTTTTTACAATATTTTTCATGTTACATTGAAGACAATCTTAACATTATCTTCCAGTAAAACTCTTCAGCTTGAAAAGCTTAAGTTACACTGAGAGTTTCACTATCCATTGTTATTCCTTTGGTACGCAATTGCGAAGCACTCTTGAAAGTAGAGTCCGACTAGATGTTTAATAGTAGAGAGCACACACCTTTTTCTAAAATTGCTCTGCGTGTCAATGCTGTCACTAGTGAATTGGTTCAGACGAATTGCAACTTCGCCGTCCCGGTGGCGCAGTGGTCTAAGCGATGACTTTGTAAAGGTTGTGTTGACCTGTGCTCCGTGTTTGACCTGCGTTTATTGATGTTATTTTGTGTGTGTGCCGTCATTTTGTGTATCTCCTGTGTTGTGAACGTCTCCTGTGTCGATTGAGTCCGACCTTGACGTCCTGTAAGTAAAACTTTACTTGTACTAACTCTTTTTCTTTCTTTTATTGGAGGTTTAACGACCACCGTGAGCAACTCAATGGGCTATATAAGCAGTCGCCCATCCCTAATTTAGGGTCACTGGTTCCAGGGAAGGGAGAGAGCCAGTGCCGTAAGACAAACACAACATCCATGCCTGACCGGGATTCGAACCCGGACCCCTTACGGACGAATGATCATAGGCCAGCGCCTTAGACCACTGCGCCACCAGAGCGGCACTAACTCTTTTTCCGTCCTGGCTTTGCTCAGGGTTGGGTTTAGCATGCCAGCCATTGCAAATGGCGGCGCCGCCCCGGTGGCGCAGTGGTCTAAGGCGCTGGCCTCTGATCATTCGTCCGAAAGGGGTCCGGGTTTGAATCCCGGTCAGGCATGGATGTTGTGTTTGTCTTACGGCACTGGCTCTCTGCCTTCCCTGGAACCAGTGACCCTAAATTAGGGACGGGAGACTGCTTATAGCCCATTGAGTTGCTCACGGTGGTCGTTAAACCTCCAAAAAAAAAATGGCGGCAACCGCATCATATAGGCCAGGTATGAAGCTTGATAGCAAAGCTCCGCCCCTGCCTGGCTACGTTCGGTCATCGTCACTACCACACGCAGCTGGTTTCCAAGCCGCGTTATCTGATGTTACCACCTCTTCTTCCAACTCTATGGATGTTGATTTCCCGACATTGTCCACCACAGTGACGTCATTAACTTCTTCAGTATCCGTTGCCTCTGGTACTTCATTTGCTGCTGCGAGCACTGCGTCTCGACCTTCCCCATCTCCGCCCATTCCTACGGCAACTCTACCTTATGCTTCCGTTGTAAAGGGTACCAGTTCATCTTCCTCTACAGCGGAGAATCCATGTACAATGCCTCTTGATATGATTGTCACTAGAGACAACAAGAAATTACGCATCGAAATTCCGGAAACTTCAGCTGCTGGGCAAGAGGTTTTACGCACACAGAAACTTGGCATAGGTTTTGATGCCCTCCCGGACACCAGCCTTAAGAAATACTCCTTAGCCGTACGCCAAATCATCCCTAAGGGAGCGATCACCCATATGGCGAGGAAACCTAGGACTGTTCTTATCTACTTTGCAAAGCCAGAGTTTGTGGAGCGCGTCTTATCTGACGGACTGCATGTTGGGGATCATAACTTACTGGGAATCCAGCTCACGCAGCGCCCCGTACTTGTTCCGTGCTATCCTGTACCACCAGAAATCAAGGACCATTACTTAATGGCGGCACTTTCCCGTTGTGGAAAAGTAGTTGGTTCCATTTCCAATCTGTCTTCCACACCAACAGACCCAGATGACAGGAACATCTTAGGTCTGCGTCGCCAAGCAAGGATCCTGTTCCCTACTGAAGATGCCATTGGTGACTGCCCTACTGACCTCACTGTGGTTGTAGGGAAGCAGATTTTCCGGATCGATATCGTTACTGCCTTGCATTGTTTTAAATGCAGGGCATATGGCCACATCCAATCACGTTGTCCACATGCATCTGCCAAGCCACCTATTTCCATACCGCCCGAAGTCAACACCCCACCCTCAACATCAGTTTCTCTGGCCACACCAAGTTCGGCTCCACAGACGTCCTTGATCCCTGCTACTGTTGTTCCAGAGGCTTCTCCCCCAGCAGATGATGATTCTTCAGCAGTCTCCAAGTCTTCGATCTCTACTACGGGAACCTTGGCCACCTCTCCATCGTTGCACCCACTTGCTGCTGTGGTACCTCTACGTTCTTCGGAGGGTATTATCTCCGTAAAGGAATGGCAACCCCTCCGTCGTGCTTCTTCATCTTCTTCCCTTGGATCCCCTAATGTGGAGTCAGATCTAACTGTCCTACACCCACCAGCTTCTCCCGGCGTTCCCACGTTGAAACGTACTAGACAGAGTTCAATCTCGCCGGTGATGTCTTCTCCACGCTGCTCTCGTTCCCGTTCGCCAATTCGACAGTCTTTCTCTCCAACTGCAGTTTCTACATCTCTTAAGTCCCCAGCAGTGTTCCAAAATTGTTGGATCAAAATGTTTTCGCAGAATATCTGGAAACCTTCCCTGCATTAGACGGGCCGCTGGCGCCGTCTGATCTTGCTCTCATCATACTCAATCAACCGTCACGTCCTCTCAAGCAGCTGGACTGCATTCAGTCACGAAATGCTCAGCTTCCTACTATTATCACCCAACTTCAGAATCTACTTGCTCTTTTGCCGAAAATTGACACAGTCACTAATGCGCAGACATCTAACTTAAAGAAACGTGTAACCAGTCTTCACAGAAGTGCTGATAGTAATATTCAACCACTACAACCTCTTTCAAGTTAAAATTACTTTCTTTCAACTGTAAGGGATGCTCTGTCCCTCCTACCAATGCGTTAGTGTTTGAAGACATTACACCGCATGATGCGAATATATTATTGCTACAGGAGACTAACTGTCATCCCAACACCCCATACCACCGGTGGCGAACCTGGCCATTTCAATTCTACCATGTCCATCGACTTAGTCTTCACGCAGGACTTGCGGTGGCCATCCATTTTCGTCTTCGATCCTTCGTTACTGATATCAAGGTCAAACCGATTTATCGTGACCTCCTGCAGTTTCTGTCCTTCCGACTTCACAACTTCCGATACCATATCTTCAACATCTATGTTTTCGGAAATCCACAGTATGCAGACTGTCGTTTTGGTCATTTTGTTTCCTGTGTTCAAGGTCTTCCAGCCACTGATATTGTCGTCTTAGGTGGTGATTTTAACTGCACCCTTGACCCATCCCTCGACAGATCGGACGGTTCCACGGATACCAGGTATTTTCTTACCCGAGCACTTTCTACAGCCATCAACCAGCTACAACTCCAAGATTCTTTTCGACACCTGCACCCATTTCTTCGTTCGTACACCTGGCGCTCCTACTCCACTTCCTCCCCTACAACTGCCCGACTTGACCGGTTTTATGTTTCTTCAATTCTTCTTCCTTCAGTTATCTCCCTTTCTCACACACCGACAGTTTCTTCCGACCACAGCTGTGTCGTAATGTGTCTTCACACCGGTCCATCTCCTCGGCAATACTACCGAACTTGGACACTTGATGATGATCTTTTACTTGATTCAACCTACGTAAATTCCATCCGATCGCAGCTCCAACAAGCCTTATGCTCCCTTTTGCTTCTTGTCCCTTGCAACACTGGTTAAATGTCAAATCCCAAATTCTTCTTTATACCAAACAATATTCCCACGAAAAACGTACTACCGCCTGTATGAAGATTGATGCTGCACGCTCGATGTTTTCCACCCTAGATCTTGATTCTCTGCTGTTTTCTCATTACCAAGCTGAACTTCGTACCTTGCTACTTCCTGTCTCCCAACAAGCTCTTCACCGCCTCAAGCTCCTTTATCTCCAGCCAAATGACTATCTATGTGAACAGGTTGAACAACTGGAATTCCACAAACGTTCTGCTCATCACCTCCGTAATCTGAAGTTATCCGATGGAACTGTTACTAATGACCCCATTCTCATTTGCTCCGGTGTTAGAACATATTTCCAGTCACGTTTTGCTCAGTTCCAGTCAAGTTCTCCGCATGCTGATTCGTTTCTTCGTGCCTTACCACATATTCCATCGCATCTTGTTACATCTCTTTCTATGCCTATCACCCCAACAGAAGTAGTACATCACTTGCCTTACTTAACTGTCACTCGTCACCTGGTCCTGACGGGTTGACAGTTAATTTCTTTCGTACGTTTTCCTCTTTCCTACAACCTCTCCTATTGCCTTGCTTTACAGCTGCTTTTTCTTTATCTGTTCTTCCCCCGCTTTTACTCTAGCTCACATCATTCTTCTTCCAAAGAAGGGGTGTCTGCTGGAGTTGGATAACTGGCGTCCTATATCCATCCTTAATGTTGACTACAAGATTTATACTAAAATACTCTCTCTTCGATTGAACTCTGTCCTTCCCACCGTTATACATCCCGACCAAACGTACACCATCCCTGGCCGAAGCATTCATACTAATATTAATCTCCTCCGTGACTCATATTGCCTTGCCCACCTTTCCTCCGAACCTTTAGCCTTCCTCAATCTTGATCAGAGGCAGGCCTTTGTTAACGTGAGTCATCAGTGGCTTGCCTCTGTGCTCTCTGCCTTCGGTTTCCCATCTGTTTTCATCACAGCCCTCCTTGCCCTGTACCAGGACTCAGTTGTCCATATCCGGACGGCCTCCTTCCTTACAGCCCCCATTCAGTTTCGTAAGGGCATCCGCCAAGGATGTCCTCTTTCCGGACAACTTTTCTCTCTAGTCTTTGAGCCTTTTCTTTGCTCTATCCGTTCTCTTCTACAACCTCCCCTCCACCATTCAGCATAGCGCCAGGCACCATTCTATTGTTCTTACTGCCTACGCCGATGATCTCACAGTTCTCATCCGAGAAGAATGGCAATTCCCAATTGTTCTTGCATGGTACCAAGTGTATGCTGCGGCTTCCGGCGCTTCGTTAAACCTTTCAAAGTGTACAGGCTTGTGGTGTGGCTCCCGGAGACATCGCCCCGATGCACCGTGGGGCGCTCATTGGACTTCCACCAGTCAAAAGATACTTGGGGAGCACATTGGCAGCCGGGTCTCAGCAGCGGCTGCCACCTGGAGACCCCTCGTCAGGAAACTACGTCACACTGCTGCTTACTGGTCCAAGCTGAAGTGCTGTTTGACCTACCACAGTCGTGCACGGCTTGCTGGCACCCACATTCTCTCGTTAGTTTATCATTCCTGGATTGCACAACCGCCACCAGCCTACGTTCAAACTGCAACAACATCAGCAATGCTCAGCATTGTTTGGTCATCTATTCATTGGTTATCTTCCTCAGTATTGTCTGTACCTTCGACTTGTGGTGGCCTCAATATGCCAGAGATTACCATACGTTATAAAGCTGTAAGAATTTTCAATTTCCTCCGTTTGACAGTTCAACCAGACTCTTCCGCTTCCATTCTTCTGCTTAATGTTCTGACTTCCCCCTTAATCCCTGCCTCGCCGTCCATCTTCTTCTCAAGATGGATCTTCACACTGTCATTCCCCCCGTTTTCCTCTAGTCTATCATGAAGCTGTTCAGTTCCTTCGTTCTTTACCGCTGTCAACCCCCTCTTCCACTCTTGATCTTCTTTCCGAGCCTCATTTTTTCTCCTCCGTCCTCCATCCCCTTACTGCCAAGTTTTTCTTTTTCCCCGCATGGCTACACGCTGGTGTAGTCTCCGTTTCCCAACCGGTCCTCCCCGATTTTTCATGGAAACCCGTTTCCGACCTTTTTCCCACCCTCCCATCCTCGCCCAAACTCTCTGATAACTTCCTCCAACTTAAACATGCTCTTCAATCACTTTTTACTTCCCTAGTCGATTCCTCTGGCCTCCTTTCCGTTTCCTCTGCCTCTCTCCCTTTTCCGTTCTTCCTTCCCTTTTCCGGTGATCTCCTCCCTCTCCACAGTCTTTCCACCCGCACCCTGTACCGTTTTCTCCGTTCTTCTTCTGCGGTACCTTGCCCTATTCCCTCTGTTCTTTCTTTTGCACTAACCTCGGTCTGATCTACTGCCCAATATTCACCGGCCCTCTCCTCAGAACTTAATGTGCACTGGAGGTTTTTGCACAATCGACTGCCTGTCCCTTCGACTTTGTTCCGGAGAAATATAGTATCATCAGATCTATGTCCTTTTTGTAACGTCGTTGGAGACGTCTTACACATGTTTGTTTACTGTCCGACGCTGCTCCCACTATTTCACAGTATGTTTCAACTTGCACATCCTTCTTGTACCAGTGATCTCACCCTAGAAGATTATCGTTTCCTCGGCCACAGTTCTACAAGTTTCACCTCTATTTTACCAGTTTGTTCGTATTTATTTATCCTAGCTAAATATATTATTTTCTTTCACCTGCTACAGTTACTAGATCCAGATCCTATCACATTCTCTACCTCTTTAGTTGCACACTATCGCAACAGGGTTAAAGCCAGACTCACTCTGGAATACTCCTTGGCGAATGACATGGCACGGTTACCTGCCTTCTTCAAAACATGGTCGCCGTGTCGTCCCTGGTTTCGGTTTTCTAGTGCCGAGACTGTTCATCTACTGTTTTAATAAACCTACGTCGGAACTTTCAATTTTTACTGTTCCCTCACCATCTTTCCTCCTGGAACTGGATTGTGTTTGCTTCCTGCTGATGTCACCTTTTGTACACAGTTCTCTTCATCCTCACAGTGACTCTCTGCCACCAGTGATTCCCATGTCACTAGAACTGCACGGAATTTTTTTCTGTAAATTGTTTCGCTCCAGTGATGTTCCAAGACTTCAATGAACAATTATCCCAGAGCTACTGCTGTTTACAGCAAATAATGCAATGCCTGTCATTGCTCATTTGTACAATTATCATTTCATTGTAAATATCTGCATTTTGTTTTATTTCTCCCCTTCTCTCACACTGCGTGTGAGGTTGGGGATGTTCTCTTGTAGTTCTTTTAAGTGAATAAAAGCGAATATTGAAACTAAGCGATGGCCTCTGATCATTCGTCCGAAAGGGGTCCGGGTTCGAATCCCAGTGAGGCGTGGATGTTGTGTTTGTCTTACGGCACTGGCTCTCCCCTTCCCTGGAACCAGTGACCCTAAATTAGAGACGGAGCGACTGCTTATAGCCCATTGAGTTGCTCACGGTGGTCGTTAAACCTCCAATCAAAAAAAAAAAAAAAAAAGAATTGCAACTTCTTGTTTCGACCGCGCATTTCTTTTTATTCAGTTTTTTTTTCTAGTCGTATATGATGAAGTATTTCATGAAAGTAGTATGTTCAACGAGATGAAAACATTTTTCAAAATATACAGCATTTGAAAGCAAAATTAGATCTGTTGACGACGTGAAAAAAAACTTAAGAAATTTATTCCTCCAGTTCTTCTCTCCAAGCTGTGTACAACATTTGTTTTGGCACACAGAGCACAGAGTTTACGTACATTTCCATATGAAAAGGTAAACTATTTTCATCAATTTCTTCTATGACCCAAAAATTTCTACATTCACCAAGAAAGAATTTACTTGCCAGGGTGCGTTTTAATCAGTAAATTATTAAGTTGATCTACAAATATATATGTATAAATATAGACTGTGTAGGCAAAAGTATTCCGACACACCACATATGCAATTAAACTTTCATGTGCAGAACCATACATGTACCGATTAAACGTGTTAAGCGCTGTATGTAATGAGGATCGTTGGGTTGGCACATTTTTGAGGCTGCATTAGAAGTACCTCTGCCGCGCGGAGTTGAACTGACGGACTTTGAAATGGTCCTGGTGGTTGGATGCCACCTGAGTAAGCAATCAATCCGTAGCATTGCCGCTCCTGTGGGATTCCCAAACTGCACTGTCACTGATGTTCTACATCGATGGAAAGCAGGTAGCGCCACTTCAGCAAAGCCGCACTCTGGGAGACCGCACAAACTGGGTGATCGGATAGAAGGCATGCACGCACGCTTCCACAAATCTGGCCAGCTACGTCGCTCAAGTGATTGGAACAGCTATTTGCAAAAAAAATAGCATGACCACTGAAAGCAATGTAAGACGATGACTGCAATGGTGCCTAGCTCGACGTTCGTTCACAATAAAAGAGTGAAAGGATGTCATATGGAGTGACGAATCACGCTGCTCACCATTTGGCTTGGATGAACTTACTTTTTGTAAAGTTTCCTCGGGGAACGCTGTCAGATGTGCTGCAGTCACGTTTGGAGGGAAGTCTATAATGGCGTAGGGCTGTCTATGGTGCGAAAGACTCGGCCCTTTGGTTGTGGTGTCTTCTAGCATAAAGGCCGCCAAGTACGAACATTTTAAGTAATTCCACACTACATACACCGTGACAGCACTTCGGCATGTTTCAGCAAGATCGAGCACTGTGACAGCATCCCTGCCTGTTTCAGCAAGATCGAGCACCTTCCCACATTATAAATTCTGCCCAAGCCTCGTTTAAACAGCATGACGTCCAAGTGTTTCACCGGCACGGCCAAAATCCAGATCTAAATCCAATAGTACATCTGTGGGACACGCTGGAACGCCGAATACGATCACGGCTGGAAGACTTTCCTGTACCGTAGCTCTAAAAATTCCCGTACAAACCTACCGGCATGATGCAAAAATCATTCCGACTGTGTGCTGATTTTGGCTAATAAATAATTTTGTTTGCGTTAGTCCTCCGTGTCCGAATACTTTTGTCTACAAAGTGAATATTATATCGGGGCCTCCTCTTTGTGAATTACCTTGCATCTATCGTGTGTGGAATGAATTACTAAATACACCGGACAAAAATGTAATGACCCCTGGCAGAACTTACCTAATAACGAGTGACGGCGCTTCTTGCCTTGATAACAGCATGAATCCAGCGTGGTAAAGTCTCCACGAGGTTGTGGATATATTTAACATCGATTTGCAGCCACTGGTGCGTCAATTGGTTCTGAAGTTCCGCCAGAGTACGTGAGTGTTTATTCCGACGTTTCACCTTCTGTTCCAAATGATCCCGCAGATTTGCAATAGGATTTAAATCTGGGGATTTGGCTGGCCAGTCGAGGTGCGACAGTGTTGTTGATTGTTCGTCATGCCACTCAGACACAGTTTTAGCCCTGTGCAAACGGCAATTGTCGTCTTGAAAGACAAGAGTGGCAATGTGATGCTGCTCCTGGAAATGTAGGGCAAAGCACAACACTTCGTCATTTAGGATGCGGAGGTACGCATGCTGGTTCAAAGTCATCGTCTCTGCAACGAGAGGACCCTTTTGTCGTACGAAAAACATCCCCGAACCAACACAGAACCCCCTTCCACTTGAACAACACCTTCGACGCAATCAGGATTAAAGGATTCATTGGGCCTGCGATGCACTCCTTGTCTCCCATCATTGGCGTACAAACAAAATCGAGACTCATCAGACTAAATTACTCGTTTCCAATCCTCCACAGTAAAGTTTTGGTGCTTCTGAGCCAATTGATAACGTGCGACTTTGTTACTTGCTGTTAAAAGAGACCTCTTCAGTGGTAATCTGCTCCAAACGTCCATCGCATGCAGTTCGTGACGCAATGTCCTTTCGGAAATTTGTTGGAGTGGACTTTCATGGACTATTTGGAGTAATTGTTGCCTGGTTTGAAACCGATTTGCAGTTACTAGATGTGAAACATGGCGGTCGTCCCTGTTGGGGGAGATTCGTTTTCCGGCCACAGTTACATCGTCGATTTTCAGTTGACTGCAAACTACACCACTGTTTATTGACCTCTGGACAGTACGCTTCGACACACCAACAAATTGAACAACTTCATTCACTTTGTGCCCGTAGGCACGGCCAAATACGATGGCTCCTTGTTGGCACTCAGAAACGTCTGTCTTACGACCCCTATTACAGATTAGATTCATCACTCACGTTGCTCTTCACCACTGCACGAGAGAGAAATGATCCTGTAGGCCACGTCAGTGCTATCTCTCAACAATGCTATCACGGCGCCCTCTGTGCAACCGGTAACTTCCTACTGTCATTTCTGTTAAGGATGACTAATTTTTTGTCTGGTGTACTTATTAAACACAACGCATTTTGTTTGCTTTGCAGACTTATAGTATCCGCTCCACACATTAACTTAAAACAGAAGGCGAACTAGGGACAACATTCTGAAAAATGGAAGTTAGTCTAAACTTACTGTTGTGTGAAAACACATATTTACCGGTGACAGCGATCGAAGCCCGATCATTCTGCTCCAGAGTTTTGCCAATTAAGCCAGGCCGACGGAATTTATAGCTGCAACTGTGCCGTCTTGACATGCGTTTCACCTTTGTAGTACGTCATATCATTTCCCGCGGATCCCTTTTTTCGAAGCAAAGAAGGAATTTTCCTTAATTCCATACGATGTGTGGAAGGAACATCACACATTTTTCGAAGAACCCAACGGCTATTTCCACAATCGGGGGCCAACATGAATGCACAAATTCATCGGTGACGAGAATCAAACCTGCATCCCTCTGCTCCGGAGTCAATTTATAACGAAGTAAATTTCTCCGTCATTTTTATCCGCGCCAGGATTCGAACCCGGGTCCCCTCATTCCGGAATAAGTTGCTCTACCAATTGAGCTACGCGGATGTTTTTTTAATTCTGATTCCTATCTGCCTTTATGTCGTGTGCGTCCTTCTGGCAGGTACGTCACAGCTCCTGGTACGTTACATCATCTCCCCCTTATTTTTTTTTATTTTCTTTTTTTTTTTCTTTCGAAGAGCTGGAGAAGGGATTCTCTTATTTTTCCTATCTCGCGGTGTGGAAAGAACATCACACCAATGCGAGATTTTGAACGGTCGGGTCATCCGGATAGTTCGGGCGCCATTATAACGAAGTGAATTTCTCCGTCATTTTTATTCGCGCCAGGATTCGAACCCGGGTCCCCCCATTCCGGAATAAGTTGCTCTACCAATTGAGCTACGCGGATGTTTTTTTATTCTTATTCCTATCTGCCTTTATGTCGTGTGCGTCTTTCTGGCAGGTACGTCACATCTCCTGGTACGTTACAAATTGCTTTACCAATTAAACTACACCGACGGAATTTATCGTTGCAACTTTACCGTCTTGACATGAGTTTTACTTCTGTAGTGCGTCATTGTTTAAAAAATTAAAAAAGATACCAACACTGATATAAAATTCAAGATCGCTGAAGTTGTCTTACGGAGTTAAGCACAAGTTGAGGACTCTCTTCCTTTTGAACGTACGTTCTGTCGCCCTTCCCGTCAAACACATACACAAACATTCCAGTAAAATTCTTACAACTTAAATGAAATATGAAAAGTGTGTCTATATCCAATTTTAAATGGCACGAAGAAATTCACACAGGCTTCGCATTTCTTTCTTCATAATTTTTTAAATATATTAAGAGGCACAGTGAGCAGGAGTTACTATTGCCAGTTGCATGTTACTGAATCTAGGGAAGGTGTACAGCCCGAAGCTAAAACGGCATTCATATCTGACGCAAGTGTCGGATAGAGCTGCAGTCGGAGGAGGGCAGAGTAGGATGCCCCTCAGCAACTGTTCCTGAAGATGGGATACGTCCCATCGCTGTTGCTCGTTCTCGTTTCCTTTCGCAGTTAATTTGTACAGAACCCCAAGCACGTTCAATTAATTATAAGGAAGATGCAAAGTCTTTAAAAATACCCACCCCTAAAGAAGAGACATAGCGGTCACACTTACCCGAAGTATGTATCTGTACATTTAACGGAGAACACTGTTCTTGAAACACGCATCGTCGCTAACCGCCCCATTTCTTTTCCAAATAAGGCTGCAGCTCTGGTGTCGAACCATAATCATTGGCATTAGATTATGGTTGGACACCAGAGCTTTCTAACTCCAGCGCTCAGGATCACAGGAGGTATCCTAAGAACATATCCCCAGGGTATCCATTATCACACAAGGTAGGCTAGAAAAGTTCCGATGCTGATACAATTACACTGCCCCGACCGTTTGTCAACGGTGAGGGCGTATCTCAGCACTCGGAACTTATACATTGCAATCAACAAGTAAAGGTACGTGAAGGTGCAATCAACGAACGAGGTACTTGCAGATGCTCATCCACCAGCAGAATACAGAAATCAACACTTTTGACGTGTCTCAAAACTCGATCGACCAATAACAAAGAGGGTCATTCAACTAATGTATTGGTAGCACCTTGCTACAGCTGACGATATTACTGTTTCTGCTGTCTGACAGCCATTAACAATCCGGCTTTAAGCACTTAGAATCGACGACATTCATCTGATTTTACAACAGCTCTAAGTCTACACACCGAAATTCTCGTCGTTCAAGCACACTGTATTCGAACACTAGAGATATGATTGACTACATCTCCTCGTCTGTTGACAGAATGTCTGATAAAGGTCCTATCAGCAAAAATTCAGACTAGAGCAAAAGGAGGGCGAGATGTCTGACAAACGAACATAGTATATATATTGGAATAATTTCTGTCAATGAAAACGGATTAACGATGTCCCCGAAACTTATCGGAACTCGCAGTTTCTGTATGGTGCACCCACATTGGTCTTGAATATCAATTAGATATTTGAAACAAGAATTTGCCCAGCTGATGCTCCAAATACCGTGTTAAAGCATTTGAATATAACTGGGATGACTCGATTAAATTCGAACACCACCTGGACGTCTGAAATGATTTTCTACATTGACGACATTTAACTCAATTGTATTCAAACACTACAATAAGGAACAGCCGCGTAAACATTTTTGGAGGTCGCGAAGTGATAAGTCATATCATGCATATTCTTTAGAATTAGCTGTCGTTTTCGAGATGTATTTCTCACATCGTTCTCAACACGAGAACCATCGGTAGAATTATAATTACGGAAACTACAACAATTCTCGTTGAAATCACGACGAAGTGGGTCATTTATTGTGTTTCACAAGAAAACAGAGCTTAGCTCCCCATTTTCTTCTTTTTTCTTTCCGTGATTTTCATTATATCCATCCCTCTTAAACTCACACTCCCTTCGGTATTCCATCTTCTTTTTTCCTTTCTGTCTTCTGTCTTCCCTCTGTTTCTTTTCCTCTGCCTCTCTCTTTCTTTCCCACGTCTGTCTTATCTTTCTTTTCTTTGCTTCTCTCTTCCATCCCCTATGTCTTTTCCTTACACTCTCCTTTACCATTCTTTCTCACTCTCCCTGTATTTATCCAGCTTTGTCTGCTTTGCCTTTATTGTTCTCCATTTCTCCCAACAATAGCTCAAACAGTTGCTTAATGAGATAACTTATTCAATTCTGAAAGTGACCATTGAAAGCTTTGGTTGCAAGAAGTTAGAAATATCTTTTAAAGATCATGTGTTTTCTGACTTTGAGGAATTTTTAGATGATGCGTTTATAAAGGCCGACGTAGTTGGTTAATGAGACACACGAATCGTATGATAAATGCGTAAGCCATACTGAGTAAGAAAAATTAGACTTACTGTTATGTAATTTACATATCCCGTGGGGTCGCTACTACCTAAACTACGTGACAGATAATATTAAATGAGCCTTCTTCACACGCACTGTTTCTATTATGATTCTTGTTCCTGCCGCAGAAGTACTTTAGATACGCAGTGCAAAAAAAAAAAATAATAATAATCCGTAAGCATAATAGGAAAGAAATCTTTGGTTACAAATTTCAAATATATTTTAAACATAATGTGAAAGTAGGAGTTAGAATTTTAACCTAATATGAAATTATATGTTAAATCTTTGTGCACGCATTTTGTGGATTTTCTTTCGTCGCGCGCGAGCGTTTCCAAATATCAGATCTATATTTCTGTTCTTTTAGATGTTAAAGCAGAGGATGCATGCAATCGTAAGCAAAAACGGAGCTCGAGACGAAAAGATAACGCATGCTACGAAAATGCATGGCTGATACAGCGTTGTCATGGAAACAGTAGTCGAGAACCAAAGGAATAAGGTTTTGCCCAGAGGAAGCTGGCCCTTTGATTATTGCATAGTAGTTCCATTGCTCCTTTAACATTCACCACATGTCCATACTTCACAGAACGAACTATCACTTACACATGTTGGAAAAGAACACCACTTTATTGAAGAAAGCGGCAGAATAAGAATGGCTTACATCTGCTGACCAATTCTTTATTCAATCCGACGTTGCAACACAGTTGAAAACCTCATATCCAACCCCGTGGAACCAACAAGCATGGGTCACGAAGCCACCAATGGGATCTCTCTCTATCTCTCACTGCAGTCATCAAGTTTTATAGCTCAGTTCAAAATGAATCAATTTCTAAGCCACGGCTAGTCATTCAGCTGTTGAAAACCGCAGACAGAAATGTTCAGTAACACAGTGTATACACGGGAACGTGTCTGGACGTGCCAATCTATATTTCACTCTGGTAGGTATCATATGAAATGGATGACTTAATGAGGCTGGTCACGTACTGGATTGATAAAGATACACCGCCAATTTCTCATATCTGTCAACGGCAGATAGGTTTGTTCGAAAGAAAACATTCTCCTATCTTGCAAATGTATAATTTTGAACTGCGTGACAGTTTGGATGCAATCGCATTTCATTTTCTTCTTTTTTCTCACTTTCCCATGCAGATAACATCTCAAAATCAACAATACTGTCAACGTAAAGGTATTATAGGCTAAAATAACACGAAAACGTTAGTTTATGTTTTAATTCTAAAAGGAGCACAGTAACGATTATCTGGACGATGAATGAAAGCTACTAGAAAAAGAAATAGGTCACTGGGCACCTGGTAAAAGAGCTAAACAAATTGGGAGTGAATAGGTCAAGAAAGTAGCCTCCTGACCCAGTTTTATTTCGTTTTTATTGACATCTTAATTTCCAAATGAATTGAAACCCTGTAGGAAGAAAAACAAATATCTACATAATTTCTTTAAAGTTCTAGGAACTTATATCTGACGTTTCTCCTCATGGTATCCCAGTAAAAAAACTTTTCTTTACTGTATTTGTGGTCATATTTCTATTACCTTAGTAAGGTTATACACAGAAAAAGATACTGGACTAATATAAATATAATTCGAATGAAGTATTGCATTTTAAACAAAGAGTTAATGTGCAGGAGAATCAGCATGCTACGAAGATAGCATGAAGTTAAGTTTATCGGAATCTGCAAATTGATTATGTTATTAATGGTCCAAAACTGTGCTGCCTCGGTCGGTTAGAGTCTAGGTTGCAAAATTTCGACACTATTTTATTTCTGATTTTCTCAAGCAAAAAATAAGTACTCAATCAATAAACACATATCAGGTCGATCCAAATAATCTACACGTACTCTAAACTAAAATGAAGACGTAGCAGATGCAACGGGGCGTTCTTTCATGCAGGTATGAATTTCCTTGAAATCGTATATTTCTCTACGCTCAGTATTCCTAACTCTATTTTTTGCTAATGATACATTGAGTTTCAGTGCAGTGTTCAAATGCTTCGATCGCTTTTTGTTTTTAAATATTTTACTAATTATAAATAAAATTAAAATCTCTGAATTATACAAAATGAAACTTGTAGCTGTTTAATGGTATACTTTCTTTACAAATAAACCAAGAAATCTTATTTTTCAGAAAAGTAACTGAATATCAGTAAACTTTTCTTGAGCCTCTGGTCATGTCATCAATACGTCAAAATATTCGAAAACGTGCACGTCATTCTCACATTTAAGGCTTTGTTCTTCACATTAGTTTTCTAATTTTTGAACAGCTTCGATTATATCTTCTACGGTTATGAAATGGTACACAAGATCGCCAGTGCTACAGTTCAGGAACATTCAGAAGACTTGTGCTCTGCACTAAAAGCTAGCTCGTATTTCCCCTGATTTCAGTGTATTGGAATTGACTTTACTGAACGTTTTCTCTTCGACTCTTGCAATCTGTACACAATAAATTCTAAAAATGATTTCCTATCCTTTGCACAGAGTTGCATCCCTTCCCTTATTTCTAAATTTGAGGAATTTTGCAAGTGAGGTTTGTAACGTACTCAAATTTACTCTCCCTTTTTAGTTCCGGTCTTTTTATGTAAAATTGGGTTTACTCTGTTAAGCGTTTTCAACTGAACGCCACATTTTCTCTCTGGACAAATTTATATTTGCAACCCTAACAAGAGGCCAAACTCTAATGACGTACTCTAAAGCTGATGATAAGAGTTTCTGTTTTGAAATGTATTAGGGGATTTGATTTTGGGACGATTTGATTTGATTTGAGGGTATTCACAAGTTATCACTGACTTGAGTAGTCTTTCATGTTCTCACTCAGTATTCACGCTTCTTGGTTTTAGAGTCTGGCTTTTTGAGCTGGGTCCGGATTCAAGTCCCGGATGAAGCATGGGTGGTGTGTTGGCTTAGAGTCGTCGATCTGCTTCTTCTCAGGAGCAATTGGTCCTACATTAAGGTCGGAGGATTTCTTATGGAATAAGACGCTCACCGAATTAGTGAAACTCCGACAAAGAGAATAAACAGAAGGCTTAACCAGAATTTTATGAGGGAAAGGTAAACACGTCGATTACAGCAAATGCAATATAAAGCATAGTACAAGTTCTCACTAGATGCCTCAATGAAGGGAAGATTCCTGAGGATAGTAAAAATGCTACAATGACCCTGTTACATACAAAGGGTGACATTGAGGATCTCAGGATCTACAGGCCCATCAGCATCCTATCAATGGTTTATAAAATCTTCATTAAAGTTCTTTCATATCTCTTGAAAGTAACGCTGGACATGGCTTAACCAAGAGAGCAAGCTGTATTCATGAGTGGTCACCGCACTATAGATCATATCAATGTACTGAGAGAACTGATTGAAAGAACCAGGGAACATCAACTCCCATTATGCATGGCTTTTATCGATAACGAAAAGGTTTTTGATTTAGTGAAACCATCGGCAGTTACAATGGCTTTGAAATCCTGCGGTATTAAAGATGCATACATTAGTATTATTAGCAACATCTATGAAAATGCAAGTACAAATGTTCGGCTATTTGAGGATATAGCACCAATAAAAATTGGAAAGAAAGTGAGACAAGCTGACACCACATATCCCAAACTCTTTAATGACACATTGCAAAATATCTTTCAATCACTGAACTGGTAAAACAAAAGGATAAAGATTAATGGAGATTATTCCACTTTAACTCACTTTCGTTTTGCTGATGACGTAGTCATTTTTGCAAATGGTCCTTCAGAGCTGCAGAGTATGATTCAGGAACTTGCTGACAAGAGTAAAGAAGTGGGATTAAAAATGAACTTTCAGAAGACAAAACTGATGTCCAATCCTTTTTACAAGAAATGAAGATTCATCGATTGATGGGGAAAAGCTGGAGATAACCGACACCTGAATTTACCTTGGACAGCAAATATCAAGCGAGAGTTACATTGATGAAGAAATTAATCGGCATATAAAACTTGGATGGAGAACTTTTGGAAGAAACAGTGCAATTTTTAAGAGCAATATGCCATTATGTTTTAAAGAAAAGGGTTTGATTAATGCATCCTTCCAGTGCTTACGTATGGTGCAGAGAAGTAGACCTTAACTAAAAATGACATACAAAGATTGCAGCCAACTGAAAGAAACATGAAGAGGTGCATACTTGGTGTAACCAAGAAAGGCAAAAAGTGGAAGTAGTTGATCAGGAAAATGACAAGAGTGAAAGACATCGTGATCAGAGTAAAATCCTTGAAATGGAAATGGGCTGGACATACTGCCAGAAGGACGGGCCACCGATGGACAACCGAAATTTTAGACTGGATTCCAAGGGACAGGAAAATACCCAGAAGAAAACCACATGGGAGATGGGTGGATGAAATTCGGAAGCATGCGGGGGTAACATGGAAGAGACTGGCACAAGACAGACCGTTGTGAAAGAAACTCGGGGAGACCTTCATCCAGCAGTGGATTGATAATGGTTGACAATGATGATGATGACATAGAGGAAAATCATAGTACTCGGGTAAAATACCAAATACTTAAAAACAAGTCCAAACTGCCCATTGTATTTTACTTACGTGGAAATCAAGAAAGTAAATAGCGCAGTATAGAGTTTGAACAATAAATATGATTGCCTCAAGCTTTGACATTAGCTCGCACCTTTGCACAAAACCTAACAATCTTTTCTTTCGTAGTCTTTGATTACGCATGTGCATCTTGTTTTTTTTTTTTTTGTAAGTACACGTTTTCCACAGTTTAAACCAAAAATCAAAGATCGAACATCACATATTTTTTCTTTCGTTCCATAATGAGACGAAATACACTGCTCGGCATTGAAAGCATCACACCATGAAAGAATGCACGAAATTAGGCGACACATACCACACATGTACAAAAGTAGGTCAGAAAGAAGCGATTTAATTTCTGAGGGATCGCATCAATGCGATGGGCTGGGAGACAGTTTAAACATGTCATGAGTCAGAAGGTCATATGACCTCCATGCTGTGCTATCCATTTGGCAACACGGCTTGGCATCCAATGGAAAAGTTCGCGGATAGTTTCCTGAGTTATTACTGACCATGCGTCGTTCACCTTTTTCCACGTCTCATTGGCATTGCCAGGGGTCGTGCAGAAGCGCTAAGGCGTCTTCCAATGACGTCCAGCATGCTCACTGTTGGGGAGAAATCTGGGTATCGGGCTCCCCAGGGCAATATCTGGACACCTCGTAGATACTGACTGCTGATGCTGGCAGTATGTGGGCTAGCGTTATCTTGTACAAACTGCGCATCAGTTATATCACAGAGATACGACAATATAACGGGCTGTAACACCTCATCGACGTATCGTCGTGCTTTCATTGCGCCCACTATGCGTACGAGTGGTAAGCGGCTCTTGAAACGGATAAGGCCCCAAACTATGACAACAAGCCGAGGCAGCAAGATCAGCCTGCAGAGGGTATAAAACTCACGGACGCCAGCAAGATCAGCCTGGTGACTACGTCATCTCCAGACTCTCAATCGGAGATAGTTGCTGAATATGGCATGATTCCATTCGTCATATTCACGACGTGTCTCCGATACAAGGTTGCAATGCATTCGTGGCAGACACTGCCACGCATGTCTGGCACGGATACACTGCAACCTTGCGTGACGATGTGCTGCGGTGAGTGGCAGTCGTTACTATATCTGGCAAGATGCAAACCTGCCTCAGTCAGTCTGTGATTTACAGTCCGTGCCGAAATGGGATGTCCATAGCTGCATACACATCTCGTCAGATGCCATCCTCTATGGATTGTGGGGGCTTCTACGGCTTTTCATCGAATGTGGAGATCGAGGCGTTCGGACGTGCACCTACGTGCACCAGTCACACGACGGCGACGAACGTTACGTGCCTCAAAACAAGGTCGCAACATTTGGACGACAGTTTCTGTATCCAGAAGAAACGCAGGGACCAAACAGCCGTATGTAGCCTTATGATGAACTGTCTAGTAAAAGCGTCCGTGCTATGGTAGGATTCCCTATGATATCGCCCATGTATTTTCAGTCCTTACGCGTGCTTTCCCCAACGAGATCACTCCGATGCCGTGGTCCACACACCTAGGTGAGGACGACCAAACTTAGCTAAGCTGATTTTTATACTCCTTACACGTGCTTTTGCCACCGAGATCACTCTGATTCAATAGTCCACACGCCCGGGTAAGGACGACCAAACTTACTACGCTAATTATTTTCACTCCTTACACGTGCTTTCGCCACCAAGATCACTCCGATGCAGTGGTCCACACGCCCAGGAAAGGACGAACAAACTTAGCTACGCTGATTATTTACACTCCTTACACGTGCTTTCACCACCGAGATCACGCCGATACAGTGGTCCACCCGCCCGGGTAAGGACGACGAAACTTAGGTACGCTAATTATTAATACTCCTTACACGTGGTTTCGCTACCGAGATCCCTCCGATTCAATAGTCCACACGCCCAAGTGAGGACGAACAAACTTAGCTACGCTGATTATTTTCACTCCTTACACGTGCTTTCGCCACCGAGATCACTCCGATGCATTGGTCCACACTCCCAGGTGAGGACGACCAAACCTAGCTACGCAGATTATTATTTACACTCCTTACACGTGCTTTTGCCAAATAGATCACTCCCATGCAGTGATCCACACGCCCAGGCGAGAACGACCAAACTTAGCTACGCTGATTATTTACACTGTTTAAACGTGCATTCGCCATCGAGATCCCTCCGATTCAATAGTCCACACGCCGAAGTGAACACGACCAAACTTAGCTACGCTGATTATTTACACTTAATGTACGTGCTTTCGCCACCGAGATCACTCCGATTCAATAGTCCAGACGCCCAAGCGAGGACGACCAAACTTAGCTACGCTGATTATTCATACTCCTTACACGTGCTTTTGCCACCGAGATTACTCCGATGCAGTGGTCCACACGCCCAGGTTAGAACGACGAAGCTTTGTTATACCGAGCCGTTTTCCTGTGTTATCTCCCTGACGTATCACGTGATTGGTTTGCAATTATAACAATTTATATAACCGAGCTGTCAACACATTCCCATTAATTTTTATGGCGCTCCGACAAATATTTCCTGGTGTGTGGCATTTTCTATGTCGCGCAGTATAATGTCCAAAATTACCTTTCCCTATTCGTTTTCAGGAACAGATACTTTTTTCAAGTGTCTTGATAAAAAGTACTTGCTCCTGAAAACGAACAGTGTCTTTTTCAAATTATTAAATGCCAATTATTAATCTGACTGTGATATATCATGAAATTTCCGGAAACACATTGTTGGACTTTCCTGTTTTCCGAGAATTTTTCTGCGTGTTATTTTTCTAGCACTGATATCAGGTTGTTGAAAAATGCTGAAACCAAATTACTTGCGCATGAAAGCTGCGAGCTAAGAAAGTATAAGCTAAGGCTGTTGACTAATAGTCTCATGCGTAGAAGGTAGGAGATAGCAAAACTACACCTTTCTTGAAAAGTGAGCAGGCAAGTACACAGGTGAAGAAATAATCGTTCCATATGACACGTGCCTCATCGGCGTCGTTGGATGGGAAGAAAGAGAGAGCAGTTGTGCGGGATAACATTGTGCAACAAATTATATATTTTTTTCACAATGTTATCCTGCATATCTATTCATAATTATTAATAGATTTGTCATTTTGCGCCCCATGGTCTTAGTTTCTTTGAGCAATAAATGTCGATAAAAGCTAGCGAAAATCGTGTAAAGAAGCTGCTGATACGTTCAACTGATTCATAACACGAAATACTACTGTAGGGAAATATTGCTTATTTTGTGCCACTTAATGGCGAAAGTCTCTGGATACTTTTTTTGTCGGTCAAGCATTTCAAGTGACCGTAAAAAGATAAACAGAATCAAGAAATACCTGAAACTATGAAAAGGAAATATTATCAAACGTCATTCGCTGCCCTACATCTTTATATACCGAACACGTCACTGTCACCTGATTTTGTCTGTTCTTTTATCTGAACATGTTTTCAAACGGATTGTTGTATTCTTTGGGATCAAAAACTTACTTTCAATTTAGTATTAATTTCACTTTCTTTCAAATGTGAAGGAATCAGTATACTTGGAAAACGCAGCCGACATATATATAAATCAAATACATGGTATACAATACAGTACCACATACATCGTTGATAAAAGGTGCTAGAAGTGCCCACCATTTTCCGAAATGCAAGCATTCATTCATGGCATCATATTCCGTGACACTCGATGAAGAGTTCTTTGCCTGGCGCTTGCAATGGCCACTGAGATATTCGTTTTTAAGTCATCATGGTGTAAGTATTACTGTAGCAGACACGTCTTTTGAGCTTACCCACAGAAATATATCTGGTGGAGATAGGCCGGGAGATCTAGGGAGCCACAAGCCCCGTGAAATCAACTGTTCTCCAAAAATTCTCTGAATAATGCCATGGTCGATCGCGCGATATTCCCAACGGCTCTACCTTGCCACGCACTCCTCTCGCTGACCTGCAACAAAGCAATACACTGCATAAAAAAATTCATGATAACGTTTCGCTGTTACCGTGTCTTTAAAGAATATTGGCTCGATAATCCTGCATCGCGAGACCGCGCACCAAGTGTCGATTTTCATTGAATGCACTGGACTTTTACGATAGGTATACAAGTTCTCTGAACTCCAACGGCGGTCATTCTGCCATGCTTCATCGGTAAAAAAACGTTTTGTTTAACACTCAAATGTTGTTACAAACATAGTCTAGAAGCATCATCAGTAGATCTCAATTCGTGCATCGCATGGTGTCTATACGCTCATAGATGTAACACGTGTGTAGCAGAGGGGTTCGAGAAAACATTTTTTTTCCAAGTTTCAACTCGCTTGTGAAAAACAACTTGTACTAGATGATCTTGTGTAAAAAAACAGGGTTATGAGAGATAGGAGAGAGAGAGAGAGAGAGAGAGGTGGGGGTCAACATCCAGTGGCTTCCCAAGGGGACTAAGTGACATGGCTTCCAGTGCTACGCCAAGGTTATGTGAGGCTACTCAACCTGCCTGAAAATGGAATGTGTGACATCTTGGACAATTTTTTGGTTATTTTAGTCGTATCTTGCAAATGGCGCCGCATTTACCAAATTATTGGGGAGGGGGCAGGCGTGAAGAGATTGGACGTTGTAGGGAGGGGCAGGCGTGAAGAGATCAGACGTGGGAGGGGTACGTCTCTTCCATTGTTAAGAGGAAAATCAAAGATAAAAAGGGAAGAATATAAACTACGAGATTCGACATATATACAGCGGTTGGACAGAATAATGTGAACACCTACGATAAGAAGGTTTTACGTACCTAGTATGGTGTGGGGTCACCTTTGGCATTCAAAACCGCCTGAATCCTCCTTGAAATGGACGCATACAAATCCTGGATGGCGATTAGTGGGATATTACACCATTCTTCATGCAGAAACTGCTCTTAGTCCTTGAGAGATGCAGGAGGAGGATAACGGGATCTTACTCTGTTTTCCAACACAGACCACAGTGACCCGACGATGTTTAAGTCTGGTGATTGGGGAGGCCAAAGAAGGTGTGAAAGTTCGTCCTCATGTTCCTTAAACCATTATTGGACATTCCGAGCTCTGTGAATTGGGGCGTTACCATCTTGATAGATGGTATCTTCTGCAGGAAACAATGCCTGAGCCATTGGAAGGACTTAGCCGGGCCAAAATGGTTTCATACGCCCTTCCAGCCATCCGTCCTTTAAAGGTGATCAGGATACCTACTGAAAACCACGATATGACCGCCCAGAGCATGACAAAGCCACCACCATGCTGCATTGTTGGGAGCAGACGGTCTGGGTTGTACGCTCTTCTGACGGTGTTCTCCATACGTAAACACGTGCTGCGGTGGGGAATAGTGTGAATGTAGATTCATCCGATCACATTGCACCCTTCCGTGCGTCAGCAGCCCACGTTGTATGCTCCTGGCACCACTACCGTCGCCGTTGTGCGTTCACCCGGGTCACCAGAAGTTTTGCAATAGCAGTTCTCCCATGAATATCTTGTTTATGCAGTTCCCTGCGCATTGTTTTCGTTGATACTAGCGTCTGGAGATGCAGATTGATCTCCGCATTAATTTTCAGCGCCGTAGTCTTCTCATCATGGGTAACAATCCTTCTTAATGCTCTCCCGTCTCTATCAGTCAGGGTCCTTTCCCAGCCGCTCTTGTGTTTTGCAGACGCGGTTTTGCCGCGCACACGGTATGTTGCCATGACACTAGACACAGTAGCTCTCGATACCCGCACTACCCTGGTGGCTGTTATCACAGAGGCACCAACAAGCCGCAACAAGCCGGCCACCAACAATTAGCCCTCTTTCGAAGTCCGTTAGGTTGCTTATTTCGTCGTCACCCCGAAAGAAATTTTGCAACAAGACACTTTAAAAAAATGCACTTAAACAGGACTTTGAGGTTCTAAACAAAGCCATTACAACCAAAAACTGGTGGATACCTTTGCATATTGCGACGTATTAAAAGTCACGTCTCTGAGCGTGCTGTTCACATTATTCTGTCCAACCCTTGTATTTTAAAACGCAATTGTAATCGCTCATCAGCAAATGAACAGGGAAACAAATATTTTTTGTTGAATATTAATATTTTTAAAAATAAAACACAGCCTGTGACTTTATAAAAATATCCAGAGATTTTATTTCCAAATGTTTATAAAAAAATGAGAAATTAGCTGGGTTGCTTAAAGAGCAAGCGCAAAAAATAAATAGAGAAATAAAGGATAATAAAAAATAGATAAAAATAAATAGATGATAAATAATCATACGTTTCTGTATTTTTATTTATTTTATTTTTTATAATTGTTAACATTGAGCACATATCATAAGAACATGTCAACCACAATACGGGACTGTTAATTCAGTTTTTCATCAAATGAGCAATGGGGGAAAAAGTTTACTTATTTTGTTATTTATTCATTTTTTGGAAATAAATCGCTTTGGCCTCATAAGGTGGAACTTGGACCGCCTTATGAGGCTAAAACGATTATTTAATTAAAGAGGACGAAAAATATTGGGTGGGCACAGCCCCCCACCGTAAAATTATTGGAGAGACAAAATCCCTCCCCCTCGTCGGCGCCTATGTATTTTGCGCAGTTTACGAGATATAAGCTCAAAGATAATCTTAAAAAAGCTGCTCAGCAGGACAAAGCATCGCATGCCTTAATGGTCGTCTCGAATGTCGACTTTTTGCAGCTCACGGCGATTTGGGATTTGTTAGGTGGTGGAGTTGTTTATATTTCTGCCGATGTGGAAGAGTGATAATAAGTTACCTATCCACTCTCAGCCTCCCTTCCCGCACTCAGCCATATTGTGCCGTCCTGATTCACATAATACCACCACTGCGCTGTTGCTGTGTCGGCTATCAAGACAGTCAGTCTCCATGTGAGTGGGCGTGAGGATCTGCAATAGCATCCGGTCAAAATGCGGATAAAAACAGTTGTAACTGCAAGAAAATGAAGTACTGCAAGTGCTAGGCGTCCCTGAAAGTACCTGAAATTGAGCGACACTTCCCACATGATCAATCGATAGATCAAAGCAAGGTAATGGAATATGTTGATATCCAGACTATGAAGATCCTGCAGAAAAAAAAGGAAAGTACAAACGCCGAAAGTCACAGAGAAACCCAGTGCAATGGAAGAGTGAATACTGTCAGCCAAACAAATTTATCAAGTTCTTGGCTAACTCAGTTGGAACAATAGACGGAGATTTTCAAGCTGGACGCGCTTAAAAGGTCCTCGGGTAAAACGCCCCGAATTCAGCGTCCTCGTAAAAGCCTGCGTACGCACAGGTGCGTCACACAGAGCAGGGTCTATGATTGCTACTCCTTCCGCAGAAGGCTTGGGCCTGCTAAACCTAGCGGATACGTCCAAAGCAGTCGACGAGAATTTAATAAGAGGAAAACAGAAAATGACGGATGAGTGAATAGAGAAGGAGCATGAAATGATACTCATTGGGAGCATTTTAGTATTTCACTGGGCGTGAAGATGACATCTAGGTGCATGATATGAAACACATTAAGCCAGTGAAAGATGAGCACATAAGTTTGGTGGAGTAACCTGGATCCTCCAACGAAACTTATGAACCCGGATAGGTCAGGGCTCAACAGCGAAAAATATGTTTCAAACCATTCTACAGTTTTTAAAACAAGGGAACAGAGTAGTACGGAAACATTGCTTGCAACTGGATAAAATGACACGCGTGGAAATTTGGGGCTGAAAAAAGGTGTCACACGGCGAATTGAAGAAGCTTGTCAGAGACCGTTGCGCAGTGGTTCGTGTGCATGCTACACGACAACGAATTGTCTCTACGTCATTTGTTTCAACAAATTCACGGAACAACCAGAGGCCAAAAAGAGTACTATGTCCCACTGGCAAATCTTTAGCAAATTTTGAAAGTCTCCCAGCAGCGAAGTTCAAAACACAAGTGACTTTTTCGGGTATTGACAGGAAAGATTTCAGTATAGACCAACAGTATCTATTCGACTGATGTATCACCGTCTCCACCGGAGAAGTTCCGCTCAGCTTAGCCAAGAGAGCACCAGAAAAACTGGCTTAATCTAAGTTGGTCATAAGAGCAAGCAGAATCCTCGTTTAGCTTGTACGTTATATTGGCGCCCAAACTTCCAGGATGGCCCGACTGTTAAGTTTCTCGTAATGATGGGATGTTCTTTCCACACAGCGAGACAGGAAAAATGAGAATCCTTTCTTCCGTGCTTCGAAAAAAATAAATCAGTGTGATGTTACGTTCCACACACCAAATTGTCTGATATTTCTCAAATGCACGTTCTTCATGGGATAACTGCGTACAACGATACATGGTCCCGGCTGACCCGTAGGCTATGCTCCCAGCCTTCTTTCGGGTGGGGCGGGATGTAACGTGCATGCTCCGCACGACGCGCATGAGGTAAAGGCAGGTAGCAGCGAGACAACATGTCCGCGTAGCTCAGTTGGAAGGGCGACTTGTTCAGAAGTGAGGGAACCCGGGTTCGATGCCGGCGCGGACAAACTTGTACGTTATAAGGTTTTGTTTTTTTTTTTTTTTGTTGGAAGAGTTTTCGAAATGATTTAGAGCCGGGAAGCAACAATTTAAGTCTCACGTCTTCCACTGCATCGTCATTCACGACGCTTCAACGGCGGTTATGTTATCGAACACACAAAGAATTATCCTCTTCAAAACGTCGTGAGAATGCCGAAACTTTTTGCTTTCTCTCGCGCTATGCCATTGGGGAATGCTTGTTGAAAAGCTTCTTTGCACAATGCCCTCTTTTTTTTTTTTTTTTTTTTTTGATTGAAGGTTTAACGACCACCGTGAGCAAACCAATGGGCTATAAGCAGTCTCCGGTCTCTAATTTAGGGTCACTGGTTACAGGAAAGGGAGAGAGCTAGTGTCGCAAGACAAACACAACATCCATGCCTCACCGGGATTCGAACCCGGACCGTTTTTGGACGAATGGCCATGCGCTTAGACCACTGCGCCACGCACATTATTCGTTACGAAAATAATGCTTCACAACAATGAAAAGTTTTTGTTCAAGAGTCAGAACCATCTTTTTGAATAAATAAATGACCTAGTTCTCCAGCAACATACACCAACACACGGCAGTTTGCAACGCTAAGAATAGCTGAACGTCATGTCTCACTCGTCAATGTCTGGCAGCTTTCTCTACCAACTCCATCTAACAGTTCGCTGACAACGTACGGCAGCTGAGAATTATGGGTTACGTTTTAAAGTGAACTGTCTGTATTTGGTTGGAATTACGCTTTCCAACCGTAGGTTGAAGAAGCGTATATGCTCCAGCTTTGCCCGTCTGTCTGTCTGTCCCTCTGTCCGTCCGCACGATAACTAGCGTAAAAGTAGTTCGATTTTGATCAAATTTTAGTATGTGGTAGGGGGACCACCTGAGGATGAACCCTATTGAAAATAGGCGAAATGGGGTCAAAGGTCAGGACATAGGAGCGGGATCCATTCCATTGCTCTTATGCATCATAACTTACGTAAAATGCTTCAATTGGAACAAAACTTTATCATGTTGTTACGAAGGTATACTGAACCAATTCTGTTTAATATAATCGAAATGGAGTCAAAGGTCAGGGCACAGGAGCGAGATTTATTCCACAGCCATTATCCTCATAACTTGAGTAATGCTTTCTGGTATGTTGGAAAGCGTATCATAAACAATACATTGCATGATTTTACTAACTTGTTTATAATTAACAAGAAAAGTGGAAACAGAGAAGAAAAGAGTTAACCCCTTTGGCAATTGTTTGTTCTCTCAGTTTAGTCAGTTCTAGAACATGTAGTTGGGGACGTTCATTCCTTTGGCATATGATTGGTGGCGGCGCCTCCCATTAATTGACTGCTGTGACAGTGGTATTGGGTCACCCTCATAATTCAATTCACTGCCTTCGCAGATTATTATCAAGGGACATTTCGGGAGAATATATCCTTCATTGGGGGGTCTTCTTAACCACATTTTGAAACAACGCATGAAAATAGGGAACCCTTTGGTTGCTGAAAGGAATTGTTTAGTTATCACTTTTACGTTTCGTTCTCACTGGACGTCTCATCCATACATCATACTGTGACGTAAACTCTAATTTAACTTTCATTTTTAGTTTCTTTCACTATGTAAATTTTTTCTCTTTAAGAGTTTCAATGTTAAAATTATATTTTTCTCATTCAATGTTCGTTTTGTGCATCAGCCTTGAGGTCAGGGGGAATGACGTGTGTGTGTTGACGTGATAAAAACGAGCTGGGCCGCGGGTGGCCTAGTGGTCAGCGTTCGTGGCTGCCATGGATGTAGCCTCAGGTTCAATCTCGGGCAGGTACGAACGCTCGAACCACTAAATACCCGCCGTGCGTCGGATGGGCACGTTAAGCCGTCGTACCTCGGGTACTGGGCCCCCGGTAACAAATAAGGGCGTCTTCCTCCCCCTTTCTATCTCGCTTCCGTGTCACTTTCCTATCGGGCACTCTAGCCCAAATCTCCTAGCTTCCTATTTCTAAGGGTTGTTTAAGACCTGGGGTCAGACACTCCCTTCCTAAAATCCCCTACATATGATCTGATCTGATAAGAACGAGCTATATAATGTTGGGAGCTAGCAGTGAAAAGTTTGGCGTGATGTAGGTAGATTACTGCAGTAATTTGTAGTAATTGGTTGGTTAGATGAAAACACGTCGAACCTAAGTTGATAGAGGTTCAGTATTGTGAATTATGCTGACGTGGTCATTTTTGATACGTTGTCAATCTGATGTGCCTTGATGTTCCTACAATAAAGACCATTTTGCTTGTAAGTGATTTCAAGAGTCTCATTTTTGGCTGTTAGGTCGCCTAATTTAGTTCAGTGTATAATTAAGGTTTTTTACCTATTAGTTATCTGAGGCTTAACAGTAAAACGTTCTAGTGCTCCGAGAACAACCAACCGACAGTACAAAAGTAATGTTTAAGTGAAATAAATGAAATAAACGGTAAACATTATAATTCAATACATGAAAAAAATACATTGTTTTACATGAATTGCTTTAACTGGGAGAGAAGGAGCTATTATAACTTAATTTTTTTGCATTTTCCCTGTATAGTGATCCAAAATATTTTTATAGAGTTTACCAGCGACAACTCACAAACTTTATACTTCAAATTATTTTACTTTTATTTGTTTTATCTTGCAATCTTGCACGATATCTTAATGTATTCTGCTGCGTTTTAATGTTTCACTCACTACTTACGTCGGTGTCTTGTACTTTTGGAAGGTTTTAATTCAAGCTAATACTTAAAAAAATCCAATGTCAATCTTTTGCTATAGCTTTAAGAGAAGAATTAACTTAAGTGATATTGATTTTTCGCCACTTTTTTTATTTTAAATGCTTAAGAGGCTTACCCATCATACTGTCTCATACAAAAAAAGATAACTCAGTACTTGTACTTGTAAATATAAATGCAATTCATTGAAAAGTTGTTTTTCTAAGTAACTACCCCTGGATGAAGATGATGAACTTGACTCTTCTGGATGCTTTTACGAATATATTCCTGTTTATCTTGAAGCATTTAGTTACCCAGTGAGAAGCGTTAATCTGACTATTTTGATCCAAATGGTCCTCCCAAAAATAATTCTGAGTAATTTCAAGAGATTAGCTTCTTGGGAAACTCACCATGAACACATGCTCCTTTACACAGAAGTCATGTTTGTTTCACCCTCGTTGTACTTCTGTGATTTCGTAGAGATTCCAGCTATTCTGAAATGTTCTAATAGTTAGAGTACGAGGGAAATTACTGATAATTTCCATATATCTAGCTCTCTTTTACTCGAAGTTATTTAGATTTCCACGGGTTCTTACGTAAAATTATCATTGTTGAATGATTATTAGTTAAATGTTGTAAAAGATTGACCATATATCATAAGAGTTATGGGTTAAGTTCAGCAGTTGGAAAAAATCAACTGAGCTATATACTTACTTTTCGGAAATAGCTATTATTTAAACTAAAGGCGAAACCGTAAGAGAAATGGATTCCACTAAGTTGATCTGTTTTTTTATGCCGTCACCTTTGGAATGAATTGACTTGGTTACAGTATATTGGTATTAGCATTTGACAGACGTGAGTTTTTGGTGTCTAAAATGAACAAACGTGCTCAATTATTGCAGATTAAAAGCTTATACCGACCGATACTATATTACCGACCGATATCATTGATGAAAAAACTGGCTTAAACCAGCTGAAGTTTCTTTAAAACTCGTTACTTCAAATTCAATATTTCGAAAGTTGCAATTAAAAACCTATTTTCAATCGCGCGCCATTTCCTGTTTTGCGACAACTATAAATAAATGTTCTTGGCTTCGAATGTTGAAGATAAACCGAGATATTTTTTTAATTCAAAATGAATGAGGATTCCACATGTTTTCTTCAATTGACTTTACGTATCGATATGAGGCAACGACGTTTCTTTCAGCAATGTATCATTGTAATTAGATACAGTTTTGTCTACGGGGAAACGCATACTAATTGTGAAAGATTTAGACAAAACTCTGTTTTCTTCATAGTGAATTAACGACAAAAAAAGCAGATAGTAAATTGCGCCATGACCGTTTTTAACTGTAAAAGTGCACAAAAATATTGGTCTCTACCTTAAACGTATGAGTATTTAGTGAACTTTATGAATTTAAAATGTTTTAATGAATATGAGAAAACTTGCGTACTTCAGTGTACCAAGAAAGAATGTTTTATTTTCTAAAGACAATAATTTAAAAAGAAATTGAAATGTAAAGCAATAAAAAAGTCAGCACCGTAAATGGAATGACGTACTTAGTAATCTCTTCAGGATTCAGTATATTATGTGCAGCACAAAAACCTTAAGAGTAGTTTTATTATGCCATAATAGAGGTTCAAGTAGCGAAGAGACGAGATCGTGAAGGAGGTTTTCTGCTTTTACTAATCTTATCACTTGGTATTGTTTTTAACAGTCTCGGTTTCCAACATATGGCGCACTTAGCACAGTGTCTCTAACTGTTCCACACTACTGTACGTAACTTTTCATTAGATAAGCAATAGTCAGAAAATAATATAAAAGCATATTAAAGAAATGTATCAGTACCAATGCATTTTTCCGTTGTTCTGTTTACTGTTTTAGACCTGTAGTAACAGTTAGTACCACAGTTAGATGAGATCATTGTTGTATACCATCTACCTCCACACAGTTTTGACATGCGTAACTAAATCCTTCAGTTGTTTTACTCGTGCACTGAATGCCTTTGCATTACATCTTCACACACGAAATCGATCTTTCTTCTTCTGCCTTCTTCAAAACTACGTCAATTCATTTTCTGCTGTAATCTGCTCTTTCCTGAATCAATCCTTTCTGGTCATTCTGCATAAATACCTCAGCATCTTCATTTCTGCAGCAGTTAGCTTCTGCTCTATATGTTTTGCTACTGACTAATTCTCAGCATTGCTGATCTTAATAGTCCTTATGAACTTTAAATATCAGCCTCATTAGCAGAGTTCTCTGCCGGAATACACCAGATGTACAAAGTCGAGTCACAATATTGTAACCACTTCCTACTTTTGACGTCAACTGAAAGAAGGAACGTGTTGTGAGCTGGTTTGGATGGTAAATAAGGGGTGCTGTAGGCATTCTGAAAACATATCACTCGTTGCTGTCATGGATAAGAGGAGCGATTTATCAGATTTGCAAAAAGGGATGATTATCGGCTTTCGGGCCAAGGGTGGCAGTATTTCTGAAGCAGCGCAGTTTGGGAACTGTCCGCGTGCTGCTGTGGTTAAAGTGTATCGTGATAGGAGAAATGGCACCATTGCGAATAAGTTACCTGGAAACTGTGAAGCACCACGTGCCATTAATGTGGCAGGTGAACGTCGGCTGCGGAGGTGCGTGACGGTCGATCTATACGCTACAGTGGAGCAACTTGCTGCTCGAATAAACCAGGGGACTACCGGAAGTGTGTCTAAAACGACAGTTCAGCGAACACTGCTGCATATGGGGCTCCGATGCAGACGGATGGTCACTGAGCCTATGATAACGAAGGGGCATCGGCAGAAAAAGCTTACATTCAAACGACAGTATCGGAATTTAACCTCTGCTGATTGGCAAAGGATTGCCTTCTCCAATAAGTCACGTTTTCTGCTTCATCGAACAGATGGACGTTGGCGTATAAGGCGAGAAACATCGGAGAACAAACACTCTTCAACCATTGCTGGAAGAACACAAGCTGGTGGGGGCAACGTTATGGTCTGGGGAATGTTTTCGTGGCATTCCCTGGGTCCATTCATACCTGTGGAAGGCACTACGTACCGAATTCGTTATGAATCCATCCTTGCAGACCACCTACACCCATACATGCTGATTGTCTTCCCTGGGGCTGATGGGATCTTTCAGCACGACAATGCGACATGTCACACATCTAGAAATGTCCGACACTGGCTGGAAGAGCACGATGAAGATTTCAATGTACTTCCCTCGTCCCCTAATTCCCCAGACATAAACAGAATTCAGCATCTGTGGGACCACCTTGATCGTGTTGTTCGCTGTATGGATCCTTCACCACGCACCCTCCAGCAGCTGTCCGATGCACTGCAGTCAGCATGGCTCCACATAACTGTGAACACCTTCCAGCACCTTATTGAGTCACTCCCAGACAGTCTAGCTGCTGTCCGCGCTGCACACGGCGTTTACCCTGGATATTAGCTGGTGGTCACAATAATGTGACTCGACGCTGTATTTCTCCTGTTATTCCACCTTCCATGGACTGTCCTGCTCGCGACGGCAGGAAGCTCATGAGGTCGTAAAAATTTGCTAGAGCTTTGCAAAATATTGTTTTCCTACTTTTCCATAATACCGTCACGACTGTGACGTCTATCAAAATATTTATCATGGAACCGCATTTCATTTTACTGTTTTTATTCTACAATTCAGCTTCTGGGCTTTTCATAACGACATGTAGGTACATATCAGCTTTCCCATTTTTCATCCCATTTTGCTTTCAATATGTAGAGCTGGTAATGTAAGAATTTAAACTCCTCTTGCGAAGTTGTTGGCCGCAGTCCTCGGAAAATAACGTTGACGTTGATGGATTGAGTTACAATACACAAGCCAATGGATTATGCTGATATTTTTACCTGCGTCGTCGTAGGTTTTCGTAATCGATCAGTAAAAATGTTTGGAAACAGTTTTTTTCCCTATTTATGGTAAGGGCTCCTATTACGTGTTTATCAAGGAATTTAAAGTAATTCTGGATTCCATGCTCTTCGAAATGTACTTTCTGGACATGGCAGAAAAAAAAACCAAAAAAAAACGACAACTCCTAATTCAACATATATTTTCATATAATTAACACATGTCTCAGAAAATACGATCAATCTAACTAAAAATGACCAGTTTAACATTTCTACTGAAAGTATGTAAAAATTTAAATACGGGTATGACAGGGAACGTTTATTGCTGAAGACTTTGGAATCGAGCAGTGTGTAAAACTGAATAAATACGACAACATTTAATACTAAGTAGCAATATAGCATAAACTAATTGGTGCTGAAATGCACATGTGCATCACGCCCATCAAAAGCTATATTTCACAAGATTTCCTGTTTGAAAAACGAGTAAACAAAGTCACTGTAAGCTCACCTAAGAACAGTGCAGAAACATATAAAACGATGCAGGAATATCAGAAAAGTATTGCCCATGGCAAATAGAAATAATATTTCATTCTTTGTTATACACATGCTATATCTTTATAATTCAGAGCAACGGTAATTTTCGTTTTTGCAATATCCACCTGTTGCACACAAAATATAAAAAAACATATTGATTTCTTTAAATCTTTATTTCTTGTCTTGTCATGTTTTTTTTTTGTTTTTTTAAAGCGTTGTATACATCACTGTTTGTGAAAATTTCCACATCATGAAGGACTGCTAGTATTAGCTTGAAATGTACAACAGGTTGGGACATGAAAATGCTTAACCCTTTAAGGACTATAACGCCCAAAGCGTCCGTACATACAAACGGCCATAGCCGCCCGAAACGCCTGCCCAGAGTGAGTCAAATTTGCTACCCTCACTTGTTGTTCAAATTTGCACGACCTATGAGGGATCAGCTAGTCACCCTCAGTCATAATTGTTGTTACTAAACAAAGAAGTGGACCAACAGACAGTTTCGGGCCTTATGCTATTTAGAGTGATTGAAGATTTTTGGATCATGGTTGTTAAAGGGTTAAAACGTCAATGAAAATGCCCATGCGGCTTCGTAGCAGAGCCCTCTGTGAAGTGTCCGGTCTTCGGTATAAAGAGCTGGCTCCAACGAGATGGTGCAATGAGTGAAGAGCTGACATTGAGTCGAAAGGGTGCTTCTTGTGTCTCACTATGCCCAGTCACAGAAGGAGGTCGCATTATGAACACCTGACGAACTTTGTGCGAGGAAGGATTATTGGGATGAGAGAAGCTGGATTTTCCTACCGCGAAATTGCCGCTCGTACGGAACGATACACCAGTACAGTGATGTAAACATGGCGTCAGTGCACAGATGAGGCTCGGACGCACAAAAATCTGGTAAATGGACCTCAAAGTCACACGGATGACACACACTTCTACCACATGGCAGTGTCCAATCGCACAGCGATATCCACGGTGTTAGCACAGCAGTGGAGCACTGTCACAGGCAGGGTTATGTCCTCCAGCACAGTTCGACGCTGTCTGCTTAACAGAGAACTGGTCTACAGCAGCTCATTGCTGCGCATTCCTTTAATCCTTAACCACAGACGCCTCAGATTGCACTGGGGTCACGAACACAGACATTGGCGCGCTGACTGGCAGTAAGTCGTGTCTTCTGACGAGTCACGATTCGACTTGATGCACCATGATAGTTACATACGTGTTCGAAGTCATCGTAGTGAATGGCGCCTTGCATCCCAACTCCAAGCGTCATGGCTTGAGTCGCCACTGGGTTCAGTTCGCGATCTCGGCTGACACGAATTGAGGGAACCCTCAACAGCCAACGATGCATCACGTATGTTTTAGAGGCAGAGGTTATATCTTCAGAGTTGCCCTGGCGCTATATGCTTGCAGAACAATGCTCAGCCACATGAGGCCCGCAATGTCCAAGAGCTCTTCCATGCACGGAAGATATCGCTTCTTTTCTCCTAGCCTGCACGTCCACCGGATATGTCCCAGATCGAACATGTCTGGAACAGGGTACTAATAGCAAAGCGACTGGCTCTTCAAGAGCCTCCAACAGTCACCACAAATGAGTTCTAGTCTTGCATAGAACTAGGATGCTCAAGGTGGCTTTACACGATACTGAGTTTTGAAGCACAAACATCATGTAAAACTCTACAAATGTAATCAGTTATGTTCTGTAACGTGAGGAATCTGCGATATAAATCTCATTTGAATAGCGCGATTCTTTCTTGATGTTGTAATTTTTACAGGTGTACATATACTTCTGAAGTCAAATTAGGCAAAAATTGTTTCTTAACAGTTTGTCTTTTCTAGGGAAAGTTGTTATTAAAAGTTCGGAAAGTGATGGATATTTTTCTTAAGTGAGGTGTGCTTTACTGGGGCAAAATGTTTTCATACGCTTTTCAAAACTGTGATTCTTTCTTGATGTTGCAATTTCGCTTTTCAAAAGATGTAGAAAAGGAACAGCGACAGGCATCCTTTATGCTAGCATACATCATCCACACAAGCATGATAACTGCGTTCCAGATTATCACAAAAAGGGTTGAATATTCTGCCACATCAGCTCTTTAATTCTTTAAATCAGATTATAGCATGCAATGATACATTTATTTTGTGAGAAACGTCGGCTTTTATCCAAGTAAAGAATCAAAAGGTAAAGTCCTAAAGTGAAACTAACGTGATTTTCCGTAGAGATAATATTTGAGAAGAAAAGGCGTGAGTATGGAATGTTGCGAGTGAGCGAGAGAGAGAGAGAGAGAGAGAGAGAGAGACCGTATACCTTTTAAACAGCAGCATCCAATTGGAAATTAGTTAGTAATAGATGAAAATTTTTCTCCGGTTGGCTGGCAGCCATTAGCCTGCGAGTTTGTGTACAGGCAACAAACTTCCCCCTGCTACTGCCGCTAAATTGCCACATTAGCTAGTTGCTGTTGGGCTCCCTTTTAGTCAGGATAGATGTCTTGGAGCGGGCAAAACTGCCGGAGGAGTAATTAACGATGAAACCAGGAACTCTCTTAATGAGTGCAATTAATTCCGCCATGGAGAGAAAGGATAAGAGGAGAAGCGAGAGGGATATTGAGAGGTAAAGAAGCAGAAAAGATTCACTCCAGGATGCGGAATGTTGGGCGTGCCTAGTTTTGTCTTATCCTCGTACAAGTCAGTCTCATCATTCTAAGTGGCGAGTTTGTTTACTTTTGTTTGCCGCCATATCTATTGCCATCCATAAAAGTAACCGTTAAAAGCCTTATATTGCATGCTTTTGGCACTCAAACTTCATAAATGGTGGGCGGTTTTCCATGTCACACCCACATAATGCAGAACATTTTTCTATCAGAATCTCAGTCAGGGAAAACTAAACATTACTCTCTTCACTAAGCTAAAAGAGAAGATGGTGCCCGATCTTCTAATTATAGCCACAAATCTATTTCATTTTTCATTCGTGAAAATGACCCCGCATTTCTCACTATTTCCCTTGTTCATTAAAGTGAAACCGTAACATAATCGGTCGAACACACCCGTATGTTATCACAGGGCAATTTCGTTTTTGTGCTCCAGATAAGGAAAGCTTCAGAGTTTTAAGGTATCACTTGCGCAACGCATTTGTAAAGTGCAGCCATATAAAGCGTCTCGAAAGGACATCTACTGTAAAAGTTTATTAAAAACCTCTGAAGCATAACAATTGAAAACGTTTACGAAGCTCCTCTATAGCATATTTTTTTGAAGTCTGCAAAGTATCTGTATAGCATATATATTTTAAAATTTGATTAAGCGTTTTCAGATGGTATCAGAAACTCAACAAATAGTCTTTTTCAAAAGTTTGTGCATCATAAAAGTTTAAAAAGTGTATTTAAATCTAAACTGACAGAAAAGCTCACAGTTCTATCGCGTCTGCAGGTCTGGAGCTCCGTGCCACATTAAATCCATAAGTAATAGAGATCTACCATTGACCTTGAAGTATAAAAATTTATTTCTAGTTACTCATCAGACTTCATAAAAGACTAAATGGGATTCACAAAAGTCATTGCAAAGGTAAGAGATCATCGCACTAGCTCTCACTTTAGGTCATCATACTGGTTTTCTCACTAGTGGCCATCATGCAGATAGCCCTTATCGCTGAGTAATCAGAAACTGACGCTTCTGGCCAATCGTCCGAGGTGGCCCCCGGTGAGGCACATGGGTGGCCTCCGGGGAGGCGCATGGGTGGTGGCCTTGTCCTACGGTGCTGGGTCTCTCCCAACCCTGTAAGCAGTGGCCTCGAACTAGGGACAGACGACTGTTGATAGCCTTATGTGCTAATGGCAATTCTTCATCCCCCCCTCCCCGCCGCAAAAAAAAAACAATCCTGCAGGCTGTCTCTCAGCCAGTAATCCTGTGTTCTTCTATCAGTACAGGACTCTATGCTCCGTTAAAAGACCTTACGGGTGAATGTTGTCTCAGATCCTTTCTTGCGTTTTTCTGAAAGGTACCTTATATCTCCTCGTCTCGTACATGTCTCATTCTCTCTCTGCGTCGTTGACACACACTCTCTCTCTCTCACTTTATTTCATGCTCTCTCACGTTCTATCTCTCCCCCTCTCTCTCTTTCTTTCTGTTATATGCCAGCTTTGATCTAAATACGATTCATAAACTCTCTCTCTCTCTCTCTCTCGCTCTTCGTTTTCTCCCTTTTGTCTTTCTAAATCTGTTCTATCTATCCCCTTCTCTATATTTCTTTTCTCTCCCTATTTTCTCCATTCCTTAGCTCCTCTCTACTTCTATCTGATTCCTGCTCCTTCTTCACCCCACTCTTGGTTTGTTCCCCATCTCTCTCTCCGCTTCTTCATCGTTCTTTTTCTCTTTCAGCGCTATTACAAATGTCACTTTTGCATATCTCTTTTGCCAAACAGTTGTATCCTATGTCTTTCCACTACTTAAATTTCTTTTTTTCATATCGTTGTTAATGAAGCCCATCCATGTCGTCTTAAATCTTCTTCTCCGTATTCTTGATAGATCCATTCATGTTAGCAACTCTATATGCCTCATACCGTAATTCATTCTTCATATCATATACGTCTAGCTTCCTTCATAACAACTGGATTTTTCCCTCTGTGTTTTATTTTATTAAGCCAATGCTGAAATGGTGCTTCTAACATGCTGATCCTTTAGAACTTATTCCCTCAGCCATAAACGTTGAGATTGCTATTTCTTCCAAAACGGACTAACCTGAAGAAGCATCTTTACTCGCGTGCTAAATAATAATGACAACCTTACCAGCCAATCGCTTTCGCTCTCCTTTCGACCTTTCTCTTCCTGAGCAGTACACTTATTTACTGACAGTTTTGTTAAGTATTCGCAAAGCCGAACAGGTCTTCATTCATCTGGTTACATCTTTTATGATCAAACTCAAGCTTAAGTCATCTAGGATGCAGTAGTCTGTTATTTAGGGTGCGCTTCACGGCAGAAGTGTTGCTCTTCTTCATCAGCAAAGATCATAGTGCATTACATGCTGCATTGATGAGGTGCCATGGTACAAAACCACTCTCTAATTCACACGAACCGTTCTTGCCATATGACATTGAATTAAAACATTTTTGTTTCTTGCTGAAAAAAAAAAAAACCAAGATGACTGTGAGTTTCTCGTTGATTGAGATCAGGGTCCTCAAACCAAATTCGAAGTAGAGTTTCTAAAGTCTCAAACACATTTTTCTTTATGAAATCGGGTTTCACGCATTTCATTGCTGCGAAAACTCTTCCCACTTCTACATTTAACGGCGGAAATGCTCTGACATTAGAAACTATCGGACCTCCCGACAACAAATGTCACGGAACGTTCTGTAGCGAACAAGTATGACACCAAAGTAACAGGTGTGACGTACGGCATTTCGCAATCGCCCGCAACCCCTAGAACATGGCTTATAAAAGTGGGACGCCCGCAACCCCCAGAACATGGCTTATAAAAGTGGGACGCCCGCAACCCCCAGAACATGGCTTATAAAAGTGGGACGCCCGCAACCCCCAGAACATGGCTTATAAAAGTGGGACTCCCGCCTGTAATGTATGCAGCCATAAAGTGTCAAACAACATGTACATGTGGGTGTGATGTGATTGAGTGATACTGTGCATGCCTGGAAGCTGTCCTGCGTTGTGTTCGTCAGTGACTGTTAAACGTGAAAAGTGTGAGACAGCGCACGGGCCTGTTCGTACGCATACAAATATTGTGTTGTGTGTTTTAAGAAAATGGCTTGTAACCCTCATGCTGTAGTACAGATACTGGTGAACTAGGTGACGCAGAAATACCAAGCGGACAACACGGCTCCAGCGTACATCGACAGGTGAATTGCAAGGCATTTGTATAGCGTTTTGGAGCAACATGTCATTGGAGGCGCTGACATGTTTGATGGACAGACATTGTGGCGTGATAGCGATGAAACGTCGGTGAAGTTATCTGAACATAGTGACACACCGGGTACTCCAGCACACAATGTGCCAAGCAGTTCGAGCTCCTATGAACCATCACCCCCCCTCCAAGTCAAACGGAAAAGCATTCAGGAACAGTTTTCCGGACAAACCATGCAGAGTGTCTATGACAATGTGAAGGTCGCAAAGAAATCCGTTGCAGCAACTTTCCGTAAATACAAGATATCACCAGAAAAAGTGCGGCAAATAGTAACGGCTGTTGAGAGTGGTGGTACGATGGAACACAAAACTGCACGCATTCGCCAGCACATGTACACCAAATTCCAAGATGCGCGTAACATGGGACTATAAATTTACTACTGGCATTTAAAGACGTGGGCGAAGGAAGCAGCTAACGCAATGGATATCTTCAATTTTAAAGCCAGCACATATTTTCTGCACAAATTCAAACGCCGCTATAAAATCTCATCACGCAAGATCACGAAGTTCGTTGCCAGGCGGTATGTTACCCTTGACACTGCCGTAAGGGACAGCGCATTGGAGTTTGTATGAGATGTTACGGACTACATTACTGCCAAAGCAATTGATGCCGACATGGTGTTCAATACAGACCAAACTCGATTTGAATACGAACTCACGTCAAACAGGACGCTATCACTGACTGCGGAGAAGACAACTGAAGCTGTTGTGCAATCCGTTGCATCGACTACCCACTCCTGTACCATTCAGGTGCTTATGTCCATGTCAGGACGCCTTGCAAAGAAACTGTACATCTGCTTTCAGGAAACGGGAAGTTTGGCAAACATGTTTCCGAAAACAGCACGACGTAACCAACCTCCAAATGTAGAATGTGACTGCAGCACCAGTAGTAAGATGTCCACATTTCTCGTTCTGTCCTGGATGCGTAAGGTACTGATACCAGATCTAACAGGACTTTCCCTTCTCTTACTGGATTCGCGGTCTGGTCAAACCGACACTAGTTTGCTAGCCAAAGCCTTCGGTGACAGGGACATCAATTTTCACAAAAATTGACGTCCCTGTCACCGAATCATACCACCGAAAGCCACCTAATACTGCCAGCCCCTTGATGTGTATTTCGTTCGACAAAACAAACTGTTTGCACGACGCATCGAAGAGTACATACGTTCTGATTAGGTGCATGGCGTCAACCTGCATGACAGAATCTCTTCATTTTCAAGTTGCATTAATTTATATACAATCAGTTGTGAGCACCACAGTACCAAACTATGCTTCGCTATGCGTGGAAGGCGTCTGGATACTTGCCCTACAAAACGCCTCTTCCGTTCCGTAATGCATTGGACATCAATTTTGCTGTGCGTGATATGTGCAACGCTCCTGACTGTGATTCTAGTGCCGTCATTATCTGCTCGTGGTGCGAAATTCACCTTTGCTTGCAGCACTGCCTTCTCTCAACACATTACCATGACGTGGAGTGTGGTATGTATATGACATTTGCAACTTAATGGTGTTGTACGTGGTCTCTCTCGACATTTAGGTGCCTCATATCTAACAGGTAAATGTTGTCTGACACTTCATGGCTGCATACATTACAGGCGGGCGTCCTACTTTTATAAGCAATGTTCTAGGGGTTGCGGGCGATTGCGAAATGCCGTACTTCATACCTGTTACTTTGGTGTCATGCTTGTCCACCACAGAACGCTCCGTGAGGTTTGTCTTCGGGAGGTTCGATAGTTTTACTTGTAAGAATGTTGACGATTCTATATACAGTAAAACGCCGATCATCCGGGGCTCAGTTGTCCGTGGGGTCGGATTAACCGCGATCCTCTGTAGTACATGGAAATTTCATTTTCTAAATGATCTATACAAGTGGATTCGTAAAACAACAGAAGTCATTGCTGAGTATTTTAAATAACATTGCATCATTCTTCTTGCAGAACTGGCTTATCATCACTGTTGCGATTTCCCGTTTTTCCGCCAGAGTGCACAGTCAAGTGTTTAGGAATTTAATCCAGTCTCTTTTTTCTGTTAAACATTACTAAAGCTTGTTTGTGTGCTCCTCTTGTGTAACCAAATGCATCTAGCATTTCACCCCCTAAAATGTAGGGAAAAAGAATCGCTTTAACAGTGGAAAATAATTTGGAAATTATTCAGAGACGTGAAAAAGATATTGTCCGATAACTTTGTGATAGCTGAAAATAATTTGGAAGTGGAAGACTGAAAGAGTATGATATAAGTCGACCCTGATATTTTAAAATCAACTCGAAATATTGACGTGTACGAAGACTTAGACGAGTAAAATATTAACCAGTAGTTAAATACATACAAAAAGAAAGCCGGATACGAAACAATGACTGACGATGACTTACTCCAAAGTGCGCAAGAACCGACGTGACGGCAAGATCAAGTGTTTCTCTCGACGGGTCCGATGATGAGGCACTACAGTCAGCTTACGAAGAAAATCATAATGAAGCTCTAACAGCTGCAGAAACAATACTTAAATTCGTGGAAAGTCAAGATGTTGACAAATCCGTAGACGTATACGAAAAGTAAAGCAAAAAATAATGCTACAAAGAAAACCAAAAATCACGGACTTTTTTCTAAATAAGCTTTAAAATGTTCAGTTTTGTATTTACATACTACAAGAATGTTTATCTTATGTTCTTCGGGATATTTAACCCAATAAAACGTAATTTGGATTAACCGTGTTTTTCAGTTATCTGGAATGTAGCATCCCCAAAATGCCACGGATAATTAACGTTTTATTTTACTCTAAGAATTTTGACTACGTCACATTCCTCTTTGGAACGTGGTATCGCAAATCTGAAAGACTAGATGTGTGCTTTATTGGTAGAAAAGATGAATATCTTAGAAGAATAAAAATAGAAAAAAAAACCCTAAATATTATGCTTGAGGAAATCTTTATCCATCCTTTTGCTTAGGTTCGAAACCTTCATCGGAAAGTCATGTGGCACAAATCATAAAATCTGTCGGAGCTCAATGAGAAATCCGTTGCAAAATGTAATGCAATACAGTTAAACCGCACTGTCAGCTTTGCCACAGGTACATGAACACTGAGTTAAAGTTGCACCACTCAGAATCAGAACCGATCTCAGAACGGCAGGACATGAAAATGATTCCATTTTCAGAAAAATCAGAGGGACATTTTCGGCTGGGCCAAACTAAATTCTCTAAGCGTTTGAGGCCCTTTGATGCCTGAGCGGTCTAACAGAAAAAAAAGCCTGGAAGAAGAGCACTACATACAAAATACCAAGGCAATATGTACTTGAGTCAAGTCACCAGCTAACGGAAATCAAAGCAGAAGGGGGATAATCGGACTCAATGATCTAGACGGAGTGTAGCAGAGCATATCAGCTTCATATATAGGTCAGTCATTTTATACAAGTGAGAGTAACTGCAAGAAACCAAACGCGCACACGTCAGCAAGGATATGTGGGCAACACCACGGGTTTCGCGACTGATTTTAAGGCAAGCGTCCATCTGACTGTAACAGCTACCAGCCACCATTAGAGAAAGGTTTCGCTGGTCTTTCTCCACCCTGTAACAAGGTGAATACATTCCCGAGGACTTGAAAATGGGGAGTGGCATGCACGGCGTCCGTTGTGTCTACACTCGAACTACTTGAGACATCGTATGGTGCCCTGTCTTTTGCAGCTGACGGTCACTGTATCCTCCGATCCAGCCGTTTCGGTTGAAAGACACATATAGGAAGCGCTTTTCCTGTGGAACTGTAGTTTTGGCTGATTGGCTCTAGCTTGTATTTTTCCGCGAAAGCGAGATGCTACGACAATGACGTCCTGGAGGTCATAGGTCTTGGAAACTCTTTCACAGCAATGGATTGGTACTTTTATCGACAGGAGACATAATAATAACTGCACCTGGGAATGTCAACTGTTTGTCGTCATTCCTCCGTGGCTCAGAAGGTCCCAAGATTCACCGTACATTGTCTGTAAACTCATCCGCAATCGGTGCATACCGCAACAGCCATTGTGTGCCTTTTCTCATGACTATTCGTTGCCTGAACGACTCCATGACACAACAAATAGTTCTCAGTTCTGCTATTTGTGCGAGAGTCACATAGACATTGACTTCCGCTATGTAATCCCCTTGCATGCCTGAAGTAAATTTAGGCCTTCTCTCTGTAACTGAAAGCATATTTTACTAATGTGTTTTATTCTCTTGCTTCAATTTACTTTTATTCTCTATGCTTTCAATTTTGCGTTATAGTGCCATTTCGATGTTACATAATGAGGTGCACGTATTTGTGAGTGAATTTCAGGAGTTTACATGTCTCCACATAAATTTTAGTAACTCGAATTGTGCCGTGTTATGGTCAATAGATATATTTCTTTTGGTCCTGGACACACCGTCAGGTTTTCTTTTCAGGGTTTAAACACTTCCTTGGGCATTTATGGCTATAAAGCGTTTCGCTTTCCTAATTTAAGGCCATTCGCTCCAGGAGTGGGACAGAACCAACGAATTAGAGCAAACAGACAGACGATCCATGCCTCAACCGGCACCTAAACCAAGGCGCAACTACGACTGTTATCCAAAACCCAGACTCTCTCATTACTGGGCTGCCGCGGTTAGCACTCTCGGACTGGCAGAATGCTAATACGGCCATCGATCATGGAATATTTCGTACGAGACATTTGCAAGATTTCTGATGATGCTTCCACATTCACAAAAGTGTACTAATGTTTTGCAAAATATAATTAATTACCTTCATATTTGGGAAAATATCTTAATACAGGGCGATTCATAAATTTGGTGTAAAAGGAAAATTCCATTACGCGAGACCTAATGGTCAGAGATGGAAACGGGTCACAGGTCGACAATTTCTTGCGGGTCCAACGGGTCGGGTCAAGGTGTTCCTGACCCGATTTTGACCCGGTTTTATTTCCGTTTTATTTTTTAAAAAAGAAAAAAAAAGTTCCAAAGAAAAATGCGCGTTGTAGAATTCTGCAGTCGGTACTGGTGTCCACGGAGTGAATACTGATTTGTCATGCAAAAATATTTTACATTTTATTTTCGTCTCTTTCTTAAAGCAACGAAGATTTCCATCGACCGACGTCAGACAGATTGACATAATATCGTAAAAAAATACTTCCTGTGCGTTCTTTTACAGTGAGATTGTCCAGGGCAAGGTACAGGCAACCGCCATTCGCCTGCTTCTCAGCTGATTCACTCTCTCCGGGCGAAGTTCACTGTATGACTAAGAGTTACTTTTCACATCGCATCTTTTACATTGAGCATTCAGAGGTTTTCGATTGATGTGCTAACATCCAGTTCCCATAACATGTCATGCCGATATTAACTCCTTATTTGTTGATATGGATGGATTTAATATTAAGGAGGTTGAGAAAGGCTTCGAGGCCAACAAAATACCTGCTTGTTGGAAACCACAAGGGGAAGAGTGAATGCTGGAAATTGTTTCGTCTCATTAAGGAACCGGTCAATCATTCTGTGTTGTTTGATCTTGCTTGTTGTTCAAAATGTGGAAACTGTATAATTATAAAAAAGATGTCGACGGTGTAATAAAAGATTATGGGACCAAAAATCTAACGGACCATATGAAAGTATGCGCACCTCCATCAAAGCGTGGAAAGAGTGAACAATCTACACATTTAAAAAAATACACTTGTGTAATCGTAAATAATGATTCCCATTTGTTATATACTCCATGGTCACGGTCATAGTCAGCCATTATTTCTGGATTACGCTAAATAGTGGCACTAAAAATAGCACTAAAATTTAGCAAGTAACCGAATTTTATTATTATAAAAGGATTTCAGTAATAAATATCAAGCAATTATTGGTATGAATATTTATATATATATATATATATATATATATATATATATATATATATATATATAAGTGTGAAACTAAAGAGCAAATTTTGAACAAAGAAAAAAACAAACATTCGGGGAACGAGAAGTAGAACAACAATCACGTGTTTTAGTTTGCTGGGTTTGGGTTTTTTTTAGAAATCCCTTTTAATTTGACAATTTTACCCCTAAATTTAATAGGTCCTTATAGCAAACTAAAATAGCAGAAACCCATAATTCTCTGGTCTCAGTAGATTAATGAATTATTTTCTTATTGCTTGCCTTTGACGAAGCCAACAGAGTCAGTCATTAATATGCTTCCCTGCATTCTTCTGTTCGTTTAATTTCCATCGTTCGAAGCTCGCCTCCTTCGGGTGGTTGGAAAGTGGTGATTGTTGTTCTACTTCTCGTTCCCCGAATTTTTGTTTTTTTCTTTGTTCAAAATTTGCTCTTTAGTTTCACATTTCTACTGTATTATTTGATCTTTCTTCTATGCAGCCTCTGGCGCTTTGGAATTTCAAATTTGTTCTTGGTTTTTGCTTTTCTCCTTTATATGATTTTGATACATATGTATATATAAATTGAGTTTTGAATTTACAGTTGAAGGCAGATTTGTCCGGGGGTCAGTTACGGGTCCAGATCGGGTCCGAAATTTTTGACCCGTTTCCAAGTCTGCTAATGGTCCGCGATATACCCACAATCCTAGTGGGGAAAAAACGAAGGACCCCGAGAAAGTCGTTCGATCCTTATGAAACTCCGCATGCAAGTACCTCAAGGCCGAATATGCAATGATTAAAATATGAACAACGCCCAATGACTAAATAGTGGCCCGCCACAGTGCATGGGAACCGCGCATCGAGGAAGGTATATGAAGAGCAAAGTTCGCAAGCAGGGACAATTGTGACAACGGATTGAGGTTTGCATTAACCACCACTGACTGTGAGGGCGCCAATGGGTCGAAGAGGGCCTAATGTTGGCGGTAATGAGTCGAAGAGGTCCTAACCCAGCTGCACGCGGGCAATGGATGGCCAAGAGAACGAGAGCTGCACGAATGAACCAAATCCGTCGCTCTCAACCATCCGTGGGCATGTTACGTAGTCTACAGGTACGGAAGTGGTCATCCGGACCGTTGCCAGACGACTTGCGGCACTTACACTACATTCGAGGAGGCCACGCAGCCGCCTACCACTGACCAGCTAGCATCGCCGACACCAGTTGTAGTGGTGTCGAGACCGGTGAGTCACGGTTCGCACTTAGCGCCGACTACCAGCGCATACGTGTCTGGAGACGAGCAGGCAAGCGCATTAGGCCTAACTTTACCGCGAAACGGCCCACGACTCGCACACCGGGAGTGACTGTCTGGCGAGCAATTTCCTACGATAGACCGCCACCTTTGGTAATCCTCCGTACCACCCTCACGGCTCAACGTTACGTCAACGACATTCTGCGGCCTGTTGTATTGTCATTTCTGCCGCAACATCACCGAGCAATTTTACAACACGATAATGCCCGGCCGTACACTACACGGCTCTCCCAGACGTGCATCCGTAATGTCGACACCCATTGCCAGCCCGATCGCCGGACCTCTCACCGATCGAACATGTTTGAGACATGATACGACGGCACTTACGTCCATCCCGGAATGTCAGCGAACTGGCCCGCAATTTGGGATGCTATGCCGCAGGACAGTATCCATGAACTGTATGCGTCTATGCCACGCTGGGTAACCGCTTGTATCCGATCCAGAGGTGGCGCTACAACGTACTGACTTGTTCCACTCGTGTAGCTGTCTAATCCGAATAAATGGCCCAACTGCCCAACTGCTCTGGAATTGCAATCATTTTCTTTCCTATACATGTACATTGCACATACGAATTTTCATGTCGATTGGATGATTCCTTCTGGACACTTCTTTGAATTATTTACATTACACTGTTAAGCAAAGTCTGAATAATTAACTGTTTATCTGAATATTTTGATGTTTATTTATTATTTTTGATGCGGAGATTTCAAAATTGCCGCTAGTTTTGTCATAGCATCAACAGTTCAGCCACATTTTACGCTACACCAAAATCTATAGCATTTGAATAATGTACGACGTGTATTACAATGCATTAGGCAATAGGACAGGAGATGTAAAGAGAGTACAAATCATGAATACTATCAATACACAGCACGAATTGAAACAATTAAAGAAAAATATATATGTCCAAAAAAGTAACTTTGGTTCTCATTTACCTCTTATGATTACTACTAGCATGACGCACCAGATTCCCGATGTAGTCTTCCATCATGACTTCATCCCATATTCCTTGGTATATCTTTTCCATATTTTGCATGTCTTGATAAAACTGAAACCTCTCACCATCCTCTCTCTCTCTCTCTCTCTCTCTCTCTCTCTCTCTCTCTCTCTCTCTCTCTCTCTCTCCCCCCTCTCTCTCTCCCTCTCTCTCTCTCCCTCTCTCTCTCACTGCTCCTAAAGTTTCTCTGAAAAAATCGAGATGTGAGTGCAAGTAATAAAGTTTCACTGACATTCGACATCCCATTCTTATAAAATTGTCTAATAAGTTCTCCACAAGCTGCTTGTAGTTCGTGTTCTTATTTCCAAGAAATTCAGTCACAACAAGACGGAATGGTTGCTAGGCATTCTTTTCAACATCAGTCATTTTGCTCTCTAGTTCTTTTGAGGTCAGCATTGCCTCCATCCGTGACCCCACAAATATACCACCTTTCACTTTGGCATCCGAGAGGTTTGGGATATTGAGAGAATGAACTTGATTGTTTGTTCATCAGGATTCAATTCTTTCACAAACTGCTGCGCCAGTCTCAATTTGATATGCAGCGGGGGGTAAAAAGATTTTCGGTACTGGATCGAGGGCGTTGTGTATAACATTCTGTGTACTAGCTTGCAACTCAACTCTCGAACGGCATTCTTTTGTTTTGTGGTGTTTGCTGACTACTCTGCTGTCCCACAAGCAAAGGAAACAGAGATACTTTGTAAAGCCAGGTTGCACAGGCCCAAAATAAACTGAATCATCTTAAAATCTACCCAGACATCCCAATTGTATTTATGATATTTGATTTTTTCTAAAAGAAGTTTGACATTGGTGCAGTCTGTTTTTCATGTGCATAGAGTGTGCTACTGGAATTGGAAGGTATATATTTCCATTATGCAATAGCACTGCCTTCAGACTTCTAACCGAACTGTCTATAGTCTCCATTCTTCAGGTATGTGAGGGACGCCGATGTTCTCAAGGATCCCATTTATATCGAATCAATGGAAAAGAACATCAGTCACAACGTAATACTGTGAATATGTTTCATGCCCTTTTCTGTACGTGGTTGATGGGCAGCAGGGATTCAAGGATCCAATAAGTTCCACTCTTTCAAACGAGAAGTCAGAAGTACTGTATTTGATGTTGTTAGCCCCAAGTCTCTAATTAAATCATCTAGTTCTTGTTGATTTGGAAAATGTGGCAGAGCATTGCAAGATGCACCTGGGAAGTCCATATCTTTGTCATCCTCACAATCACGACCAAACTGAACATCTTCTTCTACGGTCTCAACACTTTATAGTGGTTGTGGAATGGGAAGCTCATCGCAATGTGAAACTGGTGCAGTAGATATGGTATTTAGTGACATGTAATATCATTCCGGTCTCTAGGCTTCTTGCACATGGAAATATCCACCATACAAAAGAAACAGTCGTCAAGATGACTCTTTCGTACTCTCCAAATTCGAGAAATGGAAAATGACATGGCTTTCCTTGCACCACGAAGCCAAACTTCCAAAGTTGACTTGCAACTATCACAGCAAAAATGCGGTGCCCAAATATTGTCTTGGTCTCCCATAGGCATTACATTCCGAAGTAAGCTTGATATGCAATGGAAAAGTTAGTCCCTTTGGTAATTTTGTGTTCGATTTGCTTAGGACCAATATAGTGCCCACAAACATAACAGAAAGAATCCGGGCCGAGCTTACAATCTCTTGTCGTGGCCATGTTTACCCTGTAACAAAGGCGAATGACATTGTATTAATAAAAACACAAAATTTAAGGTAACTAAAAAGGTTTTGACGATACAAAAAAAAAACTAAAGCCACCCTTGAAAACAGGGCCTCTGAATTGTATAGGAAATACAGTCTGTATTAAAAAATCCCCATAAACAATTTTTGCGCTGCATACTGTTATCTGCAGCTTTAATGCTCAATGTGCTGCCCAGAACATTCCAGTATTGAGAGCAGTCGTGGTATAACGAATGATATAGCATTAAACATGTCCACAGGAATTGCAGATATTTCCTGGTGTCTTTCAGCGATGGTTAGGTCTGCGGATTACCTCTACAAACACGGGACTTCTTTCAGATAGCTTCGTAAAGAGAATCAACAGCTGTCAGATCTGGAATTAGAGGAGGCTACTGGTGCGTTCTGTGCTTGTTCAGTAAATGGTCTCAGCAAAAGACTGACCTCAGTAACTGCATCGTTCAGCACGCTGTGGGAGACAAAGCACCATCCTGCATGAACACGATATTTTTCAATACATTACATTCCTAAAGGTTCTAAGTGACGTGAAGTTGCTGCGAAAGAAGTCACTATATCGTGTACCAGTTGCGTTACAAATATTCATGCTAGTGACACAAAGCTCCTAAAAGAAGAAAGGTCCAATGATGAACGATGTGGTAAATCTGTACCCCACAGTAACCTTTGGTGACTGCAGAGGTGGTTCATTATAGATATGAGAGTTTGTAGTAGTTTAAATACGGTAGTCATGGCAGTTAACTCGAATGACTACCGCATTTAAACTACTAGCCAGAAATGAGCCTCATCCAGTAATTCATCCATAAAATTTTAAATAACCAATTTTCATCTTGCTCTGTCTTACAAAAGTCCCACCTAATAAATTATTCGAGCTTCGGTACATTCTCTGCTAGCAATTGGTGGACATGTTGGATCTCGTGAGGATACCTGCGTAATGTCATCCTAAGAGCCCCGAAATTGTTGTATCTGCTATGCAAAAGAGACGGGAAACCATACAAGTTCTGGCTGTTCCATTCGGTGATGATCCAGCCATGTCAACGATATGTGCTTCAATTGTTGAGGCCAGTGTAGTGGAGTTAAACAATTTCCAACTTCGTGAACGAGCAGTTGGAGTTCCTGTTTTTCAAACCTTTTACCATTCGGCGCAATTCAAACGGCGATAGCGATGCTCTTCCAACTTTGCTATGTTTTACCAAACAAAACTTCTATGGCGCGACCGTCGGAGACAAATTTAAAGTCTCCGACAGTCGCGCCATAGGAGGTTTAACAACATAATCAACAGAGAAGAGCAAGCTTAATCAGCAGAGTTCTTGCCGCAACGATAACATGGCAATTGCGAATACAATCAAGCAGGTAGAAGAACCAGCTTTAACTCTAAGTCTTCACGCCCGAACACCGTTTAATACAAATTAACACCAGAATAAAGCCATTTAGCTTAGAAATCACAATTACAGCAAGAAGCAGCGTTATTTTTACACATTAAAACAGTTCCGGCATTTAACCATAATGTGTGGAACTTAATGGCGTTTGTTGTTCCTTTTTTATTGTCGTTACAGCATATTTTGTGAGAAAGGGGGATTTAACGACCACCGTGAGTCACGCGATGGGCTATAAGCAGTTGTCCGTCCCTAATTTAGGGCCACTGGTTCAACGGAAGAGAGACAGCCAGTGCCGCAAGACAAACACACCATGCATGCCTCATCCAGAATTCTAACTCGTTTTCATCTCGAACGAATGGTCAGAATCCAGTTCTTAGACCACTGCATCACCGCGGCTGCATTATACGTAGCTTTAGGGGAATTATCCATGCATTAACATCAGTAATATGGTTTTCATATTCCCTCTAAGAAAACATTTTTTGAGCTTGGATTAGCTAAACATTTCTTTTTAATCACGTTGAAGGAAATATGTCGGTTCTAACACTAATGTGTTTACCCCTGTACTTACATTTACGGCACGACATTACACGTATACTACTGCAATGTTTGGTGAATAAAATCAATAGACGATAGACACAGACGGGACAGGAATTAAACCATCTGTATCTCACTCCAAATTAAATGGTGCTTTGCTTTCGCAGTGGTTTTAGTTTTGATTAGATATACTGAACTTCCAACCAAAACACCTGTTATACAAAATAACAGTACACAAGTTAATACAAATACAGTCGAATTAATCATTTTTATTGATGTACAGTTACGCATAGAAACCCCGATCTTTCGCTCACCCTCTCACCATTTTTCAATGAAAAGTAAGTGCTAACAGCTGGAAATTTGGAAGGACGTTGTACATGACAACGATTAGAAATCTCGTCATTCAAGATTAAAATCCTTGTCATGCTGAAGATCATTCTGAATTTCTCGTTGTTTGCAGTAGTAATTCTGCCTTGGAAAAATCTTCCAATGAAAAGTGAAAGATTGGCGATTTTGTGTGTAACTCTACACAAATAGAAAGGACTTATGCGGTTGAATTTGCAGAATACAAGTTGTTCCTCGTTTTTACGTTTGATTACTTGATGCACCTAAACAGCAAATAACATAATGGGGCTTCAGTATTACGTGCATATTTATATAAACGTAATGGGGCTTCAGTATTACGTGCATATTTATATACGTTACAAACGTCCCAAAAGTTGTAAAAGAAATTTTTGCTTGCCGTAATAAATATTATAATTTTAAAGTTTGTATAAGGAAATCCTTTTAATAAAATCCAAAAGAAGAAACTAGAATTGTTCTGCAAATGTATTTGCTGCTAAAACTGAAACTTCCCGAGACGTATTTCTGAAACCCGTATTCAAAAAGACTTTCGTATTTTTGCTGCTTCCCATCTGTTTTATGAAATGCACTTCATGCAATCCTAGTGTAATGTTGTTAAAACAGAAGACATTTTAAGGCGATTATTATATTGAACTCTAATATTCCCATCTCGTAAACCCAGCTTAGAATTTTGGTAAAATGTACGCTCTCCCTGACTGCCAGAAACCACGCCAACCTGCTCTGAACGTCACGTGATCAAACTTATGGCTGCTTTTAGAACTGGGTTGATTGGATGTCGTCCTCGCGATGCTCGAAGAAAACGAAGGCAGAAAAAGGATGAGGTAAAAAAAATGGGGGTATTATGATGACAATATTGCGTCAAAGTCTTAACTTGTTGATATTGGCTTTCTCGTGGAAGTGGTAATCCTTTCACATACTGAAGGCTTCCGCAAGATGTGTTTTCCTTCCACACGAGTTGAGGATAGGCTGTTGTTCAATATTTATCTTAATGGACATCATTAAGGGCCTGTGAATGTGGACGGCTTGACAATAAAGCTTTCACGAATTTCGTCAAGCTTTACTCACAGCCTAGGATTACGCCATTCCAAGGCTCAGGGATATTCTTTCTGTCTTCCAGCACAAACACACTGTTGCCAGAATCGCAAACAAAGAGAAGATAGGCACTCATTCCATGAGAAAAAGTAAGCGCGGCACGTATTCCGTTCTAAATGCATCAGAAAAAAAGTGGAAACTCGATAAATATTACAAATTAGATGTAGGTGTCTATATATCAGAAAGTGAATATATTTCCAATTGCATCCACAACGCAATTTACTTCTTCACATGCACAGTATTAATGTATGAACTTGACTTATCGTTTCTCTATGTGTCATTGTGATTTCAGATTCCTTTATAATTGTACCATACACGTGGTTATAGAGAAGACTCATTTAACGCATAGCTAGCACGCAACATGACCACTATTAACATGAACGCTAGTAAATTGCAAAAATAAAAGAGCATTTTATTACTAAGACAGTATTTCAAAGTCTCCTGCCTATTTTGGAACTGTAACCAGTTGTTCTGCAGCAGAGTAGTATACACCAATAGCAGAGATATATTTCAGGTGCTCTGTTCTGTATGAAGTACTATTACAGCTCACATGGGCGCCCATAGGCTAGTTTTCAGGACGGGGTAAACAGAAATTGTAACTGCCCAATAAAATACAAACACCATATTCAAATTTCCACTGTGCCTTCTTGTTATCTAACCGCCTTTACCACATGTGGCGTACCTACTTCAGAGATGAGGCACATGTTTAGACGGCAAAAGATAAGCCTTAGTCGGCGTAGTTCAGTTGGTAGAACAGTCGACTCGGGAGTATGCAACTGTGGGTTCGAATTCCATCACCGGCAAAAAGAGCTTATTTTCACACACACTATGAACACAAATTTAATTGGAAGCCAAAAGACTCAAAAGCTACATAAAAAAAAAAAAAAAAAAGCTGAATAAATGAAATTTGACAGAATTTTAGGACAACAAAGAAATTTCTTTGTCGGTTTTTAGATCCTTTTGGCCACATGAAGCACCAAACCCTAAAGATCACTCAACTAGTCACCAAGAATTAACAAGAAAGATGACACCGAATTTTCGGGTGTAATTAGCACGTCTTTTTAATCCGTTCTGACGCTAATTAAATTTATCAAAGCTATTCAATGTTAAAGGAACCGGTATAAAAAACCGCAGTATCTGATCGAAGAAAGAAGTTTTGTAATCGGTTTTTAATCCTGCAGATATTGCTGTAAACGGAATCGTCAACTTACGCCCTCTGTTTGCGGACTTGTGCGTTAAGAAAAATTTCAAATCATGTGAGAAACTTTTCACAGCGAAAATGCTCTCCAACGAAGAAAGAAATTTTGAAATCGGATTCTTATAAGCAGAAATATTGACAAATATAAGATATGCATGAACGCCCCTGGCGGGAAAACCATTTCTTATTTTAAGAACAATGTATCCTCAAAAGAGTTTTCGATGTGTACGGTATCAGTCCAGAAAAGAGCTTTTTCAGAAGAGTTTTCAGGAGCTCAGATTTTGCTGGAAATATATCAGAAGCAGAAATTAACACTTATGCCTCCTGGTGGCCAAACCATTCTTTATCAAATATTAGAAATCATATGAAAAACATTTCCCTTCAGGTGCTGTATGCGATACAGGTAGAATTTTTCAAATCAGAATTTTAGAAGCAGAAATATCGGGGGAAACGCAATTTACCTTAACGCCCTCTAGCGGAAAGTCTACGAATTACTTGAAAATTTTTAAATTATATGAAAAAAATGTCACACCACAAACGCTATCAAACAAAGAAGGAATTTTTCAAATCGGACTCTTAGAAGTAGCGATATTGACGAAAAAAACAAAACAAGATTTATATGTACGCCTCTTGGTAGAGAAATCATGCATTATGTTAAGAAGAAAAAGTTTTGAAAAGTTTTATCGACGTGAGTAGTATCGGTCCACAAACGATTTTTTTCAATCGAGATATTTGAAGCTCAGATTTTGCTGCAAATATATGAGAAGTGGAAATTAAGGTTCACGCCTCCTGGTGGCCTAACCATTTTTTACCAAAAATTAGAAATTATGTACAAAAGATTTCCCATCGGGAGCTGTATCCATTGCAGAAAAAAATTTCAAATCGGTGTTTTAGAAGCTGAGATATCGGGGGAAACGCAATTTACCTTTACACCCCCTAGCGAAACGTATGAATTACTTGAAAATTTTGAAATTATATGAAAAACACCACGGCCCGGAAACTCTATCCAATAAAAATGGAGTTTTTAAATTGCACCATTAGAAGCAGAGATATTGACAAAAATAAGATATACGTCTACGCCCTCTGGCGGAGAAACAATACAGTATTTTAAGAAGAGAATATTCCGGAAAGAATTATCGATGTGAGTGGCATTTGTCGACGAACGAATTTTCAATCGAAATTTTAGAAGCTCAGATTTTGTGACAAATACATCAGAAGCAGAAATTAACACTTACGCCCCCTGGTGGCCAAACCATCCTTTACCAAAAATCAGAAATTGTATGCAAAAGATTTCCCATCGGGAGCTGTATCCTCTGCAGAAAAAAATTCTCAAATCGGAGAATCATAAGTATAGATATCGGGTAAAACGCAATTTACTTCTACGCCACCTAGCGGAGAATCAATGCGTAACTTAAAAAGTGACTACACTTGAAATTCTCTTCGACATATATGGAATCGAAAGTTAAAAAAAATTTTCAATCGGTTGTTTAGAAGCAAATATATGGAATAAAATGTATCTTGAATTCGATAGCATTTGCGTTTACGCCCTCTAGCGGCAAAACTGAACATCGTAAATAAAAAAGAAATACAGGATTTAGAGAAATGAAATATTTACACCCTCTTGTATATATTAAGCTTTCCAATGCAAAAAGGATTTTTCAAATCGGACTATAGTTGCAGAGATATGGTGTCCACAGGCGGACGCACAAACCGATAATACAAGCACGATCTGTTTTTACAAAAGACGTGCTAAAAATACCCTGAAGGCAAATTTCTGGGAACGTATTGTCAAATTTTCTACTAACGTACGTTGTTCTCCAGCATATAGAGAAAAATTTCATTATTGCTTTCAGTTTGGGAATTTTCTACTGGAAATTCCCAAACTTTTTCCTATATCTGCACCCATCCAAAAGTTCTACAGAAAAATTAGTAATCAGAATTAGTGTTAATGGGAAAATCTATGTCGTATCTTCCAAGAACAGAAAGTGTATAATCCGATTTCCAGGAGAGGGCGAAGCTCCCTGTTGTTCCCGTACATGGGTGCTCATGACAGCTCACATCCAATTTAGTTTTACATGAAAAGGGTATGATTTTTTGTTAGCTGTTTTTAGCACGTCTTTTGCAAAAAAAGATCCTGCTTATGTTATCTGTTTGTCTGTCCGTCTGTCCGTATGTGGACACCGTATATCTGGAACTATTAGTCCGATTTGAAAAGTTATTTTTGCATTGGGAAGCTTCAAATATGTGAATGATGATCCTTCATTTCGTTCTTTTTTTATTTGCGATGTACAATTTCGCCACTAGAGGGCGTAAATGCCGATGATATCGACTTCAAGATACATTTTATTCCATAAATTTGCTTCTAAACATCCGATTAAAAAATTATTTTACCTTTCGATTCCACTTATGTCGAAGACAATTTTAGGTATAATCACTTTCTCCAGTTACGCATAGATTTTCCGCTAGGGGCGTAAAAGTAAATTGCGTTTTCCCCGATATCTCTACTTCTAAATCTTCGATTTCAATACTTTTTTCTTCAGCGGATATATAATAGCTCCTGATGGGAAATGTTTCGCATATAAATTCTAATTTTTGGTAAGCAATAGTTTGGCCACCTGGGGGCGTAAGAGTTAATTTCTTCTGATGATGATTTTGCCACAAAATCTGTGCTTCTAAAATTTCGATTGAAAAATTCGAACCTTTTCGTAATATTTTCTTCTTAAAATATCACATGGTTTCTCAAGCAGGGGGCGTAGATGTATATCTTATTTTTGTCAATATTTCTGCTTCTAATGGTCCGATTTGAAAAATCCCTTCTTTATTGGATAGACTTTCCGGTGGGAAATGTTTTCAATATAATTTCAAAATTTTCAATTCATAATCTATATTTTTTACAATCTGTATTCAAAAATTTCAAATAATTCATAGACATTCCGCTACGGGACGTTATGGTAAATTGCATTTCCCCCGATATCTCTGCTTCTAAAACTCCGATTTGAAAAATCCTTTCTGCACCGGATACAGCACCTGATGGGAAGTCTTTTGCATATGATTTCTAATTTTTGGTAAAAAATTGTTTGGCCACCAGGAGGCATTGATATATATTTTACTTTTGTCAATATCTCTACTTTAAAGAGTACGATTTAAAAAATGCCTTCTTTGTTGGATAGCGTTTCCGGTACAAAATGGTTTTCATATATTTAAAAATTTTCAACTAACTCATAGACATTCTGCTAGGGGGCAAGAAGGTAAATTGCGTTTTCCCCGATATCTCTGCTTCTAAAACTACGATTTGAAAAATTCTTCCTGTATCGCACACCGCTCCTGATGGGAAATGTTCTTCATATAATTTATGATATTTGGTAAAGAATGGTTTGGCCACCAACTGACATAAGTGTTAATTTCTACTTCTGACGTATTTGCAGCAAAATCTGAGCTTCTGAAAACTCGACTGAAAAAATGCTTTCCTGGACCAATACCACTCACATCGAAAAACCTTTTGAGAGTACACTCTTCTTAAAATAATGCATATTTTTACCGCCAAGGGGACGTAAGAGCATATCTTATATTCGTCGATATCTCTGCTTCTAAGAGTCCGATTTGAAAAATTCTTTTTTTGTTGGAGAGCGTTTCCGCTAAGAAATGCTTCTCATATAATTTCAATTTTTTTTAATGCACAATTCTGCAAACAGAGGGCGTAAGTTCACTATTCCCTTTACAGCAGCATTTTCGGGTTTAAAAACTCGATTGAAAAACTTCTTTCTTCGGTCAGATACCACTGTTTTCCATACCGGCTCCACTGACTTTGAATAGTTTTGATAAATTTAATTAGCGTCAGAACGGATTCAAAAGACGTGCTCATTACACCCGAAAATTCGGTGTCATATTTCTTTTTTTTTTTTTTTTTTTTTGTTACGAGCGAATAGGTTTTGCATATTGCGAGCCGCGATTTGTGGAAAAATGGTTCTCACAGCAGTGGAACTTAAATCTACGAAGAAGAGGCTATTTGTAAATAATTTATTTTTACGAGAAATGGGAGCTAATCTATTTCTCCAGATTTATATTACTTACCGTGAAATCATTCTAAATCCAAAGTAGTTATAATCTGTATATCGCACTATTTCGAAGTATTAACTGTTAACAGTAAACTATTTTAGATAGATCCACAGCAGGTACACTGTAAAAAAATTCAGCTCAACGTTTCACCAAAAAATGGTTCAAGTACGTAAACAAGATGAATGTTTCTCCAAACTTTGGTGCAACCGGCAAGCACCATGATGCGACTGTGCCTGATGGTTTAAGCAGGCACCATGATATGGTTCAACTAATCGTCAACAGAATCAAGGGGCAGCCAGCGTTACACCAGATCGAGTCTTCCTTAATGTAAAAATTATCTAACTGCTATATGTTATTATCTTCGTTTAATGCAAAGAATATCGAAGCTTTATATTCTTTGCTTAATGTGCGGCTCTGCTGTCGCGAGTGCTGATAGCTGGCTGGGTTAGGATCAAAGCGGTTAAAGTGTAATGTGTATTGGGAGTGCCGAGTGACCCAAATTCGCTTTGGTGGGAGCGAGTGTTGGGTTTGAGGGATTTTTTCCAAGTTCTTAAAAGGTAAGTTATTTTCCTGTTTCAATTCATAGGCTTCGAATTCGAACACAATTTATGTATTCGTTTCGTAACACGTGGATATACCCGTAACAGGTGAAGACATTCATGTATTCGTTTCGTAACACGTGGAGGTACCCTTAAAACGTGAACAACACATTCATGTATTCGTTTCTTAACAGGTATATGTTTCATCGACTGCATTTTAAACTAAGAGTAGTAACGAATTTGTTAGATTTACGGATCTAAACACAGCTGTTTCGTTTTTAATCTATGCTGTGTTTCCGTAAAAGAGTATTAAAAATATTTTTCAAGGAAAAGATGACGAGGGGGGCATGTCAAAAGGAAATTTTAAACCTTTTCATTTTTATGAGACTGAATATTTGGTTAGATTTTTAAATAACAGATGCAACTAATTCTAAAAGAAACTCAAATTCTTCAGATGTTTACTTAATTACTCAAATGTGCTTCCATGTGACTCTGTGTAGCAAACATTGTTACAAACGCAGCTTATTGGTGTGTTAGTTATAAAGGATATTCTATATTGCTGTTATCATATATTAGATCAGCATTTCTCAGGGCTAATTCAGCCAGTTTTTTGCAAGAAAATATTGGGTGCAGAGTAACAGAAACAGGGAATAAGCTATTAGAGAGATACTTATTAAATCCAGAAAGCTTCCAGGTTAAAAGAAAATTCAAAACCCACCCTGTACAGAGTCCTGTGGCCAAGAAGTAAATTCTCAGTCACAATTCAAAATCTACATTTGGCATGCGAAAATTTAACATATTTTTTTAAATGCACGTTTTGTACCAGATGTGAATTAAGCTGAAATCATAATGTATCCGTATCCAAATGGAATATATACAAATATCCAATGTAACATTTTGTTAGACTGTGGGAGTACACACTTACATCCAAATGTGCCCATCTCCCCCTTCCACATATCAGAGTTGTGCCTTTCAAATAATGAAGCAGAGCAATGTTATTGAACCCGTCGCAGGCAAGATGGCCAGTTGCTTCGCTTTTCCAGTTACAGTTTACTAAATTTTTGTTCAAATTTCAGGAATGGAGGGGTGGGAGAAGTTGGATGTATAATTTTTTGAGGATTTTTTTTCAATTTGAACTAATTTTTTCTCGACAGTATTATTTTTGAACACATAGCATTGCCCCTTGGTTTCCACAATGTTTCAAACCCATCTTGATAGCTGTTTACTTTTGGAACTACTGGTTTTGAATTTAAAATTCCAACTGACTCTGAATTTTGTAGCTGCTTGTTTCCAAATGGCAAGAGTAATAGACCAATTTTTGTATTTACTAGTTGATTCTAAATCTTCAGATTTCTCTAAATAAATCATCTTTTCATTTCTAAGCAATTAAATTTGAGAGCCACAAACCAATATTTTTATTCACTGTGAGTTTAATACTTTTCCGATTAGGCCAGTGCTTCCTAATTAGCCTTTCTCTGAATTATGGATCTCTTCTATTATCAGATTGTTAAGGGCAACAGATTAAAGGCTGATTCCCATATCTACGCTGTGTGGAAAAGCCATGCAAACTGTCACAGTTTGATTGTACCTACCCGGTAGAGATAACCTTGGGGTGTGACATTTTTTTTCCGCAATGTATACATATACATACACTGGCGTGCAAAAATTAAGGATGAGACGGTTTTCCGAATGTAACGTGTGCAGAAGTGCTCCACATCGACTCAAATCATACCATAAGATCCTGAAGATGTAAGAATATGGGACAAGTGAGCAAAACCGTACAAACAAGAAATCCAAAGGATACAAAGGCACTTCATTGAAAAAGTAGCTTCGAGCACAACTGGACAGAAGTCAGAAACGTCCATGTGACAGGCGGCTGCCAAGAAAAATCCAGTCTTTAGTAGGGGATATGATCACCCCTGACTGCGTTGCGGGATTTACAACGTCTGCCCATGCTGAGGACGAGGTTGTCAAGGAGCTGCTGAGTCATCGCTGCCCATTTCTCTTGTAGCGCCAATCGCAGCTGCGGAATCGTTGCTGGCGGCTGGTGTTGTGCTTCCAAGCGTCTCCCGGGAAGGTCCCAACCGTGTTCGATTGAATTTAGGTCCGGGGACCTTGCAGACCAATCTATGCGTTGAATATCTTCACTCTCCAACAGCTCTGCGACAGCCACTGTACGATGAGATGTAGCGTTGTCGTCCATGAAGAGGAACTCAAGACCCACAGCACCTCTAAACAGACGCACGTGAGGCAGGAGAACCTCGGTACAATAGCGGACACCAGTGACTGAACCTCCTTGGAAGATGCGGAGGTCAGTACGGCTACCAAGCATGACACCGGCCCAAACGGGAACTCCGCCACCTACAAACTTTTGATGATGTTGAAGGTGTGATTGCGTGTTCCCTGCTCTCTCCAGATGTGTATACGTCCAGAATCGCTCGTCAGACTAAATCGGCTCTCATCCGTAAAGAGAACTCGACCCCACTGCTGATGTGGCCAGTTCTTGTGTACCTGGCACCACAGAAACCGCCGTCTCTGATGAGCAAGCGTTAATGGCACACACCGTACTGACCGTCGTGCAAATAGACCACCTTTGACCAGCCTCCTGGCCACGGTAAAACGCGATAACGGACGCCCAGTTGTCTGTTGCATGTGCCTTGCGATTTCTCCCGCTGTCTGCCGTCTGTCTCTTCTCGCCTGTAGGACAATATACCGGTCGTCCGCCGCCGTGGTTGCTCGTGGACGACCACTGCTGAACTCTCGAACAGCTGTTCCTGTCGTTTGAAATGCTCTCCAAGCTCGTGAAACGGTGCTGTGAGCGATCCCGAACTCCTCGGCCACACTAGTCACACTTCGACCTTCTTCCAACTTCCCAATGACGCGACCTCGATTAAAAATCGTCCAGATGTCGTCTACTGGATTTCCTGTTGGCCATATCACACGGTGGCAGAAACTCGACGTCGTTCAAACCGATGTACACCGTACAATAGCTTTCACCGAATTGCTGAGCGTACACCGCCCGTGAGCTTTATACCCTTCCGACAATCCTCTCCCCCCTACATCATGCTGCATATATGCGCATGCCCTACCGTACCGAACCCTAGTCTATCTCCTTAGTGGTCTTTCGGTTCGTTCTGCCTGCTCGTTCTGCTGTTATGCTAATTTCTCCTCTTCGTCCTTAATTTTTGGACACCAGTGTATATATATAAAATATATATATAGCATAATTTTCAAGAGCACTATGCCATTATGTCTTAAAAGAAACGTGTTTGATCAATGCATCCTTCCAGTGCTTACGTATGGTGCAGAGAGGTGGACCTTAACTAAAAGAGACATACAAAGGCTGCAGACAACTCAAAGAAGCATGGAGAGGTACATCCTTGGTGTAACTAGGAGAGATAAGAAGAGGAACTCGTGGATCCGAAAAATGACAAGAGTGGAAGACATCATGATCAGAGTTAAATCCCTGAAATGGCAATGGGCTGGACATACTGCCGGAAGGACAGACCATCCATAGACAGCCGAAATTTTAGATTGGATTCCAAAGGACAGAAAAAGACCTAGAAGAAGACCACATGGAAGATGGGTGGATGAAATTCGAAAGTATGCGGGAGTAACATGGAGGAGACTGGCACAAGACAGACCGTTGTGGAAGAGGCTTGGAGAGACCTTCGTCCAGAAGTGGATTGATAATGGTTGACAATAATGATGATGATGATGATATATATATACACTGCTGGCCATCCAAAATGCAACACCAAGAAGGACGCGAGATAGCATAGCCAGATTTACTGGACACATAACAACCGATACAAAGATGAAACGATTGAGCTTACAGGCCCGTGCGACTTGCGGAACACGCAGACATCAATAGTTCGTGTGGTCCCCATGGCTGGCAATAACGGCCGCTACACGCCACGGCATCGAACGAAAGAGGCTTTGGATGTGGGCTTGGGGTATGTTGGTTCAGACTGCTTCCACACGTTGCTACAGTTCATCAGGCGTAGCCGCGGCTGGTGCTTGCCGGGCCACTCGGTTGATGATCAGCGACCAGACGTGTTCGAAGGGCGACATATCGGTAGAACAGGTGGGCCACGGCAGCAATGACACCTGGTGGGCCGTCAAGAATTGTTACACGATGCGTGCCACGTGCGGGCGCGCATTGTCCTGTTGAAACCTGGCAGCTGGCAGGTCCTGCAGTTACGGGAGGACTACAGGCTCCAAAACGTCGGAGATGTAGCGGTGGCTGTTGCGCGTACCGGCGATGCGTACCAGAGGGGTGTGGGTGTCATATGCAATTGCGCCCCAAAGCATAACGCCAGGCAACGGACCGGTATGGCGATGCGTAATGCAGGCGTCATACAGTCTCACGCCGCGGTGCCGCTACACGTGGACGCGACCATCGTGGTGTTGCAGGCAGAAGCGGGATTCGTCTGAGAAGACAATATCGTGCCATTCCGTAGTCCAGGTGCGGCGTTAAACGGCCCACTGCCACCGCACTCGCCAGTGGTGTAACGTCAATATTAATCATAGCAATGGGCGTCGTGCGACAAGTCCCCGCTCCTGCAGACGACGTCGAACGTTACGTGCTGACACAGGTTGTTGCGCAACACACCCAAATTCCTGCGGTAACGTTCGTGATGTGGTGGTGCGAGTGGTTAATGCCCGCCGCACAACATGCCGGTCCTCTCGTTCGGTGGTGTGCTGTGGCTGCGGCAATCGCTTACGTCGGTCCGTCCGTCCCTCCTGCACCCACCGAATCCATACTCGCCTCACTGTGGCTGGATGTCGTCCCACACGGGCGCCTATGTCTCGGTACGATAAACTGCTGTCGCGATGAGCTACTATTCGTCCTCTGTCGAACTCCGAAACGTGCTGAAATGACTGCCGTATTCTGCGACGAGGCATCAGGAAGCTTCTCACGCACAGGTCCGGCAGCACAACACACTTCCACTACCTACGCTCTGCCTTCTGTGCACCCTTCTTATAGTGCTTCTCGGTGGTGTGCCTGGCTCACATGATTTGCATATGCCCTGCAATGCTAATCGTTTGCATGTCCTCTCGCGCGTGACGCATGCTGCGAATTTCAGGCCAATCGGATGCCCATTTCCAACTAGGCCTTTGTGGAAGTGAGAAAATGCAGAGTTTTTGCTATTCCTTGATAAAGCCAAGGCTCAGTATTCTCGACACTTTCTACATTCAGTTGTTTTATTTTATTTTTTATCTTTTCTCCTTTTACTCACACCGGTAGATACATAACCTTTTCTATGTTGTACTTGGTATGAGTCAAAAATATATATATTTTTTTTTTTGCTTAGGTCTCTTCTTAATAGAATATATATATATATATATATAAATATATGGGATGTAAGGTCAGGTGATGCGTAACATCACAGCCTCTCCTTGACAAATGTCAACCCCGCCTTCTCGTGGTGCATCCTGTTCCCACTAAAGGGGCTCTGACGACCGCCAATAGCGGTATAACTATACCATCGGGATTAGAGGAAATTCTATCCCACACTCACCAACCCGCTTGGCCAGCGTGGTGAGTTATGGCCAAACCCCTCCAAAATGATTCCACAACTTAAATCTTGGCCCTCAGTCTCCGGCAGCTGGAATGTACCTGGCCAAGGCAGCGGCCAGTGCGACATGAAGGCAGAGGGTGCTAAGAATCCCCGGAGGACCGGACTAGGCTGCCATCTGATGCTGACCTTGGCTACGTACAATGGACGCTCCCTATCTTCTGATTCAAGGCTTCTTGAATTGGAAGAGGAACTACAAAGGATCAAGTGGGACATCGTGGGGCTAAGTGAGGTAAGGAGAAAAGGAGAAGATCTCATTGAACTGAAAAGTGGACATCTCTTCTACTATCGTGGGACAGATACTGGCAGAACTAGTGGTGTTGGATTTATAATAAACAAGAAACTGAAGGATAAAGTTGTAGAAGTTGAAAGTTCCTCTGACAGAGCTGCACGACTTGTTATCCAACTCTCGAAAAGATACCAGGCTCAGATTATTCAAACTTATGCACCCACCACAAGTCATCCTGAAGAAGAAATTGAAGAATTTTATGAGGAAATTTGTCATCTAAATAATAAAGGTAAGCAGCACTTGAAAATAATTATGGGAGATTTCAATGCAAAAATAGGGCAACGGCAACAGAATGAAACTTCAGTAGGTAAATTCGGTCACGGCAACAGAAACCAGCGTGGAAATACTCTCGTTGAGTTTGCAGAGGCAGAAGGGTTTTTCATCTTGAACTCCTTCTTCAAGAAAAAGCCACACAGGAAATGGACATGGAGACATCCAAATGGGACAACAAGTGAAATTGATTTTATTATGTGTAACAAAAAATTCGTCATAGAAGACTGCAGTGTGCTAAACAAGTTCAACACAGGTAGTGACCATAGATTGGTGAGATGTAAGATGCACCTCAACACTAAACTTGAACGTGGCAAGCTCATAAGACAAACAAAATCTATTGACATAACCAACCTTAAAAAACACCATAATACCTTCAAGTTGGAACTGAAGAACAGGTTCTCTGCTTTAGAAGGCCTAACATCGGAAGAAGTGGACATCTCTGAAGTTAACAGAAAAGTAACCAAAGCTCTTATGGAAACAGCAACAAAATTAGCTGGGTCTAAGAACAAGTTGCATGTAAATAAATTATCAGGAAAAACGAAAATGTTGATGCAAAAAAGAAGAGAGATGAGGACAACTAAAGAAGATGTTACTTCCAAAGTGGAATATATAGAGCTATGCAAGACAGTACGAAAAAGTATCACTGAAGACGTAAGAAAATTCAACTGTGAACTAGTGAGGAAAGCAATTGAAAACAACCAAAGCCTAAAGATAGCAAAGGGACATCTCAGTAAGGGAAGAAAACAGATTATGGCACTGAGAAAAGAAGATGGTTCTGTAACAAGAAATAGAGGCGAAATTTTGACAAGAGTGAAAGATTTCTACTCCAAATTATATGAAAGGGATGATACATGCACTCCAGACATCATGAAAGATACCAGTACCAGAGTTCCTCCAGTCCTTCCAGCAGAAGTTGCACATGCAATCAAGAACATGAAGCGGGGAAAAGCTCCAGGAGAAGATGGAATTACTGTAGACATCATACAAGAAGCAAGTGGAGAAATCGAAACAGTACTCGCCCAAATTTTCACTCGATGCCTTAATGAAGGAAAGATTCCTGAGGATTGGAACACCGCTACAATGATCCTGCTACATAAGAAAGGTGACATTGAGGATCTCGGAAACTACAGACCTATCAGCCTCCTATCAGTAGTTTATAAAATCTTCACTAAAGTTCTTTCACACCGCTTGAAGGTAACACTGGACATGGCTCAACCGAGAGAACAAGCTGGATTCAGGAGTGGCTACAGCACAATAGATCATATCCACGTACTGAGAGAACTAATTGAAAGAGCGAGGGAATATGAACTTCCATTGTGCATGGCTTTTATCGATTATGAAAAAGCCTTTGATTCGGTGAAACCATCAGCAGTTACAATGGCTCTGAAAACCTGCGGTATTGAAGATGCATACATTAATATCATTAATAACATCTATGAAAATGCAAGTGCAAAGATTAGGCTGTTTGAAAATACAACACACGTAAAAATTGGAAAGGGAGTGAGACAAGGTGACACCATATCTCCGAAGCTCTTTAATGCCACATTGGAGGGTGTTTTTCAGTCGCTGAGCTGGGAAAACAAGGGGATAAAGATTAATGGAGATTATCTAACCCACCTTCGTTTTGCTGATGACGTAGTCATTTTTGCAACTACCCCATCAGAGCTGCAGAGTATGATCCAGGAACTTGCTGACAAGAGTAAAGAAGTGGGATTAAAAATGAACTTTCAGAAGACAAAAGTGATGTTCAATGTTTTTACAAGAAATGAAGATTTATCGATTGATGGAGAAAAGCTGGAGATAACAGACACGTACGTTTATCTTGGACAGCAGATATCTAGTGAGGGTCACATTGATGAAGAAATTAATCGGCGTACAAAACTTGCCTGGAGAGCTTTTGGAAGAAACAGCATAATTTTCAAGAGCAATATGCCATTATGTCTTAAAAGAAAAGTGTTTGTTTGATCAATGCATCCTTCCAGTGCTTACGTATGGTGCAGAGACGTGGACCTTAACTAAAAGAGACATACAAAGGCTGCAGACAACTCAAAGAAGCATGGAGAGGTGCATACTTGGTGTAACCAGGAGAGATAAGAAGAGGAACTCGTGGATCCGAAAAATGACAAGAGTGGAAGACATCATGATCAGAGTTAAATCCCTGAAATGGCAATGGGCTGGACATACTGCCAGAAGGACAGATCATCGATGGACAGCCGAAATTTTAGATTGGATTCCAAGGGACAGGAAAAGACCCAGAAGAAGACCACATGGGAGATGGGTGGATGAAATTCGAAAGTATGCAGGGGTGACATGGAGGAGACTGGCACAAGACAGACTGTTGTGGAGGAAACTTGGGGAGACCTTCGTCCAGCAGTGGATTGATAATGGTTGACAATGATGATGATGATGATATAAATATATATATATACATATATATACTTAAGAGCAAAACTGAAGACTAAGGAAAAACTTTAGAATTTAAAACGAAGGTTGCAAAATAACCTGAAAATCAAAACGCGCAACGCAGCAGTTTTGAAAATTCAGAATTCACATTCTATAAAGAAGATACCTAAGCAAAAAAATACATATATAATTTTGACTCACACCTAGTACAACATAGAAAAGGTTATGTATCTACCTGTGTGAGTAAAAGGAGAAAAGATAAAAAAATAAAATAAAACAACTGAATGTAGAAGGTGTCGAGAATACTGAGCCTTGGCTTTATCAAGGACCAGCAAAAACTCTGCATTTTCTCACTTCCACAAAGACCTAGTTGGAAATGGGTTTCTGCAAGGCCATAGATGCAAGTAACATTCCCACCTAAAATAGTTTAACAAATATATATATGTCATGTCCTCCGTAGAGTTGCATGACCTAGCACTAGTTAACAATTTCGCTTGCATCCATTAACCTTCCAGGCCCGACCCATGCTCTTCATCTGTTACTATTAAACAGAGAGAAGAAGATTAAAGAGAACTCAAGCTGTGAGAGTGACATAATAATTAGAAATGATTTTCAGCCATAACGAAATTCCAAGTTCGTTTGAGAGAGAATTTAAACCTGAAAATCAATGCAAAAGAAATCCAAATTTTTACATTGCAATTAAAAAAGGAAATATTAATTTTTAACGAACAGATTTTTGAAAGAAAACTTGAGTCTAAAACCGAAATGAGATATAAGTTCCTTCAATGTTTAATTATAGCGTCTACTGCTACAATCCCTGCGGAATGCATATCAATCCGGAAGTATCAAAATCTATAGTTTAACGCCGTTTATGTGTACAGTTAGTTTACATTTAAAAACTACATATATGGATATGAAAGTGTTTTTTTTATAGATAAATATTTAATCGAAAAAAAAATTTCAGCAAAATTTCGTAATGACGTCAGCACGTCTTCTTTTACAAGTAGTAGGATAAATTTTATGCCATGATAAAATATTTTGTTCTGTGACATCTTGCCCCCGCTGTCAAAAAAGAGTTCCGACGCCCCTGCCTACAGGGGGTCACAGGGGTCACTTGACCTCCCTGTAGAATTATTTTTCCCTTTATTTTATTTTATTTTATTTTATTTTATTTTATTTATTACTTTTTTTACACTTACTGAACTTGACCACAAGGAAAGATGGAGTTTGGGACGTTTAATTTGATATCCCAATTTAATTAGGAATTTGGAATTGGAAAACGATAACGTGAAAGCTGAAAACCTAGCAAACCGTAAGGTAGTACGCCCAAACAAGTTCCTCTCAGGGTGGTGTGGGCTAAACTTAAAAGGCTTCGCGTGGCCCTGCTCGGCACTGTTCATTATTTTGAAAACAGTTACCAATGTACATGATAATACATAACTATTACTACACTAAATAATAACACAAGGAACTGTACACCAACTATATATAAGATAGTACAACTGTACTAGTTATCCGAATTTATTGGCGTATAAAAATCAAGGTTTCCAAGCTTTCGCACATCAACCAGATGGCTTTCTCAAGGAAGGTAGACAGCAAACTGCAAACTGGATAATAGAACGTTTCAAGAATTTGAACGCGGTGAGTTGACTTGACAATAAACGAAGAGATGCGAACGTAATTATTCAATAAAAACACGAGACATCATGTTCGTATTGCACGCGGAATCCTTGGAGGAAAACAAAAGGCATTCATTATTTGAAGAATTGGTTCCAAATTCGTGGTAATTCTAGCGAGACGCTATCATTGCAGGCCTCATCGTTTGTAATGATCTCCAATGTTTCCCGAATGGCAGTGGATTTTGGAGTAGAGTAGGCAGCTAATTTCTTTATGTTATCCCACATAGGATCGGCGGACTTGAACTGGACTTCTCTGGACAGGGCCGTGGTTAATTTTCCGTTCTTTATGTCCCTCTTATGCTCGTTGACTCTAATTCTAAATGAACGTTTAGTCATCCCAATGTAGAATCGCTTGGAGCCATCCGGATATTGTAGAGGGACGGCATAAACACCTGCTTCGTTGGAAAATGGGAGCTCGTCAGTATTTCGCTTAAGCATAGCATATAAAGGTGTCGGAGATCTTATGCCGACACCAAGGTTCATCTTTCTGAGCACGTTCTTGAGCTTATAGGAAAGATTTGGTACGTACGGAATAGAGCCCAGATAGCGTAGCCGCGTCATAGAAAGATCGGTATGCCTCTTTTTGTTTCTTTCGATATATCTATGTACCATGTTCGGATCGTATCCTGCCTCGGTTGCCAAATTCATAACGCTTTTTAATTCGCTTAGTCTAGAAGGAACATCGGAGGAGATGTCGAATGCTCTTCTGATTCGATAACGGAATAAAGCTGTCTTGTAATCAGCCGGGCAGAATGAGCTACGGAGCATCAGGTTGGGAACGGAAGTGGGTTTGTAGTAGACTTGTGTACGGAAGCGATTCTCAGGCGATTTACTCAGTAAAACATCCAGATAAAGCAATGCATTATTGTGTTCTAACTCCATAGTGAAATTGATCGTAGGGTGTATATCATTGATTTTATCCAAAAAGAGCGGGAGAGTCTCCTTCCCATGAGGCCATATGAAAAATATGTCGTCAGCATATCGGAGCCAAGTGGTAGGTCTTGGGGTAATGCTGGTGAATGTGTGCTGCTCGATTGGGCGAAGGATGGCTTCCGCGAGAATTGCTGAAAGTGAAGATCCCATCGGAGCGCCATTTGTTTGTTTATAGATTTTTCCTCGGAAACTATAGTAACTAGAATTTGAGACTAAATCCATTAATTTGAAGATGCTGTGGCAAGATTCTTGCGAATAAAGTGCTGAATTATGTATAGCTTCTTTTAACGTTCTGATGGCTTCCGGCACGGGGACCGAAGGATAAAGAGAAGCCACGTCGAAACTACCGATAATGTCATGCTGTTGGACAGAGAGTTGCTTAATTTTCGTGATAAAATCTCGAGTGGAAGTTATTATAAAGTCCGATTCAGGGAGGTGATTGGCCAGAAATTTGCAGAGTGCCTTCTCTAAATGATACGTCGGTGCGGATCTCCTTGACACGATGGGTCTCAATGGATTATCGGGCTTGTGGTGCTTCAGTCTTCCAAAGAGCTTCGGGATCTAGGGGCCTGGTGGCAATTTGACGGCCTTCTTGAGATCCTCCGGGATATCGGTCAACCTGGCAGCTCTTTGTACCTGGGCAATCCAACAATTTAAAGGGTTCCTTCGTAGTACTATAGATCTAGAAGCGGAGATGAAGTCCTCTAGTTTCTGATTGTAATCCGCGGCATCCATAATCGCTATCTGACCGGATTTGTCCGTTAGTGTTAATATTATATTACGGTCATTTTTAAGGTTCGAAATCGGTCTCGGAATATTAAATCCATTGGACGATTGTTTTGGATTGTAAAGCGATCAAAGCCTAGAGCAACAGAGGTGGCGTAGTTCGTCTTTGGTGTTTTCCGGAACTCGCGATATAACGCTCTCCAACTCCGAAATGACGGTTTTGGGATTCGGTCTCGTTCGGAAGCAGAACTTTGGTCCAAGTTCCAAAACTTTCTTTTCTTCCAGTGTGAGCGTCCGGTTTGAAATATTGACGAAGGGAATAGTGATATCTTTAGGATTTGGATTCTGGGATGATTTCAGGTAATCCAGCTTCTTTTTATGCCTGGAGGATAAGGAAGTTTGGAGTCTTTCGACTAACATGTCTACTCGGAGTGTTAGGTTGTTGAAAGTGATCGGATCAAAAAGTCTATATAACTTCATATGTAGGGCATAACACTTGGATTCCATTGACATGACCTCCTTTCTTTTCAGGTTCACTATTCTTGATAGAGTCTGGCGAAGAAATTTGTCCTTTTTCTTCTCGAACCATGATCCATTTACGGATGTCTTAAAATTAAGGAACTTCGGGATCAAACCTGACGTCTTGCAGGCGGTTAAAAAATCCAGGTGGGACCGTTCCTTTTCCAATTTGAGTCGAAGCTGTCGGAATTGTTTAAAGGCGTTCCACATTGCTCGGAGATTGCAAAACATAAATAATAACACAAGGAACTGTACACCAACTATATATAAGATAGTACAACTGTACTAGTTATCCGAATTTATTGGCGTATAAAAATCAAGGTTTTCAAGCTTTCGCACATCAACCAGATGTCTCGTGTTTTTATTGAATAATTACGTTCGCATCTCTTCGTTTATTGTCAAGTCAACTCACCGCGTTCAAATTCTTGAAACGTTCTATTATCCAGTTTGCAGTTTGCTGTCTACCTTCCTTGAGAAAGCCATCTGGTTGATGTGCGAAAGCTTGGAAACCTTGATTTTTATACGCCAATAAATTCGGATAACTAGTACAGTTGTACTATCTTATATTACTACACTGCTGGACAATTGCTAAGGACGGATCATAAACGGCTATATAGCGCATAAAAAAGTAAGTGTGGTTGGATGCCAAGTGAAATAAAATAATGTCAGAATGCCAGGACATTACAAGAAAGACAATTTATTGTGCTCTGAAATCCAGAAGGCTTTGGAACGTGTTCAAGGGACAAACAGGCCATTTTGTGCAGAATACATAAACGTGAAAAAATGCAATTACCGTCCGCAGGCGTTCCGGCGTAAGATGTCAATACGGGATATGGCCACCATGGAGGGCGTTGCAAGATTCCACACGTCGTGTCATGCTTTGCACAACATTATCAAGCAGCTGTTGGGGTAATTTATCCCATTCCTCTGTCAGTGCACGGATGAGGGTGTCCTTGTTTATTGGAGGGCATTGGCGACCAGCAAGACTCCTCCCCAAAGCATCCCACACATTTTCAATGGGATTCAGATCTGGAGAACGTGTTGGCCATACGAGGCGTTGAATATCCTCACTCTCAAGACACTCCTCGACAGCGACTGTTCGATGACATGTTGCGTTGTCGTCCATGAAAATGAATCTATCACCGACAGTACCACGGAACATGCAAACATGAGGTAGCAGAACATCATTAATGTATCGTTGGCCAGTCATAGTCCCAGTTGGAAGCACATAGAGGGACGTACGGGCATTGATCATGATGCCAGCCCATACCATGACACTACATGTCGGATATCGGTCCCTTTCCTGTATGTTTGCTGGACAATATGCAGTACCACTATCACGCCAGATCAGTTGTCGTCGACAATCAGACGATAGACTGTATCTACTCTCATATGAGAAGAGGACAGTGGACCAGTCGTTATCAGTCCAATTGCGATGTTGATGGCACAATTGCAAACGGGCGGTACGGTGACGTCTGGACAATGGGATGCACACAACAGGACGGCGGGCGTATAGTCCTCCTTCATGCAAACGTCTGGCGACAGTTTTTCGGGAGATCCGCTTGCCAGTAGCAGCCATAAACGGATTTGCTACGTCACTAGCTGTGCTGCGCCGATGTCTTTTTGTTGATAGCACTATGTGCCGATCTTCTGCAGGTGTCGTAATGCGAACACGACCTCCCCCGTGACGTTTGCTACACTCTCCATTTGTTTGAAATGATTTCCAAAGCCTTGAAACAACACTGTGGCTGACGTCGAACTCCCTGGCAACATCTGTTATTTTTTCGCCCTTCTTCAATCTTGCCAATAATACGGCCACGCGTAAAATCATCTAGGTGATGTCGGGAAGACATACTGAGAATTGCAAGTTCGTCAATTGATTCTTTCCCTTTCAACTTTGCGTTTGAACAACAACGGTCAATACGCGTCAAATCCTTTATATCTCTTATCAGCGCTATGACGTCACGAACAAGTTCGGCAATCCAAAATTTGCATATGCACAACACGTCTTACTGTATCCCGCACTTATGCTAACTTCCACATTTTCCTGCCTTCCATTTTATGGTTGCTATCGTTGCTATTGTCATCCGTCCTTAGCAATTGTCCGGCAGTGTAACATACACTTTCTTCAAAAGCAGCATCAATTAATAATAATAATAACAATAATAATAATAGGTGTAGTAGTGTTCTAGTGTAGTAAGTAAGTAGGTAGTAATAGTAATCGTATTAATCTTTCATTTTCACGAGTTACTGTTTTCTACATATTAGCCAAACCTTAAATAATTACACTTGATCCCCCTTGAAAAATTTCCTGCAAGTGTCCGTGGTTCATTTTATTGTATCCTGTACGTTGTTGGCAGGAAAAACCGGATAAAACCTCTTTAATTTGCAAAATATACGTAGGAGCAAGATAGAAACTGACCTGCAAACAAGCTATTAAGAGGAGAACCAAAAGTGGAGTGACACAGCAAATCAGCTACGAATGGAAGCTGTTCAAACCAGAACCAAAAGTTATAGTTCCCCAGTTTTCTGTACAACATAGAAAAGCATATTAGTACTTTCTATTTCGAATCAAGGAATCATATGCAAAAGAATGAAAAAATTCTCAACATCTGCTTTAAAAACAAAGACAAAACATGTACGAACTATATTGTGTAGCGTATGAGTATAACATGGTCCGCTCTCCTGGAAAGAAGGTACACGCTTGGACTTGTAGTCGTTCACGCGTGAATTATACGCCGCAGCTAATCTTTCTTTCAACTAAGCAAAGCTTCACATCGTCACCGTAGCGATGTGTTAGGCCTACCGCAGCGTCTCTTCACAGCGTCGCACTCACAGGTCAATATTACGATAAAAATCTTTAAAACACATTTAAAAAATGTAATTTCTGCATCATTTGCCATTAATTTCCGTACTCTAAAATCTTTACGTCGCACTTTTTTCAGGTTCTGACATTTTTCCGACAAAATAATTTAGGACGCTAATCTACACATTTACTGGCCAGGTAGGCAGCCAGCAAATGGAAAGGACGCCAAATTAGCCCATGGATTTGTAATTTTTTTTACATAATAAAATTATCCGCTAACTTTTTTTTCTTTTATGAGCTGGTCTGTATTTGCCACCAAAATGAAAGCTGAATACTCCTCTGTTGTTTCTCTGGCACGTGCAGAGTTCCTATATATACAGTATATACCCACAAGAAGAAGCATTTTCAATTCTTCTTGTGGGTGTTTTTTCTGAGAATTCTCTGCTGCTTTTACGCATTTGGGTTTTCAGGGAAAAAAATTTAAACATTTTTTTGTTCGTTCCTGATGTTTGTTGACACTTATATATATAACAATAAGGCTTGCGTGACAAGCCTTATTGTTATGTACATCTTGGAAATAAATCCCAAATTCCCACAGCCTAGGGTAAGGCGGGAAAAAAACACTTTTGACTATGAAAACTGCAACAAAGCTCCAACAGATTGCGCAACCATATATAAATCAGCGGTTTTCTATCCACTCATTGATAGCGCATTGTTTGCCATTCAGGAAAGATTTACTCAGTTGCAAAAACTTTCAAACGCTTGGGGTTCTCTTTATAATTTGAAGAAATTGCCCGACAGGGGATTCTTCAAAAGAAAAGTGTATGCAGTTAGTTAGAAAAAATCCTTAAATATGCTGGCAGCGAAGAAAAAGGTATCGATGGGGAGCAACTTATAACGAAGTTAATACCTCCGTCATTTCTGTCCACGCCGGGATTCGAGCCCGGATCCCCTCATTCCGGAATAAGTCACTCTACCAATTGAGCTACGCGGACGTTCGTTCTGACTGCTATCTGCCTTTATGTCGTGTGCGTCCTGCTGGCAGGTACGTCACAAACTGTTTGACGAGCTGCGGCATTTGCAAGCACTTATGAGCAAATGCAGCTCAGCTACCCCGATAGAAGCTCTAAACTTCATATTCCAGCATGATATGGTTTGTTGTTTTCCCAATAGTTGGATTTGCTTGCGAATATTGCATTATTTGAGATCTATCTACAACGACGCAGGAATGGCTATCAGCTTTATCTATCTTTTTATTGAAAACGATATTGCACAAAAAAACATTCTGAAGCAATGAAGATGTTTTTGCAAAGTAAATCCAGACATGAACGTTTCGTGTAAATAACGCAAACAACTATGTATTATTCCGTCATTTTGTGAAAAAAATTATTATTATCATTATTATATTGGACTATTTATTTGCAGCATAGCATAAAATAGTGAGTTAGTGACATATCTACTGAGCATACTAAGTTGAGATTAGAACTATTTACGGTGTTTGGGTGCTTACTGCCAAAAAAAAAAAAAAAAAAGAGGGGGTCAAAGTAGGAGGGGGAGAAATTCAGCACATGCCTATATTCATATTTACCCTTAGACCGGCCCTGTTCCCAGCTCCTGAAGCATGTTCCAGGCATGGTGACTGACTGCATTGTCATCGAGAAGCCAAGGTGGGTTTTATTGGTTTATTTTTTTAAAGTGTAACATGGTTCTTCAACAATTTAACATTGATAGGAAAGTTACACGTGTTACTTTTATGAAATGCTGAAATAACCATGAATATATACTAATTTGAGTTGTGTTTTGGACAGTATGAAATAGGCACCAGTATAAGTGGCTGGGTGTCAAGAAGAAATCTTCCTCCCTACTTAATGCCGCTGTTACATGTGTTAGCACACATGGTATGTATGTGTGTACCTAACTGTGTCTTTCTGGCTGTCGGAAGAAAAAAACACACTGAAAAAGTTGAATGCCATGACGATAGCACCTTCAATAGGTTTCATCAGTGGTTTAGCTTTTTTTTTTTTTTAATTTTTATTCCAGTTAATTGTAACTGCAGGTTGTGCTCATTTTGGCCTTTCACTTTACTAGTAATATAACGAAGTGAATTTCTCCGTCATTTTTATCCGCGCCAGGATTCGAACCCGGGTCCACTCATTCCGGAATAAGTTGCTCTACCAGTTGAGCTACGCGGACATTTTATTCTGATTCCTATCTGCCTTTATGTCGTGTGCGTCCTTCTGGCAGGTACGTCACATCTCCTGGTACGTTACATCATCTCCCCCTTATTATTTTTTTTTTTTTTTGAAGTGCTACTCATATTTTTCTTATCTCGCGGTGTGGAAATAACATCACACCATTGCGAGATTGTGAACGGTCGGGTCATCCGGATAGTTCGGGCGCCATTATAACGAAGTGAATTTCTCCGTCATTTTTATCCGCGCCAGGATTCGAACCCGGGTCCACTCATTCCGGAATAAGTTGCTCTACCAGTTGAGCTACGCGGACATTTTATTCTGATTCCTATCTGCCTTTATGTCGTGTGCGTCCTTCTGGCAGGTACGTCACATCTCCTGGTACGTTACAGTAACTTGTTTTTCAGTGTTTACTTCCCTTTTTGTTTCTTCTTGCTTGATTCTTAATATATATAAAGATAAATTAAAATAAGAATTGGGGGGTATATTTTAATATAATTTTACGAGCATAATTTAAAGAGTTTCCTGCACTAATTAGGACATACTTTGAGTGTGAATTTACATTCACAAATAATTGGGCATTCAAAACAGCTGAATTATCTAAAATATTTTTTGCATAAATGTTTTTTTGTTGTTGTTGTTTTATTTTACTCAGGTTTGGTTATTCATGGCTCTAGTTAAGAAAGTCAGGGATGTTATGCAAAACACAGGTGAGTGGAAATTAAGTACAACCTCCTGTAGCTTTAAAACTTGAGCTTATATCCCTCAGTTCAGTATCTCCCCTTCTCCAAGTAGATCTTTTATCTGTAGAGTAGAACTGGATCACCCTGTGAAAGTCAACCAACTTGGTGACTTCACCAAGTTGGTAAATATAATATTAGTGGTATTAAATGATTAAACCATGTGTGAAATTATAGACTAAATAAGCAACATTTATTCACAATTAAATATTCCATTTTAAGATCTACTATAGTTTTGTTAAGCGTTTAGCTCGGCTTCTTCAGGACAAAAAGAGCATAAACTTTCAGATCATTGTGACATCATCAGCTATCTGACGATCATAGGTTTTGGTGAGTTGTCTCCATGCAATTGAAAGAAATGGAGTAGATGTCATGTTGTTGAAAAGTCATAAAGAAAAGTCATGGAAACAAGAAATTGGTGCTTTCTACACATGTATATCGTGCAGTACATCTATGTTTAACAGACGATTCCTTGAAGAAAAAGATATATTTTTGACGTCCCAGTGGCGCAGTGGTCTAAGCACTGGCTTATGTCCGTTCGGTTCGTCCAAGTGGGTCGGGTTCGAAATACGGTGAGGCATGGATTTTGTGTTTGTCTTACGGCACTGGCTCTCTCCCTTTCTTGGAACGAGTGACCCTAAATTAGGGACAGGCGACTGCTTTTTATAGCCCATTGAGTTGCTCACCATGGTCAGTAAACCCAACAACAACAAAAAAGCTCGATTTTTTTAAAGGAATTGCAGCACACACAGGATATAGTGCTTTCGTTGTAGACAAAGCTGTCCAGAAATTTAGGAACTCTCAAAAGTTTAAATTTCAAAGTTATTTTCAAATCTATAAACAAGTCGAATTTTTATGGATAAAAAGACTGCGTTGAAGACATAAATTCCTGGGGGAATTTATCAGATCGCTTGTGAATGTGAACTTTCACTTATAGGACAGACCCGTAGGTCTTTTAAGTTTTCGTGGACTTACGTATGGAACTGAAGAAGTCGTCTATAGCCCAACATTGTCATGAAAATAACCATATTTTTTTAAATGCTACGCTTATTGATAAACCTCATTTGACTATCAAGCTTAATATATTAAAAGCTTTCCACATATAGTGCAACTGCTCATGGCTTGTCAACGAGATGACATCTACTCCATATCTTTCAAACACGTACTGTAGAAACAACTCGCCAAAATCAGTGACTGTCAGAATGCTGATGATGTCACGATGATTTGAACGTTTGCACTCCATTTGTCCTAATGAAGCCAAGAGTAGATCTTAAAATAAAATATTTAATTGTGAATAAACATTGCTTATTTATTCTATCTCAACATCACAAGTATTGTAGTCATAAAATATATTTGGGAATTACTTGGAGCAGAAACATGACATACAAAAGCATTTTTCAGAAAAGAAATCGTGTATTGTATTGCTTTGAAAATTAAAAAAAGACACCCTTTGGAGTAAATTCCAATTAGTAGTTCTAATTCTGACCATTATATAGCTCTAATCATTCTACTATTCTCTTTTACGTGCGATATTTCAAAGTAACTTGTACAAAATTCTAGCGGATAATGCTTACCTTGGCATTCCTTTCTAGCGATGGGAACATTTCACACACGTGTTTTCCTGTCTTTGTTGATGTTATTGTCCTAAAGTCCGTTGTATGCGATGACTGGCTTTACTTCTCACACTTTTCGCTGGGTATACACATTGGATCTTTGCCTTAGGATTCAAACACATCAATTTTTACCGTTCTTTATACTCGAAATTTTTGCCCATACTCTGGGCATCCTCAGGAGCGTGGCGACTTTACCACCGATGTTCGTGGTTAACTTTAGGACAATAACATCAACAAAGACCGGAAAACACGTGCGTGAAATGTTCCCATCGCTAGAAAGGAATGCCAAGGTAAGCATTATCCGCTAGAATTTTGTACAAGTTACTTTGAAATATCGCACGTAAAAGAGAATAGTAGAATGATTAGAGCTATATAATAGTCAGAATTAGAACTACTAATTGGAATTGATTCGTTATACATGAATTAGAATCGGCCACGTGCGGAACAGCGATACGGAACGGATAATGAAGTATAGAAGCCTGCTGACGCCTAAAGAACTAAACATCATAAGGAAGTTTAAAAAAAGAAAATTAAACTGGTAAAAGAAGATATCCAAATTAAGTTCTTAACGAACTGTAGAGACTTTAATATTATACCAAAATACTTACGAATTTCCAACAAACCTATGCATGGAAAAGACAAAAGGCTGCCATTAGCGTGTCAAGAGAAAGACTAAGTGAAGAAATCATTTATAAAAGAAAACAACTATACCAAAACCACATTCAGTGCTGTAATATGTGGAACCAGATACTGAATACTGAGTATAAGAATTTTAACGGGACATAGAAAACCCTTATTATAGACGATGTTCTCACTGAAATTAATGAAATAGTCGAAAGCCAACAAAAGGCGGCAGAAAGCTTAACTGCCAAGAAATTTAATGCCCTTTTAGATGGAATCAAAATGAGGGGTGATGAAAGTACAGAATACCTAGTGTTTGTGAATCAATCATCGAGAGCGCTAACTTTTAGTGAAAAGGCAGTGCTACAACGTGGGAAAAAATACGCATTTCCACCTAAAACCCCAAGAACAGAAGAGTACATTCCTATCTTAGAAGATATTGTGCAGCGAATACATCCAGAGCATGCTACCGATCTAAGGTTTAAGCTATTCAGAATCACGCTTAAAGAGTATAACGCTAAGCACAAAAAACTTCAAGATTAATAAATTGAAGTATGACAGAAAATAACTATTAAATCTTTGCAAAGACCCCACGATCAAATTCTGCGAAGCGGACAAAACAGGGCAAATTGTTATTATGGACCCTTTGGAATATAATGATAAAATGCGGACGGCCATCTCAGAGCTACAGCGCGATAGCATCAACAAAGATCCCACCGACAAACAACTTACCTTCCTGGCCCAGCGCGAAGTCAACCACGAACATCGGTGGTAAAGTCGCCACGCTCCTGAGGATGCCCAGAGTATGGGCGAAAATTTCGAGTATAAAGAACGGTAAAAATTGATGTGTTTGAATCCTAAGGCAAAGATCCAATGAGTATACCCAGCGAAAAGTGTGAGAAGTAAAGCCAGTCATCGCATACAACGGACTTTAGGACAATAACATCAACAAAGACAGGAAAACACGTGCGTGAAATGTTCCCATCGCTAGAAAGGAATGCCAAGGTAAGCATTATCCGCTAGAATTTTGTACAAGTTCCTTTGGAGTGGGTGTTATTTTTTTTAAGTGACACCCCCCCCCCACCACCACCACCTGTTTATTGGGGTGGGGGGAGGGGGTTAAAAGCTTGCTCGATCTGCAGCATTTCCATTCAGCAGAAATTTTGTGTGTAGCTGGCTTGCTATACTCTGCAAAACTCCTAAAGCAGGAACTGCATCAATCTGCCATACACCTGCTTGTAACACGTCAACAGCCCTATTTTTGTTGTCAATGCTTAAATGTCGTCTGGACATCTTTTCAAGTTAATCCTACTCTAAAGGAAATGCATTCAGGAAACTTGGAGTCTAACATGCTGTGTTTTCATGATACTAATTTACGCTGATAACCTATCTCCTGTAGTCACTAAATATGCATATCATCATGTTTCCCCTTTGAAACCATAATATCCGAAAGTTTTTGTGAGTACTGTATATATATTGTCTTATGATTTATAATACATGAATTATGTTTGAAGCCTATGAAAATAATGAAATGAATACATGAATTGTACATTGGTTTCATTATAACTTTTTGTGACCACCTATGAATTGAAACAGGAAAAGAACTTATATCTTTTAAGAACTTGAAGTTAATGTTATGTACAGAAATAGAGAGAAGAGCACAGCACATTGTCAGAGTACAACAATAAATAACATTAATGAACAACCAATAGAAGACAAGATTTTTTTCTGGTTGGCCAAACAATGCAAAGGGTTACTCTTGAAATGAGTATATATGCATGAGTAGCAACAGAATTTAACACAAGACACAACAAACCAGATTGGGAGGCTGCTTTCATATCTTATTTCCATACAAATTCTTCCAAAAGGTGTTTCAATATACATAATCAATTCATACCTACAATAAAATAATATTCTTACAATTATTTATATGCTACGTACTGTGACACAATAGGATCTAAAAGCGGAGACTAAAAATTGCAATTCCTAAGCACAAGATTTAAACTAGGGACATTACGCTAAACAAACTTCCTCAAATACTAAGACAATTATAACCAAAAATTAAGTCTAAATTCACAAACTAGTGAAAATATGTTTAAGAACCAAATACACAAGGGTTGGAAAAATACTAAGCAACAAACATACCAAAATAAAAGACTCCTCTCGGTAAAAATACAGAAAAAATTATAGGAAAACAAAAACTGAGATATAAATACACAGATCTGCAGCAAGAACACAGATAGACTTTAGCTACACCTAAAAGGAAAGTTAAAAACAAAACTGGGAAAGTACTACTGGATTTATCTTTCAGCATTTCACCTCACTTTTCTAATAATCTATCAGCAAAATGTCAGATGTGTCTAAAACACTGTCATTAATGACAATACAAGTGACTCCGTTTTATGTTGCAATACCTTAGATGTTCGTTGTATTAAAATGTCTACTTTATGTACAGGCGTTTTTCGTCGTACGAGTTAAATATGAGCAAATGAATTCCCAAGAAAATTGCAACAGCCACGATGAAGCCACTGAAATGGGCTTGTGGAGTCCAAACATAGTTTACGAAGTCGTATACTTTGTGAACAATAAATATACAATGGTGAGAGATTGTGTTGCCCTAGTAACTGTGATAGAAATGCTTTTTTTTATAACATTACTCTCCTAACAAAGTCTTCCCTTATAATGCTTCATCAAAAATAAGTGATAGTAAAATAACTTTCAGAAGCAGGAAATTTTTGTGAAGGGGCCCTCATATGATGAAAATGATTTTTTATGGCATTCTAAATAAGATAACTTTTTAATACTTCATTAAAAATGAGTGGAAGTGAAATTAAATGTTAATTAATCAAAACTTCTATTATGGGAATTTCTACTAGGAGATTTTTTATTTTAATTGCAAATTTTTGGAGAAAACTCTTCTCCTTCAGGCTGTCTTTTGTTGTCACTTTTTCCCCGTCCCTAGTTTCCTATGAAAATTGACAATTAACATAAAAAAATTTCTAGTAGAAATTCCCATAATGGAAGTTTTGATTAAGTAAGTGAATTAATAAACTAGAAAGCCAATTATTAACAAAATAAATTTCAAAAAACTAAAATGTGGCAAACATAATTCTGTTGTGAAACTCAATGAGATCTATCTATTTTTCACTAAATGTTAGCATTAGTATTTTGGCAAACTGCAACAAAATGTTCTCTTTAGAAACAAATGTTTTCTAAAAGGGCTCCTAAATTCATCATCTACCCCAGCCTCATGTTGGTATAATCTGACTCTGAGTACAGTAACTTACAATATTCTTAGGAACTATAGCAGTAAATTTTGTCATGCTGCTAACAAAGCCTTAGTAATAAAATTGCATATAGTATTCTAAAAACAAAAAAAAAAAAAAAAAAAAAACAACAAGAAAGATGACACCAAATTTTCGGGTGTAATAAGCACGTCTTTTGAATCCATTTCTGACGCAAATAAAATTTATCAAAGCTATTCAAAGTCAATGGAACCGGTATGGTTCAATAGATCTGACGAAAGAAAGATTTTCAATCGGGTTTTTCATCCCTCAGATATTGCTGTAAACGGAATCGTGAGCTTACGAACTCTTAGAAACAGAGATATCGACAAGCATAAGATGTCACTTTACGCCCTCTGGTGGAAAACCATGCATTATTTTAGGAAGAAAGTATTCTTAAAAGGTTTATCCATATAAGCGGTATCAGTCCAAGAAAAAAAATTAGTCCAGTTTTCAGGAGCCCAGATTTTGCTACAAATACATCAGAAGCAGAAATTAACACTTATGACCCCTGGTGGCCAAACCATTCTTTCCCAAACATTAGAAATTGTGTGAAAAATATTTTCCATCAGGTCTTGTATGCGATACGGGAATTTTTTTCAAATCGGAGCTTTAGGAGCTGAAATAACGCAGAAAACGCAATTTACCTTTGTGCCCCCTAGCGAAAAATCTATCATTTACTTGTAAATTTTGAATTCATAGAAAAAGCATTTCGCATCGGAAAAACTATCCAACAAAGAGGAAATTTTTCAAATCGCACTATTAGAAGTAGAGATATGGACAAAAATAAGATATATATCTACGCCCCCTGGCGTAGAAACCATGCATTATTTCAAGAAGAATATTTTCCTAAAATGTTTGTCGACATGAGTAGTATCGGTCAACAAACAACTTTTTTCTCAATCGATAATTTAGAAGCTCATATTTTGCTGCAAATACATCAGAAGCGGAAATTAAGGCTTATGCCACCTGGAGGCCAAATCATTTTTTACAAAAACTAGAAATTATGTGCAAACGATATCCCATCAGGAGCTGTATGCGGTGCAGAAAGAATTTTTCAAATCGGAGATTTAGAAGCAGATATATAAGGGGGAATGCAATTTACATTTACGCCCCATAGCGGAAAGTCTATGAATTACTTTAAAATTTTGAAATTATATGAACCACATGTCACACTAGAAACACTATCCAACAAAGAAGGAATTTTTCAAATCGGATTCCTAGAAGTACAGATATTGACAGAAATAAGATATACATCTACGCTCCCTGGTGTAGAAACCATGCACAATTTTAGGAAGAAAATGTTTCTAAAAGGTTTGTCGACATGAGTAGTATCGGTCAACAAACGACGTTTCTCTTCAATCTAGAGTTTAGGAGCTCATATGTTGCTGCAAATACATCGAAGCGGAAATTAAGATTTACGCCCCCTGTGGCCAAACCATTTTGTTACAAAAATTAGAAATTATGTGCAAATGATTTCCCATCAGGAGCTGTATCCGGTGCAGAAAGAATTTTTAAAATCGGAGATTTAGAAGCAGAGATATAGGGGGTACGCAATTTACCCTTACGCCCCCTAGCGGAAAGTCTATGAATTACTTGAAAATTTTTGAAATTATATGAAAAACATGTCACATGGAAAACACTATCCAACAAAGAAGGAATCTTTCAAATCGGACTCCTAGAAGTAGAGATATTGGCAAAAATAAGATGTACATTTATACCCCCTGGCGGAGAAACTGTGGAATATTTTAGGAAAAAAATATTCCAAAATAATTTATCGATGTGAGTGGCATCAGTGCACGAAAGAATTTTTCAATCGATAGTTTAGAAGCTCAGATTTTATGGCAAATACATCAGAAACAAAAATTAACACTTACGCCCCCTGGTGAACAAAGTATTCTTTACCAAAAATTTGAAATTATATGCAAAACATTTTCCATCAGGAGGTGTATCCGCTGAAGAAAACATTTTTCAAATCGGAGTTTTAGAAGAAGAGTTATCGGGAAAAAAGTAATTTACTTTTACGCCCCTAGCGGAAAATCTAGGCGTAATTTGGAAAAGTAACTATATCTAAAATACTCTTCGATAAAAGAATGTTTTCAATCGGATGTTTAGAAGCAAATATGTGGAATAAAACGTATTTTTGAATTCGACATCATCTGCATTTACGCCCTCTAGCTGCGTAATTGCACATGGTAAAAAAAAACGAAATAAATGATCATCATTCGCATATTTCAAGCTTCCCAAAGCAAAAATAATTTTTCAAATCGGACTAATAGTTACAGAGATATCGTGGGTACAGACAGACGGACTGACGGACGGACGGACAAACCGATAACATAAGCACAATCTTTTACAAAAGACGTGCTAAAAAGATTACTGTTCCACCTGTTGGCTTGCACTGGGGAGAAATCTCGCCGATGAGATTTTTTGCCAACAAATTTTTCATATAAGGGTTATATTTGTTGCATTAACTACTGACTGAGTGTGCAGAAATGTCGACATCATGTCATATGCCTCCAGAATTTTTTACATAAAGGTGTTTTTTTATATCCTGTGCTGACATAATTAGGCTTAGTTTTTTATTATTAAGAAGGAATATTCAAAATTAAATGACTTAAAATAACATTTGATGGGAAGAAATGTGCCAAACAGAAGTTGAGAAACCCAATGAGGCCTACTTATTTTTCACCAAATATCAGTATTTTGGCAAACTGCAACAAAATGTTCTCTAAAAGCAAACTAAAATAAGTGAACAGAAATTGTGAGATATCTACGTAGTAACAGGTAAGGCCCACCTTTTGCCCGGATAAGGGTAGTCACATGACGCAGTATTGAGTTCACTAGTTTATAAAAGCGTTCCACAGGTATTTCTCATGCTTGCTTTTAGCTGAGTGTTGAAAAGTTGACAGCGATGCATAAATGTTTCTGGGCTGACAAATACCTATTTTTGGAATAGTTCCATTTCTTAAATAAGATACACAGGATTTCTTCTCAAAAGATGGAAAAAATCAGGTTTTTGTTTTTTGAAAAAAAAATTTTAAGCACGAAAAAAGTTGGGTGTATTAACCAAAGATGCACCTGACAAACAGCAAAAAAATGTGTACTGGTATGTATTTTTTGAAAGTGAATGTTGGTATATAGACTTCTTTTAAATACATTTAAAATTTTTATATATCACTGATCTACCTGCACACTACATTCGAAAACTTTCTAAAACAAGAGGAACTTCCATTGCCACCCCAGTGACGCAGTAGTACTGGGTTCTGACCATTCATCAGAGTTCGAATCCCTGTGAGGCATGAATGTTGTGTTTGTCTAACTGCACTGGCCTTTTCCTTCTCTGGAGTCAGTGGCCCTAGCGTGCTGATAGCCCATCGAGCTGTTCACTGTGGCCATTAAACAAAAAAAAAAACTTGCATTAATATATCCATTATTAACTATATAATGTATGTAGAAAATCTTGAAAACTGTGGTAGATATGTATCAAACATTGGGATTACACCAAGACTCAAGAAAAACACGGGAAGAAGTGGCATTTGTCTAACCTGTAAAAATGTGTAGAAAACAAGTTTTTTGCATATAAGCATCTCAATTTTTTTTTATTTCCCATCTGCAGAACAGGGAGTTTGGATACTCTTATGTGTGTCTCCTTGTGCAAATATTTATAGCATTTTTAAAGTGGACTTCATGTTGGCGCAACTAGCATGAAAAACTAAATAACATTTTTAGATTAACGATGGGAACTGGTGTGAAAATGTATATATTGGTTATAAAAAAGCTAGAAATAAGGAGAGAGCTTAGAAAAATTTAAAGTATTCAATAGCTCACACAGAATTTTAATTGCGGTTTCACTGCCACCTGAATGTCCTTCAGTATTTCCAGGAATTTTGAGCAAAATGATATATTGTAATTCATCCATTACTGTAGCTTTGACAAAGTTTTCTGCACGCTACACTGTTAAAAATTTCAGTTCAACGTTTCACCATAGCATGGTCGGATTGAATGAGTTTCGCCAAAAATTGTTTATTTCAAAATTAAGGAAGCAAACACTTTCGGTGAAATCAAGCTGGTCTCGGGTGAAATCATATTTGCTAGCGATTCAGTCATTTAGGTACAAAATTTGGTTCAACCAATGGGTCCAATCCATGGTCTAACCTCTCAACCAATAGCACGGCTGGAACTCATATGTAATGGCGGAGTTTGAGAGCGGTTCTTCCTTCCATGGTCGTCGTTAATTTTAATAAAGAATTTACCTTATTATAGAACACGCACATGTAGGAAAGCATGTGTGCATCATAGACAGAAAACATGTGAGTAGATACTTTTTAAAATTAAGTTTAATTACAGTTTGATAAAAATAACGACATCGGTTACACACGTTAGATATTAGGCTTATGAAACTGTGTACATGTATTGCAAAGTTTCACTCTTAGAAATAAACATGGCTGAAGCAGCACTTGGATTTGATATAAAGCCTAGTTTTAATCGTTACGTTGTGAACAGCGATGTAAATTCTTGAAACATCTCTTTAAGAGTAGAGATTATATGTGAAAGGGAAATATTAATATGTTGATTCTCAAATTCGTAGCTATTTATATATATGGGCCTTAAAGGCTAAGCACTTCAGAAATCACTTAGGAATTGTTAATAATCAGGGCTTAAAAATAAGTATAGCTAGTTGTGTGTGTGTGCCCAGGAAAATTTATCTTTTAAGATATGCATTTTCGTTTTAAGGGTATGTGCTCAAAATGTTCACTGCACAAATGCGTGTAACTCAAGTTTTAAGATGAGGCTGAAATTAGTATTTCAGAAATTTAGTGATTCTACCATGTTCCTTTTTGTTGAAGTTTTCACCTTTTGTCAATAAACACAGGAGGCTAGTTCCATCAGAGGCATGCATTCAGCCTCTGATGGAACTAGCCTCCTGCGTTTATTGACAAAGGCTGAAAACAAGATTTGGAGCAAAACTGCGTAGGCTTCTAATTTCTGGACTTAGAGCATATAATTAAATAAGTTATATTCTTCTATTCTTGGCACTCTAAAACAATAACAACTTCCAGTGAGTAGCAGTGAAAAGCAACATGACATGCGATGACTGTCTTTTTTTCTTGTAGTAGAAAATTTTATTCCAAACTTTATTTGTAAATCTTGTTGCCCAGCCTGGGTAACTAGATTTTTTATTTACCAACCCAGGCCACTGATTCACATGCCTCGGGCATCTTGGCCATAGTATTTTTCAAGCCCTGATTCATATAAGTAAAATTATAAACAGTTCATAATTTTATACATGTAGATTAATTAAAGCTTACATATTTCATTACTACTTTAGCAAAAACTTCCCATCACAAATATTTTTGATCTGTACAGAATTTATTTCACTGATCTAAAATTATGCAACTGCCAATGAATTGCAGAACTAGTAATCTGGTTCATTTTTCCCTCGTAGCATCCAATAGCACATTTGTTGACATCTAAATGATTCCTGAGCTTAGAGTGTATAAATCCATAAGCTGAGCTAGCAGGACTTTGCAGCAAAAGCGTTGCTAGTTCAGCAAGTTTAGAGGCAGGCTTAGTTGTAAAGCCATTAAATTTAGAAATTCTTTTCCACCAAATCATGGGATTCGTGTTCCTTCCAGCGGCACTGGAATAAGAAGGGGGGGGGATTTGTCAGCTTCATATGCAATCAGCACAGTCAAACACTCAAATGGATGAATAAAGTCTGGATCCCTTCCTGGGAAACCAGGGGCGCACACAGAATTTCCTCAAGGGGGGGGTCCGACTAAAAAAGATGCACAGGACAAATGAAACTAGAAATTGGGCACACACACACACACATATGGATTATATATATGTCTGGGTGTGGATTATTTTTGTTAGCATAAATCAGCACTGATGTGTTCACAGGTTAAAATAACCTTACTCTTTTGAATAAGTCTGCTAAATTAAATGTGCATTAATATATCCATTAATATTTATGTAAGACCTTAAGACGTACAGAAAAATAAAGTTTAAATCGCTTCTCTTACTGTAATGCAGAAACATTTTCATCTAAGCTCACTTTAAATAATATATATAAATTATATGCTTGCCCTGACAGTACTGTTCGTTACACTGTTAAAGAGCAGACACATTATCAATGGAAAACGAAAAAGTTAAGTAAACAATAATATTTAACTCACCTAAGTATTCCTCATCGAACTTTGAAAACTATTTCAGACAGGGAATTGAATAAATCTAAAACTGAATAATCCATGAATTTACAATGAAGCATACTTCTGAGTAAAAACAGTCGTTCACAGTTCGGTTAGAAAAAGCCATTCATAAGCAAGCTGCTGCTCCCTCGAAAAATGACAAATTCAGGAAGTTAGTCTCTCATGTCCTAAACGGATGGAAATCAACAGATACAAATATCAAGCACAGACGCAGACCTTCTTAACAGAAAATAGTGTGTTTACACCCAGGCCTTTATCTTGTGTATCCCTCTCCTCTCAGAGAATGAACGCCCATTAGCATCCCATATGTGACTGAGGCCCGAGCCGTGGAGAAATTTCCTGGAAAAAGTTATGGGAATACGAGAGACTGGGAGAGTGGTGGCTTCCTGGTTCCTCAAACACTCTGGGGTTTCACTAATTCCCTGCTTCAATGCTTGCAATCGTCAGCCATCCAAAACAGATGCAGCATTCTTAAGGCAAAAGAGCACTCTGATTTCTGTGATTGATACAATACACCACAGCCAAGCTCGTTTCTATATACATGTGCAGAAAGATTTTTTTTTAATTTTGCCGTAGTCGGGATAAGGTGTTTTAAAATTCGGGGGAGACGGGCTCACCCCATGTGTAGTGCGCCCCTATGGGAAACTAGAACTTCTGTTTTATTTTCAGATTGACAATCTGTTTCCACACTAGTGTGTTACAGTGGCAAGCTATTTTGCAGATTTGTTGTGGAGACAAACTTGGAATGCTATTTCGCTCGGTTAACAAAATTTGTGAAGGAGATCATGCACTGCTCTTTAGGTCCAAAAAAAAAGCCCCCCCCTCCTATAAACTTCTGGAGGGGCCCCACAGAGGGGGAAAAGCCTTGAGATGGTGATCAAGTGATCCAAGGTGCTAGTGTGTTCTAAATCTCCTGAAAAAACAAATAGAGCTAAAAATACCTAAATACTGCTAAAAGGTGATCATACACTACATTTTTTCTCCAAGAAAAGCCTCAACACCTCCCACCCCAAAACCCCTGGAGGTAGCACGGAGCAGGGAAAAGCCTAAAATAAATAATGCAAGCGGTAAATAACATGATCGCTCTACTTAAAATAGAAATGATCCTAAAATACAAGAAACGGAGATTTGGGTGATAAATACCATGTAGAAAAGGCTGCAAAAATAAAAAACCCCAACCCCGAAATCTCCACATGAATTCAGTGAGATATGAATCCGTTCCTCTTTGTTTTTTATTTCAACATTTGCATGAACTCCAAAGTCTTCCAATATTCTGAGTATGAACTCCAGTTTCCGGATCACCGAAATGTAATTTATGATTAACGGTCAGATGAGTGTAACCAGCATCATACAAATCATGTGTTTTATATCCTTTCTAGCAGTCGGTATGTATAATTGAGCCAGGTAATATATTTTCTTGTATTACTGATGCTAAACAATGTGTACTTCGATTTACTACTTTTTTACAAAGCATTCTTTTATTTCATGAAATATTCCTCCAACCACCCATTGCTCTGGCAAAATACGTCCAGCTTGATTCTTATGTTTAGTAAACAAAGTTTCATCAACTTCTACAATTTTACCTTCACCTCTCCGATTTTTTTCCTTTGCATGTCGAAAGCCTCGACTATAACCTCTCGCAACTGCTCCAGTCAACAGTTGTATTTTTTGACATTGACAGATGTTTTTCACTAAACGTTTTAGAGCTCAAACCCTCACACCAATCTCTCTCTCTATATATAAGTGAAAGTTCGTTTGTTTGTTCCGTATACGTTCGTGAACGGTTTGATAGATTTGCACCAACATTGGCACACATACTCTTCATCACCTAGATTAAAATACAGGGGAGGCGATTTTCAGAAATTCCATTCCTAGGGGGGTCAAATGTGTTTTTACGGGGCCCTGTATAGACTGGGTGCAAGACAGCTGTTGCGGTATTACTCCGCGCAAGCTTCCGCGGTTCAGGCATACGGGGGGAAATCCGAATTTTGAAAACACAAAGCACCGGCTGAACATATTGTAATAAATATTTTTTTTTTATGTTACCATGGCATTTTCTTTGTAAGGATTAGGTTTCATTCGACTCCCAACAATTGCCGCAGGAGTCTCAAATATGGGTGGAGCTACAGATTCCCACTAATAGGCGTGGTCGTCTCAAATAGCATCAAGGTTAAATTGAAGTTAAAACAGACGGTCTTCTTCATACATAAAATTTAAATACAAGATTGGTGTTAGTATAGATAAAAGAAATAGCCTATGTCCACCGGAAAGAAGTAAGCTTCCCAACGGTGAAAGAATTATCCGAATCGGTTTAGTTTTCGAGATTAATAAAAAAAAAATCCGTATATTATCGTGAACTACTTTTTCACGTTGGGTGTGATCAGGTTGTATGTAAACAAAGTGGAACGATACATGGGAAATTGGAAACTACTTGAAAGCGATGTTATTTGGTAGTACAGCCAAAAATAATAATAAATAAACGAAATAGCCTATGTCCTCCGGAAAGCTTCCCAACGGTGAAAGAATTATCCGAATCGGTTTAGTTTTCGATATCAGTAAAAACAATTCCGTATATTATAGTGAACTACATTCTTTCACGTGGGGTGTGATCAGGTTGTATGTAAACAAAGCGGAACGATACATGGGAAATTGGAAACTACTTGAAAGCTATGTTATTCGTAGTATAGCCAAAAATAATAATAAACAAACGAAATAGCCTATGTCCTCCGGAAAGCTTCCCAACAGTAAAATAATTATCCGAATGGGTTTAGTTTTCGAGATTAGTAAAAAAAATTCCATATATTATCGTGAACTATTTTCTTTCACGTTGGGTGTGATCAGGCTGTATGTAAACAAAGCGGAACGATACATGGGAAATTAGAAACTACTTGAAAGCAATGTTATTCGGTAGAACAGCCAAAAATAACAATAAATAATATTAAATAAACGAAATAGCCTATATCCTTCGGAAAGTTTTCCAACGGTGAAAGAATTATCCGAATCGTTTTAGTTTTCGAGATTAGTAAAAAGAATTCCGTATATTATCGTGAACTACTTTCTTTCACATTGGTTTTGATCAGGTTGTATGTAAACAAAGCGGAACAATACATGGGAAATTGGAAAGTACTTGGAAGCGATGTTATTCGGTAGTACAGCCAAAAATAATAATAAATAAACGAAATAGCCAATGTCCTCCGGAAACCTTCCCAACTGTGAAAGAATTATCCGAATGGGTTTAGTTTTCGAGATTAGTTAAAAAAATTCCGTATATTATCGTGAACTACTTTCTTTTATGTTGAGTGTGATCAGGTTGTATGTAAACAAAGCGAAACGATACATGGGAAATTGGAAACTACTTGAAAGCGGTGTTATTCGGTAGTACATACAAAAATAATAATAAATAAACGAAATAGCCTATGTCCTCCAGAAAGCTTCCCAACAGTAAAAGAATTATCCGAATGGGTTTAGTTTTCGAGATTAGTAAAAAGTTCCATATGATATTGTGAACTACTTGCTTTCACGTTGGGTGTGATCAGGTTGTATATCTACATCCCAGTCTGGGCAACTAGATTTTTTATTTACCAGCTTAGGCCAATGATTCACATGCCGTGGACATCTCGGGCATGGTACCCTGATACATATAAGTAAAAATATATACCGTACATAATTTCATACGTATAGATTAATTAAAGTTTCTATATTTCATTATTACTACTTTAGCAAAAACTTCCCATTACAAAAAAACAATTACCTGCTTGTCTCTATGGGCACTATTTCACAATTACAGCGTTGCAATCTTATGCGTAATGAAAATTTTCGTTGTACATACTAACTTTTTAATGAAAATTTCGTAATGTTTTAAGGAAAATACATTGTTACAGATTTTTTCTGTCCCCCTTGAATTTCGTTATAACAAGCTTCGACTGTTTTCCTTTTTTTTTTTTTTTTTACTGAATCTGTTAAATGCTGGCCATGAAAATGACAGGAAGCTATATCATGTACAGTTTCTTTTCTTTGTAAATGTAATTAATGTTAAATGAAAAAAAAATCGAATGCATTCTAAATTTCTGTGAGTGAAATCTTTACCTGTGTCACTTTAAACAGAACTTTAAAAATATCTGAAATGTCACAAGCCCAGCTGGTATGTACACAAATTATTTACGTACCCAGATAGTAAAACCTGAATGCCCAGGAAAATTTATATTTTAAGATAAATCAGAAGCCAATTCTTTTTTAAGTTAAAAGATATGATTTTTTTTTACATGTTTTGCATTTCTGTTTTAAGATGATAGTGCAGAAATTGGTACAAAATGATACGATGAAATTGTTTTTTGAGAAATTTAGGGATTCTGCCGTGTTCCTTTCATTGAAGTTTTTTTTTGCCCATTGTCACTAAACACCTGATTTGTACATCAATGAAAAATTGTTTCACTATCTTCAGGTATTCCCAAGATATTATAAATACAACTATTTAATAGCATTCCAAAAGGTTTTTGTGTTTCGAAATGGTTTCCTTGTGGCAACACACCAAGGGAAGGACCACCTTAATCACTGAAGTCATTTCTAAAACATCCCAAACAGGAAAATTTAATATTTTAGAAATATTGATGATATCCGTTAATGTTCTAGAATGACTCGTTCAGAATCAGGGTCTAAGCAAGCGTTTCTTCTCTGGGTGGGAGTCTGAGATTTGAAATGATGCCCCATCAAGTTCAAGCTCCCACTTCTATTCAAGTATTTTTTTTTTCTGAAACCTTAACTATGGGGAAGCAATATGACCTTTCAAAAGCAGCACTTCCAGTTTTTGATATAATTTTACTAAAAATGTGAAAAGTAGGTAAATATCCAAAAATTAGAAATAAGAAACGACCGTAAAAGTTGTGGAAAGACTGACAACACAGTGCTCAGTAGAATGTAAAATGAAATACCACACAAGGTAGTGAATGTGAAAACAAGAAAAACATGACTCAACCCTATGTGAAATGTAGTACTAGCCAAAACCTTAATGAAAAACCAACTTGGACACCATTGTGGATTGAATAACCTATAGACACAATGTACTCGGTTACCAGTTCGTAGATCTGTTTGCCATTAATATAATGTGTAAATATAAGAATATGCCTGTATGTGGATTTACTACATAACTGTCCTTTGTATTCATTTATGCAAATACTGTATTAGTACATGTGCAAATTTAAATGTTTAAAAGAAACAGTGTATTGTTCAACCAACTGTGTGTACAAAGTTCGTAAAGCCTAATGTCAAACAAATATGTGTGTAACTGATGTCATTATTTATCAAATTGTAATAAACCTAATTTTAAGGTATGAAAATATCATTACTCACATTTAAAACTGAATTGATTGGTAATAAACCAAGAATCAAACACTTTCACACTCACACACTTCCACAAAAAACATGCATTTACCTGCACACTCTTCCAGAAAAAATGTGCATTTACTGTAAAAGTCGGGTGGCTACTTGCCATGAGGCTTAACTAAATATGGTCAAACTTTATAAATACAGGGATTGCTCTGAAATTCAAATGAGCAAGGTCAAACTTTTTAATTTCACATTACGGCTTAACTGAGTCTTAGCTGAATATGATGAAACTGTATTTTTAAATAATTGCTCTTCAAATTACGGCTTAACTGAAAACAGTCAAATTTTATTTTTACGGTCATTGTCCTTCAAATTATGATTTAACTGAAAGCGGGCAAATTTTATTTTTACGAGCATTGCCCTTCAAATTGCAGGCTTAGTATTTACGGTTGAGATTTTAATTTTACTGGCTTTCACAAAAACGGGCCAAGTCGTAATTTTACGGGCAATGGTCGGACCCCTAGCTGCCGGGCGCTGCTCGTAATCTAAAGGCGAAATTTTTAACAGTGTGTAAGGGTAAGTTTACTTGTTAAACTATTTGTTATTTTTTAAGTGACCCGTGCATATTTTAAAATGTGATGTTTTAAGTTTATATTAAGCACTTATACAGAACGGTAGATCACAAACCCTAAGCCTTATTTGTTACTAGAAAAGGTATGGCCACTGTTTATTTTTTTATTTTTTCAAATCTTATGATTGTAATAATTATTTTATAGCCTAAACTTATTACATAATTTTTTTAGAACAATTTCCCAAATACCTGTATTCCATAATTTTTCGACTGCCATCTTGCAAACTCCCCCATCCCCTCAAAAAATGGCAAGCAATGACCTATTTGCAGTGTTAAAATTAGAAATAAATATTCTACAAGCCCAGCGGACCACTCTAATTTCCAAATCACTGGTACGCCAAAAATTAAAAAAAAAAAACAGTACACATTTACAGTATATGTAGAAATTAAGGTATCGTTTTCATTAGAGTAGTATATCGCAAATTCAGAACAATGTGTGCATGTACACATGAAGATATTTCTAATAAATAAAACAAAACATGGTATGCAGTGGGAGAAATTTGAAAAAAAAATTGACCAGTGTATATCAAAAGTTGGTAGTTCCCTCCTTTTTATTGGTCCAGAAATTGCACAAAATATACTAATACACTCTTGCCAACCTTTACGATTTATCTGTAAAATTTATGGATTTCTGATTGATTTTACTGATTTATGGATACAGGCCTTTTTTTTTTTTGCGGATTTTTTTAATATTTCGATTGCTCAATCGAAATGATTGCAATGAAATTATCAATGAAAACTCAATCAAAATTATGTGCAATGGTTGCTGACTTGCTAATCATTGCACATATTGCAATAAGAAAGGTCACACTAAAAATGAATGCTGGAATACTTACACCTAAATATACCTATTTATTTTAAATATAATAGTATTTGATTTTATATTTGACAGTAGCTTACTTGCAGCTAATAAATCATTTGATATGATCTTTATTTACAGCCCATTTTATATAAATAAGGATCAGTACATGTTGTCAGGTTGAACTGCACATGTACTGATCCTTATTTATGTAAAATGTGCTGTAAATGAAGAGCATATCAAATGAAAAAAATAATTATAATAATTCGGCGTTAGGTTGAACCATAATTTGGTGTTAGGTTGAACCATAATTTGGTATTAGGTTGAACCATAATTTGGTATTAAGTTGAACCATAATTTGGTTCAACCTAACGGCAAATTATGGTAAAGGTTGAACCATACTTTGGCGTAAAGGTTGCACCACTCCTTGGTATGAAGGTTGCCCCAAGTTATGGTTGCAGCTAATTTTTTCCTTACTTAGTCCATATTTTGGAGCAACCTTTCACCAAATTTTTAACAGTATAGCAACACGAGGTGAATGGCTGAACGAAATTTATGTTCAATGCTGCACAATTTTTTGGTTTTTGTTCAATCAAGCCCAGTTAAGATTATCAAACCACTCCAATTTCCCTAGGGAGCTGTGGAAAAATTTTAATCTTTCTAACCTTTAAAAAGTTTCGCAATTGGGCCTCTGGGAATGAGTGATTTGACGACTTCCTTAAATGAACCAAACATTGATGCGGAAATGTACCTTGGTTTGGTTCAAGATTGTACCGAAGCTGGAAATGAAAGCACAAAAATGTGGTTCAACCTTGTTCCGAATCATGCAGATGGAAGCACCAAAATATGGTTCAACATTTTACTATGTTTTGGTGAATGCAGTAGCTCCAAATTATGGTGTACTGGTTAACCATAAAATGGTTGCAGCTAATTTCATCCGGTATTTTGGTTCAACCTAGCACCAAATTTTTAACAGTGTGCGTGTGATGTTTGCAATAATTTCCTAATGTGGCAATTAAAGGGGAAGTCGAAAATGTAACAGCAAGCAAAATTAATACAAAATCAAAGCAAAATCTACCAGTGCGTCATTTTTCAGCATAGACAATCTGCCTTTCAGCATGACTTGTTCCCAGTAGAGGATCTAGAAGCTCATCTTAGGGGAAGGGGATAGGTTGTTCTTGTCTCAAAAAAAAAAAAAAAATAGAAATACTTTGTGGAGAGCGCGCGCACGCACTATAAATTTGCAGCGCTATCCCTTCCTATCATGGCAAGACTTTTTAAAAATTTTCATTAAAAAATTGTTCTAAATTCCTAAATCCCAAATTACGAACAAGAACTGAAAAATCAACACTAATTTTATGGCGTTGAATTGCCTGCTTTTCATGGAAACCAACTTGGTGCTATTTAAATCTCACGTCTGGATAAAATCTTTTAAAATAAAGTTTGATGCTTTCTATTCAGATGGGTTAATTTAATAGAAAATTTTCCAGCATGGAAATTTGTGACTAGTTTTTGTTTATCGCCCAGTCGAGGCACGTACTTCGCACTGTTGCCCACACTATCTCATACAAACTTCTACAGTATGTCTCCCCCACACGATGACTTTCCCTGCTCTCAATTACTAATGATGTCACACAATACTAAAAAACAGAACAAAGTTCATCCATTGCTTTTCATGATCAGTCAAAACCTCTTTCTCTTCCGCTCTCATCTTTCTCTGTTCTTTTTCCGCTGAAGCTATAATAGAACAGAACATTTTATCTCCAAAGTAACAGCACATTTTAATTGTTATGGAAACTTTTACGAAATCCTGTGGCGATCACTATAATTTTACAAATATAAATGCATTATTCAGATATTAGTCATTTAAAAAGAAAAACCTACGCCGCGGGGGGCGCAATCACCCCAGTCACCACGCTGGATCCGCTACTGCTTGTTAAGTGGCGCACAAGCATCCGAGAATCAATGTTTTCGACGGATGCGCCACCTCTTTAAACTCAGAAAAACGATGGCATATAAAAGCATCTTTGATTGGTCTAAACAGATTATAAATAAACGGAATGGATCAAGATCAGGGCTCTGTGGTGGCTGCTCAAACTGCGATTATGAATTTCTGAATGGTACGTGCGAGCTACTTCGTAACTCATTTTGATAACCACCTTGCGTACATTTTACAGAAGTAATATCTGATTTCAGTGATTTCATGAGAGGAATCGTGTCTAATGTGTAGTTGATTTTCTACTTTATCGGCAGCCCCTTTCCTGTTGCGAAGAATCGGTGCGCGTAATTGTTCGCTGTTCTCTTCAGTAAAAAGATGTGGATTGGTGCCTTCCTCTGCCTTTGACATTAATACCTGTGTGATTAAAGATAGACTTAAGTTCGCACGCGCTTTTCTGCAGTAAAGTAGCGTCACGGTGTGGTGCTGTTAGAGCCGTCAATGAATTTCCGCATCTCCTACAATTTCAGCTACCAAATGCGATATAGCATGAGAATTTTTAAAAAGAAAGAAAGAAGGATGGGAATATTTTGCGGATATTTGGCATCCGTAGGCATTCATTTATAAATAGCTTTATGTAAGCGTTACGTAAACATGATATACATAAAAATAACTGCAGTCCCTTAGTTTAGATGATAATACATCCCAAAAGCTGCTCGTTTCCTACTTGTACAACGCTACCCTGCGCCATTATTTGGAATAAGGTCAAAATACAAATTACACCAGATCGTCATTTTATAAATATCAATCCTTTAAGTGGCCGATGTACTGGAACCAAATGGTGCCCAAAATTTTATGTGTTCCCAGAACAGAAATATCCACACAGCGGCTGGTTATTTCAAAAGCTACGGCCAAACAATTCCTTTCATCCCTCGCATCTCAGCAGTACTGATCATAAGCCTGTCCCTGGTGATAAGCGGTTGTTTCTAATTCTTTATAGTCTGTCTGTTTTATGACCCACGACATGATGGGGAAGGGTTAGTCCTCCTGACAAGAACATCAAGCTGTTGTGTAGAAACATGTGACTCAAATGTCTCTCACCGTTCTTAGGTTTATCACCATTGTTGTTGCCTTTTTAGCAAGTAATTAATCAGTCGGAAATAATTAGAGACAATCAACTTCCTAAGCGATTACTTTGAATAACAAAGTTAAGGGGAAAGCAACGCTTTCTGATGTGCAGATTTACTCATTCCAACCGCATTCGGCCAACTTCTTAGACAGCGATCTGATTTCAGCACATTTTCCAAGAAACAAGTTCGCAAATGTTCTTCAACGTACTCAGTATTTTGAAAAAGAAAAAAAATGGCACTAATTTGTTGGAACTTCTATTATTAATTTTTCTCGTAGTTTTTACGTAACAAACTCTTGAGCTTTTAAGAAGCGCATTATTTGAAAATTATTAAAATTTAGTTATTAGCAAACGTGAAAATTCTAGTGTAATTCCACCCTTGCAACAAGTTACGCTTGTGCTTGCATATTTTCCTCATTCCTCAGAAGATTAGATAGGCTTATTTTATGCAGAACCAATCTTATGAGTCTTTCTTTGGTGCACGTACGTGCCGCACGGAGAAGTTTTGTTAAACATTCACTTTCTTTTGTACTTAAGGGATATCTCTCCTTTAAAAACTCATTCAACATTTGTTGATGGTAGGTCTTTTTATGGTTATGTTTAAAGTACCTCTGTAAGCTAAATTAGTCTTTTCATTACATTTACATTAAAATACAAAGTTGAGTAAAGAAGAATTCAACAATGAATTCGGGCTACCTCTTTTCTTTCTGTCGGCATTTCTCGGAACGCTGGTGGAACTTGCTTTACCCCTTGGCTGTTTCTTTGTCTTCCGATCACGTGCTGCTGAATGGCTAGTAAATATATTCCATTAATGGCAAAGAGATGTTGTCCAAGAACGTCTGACCGTTTTTTAATGTTGCTCTGTGTTGGCTGTGGTACCGCTAAAGCCGAGTTTCCGTTATTTGTATGCTGTGGAGGGTCAAGATACTAACGATTACGCCATACTCTAGTGAACCTACTATTCAGAACTTACCCTCCACCTCTCTCAAACTTTTGAATACTCTGATACAGCTAGGTAAGAAATCGATGTGCCGCAAATATGGCCAAATCTTCATTAAATATGATCAGATTTTTGTTAATCTTATTATTTATTCGAAATTTCGTAACGTCAACTCTGCTGGCTCGGTATAACCATTCCCAGCACCTAGGGACACGTCCGGCCACCGTTCTGTTTTCACTGACACTTCGGAAAGCCACTAGATTTCACCCATCTTTCTGGAATGCTTATTTCTCAAGTTCCGCGTTCCCCACTGCGAAATTATCTCACCTCGCAAAACTTTGCTGACATCATGTTCTGGGCGTGAATGCCCGGTCAAAGGAATGCAAACACTGTCTTAAACATGTCATGTTACACATTTACATTGAGTCCTGTAAATTAAAAAAAAAAAAGAAAATGCTTCTTGTGACAATAATGTTCTTAAGGTATTGCTAAATTATGCCTGCCCTTAAGCATCACAGTGCCACCCCGGTGGCCGTGTGGTCAGAAGCCAATATTTCTGGCCGAACGACATAGGTGGCTTTGACTCCCGGAAGGAGCAAAGGTGATTAGCTTACCTTACGGCCCTTGCTCTCTCACAGCCTTCGAAACCAGTGGCCCTAAAATGGAGACGGGCGTTGCTTATAACCCTGAGATTTACTCATGATGGTCTTCAAAATCCGACATGAGACAAAATGAAAAAAACAACAGCATCACAGCACGTACCACGAACTCGCATAATTGGTTCCTATCATCCTGCTTCTTTTTGGCACGTCTTTTGTAAAAAAAGATCGTGCTTATGTTATCGGTTTGTCCGTCCGTCCGTCGGTCTGTACCCACGATATCTCTGCAACTATTAGTCCGATTTGAAAAATTCTTTTTGCATTGGGAAGCTTGAAATATGAAAATGATGATCCTTTATTTCGTTTTTTTTTACGATGTACAATTTCGCCGGTAGAGGGCGTAAATGCAGATGATGTCGAATTTAAAAATACGTTTTATTCCACATATTTGCTTCTAAACATCCGATTGAAAAAACATTTTTATCTTTTGATTCCATTTATATCGAAGAGTATTTTAGATATAGCTACTTTTTCAAATTACGCATAGATTTTCCGCTAGGGAGCATAAAAGTAAATTACCTTTTCCTCGATAACTCTTCTTCTAAAACTCCGATTTGAAATTTTTTTCTTCAGCAGATACATCTCCTGAAGGAAAATCTTTTGCATATAATTTCAAATTTTTGGTAAAGAATACTTTGGCCACCTGGGGGCGTAAGTGTTAATTTTTGCTTCCGATGTATTCGCCATAAAATTGGAGCTTCTAAAATATCGAATGAAAAATTTCTTTCGTGGACTGATGCCACTCACATCGATAAACCTTTTCGGAATATTTTCTTCTTAAAATATTACACAGTTTCTCCGCCAGGGGCGTAGATGTACATCTTATTTTTGTCAATATCTCTACTTCTAGGAGTCCGATTTAAAAAATTCCTTCTTTGTTGGATAGTGTTTTCCGTGTGACATATTTTTCATGTAATTTCAAAATTTTCAAGTAATTCATAGACTTCCCGCTAGGGGCGTAGCGGTAAATTGCGTTTCCTCCTATATCTCTGCTTCTAAATCTCCGATTTGAAAAATTCTTTCTGCACCGGATACAGCTCCTGATGGGAAATCGTTTGCACATAATTTTTAATTATTGTAAAAAAAAACAGTTTGGCCACCAAGGGGCGTAAATCCTAATTTCCGCTTCTGTTGTATTTGCAGCAAAATATGATGTTCTAAATTCTCGATTGAAAAAAACGTCGTTTGTTGACCAATACTACTCATGTCGACAAAACTTTTAGAAACATTTCTTCTTAAAATACTGCATGGTTTCTACGCCAGGGGACGTAGATGTATATCTTATTTTTGTCAATATATCTACTTCTAAGAGTACGATTTGAAAATTTTCTTCTTTGTTGGATAGGGTTTCCGATGCGAAATGTTTTACCTATAAATTCAAAATTTTCAAGTAAATCATAGAATTTCTGCTAGGGGGAACAAAGGTAAATTGTGTTTTCTTCATTATTTCTGCTCCTAAAGACCTGATTTGAAAATTTCTTCCTGTATCGCATACAAGACCTGATGGAAAATATTTTTCACATAATTTCTAATGTTTGGTAAAGAATGGTTTAGCCACCAGGGGTCATAAGTGTTACTTTCTGCTTCTGAAGTATTTGTTGCAAAATCTGGGCTCCTGTAAACTCGACTAATTTTTTTTTCTACCGATACCGCTTATATGGGTACACCTTTTGAGAATACTTTCTTCCTAAAATAATGCATAGTTTTTCCACCAGGGGACGTAAAGTCACATATTATTTTTGTCGATATCTCTGTTTCTAAGAGTTCGTAAGCTCACGATTCCGTTTACAGCAATATCTGAGGGATTAAAAACCCGATTGAAAATCTTTTTTCTTTCGTCAGATCTATTGTTTTCCATACCGGTTCCATTGACTTTGAATAGCTTTGATAAATTTAATTTGCGTCAGAACGGATTCAAAAGACGTGCTTATTACACCCGAAAATTCGGTGTCATATTTCTTGTTTCTTTTCTTTTTGATTGGAGGTTTAACGACCACCGTGAGCAACTCAATGGGCTATAAGCAGTCGCCCGTCCCTAATTTGGGGTCACTGGTTCCAGGAAAGAGAGAGAGAGATAGCCTGTGTCGTAAGACAAACACAATATCCATGCCTCACCGTGATTCAAACGCGGACCCACTTGGACGATCAGTCACAAGCCAACGCTTAGACCACGGCGCCACCAGGGCGGCATCCTGCTTTTTTAATTTATCGTGCAACCTTTACGGAAGGGTAGAAATCATAACTCACTAGCCACGGATCCTTTTGTACTAATACGTATGAATATTAATACAGAAGATTTTCTTTCAAAACTTATTTGGTATCGAATGCGTCATGGAAAATAATTAATATCAGTAACCTTCACTTTTTCAATCATTCCCAGATGTCTTCCTAACAGTGCCGAAGAACGGAAATTTCTAAACCTTTTTCAATATCAGCAAATACGATTTCAACTGAAAAATACACAACAAACGATAAGTTTTATGCTAGTTTTTGAGATTCTTAAAGAAGGTTAATTCTAACACTGAATTTCAAGAATTCCGGAAGAGCCTTAGACGCCATGTGGTCTAAGGCACTAGTCGTTGACTTCACAAACTGATGATAGTCTTGATTCCATAACCGTGTAAAACTTGGAAGTTGATTTCGTTCATTCTGCATTGGCACCCTCTCTCTTAAATCCTCCCCCCCCAAAAAAAAAATTAGAGGTGAGTGGCTTCTCCTAAAGTTGAATATTCATAGAGGTTGTTAACTCGTCCCCTAAAATATCAAAGAACATTAATTTTAACATTTGTGATGTATACTCTTATTTAACTTTCATTTTTAGTTCCTTTTTCTATGAAGATTTGAGTTCGTTCTTTTTAGCACCTTTCAACCTTAACGTGATATCTTCTCTCTCACATGAAAGCGGTTGTAAACACGGTCTGTGAGAGTGACGTACGCGTGTAGTGATAAGAACAAAACGAGAGATATATAATATTACTAAGCGGCAGCTGTGTGTGATGTATGCTGGTGAAACTCGCTGTGATATATTTTTGATTTCGTAAATAAACAACGTTATGTGATTTCGCCTAAAGTTACTTCAAGTCTAAAGTTGCTGGACCAATAAAAGAAAGTTTACGTAAGTGATTCTGCTTTCTGTACATGTTTCGTCTGGACCTAAAAGCCTTAATTTAAAGTGAGCTATCCGGTGCAACTAGTGCATCACATTTACCCCTAGTTCAACATTTATTCAGCCAGACATTTGGAATTTAGCATAAATCTCGCATAACATAAAAGTGTTACGTTATACATTCAGAAAGTCATTAGTTTTCTTAGTTGTCTATTTTTTATTCCTAACAGTATCAAAAGTGAGAATATCTCCAAAACTTTATGGTGGTGTTCCAAAAAACACCAAATAAATAAAAAAACATTTCATTTAAACAAATCTGTAAAGAACACGAACTTCGACATATATTTTTGATAACTATTAAAATATACTGACGGAAAAAAAAAATCCCAACACCAAGAAGGGGTTGCGTTAGATAAACGACAGTTGGCAGGAGGTGAGAGTACATCTGTAAGATGACGTCTATGCAAATTTTGCGCTTGGCGCATAGTAGCGCCCCTCGGAACATGCAAAGCAGGTTTGCTGTAAATACGCGCTGTAACGTTCGTGAGCGTTAGTTATTGTTGAGATTCGACGTAGTGTGTTGATGTTAGTCAAGAATGCCTTTAAGAAGACGAAGAAGCCATTATCAACAGCTCACGGAGTTTGAACGAGGTCGTGTAATAGGGCTACGAGAAGGTCGATTTTCTTTCCGCAATATTGCAGAACGACTTGGCAGGAATGTAGCCACTGTGAATGATTGTTGGCAGCGGTGGTCAAGGGAAGGTACTGCCTCAAGAAGACCGGGTTCCGGCCGGCCACGTGGCACTACTGAGATGGAAGACCGCCGTGTACGGCGTATGGCCGTGGTGCATCGTACTGCGTCTGCGGCAGCAATTCGAGCTGCAGTTGCCACCACAGTGACACAACGAACTGTTACAAATCGGTTACTTGAAGGACAGCTCCGAGCCAGACGCCCTGTAGCGTGCATTCCACTTACTCCAAACCACTGCCGTTTGCGACGTCAGTGGTGTCAAGCAAGAGCTCATTGGAGGACGGAGTGGAGATCTGTTGTGTTTTCTGATGAAAGCAGGTTCTGCCTGGGTGCCAGTGATGGCCGTGTGTTGGTTAGAAGGAGGCCAGGCGAGCGCCTGCAACCAACCTGTCTGCGGCCGAGACACACTGGACCTACACCTGGAGTTATGGTCTGGGGAGCAATTTCCTATGACAGCAGGAGAACTCTCGTGGTTATCCCTCGCACCCTGACGGCACAGTTGTACGTCAGTCTGGTGATTCAACCTGTTGTGCTGCCATTCATGAACAGCATTCCAGGGGTGTTTTCCAACAGGATAACGCTCGCCCGCATACCGCTGTTGTAACCCAACATACTCTACAGAGTGTCGACATTTTGCCGTGGCCTGCTAGATCACCAGATCTTTCACCAATCGAGCACGTATGGGACATCATTGGACGGCAACTCTAGCGTCACCCCAACCAGCATTAACCGTCGCTGTATTGACTGACCAAGTGCAACAGGCATGGAACTCCATCCCACAAACTGACATCCAGCACCTGTACGACACAATGCATGAACGTTTGCATGCTTGCATTCAACATTCTGGCGGTTACACCGGTTATTAATGTACCAGCATTTCCCATTTAAAATGGCTCTTCTCGCGCTTACATTACGCTGTGATCTTGAAACCTTAATCGATTATATATGTTACCTATACAAATGTATTGCCGCCATTTCATTCCTCTACAACTATTTTTTCCTGGTGTTGGGATTTTTTTCCGTCAGTGTACATTTGCACAGATATATCTTGATATAAAATCCTAAATGTGATGAGTGTGCCAGGAATTCTCAAAACTTTAAATCAGTACTGGGGAATAGTGTTTGTTTTGTTTGAAATAACGAGGTCACAATGTAAAAATGTTTTTTTTTTCAATTCATTTGTATGATGTTAAAGCTTTCTCTCTATTGTATGTCACCTTACCACTTAGATTGTTTCTTTCTGGATATAATTGTTCAGAATTTTAATCTTTTGTCCTACAACTATGAGAGTTTTCATTTAGGTTTATCACTAACAAAGCTGTGCCGCCTATTTTGTCTGTACTGTACTATTACTTTATGACGCACTCCTCAGTAACTGCAATTACAGAACGCATCTTTATTCCACTTGTAGTAGTCTTTTGCAATAAAAGTCCTTATGATGTCGTGAAAAAAGATGTCTGCCTCTGTGGCTTCTTGGAGCACTTCATCCGCACTAAAACGTGGTCCACGGTTTCGCAGATTAACCTTGTAATGCCCAAATGATTTTTTTTTACTTTTTATTTTTTAAATTTACATGCAAATATTAATTAATATGATCTGACGAACACATAAAATGTAAATAGTAATAAAAAAATAAAATAGGATAAAATTTGTATGCTACTTTAAAGTTACATTGGGCAATATAGAGGGTTAAGACGATAGTTTGAAGATAGCATAAAACGGTGTAAAATCCCCAAAGACCCCAAGCATTGAGCAGAGTTCGGTCTAATTCGTTCTTCCATCAAAATTTCAATTACTTCCCAAGGTTTCACGTATACAGTTTTGCTCCCTTTACTAATACATAAAACAACGTTTTGATAAACTCCAGAAACTGGTATTTATTTTTTGTTTTGTTTGGAAGTTTAACGAGCGCCGTGAGCAACTCGATCAATCGTCCGTCCTTAATTTAGGGCCACTGGTTCCAGGAAAGGGGGAGACCTAGTGCTGTAAGACAAGCACAACATCTATGCCTTACAGGGATTCGAACCCGGCCACTTCTTGGACGAACGATCACAAGCCACCGCTTAGACAACTGCGCCACCAGGGCGGTGATTTAATTCAGCTCCGTCATTTTCATGCCAATAAAACGCGTTGCAATACAGAAAGGCACTCTCAACGTTAATGTTATCGTTGTGGTAAGAGAAACATACTAGGTAAGAAAAACGGAGAAGGTCTGCACTCTTCCCGCTATACTCAATAGCTCTTGAAGTTTTCACATTCTTGTACATCTAGTCAAGGTTTTACGACTGCTTTCTTCACTGTGCTGTCGTCAGCAGTTTTATCTCATCTTTCCTTAGCAGCAGTTCTGATTTGCCGTCTCAACGGAGCATTTCGAAGCCCGTGTTCCGTAAACGAAAGCAGATCACTATTATTTGTACTCACAAAAACCTCTCTAAAATATAGGACAATTGTCTGAAGCAATAAATAGAGAAAAGCCTTTGAATAAGGAAAACAAAATTTATTATTTTACGTTATAATATGCGGGAACAATGGATAATAGAAACGGATAAATCGTCCCACTCTTACATGTTTATGGGCGGTCATTAAACACCGTTCCCAGCTCCACCGAAAAAAGTTGTGTTGATTACTGTCAGTTGCAGATATTGAATACTGATCAGTTTCCAGTTTAAGAACCGTGTTCTTTCCTTAAGTTGTTATACAGATTACTGATTTCGTAGTGTCATACCATACTAATATTCATATTGCTTGGCTACATTTGTAACATGCTAAATTTCCTAATACGCTACCGCAGCAGTTTTAAAGCCTCGAAATTTTCAGTTGGTTATTTAACAGGGTAGATTCGAAAATATTCCTTCGAAAGACTATTTGGTTTTGCATAGAATTTGGTTAAAGAATAAAACATTTGCAACGATCTGCGACCACGAACCTAGAAAGAGCAACAACAACTGCACCAAACGCCCTTTAAAAATTTATCTTCTGTTGCATCGAAGCTCGGTGATTGTATAAAAGAAACAGAGACATTTTTATTTATGAAGCCAAAATGGAGTAAATCGTTCTACTGGCACAGGTACAGTTGCGAACGAAGCTCAACGTGTTGCAATGTGATATCATGATTAATTCAGTTTGTTTACAATTTTTCGCTGGAGAAAAAAGAACATGCAGAATATAAAAACGACCGGGGGAAATAACGATGTTTTCCTCAACAAATCGTTTTGAAGAAGGCAATCAGAATATATTTCTTCATTTCTAGTACCACCGATTAAATTTCTTGGTTTTGTGAGGTAAAAGCCGCGCAAGGCCTTGCTAGGGCCGTTGCCATGGCAACGCAGAGTCCCCGTGGAAACTATCCCTTCATGCTCTTCTGCTTCCTTAATCTTCATTCCGTTCTTCCGGTTCGAAGGTGTATTTATAGTTCCCAGTTTCTACAGACAAAACTCGTCCTTTCTTATTTTCCTCTAGCCATTTAGTTTATTTCTTTTCCCCTGGTCTATCGTGATTTTGTACCTGTTTGTATTAGTGGTAAGAATCGATTCTTACGCATTGATTAATGATTTATAAACAATAGCACCGGCTGCTGAACATGTTTAGATCAACTGAAAAAGAAATCTTAGAAATGCTTATAAAAAGAAATCTCAGTATGCTTATAAAACGGGCTGAAGAAAGTCGAAAGAACTTCGTGACATTAAGCAAATCATATTTTCACATTAAGCTACTCCAAGGAATTAAATCTTAAGTGAATCTAAAGAATTTTGTGCAGTTAAAGGAAGATAAGCTGACGTCTCTTAGATTAAGCACCTTGAATAATTAAAATTTAACAGAATCTGCAAGAATGTTCCGAAGGTAAACAAGCGAACTCTTAAATTAAGCGTCTATGTAATTCAAACTTCAGATAATCTGAGTTATATAAAATTTGCGATACTAGGCAGCCACATCTTTAGACTCATCTCCTTAAAGCATCAACAGTATCTTATGAGACATCAACAGTATCTTATGAGACATCAACAGTATCTTATCAGACATCAACAGTATCTTATCAGACATCAACAGTATCTTATCAGACATCAACAGTATCTTATGAGACATCAACAGTCTCTAAAGGGATTTCTTAAACTCGAACAGGAAAGCGTGTTCTCTAATCTGTTTAAAACAGTCAAACATCAAGGGAATCCAAAAGGTTTTAAAACCTTAAGTTAAACAAGAAAATTATTAGATTAAGTAGCTTAATATTTATACCACTTAGGAAACTCTGAATGAACTGCGTCCTTTAAGCAGGTACATAAAAACAATTAGGTCTGAATAGGATAGAACAATTATTAAATGTTGGATTCTAAATGGAATCGTAAACAAGTTAGATCTGCTTAGAAACATGAAACAGTTAGGTCCGAATAGCATCATATGAGAATTAGGTCTGAATAAAATAAATAAAATCATTTATTCCGGAACGAATCCTAAAATTATTAAGTCTGAATGGAATTTAGAAAAGTTTTAGGATGTTCTGCACCAGACTTCAGCTGCTAAACTAAAGCCTTTCATTCAAGTCTGAAGATAGTCCCAGAAAAATTGTCGTAAGTGGAACTCTTAAGCTTCGCAATTTTGATACAATTCTATTTTAAAGAAATCTATTGAGATTTCATGTTCTCTGTCCAATTCTTTGTTCAACTAATCCGCTTAGAAGTCAACAAAGTCTAAAGTACCTACCATAGTTTTGTCATGTTGAGACTTCTTAATCTTAAACAAATCTAATTTAAACAATTAGGCATGAACAAAATTCAGGAGCATTTCATGTCGTTACACAGCATTATCTTAAATTAAGCAGCTGAAAATAATCTAAGTAAATTTCGTATTATGAAGCAAGCATACTGTTAGACTAAGCTGTTTAAAGCGTTAAGATCTTAGAAGAATCTAATAGAATTACATTAGAATAACTAGCCCTATACTCAAATGAATTTTATTTCAACGACTCTTTCGCCAGAGGATCTAAAATGATTTGATAATGAAGTTAAGCAATCGTTCTCTTACACCAAGATTCTCAAAATAATTTAAATCGAAAGGATCGAAGTTAATTTCATGGCGCTAAGGAGATGAACTGTTAGTTTAAAGTGCTTGAAATAAATTTCTGTGTTCAACCTCCGACGCATAAATATTTCAAGTTTAACTAAAACTTCCCAGGAAGAATATGATTAATAGTGGTATTTAACACCAATTCATTTATAGATCCTGTAGTAAAAGCTACACAAGATTTCGATGAATGTGTCTCAGGCTCTGATAAACATTACCAATGCACTCTTTAGAGAGCCAACACAGTTTAGATTCTGAATCTTACTGGCATTTTCAAAGCAGTTGTGGTCGAAATAAAGCATAAAATGAAGAGACCGCTGACTTCACAAAAGGACAAGTGCGTCAGAAATAGCGCCAAGACTGGCAGTATCGCGCGAGGGGGAGGGAGAACTATGATATTAGCTTCTTGATGTACGCCTCTATAAAACCTTATATCATAGTTCAGCTTAGACAAAGAACACACTATCTCTACCCGAAGCGTTAAAGGGTAAAGAAACATCTGGGTACTCGCAGTCGCTCAGTTAAATGGATGCCGCTCATGCCAGTATGAAACTAATGAAATCGGTTGAAGTGATATCTTGACCACACAAAACTAGACCAATGAAGGAGTATTGTATGATGTGATCAGGTTCACTACAATCTGTTTTAAACTGAGGACTGTAAAACAGTCTGGCGCAAGATAAATGAAGCCATGAACTCAAGTGTTTGTGTAAAGAGTTCCAGCACAGCTGGCGTTAGTGTTCTCGTATGGTACACATTCAGTTCAAGCACAGCTGGCGTTAGTGTTCTCGTATGAAACACATTCACCTGAATCAACTTATATTTTTGGATGGTTACATAACGACCATCGTATATTTGAATGTTCTAGAGAACCAGGTATATACTTGAACGCAGCACTGCTATGAAGACAAATCGAATGCTTTCAGGACGATAGCAACCCCTTCACCGTTCTTTCACTGTGCGTGCTTGATTCCACAAGCAATTGCAGAACTCAGCACCCATTCGATGCCCCCGCCCCTCCCACCTTCGTCACTAAATTGCCTACCAGACGGTAGAATGATGGTTACAGGCCCGAACATATGGCAAATCGTCTGAGTTGGGCCCGGGCTCTAGTTCTGGATGAGGAATGGGTGGTGGGTTTGACCCACGGCGCGAAATCTGTTTCTCTCCTGGAATAAGTAGCCTCAGATAAAAAGATGGGAGACTCCTTATAGCAGTGGTTCTCAAACTGTGGTCCGTGGCTATGTCCTAGGTGGTCCGCGAAATTGTTTTTAAATGTCTATTGAAAATCTGTATTTGTAACACGCAAGTAATGCAACTTTAAGATAAGCGGCATGTGCAATGGTCCATCGCTCTAAGATAGGAGTGTACTAATCCACCGCTATGCGGCACGGGCCATCAAGGTCAAATGCGCTGTCAAAGTCGCTATCTTACCGTAATGTTGTAATCCCAGTAACTGCAGAACGAAGTTACGGTGAAGCAAATAAGGATCCTCCTCGGAAATCACTGTCACAGTTGAGTGGCGCCAAACCCGTCTGTCTCCAAAAAGCAGGAAATGTGGATCTGGAGGTTTCGGCCAGTGACAGCGACAAGTGGAGCCGACAGTGATTCTTTCAGCGATATTTCAACAAACAAGTCACAGCTGGTGACGGTGACATACTGGTATCAGTGACAAAATATCAGTGGCGTGATTTCCGACCCATCTGTAGCACTGAGTAGCCCTTTGCCTTCGTCTGTTAGTTATTCTTATGTGTTTTGTGTGTGGGGTTTTTTCCTAAATATTGTATACCATTGAAATTATTATTGTGTTATTTGTAATTTATATTCAGAATGGATCGGTGGCTTAACGGTAGTTCATTGAAACGGAATTTAAGTGAAATCGATACGACTCCACACTGGCCTGCTAAAACTAAAATAATTGACGATCGTTTTCAAACCAGTTATTCTGTTATCGCAAAAAAAAAAAAAAAAAAGAAAAAATGTGTAAACAGGAAATATGATAAAGGTTACCTGAAAATGGGATTTTATTGGACCGGTGACCAACCTGCACCTAACCCTCTTTGTGCTGTGTGCTATGATACTTTGCCTAGCGACGCGATGAAACCTTCAAAACTTTCACGGCATTTTCAAACAAAACAGGTAAATTTAGCCCATAAACGTGTTGAATATTTTCAAAACAAACGTAAAGTGATGCTGTCATCACAGAAATCAATGACTTCTGTTGCTACGGATGAGGAAGAGAGTAAAACTACAGAGGCCTCATTCCAAGTGGCTTTACTTGTGGCAAAAACTAGTCAAGGGCATAACCGTCGCTGAAACACTTGTAGAGCCAGCGGCTAAATTGATGGCGAATATTATGCTTGGGGAAAAGGCAGGGTGATCAATAGACACGATTCCTTTGTCGAATGATACAATTCAGCTTCGCATAACATCTTTGGCATCTAATGTGGAGTAGCAATTAATCACACGTGTGCCTGGTAGTGGTTATTTTGTTTTACACTTGGACGAAAGCACGGACGTAGAAAACTTGTGTCAACTTTTAGCATATGTAAGATACATTTACAAAAATGAAGATCATAATGACTTTTTGTGTTGTTTATTGTTAAAAATTCACAGTACAGGAGATGATATTTTGGTATGATTAATGATTACTTCATAACACACAATTTGGATTCAAAAAAATGTGTCGGAGTCAGTACTGACGGTGCACCAACTTTCTGTGGGAAAAGAAAGGGTTTTACAGCAAAGTTAAAAGAGTTAGTGCCTCAATGTAGTTAAGCTCACTGCTTTATCCACAGAGAACAGTTAGCGGTAAAAGTAATGCCTTCTGAACTGGATCTTGTTTTGAAACAAGTAGTTAAAGTGGTTAATTTAATTAAATCACGGTCACTGAACTCTCGAACTCTCGCCTGTTTAGTGTATTGTGTGAAGAAATGGGAAGTGTGCACAAAAATTTACTTTTCCGCACCGAAGTACAGTGGTTGTAAAGGGAAAAAGTGCTTTTAAGAGTTTTCGAGCTGAGGGATGAGATCAAGACCTTCCTTCATGATAATGATGAAGCAGGTAAATCTCTTTTTCACGATTTCAAGTGGCTAGCGCAGGTGGCATATCTCAGCGATATTTTCAACATCCTGAATGGACTAAATCTGTCACTTCAGGAGAGCGATGTAACCATTTATAAAGTGCAAGATAAAATAAAAGCATTTCTGCAGAAATGTGAACTTTGGAATAAACGGCTTGGTCGTGGGGAGTATGATCCATTTTCTGCACTTCATGTTTTTTGGAGTCTTCAGAACCAATCGATGATGAATTAGTGCAATTATTTCAGAACGAGATATAAAAAATATTTTCCAGAGCCTAATGAAAGTAAGGAATGGATTAGGTATTCTTTCAGTGCTACATCTGTGATTGAGTCCTTCGGCCTTTCAACTCGTATGTGTGATCGGCTTATTGAATTGGCGTCTGATGGAGCATTAAAAATCACGTTTAGAGAGAAATCCTTCACAAACTTCTGGATCCATGTGAAATCAAAGTACCCTGCCAACAACAACATCAAGTACCTGCTACCGTTTTCCACAACGTACAGTTCTGAAATAGGAATTATTTTCTGCCCTGGTTAGACTGAAAGGAACAGGCTTAATGTTGAGCCTGACTTAAGACTGAAACTGTCTTCCATTGCACCTGATGTAACCAAACTGGTCAAAGATTGCAAGCAACACCATTCTTCACATTGAAATGGAGAATAAAAAATTTATTCGTTTATTTACTTTCTTGAAATGTGCTAATACCATTTTAATTCTAAAAATAATTATGCTGTTATTGTTTTTTATCCCTTGGTCTCAAACATTCCATGAGATTATAATTTTTTTAATTCACTTATTAATTTTTGTTCATCTTGAATTATTTTCTTATTGACGCCTATATATTGAAAGATGAGGTTTGGTGTTGATTATCTTTCATTATTGCATTTTGTACAGACTTTTGTGCCATCAAATATTTTCATTGATTTGAGATGCCTAGTTCGAAATCTTAATAATGCGGTTTGTTCTTTTCTGTTTAATGTTGTGTTCAGTGATTTGCCACACTCTTTTGTGTTTTAAAATATAATAAAAAACGGTACTTTTTTATTGATTTATTTTTAACTTTTCTACAATGAAATAACTTTAATATCAAGATTTTATGATGATAATGCATCTTAATAAGTTCTTAAATCCTTATTCCTACATCCTGGTACTTGAATGGAAGATATGCCGAAGTAGGTGATCCGTGTTAATTTGACAGTCCACATCTAGTGGTCCGTGGTAAAGGTAAGTTTGCGAACCACTGCCTTGTAGCCTCAGATGATCAAGGAGGTCCCTAAACCTCGAAACGAAAAAAGAAAAAAGAATCCCAGATCAAAGTCCTACCGAGGATGCCTGGAACTTATTGGAACGAGCTGTTCACCGTTGTTCCTACTTTTCAATGCCGTTTATTACATGGCGGCTACAACACACACAATACATTCTGCAAGCGAAATGCTTTTCAGTGAATCTTCATTCTACACAATATTTTTTTGTTTGTTTGCGTGTGTGTTTATGCGTGTGTGTTTGTGTGTGTGTGAGTGCGCGTCAGTCTAGTGAGATCATACTTTTGATGTGAATAACTAACTTTCTACGTTGTGTAAGTCGCAAGTTCACCGAATCCGTATTCTTTGACATCATCTCGGCGTGAATACAAAGCGCTAGTGCATAATAACACCTAAGTGCACTCCACATTTCAGTGCATTCCAGATTTAATAATTCTCAGCAAATGTGTAACTACAACAGTTCAATGATGCAAGAAAGCCATACACGCTCGCCACATACTTTAAAGTACAGTCCGTTGGTTTCCGTAGTTCTTTGTCAATGTTCCACTAGTGCTACGGTCAATCCGCGGTACCACTCAGCAGGTTTCGAGGAAAAATACTCTCTGATGCCAGATTCCACATCCACCAATGCAACGACGTGCTGTCCTTGTAAGAAATGAACCATGGAAAGAAACAGAAGGTAGTCACATGCGGAAAGGTCCGGACTGTAAGGAGGATGGGTTAGCATCTCAACCTCTTTTAATTCCTGTAATTTTCGGTGTACCACTCTGAAGGTGTGACTTGGGGCATTATCCATTTGCAGAAAAGCCAGCTTCCTATCTATGAGCGTTAGATAGCGTTGGTACAGAGCATCATGGACCCTCTGCAGTGTTCGGAATAAAGGTTCTCTTCCACATCCTGACAATCTGGCACGAGTCTCTAGTGCACAAGGCTCTCACGATTCCACCAAATACACAGCATGACTTTCCTTTCAAACCACCCTCTTTGCGCCAATGGCTCCGATTCCTGGCGTAACCTCAGCCGCTGGTTCCCAGTAGTAGGATAACGTAGGGAACTATTCCATCTACGGAACAAATGACCCCAGATCAGGAACTGCTGTTTACTTATAACCTTACATTTTCGTGGGTACAATTAAACCCACAAACAAAGATGACTTACGTTAAATTAAAAAATAAATTTACTATAAATGGAAGTAAAAAACTTATCAGTATTTTAAGATATCATTAAATTAAATGCGCAGTTTTCAATAAAATAATTCCTTTCAACTAGGTTCCTATTATCTGACGGCTAAGCGTCTTTGAATTTTTGACTGACATGATAGATCTGTGGCATGACTCTGGAACTGGGTAAAGATCTTGTGGTAGTCCCAATTGTTCGAGACACTATTGAATTTCGCTGAAAGGGCAAGTGGTAAGATGACTATTGTGTTCTGCTTCCAGATCTTCTGGACTTCCATTAATAGATTCAAATACTGTATTTTGTGATTTTACGAAATACAATTATTTGAATGCAAATTGTCAGAGAAACCGCTACATCAATGTACACTATCTGATCAAAAGCATTCGGAGACTTGCCAAACCACAAACTCCCTGTAACAAGAAAGGAATTAACATCGAATTTGTCTATCCTTTGCTGCTATCACAGCCTCCATTCTGCTGGGAAGGCTTTCCACCAGATTTTGGTACGTTTCTGCGGAAATTGCTTTTCATTCTGCCACAAGAGCATTAGTCAAGTCATCGCCGATGTATGGAGGTTCTGCCTGGCTTGCAATCTCCATTCCAATTCATCCCAAACGTGTTCCATCAGGCTGAGACCAAGGCTCTGTGCAAGCCAGTCAAGTTCGTCCACACCCATGTCATCAAACTATTGCTGCACGGACCCCGTTTTGTGGACGGGGGCATTGTGGTAAAGGAAATGACCTTCACCGAACTTCTGCCATAATGCTGGGAGGACAAAATTGTCGAAAATGTCATTATACGCCGGAACTTTAAGATTCTCGGGCTCTGGAACTAAGAGTGCCCAGCCCAAACCACGAAAAACAGCTCCAGAGGATGTCTTCTTCACCAAACTTCACAGATGGCGCAAAACAGTTAGGAAGCTGGCGTTAAACTGTCATTCTGCTCACACAGACTCGTTCGTCGAAATGCCAATGGTGAAGCGTAATTCATCACCCTACAGAAGACGTTTCCAATGCCGCTGAGCTTTATACCACTCCAACTGACGGTTGGTGTTGGCTTTTGTGCACTGCTCGGCCATGGAAACCCCATTCCCTTCAGCACTCTCTCAAGGAACAACAGTTCTGGTGCTGGCGCAGCTTCCAGAGGCATTTTGCAACTTGGTGGTGAGTGTTGTTACCGAGAACACAGGCGACTCTATTCCAACACCAGACTCAGAACTTGGCGGCCCCGCTCTGTCATTTTATGCGGCCTGCCAAATTGCGATTGTGCTATTTTTTCTCCTAGGCGTTTTCACTTTACAATAAAATCCCTTAGAGTTGATCGGGTGAGCTGTAGCAAAGCCGAAATTTCTAAAACTGGTTTGTTACTAAGATGGCATCCTATGACTGTGCTGTTTTGAAAGTCACTGAGTTCTTCTGTACGGCCCATACTACTGTTCATGCTTGTCTATAGGGTTTGCCACGGCACGTGCATCCTTTTATAACTTTATGGGCCCTCGCTGTGAATTAAATGGCAAATCCACTACTCAAAAGATGATTCTGGAAACTTCTGATCATATAGTGTACGTCCTCAGTTTCTTGTACAGAAAAATGTAAAGTTGATTGTGGTCAACAATCATATCCATGACGATAGGCCTGTTCCAGTAAGTGATGTAGCTCCCCACTGGCATGCACGAATATCTTATATATGCATGAGTTTCGAGTTCGCTATCTGCCTAGACGCGTGAGGAACGAACATTAGTCCTTTAGATGTGTTGCACCAATATCGGGAGCTTTCTCAAAGACATGTTACCTACCACCTTGGACATGAAGTCAGATTACGAGCACCCATTTTTTATTTTTTATTTGGGAGTCAACGACTACCACGAACAACTCTTATGGATACAATCTGTCGGAGGTCCCTAATTTGGGACAAATGGTTCCAGGGAAGCGAGAGAGCCAGTGCCGTAGGACGAGCGCTTCATTCGGTACTCGAGCCCGGACCCATCTCAGACGAATAATCAGAAGTCAGCTCTTCAGACCCCTCGGCCACCGGAGCGGCCCACAGTTTTTTCCTTCTTTCATATTTATTGCCCATTTTCTCAAATCTGAGGATGTTGCTGAAAATTCCCATGAAGTATACTTCTCGAAGAGAAGCAGATTGCATGTTGCCATTTGTGTTATGCTTATGGTGTACAGGTGTGTGACAGAGGAGTTTGCATGTGTACTCAAAGAGTGACCAAAGTGTTTCCATGAACACAGTGAGAAGGATCTGACCTTGGAATTAGTAATATAATCAGTAAAGCAATTCAAACCACTCACTGGGTAACCTAATACTAAGGGTAGTCCTCGTAGATGATTTAACTAGAATAAGAAAAACTGCCTACAAAGCAACATTACAAATCCAAATATAGCTGTTATTGCTTTTATTATGTACATCCCCTGATCATATTATTGGGATTACTGTTATGTTATATCTGTGTAAAGAATCTGATATACCGTATAACATTTTAAATACGAGTTCATTAGCAAAGAATGCAAAGAAGACAAATTAAAATTGGTATAAATTATACAAAGCACTGAAAAACGGCATGACTGCTTTATGTTTTTGTTGTTGAAGGTTTAACGACCACCCCGAGAAACTCAGTGGGCTATAAGCAGTCGCCCGTCTCTAATCTAGGGCCACTGGTTCCAGGGTAGGGAGAGAACCAGTGCCGTAAGACAAACACAACAACCAGGTCTCGCGGAATTCGAACCCGGACCCTTCTCGGGCGAATGGTCATAAGGCAACGCCTATACCACTGCGCCACCGCGGCGATCATGACTTTTTTACTGGCAAGAATGTGTAAACTCAGGCTTTTGAGATCAATCGCTTACTGATGAAAATTTCTCTCTCATTTTTAATAAAATTGTAATAGGAAAAGTTTTACATGTGACCTTACACATCTACCGAGTTCAAACAGCAAGATGCGTCCCTGTCCTTATCCCCTTTGAGCAAAATTCTGGAACAGAATATACAGTGATGGCAAAAATTGTGGACATTTTTTGAAATTTTCACGTTTTGCAAGTTTGCTGGCTTATATAGCTGTTATTGCTTTTATTATGTACATCCCCTGATCATATTATTGGGATTACTGTTATGTTGCACCAAATGCAAATGTTTGGATGTCAGTTTAAAGAAACTTTAATGCTGAATTCAATACAAAAAACAAAATGCAAATATATGCAGTACAAAAACGTTATGCAGGGAATACTACAATCATGCTGAATATACTGTAATGCACTTACGATTTCAATGTACTATCAGTATTTAGTAGGGAAGCCTTTATTCTTTAAAACTGCATCACAGCACATCTACCGAGCTGATTGAGCCAACAATTGTTTGGAGCTCTGCCTTCGTTATTACGTGGTGCCAGGAAGCAATTATAGCCTCAATTAATTGCATTTTATTTGATGGACGCCTCATTCGTACAAGGCTTTTCAAACGGTGCCACAAATTTTCTGTCATGTTCAGGTCAGGGGTGTTTCCTGGCCAGATCAAACATGGAATGGACTTTGTTGTAAACCACTGATTGCATATTTTTGCTGTGTGGCAGAGAGTTGAATCCTGCTGAAAAAGAAATGGTGCATTATTGGGAAAGCGATCCCTGATGGAAAATAGCAACTTTGGTTCGAGGATGGTGTCAATGCATTTTCTTGCGTTCAGCGTGCCGTCTGTTGCATGAAGGCGGCCAACACCATTTGCTGCCATACAGGCCAAATCATAACGCTTGTTGGGTGCTTTACATTGGCCTCCATGCAATCAGGATGTAGCTCTTCGGCTACTCTACGTCTCACGTATTTTCGGCCATCACTTCCAAATAAGAATATCTTACTTTCTTCACTCCAAATAACTCGCTTCCACTGATCGTCTGTCCATTCAATGTGTTCTTTTGCCCACTGTAGTCGTTTCTTGCGCTGCTGTAGATTCAGATATGGCTTTTTTCTTGGAATCCTACCTCTTAGTCCCATATCTGATAGTCTGTTCCTTATCGTTCTTGAACGGACAGAAACACCAGTTGAACACAGTTCAGCTCTGATAGCCTCAAATGAAATTTTTCTGTTCTTCAGACACAGTCTTTTTATTCTTCTGTCATCAAAAGCTTTTTTGCCCTGTTTTCGGCCTTTTGCTTTTTTGTTTTTCAGTGACTTTGTTTGATGATGACGTAAATAACACTTTCGTACACCAGATGCTGTCACTGACCTACATACTTGCCTTGCAATTTCAGCATAAGAAAGACCCGATTCACGCAATAAAACAATCCTGGTCCTTTTCGTGGGTAACCAATCAACTCTCGTTTTTGGTGACATTGCTGTACTTATTATCTGCACACTAAATTTAAAGAAATACTAAAAATATTCACACAATTTACAATTACCCTTCACTTACACCGCTTACAGAAATTTCCTCAATTTCTCACAAGATGTTTTGCAGATACTGCCATTTGATTGGTCCCCAGAACAAAGACTATGATTGGCCCGTAGGGTTTGCACTTACAACCCGCTTCTTAACTGAATCACACTTGTGTTTCTGTTTTAGAATAAAGTAAGCATAACTTTTTTCGTACTTCATATATTTTCATTCTGTTTCTTGTATTGAATTCAGCATTAAATTTTCTTTCAATTGTCATCTAAACATTTGCATTTGGTGCAAAATAACATTTCCTGTAAGCCTGCAAAGTTACAAAACATGAAAATTTCAAAAAGTGTTCCCAATTTTTGCCACCACTGTATGTTCGACATGGAACTGACTTCATGCATTTAGGATCCTACATTTTCGAAATGTTACAAATAAGATATGATAAATTTCTGTGCTCTACGAAGATTTTGTCTGATTGTACACTCCTTAAACACAAGTTTACTAGCTGATGTTATTTCAGAGTTACAGCATCGATTAATGTTCTTTTCCGTAGACAAGATATGAGGGTTGTCACAATAAAGTGAACAGGCAGTGTATGCAATGTTATTTATATTGTTTGCATTTGTATATGTTTACACACAGCATTTACATATCTTTCGAAGTTTCTAAGTAATTGCTCGCTTTGTACCTGCTGTTGTGCAAAAGTATCTCGACGAACGTTACTTAGAACCTGTGATATTTAGTTTAGCCCTGTTATAGGGTTAACCTTTTAATGAAAGACAGTTTTGTCAATCATTGACACCGAATGAGTTCTGTTCGCTAACAGAGAGTGAGGAAAGTAGCTAACGTTGCTTTTATAGCTTACTTAGTTCGTATTAGGAGCTGCGCTCTAGATATATTGCACAATGCTGCTGAGGTAGTGTGAAAGCCTTTTCCCGTCGTAGCATCAGGGGTCAAAGTGTTTACGGTCCACGCTGCCCTCTTTCTGCCCGAGCACACTTTCCCATAAATCAAGGCTCAGGCAACTTCCACTGACCGCTTCATTGCACTCGAAGAAGCCTTGACCTCTCAACCGAAGTAAACGAGAAAAGCGGAGGAAGCTCTTGAACCCCCACCCGTATGAGGTGTTGCTTCCATCTCCAACATCCTGATACACGAAGATCAGCTAACCGCTTTGTTGGGATGCTCTGGAAGGGTGATTTATCAAAATCCTTAGCCTTCCTCTTTTATTTGGTATCGAAAGTCTTTAAAGAACAATTTGTAGCAGTTCAGAGGGCATGGAGAAGAAAAGGGCAGAATGTACCTTCCTTTGGACAATCTCTCATTTCCAAAGGGTAAAAGTAGAAAATATTTTAAGAGTATATAAATGAAGAAAACCTGATATGACTTAATTTTGAAGGAAATCAATTGTGAAAAGGGCAATGAGAAATTCAATGATGTTTATTTGTGGCATGACAAGACCTGAAGTCGTTTCCTGGAAGCACAGATTTTGGGTCTTCAAATCGTCATAATTTATTAATAAACTTCATTCTTTTAAATCGTCATAATTTATCAATGCACTACATTCTAAAAAAATATACTTTTGTCCAGGGAGAGAGAGGAGGTATGACTGTTCCGATTTCTGTGTAAAAGTCGGTGAAAAACATAATTTCTGAGATCTAGTTTCAGATCATTTATTCTAACGATCCCTTTGAACATCAAAGGCTTTGAGGTATCGTAAATTCCTAGTTTATGATAGAAAGTTGAACTTCACATTAGCTCAAATTTATGTACAAAAGCCTTTAGTAAAAATATCAGCCTAGTGAAATCAAGCCTTAGGTTAATTTAAGCAGAGACAGCTACAAGTAGAGTTTACCCTTAGTTAAATACACTGGCGGAAAGTGAAAAAAGAACACCAAGAAGAAATTGGCGGAAGATCATGAAATTTACATATGTTAATGGGGTTGAGTTTACATAGGTGTGATGTTAATTTCGGGACCAACCGGTGAGCGCTTACGCCACAGCACGGCATAATATGCAAATTATCGTCGATGGTATTTAAGGAGTACGGCGAAGTGAATGTAATCAGTCGTCGGCGTACGGGCACGTGCGAAGATCCTGAAGAAGCTGCAATGCCTGGACATGGAAGACGTGTACGATTTCAGCAGTTATCGGACTTTGAGCGAGGGCGTATAGTCGGACTCCGCGAGGCCGGGCGGTCTAATCGTCGTGTTGCGGAGCGAATTGGACGGGAAGTATCGATGGTGGTACGATGGTGGAGTAGATGGTCCGAGGAACATTCCCACACGAGAAGACGTGGAACCACCGGGAGTCACAGACGGACTGATGAGCGGACCGATCGACGCATAAGAAGAGCGGGGTTGTCAAGCAGAACATCCACTGCGACGCAAATCCGAGCTGCCGTTGCACCTGAGGTGACTGTGCGAACAATCCGCAACCATCTACTGGATGCAGGACTACGTGCACGTGTGTCTCTGGCATGTGTACCTCTGCCTCCAGCCCACCGTCAGGAACGGCTGCAGTGGTGTCGCCAACGTCTGCACTGGAGAAAGCAATGGCGATCTGTCGTGTTCAGCGATGAAAGCAGATTCTGCTTGGGAGCCTCCGATGGCCGTATGCGTGTTCGCAGACGCACAGGGGAGCGTCTCCACCCTTCTTGCATCCGCCAGCGACACACAGGGCCTACACCTGGTCTCTTGGTGTGGGGAGCGATCAGCTATCACTCCCGTACACAACTAGTGTTTGTACCGGGTACGTTAAACAGCACCTCCTACATCAACAACATCATTCAGCCCGTTGTTGTGCCATTTGTAAGGTCGGTCCATCGTGGTGTTTTCCAGCAAGATAACGCACGCCCATACACGGCACGTGCAACGCAATATGCACTTCAGGGTGTGAGACAACTTCCATGGCCTGCACGTTCACCGGATTTGTCCCCCATTGAGCACGTGTGAGATTTTATGGGACAACAACTTATCCGGTCTCCACGGCCAGCCACGACCATCCCCGATTTACGCGTCCAGGTTGAGGGTGTTTGGAACTCAAAACCCCAAACTTACATCCAACATCTGTTCGACAGACTCCATGCCAGAATTGCACAGTGTGACGAAGTTCATGGCGGTTCAACCTCGTACTAAGCCTGTTATATGGAAATGTTATTTTTCAGTTTACCAGCAAATACAGCTGTATTTTGCCATAATGTTTTGATCACGTTATCCTCTGTATTCCATTACTATGCTGTATAAATTTCGTTGGTATCAGACGTCTCCATCTTGGTGTTTTTTTTCACTTTCCGCCAGTGTAGATTAAAAATCATCGCTGTGACACCTGATTTGCCAAATCAGTTTTTTAGAATTTCGGAATACCGACGCTTCCGAAAATAGGCAAAGGTTGGAACACGTTACTTATACTTGCTTTCGAGCGAATGCAAGAACGCAATATTATTCTACATTTGTGTCCGAAAAACAAGTCGTTGTGCTATCTGACTAATAAAAAGATATTTTAATTCACACAGTCTGACAACCTCTTTGAAGATATAAGTGTGGAAAAGATGTTATTCCATTACCTGCAAACGAAAACAAATTGAGCCCAGAGTACGCAAAATTTCTGTATTGTTAAGGCACTTGACTACAAGAACACAGTTTAAATCATTCAGTCTAACAACCCCTTACAACATCAAAGGGTAAGGAGGCCACCTGTCCCTAACTCATGGGTGACTCTTATTGCAGCCAGAATTTGAGTTAAAGCGTCTGTCTACTAGAATTGAGTCTTGAATCATTCATTCTAACGACTTCTCTGAACACTAAACCTAGTTGTCACATATACCAGATTTCGGAGTGAAAATTATGTGGCACGTAATAACCCAAATTTCTGCGTAAGGTATATGATAAATGTACCTCACTACCAGAATCGAATCTCACATCATTGAATCTAACAACCCTTTCGAAGATTGAATGACTTCGTGCAGCCTGTAATTTAAGGAAAGAACCAAATGTAGTATGTATCTATGTCTCGAACCAGGGTGTCGAGCATGGGAACATTCGAACTACTCATCCATAAGGCGACATTTGTAGTGTACTACGTTTGGGACTGATGTCACCGTACTACGAAGGCCATCCAGAAAGTAAAGAACGTTTAGTCATTAACACATGAAAATATAAAAAAAAAGCAAAAACCTTTATAGAGAAGTGTTGATATACACCTTAACCTATTTTTTTGACACAATCACCACTGATACTGAGACACTTGTCATATACACCAATGAGCCATTACATTACAACCACCTAGCTAATATGCTGTAGGACCCCCTTTAGCCCGCAAAACAGCGGCCACTCCGAGAGGCATCGATTTGATGAGATGGCGATAGGTATTCTGGGATATCTGGTACTATAATGTCAACAGCAAGTCCTCTAGTTCCCCTACATTTCGGGGTGGTGGTGATTTAGTGTGAACCCGCCTTTCCACGTCGAAGCACAAATGTTCGATTGGGTTCATGTCAGATGAATTTGGAGGCCAGGGCATTAACGCAAAGTCACCAGCATGTTCCTCGAACCATCAATTGACGATTCTGGCAGTGTGGTGTGGCGCATTATCCTGTTGGTAATGGCGTCACCAGCAGAGAACACAGTTGACATGAATGGGTGAACTTGGTCCACAACGATGTTCAGATACTTTACAGCCGTCAGGGATTGTGCTATTGGGATAATGTGGCCTAAAGTGTCCCAAGAAAACATAGCCCACAGAATAACACCGCAGCCGCCGGCTTGTTTCCGCCCAACAGTGCATCCAGGTGCCATAGACTCCACCGGTAATCAGCGTATCCGCGCTCGGCCGTTTACGTGATGCACCAGGATCTTGATTCGTCAGACCAGGACACTTTCTTCCAATCATCCACTGTCCAATCTCGATGATCTTGGGACCATTTCATGCGTTGTTGGTGATGACGTGCAGTGATCATGGGGACCAGGCCGGGTCTTCGGCTACGCAGGCCCATGCGCAGAAGGCGACGATGAACTGTGCTGCAACACATTGCCATGATCACCACTGTTGTAACTGTAGGTGATTTGTCGCACTGTAGCATTGTGGTCTCTGTGAACAATGTGCGACAGTCTTCGCTGCCCTCTGGCATCAATGAGCTGCGGACGACGGTTCGCCGTTTGGCCATCTGTGAACCACTTTTGATACATACTCACTACAGCGGCACGTGAACAAACCACAAGCCGCGCCGTTTCCGAGATCGTAGTTCTCAGGCGTCGTGCTGTCACAATTTGTCCTTTACAAAACTCCGATAAATCTGCATCTTTTTTCATTCTAACTCCGAACACTCTACTAACCGAAAATCGGTCCTCGGGTTGTATATATATATATATATATATCATCATCATCATTGTCAACCATTATCAATCCACTGCTGGACGAAGGTCTCCCCAAGTTTCCTCCACAACGGTCTGTCTTGTGCCAGTCTCCTCCATGTCACTCCCGCATACTTTCGAATTTCATCCACCCATCTTCCATGTGGTCTTCTTCTGGGTCTTTTCCTGTTCTATGGAATCCAATCTAAAATTTCGGCTGTCCATCGATGGTCTGTCCTTCTGGCAGTATGTCCAGCCCATTGCCATTTCAGGGATTTAACTCTGATCATGATGTCTTCCACTCTTGTCATTTTTCGGATCCACGTGTTCCTCTTCTTATCTCTCCTGGTTACACCAAGCATGCACCTCTCCATGCTACTTTGAGTTGTCTGCAGCCTTTGTATGTCTCTTTTAGCTAAGGTCCACGTCTCTGCACCATACGTAAGCACTGGAAGGATGCATTGATCAAACACTTTTCTTTTAAGACATAATGGCATATTGCTCTTGAAAATTATGCTGTTTCTTCCAAAAGCTCTCCAGGCAAGTTTCGTATGCCGATTAATTTCTTCATCAATGTGACCCTCACTTGATATCTGCTGTCCAAGATAAACGTACGTGTCTGTTATCTCCAGCTTTTCTCCATCAATCGATAAATCTTCATTTCTTGTAAAAGCATTGTACATCACTTTTGTCTTCTGAAAGTTCATTTTTAATCCCACTTCTTTACTCTTGTCAGCAAGTTCCTGGATCATACTCTGTAGCTCCGATGGGGTAGTTGCAAAAATGACTATGTCATCAGCAAAACGAAGGTGGGTTAGATAATCTCCATTAATCTTTATCCCTTTGTTTTCCCAGTTCAGTGATTGAAAGACATTTTCCAATGTGGCATTAAAGAGCTTCGGAGATATGGTGTCACCTTGTCTCACTCCTTTTCCAATTTTTATATGTGTTGTATTTTCAAACAGCCGAATCTTTGCACTTGCATTTTCATAGATGTTATTAATAATATTAATGTATGCATCTTCAATACCGCAGGATTTCAGAGCCATTGCAACTGCTGATGGTTTGACCGAATCAAAGGCTTTTTCATAATCGATAAAAGCCATGCACAATGGAAGTTCATATTCCCTCGCTCTTTCAATTAGTTCTCTCAGTACGTGGATATGATCTATTGTGCTGTAGCCACTCCTGAATCCAGCTTGTTCTCTCGGTTGAGCCATGTCCAGTGTTACCTTCAAGCGGTGTGAAAGAACTTTAGTGAAGATTTTATAAATCACTGATAGGAGGCTGATAGGTCTGTAATTCCTGAGATCCTCAATGTCACCTTTTTTATGTAGCAAGATCATTGTAGCGTTGTTCCAATCCTCAGGAATTTTCCCTTCATTAAGGCATCGAGTGAAAATTTGGGCGAGTACTGTTTCGATTTCTCCACTTGCTTCTTGTATGATGCCTACAGTAATTCCATCTTCTCCTGGAGCTTTTCCCCGCTTCATGTTCTTGATTGCATGTGCAACTTCTGCTGGAAGGACTGGAAGAACTCTGGTACTGGTACCTTTCATGATGTCTGGAGTACATGTATCATCCCTTTCGTATAGTTTGGAGTAGAAATCTTTCACTCTTGTCAAAATTTCGCCTCTATTTCTTGTTACAGAACCATCTTCTTTTCTCAGTGCCATAATCTGTTTTCTTCCCTTACTGAGATGTCCCTTTGCTATCTTTAGGCTTTGGTTGTTTTCAATTGCTTTCCTTACTAGTTCACAGTTGAATTTCCTTACGTCTTCAGTGATACTTTTTCGTACTGTCTTGCATAGCTCTATATATTCCACTTTGGAAGTCACATCTTCTTTAGTTGTCCTCATCACTCTTCTTTTTTGCAACAACATTTTGGTTTATATATATATATATATACTGCTCTGTGAACTTCACCTGCGCCACCGTTTGGTCTACATGCGTGCTCATTTCTCTAGGCAGGGGTGGTCATATTGTAATGGCTAATCGGTGTATACCGTGTGATGAGTTTTTGCATAGCCTTGTCATAGAATTCGGTAGCCTGTGCATTTAACCAGACTGTGACCATTTTCTTCATTTCATTACCACTCTCTACACGTTTTGCAGCCAGACAGTCCTTTGTGTATGAAAACAAGTAGTAGTCACCCAGAGTAAGGCCCGGACAGTATAAAGGAAGCTCAAAAACTTGCCAGCGAAAGTCCTTGTGGAACACCTGTATCCTGGTGGAAGGCATGCGCTGATGCTCTCAAAGAGAAGAAGAACTCCGCTGGAGAGCAAGCCTCTACGACGGTTCTGAAAATTGCGTCGTAGCTTTTGATGGGCATTTCAATAAGCATCGGCATTAATGGTTGTTATCTGAGACATGAATTCCATCAATTAGGTGCCTTTAAGGTCCGAAAATACTTTGGCGGTGACCTTTTGGGTAGACAAGCCTGTTTGAATTTCTCCGGCTTTTTCAAAGAGTGAGCATGATGCCATTCCAGAGATTGGCGTTTGCTCTCCGGGGTATAATGTGAGACCCAGGTTTCAGCCCCAGTAACAATGTGGTCCAAACACTTATCACCATCTTGTTGAAAACGCACCAAAAATGTTAATTCAGCACCCATTCGCTGTTTCTTGTGCTCGTCTGTCAGCATTCGTATGACGCATCGTGCAGAAATTTTGTGGTAATTGAGATGTTTGCTCAAAATTTCATGAGTTAAAGATCGAGAAAGTTCCGGACATTTTTCGCGCAATTCCTCAATCATATAGAACGTGTTCTTCTTAATGTGCGCGTCAGTATCTCCCATCACCTCGTCAGTGACGAGAGAGGGCGCGCAGATAGGTCCTCATCGTAAACGTTTGTTCTCCATTGTCAGGCATTAGACATCATTTCATGACACTTAACTCGTTCATTACTCCCACGCCATATACCACAACACGTTTACGATAGATTTTATTTGGTCGAATATTTTGCGCTTTCAGGTAGCGAATAACTGACTGCACTTCTCAGTCGGTGGTTTTTCTATCTTCTTGTTCATTACAGTTGACTGTACAAACTCCCTAACCGACAGAACTAACGCGCGAAACGCTACGGTCGGTAGCTAACACAAAATTAAGGCCGGCTGACTTTGAAGCAGCACTGGTAGCTCACGCCGATGCCATGCGCAAACGTTCTTTACTTTCTGGATTACCTTTGACTTATGCAATAAATGATTGCAACCGCACTAGTTACCCGCTTTACTCTCTATGCAACTGCTTTCATCATCATAAGTAAGCTACTGGCTACACTTCTACTTCTTCAGATACTATGTCCAGAAAGGAACGTTTGGCGATTCATAACCATGAGCTACGAACAACCATGGTGATGGCTATCCTGGGAAAAGGAGATTACGATGAGATTGCATTTCTCATCAAGTGTTAGACTGCAGTCACCAGAAATACTAGATTCCTGCAGGGCTGACTTAATGAACCCATTTACGTTACATTCGCAGAAGCTCTGGGAAACCGCAAACTGGATGGCCGGCAGCACGGGATTTGTACTCAAAACAGACACCTACCACACAGACACGAGGATGGCAATTACCCAACTTTGCCACGTCGATGGTTGCGACTTTTTAGGGCGAATCAAAAAGCAAAAATTGCTTTTAAAAGTGGAAAACCTGTAATAAAACCGACACTTTTAGCACCGACTTCAATTAAAAAAGTCCACGCATATTTCTCGCCTACTTCTAGCTTCCAGCAACTCATCAAACCAGGCCAATTTGCGAGATGGTGGTGGTAATTTTGCATCAGATGTTTAGACATTTAACAGCAATTTAACAACATTAAAATTAACAGCAGTAGCAAAACTCTCATAACAAATGAAACCGTCGGTTCTCGCCTGTAAGCCATTGCTCCGTGATGAGACGAATCAATTGGCAAGTGACGTCTCAAAAGCATAGTATAATCGCCAAGGCACGCGTACTGGTATTTAAATATTTTCGTTTACAAAAAGAAATCGTCTCGTTACACTTCGAGCTGCTTGCTGAGTGGCGACACTACACCTATGTGCGAGAAATGTGATTCGCCTCTTCATGTTTTTCATGTTTCGTGTGTTTGCCGTCGGTCCTCTCGCCATCTTCCTCATTTTCGTCTTTAACCTACTACACAAGGCAACCCAAAAACCCCCGAGTCTCTTTTTAAACGAACAGTTTAACATTTCGTCTTTTTTATCGTTTTTTCGGTGTACTGGTTAATCTCGGTATGTGTAGTCTCTTTCTCTGATTGTCATTTAACATGATTTCTTGTGTTTATGTACCATGACTAGTAACGGCTTTTTTGTTATATTTAGGTGTTATCTCGTTGATAATACACTGACGGAAAAAAATCCCAACACCAAGAAGGGGCTGTGTTAGATAAACGACAGTTTGTAGGCGGTGAGAGTACATCTGTAAGATGACGTTTATGCAAATTTCGCGCTCGACGCATACGTGTGGCGCTAGTAGCGCCCCTCGGAACATGCAAAGCAGGTTTGCTGTAAATACACACTCTAACGTTCGTGAGCGTTAGTTATCGTTGAGATTCGACGTAGTGTGTTGATGTTAGTCAAAAATGCCTTTAAGAAGACGAAGAAGCCATTATCAACAGCTCATGGAGTTTGAACGAGGTCGTGTAATAGGGCTACGAGAAGGTGGATTTTCGTTCCGCAATATTGCAGAACGACTTGGCAGGAATGTAGCCACTGTGAGTGATTGCTGGCAGCGGTGGTCAAGGGAAGGTACTGCCTCAAGAAGACCGGGTTCCGGCCGGCGACGTGGCACTACTGAGAGGGAAGACCTCCGTGTACGGCTTATGGCCGTGGCGCATCGTACCGCGTCTGCGGCAGCAATTCGACCTGCAGTTGCCACCACAGTGACACAACGAACTGTTACAAATCGGTTACTTGAAGGACAGCTCCGAGCCAGACGCCCTGTAGCGTGCATTCCACTTACTCCAAACCACTGCCGTTTGCGACGTCAGTTGTGTTTTCTGATGAAAGCCGGTTCTTCCTGGGTGCCAGTGATGGCCGTGTGTTGGTTAGAAGGAGGCCAGCTGCGCGCCTGCAACCAACCTGTTTTCGGCCGAGACACACTCGACCTACACCTGGAGTTATGGTCTGGGGAGCAATTTCCTATGACAGCAGGAGAACTCTCGTGGTTATCCCACGCACCCTGACGGCACAGTTGTACGTCGGTCTGGTGATTCAACCTGATGTGCTGCCATTCATGAACAGCATTCCAGGGGGTGTTTTCCAACAGGATAACGCTCGCCCGCATACCGCTGTTGTAACCCAACATGCTCTACAGAGTGTCGACATGTTGCCGTGGCCTGCTAGATCACCAGATCTTTCACCAATCGAGCACGTATGGGACATCATTGGACGACAACTCCAGCGTCACCCCCAACCAGCATTAACCGTCCATGTGTTGACCGACCAAGTGCAACAGGCATGGAACTCCATCCCACAAACTTACATCCAGCACCTGTACGACAAAATGCATGAACGTTTGCGTGCTTGCATTCAACATTCTGGCCGTTACACCGGTTATTAATGTACCAGCATTTCCCATTTAAAGTGGCTCTTCTCGCGCTTACATTAAGCTGTGATCTTGAAACCTTAATCGATTAAATATGCTACCTATACAAATGTATTGCCGTCATTTCATTCCTCTACAACTATTTTTTCGTGGTGTTGGGATTTTTTTTCGTCAGTTTACTTTCTTGATTAACCGTAGTGCTTGGCGCTTTTTGACCCAATGAAGCACATGCAAAATATTCAACAAACCAAAAAGAAATTGAACTCTTGCCTGATGTTAAACCATGATTAACTGTTTCACATACGTAAAAACACTTTTTCGCCCTTTGTCTGTATTCCATGAGCCTCAACACAACTTCTCCCTTGTAATAGTTTAGTAAGAAACAGAAACGATTCTTTTGACTCCACAAAACCTTGGGCTTTAAATGTTCTCATAAATTCACAGATGCTTATTAAAATTCTTTTTACTTGTCAAAATTGTATATGCGCTGACGACATATCCTAATTTTATAAACTTTGCAATATTTAACATATTGCAGTTACGGCAGTGAGCGTTTGAAGTTCCAAAACGCCTATTTTATCTAGCGTTACACACGAACAAATACATGTTGAATCAAATACAAATCCCTGGCAAATATTATTTTTACGCTAAGTCGTTAAAATTTGGGTTTTATCAATATCTTCCCTTCTAGTTGTTTTGCAGATATCGTTTTTTTTTTTTTTTTTTTTTTTGATTGATTGGAGGTTTAACGACCACCGTGAGCAACTCAATGGGCTATAAGCAGTCGCCTGTCCCTAATTTAGGGACACTGGTTCCAGGGAAGGGTCCGAGCCAGTGCCGTAAGACAAACACAACATCCATGTCTCACCGGGATTAGAACCCGGACCCCTTTCGGACGAATGATCAGAAGTCTTCGCTTAGACCACTGCGCCACCGAGGCGGCACATCGTTTTGGTATCGCATATAAGTAGTCATGGCCAGGATTCTACACATAGTTAAAACAAGAAAGATGACACCGAATTTTCAGGTATAATAAGCACGTCTTTTGAATAAGTTCTGACGCAAATTAACTTTATCAAAGCTATTCAAAGTCAATGGAACCTGTATGGAAAACAATAGTATCTGACGGAAGAAAGAAGTTTTTCAATCGGGTTTTTAATCCTTCAGATATTGCTGTAAACGGAATCGTGAGCTAACGCAATCTGGTTGCAGACTTGTGTGTTAAGAAAAACATGAATTTATATCAGAAACATTTCGCACCGGAAACGCTCTCCAACACCGAAGTAATTTTTCAAATCGGACTCTTAGAAACAGAGATATCGACAAAAATAAAATGTGACTTTACGTCCTCTGGTGGGAAAACCATGCATTATTTTAAGAAAAAAAGTATTCTCAAAATTATTTTCCATATAAGCGGTATCGGTCCAACAAAAGATAATTTAGTCGAGTTTTCAGGAGCCCAGATTTTGCTAAAAATACATCAGAAGCAGGAATTAACACTTCTGCCCCCTGGTGGCCAAACCATTCTTTACCAAACATTAGAAAGTATGTGAAAAATATTTTCCAACAGGTCTTGTGTGCGATAGAGGAAGAATTTTTCAGATCGGAGTTTTAGAAGCAGAAATAACGCAGAAAACGAAATTAACCTTTGGGGCCCCTAGCGGAAAGTCTATGATTTACTTGGAAATTTTGAATTTACAGGAAAAACATTTCGCATCGGAAACACTATCCAACAAAGAAGGAATTTTTCAAATCGGACTCCTAGAAGTAGAGATATTGACAAAAATAAGATATACGTCTACGCGCCCTGGCGTAGAAACCATGCATTATTTCAAGAAGAAAATGTTCCTAAAATGTTTGTCGACATGAGTAGTATCGGTCAACAAATGACTTTTTTTTCAATCGAGATTTTAGAAGCTCATATTTTGCTGCAAATACAACAGAAGCGGAAATTAAGACTTACGACACTTGGTGGGCAAACCATTTTTTACAAAAATTAGAAATTACGTACAGAGCATTTCCCATCAGGAGCTGTATATGGTGCAGAAAGAATTTTTCAAATCGGAGATTTAGGAGCAGAGATATAGGGGAAAACACAATTTACCTCTACGCCCACAAGCGGAAAGTCTATGAATTATTTGAAATTTTTGAAATTATATGAAAAACATGCCACACTGGAAACACTATCCAACAAAGAAGAAGTTTTTCAAATCGGACTCCTAGAAGTAGAGATATTGACAAAAATAAGATATACATCTACGCCCCCCGGTGTAGAAACCATGCATTATTTTAAGAAGGAAATGTTTCTAAAAGGTTTGTCGACATGAGTAGTATTGGTCTACAAACGACGTTTTTTTCAATCGAGAATTTAGAACCTCATATTTTGCTGCAAAGACATCAGAAGCGGAAATTAAGTTTTACGCCCCTGGTGGCCAAACCATTTCTTTACAAAAATTAGAAATTAGGTACAAACGATTTCCCATCAGGAGCTGTAACTGGCGCAGAAAGAATTCTTCAAATCGGAGATTTAGAAGCAGAGATATAGGAGGAAACGCAATTTACCTCTACGCCCCTAGCGGAAAGTCTATGAATTACTTGAAAATTTTTGAAATTATACGAAAAACATGTCACACTGAAAACACTATCCAACAAGGAAGGAATTTTTAAAATCGATCCCCTAGAAGTAGAGATATTGACACAAATAAGATATACATCTGCGCCCCCTGGCGGAGAAACTATGGGATATTTTAAGAAGAAAATATTCCCAAAATGTTTATCTGTGGGGATAGCATCAGTCGACGAAAGGATTTTTTCAATCGATACTTCAGAAGCTCAGATTTTATGGCAAATATATCAGAAGCAAAAATTAGCACTTACGCCCCTTGGTGGCCAAAGTATTCTTTACCAAAAATTTGAAATTATATGCAAAAGATTTGCCATCAGTAGCTGTATCCGCTGAAGAAGAAAAAATTAAAATCGGAGTTTTAGAAGAAGAGTTATTCGGAAAAAGTAATTTGCTTTGACGCCCCCTAGCGAAAAATGTATGCGTAATTTGAAAAAGTAGCTATATCTAAAATACTCTTCGACATAAATGGAATCGAAAGATAAAATTATTTTTTCAATCGGTTGTTTAAAAGCAAATATGTGAAATAAAACGTATTTTTGAATTCGACATCATCTGCATTTTTGCCCTCTAGCGGCGAAATTGTACATCGTAAAAAAAAACGAAATGAAGGATCGGATATTTCAAACTTCCCAAAGCAAAGAGAATTTTTCAAATCGGACTGATAGTTGCAGAGATATCGTGAGTACAGGCGGTCGGACTAACCGATAATATAAGCACGATCTTTTTTTTACAAAAGACGTGCTAAAAAAGCGTGACTGCATATTTATTTTGCCGATATCTCCATTTCAGATATCGCATAAAAATTTTCATTTTGCTTTGAACGTACGCATGCATGAGGAAGTTTATTCATGTATTTTCTAGGTTTCCCGACGAGTATTATTTCACGGTACTGCAATATCTATGTTTCTGGGAGGCAGAAACTGAAATTATAATTCTCTTTTTTAGCACGTCTTTTGTAAAAAAAAATCGTGCTTATGTTATTGGTTTGTCCGCCCGTCCGTATGTGCCCACGATATCTCTACAACTATTAGTCCGATGTGAAAAATTCCTTTTGCATTGGGAAGCTTGAAACATGCGAATGATTATCCTTTATTTCGTTTTTTTTACGATGTACAATTTCGCCGCTACAGGGCGTAAATGCAGATGATTTCGAATTCAAAAACACGTTTTATTCCACATATTTGCTTCCAAACATCCGATTGAAAAAGTTCTTTCATCTTTCAATTCCATTTATGTCGAAGAGTATTTTAGATATAGTTACTTTTTCAAATCACGCATAGATTTTCCGCTAGGGGGCGTAAAAGTAAATTACATTGGGCCAGATCCAAGGTGTAAAACCTCCAAATAAATAAATAATACATCGCTCTTTCCACGTTCCACGGCGGCGGCTGAAAACAATTTTTCGATTGCTATGTGTTTCTGGAACGTAGAGTGTATTTATTCATGTAAGTTACATTTTCCCCAATAACACTTCTTCTAACACTTCGATTTGAAAAAAAAATTCTTCAGCACATACACCTCCTGATGCAAAATCTTTTGCATATAATTTGAAATTTTTGGTAAAGAATACTTTGGCCACCAGTGGGCGTAGATGTATATCTTATTTTTGTCAATATCTCTACTTCTAGGCATCCGATTTGAAAAATTCCTTCTTTGTTGAATAGTGTTCCAGTGTGACATGTTTTTCATATAAATTCAAAATTTTCAAGTAATTCATAGACGGGGGGGGCATAAAGGTAAATTATTTTCCCCCTATATATCTGCTTCTAAATCTCCGATTTGAAAAATTCTTTCTGCACCGGGTACAGCTCCTGATGGGAAATCCTTTGCACATAATTTCTAATGTTTGTAAAATATGGTTTGGCCACCAGTTGGTGTAAGTCTTAATTTCCGCTTCTGATGTCTTTGCAGCAAAATATAAGCTTCTAAAATCTCGATTGCAAAAAAAGTCGTTTGTTGACCGATACTAATCATGTCAACAAATCTTTTAGGAACATTTTCTTCTTGAAATAATGCATGGTTTCTACGCCAGTGGTCGTAGATGTATGTCTTATTTTTGTCAATATCTCTACTTCTAGGAGTCCGATTTGAAAAATTCATTTTTTGTTGGATGGTGTTTCCGATGCGAAATGTTTTCCCTATAAATTCAAAATTTGCAAGTAAATCATAGACTTTCCGCTAGGGGCCCCAAAGGTTAATTTCGTTTTCTGCGTTATTTCTGCTTCTAAAACTCCGATCTGAAAAATTCTTCCTGTATCGCACACAAGACCTGTTGGAAAATATTTTTCACATACTTTCTAATGTTTGGTAAAGAATGGTTTGGCCACCAGGGGGCAGAAGTGTTAATTCTTGCTTCTGATGTATTTGTAGCAAAATCTGGGTGGCTGAAAACTCTACTAAAATTTTTTTCTTGAACCGATACCGCTCCTACTGGAAAACCTTTTGAGAATACTTTCTTCCTAAAATAATGCATTTTTTCCCAATAGAGGACGTAAAGTCACATTTAATTTTTGTCAATATCTCTGTTTCTAAGAGCCCGCTTTGAAAAATTCTTTCTGTGTTGGACAGCGTTTCCGATGCGAAATGTTTCTCATATAAATTCATGTTTTTCTTAACTCAAAAGCTTGTAACCAGAGGGCGTTAGCTCACGATTCCGTTTGTAGCAATATCTGAGGGATTAAAAACCCAATTGAAAAACTTCTTTCTTCCGTCAGATACTATTGTTTTCCATACCGGTTCCATTGACTTTGAATAGCTTTGATAAATTTAATTTGCGTCAGAACGGATTCAAAAGACGTGCTTATTACACCAGAAAATTCGGTGTCATCTTTCTTGTTTTTTTAGTGTAGAATTCTCCCTAGGTGGCATCTATACTGAAGAGCGATTGAATTAGAGACAGCTGACGTTATGCAAATGTGGCGCTGTGGGCGGCCCTGTAAACGGAAACGACGTGACGTATTCAGCGATCCGACAATATAAGCAGTTATGCGACGGGAGTCAGTAAGAGTTGGACGCAGTATGGGTAAGACGAAGGATCTAAGCGCATTTGATCGTGGGCAAATTGTCGGGGCCCGACGAATGGGTCACTCCATCTCGGAAGTCGTGCAGGCACTGGGATTTTCACGAGCCACTGTGTCACGGGTGCACCGTGAGTACATCGAAATCCGGTAAAACCATCCCTGTAAGGGCCAACTGCCGTGGACAAGAGCGAGTGGATGAGCGGGGTCATCGTCGGCTAGCTCGCATTGTAACAGCGGATAGACGGGCCACAGTGCAAGAAATACCTCGGCAATTTAACGCTGGTGCACAAAACCGTGTAAGCAGCCACACCATCCAGAACCATCTCCTTGCTATGAGGTACAGAAGCCATCGTCCCACGAGGGTACCGCTGCTGACCGCACATTACAGGGTGCAAAGATTACAATTGGGCGCGGGAACATTGCCACTGCACCTTAGACTTGTGGAAAAATGTTGCCTGGACTGATGAGTCGAGATTCACGTTGGTACATGCGGATGGCAGGACACGAGTACGGCGCAAACCACATGAAGCGATGGATCCTTCTTGCCAGCAGTATACTCTTCAAGATGGTGGCGGTGGCATTCTCGTCTGGGGACTGTTTACGTGGACTGAAATGGGACCCCCTGGTACGTGTGACATCGTCCATCACAGGTCAACGTTACCGGAATATCCTGGACAACCATTTGGTCCGGTTTGTGCGTCTTCAACATCCCACTGGGGACCTCATCCTGCAACAAGACAATGCACCGTGCCATCGCTCCCGAATTGTATCCGAATGGTTGGATGAACACTCCATCGACGTGATATCGCTTCCTTGGCCAGCTAGGTTACCTACCCCAATCCCATCGAGCACATCTGGGATGCCATCGAGAGACATGTTCGAGGCTCTGACCCCCTCCATCAAATCTTCGTGAACTGTGGGAGCTTGTTCAGGGGTCATGGATCCGTATGGCTTCCCAACGCTTCTGGTGTCTTGTCGAGTCCATGCCGAGACGAATCGCCGCCGTCATCAGGGCGAAAGGTGGTGCTACACGTTACTAGACAGGTATGTCTAATTCAGTTGCTCTTCAGTGTATGTGTGTGCCGTTCAAGAAGCTCTCGACATTGTGAGTTTGTGGATATAATAATTTCATTTGATAAGTTTCCAGGTGATGGTTAGCAGGCCTACTAAAAGTAATTTAGAATTGGAATATTTTTTGTAAATTTATTCATTACGCTTAAGCATATAGTGGTATCACATTTGTTAAGACGTGACAATTGTTAAACTTTTAACTTACTAGTCATTTTTCTAAAAATAGCTGAAAGATGTAGCATTAATGAAAAGCGTTATCTAACAGGGAAAAACTTTGCCAAAGAAATGAAAGGATACTGCGATAGAGATTATGCACGGACAGACACATGATGGATTGGAATAGAAGCCATGAATACGAGACCGTCGAAGCATAAAACATGACAAAACAGACAACGCACAAACCGTTGAAGAAACTGACGTTGATCTTGCGACAACATGTAACACGTGATAGTGAAGTTACACCTGAATAAATAGAGGAAATGACTGCGTACTGATCTCTGCTGAGGTGTATGGTTTCCAGCGACCACGAAAACAATGACATATCGGAAAGACATTGAAAAGAGGTATTTATTCACAAGTATTATTGGGGGATTCTCCTCCACTTCTCGTTGATGGTATGCTTTAGCTTCTGAAACGTAATATAAAGGGACTGCAAGCTGTAACACGTTGTTCAGTGCGACCCACGCGTGCTCAATGAGATTGAGATCCGTAGATTGCGAAAGCCAATCCATACACTCGATGCCATCTTTCTGCAGCATGTTTTCCACCAGCTGTACTTAACGAGGGCGTGCGTTATCATCCATGAAGATGAACGTATCCACCCCCAAATGTTGCAGCATAAATCAAAACCGTAGGTCACAGGATCTGACCGCCTTCAAAGGTCCATTCCAGACGATGTAAAGATCTGTACGATCACCCACACGAAGAGTCCACTACCACCGAAAGCATCTCTTTCCTGCATGAAGTCGTCCAGAAGTATATTCCGTGTTCCTTGTGCACGCAAAAGAAGGGTGCGATGATCACCTAACAATGGCTCATCCCTGAAAACAGTGGAGCGCTACTGTTCACGATGACAGCGACAATATTTTTCAGCCCACTCTGTGTGGGCTCTTCGGTGATGTGCAGAGAGGGGCAGGTAGATCAGCGGTCACCGGGGGTAATCTTCGGTGGAGCCGATACGTGTCGCCCTGTGGCCGCAAAAAAGAGACGTTGCAGTTCAGTTGCATTTCGCCGGCGGTTTCTAAGAGAATTAAACTCAAACACCGGTCGGCTCCTGCTGTTTTTGATATTGGCTGACCCTGCTCCGGTCTACTAGTAGGACATCCATAATCTACCATTGACTCTTTGAGACACTCCAACCATTTCTATTATTATCTCATATGTCTGGCGAGTTTCTAGCCATCCGATTGATCTCCCAGCTGACGAGTCTGGAAAATCGTGTTGATGAGGCCATGTTCAACTGAAACACACCTGGAACTACAATTTCCTAATAAATGTAAACGAGTTATCGGAGCGATACTTCTAACGGAGTTGCTTAGCGCTTTCTCAAAGCGCAAAAGTGCGTCAGCGGTACTCATTTGTATGTTCTGATCCCCTTCAAGTTGTCCACATGTGCCTCTCAGAGGTTGGTCGTTCATCACAGACATGCACTTGTCAACTTTCTCGTCACATCACGTTGATATCGCCGTATACCCTAATTTTTTTGAGCGGTGTATGTAGATGACTTGGATGTCAACCTTCATTTTTGAAATATTAAATGCTGAAAATGTCGGCTATATGGCTTATGTTTCTTGTGCTCCACATTTTTAATAATATTTAAACTTTTCCCCTAGTATCATTTTTAGCACATCTGTTGTAGGAAAGTTCGTGCTTATGTTATTGGTTGGTCCGTCCGTCCTTCTGTGGACACCATATAAACGCAACTATTAGTCCGATTTCAAAAATTATTTCTGCATTGGAAAGTTGGAAATGTGAGAATGATGATCCTTGCATTCCGATTTTCTTCCGATGCACAACTTCGCAGCTAGACGGCATAAATTCTGACGATATCGAATTCAAAATACATTTTATTGCACATATTTGCTTCTAAATATCCGATTGGAAAAAAAATATCTCCTCCTTCTGATGTCATTTATAACGAAGACTATTTTAGGCAGTTTCTTTTTCGAGTAATGCATAGATTTTCCGCTAGGGGTTTAAACGTAAATTGCGTTTTACCTGATATCATTGTTTCTAAAAGTCCGATTTGAAAAATTCTTCCTTTATCAAAAACAGCTTCTCGTGTGAAACATTTTACATATAATTTAAACTTCTTTGGATAGGAAGGGTTTCGCCACCAGGGGCGTACGTTTTTACTTCTGTTTCTGATACATTTGCAGTAAAATCGGAGCTTCTGAAAACTTGATTGAATTTTTTTTTTTGTAGACCGATACCGCTCACCTCGGAAAAACTTTTGAGAATACCCCTTGCTTAAAATAGCGCATAGTTTTCCCGCCAGAGGACGTAGATGTATATCTTATTTTTGTCGATATCCCTGCTTCTAAGAGTCCGGTTTGAAAAATTCTTTCTTAATTGAATATCGTTTCCAGTGCGAAATGTTTCTCATGTACACTGCTGGCCACCCAAAATGCAACACCAAGAAGGAAGCATCCGATTGGCCTGAAATCCGCAGCATGCGTCGCCCGCGAGAGCACATGTTTTTTTGTTTTTTTTTCATGTGCGCCCGCCACGCCACCGAGAAGCACTTTACGAAGAGCGCACAGAAGGCGGGGTGTGTGTGAGTAGTGGAAGTGTGTTGTGCTGCCGGACCTGTGCGTGGGAAGCTTCCTGATGCCTCGTCGCAGAATACGGCAGTCATTCCAGCACGTTTCGGAGTTCGACAGAGGACGAATAGTGGCTTATCGCGACAGTGGTTTATCGTACAGAGACATCGGCGCCCGTGTGGGACGACATCCAGCCACAGTGAGGCGAGTATGGATTCGGTGGGTGCAGGAGGGACGGACGGACCGACGTGAGCGATTGCCGCAGCCGCGGCACACCACCGAACGAAAGGACCGGCATGTTGTGCGGCGGGCATTGGCGGCTCGCACCGCCACATCATGAACTTTAGCGCAGGAGTTAGGGTGTGTTGCGCAACAACCTGTTTTAGCACGTACCGTTTGACGTCGTCTGCAGGAGCGGGGACTTGTCGCACGGCGCCCATTGCTCCGATAACCATTGCTCCGATCAACTCGCCGATGGTGTAACGTTTCTCCTGATGGGAAACGTTACACCACCGGCGAGTTCGGCGGCAGTGGCTGTTGATCGCCGCACCTGGACTACGGAATGGCACGACATTGTCTTCTCCGATGAATCTCGCTTCTGCCTGCAACACCACGATGGTCGGATTAGCGTGTGGCGGCACCGCGGCGAAAGACTGTATGACGCCTGCATTATGCATCGCCATACTAGTCCGTCGCCTGGCGTTATGGTTTGGGGCGCAATTGGATATGACACCCGCATCCCTCTGGTAGGCATCGCCGGTACACTCAACAGCCATCGCTACATCTCCGACGTTTTGGAGCCTGTAGTCCTCCATTACCTGTAGGACCTGCCAGCGGTCACGTTTTAACAGGACAATGCGCGCCCGCACGTGGCACGGATCGTGCAACAATTCTTCACGGCCCATCAGGTGTCACTGGTGCCGTAGCCCGCCTGTTCTCCCGATATGTCGCCCGTCTAACACGTCTGGTCGCTGATCGGCAACCGAGTGGCCCGGCAAGCACCACCCGCGGCTACGCCTGATGAACTGTGGCAACATGTTGAAGCAGCCTGGACCGATATACCCCAAGCCCACATCCAAAGCCTCTTTCGTTCGATGCCGCGGCGTGTAGCGGTCGTTATTGCCAGCCATGGGGGCCACACGAACTATTGATGTCTGCGTGTTCCGCAAGTCTCACGGGCCTGTAAGCTCAATCGTTTCATCTTTGTATCTATTGTTATGTGTCCAAAAAATCTGGCTTTGCTATCTCGTGTCCTTCTTGGTGTTGCATTTTGGGTGACCAGCAGGGTAGTTTCAAATTTTTCAAGTAATCCATGGATTTTCCGCTAGGGGGCGTAAAGATAAATTGCGTTTCCCCCGATATATCTGCTTCTCAAACTCTTATTTGAAAAACTCTTCCTGCATCGGATACAGCTCCTGATGGGAAATGTTTTGATAAAAAATGCTTTGGCCACCAAAAGAGTAAGTCTATACTTCTGCTTGTGATGTATTTGCAGCAAAATCCAAGCTTCTGGAAACTCGACTGAAAAAGTACTTTTGTGGTCCGATACCGCTCACATCGAAAAATCTTTTCAGAATACTTTCTTCTTAAAATAAAGCATATTTTTCCCGACAGGGACGTAGATGTATAGCTTATTTTTATCGATTTCTCTGTTCGTAAGAGTCGAAATGTTTCTCATATAATTTCAAATTTTTCTTAAAGTACAAGTCTTCCGCTAGAGGGCGTAAATTCAAGTTTCCGTTTATAGCAATATGACTAAAAATCCGATTGGAAACATTATTTTTCGGTTAGATACTACTATCTTTTAAAATTCGTGCATATTTTCTTCCCGAAATAATGCAAAATTTCGCCGCCAGGGCACCAATATTTAGTCTGTTTTTCTTAATATCTCTGTTTTTCTTAATATCTAAATGTACGATTTAAAAAATTCTTTTAACACCGGATGCCATTTACCTTGTGGAACACTTTACGTTAGCATTTTAGTAGTTTTATAGTTCACAATTCTGTCGCTAGGTGGAGTCTTTGTGCTTCTGTTTGCAGCTGTATCTCCGTTTCTAAAAACTCAATTGAGGAATTTCTTTTTTACTGCATGCCATTCGCTACAATAGAGATGTGGAGCATTATCCTCTTTAAATAATGCACATATTTCCCACTAGGAACGTAACGGTCAATACCTTTTTTTTTCGCTATTCTGCTTCTGGGAGACGTATTTGAAAAGTTATTTTTCCTTAGCATAGCTTTTTCATGAATAATATTTTTCGCCTATTTTCAACTTCCCATTATGCGAAATTCGTCCGCTAGAAGGCGTAGAGTTATATCATGTTCCCTTCTATATTTCTTCTTTTAACTGTTCGATTTAAAAATCTGTTTGTCTCCGTTACTTTTCGTGCGACATTTGTTAATATTCGTAACATGATTTTTAGCCATTGGTGGAAGTAAGTAGCTGTTTCTATTTCTGGATGTTTTATCGACTGCAGAAAACCGGTTGTAATTTTTTTCTAACCTGCTGCATTGACTTTGAATAACTTTGATAAATTTAATCTGCGTCAGAAAGGATTCAAAAGACGTGCTCATTACAACTGAAAATTCGTAGTCATCTTTCTTGTTTATCATATCACTAACGATAACCATTTTTTTAGGTATTCTACGAAGAGCACTTCCGTAAAAATTGCTCCGGATCCGACGTACACGGTGGTCTCTACATCTTTCTGAATTGCGAAATTATTCATTCTTAATCAAGTAGTTCATCAACTAAACGGGAAGCGTTCCGCTTTGCGAAATTCAGAGGACATAGTAAAAAGGTTTTTTATTGTTTTAGGTACTATACAATACTGTGCATGGCTAATTACCAATACACAAAGTAAATAATGACAACAGTACGTGACAATTGTTGACTAAAACCTGATTTCAACACTTTGGTTAATTTCGGCTTCTCCTGAAGTTTGCGAAAAGTTTCATAACGGCATGTTCGAGAACTTTACGCGAGTTTTGTTAATGTCCTGGATTTGGGGATTTGCATGCCTGAAGTATTCAACTAAATATTTTGGGATTTTGGAGGCCTTGTGACAATTTTGAACTATTCAATTCAGTTGAAGTCTCGAAAGGGTCGATTTCATTTTAAATACTTAGATGCAGTACGTAAGTCCGCACTAATTGACTGAAACCACTAACTACGCATTCAACCAACAGATGCGTAACATTGAGAATTTCTGTATGGTACTTCTAACGTTGATATGATTCATATGGTGTCAGCAGTGGTGCCCATATTATTTCTCCGGCGGGGGCAGTGATAGCGTTGTATACATACACTGAGTGTTCACTAAATTACGACCAGCTTCTTAATATTCTGTGGCCTTCCTTTCGCTCAGAAAACGGCCGCCACTTGGCATGGCATCGACTCCACGAGGTGTCTGTACAGTTGTGTGAGGATCTGCAACCAAGATCTTTTTAGTGCAATGTACAGTTCCGGTATGGAGAGGGGAGGGAAGTCCAACTGCCTCATAGGTCTATGTACAATATTCCACAGATGTTCAACTAGGTTCAGAATAGGCGAGTTTGGGGACCATTCGAAATGTCGCATATCAACACTAAGTTCGTCGAACCATTCCTGCACAAGGGGAGCCCAGAGATATGCGACATTGTTGTTCTAGAAGAACCCATCCCGCTCCGGGAGGAGGTACAGCACTGTGAAGTGTACATGGTCGGAATGGTTCGACAAACAGAGTGTTGCCAACTGTAGTATCAAGCGTCCATACGTTGGTCCACACGCACCAGTGATCCCCGTTTATGGCAATTGAACATAATTCATATCATACAACCGCTCCCACCAGCCTGGATAGTTGATGCCATGCATGAGAAATCCACAGCTCATGCTGCTGACGCCAAATACGGACCCGACCATCGGTAGAATGACGTACATGTCGTGATTCATCGGACCAAAACACCTGCTTTCGATCTTCTATTGTCCAATTCGCATGATGATGGCAACAGAAGAGTCGTTTATTTCGATAGACTGTTGTTAGGAACGGGTGGCATGTAGGGCGCCCCATGTAGTGCATGTCCCTGCCAGCGTGCGTTGCATACTTGAGCGGGATATTGTTTGCAGTTCACCCATGTTGTAATGGGAAGTCAATTGAGAAACTATGCTAGGACGATCGTCTTGCACAAAGAGACGCATCCCCCGTTTACCTCTAGAACCCGCCTTTCACAGTCCTTTACAATTAGCTGGTACACTTTAACCACGGTGGCCCTACAAAGCAACGCACAAATGTCGCCGTTTCCGAAACGGAAGCACCGGCCTTACGTTCAACTAGAATTTGGCCTTTCGTAAATTCCGATAATCCTTGGTTTTATCCACCACTTCTGTAACTTCGCTCTCAATTGAACTGTTCAGTTTCGGAGTTCAATGACCACCGCAGGCATCTAACTCTTTAAGCAGTCACCCATGCCTAATTTAAGGCCACTGATTCCAGAATAGGCAGGAAAGCAACGCTATTGGACAAATACACCACATGTACCTTATTCGGAATTCGAACCTCGGTTCAAATCTGACGACTTGTACCTCTGACCACTCAGCCACCGTGGGACGAACATGATTGGAATCTGCAATACGAGAGAATAGCGTCGTGAATCAGGCGAACATAATAATATATTTCAACACGGAAGCGATAAAATTTACCTGTGAAATTCTTATTATCATTGCCTTGGGATGTCACGAAGGTTCCCCGTTATCTGAATATAACAGAACATTCTACATTTGAGCCTGTTTTAGTAAAAAAATAAAAAAAGCATTCATTAAATTCATATGTGCTGCGAAGTGCATGAAGAATGTTTTGAAAATGCAAATTTCGTTCAATTCAGGTATTTATTTTAGTTAGTATGCCCTTTTGAATTAGTTCCCTTAATTGTTGATACACTGAGCACAAAGATCCTGGCATCGTTAGAAGCAAAGCAGAAGCTCTTTCTTCGTGACAGATGAAGTTCGTCTTGTGCTGTTTCTTAGAACTTCAGAATGTCCGCCAGAAATTTTGCTTCATTGCGTTATTAAAAACGCTTCGTTTCACTGTTGAAAGCTCTTACGTCAACGTGACATTCAAGGGAGTGTGAGGTTTAGAAAAGTTTTCTTGCTTTGTGATGAAGCTATTTCAATGTCGCAGTGACAATAAGTTGTAGATGTGGAAATTTGATTGTCATCCGAAATGTTCTTTCATGACTTAAAGGTGGTCACAAAATTTTGACGAACTTGAACACGCAAGAATCGCATGTGTGTGTGCGTGTGATGTTAATAAAGCCTTTTTCACCAACGATGAGTTGCAGAATGACCTGTAACTTAGGTTGTTTCATCAAGCTACAAATAACACATCTCCGCAACAGAAAGTTTCTGATCATTTACCACGGATATCGTTGTGCCATAAAATATTATGCAGGGAAGTCAATGCACAAGACATCAACTGGGTACGAAAAACAATAAAATTTGCACAGGTAGAAATAAACAAGAAAGAATACACCGAATTTTCGGATGTAATGATCACGTCTTTTGAATCCGTTCTGACGCGAATTAAATCTAGCAAAGTCAATGGAACTGGTATGAAAAACAGTATCTGACCGAAGAAAGAAGTTTTTCAATTGGGTTTTTAATACCTCAGTTACTGCTGTAAACGGAATAGCGAACTTACGCCCTCTGGTTGCAGACTTGTGCGTTAAGAAAAGTTTGAAATTATTTGAGAAACATTTCGCAGCGAAAACGCTTTCCAACAAAGAAAGGATTCAAATGGGACCCTTAGAAGCAGAGATATCGACAAAATAAGATATACATCTACGCCCCTAGCGGGAAAAACATGCATTATTTTAAGAAGAAACTATTCTCAAAAGGTTTTTTCGATGTGAGCAGTATCGGTCCACGAAACAATTTTTTCAGTCGAGTTTTCGCTGCAAATATATCAGAAGCACAAATTAACACTGATGCCCCCTGGTGACAAAACACAATCTTTACCACATGTTAGAAATCATATGAAAAACATTTCCCATCAGGAGTTGTATGTGATACAGGAAGAATTTTTCAAATCGGAGTTTTAGAAGCAGAAATACCGGGGGAAACGTTATTTACCATAACGCCCTCTAGTGGAAAGCTATGATTAATACAGACATTTAACGTGGACCAGGAACATCAAACAAAAATCTTCGCTCTTTCCACTTTTATAAGTGAGTCACGGAAAAATTCTCATTGGCCGCCACCGGGAGTCGAACCCAGGGTCTTCCAGTTACGCGCCGGATATGCTTCCGCTACACCACAGCGGCCTCCAATTCCTCCAGACTCACACACGCTAACTGCCAAGCCAGTTTGGCAGGTTGCTTCTTGGAGCTCCGCAAAATGCTGGGGATTCACCAAAGATGTTAAGCAGCAACTGCAGAAATAATTAGAAGGCGAATGAATAATTAATACAGACATTTAACGTGGACCAAGAACATCAAACAAAGATCTTCGCTCTTTCCACATTTATAAGTGAGTCACGGAAAAATTCTCACTGGCCGCCACCGGGAGTCGAACCCAGGGCCTTCCAGTTACGCCAATGAGAATTCCCGGTGGCGGCCAATGAGAATTTTTCCGTGACTCACTTATAAACGTGGAAAGAGCAAAGATCTTTCTTTGATGTTCCTGGTCTACGTTAAATGCCTGTATTAATTATTCATTCGCCTTCTAATTATTTCTGCAGTTGCTGCTTACCATCTTTGGTGAATCCCGAGCATTGTGCGGGGCTTCAAGAAGCAACCTGCCAAACTGGCTTGGCAGTTAGCGTGTGTGAGTCTGGAGGAAATCGAGGCCGCTAAAGGTGTAGCAGAAGCATATCCGGCGCGTAACTGGAGGACCCTGGGTTCGACTCCCGGTGGCTGCCAATGAGAATTTTTCCGTGATATACTTATAAACGTGGAAAGAGCGAAGATCTTTGTTTGATGTGGAAAGCTATGAATTACTTGAAAATTTTGAAATCATATGAAAAACATTTCGAATCGAAAACGCTATCCAACAAAGAAGGAAGTTTTCAAATCGGACTCTTAGAAGTAGAGTTATTGACAAAAATAAGATATATCGACGCCCCTGGCGGAGAAACCATGCATTATTTTAAGAAGAAAATATTCCGAAAAGGTTTATCGACGTGAGTAGTATCGGTCCACAAGCGAATTTTTTTCAATCGAGATTTTAGAAACTCAGATTTTGCTGCAAATATATCACAATCGGAAATTAAGACGCTCCCACTGATGGCCAAACCATTTTTTACCAAAAATTAGAAATTATATGCAAAAGATTTCCACCAGGATCTGTATCCCCAGAAGAAAAAATTTCAAATCGGAGTTTTACAAGTAGAGATATTGGGAAAAACGGAATTTACTTTTACGCCCCCTAGTGGGCAATCTATGCGCAACTTGAAAAAGTGACTATATCTAAAATGCTCTTCGACATAAATAGAACCGAAAGGTAAAAGGAACTTTCCAATCGGGTATTTAGAAGCAAATATATGGAAAAAAATGTATTTTGAATTCGATATCACCTGCATTTACGACCACTAGGCAGCGAAATTGTACATCGTACAAAAAAAAAACTAAATAAAGGATCATCATTCCCATATTTCAACCTTCCCAATGCAAAACCAATTTTTCAAATCGGACTGATAGTTACAGAGATATGGTGCCCACAGGCGGATGGACGGACAGACAATCCGATAAATTAAGCACGATCTTTTTTAGAAAAGACGTGCTAAAAAAGGAAGAAGAAAATCACAATCTTATATTTCTTTTTACCTAAAAAGGCCTAGCTTAGGTACTACAGCATTGCAATAACTGGGATTAAGAATACGGCAGTAGACACGTGACGGCACTGCCCCACGGCTGAGCGGCTCCAGACGGACCAGGAGGATCACCGGAAGAGAGCATCGACGGATCGTGCGCTAGGCACGAATTTATCCCACGGGGACCCGGTCCACTATACAGACAGATTTGGCGGCTCCTATGTGCCCATGAACCATTTCCCGACGCCTCGCGGAAGTGAATCTGCGATCCTAACGCCCCTTACGTGTGATGCCATTAACACTGGAACATCGCCGGCTCCGTGTGCAGTGCTGCCAGGCCAGAGCGACGTAGAATGCCACAGACTGGCGACGTGTGGTGTTTAGCGATGAGTGTCGCTTTGCTTTGTGGGCAGATGATCATCGTGTCCGGGTGTGGAGGTCTCCGGGTCAACGGCACAGTCTCGAATTCGCTATCGAGCGCCACACTTTCCCCACTACAGGCATTATGATCTGGGGAGCAGTTGCCTACGATAGCCGATCAGCTCTAGTAGTGGTACGTGGATCATTGACGGGCCATCGGTATATGGCTGAGATCCTATGGCCCCATGTGCTCCCATTCCTGGCCGGGATTTCAGGTGCGCTATACCAGCAAGATAATGTCCGCCCGCAAACGGCTCGGGTTCCCCAGGACTGCCTACGTCATGTCCAGACACTTCCATGGCCTGCCCGCTCTCCGCACATATCCCCCATCGAGTATGTGTGGGACCAGTTGAAACGTCAGCTGCCGCCGTGCCGCACTACCCGGGATTTGGAGCACACCGTCCAACACGTGTGGTCCAGTCTGCCGTAGGACAACATCATGCGTCTGTTCGCCTCCATGCCGGACGGTATTGCAGGATGTATCGCCGCACAAGGCTGTGCGACGCGCTATTGAAGACGACCGGACGACGTGCCACAGATCCCTCTCTTATTCTCCAGCAGCTTTGTTTTTGCTATCATGTGTATCATTCATCTGTATCATTACGTCCATAAAATTTCAGTCCAATCCGATTCTTCCTTCTTGGTGCGTACATTTCATTGTCCGTGAGTGTACACTATATATTGAGTGCCACCCTATTATAAGTAAAAAATACATTTTAAAAATTTTCATATCTTACCACTTAATTTTTTCCTTACCATACATAACGTATACGTTTAAATGTGAAAAGTTTTAACCCATTCGAAAAATGTTTCGACTTTAATTTTAACCAAGTGTTCATTATCATTGTGAATACTGCATTACTCCGCACGAGTCGAACTCATGTGATCTCAGCCATGCTGAACAATGACTGACTGCAGAATGCCTGCACACAGCAGGCGTTGCTTTATATATTTTTCAAAGCTCGAAAGTGCAAAGTAAAATCTTTCGACCTAACCATCATGGATGAAGTACCTACATTTATGGAGTGAAATAATATTCAACAACAATGTACGAGGAAATATCTCCAAAAAAAAAAAAAAAGCTTACGATTTCGGAAGAAATTGCGGCTCTGTCCAACCTCCGTCTTCGAAAATTTTTGCTTGCATTTTCAAGCTGAAATACGAAGATTTAAGGAATAAAATTATATTTAACAACAATACAGGTCCCACGAAACATCGTGAGTAAAAAAACGATTACGGCAGAAATCTTCGCTCCGTCAACAATTTTATCCTCCATTTTAATCTTAAATACAAACATTTATGTGATTAAATGCCATTCAACAACAATGTTGAACAGAGGGAACACCGCTAAATAAAAAAATGGCCGCCGAAAAAATATTTTTCTTCAGCTTCCGTTGTCGGGAGTTTTTGCCTCCATTTTTAAGCTGGAACGCAGACATTTCTGCAACCAAATGATATTTAGCAACAATATTTGGACAGAGGGAACATCGCGGAAAAATAAACAACGATTGCGGGAGAAATCTTCGTTCCGTCCAATTTCCGTTTTCTGACATTTTTCCTCCACTTTCAAGATGAAATAAAAATATTTACGAAATAAAATATTTAACAACGTTACAGAGCAGGAGGGCATCGCGGGAAAAATAATTCAAGATTGCAGAGCTCCGTAGAGCTTCCGTTTCATGCTGAAACACAAACATTTATGCAATAACATGATATTTAACAATAACATGGACAGAGCAAACATCGCGGGAGAAAGAAAAAAACGATTATGGTAGAAATCTTCATTTCGTCTAACTTCCGTTTCTGGAAATGGAAAAGTTACGTCCAAAGAGGGAAAAGTTACGCCCATGATCGGAAGTCTACCAGACAGGACTAAAAAGGATTCTGAGTGTACGTCGATTCTTTTTTTTTCTTGTTTCTTTCTTTCTTTTTTTTTTTTTTTTTTTTTTTTGCAGGACAAAAATAAAGGTTATTGAGATATCGGATGTCTAGTAGCAAATTAAATCTGCGACATACGTCGCCCGTCGCCGCGATTCTGCTACGGAGCAACACTTGATGCGAATTCTTCGCTGTTTCGAATCACTCATTTTAAAAACAGCCGATCGCGTCATGTGACTAAACCGACTGACAAAACTGACCAAACCGCAAGCGATAAAACACATTTTTTTCAAAAGTATCTTGTGTCTAGCTGAGAAAAGGTGAACCATTAACAGATGCACGAGCATTCTCATTACTTTTACCTAGGCCCACGTACAAGGTCACCCAGTTTGTTCAAATGCGAAAATAATTAACAAACTGGATGTAATACAACTATAATTCTAAGGAGTATAAAAGGAAAAGTAGTTTCAGTACACATATTCGCACGTTTCTAAAGATTTTGAGAACTGAAAATCATACAGCTCACACATCACAGTTTTTATGCCTGCATTTAATTTTCAGGGCTTTGAGGTGTTTTAGCACACTGGGAAGATATTTCATGTAAACTTCAACTTATTGGCTACTGAACAAGTAAATGGAAAGAGCAATCACATTTCACTTTCCTAAGCGCATGAAATGCTGTTGTTCTGACTTCTCTGTAAAAAATTGCCACTGATCATCAGGAATAAATATATTCACAGCTGTAAAACTTCAAGCACTCCGAAAACAGCTGTTAATTCTCTCTCGTGAGTGGCAACAGGAGAATTTTATTAATTCAGACTTGTTTCTGGAAAATTAAAACGCCTAGTATATTATATACTACACTGGTTGACAATTGCTAAAGAACAATCGCATAGTAAAACAACAAATGGGTGCAACCCTTGTGGCAAAAATCAAAATAGAAACAATACAGAGGCCTTGAATTTATTATTCACGCTGACGAACAAACAAATAAACAATAAATGTAACAAATGCAAAATATGTACAATGTTGGGCTTTCTGATTGACATTATGACTAAAACAAAAGCTTTAAACAATATTGACTATCAACAACGTATCATCAATAGAGGATATGACCTCCTCGGATCGCAGTACATATATTACACATGCTGAGCATGCCTAAAATGACAGTATTTAAAAATTCTGTTGGGATTTTGTCCCACTCCTCTTTCAATGCCATCTTCAGCTCCTGAAGACTCTGAGGTGGCGGTGATCGCATAGCAATACGTCTTCCAAGAGCGTCCCATGCGTGCTCTATCGGATTTAGGTTGAGCTAGTAGGCAGGCCCATCCATTCGGTAAATATCCTCGTTCTGCAGTACTTCAGATATCAGGGTCGTTCTGTGAGGTCTGGCAATATCATCCATGAAGATAAAGCTAGGACCCACTGCGCCACGGACACAAGCGAACATGGCCTTCTAAGACTTCTCTGCAATATCTATCTGTCTCCTGTGACAGTCCCTCTGTTAAACACATGCCGCAACCTTCTTTTATTCATCATTATGCCAGCCCACACTAGGACTCCAGGGCCACCATAACAGAGCTGTTCGCGATGTTATGATGCTGTTAGCGTGTTCCACACTCGCTCCACAGCAGCGGATGTCCTGAGTCACTCGATAAACTGAAACGACTGTCATGTGAGAAGATCAATGTTTACCACCTCTGACTGTCCCACTCTCTAGTGTTTTATACCATCTTAAAGGACTGGGATGATAACTTGACACATTTCACATGCTTTCAGGCATACAGCCCGATCGTGTTTAATTATCTACTGATTGTTTGATTCGACACCTGGGTTGCAGTTACAGCACGGAAGCCTGCAGCGAGCTGTGATGGTGCAGTTGTCCTGTTTCGTCGGGCCATGAGGAACACATATCGGTCGTCTTGTGCTGCTGTTGCCGTTCTACGGCCTCCACCAAACATCCGGAGTTCTGTTCTTCTGGTTTCCACTGTTTTTTTCAAACGCGATACGACACTTTTCGCTACACCCATGTCTCGAGCAATTGCTTTTATTCTTTGTCCCGTCTCAAGCCGTCCAACGACCATTCCACGGTCATGAGCACTTAAATGAGTGCTCATGACCGTGAAAGGGTCGATGGACGACGTTTCGTATCCAACGAAACGAAATCAACCAGTCACCAACGAAATTTCGTTGCAAGAATAATAAACTGTCGTCGTGACTTTTACGACGGTCTGACTAGGAGGGAGTGTTAGCCTTTAAATATCCAGCCGGCCAGTCCATTTATATCTAAGGTTCGTTAGACACACTACGTAGCGTCATCTATTGGTTTTCCCCCATATTTACAGTGTGCTCCATTGATGTTTCACTCTAAAATGATGTTGTTCCTTAGCAATTGTCAACCACTGCATCATTGCATTCTTTCTCTATCAGCATAAAATTCGAAGTTGTTCGGACTGAAAAATTATTCGTGAAGTAAACGATTATGGTTTTCTCCATCATAGAAAGCTACTACCTAGCTACCAATTCTGAAAGAGAAGCTGAGATTAACTCTCATATTTCATGCTTAAAACAATACTTTTCAAATATGCTTTCCAATTCATGTTCATGCAGATATTTCCCACCTGTGTAGTTAGCATAGAAGTTACCTAAAAATTCGTCTATCATAAAGAGTTATATAGAAGAAGAGTGCACTCTTCATGACCAGATTATATTCCACAGAATTAAATGAAATGTTAGACACTTTTTCAAGGTAATGGTAATAATGTATTTTGAGGTAGGCACTACCACGTGCTTTTTCTCAGCCATACTATATATTACAAATGGAAAAATCTATACTTAAAACCAAAAAAGTGACCACCAGGAAACTATTGGGAAATTTATAGAGTTCAGTCCGTCAAAACCGAATTGTCCAATTGCTTCTTGATATTGAATGAAAAGGACTAGAAATTCCCTTTTTTGACGGATTAGCGATCGAAGGCTATTTCATACGAAAATGAAGTTGCCAACCGCTACTTAAGAAACCACTGTAGTCATAAATTCCAATGCACACTTATAAAACCTAGAAGGACGGCTGCTTACCAGAAATTGAAAATAGGTACCAAAAGGACGATTGCTACCCTTGTTCACACTTAAATTTATCCCACCACAAAATCTTATGATAAACCTTTTTATTCATTTACGGAACCTAGAAGAAAAATTGTTGTTCAGCAGGAAATGCTAAACAGCTTGTGGAATATCTCGATATCATTATCTCTACACGATCCAAGAATCAATGTCTTAGGTATTCTACTGCAATTAGGGCCACCGTGTTCTTAGAACCAAAGGACAGGAAACGAAAAGATCCATTGCACACACTGATCTCTTTCAGATGCACGTATACGTCGAAAGGCTTATTGGAAAAGCTAAAGCTGACGGGTGTTTTACCTCCAAACGATTTTATGAATCCTTCTATAATCTATTAATTATTCTGCTTACGCTTTGTTAAACATTAATTTATGTAATTGTAGGCATTAGCACCAATTTTTAAGCTGTTTCATATGCTCAATATTTTGCTCGAATAAAAATAATCTGATATTTTGTTTTCCACTTTCGAAAAGAGTAAAAAAAAAATTTTACTTGTCTTCATGACATGTGATGTGTCAGCGTACAAGTGTTATATGATTCAACTAGCTACTTTTTCTTTCTCTATTTTTTTGATATATTAGGTTTTCTGCGACATTTTAATGACGTGTCTTGATCAATACAAAAACACTTTTCATCAAGCATTTTTTTATTTTCGCTCCTTGAGAACAATCAACATTTATCTGTTCCTTATCTATTTGTAATCCCTTCCACTTCAAAGCTAGATTAATCTCTTTCCGCCCAGGAGTTGTTTGAAATAAAACATAGGATATTTCATTAATATTAACTGATAAATGAGCCACTCCTAACGATGGACAAATGCAAGAGCCTTTTTGGCAAAAGGCCAAAACGAGGGAAGAATATCTTTCCGGAAAGGGTAAGAAAAAGGCTGCAGTTTTTCTGCAGTTCACTTTATCCTTCCCCCTCCCCTTTTTTTCGCATTTCGCGATTTTCTGCCTTAAATTTTACTGTGGCAAGTTTAATTTTCCCTCGGAAATAAACGTTAGCTTTCCTCTGTCTGGTTGCCAAAGTTTACTTTGCCACATTCATCTTACTAAAGACTTCAAATCTTCAGGGACGGACTAATCAAGAGCAATTTATCAAATTGCAACACATCTTATCCAGACGGAAAGGAAAAGCCCTAATTATTTTACGAGGAGAACTAATCAAAGCACAGCAGAAAAAAACAATTAGGTAGGTGAAAGCATTTAGAAAGATAAAAGAGCACAGAGGAATTCCTTCTTTATTTCCGTATCGGTATCCCAGCATTTCTGTTTACTGTTAAAACTCAAAAGCCACAACAAATGAATGATTTGAAGTTACCTCACACGCGTTCAGTCCACTAACCATCCAATTTTTTTTTACAAATTTAAAGGGGAATAAATGAATTCTTTAACATCCTTATACAATCGGATTGGTAACACAAGTGTTTTCCTTTTTTGAGTTCAGAATTTCCGGGTTTCCTTCGTGGTTTGTTCTCCATGTATCTCTGCAGTTAGTTCTGGTTACTTTTTTTGCCGAGCTCTGAAATCAACTTCTTGTATGAAATTTAAAAAAAAGCAAAGGAAAAGACATCTGCCGAGTTTCCCACCAGACGTTTATAAAGCTTGGTAATAAAATAACCACTTTGATTTAAACGAAAAGGATGATACCGAATTCTCGAGTCTAATAGCAAACACGTCTTTAAACAAACATTTTCAGATTCGACACCCGAGAGGCATTCCGAAGCTAATTATGTAAAAAATAAAGTTTTTCTGCAACTTATTGATTTTACTTTCGACTGCTATATCCTGCTAAATAAAAATATTGACTTAAGCACCTAATGGGGAGTTCTAGGAAAATTCAGAGACGAACCGATAATTTTGGCAGCGGATGAACTGCCTTACATGGGAGAATTGTTTTCTAGACCGACTTTTAGAATCGTAGGTAGCTGGCAAAACGCAATTTTAAACTGTATATGATAAAGAAAAACTTTTCATCCCCCAAAACTGAAAAAAACATGTATCATTGTTCTATTATTGTAGTTACACAATGTAAGAATTGTTTTCTTAATTCCACTAATAGATTCGCTGATTGATATTGTGAGAACGAACAAAACGATACTATAAACAATTCATTTTTAGCCAGCCTTAAAATATACAGGTATATATTAAACAATTTTGAGTCAATTTTACCAATCCGACTTTTACATTTGCGCCACGCGGCCGACAAGTTTTAATACAAGCTGATTCGTATTTTTGTTTTTTTAATTATCTTGAGCACACTATCAGTTTCATGCAGCAAACAAGTTTTACTGGAATAGGACTTTTAATATTTTGGTTGGAAATCTGAAAATAAGTGAACATTGAATGTGATTACATCTAGCCGATGTTAAAAAAGTTTTCTTCCAATTCAACCAGTGGAAGTTGAGATATCTTCGAATAAAAAATTCAATTTTGCAGCACTTAGCGTAGAAAAAAATTGCTTTAGAAAGCTGGGAAATACATTCATAATTGTCTTCTTGAATTGTTCAGCCACACGTAAAAAAATTTAAGTGGGATAAATTGTATCCGCAAACAACTGTAGAGACAAAATGTTACTATTAGCACTACTTTTTTCTCCACAGAAAGGCGGAAAATGGCTTTTTTATACATACAGATACCAATTTATCAAGTACACCTGCCCTCGTAACGTATACATACCGGCCACTGAATTAGAAACTTTTATTCAATAACAGGTTGGGCATCCTTTAGTCCGAATTACAGTACGTAACTCGGGCTAAAATGATGTCCAACAACAAGGTGTTGGAGTGCATCTAAGTCACCTACGTCTACAGAATACCAGGCGTTCACAAGACAGTCCTTTAACTGGCTCAGAATTGACGGAGGTGGATTTTGCTCCCAGATCTGTTTTTTTAACATATCCCATATATCCTCAAGTGGGTCCAGATCCGAACCTTGTGGTGGCCAGGGAAGATGGTCGTGTCTGTCATGCTCGCTGAACCACTTCTGACCACATCTTGCGCGACGGACAGTAAGTAGCCTTGTCTTTCATGAAACAGCCGTCACCTGCCGGATAAAAAGTCAACATTGCAGAATGGGCTTGATCGGCAGTAATGTTCAGATAATCCTTGGAGGACACCGGACCTTTCAGTATAATCAAGAGACCCGCTCCTTACCAACAGAATGTGCTCCAAACAATGACACCACCTCCAAACCTTGAGTTGTGTTTACAAGGCAAGCTGGGTCCATTGTTTCATGGGGCTCCTGACAAAATCTCTACCTGTTATCGGTACAGAACAAGGTGCAGCGTGACTAGTCGGACCGCATGACATTGATCCTTCGTGTTTCCCATTGTGATCAACACTACTGACGAGAAGCAGTCTACAACAGTTGCCTAGATCACATGTTGCAGTATCAGCACATGACCAAATATTTTGTACATACTTGTACATTGTGTGAGTGACGTTTACGTACATCTGCATACAGGATTCAAATCCAGTGGCCGGTGTGCGGATCATATGATTCAATACAACACATAATACGGCACGTGAGCGCGATGAGCTGTATTAATCGGGTAGGCCAGTTAGTGCAGTATCAGTTAGCTTTCCACTGACGGTCGGAATGGGAAAAATTGGTAATCTGAGCAACTTTGAAAGTGGCATGATAGTTGGCGCATGGCATGCCTGTCTGAGCAGCTCCCAAACATCAGGCTTTTGCGTGCCTCATCATTCACGGTAGACTTCGAAATTTGGGCATTTACCAAATGCCCAAATTTTGATGTCTGGCCTCAACTATCAAGCCACATTCAGAGTTGCTCAGATCACTCATTTTGCTCATTCCGACTCTCAATCGAATTCTAACTGATGCTCGTCGAGCTGTTCTGACTGATTTATATACGCACATCGCGCTCGTGTTGGACTGAAACATTTATGCGACGAAGACAGGTGTACCTAATAAACTGGCATCTGCGTGTGTATCACTTTATTTATCCGTTCGTTTGAGATCACGATATATCCGCATCTGCAAGAATGATTATTCTTTCTGGATCCAAAAATTTCGCTTTATGCTCGATAGGTAAAACAACAAGAATGATTATTCTTTAGTTCGCACATTACGTATTTATTGCACAATATTTCTTCTGCGCTCTAGTTTGTCGTGATTCCCGCGGATACCATTAAGCCACCTCCACCAAAGCAGTACCTTTCTGTGACATTAGAAAGACTGCTGCAAGCCCTTGGTTCTTCCAGACGAGAATACGCCGCCGATCAGTACTTCAATGAATTTCGATTCCTCTGTGAAAAGAACATTCGCTCACTGCTCTGGACTCTAAGTGTGGTGTTAGCGACTTCAAGCTAAACGAGCCGGTCGGGCGGCCGAAGTTTGTGGGATACAAATAACTGATCTCCTAGAATAAACGCATTACTCACGAAGTCTTCTACAAACAATATGTCTTGAAACATTCGTTCCTGTAGCTTCTGCAAGTTCCCAATGAAATTGCCTAGCGAACATTTCTCCGTTCCGGCTGGTAGTTAGACTCACATAGCGATCGTTTGCAGAAGTTGTGGCTTTGAAATGTCCTTGTCTTGGGCGACGACGAACATCTCTTTGCTGAAAGTGTCTCCAGAGGCTTGACAGGATATTCTGTAGAACATTCAATGCTCGAGAAACTTCCGGGTAACTTCCTACCAATCACCTTTTATCGCTGAAAATCATCCATACGATGTCTTTGTGACATAATCAGCTGAATGTGCCACAGAAGTGTACGCAAGGGTTGCTTGGAACAGCTACAAGATGCGAGTAGACTCGCGCTTCTTTTAACGTAATCCTAATTTACATATTCCTGCTAATCTGCTGCAAAAGTAGATGCGGAGAGTTTTCCGCGTAGCGAGATTTGCATATTCGCCAATTGCGGGTGCATTATTTTACATGCATAGGCAGCTATATATGTTTTTGTAGACGATACTTTAATTTTGAGCAAAAGTGTATATACCTTTTGATTTTTCAGGTGGACAGTTTTTTCTTTATATCTCATACCAACATATTTGAATTCCCACTTTATCCGATATCGTTTCCAAGTTTATATATACATCCTCCAGTATTTGGTGATGTAGATATTGCCTGCTAGGTGCCATAAAAACACGCTTTAAACTATCCCCTTATCTCTGTTCTTATTTTTCGTACTGTTGCTCCTGTTCCCGGACACGGTCATGAATTAATTTGTCTTTGTGTGCTGCTGTTATCTACGTCGTTAATTTGCTTTTTCCACTTCGTTCTTCAGTTTTGCACACCAGTTCACTATAAGCTGGATTAATTACAGTAAAAAGGAAGTCATCGACATAAGCAAAAGGAACAGGACAGCTAAACGAAACATTTCAGTTGCACTTGAACAAAAGATCAATCAAGAAAAGCACCATCAGCACCCACACGTAAGTAAAGGAAGTTACAAAGCAAATGACACACAGAGCAGGATCAAAATTCAAAACTGTTGACCATAGTTTATTTAGATAGTATGACGAAGTAAATTTCTCCATCATTTTTATGCAAGGGGCAGGATTCGGACCTGCAACTCTCGGCTCCGGAGCTATCAACTATACAACACTGGCATGTGCACTCACTGCTATCTGCCTTTATCTCACGTGCGTCCTGCGGGGCCGGCACGTCATCCCCCCTGGAATGAGGGCCGGGGACTTGGCCCACGGGTCAGCCGGGACCATGTGTCGCTATAGTCGGTCATCCTATGAAGAACGTGCAATTGAGGAATTCCAAACAATTTGATGTGTGGAACGTAACATCACGCTGATTTATTTTTTCGAAGCACTGAAGAAGGGATTCCCATTTTCTCTGACTCGCCGTGTGGAAAAGAACATCACATCATTGCAAGAAACTTAACAGCCGGGTCATCCTGGAAGTTCCGACGCCAATATAACGTGCAAGTTTGTCCGCGCCGGACATCGAAGTCGGGTCTCCTCACTCCGGAGTAAGTCGCTTTCCCAACTTAGCTACGCTGACAGAATGTCTCGCTGCTATCTGCTTTTATCTCGTATATGTCCTGCGGGGCAGGCACGTCACAATGATTTCCAAATAATACCAAGGTGAGTGGAAAGTTTGTCCCGTTTTAAACTACCCTTAATCTTGGGCCTTAGATCTAGTAGGTAACGCGTGCCAGCGTCGACTGGTTACCGAGATGACATGAAACACACGAGCTGATGGAGTGCATTTGACACAGAGTCACAAAGTGTTATTGGAAGATCGATAAACATTCTGTTCGGGTGCTCCTAGGTTATTTTTTGAACAAAAGGTTAAACACGGCAGCTATTTATCCTAACAGCAGGGAAAGGAATTTGAGCATTTGAAGGCGAGGAAATAGTGAACAGAAGCAATTCACGAAAATGGTTCCAGTGTTTCAATCCTGGGGACACCAGTCTCGAAGACAAGCCGAAGGCAGGACGTTCAACGACCTCCAACATTGACACCGTGGTCGAAGCGGTGATGGCGAACCCGGTACCAATACAAGGCATTGGCTGCTGAATGGGAGTCTTTCCAATCCACCATCGTTCTTCACCTGGACACAGCATGGTTTTTCCTCCAGATTCAATCGAATAATTCTTCATGAATTGACACCCCAGCAGGCGGAACAATGTGTCACTCTCCGCCGCAGATCGCTATAAAATCCATAGGATGATAGGTTTGTCGTCGCATCGTCACATTTGATGAAACTTAGATATTCTTACGTTATACTACAACTGGGAACAAGTGGCTGAGGAGACGACAGGAAGCATAGGCAGTGGTGCAAAGAGGGCGGTGATGTGCATTTGGTGAAATTGCAAAGGTTCTGTGCACTGGGAACTCGTTCGAGGTAGTCAGGCTGTGGACCGAAACCTCCATGCCGAACAACTGCAGCAAGTACATGATTCCCTGCGCCAACGCTACCCAGCGCTTATCAGTAGGAAGCGGGTGTTGCTGCAAGTCGATAAAATGCCCCAAGTCACACCTCCAGAGTGGTCAGCCAAAAATTACAGGAATTGGAAGGGGCTGAGATCCTCCCCTACCCTGCATACAGTCCGGATCTTTCACCACCCTGCATACAGTCCGGATCTTTCACCACCGTGCATACAGTCCGGATCTTTCCCCATCTTGCATACAATCCGAATCTTTTCCCATCTGACTACCACCAGCTTCGCTCCATGGCCCATTTCTTGCAAAAACGTTTCTGTTCCCGAAACCTGCCGATTGGGTACTACAGTGGGATCGTGGCTCTAATGGAACGTTGGCATAGGACTATAGAAATCAACGGCCTGTACTGTGGAGAATTAGGAGAGCGTGTATGGTTTTCTTGAATATTAAACATTTTAGCTGCAAAAGGGAAGAACTTTTAACTCACATTGGAATTTAAATAAGCTATAGCCTCTCGCGCTTCATTTTTCCTTTTCATTTTTTTTAACACTTTTATAAAACAAAATACGTAGCTAAAAGAAAAGTTGAAGTATTGGTTCTGTGAGAGAGTAAAACTTTAACGAAAACCAGAGCTGTGCTCTGCACCTCAGAATTATTTATGTATTTATTTGGTAGGGTGTGTTCAAGCAGCAAAGGATCCACGCAGTCGGCGCCTATGTCGTGAAAGTCTGTCGTACGAGTTGTGCTGCGTTTTAAGATTTATTTTATACTTAAAGTGGTGTGAAGTGTTAAGTTTTTTAAGGAAATTAACTGAAATCCCCATAAATGTATCTTCCGCAGATTACAAAAGCCAAAGCCGAAATAATGACCGTTTCATTGAACTCCATTAAGTAAACTCTCGTAAAAATTACGTGAAAAATTATGTTTTTAAATTAACACTGTTACCTGATTTTCTTTCATGTTAATTTTTTTCAGGGGACGAACTCGGAATAATTTATAAGGCTTCACGCCTAAAAGTTAACAAATTGCACATAGCCTTTTGTTCTATCTCGTAAGCAGATCCAGGAATCTCAATTCATTGCCTCCGGTCTTAAGCGGTAAGCCGGCTGAATTATGAGCAGACCACTTCTAAGCTCAGACACGAAGAGCACCTTTCTGGGCTTAGGTTGCAAATTATGGACACAAGAACGAAGAGGAGGAAAAACCTCGTTAGTCTCGATCTCCGCTGATTGGATTCAGAACAATTAATAAAGCTTAAGAGCTGCCGCGTGCTGCACTTGCCTTCTTTTTCCTCTGTTTTGTTAATGAGGCGAATTTTTGTCGCGCCTTGCAAAAAAAGAAGGTGTGCAAAGATAACGTAAGATTAACCAAATAATTTAGATCAAGCTACTGAAGTGTTGAAAGAGCATTTGCACTCCGCATTCAGTATCATTTAAGGCAATGAAAAAAAACCGCAGTGTTCTAAACGCACTTGCCTTTATTCAAAATTTCCTTCACATTTCCCTAATGAGTACGTCATCACAAACGAGACTGTGATAATGCACACATTAAAGCGAAAGTTTGCATTGCAATGTGAAATCAATGAAATGTATCACGAATCGAAAGCATTTAAATTAGCACGAATAAACATTTTCTTTTTCGTTTTTATTTCCGAACTCTCAGATTGGAAAATTCCATTGAATGAATCGAAGCAGTCGGTTAGTACACTGCATGCATACGCCTATAATGCTCAGAGAAATTGCGGTAAGACTTAACCCCAGTAACAGGAGATATTTGACTGTAGATAAAATTATCTAGCAGTAGCGTTTCTGTTTTCCTTAAACCTGCAAGAAACATATTTTGAAAGTGAATATAAATGTTATATTGGTGCGTCACTATTGAAAGCAAGAGCATTATTTGCTCTCAAGAAAAATGCACCGAAGCAGCAAATCATTAGGAATACCCAGTAGTAATCACATACGTGCCATCTTCACTTACGTACGCAAATATGACGTTGAAGTGACTTTATAAACAAACAACTCGCCACAAAGTATCCAGACTATACGAAGCGTAGATAGTGGTGATATGGGAAAACCCAGCGATTTAAGTGACTTTGAAAGAGGAATGACAGGGGACGCTTAATGGGCAGGTGCAAACATCTCAGAAACTGCAAACCTTCTCGGCCATGCAAGAACAACTTAATTGAGGGTATTCAATAAGTGATGGTGCACAAATAATAAAACAGGTAATCTTCCTCTGGGCAGAAACAACAGGTGGATGTTCGAAGGCAACGTAGGCTGGAGAGGATTGTCTGAAGTAACAGACAAACTCTATTGTACCAGGGTAACTGCGCAGCGGAATCAAGAGGAGAATATCAGCACACACAATTAGCCGCACACTGGCGTGACTGGGTATAATAGCAGGCGTTCCCTTTGAGCACAGTTCGACTCAGCTAAAAATCAAACCAACAAATTCGACTGCAGTAGGCAAGGGAGCACCAAAACTGGACCCTTGAGGATTGGGAAAAGGTTAGCTGGTGAGATGAATCACATTTTGATTAATACACGCCGATGGACTGATCTGAATACAGCGCTCATAAGCCAAAACTTTGGTTTTAGAGCGAGAAACTTTTAGTATATAACAAATAACCATTTGCCGGTGGTCAATTCGAACCTAAGTCTTCCTACTCAGCAGCGGCCCTTCTCTCAACTGCAATACGCCGGCAGCTTATCGCTGCTTTTTTGTATTATCATTTAAACCCATGCGCCACCTCAGTAGCACGTCATCAATGTAATGTCACGTAGTACGTACTGAATGGAAGATCAGTCGAAATGGTACTGAGATATGCTAGGTGAATGAAGAAAACAGATGCTTTTCTGAAAAACAAAAACAAAAACCAAAAAAACATGAACACATGAGCGAACAGATCACAGATTAAGATAAACGCTAAATGAGGAGTACTTAGTCCATATAAACTGCTCAAACAAAGTTAAGAATATGGGAAAGAACGAAACACTGATAGGCAAATTTCGGTTTCCACATTGTTGTCATGTACGAGAAGACTCGAGAAAGATATACGAGGGATAATGTGGACTTCGAAGAAGTTATGATGCTAAGGTGTGTCTTAACAGTACGCTTCTGTAAATGCTACTATTAGACTATGAACAACACAGAGGATACACTTGACGTTGGGGAACGCAATAAGACCATTGAAATTCCACAACTGCAGTTCAGAAAGGCAGATGCTGCAGCATCTTATCGTCTATTCCTCAGTGCGGTAAGTCGAATCCGTGCGCCCTGTCAGGCCAAGGTAATATTGCAGAACAGCCGAGAAATGATCGTCTCAAGGCAACTACGGATCTGCAAGATCTGAATCTTACATTTAACGCTCCCACAAAGTCCATCCACTGCATTCAGATGTCCCGAGAAGTGCCACCGATATTGCGGTAAATGATTAAAAGGTCCGTAATTGATTTCAGCAGCGAGATCTATCTATGGTCGAGAGGTTCACTGGGCCAAATGTCACTGTGTGGGTCAAACAACACAGAAAGATGTGAGTAGGTGCCACAGAACCTGTTGTATCAGGGAGAGTGGCAAAGAATCCTATTCACATTTTGCGCACATTCTATAATTGGGCTATGCTGGATCTGGAGAACCTCAGGAAGACAAGGCAGTCCACATGTTACGGGGAAGGATCTGTTTTAGGGACCTCAAAGATCTGAATATTTGTTTAGGGCACAAAGGCCAGCATGTTCCCAGGCGACATATTTGGTGGAGCTGTGGCACTTTTTCACGGTGCAATAGACCATCGGTTGCTCTTTGTGGATGACGATGTGCTACTTCATCGAACTCCCACCATATTTCGCGAGCTCTAACTCGACGATCTCCTAGTTCTCCTGACCAAAATCCCTTTGAGTATGTCTTAGATGTACTGACGAAGAGCTCGGACAGGCGACACCTGGCCTTTACGACACTTCCAAAACTTTATAAACTTTTGTTTGTCTGTGGACGGCACTACTCCAAAGCCAGTTGAATCACCTTATCTATACTATACCACGTGAGTTTCAAGCTGTCTTGAACAACCGAGGAGGTGTCACAACGTACTGACTGAACAAGGAAAGATTCGTGTGCTTCTCGTTCCTTCGGAGTCAATGCGATGTTCTCTCATTTGTAAGTCGAAAATACTTGGCTCCACCTTTTGTCTGACCATTTCATATAATTTTAATTCGTTGCGTCCTATGTATGTTTTCTCTCATTATACGCATACAGCTGCTTTATGTGTCGTTGATCTCCTTTTTCTTGTAAAATCCCTAACCTTTTTGACTAGTTAAGTTCAAGTTAAAACAGTAATAAAATCTATAAAATCTAACCAATATTTTGTTAACTATAAATCTATAAAATCTAACCAATATACACTGCTGGACAATTGCTAAGGACGGATCATAAACGGCTATATAGCGCATAAAAAAGTAAGTGTGGTTGGATGCCAAGTGAAATAAGATAATGTCAGAATGCGGACATTACAAGAAAGACAATTTATTGTGCTCTAAAATCCAGAAGGCTTTGGAACGTGTTCAAGGGACAAACAGGCCATTTTGTGCAAAATACGTAAACGTGAAAAAAATGCAATTCCCGTCCGCAAGCGTTCCGGCGTAAGATGTCAATACGGGATATGGCCACCATGGAGGGCGATGAAAGATTCCACACGTCGTGTCATGCTTTGCACAACATTATCAAGCAGCTGTTGGGGTAATTTATCCCATTCCTCTGTCAGGGCACGTATGAGGGTGTCCTTGTTTATTGGAGGGCATTGGCGACCAGCAAGACTCCTCCCCAAAGCATCCCACACATTTTCTATGGGATTCAGATCTGGAGAACGTGCTGGCCATACGAGGCGTTGAATATCCGCGCTCTCAAGACACTCCTGGACAGCAACTGTTCGATGACATGTTGCGTTGTCATCCATGAAAATGAATCTATCACCGACAGTACCACGGAACATGCGAACATGAGGTAGCAGAACATCATTAATGTATCGTTGGCCAGTCATAGTCCCAGTTGGAAGCACATAGAGGGACGTACGGCCATTGATCATGATGCCAGCCCATACTATGACACTACATGTCGGATATCGGTCCCTTTCCGGTATGTTTGCTGGACAATATGCAGTACCACTGTCACGCCAGATCAGTTGTCGTCGACAATCAGACGATAGACTGTATCTACTCTCATCTGAGAAGAGGACAGCAGACCAGTCGTTATCAGTCCAATTGCGATGTTGATGGCACCATAGCGAACGGGCGGTACGGTGACGTCTGGACAATGGGATGCACACAACAGGACGGCGGGCGTATCGTCCTCCTTCATGCAAACGTCTGGCGACAGTTTTTCGGGAGATCCGCTTGCCAGTAGCAACCATAAACTGATTTGCTACCTCACTAGCTGTGCTGCACCGGTGTCTTTTTGTTGATAGCATTATGTACCGATCTTCTACAGGTGTCGTACTGCGAACACGACCTCCCCCATGACGTTTGCGACACTCTCCATTTGTTTGAAATGATTTCCAAAGCCTTGAAACAACACTGTGGCTGACGTCGAACTCCCTGGCAACATCTGTTATTTTTCGCCCTTTTTCAATCTTGCCAATAATACGGACAAGCGTAAAATCATCTAGGTGATGTCGGGAAGACATACTGAAAATTGCAAGTTCGTCAATTGATTCTTTCCCTTTCAACTTTGCGTTTGAACAACAACGGTCAATACGCGTCAAATCTATTATGTCTCTTTTCAGCGCTATGACGTCACGAACAAGTTCGGCAATCCAAAATTTGCAAACGCACAACAACACGTCTTACTGTATCCCGCACTTATGCTAATTTCCACATTTTCCTGCCTTCCATTTTATGGTTGCTATCGTTGCTATTGTCATCCGTCCTTAGCAATTGTCCGGCAGTGTATTATATAACTCAGTCAGTTAAATGTCATTTAAACTGTAGAAAATCTGCGAGGGGGCAACCTACGTAAATTTAAAGTTTACATAAGCTATGACTTCATGGACCTGTAGTAGATAATCATAGAATGAGATTATTCTGTCTTCAAGTGTAATTTGTAAAAGCTTAATTTTACGATGCTGCATCCTGATCATTATTTTACTCAGTCCTCTTCTTCGAGACAGATTTTCCGGTGCTCTAGCTTATCTGGTACACCGCAAAAACAAAAACATATGCTGAATAACAGAGCTCTCGAGTGGCAATTATACTTTTTGTAATTAATCTTAGAAGACCGTCAAAAATACGCTGATCAATGTAAATTCTATTGATTTGTCTTTTTCGCTGAGAGTTGAATTCTACTTTTAAAGTTAAAACTACCAATCATTTCTATGCAAAAGCAACGGTGTAAGTGCCAGAGGGACAATCCAATCAGCTCAGACCGGATGAGCTGATTGGATAGTCAGCTCAGCCCCCTAGCTGCCTGTTTGCAAATTTAGTTCATCGAACTCCGAAAATGTGATGGACACAGCATAAACATAAATTGCAAAGTTGGAGTGCACTATTTGTTTGCTACAGATCAGTCACAAAAAGTGGAGATCAACGAGCAAAACTTTAGGCTGTACACTGAGGAAGCCAAAACAGCCAAGGTCATTTCGAAGTGGTGCAGTATCGCAAGCAAATGAAGGCTCATAACGATGTAAAAGCTTCCGGACTTCCAAAAATGTTAAATTACAAACTTGGGGAAGTCCTTTTAATCGGGATGAATCAGTCATTGAAAGTGCAGGTCAACGGGAGAAATTAGGCTGTACACTAAGAAAGTCAATATTTGAATGTACCTTTAATTTAAGACCGGTGGAACCCAATAACCGATGAAGAGACAGCACTATAAAGGAAGTGTAATGCGTAAACAAGGTGCATGGAAAATACGCTGTGAATGAGATATAGACATTTAAAACACTCATCGTACAATCGAATTCGCATGCCAGCACGTATTGCCAGATGCTGGTGACAGGAGCGCCAGTTTGTATGTTATACGAAACATAGCCTTCACGGTTCAGCATATTCCACTTGTCCACCATCGGCTGCTATATATGCTTAAATGAGAAGTAGTAGCTTATTCCGAACGTCAGCCACATATCCCTGGTAACTGTGCTGCAGGCTTAGTGAGTCTGCTACTACAAACTGTACAGCTCACCTGCTGAGATAGAAGTGCCATAGACCTTGGATTTAAGATAATCCACAAGAAACATACCAATGGGGTTAGGTCTGCTATCGGTAGCCATTCGATCAGAAAGCTGTAGCCCACGATGGGTCGGCGGAAAATGGCGCCTAGGAAACCGGTGACCGATGTTGTGTGGTATGTCAATGCATCGTCATACTAAAACCACACTCGAGATCGCAAATTCAAAAGCCTAGTTTGATATCGTCCAAAAGCATAGTTTGATATCACGGAGAGCCTGTAGATACCGTTTTCTAGTAAGAGTACGTTGGAAGAATACTGGTCTAATGAAGGTATTATTCTATAGATGCTACGCATTATATTAACCGACTACCGTACCTATCTCATTATGAACTTCCTGTATGCGTCGTAGATTGTCAGAGTTCCAGTGATGGTGGTTGTACCAGTTATGAAAGTCCTCACGTGTGACGTTGGATACTTATGTCCACAAAATCATCTCAAGAAAACAATGTTCGTCTTCTGCTTTATTGAGGACATAGTTAGAACAATCGATACGGCGCTGATGATCACCAGGATACATAGCTGATGATTTATGCCTGGTCCTCACATCCAGACAAAAGAACGAAAGAAACATTTTTTCACATATCCTTTTTTTATTTCTAAAGAAAACCCAGTTCTGAACATTTTCATAGAGCTACTAGTTTTACCTCAATGTTGTGTGTCATTACGACATACTAGCAAATAGTGTTGCAACTGACAAAAGTAACCTGACAGTTTTGCACAAACAGGGAAAGGGAGAATTCCAGTGTCAGAATGTATCCTCTAACGAACTTTTCGGGGTCCCCCATCTCTAGACAGCAATTAAATGATTTTGCACCGCTTAGAAATGTCCTTAGATACTTTTGCCTTCTAAGTATACAGCCTGCATTCGTCAGTTGACCCCACGTTTTATGATCGCTTGATAGCAAACGAATGATCTTCAACTTCGGAATTGACATTTTTGCTATACCTACCAAATTTTGGGAGTTCAGTGAGCTAAGTTTGCGAATGCACCAGTAGGAGCGCCGAAGTCTAGCTAATGAGTTCTGCCCTCTGGCACTTACATGAATCCGATTGGTTGCACATCTTTATGAGCTTCTGTTCGTCTGTGAAGCGACTAGGACGCGACTTTACTGTACATCCTGTGGATACACTGAGATGCCAGTTTATTAAGTACAGTTGTCCTCATCACATAAGTGGTTCACTCCAACACGTAAGATGTCACTTCAGCAGGGCGCACGAAATAAAAAACCAACCATACCAGCACGTCTAGAATCAGTTAACTTTCAATTAAGAAGAATAGGCAAAACCAGTAATATGAGAGATTTTGAACAGCCGTCCTCTTGGTCTTTTTAAGCAAAACCATGCCAACCGATGAATCAGAGGGAGAAAAAGAGAATGGTGAGTATTTTGCAAGCGAATAGGCGAACATAACTCGGAAAATAACTGCAGAATTCAAATTGTGTGCCTAAGGTCATTTTCGAACTCACCACGCATCAACCCATGTCGCGAATGTACTGTAACAGACAGTTCTCTTTTAACCCTGTCATCCACCAGTTGTTTTCCTACACAGGATCGCCTATTGCTGAAAGTTTGGGGGTGTCGCACTGTTCACGGTAAGCATTTCCTACGGTTGTGCGTGAAGAGACAAGAGAACAGCCGTTTGGGAGATGCTCGAACCGACAAACCAACATGCCTGGCGCCAACTGTCATGTCACACTCAACGCCTCTCAGATCACTCGTTTTTCCCATTCCCATCCACCTCAATCGAGCACTGATTAATGCTCGACTAGCTGCTCTGCCTAATTCATACTGAAATCCGCGCTCACGTGCCGTGCTTAAGTTTTTCAATGAACGATTTATGTGACTAGGGTAAGGATACCTAATAAATTGGGATATCAGTGCATATTGCTTGTTTGTGAGAAAAACAATTCTGAAAATATATAAAGACACCAATAGCCTTTCAATGTAAACACTTATATTTAAAGTTTTTTTGCAACGAGTAAAAATGCATAACTTAACGATACATCAGTGATAGCAGCCAATTTTTAGAAAGATAGTTTAGTATCACGGACTTTTTCATAGAATTCAATACGATCACTTCGAGGTTCTTGTCATTCACTTATAATCTTAAAATTACATTGGAACTTGTAATTGCTTTCAAAAACATTATAGAGGTTTTTCAGGGCATCCTAAGTCAGCCGATTAGACGGCACGAATTTCGTATAAACTGAATAGTATTTCGTTCGTTTTTTAACTCATACAAGGTTGTCTTCATAATTATCTTCTATCAAAACAATACGCCGAAGAGCCAAACATTAGAGACACCTCCGCAATATGATGTTGATCCTCCAAGTGCCGCCGTAACTGCTCTTAGCTGTCGAATCATAGACACTACAAGATTTGTAAAAGTGTCTTGTGGTACCTGGTACTAACATGTTACCAGCGGATTCTTTAACTCTTGTAAGTTACGTGGTTGAGCCGCAGTAGATCGGATTTGCTGTTTCAACACAAACCCCTAATTCTTTATTGGATTAATGCCTTGTAAACTTGGAAGCCAGGGCAATACCTGGAAGTCTTCCTCATGCTCAACGAACGATTAATTACTGAACAATCCGGGCAGTGTGGCAGCGAATTATCCTGACCCAGTCTCAAACAATCAAGGCAGTTACTATTTCAGCGAATTATCCTGCTGAAAAAAATCACTACTAGAGGGGAATTCCGTTGCCATGAAATGATGTACCTGGTCAGCAATAATGTTTAGGTAGGTGGTAGACGTCATAATTTCTTGTACATGAATCACTGAACCCAGGGTTTCTCAAAAGAACACTGCCCAACGCATAACAGTTCTTCCACCTACTTGTTTTCATACTGGTGCCAACACTCCTCCAGGTAAACGACACACACGTACGCGACCGTCCACTTGGTGCAACAGGAAAAGAGATTCATTGGACCAGACGGCCTTCTTCCAATCTTTAAAGGTGCAGTTTGATCATCACGTGCTCATTGTAGGCGCTTTCGATGGTGAACCGAGATTGTCATGGGCACTCGGCAGAGTTGGGCAAGAATGCTTTACAAAGTAATGGAAGTACAAATCACAATTAATGTCTAATGCATTACAATGCAGTAACAAGTAATGCATTACAAGGTAATCCCAAAGATGGATTGCACAAGGTAATGGAATTAATCTGTAATGCATTAAAATGAAGAGAATATAATTCAATTATTTAAGAATGCAATTCAAATCCATTGGAATTATTTGGTAGCGAAATTACACAATTTGCAAATATTTGCAAATAATAATTACATACTAATAGTTTATAGAAATGTACGTATGCCAAAAGCTATGTTTAGAAAAGTCGGCCATGTAACATAGCAAACATAGACCGAAGTGTCGTGTAGAATGTTCTAGAAGCGGCAAGAATGTGTTAGACGTTTGTAGAATGTTCCAGAATGATCGCGCAGTGGGAAGGTGGAGAGCTTCATGTAAATCAAAAATATTCCAAAAGTTTCAGGTCCTGTCGTGAAGTACGTCGTATATACACTGCTGGCCACCCAAAATGCAACACCAAAAAGGAAGCATCCGGTTGGCCTGAAATTCGCAGCATGCGTCGCCCGCGAGAGGACATGCAGACGATTAGCATTACAGGGCATATGCAAATCATGTGCGCCCGGCACGCTACCAAGAAGCACTATAAGAAGGGTGCACAGGAGGCGGGGTTTAAGTAGTGGAAGTGCGTTGTGCTGCCGTACCTGTGCGTGGGAAGCTTCCTGATGCCTCGTCACAGAATGCGGCAGTCATTCCAGCACGTTTCGGAGTTCGACAGAGGACGAATAGTGGCTTATCGCGACAGCGGTTTATCGCACCGAGACATCGGCGCCCGTGTGGGACGACATCCAGCCACAGTGAGGCGAGTATGGATTCGGTGGGTGCAGGAGGGACGGACGGATCGACGTAAGAGATTGCCGCAGCCGCGGCACACCAACGACCAAGAGGACCGGCACTTTGTGCGGCGGCTATTGACGGCTCGCATCGCCACATCACGAACGTTAGCGCAGGAACTAGGGTGTGTTGCGCAACAACCGGTGTCAGCACGTACCGTTCGACGACGTCTGCAGGAGCGGGGACTTGTCGCACGGCGCTCATTGCTCTGATTATCATTGACGTTACACCACCGGCGAGTGCGGCGGCAGTGGGCCGTTGAACGCCTAACCTGGACTACGGAATCGCACGACATTGTCTTCTCCGACAAATCCCGCTTCTGCCTGCAACATCACGATGGTCGGATCCGCGTGTGGCGGCACCGCGGCGAGAGACTGTATGATGCCTGCATTATGCGTCGCCATACTGGTCTGTCACCAGGCGTTATGGTTTGGGGCGCAAATGAATATGACACCCGCACCCCTCTGGTACGCATCGCCGGTAAACTCAACAGCCACCGCACCATCTCCGACGTTTTGGAGCCTGTAGTCCTCCCTTACCTGCAGGACCTGTCAGCGGCCACGTTTCAACAAGACAATGCGCGCCCGCACGTGACACGTATCGTGCAACAATTCTTCACGGCCCACCAGGTGTCACTGCTGCCGTGGCTCGCCTGTTCTCCCGATATGTCGCCCATCGAACACGTCTCGTCGCTGATCGGCAACCGAGTGGCCCGGCAAGCACCACCCGCGGCTACGCCTAATGAACTGTGACAACGTGGACCGACATACCTCAAGCCCACATCCAAAGCAGCCTGGACCGACATACCCCAAGCGCACATCCAAAGCGTCTTTCGTTCGATGCCGCGGTGTTTAGCGGCCGTTATTGCCAGCCATGGGGACCACACGAACTATTGATGTCTGCGTGTTCCGCAAGTCGCACGGGCCTGTAAGCTCAATCGTTTCATCTTTGTATCTGTTGTTATGTGCCCAGTAAATCTGGCTTTGCTATCTCGTGTCCTTCTTGGTGTTGCAATTTGGGTAGCCGGCAGTGTATACAGGAGTCAGTCACTCGCTAGTCCAGTGTTCGTATTCGACAAGTAATGGAAAACAACACTTGAGAAGTAGGGCAAAAATGCCCAGAGTTTACAAATTTCTGTAATATTCGGCAGTGCACCCTGCGTTGCTGAACTATAAGTGTAGTGCTAATATATGCTTGTGGCTACAGTGGAGTAATTATTTTGGACAGTGAAACGCATGTAATAGACGAGAATAATGTACTGGAGATGGATGAAATGAGTATCTCTAACCGAAATAAACATCCCATTCGTACTTACTTCATATGTATTATTTCGGTCAAATCACTTTACTTGCTGCGAAGACGGGGTAATTACTCATGTCATACACGTACAATCTCCAATACCTAAATACACGCATTTGAGGTCCGAGGGGTGGAACAATTGTCAAATAACCTACACAACGTGTAAGGGTGTACTGGTTGCTGGCTCATTCACGTTGTATTGTTACCCATAAGTTATTGGTTAATTACCAACTTATGGTTAGCCATTAACCATTACGACTATAATGGGCAACTGCTACATGCCATTACAATTACCATGTAATTTTATTGACCAGTTCCTCATTACTATGTAATGGTAACGCTAAGTTCTTGTTCCCATTACCATTACGCTGTAATGCATTACCGTTTAATTCAATTACGATTTTGCCCAACTCTGGCACTCGGAGAGGACTACGTCTACGCAGCCCCATTTTCAGCAGTGTTCGATGTACCTCGTGTTGTGACACAATATTCCCATCACCAGCATTCAAATTATCCGCGAGTTGAGCTACAGTATCCCTTTTATTAGCTCGTAGTATATGGGCTAGCCTTCGCTCATCTCTAGCATCAATTAGCGGCGGTCGGCTCACGTCTTGGCTACGGTTCGTGAGGCGGTTCGGTGTTTTCCCCTCCTATCACCACTGTTTGAAAGCGCTAACCGCGGCTGACCGTGAGTATCCGACACGCCCTGCCGTCTCGGAAATGATCTGACCCAATCGTCTGGCCATTACAATTTGGCTTTATTCAAACTCAGTTAAGTCCGCAGCCTTTCCCATCTCAAGAACAAGAATAATACTGACTAACAGAGCAGAGCAGATCAGATCTGATCATATGTAGAGGATTTTAGGAGAGGAGTGTCTAACCCCAGGTCTTAAACAACCCTTTGAAATAGGAAGCTAGAAGAATTGGGCTAGAGTGCCCGATGGGAAAGTGACACGGAAGCGAAGTAGAAAGGGGGAAGAAAACGCCCTTATTTATTACCGGGGGCCAGTACCCGAGGTCCGACGGCTTAACGTGCCCATCCGTCGCACGGCGGGTATTTATTGGTTCGAACGTTCGTACCTGCCCAGGATCGAAGCTGAGGTTATCTCCATGGCAGTAACGAACGCTGACCACTAGGCCACCCGCGGCCCTGACCAAAGGAGCTCAGTATCAGGTGGTATTTATATAGTTTCATGGCCTCCACACGCGCCATCGTTAACCTGCAGTTGCTTCGATTTGCATATACATGCGCTGGTCATAATGTTTTGGCTCTTTAGTCTATCATACCAATTTTCCGGGAATGCAACATTACGTCCATTACATTTCCTGATTTTCTTCGTCATTTTCAAGTAAATCCCAAATGCAGATAAAATCTCGTTTTCTTTTGTTTTCAGGAAACAGCAAAGGTAGATGGCGATAAAGAAACGGTTTTTTTCTGACTTTAACATCATGTACTAACTTTTGAATGCTACCAGCATTTTAAAAATAAAAATATATGTATTTCATTTTGTCCATGGACGTGGTGGTTGAAAAGCAAAGTCCTCTGTCAATTTCATGACAAAGTGCTCTATGCTGAGGAACACACCGATGTTCTTAAACAAACCCTAGTTTAAAGAAAGAATTATGGACATGCATGTACGACAACAGTAAGTAAAAATATCTGGTAGTTTGCATTTCTTTTTGGAGCTAACCTCTGAATCTCAGAGAACAGCTTAGTGATATGTATGTATGTATGCAGCGCATTTCAAAGGATTGGTTAGAAAACATATTTTTCATTTTGTTCTGGTAGAGGTCAGTCATAATCAACAACCACTCTCAACCAATTGCTGGACGAAGGTCTCCCCAATTCTCTTCCACAGCTCTCTGTCTTGAGCAATTTGCTACCATGTCATGCCGGCATGCTTTAGAATTGCATCCACACATCTCCCATATGGTCGGCTTATACGAGAAATGTTTGTGCGCAAATTACTGTGCACTAAACATGGAGTTAGCATTTGTTCATTTTTGTTTTTCTCTTGTGCGTGTGTGTGTGCGCACGTGATCGTTATAAACTATACCTACATAGATATCTATTTCAAATCTTTCGGTTATCAAGGTTTAAAACACTGGTCACAAAATGCTACATCGGACCACAAGAAGGGCGGAACATTAACTCAAATTACTGGTTGGTTTTCATTAGTATTAAAACAGGCGATGGTATGCGGAGAAAAAAGAAGTGTTCCCTACGTGACATTTGAGAAAATTAGTTTTCATTCTGTGTATTACATTTTTCATATGACTGAACATTGTTGACGCTCTATCCGCACAGAGATGTGTTGGTCTAAGCGTGGAAGGTCAGTGTCCAAGATGGCTTGCTATCTCGGATAAGAAAATATTTTTTCTCGTAGAAGAAGCCAGGAGAAATATCATTTTTTTATATTATTATGGACATTTCACCAAACTGTATTGAGGTTTTGAACACGAATTAAGTCCTGTTCTTATTTTCCATGTTTATGAACATTGCTAACGCTGTATCCCGAAAGTAATGTATTGTTCTAAGCGTGAAAAGTCAGTGTTCAGGATAACTTGCCATCTAGGAGAAGAAAATATTTTTTCTTGCAGAGGAAACTAGGAGAAATATCCTTTTCTATAATACATTATTATTGGGATTTTACAGAAGTTCATGGAGGTTTTGAACCTTTTCTTTTTCCCCAAAATGTCAGTCAGAATGCCTTCCGTTTTCTTTCTTTCCAGTGGATGTTCTATATAGCAAGCCTGCTGCCAAACACCTGACAGGTTTCAACGAAGATGCTATGTAGTTAGTTTCAAACATGTAAATTACAAATCTGAGACCTGAATTATCAGAAGACGATCTTTTCTACCTCATCTGGTTTGGGAACTCTGAAACAGAAATTAGGTTGTTCTCATTTCGATATGTATGGAAGTTAAACATCCGAGCTGTGCAGCTTGGTGAAGCAATTTCTCTAACCTTTTCCTTTCTTCTTCCAAATGGCATTTCTCGTCTTGCACAAGTATTTCCTTTTTTTCTTTTCCCAACTTGCCTCATTAGTCGTGATCCTGAAATGTTTCTAGCTTACTTTTGGGCTTTAGGTACATGCTGTTGCTGACGGGTGCATGATAAAAAAGCCAGTGCATATCACAGACAAGCTGACGTGGATTGGAGTTAATTGTATCTACAGTTACGCTGTCAACAGCAATCCTATGTGCATAACCTAAGTCCTTTGTTGTGAATATGTTGCTGATTAAGGTGGGCGTCTAGTTAATTTAATCCCAACACTTCCAATGAAAAAAACATCGACTCTATTTCCTCAAAGAAAGATTTCCCATTTATCAAAATTGGCTCACTGATAAAAAACATCTTAACTTAGATTGCGCAATCGGTGCTTTTTGCAAAAATCTTTCCTGAACGATATTAAAAATCACTAACTTTACTTTTTTTTTGATTGGAGGTTTAACGACCACCGTGAGCAACTCAATGGGCTATAAGCAGTCGCCCGTCCCTAATTTAGAGTCACTGGTTCCAGGGAAGGGAGAGAGCCAGTGCCGTAAGACGAACACAACACCCATGCCTCACCGGGATTCGAACCCGGACCCCGTTCGGACGAATGATCAGAGGCCATCGCTTAGACCACTGCGCCACCGGGGCGGCTAACTTTACTTCGCTGCAGTTTAAAGGAAGAGTGGTGCCACCTGTAAGGAAGTATTAGTGCATCGAAGTAAAGTTACTGATTTTTAATATCGTTCAGGAAAGATTTTTACAAAAAAAACACCGATTATACAATCTAAGTTAGGATGTTTTTTATCAGTGGGCCAATTATGTGCATGGGAAATATTTCTTCGCTGAGTAAATACGGTCGAAATGTTTTCCATTGGAAGTACAGGAAGTAAATTCACTAGAAGCCCACTTTAATTATTTCTCGTCGAGGTTCAGTGTTACCTCCACCTTCAGCTGCTATACTGGAGACATTTTTCGTTGGGATGAGGACACCCCAGTTCCGTTTTGTTAAACAGAAAAACAGCGAAGAATTTCCCGCCTATTTCCACGTCAGATAATACAGGCTGCAGACAACTCAAAGAAGCATGGAGAGGTGCATACTTGGTGTAACCAGGAGAGATAAGAAGAGGAACTCGTGGATCCGAAAAATGACAAGAGTGGAAGACATCATGATCAGAGTTAAATCCCTGAAATGGCAATGGGCTGGACATACTGCCAGAAGGACAGATCATCGATGGACAGCCGAAATTTTAGATTGGATTCCAAGGGACAGGAAAAGACCCAGAAGAAGACCACATGGGAGATGGGTGGATGAAATTCGAAAGTATGCAGGGGTGACATGGAGGAGACTGGCACAAGACAGACCGTTGTGGAGGAAACTTGGGGAGACCTTCGTCCAGCAGTGGATTGATAATGGTTGACAATGATGATGATGATGATATTGTAAGGAAGCAGTTTTCTGTCTTTTTTTAGTCTGAACATTTCCTCTACCTTTTTTGGCATGTGAAGCTGCCTTCCATAGCAAAATGTGCCTCAGAAAAGCTAAGATTTTTCTTTTGAGCTAGGAAATACAATTCCTCTGAACAACTTTTGACAAATACATAAATCACAAGTATTCTCACATTTTACATAGTGTATCCAATTCAGTACTTAAAATTTTTTATACTGCACAGAAAGGAGTAGTTTACATAATTAAAAATTTTGAATTCGATATCTGTCTTCCATCCATTTCGCGCATGCGAACTCCATGTGTTTTACAGATACTATCATGAGCATTTCTGGTAAGAGCTTTCAGCACTTGCACCATCTCTTGTGATTTCCGTCGTACTGATCTGGACAAGGTATGGGATCTGTTATCCAACGCCCATATATTTTCCAGATGAGTACGTACAAAAGAAATCATTTTTTCAAACCATTCATTCTCGCTACATCGAAACTTCAGAATTCCCTAAGTTCATTACATCTTCCCGGGAAATGGCACTTAAACGATTAAAATCTTGAGCAGCAAACCACTTCTGGAGAGTTCCACATTTCAAAATGAAAATCAAGATTGACTGTAATGTGATTTCCGTTCAAGACGAATTCTTCATTAAGTAAATCCTGAATGGAATATCTTGAAAGTCATGTCATTAAAGCTGATTGCAATATTTCCCATATTATGCGTTATTGCGAATGAGTAGAAGAAATCAAAGTGTTTTCACCCACTCAAACTTTGGTGAATCTGGTGAATGTTAGGGGATGAGTTCGCTAAAGTGCGATCCTCTAAATCACTATCCCAGATGCTGTGACAACTACACTAGATTTGCTGTTTATGGAATTTTCCGAAGCACATTTTATGAAAATTATTTGAAAAACAAATGCACTTTTATATTCAGAAGTGTTACCTCGGAGATCTAACATATTCTGAAAATTTATATCGTTTTAAATATTTCCCTAAATTTAAATAGATTTTATTAAAAACTTTATTCTTCATATGCACAAAATAAGTTTACTTAAGCTTGAATGGTGGCATGAAAACCTTCAAGGGAGTAACACTGCTCAGAGTGATAGGTAGTCAGAGCAACTTTATTCCAAAAACAAACAAAACCTTTTAGTAGCATGGGAAAACTGCTGATTGTGCGTAAAGATTGCTTTATCTTCAGCAGAGAGAAGATGGCGAGGTATCAGTTACGGTGGGTAAAATTGCAAACAACTAAAAATGAAACACAAAAATATGAACCGAATTTCCATGACACTACCCCATCTTGGCGGAGTTTTCAATGCAAAAGAGATATCATGTCCGTGGACTGAAAATATTTTGCATTTTTCTAAACTACGCTATATGCAAGTGCTCTGTATAAAGAATGAAAAAATCGTGGTTTTGTTTGCCTCTGTCTGAAAGATTGAGGAATGTTCTAGTCAGCTTTCAAGAAACCGGTAACAGAAATAGATACAAATACAAATGGATTATTACAACTACAGGTACACCACGAAAGGCGGCACTTACATGGTTATTTCGGATATAAGGATAATATTTGTAATCAGACGCTTAGAAGCGAAAATTTTGTATCCACAAAAAGACAAACGGATGGATAAACAAAATGATAACATAACTAGATAATATGTGACAAATTAATGCATATAAAGAGAGGATTTAAAAATAATGTTCGAGCTATATGAGTAATCTCTTCTTTTGTTTGCCAGACGGAGTTTCACTGAAATGGCTGCAACTACAAAATTTGAATTCTCTCTGAAACTGGTGGTTAACATAAAACTTGGACCCTGACTATGATCCTCTATACACTACGCCACTTCAATTATCACAGCAGTAGAGGAACCATTAAACGTCTTTTTAAAGATGCGTGCATGTATCACCGCACAACAAAGAAGACGCTGCTAGCAACACTTAAATCCAATCTGGCAACACGGAAAAGGTTTCTTTCCTTTCCTCCAAGCTGTGCGCATCAACTCTGCATCCTGATGCTTCAATTTGCTTCACACGTGAGAAAAGACGAAATGATGCCGGCTGAGAAGAACAGCTTTTTCCCTCCACGATAGTTTACATCCCCCCTAAACCCGATCTACTAAAAGTTAAGAACCGAATGCCCTTCGATTCACACCAGCCGCTCCAAAATAAAAGGACAAGTTTAGTAAGAAACCTTTCTGCCGAGTTAAACTCGATAACTTTTTGTACTTAAGCAGTGATTTTTTTTCCACAAACCTTTCTTTCTTGCCTTATTTCGAGGCTTTACAGACTCAAGTAGTTCGGGGTGGGTAGGTTCTCGCTCCCTTAACGACAAAAAAGAATCCAGAGCACGCTGAAATCGATCAGTTTTAATGGGTCCCTGACAGAATATGTCACTCACTTGCAAGCGAAATGATACAAGAAAATAGTCACTTCTGGAAATCGAAAACTTTGGCTGTTGTTTCGGGTTACTTGCTGTACGCTGCTGTCGGCCAGATATATTTAACAAGGAAACAAAAATTCTTCCTCAGACACGCAGGGGATGAAATATTTAGGTGCAAGCTTAATAAATGTTACTCCCAAGATCTGTCTGTCCCTCTGTTTTTCATACCTGAGAATGATCAGTGTTTTAATTAAATATTCAGTTACTTGAATACCCAAATGTTTAAATCTAACACTTTTTTTTTTTGATTGGAGGTTTAACGACCACCGTGAGCAACTCAATGGGCTATAAGCAGTCGCCCGTCCCTAATTTAGGGTCACTGGTTCCAGGGAAGGGAGAGAGCCAGTGCCGTAAGACAAACACAACATCCATGCCTGACCGGGATTCGAACCCGGACCCTTTTATGGGCGAATGATCAGAGGCCTGCGCCTAAGACCACTGCGCCACCGGGGCGGCAAATCTACCACTTCACTTCAATAGCTAACATAACGGTCCAAAAGTTAAAATGCATGTTAGGACAATATTAATTTACGACTTGTAACGTACCTGCCAGAAGGACGCACACGGCATAAAGGCAGATAGGAATCAGAATAAAACGTCCGCGTAGCTCATTGGTAGAGCAACTTATTCCGGAATGAAGGGACCCGGGTTCGAATCCTGTCGCGGATAAAAATGACGGAGAAATTTACTCCATTATAATGGCGCCCGAACTATCCGGATTACCCGACCGTTCAAAATCTCGCATTGGTGTGATGGTATTTCCACACCGCGAGATAGGAAAAATAAGAGAATCCCTTCTCCAGCACTTCAAAAAAATAAAAAAATAAAAAATAAAATAAGGGGGAGATGATGTAACGTACCTGCCAGAAGGACGCACACGACATAAAGGCAGATAGGAATCAGAATAAAACGTCCGCGTAGCTCATTGGTAAAGCAACTTATTCCGGAATGAGGGGACCCGGGTGCGAATCCTGGCGCGGATAAAAATGACGGAGAAATTTACTTCTTTATAGACTTTATCGTAGATAATCTTCGTTTACCCCAGTCGCTTGCTTTACTTAAGACAAAATGTGAAAGGAGCTCTGAATGGGTCTCTCGATAATTGGCATTAATAGAAACAAAATGTTGAACACGCTGACTACCATTCTTGAAACTCAAAAATTTGAACACTGAAAGCTTTAATCACATTCAGTATTACAATTCACGCACGAAAAGTAGTTTCATTCAATAAGCACCCGCGGTTCAGCGCGAAGAATATCTCGTCACCTCTCACACTTCACACATAGTTTTCGTTCCGTTTATTCTTGTTGTTCACATTTTACTTGCTTGCAGTGTTGCCACATGGGTAAAAGAGTATCTGGAATTTAGGTATGATGTCAAGTTCGAAAAATGTAAACTAGAGATAAACTAAATCTTCATGAGAAACAGAAAGTTAAATAGATTATATATGCCGCAAATGTTAATGGCAGGACGCAGAAACACAATACAATTTGTTTAATAAGAGCTAACTCCAAATATATTGCACAACATAGAAAATGCCATACCAGGAAGTATTTGCCGGCGCACTGTGCAAATTGTTGGGTATATATCGACAGTTGGATTATATAAATGATTTCAGTTGAGAGCCAATCACGTGTTTGGTGAGGTAGTTAAAAGGGGCGAAACAGGTCGGTGTAGCTAAGTTTGGTCGTCCTCACCTGGGCGGGTAAACCACTGCATCGGAGTGATCTTGGTCGCGAAAGCACGTGTAAGCTGCGAGAAGGGTCTAGGAGACGTAATGGAAAGGCTACGGACGACTGGCTTGTCCATGCGCCTCATCGCGGCATAAAAGCAAAGGGATGCAACTAACTGTCAGCTCAATGTGGCGACAGTGCTTGCAGGAAGCTGATGAGCCTCGACGTAGGTGCACGTAGGCGGACGTTCGAATGCCTTGAGCATCGCATTTGATGACTGTTATTCACTCCGGCACACCGCCTTTCAAGCGTTTAGTGGTACAGTACCAGACATGAGTTGCCGGAAGACTGGAACCATGTGGTATTCAACGACGAGTCTCGCTTCTGTCTCGGAGCCGACGATCGCCAATTGAGAGTCTGGAAACGACATGATCACACGGCTGATGTTGATGCCCTCCGTGAGCATCATACGGCTTCTCAACCTGGTTGTCATGGTTTGGGGCGCTATCAGTTTTAACAGCCGTTCACCGCTCGTACACATAGTGGGTAAAATAACTGCTCTATGATAATTCGATGAGGGGCAATTAGGTAAGTTAAGCGGCTTTTAAATTCTTATTGCACTGTCATTAATTTTGGTGAGTATTCGTATACACTGGATCTTACTGATAAAATCATGTACACGACTTTCAATACATTTTCTTGTATCTCTCGACGAAAGTGCTTTTCAACTATATATGGGGTTTCAATGTATAGTGATATTTGTCATGATATTCCTGTTTCTAGAGCACGAATTGAACAATACTTCTTGCAGTAAACAAATGTAGGAACTACCTTCATTTTTATTCATCGTGTAACTTTTCCTGATGTACGCACTCTCACTTAGTGGTGCAAATGAATATTTGTGCTCGTAACGATATCTGAGTTCATGCAATACTGATCAGATTTTAATTTTCGTACGATGGGGTAAACATAACGGAATTATCCCAGTTTTTCCTAATGCAAAATTTCTTTGTTATGCTCTATAGAGTTTTCCTAATGAAAAATTTCTCGTTATGCTCTATACATGTATTTCTCGTTATGCTGTATATATCTATATATTATAACTGAAAAAAAGCACGCGATTTTATCTTTCTGGAAACGCGGTATCTCCTTTCACTTCAAAATTTTGTGGACTATAAAGTAAAAAATTGTGGAGTGTTTTAAATCAACCCGCGAGACGCTGGGCAAAGCGTTTTTTATCTTTCTACCGTGTTCATCCGTGGAACCACATTTAATAATGTTTTAACACTGAAAATAAAATGTTTTTTGCTTCCTAAATAAAGAACCATGCAGGCTTCTCAATGAAACTAAAAGAAGGAAATAGAATATTTGAAGACTAGCACATTTTCTAATCCTTTGAGCTTTCCTTAGTGCAATAATGACAATCCACTGTTTCATTTAAAGTTCCTGTTGGACGATAAAGACTACTGAAATTAAGATTGTTTTCACTAATTAATAAAGAAGTAGGAAATAATTTTGAAGCGTTTTCAGAGCTACTAAAAGTTGCCAGAGAAATAATCCACAGAGGAAAGATTTAGGAATGTTTCGAATATTTTTATTTTATGAAGCTATAAGCGCAGCATCATTCTAATTATATTTCGCAACCACCGACACTCTTTATAATAATTCTTCGATAAGTTTGTGGAACAAAGGCCCAAAGAAAAGAAGAAGAAATATATTGCTTTTATAGTAATAAATAAGCTATTGTACAAACTTTTGAGTATATTCAGAAAAATTCTTATTCCTTAATTAACAGATTTACCATGTAACTGAAAGCAGTTTGAATAATATCCTCTTTTCTTGTTCAATACTCGAGAAACGACGAGATTTAAGCAACCTGAGAGAGTTGCTTTTAAACAATCTCATTAAGCATGTGATCAGTGGCTTGCTGCCTAGCAATGATGATACCCGTTTATAAATTTGAAAAATACTACAGTCCCATGTGTAACACAGGCGAATATCGATTCTTTGAGCTAGTAGGAAACAGGCATAATGCGGATTAACGCATAATATAATAAATTGGAAAATGCGCCAACAAAATAAATGAAGTACTGCAGTATATAAAATACACTTTTTACTTTCCATAAACCCTTAATAACGCGTCAAACTTAATTCTCCGCAAAAATGATTAAAGCCTATTTGTACTACTTAAGACAATCGTTAATTTTTCTTTTTAACAGTGACAATGTTTGTTTATTCGCTGTTAATCCTTTACTCATTAGAACAACAAAAGCTGAGTTGGGAAGCCTTAAAATCCAGTTCGTAGCGTGCTGTATAGAATTCAACAGCTCAGGGTAAACAATCACCGTATTGTTTAGTCGGGTACCTAAGCACAGTGTTGTACCATTAAAGAAACACAACTGAGCCGCAAAACTTTAATAGATGTTTCTTTACATAAATATCATTGGCTAAAAGAAAATGATGTTTGGAATTTTTCATAAAATACGCGGTGTAGTTTGAAGATGCAAAACACATTAATAGTGTACAGTAATAACACTAGTAAAAAAAGGTTTGACTTTTTTCTACCACATGGGTCATTTTCGGTGTTTTTTACTTCATCGAACCTGTTGATTACGAAAATGTCAGTGAAAATTGCGTAATACGCAACACTTTTGTGCAACAGGGACCATTCACAAATGAGGGACATACTCAACTTTTCGAAATAAATCATTGATGAAATAAGGCACGAAGATATTGAATTGTGCAGTTACACTTGGAAAACGGCCCCTGGCATATGTGAAACCTTCTCCACTCTTGTCCAAGGCCTTCACGAAGTTTGTCCTCAAACCCAACTTAATATGTAAAGGGGAAACAATATCTTGTTTCGATCTAAGAAAGAATCGTATTTAACATTATGTTGCCCCAGGACGTAATTCTCTGTGTAAGGCCAGCCTTTCACAGTGTAGTGTTTGTCGGTTGTTATACTGTCCCATAGACAAAGAAAACAATAGTATTTCGTAAATCCACCCTCTCCGTTCTCGTCTTTCGCCCGTTTATACGGAGGTGCTTTCCATTCTTCGCTCTCTACCTCTTCTCCGTGCCCCACCCGCTTCCACCTCCGAACTTCTAGCCAGAGCTCCTCTTCTATTCCTCCATCCTTCATCCTCCTAACACACCCTTCTTTACTGACCTTTCCTGGCTCCCCGCTGTGATCGTAACCGTCCGAGACTTACTTTCCTCCGACCTAACATGGAAACCCTTTTCTGAGATCTCTCCTCTCCTCTCTTGCACTCTACGCTTCTCTCCACTCTTCGATAGTTACTCTTTTTCCTGCTCTTGCCTCTCTATATGGACTCTTTCTTGTTCCGTCTGCTTCTCTTCCTCTCCCCTTCTTTCTTCCTGTTTGGGGCTCCTTCCTCCCGCTCTCCAGCTTTTCTGCTCACACTCTTTACCGTTTTCTTCTTCAGGATCCATCACCACCAGCACCACTGCTTATTCCGGATATGTCAACCGCTGCTCTTCCGAGTGTATGGTCGGCAACAGCTTCACCCATATATATGCCAGACGAAAGAAACGTGCACAGGCTATTCCTTTACCGCCGTCTGCCGGTGCCTGCCACGTTATTCCGGATGACGTTATCAGCTGCTCCCACCTGTATTTTCTGTTCCGAGCATGCTGACGTCCAACACGTCTACCAGTACTGGCCGGTGATTCTTCCTTTGCTACACCTGGCCTTAACCGTTGCCAAGTGTCTTTGTGTCATTGAGCTGCTGGTTTCTTGCTCTCCGCCAGTACATTTACCTGAGCCGTGCTCCTACATCTTCGTACTAGCAAAGCATGTGATCTACTGTTTCTATCAACAACTTCGTCATGCATCTCTCCGCCTTCCTACCTTCAAGCCCGGGAAGCACTCTGTGTACAATTCTGCTACCGGCTGATCTCACGTCTACGACTGGCATATACCACTGCCTGTGCCGCTAACCAGAGCTCGCAGTTCATGAGCGTTTGGTCACCCTTTCAACGCTGGTTTACCGGCTCTTCTGTAGACCTACATCTTCTGCTATGATTTCAACCCTGTTTGTTGGGACTTTCCTCACAATGATCGTTGCGAACAACCATGGACTTGGTCGGAGAGCATCTCCCCACGCAAGTCAGAAGTAGAATTTCTGTACGTTCTTCATGATATATTTTCCAGGTTATCTTTTCAATGTCAGTTTTTCTTTACGGTGCGCGCACGTTTATCAGTGCTCTTTTCGAAAATGTCTATTGTGTGTCTCACATGTTATACATATACATCCTGCAATTTCCTTTGGGTTTTTTTCTCACGTAATATATTTTGCTCACTCGTACGTCTTACTGTGCATTTACAGGTCTTCTTTGCCTTTAACGTATTTTTGTATTAATAGTACAAACACATCCTGTATATTTCTGATTAACCAATCTGCTTTTTTGTTTACTTTTCCTTTGTACCGTGCATGCTCCTATTCGGAGTTATTCCTCAGGTGTCACTTTACTGTATGTTGCTTTGTATCTTGTATCTACACATTTTGTACCGTGCTCGTATATCTACCCTCTGACATTGTAACGGCACATGCCGCCTGAAGCCATCTCTTATTGTTATTCGCACTGCATAAACGCGCTTAAATAGCATTATACGTTACATTCTCGTGTGTCTCAACCATTTCCGGTGGGCTCACGATTTCAGCGCTATTTCTTGATTTTTCTATCGCGTGCCTCACATGTTATACATAAACATCCTGTAAATAATTTTTCATGTCGTTATCTTTTCCTCACTCCTAAGCATTATTGTGCATGCTTGTACCACCATCACGTTATTGACGTGCTCTTGTATTCTTTACAATCTCGATTGCACGTACACATCCTATATATATCTCGCTTTTCAATACGTTTCTATTTACTTTCCTTGGTACTGTGCATGCTCCTATTCGGATTCGGACTTGTCTTACAGGTGTTGTTTTCTTTACTGTTTGCATCCTGTATATATTAGTCACGCACATATTGTACAAATCTCGTATACAGTGTACATTTATCCAGTTGCATCTCCGTGTACTGCATTATTTTGCTTTCGCTCTGTACTGCCTTTAATCTGGTTATCAGTATTTTACTTGCATTGTTTATATACATCACACGCTGTACATAGTTCGTTCCCTGTATATATAATTCATGTTTCTGCCCATTTTCTACAAATTTCTCCTATATGTACATTTAATCAGATTCACCTACATGTTTTGCATCATCAAGCTTCTGCACTGTAGTACCTTTGTTATTTCGTCATCGTTATTTTACTTGCATTGTATATATACCTTATATGCTGTAAATAGCTCCTCACTCCTTGTTTCTCATATCATGTTATTATGATTTCTAGCATTGCACAGGCACGCGCTGCCTAAAGCCTTATTTCCTTGTAAATCTAGCTCAGAATAAAAGATTTTGAAATCGTAAATCCACCCTGAAGTCCGAGTAGCAGGGCAATGATTTTAAAAACTCCACACACTTGCCAGCAATGCTTGTAGTATTGGATTGCACTTAGCAACAGCGACATACTCTAGTTTCCTACATAGCCACTGAATGTGCCTCTGGTATTAGTGGTTTAGTGCTGCCATTGTGTAGCAACACTGCCTTCAGACTAGTTTCTGAAGTGTATGAAAAGCCTCAATTCCCGAGGGATGTGCTTGAAACCAAATTCAGCCATTAATCTGTCAATATATGTACACACACACACATGAAATCTTGTGGAAGGGTGAATTCTTCCAATTGCGAAAGTGGTTCAGGAACGGGCAGTTTAGATTCGTGTGGTATAGGAAGTATTGTAGACGGAACAGTAAGATATTATATTTTACATTTTGTTTGCTTTGAAAATCCTTCGATTTTTGGCAGGCAAAAATAACAGCAATCTGTATGGCTAGTCAGCTCGCACCAGACAATCGGAACTGCAAAAGGCATACACCGTGGTTTGCTTCCATTCATCCACTTAATCAAATTTGTGTAGCATGTTACGCAGGTTATGTGGGGAGTCTATTTTTTGTGTTGATCACCAACGTGACACTCAAAATAATTGTAATAAGCTTGTTTAGCCTTGGTTGTTGAACACGGACGCTGTTTTCTCACTGTGAACTGTCCACAAATGTAACAAAAATATCCGATGGATTTACACATTCGCTGCACATGCTATCCTTCATGAGAAAACAAAATGCACATACACACTGTGCAGCAGTCACCGCAACCAGTCACAAGCACAAAATCTCTTCAGCCAAACCGGATAGAACACATTTCACCACAAAACAAAACCCTATCAGCCACCTGTCGGCCTGGCGCCTCCAAACGGTATGTCAATGTAGGATAAATATTGAACGTAAACAAAGGCACATGCGCGCGCAACACAGTGAAGTATGACTCATTATTCCTTTAAGTTCTACCATGAAAATGATCATAAGGTGGAAATGATCCTGGGGCAAAGCTGTCGATACAATGAGAAGCACTTCCAGTGGAGGTTTTGTGTCGATAACCGAGTTATGCAGATTTTCGGCTTTTGTGACGTTATTTTCAATTTTTTTTTTACAAAATGGTGCGTGATGGCTCATTTTGAAGTCCATATCCGTTATCAGCATATAAAAATTGACTGTAGAAGCATATTTCCATCCACGGGGCAAAAACCTTGTTAACTGTTGTAATTTAAGTGTGAAGGACGCTATGCTTGTTGTTTTAGAGGGAGAGCTGAACTCCATTACTCATTTCCATGACTTGAGCAGATGATGAGAATCAAGCAAACAGCAGCTGCTTTATTTATTTAATTTCTTTACGAAGTAAAAGGCGATGCAGCTAAGCAGCACATGTTCAGTAACACAAAATCAAGTATCATTCTCATTGATATTGAAGGCATACAGGACTCTATTGAAGGCATTGCGGTATTAAAGAAACAGAGAAAAATTATATGAATACTGAATCTGTGTAAATAGTGAAATTGTGGATCTTGGAAGCATGTTTATAAAATGGTATGAATTAACCTGATGTGATGGAAATGCGATTTCTGAGAAGAGTGGGTAAAAAAGATAAATAAAGTAAGAAACAACACATACGTAATGAAAGTATTTATATACACTGCTGGCCACCCAAAATGCAATACCAAGATGAAAGGATTGAGCTTACAGGCTCGTGCGACTTGCGGAACACGCAGACATCAATAGTTCGTGTGGCCCCCATGGCGGGCAATAACGGCAGCTACACGCCGCGCATCGAACGAAAGAGGGTTTGGATGTGGACTCGGGGTATGTCGGTCCAGGCTGCTTTAACACGTTGCCACAGTTCATCAGGCGTAGCCGCGGGTGGTGCTTGCCGGGCCACTCGGTTACCGATCAGCAACCAGACGTGTTCGATGAGCGACATATCGGGAGAACAGGCGGGCCGCGGCAGCAGTGACACCTGGTGGGCCGTGAAGAATTGTTGCACGATGCGTGTCACGTGCGGGCGCGCATTGTGTTGTTGAAACGTGGCCGCTGGTAGGTCCTGCAGGTAAGGGAGGACTACAGGCTCCAAAACGTCGGAGATGTAGCGGTGGCTGTTGAATATACCGGCGATGCGTACCAGAGGGATGCGGGTGTCATATCTAATTGCACCCCAAACCATAACGCCTGGCGACAGACCGGTATGACGATGCATAATGCAGGCGTCACACAGTCTCTCGCCGCGGTGTCGCCACACGCGGATCCGACCATCGTGGTGTTGCAGGCAGAAGCGGGATTTGTCGGAGAAGACAATGTCGTGCGATTCCGTAGTCGAGATGCGGGGTTCAACGGCCCACTGCCGCCGTATTTGCCGGTGGTGTAACATCAATGGTTATCGGAGCAATGGGCGCCGTGCGAAGAGTCCCCGCTCCTGCAGACGACGTCGAACGGTACGTGCTGACACAGGTTATTGCGCAACACACCCTAATTCCTGCGCTAACGTTCGTGATGTGTAGGTGCGAGCCGTCAATGGCCGCCGCACACCATGCCGGTCCTCTCGGTCGGTGGTGTGCCGCCGCTGCGGCAATCGCTCACGTCGGTCCTTTCGTCCCTCCTGCACCCACCGAGTCCATACTCGCCTCAATGTGGCTGGATGTCGTCCCACACGGGCGCCGATGTCTCGGTACGATAAACCGCTGTCGCGATAAGCCACTATTCGTCCTCTGTCGAACTCCGAAACGTGCTGGAATGACTGCCGTATTCTGCGACGAGGCATCAGGAAGCTTCTCACCCACAGGTCCGGGACCATAACACACTTCCACTACTTACACCCCGCCTTCTGTGCACCCTTCTTATAGTGCTTCTTGGTGGCGTGCCGGGCACACATGATTTGCATATACCCTGCAATGCTAATCGTTTGCCTGTCCTCTCGCGGGCAACGCATGCTGCGAATTTCAGGCCAATTGGATGCTTCCTTCTTGGTATTGCATTTTGGGTGGCCAGCAGTGTATATTGCCCTACATCGAAACTATCTCACCCAGGAGACGGTGTGTCGGCATGGCAATTGTTAGATGTGTGAAGGAACGTGGATTACACAAAGCATTCGAGTATGCAACCCATCACGAGAGATGTGCAAGAGATAAAAGTGGCAAACGCTGGCTGCCGAAGCTGGGCACTGTTCCGTGCTATAGGTCATATGTAACAAAGCAACGGAGTGTTGAGAGCTGCTGCAATATATATAAGGCCTGTTGATCTATATATAAGTCATTATATCTAGGTGTATAAGACCGAAGATGCCTCGTAGACCTCATTTTCAACCCTATCATCAACCGGACGCGATTGAGAGTGGAAGGATGGTAGTAATTCGTTATCCTGATTGGTCGATTCGCCGAATTGCGGCCCATGGGTGTTGGGATGCCAGAAGAGATGGAGGTTATTGGCAAAACTGGCTGCAAGAAGACACCGGCCAATCGCCGTAGCGGGAGGGTGTAGTCAGACGGATATCAGCATGTATCAATTGGCGTATTCGTCAGCAGGAAATTGCGGAGCCACAAAGTACTGCAGAGTGCATTCGAAGGGCTGTAGCGGCGCCTATGTACGTCCCCATCATGACTGGAGATGAGAACCGGAGATTGGTCTGTACCCCCTTTGCAGCCATTTTGTCAACTGTCATTGTCCGCAGGGCACCACCGAGCCAGACAGGAGTGGTGTCGTAGCACAGCTTCATGGCTACAGAAATGGCACCATGTCGTGTTCAGCTATCGGTCTCGAATTTGCCTCGGTGTCAGCAATCATTGAGTCAGCTTCTGGCGATCATGTAGCAACAGGAAAAATCCAGCTCTTGTCGGCGAGCAGTGCACTGCTCGCCGACAAGAGCTGGATCTGATTGGCGAGCAGTGCACTGCTCGCCAATCAGATATGCTCGCATGAGGTACCATTATTTGTGATAGCCGGTCACTTCTGATACGCATAACAGGCACAGTGACAACTGGGCGGTACGTGATAACGTTTACAGTCCGTGTTGTTACCAGTTGTGAGAGGTGCCCCAGAGGCCGTTTAACACCAAAAAAACGTTCAGCTACACATCGCTGACATCTCTCGAGAATGCCTATAAGGTGTCCATATGCTTACATGGGTAACGAAATTTACAGACTTATCACCCATCTACACATACCGGCCACTGAACCGGAAACTTTTATTCATGACCGCATTCGACCTCCTTCAGCCCTAATTATACCACGTACGGTTTGCAATAGATTCTACAAGGTGTTGGAGCGCATCTACGTCTACAGGGCACCAGGCGTTCACCAGACAGTCTCTTAACAGGCTCAGATTTGACGGGAGAAAACTTTGCTCCAGGATATGTTTTTTATTATGTACCGTATATTCTCAATGGGGTTAAAATCAGGGCTTTGTGGTGGCCAGGGAAGAAGTTACATACTCGTACAAGTAACTGTCATGCTCACTGAACCACTGCTGAATACACCTTGGTACCTTGCGCTATCGACAGTAGCATTGTCGTTCATGAAACAAGCGTTACCTGCTGGATAAAATGTCAACATTGCAAGATTGACGTGATAGGAAACAATGTTTAGATAATCTTTTGAGGACTCTTGACCTTCCTGAAATATCAAGGGAACCTTTCCATACCAACAGAATATGCCCTACATCATGACACCACCTCCAGAACCTTAAGTTGTGCTTTCAAGGCACGTTGGGTGCATTGTTTCGTAGGATTCCCGCCCAACTCTCTGCCTACCGTCACTACAGAACACGATGTACTGCTACTCATCGGAGCACATGACGTTTTCCAGCCTTCCACTGTCCAGTCACGGGGTGCCTGGCACCACTGTAGACGAACTTTCAGGTTCTTAGCAAATATAAGTGGTTTCCGTAGCCATGCGACTGCCAATACCGATCCTCTTCCATTCCCTGCTCATAGTTCGCTGAGATATTGGTCGAGGAACAGCCTGCATTGAATGCTTCGGTCAATTGCTGCAACAGGAAGTTCTGTTTTTCCTAACAAGCCTTCTCAGAGGAGGGCGATCTCGTTTCCAATAGATTGTCATCGCGCCACAGTTACGCCTTTTAGAAAAGCAATGTGGTTATGTTATTTTTCTACTGAACAAAGACTCAGGATATCTTAACTTTCAAAAAACCAGTCCGCCGTGCTGTTTTCAAAATCGTAGCTCTAGTCAGACGGGCACTCAAAATAAGCCTTTTATAGTACTCCAAAAGACCTTGTTTGTCACATTGTGTTCAACACTACTGATGATTACTGACGAGTAGTCTTTTTCAGTTGCCTAGATCACGTGGTGACGCACGTGACCACGTATTTTGCATATACACTGCTGGTTAAGTGACGTTTACGTGCATCTGTATAAAGGTTTCTAATTCAGTGGCCAATGTGTTTAGAATCTATAGGCCCTCATTCAACGACGTTTGCCAGCCTTTATTTTGCGCTCCGGAATGCCACTGAATTATGGGATCATGTAAACGTTGCGTCGTTCCAGATACTCCAGGATAACATTAGAGGGATGCATCCCAACATAACACGTCGTTTGTCGTATTGTATTGCACAACACGGTGGTCACACAACGTACTGAGTGCTGCCACGTGATCCCACCTTGTATCCTGTCAATTGGCTGTATTGCCTTGGAAATGAAATCACGTAATGCACAGGGTGTCTGTAAATGAAGTATACAACTTCAGTATGCTATTAAAAATACGATAAGAAGAACTTACTTGAAACGTCAAGAGACGTGGCAAGTGTTAAAGTTTGTTAAGTCAGATGATAGATGGCGCCAGGTGTCTCATGTGATGAAAAATCTCGTCAAACACGGAGTACAACAGACATGGCTTCCCCAGTGGAGAAAGCAGCGTGTGTGTTTTGGTTTGAGGAGTCAAAATCTCTAACAACAGTACAGCGTAAGTTCAGAACGGAGTACAAAAGACAGCCACATATACGAAGGAGCATCGAACAATGGGTAAATAAATTCAAAGCAACAGGAAGTGTCTTGAAAGGTCAAAGCACTGGGAATCCTTCCATTTTGGACGAAAAGATGAAAGACGTGCGTAAGGCTTACCTAAAGAGCCCGAAGAAGTCCGTCCGCATCGCCAGTCGAGCAACGGTTCACAAGGTTCTGCATAAACGTATACACCTATATGCATATAAAGTGCAGTTAGTGCAAAAACTTTGACCAAATAATCAATCACGTCGAAAAGCATTTGCGGTGGACATGCTTAATTGCACTAACGAAGACCCACACTCGTTTCAGGGATCTGTTTCAACGATTAGTCGACATTCCATGTTTCTGGCAGAGTGAATAAACATAACTTCCGAATATGTGGCACGGAAAATCCCCATGTGGTCTTAGCAAACAAGCGGGACAACCCGAAAGTTAATGTCTGGGATGGCCTAAAGGAAGATAGAGTGATAGTGCCCTTTTCCTTCGCTAAACCAACAGTTACTGGCATAACGTACCTGGACATGTTAAAACAATTTGCAAATCCACAACTCCAGGTTATTCAAGACATCATTTACCATCAAGATGGAGCGCCTCCGCACTGTTCTTTGGTTGTACGCAGATCTTTAGACCGCCACTTTTCAAGGCGTTGGATTGAACTTGGGGGTCCGACGGCATGGCTAGCCCTTTTTGCTGATATTACCCCATGCATTTTTTTCCCTTTGGAGCTTTATTAAAGACATTGTGTACAAGAAAAAGGTTACATCTACCACTGAGCTCAAAGCACGCCGCATTACTGCAGCGTTCCTCCTTGTTACACCTGACATTCTGAAGCGTACGTGGATGGAACTGGACTACGGTTTAGACATCCTGCGAGCAACCAACGGAGCACACGTGGAGACCAACTGACATTTTTCCAAAAAACTTTCACAGTTACCATGTGTTTTGACATTATATGTAAGTTGTTATTTATTGTAATTTATTTTTTCAATAGCGTACTGAAGTTGTATTCTTCATTTATGGACACCCTGTATATCTCACATTCTGCGTTTCTTGTGAATTTCGGCTTGTTTGGCTCGCTCTTTCTGGGCAGGGCAATTTCAATGTGAATCAGTGTATCAGTACCCAAAATATCTTAAAGAAAGATAGACATTTTTTCTACCAGTAATATTAATAATGAATACATAAGCATCTCGAAAAAGTAAGGATTTTTCTTAGTGTGCGTGACGCGAGAAGAAATGAGAATTGGTCAACCCACTGCTTGATCCTGCATTTATTTCAAGAGAGCACACAAAATTTGAAGTTTTATGCATATCTTAAAAACGCAGAAATAAGTTATCTGATGCCATAATATGATAAGAGAATAATGTGAACATACCTTAGAGATATGAAATGAAAGGTTTTCTCCTATTGAAATATGTGTATGAAAACTGTTTGCCTAACGGATAAATTACGAACAGGAAATATTGACATTAAATTAAGGTACCTCCAGTTTTCATTCAACTGAGAACTTTTGGTAAAATGTTTAAACAGGTAAAAAGAAAGTTTCCTAAGGCTCCTTAAATCCATTAGTTCATCAGCGTCATGTCTATCACAGCTTTTTTTTTTTTTTTTTTTGGTTATCTTGAGCATAATTTTGACTTTTTTAGTTTAGTAACATGTGTGATCAGCATCAACCTCGAGCCCAGCTAATGCACAAGTGTAATCTCAGCCTGCAAGTCTTGGATTTATTGAAACAACTCTGGAAAATCTTTTGCTTTTACCTAGTAAAAAAGTGATGGTTGTGTCTCTTTGACTACTTCAGAATCTGAAAGATATGTTTTACATACCTTTTAGATTCTTTTCCGTTACTGAGGTCCTCTCATCACCTAGCATGTTGTAGATATTTTGAGATTAAGGTTTTGCTCCTCCTCGGTCCAAATAAAACGCTTTTCTTAGTCTTCTTCTAAAACAGGAGATATGCAGTTTATTTCTTGTGTTCTGATTTTCTAGACAACTTCTTGATCCACTGTTTTGACAAGTGTCGTGACGTTTGGTCGAAAGAACATTCAATTCTGTTTGTCATCAATATCAATTAGGTTTTCACCTTTTGGATCAAATCACGCATTATTTTGAGAAAGTTGAGCCTTGCTCGCTCTGCCATAACATTCAAGTCACTTTGCTATGATTTAAAAAATTGCGGAGCAGTGGGAAATCGTCCAAGCACGTTTTGTGCTTTATGAGCTATTAGGAAATAAACCGTATTTTAAAATACCATGCCTTTTTCAAATTCCCATGATTAACAGTACCTGTCACTCGCATTTGTGAAAATGGTTAACTGTAATTCATGCTCTACTAACTTTGAAACCGAGTGACGCGGATTCATGTCGCTACAAAAGTGAGTTACAAGGAAGTTGATTGCAGTCTGTACTACTTTGTACATGCCATCTCAAGATCTATTCCATTCCGAAACATGTGAAAAGTGTTACTTAAGCTATCGTCTCAAGAAGAAGTACTGGTTAAGGCTTTAAATTCTGTGTGACAAGTACTGGTTAAGGCTTTAATCCTGAGGTTGATTTGTAAATCAACCTCAGGATAACCTCAGCAAACCTTGAACCAGAAATTGCTGCCTAGCTTATTGTTATGATCAAGCATTTCTTCTCACAACAGAAGTCAAAATATTGGTTTCTCTAAGCCTTTGTTACGGGAACCAAAAATTCACTACTTACGATTAATATCCGAACAACCCTCTACTGTTAGTGAATGAGGTCCTGCATAAGCATCAAGTCACGGACCCAACTCAAAATGTGCTCTTAGGGCTATGATGAGCGATTATTACAACTGTGAATGCAAGACGCCTCGATCGACAGAGTTAACTGATTTCCACCGCGCATTGATAATAGGATACCACATAATTAATCGCTCCATAAGTGGCATTTCAGCGACATTGAAGATCCCAAATTCCACGGTTGGTGATGTGATATACAAATCCTGGCGTACTGGGGCTGAATCTGTAAAGAAACGACCGGTAATACTCCGAGGCTAAAAGAACTAAACAGAATAGCTCTGTAGAAAACCCTCTGCTAAGAGCGCAAATCAACTTTGTCTGAAAACACGCATGTCCTATGTAAGACTACTGGGACTGCACCAGCAAACCACGCAAGACTCTTCACGACAGGAGTTGCACGGTCGAGTAGCCATCCACAACCACTAATCATTTCGTCGAACGCCTCACACCAGAGTTGGAAACCGGTCAAAAATTTTGTACCCGGATCCGACTGGCACGTCACATGATTGGACCCAACCTGGACTTGACCCAGATCTGTTTTGAACCATAAATTCGAAACTCGATTTATAATTATACATAATAATATATATATATATATATATATATATATATAATATAATATAAATTAAGTAAAACCAACCAAAATAACCAAGAGCTCGATTTCTTAGATTTAAGAATAAAACTTAACAATGGTAACCCTACCATTAGCCTATATGATAAAAGAAAGAATATTCCTTTTAAAGTTATTAAATATTTACGCTGGACAAATAATACCCAACCAAAGTAATAGAGAATGTACTTATTTCGCAGGAACTAAGAATTTCCAGATTATGCAACAATACTTCGGATTTCCTCTAACATATTAATATCCTATTAAATAGCTTTCTAGATAACCAAGCACCAGCTTATTTTATTAAAATAGCCTTAAGAAAAATAGTTCTGAAAAATAGAATTAGGTTAGCGGATCTAATTTAATTGCATCACAGTTTATAAAATGATTCTTGCCAATGAAAGCCTTTTTGGAAGTTGGTTTAGAGGATGTATATTAACTAACATTTAGGAACCTTTGGTGCTACGTATAAAACAGTTTTATTATAAAAATAAAAATTAAAAATTATTATTTAAAATCACAAAAAAAGTTTACAATTAAAAATCCCCCCCCAAAGTTTAAAGTGTAAAATAGATATTCGATATCAAGAATAGCTAACATACTGTAAAAATAGTAAAAATCAGGAAACCTATAAGAAACTGTATCTTGTCTGTAATTTTACTATAAGGTATTTTAATACTGATGAATAATATTAAATACACATCGGGTGCATTTGATGATATTTTACTTGTATTCCGGTGAGCTTATGCTCTCTCCAGACAACAAACTGTTTATCTTTTTCACTTGGGAATTTTCTGATTGGTGGACTAACGTCTGCGGAGTGATTTTTGTGCGGGACTGCCTTCCTGGCTTCTCTACTTCAAAAGCGGGAGTTTTGTCGGCCATTTGCAATGGTAGTTACGTAAAGATCGGTGACCTAGCAGGTAGGTCCTTTCATGTTTTTCCTTTTGGGGGGGTTGTTTTTTTCTAATTTTTGTGCCTGCTGAAATTCGTTAGTTTTATTGGCTTTGCCTTTACTGACGTTTTTTTCTTGCTGGTGGCCTTTTATTTCCTCGTTCTCCTGCAGCACTATGTTCAGGTTGTTTGCAGTGTTCTTAGGCTCGTGGCTCCGCGTCCCTTTCGTTCGTTGATCGGGGGAACATTTGCTGCTTTCATAATTTGTGTACAGCATTCTGTGACGTACCTGCCAGCAGGACGCACACGACATAAAGGCAGATAGTAGTCAGAACAAACGTCTGCGTAGCTCAGTTGGTAGAGCGACTTATTCCGGAATGAGGGGATCCGGGTTCGAATCCTGGCGTGGACAGAAATGACGGAGATATTTACTTCGTTATAATGGCGCCCGAACTATCCGGATGACCCGACCGTTCAAAATCTCGCATTGGTGGGATGTTCTTTCCACACCGCGAGATAGGAAAAATCAGAGAATCCCTTCTCCAGCGCTTCGAAAAATAAAAATGTGTGATGTTGCATTCCACACACTAGATTGACTGGGAGTTCTCAAGTGCACGTTCTACAGTGGATGGCTGCCTGCAACGATTCATGGTCACGGCTGACCTGTGGGCCATGCCCCCGGCCCTCTTTCGGGGGGATGTGACGTACCTGCCTGCCAGCAGGACGCACACGCCATAAAGGCAGATAGTAGTCAGAACAAACGTCTGCGTAGCTCAGTTGGTAGAGCGACTTATTCCGGAATGAGGGGATCCGGGTTCGAATCCTGGCGTGGACAGAAATGACGGAGATATTTACTTCGTTATAATGCTGTGTACATATTGCAATTTTTAATTTTTATTTTTAAGTACATTTCCAATGATTTATATTACGTTTCTATTGTCTAAAGTCATGCAGTGTATCACGAATATTCTGTGTTTTTGCTCCTGTTCTCTGTGCTACTTTCCTGAATTTTCAGTTGTTGATTCTTAGCACAGGCATTTGCTTCGATTTATTTGTCTCTTGACTTCGTGTTTTGTTTCTTGCGGTGGTTCCTAGTTGGGTTTTCCCTCAGGTAGCAAGCCACGTGTTTCGTATCACGTGGCACTGCTGTCAAAATATTGGAACTTATGCCTTCAAAATTAAGTCCTTTTACAGAGTGAGGTTTTTTTTATTTTTTTCTTTTTTTAGTCTTCTTCCAAGTTGGACATATTTTACATTGCTCAAATTGGAAGCTTTTCCATGTTATGTTCTTATCCCCTCAATCCCAGCTATGAAACTTTTCCAGGTTACAAATCCCATCCCCCAATCCCAGCTATTGCATAAATTATCCCTAGAGTCCCGAACGGCTACCGCCTCCCAACCGACGAGCTAATAATATGCCAAACTATACCAAATTTTGCAGCTTTTTTCCAGTTTATGTTTTTCGTTTCATTGGTCTAAATTCTACGCCTATCTTGCAATATTTTTGGGCTCTGTATTAAAGTTTTTCTGTTTTTGTGGACGAAGAGGAGTTTTTGGGTTGGGCCAGATATGACCTAGATGTAATACGAAATTCTAAATCTTGCTTAATATTTAAGTTTCCGAGCCTTTGTGGGCGGTTGTGGTTTTTTTTTTTTGGTGATTTTGGGGGACCTTTTGCATCTATGTGATATAGAAGAAACCCAAGTTCAACTAGGTCTTTGTGGGAGTGAGTAAATGCTAAGTTTTGCTGGTCCTTGATAAAGCCAAAGCTCAGCATTTTCAAAGCTTTCTGCACTCCATTTTTTTCCCTGCTCGTTCGCTTTGTTTTTTTTATTTTTTTTTCATATTTTGGCTCCTTCTGTAGTTATTTCTGCTTATTGTAAGTATTGTTCCTGAGAACTCTTCGCTGCTGCTTTTGTGCGTTTGGATTTTCATATTGTCTGTTATTTTTAATTTGTTTAAAATAAATTTTCAAAATGTGTTTTCTATTCATTGCTAAAGTTTCGGTTTAAGTTTTACACGCACACACACACACACACACACACACACACACACACACACACACACACACACACACACACTATAGTGACAAATGTCACCGGACACCCTTCAAAAGCAAATGAACGGATCCGCTGCGTTGTTAAGATGCGCGGTACAGATGCAAACGGTATAAAACACAAGCCTACAGCGGACCGCGATCATATCGCATTGTGAGGTTGAGTGAAAATCTCGCGGCGGGAGAGAACTGACTTTGAGAAAGGAAAGATTGTTGGGTGTTATATTAGTGGGTTGTCCATGAGAGAAGCCGAGAGGCGTTTATACATACTCAAGTCACCTGTTTTGGATGTACTGAATAAGTGGAAGACACGTGGCGTGCATGAAGTAGCAAAACGTACTGGCGACCAAAGAAAATCAGTGATAGAGGACGTCGAAACTTCAGGAGAGTCGTTACAGCTAATCGATGGAGTACTACTACACAAGACCTCAGTGTACAGGTGAGTAAAAATTATGGAACCTCGGTATGTACACGTACCATTCGCAGAGAACTTCATTCCATGGGTTACTGTGGTCGTGCGGCTGCTCATAAGCCTTTCATCTCCATTCAGAATGCTACTCATTGTTTAGCATAGTGTAAAGAACATTTATTGCGGACCGTAATAGAACCGGGTCCTATGGGCTGATGAATCCAGATACACGATCCATCAGTCTAATGGCCGTGTGTGGATATGGCGGCAGCCAGGGGAACGTTATTAAGGGCAGTGTAGTGTTTCTACGGTGAAGTTTCGAGCTGGCAGTGTACTCGTGTGGGAGTATTTTTCGTGGTATGATCCCGACCCATTGGTTGTCGTGGACAAACCTGTTAACCAGCACGTCTACCTCGATATTCTGGACAATTACGCTCTACCAACTCAAAATTATGGAACCGAGCCTTGTTGGTACCAGCAGGATACCAACAAGGCTGTTGCGGCGTGGTTTGACGATAATTCCGTATCGTGTGTGGACTGCGTGGACTGGCCAGTACAGAGCCCTGATCTTAATCCCATAGAGCACCTATGGGATGAATTAGAGATCCGCATAAGAAGTTTGGAACCAAAGCCTACTACTAAGTAACAGTTAGCGGCAGCATTATGTACTGAATGGAATACTATCGCTGTGTTCCAAAACCTTGTCGAAAGCATGTCTCGAAGTGTCAGTGCAAGAATTAAGTCCAAAGGTGGACCGACACAGTACAATGTATGTCAATAAATGCTATGTTGTGTTTCTCTTCTAGGTGTCCGGTGACCTTTGTTAATATAGTGTATATATATACTCACACACACAGAGCGTTCAAAAAGTTTCTCCGCTGTGGGTATCGTAGGTTATATAGAAATCATACAAATGTATTAATACTACGGGAACGGACTAATTTACTACTTACTTACAGAAGGTTTTGAAATTATCGTCCTTCCCATAACCTAACTGTTTTACACATGTTTTGAAACACATCTGAGGGAGTCAAAAAGTACCACCAAGTGATGTTAATGCTCTTTCACTTAATTTTGATGGTGCTACAGTCAACATTTCTGAATTAAGTAACTTGTATGTTTAATTTCTCTCTCTGCACTAAACTTCGGTGTTGGGACGATAATATGTTTCACAGCAACACCAATTTTCACCAGCTTCTCATAAGTTGAAAGTTAAAATGTGGGTGTTGATTTCATCATTGCCACTCAGAAGGAAGAAACACTCATGAAATCATCATTCACGTTTTGGAAATTTTCAACTCATCATAAGCTTGTGGAAATTGATGTTGGTGTAAAACATATTTTGGTTTCTTAATGAGACGAAACAACTTCTAGCATTCACTGTTCCCCTTTTTGTTTTCAACAAGCACGATTTGTTGGTCTCGACGCCTTTTTCAATCTTCTTAATAATAAATTCATCCATATTAACAAATAGGGCATTAATTCCAACACGACATGCAATGGAACGGAATGTTAGCACGTCAAACGAAAACCTATGAACGTTCAATGCAAAAGAAGTGACGCGAAAAGTAACTCTCAGTCTTAATATGTGAAACGCGGAGTGTGTGGGAGTGAATCAGCAGAGAAGAAGGCGACACACGTTTGCCTGTCTTTTGCTCCGGACAATCGCACTGAAAACAAACGCAGAGGAAGTGCCGTTTTACGATATGGTATCGGCGAGTCTAGCATCTGCGCCGTATCGTCGGTCGGTGGAAATCTTCGTTGCTTTAAGAAAGAGACGGAGATACTTTTGCATGACGAATCAGTTTTCACTCTGCAGGCACCAGTATCGAGCACAAATTTTCACAGTGCGGATTTTTCTTACAAATATTTTTTATTCTTTTCAAAAAATAAAACGGAAATAAAACCAGGTCGAAATCGGGTCAGGAACAGCTGGACCCGACGCATTTGGCCCGCTAGAAATTACCGAACAGTTGTCCCGTGACCCGTTTCTATCTCTACCTCACGCCTATTAGAGTGGTGTAAGGTGTAAGAGACGTCAATCTTGGACTGTAGACCAATGAAAAACTGTGCTTAGTAACTCTCTACCAGTGGTCGTTCTTGGGAGTGGAGGATGCCGAGATAAGGTACCTTCCGGACTGTATCGTCCCAACACCGAAGTTTAGTGCAGAGAGAGTGAAGGTATGGAGCTGTTTTTCATGATTCGGCTTGGGCACATTAGTCGTTTTGGACAAAACGATAAATGCTGTGCTCTACCTAGACGACCTGGCCAATTACGCACTTTCAATGTTGTGGCAGTGCTTTGGGGAAGGCCCGTACCTCTCGATCAGAAGGACTGCGCACTAAATCATACTGCTCGCGTTGTTACAGATTGGTTTGAGTCCTGACCTGAACTTTGCCGAAAATCTATGGGAGGAATTGGATCATCAGGTGCTTGAAAGAAGTGATCGCCTAAAAAAGTTGTACTGGTTACTGCTTTGAAGGCCGAATGACGGAACATACCGGCGAACATTTACATAATACTGATGCAGAGTATTCCACAAAGACTAAGTGCTGTCTTAAAGGGCCAAAAGTTTCAGCACAAAATATTAACTTTTCTGGAAATAAAGATTATTTGCAGACATGCAGATATCCGGACATTAATAGTAGGCAGTATATATCTTGTTTTCCTCTGTGTCATACTCAGTTTTTTTAAGAGTATTCTGTTTTTCAGCCTTCGGAATGGAACTTTTATGCGAAACTTCAGTATGATTTCTTCTTTTCTTTATTCTTCATACAGGAAATAGTTACTTTCCGGTATAAAAAGACCTGGCTTTGCCCTTTTCCAGTCTGTCAATCATTTCGATCTTTCATAATCGCGCTATGTGTCTGTCTTTTCGATAGAAAAAGTTCGCAGGTTCCATTATTAACTTGCAGATTCTACTCAGCCCTGCGTAACAAAGGCTCTCCAAAAGTAAGCAAAATAATACAAATGCATTCGTTTGATTAATCATTCTTTATTTAAGTTTGTAAGAGTTTCTCGTGAGCGGATTACAGAGAATTAAGATCTTTCCGCCGTTGTTCTCTTTCACCACTAACCGACCTTTAACCCCCCCCGTTCAACAACAATTCAAACTTTCACCGGCGTTACACAGTATGTGTTTCTACATATGCCTCTATAGTGTAAAATATTTTACTCACCCTCATTTGCTATGCTTCCGGAGCAACGCTTCCGATTACCTTTCTTTCATCACGTCTTCTCCTCAAGACGCATTTTCCCCGACTCTCTCTCTCTCTCTCTCTCTCTCTGTCTCTCTCTTTCTTTCAAAACTGATTACTTAATTACTGACCTTTCCCTCTGAATTCCCACCGAAAAACCTAAATTATCCGATACGAATGTAATAAAGTATCACTCTTCTCAAAGTGCCGTTCCCTACCCAGGTCAATCGCCCTGTCATAAAAACACGACAAAGTCACTCGGAATGCTCACGCTTTCTCTGACGAGACTCCCGCAATAAAATCAATTTATTCGCCAAGAAATTTCGGCTTCGAGTGCACTACAATTATTGGCAAAAAAGAGACCAACACGCTGGTGCCTTGAAAAAATCGTCGCCTCTGAAATATTGAAACACCGACAAAATATTAAACCAGGGATAAATCACCACTTCGCTCCGTGATACTCTGACTGTGTTGCTAACACCTCATGTTTCCATTTGAATGCAAAGTCATATTTTCAAGAATTAAAAAGAAACCATTGCAAAGGTTATTTGAAATGCTAAAATCTTGAAATTACACATGTTAACTGAAGCACAAAGCACATCATTAAATTTCCATTACCGTGAATGGGTGCAAGTAAACCCATACAAACCACAACCCCAAAAGAACTGATACCTGAGGTATGCAAATGGTTTAAGTTCCTTAGCGATCCTTCACTTGGTGGACGACGAAGAATATTTTAAAGTCGCAACTCTTGTAGGATATCCTTGTAGTTTTAAAGAAGTTCCGGGCTGTGTTACAGCAGCAGGTTCATAGACAGCATGGTAAAGGCACGACAGCGTGAAGCGTATCAGCAACACACGGTTCTGAAGAGGAAGACGATTGTGGAACTGCATGAAGTCGTACTATCCATATAGCAAACCGTCAGGCAAATGATCCATAAAGTCAACAAGGAGCAGCTCTGAATGCAGTGGTGGACCGCTAGCACGATACCACGCGACAAGATGACATAATGTAAGATCTTGATCTGCTCCGAAGAATGACATTTGCCGACAAATTTTGCTACGATGAACACTACAACTTGGATTCAAAATGGCTACTCGAGCAGCGATTTCACTGAAACTATTGTATATCATGTCACTAGCATGACGTGGACTCTGAGCAAAAAGGAGCAGTTCAGGGCTACCTCGTACAACCAAGCAGCAAGATATTTTGTAGAGTGTGGTGCAGGTTTCAAAGGCACATTTAGCACAAATGACAGCAATGTTTTTCTTTCTACCTACATATGCAGCACAAGGGGTCAAAACTACGCAGAAACCTCCTAAGCAGCAATTTACGAAAACCTTCACTGTGGTAGCTGTCAGAATTTGGTGTAAGAGTATACAGTGGCATACATCGTGCATGGTAGGCGTACAATGACGTTCCGTATTCAAGTCGTTCTCACAGATACGTCAAACTCATTATTCAGCATGTCGCCAGACTTTTCATCTAAACCGTCTCTGACACAATAAAGCTGCAGAACAATGCCAGTCCACATACCGCTTCGTTAACGAAGAACGATCACCTTGGACCCAACATTCCCTAATAGCCCACCCGTTCTCCGGATGTGTCTTCCATGGAGCACGCTTGAGAACTCGGATGTCCTCCAGCATTGCGGGTATCACCCAGTGATGCTTGACTTCATGGATGTGGCATGGAATGGCGAACCACATAAAATTATTAATCATCCAATTGACGGTATGCCTCGCTGTCCGGAGGCATGTATCTCTCTTCTATGCAACAAAACTTCTTACTAAATCACTATCAATACGTGTGAGTAATTTGCATATTTCTCCCACAAACGCAAATCTTTTGCAACCCTCTGCGTGATGCGTTTTGCGGAGCTTTAAACTTACCTGTTCGCGTTTTTGCAGTTTCACTGTGTAAACATTTTACCCTGCGGTGAGACACCTGCGAAAATATGTCTGTACACCTTACTTGTTTCCAGCTGACTGAGGTGTGAAGGACCTTTTCCATCACACTTCTCATTATTTGCTGTGTTTGATAAAAAAATAAGACAATTTAGCGTTTTAAATTTCGAAGGCTGAGAGGATCAGACAGTAGCCCGTCTGATACGTGAAGGTGTACCTTGTATTATCCAAATGCATTCACGTAAACTTCATAGTGAAGAAATATTTAGAAAGAAAGCCGTTAACTTCGAAGCTGTCCAAGTGGTCATGTGGTCAGAGGCGAGGACTTCTGGCTAATTTCTCGAGTTGAGCCAGCGCTCGAATACCCGATGAGACATGGGTGTTGTGTGTGTACTACTTCGCTGACTCATCTCTGGAATCGGTGGCCCTAAACTAGGAAGAGATTTAATTAAACTTATTCGTAGAAAAAGAGAGTTTCATAAAGTATACAAATGACGGGTGTTACATGACACGGCAAGGAAAGCAGTCCATTGCAAGCGCTCATGCTTGAACGCGGGCAATACAAACTACTGTAGTACAAACGTTTAATAAGAGAGTGTTTAAGTTTTTTACGAATTTCTTCTTTTTCTGACTTGGGGACGGGTAGCCAACGGTTGTCGAAGTACCCTAAAAACGGCGGAGGGGCCTTGCTTTTTTTATTTCTGGAATCTGATTTCAGGGAATAAGGAGAGCTATATAATTCAAGGTGGTTTTAAGTCATTTTTGACATTTTAGTAGCTCTTTTGGTATTTAATTTTTTCTTTCCCGGGAGTTTGGGTTTGTGTTTAGTTGGCTTTCTTTTAGAGGGGAGTATTTTGAGTTTTTTCAACATATACGCAAAGTTTTTATGGTTTAGGTTGATGTCACGCCCAGTTATTTGTTAAGAGGGAATTCTGATGATTTTTATAGTGTATCAAAGATTTTGTGTGAGTGGGATTCAAAAACGTTTTTTAATAAGAGAGTGTTTAAGTTTTTTACGAATTTCTTCTTTTTCTGACTTGGGGACGGGTAGCCAACGGTTGTCGAAGTACATCATTTTGAAAAGATTAAAGTTTTACAATCAGAATTTGTAGATTGCTCAGACTCTGGCGCCGTTAAGAAGTTCAGGGATCAGGCACGTTTTTTAGACAACAATTCCTTTTTGAAGGAGAATTTTTAATTTTTATAAATTAAGGATCGTGGTCAATTTTCTAAACTAGAGGCTTCGTGAATAACATAATCAATGTGAAGTCCGTAACGCAGTTGTTAAAATATGCTTATCTTTGTCCAGCCTAATCGACGAGGTTTCGAGAAAACCCGGATTATCAGGTTGTTCCTTGATTTCTGGAAACCATTGCTCATGTTATGAGCCCAGTCCTTCTCCATATCATGATGCGGAAAAAATGTGTAATTTTTTGGAAAAAGGAAAATTTTCATTTTATGGAGATATGAAGCAGAGACAAAGTATGATAATTTTTACTCGTATTTTACTTTTTCTTTAATCAATTTTCAATGCATAGTTATTTAATTATAAATACTCGTGTTCCGTCGAAATACTTGCACAGAAGCTTTTCAGTATCAAAATCAAACCACCGCTATAAAAATAATCTACTCATCTACTTCTCAAAGTTCCGGAATCATTCCCGTCTTCTTCTTCTAGGAAATGTCACGTAATAAGGGTCCGAAGCTTGACGCGGGAGGTATGAGGGGAAACACAAATGTGGGGAAATCGAACTGGTGACGGTTTACGGTTGATTTGGGTGACTGTATTAAACACCACACTCGAACAGAGAAAGGCAGCTGTGGGCCCGTTGTTGGAGAAAAGGATTTCGAATGGTGTGACACGTTGATTGCCTTTCCTTGTCGCAGAGTCAAATGCTTACACGGAGTGAGAAAGGGTGGGAGAGGGAGCGAAGCTAAAAGCCAGAGCGAAGTGACTGAGGGGAGATGAGGCCAAGGTGACGCGTCATGGCGAGAGAGCTAATTGATTCGTGGGGTTGCCACTGGAGGCGCTGCCATCTGTGGATTGCATGTAGAAAGCGGAACTCCGGGAGAGGTAATTCTGTTTTCCTGTTTTCCTTGATGTATCATTGAGAACCTGCGACGGTTGCATTACGTTTTGTTTATTCATTTATTCCTTTCCGAAACTGTTTGATAAGAAAACGGGAATAAAAAAAAACAAAGGAACAAAATATATATTCTTCCATGCAGCTGTTTTTTCATAGTCATGAACATTCTTCGTTGAGCTTAAGCACACTTTTATCCGCGTAGAGGGAGAATATTTGGTTAAGAATTATAATTATTTAATCAAGACAGAACTTTCAAAGTATGATAAAAACACTTCAATGATGAAATTAAGTGCGTTTGCAAACGAAAGTTGGTAAAACCTAATACAAAACATCTGAAAATGAGTTTAGTCATCGCAACACGATTACAAACGCGAAATCTCCACGAATACAGCTTTTCTGCTTTTATTTTTGTTAACTACCAGAGAAAATTGCATCAGCAAGAAATGTTCCAAAACCCCCAAAACTTTTGTTCCAGTGTTTTTTTTATTACTACTAACTTTCATCGCGTCCAGAGAAAATTGCATTACCAAGAAATGCTGTAACCCCCCCCCCGCTGAAATGTTATTTGAGGGTTTTTTATCTCAAGATGAGCTCTGAAAAAAAATATTTTGAATTACGGAGTATTGCCTTGATTCTGGTGTCTGGTGTTTTCTCAACTTGAGAGGAATGTATGATAGATTCTAATAATTTCTGAACCACTGCATACCTGTTCTTTTTAGCACGTCTTTTGTAAAAAAAGATCGTGCTTATGTTATCGGTTTGTCCGTCCGTCCGCCTGTACACACAAGATCTCTGCAACTATTAGTCCGATTTGAATTGCATTGGGAAGCTTGAAATATGCGAATGATGATCCTTTATTTCGTTTTATTTTTACGATGTACAATTTCGCCGCTAGAGGGTGTAAATGCAGATGATGTCGAATTGAAAAATACGTTTTATTCCACATATTTCCTTCTAAACATCGGATTGAAAAAATTCTTTTATCTTTCAATTCCATTTATGTCGAAGAGTATTTTAAATATAGTTACTTGTTTTCAAATTATGCATAGATTTTCCGCTAGGGGGCGTAAAAGTAAATTATATTTTTCCCGATAACTCATCTTCTAAAACTCCGATTTGAAAAAAAATGTTCTTCAGCGAATACATCTCCTGATGGAAAATCTTTTGCATATAATTTCTAATCTTTGGTAAAGAATACTTTGGCCACCAGGGGGCGTAAGTGTTAATTTTTGCTTCTGATGTATTTGCCATAAAATCTAAACTTCTAAAATATCGATAGAAAAAATTCTTTCGTGGAGTGATGCCACTCACATCGATAAACCTTTTTGGAAATTATTTTCCTAAAATATACCACAGTTTCTCCACCAGGGGGCGTAGATGTACATCTTATTTTTGTCAATATCTCTACTTCTAGGAGTCCGATTTGAAAAATTCCTTCTTTGTTGGATAGTGTTTTCCGTGTGACATGTTTTTCATATAATTTCAAAATTTCCAAGTAATTCATAGACTTTCCGCTAGGGGGCGAAGCGGTAAATTGCGCTTCCCCCTATATCTCGGCTTCTAAATCTCCGATTTGAAAAATTCTTTCTGCACCGGATACAGCTCCTGATGGGAAATCGTTTGCAATATTTGTGAAAAAATGGTTTGGCCACCAGGTGGCGTAAGTCTTAATTTCCGCTTATGATGTACTTGCAGCAAAATACGAGCTTCTAAATTCTCGATTGAAAAGAAATTCGTTTGTAGACCGATACTACTCATGTCGACAAACCTTTTAGAAACATTTTCTTCTTAAAATAATGCATGGTTTCTACGCCAGGGAGCGTAGATGCATATCTTATTTGTGTCAATATCTCTACTTCTAGGAGTTCCATTTGAAAAATTCCTTCTTTGTTGGATAGTGTTTTCCGTGTGACATGTTTTTCATATAATTTCAAAATTTTCAAGTTATTCATAGACTTTCCGCTAGGGGGCGTAGCGGTAAATTGCGCTTTCCCCTATATCTCTGCTTCTAAATCTCCGATTTGAAAAATTCTTTCTGCACCGGATACACTTCAAAATTGCCTTTATTCTTCAGTAAAATAATATTTCTATGTACATGACAATGGAATTCTGCCAATAAATACAGTGGTATATACATCAGCTGGAAAGTTCCAGTGAAACGTAAAACAAAATATTGTTAAAATCATAAAATTATTTCGCCACGTAGGGCGAAGGAGAGGCAGACAATAAAGCACGAGCGATACAAATGAAAATGTTTACCTACAGCATTGTAGACAGGGAAAGACATGATTCTACACTATGCACAAATTCCAATTAAGCATTACTACCATACTAAGGATTAAACATGCACAAGGTACTAATTCACATAAAAGACCATGGGTGAGAAGGAACTAACAGGTGCAACAGTATTTAGAGATTTTCTTTTTTTTTGATTGGAGGTTTAACGACCACCGTGAGCAACTCAATGGGCTATAAGCAGTCGCCCGTCCCTAATTTAGGGTCACTGGTTCCAGGGAAGGGAGAGAACCAGTGCCGTAAGACAAACACAACATCCATGCCTCACCGGGATTCGAACCCGGACCCCTTACGGACGAATGATCAGAGGCCATCGCTTAGACCACTGTGCCACCGGGGCGGCTATTTAGAGATATGACAGTAATAGTAAAAACAAATAAGTACAAATACTAATCATATGTACAGAATTATGCAGTGACAAGAGAGAAATATGCAAAACGGACCCAGGAGAGCAACTATACAAAAACAGAAATCGAACAGTAATGCAATGCACAAGTTTCATATCAAATGTACAGAACAATACAGTGACAAGGAAGAAAGCCGCTAAACATACCCAGAAGGGCAGCTTCTCATGAAACAGAAATGCAACAGTGATGCTACATTCAAAATTTACAACATATGTACAGAAGTATTCAGTGACAAGGGGAAATAACGCTAAATGTACAGAGAGGGGCATCTTGTTACATTAAATTATACACACAGTGACTAATATTTTAAAAATATATTCAACATAATGAAGGGGACATTGCGTGGGCAGTAAACTGTGCAGAAGGAAAAATTATATACAACAACATAAAACCTAACATTATCGAAGAGAACATGGGAAACATGGTGAGCTATCTTCAATGGCACATTAAAACAGAATAATCACAAATAGCGAAGCACCAAAATTAATACGTAAAAACAAGATTTGTTACAGTGAACGTGGGCGACAACAAAAATCCCACTTATAGGTTGAGATGTAACTGCAAATTGTGGATATGGAACCACCCAGCCGATTGGGCCCAGGTGGATTGAAAAACGCTATCGGTGTTTGTTGAGGCAGCACGAGAGTGCTCCATTTAAAGACGAGTGGTTAACCGTCCTAGGAAGCGTCTCCGAATGATAGCACTTGCCTCCTGAGGAGGTGGAATAAGAGCAGGGAAGCGTTGTTGAAGATGGAAAGCATAGACAGTGAACTTCACAAGAAGAAAAATGTAACTGCACACAGGAGGCAAGTGAGTAGGTGGATGCTTTGTTTGGAGTAGCCAAGCATATGCAAGAAAGGGTAACGATCGAGCACAAATTCGATCAGCAAGACGAAATGCTGTGTTTAAGACTGGCAGGAGAACGGGGCAGAATAGGTATTGATGTTGGACGTCGCTGACTTCAGGTCAAAAGGAGCATTGTGGAGAGGTGAGAAAAGTCATGCGAAATAGTACTAATGGGGCGGGGAGACGAAGGTGAAAAAATTGCCAATGGACATTGAGTTCAAGAGAGGAGGAAAGGGGAGAGGTAGAGGCTGTCCAGATGGCGGGGAGAAGAGAAGGAGGAACAGAATGCACAGAAAGTGGAAGTGCGGGAGGGGAAAGAAGAAGCCAATAAAGAGAAGAGGAGGAGATAGAAGTAACTAGAACCGGGGAGCTACGAATGAGGAGAAAGAACGGTAGAGAAAGAGGAGCGGAGGGGACCGAGAAGAGACCATCAGGTGAAGCGAGGAGTGGAAAGAGGCTCCAAAGCGCTGTGCAAAGGAGAAGATATTCGTTAGCAAGAGTAAAGGTTGGAGATAGAAACAGGGAAGAAAGAGGTCTCCAGGTTAGATCAGAAGTTACGAGAGAACGGACAGTTATCACACCAGAGCGGATCCAATGAGGAAAGTAAAAGTAAGGGAAGTTAGGAGGGTGAATAAGAGAAGAGAAGAAGAGAGGTTCATCTAGCTCCTGATGGGAAATCGTTTGCACATAATTTCCAATTTTTATAAAAAATGGTTTGGCCACCAGGTGGCGTAAGTCTTAATTTCCGCTTCTGATGTATTTGTAGCAAAATATGTGCTTCTAAAATCTCGATTGAAAAAAAGTCGTTTGTTGACAGATACTACTCATGTTGAAAAACCTTTTAGGAATTTTTTTCTTGAAATAAAGTATGGTTTCTACGATACGGGGCTTAGATGTATAACTTACTTTTGTCAATATATCTACTTCTAAGAGTCCGATTTGAAAAATTCCTTCTTTGTTGGATAGTGTTTCCGATGCGAAATGTTTTCCCTTTAAATTCAAAATTTACAAGCAAATCATAGACTTTCCGCTAAGGGGCACAAAGGTAAATGACGTTTTCTGCGTTATTTCTGCTACTAAAACTCCGATTTGAAAAATTCTTCCTGTATCGCATACAAGACCTGATGGAAAATATTTTTCACACAATTTCTAATATTTGGTAAAGAATGGTTTAGCCACCATGGGTCATAAGTGTTAATTTCTGCTTCTGATGTATTTGTAGCAAAATCTGGGCTCCTGAAAACTCGAGTAAATTTTTTTCTTGGACCGATACCGCTTATATGGATAAACCTTTTGAGAATACTTTCTTCCTAAAATAATGCATGGTTTTCCCACCAGGGGGCGTAAAGTCACATCTTGTTTTTGTCGATATCTTTGTTTCTAAGAGTTCGTAAGCTCACGATTCCGTTTACAGCAATATCTGAGGGATTAAAAACCCGATTGAAAATCTTCTTTCTTTCGTCAGATCTATTGTTTTCCTTACGGGTCATTGACTTTGAATAGCTTTGATAAATTTAATTTGCGTCGAAACGGATTCAACAGACGTGCTTATTACACCCGAAAATTCGGTGTCATCTTTCTTGTTTTCTGGTATTTCCAGTTCTTTAACATTAAACCTAGTTGCGCTACAGCAGATTAGATGGTGAGAAACATGTCTTTTGAGAAAATTAAATAAAGAAAAATAAAAATTAAAGTAGAGAATAAGCAATCGCTAAATCACTTCCAATCCCGGAAAAGGAGACATCGTGTCTTGGGACAAAATACTTTGTGTGCTTGAGGTTTTTTTCTTTCTTTTTTTCAGAAGTATTTTTGGATAATATCATTCAGCGAAAATATTATTCGTTAGGAAAAACTAGAAAATCTTTACCTCTATATAACCCAAAGATGGTTTCTCAATTGTTTTTGGTGAACACGAGCATACACTCACAACTGCTCTACACAGAAAATACCACATCAGAAAATATTTGTCGGAGCGCCATGTAAATTGGTGAATATGTGTCGATAATTCGGTTATGTAAATGATTACAAGTGCGAACCAATCACGTGCTGGCTGAGAGAGATAAAAGGGCAAAACGGCTCAGTTTAGCTATGTTTAGTCGTACTCAGCAGGTTGTGTAGACCACGGCATCGTAGTGATCTCGGTGGCAAAAGCACATATCAGGAGTGAAAACATCTGAGCGAGATCATCGGGAATCCTACCGTCACACGGACACGTTTACCAGAGACTTCGTCATAATGCTTGTACGGTTGGTTGGAATCTGCGTCGCATCACTGCAGAATATGCATCACGATGCAATAAACGTTGGTTAAATGTGGTGACAGTGGCTGGAGGAAGTTGACGTGCGTAGCCGTAGCGGAACTAGTGGTGGGCGTCCGAACACCACGATCTCAGTATTCGACGACAAGGTCCACGTGCATCAAACACCAGCTGGCATAGTTATCCGTAAAGGCAATCAATGATTTTTATTCAAATGCAACTACACTGAATTAAGTTGCCCATAATCCCTGTATTCCGGTCACTCACATCAGAATCAAAGACAAACTTTGTCTTTTGCAAAATGAAATATTAAAAAATCCACTACAGTTGTTTCAAAATACTCAAAGTCAAATCAAGCTCCGAAGCATCGCAATATGACCAAATTACTACCACAACTGTAGAGGAACAACCCTACAAACAAGAATGGACATTTCGAATTCGAACAGAAAAAATAAGCATAAACCTGTAATAATCATCTTCATTAAAAAGAAAAAGTAACTCATCATATTTATCTAACTTCCACACACTTATTCATGACCAGATATTCCAATCAAAATCAGCATCAATGCTTAAACTCTTTACGAAGTCCACTGCTTGTCAAAAAGAAAATCACATTAGAAGATCTTTCTCAAAATACAAAAGACATTCCTTTCAGATTAAAGTTATTAATTCGACGAATAAGCTAGTAGCTTCTTATCACTTCTTCAAAGAAGCACATGCACTGCTTGTACTAAGAAATGGCAGCGCACAACGTACAGAAGTTTCCCATTTCCAAATATTTTGCGCACCAATATTTGCGTAATAAACTAGACAATTTTGGTACGACAATTAAAATTTAAACTAATCATTGTTGATTGATTACTTTACTATATACCATGCTTGCAGGCAAACATCCAGTTCTGACTTTCTCCAATGTCCTAGACAGCTTACCTCGAAGAAAATGAACCATAGAGAGATAGAAGTAGTAGACAGAAAGACTTAGGTCTAGAGTATACGCTGCATTAAGAAGCAGCTTAAATGAAATGCTACTTCTCAATTTTTTTCTATGGTCCGTACAGTCGTCTGTGATTTGGCATTGTGTTTTTGTAACAGTACCTGTTGTCTGCTTACCAATCCTGGGTAGTGTTAAAACAACGCAGAGAGTATGCGTTCCAGTTGTGCTACACAGAAGTCGGCATTGATAAAACGTCCGCAAGGAACCGGTTGTAAGCGCACGACACCCAAAAATTCCACCAAACGCACATTACCTACGTTTCGAATCATCCTCTCCTTGGGACACGAATTGCGCGATGGCCTGGGTCAAGCTACTTCTTTTGTCTGTTCGGATTGTGGAAGTAGATCCATATTTCATCCTATGTAACATTTTGCCTGATGAAACGGTTGTCGTGTGCATTCGCGAGGAGTTTCCTGCACATCTCAGTACGACAGTTGGTTTGTGCAGTATCCAGTTTTTATGAACACTTCAGCAAATCGTAGCTACTTACAGATACGTTGCAGACTTCGAAGCTGGAAGGCCCGATCGCAACTTACTGATGAGACTCGCTTCTCCACGTTTGAACTGCTTGAAACAAGCTTGAGTTGAAGGAATGGAGACTGCTCCTCATCTTCAACTTCGTGTATTTCGGGGGCCATGTATCGTATACTGCCTTTTTAAATTTCCGTTTTTGTTGACATTTTACATATATAAATTTTTGTTGCAGCTCATTGCGTTTTTCATACTGAACATTACGTTTGAACTCCCATGAGTTTCCTTCTCTCGGCTATGACTGGTAGACGATCAAGTCAGGATAACTGGCATGAATACAGGCACCACGCACTTGAAATTCGGTACAGGTTGGGTACCTCACTCACGTTGGTGTTTACATCTAGTGATGGCACAAATCATTCTTTCTTGAGAGTTAATTCATCATTCGTCGTTCACGAATGATCCAATTCTCAGTTTGTCACTACAATCATTGAGTAAAGCATTGGTTGTAGGATCATGTGTTGCTCTTTCAAGGAAACAGCTCGTTTTGACATACTACCCTAGCTCTTCAACCATTCATTATTATCGATGAATTATTTCGAGCATACCATTGTTAGATCTTGGCAAAAGATTCGGGCATACCAAATGAATAGCCTTTACGTGTTCATACGTTTCATAAGTTTCACTATTATTTCTTATTTATTTATGCATTTTACAATTATCAACCTCCCATACGTTTTACCATTATTTCCTTGCTGACTGCTGATTTCTCACTCACATAACAATTGATGCATACTAATTCTCAATAATATTTTCTGGCAGGGGATTCGTTTTCGAACACATGTGGGCGGAAGAAAGTTAAACGAGCTGCGACTTAAGTGTGTGCCGTAGTAGCGGCGAATTAGGTGATCATTCATAGCGTTGAGAGACCCATTCATGGCGAAGAGTCATTCGTTGTGAGCCAATTGCTCACAAATGGCCCAACACAATTCACACCGTCTATGCATGTATTTTATTATATGCTGTCAAGTTTGCGATTGTACTACAGTTTGTAGCGGTGTTAAGTTTTCTACTGTTGCACTCAGATAATAAATCGGTGTCTTTAAATTTGCTTTTAAGTCAATTTGTTTTTGTAATTGTAATTTCGTACCGTAAATCATCATGAATTGGCACCTCACAGGGCCCTAGTTTATGACGATTCAGGGTTCAAAAGTACACTAACAAAAATAAATTGACTTACAACCAAATTTTCGGATTCAAGGATTTATTCTCTGAGAAGAACTGTAGGAGGATTAACTACACTACAAACGGTATAACAGTTGCAGACTTGACCGTCTGTTATTAAACACATTCATAGACATCGTTAAAATTAACATGATCAAGGTGCCTTATCAGTATGGACTTTCAATTCAATTTGGCAATTATTTCTTCTAGGATTTGCACCCTCTTAAGTTCTACACGCATCTACTGTACCTTGGCTCCAAAAGCTGTACACCTCGCACTGTCAGCTTAAGTGACGGAAGGTGAGTCTAGGGACCCTGATAATAAAGTGGGTAGACAGGGAGACGTACTTTAGGAATACCAGACGGGGAAGTGCGAGCTGATATCGTGATTGAGTGTCAGACGATACCATAATAAGGTGCGTACTTCAGGAGTAAAGAAACAAATGACCTAACTTTTAACGAAGGGTTCAGTACCCCGAGACCGCAGGCTTATTGTATCCTTCGAAACACGGCGATTCTTTAGTAGTTTGAACAGTGAGCCTGGGATCGAACCCATGACTAACGTAACGGTATCTGACTGTCCCTAACAATGGGTGAGCTCCAAACACAGCCCCTTCGACTTCCAAGTTATGTGATCGCTGTATTTATACCAGTTATCCGGGCTTGTCTAACTGCCAGTCATAGCCCACAGAAGAAATACTCATGAGAAATCAAACGTAACGTTCAATATGGAAAACATAACCAGCAGCATCTAAAATGTCCATAGATGATGAGTCAAGAAAAACGGAAAGTTAGAAAGACAGTATACGCCACAGCCGCTTTTAAGCTTTTTCCCAATAATGACGTAGAACTTCACGAATTTCTGTACTGAAGCTTTAGAACACTGGACACCACGACTCAAGTACTTGTAGTAGGCATGGAGCGTTTAATCTTAGTATCCCCAGCATAGGTCTAAAAATTCAGCACCATAAGTGTGCAAACTTTGGAAAGCTAAAAACGCACAGAAATATGAATACGACAACAATTTTATCTCATTGTTTCTAGTTATAAAACACATGTGAACAACCATTGTACGTATTAAGCCAACTCAGTAGTCAAAGCCAAACTACGAGCATGATTAATTCATTATCTTCTTTGTTACTGAACAGCCTAGAGAAAGCTATAAAATGAACATTTGACTAACCTGTCCCTGCGGTTTAGGTTGCATCCACGCCATAATGTTCTGCTCGAGGTACTGCTGAGCTTGCTGCGCCACAGCCCCTGGAACAGCAGTGCCTCCTGTGCTGGATGTGGCTTGACTTTTTCCTTGTCTGGACATTCTAGAAGAAAAAGAAAACAATTTTACTTACTTTCAGAGCTTCGGATTTTTATTATTTTGAAATTACATAAAATATTTGTATCTGAAAAATTGAACTGTTTCCAGTAAAATTCATATTGATTGTAGTTAAACTTAGCTGAACTTTAATTCGTCAAAACTACTATACTACGTTATCTAGAAAAACGTAGGATCATTGTGATCATAAAACAACTCGCTGTGATTTACACTATATAAACGCGCACATTGCGCCACTGTTATACTGTATACACGGTCGAGTCATATTATTGTAACCACCAATTAATATTCAGAGTAACCGCCTTGTGCACCTCGGACAGCAGCTAGACGGGCTGGGAGTGCCTCAATAAGATGCTGGAAGGTGTTCACAGGTATGTGGAGTCATGCTGACTGCAGTGCATATGGCAGCTGCTGGAGGGTGCGTGGTGGAGGGTCCATAGATGAACAACACGTCGAGGTGGTCTCATAGATGCTCAATTGCCTTTACGTCTGGGGAATCAGGTGGGCAGGGAAGTAATTTGAAGTCTTCATCGTGCTCTTCCAACTACTCTTGGAGATTTCTAGCTGTGTGACATGTCGCATTGTCGTTCTGGAAGATCCCGTCTGCCCCAGGGAAAAGAATAAGCATGTATGGGTGTACGTTGACTGCAAGGATGGAATCATAACGAATTCGCTCCATAGTGCCTTCTACAGCTATGAGTGGACCCAGAAAATGCAATGAAAACATTCCCCAGACCATAACGCTGCCCCCACCAGCTTGTGTTCTTCCAGCAATGGTTGAAGAGTGTTTGTTCTCCGATGTTTCTCGCCTTATTCGCCAACGTCCATCCGCTCAATGAAACAGAAAACATGACTCATCGGAGAAGGTTATCCTTTGGCAATCAGCGGAGGCCAATTCCGATACTGCCGTGCAAATGTAAGCCTTTTCTGTCGATGCACCTTCGTTAGCATAGGTGCAGTGACCATCCGTCGGCATTCGAGCCCCATACGCAGGGTTCGCAGAACTGTCGTTTTAGACACAGTTCCGGTAGCCCCTTGGTTCATTCGGCCAGTGAGTTGCTCCACTGTAGTATGTCAATCGGGCCCTCACGCACCTTCGAAGCCGACGTTCACCTCTCCCATCAATGCCACGTGGTGCTCCACAGTTTCCACATTGCTTATTCGCAATGGTGCCATTTCTCCAGTCCCGATACACTTTAACCACAGCAGCATGCGAACAGTTCACAAAACTGCGCTGTTTCAGAAATACTGACACCCTTGGCCCGAAAGCCGATAATCATCCCTTTTTCAAAATCTGATAAATCGTTCCTTTTATTCATGACAACAACGAATGATATGGTTTCAGAATGCCAACAGCACACTTTGTATACCCTCCAAGCCAGCTCACGGTACGTGCCTTCTTTCACTGGCTACGCGTTGTTCACGTCAAAAGTAGGAGGTAGTCACAATATTGGGACTTGACTGTGTATATATATAATATATATATCAAATCCCTGTCAGGCATGATTGTTGTGTTTGTCTTACGGCTCTCTCTCTCTCTCTCTCTCTCTCTCTCTCTCTCTCTCTCTCTCTCTCTCTCTCTCTTTCTCCCTCTCTCTCTCTCTCTTCCCTGAAACCAGTGACCCTAAATTAGAAACGGGCGACTGCTTATAGCCAATTAAGTTTTCACGGTGGTCGTTAAACTAACCCTCTATCAAAAAATAAAAAAATAAAGAAAGAAAGAAAGAAAGAACATAGAGTTTGTGGGCCGGTGGTCATCACAGAGGTTAGCGGTATCCATAAATATGTAAAAGAGCATGCTTCTGGCGAGTGTGAGTATAAATGTATCTTATACTTTGAATCAAACGCTTTAAAATTTTTTAATATAAGGTACTTTCATACTGTTTAATTACCCAATAAAATGTTAACATATCAGTTGAATTTTTGTGACCTAGTGTTTGACTCTTTTAGTGTTGATGCCATCTCTGATCCCTACCAGTTTGCCATGTCCTGAGTCACCACTGGTACGGAGTAATAATCAATTCTGGATGAACCGGAATAACATCTTCCAAACTGAAGTCTGGTGTTTTCCGCTGAGTGTCTCCCTATTTTACATCTTTTCGCACCTACATCACCAAGCAATACAGAAATATTGGGTTGGTGCAGATGAACGTCCGCTCTCTGCGTGTGGACATGTTCGACCCCTTCAACGGAATGGTGTCTTCCAAAAACTTCACATGGTAACGTCGCAAGTAGGGTATACTGTATATCTGGTGAAAGCGATGCGATCCTCATTTAGTGACAAGGTCGAACCGCTACAGCATGCACTTCCGTCAGAGTGGACCATGGAGACAAGCCAGTTCCGTAAATTTTCGGTAGAGTTCGAACTCGGTGATTCCATCGGTACGGAGGCCCAAAACATTAATGCGCCGTTTGAGTAGTGTACTGCGAATGAATCCACCATACGCTGATGGTTCACAAAATTTTAAGCAGGAGACACGTCCGGGACAGAAGCTCCAACAGATGAAGAATTGAAGACTATCGTGGTAGCTCACCCACGTCAAAGTGACCGTGAGATCTCAGCGAAGATACGTGTGCATTATTCGACGGTTTTTCGGCGCCTGGTGGTGAAAAAGGAAGGTCAAAAAGCTGGATGTCTAGCTGCCACACGAACTGAAAGCAGCCAATAAGAAACCACATCTGGATCTGCGATTAATTTCTGCATTTCCTTCCTTGCCAGGCGCTGACGAGAAGTATTTGTACATGGGATCGTAACCTGCGATGAAAGGTTGGTCCTCTAAAACAATCGTAAGCAATCAGTGTAATGGCTGGATACGACGGAGCCTATTAAATACTGTCAAAGGCCACCCCTACACCCACCGAAAGTGCTGGTTCTCGTGTGTTGGTCTGCTTCCAGCTTGATTCATCATTCATTTCTCCGGCCACATGAAATCATTAATTCGGGCCGCTATTGATGCTGAAATGCAGCAGATGCACTAAAAGCACCAAAGCTAAATAGCCAGTTTTGGTCAACCGGCATGGGGTCCTTCTGTTGTACGGCAAAGCTCAGCCACCTGTCTTCCAAAGGACCGTCCAACAAATCTACCAGTTCGACTACAACACTCTGCCGCAAACTGCATATTCCCCAGATTTTGTCCTCACAGATTATCACCTCTTCCAGCATCTGGACCATTTCCTGGCGGAGAAGGCCTTACCACACAACCAAGCTGTGTGTTAAGCTGTTGCCACCTTCTTTCCCTCACAGTCTCCGGAGTTTTATCGCCATGAGATAGACAGTCCCGTAATCTGTTGGAAGAAGTGTGTCGACGCAGATGGTAAGTACTTTGACTAGGTGGGTAGGTGCTTTATATTTTTATGAAGGTTAGCAGGTAGCACTCGCATTTCGTACATTTCACCTGACCAACCCAATAGTTTCACTGAACGTCTATGTTCCTATCAATGCGTTTTTCGAAATAAAATACAAAGGACGGAAAACCGCAGCTATTTTTGCAATATGTACATCAGTCTAGCAAAAATGTTGCTTTAGTTCGCAATAAATATCGCAACATCATGATCCCTCTGACTCTGTGTATCACGTTGTGATGCTGCATTTCTTCTAGATATTTGTCACACATCACGAGAAGCATTTATAGTGCGCCGTCTGAGGACCAGTCCTTGAAATTTATTTTTCGTTTTAAGATCTCGTGTACAGAGCGCTTTACTATATCCCAGGGGTGCAGAAAATTTTCAGGGCCCAATATTTCCCCAGAACGCATTTTTTTCTGTCCGAAATTTCCCCCAAAACTGTAGCGGACTCTCATACACGTTTAAGCGAGTATTAGATCTATATGTTGATGATTAAGAACTAATCCTTAAAGCCTATTACTTAAAAATTTGAAAAAACAAACAAACTTAATATTTATTTTAAATTCAAAAGGTCTGAAACATTTTTGGGTCTAGGTCAAAACAGTGGTGGGGCAGAGAGGCTGAAAAATAAACGGCTAAAAAAATTCTGCAATTAACTATAATTTATTTCATTCTAGCATTTCAGGTGTATAAATGTGTCAGATAATTTTACTGAATGAAATTTAAATTAGACTTAAATCCTTTGAAAAATGCATGGGTCATTCGCTTTAAAATGTGCGGAACCCCTAATAATTTTTCAGATCGGCGCCTACGACACATAAGCTGCCATTAGTTTCGGAAATTTTTAATTAGCATGACTAGTGGTTACGCCGTACTTATTACTCGTGTCACGCTGTCTACGCCTTGGCATTAGTAAAGTCGTCTGGGCTAGGTGAATCATATGTCAGCGGCAGTCTGCAGTACGTCACTGTGCTCATAACCTCTTGTATTTATAACGACATGACATTTTTCAAAATGATTACCTGATTACCCTGCAGTAAATTACTCTTATCTTTCGCGTTATACTTGTTGTTAATAAGTTAATTTTTCGTTTTATTATTATTAATACTATTATTATTTTACCCGCGGGCAAACATTTCCCCAGAGCTGCCTTAATTTCTCCCGAGCTTCGTTCGCGAGTTCGGACAAATTCTGCACCCCTGCTATATCCATTTAGTACGTTCACGATGGGTTTCAGGTGCACAGAAAATGCAAAGGCCGTTGAATGCCGCTATATTACTTTCAACGTTAAATTATAAGTAACTAGCAAAGGTACTCGGCGTTGTCCCGGATTTAGCAAAGAATACATCAATCACCTTCTTAGCAAGCGTCTTCCGAGGTTTCCTGAAATTATGATTAGGATATACAGTATTGCAAGGAAACATTTAATTGAAATATGTTGCAGTAATGAAAAGAAGGGAATTTCAAAAATAGAATGTATATATACTTATGCCGGCACGGTTGTATGTGAAAACAACATACAAGCGTAACTGTTAATGAAATAAATTTGAAATATAGTTGGACCTCCATATATCGAACTTTCGTATGTCGAAATTTTCTATATATCAAAGTTTTGTGAATCCCCGTGATCATCACATAGAAACACTGTTTCTATATATCAAATCTTTTTCAAGACAAATCAAGATTTTTTCCGCCGTAATAACGATGTTATAAGAAAAATAAGTGAGAAAAAATAGAACGGAGATGTCCAAGAGGAAGAAGGAAAGGGTTACCAAGGCTATTGCGACGCGAACGGGTCGCCTAGCGCGCGGGCCGGGGGGGTATTGTCGCCATATTCCCTTCCTCCCCTCACCCTATTCCTCAAGTAACCTTCGTCGTTTGTAAAACAGGTTCAGCTTATTTCAGTCTGTGTAACCGATAGTGTGTGCTCGCCAGCGATGTCAAAAAGAAAATCTCTCAGTGTTGTGTAAAAGGAAAAGCTGTTGAAGACCGTGGACACTGGAATGCGAAAAACGATATTTCGGTTAAATTTGGTGTTTCCCCAAGTACAGTGTCGACAATGATAAAAACACGGGGAGTTCGTTATGAGAACCTTTGAAGATGTTGGACTTGATGGACTTGATAAGAAACGTTCTAAAACGTGTCATTTTGGAAAAGTAGACGACGCTGTTTTAAAGTGGATTAAAATTGTTTGTGACAAAAACTTGCCAATCTCAGGTCCTCCTATAAAAGAAAGGCATTAGCGTTTGCCAATCGTTTGGGGCAAGTGAATTTCCAAGCTAAATCCGGTTGGTTGGATAAATTTAAGAAGCTACATGGCCTAAAGGAAAATATTGTTAGATTGTTTCGGGGGAAAGTGGAAGCGTGTGTGACGCCGACTGCAAACAATGGAAAAACATGGTTTTAAAGAAGATTTTAGAAGAGTACACTCCTGATAACATATTTAACGTCGACGAAACAGGACTTTTCTTTAAATTTCTGCCAAACAAGACTCTTACTTTTAAAGACGACGATTGTCATGGAGGTAAAAATAGCAAAGAGAGGATAACAGTTTTGGTGGGCGCTAACACGAATGGCAAAGGAAAACTAAGATTATTTGGATATAGGAAAAAGTAAACAACCTAGATGCTTCAAAGGCGTGAAGTCTTTAGAAGTTGATAACCGTTATAATAAAAAGGATGGGTGACAAGAGATGTTTCTGAGTAGTGGATTTTTAATTTCAATAAAAACATTATTGGCAGAATAGAAAAATTGTTCTCTTTGTAGACAATTACCCGGCCAATCCTAACGCAGCATCAAAGCTATAAAATGTTAATTTGATTTCCCTCTCCCCCAACACAACTTCAAAACTGCAGCCTGTGGACAAGGGAGTTGGAAAATATCTGAAAATTCATTATTGGAAACACATTCTCAGAAGACTTATCTGGGCCTTAGAAAATGAGCAATCTACAGATAAGGTGATTGATTTCAGGATTTTTATAGCTGAACTAGCTACGGTGTGACAAAACGATGTTTTAGAATGACAGTAAAAAATTTCTTTGAGAAAAATTGCTTCATGGAATCACCTGAAATCGAAGAAGAAAATGTGTTGCCACAGGTCGAGCAACGTTGGAAGGTCTTGCAGACCATAGGTCTTATCAGGGAAGGAAGTTCCTTTGATGAGTTCCTTGACATCGACGAAGACGTAATTGCTTCAGAATACCCGACGGATGACGACATAGTGAACTCACTTCAGACAGTACAGACTGACATCGAAGAAGCTGAAGAGAATGACACAGAACTCCCCAGGCCTTCTAAAAAAGAAATGTTGGTCGCGTTTGACATAATACGTCGTGATCTTCAATTCGCCGAAGAAGTTCCTGACGATGTATTTCATGGACTTAATAAGTGTGAACACTTTTATGATAAATCATAATCGAAATTTGTTGCGCAGCAAGACATTAGAAAGTTTTTGACACAAATGTAAACGCATATGAATACTACATAAATACATATGATGTTTTTTCAAGGTACGTTCAATACATTTTTTCTTGTTAATTCTTGTTCTTAATTATCTATATGAACATAACTCGCATACATAATGTGATTCATATTCACTTAAGTTATTTATAAGAAAGAGTGCATTGATTAGGAAACGTATTTCAAAAATACAATATATTACACAATACTACATATGTATAAAAAAGATCGTTTCTATATATCGATTTTATTATGGAATCATCGACTTCGATATATGAAGGTCCGACTGTATTTGAAACATTTACATTTTTCTTTTGTGTTGTGCTCCGCGTTATGAACAGTTATAGAGAAGCGCATGTAAGTTTATCTTTGAAAGGCCTCTGGGTCAACGGCATTGTATTCCATTTGGAATCAAGATAAAGACATTTTAAATTTTGCCAACTCTGAAGTAACCATCGTAGTGAATCTGAAAAGCGTGAGTTTTGCAAGGTTGAGTCCAAAAACTTTTAAAGATTGACCCAGTGCTTGTTGATACCCATTACAAAACTGACACGAACACGAAACTGTGGGCGTTTAAACTTAAATGGAAGATCAGATGGTAATGATTGGAATGAGTGGAATAAAAACATTGTCTTCTGCAGCACGCCACTCACGATGGTAGCTTCGATGACATTTCACACATGAGAGTGTTGACAGTCAGCCTTGTTTCATTGCACAGCCTTGGTGGATCCCGATTACGCCAAGCTAAAATAAATAAATAGTCAAGATGATGTGGGAGAGTGCGCAAACTGAGAAATAGCAATGTTAAACTTTGAAGAAATGAAATGCGAGAAAGTACACGTTTTTCTTACATTTCATTTCTTATATTTTCTTTGTATTTCATTGAAATATATTTCCTCTGTAAACAGGTCATGGGAATATTATGTTTTTCAAATAGTGAAACTATTTATAGCGCGTAATAACACGCGGAAAGCCGCAGTGTAAGACATAAACAAACCCACCGGCAACTGTTGGGGAAGGATACACGTCACACTCTGGAAGTCTAACGCAGTAAACGGCATGATCAAATTTCCAACGGTAAATCGCGCGCGTTATGTCAAATTCGAAACAATAGTTGAAGAGACTTAGTCAAAATCTTTTCGTAGAAATAGTTTTGAACTATTTGTAGTGAATGCCAGCTCGCGCAGTGCCGCGTTCTAAAACGGAAGCAAACCCCTCGGCAACTGTTGCGAAAGGATGCACGTCACACTTAGAAAGTGCACCCTAAAATTTTTGGCACAACCTATTGTCGCTCCAACTACTTTCTTTCCCTGTACGAAACTTCTACAGGACTGCACGGTGATAGGGAAATTTTCTCAACAGGTCCTGCAAAACGCCGGTGTGGATCCCGCTGGCGTCGAACCAACGACAGTCTGCTTGCGAAGCTGACGCAATAGCCACTACACTCGTTCGCCACGCACGGGCCTTTCCTTGAAGCTGAGCCTCTTTCCTGCGTGATGTGAAACGAAGGGTTCTATTTTCAATTTTGCAATACTGTGAGGTATTTTTCATAAATGCCCGTTTCATATAATTAATAAATTTAATTTTTCAAAGTAACGATTGTTTTTATTCTTCACTCATTTCCAACGAGTGTAGCAACTTAAAAGCCCTTTCCAAAGTTTTGTGCTGTCATTGTGGTTTTGAAAGGCAATTGTTTAATTAATATATTTATCCGTTCATGTCCCATTCTGTTACATTTTTAACGTTGTATCTTTTTTTTCCACGGTGCGAAGCTACGTTTGTTCTAAAGAGAAAATATTTTTTATTTTACTTGTCGTTATTTTTAGCAGCGAATTTCTCCAATCTTGTGTATTCTACCAATGGATGAGTATATTATATCCACAGAGCGTTGCTTTGTTTTTTTCAAATAACTGATAAATTTTGTACGCGTATAATTCTTATTCTTCTCCAACATAACGATTTTTTAATGTATTTCCAGGATTTTTGTTTGAAGCGGTTTAGTGTATGTTAAAACGAAAGATTACACAGAAATTATTTCTTGTTATTCATGGGAATGGAGTGGGTGTATTTCATGGCTGTCTGTATTCTCGATTCTTCGTGTGTCAATGCAGGAATTTTGCTACAAAATGAGTTTCTATAAATACATGAAAGTAATTGATTATTTCTTACAGTTTATTAAAAATTATTTACATAATTTTCTTCCGACGGTAATCTTCGTCGACGTGGCATTTCATTAGGACGTTAATTCCCCTCTCTACATATGGCTTTTTTTCTCTCAACATCCATTAAAATAACACGATGGCGAAAGCGTCGTCTTCAACTAACTGGTATCACAGAGACACAGCACGTGTTGCTTCGCGCAGTCCTGTTGCTTCCACCTCGTGTTGGGGTTGCTTCGGTTGCCAGCTACGGGCTACTAGTGGCACTTGCTTGGACTCCCGCAATTCACGGCGATGCTGCAGGGCCATAAATGGCTGCCAAATGATGGCGCTGCCACCAACTGACCGCAACCTTGCCGTAAGCAGCAGATTTTAGCCAGCAGTTTCCCAACACTTGTAGGTTTGCTGGAATTAAACTGAGGTTTCCATGCTGGCGAGATATATGAAGTATAGTTTTCTGCAGTTTTGCTGGGTTTTGGTAGACTTTTATCAAGAAAATCTGTACATTGTTGAGCTATGAATTTTGCTCATGCATGGAAACGATCTTTCGTAATGAATTTTTCAATTTTCTTAGGAGATTTTTTTCTACAATCGAATCCTGCAAGCCGGACTACTATAGGCTGAAGCTACGTAAAACGAAAACGTTATTCTGGCAATTCTTGAAAATTTTAGCAATTTTTGAACAAATATCGAGGTCCAACGGCTAAATAGCTGAACTATAATGAAGCGGTTTAGATGTTCAAAACATATATTGGCTTTTATTTAATTTTTAAGACCCTGGTTTAGAACTGATGATTTCTAAAGGCTATTAATATATGCAGTTCATTAAAGACACATTTTCTCTCTGTTTAAACCGTCTTTTACTTCACCCTACCTCAAATACCTTCTTTATTTAGGAGGTTGGCTATAGTTTTCTTTTACTGCGAGGATGTCCTCGTCATTAATTTTTTTTGTTGTTGTTAATTTTGGGGTTTAACGAGTACAATGAGAAACTCTAATCTAAGAGCTACAAGCAGTCGACCGTCCCTAATTTAGGGCCACTGTTTCCAAGGAAAATCGTTAGAAGCCATCAGATTTTTTTTACAAGCATATCACCAGTGATTCATTCGTGACTCGAACCTGCATCCATCTCGAACGAATGGTAGGAAGCCAGTGCCTCTCCGCAACCAGGTTGGCTTTTTGTCATCTTACATATTTCTGATGAAATAATTGCTGTATTTGTTTCGGTGCCCTCGACTTTCGTTTTCCCTTTGTGGCTTTCGTTTTCCCTCTCAGAGCTTTGCTTTACTCATGATATGCATCAAGTATACCACTTTCCATTTCTGAATGTTATTCATTACCCTCATTCTTAATTTGAGCCAATCCCAAGACTGCGCTGCTTTTCTTCTTCTTCTGTACCCACGTAACTTTTGATAATCTTCTGCAGACGATCGTCTTAAAAGTTTCAACCCTTCCGACACCATCTTTACTCTATATCCACGCTTCTGCTTCAGGAAGAAAAGATTACACAAAACATTCTGAGGCTTTTCCGTTTCGTCGTATTTCCCTGGGTGTTAACGTTTTTCATTTTGTTTTATGATGAATACCCATTTTCTGTTCTTCTTCCTCATTCTTCTTTCTTTCCCTAAATCAGACGTCTTTGGCAGGTGTTGTAATTTCATTTTGTTCTATTGCTTCTTCTTCTGTGCTTAAATTTAATCTTTGTGGGACATTTTTCTCTGCTTACTACCATAACTTTGGTCAATTTGAAATTCAGTCTATGTCTGTAATATTTGCTTGAATATATATTTAGTAAATTAATTGTCATAAGCCTTCCCTTTTAGCAATGGAAAATAAATCGTTAACACAATGAAGGCAGTACTTATTTTTACCTGATCTCACTCATTCTTACTACTTCTTCGAGGTTCTCAAAGTTTGCTAGTGTAGAGGATAAACAGAAGACGAGAAAACACGTTTCTCGCCTTACTTAATTTTAAAACCATCTGACTACTGAATTAATTTTAAGATTTGTTATTTGGTTCAATAAATGCGTACATTATATATTAATTTCATGTTATTTTTGTTCAATCTCTTTGTTTCATCCCTTGTTCAGTAAAAGAAATAAGTAATAAAGTGAAGATATACGTATGGGGGTACCATTTGTTATGTTGCTCCAAATAATTATCTTGATAACATGTAGGATTTACTACTTTTTTATATACTAATGTATATGGAAAAAATAGGGAACAGTAAAGTTTTTTCTCTCCAATACGAGGCACACTGAGTTCTACGCAGAAGCGATTTAGTTTAATTGTGATGTGTTACAATGCCAGAATTTACGGAGTCTTCTTGTGTTTTATTATTATTATTTTTTATTTTTAACTTTATAGTTCATAATTTACACTTCATCCTAAGGCAAGTTGTACGTTCCTGGATTCCATTGAGTCCTGAGCCTGAAATGAACAGAACACATGGTAATATCCTTTACGGAATTTCGTGGGTTATTGAATTAAGAAACAACTAAGAAAGGAAATTTTACCCCTCAAATGCTTTCCATGATATGAAAGAAAATAAAAATAGGAGATGAACGAACAGCAGTAGGTCTGATGATTGAGTTTTGTAGGTATGTTAGCATGACGCATTATTATTTTTTCTCTTCGTGATGCTATAAAAACCGCCCTTCGTCATGTTACCGGACAATGAAAACTTCAAAGAAATATTTCCACGGAAATAAAAATTTTCCACATCAAAAAGCACGTGCTTGAGTTCGTCTATATACTTTTTTTTACTTTGTTTAGGCTTCTTCTGCACTTTGTTGCCGTTTTGGTTTTTCTTTTCTGCATGTATTTTTTCCCTCTTTGCCCTTTAACTCGAACTATTCACCATTTTTCCGGTTACTTAGCTAGTGCAGGAAGCAGAACAATTAACAAGCTATTGTTGAAATATGCTATTGCCTTATAATGAGAAGAGTGGAAAGCATTTTATGTCTTTTATTGAGTCATTTATGAAGATATATTTGCGAGAAAGAAATGTGTTCCAGCGACTGACGAAGCAAAAAAAAAAAAAAAAAAAAAGCAAAAGAAAGTTGTTCCGGGTTTGGCGCAAGCGAAGCATCTCATGGTCGGCTTACAATCAAAAGCTGAAAAAAAAAACAGTAGAGAAAGAAAAGAAAAGGAACAGAATAAAAAAAAGGAAGAAAACGGGAAACAGGGAGGAGAAAAAGGCGAGCAACTAATCTCGATCGCACGGCATGGTCTTCAGACTTGAGCATGCTGAAAGTTCGTCATGCCGCCATGACTTCAAATAGAGCAGGCACCACTCCTTCTTCTTAATGCACACCTGATATGCTTCCCTGCCTTTAACGTTTCTCAAAACTTAATCAAGAAAAAGGATCTTCAGAAAAGAAAAAAATTACTTAAGATTCAGAACTGCGAGCGAAACATTCATGTAAATCCTACGGAATAAGAGGAATTTAATGAGTCTGCATGATGTGATGACAGTTCATTACCATTTTGGTATTATCTTCATATTTGAGAAAATGTAGGACATCCTTTCTAATTTACGAACACCAATTGAAGGTGTTACAACGTAATGCTCCAGTATCGAAAAATCTTCTTGTTTACTGAGTTTAATACAAAATTTGTCCTATGCCTAATTACGTCATGCATAAAATCAAGTCGCCTGATATCAAAGTTATTTAAAGTTATCAGAAAAGAAAACATTTTGCTCAGTTTCAATACTTGATCGTTAATAAGCTTACAAATTCTTCATGACGAAAAGTTTTTCGCTTTCCTACGAAATGCATGACATGTCCTTTACAGTCTCAACAAGAAAATGAATTCATACGAAAGCAGTTTATTAAGCATTCGTGACAAAAAACATATTGTCCTCAAAAAAATCATTTGTTTTGTATACTCAGTTGGTGTTTTCCTAATTAAAAAGGCTTTCATTTAGTATAAAAACAATCGGTCAAGGAGAGAATTTCCAGTATTTTTCTGATGTCTTAAAATTCCCAAACGTTAATTTAAATTAAATCTCTGCTATAATGTTTGCATCTTTCGATTTAAAAAATCCACAATTTACATGTTTCCCAGTCACAAGGAACTAGTTTTTTTAAATTTCAAGACAATGAAGATATCGTGTTACCAAAGAGTGTTGCGTGGATTTTATTTTCAGCAAACGTGCATGTTTTTTCAACTCAGCGAGAAAATCATTATGGGGTAACATCATTTTTTCCCTTGAGTCTCCGTGTGTTAGAAGAACGTTTTTCTTTTTCATTTTTTTTAGTTCAACGATTCCTTAGTGTGTATGGGCAGAAAACGTCGCCTGTCCCTAATTTAGGACCACTTGCGTCAGATAAAGGAGAGAATCGTAGCCGAAAGAACAGGAGAACCACAGCCGTAAGAACAAGAGAACTACAACCGTAAGAACAAGAGAACCATAGCCGCACTAACAAGAGGACCACAGCCGTACATGATCCTTATCTTACCTGGGTATAGCAGCATGAGGAACCAGCAGTCCGTACACAAAACACTCGGAAGTTTTTAACCTGCCTTATAGAAACAGTGACCGAATGACGAATGCACATTTCGCACCCTCTCATCACAAACTTTCACCATGAAAATTCATGAAATATCGAAAAATTCCAGGCATGCTCTCATTCTCTCACATAAGAAGACTTTTCTTTCCAATCAGACTTTTAGAAACTCTTGTATCATACCTACCCGTATACAGACAGAAGAAGAGGTAATGCGAAAAAGTCATCTTTGAAATAAATGTATATGAAAATTAAAATGTGGATGAAGAAGATCAGAATTAACCATTCTCTATCCACTGCTGGATAAAGGTCTCCCCAAGTCTTTCCACAGCGCTCTGCCTCGAGTAGTCGATCAGTTCTCCTTCATGTCACTCCTGCATGCTTTCGAATTTCATCCATCAGTTTTCTAGGTGTTTTTCTGCCCCTTGGCTTCCAGTCTAGTATTTTATGTGTCCAACAGTAGTCAGTTGTTTCAACAATATGTTGAGCCCTTTGCCACTTAAAAGTCTTCACTTTGATTATCATGACACCAACTCTTGTCATTTTCCTGATTAATGAATTGTTTCCCTATCTTTCTTGCTTACACGAAGCATGCAGCATCCCTCCATGCTTCTTTAAGTTGTCCGCAGTCCCCGTATGTCTGTTTTATTAGATAAGGTCCATGTCTTTGATTTATAAGTAAGAACTGGGATGATGCATTTTTTAATCAAACTTTTTTCTTTTGAGACACAATAAAAATTGCTCTTGAGAATTGTAATAATTTTTCAAACTGCATTCCAGCCAAGTTTTGTATGCCTATTAATTTTTTCTTCGATGTGGCCCTCGCTTAATATTTGGGGTGCAAGATCTAGAGATACTAAACGTACACTGCTGGACAATTGCTAAGGACGGATCATAAACGGCTACATAGCGCATAAAAAAGTAAGTGTGGTTGGATGCCAAGTGAAATAAAATAATGTCAGAATGCCAGGAAATTACAAAAAAAAAAAAAACAATTTATTGTGCTCTGAAACCCAGAAAGCTTTGGAACGTGTTCAAGGGACAAACAGGCCATTTTGTGCAGAATACGTAAACGTGAAAAAATGCAATTACCGTCCGCAGGCGTTCCGGCGTAAGATGTCAATACGGGATATGGCCACCATGGAGGGCGATGCAAGATTCCACAAGTCGTGTCATGCTTTGCACAACCTTATCAAGCAGCTGTTGGGGTAATTTATCCCATTCCTCTGTCAGTGCACAGATGAGGGTGTCCTTGTTTATTGGAGGGCATTGCCGACCAGCAAGACTCCTCCCCAAAGCATCCCACACATTTTCAATGGGATTCAGATCTGGAGAACGTGCTGGCCATACGAAGCGTTGAATATCCTCGCTCTCAAGACACTCCTGGACAGCGACTGTTCGATGACATGTTGCGTTGTCGTCCATGAAAATGAATCTATCACCGACAGCACCACGGAACATGCGAACATGAGGTAGCAGAACATCATTAATGTATCGTTGGCCAGTCATAGTCCCAGTTGGAAGTACATAGAGGGACGTACGGCCATTGATCATGATGCCAGCCCATACCATGACACTACATGTCAGATATCGGTCCCTTTCCTGTATGTTTGCTGGACAATATGCAGTACCACTATCACGCCAGATCAGTTGTCGTCGACAATCAAACGATAGACTGAATCTACTCTCATCTGAGAAGAGGACAGCAGACCAGTCGTTATCAGTCCAATTGCGATGTTGATGGCACCATTGCAAACGGGCGGTACGGTGACGTCTGGACAATGGGATGCACACAACAGGACGGCGGGCGTATAGTCCTCTTTCATGCAAACGTCTGGCGACAGTTTTTCGGGAGATCCGCTTGCCAGTAGCAGCCATAAACTGATTTGCTACCTCACTAGCTGTGCTGCGCCGGTGTCTTTTTGTTGATAGCACTATGTACCGATCTTCTGCAGGTGTCGTACTGTGAACACGACCTCCCCCGTGACGTTTGCTACACTCTCCATTTGTTTGAAATGATTTCCAAAGCCTTGAAACAACACTGTGCCTGACGCCGAACTCCCCGGCAACATCTGTTATTTTTCGCCCTTCTTCAATCTTGCCAATAATACGGACACGCGTAAAATTATCTAGGTGATGTCGGGAAGATATACTGAAAATTGCAAGTTCGTCAATTGATTCTTTCCCTTTCAACTTTGCGTTTGAACAACAACGGTCAATACGCGTCAAATCCTTTATAAATCTTATCAGCACTATGACGTCACGAACAAGTTCGGCAATCCAACATTTGCATACGCACAACACGTCTTACTGTATTCCACACTTATGCTAACTTCCACATTTTCCTGCCTTCCATTTTATGGTTGCTATCGTTGCTATTGTCATCCGTCCTTAGCAATTGTCCGGCAGTGTATAACCTCTCGTAGACAAATGTCAATCCCATCATTTCGTTGTGTATCCTGTTCTCACTGAAGGGGATCTGACGACCGATAAATAGGATATAACTTCACCACAGGGTATTTGACCAAATACTATTCCACACTCACCAACCCACATGTTCAGTGTGGTGGGTTATCCCTTCGACCCCCTCCCAATCCCCATCCCGAGATGAACATGGTACAGCAGTTAATACTAAATGAAAATTTGGATATTTGTGTTCTGTATACGATGTGCGTCAGGAAAAAGTTCATCAAGGGTTGCTGGAGGACGGTCATACCACTGCACCTGTCGCTGGGACATGTCCCAGAGATTTTCTATGGGTGATAAATCCGGCGATCTACACTGCCTCGGCAGAGGTGGAACGTTATTATCCCCGAAGAAAGCACGTGTTGTCTTTACGTATTGCGGTGTGGCATTGTCCTGCTGAAATATGGCTCCGGGGCCGTCTGCACGTATGGAACGGCGACCAGTCGTAGAATGTCATTGACGTAACATGCACTCGTTATAGAGGTACAGACTCTCATGAGAGGTGATCTGCTTTCGCTTGCGATAGCACCCTAGGCCATAACGTCTGGTGTTTGTGCGGTATGCTTGGGGCGAATATACTCTTCCCGACGCCTTTCCCGCTGTCATCGAGGGACACAGATGCGCTCATCATTTTCACCTAAACAGAAGCGCGTTTCGTTCAGGAACACTTTATAGTACCATTCGTCACGCCACTCCGATCGTTCGAGGCAGCATTGCAGCCTAGGAGTCCGTTGCTGCCGTGTCACAGGTAGCCTAAGGAAGGACCGACGAGTCTGTAATGTAATAATTGGCGGCGTACTCTTACAGCTCACATGGAAGAATGCATCACAGTTCGTCACTCCTGCTCCAACGCCGTTGTTGCTGCAGAACGGTCACTCAAAGACATCCTCATGAGATGGCGGTTGTCCCTCGGCGTTGTCTAACCTTCTCTTCGTATCAATCTCTGCACACTCTTGCCACGACGGACACACTGGGCCCCACACGACGTGCAATCTCCCGGAGCGAAGCATTGCAGTCTCTCATGCCGATAATGCAACCTCTGTTGAAATCGCTGATGTGATTGAACGACTGTCTTACAGGACGACGATGCATCCTTACCCACTGCTGACCAAGCAATGACATACCGACAGAGCCACGCGGTGCTTATAACAGAAAAACGACTGGTTTTCGGTCTGTTACGTTGCTCGGTCTGATTTGCCTAGACGCGGTACGCATGCACCTTTGACGTCGAAATGCTAATCATTTGTTCTGTATTGCCTAATAAACATACCCTGTAAAAATCAAAGTCCTAGCTTGACTGCTTTCAGGAGTTCTGTGTTTTATAAACATAAGTGTATAAAATAACCTAGAAAATGTGATTAATATAAAGAAAAATGGAACCGACTGTACTGAAGACTATCTGAAAAACAATAAAAAACACATTTGGTAGACAAAGAATAGAGTGAAAGATGGATCAGTTCGCATCAAGGGCACAACATAAAAACGAGCGAATTTTTTCTCCCGAGAAGATAGAAGATGAACCCTAGAAATGACAAAGTGGAGAACGATTCAAGGGCGTCAGAAAGTAGGGAAAAGCTAAGCAGTGAATTACAAAGGAAACAGTGTGATTTGAAGACAGTTTGTGTTCTTTAAAGACTACGAAAAGGGAAAGAAATGGTATGGGTTTCCCTTCACAGCAGGGTCCTGACACCAAACGCTCACACTAGTACCTGTTTTAAATGTGTGTGTCCTACACTTGATTCTCAGTTACGCGTGCACTAAGTTACTCTTGACCGGTAGTTTCATATGTGTTACCCAATCGGTGAGTTCGTGATTGAATAAAGTCATTCGGTACAGCTATCTCTGCAATACCTACACAGTTGGGGGTGTAATACAGTACAAGAACTGAGTGTCAGCGATCTTCCATATGTCCTACATGGAAATCAGCAGATTCTGCGAAAGCTGTGACAGTTCACTCAATTAATAGCAGTGATAATATTAGCTGCATAAGACACACAGAGATGCCACTTCCAGACTAAATGAAATAACTTTAAGAGCATTAAAATACCCCGTCCCTGAACTGCATGAATTTAAGGATTACTATGGATGCACCACTCCAAAGTTGAAAACTGTGTTCTGAGATGGTAAGAGTTAATTCATACATTGTGGCAAATTGCTACGCAAAATAGTGTAGTTACAGAAATTCTAAGACATGTATTTTACCATTTTCACTCCCAATACCTTTTTTTATTTTCAACATCTTTATCATTTTCACTCCCAATACCTTTTTTATTTTTTATATGCTTAAGGAAATGCAACTTGCATCAGCAAAAATGCTTAGGATTTATTAATATGAGGAATTCCATAATGCAAAATACTTTAAGATTATCTATTAAGTCCGACAGAAAATAAAAGAACAGGCTCGCGCAGTCAGAATTTTCATCTTGAAGTTTACATTGAGAAGAACAAGCCCATTTCCGAGATATGGTCGTAGTCGATCGTCAACATTAGTCGAAAGATAAACAGCCAGTATCTCAGTGTTTAATATCACATTGTAGCATGATCTTGAATGTCCTGTTTGAAATCATCAGTAAAAACGTAAATTTGGTTAGCTGAAAGGATAGGTCATTGATATGCAAGAATAAAAACGTGCAGCTGAGACAACAGCTTTCACAGAGGTGCGTCAGTATTAGTAGAAAATAAATCGCAGTACAGGCACATATTTTGTTCTTTTTTATGGTAACGACTGCACGAAAGCTGTGAATAGCAAGTTAGAAAGAGACTCGCTAATCTCAATAACGATTGATGCTGTGCAGCTGAAGTTGCACTGCTATTAACTGGAAAACTGAATTCAATTAATTTAAAACAATGCGAGCAATCTGCCAGAAACCTGAACTTAAAAACTATTTATCTTTCCTTATGGAGTTCTGACTAAAGATCACGTATTTCAGACAGGTTTACAGATCCAAAAGACTTTTTTAAATATATATATATATATTACTATGTAAGATCTTAGTATATACACAGTCGAGTCACATTACTGTACCTCCTACTTTTCACGTCAACAGCGCGTAGCCAATGAAAGAAGGAACGGGTCGTGAGCTGGCTTGGAGGGTGTATAAGGAGTGCTGTAGGCATTCAGAAAACATATCACTTGTTGCTATCATGGATAAAAGGAGCGATTTAACAGATTTGCAAAAAGCGATGATTATCGGCTTTCGGGCCAAGGGTGGCAGTATTTCTGAAACAGCGAAGTTTGTGAACTGTTCGCTTGCTGCTATGGTTAAAGTGTATCGTGATTGAAGAAATGTCACATTGCGAATAAGCGACGTCAAAACTGCGGACCACCACGCGCCATTGATGTGAGAGGTGAACGTTGGCTTCGTAGATGCGTGAGGGCCGATCGACACACTACAGTGGAGCAAATTACTGGCCGAATGAACCAGGGGGCTACCGGAACTGTGTCTAAAACGACAGTTCAGCAAACCCTGCTGCGTATGGGGATCCGATGCAGACGGATGGTCGCTGCACCTATGCTAACAAAGGCGAATCGGCAGAAAAGGCTTACATTTGCACGGCAGTATCGGAATTGGACCTCCGCTGATTGGCAAATGATAGCCTTCTCCGATGAGTCACGTTTTCTGCTTCATCGAACGGATGGACGTTGGCGTATAAGACGTGAAACATCGGAGAACAAACATACTTCAACCACTGCTGGAAAAACACAAGCTGGTGGGGGCAGCGTTATGATCTAAGAAATATTTTCGTGGCATTCTCTGCGTCCACTCATACTTGTGGAAGGCACTATGGACCGAATTCGTTATGAATCCATCCTTGCAGACCACGTACACCCATACATGCTGATTGTCTTCCCTGGGGCGGATGGGATCTTCCACCACGACAATGCGATGTGTCATACAGCTAGAAATGTCCGAGAGTGGTTGGAAGAGCACGATGAAGACGTCAAAGTACTTCCCCTGCACCCTAATGCCCCAGAATTAAACCCCATTGAGCATCTGTGGGACCCCCTCGATCGTGTTGTTCGCTCTATTGATCCTCCACCACTGACCCTCCAGCAGCTGTCAGATGCACTGCAGTCAGCATAGCCCCACATGCCTGTGAACACATTCCAGCACCTTATTGACTCACTCCCAGCTAGCCAAGCTGATGTCCGCGCTGCACACGTCGATTACTCTGGGTATTAGCTGGTGGTCACAATAATGTGACTAGATCGTGTATATATACACTATATTGAGAAAAGTGACAGGAAACGCCTTCAAAAGCAAATGAATAAATCCGCTGCGTTGTTAAGATGCGCGGTACAACTGCAAACGGTATGAAAAGAAGCCTGTTGCTGACCGCGATCTTATCGCACTGTGAGGTCGAGTGCAAACGTCGCGTCGGGAGAGAACTGTCTTTGAGAAAGGAAATATTGTTGGGTGTTATATTAGTGGGTTGTCCATAAGAGAAACCGAGAAGCGTTTAAACATACCCAAGTCAACTGTTTTGGATCTACTGAATGAGTGGAAGACACATGGCGTGACTGAAGCAGCAAAACGTACCGGCAGACCAAAGAAAATCAGTGACAGAGGACGTCGAAGCCTCAGGAGAGTCGTTACAGCTAATCGACGGAGTACTACACTAGTCCTCAGTGTACAGGTGAGCAAAAATGCTGAAACCTCGGTATGTACACGTACCATTCGCAGAGAACTTCATTCCATTGGTTACCATTGTCGTGCGGCTGCTCATCAGCCTTTCATTTCTACACGGAATGCTACTCGTCGTTTAACATGATGTAAAGAACATTTATCGTGGACCGTAGATCAATGGAAACGGGTTCAATGGACTGATGAATCCAGATAAACGATCTATCACTCTGATGGCCGTGTGTGGGTGTGGCGGTATCCCGTGGAACGCTCTTTACCACAGTGTACTGTTCCTACGGTCAAGTTTGGAGCTGACAGTGTACTCGTGTGGGGGTGTTTTTCGTGGTATGGTCCCGACACATTCGTTATCGTGTGCAAACCTGTTAACCAGCACGTCTACCTCGATATTCTGGACAATTATGCCCTACCAACTCTGTGGCAATAACATGGAACCAAGCCTTGTTGGTACCAGCGGGATAATGCACCGATCCATTATGACGTAGAAGTCTTTTCGTACTTCTACGTTAATTTAAAACATCAACATACTAAGAAATAGTTCCTAAATGAAAGAAACCTTAACGGCCAGACGAAACATGTAAACAACAGAAGTCAATCTTACGGAAAAGATGCTTTATTCAAAGTTGTAGCATGTCCATAATAGAACGATATGAATATTTAAACACACCACACAGCTTTTAACACAACGCTCGCTTTACAACGCACTCTTTCAACGCTCTCAATAATCGCTCCCCATAATCGCTCTTAATAATCGCTCCTATACAACAGTTTAGTCGTCGCTTTTATCTCTTGTTCTTATCAAAACAGGCATACGTCACGTTCATTCAACCTCAATTGTGTTGCCAACAGTATTCGTTTGAGAGAAAAGATATTACGTTAAGGGTGAAGTATAACAAAATAAACTCAAGATTTACATAAGGAAAGAAACTAAAAAGGAAAGTTAATTTAGAATATACGTCACACCATAAAGCAAGGACTGTTACGGCGTGGTTTGACGATAATTCCATATCGTGCGTGGACTGGCGAGCACAGAACCCTGATCTTAATCCCATAGAACACCTATGGGATGAATTAGAGCGCTGTATAAGAAGTTTGGAACCAAGGTGTGCTACTAAGCAACAGTTAGAGGCAGCATTATATACTGAATGGAAGCGCATACCTATCGCTATATTCCAAAACCCTGTCGAAATCATGTCTCGAAGGGTTAGTGCATGCATTAAGGCCAAAGGCGGAACGACACCGTACTAATGTATGTCAATAAATGCTATGTTATGTTTCTCTTCTTGGTGTCCGGTGACTTTTGTCAATACAGTGTACATATATATATATAATCTTACATAGCAAACTTTCTTGATACTTTAGAAGATTTGTATTTATATTTAGCATCCATACAGACGTCAGTACTTTCAAAGTAAAGGCTTTAGAACGTTAGAATGTTTGCTATGCAAGGTCTTTGTTGTTGCAGGCGACAGAGTTTATCTTTTCCTTAACAGCATTGACAGCCATCGTCGAACACTGAATTGATTCTCTACTCAAATCCAAATGCAAGGTGTATCATAAGAGAAGAAAAATCAAAAGTGCTGAAAAGTACTTGACAGATCACAATAAACAGGCAGAACCAATAGAAAGTATTTTATAGTGATTTGAATCTATGACTGAAATATTGACGGAAAGTAAATACATTTTTCTACCTCACGAAAGTTAATATTTCTCATTGCACTCTACTAACAGGGAAAAAGGGCTAAAACACTTGACAAAGTCATATTTCTTCTTTACTGAAATATATGAAATTTTACATGTTTGACTTTCACCGAAAAGGAACTTAACATATACTATTTTATTTACTTAATTGAAAATAGATGAGCAAATATTCCAATAAAAGCAATACCATTTAATTGCGTTTATCACGGTATCTTACTCGTGTCTCAGCAAGTTCCTGGATCACACTCTGCAGCTCTGAGAAGTGTAATGTTATGCTGTTAACCGAACTTTAGGTTAAGTTAACTTTATTGTAAAACTCTTAATTCTTTGCTAAACGCTGAATCTTAGCAAATTAACTGTCGTTGAACCCTTATCCTTACTGTGTTCGGGTACATTTGGACCCAAAAGCAATTTTATTTTTTAATAAAACTAAACATAATGTTGGCATCACTTTGTAGCTTTGTGACTGGTTTTTTAGTGTTTTAAGAAATAATTATTGTTTTTATTACTATTTGAACAACAGTTTGTTCGTAATAAGAAATTTTACACATATTGTGGATAAGTCTATTCGATATAGAAGTGAACCTCCATTGCAAGCAGGAAGACGTGCCTCAAAAGTTATACTGGATCTTACAACAGGATATACCAGGTACTCTCCTTTGCGTATTGTAGATGAACTTTCTGCTTTTCAATTGTGTTTTACAAAAGATATGGAAAAATTATCCTCATAAACTCAAATACAGAGGGAGTTAGTGTGTACTGGAATAAGTGGAAAGCAACTGACAGTGTTGAACTCAGTGCTTACATAAGTTTACTTTTACTAGCTGAAGTTTTCAAGTCCTGTAGTGAATCAACAGAAGGCCTGTGGAGTGCAGAAAAGGGCAGAGCAGTTTTCAGAGCCACTATGAGTTTGCAAAGATTTTTTTGAAATTGCACGTATTCTGAAATTCGGTGACCGTAAAACTCGTTCCTATAGGAGACAAAAAGACAAGTTTGCAGCCATTCGTGACTTGTGAGATATGTGAGTGGAGATATTGCCAAAACTTTTCAACCCCAGTGCATTTGTTACAGTTGATGAAAAGTTAGTTTCATTTAGAGGAAAATGTCCTTTCCCACAGTATATGCCCATTAAACCGGCAAAATATGGAATAAAATTTCGGATTCTCTGTGCCAATCAGTCCAGTTACGTATGGAATATTTAGCCATACACTGGAAAGGCACCGAACCAGCCTCCTGAGAAAAATCAGGGCCTTAGAGTTGTTTTTGATTTATCTTTTGGTTTGAAGGGATTGTGAAGCATTACATAAAAAAATTGTGAAGCATTACATTAAAATTTACAATATTGTGAAGCATTACATTAAAATTTGTACTTGAGTTAACAGATGTGTTATTGTTTTGTTTTTAACTCCCAGCTAAAGTTGTATTACAAATTGCACATCACGGGCCCAATTGGACCGGAAAATAGTGAGTGTGTAATTGATATGAACACAGAAGCACGGTTAATTAAACATAGAACTTCAAACCTGGCATTTCAGTACAACGCCCTGGGTGAGTAACAAGGCTGTACTTACGAACACAATCCAAGTCTTAACAGAGTTGAGCACACAACTTTCGTTCACTCGGTAATCAGCCGCGTATAAACATACATTAAGAATCAACTAACAATCGTTGTCTACCACATATTGCTCACGGAAGATATCTTAAACAGAATCACATCAATATTGCTGCAAGTACCCTCTCTGAGCTACAGAATGTGATCCAGGAACATGCTGGCAAAATCAAGAAAGTGGGATTGAAGAGTTCTGGGGTTCGATCTTAGCGGTGCCGGAATACAATTTTTCAGTCGCTATGCGTTGTTTAAAAAATAACGTGGAAAGAGCGATGACATCGTCCATTTACATTATCTGCACGTATTTGATATATATTAAGGGATTGAAGATGAACTTACAGAAACAAAATTAATGTACAGTGTTTTTACAAGAACTGGAGATTTATAGGTGGATGAGCCAAATTTAGAAGTAACTGATGTGACGGCCACATCGAAGAAGAAGAAACTAATCACTATATGAAGCGACAGTCACATCGAAGAAGAAAGTAATAGGCGTATAAAACTTAGCTGGATTCGTTTGGAAGAAGCAGTACAATTTTCAACAGCAATTCACAATTGTCTTGAAAGAAAAGTGTTTATTGCAATGCATACTTCCAGTTCCTACTTCTGGATAAGAGACATGGATTTTAACTAATGAAAGCATACAGAGGCTGCGGACAACTCAAAAAATGATGGAGGGGGTGCATGCTTGGTGCGACGAAGAAAGACAGAACAAGAAACTCATGGATCAGGAAAATGAAAAGAGTTGATGACATCATGATCAGAGTAGTTTTGAAAGCATGAGAGTTGGCTCTGATACTTCAAGAACTATTCAAAGCCTTTTGCGGGACCCCAATACCATGGCGTTGTCAAAAGATGATTCACGGCTTTCATTGTTGTTTGTATTTTTCTGTTTTTCTGGAGATTAAATTTTCTGTTATCCCAGTGATAAATCTCAAGCTGATGTAATCAGGACTGAACTCTTCAATGTCTATAATGGTTACACTTTGAGAGACAAATTATTTATTATCTCCCAAGTTTTATAATAAACTACAGTGTTGCCGCTGATACTACAAAAACATACTATATTCTGATCTCTTTATTCTCGGCCCATCTCTGAGATTCTCCTTTGTCTATGACACGCAAAGCTTTTTTAAGAAGGCATCTTGCCCGTAGTTCAACAGTACTTCAAATGATGTGCAACTTTCAATATTTTAGTATGCATATAAATTCATTAAGAATGTTATCTGTAAAACTGCAAACTGGTGTATATGACGTGCAAAGGATGCTACACGAGTATATGCGCGAGGAAAAAAGAGTAAGTGAAAGAAACACCTAGAGTAGACTTATATAAATAAAATGCATACGAAACGAGTACATTGTGTACAGTAATGCTACTAACAGAAAGAGAGCTAAAGTCCCAGTGACATAAGGTGGCGTAAAGACCTCGTCGTCATGAATGTTGTCCGTGAAACTCTCAACGCAATTTGCGCTCTTGGACTTCAAACAGTTAATACCTAAGAAGATGTTTAAAATGTCATCTGTTTCTTAGGGCAATTTATGATTGGAATACAGTTCGAATATGTTTTGCCCTCGAAACGCTTCATGTTGAACATAAGAGCTACAACGTAAGATTTGCACAGTTCACAAAGTCATAAAAGTTGTTATTAAGCAGAATTATAGAAAAGCCATTGTTTTCTCGGATGAGAAAATCCTTCAGCAGGAGGTTACCTCTACCGACCAGGCGTCCAGATTAGTGTCAGTTGCATGTTAATGTAACTGTTGCAAAGAATCTGTAAACTCTCCGGTATTACAGTCAAATAAATGATTTCACAAAACCTGATATTTACCGATAGGAGTTTGGGATGCTCATTTCTGTCACCGAACGCCTAGGTTGAAGTTTCGAGTGGAACACATGTTTTGGGACCTTCAAATTTCAATAGTTTGGAAAACGTGGCATGTATTGAAATTCTGGCCATACAGAAATGCATCTTCATACGTTTCCCTTCGTTTTCAAGAGAAACTGAAATTCAAACTTGCTTTTTACTTTGTAGTTGTTATAGTAGTCTTCATCTTTCGTGACCCGTGAATTTGTTTTCACAGCAGAGTTGCATCCAGGCAGTACTGGCTTTTAAGCTTTAATTGTACTTAAAATGCGTGTTTTTCCTTTCGTTTCTTCATACAAGAATCAACACAGCATTTTTTTTAAGCGAAATGAAATTGAGGTTATCTGCAGTGATAACAACTTTATGGAGCACAAAGGAGTGCTGAGGGCAGAGTAAGTACCTGTGTATTTAACTGCAATTTCATTTAGAAAAAAAGAAGGGGCAGAAGCTTGCTCAGGTGATTAATATGACAAGAAGAAAGTGTAAGAAGAAAACTCGTTAAAGTATATGACGCTACTGTTTTACCCCTTACGTTCTTTTTAACACTCTCGCGTATAGGCCGACGGCTAATTTTTAGAAAACATTTTCTTTTAAAAAGTTTTGAATATAGTCCTCTGTGCATGCGTGCATGCGTGTGTATAGGCAACGTGGGGATTTCACTATCTTCACAAGTAGTAAGGTTTAGTAGTCGTTAGTGATTCCACCGATGGAAAAGAATCACAAAACAGAACAAATAGAACGCCCATGGTTTGATCTGTAATGTGAACCGGGTATTTGGTACCTGAAGTTCATTCCATAAACACTTAACCACAAAAGGACAAAAACATTAACTCGAGTCTAAAGCAGAAAACACCTACACAGTTATGTTTATTATCAAAAATAATAAGAAGAAAACAAATAAATGTCCTTTTAACAACTATTTTTAAATAAACTTCATATATGTTTCACCAATTCAAAAGTTTTAGACGTATAAAAAAGAAAATTGCAAATCTCAACATATTCGGCTTTTTGGCAATAAAATGTTCTCCGTACGGAATTAAATGATAATAACGAGTTTCATTTGCAAGTGCACAGTACGAAGTTTTGTGGAACTTGTTAAGTTTATTTTGTCCGGTGGTTTTGGGTGTTGTTCTGTCCGTCGTTATTGTTTTTCTTTTTTTATGTGTGTGGGTGTGATAACGTCTACTACCGCGAATAAATCTACAGCAAGGAAAGAAGTTTACTTTTATTGGCCCTTAAGCTGAGAACTAATCTCGGCACGTGTCTTTCCTTCCCCGCCCTCACAGAAGTTCAGAGGGGTTTTGATATTAGCTGTTCTTTCGGATCAAGGGAGAACACGGATGATGAGGGTGAAAAGAGAGAGAGAAATAAAGTCCTGGCGTTGTTTGTCCTCTTACAATCTAAACTTACGTGCTGCTCAGATCGTTCGAACTTTCTTAACGGTAGCAACGATGGGTGCATGACGATGTGAACAGAGATCTACTCTGAAGGGGGATTCAAAACCGGTGTGAGAAAGAATCTTTCTGGAGAAGACGAGGACGGTGCTAAGAAAGGGAGGTGTCAGTACTCATTACCAGAACAGGAGTCGTGTTGCTGTGATAGTGCCCCTGCACAGTCACATCTAATGAGGTAGAAGGTTACAATGCCGCAATACTTCGGTCTCGACAGGAAGCGGCAGAAGAGAATACTTTGACTCATTTCTTTCCACACTTCACTTGGGGCACTTTTCACCCTCGGAGGCGCAAGAGCAATGAAGTACACTGAAAAGCAGAATTCCCATCTTGTAGGAATTTATCGCATGGTTGGTTGTGACATTAATGAGGGGCGAGTGAAGCGAACAAGGCGGCGTTTATATCAAAGATCGTGCTTTAGAAATAAAAAAAAAATACTGGGGATGGGGGATTTTGCAAGTTCCGAAGACGATAACAGTGTGCAAAAATGAAAGTACCTTTAAAAATATTTAAATACTATTGGAGATATGACTGTGTTCTTTGGGGTAGAAATGATGAATGGAATAAAACACGGTATTTCTTTCTTAAAATGCCGCGTAAGAAAATGTCGGAGCCCGTACAGAACGAGAGAGATCAAATAGTTAAATAGAAAAAATATATAAACAAATTCTATGAAAACTGAAGAGCCAATAGTTCTTTTGAAGCAAAGGTATTCGGTTGGTATGCACCTTATAATCTTGTGCTGAACAGGGCAGAAAGTTTGGAAGTGTTGGTCGATTTGAGTTTGCGAAATACGAATCAGGTATTTATTGATAAACAAACTTGATTTAACATAGGAAATGATAACTGCTACCTTTCTACTTAATTTCGAGACAATATTTAAAAACTTTTACACTCTTCAACTAGGACTACGTTCCTTTTGTCAATTTTGTATTCCAAAGAACCAAAAACAATTAAAAGACTGAATCATTTGTGACGTGCCTGCCCGGCAGGACGCATATGAGATAAAGGCAGATAGCAGTGAGACACATGCCAGTGTAGTATAGTAGATAGCACTCGAAGCTCCGGAGCCGAGAGTTGCGGGTTCGAATTCCACCCTGGCATAAAAATAATGGAGAAATTTACTTCGTCACTCACTGGCAATCGAGAGTTTGAGGTTTACAGTTTAAAGCTTTTATGTCTTCTTTTTCCTAGGCACAGTGAAGCCAAGAAGATTAAGAGGAGAGGAAGCAGCCAATAGCGCCAGTTAGTTTCGAAAACGAATACTTACCTGTTGAGTCCAGAAGATTGCTTGACACCAAGCAGAGAAAGATATGGAATGGCACAACCCAGTGAGTAAGATTAAATTTTTAAAGCAAATGTAAGTACCGTACTGTTCCGAATACAAGACAATTGTTTTTCAAAAGTTATGAGTCTGAAAGTGAATACTCATTTTATAATTACAGTTCAGTAAACTTTGATTGCTTAATCGGGTCCAGTGTTAACCAGACATCCTGGAAACCGTAGCTATCCGCTGTGGAACAAGTGCGGCTGACACAGTGTTTCAGCAAGATGATATCTTTCCACAATAGTGCAAACGTGTCACTAGAATGACTGCATGGTGCTGATATATCGCCGTTGCCATTTTTGCTCCGGATCTGTGTCTAATAGAATATACGTACAGGATGCATTCCTGGACGCCATCGCCAGTCTCACCTGCAATCAGCGCGGACAACAGCCGCCCTGAAAGACCAAGTGCAGGATGCGTGGTAGACAATGCTGCAAATGGCCGTCCAATGGCTCCATGACTCTGTTTCACAGCGGATAGTTGAATGTATCATCAACAGAAGGGTACTTTACGTTGTGCTGATGTGCCTTATGTAATTTTATTTTAATCGCATTAAAGTTGTTCATCTTCTCTAAGGATTATCACATCTTCCTCAACTATTAAGAACATTCCAGTGAGTTTCCATTGAATTTCCCTACCGCATGTGGGTGTAGCAATTCTGATATCGGAGAGTGTACTTTTTATTTATTCCTCATTTGTACTTCACGTTTTATATGCTTATTCCTTAGATATTCGCTGTGTACTTATTAGGAATCTGCTGATTTTACACCCAACGGCCAAACCATTAAAGCCGTCCATGGGCTTAATGGTATAAGCGATGGCTTCTGATCATTCGTCCGAAAGAGGTCCGGGTTCGAATCCCGGTGAGGTATGGATGTTGTGTTTGTCTTACGGCACTGGCTCTCTCCCTTACCTGGAACCAGTGGCCCTAAATTAGGAACGGGCCACTGCTTATAGCCCATTGAGTTGCTCACGGTGGTCGTTAAACCTCCAAAAAACCCCATTAAAACCACCTCTGCATTATGCATATACGTGGTCGTGCAGCCAATCAGCGTCACGTGCCAAGGTCGCAAATGATATACAGGTTTTCCCCGCTATCCGAAAGTAGAGCATTCCTATGAAACAATTCGTAAGCCGAAATGACGTAAAGCGAAGAGGCAATTACCATGAATTTTTATGGAGGAATTTTTGAGCGTTTCTAGATCAAAAAGATAACCTACGAAATCATACCAAATAACACAAAACCTGAAACAACAATAACATATAGTAATAGCAGGAGTGATATGATAAATACACAGCATATTGATAAATACACATATTATCCATTACTTATTAATGCCGACTAAGAAAGGCCAGATTCTTTCTCTCTGCGTGTAAATAGTACGAAAGGTGGACGAGGTAAATTCAACGCATGCACAATGTCTTTATTTTGTTCACCACGATCGAAACGCTTGATTACGTCCAGTTTTACTCTAAGTGTAACACCTTACGAACTCTCTTAGGCTTTTCAGAAACCTTTGGAGACAACTTGATAACGGATGCACAAAATAAATCGAGATGAAGCACAGATGCTCACAGACTCAGTTCAAAGTAGTTCCCGTGGAAGGAGCTTGGCAGCGCCACTTTCGCAGTTCGGGTTGCCCGCTGCCTCTGTAACCACTTGATGCAAAACAAATGCTGAACGCTATTTTCGATTTTCGCCTTTTTTTCGTAAAAGCTCATCGGAAGTCTTTCAGTTAGCGAAAGCAGGTACAATGTAAGTATTTCCTAAAAGCGAAGTAGCGGAGCTCTCTCAGTCAGTGCTTCATTTCGTCTCAACATGGGAAAAGCAAAAGATTTATCTGATTTCAACAAAGGCCAAATCGTTAGAGCAAGACGCCTTGGTACCAGCATCTATACGCTCTTGGATATAGGTCTCCGTTACACCAGACCTATTCGTGTGCCTATGTTCACAGCCGTTTACCGTCGTCAACGCTTGAAGTGGGCACATAATCATTGGCATTGGACCATAGAAGACTGGAAAAGGCTCTCATGGACAGACGAATCCCGTTTTCTGTTATGCCATGTCGACGGACGAGCTCGTGTGCGAGGCTAACCCAAGGTAGCCTTCTCACCTGCATGCACTGTAGGACGGATCCAAGCGGCTGGACAGATTGTGATGGTCTGGGCAATATTTTCTTGGGAAACACTTGGACCCATTATCCCTGTAGAGCGAACTCTGACAGCTGTCACGTACCTGAACATCGTGGCTGACCTAGTACACCTCTTTATAGCAACTTTATTCTCTGGCTGAGATGGCGTCTTTGAACAAGACAATGCTCCACGCCACAATGCGAAGAAGGTTCAGGAATGGTTCCAAGAACATGAAGAGGAATTCCATTTATTGCCGTGCTCCCTAAATTTGCCAGACATGAATCCTATCGAGCATTTGTGGTTTGAGCTGGAGAAACGGGTACGAGCAGCGTCACCCTAACCACGTAATTGACCTGAACTGCTGGATCTTCTGTTGCAATCATGGTACCAAATATCAAGGGACACCTACCAACATCTCTTTGAATCGATGCCTCATCGAGTGAGAGCTCTTTTGGAGGCGAAAGGAGGACCTACATCATATTATATAGTTGGTTTTAATGTTTTGGCTGATCGGTGTATATTCGACATTGACGCATGTATCTCGTTTTTATAAATTTTTGATTAAAACTATTCTCTTGAATTGATGTGATGTCTCTAAAAGTTGTGACAACCTACCTCAGAGGTGATGAACATGTCAAGACGGCAAAGTTGCAGCAACAAACCTTGTCGGTTTAGCTTAATTGGGAAAGAATTGAGATCCAGAGCGGAAGGATGCGTTATCGATCTTCCCTACCGTAAAATGTGCGTTTCGCTATATTGGCGCCCGAACGTAAAATTAATCTCCTGGCCGTTGGGTTCTTCGAAAAATGCGAGATGTTCGTTCCACACATCGTGTAGAATTAATCAGAATTCCTTCTTCTACAATGAGCTGTCCTTCAAGCGTGGTTTGTTGGATGACCCGCAAACTTACGATTCCGCCCCAGCCCTTTCTCAAAGGTGGGATGCACTCATATGTGACGTACCTACCTCAGAGGTGACGACATTTCAAGACAGCAAAGTTGTGTTTCGCTATAGTCACTAATGCCCTAGCATCCAGATAGGTGTCTTTTTGACGTTCAGTCACGTATTACTTTGTTCATTTTCTCACCACAAATTAGTATTTACAAAGCAAATTACTGTTACAAATGATTGCTAGATTCACACTTACGTTCATACTCTTCCGCGAAAACGTTAATAGATCGCACGTGCCATGATTGTATAGCGGCAATGCCTACAGTTGCCCAGCAGTTGTGAGAAAGGTTTGTAGGCTGATCCGGAAACTACATGATTTGTCGTCTGACTCATATATACAGTGTATCATTACAACTCGCTATCATCACAACCCATCGAGTGCCCTCCAAGGATCAGTGATATAATTAACTCTGTTAGAGCAGCCCCGGTGGCGCAGTGGTCTAAGCGATGGCCTCTGATCATTCGTCCGAAAGGGCTCCGGGTTCGAATCCTGGTGAGGCATGGATGTTGTGCTTGTCTTACGGCCCTGGCTCTCTCCCTTCCCTGGAGTCAGCGACCCTAAATTAGGGACGGGTGACTGCTTATAGCCCAATGAGTTGCTCACGGGGGTCGTTAAACCTCCAATAAAAAAAACCCCTCTGTTAGCGAGTTGTAATGCCGTGCGCCTCCCTGAAGACGAAGAGAAACGCTGCGCTAGTTAGTAGATGAAATAACCTGTAGTAGCCTTCAAACAAATTTTGGTCAAACTTACGCGCTAAATTTCTGAAGTTGCTTTCATGAAGTTATTAACTCTTCCAGGATATTTCAATAGATATCTGTTAGTTTATCAATGACTCTCTAAAGACTCTTGATATGAAAGGTATTTGTATCAGGTGGAAAGTAGCTGTACCTACCTTGGCATAATGCGTTTGCCATTAAAAGTTAAGTATTATAAAATCTAGAAGAGGCGGTCGTCAGAAATGAACCATGCAAATATTATAAAACATTTTTGCTGCTGAATTTTTGAAGAAACCAGACTAACTTATCCTGCTAAAGTCAAAATATGATTTCAAAGGAGGAGAAATATACAATAACGCTTAGTGATACAATTGAGTGCTAATGATAATTGTTTTCCTATTGGCTTCAGCAGAAACTCTGAAACGGTCAGGGACTGTATTGCCATTGTTAACATTGTGGCAACAGTGCATAGAATTGAAAAAATTGAACAGAAAAAGTGCCAAGACGATGGGACTTTATGGAATAGCGGAAAATACAAATACAGATATCTTTTATGAAGCGTCATCATAAAATGGTGTCCGCTCCATTTTTATAAAGCTACCAGGTGTAAAAGCGAAAATGACGCACAAGAAGCCGAGTGATCAAAGGTGTAATTTTCTGGATAGTCGATCCAGCTGGGCCCAGGTTCGTGTTCCAGAAAAGGCATAAGCGGTGTGCTTGTCTTACGACGCTGTCACTTCCTCTACCTTGAAAACAGTGACCCTAAGTTAATGAAGGGCAACTGCTTATTGTCCTTATACACTGCCGGACAATTGCTAAGGACGGATGACAAGAGCAACGATAGCAACCATAAAATGGAAGGCAGGAAAATGTGGAAATTAGCATAAGTGCGGGATACAGTAAGACGTGTTGTGCGTATGCAAATTTTGGATTGCCGAACTTGTTCGTGACGTCATAGCGCTGATAAAAGATATAAAGGGTTTGGCGCGTATTGACCGTTGTTGTTCAAACGCAAAGTTGAAAGGGAAACATTTAATTGACGAACTTACAATTTTCAGTATGTCTTCCCGACATCACCTAGATGATTTTACGCGTGGCCGTATTATTGGCAAGATTGAAGAAGGGCGAAAAATAACAGATGTTGCCAGGGAGTTTGACGTCAGCCACAGTGTTGTTTCAAGGCTTTGGAAAACATTTCAAACAAATGGAGAGTGTAGCAAACGTCACGGGGGAGGTCGTGTTCGCAATACGACACCTGCAGAAGATCGGTACATAGTGCTATCAACAAAAAGACACCGGCGCAGCACAGCTAGTGAGGTAGCAAATCAGTTTATGGCTGCTACTGGCAGGCGGATCTCCCGAAAAACTATCGCCAGACGTTTGCATGAAGGAGGACTATACGCCCGTCGTCCTGTTGTCTGCATCCCATTGTCCAGACGTCACCGTACCGCCCGTTTGCAATGGTGCCATCAACATTGCAATTGGACTGATAACGACTGGTCTGCTGTCCTCTTCTCAGATGAGAGTAGATACAGTCTATCGTCTGATTGTCGACGACAACTGATCTGGTGTGATAGTGGTACTGCATATTGTCCAGCAAACATACAGGAAAGGGACCGATATCCGACATGTAGTGTCATGGTATAGGCTGGCATCATGATCAATGGCCGTACGTCCCTCTATGTGCTTCCAACTGGGACTATGACTGGCCAACGATACATTAATGATGTTCTGCTACCTCATGTTCGCATGTTCCGTGGTGCTGTCGGTGATAGATTCATTTTCATGGACGACAACGCAACGTGTCATCGAACAGTCGCTGTCCAGGAGTGTCTTGAAAGCGAGGATATTCAACGCATCGTATGGCCAGCACGTTCTCCAGATCTGAATCCCATTGAAAATGTGTGGGATGCTTTGGGGAGGAGTCTTGCTGGTCGCCAATGCCCTCCAATAAACAAGGACACCCTCATCCGTGCACTGACAGAGGAATGGGATAAATTACCCCAACAGCTGCTTGATAACGTTGTGCAAAGCATGACACGACGTGTGGAATCTTGCATCGCCCTCCATGGTGGCCATATCTCGTATTGACATCTTACGCCGGAACGCCTGCGGACGGTAATTGCATTTTTTTCACGTTTACGTATTCTGCACAAAATGGCCTGTTTGTCCCTTGAACACGTTCCAAAGCCTTCTGGATTTCAGAGCACAATAAATTGTCTTTCTTGTAATGTCCTGGCATTCTGACATCATTTTATTTCACTTGGCATCCAACCACACTTACTTTTTTATGCGCTATATAGCCGTTTATGATCCGTCCTTAGCAATTGTCCAGCAGTGTATTACCCCTAGAGTTGCTCATGCTGGCCGTTAAATCCGGAAACAAAACAAAAAAAGCTAGAATTCGCTCAGTGATCTAGGTATAAAAGACGCTTGTGCCAGAAAGAAGCAATGGCTATTCAGTATTTTCAGTATGTGCAGAAAAAAGTTGTGTGTGTGTGTGTGTGTGTGTGTGTGCCTATGGTGCAATTGTGAAATATCTTTTAAGGTGACAGTTGATTTCAAGACTAAAAAATGCAGTTTTTACAGAAAATTACAGTATATCGCTACAGAAAACTGCCGTAACCATATTCAACAGTTTAAAACTGTAAAAACTACAATTATGGAGACGGCAACACCAACGTGTCGCCAGCAGAGCCGCGGATGGCTTAATGGTTAGCGAGTCAGACTATCGATGCAAGGTCCTCAGGTTCGAACCATGGCTGATCTTTCAGAGATAGTGTGATTTACTAACAATCACTGAATATCCGCCGTGCATCGGACGAGCACGTTAAGTGACGGCACCCAGGCTAGACCCACTGTTTAAATGGGTATCCTTTCCTATGCCACCCCCCCCTGAAATTCTCTCACCCCTCTGTGTGCAACATCGTACTTGTACGGTGGCTCCATCTACTGTACTCTAATCTCACTACAAACTGCTCAGTCATGCTCTCATTCCTTCCGTTTCTGTGTCCTGCCCAAAAGACGATCTCGCTGTAGGTGGCTGGGACCTACTCACTGTGGACGGAAGTCCTACAAGAAAATGACAAATACTGTGTATGCGTGTCATCAGCAGGAGCAGAACATGGAAACTGTGCGAGCACGTTAATTGCTTGAATTGTTGCAGCTAACAGGTTCAGTTGGGTGTTGTACCTTCCACTGTTACGAGCTCTCCGAACGTATTTCTCACAATCCTTTAGTCGGAATATTTCATCGAAGGAACGCAGAAGCGAGGTATATTTCATATTTTTATTCTAATAAGATGTAGGAGTGTATTTTTGTGGTTAAACCTCATAAATAGGGTTGCCACTCCTCAATTGTTCTTCTTTTTTTCAAAGCAACAATAATAATCTGTTTCACAAAGATAATCAGTTTGCGAGATTGCGTGATTCACAATAGCTAAGTGTTTAATGTTTTATATGTGTGTGTGTGTGTGTGTGTGTGTGTGTGTGTGTGTGTGTGTCGTCTTTATGTCTTTATTGTGTCCGTGTGTACTTCTTTGATTGATTAGATGAAAAAATGAACAATATGTACTTCATTGATTGAGTTAGATGGAAGAATTAACAATGAGGAGTCCATGGCAACTAGGAGCCACGTTCTCAGGCTTAAATGTCGTAATGTTAAGTAAGCAATTTCAGAAGTAGGAGCTATAAATAAAAAACTTAAAATAGCTGGTGGAATAGTAGGCATTGCGATGCGATATTTAAACCAACTACACGTGTCTATTAAAAGAAGAGGAGACTATTTAGAGTTAATGCAATCAAATGAACTTTTACTGGATAGTGGAAAAAAAGATTTTAAATTGCAATCCTAAGACTTCAATTATGTGTCATCATATACCTCTAAGCGTATAGAAGAAATCAATAAAAATCATTTTAAGGCACATGGATCAGACATCTAAATACAGATTCAATGTGTAAGATTTAAGGTTCCTGGCGGATCCTTTAAAATTAATTCCCGTAAATATTATGGCATAAAACTATAAGAATTACGGTGCCTGACTGTTCTTTTACAGTTATGTTCTGTAAATAATACTGCATAAACCTGTTATTTTTGCGGTCTAATGATAGTAACCTCATTAAGGTCCAAGACCGTAAAACTAACAGTCAAATTTTTTACAGTGTGCTGCTATGAAAACTAAGGAACCGTGCATGAATTTAAGCAGGCATGGGTATATTTAAAACAGCAATTTTACTTCAAGAAGAGTTTTTAAAATAGTCGTGATGTGTGAAATCCTCTCTTTTAAAAACTTTATATGAATATTTTTTTAAACGTCATACTTATAAGCAGAATCGAAGGCACGAGTATTCAGAAGTTGCTCTGAAATAACAGCATTTGTGCGTGTGCAAGTGTGCATCTGGACTTTACTGACTGACTTTATTCTTTGTCGCAACAAGAATGAAATGAGTAAAGTGTATCTTGTATATTTACGAAATATACATCTGCAAGGAAATTTTTACTAGCGATAAACTATTCCTATGTTAGACTTTTAATGTGTGAACGCTGTATCATTAGTGTACAATATTTTTCAATGAACGATTTTTCCGCACTGTATGGGAAAATAAGAGTTATTTACTGTAGTGCTTCTGAGAATTTCGTTGATGAGTTAACTCAAACGTGACTGACAAATTCTTTATTTATTGATGCTAGCGTTATGTACCAGTCAAAATTAAAAGTATTTAAATATTCTTACGAGGCGAAGTATTTATTTGTTTACATGAAATCCTTAATAACAGCTTAAAAGATATATAAAACGAGGAAAATCCCACACTGAAAAGGTAAGCCGAAATGAAACGCACACGATGTTTTTGTCTCAGAGAGAGGAATGAATGTAATAGTTTTGTTGTCAGTAAGAGAGAGAGAGAGGGAAGAGTACGAAAGCTGTGGTTCTTTCGCCGTCCTAAAAGTTTGTGTCAAAACTGATATGCCATTCTGCCGTCCACAAAACAGTATTATGACACAATTGTTCAGCTGTTTTTCCAATGTATTTTATGATTTTATGAGATGTTTCAGTTCTCGTGTGTTGAGGATTCTGCAGCTTAAATTTATGTATAAGTACGTGTCACTGTAGGATTTTTTTTCGGACGTAAAACAGCTTTTCAATTTTTTTTAAAATCATTAAAAAACGCCACTTCTTATCATCTGAAGTAAGAAAGCTACTTTTAACAAGCTTCCATTCTGACATAAGAACGTGATATTGCAAGAAGGCAGAGATACCGCAGTGGCACATTCTCGGGTGGCAAAATGACAAAAGGAAATATTCCTCGCATGCTTACTTATTGTTATATATTTTCTTTGCTCCCTACGAGGGAAAAATAAAATGTTTCACTCCCATCCCCTAGAAAAGCCTTTGTTAGGCAGATCGGATAAAAAACAAGATAAATAAGGGAATGAAATTCTTGAGAGAAATGCAAATTTCTCCACCTTTAATCAAGGTAATGAAACAGCATTTTTTTCCCTTCGTACTCGTTCTTTTCTTCTCCGTACTTTCTACTGTGTTTGTCCTCAAAGACATCCCGCACCGTCTTACGTAACAATAGATGTCGCAGAACCAGAGAAAGATAGAGAGAAGCGAAAGAATGATGAAAAGGATGAGTCTGACCGGAATAAAAACAGGGTTAAGAGTAGTAAGAGCAGTCGGATGCATCCCTAGCGACTCTGCCTTCTCCTCCGTTCGCCAATTGTCGACACATCGATCTAAAGTGAAACTACTCGAAAAGATGCAAATTTCCATCGCATAAATTTCAGCAAACTTCACTCGCCTTCCACCTGAATGCATTTGATGCGTATACAGAGTTTTGTAAGGGACTTTATAACGAGTGCTTTAATTAAGAGTGTAACAAAGAGTAAAACTTGATGAAAAGCTGCAGACAAATGGACTCTATTTCTTACGCAACTTCAAATCCATCCACATCGGATGTGATCAAATAAAGATTATTCGAAATTTCTTCGATTTTTCTCCCGTATGTTGTTCGGCAGCATTTGAGTTTTAAAGGACTCTTGCTCGGATGCATCACAGAAGATTCGTGAAGTTGAGTAGAAGAAATATTCTCTGCTTCACGAAGAATAATGACTAAGCTTTTCAGAACAATGATAGTTAAGATTCTTCAAAGATACAGCTCTAAAAATTGAGCATATTTTCTAACAGTGAGATACCACAAGAGAAGTGATTTCATTTTTTAATGTTTATTTAGCCCTTGTTTACTTCAATCACCCCAAGTGATCTCGACAATTTGTCTAGAACCGATTCAAAAAATAATTCTTTACTAGAGATTAGAACAACTGAATGTTTTTAATTTCTCATGCAAGAAATATTCAAAAAATTAGTTTTTAATAGCATGTAATTTAAATTAATAAAACCAAATTCCTGTGGGTTGAGTGGGCTTAAAGTGAGAAGAGATGCAGTGATGAAATATTAAACACACAGCTGATTATTGAGAGGATTCAAGACTGTACTTGTTTCATTCCGCATATTTTTGCCAAGAATAACAATACGCATTGGGAAAACGGGAAACATGGGTTTCTTATAGCAGGAAACTGAAACAATCAATACCATGATCCGGAAACAATTGGAAGAAACACTACGTTTTACACAGAGGTTTTCACAATCGGAGTTCAGCAAATCTGTATTTAAAGATCAAACCTCTTCAGTTCCTGTGGTAAAGACATGCGTCGTCAGGAGTTAGAAGTGGTGTAAAAATAGATTAAATAAAGATAAACAAGCTTTGATGTAATGATAAAGCAGCTTTAATTTTCTGTTCCAAAAGAGATACGGAAGAAACTTGAAAAAGAGTTCATGCAGCTACTGAATAGATAGGATAATTTCTAAATTTACCTTAAACTGAAGTCAAGATAATAGTAGAAACGACAGCTTTTACAAAAGTTACGATAAAAGAGCAGAAAATTGAAGGAAAGTTTTCAACTATTTAAGACCAAGTGATACTTTCTCGGTGGACATGAAGAGCAGATAAACTATTGCCAAAACTGCTCTTGTTGGTTTAGCTAAATTTTGAAAACACATGGATCTCCTCCATTCATATACAGAATTGCGAATTGCAAATTCAATTACTTCATATATTTGTAGTTATGGATTGCAAGCAGACAGCAGACAAGTTGACGTATTTACAATCAAATGTTGTACAAAGTAGTTTCAGACTGCAGCGAAAGGCAAACTGATAATTACAGCATTAGTGAAAACTGAAAGATCTAAGTTTTGCTACATAACATTTACAGAAAAGAGCTTGCATTATCTTTGGCATAGCACAACATGCATTTTTTTCATTAAAAATATCAAATTGCTGTTTTCTAATATATAATTAAATAGCCATTAACCCGTATTATGCACGGGTAAAAAAGCTGTTACCAAATATTTTCTTTTTTATCTAGCTGAAAGGGGTTTAAATTAAAATGATATTTTTTTTTACTTGTGTAACTACTGACACTGACAATTTTATTATTAAGTTTCCATAAATTTGTTAAAAATTATTTTCTAAGAGGTTGGAAAATTGCGCGAGAAAAGAAACTATTTCTCGCAGGTTCAGACTTGCAGCAGTGCCTTCATTAAGAAAAGATAATTAAATTGTCTTATTTATACATATATTAAATAGCATAAGCTGACAGCGATATCCTCACAGCTGTTTACAATTCAAAGAATAATGAAGTTAAATATTTGAATTGCTATTCAGCTCATTATAATTTCTATATAATTACAACAGTACCTTTGCCATGGTATAATACTTAGACTTTTTTGTATCGGCAGCCATAACTCATCAGAAAATAGTGAACAACACTTCAAACCTTCGACGATTACGTTTCATGGTTGTTCTTGTCGCAGTGACTGGTTTCATTTCAAAATTTCAGAAAGCGAACCTTGCTAGAAGCAAAGATTTTCGCCTTCCTACTACATTTTTACGGGAGCGTATAAACGATAGTTGTTTCATCGCCTGAAACGAAAAGTGTGATTTCATGACAATGCAAATCAGGTTTTAATAATAAAACTTCGTTGTTGTTGCAATTGTTTCCTCTCCTGAAAGCAACAATGTAATTTCACAACAATGTATACCAGGTTGTTGCTAACAACATACAGCCTTACAAAGATAGTCCGAGAGTCAGTTTGGGTGTTTAAATATTATGAATAATACTGGACCTTTTATGAAAAATATTAAATAAATCATTGCTCGCAAACACTTATTTAACTCATTAGTTTTATTAATTGCAATCTATGTCGCCTAAAGCCCAAGTAGGCCGCCCCGGCTGACGAGCGATCAGAAAGCGTTGGCTTAGGATCATTCGTCCGAGCTAGGCCCAGGTTCGAGTCTCGGATGAGCATTAGTGGTGTGTTTGTCTTACTGCGCTGGTTCTCTTCCCACCCTGGGACCAGTCGCTCCAAATCATCTTATAGCCCAACGAGTTGCTCATGGTGGTCGTTAAGCCCAGAAAAAACATTGCCTAAGTAAAAGAATTGTTGAATATTTAGATTTGTTCATCGTGATTTACATGAAAATACTTTAGAAACACCGCAGATAATTTATATCCATCAGCCGGATATGAGCTGCGAGTCTAGCTGCTTATTGCATATGGAATCTTGATCATTGGAAAGGTTTATTTATAATGAACACGGAGACTGACTGAATTTTTATCACACCGTTCTGGTATTTTTATGTCTTCTTCAGTAAAAATGGAAGTGACCCAAAAGATCTAACTCCATTGTGATATAAATGTACTTGAATTTCAAATATGTCATAATACAGTCTCATAAATGTTATTTCAAAAATGTTTGATTGCGCTATGCCGAGGCTTTGATTCACATAACATAACAGCAAAATATCTTTTGAGCATAAATCTGCTACAGCAGATAGAAAAGGCTATGTATACATATCAGAAGCCCCAATTTTCTGTTTTCGCTTTTTATGGTGGTCGTCAAGCTTCGAAACAAATAAAATCCTGAATTTATATACCTTGAGATTTATTCATTATCTGTTGGTGCTTCAGAAAAACCAAATGAAAACTCAACGTTAGCAAACGCAACTTCAGGCGAGTTGATTATTTTTAAATACTTTTCGTGTTAGTTATTTAGAGCGGAAGAGTACAGCGCATTGACTAAATACGTTGATAAGAAATCCCTGGTCTATGGTGACTCTTTCAGTAAGAAGTCGCTGCAAGCCTATGGTCAACACCGAATCATCCCACATGTCGGTCGCGAAGTAATTATACTTGAACGTTGTTAGTCGCAATGAGATCATTAATGTTCTCAGAATCTTCGCACAAAGGGCCAAGCGCCACCAGACCAGCAAACTCAAAGCAAAATATCTTGATTCATTAAAAGTGATTAGAGATCAATTCACTATGTAACTGCTGTTGCATATGGCAAATTTGGATCTATTATACCAAATTCCAAAAATGAAACTATTCACCATAGGTCACTGCTACCATAGAAATTCCTGTAATCCTCAGTATCATTTCAATATGACTTGCAACAGCAGAAATGACAGCCTTACTTACATAACGCACGCGCAGGTTGCTCTATAAGAAACAACATAGTATAGCCCAGCTGAAGAGCAGAATGATATGATGTCAAAGACGATTTCCAGTTCTGTCTAGGTTCCAACATCATCGCATCCGAGATGCCGAGGCCATACTTTCCAGTCGCCCGCAAGTGCCATAAAGCTAAATGACTTGGTGTCGCCGTTTGCGTAGTCATTATTTTTGGCAATGCGTACAACTACGCAGATTCAAAGCAACATTAAACCCTATGACAGGCGTAGAGGACATTCCACGATCGGTTGTAGCGTTGTAGCATCGTTCCAGATAAGTATTTCTCATGACATTTTCAAGAAAGATAGTGCTTGCTTAGATACGACTACTATCTCTCGAGTGGGTCCGAAAAGCGCTCGGAACCAGCAATGTCATTGCCCTGGTGGCGCAGTGGTTTAAGCGCTGGCTTCTGACTATTCGTCCGAGATGGGTCCGGGCTGAATCCTGGTTATGCATGGATGTTGCGATTGTCTTACGAAACTGGCTTTCTCCCTTCCCTGGAACCAGTAGCCCTAAATTACGGAAGGGGCTACTGTACATAGCCCTTAAGAGTTGCTCGCGGTGGTCGTTAAACACTCAAACAAAACAACACAAACAAAAAACAAAAAGAACCAGTGATGCGCTTAAACTTTCGCCCATTGAACACGCTTGGGTCATGATTACCCGTTGTCTAATGTCTCAAGTTTAGTCTCATAAAATACAGTTGTTGTGTGGGAACAATTATGCAATATATAAGTAGACAACGGGTAAATATGACCTATCGTCAGATATCTGCGCAGTTCTTTGCCGTAAGGTCGCGCAACATAAAGCACAACGTTAATTATGCATGCATTCAACTGGGCTGTGTAATATTCAATGCCTTGTCTTGCGCTCTTAAGTAAAGTCAAATCACAACTGTTTAACTGTATGTGTGTGTATGTGTGTGCTGATTCTTTTAGATTCTATTCACTCATTTTGAATATGCTAATCTAGTGACTCACTGTGTGGTTGTCAACATGATTTCTGTCGAACTAAAACATCTTCTCACACATGTGCTCTTGCCGGTGCATGCATTTACTTACAACACCAACTATTTGCACGTAAGGTGACCTAGATTACTTACGCTTTCCCCGCGAAACAGCTGGACTTCCAAAATCGTCCCAGACAAATATGCTGACACCACAATCGGCAAATTTGGCTTTTGCAATAATACTGTGTTGTTGAGTGAACGCTACTGTGTAAAACTACTTGTCGTTAATATGGTTGCCTAGAAGTGGCTGAGGTTCAGTATCGTTGCAGTTAACAAAGAAGTGAAACTTACAGAATTAATTTAGATCTTTGTTATGCATATAAGATGGAAATGTAATGACATAAAGCATATGAAGAGTACTTGAAGGATTAGTAATACTGTATAAGAAAGGTGAAAAAATACTGTTTTTTTTATAAAAACGCACCCATTTATGTTTTTGCATCTTCATAATACACACCGAGATTCTTCTTATTTCGATTTTTTGCGCAGCGCTTACGTTGGAACACATCCTATCTCACTCAATTATTTTTACTTTGGTTCATATTATTTTCGGGGATCAGTAACGATCTGTGTTTTGTTCCTGCGGTGTAGCACTTCCCTTTCTTGTTCACCAGAGGGTTATTTCATTTCACGAGGACCGGGTGGATTAATGACGTCGTCAGTAGTGTGAAACTGCGGATCATTACATATAGTACAACAATAATTTCTGTAACGCTTCCCATTGTATAAATAGCTACAAGAGTGAATCCTTTCTTCCCCTTATACCTGCATATATATATTTCAGCGTAAAATACTATGTAACCGTCTCTTCATAAGACTTGAAAACTGCACCGTCTTAGAGCATAAATCGAACCTGTATCTCGAGATTTTCCCTTAGGTGCGCTACCGTTGCACCAACCAAGACGACGAATCTCCAAGCGACTCAAGCATATGAATCTGAACAAATATGAGATATCAGTTAATTGAAGAATGCGATACCTCGTTTTACGACAAAGCATTCTAAGGAGTTGGCCAATTATATACAACAGTTCTACGCCGAAAATTAGTACGCTTGCATGACTACCATATGTTCTTCATAACAGCTGTGGCTTTTCTTTCTTCCAGAAACTATTTGGCAAATACTGAAATAATGATGCCCATTGCATCCGATTATGCTCACTGTTAATGATCTAGGGAAACAATCAGTTATGGTTTATGTTATATTCACACATCATAGGTCTCCATTTTATTGGTAAAATACAACGCAAGATATAAATGCTTGAATTTTCATAACTTTTACTTCGGGATGTGTACATGTGAAACCCTCCCTACGCGAAAGGTACCAGTATCCACGAGCTTCCACGGTGTAATACACAGTGTAGCGCATTCTCATGAATAAAAAGAATCTTAGAGAAACATATCATCTATGCGCTACATGAGATTTGACTCAATGTCTTACATTCATTACCACTGAGACAGCTGAATTTTAAAAGTACAAACATTTCTACTCATTCTTGTAAAAACTAATTTATATTGGAGTTCAAAGATCACTAACATTGCTTCAGTTTGGTGTTACAGTCCTCAACATTCATTTATTCTCTTAACGACTGCTTATGAGATCACATACGATTTCGACAGCACCACGCATGCCCATTAAACTTTGTCCCTGTGGTCTGTCTTCAGCCAGGCAAGATAATGGTCATCAGGTTGTTTGCCCTGTTAGTAAGTCACCATGTCCCCTGAGAATGCTAGAGTCGGATCCCATTTCGTTGTACTATTATTAGGTTAGTATAAAAGAAAAGATTGGATTGACGCCAAACATGTAACTGTATCCCACATAGAATTCCTCCACAAAATGAAGCAAAACTTTCCAGATGCCATACTAAATGCATTTCGATTTGCTGGCTTCGTTATCTAAAATCTTTAGTTTTGAAACATTTTTTTAAGTGTAAGCTGAGTTAACTTTTTAATACGACAACTCAAATAACTTGGTTGGCAACTTAAGCGAAAAAAGCTATTGCATTACATACCAAGAATGTTTCGAGTATTTGAAAACCCCAAGCGATTACTTGTATCACAGAACGAACCAATTAAAGTACATATCACATATCCGAAATGTACTCTTGTAAATACACTACTGTACGAAAAATTTCAGACAATAGCACTGTTTTCTGGAAAAGTGCTGCTTTCATAAATCAAAATTAGGTTTGTCTGCCTTTGGTTTAAATGGTTTAAATGTCAACAGTGAGCTTTTCAGGAAGAACTTTAACCAAATTATGGTAAACAGGAGAAGGCAGTTGTTTCAGTTTCGATTTCATAGACACCACACCCGAAGTAGAAATACTGCAGTAAGTTTGGCTGTTTCTGTGCTTTGGCTCATTCTAGAGGTGTGACAGGGCATTTGGATTAGGATTTCGTGTAGGACAGAAACAAAGATGTGTGTCCTCAAACCTAATGTTTTCAAAACTTGTAATGCCGATTGTCATGCCCAACACTCAAGACGGTTAAACAGTAGGTACTCGTAGCATGGTACTTTGGATTTGTTGACCGAGTATTAACCATGAAAGGCTGCTCTAGACAATCACACATCCACCTCAGGATAGTTGGTGTTAGGTACTCACAGATACGTGGTCTCTTCAGAGAGTATCTCTACACTCTATTCCGACCATATGATCCTAGCAACGAGTTGCGAAATTCTTTGCTTAATGTCTTCTGCTCGATGACAGTCCAAACATGACGCAATGCATAAATCCAAACTCATCTTGTGGTTAGCCGGAGTTACGCAGGTAGTTGTACACCCATGGAAACCCAGACTACGTAGCTATTGGCGAAGTGTGGACATACTCGTGCGAACTTCTACATGGATGGTTCCTAGCGATTGCTCTCCTGTTGCTCATAAGATTGCACTCCGTTTAGCTGATCTCTTTCAAAGGAACTCTATTTTCTCGATTAGAGTAACACGCTGTAATTTCAAGTAGGGATTGCTCCCAGGTTAGGATTAAATACAAGCACACGAACCTGCCTCTCTCTCACGTATAAAAACCGAAATTGACGCACAAGCCAGCCACAACATCCTGACAGGAAGGTTTAGTTGTACACAGTCGAGTCACTTTATTGTGACCACCTCCTATTTTTGACGTCAACAGCGCGCAGCCAATGAAGAAGGCACGTGTCGTGAGCTGGATTGGAGGGTATATAAGGTGTGCTGTAGGCATTCTGAAAACATATCGCTCGTTGCTGTCACGGATAAAAGGAGCGATTTATCAGATTTGCAAAAAGGATTATTATAAGTTTTCGGGACAAGGGTGGCGGTATTTCTGAAACAGCGCAGTTTGTGAACTGTTCGCGTGCTGCTGTGATTAAAGTATATCGTGATTGCAGAAATGGCACCATTGCGAATACGCGATGTGGAAACTGCGGAGCACCACGTGCCTTTGATGTAAGATGTGAACGTCGGCTTTGAAGGGGCGTGAGGGCCGATCAACACGCTACATTGGAGCAACTCACTGGCCGAATGAACCAGGGGGCTACCGGAACTGTGTCTAAAAGGATAGTTCAGCGAACCCTGCTGCGTATGGGGATCCGATGTAGTCTGATGGTCACTGAATTTATGATAAAGAAGGCGCATCGGCAGAAAAGGCTTACATTTTCACGGTAGTATCGGAATTAGACCTCCGCCGATTGGCAAAGAATTGCCTTCTTCGATTAGTCACGTTTTCTGTTTCACAGAACAGCTGGACTTTGGCGTATAAAGCGAGAAACATCGGAGGGCAAACACTCTTCAACCACTGCTGGAAGAACACAAGCTGGTGGAGACAGTGTTATGGTCTGGGGAATGTTAATGTTTTCGTGGCTTTCTCTGGGTCCACTCATACCTCTGGAAAGCACTATGGACCGAATTCGTTATAAATCCATCCTTGCAGACTACGTACACCCATACATGCTGATTGTCTTCCCTGGGGCCGATGGGATCTTCCAGAACGACAATGCGACGTGTCACACAGCTAGAAATGTCCGACACTGGTTGGAAGAGCCCGATGAAGGCTTCAAAGTACTTCCCTTGCTCCTTAATTCCCCATACTTAAACCCGATTGAGCATCTGTGGGACCACCTCGATCGTGTTTTTCGCTCTATGGATCCTCCACTACGCACCCTTCAGCAGCTGTCAGATGCACTGCAGTCAGCATGGCTCCACATACCTGTGAACACCTTCCAGCACCTTATTGAGTCACTCCCAGCCCGTCTAGCTGCTGAACGCGCTGCACATGGCTGTTACTCTGGATATTAGCTGGTGGTCACAATTATGTGACTCGACCGTGTACGTATACACTGAGTGGCCACTTTATTATGACCACCCCCTCAGTACTTCGTTGGGCCACCTTTTGCCTTTAATACTGCGTAGATTCTTCGGGGCATGGACTCCACGAGATGATAGGTGGTTTGTGGAATCTGAGACCATGCTTGATGAATAGCACTTTCCATGAGTGTGAGATTGCAGGGTTGTGGATCCAGCAGTATGATGGCTCGTTCAACTTCATCCCACAAATTCTCAATGGGGTTGAGATCTGGAGATTGTGGGGGCCACCGAAGCAAAGTAAACTCACCGGCATGTTCCTGAAACCAATAATGTACAATACGAGCTCTATGGCAGGACTCATTATCTTGTTGAAAGTAGCCATCGCCATGAGGATAAACCATCCACATGACGGGATGCACTTGGTCCGCAACGATGTTTAGAGATGATGTGCCAGTCAGACGTTGATCTGCGCGAGTTAAAGGGCCCAAAGCATGCCAGGAAAACATTCCCCAAACCATAACGATGACTCCACCAGCTTGAAGTATTCTAGCAATGCATTAGGGGTCCATACTTTCGTGCTGTTTCCGCCAAATTCTCACTCGACCATCTGCATGGTGCAACTGAAAACGCGATTCATCGGACCACATAATTTGTTTCCAATTATCGACTGTCCAATCTTTGTGCTCCTGTGCGAACTGGAGACGTTTTCTCTTGTTAACTGCAGACAGCAAAGGTGTTGTTCGAACAGGCTTTCGGCTGCCATATCCCATCCGATGCAATGTACGGGGAACAGTGCGAGTAATTTGCTGCACTGTTGCCCTTCTGTTGTCTGTTACCAGTCTGGACACTCTCCGTTCCGCCCGAGCAGTCACTAAACGATGACGACAACACGTTGCACGTAGAGACCCAGTTTTTTGGCTGACAGTCCAGTCTTTAAACAGTTTAACAACAGCTGCTCTGGAACATTTCACGAATGCGGCGGTTTCGGTGATACTCGCTCCATGGTTCCGAGCTCCTACAATCATCCCACGTTGAAAGTCCGTCAAATCGAATTTTTTACCCATCTCTTCACCCAAAAATCACTTCTACTACTGTCGCAAGCACTAAGCTTTTCCTTTTTATACTAGCCTGGCCTTCTGGCGGCAACAGCGGGCAGCCATAGCTCAATTACTTAAAACTGTCAGGTAGTCATAATAAAGTGGCCACTCAGTGTATATGGATAAGGGTAGCACAGCTGGTGGGAGAAGGGGGCAGGGAAAGAAGAGGATGGGCTTATTGGTAACGGTGGATCGTTGCGCCGGGACCAGGAGCTCCGAGGCACGGTGAATGTTTTGCAATTGGGAAGCTTCTCGGATCAAACCTGTGACCAACTGGTAACGACCTAGCTGCTGGGACCGAACCCGTTACCAACTAGTAACGACGTAGCTCCTCTACCCACGGGGCTATAAGTGGCGATGCACTGACTGACACCCACATTTTCTGCCACCTTATGGAAGAATCCCTCGACCTGCAAACTTCTGCACTATGGTTTCTAGAAACTGCGTTCCTGTTGCGCACACTATTGTACTCAAGCTTCACCGATCTCTTTCAATCCAGGACAATTTGTTCAAGTGCTGTAATACAAATTTCCAGCTATCTTATTAAGAATTCCTCGCTTTGTAAACATTGGTGGCGATGGTTTCCAGACATTTCTCTCTTGTTGTTCATACGATTTTTTCAATCTTTATCGATCTCTTTGAGTCCTTTTATCAGTTTTAAACCGTTTTTAATATAGTAGCTTCTGCCTATTCTGTTATGTTATGCAATAATTCTTAGACTTATACTTTCTTGTTGCTCAAAGGACTCTACTTAGGAGTTCGTTATCTTTTCTCGTAAATTTTCTTTCACTCAGAGATCTCTTTCTCAAATGCAGTAGAACTCAAATTTCCTGTGGCGATGTGAAGAGAGTTCAGTCAAAGGAATCACAAATGAACACAAAAGATACTCTCGTACACTTGAAAGTGCGAGTTAAATCCATTAATGTAGAACTGCAGCTGTAGTCTCTGCGAACTTTGATAATTTTGATAAGGCAGTCTATATTAGGTTCTACCGAGCTGAAAAAAATTGCGTTAGTCATACTGTGTTCGGGTAATGTGGGATTGGTTCTCATTTAAAGTTCAAAACAAAAAAAGAAAAAACATCAATGGATTTTTAAAAATTTTGAATGATAACTGATTGTTAAAAATGTATGAAATCTTTGTAATATGAAGGAATTACCAAGAGGAAGCCAATATGCATCCAAATAAAAGATGGGAATCATCCATTTTAACGACGTCAAAGTAAATCAATATATAGAGAAAAAATCATATTTGGCATTTTTATTTGTGTTCATTTCTATCGGCAGCAGAAGTTAGTTTTGCCTGTTTGTTCCAAAGCAGACTTAGTTATTTAAAATTATTTTGGCTCGCGAAACTGTAAATGAAAAATTTCTTGGAAGCACTGTAAAAATTGCACCAGATATTGTGGTAACGGTTTAAAATATGTTCTCTTTGCGTGCCATGGCAAAAATAGACATCTTTGTTAATGAACAGCTGGAGGTTAAATAAAATTAAAAATACCTTTAAAATTGTCTATTAGTGCCATATGTTCTAGAAAGCCTAACAATAACCTAGTGAGATTGATTTTCTTCAGTTTTATGAGACAGAAGCAAGCACTAGAAAAATAAATAAAACTCTGGGCATTACATTAAGGGGCAAAAATGATGATCGTGTTGAACTGATATGTAGAAGAATGCAATTCTCAGAAAAAGAATCCTGAATTAGGACTTTATACACAAGGTGATGTGTATAAAGTCGCTTGTGAAAAATTCGGAGCAAAACTAATATTTAAGAAAGCAGAGGGAAATGTCGCTAGTTCGGAATCTTTTTGACCTAGTTCAGGAATCAGAAGACCATGCCTTGGGCCACTGGGCCACCAGTGGTCCAAGGCATGGGGCCCAGCTGGCTAGTGGCATAAATCACAGTTCTCTGGCTCCTCATAGGTGCTGGATGAATGTGGTGTTCTTTGTGTAGTACAGGTTATAACCATAGAATAGAATCAGTAGGAAAAGTTAAGGACGTGTGACTACTCTTCTAATTCCAGATGTTCATGCGAGCCATCAATCCCCCTAAAAGAGCTGGCAGATAATACCTCATGTGAATTCCGTGATAGATTTTCTCTCAGTACTTCAGACAGCTGAAAACCAAATGGTAAGCTGCACTTAACCATTACGGCTGACTTTCGCAAATACCCACACCGCAAACAAATTGTTTCATAATTGTCTCAGATATAGCATATTTTTTCATACTGTGTGACCTTATAATACTGGGAAATATTAGTAGCTTTCAGTTCCAACATATTATGAACATCGAAGGACTTTAAATACATTTTTCTTAAGTAGCAGTAAAGTACCAGCTTGAAGAAAAGTGTCAGCTCTCTGAAATCTCTTCTGCTACATCTGTGTCTGCAGAGTCAAGTGTCTCACATGCACTAGCATGCACATCATATTCTACAGATATTTTTTTTTCAGATGTTTGAAATAGCATCTCAGATAGCAGCAGAGTGATTTCTGTACTTTCCGAATCGTAAAGAGCAAATCATAATGACTGAATTTTCCGATGCAGTATCTTTAATGTTATGATTAAAAGATTATTTTACATATTTTTAGTTACCTGTGCTCACCTCTTCTCGGACCATCTGTTCTTCCATATCGGCTGAACTACCAAAGCGTACAAACAATTTTCTGTTGAACGGATACGGAGAAGAATGCAACAAGTGTGGGCATAGTTTCAAACAAAACAATAAATAAAGAAAACGGTGAAAACAAAAAGTCCTTACATAATAAATGGACAAAATATTATTCTATTGCATCACAAGCGTTTTAACAAATTTTGTTTTACAAGCGTATAGAGAGATTTCCTGAATTAGAGTATGATTTCTTGAATCATAATTTAAAGGAAATAATGTGAGTTATAAATGGCACTAAGATACCGTGAATGATTTTGCCTATATCGTGATAGAAGGACAAAAATAAATGTGTTACGTAAAGTCCAAGTAATAGCAGAACGATATACGATAAGAAAGAGAAATATAAAGCATAAATGAGACGTACAGAGTGATTTCCGTTTTCTAAATTATGGTATGAGGGCGACAATAAGTTGGACACAAAAACATTTTAAAATGTGCATTGGAACACGTGAAAAGCAATATCTTTATAATGCTATTATAGTCATTAGGGCTTCGAAATTTCTTTTTTCGACTTAGTAGCGTCCAAGCGAATTCATCTGGTGAACTTCAAAACAAATGGAAAATTCGTTCCTTGTAAACTGAATTAGCTGACATACAAGTTTTTAAATCATCGGATGTACTCCTTCTTTTGACGAACAGATAAAACATGAATTAAAGCAGATCTTTATGCACAACTCAATCTACACTTTTGCTCTTTTGGTGGAATTCTAAATCAGCAGCTGCAATTGACTTTAATACGTCATTTTCACATTCGATGGTCTAAAATAAGATTGCAGTATTTCCAGTTTATTTGCGAGGAAACCATCACCTACAAATGTGCAGAAAATACCTCCTAGTTTGATCGTCTTTGAACGTAGCATGCTTTCTGGGGAAAAGAGAGGGAACAAGAGCAGCGGGAGATCAGTATCTCTGAGATTGCACTGTTTCTCTTAGATTTAATGAAGGTGTTCCAGCGTCTAAGACCTCTTCCTAATCTGATCGTCTCGGTGCTGAACCACTCACTTGCCCTCTATGCTCCTACTGCCTTTGAAATCCGTTGGAGGTATCAGAAAAATTGGAACATTCACTGAGCCCCATGACACCTGCCAGCAGCGTCGAAGGTAAGATCCCCATAGAGGGATTTTCGTTCCTTCGGAGCTTAGATTGTGTTCAGGTATTCCTCCTGTGTTACGCTACGTTAACGCGCGATCTCCGGGATGCACTTCCTCTGATTTCCTTTCATATTCAAATGCTCCACTAGAAATACATCTGATTTCAAAGCAGTTCTGCATGTTGATCCTTACTCACAAAGGGGAATACACTTACATTCACTGAAATTTCACCATTCCTCAGAGATAAAGCTTTGTGACTGTCGTACAGAATAGATACGTGTTTTTCTTTTATTTTTTTCTCAGTTTATGGATTTCACACGTTAATTATATTGATCCATGGTTAATAACAACATTTGTTACCTACCCAATTGATTAAGATCGTACTCATATTAAATCGATGGAAATGAACGCTTCTAGTTTTTGTAACAGCTGAAATAACGCATTTTTAGAATTACTGAATCATATTTAATCTCAAACCATTGAGATTTATCTCCACTATTTTGTCATATTTCGAGAATAATGAGTTTCATTTTACTAAATATATTACTTGTCCCTCAGAATCCCAATCCCAAGTTTCTCTAAATTAGAAAATTGGATAAAAGGCAAGCAATGCCCTGTCTGCATGAATTTTGTACGTGGGCAGGCACGTGTGGAACTCAAAAATTGAAAAACACTTCTCCTGGGTAATATGGTATCGAACGTTTAACCTATCATACTTTTGGAATTTAATATAGAATACTCTTGCTGCTTTTAGGTATACATACATGCACACACACAGATACTCATTCATTCACACACACACACACACACACACACACACACAAATGCTATGTATCGTTCATTTTATCTTCAGAGCATTCCAAGGACACAGCGTTATGGCCATCCTGATTAACCGACCAGATGGCTTATAATAAACATTTAAAATTGTTCTTCAAATTGCGTCAAGTTTCGGAAAGTTCATATGTCTACTCAGGTACGCACAAGCTTAAGAAAAAGTATTATGCTAATGCTTGATAAGAATTTGCCTCATTCACGATTCTTCAGAAAGGGGAGAGCAAGCAAGACGTTCTTCATGGGGATGCCAGGAATAAAAATCGAAACATACAAACATTCAACGTAAATTTAATTATTCAGAGATTCTTCCAATACAGAAAGAACCTCTGAGTTTTGGCCTGGGTTAGAACTGAAATTCCATGCGTCAAAGTTTTTTCTAGGGTAAGAAGTTTATTCATGTGTTAACAGCACTGTACACAATTTAGTTTACAATTCAACGATTTCAAATTTGAATTCCTCCCAAATCTCAAGTTTTATCCCGACGACCAATAGACTTAGTCTCTGTTTTTAATAAAGGATTCGAATTCTTTCAAAGGAGCATTTGATACCTTTAAATTTCCTTGCTTGCAATTTTCCCATGGGCAGTCACGGGAATACGAGGTAGGTTGCTAAAATATGGCCGCTCTGTACACATTTATTTCTTTATTCCATTTTCCCTACGATGTTCAATCGACTTAGTCTCAAGACGGAATTGAGCCATAGCTTGTATGTAATCAGAGTGCGAAAACTACTCATGAGTGTCACTAAATACTAAAGAACTCAGTTCACCCTAATGATTCCCATGAGCAATCGTTGAAACGGTAGTGTAAATTTACAATGACTTGCCAATAAACTCCGCGAATAAGGAATATTTCTAATGAAGCAATCAATTCCTTCTTGATGAACATCTTCAGAGATTGATAACTGCATTGTTAAATTTTAGATGCGTTCACTATAGCGGTGAAAGAAATGTAAATATTCTTTTGCTTTCGTTTCCTTTATCTCCTGTCCTTTACTGTACACCAACAAAATAATAGCGCAAATGTCCTCTGTTCCTCATTAAATCACTGCACCGAAACAATTCGTCCATCAGCTGTTCTAGGTTCGGTATCTTCACAGTAAGTACAAGTAATAATCAAGATACTGACATGGAGAAGTTGAGATGGCCTACAATCAGAGTTTACTCTACAATTCAACTATTTCAAATTTGAACTCCTCCGAAATCTTAAGTTTAATATGTACGACCTATACTTGGATTTGGATTTGATTCTACTTGGATCTACACTTGGATTTTTATCATATGTACACTATCTACCAACAAGTAATTGGACACCTGTGATAGCAAAGGAAAACGAAGTTTATTCACCTTCAATAGTTGGTGGAGCCTCCACGAGCAGCGATGACAGCTGCGACCCTCCGGGGCATACTCTCAACCAGGCGTTGTACGACGGCTAGCGGTATTTTCTTCCACTCGGCTTGGAGAAGACAGGTAAGTTATTTCACCGATTTCGGACGGTTGGGGCACCCCTTAAGTCGACGCTCCAACTCGTCCCAGAGGTGCTCGATAATGTTAAGGTCCGGGCTCTGCGCAAGCCAATCCATTCGATTAACCCCATTGTCACCATACCAAGCCATGGTGGACCTCTCAGCATGACAGGTGGCATTGTCAACCTGAAAGTAACATGGGTCCGCCCCGTAAAACTGCCACAACGTAGGAAGCGCATGGTCACCCAAAATGGTGCAGTAGGTCTCGGCGTTGAGTCTACCAGGAATTGCGACCAAGGTTCCCGTGCCATACCAGGAGAAACATCCCCATAGCATAATTCCACCGCCGCCGAACTTCACAGTTGCCACAATACATTCCGGCAGGAGGCGTTTTCCAGGCAGACGCCAAACCCAGACCCTGCCATCCGAACGGTAGAGGGTGAACCTTGATTCGTCGCTCCAGAGAACCTGTTTCCACTAATCAACGGTCCACTGTCGACGTTCTTTGCACCACGTTAGTCGAGCAGCACTATTGGAATTGGTGATTAAAGGCTTGTGGGCGGCAGCACGTCCATGATAACCGAGCAGATAGGCTTCCTTACGGATGGTACTCATCGGAAGAACACTCCCGGATGCCTGTTAAAACTCCTCGCGGATGTGGTGCATCGATTTGGTGCTGTTCTTCCGAATTTCTCTGGCCAGCACCCGTCGGTCTCTAACTCTCCCAGGCCGCCCCGGTGGCGCAGTGGTCTAAGCGATGGCCTCTGATCATTCGTCCGAACGGGGTCCGGGTTCGAATCCCGGTGAGGCATGGATGTTGTGTGTGTCTTACGGCACTGGTTCTCTCCCTTCCCTGGAACCAGTGACCCCAAATTAGGGACGGGCGACTGCTTATAGCCCATTGAGTTGCTCACGGTGGTCGTTAAACCTCCAATCAAAAAAAAAAAACTCTCCCAGTTTTGTGGGTCTGTCGGGTCGGGGCACATTCCGACAGTCACCTCTCGTCTTTCATTGGCCAATCACATAGGCCACTGTCGATTTTGTGTACTTCAACTCGCTGGATATGTCACGTATGGATCGGCCATTTCTGTGATACCCGACGATTACACTTTTCTCGAAATCAGAGAGCTCCGAACTGCGTGGCATCTTACATGCGACTAGTTGCGTTCTTGTTTCCCACACGATATTTAACGGCGGCGGCGGCCGTGACGTGTATCAGGACCGCAGATATCGTCGATTGCAGGGGTGTCCAATTACTTGTTGGTAGATAGTGTATTTCATACTTCATCGTCTTATTTTTTCTCTTTCTCCGTATATCTCTTTGTTCTTAAAAAAGGCAGGCTAGCAAGCACACGAATCAAACAGCACGCTCCCTTGAATGTCTTTCCCCTCAGGTAAGACTGCAAATCTGCCCAGGAAATTTATCCAGTTCTTTAAAGGAATTATAAAGAATTCCAAAGCGAATGACCTTTCGAAATTTATTTACGCCAAATCACGATGTTTAATATGTTTCGCATAGTATTGTTCCTGACAGGAGGCAAAAGGGTTATGAAAGATGACAAAGACAAAACTCGGCGATAGATGTTATACAATGAACGATGTATGCGCATAAACTGTCAGCATCTGACATTATAAATACGTAAGATGGGCTCAGCTACTGAGACTTCTCTATCTGGTGGGCATTAACGGCACTGGCTATATAATAATTACAGCAGTTAAATCCAAAGGGCGAGATCCAAAGTGAAAATACTCCAAGAGCGATGTCTTTGTTTATTCACTGACGCCACGTATTTGGAGTGTTTTCACTTTGGATCTCGCCCTTTGGATTTAACTGTTATAATTAATATATAGTCAGTGCCGTTAATGCCAACCAGATGGAGACGTCTCAGTAGCTGAGCCCATCTTACGGATTTATAATGTCAGATTCTGACAGAAAAACGCACATAGGGCCGTGGATTGTTGGCCACCGTGGTGTAAGGATGATGCGCTCGGCTAGATATCGGGAGATCCGGGATTCAATTCCCCGGCGGCGGCCGAATAGCAATTTTTCGGTTGTTGTGCGTTGCTAAACGTGGAAAAAGCGATGTCTTTGAAATTATGAGAATCAGCAACACAAGGAACACAATGCAAAAACTCAGTTCTTCCTTCTCCTGTCACCCTAATACTTTCCTTAAACGTCACAGCTTTTGATTACATTCCTGCTTTAGCAAAGCAAAACATAAATCACCCTGTACTATTCTATAGAATTTCTGATATATAGGATCAACTCTCAATTAACAATACGACTAGGTAAGATGCCACAAAGTAACTTTCGTCAAACATACGCGCTTAGTGGGCACGTCTGTTTGACGAAAGTCTCCAGTTGTGGAATTAGACGTTTTCAAACAAAATTTGGAATTTAGTCTTACGTAACGGAAACATTTTGCGTCAGAGAACCTGCGGAGTGCATGGAAAACTATAATCGTAGTTACCGCATTCTCATAAAAAGGGAATGTTTTAAATTGGATTTCCAGGAGCATACATACAGTACACATATCAACACACTATTACTAACTCTAAACGAGAAATAGTGCATCTGAAAAACAGGAACTTACGTCGGTAACATTGATTACGGTTTATGCTAGCCAGTGTGAAAAGATTTTTTCTAGTTTGACATGCATAAGCTGAACTACCGTTGAATTCAAAATTCAAAATTTCGTCGCCAAGAGAAAACATTTAGTGCAGCAAAAAATGTAAGAAACATTGTTATCGTTATTGCAGCAATCGGATACAAAAAGAATTATTTCAACTAGAGTTTTAGAAGTAAAAATGATAGTTGCAATGCAAATATATCAGGTGATATAGTGCATCTCGGAAACCAATGGTACATAAAACACAGCGATCTTGACTACCCAAACAAAACAAAAAGAGTAATTCTAATCGCACTGGAAGAACGTGAAATATCATCAAACTATAATTTAAATTTTCGCCATGTGGCGGAATTTCTTCATGCTCAGAATTAAAAATTGTCGAAAAGAACTTTACACGTAACTACAACTGTCAAATGCGTAATTATTTCTAAAATCTATCTTTTAGAGGTGGATATGTCGTGCCAAATATGAAAATATGTCTGCAGCACTTAATGATAAAACTATGCATAGTGCAAACTAAGAAGTACAGGAAAAATTTCGCTCGTAAATTTCGTGTCGAATGTAGAACATTTCCATCTGACTTTTCAATGTATGGAAATAGTGGGAAGAATATAAAGATATTTACCATAGTTAGTGTAAAAACTGTGTTACACAGAAATTAAAAAAAATGATGAATTACAATTTTCAAAGAGCTATCGATTTCAAAACTATTTGTGTAAATGAAGCTTACACATATGTAGATACCGTATGGACGTACTGACGGATAACATGAAACTGTAAATACGTACGTTTTTCTAATGAAGCATGAGATGAAAATAACTCCATTTGGTTCAGTTGCTGTCCTGTAGCTGCAAGTTTAAATTATGGATGAGCAACTCCTACCACCATACGACGTTCCTGGGGGTCGTTAAATTGCATACAGAAAAGCGATCTTCTCAATTTCCGTGTGTAATGAAAAGAACTTTTGACAAAAAAATCAAATTTAGAATGACGCACGACATGATAGATTTGCGAAGGATAAAAAACGAAAAAGCACATGGGAAGGATATTGTGTACGAATAAAAATCCAGATAATTAGTATGCCGTTTACCACAAAAAGGGTTATATTTATCACTCTCATCGAAAACAGATTTCGTAAAAAATATCAAAGTGCGCTTTCGACGCCATCGGGAAAACTGTTCATCAGGAAACGTTGCAAAATATGGGGGAAATCTTATTTGCGGTTGCTTCTGTCAAACCAAAGAAAAATTTCTACAGCCCGTCAGCTAGAAACACATATAACGCAAAAAACAGATGCATTTATTTATATATATTTATCGATAAAATCTCGTCCAAAGCAAAAATATAAAACGGGGGAAAATATGTGGAAAGTCTAGGTCATACTTTTAAATTAATCGTATAGCAAGAAATCCGTATGGCTTCTGGAAGTAGAGACATCTTGTTCACAAGTGGACAAAAACCAGTAAAAACACGTCATTTTCTGAAGTAAATACATGCGATAAAAATACGTAAAAATAGTCAGGGAACAAAATGGAAGAAACCCGTGAAAATTTCCCTTGAGGACGAAGAATTTCGGAATAACTCGACAAATGTTATTCTTTTACCCATTGTACTGAAGACTGACTGTAGACTGCGACCAACACACACGTTGTACATTCAATATGAGGTTACGACTGTTCTTATCACGTCAGTATTAGCTTCTTTGCAGCTGTATTAAATTTGAGGTATCCCTGTTTAGTAGCATGCGTGTAAACACAGCTGTAACTGCTTACGAATGCTTAACCATATGTCTCCTCAATAGCTCGTACTAAACTTTGCGCACATATACACCAAAGAGTCAAAACAGCATGGCTACTTGCCTAATATGATGTTGGTCCCCCACATACCGCCAAAACAGCTCTTACCTGGCGATACATGGCCGCTACAAGATTTTCAAAGGTATCTTGTGGTATCTGGTACGAACACGTTACCAACAGATCCTTTAACTCTTGTAAATTACGTGGTTGAGCCGCCGCATATCAGATTTGTCGTTCCAATACAAACCACAGATGCTCGATTGGATTAATGTCTGGGGAATTTGGAAGCCAGGGCAATACCTGGAAGTCTTCCTCGTGTTCCGCGAACCATTTGCGAACGATTCGGGCAGTGTGGCATTATCCTGCTGAAAGAAGGCACAACTGGAGGAAAAACCACTGCCACGTGGTCTGCAATGATGTTTAGGTAAGAGGTAAATCATAGTTACCTGCTCATGAATGACTGGACTCAGGATTTTCGGATTTTCCAAAAGAACATTGCCCAAATCATTACACTTACTCCACCGGCTTGATTTCGTCTCACGGAGCATCCTTGTGCCAACACTACACCAGGTAAACGACGCACACGTATCCTGCCGTCCACATGGTGGAGCAGCAAACGAGATTCATCGGACCCGACCACCTTCTTCCAATCATTCAAGGTCTAGTTTGATGCTCACGTGCCCATTGTAGGAACTTTCGACGGTGAATCAAGGCTAGCATGAGCACTCAGAGTGGCCTGAGGCTACACTGACCCATTTTCCGCAAGGTTCGATGTACTGTGTGCTTGGACGCATTACTTCCATCACCAGAATTCAAAGTAACTGCGTGTTGAGCCACACTATCCCTTCTGTTTGCTCGTGCCATACGGGATGGTATTCGTTCATATCTATCATCGATGAGCCGTGGTCGGCGCACACTGCGGTTCGTAGTTTCCGCCTCATCGTACCACTTTTTGAAGGTACTAGCCACGACTGACAGTGATCACCCCACAAAAGCCTTGCCGTCTCGGAAATGATCTGCGTCAGTCGTCTGGCCATTACAATTTGGCCTTTGTCAAACTCGCACAATAAGTCCGCTGCCTTTCTCATATGAAGAACAACACTGTTTAACAGAGCTCAGTATCAGATGTTATTTATATAGGGTGAAATTCCGATATTACGAGCATGGCTTATAGCGAGAATCCCGCTGTTACGGGAGATTCAAAATGCACCGTCAATTTGTCAATGTTAAAGATAGGAAAAATCTGTGTATTACGAGTGGTAAATCTAACGAACTCCTGCTGTAACGAAAGGCTTTCATGGAAAATCTTTCTTCGTTCAAAGATTTCGAACAAATTCTTTCCCTGAAATTCCAGGAAGTGGTAGGGACATAAACGCGTGCAGCTGCACACAGAGATGAGTCACCAGTGGTTAGTCTTCTTGGCTCTTCGGATGCTGTCCGCAGCTTTCTTCTACCACTCTGCTCAACGGTAGGAAGTCCGAACATTTTGAAGAGATAAAACACCAGTGGCTAGTCTGCTTGGCTGCTTGGATGCTGTTCCCTTGCTTTCTTCCACTCGTCTCCACAACGGTTGGAAGTCGAAACATTTTTAACGCGTACACGTCGTGTGCTTTCTTTCTCTAAATGGAGAATAAAAGGAAAGGTTTGATTTTGGACATTTTGGAAACGAAGTTAAAAGTTTTTATGAGTGTGAGAAAAGTTTGAAGTCGAAATGTGCGATCGCAAGGAAATTTGGTCTTGCATCATCAACGATGTTTACAATTTTAAAGAACAAAGAGAGGATCAAGGAGGCGGTTTTGCAGAATAACGCACCGGCGAAATCCACGAAGTTACGCAGTGGTGAACATAAAGAATTGGAGGAAGCATTGTTTACGTGGTTTTGTCATAATCAAGTAAAAAATACTCCTGTTAGTGGACCGATGATAAAAGCTAAAGCTAATGAATGAAGCGCGGAAATGAAGATTCAGAATTTTAGTTGTTCGGACGGTTGGTTAAACCGATTTAAAACTAGAAAATCGTTTTCCATGCAAACACTATTTGGAGAACACACAAGACAGGACATGTCCCTTATCCTTTCGGAAATTCTAGCTCAATACAACGCAATAGATATTACAATATAGATGCAGCGCGTTGTTTTATAACTTGTTGCCTGACAGAACTTTAGTGGTACAAGACGATCCATGTAAAAGCGGAAAACGGAGTAAAGAACGTTTAACTTTTCTATGTTGCGCCAGTATGTATGGTAGTCATAAATTAAAGCCATTAGTGATTGGAAAATCACAAAGGCCCCGCTGCTTTCGTGGTGTTTTGCTATCGTGCACATGTGGAGCTAATAAGAAGGCGTGGATGACAATGCCGTTATTCATCAAGTGGGTGAAGGTTTATGATGTTCATAAGTTGGAATTGAGAACAGAAAAATACTGCTATTCATCGATAATTGTCCTGCACACCGAAGTCCTAACGATGTTCATTCAATTGGATAAAATTGAACAGTTATATTATTCCACCTAACTGCACTAGTGTACTTCAGCTTCTTGATCAAACAGTTATGAAACTGATAAAGCAAAAATATCGAACCATTCTGGTAAATGACGCGATCAGGCGGACGTCATCCGATGATAAACCAGTGAAATGGAAGGTGCTTGAGACCAGCAAAGCTCTTGCTTTAGCATGGAATGAACTCCCAGGAAAGTACATTGAAGCATGCTTTAGACATGTTGGCTTTATTACCAAAGATGATTTGTATAATAAAATCGTTGCGGACAAACCTGCAGAAAAGGAAGCAGATGGATGGACCATCATTGCCTAAACGATGGGATTGACATCTAGCTTTCAATACTATGTCAATGCTGACGCAGATGTGGTACCCTAGAATAACATCTCTGATACAGAAATCATGGAATCAGAAAAAGGAAACTCAGAAAAAGATCAGGATGATGGAGAGGATAGAAACGAAAGCGTACCATTTCAATCAGAACTCATGCAAGCTTCAATAGTGCGTCAAATGCACCTATTGAAGAAACGGCAATTTTCCGTCAAGTCGAGTTACGTGTTACAATCATCAATGTCAAAGATGAAACAAAAGACTCTCGATTCTTAGTTTTAGTAAAAATCCCAATCTGAATTAAAAACAAACATCAGGTATGTAATATGTATTTTTGATCACTTTTTCATTATGTAGTGTTTTGATCAATTTTTTATTATATATTGTTATTTTTATGTGCTATGTGGTACGTACAGTAGTACGCATATGTACGTAGTATTTGTATGATCCGGCTATAACGAGAAGTCCGCTATAAAGACAATTTTTCTGATTTTTGTCAGATCTCGTAATATCGAACTTTTACTGTAGTTTTATGGCATCCACACTCCCCGTAGTTTGCCTGTAGTTGCTTCGATTTGCATAAAGATGCGCCGGTCATAATGTTTTGGCTCTTCGTTATATATATCACTTGTCAGCAAATAAATGAAAATGGCCAGAAAGTGAATCAGCGAAACAACTTACGTTTGTCCACTCTTTATTAGCTTGTCACTTGCACTTCAGAACACGGAGATAAGTCTTGCTAGAATTTGAACTTGCTGTCTTCAGTTCACACAATAATCACAATACATTCTCTACACATATAATTCGTTATAACGCAGCATAAAATTCGCCCAACAAATCTGCATAGCAATTCTGTGTGCTCATAACATGCGTCTCGTATCATGCCACTTTCTAACTTGCTCTTTTGCTATCATGCCACTTTCTAACTTGCTCTTTTGCCATCATGCCTCTTTCTAACTTGTCCTTCTGCTATAATGCCTCTTTCTAACTTGCTCTTTTGCCATCATGCCTCTTTCTAACTTGTCCTTCTTCTATAATGCCTCTTTCCAACAAGCATCTCTTACACATTCAGTTTTTACCTTTCATCATGATCCGACTCACTGTCAGTGATGCCAAACTGGAAAAGTTCTTCGGGGAAGTAATATCTCGCTCAGTCGTAAAATTTTTAACGAGAAGAAACTAAATTTATTTAAAAACACCGAGACTCAAAAGGAAATTTAAATCAGAGGTATGCGATATATTTTTTACGTATAAGTCAGCAGTGTGGAGCCAAATACAGGGAAAGAAATTAAAGAAACGCCATTGATGACATGAAGCGAATCGTTATTAAAAAGTGCACGCAGGTAATCAAGTGAACAATGCAAAAGACAGACTGACATGGTAGATAAAAGTGTGGCGGCCTACGTAAAGTAGTAGGCAAATAATCACTAAAGAAGGAAGAAGTATTGCCACACACGCTGGAGTTTTGGAGCCTCTAATAAGCACAAAACAAGGAACATCACACTATGCATTACATTTTTAAAAACAATTGGAAAGTCAGCGACCGCATGTAGTAAGGATGTTTCAACGATATGATGAATAGAGCACGAGAATTTATGTGTTTCTTCGACTTAAAGACAGACTAGCGTCTACGAAATGAATAACGAGGGCTCTGATTTTCATTTCCCAAATTTTGAAGCAAACCCAAGAAAAGTATGGAATTCTCTGGAAATGTATTTCCGTTTCGTTGTCGTCCGACGGATTGTTTGGCGAAAGGAAGGTAGTATTGACTTTCAGCTACACATTAATTTTAAGAAGATGAGATACAGGAGGAGAAAGCACAAATATTCCGCACCGACTTCAATCCGTGTCATCTAGAACTTCATGCATATAAAATGTATTCATGTTTCATAGATAATTGTGAAGAAATAAGTCCCAGGTTCATTCTATAATCTTTAAATAATGCAAGTACTCATTTCGAAATGCGCTAACAATAAGCGATTTCCCTGCTATTTTACCATGTTACAAAAACTGTTTCGATGTTCAGCACTAACATTCGGAAGAAAATGGAAGAAACACTTTAAACCTCCAACATCTTTGCGCTAGTATATATTGAAGAAAATTTCCAAAGGTGGCATTCAGCATACTAAACGAATTAACAAATAACAAATATTCTTAGTTCATTTATATGAGAAATCTGATTTAAAATTAAGAGTATGAGTTAATATTATTTCATACAGCATAGCTTTAAGACGGGAGCACACACACACACATCGAGGCAGAGAGGGTGAGAGAGAGGAGGGGGGGGAAAGGATGAAACAAAAAGAAGAAAGCATATAATATTAAACATTTTCGCAATTTCAAGAATTCCCTTCCCCAAGACAGAGAATTCCGATTTTTTCTTATGCATTAACTTTGCTTAAAACAAATTACCAAGAGGGAGAAAATACACGTAAGAAAAAAAAACAAGTTCTGCTTTTCTTCCTATAAATTTAGCACGCAAGACGTGATTCTGTTTCTTTCATGCTGCCTATTTTTTTTTCTTGCGACGCTTCTTCCACGTCGTTTGTTCTTGGATTTGTAGTGGAACTTTAGTTTAAATCCGATAAGTAGGCAGGTGAACTCATGCAAATAATAAGGAAATCTGGCAATTTCAGCCAGTTCACGCAAACTGCGTGGAATCAGGTGTGATCAATAATTCCACAAATAATTGACTCCGCGACTTCTTCTGGCTGGTTCAAAAGCAAAGAAAAATACTACTGGATTTTTTATGGTCAAGCGGTTGGAAAAATCTAAGACCTTAAATTCATTTACTACTGGTGACGTCTTTTAAAAATTTCCTTTTCCGTTCAGACTTTTTTTCCTTTGCTCAAGTGTGTCTCCAAAATTCTTTCGCGGCTATTTGGAGTCGAGGAGGATGTTGATGAACATCAAATATTAGCTCCACGTCTGAAGCTGATGCCCACAATCCGGAGAAAATAAAAATGTTAAGGAAGTAATTAATTAGATTTCTGAATCGCAAACTATGGAAAATCTCAGAAACCAAGATTCGAAAGGCAAATTACTTCACCCAGCATAAACCTTAATTTCCGTAGAATTTCAAATGTTATTTTCTTTAATTATGTAACTATTTTTTGTTAATTTCTGTCTGGGCATGTAAACGTTTCCAAACACAAACTGAAAAACAAATACATACATTATTACCGTTCTCACTCAGATGTCATGCATTATGGATCCTGATTGCAATTTCAGTTTAATGTCATGACCAGATTTTGTAACAAAAGAGTGTTGATGTGAACTAGTTTCATCGGATTAGGGTCTAAAAGTCGAGACTACTTATTCTCTCTGTAGGATATTAATAGCAGATCTTGTGCAACGTACCGTACTTAAAGCAGAAAAGATATGCTGCAAATCGTGAAATAGTGATAATCTGAACTTGAGAGACAAAATTAGGAGCATTTATGAAATTTGGAATCACGAACTACTTAAAAAAGATTTTTGCTGTTCGTTTCCAGTATTAAATTATTCCATTTAAAATATCATCACGAGCATTGAGCAGTGAACCTTCTTTGCGGGAAAAGTTCTTGCATTGATGTCAAAACATGGATAATGAGGGATTTCAGTTGATCATGAACCCATTGATGTCTTTTGTATGGGTAGTTATTCGATTTAACCTCTGATAACACTGACCTTTTCCTCAAAGAAGAATTAGACAATGTCTTTATTCTTTACTGGACTTTGTTCCTGTGGAAAACTGAGTTTTCAGCGGTGCTGATTGAAAATGATTACTCATGTCGACCAGTACTTATTGGGAATCTCAGACATAGAATTCGTATAAGTAAGTGACAACGGAATTTTTACAGGTGTTTGCAAGATTTTCAAAATGAAATAGAGAAACGTTTTGATATAATGAGCTGGATTTTTCAAAAACAGGCACGGAAAGATTCTGGAAATTCATTGAGATGTTTTTCCCAAAATTTTTAAAAAGTGGCTCCAAATTTCAAATTTACTCAAGACAGTTTATTTCAATAAAATAAAAGAAAATTATAAAAATTTCGATTTTTTTTTTGCTCCTGAAACTTTATTGAAAGAGAGAACGCTCTTGTTCAATTTACTACGTAACACTATGTCCCAGGAAGATATTTTGCGTCCGACACCATAGGATAATGAAAAGGTGCTCATTAAGCAATTTCACGTACGGAGGACCAAATTCCGATTGTTGTGATTTTTTTATTTCGATTTCGCTGTTCAAAAAATTTTATATTTTTTTTCCTTTGCGGCAATCGATGATTACAGCAGAAATGTTTAGGCTGGTTCCAAATTTGGTTTTGATTCTTTTTGGAATCAGGTGAAGGTTTTAAGAAAAAGGTCTATAAATAACTCGCATACAAACACTGTTAAGAAAACCTTCTCGGCAAAATTTATGTTACCTAGAAAGTTTTTCCTGATGATTTCCGTTTGTAGGAAGACCGCGTTCCCTTATCAGATCACAGGAATAATCAGCTAGTACTTCTGGATTCCACTTCCCCTTATTTCTTTCTCCCATCTTCAAGAAAACTTTTTCGGTAAAATTTATGTTATCTAGAATGTTTTTCGTGATGATTTCCGTTTGTAGGAAGACCGCGTTTCCTTATCAGATCACAGGAATAATCAGCCAACATTGCTGGATTCCACTTCCTCTTATATATTTCTCCCATCTTCGAAATCTCTTAGTGGAACCTTTCACTACGTACGTTGCTCATAACCCAAGATTTTCGGGGAAAGTCCAGATGTGAATCCAAGAAGTGTAGTTTGAGTGACATATTGCATCCCATTTCGTGATATGCATTTACCTAGGCATCACACTTTCTTTGTAATCTGGAGATTTTTTTATTTCCTGAACATTTTTCTGCCACCGGTTTAAATTGTGTCCAGGAGGCGGATTCTTTTTTGATTGAGAGTTGTTTCAAATGAAGTCCCTCATTAATTGTCAAATTTCACACCCCAAGAAAATGCCTTCTATTAGTGTAGAATCAATTACATTCGGAAATTTCTGTCGTAAATATTGAAATACTAGTTGTTCACGATTCACAGCTTTGAGAAATTTCTTTATTACCCCGAGTTTTGCATGTAATGACAGCAAATAGATTTTCTTTCTCTCCACCAATCGTATTTATTCCTCATTTGTTTTCACCAAGTGTTTAAAGTTTTATACAAAGGCTACTCTTTCACAACATAATGATACTTTTCGCTCTGCTATGTCATTCGCACAGGAAGTAACAGTATTTACTGCATTCAGTTTGTAAAACAAGCAAAATCGCCATCGTAATTAATTTTTTTTCACGTTTCATATTATCGTACGTTTTTTTCAGAGTAATTAAATGTGTTATTGGGACAGACGGATATACGAGATAAGTGCAAAGGAAAGCGCAAGTATAAAAACGAACGCGCAAGTTTAAACAATCAAAACCAAAAAAAAAAAAAAAAAAAAAAAAAAGCATCGCAAAATGCACACGTGTGAAAGCCAGCAATAGAGGGATGGATCGACAAAAAGTCTAGATCACCCTGGCTAAACGGTTCATAACTAAAGATGATGGAAAAGATATAGTTAGGAATTTGGGAATAAGAACAAGAGTTGACGTGGCAGAGTCTGTGAAATCATTCAAGCACAAAAACTGCCTTAGTATAGGCATGTATTGTGAACGGAATGATTTTGCACCGAGAATAGAGCGAACACAAAGCGAAGTAAAGGGAAACTAAGACGGCAGTAAACAACAACACGAAGAAGGGAATTTTAAAGAGTGATACGGTGCTGAACAAAATTGTGTTGAGCAACGAAATGCTTTGCCACAATCCCACCTATCTGGTGGACTAATAATTCTGCAGAACAAGAATAAAACTGTCGCTATTTAACTGTGGATCTAGTAGCTCGTTGCTTTGCAGATCTATGTTTCTAAACTGGTAGCACTGAAGCATAACCTTAAGGACTTCTATTTGTTTGAGTTCTTCCTAAATATGTGGTATGAAATTTGTTTGTAGACGAAGTACACATGGATTTTAGATTATCGCAAACGTTCTTTGGGGTTCTGTCTCAAGGGGCGAACGAACATCAACTCACACGACTGGGACTTTGGTTTCAATGCATTGCCTAAAAGCATTTCAAGAAAACAATTTCGAAGGTTAGATGGATTTCCTCATACCTTTGGAGTACAGCATTACAAATGTCTTTCTAGGATACAGCAATGTATTGAAATTGTCAGTGAAGAACTCGGTGTTTGTTCTTTGCGGAAAATGGAAATTCAAAGAAAGATTTTATTCATCTCACTGCCACATGGGTTTTACGACTGCAAGCGTAATTAATTTCATTGCACACGCTCAGGAAAAGTGGGGTAATGATTCTTGTACTACAAGGTTTAACAAATTCAACAGAGCAAATCTTCCTATCAATTTTTTGATAGATACGCACACCGGAAAAAAAATTAGTCACCCCTGTCGGAACTTACCTAATAACGGGTGACGGCGCCTCTTGTCTTTATAACAGAATGGATCCGGTGTGGTAGACTCCACGAGGTTGTGGATGTATGTATTGAACATCGATTTACAGCCACTTGTGCGTCAAATGGTCCCGAAGTTCCGCCGGTGTACGTGGGTGTCTATTCCAGCGTATCACCTTCTGCTCCAAATAATCCTACAGATTTTCAATAGGATTTAAATCTGGGGATTTGGCGGGCCAGTCGAGGTGAGACAGTGTTGCTGATTGTTCGTTGTGCCACTCAGACACAGTTTTAGCCTTGTGCACACGGCAATTGTCGTCTTGGAAGATATGAGTGGCAATGTGATGCTGCTCCTGGAGATGTAGGGCAAAGGGCAGCACCTCGTCATTCAGAATGCGGAGGGACGCATGCTGGCTCAAATTCATCGTCACTGCACCGAAAGGGGCCATTTCCATTTCGTGGTACGAAAAACATTCCCAAAACGTCACAGAACTCCCTTCTGCTTGAACAAAACCTTCGATACAATCAGGATGAAAGGCTTCATTGGACGTGTGATGCACACGTCACCTCCTATCATTGGAGTACAAACAAAACACGAGACCCATCAGACCACATTACTCGTTTCCAATCCTTTACAGTAACGTGTTGATGCCTCTGAGCCCATTGATAACGTGAGACTTCGTGACTTGCTGTTAAAAGAGGCCTCTTCCGTGGTACTCTGCTCCAGATGTCCATCGCATACAGTTCTCGTCGCAATGTCCTTTCGGAAATTGGTTGAAGTGGACTTTCATTGATTGTTTGGATCAATTGTTGCCTGGTTTGAAACCCATTTGCAGTTACTAGGCTTGAAACATGACGGCGGTCTCTGTTGGTGAGATTCGTTTTCCGGCCACAGTTAGGTCGCCGATTTTCAGTTGACTGCGAACTTCACCACTGTTCGTAGAACCACTGGACAGTACGCTTTGACACACCAACTAATTGGGAGACTTCATTCACTTTGTGCCAAACACGATGGCTCCTTCTTGCCACTCAGTAGCGTCTGCATATTGCAGACTAAATTCAACACATATGTTGCTTTTCACCACTGCACGAGATAGAAATGATCCCGTAAACCACGTCAGTGCTATTTATCTCATAACAATGCTATCACGGCGCACTTTGTGCAACCGGTAACTTGCTACTGTCTTTTCTGTTAGGAGTGACTAATTTTGTGTCCGGTGTGCTTACAACTCAACAAAAGTTGTGTATGTAGGAAGGCTGTGCGAGCGAAACTGACTTTTAACACTTTTGCTGCTGTGAACACTTAGGAGCGTCATTCAGTGTTGCGGTGAAGTGCAGATGACGCATGTTGAGTCATAATTCCTGCTCAAAACTCTGTTTCTTCTTTTTCCATAATTGGTACTTGAGGTACAAGAATTATCAAACTCTCGTCACTGTGAATGTCTTTCAAGGTATCTCGCGATGACTTTGGTTTACGAATAGACGATTGTCTCTCCTAATGATAAGGAAAGGGAAACCGTGAGGCCAATCAGCTTCCAGTGTATATTTTTGAAAAACAACTTAATTGCCGATATGAAAAAAGCTATGAAACTTCATCAGAACTGAGTTTCAACATAGAGCAACGTTTCCAGCAACCAGAGTTATTAACGTTTGTTGTGGTAGCAAACGTGAGTAATACTCGAAGTCGGTGACTTAAATTCAGGAATGTGTTCCCATTTTTTACAAAACTTTTCCAAAACACTAGTGTGTTCTTCATACTTTGTTGTAGATGACCTAACATTCTCTTCGTTCTCATTTACTGGCTCACAGCTGTGGTTATATGTTACAATAAAAAGAACATCTGTCATTAACTTTAATAATTTGGTAAACTTTTTTGACTAGGTCCCTTTAATCACATTAGGTTTGCTTTCAAGTTTAATTACAACAACAAATTTTCTATGAAGCATTGGTGTTTATTTCAATCTGCTCATTCATTAAATGCGTTTGTTCACATGCATTATTAAAAATCCTGAAAGGTGCAGTGCTTGTGATGTCACAGTGTCCTCCTGTCTCTCCAAAAACAAGTTCGTTTGTAGACATGGTATATTTCAACCATTGCTTTCATTCGGAGGTCGACGACCACCGTAAGCAACTCAACGGGCTATAAAAAGTCGCACATCTCTGATTTTGGGCTACTGGTTTCAGGAAAGAACCAGTGTCGTAATAAAAACACATCATCTATGCCTCACACAAGATTCGAACCCAGGCCTATTGCGACGGAATGATTGCAGGCCAGCGCCTTGTACCACTTGGCTACCAGAGTGGCTAATATGCTTCACAACGGTTGAATTGAGAAATTAATTTCAGTGGGCCACGGCTAAGCATGACAAAAACTTTCTGTGCATTTTCTGCTCTTTCTAGTTAAAATTAATCTCCTTTGAGGCATAATTGTATGAGTGTGTTTGTCACTGAGTCTGTTTCCAGAGGAGGGACCGAAAACGTCCTTTCCTTCCTGAATAGACTTTAACATGCCCAAGAGTTTGAAAGTGTTCTAGGAGCAAAGATTTTCGGTTTCTCTCTTGATGAGAAGGAGCTTAGTTTTTATGAAACAGGAGGATGCAAAAGACGAACTTAGCAGTTTCCACGCCAGAGGAACAGATATATATTTTTTTATTTGTCACAATCTCTGTGTTACTGAAAGCTGACTGGAAAAACTAAAATAGCAGAGCTAAGTGTCACGAACGTTTTCGTGCATTTTCCTCTGTTTTTTTACGCTTTCCAACCGTAGGTTGAAGAAGCGTATATGCTACAGCCTTTTCCGTCCGTCTGTCCGTCCGTCCGCCTGTCGGCACGATAACTCACGTAAAAATGGTTCGATTTCGATGAAATTTTAGTATGTGGTAGGGAACCACCAGGGGACGAACCCTATTGAAAATGGGTGAAGTGGGGTCAAAGGTCTCGCCATAAGAGCAGGATCCATTCAATTGCCCTTATGCGTCATAACTTGCGTAAATATGGTTCGATTTCGATGAAATTTTAGTACGTGGTAGGGGACCACCAGGGGACGAACCCTATTGAAAATGGGTGAAGTGGGATCAAAGGTCACGCCATAAGAGCGGGATCCATTTCATTGCCTTTATGCGTCATAACATGCGTAAATATGGTTTGATTTCGATGAAATTTTAGTATGTGGTAGGGAACCACTGGGCACGAACGCTATTGAAAATGGGCGAATGGGATCAAAGGTCAGGCAGGACATAAGAGCGGGATTTGTTCCATTGCCCGTATGCGTCATAACTTGCGTAAAAATGGTTCGATTTCGATGACATTTTAGTATGTGGTAGGGAGCCACTGGGGTCGAACCCTATTGAAAATGGGCGAAATGGGGTCAAAGGTCAGGACACTGGAGTGGGATCCATTCCATTGCCCTTGTGCATCATAACTTACCAAAAAATGTTTCGAGTGCGACAAAACGTTATCATGTTGTTCCGGAGGTATAGTGAACCGGTTCTGTTGAATATCAACGAAATGGGGTAAAAGGTCATTGCACAAAAGCAAGATTTATTCCATAGCCATTATTCTCATAACTTGCGTAAAACTGCTTCTATTGCGACAAAACTTTAGTATGTTATTCTTGAGGTGTACTGAACCGATTCTGTTGAATATCATCGAAATGGGGTAAAAGGTTAGGACACAGGAGCGAGATTTATTCCACAGCCATTATCCTCATAACTTGAGTAATAATTTCTGGTATGTTGGAAAGCGTATCATAATCAATGCATTGCATGATTTTACTAACTTGTTTACACAACGTCTCGCATAAGAAAAGCAAATGTATATTACCATTTCTGCTTCTAGTCGTATGACTGGAAAACTCTTTTCATTTGGGGTAAAGCAAAGAAGCAGTATGATTTCCTAATTTTTACTAAGTTTTTACTTCCCTGCTAGGTGAGAGAAACATGTATCATACTTGAAAAGAAAGCACGCAATTATATCTGCTTATTTATGGACACAGAATATTTAAAATATTTTCAGAGACCCCTCCCTGAAAATATTCTATGGAGCATTTTAAATTCACATGCTTTCTGTTGAAAATTCTTATGTAGTATCAGCCTTGTTTGTTTTCTCATTTCCTTTGCATTTCTCCTAAAATCTCTCCCACGAAAACTTTGAACACAAAGGTCAGTAGATCCATTAGCATACAGAATTCCTTGCTTATGAGAATTGTCCTTGTTAATGTACCTGCACTACTGACATTCTGTTTAATTGTATAAGAAGCTTTATTCATCATCAGAGGATAATGCCGTTTTGAATTCTTTATCGCTTAAAAAAAGCTCTTGGATTTCGAAGTAATTTTTTCTTTCGCAACAAGCATGCAGCTAATAAAAAAACGGAGTCTATTGATCTCACAATGGCACAAAGATTCAAATGTTCGTTCTTCACAGTCTCTTGCAATTACATTCTCGGGATGCTTTTTACTCCTCTTATTTTTCCTACAGAGATCTCGGAATAAATACCAGTTAATGAAGCAGAGAATGCTTTTCATGCCGAACATGCATTTAGGCTCCTGAACGAATTTCATTTTAAGATAAGCATCTTCCCCTGGTTTTCCTATCGACGCGGTAGTTGACGCAGTTAAACAAACTCTCAGGCAGTCCCTTACACTTTCTTTGCTTCTTTCGCGCCTTATCTTCTTCTAATTAGCAGCTTCTTTTACGGCTGAATACCAGGGTTGCTTCGATGAGGACGCTCTCTCCAGATGTCGAAATAAAAGAAAAAGGGTGTATATGTTGTACATAAAAAAGGCAGAGAGCGAAGCAATCGGATTACATCTTTCATTACTTTAGAATAAATTTTTGTGATGTATCACTTTTTATTCTCCACGGACTGATATATCATTTTTAAGATGCCTTTAAAGAAAGCAACAAAATAATTTTGGGTCTCATAGCATTCATTTTTAATATATGTCAGGATACAATGGAAACAGGAATTACTCTTGATCGTTACTCGAGTAAAAGGCACGCTTACTAAATGAAACTGTGGGCGTTATCTGACGTCTCTGGACTGCAGGTTTTATTAATCGAGATTAAATGAACGTTTTATTGCATCAGTTCAGCATTTGCAATTTTTCGGCATTTGGCTATTTACTACTGAACTGAAGAAAAGATTCAGGTATCCAACAGCGTCCAAATTAATAGTTCTTCAAGTGATACTGATACATTGTTTTTATAATACAGGAAAGCTTACAATGACCTTTATAATTAAAAAGTTATTGGTGAGCATTTAACAAAAGCTAACAATGAATGGCTTCTCAAACCATAAAAACGGATTTCGTACTTACGTATCGTGCAACACTGTGTATGATTATTCTAGATATATAAAATAAGTACTAGACCAACGTGCAGCCAATGAGAAGATAAATGAGTCTACAGCCCTCACTTTCATCTTAATAGAAAAAAGTTACTACAATTTATCTAAATCAGATAGTTATGGTAACAGGTCTTTTTCTCCGATTGAGACACATTCACCACTTTTACTAACCTTTGGCCTTAAATAATAAAATTCTTTTACTTCTTCAACTTCCTCTTCTGTTAGAGTAATCCTATAAGAATTACATCTCCTCTTGCCACAACTTTTGCTTTGAAAGATGTTTAAGTGCAATTCACTTTGTTCTCTTGCAGCACTTGAGCTTATTTTGCTTAAAGTATCTGCTATATATCACTTGAAACAGCAAACTAATGTTGTATCCTGGGCAGAGAAATTTTAATGAATACCTTTAGAATCATAAAGTGAAAGCAGATCTCATTTTTTTTTATACAAATAGGATTTTTCTTGCGAAAATGCGCCTTTTTTCAAATGGTAATTCAGTAATGGAATAAACCGGTTCGATAAATACGTAAATGTCAGAAATTTTGTGCATACCAGAAAATCGCATGTTACCTGAATTCCCGCATGTGTTGTGTCTCCCTTCTGAATATTCGAATAATTTTCCACAGTTCTGCTCAGCTCGAGTATTTCCCTCTTGGTGGGAACTTACACTTCAACGACCTTAGCGCGGGACATAGAACTGAAGTCACTAAAGTCGATTCATATGTTAAGTCCATATATCATACAAGTTTATTAACTGCAAAAGGTGTGTCATATATTGGCTGTCTGGCGGAATTTCCTCATTAACATATTGGATTATGTCTCTACAACAGGGTGCACTGTTCGAATCCATAATGATCTTGTGAACTGAATGGTTTAGCAAATAGCCAACGCTCTCTCTCTCTCTCTCTCTGTCTGGAGCTTCCTTTTCTACTCTAGCGTACAAACATCAAACATATCTTCTTTCTTTATCATAAGAATGCACCCACACAATCATACATACTATATATCTACATATATTCCCTTTCTATCACGCACATGCACATATTCCTTATGATACATCCACATATTACGTACTCTGTGCCTCTCCTTACTATACGCATATATCAGCTTATACACAGTCGAGTCACATTATTGTGACCACCTCCTACTTTTGACGTCTACAACGCGTAGCCAATGAAAGATGGCACGTGTCGTGAGCTGGATTGGAGGGTATATAAGGTGTGCTGCAGGCATTCTGAAAACATATCACTCGTTGCTGTCATGGATAAAAGGAACGTTTTATCAGATTTGCAAAACGGAGTGATTATCGGCTTTCGGGCCAAGGGTGGTAGTATTTCTGAAACAGGCAGTTTGTGAACTGTTCGCGTGCTGCTATGGTTAAAGTGTATCGTGATTGGAGAAATGGCACCATTGCGAATAAGCGACGTGGAAACTGCGGAGCATCACGTGCCATTAATGTGAGACGTGAATGTTGGCTTTGAAGGTGCGTGAGGGCCGATCGACACGCTACAGTGGAGCAACTCACTGGCTGAATGAACCAGGGGGCTACCGGAACTGTGTCTAAAACGACAGTTCAGAGAACCATGCTGCGTATAGGGCTTCGATGCAGACGGATGGTCACTGCACCTATGCTAACGAAGGTGCATCGGCCGAAAAGGCTTACATTTGCACGGCAGTATCGGAATTGAACCTCCGCTGATTGGCATTGTATTGCCTTCTCCGATTAGCTACGTGTTCTGCTTCATCGAATGGATGGACGTTGGCGTATAAGGCGAGAAACATCGGAGACCAAACACTCTTCAAGTATTGCTGGAAAAACACAAGCTGGTGGATGCAGCGTTATGGTCTGGGGAATGTTAATGTTTTCGTGGCATTCCCTGGGTTCACTCATACCTGTGGAAGGCACTATGGACCGAATTCTTTATGAATCCATCCTTGCAGACCACATACACCCATACATGCTGATTGTCTTCTCTAGGGCGGATGGGATCTTCTAGCAGGACAATGCGACGTGTCACATAGCTAGAAATGTCCGAGAGTGGTTGGAAGAGCACGATGAAGACTTCAAAGTACTTCCCTGGCCCCCTAATTCCCCAGACTTAAACCCAATTTAGAAACTGTGGGACCACCTCGATCGTGTTGTTCGCTCTATGGATCATCCACCACGCACCCTTCAGCAGCTGGCATATACACTGCAGTCAGCATGGCTCCAAATACCTGTGAATACCTTCCAGCACCGTATTGAGTAACTCCCAGCCCGTCTAGCTGCTGTCCGCGCTGCAGACGGCGGTTACTCTGGATATTAGCTGGTGGTCACAATAATGTAGCTCGACCGTGGATTTACTGTACGCTTGCTGCACTCATACGTAGATAAAAATTATCAATCACGCATGCATGCATTCTCTCTCTCTCTCCTTCATATACATTTTCTCTTTACCCCTTCCAGTTTCGCTTTATCTCACCCGCAATCGTAGGCGTCTCTGTGTGACGTATACTCTAAGTTAACTTTCATTTTTAGTTGCTTTATCTATGTAAATTTGAGTTCATTCTCTTTTAGCGTTTTCAATCTTAACGTTATTTCTTCTCGCTCAGAGAATGACGTGCACAACAATTCTGAAGTCAGAGAGCGTGACGCATACATGTGACAAATAAGAACTAGAGAGATATAATGTTGAAGCAGTCCAAAGTGTAGTGGCGGAAGCTGTGTTAATCTGAAGTTGTGTTTATTTGAAGTTTGCGTGTTCGAGCTGTATTTCTATATATTTAGTGCTTGGAGTTATCCAGTTTTCTGCCTACTAACTTACTTTAATCAGGTTGAAATATTAATGCTATTGTTATTAGTTCCTCACGTATTTTGAAATGTTCGAGCAAGTGCTTACTTGATACAATAAAAAAAGTAAAACAGTAAGCAAGTCTTTTTGAAACTTATTTGTGTGACTTCATTTCACTTAGAGAGAGTGTGAGTAAGAAGAGGTAGTATTCCCGGAATCTTAAGTAGTGTTGTTCTCAAGCCGACAAATCGTAAAAGACGTTATATTCGTCGTTTTCTCTTCTACGCCAGCGCACAAACATACACACACATATATATCTTCTCAGGGATGCAAGGTCAGGTGATGCGTAACATCACAGCCTCTCCTTGACAAATGTCAACCCCGCCTTCTCGTGGTGCATCCTGTTCCCACTAAAGGGGCTCTGACGACCGCCCATAGCGGTATAACTATACCATCGGGATCAGAGGAAATTCTATCCCACACTCACCAACCCGCTTGGCCAGCGTGGTGAGTTATGGCCAAACCCCTCCAAAATGATTCCACAACTTAAATCTTGGCCCTCAGTCTCCGGCAGCTGGAATGTACCTGGCCAAGGCAGCGGCCAGTGCGACATGAAGGCAGAGGGTGCTAAGAATCCCCGGAGGACCGGACTAGGCTGCCATCTGATGCTGACCTTGGCTACTTACAATGGACGCTCCCTATCTTCTGATTCAAGGCTTCTTGAATTGGAAGAGGAACTACAAAGGATCAAGTGGGACATCGTGGGGCTAAGTGAGGTAAGGAGAAAAGGAGAAGATCTCATCGAACTGAAAAGTGGACATCTCTTCTACTATCGTGGGACAGATACTGGCAGAACTAGTGGTGTTGGATTTATAATAAACAAGAAACTGAAGGATAAAGTTGTAGAAGTTGAAAGTTCCTCTGACAGAGCTGCACGACTTGTTATCCAACTCTCGAAAAGATACCAGGCTCAGATTATTCAAACTTATGCACCCACCACAAGTCATCCTGAAGAAGAAATTGAAGAATTTTATGAGGAAATTTGTCATCTAAATAATAAAGGTAAGCAGCACTTGAAAATAATTATGGGAGATTTCAATGCAAAAATAGGGCAACGGCAACAGAATGAAACTTCAGTAGGTAAATTCGGTCATGGCAACAGAAACCAGCGTGGAAATACTCTCGTTGAGTTTGCAGAGGCAGAAGGGTTTTTCATCTTGAACTCCTTCTTCAAGAAAAAGCCACACAGGAAATGGACATGGAGACATCCAAATGGGACGACAAGTGAAATTGATTTTATTATGTGTAACAAAAAATTCGTCATAGAAGACTGCAGTGTGCTAAACAAGTTCAACACAGGTAGTGACCATAGATTGGTGAGATGTAAGATGCACCTCAACACTAAACTTGAACGTGGCAAGCTCATAAGACAAACAAAATCTATTGACATAACCAACCTTAAAAAACACCATAATACCTTCAAGTTAGAACTGAAGAACAGGTTCTCTGCTTTAAAAGGCCTAACATCGGAAGAAGTGGACATCTCTGAAGTTAACAGAAAAGTAACCAAAGCTCTTATGGAAACAGCAACAAAATTAGCTGGGTCTAAGAACAAGTTGCATGTGAACAAATTATCAGGAAAAACCAAAATGTTGATGCAAAAAAGAAGAGAGATGAGGACAACTAAAGAAGATGTGACTTCCAAAGTGGAATATATAGAGCTATGCAAGACAGTAAGAAAAAGTATCACTGAAGACGTAAGGAAATTCAACTGTGAACTAGTGAGGAAAGCAATTGAAAACAACCAAAGCCTAAAGATAGCAAAGGGACATCTCAGTAAGGGAAGAAAACAGATTATGGCACTGAGAAAAGAAGATGGTTCTGTAACAAGAAATAGAGGCAGAAATTTTGACAAGAGTGAAAGATTTCTACTCCAAATTATATGAAAGGGATGATATATGCACTCCAGACATCATGAAAGATACCAGTACCAGAGTTCCTCCAGTCCTTCCAGCAGAAGTTGCACATGCAATCAAGAACATGAAGCGGGGAAAAGCTCCAGGAGAAGATGGAATTACTGTAGACATCATAAAAGAAGCAAGTGGAGAAATCGAAACAGTACTCGCCCAAATTTTCACTCGATGCCTTAATGAAGGAAAGATTCCTGAGGATTGGAACACCGCTACAATGATCCTGCTACATAAGAAAGGTGACATTGAGGATCTCGGAAACTACAGACCTATCAGCCTCCTATCAGTAGTTTATAAAATCTTCACTAAAGTTCTTTCACACCGCTTGAAGGTAGCACTAGACATGGCTCAACCGAGAGAACAAGCTGGATTCAGGAGTGGCTACAGCACAATAGATCATATCCACGTGCTGAGAGAACTAATTGAAAGAGCGAGGGAATATGAACTTCCATTGTGCATGGCTTTTATCGATTATGAAAAAGCCTTTGATTCGGTGAAACCATCAGCAGTTACAATGGCTCTGAAAACCTGCGGTATTGAAGATGCATACATTAATATTATTAATAACATCTATGAAAATGCAAGTGCAAAGATTAGGCTGTTTGAAAATACAACACACGTAAAAATTGGAAAGGGAGTGAGACAAGGTGACACCATATCTCCGAAGCTCTTTAATGCCACATTGGAGGGTGTTTTTCAGTCACTGAGCTGGGAAAACAAGGGGATAAAGATTAATGGAGATTATCTAACCCATCTTCGTTTTGCTGATGACGTAGTCATTTTTGCAACTACCCCATCAGAGCTGCAGAGTATGATCCAGGAACTTGCTGACAAGAGTAAAGAAGTGGGATTAAAAATGAACTTTCAGAAGACAAAAGTGATGTTCAATGCTTTTACAAGAAATGAAGATTTATCGATTGATGGAGAAAAGCTGGAGATAACAGACACGTACGTTTATCTTGGACAGCAGATATCAAGTGAGGGTCACATTGATGAAGAAATTAATCGGCGTACAAAACTTGCCTGGAGAGCTTTTGGAAGAAACAGCATAATTTTCAAGAGCAATATGCCATTATGTCTTAAAAGAAAAGTGTTTGATCAATGCATCCTTCCAGTGCTTACGTATGGTGCAGAGACGTGGACCTTAACTAAAAGAGACATACAAAGGCTGCAGACAACTCAAAGAAGCATGGAGAGGTGCATGCTTGGTGTAACCAGGAGAGATAAAAAGAGGAACTCGTGGATCCGAAAAATGACAAGAGTGAAAGACATCATGATCAGAGTTAAATCCCTGAAATGGCAATGGGCTGGACATACTGCCAGAAGGACAGATCATCGATGGACAGCCGAAATTTTAGATTGGATTCCAAGGGACAGGAAAAGACCCAGAAGAAGACCACATAGGAGATGGGTGGATGAAATTCGAAAGTATGCAGGGGTGACATGGAGGAGACTGGCACAAGACAGACCGTTGTGGAGGAAACTTGGGGAGACCTTCGTCCAGCAGTGGATTGATAATGGTTGACAATGATGATGATGATGATGATATATCTTCTTACTTTATCATACGAATGCACCCACACAATCATACATAATATACGTATATCTACATATATTCCCTTTCTTTCACGCACATGCATACCTATCATACTCTCACACATTACGTACTCTCTGCGTCTTCTTATTATGTGAACATACGTATGTAAAAATTGGATGCCGGTCAAAACGCCGACAATCAAAACACCGACAGGACAAAACACCGACAGGATAAAACACCGACACCGAAACACCGACAGGTCAAAACACCGACAGTTCAAAACGCCGACATGTCGAAACACCGACAATCAAAATACCGACAAATCATAACACCGACAATCATAACACCGACAATCATAACACCGACAATCATAACACCGACAGTTCAAAACACCGACAATCAAAACACCGACAAATTATAACACCGACAGTTCAAAACACCGACAAATTATAGCACCGACAGTTCAAAACACCGACAAATTATAACACCGACAGTTCAAAACACCGACAATCATAACACCGACATTTCAAAACACCGACAATTATATGGACTCTAAGCCGGCGAGTAGAGGAACTTTATTCTGAGCAGTTGCAAAATCACATTGGGTGGTATGGGGGATGACAATACCCAACGAATAGATGTGTTTCCCCCTAGCGGTGAACGATGCAACTTTATTCATTTCTATTCCGACCGACGGCAACATATTTTTATTCCGAGATATCGCAACATCTGAGTGGATGGGTGGGAATTGGAATGCATAGGAGTTGGATATGTCGATGCTTATGTGCTACCCCTAGCGGTGAACAATAGAACTGCATAAATTTTTATTCCGACATCTGGCAACATATTTTAATTCCGAGCAATGGCAACATCTGAGTGGATGGGTGGAAAGGGGATGCATAGGCGTTGGATATGTGTATGTTCATGTCCCCTAGCGGTGAACGATAGAACTTTATTGATTTCTATTCCGACCGACGGCAGCATGTTTTTATTCCGAGCGATGGCAACATCTGAGTGGATGGGTGGGCAAGGGGATGCAAAGGTGTTGGATATGTGGATGCTTATGTGCTGCCCCAAGCGGTGAACGATGGAACTTTTTGAAGTCTATTCCGACCAATGGCAACATATTTTTATTCCGAGCAATGGTGGGAAGGGTAATGCATAGGTGTAGGATATGTCGATGATTATGTGCAGCCCATAGCGGTGAACAATAGAACTGCATAATTTTTTATTCGGTCAGATGGCAACATATTTCAATTCCGAGCAATGGCAACATCGTCGTAGATAGGTAGGAAGGGGGATGTATAGGTGTTGGATATGTGGATGTTTGTGCGCTGCCCCTACCGGTGAACGATGGAACTTTATTGATTTCTATGTCGACCGATGGCACCATTTTTTTATTCTGAGCAGTAGCAACATCTGAGTGGACGGGCGGGAAGGGGGATGCATATGTGTTGGATATGTCGATTCTTATGTGCTGCTTTAGCGGTCAACGATGGAACTGCATAATTTTTTCCGACCGATGGCAACATATATTAATTCTGAGCGATGGCAACATCTGAGTAGATGGGTGGAAAGTGGGATGTATAGGTGTTGGATATGTCGATGTTCATGTGCTGCACCTAGCGGTGAACGATGGAACTGTATTAATATCTATTCCGAGCGACGGTAACATATTTTGATTGCGCGCGATGGCAACATCTGAGTGGATGGGTGGGAAAGGGGATGCATAGGTGTTGTGTATGTGGATGTTCATGTGCTGCCACTAGCGGTGAACGATGGAACTTCATTGATTTCTATTCCGACCGACGGCAACATATTTTTATTCCGTACAATAGCAACATCTGAGTGGATGGGTGGGAAGGGGAAAGCATAGGTGTTGGATATGTGAATGCTTTTGTGCTTCCCCTAGCGGAGAACGATGGAACTTTATTGATTTCTATTCCGACCGATGACAACATATTTTTATTCCGAGCAATGGCAACATCTGAGTAGATAGGTCGGAAAGGGGATGTATAGGTGTTGGATATGTCGATGCTTATGTGCTTCCCTTAGCGGTCAACGATGGTACTGCATACATTTTTATTCCAACCGATGACAACATATTTTTATTCCGAGCAATGGCAACATCTGAGTAGATGGGTCGGAAAGGGGATGTATAGGTGATGGATATGTCGATGCTTATGTGCTTCCCTTAGCGGTCAACGATGGTACTGCATACATTTTTATTCCAACCGATGGCAACATATTTTTATTCCGAGCAATGGCAACATCTGAGTAGAAGGATTGGAAGGGGAATGCATACGTGTTGGATATGTCAATGATTATGCGCAGCCCCTAGCTGTGAACAATAGAACTGCATAAATTTTTATTCCGAGGGATGGTAACATATATTTATTCGGAGCAATGGCAACATCTGAGTGGATGGGTGGGAAAGAGGATGCAAAGGTGTTGGATATGTGGATGCTTATGTGCTGTCCCTAGCGGTGAACAATAGAACTGCATACATTTTTATTCCGACCTCTGGCAACATATTTTAATTCCGAGCAATGGCAACATCTGAATGGATGGGTGGGGGGATGCATAGGTGTTGGATATGTGGATGTTTATGTCCCTTAGCGGTGAACGAAGGAACTTCATTGATTTCTATTCCGACCGACGGCAACATATTTTTATTCAGAGCAATAGCAACATCTGAGTGGATGGGTGGGAAAGGGGTGCATAGGTGTTGGATATGTTGATGCTTATGTGCTCCCGCTGGAGGTGAACGAGAGTACTTTATTATTTTTATTCCGAGAGATGGCAACATCAGAATGGATGCACAAATGGGTGGGTGATAGAAGGGTATGACAACAGCGAAACGATGCTTATGTGTTGCACCCTAGCGTTGAACTTGGTCATTTGAAAAGGCAACTTCTTCGCTGCGCCGTTCCTTCGACGTCGGATATTTTCGATCGCCGAATTTCTGATTCACATTGCCCTCTGTTGATTTTATTGTAGCCGTTGTCTTCTTACGATCTTCTAAAAGGAAGGAAGTGCTTCTGAAATGAACAACAACGCTGCTTCTTTTGCTACCAATTTAGCTGCATCCACTCCTCATGGTATATCTCACGAAAATCTAACCGAACATCACGTTTCATTGGAAAGAAATGAGGTGACAAAAGTGAGTGATTTCACAGTGGTCTAAGCGATGACCTCTGATCATTCGTCCGAAAGAGGTCCTGGTTCGAATTCCGGTGAGGCATGGATGTTGTGTTTGTTTTACGGCACTGTCTCTCTCCCTTCGCTGGAACCAGTGGCCCTAAATTAGGGTCGGGCGACTGCTTATAGCCCATTGAGTTGCTCACGGTGGTCGTTAAACCTCCAATAAAAAAAAACAAGAAAGATGACACCGAATTTTCGGGTGTAATAAGCACGTCTTTTGAATCCGTTCTGATGCAAATTAAATTTATCAAAACTATTCAAAGTCAATGGAACCGGTATGGAAAACAATAGTATCTGACGGAAGAAAGAAGTTTTTCAAGCGGGTTTTTAATTCCTCAGATATTGCTGTAAACGAAATCGTGAGCTTACGCCCTCTGTTCGCAGACTTATGCGTAAAAAATATGAATTTATAAAAGAAACATTTTGCACCGGTAGCGCTCTCCAACACAGAAAGAATTTTTCAAATCGGACTCTTAGAAACAGAGATATCGAAAAAAATAAGATCTGACTTTACGCCCTCTGGTGGTAAAACCATGCATTATTTTCGGAAGAAAGTATTCTAAAAAGGTGTTTCGATATGATCGGTATCGGTCAAAGAAAAAAAAAAAATTTAGTGGAGTTTTCAGGAGCCCAGGTTTTGATGCAAATACATCAGAAGCAGAAATGAACGCTTATGCCCCCTGGTGGCCAAAACATTCTTTACCAAACATCAGAAATTATATGAAAAATAGTTTCCATCCGGTGTTGTATGGGATACAGGAAGAATTTTTCAAATCGGAGTTCTAGAAGTGTATGTAGATGACTCAGTGTATGTAGATGAACTGGAGGTAATCAGGGGTAAATGCCTAGACTACATGCAAACATAACTATGGCTGATCCTGTACTTTAGGATAGAATACTAGATTGTTTCCTGGCAGGTGACAGCAAACAATAAATTTTAATTATAAATTATAACTATTACTTCCACAAATAAAATGACAATAAACTGACTTTTTTATCAATATATGGATAATGGTACTTGCCATGGAAAAATGATTTTTGTCACATAAAAAGAAGTAGCTGGTTCCTAAGATATTGAAATATTTGAGACACAATGCCCTTGAAAATTGTACAGTTTCTTCCATAAGCATCGTTTGGTTGTTATCATTCCCTTCTATCACCCACCCATTTGTGCATCCACTCCAATGTTGCCATCTCTTGGAATAAAAATAATAAAGTTCCATCGTTCAACACTAGGGCAGCACATAAGTATTGACATATTCAACACCTATGCAACCCCCTTCCCACACATCCACTCAGATTTTGCCATCGGTCGGAACAAACATTAATGCAATTCCATCGTTCACCGCTAGAGGCAGCACATAAGCATCGACATGTCCAACATCTATGCATCGCCCTTCCCACTCATCCACTCCGATGTTGCCATCGCTCGGAATAAAAAAGTTGCCTTTGCTTGGAATAAAACTTCATAATGTCCGTCGTTCACCACTAGGGACAGCACATAAGCACCATTTGGTTGTTGTCATCCCCTTCTATCACCCACACATTTGTGCATCCACTCTGATGTTGCTATTCCCGGAATAAAAATAATAAGGTTACATAGTTCACCTCTAGGGACAGCACATAAGAATCGACATGTCCAACACCTATGCATCCCCCTTCCTACCCATGCGCTTAGATGTTGCCATCACTAGGAATAACAATTTATAAAGTTCGTCATTCACCGCTGGGGGCAGAACATAAGCCTCGTTTGGTTGTTGTCATCCCCTTCTATCACCCACCTATTTGTGCATCCACTCCGATGTTGCCATCTCTCGGAATAAAAATAATAAAGTTCCATCGTTCACCGCTAGGGCCAGCACATAGGCATCGACATATCCAACACGCATCCCCCTTCCTAATCATCCACTCAGATGTTGCCTTCGCTCGGAATTAAAATATGTTTCCATCGGTCGGAATAAAAATTTATGCAGTTGCATCGTTCACCACTAAGGGCAGCACATAAGCATCGTTTCGTTGCTATTATCCCCTTCAATCACCCAGCCATTTGTGCATCCACTCCCATGTTGACATCTCTCGTAATAAAAATAATAAAGTTCCATCGTTCACCGCTAGAGGCAGCACATAAGCATCGACATATCTAACACCTATGTATCCCCCTTCCCACTCATCCACTCCGATGTTGCCATCGGTCAGAATAAAAATGTATGAAGTTCCGTCGTTTACCGCTAGGGGTAGCCACATCCATCGGTTGGGTGTTGCCATCCCCTTTCCCACCCACTCTGTTGTTGCATTGCTCGGAATAAAGTTCTTCTACTCGCCGGACATTTATATTAATCCATATAATTGTCGGTGTTATGGTTGTCTCGGTTAGGATTTGTCGGTGTTATGGTTGTCTCGGTTAGGATTTGTCGGTGTTCTGATTGTCGGTGTTTTGAACTGTCGGTGTTATGATTGTCAGTGTTTTGAACTGTCGGTGTTATGATTGTCGGTGTTATGATTTGTCGGTGTTTCGGCCTATCGGCGTTTCGAACTGTCGGTGTTATGATTTGTCGGTGTTTCGGCCTATCGGCGTTTCGAACTGTCGGTGTTATGATTTGTCGGTGTTTCGGCCTATCGGCGTTTCGAACTGTCGGTATTTTGATTGTCGGTGTTTTGTACTAGAACCGTAAAAATTATATCTCTCACGCATGCATGCATTCTCCATTTCTCTCTCGTGTACATTTTGTTCCTATCCCATCCGGTCTCGCTCTATCTCACTCGCAATAGTACGCGTCTCTCTCTCACACATATACAATTTAGCTTTATCTTACACTCTCATACTTCCTTCCTCTTTATCCTACATGCGGCATTGTGTCCCTCTTTTCTTGGTGACACACATCATCTCTCTACACCCACGCTCAGTGCTTCATTTACACATATGGTTTCGTTCCTTTACTCTCCATCTCTCGCTCACACGCACTCTACAATAGTTCTACTATTTCCTCCAGTTCTTAAACACTTTCTCCTTCAGTGGCAAGCATTTTTTCTCTGTCATTAATATTAACGCATATTTCTCTTTCTCTCTCAAACATACAGATTCGTTCATTTTTCTTTTTTACGCACTGGCCCTCATACATTTTCTCTCTTTAACAGTGAGGTATTCTCCTTCTCACATACATAGACACAGGCACAGATTCTTTTTCTCTCTCACACGACCATATTCAAACATTCGATCATGCACATATGCACATTTATTTCTACTACGATTTGCTTTTCACATACACAAATAAGCACTTACCTTCTCTCTCTTTTAAAACATAAACACATAAAGTCACGCTCATGCATATACAAACACACAAATGCAGATGGTATATTTATAAACTGTGCCTTACCGCTCGTTTGAGATTATATCACAAACGACCTATGTAATAGTGAAATATACGCATACATCGATATTAAATATAAACATATGATTACGTTTGTTATTGATGAATACACATTTGTTATTTTCTCTCTGCACAGGTTGAATGAAATGAAATGCATCCATATCCAAAACTTGTGATTGAATGCACATACACAGTATTTTAATACAAGCCGAAACATTATCGTCCAGTATGCTCTTGTATTGTAGATGTTTATTTACCTACATCGTAGCTGCACAACTAGATACATTCGTGACAGTGGTTAGCAAGTTTGAGGTATCCACCTCTATAAAGCTTTGTACCTGCAGCCAGATATTGACAACCGCTAACATTTTTGCAGGAGTTTCATTGGACTGTGCACGTTGGTTTGCTTTGAGTTTCGGGAAAAATATGAAAATCTTATGGTGTCAAATCTGGACTCGGCTGTGAGCAGATGTGATACCTTTATTTATTAAACCTTCTTAGATCCAAGAATAGCAGTGATGTGCTCCACATGTTCTTAAAACAAACTAGATTTGTCAGCAATTTTCTTTTGAGTAATTTGTGTATTTTCTGTGTATAATCATGTCACCAACAACCTGATTTTTATAAGACCCATCGCTTCTTATTACAGTTTTCTTACTAACCTGAGAATGGAAAGGAATTCGATAATATAGCTGTCTCCCCGGCGAGGGCACCAGACAGGACTGACATCAGGTGCTGAACGCCTTAACAGCTAACTCAGGGATGATAATGTCAAGAAAAATATTTAATAACATATGAAAGATCATCAGTGTACCCTGCCGCCAAACCCGATCGGTCGAGAAAAGGCAGAAAGAACATTTCGATTACTTCTGTGTTCTTTTTTTGCCACCGAACTCTCTAACTCTGAATCCTGTAGAACATCTTTGGAACAATTTGAAATGAGCTCATAGGCGTTTCGATCCTAGACCCTCCACCTATACTGCATTATGATATACTCTGCAGTCTGCTAAGTTAGATATCAAAGGCAGTTCATTACACGAAGAACTGCCGCAATTCTAGTCGACAAAGGTGATCGTACTCATTACTAGGTAGATAAGAGATCACACATTTTTGTTCAGACTACTATGTAAATTGTAAGGAATCCCATTAAATTTCGTAACAAAGAAATGGCATTTTCGTGGGAAAATTTTAAAACATTACATGAATCCCAAAGAAATCGTTTTAAAAGTTTAATTTACCATACATTAATTTAACAGCACTTTCATATATCGTAAGTTTTCGTATCTGTCAGCGACACAAAAGTGTTTTGTGAAACGACCCTGTACGTGACGAAATGGTTACTGTTTGTGATTTATGTAATTTCGCAGTTAAATAGTAATTGATGTTATTATCATTCTTACATCCATACAATCCGAAAAGATACTATTCCAGAGAGCCTTCTAAAATATTAAACATCGAACACACTATTAGGCCGTGACAAGTGACTTTTCCGCCACTCTTGTTAATAAAACAAAAGTTTTTTGTAATTTTATGTAACTTGGAAGTTATTTCTTGACAGTTTTCTTTGATATTTTTATCTAAAAACAGAATAAGTTAGTAGAAGGTTCATGTAGTGAATAGTCAGCCACCCAATCGACTCGCACACCAGCTGACCCAATGAAGGAAATGGCAGTTAATACTGTGGGTCAAGAAACGATAGTAAAAGTGATTTTCTATAGACAACTCGGGTGAGTGAGTTATTGGGTTTTATGGTGCAAAGACCATGTGTGGTCATAAGAACAAACAAAACGTCGGCCTAAAGAAACAGACAGCTCGAACAGAGAAGAAAAACTGCCTAATCAATTGGTGAACAAGACACCTTAGGCAAGAAAAATAGGTTTTTCTGTTTCCACAGTATTTAACAACGATGCGCGTCTTCCCCGCAGTATATATGTATGAACATAAATACAAACTGTATGAGAAATTGGCATGCACAAGTCATAAAAATTTAGCAAAGAGTATAAAAACCATGAAAATCTGTTGCATCTATTCTGATGTATAATTTGCAGTATTCATCAATTTATTTTGTCCGTCCTAAGCACTTTTACGCATACCTGGAAATGTTTATTTTGAAATTTCTCCAAGTGTGTATCAACGAAGAATTTTAGAGTAAGTAATTAACAATAAGATGTCAGTGTAGGGTGTAATGAGCATGTTTTTGAATCCTTTTGACACGAAAAAGATATTTGAAAGCAGAATTTTGTAAAATAAAAAACATCGGCCAAAAAGAAAATGCACTTATGCCCCTAGACAAAACAAAACTGCCTATAATTTAAAATATGCAATGTGAGCAGGATTTCTAACCGTGAATGGAAACGTAACTTTTTCATTATTAAAGAAAATTACGGGAAAAATCAACCCAATCTCTACAATCGGTAAAACAACCACAAGTAGAAATATCTACCTTCTGCCACAAGCAGCTGAAATGTGCACTGCGAAAAATCACAAACTGCTCACAAATGCGTTTCTCATAGCGAATGAGACAAAAGGGATTGCAAATGGAGCAATTAGACGCAGAGATATGGAGGAAAATGTGACATTGCTTTACGCCTAGAGATAAAGTTTTACGTTACATAGAGGAGAAAATCGGTGTATGATTATCTGCCGAATGAAAAAGGTTTTACCAAGATAGGAATTTTCTAAGGGATTTTTAAAATCGGAAGTATTATTTCAATAGAAATATTCGATTCGCTAACGTCCCCCGACAGCAGAATTGAGAATAACAGAAAAGTAGAAAATATGCAATAGTTAATCTTCATAGCAAAAGTTATGCGAAGAAAAAATCATTTTTCAAATAAGACTCCCGCAAAGAGAGGGAGCAAGAAAAACGATTTTATACATATGTCATCTAGCGGGAAAATTTTGCAGTATTTAAAAAATATATATATGTAATCTTTACCCCAACAAATGACATACAGTTCAAAACCATCTTTTTCAATCAGATTTTTATAAGCGGAGATACAGTTGCAAACAGAAGTACACACTTGTGCCATCTAACGGCAGAAATGAGCATTATACAAATTTAAAAAAGCTAAAGGTATAAACAAAATGTTCCCCAAAGTAAATGGTATCTGACGTAAAGAGGATTTTTCTAATCCGACTTTTAGAGCAGAGATATCGATAAAAAAAGTTATTCAATAGCGCTCGTAGAGGGTTAATTCTGTATTATTTGGGGCAGGAAATCCGCATAAATTTGTTATCGTAGTTTTTTTTTTTTTTTTTTTTGATTGGAGGTTTAACGACCACCGTGAGCAACTCAATGGGCTATAAGCAGTCGCCCGTCCCTAATTTAGGGTCACTGGTTCCAGGGAAGGGAGAGAGCCAGTGCCATAAGACAAACACAACATCCATGCCTCACCGGGATTCGAACCCGGACCCCTTACGGACGAATGACCCGAGGCCAACGCCTTAGACCACTGCGCCACCGGGGCGGCGTTATCGTAGTTACCTGGATCTTACTGGAAAATATTTTTTTCAATAGGGATTTTAGCAGCAAAGATACTGCTGCAAATATGTTGTAAACAGAAACCTGAACGTACGCCCTGCCCTCTATTGGCAATATTATACATTACATGAAAAACATTCCTCACCAGATTCGCTGTCCGACAACGTGAAAATATTTTTAATGGGAATGTTACAAGCAGGGATATGGAGAAAAATATGATATACGTCTACGCCCCCTAGCGGAAAAAGTTTGCATTACTATGACTAGAAAATATGAGCAAAATATTTTACTTGGTTAGTATTATCTGTAGGAAAAGAATTCCTTAAATAAGTTTTTCAGAAGCGATGATATCCTTGCAAAACATGGGAAATAAAATTGTACATTTACGCTAGCAACAGAAGTGTTCTGTACGAAAAATTAGCAATTATTTGCACAACATTTTTCAGCTCCAACTCTATCCATTGCAAAATATTTTTTTTTCAAACAGGACCTTTAGAAGTACAGATATTGGGGAAAATACAGTCTACATTAGCTCCTCTAACGGAAAAACTGTGCTTTGTTTGAAAAAGGAACTGTATCCAAATGGTCTGCGTTGTAAATGGTATCGAAGGAAAGATAATTTTTTTCTGTCGGATATTTAGAACCAATAATATGAAAGAAAACATATTTTGGATTCCACAACATCTGCATTTACGCTCTCTAGTGGCAAAGTTATGCATTGAAAAAAACACTGACATGCAAGAACCATCGTTCCCGCATTTCAGGCTTCCCAGGAGAAAAAGGAATGTTTTAAATCGTACTAACAGGTGAAGATATATAAGGTGTGATAAAAAAATAAGGTGAATGTTTTTACCAAAGACAGAAATTCAATAGTGCAGTTACACAAATTAACCCCCTTCAAAATTAATTCCCCTCGGCATACACAGACTTATTCCAGCGGTTTTGGCATTGTTGAAAACAGCCCTGTTCCGGAATGCCCTTCAAGACCCTGTGACGTATATTCTAAATTACCTTTCCTTTTTAGTTTATTTCCCTATGTAAATCTTGAGTTTGTTCTCAGTTATACACTGCCGTGCAAAAATAAAGGACGAGACGGTTTTTCGAATGTAACGTCGTGCAGAAATGCTCCACATCGACTCAAATTATACCATAAGATCCCCAAGATGTAAGAATATGGGACAAGTGAGCAAAACCGTCCAAACAAGGAATCCAAAGGATACAAAGGCACTTTATTGAAAAAGTAGCTTCGAGCACAACTGGACAGAAGACAGAAACGTCCATGTGACAGGCGGTTGCCAAGAAAAATCCAGTCTTTAGTAGGGGATATGATCACCCCTGATTGCGTTGCAGGATTTAAAACGTCTGTCCATGCTGAGGACGAGGTTCCCAAGGAGCTGTTGAGGCATCGCGGCCCATTCCTCTTGTAGCGCCAATCGCAGCTGCGGAATCGTTGCCGGCGGCTGGTGACGTGCTGCCAAGCGTCTCCCGAGAAGGTCACACTCGTGTTCGATTGGATTTAGGTCCGGGGACCTTGCGGGCCAATCCATGCGTTCAATATCTTCACTCTCCAACAGCTCTGCGACAGCCACTGTACGGTGAGGTGTAGCGTTGTCGTCCATGAAGAGGAACTCAGGACCCACAGCACCTCTAAACAGACGCACGTGAGTCAGGAAAACCTCGGTACAATAGCGGACACCAGTGACTGAACCTCCTTGGAAGATGTGGAGGTCAGTACGGCTACCAAGCATGATACCGCTCCAAACCAGAACTCCGCCACCTCCAAACCGGTCCCTTTCGATAATGTTGGAGGTGTGATTGCGTGCTCCCTGCTCTCTGCGGATGTGTATACGTCCAGAATCGCTCGTCAGACTATATAGGCTCTCATTCGTAAAGAGAACTCGACCCCACTGCTGATGTGTTCAGTTCTTGTGTTCCTGGCACCACAGAAACCGCCGTCTTCGGTGAGAAGGCATTAATAGCACAAACAGTACTGGTCGTCGTACAAATAGACCACCTTTGTGCAACCTCCTGGCCACGGTAAAACGCGATAATGGACGTCCAGTTGTCTGTTGCATATGCCTTGCGATTTATCCCGCTGTCTGCCGTCTGTCTCTTCTCGCCTGTAGGAAAATATACCGGTCGTCCGCCTCCGTGGTTGCTCGTGGACGACCACTGCTATACTCTCGGACAGCTGTTCCTGTCGTTTGAAATGCTCTCCAAGCTCTTGAAACGATGCCGTGAGCGATCCCAAACTCCTCGGCCACACTAGTCACACTTCGGCCTTCCAACTTCCCAATGACTTAACCTCGGGTAAAGTCATCCAGATGTCGTCACTTGGATTGTCTGTTGGCCACATCACGCGGTGGCAGCAACTCGAAGTCGTTCAAACCGATGTACACCGTGCAATAGCTTTCACCGAATTGCTGAGCTTACACTGCCCGTGTGCTTTATACCCTTCCAACACCCCCCTACGTCATGCTGCATATATGCACATGCCCTACCGTACCGGAGCCTAGTCTATCTCCTGAGTGGTCTTTCGGTCCGTTCTGCCTGCTCGTTACGCTGTTATGCTAATTTCTCCTCTTCGTCCTTAATTTTTGCACACCAGTGTACTTCACACTTAACGTGATATTTTCTCTCTCAAACGAATACTGTTGGCAACACAACTGAGGTTGAGTGAACGTGACGTATGCCTGTTATGAGATAAGAACCAGAGATATGAACTACGAAACAACAATTGCTCGTGTGGAGTGTGGAGCGTTGAATGTGGTTGACACTGATTTGTTATATAAACTGTGAAGTGCTATGATGTATTAGTGAAAACATCTGGAATAAAGCCAATTTCCGTATGTATAAATGTTTCGTCTGGCCGTTAAGGTTTAATTTAGGAACTATTTCATCGTATGGTGATGTTTTAAAATAACGTAAGAAGAGCGACAAAGAATCGGCGCGAAAAGACATTTACGTTATATTGGCGCCGGAACTATAGCCGAACAGACTCGTAGTAGAAATCACGAAAAATGGCAAATCTCACGGATCCTATCGGTCTCTTCTATGACTGTTATAGACATGATCATGAGGCTCATACTTCTACAACAGAGAATCTACGCACTCAGCGTTATAGAGTACTAAATAATTCTCCTAGTGCCCTATACGAGGCCTGCAGTTCAGACCTACTAGACAGTGAATACGCGAGGTACGAAACTTATGTACCGCGTACTTCAACTGCAGTACCTCAACAGCAATTTACCCCACCATCACCCGTGAGAAGGAGCAAAACCATTGATCATTACGTACCCTATGCGGGTTCCATTGTATTCAGGGGAAACGGCAGATCACTTAGGTTTCTGGAGGATCTCGAAGATTACTTCGATTTGTATAATGTTCCTGAAGACTGTCAAATACCTATTACGGGCACATGTTTGCAAAACACTGCCAAGGTCTGGTGCAGACAGTGGCGTCGGATGAATCCAGAGGGCTCCTATCAGCAATATCAAACTGAATTTTTGGATGTATTTTCCTTTGGCACCAATAAGACCGGCCTTCCCCAACAACTGTTTTCCAGGCGACAGCGGGCGTCAGATAGTCCCGTCTCGTTCGCCCTGGAAACAGTTAGACTTTATAAATTATGGGATCCCGGCGTAGTAGAGTCTGACGTTATTGATACTTTGCTACACAGCTGGATCCTTTCCTGCAGGATTTTTTGGAAGTTCGACGTCCTGTCTCCGTTCACTAGTGCCTGAAGCTCATCCGAGTTTTTGAAGAACGACACAGCAAAGGGCAATCTTCACAGGTCCAAGAGTACCGCCAACCTACGCAGTTCCAAGAACCTCCTATTCAAACTAATAGGTATCAGCAGCCAAAACAGAACTTTCGTCAAGGACAATTTTTCAATCAGCCTAGGCAGGCTGCTTATCAGTCAAGGGTGGAGAACGCCTATCAGCAGTCTAGATACGTGCTGCCGCATCGTCGGGCACCAGAGGTGCGACATCCTGACTATTATGGGAACCAGGATAACAACCAAGTTTCTCGTCATCGGGATAATTACTACCCGGTTGACAAGACATATCCAAAACACCGTGCTGGGGGGGCAAGGCAGGCCTAATTATATTAATGCTGCCTCTCCTGCACGTTATTACAACTCAGCACGATTTGGTGCTACGGCAAATTTCCAAAATCAATCAAGACATACTAATCAGTTTCACGACAATTTAAACTTCCACAGGATGTAGATGGGTCGCGTCTATCTCCTCGTTTCTCTGAAGATCTCAAATCTATTTTTTTAACCATTCAAGCTCCGCAATGGCCTGATAATCTTGTCACCATGGGATAAAGTAGTGGTGTCGACTAAAATTGATTCTGGGTCTGAGATTTCTGCTTTAAATTTTGATTTCTGTGCTACTACCTTTTCAAATGCTTTTGTCGAGCCCTCCCAGCAATGTCTGCGAGGTGCCGACAATAATGTCTTTTCAGTCTCTGGTTCAGTTCATTTACCTGTCAAGATTGGCAAAGTTCAAGTTTCATACACTCTTCTTGATCCAAGAGTTCCCCGTTGATTGCCTTCTGAGGGTGGATTTCTTTAAAATGTTTAAGCTTACACTTGATTTCGAGCATGGGCTAATCTTAATGCCTGAGGTTAGTCCTCCCACCCCTGAAGAGCCTGTTGATTTTTCTGCAGTTCTTGTGAGCGACAGATTGTTGCTTGAGCACAAGAGCCAACTTGTCGAAAACAGCATGTTTTAAACAGCAGACCAGGGTTTACACAGGTGGTGTATCACACCATTGATATGGAAGGGGCTAATCCCATTGCATGTAAGCCTTATTCATGTCCGAACCAGAAAAAAGCTGAGTTCCAAAAACAAATTCAGGACATGCTCCATTCGGGAATTATTAAGGAATCACTTAGTCCTTGGGCAGCACCTGCTTTTCTTGTTCCAAAACAACAATCTGGAGAGTATCGTTTTGTCATAGACTATCGTAAACTGAATGTGGTAAAGCTGTCAATTACCCGTTGCCTATAATAAGCGATATTCTCCAGGGCTTATCGTCAACAAACTGGCTGTCAACTTTGGATTTAGCTAGCGGCTATTGGTAGGTTGCTGTCCACCCAAATTCTGTAGAAAAAACTGGATTCATTACCCCGTTTGGAGCGTATGAGTTCCTGCAAATGCCCTTTGGATTGGCATATGCTCCCGCAACGTTTCAGCGCCTAATCCTGTGCTCGGACCTAATGTCCATATCTATCTGGATGATATAATTGTCTATTCTGAGACTTTTGAGGAGCATCTGTCTCTATTGGACAAAGTTTTTGAACTGTTACATAATGCGGGTTTGACATTAAAACCTGCCAAATGTCAAATTGGAAGGGACGAACTAGTATATCTGGGATTAAAAATTACCGCTAATGGTCTTCTAACTGAAGACTCAAAGGTCAAGCCAATTTATGACTTTCCTTGGCCTAAGTCAACAAAAGAGTTATCTCGATTCTTAGGCATGACCGGGTGGTATCAACAGTTTGTTCCGGGGTACGCTACTCTATGCGAACCTTTATTTGCATTAAAACGAAAGTATAGACACTTTGTTTGGTCCACGGAGGCAGAAACTGATTTTAATGCTCTTAAACATGCTTTGGTTTGACCACCTGTGTTAGTCTTTCCTAACCATGCAGAAATGTTTAATATTTATACTGATGCATCAGGTGTTGGTCTAGGTGCTGTTTTATCTCAATGAGGGCATCCTATTGCATATGCCTCTCGAACTCTTAACAAAGCAGAACGTAATTACTCTGCTACTGAGCGAGAATGCTTAGCTATTTTGTTTGCAGTTACCAAATTTAAATGCTACCTCAATCACTTAACTGTCAATGTCATCACGAATCATTTGGCATTACAATATTTAACCACTGCTAAGAATCTGTCTCGAAGATTGTTAAAATGGACACTTAGACTTCAAGAATTTAATGTCCGAATTCAGTATCGCCGTGGTAAGTCAAACCAACTGCCTGACGCAGTGTCTCACTGTCCTGTCAGTTCTGGTGGCCAGGCGGATACTGAACCTCCCTCCCTATTTCTAATCTCGGAAATCACTTCAAGGGAGCAGATAATTTCTGAACTGCCGAATGATCCAGATTTTGGGGAAATCTATGATTTCTTACTAGCTGGTTCTTTTGCTCCTAGTGAACCTTCTTTAGCGGGTTGTAGTCAAAATTATGAGATCATCGATGGTATTTTGTATTACAAAACATTTGTGAATTCGAGAGCTGAGTACTGCCCTGCGATACCTCAGTCTCTCCGCATGGCCTTATTACATGAGTTTCATGATATTCCTCTTGCCGGCCACTTAGGCATACGAAAAACTCGTACTAAGCTTCGAGACGTAGCCTACTTGCCGGGCATGTACAATAGTATACTCGCATACATTCGCTCTTGTGAGTACTGTCAGAAGTACAATTATGATAATAAACGACCGGCCGGTCACCTTATTTGTAGTTCAAATAATTATGTGTTTGAAATCATATCTATAGATTTATTGGGCCTTTATCCATTATCAACTAAAACTAAGTCTCGTTATATTTTAGTTGTTACAGATAACTTTTCTAAATGGGTGGAAGCATTCCCCATTAAAGCAACTACTGCTAATGTAATATATGATACTCTAATACATAATATTTTTACTCGTTTTGGCTGTCCCCGTACCGTAGTCTCGGTCCACGGGGTTCAGTTCATTTTGGAGTTATCCGAGGGAATGTGTGCGAGGCTTCAAATAAAACACAAATGTATCAGTCCATATCAACCTCAAGCCAATCCGGCTGAGCGTGTTAATCGAACCTTACTAAAGATGATCTCAACTTTCATTGGCAATAATCACGAGCGTTGGGACGAACATGTTGAAATGCTTTGCTTCGCCCTTCGCTCATCATTTCATGAATCAAAGCGGCTTACGCCCGCTGAACTTTTCTAGGGCGCAAAATCCGCACCCCCTTTGAGAATTTAACTGGCATTGTCGATGAAATCAACCAAAGACCAACACCAGAATCTGTAAAACAACTTGCTCAAAAAGCACGGGCTGCTATCATTCGAGCTCAGTTAGGCCAAGCTAGGCACTATAATGGGAAAAGGAGGGAACCAGATCTTGCGGTTGGGGATCTGGTATTGTTAGAAACTCATTTTCAATCCTCCGTTGCACATACATTTGTAAAACAATTTGCATCCTTATATGAAGGCCTCTTTGAATTGGTGGAATTGTACAATAATAATGTCGTATTAAAGAAACCTGATGGCTCCGTACATTCTGCCCATGCGCAGCAATGTAGGAAATGGGTTGTTAGAAACAATGATGCAATTATTGACCCTAAATCTTGTAGGAATCATCAGGCAGAGGGTGAGACGTCTTCACAAGTCTGTACAGTTGATGATGAAATTATTGACCCCACCCATGTAATTTCCGATTCTCTACCTTCGTCTGAGCGAGTCTTTGCTTCCACTTTTTACGATTCTCATTCTGACATTCTCCCATTCAATCGGGGTGCTGCAATTATTTCGACTCCTGCGTCTCCTGCCTTCGCAAACGGCGAGAGTTCATCTTCAAGTACTTCCAGTTTCTCTGGATGTTCTCGTAATGTGCAACGAGATTAATTTTCAACTGCTTCTCATAAATCAATCGCTCCATTTACTTTTTCACGCATGGTGCCTCCGTTTGGTCCTAAATCTAAAGCGTTAAAAAGGACAAGAACTGACGTTTCATCGTCAGGTAGTTCTATCTCTCCTGTGGCCAAAAGAGCCGTACCTCTTGCTGATACTGAATCATCGGACAATATAGTTGAGGTTCTTCAGTTTCCAAGTGAGAAAATATCTGCTTCTGTTTCCATTGAGCAGTTGCCTACTTTAGGAACATTTGATCAATCTATAGCAGGACAAAAACGTCCTATTTCGCCATCTGTTCCCTCTAAACATACCAAGCGTCCGCCGCCTGAATTTCCCCCTCCTGTTCCACAGTCCCAGAGTGAAACTTCTAGTGTTGGGCTACAATCCAGACATCGAGTCCAGCATTTGCATCAGTCTGGATATCGTACTTGGAATCTTCTCTCGGGACGGACGGAGCCAATATCTTCCTCCACTATTCTTCGTCGTCCACGGAAGCGCCCTTCTACTTTTACGTCGCTTCTTCGACCGCCAAGGAAACGTCCGGATCTACAGTCTTCTGAGATTCCGAGTTCGTCTCCAAGTCAGCCTGGACCTTCCTTGCTTCAGCCTGATGACCCCGCTTCTTCCGGTCAACTTGCCTTGTCAACAGGAAATCCTGAGACATCCTGGCGATCCAGTGACCTGCGACCTAAGCCTGTGAAGCGTGAAGCTACGAGAGTGCCGTTGTCGCCCCGACAACAAAGTAAGCGTGTCCGTACACGGGTCTTCTTTGCCAGTAAAAGGTACTGTTAAAAGTGTTTTTGTTATTACAATTGACCTTCAAGCTCAAAGGAACTTTTGCTGCACAGAACTTTGCTTTATAAAAAGACTATTTATTTGAACTTTTCTCTGTACTCAAAATATATCACAGAACTTTTTTGACAAACTTGGAGGACAAAATATATCAAATACCTTATCTCCTTGTCAGTATGTAATGTTGGATTTTTTTGGTGTGGCGCCACATTAATTTTTTTAGTACTAAAATGCTTGTCAACTCATTTTGTAAATGTTGCCTTTTCGGCATGACATTGATATCAGTCATTGCCTTTGTTGATATCTATCGATATTTCACTCCCAGGGTAGGGTTTTCCAGGGTTTCCCCTATCCCATCTCAAACTCGAAGTGCAAATGGGAGTAGTTCGAAGTCAAGTGTTCAGTTAAAGGTTTTTGTGTTGTTGTTCTATGATTAACCTTTCTTGTGCTTGACACTTGTTATGTGTGGTTGAATTTTTTTCTGCAAGTGCAGTTTTGTTTTTCAACTAAATTTAAACTATGTTTTCTGTGCTAAAATGTTCGACTATTCAATTAACTTAGTTTGAATGTTTTGTCTTCCCTGAGAAGTTATCAGGGGGGACGAATGTGTAAATTAACTCCACGTTAAAAATGTTGTAGTTTTTTTCCCTGCATTACGCAGTTTGTTTTTACTACTATGCTACTTCTTACATGTATATTGATGAGAGTTCTCCGCACATATCGTGACAAAATATTTATCACGACCTATAATATGGAGATTTGATGTACAGAAAGCTTCTTTTTTTATGAATGTTAGTGATATTGAACTATTGATGTCTAGAGACTGTACTGATTTAAAGTCAGCTACAGCATATGGTCAACAAATCTTTTCATCCATTTTGTAAGTTCTTATCTGAAAGAGATGAATGACTGATCAGATTGTTTTGAAAGGATATCTCTACAAAACTGATAGGTTCTTGGAAAAAAAAATTACGAGGGAGATGATGTGACGTATATTCTAAATTAACTTTCCTTTTTAGTTTCTTTCCCTATGTAAATCTTGAGTTTTTTCTCAGTTATACTTCACACTTAACGTGATATTTTCTCTCACAAACGAATACTGTTGGCAACACAATTGAGGTTGAATGAACGTGACGTATGCCTCATAATGAGATAAGAACCAGAGATATAAACTACGAAACAACAATTGCTCGTGTGGAGTGTGGAGCGTTGAATGTGGTTGATACTGATTTGTTATGTAAACTGTGAAGTGCTATGATGTATTAGTGAAAACATCTGGAATAAAGCCAATTTCCGTATGTATAAATGTTTCGTCTGGCCGTTAAGGTTTAATTTAGGAACTATTTCATCGTATGGTGATGTTTTAAAATAACGTAAGAAGAGCGACAAAGAATCGGCACGAAAAGACATTTACGTTATAACCCTCGTTACATAACCTTTGATATCTTCCACAGACTCAACGTACCTTTTCATGACTACCTTAAGTTTCGGGAACAGCCAAAAGTCACTTGGTGCTAAGTCTGGTGAATTAGGGAGTGAGGGAGCCCCGGAATGGATTTTTCAGCCAAGAATTGGATGATCGGCAGAGCAGTGTGACTTGGTGCGATTTTCTGGTGAAGCATACATCCACTGGTCTTCTACGGCCGCTTGCGATGAACCGCAGTGATCAGGCGTTTCAGGATTTCGAAGTAACGTGCAGCATCAACAATGGAGCCACATGTTAGGAATTCCCAATGAACCAATCCTTAGATAACGAAAAATAACACAAACAGGACTTTAACGAGCGATCAAAACTGACGTGCTTTCTTGGGTCCTGGGGATAAAAGGCTGTTCCACTGACAGCTTTGGACCTTTGTTTCAAGGTCGTAACCATAGACCCAGGTTTCATCACTCGTCGCAATTGTCCGTAAAAGGTATGTAGCTGCTGTTGCATGTTGAAACAACTCAGACGAAATTGTTTTAATGGTCGTCGTTCAGAAGACGAAGAATGAACTTGGCACTGACATGTTTCATGTTCAATTTGTCAGTGAGATGGCTTGAACACAACCAAATGACAGACCAGTCTCTGCTGCAATTTCTCTGATGGTGAGGCGTCTGTTCTCTCTGATCATAGCGCGAATTTCCATGACGCTGTCGTTGGTTACTGCCGTTGATGATCTTCCACGACGAGATTCACCTTCGATGGAAGAAGCGCCATCTTTAAACCTGGAAACCACTTAAACACTTGGGTAACAATACTTTCACCATAAATAGTTGTCAATTTTACATGCTTTTCTCTCACCGAATGTCCAAGGTGGAAACAGAATTTCATGTTTGCATTTTGTTCGAATTTCGACATCCTGATAGCGTTAAACAAATGAGAAACGCGCGTCTATACTCTTTACTGTCCGAAGGACTACTGGTATTTGCTGCAAAATCGGTTTATGGCCAGGCGACATGTGCCAGGGTTGAGGAGTAATGACCGCTTACGTCAGACACCTCTCCTTTGCTTCCGCAGTAAGGGCGGCTTCATTCACCTTACTTTTTGATCACTCCTTGTATGATGTCCATAGGACAGACATAGTGTTTCTATAAGCACGTACTTTTTCAACAGACGTTCTAACAAAGCATTCAAAACCAGCTCATTCTATTTCAATAAATATTTGTTTATGATTATTTGTTTAAATTTATTTTTTATCTGGTGTTTTTTTTCGTACTTCCAAAATAACTCGCAAATTCTATAGTGTGTTTTGCATCGGCGTAAGCAGCATACGTTTGAGATGAATACTAAACAAGAAAGATGACACCGAATTTTCGGGTGTAATGAGCACGTCTTTTGAATCCGTTCTGACGCAAATTAAATTTATCAAAGCTATTCAAAGTCAATGGAACCGGTATGGAAAACAATAGTATCTGACGGAAGAAAGAAGTTTTCAATCGGGTTTTTAATCCCTCAGATATTGCTCTAAACGGAATCGTGAGCTTACGCCCTCTGGTTGCAGACTTGTGCATTAAGAAAAACATGAATTTATACGAGAAACATTTCGCACCTGGAAACGCTCTCCAACACCGAAATAATTTTTCAAATCGGACTCTTAGAAACAGAGATATCGACAAAAATAAGATGTGATTTTACGTCCCCTGGTGGGAAAACCATGCATTATTTTAAGAAGAAATTATTCTCAAAAGGTTTTTCCATATGAGTGGTATCGGTCCAAGAAAAAAAAAATTAGTCGAGTTTTCAGGAGCCCAGATTTTGCTACAAATACATCAGAAGCAGAAATTAACCCTTATGCCCCCTGGTGACCAAACCATACTTTACCAATAATTAGAAATTATGTGAAAAAATATTTTCCACCAGGTCTTCTATGCGATACAGGAAGAATTTTTCAAATCGGAGTTTTAGAAGCAGAAATAACGCAGAAAACGCAATATACCTTTGTGCCCCCCAGCGGAAAGTCTATGATTTACATGAAACTTTTGAACTTATAGGGAAAACATTTCGCATCGGAAACACTATCCAACAAAGGAGGAATTTTTCAAATCGGACTCCTAGAAGTAGAGATATTCGCAAAAATAAGATATACATCTACGCCCCCAGGCGTAGAAACCATGCATTACTTCAAGAAGAAAATGTTCCTAAAAGGTTTGTGGACATGAGTAGTGTCGGTCAACAAACGACTTTTTTTGCAATCGAGATTTTAGAAGCTCATATTTTGCTGCAAATATATCAGAAGCGGAAATTAATACTTACGCCACCTGGTGGCCAAACAATTTTTTACAAAAATTGGAAATTAGGTGCAAAGGATTTTCCATCAGGAGCTGTATCCCGTGCAGAAAGAATTTTTCAAATCGGAGATTTAAAAGCAGAGATATAGGGGCAAAAAGCAATTTATCTTTACGCCCCTAGCGGAAAGTCTACGAATTACTTGAAAATTTTGAAATTATATGAAATACATGTCACACTGGAAACACTATCCAACAAAGAAGGAATTTTTCAAATCGGACTCCTAGAAGTAGATATATACATCTACGCCCCCTGGCGTAGAAACCATGCATTATTTTAAGAAGAAAATGTTTCTAAAAGGTTTGTCCACATGAGTAGTAGTATCGGTCTACAAACGACGTTTTTTTCAATCTAGAATTTAGAAGTTCATATTTGCTGCAAATACATCAGAAGCGGAAATTAACATTTACGCCCCCTGGTGGCCGAACCATTTTTTTACAAAAATGAGAAATTATGTGCAAACGATTTCCCATCAGCAGCTGTAACCGGTGCAGAAAGAATTTTTCAACTCGGAGATTTAGAAGCTGAGATATAGGGGGAAAAGCAATTTACTTTTACGCCCCCTAGCGGAAAGTCTATGAATTACTTGAAAATTTTGAAATTATATGAAACACATGTCACACTGAAAACACTATCCAACAAAGAAGGAATTTTTCAAATCGGACTCTCACAAGTAGAGCTATTGAGAAAAATAAGATATACATCTACGCCTCCTGGCGGAGAAACTGTGGAATATTTTAAGAAGAAAATATTCCGAAAATGTTTATCGATGTGAGTGGCATCAGTAAACGAAAGAATTTTTTCAATCGATATTTTAGAAGCTCAGATTTTATGGCAATACATCAGAAGCAAAAATTAACACTTACGCCCCTGGTGGCGAAAGTATTTTTTACCAAAATCTTTAAATAACATGCAAAATATTTTACATGATAAGGTGTATCCGCTGAAGAATTTTTTTAAAATCGGAGTTTTAAAAGAAGAGTTATCGGAAAAAATATAATTTACTTTTACGACCCCTAGCAAAAAATCTGTGCGTAATTTGAAGAAGTGAATATATCTAAAATACTCTTCGACATAAATAGAATCGAAAGATAAAAGAATTTTTTCAATCGGATGTTTAGAAGCAAATATGTGGAATAAAACGTATTTTTGAATTCAACATCATCTGCATTTACGCCCTCTAGCGGCAAAATTGTACATCGTAAAAAAAAACGAAATGAAGGATCATCATTCGCATATTTCAAGCTTCCTAATGCAAACAGAATTTTTTCAAATCGGACTAATATTTGCAGAGATATCGTGGGTACAGACGGACGGACGGACGGACGGAAGACGGACAAACCGGTAACATAAGCACGATCTTTTTTTACAAAAGACGTGCTAAAAAAACGGCGTTAAAACAAGTACCATCGTCTTGCTGGAAATTCGTTACATTTTTCTTACTTATGCCCGGACAAAGAAAACTATACAAACAGCAGCATCATGGTGTCGTGTGAATGGTTTTTCCTAATGGCCCATTACGTCGGCAAAAAGTTATTACAATGAGGGCTGCTTCTAAACGTAGAGAAAAAATCGAAAACGGAAACGGAAAAACAGCATGGACACTTGTCCATCTGTGTTTTCACCATACATTCTATGAAAGGAAAATGAATATCCAAATCCTGAGGCATCCTTCTGAGCCCTGGTGCTAAATGGCATTATTTCCGTGAAGGAAGAACTCAGAGCGAGAAAAACATAAAGAAGAAATGTTAGTTAAAAGCAATTGCAACATAAGGACACAAAGTGGAATAGGAGAAAGAGAAAAGCGTCGCCCAAAAGCCGAATAGACTAAGGTTGCTGGTATTTCGTTCTACTAAGCCAGGACCGTAATCCCGTAAAATATGAATGGTATATTTGTCCTTACGACGCGAGTTCTTTCCCTTGCGCCGAAAAAGTAGCAGTAAATTTGGGGCGGGTGAATCCGTTCAGGACTTGTCAACAGCCTCCTTCCCTCGCCACAATAAAAATAGGAGAATGCAACTGTAAAAGCAGAAAACACATTGACACATTTTGTGCAAAGGAAATTTAAAGACTAATTTGTTATTAAACTGCAGTATCAAATGAGCTCCTTCCTTTTCATTCGATAAAACTAGAAATGTGAAGCAGCCAAAAGCCTAAACTTTTTGTAAGAACTGTATTGAAAGTTTAATTAATTTCTGCTTTTTTGTTTTCCCCAGAAGAGCCATGGCCTAATTTACATTTCATAATATTCAAGTACTTGAAAAAGGAGCCAACAAGATGAGTACCTATAGGAGGAAGAACAAACTCCTCTTTTCCACACCATCGAGGTTATAGTGCTGGTTTGGGTGCAAATGAGAAAACATGATTAAGAACTGAAAAAATGTGAGATTTATTTAGTCAAAGCTGTTCTACAGGAAAGTGTTGTCTAGATGAAAAGATAAATCCTAAGCAGTTTAACGCATATTTTAGCTATGGAAGAAATGTAACCTCTGCAACCCAAAGATTTCACAGAGATATAATTCTTTCCAAGGGGGTGTTACATGCCATGCCAACAAAAGAAAAATGTTCGTCTCTTTCATTATTTGCAACATGTGTCTGGGCATTTCATAACTCCGCGAAATATTCTGAGATTTATTTGAACTAATGGCTTCAGTGTACCAGTTTCAGCACAAGCCAGTACTACAGTGCAGCCACTGGCTCTGCATTAACAGCTCATAGCATACGACAAATGAGGAGTTGCACATGATGTTGGAAAGAAGAACACAATGCAATGATAAATCATCATAAAAACAAGAGATGGCACGAAGATATTTCAGGGAACTGTATGACGAAACAACCGATAATCAGCAAGAACGCACATCTTAACGTCAGTTTTCAATGGATTTTCACTTTCTGTAGGGCGATGTAAAGGTGGACGCCCCATGAACTTTACAAAAAACTGTTCGTTATTGCTTGACGACATAGACGTTGAACAAAGCAAAGAGGAACAAGGTTCTGATTTTATGCAAGGCCTCCTGAACAAATTTCGTCTACTTTCGCCATAGACGTTCCAGTGATGCCCAAGAGTTCGGTAATATCTTGCTTCTATTTTCTTTGTTTTTTACGGCCTAGGAGTTTCTCAAAATTAATTAATTATTTTTGATCCATTTTTTTCTATATTATGAGCTGTAAATATTTTGCTCAAATATATTCTTCCCGATGAATGATCCCGACATTTCTCCTTTTTATTTTTCTGTGCTAACCTTGGTCATTCATCTTTGTTTGTTACTGATAGAAGTTTTAATGGTATTGGGGCAACTCTGAAACGGAGATTTATCTCAAGATACGTGCTCTGCGTTAAGTGGACCTTTTCTTTCATTCAGTGACAGGGAGTTGATTAAGAAATATTCAAATTATGATAGTGCGAATCGCAATGAAAACAGGAAAAACCTTGATTAGCAAAGGAGATATTTTTAAAATTTGATTTTTACAGTCACCGCCTGAATGATCCAGTCATTCAAATCTCCAGCTTTGAAAAATAATACTAAATTAAAGTGTGTTAAGCAAACAAGAGAAACTTGTTTGCCACCCAATCTCGCAAAGTAGGCGTGTATTGTACGGGCGTGAGTGCGTGTGTGTTTGACAGAGGTTAATCAATGAACACGCTTGCTCTTGTTTGAAGGACACGATCGTGAATGACATGAACGGACTCAAACCGTATCTCAAAAGATCGCTGATATGCGCATGCGCACTGGATCCAAATGGGACACTGATTGGCATTTGTTGGCAAACAAGAAAACTCTCTCTGTTGATTGACGTTAATGATCTCATTAAACGTTTCTCGACCAGACGGAAACAGGAATAATTAAGCTGCTGAAAGACGTGAGGCTTCAATAAAAATTGTTTTATAAAGTAAAGATCCGTCTCCCATTGAAACTTTGATTATTAAAAGCGAAAAATCCATCAGCTAAGTGCTGTCAATAAATTGTGAGATTAATTTCAGTTACAGCACTTGTTGCTTTTGCATATGATAAAATCAAAAGGCCAATGAAAGGCAGAAGGGAAGTTTCTAAATAAAAAAACCGTCATGTTAAACAAGATGAGATAAAATAATTCCTGCTAAAATCAGAGGAAGTGTGCACTGAACAGTATCTAGATTTTCAGCTATGATATTTCTTGCACATCGTACCTAGACACTGCATGCCCTGCAGGGGGACGAAAAACAGTAGTTATCAATGGAAATGAAAGATTTGTAGCATCGACTGCTCCTAAAAACTGGCGAATAATTATGCATAAGATAAAGATATTAACTAAAATGATTTATACGATAGATTAACATTTACATATCTTCAGATTAACTTTTTTTCAATCCCTCTAAAATTTACCTTATAATTACTGTAAAAATGCGATTATATGAAAGCGAAGTACTTTAGAGTAACACTCCTTTGAAAACTTTCCATAACCTTCAGTGATTGCGGCAAAGATGTTCAGCCGTTTTAATGTTAGGCCTTAATTATGAATAAATTTATGCAAACCCAATTCATGATTATCCATTAGTTTGTCACTTATAGTAACTTGCATTTTTGGTATGAAATGATTTGCGGAGCTATTGACGGGGTCAGTCCCCAAAAACAGAATTTTGAATACGAAAACATTTTCAAATTGAGCGTTGCTTTCATTCTTGTTTCATGCAGGTTATTGCAAAAACTCACATTCCTATGTTTTTGACAGCAGTATTATACTTAAGGAAAATAGGGCGTGAGAATATACTAACAACGCAGATAAGCTTTTAGAACACATAATTGCAGGAAGGTAAAACTTTACTAAACTTTTCTTGAACACTTCAAGGCTCCTTACCTTCATCCATGTACTTTTCCAAGAAATTTTTTGAGAGTCGCTCCACAACAATTTGGAAGGTTCCAACTAACATTTGTGACTTTTTATGAAAAGTTATTTTGCTGCGTAGTCTACCTGACAGTTTATGAATACAATGTCTTTGCTTCTAGAAGTCGCACTGAAAATATATTTTTTGTTTCCAATAGAGCGTAACGTATCCAAAACTTTTGCTCTGTGTGTACTTCTGGGCAGGTCATCTCTTCCACAACTGGAGTGTAGAAAGCATTCCCAACAGATTTTATTATTCTGAACCATCTTCCTACGATACATGTTAAAATGGTGTTTCAACTAGCCATGTCAGTAATTATGCATCTGAACGCTATGAAAGACTATTTATTTACAATAAAGCTTGAATTGTTATAACACTTCATGCGCCAGTAAACATGTAGTCTGTACTAAATTTAAACTCGTTAGTTACAGTAAACCTTAAATTGTAAAAACACTTCATATGTCAGCAAATATTGAATCACTGCTAATTTATTTTTTGTTCTTATAGTTTTCAAAGAAAATGCGCTTATTGCATTTAACAGTTCGCTGGCACGTCTCTCATTTTTTCAGTTTGTTTTTATAGCTGGATGGGGAGTTGTAGTTTTTCTGTTTGCTAAGGAAATGTGTCACTCTATTAACAATAAAAGACATGTAACTTTATTGATAAAAGTTTGAGTCATGTATTTAAACACCTGTTCATCCTTTGAAACCCAGCGAATAAAACCCAATCTATTGTAAGACTTTTGGCTGATTCGCAATTGAGGTATCGTCGCTCATGAAGTGTATCGACAAGGGGTTAAGCTCAGACTCGATTTTTGTCACGCACCGACAGTCCAGGACAGCAGCATTAATAGAGTGCCTATCATTCATTTAAAAGCTCTTAACACCCTTTCGATTCCCCCTTTGCGCTCAGATTTTAAAAGTCGGTTAAAGGGGTGAAATCGAGGAGCACGACCACGATGTGATTCAATCCTTTCAATACGCACTCCATGCATCCCTTCTCTCCCTCGATCCAAGCCACCTTTGCTCTCGGGCGCTTTCTCTTATAACAGATGTTTGCAAAGCTTCTATTGTGCTTTCCATCACAAAATACAGTTAAACAATAAACGAACTTGATAAAATATACTCACTAATGCCGTTAAAAGGCACCTGGAAAAATATGAAAAAAGGATTTCTAGCAGTTTCAAGTAAAAAGAATCAGAATTGCATATTTTATTCAATTTTGACTTCGTTCCTTGCCAGATCGCAACAAATATTATGCAGCTTATTCCCTATAGCGCTAACATTCCTTTATTACTTACAAATCACGGGAATTCTGAATACTGCGGTTCGACATTTTAAAACGTGCCTTCCTACTAAATTTTCACAAATTTCTATTCTGAATTCGGTACACATGACTTCAGAATTACATAATTATAAAAGTAAAGTAACTTATATTTAGACCTACTTTATGAATTAGATTACCTCCTTAATTAATTTTTTATTCAGTTGTTGCCTTAGGGGTATATCACGAAAAAAAAAGAAATACAACTATAAATCTAACACGAACTGTTAATCCTTTACCAGTTCCAAATGCTCTTCAGGCTTATTACGGCAAATTCTGTCTGTGTACGTAACTGCATCTGGTGACCGTAGTGAAAAAAATGAAAAAAAAAATATCGTAAAATTTTCCCAGTAATTTAAAACTATCGCTATTATTTTGCATTTAAAATATTACTCTGTTGTGATCATTTCAGAATAAATAAATCAAAAATAAATTTTAAATAAGTTTTAGCCAGTTTTCCAGGATTTCGGAATAATGTCTTGCATTTGCGGTATTTCAAAAATTACGTTTCTCCTTTCGTGTTCAGTCAGCGGAACAACGAACTACTATATGATTTTGTGGCTTCCATCTGTTATGCTTTGAATTTCTCCTGCCTGTGTCTATTTCTGAGGAGCAGTGAAATGAATGATTTTTATGCTTTCCAACAGTTTCACTCGTTTTACATGAATGAAAGCCAAATCAAATTCGTACTGCACGACATGCAGATTGAAACTGTTGTAGCGAAAATGAACGCAAAAATGTCTATTACTCGTAGATGCATAAGCACACCGGACAAAAAATTAATCACTCTTAACAGAAATGTCAGTAGGAAGTTACCGGTTGAACAAAGGGCACCGTGAAAGCATTTTGAGATAAATAGCACTGACGTGGTCTACAGGATCATTTCTGTCTCGTTCAGTGGTGAAGAGCAACGTGTGTGTTGAATTTAGTCTGCAATATGGGTCGTAAGACAAACGTTACTGAGAGGCAAAAACGAGCCATCGTGTTTGCCCACGGGCACAAAGTAAATGAAGTCGCCCAATTTGTTGGGGTGTCGAAGCATACTGTCCAAAGGGTCTACAAACAGTGGTGAAGATTGCAGTCAACTGAAAAACGGCGACGTAACTGTGGCCGGAAAACGATTCTCACCAATAGGGGCCGCCGTCATGTTTCACGCTTAGTAACTGCAAATCGGTTTCAAACCAGATAACAATTGTTCCAAACAGTCAATGAAAGTCCACTTCAACCAACTTCCGAGAGGGCATTGCGACGAGAACTGCATGCGATGGACATCTGAAGCAGAGTACCACGGAAGAGGTCTCTTTTAACAGCAAGTCACAAAGTCGCACGTTATCAATCTGCTCAGAGGCACCAAACTTTACTGTGGAGGATTGGAAACGAGTAATGTGGTCTGATGAGTCTCGTTTTTGTTTGTACTCCAATGATGTGAGGTGATGAGTGCATCGCAGGCCCAATGAAGCCTTTAATCCTGATCGTATCGAAGATGTTGTTCAAGCTGAAGGGGGTTCTGTGACGTTTTGGGGATGTCTTTCGTACCACGAAATGGGCCTCTCATTGCAGTGACGATGAATTTGAGTCAGCATGCGTACCTGCGCATTCTGAATGACGAAGTGCTGCCCTTTGCCCTACATCTCCAGGAGCAGCATCACATTGCCACTCCTATCTTCCAAGACGACAATTGCCGTGTGCACAAGACTAAAACTGTGTCTGAGTGGCACGACGAACAAACAGAAACACTGTCTCACCTCAACTGGCCTGCGAAATTCCCAGATTTAAATCTTATTGAAAATATGTAGGATCATTTGGAGCAAAAGGTGAAACGCCGGAATTGACACCCGTGTATTCTGGCGGAACTTCGGGGGCAATTGAAGCACGAGTGGCTGTAAATCGATGTTCAATACATCCACAACCTCATGGAGTCTCTACTACACCGTATTCATGCTGTTATCAATGCAAGAGGCGCCGTCAGCTGTTATTAGGTATGTTCTAACAGGGGTGACTAATGTTTTGTCCGGTGTGTTTACGTTAACTGAGAATGATGAATTTGGGGAAAATTATCAAGGCTCGAAGCACTGAGAAAAAGGGCAGTTTTCCCATAATATCTATATACGTACCATTGGTCTTCATAAAACGGAGAGAAAGAAGGTGACCTTCATTTAACCATGTTTGTAGACATAAATCTTGAAATACTAGTTTGCAATTTGTGTCGTAGAGAAAGTGTTTGCATACGCAGGGCGTAAGTTCCAAGCCGAATATACAAATACAGTTTTTTCCAAAAACGCATCTTCATTTTCCACATAGTCTGCCCTGACTTGGATACACTTGTTGTACCGATCATAAGTTAACGAATCCTCGCTGAGAAAAATGCGCGTTTTATCTTTCTTCTCAAACCAACACTTCGTTGCCTCCTTCAGTTCAGAATCATCCACAAAACGCCTACCCCGCAGATCTTTTTTCAGATTTTTGAAGAGGAAAAAGTCACTAGGGGGCGAGGTCAGGTGAGTACGGTGGGTGGGTAAGCAATTGAAAGCCACGTTCTGTCACAGCTTGCATGGAAACACCAATGGTGTCGATTGGAGCATTGTCCCAGAGAAGCAGAACACCCCGTCGCAATTTCCCTCGCCGTTTACTTTTATAGCTTCACAAAATTGTCGCAATAGCGTGCCATAATAGGCAGCATTTATAGTCTTTTTATGAAGCAAGTAATCAATTAACAGCAACCATTCTGAGTTCAAAAGAATGATGGCTATATACTTCCATGCAGGTGGTTGTGTTTTGAACTCTTTTGGTGGCGGTGATCGATGATGTTTCCACTGCATATTTAGTGTCAGGGTCCCAGTGGCAAAGCCACGTCTCATCGCCAGTCAAAACGCAGGAACAGAAATCATCTGGATTGCGGTTAATGCAGTCGAGTTGAACCCTACTTGCTTCAACACGATCAATCTTCATCTCAAGTTTTAACATTCGAGGAACTCATCTGACGCAGACATCTGATATCCCTAATCTTTCGTGAAAAATGGTCCAACATTGTAGGTATTTAACTTCAGTTCCTCAGAAGTCTGTACGATACGGATTCGCCGGTTTGACATCACCAGGTCCTGCACTATCTGGCACATTTCATCTGTGGTCACCAGTACTGAGCATCTGTCGCGACAGTCGTCTTCCAACGAGTCTCTTTCCCGTTTAAAAAGAGAGCAGCCCATAATTTGACTGTGACACATGAAGACGCCCCATCGATGTACACACGGACCATCCGTGCATGAATACTGCGTGGCGTTTGACCTTCCTTTGTCAAAAATGCAATCACCGCTTGGTTCCGCAATTTCATCTGTCGCTCATCGATTGTCACCTTATAGACTTCAATGCACTGTGGCGCCGTCTCAAATGCTGATACAGTGACGTGGCTGTCATATAACTGAAGGACGACCCAATACTCTGTAATACTTGCGTCACCCGCTAACCAGTACTTTCAATGTCAGGCTTAGAGCTTATTGAACGCCACTCATATGTTCCACAGCACAATGTAGTACGTAATAGGAAAGAAGACCGTCGAAGAACGATTGAGAGAAAAACGATGGCATTTGATCAATACATTATCTAGAGTGGTAATCATTACAATAACATGGAGAATTACAACAGTCTGTTGTCGAAATCACAAAACAAAAATCAAAGTGAGTGGTCTCACTTCTTGACGCTGACAATGATGTTGTAGATAGCCCTAAAAACCTTAGATGCTTTCGTAGGCAACATGACAATCAAAATTGGTGCAAATGGTAGGATAAACACTGGAAAAAAACATATAAGAGCAAATGAAATCTGCACAACAAAGGATCTGTCCAAGAGTGGAGAACAAGGCAGGATGTTTTCATAAGCAAATGGCTTGACTAAAACTGAAACTTATAACCTGTCTCCTAATTTGATGCTACTAATTTTTGATATAATAAATTTCCATAATACACAGGATTTTTTTATTTGCGTCTTCAAAATGTCAAAAATCAGTCGAATTCCTCTTACCTATTCATTCTTGTTTTCACAGCCCTCATCTTTCACATTTATTTATTCCACTTCCACCTTTACTTCCCCCATCCAGGGTTTTTTTAGTCAGCCTCTTCTTCCAACGGTGTCGATGGCAGGATAAATGTATGCGTCAATTTGCCCTGCCAGGTCAGTAGTTTCTTCTTGACAATTTCAATCAAATTTTTATTTGGCTTTCATTAAAGCTCTGACATGATCATTTTTTCTTCCTCGAACTCTTATTTCTTCCCCGTTAGTCGCCAAATGTACATTTCTGTTGCAACCGACTGGCTTTGTTGGAGCTCTTTGGTTAGCAGCATCTCCGCTGCACAAAGCAAATTGACGCAGCACAATAGCTTCAAAAATATAATCTTTAGTTTTCATTTTTTGAACGACGTCTCTGCTTCACAGAACTGAATGTAGCATTGTTAATGAATAATGATAGGCCTTCTTCCGTTCCGTGATCTTTCTACTTTCTGTATTTATACGACCGATCCAAAACATTTAAACTCATCCACTATTCCTATTTTGCGATTCAAGGTCTCCATGATTGCATTTTCATTTGTGCTCAACAACTGTGTTTTATTATTCTTAATAATCAAGCTTCACATGTGATACTGTTCTTATGGTTTCCGAAAACATTGGCTCAAAATTCTAAACAATTATTACTCAGAAACTCTAAATTACAGTATGTAATGTCTAATGGTAATATTAGTTTCTGATTCGTTGCTTTCAGTTTAAGTTAGCTACACTGCAACACACTAAAGCTTGGGGCTTATCCTTACGTTAGCTTTACTGCAAAACAACTAAAGTTTAGAGCTTAATTTAATGCTTACAGCTTAGCTTGTAGACTTAAAGCTTATTGAAGGCAATTTTCATTGAACCCGGATATTCGATTTTCCGTTGTAGCAGAAAAGAACTTAACATGTAATATACTTCAGAATACGTCCAGGGCTTAAAAATGAATCAAGTAACTTACGTTTTAATCCACTTTTATTGATTGTTATGGCACGTCATCCACCTCACACACACTTAGCCAGAACACCAGTTGGCTTTGAATCAAAATAGCAAAACTACTTGGTTCATCCACCTTCATTTATGATTATCCTCTCTGCTCGGAAAAATTTTGAGCTTACAAAACATACAAAACTTTGTCCCAGAATAGCGTAATAAACAGTAGTTAAACTGACATTTTACGAAACAGTACTCTCGAAACATTGCAGAGTGAGCTCTTATCTCAGCAGTCTTAATATGTAACTTAATCCCTGACCCACCGCCAGGAGTTGCCAACTTCAAATTCATCGACAGAAAATCTGTGCCGTTAAGTTAAAAAAATATTTAACGAGAACAAACTAAATTTACATAAGAATACAGGAACTCAAAAGGAAAGTTGAATTAGAGGTAAACTTCGCATTTATCATTAGACAATTTCTTAATTGATACAGATATTTCAGGATTTCAGGAAATGTTAAAAGAAATCCATTAGCACAGTAATGATAACTCTATCATGGTCGTGAGGCACAAGGATGAATTTTAAGAAAGATACGCTAGAATTTCCTATCGAGTAAGTATCTCTTACTGGGAATTACAACCTTCGGTTCTTCGAAACAAGAAAAAGAAAAACTGTTCTTCACAAGACAAGTAACATGGCCTGAATTTCATACTGTAGAATTTCGTATTAGAATCCTAAACTTTGTCGCCTATTCTCTGGGTGAGTCAAAAGTGCTGCGTTTATTCCATCGTTTTGGCAGGTGTTCCCATTCCCTGAACCCAGTGAAACTAAAGTAGGATTTGAATTCCTATTCGCTGCCCCAGTGGCGCAGTGGTCTAAGCAAAAGCTTCTGGTCATTCGTTCGGGATGGTCCCGGATTCGAGTTCCAGGTGAGCCATGGAATGTATTTGTCTTACGGCACTAGCTCTTATCCTTTCCTGTAATCAGTTGTCCTAAATTAGGGACGATGACCCTGCTTATAGCCCACAGAGTTGCTCACGGTGGTCGTTATACCCTGGATTGAGAAATGTAAACTTCTTTTCATCAAAACAAAAAGTAATGGCGTATTACTTTAAAACTTCGAATTTGTTATGAAAGATCATACTTTGAAAAACACTACCTCAGTTTATAAAAGTCGTGTTTCGAAGAAAAATAGCTGGGATATGTTATGAAAGATTGAAATTCTGAGAACACCATCTTCGGATTCAACTCGCTGTATTTGTACAAATGTATTAAAAATCAGAATCTATGTCAAACAGCATGATTTTACGTAGCCAGAGCTTTACATTTCAATGGAAATATATTATGAGCGGTTTTTGCCAGAAAACAGTGTTATCTTAACCCCAATCTTCCAAACAAGCAGTTTCTCTCATAAAACACTTTTATGATATATGCTTAAAATAAAATGTTTCATCCCCAGAATGATGAAAAACTAAAAAGCCTAAAATGACGGAACGGAGACAATATCTGTAGCAAACATATGAATAATACATGCTATCAGTAAAAATGTGTGAGAAAATTAATGCCAGTTTCGTTTTTTTATAGGCGTGCGTTATCTCGCTTTGTGCGTGTGGATGTGTGGATATACAAACAAGAAGACATGAGCAAATAGTTTCCCACTATCAATCTCAGGATATCACTTCAATTTGTAAGGCGTCAATCAGGCAAATGTTGCCATGGAGTTGCCTCGTTTATCAAGCAGAGTCAGGGAGTTCCGTAACTATTAGTGATCACCGAAGAAGAAGTAACGTGGCACGCGTCAAAATCCAGACTTTTCATCTCCTTCCCCAAAAGTTCTTTGTCTGCTACGACACAGCTTCCAAATGGGGAAACAATCGCCTCTACTTTAAATCTCCTGCAGGAAAAAATCGTCGAGGAGAATACACTCCCCTCCCCCCTTTATTTTTTTTTCTTCTTGTTGTACAGAAAATAGGTCGGAGAATGATTTTTATAAATGATAAATGCTCCACAGCGGGTGTTGACCTCGTGTTACACTTGGAAAATGTTTTTTTCTACTTCAAAAAATAAAATAGTACATTGGAAGCATGGCGAATGTAATTCAAACGATACTCAAAGAAATATTGGGAAATAACACAACTACTTCGTGTAAGTCATATTACTCAAAGACAAAATTTGAAATTATTAAGCGTTGATTTTTTGACTGATGGAATTTTCTGTGGAGCAAAAGTCAGATGTGATTAAGGAGAACTAAGCACTGGACAACTCCTAAAGTGTATACAAAAATAATATAAAAATTGTTATTAATGGTCATTTCAGTTTGAATACCAAGAAAAGTGAATCTAGGTCTAAAATGATGGACTGAAGATTCGGGATCAAACTAAGCGCGATCTGTGAAATCACGAAATACACAAACACAAAAAAATATAATGTTACACAATGCTGCAAAATTCTGAGGAATCGTGTGAGCGTGTGTGTGTGTGAATACCTCGATATATGTTACTGTCACCTAACGAAAACTTCTACAACAGAAAAATTAGAAAACTCGGTCCATGCTTGGCTACCCAAAACAGAACACAACTGAACACAATGAAAGAGCACAACAGAACACAATGAAAGAGCACAACAGAACATAACGAAAGGATGCAACAGAACGTAATGAAATAACTCAACAGAACACAATGAAAGAACAAAGCAGAACATAATGAAACAATACAACAGAACACAACATAAGTAAACCACCTAGCATGGAAAAGTACTAATGGAAATATGGACCGAATCTGTAGAAAGAGGCAAATTCTCTGTATGAAAAATATGCGTACGTCTGAGCCAGAAAGAGTAAATTCTGCACCAGCAAATGCAAAAAATGCTCATATAGAATAGCCTTTGCTGTGCTTCACTTGTATCGATCCGGCACGAAAAGAACTCTTCCAATACGACTTTTAGAAACCAAGATATCACTGGCATAGACATATACCTGTAGACACACCAAATGATAGCCATTAATTTTTTACGTATATATACACTGGTTTGGTTAGTTTGGTTAATTGATGTTAATGGCACAAGGGCCATAGTTGGCCAAAGAGCGCCAAGTATATATACACTGGACGACATAGTAAATGCCGCACCAGCAAGTATATGTCAGAGCGCTTGGCACATCGGTAGGTAGGTGTCGTACTTGCGTTTTGTAAAGGTTGCAGTTGCAAACCAGTCACGTGATAGATGAGGGTGACAAAAGGACAAAATTGCTCCGCGTAGCTAAGTTTCGTCGTCTTCCCTTGAGCGTGTGGATCAGAGTGATCTCGATGGCAAAAGCACATGCAAGTAGTGAGAATGCCTAGGCGACGTCATTGGGAATCCTGCGGTCACACGGACACCTTTACCAGAGGTTTCATCATAGGTCTAAGTACGGCGTTTTTGTTCCTGCGTCGCGGCGGAAGGGTTCCGGGATGCAATCCACAGCGCACGACATCAGACGAGGTATACAGGCAGCTATGAATATCCTCGTATCAATACGGACTTTGAATCGCAGACTGGATGAGGAAGGTAGCGCTCTCTCCAATCACTGTGACGACTGACATTTACCACGGAACATCGTCGCACAAGGGTGTAATTGTGCCGTATCAGGCATGCAAGGCGGTACGAATGGAACCATAAAGGCACTTTTTTAACACTCGAAAAAAAAAACTCATCGTGAGACTCGTCGCTGAATACCATATCGATTCAGCGACGAGTCTCGGTTTTGTATCAGCGGCGACGATTTCCGATTGAGAGCAGTGAGATGAAGTGATCATGGATCTGATTTAGTTGCTAATCGTGATCGTCATACGGCTCCTCAGCCTGGTGTCAGGGTTTGGGGATCTATCAGTTTCAACAGCAGTTCACCGCTATTACGCACAGTAGGCCCAATGACGACACGACGATGAAGGATGCAGCCCGTTGTTTTCCTGTATCTCTGTGATATTCCTGATTCCCAGTTTAAGCAAGATAGCGCCCGCCTGTACACTGCCAACTTCAGCACACAGTGCCTAGAAGTTGTCCAGGTGCTGCCCTGGCCAGTGCGATCCCACAGACTTCTCCCCACTAGAGAACGTGTGAGACGTCATTGGCAGACGACTTAATCCAACTGAACGACCCCTTCGCAATGCCGATGAATTCTGCACACAGGCAAACGACGCATGTACAGTGGTACCTCAGGATACCATTTAGGGAATTTTCCACTCGATGCCACGCCGTGTTTCCGAATGTATAGCCCAATATGGCCGTCATACGACCTACTCACCCAGGGCATATTATACCGTCCCCTCGTCCATCGCATTCATGTAATTCCTCAGAAATTAAATCACAACTTTCTCGCATACCTGTCTACAAAAATGGATAGCTTCGTCTCATTTCGTGCTTTCCTTTATGGTGTGGCATTTTCTTTGTTGAGCAGTGTACACCTAAAATTGCGCTAAGAACAATCAACCAGTCAATCCCATGGGAGTTCATAAATACTGCACTTACTGAATTTTTTAATCTCTCTAAAGTAAAATACAATAGCCCGCATGATCAATATTAAGTTATATTTGAAACTGAATTGTCCTCAGTAGTGTAATGCAAACGAACAGAAGATACACCGAAGAGCCAAAATAATATGACCAGAACGTCTTTACGCAAATCGAAGCAAACTTCAAGTAAACTATGGCGCGTGTAAAGATCAGGCAACAGTATAAATAACACCTGATACTAAACTCTGTTGATTATTTTTGTTCTTCAGATGGGAAAGGCGGCGGACTTAAGCCAGTTTGACAAGGGCCAAATAGCAATAGCCCACGACTGGGTCAGGGTATTTCCGGGACGGCAAGACTTCTGGGGTGCCCACGATCAGCCGTAGTTAGAACCTTCAAAACGTGGTCGGAGGAGGGGAAAACCACGAACCGCCCGCAAGGTGTGGGCCGATCACGTCTCATCGATGCTAAAGGTGAGCGATGGCTATCCCGAATTGTACGAGCCAATAAAGTAACACGGTAATGTGAATGCTGGTGACGGACGTAGTGTGTCACAAAACACAATACGGCGAACACTAGTGAAACTGTGGCTGCGTAGCCACAGGCCGCTCCGAGTGCCCATGATAGCCTCAGTTCACCTTTGAAAGCACCTACAATGGGCATGAGAGCATCACAATTTGACCATGAATGATTGGAAGAAGGTTGTCAGGTCCGATGAATCTCGTTTCCTGTTGCGGCATGTAGACGGCTGGGTACGTGTGCGCCGTTTACCTGGTAAGTGTTGACACCATGATGCACCGTGGAACTAAAACACGCCGGAGGAGGAAGAGTAATGCTTTTGGCAATCTTCTGCTGGGAAATCCTGGGTCCAATCATTTATGTGGAGGAAACTATGACGTATACCACCTTCCTAAACATTTTTGCAGACCAGGTACATCCTTTCATACCAACGGTATTTCCGTGTAGTAGTGCCTTCTTTCAGAAGTATAATGCGCTATGCCACACTGCCCGGATTGTTTGAGAATGGTTTACGGAGCATGAGGTAGACTTCCAGGTATTACCCTGGCCTCCAAACTCCTCAGACATCAATCCAATCGAGCATTTGTGGTTCGTGTTGGAAAAGCATATCCGATCTGCGGCAGCTCAGCCACGTAACCTGCAAGAATTGAAGGATCTGCTGGTAACGTGTTGGTACCACATACCACAAGACACCTTTACAAATCTCGTATAGTCCAGTCTCGCCAGCTAAGAGCTGTTTTAGCAGTACGTGGCGGACTGATATCATATCAGACAGGTAGTCATAATGTTTTTGACTCTTCGGTGTATAATTTTCGAAATTTCTGTGGAGTTCGTCTCATGAGTTCATTTCCATCCATAAGAAAAGAGATTGGACAAGCTCAGAGAAATCTTTCACAGTTATTTTACATAATAATCTTAAAAAATCTATATACACTGAGTGGCCACTTTATTATGACCTCAGTACTTCGTTGGGCCACTTTATTATGACCTCAGTACTTCGTTGGGCCACCTTCGCGTCGATTCTTCGTGGCATGGACTACACGAGATGTTGATAGGTGGAATCTGAGACCATGAATAGTACTTTTCAGGAGTTGTGGATCCAGCTGTCTGATGGCTCGTTCATCCCACAAATTCTCAATGGGGTCTGGAGATTGTGGGGGCCACCTAAGCAAAGTAAACTCACCGGCATGTTCCTGTACAATACGAGCACTATGGCATTATCCTGTTGAAAGTAGCCATCCACATGACAGGATGCACTGGGTTCGCATACCAGTCACACGTACAAGGGCCCAACAGGAAAATATTCCATAACGTTTACTCCACCAGCTAGAAGGGCAATACATTTGGGGCCCACGCTTTCGTTCCGCCAAATTCTCACTTCGGCATGGTGCAACTGAATTCATCGGACCACATAATTTGTTTCCAATATCCTTGTGCGAACCGTTTTCTCTTGTTAACTGCAGACAGCAAAGGGCTGCCATATCCCATCTGATGCAGTGCGTGCAGAGATCAATTGAGCTGTAATTTGCTGCACACTTCGAGCTGTAATTGCTGCACACTTCCGCCTGAGCAGTCCATGACGACCCAGGTTTTTAGCTGACAGTCCAGTCTTTAAACACATAGCTGCTCTGGAACTTTTCACTAATGCGGCGGTGATACTCGCTCCATGGCTCTGAGCTACTACAGTCATCCCACGTTGAAAGTCCGTCAAATCGCATTTTTTACCCAACCCCAAAATCACTACTGTTGCAAGCTTTCCCTTTTTATACTAGCCTCACCCTCTAGCGGCAACAGCGTGCAGCCATAACTCATTACTGTCAGGTGGTCCTAATAAAGTGGCCACTCAGTGTATAAAAAAGGTTCTTCTCGAAAGCCAATACTGTTCGAAGACTTCGATAACTTGTAAAGCTAAGAATGGGGAATACTTCAGAAATAATCATTTTACTGATACATCTTTTCCCAAGAAAACATAATGCTTAGCTGAAAATTGTAAATTTTAAATGTGGATGAAATGGTTATGACATTCGAAATATTTTTGTCATAGAATTTCACAAATTATTGGGAATGTTTCATTCACTCAGACTAAAACTCACAGCGTTAAAGATTCTTCCAAACGTGGAAACAATTTCTTAATTTGACAGATATTAAAAAATTGATATAGAGATCACATGATTTTGAATTTTCGCTCATATGGTAATACTGAAAAATGCATCTAAAGTCCGATGCCTTTCGAATCCACATTTACAAACAATTGAGCTTGCAAATATTTAATAATTCCACAAAAATAACAGAGAATACTCATTCTTAATTTGTTAACAGTATATAAGAAAACAAATTAAACACATTTATTGGGTTTTCCATCTTACGAATCATGAAAACATTCATAAGAACAGGAAGAAACTTCCCATTCAAAGACTTACGTGATAACAAAACTATAAATACTAAAACCTTCAGCTCTACTACTTTATTTGGAATATTAAGCTTTCTATTTTTTTTATTCTTCGTTTTAGACTTATTGGATTCTAAAAAGAAAAACGAAATCTAGCAGCTGACTAAATGCTGTGCCCACCGAGAATTAAACGAAAATTAATGTATGAGCAACAAATAGAGATCATCTGAAATTGTTTAAGAAAAGCGGTTGAAACTTTTGGCGAACGCAACAGAACATTAAGAAAGTTTGGTCCACTGCACAAGTGAATTCTTTTCTCTTCTGTTTGATCATTAAGTTCCCAAGTATGCACAGACCTTTACCGGCTTAAACAGCTTCCAGAAAATATATTTATTAACAGCGGTGAACTGATATTGAGCAATTACATCAAACATCGTAGGCTCAAAAATACCCCTTCTTTCCAAAGAAAAAACAATGATGTCTTTTAATTTTCATAAATATTTTGCAGCTTTTAACTGTGGACATTTCCTTTTCTGCTGTGGTTCTCACTTTGAGAAATGGTTTGCAATGACATCTTCGGGTTATTGCCGTGAAATACAATAAATCCCGTTGTCGATCTATTACGGTTAACCGGAAGGCCACAAACTAATGCACTGATCACAAGATAAACATAGTGGTAATGCTTACAACGTGTATTATGGAGTAAGCACATATTTGGTGTAACGAAAGTAAAAAAATAACGGTTGGTTACAGAAAAAAAAACTGCCAATTATACTTATGTACTGCAGTTGTACGAATGGGCGTACTTGACCTAATCGAGTACTGCCACGCTTTTTGTGTTTCTGTAAAAAGGTGGTTGAAAGCAAAGAAAAAATGTTCAAAAGCTGGAGAGGAGGTGTACCCTATAAATTTCTTCACACTATTCAATCAAAACATGCTTTAGGAGACACAAGCAGCAGGTCATCAACTTGAATCACAGCTCGTCTTCTCTGTATGAACTCATACGAAAAAGGGTGAAGTGGAAAAAACCTCTTCCCGTGCCAAGAAGAAGAGAAAGTCTAAAAAACACAAGACACCCATTGCAAAATATGTCGGCATTAACCTTCCGATATTTTATGAACAGTCATGAAAATCTATGATTTAATGGCATATTCTTCTGTGTGCTGTCCTGCAATTAATATTGTAAAATGTATTAAGGGAGCGTTCAATTTATTTACGTGTACTATTTTTTCTCAAGTTCCACGTGATCATGTCAAACGACATACGAGTTAAGATATTGTTTCTAAGGATCACAATCAATGATGTAGTTCTAAATGAAAAAGTGCCTTGGCGGTGAAAATATGAGGTAAAATCAACCGACAGAGAAGACCCTCATTTCTTTTCAAATGCAATGTTAAATCAGATTTTTTGCTTTATTATTTAGTACTTTAATTACTAAATTATTTTATCAACTTTATTCGATTTCAGCAGTTTTAATTAAAAAATGCATTTGACATGATTCCAAATATTCGCTGTGAAAAATGCTTATTAGTCACACTAAATAGATGTAATTAATATATTCACATCTTATATATAATTTATGACTACAAAACTTGTGGTGTTGAGATAAAATAAAAATACCAACGTTTACTATAATCAAAGGTTTATTATACATCGACTATAGTTTCGCAGAGCTATTGGCTCGGCATCATCAGGACGAATGAAGCGTAAATATTCAAATAATTGTGACGTCATCAGAGTTCTGACGGTAACGGTTTTTGGTGAGTTGTTTCCACGCACTTGAAAGAAATGCAGTCGGCGCCATGCCGTTGACAATATGTGAAGAGTTCCGGTATATGTGGAAAAATTTGTACCAGACAAAACATTTTTTTTTTTCGTGGAAGATTTTTCCAACAGACCGAAGGCCTTGCAATGGGTAGCCCACTATCGCCTATTTTATGCGAAGTCTGTATGCGTAACTTTGAGGACAAACTCTTTCAGCTTGTTACATTTGACCTGTCGATTCGATAAATAGATGATACTTTTGTTCTCTGGAATGGAATGAATTCGGAAAAACCTAAATTAGTTGAACTTATCAATTCAATTGATCCTCATATACAGTTCACATATGAGACTGAAAATAATGGCTGCTTATCATTCCTTGACGTCCTTGTGTCACGCTCTGAAGGATCCTTTAGAACAACAGTTTATCGAAAACCATTTGCTGTTTCCTTACCCCCACATGCAAAATGAAATCACCCATGGAAACAAAATATCCCTGCCTTCACACATACGTATATCGTGCATTACATATATGCTCAACTGGGGATTCTTTGCAGAAAGAGCTTGATTTTCTTAAACGAATTGCTGTACACAGAGAATATATCCATTCCATTATAGACAAAGCTGTCCAAACATTTAGGAAACCGAAGCCTGTCTGCCCACTCACGCCAATAGACAACCCAATACGACAGAATTGGACGGTTATTCCATTTGCTCCACAGATTTGCTTCCTGATTTTCAAACCCATAAACAAGATAAATTTTTACGGAGCAAAAGACTAAGTCAAAGACATAAATTCCTGAGGAATTTATCAGATACCTCGTGAATTTGGACTTTCATATATAGGACAGACTGACTGGGCTTTAAATTTCCAAAAGAAGGAACACAAGACCTACGTACGGAACTGTGAACTGAAGAAGTCGTCTATAGCCCAGCATTGTCACGAAAATAACCATAATTTTTTGTTTGAAAACGCTGCGCTCATTGATAAACCTGATTCGACTATCAAGCTTAATGTATTAGAAGCTTTCCACATATACCGGAACTCTTCACAGCTTGTCAATGACATGACGTCGACTCCATTTCTTTCAAGCGCGTGGAAACAACTCACCAAAAACCGTGACCGTCAGAACTCTGACGATGTCACAATGATTTGAAGGTTTACGCTCTATTCGTCCTAATGAATCCGAGCCAATAGCTCTGCGAAACTATAGTCGATGTACACTGGTGTGCAAAAATTAAAGACAAAGAGGAGAAATTAGCATAACAGCGGAACAAGCAGGCAGAACTGACCGAAAGACCACTCAGGAGATAGACTAGCTTCCGGTACGGTAGGGCGTGCGCATATATGCAGCATGACGTAGGGGGGGTCGGAAGGGTATAAGGCACACGGGTGGTGTACGCTCACCAATTTGGTGAAAGCCTTTGCACGGTGTACATCGGTTTGAACGACGTCGAGTTGCTGCCACCGTGTGATATGGCCAACAGGCAATTCAGTAGACGACATCTCGATGACTTTACCCGTAGTCGCGTCATTGGGAAGTTCGAAGAAGGTCGAAGTGTTAGATCGAAGTGTGATTAGTGTGGCCGAGGAGTTCGGGATCGCTCACAGCATCGTTTCACGAGCTTGGAGAGTATTTCAAACGACAGGAACAGCTGTCCGAGAGTTTAGCATTGGTCGTCCACGAGCAACCACGGCGGCGTACGACCGGTATATTGTCCTACAAGCGAGAAGAGACAGACGGCAGACAGCGGTAGAAATCGAAAGCCACATGCAACAGACAACTGGACGTCCGTTATCGCGTTTTACCGTGGCCAGGAGGCTGCACAAAAGTAGTCTATTTGCACGACGACCAGTACGGTGTGTGCCATTAACGCCTGCTCATCGAAGACGGCGGTTTCTGTGTTGCCAGGAACACAAGAACTGGACACATCAGCAATGGGGTCGAGTTCTCTTTACGGACGAGAGCCGATTTAGTCTGACGAGCGGTTCTGGACGTATGCACATCTGGAGAGAGCAGGGAGCACACAATCACACCTCCAACATTATCGAAAGGGACCGGTTTGGAGGTGGCGGAGTTCTGGTGTGAGGCGGTATCATGCTTGGTAGCCGTACTGACCTCCACATCTTCCAAGGAGGTTCAGTCACTGGTGTCCGCTATTGTACCGAGGTTTTCCTGCCTCACGTGCGTCTGTTTAGAGGTGATGTGGGTCCTGAGTTTCTCTTCATGGACGACAACGCTACACCTCATCGTACAGTGGCTGTCACAGAGCTGTTGGAGAGTGAAGATGTTCAATGCATGGATTAGCCCACAAGGTTCCCTGACCTAAATCCAATCAAACACGTGTGGGACCTTCTTGGGAGACGCTTGGCAGCACGTCACCAGCCGCCAGCAACGAGTCCGCAACTGAGATTGGCGCTACAAGAGGAATGGGCCGCGATGCCTCAACAAATCCTTGACAGCCTCGTCCTCAGCCTGGACAGACGTTGGAAATCTTGCAACGCAGTCAGGGATGATCATATTTCCTACTAAAGCCTGGATTTTTCTTGGCAGCCGCCTGTCACATGGACGTTTCTGTCTTCTGTCCAGTTGTGCTCGAAGCTACCTTTTCAATAAAGTGCCTTTGTATCCTTTGGATTCCTTGTTTGGACGGTCTTGCTCACTTGTCCCATGTTTTTAAATCTTGGAGATCTTATGCTATGATTTGAGTCGATGTGGAGCCCTTCTGCACGACGTTACATTTTAAAAACCGTCTCGTCCTTAATTTTTGCACGCCAGTGTAGCTTTGATTGTGGTAAACGCTGGTATTTTTATTTTATATTCACATATGTTCAGTGTGATTAATGCAACATTCGCGCTGATGAGGTGGATGTAGGAAAAAAACTTTTGTTGCCGATAGAAAAGGAATCAGGGAAAGAATTACAGAGATAACTTTTTGAGCAAGTATCAGGTGGCGAGTTGTTCAGTATAAATACACTTCGAAACTATGAAATCATACCACTTAGCCCTCACGACTGTCTAATTTTCCTCTGCTGTTTACCCTCTAAGCGGTGCAGTCTTAAACCACGGAGAAGCAACCTCGTATAACTTTATTCTGAGCACTGCCGTCTACATAAGAGAGTTGATATTATACACTGGCGGAAAGTGAAAAGAGAACACCAAGAAGGAGACGTCTGATACCAGCGAAATTTTATAGAGCATAATAACGGAATACAGAGGACAAAGTGATCAAAACATTATGGTAAAATACATCTGTATTTGCTGGTAAACTGAAAAATAATATTTCCATGTAACATGGTTAGAACGAGGTTGAACCGCCATGAACTGTGTCACACTGTGCAATTCTGGCATGGAGTCTGTCGCACAGATGTTGGATGTAAGTTTGGAGTATTGAGTTCCAAGCATCCTCAACCTGGACGCGTAAATCGGGGATGGTCATGGCCGGCCGTGGAAACCGGATAAGTCGTTGTCCCATAAAATCCCACACGTGCTCAACGGGGAGCAAAGCCGGTGAACGTGCAGGCCATGGAAGTTGTCTCATATCCTGAAGTGCATGTTGCGTTGCACGTGCCGTGTGTGGGCGTGCGTTATCTTGCTGGAAAACACCACGATGGACCGACCTTACAAATGGTACAACAACGGGCTGAATGATGTTGTTGATGTAAGAGGTGCTGTTTAACTTCCCGGTACAAACACTAGTTGTGTACGGGAGTGATAGCTGATCGCTCCCCACACCAGGAGACCAGGTGTAGGCCCTGTTTGTCGCTGGCGGATGCAAGAAGGGTGGAGACGCTCCCCTCTGCGTCTGAGAACATGCATACGGCCATCGGAGGCTCCCAAGAAGAATCTTCTTTCATCCCTGAACACGACAGATCTCCATTGCGTTCTCCAGTGCAGACGTTGGCGACACCACTCCAGCCGTTCCTGACGGTGGGCTGGAGTCAGAGGTTCACATACCAGAGGCACACGTGCACGTAGTCCTGCATCCAGTAGACGGTTGCGGATTGTTCGCACAGTCACCTCAGGTGCAACGGCAGCTCGGATTTGAGTCGCAGTGGATGTTCTGCTTGACAACGCAGCTCTTCTTATACGTCGATCGGTCCGCTCATCAGTCCGTCTGTGACTCCCGGTTCCACGTCTTCTCGTGTGGGAATGTTCCTCTGACCATTTACGCCACCATCGTACCACCACCGATACTTTCCTTCCAATTCGCTCCGCAATACGACGATACGACCACCCGGCCTCGCGGAGTCCGACTAGACGACCTTGCTCAAAGTCCGATAACTGCTGAAATCTTACACGTCTTCTATGTCCAGGCATTGCAGCTTCTTCAGAGTCTTCGCACGTGTCCGTACGCCGACGACTGATTACATTCACTTCGCCGTACTCCTTAAATACCGCCGATGATAATTTGCATATTATGCCGTGCTGTGGCGTAAGCGCCCACCGGTTGGTCCCGAAATTAACATCACACCTATGTAAACTCAACCCCATTAACATATGTAAATTTCATGATCATCCGCCAATTACTTCTTGGTGTTCTTTTTTTACTTTCCGCCAGTGTACAAGGACCTTTATGATGAGCGTAAGAAGCCCCACAGCATGATCCAACTGTCTAAGTTTCATCATTGCATACAAACATTCGCGTCGGATGTGAGTATGCTTGTATGAAAAAAAGCACAGTATTCCTTATTTTTTTCAAATATTTGATCGTCTAAAAGAATTCCTTCGCCCAGTTTGTGCAACCATCTAACCACAAAAACCACAAAGCGCTGCTAAGTCCAGAAAAATGGTACCTTAGCACCGCTAAGGCTCTTCTACATCATCGATCATGATCGTGTTCTTTCTCTAAGATGACCAATCCGGGTCGAGGATGTCCAACGATATCAGGAATTTATTTATTCCCTGGACATTTGAACTCATTTTGAGAATTTTTAATTTCCATTTGAATCCATTAGTCCCTCATCTTTATTATTTGAGTTACTTATTTTCGAACCTTCGACGACGAAGCGCGGAACTAATCTGGTCTGCGTGCGCATTGGTTAATAATTGTGGTGAAATATGAAGAAGAGAAACACAAGGCTTTTTAGTGCTAAGTGGCACACTACTGTTTTGTAAAAAATTGCAACACCATGAAGGACTGTTCGTATTAGCTTGAAAATTACAGGATATGTACAACAGATTAGGACATGCTACTGATTAAAATATCAGTGAAAATGGGCATGGGGGTTTCGGAGCAGCGCACTCTGAACTGTCCGGTCTTGGGCATAAAGAGCTGGCTCAATCGATATGTTGCAATTAGTGAAGAGCCGATATTAAGTCAAAAGGGTGTTTCTTGTGTCTCGTATGCCTCACAGACGAAGAAGGTCGCAATATGAACACCTGCCGAACTTTGTGTGAGGAAGGATTGTTGGGATGAGAGAAGCTGGATTTTCCTACCACGAAATTGCCACTCGTATGGGACGAATCGCCAGTACAGTGATGCGAGCGTGGTGTCAGTGGACAGTTGTGGCTAGGACTCACAGAAATCCGGGAAAGCGACCGCAAAATCGCACGACTGCACGGGATGACAACACCTCTACCGCATTGCAGTGACCGATAGCACAGACACATCAACGGTTTTAGCGCAGCATTAGATCCCTGTCACAGGTCAGGCCTTGTCCTCCAGCACAGTTCGGCGTAGTCTGCTTGACACAAGACTGGTCACTAGCAGCCCAGTTCTACGCATTCCTTTGATAATCAACCACAGACGCCTCATGCTGGAATGAGGTCTCGAACTCAGACATTTGCGCGCTGATTGGCAACATGTCGTGCTGTCTGACGAGTCACGATTCAACTTGATGCACCATGATGGTCGCATACGGGGTTGAAGACATCGTGGTGAACGGTACTTTGTAGCGTCACACCGACCCAACGGCAAGCGTCATGGTTTGAGGCGCCATTTGGTTTCAATTCGTGAACTCGTCTGTTATGAATTGCGGAAACTCTCAACAGCCAGAGATACATCAGAAATGTTTTAGAGGCAGAGGTGATACTCTTCCTTCAGAGTTATCCTGGCGCTTTACCCTAGCTGAACAATACTCGGCCACATGTGGACCGGAATGTTCAAGACCTCTTCCATGCACTGCAGATACCGCTTGCTTCCAGGCCGGCACGTTCGCCGCATATGTCTTCGATCGAACATGTCTGGGACATGGTAGGTAAGCGACTGGCTCGTCAAGCGTCCCCAACAGGCACCACAAATTTCTAGCATAGAAGCAGCCTGGCAGGCTATTCCCGAGGACGATATCAAAATCCTTTTCCATTCAATGCCACGCCGTGTATAGGATGTTATTGTTACTTTATAGATGGCTTCACAAGATACTGAGTTTTGAAGAGGGAAAAGCTTGTACAGCTCTACAAATGTAATCAGTTATCTCCTGCAACATAAGGAACCTGTGATAAAAATTTCATTTTTGAATAGCCCGATCTTTCTTGGTGTTGCAGTTTTCACAAACAGTAGTGTACTTGTGCTGATAGGTACACCGTCTCGTGAAATGTTTATGTTATCCTCTTCATAGTGGATATCAGTTACGACGTTACGATATGGAAGAGGCGACACTCATCTCAAAAATCAACGGCCGCTTAACAGACACATTTTACCAAGCTGGTATCCGTTTTTTGTCTGCTTTGATGTAGTCCCGGTACATGCGTGCGATGGCCTCACGCGGAAATCCCAAACTTTCAGCAGTTGCGGAGATGGAACACCATCTTCCTCGCAGCAACTATCTGCCCTCGAACAAAGTCTCTCAGTTCATGATGTTGTCCCATGATCAAAGTCGCGAGTACGCTATACAATAGGAAGGTATCTGACATATTTATAGCTCACGGGGGTTTTCTTGGGTACATTATTGTGTTGTGGTAGGACACGTTTGTAGATAGGGGTGGCATGTATAATTAACTGTGATTTAAGTGTATATACATACATAGATTTCTATGTATATGTATGTGGGGTAAGGGTTGTCTTTGTGTGCATGTAAGGTAAGTATATTCAAGGTAACCCACTTGTAACGAACACGGGTTCCGCAAGGACTGGGTATATCAAGGAAAGCAGGAACGTTTGTTTTGAATAATGTTAATTCAAGGATGATTGCATCGTTTTTAGAAACAAAAAAGTTCATGAAATTTTAATGTAAATTTAATTTTTCTGTATTCCACGAGAAAGTTCAAAGCTGAGTTTATCATTTTTAACGAACAAAATACACTCTTTGCCAGAAAAAACGATGCATCCAATCAACATGAGAATTGGTATATGCAATGTGTATTTATGGGAATGGAAATCATTGCAATTCCAGAGCAGTTAGGCCATTTATTCGGGTAAAACAGTTATATTAGTGCAGTTACGTTGTAGTGCTGCCTCTGGCTCGGATACAACCGGCTCCCCGGCGTGGCATAGACGCATACAGTTCACAAATGCTGTCCTGAGGTATAGCATGCCAGATAGTGTCCAAATTGTTCTCCAACATTATAGGATGGGCGTAGGTGGCGCCCCATCATGTCCCAAACGTGTTCGATCGGTGAAACGTCGGGCGACCCGGATGGCCATGGAAGGGTGTCGACATTACAGAGGCAGGCATGGGAGAGCGGTGCCGTGTATGGCCGTGCATTATCCTGCAGAAAAATTGCTCGTTGATGCTGAGACAGGAATGGCAAAATAACAAGTTGTAGAATGTCGTAGACGTACCGTTGAGCCATGAAAGTGGTACTGAGGACTACCAATGATGTCCGGCTATCGTAGGAACTGGCTCCCCAGACAGTCACTCCCTGTGTGCTAGCGGTGTGCCATTCCACGGTAAAGGCAGGATTCGTGAGTTGGCCACCTCGTCACCTGACACGTATGTGTTGGTCATCTGCGCCGAGTGCAAACCATGACTCATCAATGGAAGCCACATGACGCAACAGGACACTATCCCACGTTGATCGGGCCCGACACACTGCAACCGGTGGCGGCGATGCTCGTTGGTCAGTGGCAGGCGGTGGAGTGGACTCCTCAATATAGTACCCGTGCCGCATGTCGTCTGGCAACGGTTCGGATGGCCACTTCCGTACCTATAGACGACGCAATATGGCCCCGGATGGTTAAGAAAGACGAATTCGGTTTTGTTCGTGCGGCTCTCACATTCGCTCGATCCTCGTGTTCTGCCGCTGCCCTCAGTCGTCCACTGCCCGCGTGCTGCCGGGTGGTGCCTCCCTCGACCGACTGGCGCCAACATAGCCCGATTACGGCGCCACTCCGACCCAAATGCCTGGCGATACGACGACTTGACCAATCGGTCTCTCTCAGCTCAATTATACGTCCTTTCTCAAACTCGCTCAACTGCTCGTATTGTGCGTGGATCCGACGTCGAGGCATCTTCACTGTCTGTGGAGGTTAATGTAATTGCAATCCTCTGTCTCAATTGTCTCTGCTTGCGTGCTCTGCTCTTGATATACCCTCCTCGATGCGCGGTACCCATGCGCTGTGGCCAGCCACTATTTCGTCAGTAAACGTTATTTTTTAATCATTTGCATATTCTGCCCTGAGGTACTTGCATGTCGAGTTTCATCAGGATCGAATGACTTTCTTGGGGTGCTTCGTTTTTATTTTTTTTTGTTTTGTTTTTTTTATTTGCAAAGAGTGTAACAAAATTTAGTGAAATCTTATCTTACATTTAACGAAGGAGCAAAAATCTGCTGCTCACTGACTTGGGGCAGGGATAGAATTTACGCACGTCAACATTTGGGAAGGAATTTCGTAACGGGGTGGAAAAAAGATAGTGTACCTTAGTTTACCTAATTAGGCAAATATTCAAGACACTCCCGTCTTCCATTCTCCACAAGCAAAGTTTGGTAAAATCGCACCAGCCGTCTTCAAAATAAACTACCTGCGGCTAGGTGGAAATGTAGTGGGTCGCATGCGCTGTAAGCAAAGTTTTGAATGATAATTGACGATGTTTAAGAGGTGGGCGACTAGTAGAATGCGGATGTCATTTAGTGGAGAAACAGTAGATAAAGGTTTCTGAAGTTGTGTCCATAACCGCAGTTCGTACACTTGGTGGAAACAAAAGAGTGAGGGAAGGGCATCGCAGAAAAGCAGAAGAACAGAGCAAAGAAGAAACAATGGGATTCTCCCATGCATCTCAAGACATGCTCCCAGAAGCTCTGCTGTTTCCAAGCGATGAAAATTCATTACGTTTAATTTTTAGCGATAGGTCATCTGGGGCTGCACGTTCAGCACTTATTACATGGGTTACATAAAAATAAAAAAAATAAAAAGTAGACCACTAATTACACGGTTGACTTTGGTATCTGCCCTTGTCAGCAGAAGATAAATAGATATCAGTCCCAAGCAGTCCTCGAGGAAGAAATGTATAACTTTTACAACGGACAGAGGGTTTAAGAGAAAGGCATTATCCGTATATACAGTATATGACAAAACTTATCCACCACTAGGAGACACAAAATGGTGAAAAGAAATATCATGATATTCGACAAATATGAATTCTTATCTTCGACCAGTCGAGAATTCGCTGTTCAAGTTGTGTATGAAACGTTTTCACATAGTGGTTTGTGGTCGCTTCACCGTTTGGAAACCAAACTCAACATCACTTCCTTGAGAAAATTCAGTGCGCAAGCAACGTCAGTGGATACGAAATAAACGTTAGCGTGTTTGAGAATGTAGGCTAGCTTGATATTCAGGAAATCTTTAGTAAACAAAATCCTTCTTCAATACTGGTGAAGCAGATGCTTCACAGTCTCATTCTTTGTCAGACTACCAAGTTTAAATATAAGAAATGCACTAGTAGGAAACTAAATAATCGTGTCACTGTGTCTGGATGTTCTATTGTGCACCGATACGTCAAAAAAGTGTTAGTAATATGAAAATTTGTAAAAGCAAGGTGTTATAAAAGAGTACAATAACTTTGCCTTTCTTACAAGTACAGTGCGAAAGAATGGCTGATATCGGATACTTGAGGTGCTTTAACTGTTTGCGCTAGGGAGCAGACTTCGGGAGAAAAACCGTAAAATTCCGTCTGTTGCATACAGCAGTCCAGTACATCCATATATTAAAAATGCATCTAACATGGAGTTTGTCATCTTGCCTCAGAGCTCAACAGCTCTTTCAACCAATAGTTCGAGAAGACTTTCGAGACCTCAAAAAGCACTACTGACGGACAACTGATACAAATGATTTTACGAAGGATGGAGGAAAAGGTTAAGTTCCGACTCTGGACGTCATTCAACAGATGGCCGGTGTTTGGTGGGACGTACGGCATTTTTGTACTCAAAACTGCTTCCAAAAGTACGGATTAGTTAGCACAGCTAATTTTGGTAATTAGATGTACAATCTTCCACGCTCTGACTGGTTTCTAAAAAGTAAAATTCAGGAAGATAATCTGATTAATAGAGGACTGATTTATTAACTGAAATTGTTATATTATCGAAGAAATTTAACTGAGTGATGGTAAATTTGATTGTTTAACGTAAACGTTCTCTGGTTCAACTTTCTTTAAGTTCAGTTCTTACTCCAAACTGTAGTTTTAATAATTACACCACTTATGGATTTCCTATCCACAGACATAATATGAGGGTGGTTCTAATAAAGTGACCAAACATTGTAACTGTACAGTGGAAACGAACTGAGGTCTACCAAAGAGCAACGTTTCGTTCTTCTCCCATTTTCTACGAAATGGAAAAGATAACTGCTTTCACGAAACAAAATAAGAACACAACAAAACGAACTCCCGATTATTGCAAGCCGTTGGATTTACCAGTGTCTGATTTTCAGCATTCCGCATAAGGAAGCGGAGGAGAGATATTATCGTTCTCTCCTCCCACGTTCCTGCTGCTAAAGTCTAATTAAAGATGGTTCCTGCACGGCCTCTGCCGAAGATTCGATTAAATGTATTTTATCTTCACTGGCGCTATTCAGATGTACGAAATAAAAAAGGAACACCAAAACCATTGCCAATATTTCTCATTGTTCTCGAGACGGCGACGTTTTCTATATTTTTTCGTATTCCGCTATTGCCGGAAGATATACAAAATAAAAACTAGAGAGAAAAAAATATTCCAATGGAATTATTCTGACCATCTATCTTTTTTTCTTAGCCTTAGTGTTATGGGCACACATGTACAGCTGCTAAGTCATTTGTGTAAAAAACATAATACTAAAATAAAATGTCTTAATAAAAAGACAATCGTGAGAATGCTGCAGTATAAGATACATTCCTGAGAACTTGAAGGAAACGTTTCAATTGATATAATTTTGCTTACTTCAATCAAAATATTTGGGTTTCGCCATTTGCTGAGAATACCTGATTTACAATCGTTAAGGATACTTTATTTAAGCTTTTATTTTGTGGTAGCAGCATAGCTAACAAATGAGCATCGTAAATTACGTTAGTGGCATATTTCCCTTTCTTTCTTGGTCCGTAATTCAGTGTGAAAGATCAAAGTTGTTACGCCAAAAAATACATTGCTAAAAAAATTCGGGGATATCGCGATGTCAGCATAAAGTGACGAAAAATTCGACAGACACCACAGACTCCAAGTCTGTGGTGAAAAGTCAATTTCTGAGCAGCACATGTCAATAACAAGAAGGGGATCAGAACATGTAAATAAGCAGCACTGATATATTTACGTACTTTACCCAAGCGCAAAGCAAACCGGTTATAACTATCGTATTCGCTGAGCCTTTCTCATTCAGTAAGAAGTTGCATTTCTAGGTAAGTCCCAGTCGAATTATGTCTCAGTCACCCGATTTTCCAGAATCTACATCTTGGAAAGCAATTAGAAGGGTAGAGGATGATCAGACAGGGGATATAGCGACGAAAGCGGTCAGAGTGCCTTAAATAGTCATAAATAGGCTATTGAAGCAGGTCCAGAAGCCTGGAACAGTACAAAGAAGACCAGGGCAGTGTCAGCAAACATCAACAACGCACGATGATTCAGTATTTGAGTTCACTGGCTCGTAGGAACCACCGACGAAATGCAACTGAACTGCAATGCCTGTTGACTCCATCCACAGGACGGGGCTATCTATCCACACAAACCATACGCAGTTAGTTTCCCAAACAGGACTGAATGCAGTGCGAACGATGTTGTTCGAGAAAGGGACCACCTACGAAATGGTCCCGTTCCCGAACGTACGTACACTCTCTGATATCTTGTCCTACGTTCTCGCCTTATAAATGTTCTCCGAGAATCTGGTAGCTAACACAATCTGTTCTCATCGTACGTGTGCCAATTCTTGGTGGGTCCAATAAACATGTTGACGACACCGTTCGAAACGATCTCTTCTCTGGAATACGCTCAAGGAAACACACACAACAGACTGCATCGCATACAGACCACTGTTATGCAATTTTCGTTATTCCGTAGGTTGTGACAAAGTCCGCCTAGTTGCCACAGTGAGTGCCTGTCCAATTGACACGCCATGTTCCTTGGATTGTGCCTAACAATTAACACAAATAAGCGGTCTTGTCGAGAGAAGTGACCCTCTGGCATGCCTGCCCAGGTCTCCTCGAGATGTTTTCAGTGTCCTGAAATTGCCACCAGAAGCTTCAGACAATGGATTGATCCACATTTGACTAGCTGCATACTTCAACCTGAAACTGCCTTTTTTCTAATCGCCCTATAGCTCTCCACCACAATGAATCATTTAAATATACTCTGAGACGTAATGACGTTTTATCACTACACCTGACAGTGACAGTGAAAACTCCAAGATTGCTTACGTATTTGACTCCAATGGCTTATATAAGAAATCCACTTGTGTGTGGCATATGCAAATTTTGCTGTCCTATAGCTTTCTAGAGAGCCATTTTTCGTTTATTGACCGCAGCATTTGCTGTTTTACATAACTGGCTTCTTGTGTACCATTTACGTGGGATTTCTGGGCAGGGTTTCTCTGTTAACCAGGTACTTGTAGTTGTAGCTTTAAGTTTGAGCACCCGTGTGCAAAACATTGACTAATTCATGAGTGTAACAGAAAAGAGCATGATTTGTTTTTGTGGTTGGGGTATTAAAAGTGAGTAAATGTGATGGATATTCAAATCTCAATTCAAAATAATGGTAAAAATTTAAGAGAAACAATTTGAAGGAAAATCATCTCGTAACACATCATACTGTTCAAGAATCATTCATTACTTAGTAAGGTAACTACCGCAACAGCCTATCAATGATCTCCGCCTGTGAAGCTCTCGTTCACCTTCTCTTCTCCCTCGCACATTTACCAGCTTGATCGTGCTTATCTGAAGCCAAGCAGGGAAGCAATATATCAGGAGCCTGCTGAACACAGATTCCTATTTAGGACTGGACTTACGGATGTTAATGAATAAATTACCCTGATTATTCTCTGTAGATGGTATTGCAGAGCAGAGCTTAGCAATGACGCTCTTGCTCAGCAAGATGGATCAGAACTCTAGATCGCCGCCCCGGTGGCGCAGTGGTCTAAGCGATGGCCTCTGATCATTCGTCCGAAAGGGGTCCGGGTTTGAATCCCGGTGAGGCATGGATGTTGTGTTTGTCTTACGGCACTGGCTCTCTCCCTTCCCTGGAGCCAGTGACCCTAAATTAGAGACGGGCGACTGCTTATAGCCCATTGAGTTGCTCACGGTGGTCGTTAAACCTTCAATAAAAAAAAAAACTCCAGATCCGGTGGAAAAAATGTTGATGCAAAATTTAAAAAAAATACTCATTTTGCAGAGGGTTTGGGCATAGATAATTAATCAGAAAAATCTTTACACCAATAAAAATTTTCGAAGCGGCATCATCCCATTAATATTATCTGAGAACACACAACAACGTTTTCAAACGTACATCGTCGTATTTGAAGCCGCCCCATTTACAACTGCTAAAAGCAATTAGAGCATTTATAGTTCTTCAAATCGCCAAGTTTTGAAACAGCTAAAGTGCTTAACTCACTGATAGTTCTTTAAAACATTGCACTTCCTAAGTATTAAAGCAATTATCCTACTCATAACCATTGGAAACGCTCTACTTAAGAGTTGAGGTATTCAGCTCACTGATAGTTCACAAATCGCTCCATCGAGCCCACAGGTAGGTCATGAAATCATATCACTTAAAAAGAACTACAGCAAATTATACAGGTGATAGTTTCTGAAATCGACTGCTCTTAAAAGGAATGAAGAAAACTATCTCAATTTTTAAAACTGCCCGGCTAAAATGGTAAAATTTATTAAGACACTGGTCCTTTTGAAATTACCCCACCGAGAAGAAATTAATTTTACCATCTTTCCAACAAATCTAAGTCATTAACCTACATATCGAGACTGAAACTGTCCCACCTAGACGAAGGTAAGGTTATTTTTTCGCTGACAGCTCTTGAAACTGCTTTATCCAGAGTGAATTTAATTAAACACTCGACTGATTGTGATTGAACTAATTCCCACCTACAATAAATTAAATTAAATATTCCACTGTCAATGAAAATGCCTCCACATCCGAGGAATTTGAGTAAATATCTCACTGATCATCACTTAAACATTCCTTATCAACAATAAATTAAGTTAGTCGTCTTATTTATTACCACTTAAATTGCTCCATTCAGCAGAAATACGGGTTGTAAGCTGCAAAGCTAGCAAACATGTGAATTAATGTCTGGGAGGAATGATTAAAAAAATCAGGTAAAAACAAAACGTAGTTACTCACAGAGCACACTCTACTTCAATAGAATGTATGATCATCATCAGCTGACACACAATCCGCCATTTCTCAACAGTAAGTTTACCCGAAGACGTTAAAAATATAGCCTAGTAGTACACACACCAGCCAGTGAATTAGAAACCTTTATGCAGATACACGTAAACGCTACTGCGACACACGTAACCACATGTAAAATATGTGGTTACGTGTGTCAATGTGATCAAGGCAACTATTTGAGAATGTTATTCGTCGATACTTCTCAATAGTGTTGATCACAATGGCAAAAACAAAGGAACTTTCAGAGTTCGATAAAGGGCTTATTGTGGGGGCCCGCCTGGCCGGAGCGATGATTTTGAAAACAGCATAGCTGACTAATTTACAAAAAAGGTGAGGTATTCCGGGTCTTTAATCAGTAAAAATAACACACATATCTTGTCTAATAAGTGTAGCTGTGGCGCGACAATTTGTCAGGAACGAAATCGCTGTCATCTGAGAAGGCTTGTACGGAGAAACAGGACGTCCTGGTGTGCAGCAATTCACCGAGGCATTCAATGAAGGCTGTTTCCAACCCACATCTCAGCGAACTATGTTCAGGGAATTGAAGAGGATCGATATTGGGAGTTGCATGCATATACGTTCTGCGAAGAACCAGAAATTTTGTCTACAATGGGGTCCAAAAAACCGTGACTGGACACTGGAAGACTGGAAAAATGTCATGTGATCCGACGTGTCACGGTACACCTTGTTCTGTATCGACACAGAGTTTGGCGGGAGCCCCACGAATCAATGGACCAAACGTGCCTTGCAAACACAACTCAAGGTTCTAGAGGTGGTGACATGGCATGGGGCACGTTCTGTTGGTAGGGAAACGGTCCCCTGATATTACTGGAAGGTTGGGTGTCCTCCAAGGATTATCTGAACATTGTTCAGATAATCCTTGGAAATTTGACATTTTATTCAGTAGGAGACGGCTGTTTCATGGATGGTAATGCTTCCATCGCCCAAGATGTGTTCAGCAGACTTTCATCATCTTCCCTGGCCACCACAACGCCTGGATTTGAACCCCTTTGAGAATATATGGTAAATAAGAGAAAAAAAACTGATCCGGGAGCAAAGTCCTCTTCCGCCAGATCTGAGCCAGAGAAAAGAGTGTCAGGGGAACGCCTAGTATGCTGAAGACGTAGATGAACACCAACACCAAATCGCATACGTTCTGTAATTCGGGCTTAAAGAGGTCCAACCCGATATCGAATATTTTTTTTATAATTTAGTGGTCGGTATGTGTACATTTCAGTAACATTGCGTATATATTCCATGAGGTGCAAAGATCATGCTATGTGGCGCATGTTAAGACTAGTTGAAGTCTCATAATCATTTGCGTGACCGCAACAAGAAGTATATCTTGATAACTGCAGAAAACCAGAAGTCCGTCAAATTCACCCCGCACGGAGATATCTGGGTTTCCAGTTATTTGGGGAGTAGCGACCCACGGCTCGTGCTGACCTTGTGACAGATCATCTTGTCATTTCGTCTTGGTACGATAATATCACCGCAGGGACAACTGTACATCCAGCTGATGGGTAGTGGTGACTCCACGGCCCGAGCCGACATATACTGAATGGTGTTTTCCCACTTTTACGCTTTTTGTTGTTCTCTTGAAACGCACGCGCCTCAGTTGTAGGTTGCTGAAGTTGTGACTATACTCCAGCGCCTGAGTTCAGTTTCTCGTTCTCTTTCCTTTATTCTCCGTTTTATATTCCCTTTTTTATTTTTCCGAGCTGGTTAGCTAGACCTACCTGCACGTTTGCCGTGTGCGGTGACCCGTAAGGTGGAAAAGAGGATGCTGGAGGCTGAGGTTTCTGGGGTCCGGTGTGTCGCTGTCGCCAGCTACCAACAATCCTCTTTGCCCCCTGCTTCACCCTAAGCGGGCGGCTAGGAACTAACCTACTTCTAGTCAATGAAGTCTGTGGCCGAGTGGAGTCCAGACTTCTAACGGCTTGTCGTTCCACAGGACCGTGTGAGTCTCGGGATAGTGTGGGCATGCCAAATGGATGTTACCAAGACCCGGGAAAGTCGCGTGAGCGCATGTCTGCCCTATCAACTTGCTATATCCGCCACTCAACCTTAGAGCCGTGTCCTGCGTCCATTGGGCTAACGGACCTCCGGCTCTCCCCTGTTGGGCTCAATGGTGGGCAGGGAAGTCGGCGGACGAATTATTTATTTTTCTTTATGGCTTCCGCTAAAGTTTCACAAGAGGCTAACAGCAAACGATGGCTCACCAGCTATCCTAATAGCGTCAAGAAACCCCAGTCTGAAGATCTTCTTGTAGAGATGTTCACTGTGGCTTACAGGTCTACACTTCTTAACACTACCATGCTGCTTGAGACTCCTGTCAAAATAACACCCCATGGATATCTTAATACATCTCGAGATGTTGTCTCCTCTCGGCACCTACTTGAATGTACCGAGGATGAACTTCTGGAAGAACTGAGGAGTCAACGCGTTACGGGTGTGAGATGTATTCTCTTCAGTCGGAATGGGCAGTCAGTCCCATCCCGCAATATCATTTTAACATTTGACAGCCCGTCCCTGCCTACGTCCATCAAGGCAGGGTATCTTCACCATGAGGTACGTCCGTACATCCCTAACCCTCTGAGATGTTTTAGGTGTCAGATGTATGGCCACTCTCAGCAGTCGTGTAGGAGGACTCCTAAATGTGGACGCTGTGGTGCCACAGACCATCATTTACCGGACTGTGTGGCCGCGGTCGAGTTTTTGTGAACTGCAAGAGCTCACAGTCAGCATCAGCCCAGGAGTTTCCGAAATGGATAGAGGAAAATGAAGTTCAACGGCTCAAAACGGTTGAGACTTTGTCTTATCCTGAGGCCAGAAGAAGGGTGGTTCCTGTTTTATATGCTCGGCTATCATATGCATCAGTGATGGTTTCCAAGTCTACTGTTGCTATTCAAATAGACAATCAGATCCCCCTAAGTGTCCCTACAAGCTGGACGATATCATCGCTGATTGGCTGGAGGCACTCCAGTCTCATGCTGGAGTCTGAAAGCGTCACCCACTACTTTGCCAAAGCGTGCTAACACCACCGCCAGCATGGAACTCGGGTCTCTTCTTCTGGTAAGAACTCCAAAGACAAGGAGAAGAGCATTTCTTCTCCAGCATGTCAGCCAAATACTCCACTCCGAGGGCATCCCGGTGAGACCCGTGGGACAAAGCATACTCCCATACTGGCCCTGGGTCACACATCCCCACATCTGGGGGACTACTCATCAGAGGAGATGGACGCTGATGCCGTTTGAGCAGTCAGTATAGTTCATTTTACTTCCTTTCACTCTCATCTCACTTCTAACCATCGCTTCAATCGTTCAGTGGAACTGCCGAAGTTTTCGGACGAGATTTGACGACGTGAGACATCTGCTTTTGTCGTACTGTCTGGTGTGCTTTTGTCTACAGGAGAAATAACTTAAACCATCAGACCTGCTTACAGTTCAAGGCTGCAGTGCGTTTCGGAAAGATAATGTCTTAGGAGATATAGCCTGTGGGGGAGTCACTATTCTTGTCCCTCACAGTGTTCCGGTTTCTCCCGTTACGGTCTCCACAACTTTACAGGCCGTGAAGGTTCGTATATCTGTGCCTGTGTCTCTTACTGTTTTCAGTGTCTATCTGCCGCTGGATGAAGACGTAAGCGTCTCTGTTCTGGAGAGCTTGATTGATCAGCTGTCTTCACCCGTCTTTCTACTGGGTGACGTCAATGTCCATCATCCTTTGTGGGGTAGCGTCAGCATCAGCACGAGAGGTCGTCGAACCGAGTCTCTACTGTCCTCGTCCTCACTGCGCCTTTTTAACACCGGTGCTGACACTTACTTCCACGAGCCAACAAGATCTTTCAGTGCGATCGATTTGAGCTTGGGGTCACCATCGATTATTGCTGATTAGTCATGGACGGTGTGTAACGACCTCCATGGGAGCGACCATTTCCCAATTGTGCTCTCGCTTTATGTGAGTATGCTATCTTTTGCCTCCCGCCCTCCTCGATGGAGGATGGATCGTGACAGGTGAGAGGTCTTCGCATCGTCCGCAGTGATATCTTCTGCCATAGTGACCCAAGAGCCAATCGACACAGCTGTCTCCAATGTTACCACTTGTATAATTCAGGCAGCTGATCTTTCAATACCAAAGACATCAACGATGGTCCCAAGAAGTCCGAAGCCTTGGTGGACCCCTGAATGAGCCGCGGCTAGGAGAGCTCAACATGAGGCCTGGTCTACCTTTCGGCGTTATCCAACCGATGATAATCTCGTTGTATTTAAGCGAGCAAAATCCTACGCTCGGTTGGTGCGTCGACGAAGCAAGAGATAGTCTTGGATTCAGTATGTTTGATCTCTCAATTCACGTGTCAGTTCTAAAACTGTGTGGGAAAAGATTTGTAAGATTTGTTGTCTATAGTTCTCACCAGATTTCCATTCTCGAGGGTAACGGCTGCACATATGCTGAAGTCGGGGAGATTGCGGATTGTTTTGGGTGAGGCGTTTGCCTCTGTGTCCAGTGATTTGGCGTATCCTTTCTCCTTTCAGAGGATTAAGTAAACTGCGGATCGCCAGAGAATCACCTTTGCGCCTTTTAATAACAGCTAATATAACTCTCCTTTCAGCATGGTTGAACTCAGGGTGGCTCTGTATCGGTCCGACGCGACATCTGTCGGTCCCGATGGCATCCACTATGATATGATCCGTCATCTCTCGCAGTCTTCTCTCGAGAATGCTTTAGGCCTCTTCAATCGTATTTGGTTGGAGCACAGTTTTCCGGAATCTTCGCGAAAAGCTTTTGTTCTACCTTTTCCCAAGCCTGGCAAAGTTCCTAAGTTTCCCTCTAGTTTTCGTCCAATTGCTCTCACTAGCTATCTGTGTAAATTTCTTGAACGCATGGTTAATTTCCGGTTACTTCACTTTTTAGAACAACATCAAGTACTTTCACCATCACAAAGCGGCTTTCGACGGCATCGTTCATCTCACGATCCTCTCCTGCGCTTTGAGACATCTGTGCGCGAGGCGATCGTGCGTAGGCAGCACCTGGTTTCAGTTTTCTTTGACATTGAGAAAGCGTACGATCGAGCTTGGCATCACGGTATTATTCGTGACCTCCACGAGAGTGGGTTGCGAGGAAACCTCCCAACATTCATCTTCAATTTTATTCGCACTCGGGTGTTCCAGGTGCGCCTGGGTACGACGCTATCGTCATTGTTCCATCAAGAACAAGGTGTTTCTCAAGGTTGCATTTTATCTGTGACATTGTTCATACTCTGAATTAACTGTCTTCTCAAAAGTCTTCCTCCTACGGTTTCGGCTACTGTTTATGTAGATGACTTACACATCTTCTGTTCGTCATCCAGCATGCATTTTATTGAACGGCAGTTGCAGTCTGCGATTAACCAGATCGTAAAAACGGCGAACAGCAATGGCTTCGTTTTTTCTCCCTACAAGACTGCGTGTGTCCATTTCTGCCTGAGTCGTGGCCTCCATCCTGACCCAGAGCTCTATTTAGACCGTGCAGCCATACCAGTTTTTCCGGAGACCAAGTTCCTTGGACTGACTGTCGACTGTGCGCTGATGTTCCGAGCACACGTCCAACGGCTAAAGTCTTCCTGTCTGCGGACCATGTCGATACTTAAGATACTTTCGGCGGTCTCGTGGGGTGCAGACAGGATGTCTTTATCTCGCATTGACCATTCTCTAATACGGTCGAAACTGGATTATGGTTGTATCGTGTATGGCTCTGCTCGTCGTTCCGTTCTCTGGCCCTTGCGAACTATTCATCATCAAGCGCTGCGCCTTTGTACGGGAGAATTTCGAACATCCCCGATTCCCAGCCTTTATGCTGACGCGAACGAAACATCTCTTAAATTACGCCGTCTGCAGCTGTCTCTTTAATTTTACTTGAAACTTAGATCTCTTCCAGACCATCTTTTGTTCGATGCAGTTTTTTTTATCCCCAACATGCTCGTTTATTTGAGAACCGGTCCTCGTGCATTCCAACTTTTGGTCGTCGTATGGCGGCCGTAGCTCGTAATGCAGGGCTCGACTTGTCGCTTGTTGGAGAGACCAGGGTCGCTGAGTACCCGCCATCGCTACCTTTTGAGGTCGTCACTGATCTCAGCTTCACTCTTTTGATAAGTCCTTGACCCCTGCGCTTGTATACCAGCAGCTCTTCGCTGAACACCGTTCCCTCAATCCTGAGTATGTTCCAGTTTTCACCAACGGATCTAAGATGAGTGGTGTTGTTGGATCCGCCGCAGTCTGTGTTGATCACGTTTCTGTAGCGCGGATACCAGCTGAGGCCACGGTGTTTTTGGCCGAGATGCATGCTGTCTATCTCGCCCTTCTTCATATTCAGTCGAGTTTTCATCATCGTGCTATGGTCTATACGGATTCCTTAAATGCCTTGCAGTCTTTATCATCTGCGGATTGCCGTGACCATCCTTTTCTCTTTGATGTGATAAGGTTGCTTCATTGTTTGCTCGAGGCCGGTTTCCAGGTTCACTTTTGCTGGATTCCTGGGCATGTTGTAATCTCGGATAACGAGTCTGCTGATGTGGCTGCTAGATCTGCTTCCTCTTTGGTCATCACGCCCCTGCCACTGTTTCACCGGGATTTGCGTTTTATCATCCGTGATTATATCAAGCGAACGTGGCAGGGTCAGTGGGACCAACAGGTTGGCAATAAACTGCATCGTATCAAACCAGTTCTTGGTGTCTGGAATTCCTCATGTTGTGGAAACTGTAGTTAGGAAGTTGTACTCACACATCTCCGCATTGGTTCTCTTTTCCTTCGTCGCTATTTGCTGTTTGATGACACTGCCCGGATGTGTGGGATGTGTGATGAATATTTAACAGTTATTCATATTTTATGTTCATGTCGTCGTTTTGTTCGTGATCGTATCAGTCATTTCCTTTTACCCACTTGACTAGACGACTCAGAAACCCTGAGTCATCTTCTAAATGATCATTGTGATGTGTCTTGCATGTTGTCTTTTCTTTGTTCTAAGGGTGTTTTTCGTTTTGTATAGTTTCTGTTTCATCGGCCATTTACACCTTTTATATTGATCTGTTTTATACCATCATTGTTACACCTTTTATATTGTTCTGTTTTTATCCCATCATAATTTGTTACCTTTTATATTGTTTTTGTTACGCTATATAGGACTCCGTGTACCGGTGTTGTTGTTTTGTAGTGTGTTGTTGTTTTATTGGTCTTTTACACCGCTTGTTCTGTTTTATATCGTTTCCTTTTAATTTTGTTTTATAAAATTCTGAAACCATTGGAATTAGCGTTCTTTGGCCCTTTGAGACCCTTGCGCTTTAAACCACCAACTAACCAACTAACCGTTAAATTCAAGAAATCCGTGTAATACGTGATAGAACATTATGCTATAGGGAAACAATGTCTGGAAGTCGGTAAAGGGGGTACAGCTCTTAAGCTAAATATCTGCTTAGCCACTGTACGCAGAGTCAGACATTAAAATTTCCTTGAAAATCATGAACAGGTGTTTCTCTTATCGCAGCTAACTTCTCTCTTGCTATTATACTTGCTGCTGTTTTTAAGGTAGAGTTCTACCACACAGGGACGCATCCGATCACCAACATTATGTCCCTGTGCTAGTGGTTCTGTTGTTAGTTCTTACACTAAATGGTGATCTGCAGGTATATGCTGCGCATTTCTGTTTACAATGCAGACGGACTCGTTATAAACTTCACTAATCAATGACATAGGTTACATATCGTGAAAGGTGTATGACACATGAAGTCGAAACATTAATCCACTTCTCGCTCGGAGGTCCGGGAGCTAGCTCTGGTTCAAGATTTTAATTCAAAGCAGTCACGATTTGGTCTCTGCTAACGGTTTTAGTGTACGCCATGTTGCTTTTGTTAGAATGGTGGACAGGTGCTTTACAGAAAATAGTACTGAAAATATTGTTTTAGATTACTGAAGTCGCGTCTCTAGTAAGTACTAATTCTTCGACCTGACTGTCCGTCTTCAAATTACCGTATAATGCTCCCCAGAAGAGTTGATAGACATTCCAGCTGTCCAGCGTCAAGGTCTTTCCAAGCTGAAGTCCGAGAAGGATGTGTGTAACTTGCCATGACTACTCTGTTAAAAATATTGTGGTAGGTTGCACAAAAAAGTGGTGCTACACCAGCGGCTTCACTTTCTTAGAAACGATACACCATTCTGTTGTGCAAAATAAGCCGAACAACATGGTGCAACTTTAAGGGCAATCTTGTACTATGACGTGATGAAAAGTTGAACCATGTTGTTGGGTTTTATTTGCAAAACACGATTGCGTATCTTTTCTCAGAAAGTGGTGCAGCTGGTGTAACACCACTTTTTGGTGCACCCTACTACAAAATTTTTAACAGTGTACTTTCTGGTATCGCAACTCTCCTCCTGGTTGTGAGGAGAGGAATTGTTTTGTTAAGCAAATAGAATGAATGAAGGGCAGGCATGCCACACTGACCGGCTAATGGTCTCAGAATATAATAATGTTTTGGACAGACTATGCACGTGTCTCTGACCAAAAGCCATGTTAAGATATACGGTACTGTGCACAAAATGAGTTGAATAGTACTGGGGGAAGCAACCTCGTAGATTGTCCCTTTGGGTAAAACCTCACTGTAATCAGCCTTCCATCCACTGGGACTTTTCCGGATCGCAATATTTATTCTTCCCCTTGCATTTCCGACTCATAGGTAAAAATAATTAACATAGCTGATAGACTCAAAGGAAAGTCCTTACAAAATTATCTGGTAAATGTGAATACTTGAGGCTAGGGTGCATGATTATAGAAAACAGAAGAGAAAGTGGTTTATATGCAAAGTAATAGGGTACCAGTAAGACTGAAAAGTAAACGGGAGGGGACTGAACTTTTTCACCAGAAGTCTCGCAACAGTCAGAATGAATGGAAGTCTGGTAACTACTTTGAGGTTAGAAAATGAGTAGGACAGGGATGTAGGTTTTCACATCACTCTTTTATTTTCGATTCATGCAAGTGAACTGGCTAAAGAAAGAAACTCAATAATGAATTTGAAGTTGGTGTCTCTACATAATAACAGCAGTCGGCCGTATGCTGGCGACTTAATGAAAATTTCTAAGAGTGATACATGTGCAGTATGGTATCATTCATCTAAGCAGGGTTTGCGAAAAATTTGGAATGAAGGTAATAATCGGGAATTCTAAATTAGTGTAAGTCTAATATTGAGAATTCTAAATCCGAATACCTCAAAAATTACTTATAGTTCAATACAGGTAAAGAGGTTAGAAGAGCTAAGAGATTTAATTATTTGAGGGTGATTGTTGATAAGACAGAGAATCTTATAAGTACTTGGACAATACAAGCAGAAAAGCAGGGCAAGCTTATGAGCTGCATGAAAATATTTTCACGAACAAGGAAGTTGGCCAGATAATTAAATTGACTGTACACATTGTTGTATTTAGACATATCATCATTTGGCACTGAGAATTGGGTACAAAGAAAAGGGCCCTTCAGACCGTTAGAAGCAGATGATATGAGAGCGGTAAGAATGATATGTAAACACTAAGTGAATCTGTAACAGCAAACCAGAGTTAGCCATGCATATGTTCGCACTAAGCACAGTATTTCTTCTTTAGAAGAAAAGATTTACAATATTCGATAGAGGTGGCTTTGACATCTGCATCATATGGGCAATTAAACACTACCTAAGAAGATGTTACATTCTAAGGCAAGAGCTCAAGAATAAAAGGGGCCGCTCTAGAAGTGCAGTGGTCTAAGTGCTGAATTCTGACCCTCCGCCCGAAATGGATCTGGGTTCGAATCCCGGTGAGCCATGGATGTTGTGTTTGTCTTACGGCACTGGCTCTCTCTCTCTCTCTCTCTCTCTCTCTCTCTCTCTCTCTTCCCTGGAAACATTGGCTCTAAATTTGGGACGGGCGACTGCTTATAGCTTATTGAGCATCTCATGGTGGTCATTAAACACCCAAACCAAAAAAAGAACAAATTGACATTACTAATCAAGCTAGCGATAGGTAAAATCAGAGATTAATAATCAAGGTAGCAATCGATAAAATCAAAGATTAGTAATCATGATAACAATAGAGGTTAGAAGGAATGGACAGAAAGAGATATACTAAGATTGTTACAAACCAGCAGAGATTTCTTTCAAGTGGTCTGTGTCAATAATGGTGATTAAATACCATGTTGGTATGTGAGTTTGCGATGATGATTATGCGTCCCTTACTGAATTTGATGCAGCTGAACCTAAAATTTGTTTAGAACACGTTTCAGAGAAATTGCATTCACAGAGATATACGAGTAGTGCACATATTTTTTATTCCTCTCCTTTTTAATTTTCTGTAATCATGATCATGCAGACCTTTTGCTCGAGAAAGAGGATCGATACTATAGCTTAAGTGCTTTAGCCTTCCTCATTTGAACGTTTACCCATGTAAATTTATCACTCTGAACGTCCATTCTAATTAAAATCAAATTCCTGTGCTCCTTATAAGTGAAGCAATTTCAGTGAAATACAACGTAGTTATATTTCAAAACTAGATGTCACCAAGCCATCCTGCTCTTCGATGTTATTGCCAAAAAGATCGATTTCATTTTCCTTTTGTAGGCAGATTTCCATCGCGTCATATTAGAAAGAAATGTCTGGTTCTCTGTAATGAACCAGTTTTGTCCACCTATAATACAGCATAACTGCAACGCACAATCAAACACACCAACAACAAAATATGTACTCGTCAGCCAGTGGTTGATGGTATGTGACGATAAGTTGTTTGCCTTTGAAAGACCATGAATTTGTAAAAGGAACACCTATCATTATCATGACAGGTAGGACAATGATAGCCATTTCGGGATGATTGATCACAAGTGTTAATTAAATTCCGATGTTAACATTTCAGTATTAAAAAGGAAATCTTGGACAGGCACTTTAAGTATTACTTGCGAATCATCACAGTAATCATCCATGTAACTTTGTCTCTTCTCCAGCCCCCCCCCCTTTTTTTTCTGGAGTAAGTAAAGTTAAAAAAATCATATTTGTGTAAATGCTTAGGAGGAATGTCTTGGAAATAAACAGCGGTATTCATTTTCTGCAAAAATTGTCTTCCAAAATCAATCATACGCTTGCGAAAAATGCAAATCTATTTGGAAATGACTTGATTTATAAAGTACTAACAAGAGCGATGGAAACTACATCTTGTGATTAAAAAACAAAAATTGTTCTTGGCATTTACAACATTTGATTAACACATTTACATATAGAGAGGAAATATATTTTCTCTCCCCAATATTGATGCAGGTGGGTTCGATTTGCAATCTGGAATTCGAAAAAAAAAGTGTTGACGAGAGATCTTGAAGAAATTTTAAAATTTAAAGAAGTCAGTGAACCCGATTACAGAGATTATCCAGTTAAGTTAGTATTGTTCGAGTGCAGTGTAATCACGACTTTACGCTTTTTGGGGAGCCAGCAGAAAAAGTCGTACGATGCGGGAAAACGTAAAACCAAGGTCGAGGTAAAATAAATTTTACAGGCATGCATAATGTGTACAAAATATAGAAACCAATGTAAACTAATAGTACAGTACCATACTAATACATAGTATGTATTGTAGGTACATTTATGTAAGAACCAGAAAATGCAATATAACTGCGTACGTGCGTACGTACTTACATTATGGGATGTTGCTTTGGAAAAAAATCGGTAATATCTTTTTGCTTTCTAGTTTTAGTGTTTACAAAGCTTTCTGAATAATTGTGTCTTTGCAAGTGTTTTTCTTGAGAACCGTGACCAAGGAAAAAGTTTTTCGCAAGTTTTAATTCATTTAATGCCACTTTGAAAGCAGACATAGGTTCCGAAATTTCGACTACTTGTTGTCGTCATTATCTTCTTCCGACGAACAATCCATTGTTAGATTGTTTGAACCTCTGAAGTTATCACATTTTCATCACATGGAGCATATTCTTCAAAATCGAGTTCATTGATGTAATCATCATATTGCTGAATCGAAACGTCAAGTTCATTTGAATCACCCTCTGCTTCCATGGGAACTTCATGTGATGTTGAAAATCTCCCCTCCCCAAAAGAATGAGAAATGCATGTGCTTGTCCATTTAGAATATATGAAATGTATCGTTTCAAAATCGTTGATTTTCTGGTTTTACGCAACTTCAATGTTTCCGGAATTAAGTACAGCCAGTTTTTTCACCAACTGTTTCCGGTAGAGCTTTTTGAAGGAGCGGATAATCTCCAAATCGCACGGCTGAAGTTTGCGTGTGCAGTTTGGAGAAAAAACTGTAGGCGCACATGTCGAAGTTCCAGATCAACATCAGCCGAACACTAATCAATGGGAAAATAATGTTTCGCTTTTTCAATCTCATTTTCTTATCTAGGTTGTGCAAAAATCTTGAATTGTAGTTTGCGTTTTCCAGGCCCATTTGTTTGTTTCATAGCTCGTAGGGAAACTCTTCACATTTTTTAAACAACGTGGTTTCTTAGAATTGCCGATCACCAGAAGTGTTAATTTTTCACTCCCGTCGGCATTGCAGCATAATAAGACAGTCAATCCCATTTCTGACATTTTTCCACCGTGGTATGATTCTTCCTTCACAACACATGTTTCAACAGGCAGAAGATTAAAAAAGGCCAGTCTCATCGGCATTGAAAATGTCCTTCGAAACATAATTTGCGACTAAAGCATGTAAGGTTTTCGTCTTCCATTCATCAATGTAATTGAATCAACATTTGCAGATTCACCACAAAGTGATCGGTACATAAGATTGCGGTGTTTCTTTAGTCGTTCCATCCATCCATTTGAAAGTGTAAAGTCGTTTAAATCAAGACGAGCAGCAATTTCTAAGACTTTTTCTTTCAATATTGATCCATTTATAGGTACGTTTGTGTCTCGAACTTGCCTGAACCACGTCATTAAAATTGTTTCCAGTTCGACGTAAGGCAAACTTTTCAAAGTCCTTCTCTTATTAGAACAAACTTAACCTTTCAGAAGTAAGTTTGATTGACTCTTTCTGTTTTAAAACTGTTTTCAGTGTTGAAAATGGTAATCCAAGAGACTTGGCTAATTCAACTTTAGTTTCATGAAATTCGCTATCTTTTTGTATAATGGAGGCTTTTCAGTTAAAGAAAGACATTTGCGCTTCTTACTCGCCATCTTCATCCTCGCGTCTAAAAAGAGAGACTTAAACAGACAGCAAACTGACTAAATTGCTCTCAAAACCTCACACCGTTCTTGCGAAGCTGAGGCGCAGGCCCGTTCGACACGTAGATTTACGGCACTACAAGAGGCGCTCCAGCAAAGTTGCTAAGATAACACACGTACAGTCTGAGGAATGCGGCACTGTCGCAACTGGTCTTCACGTGCTTTCGATTAATTCTGGCAAGGAACAACTGGCTTAAAGCAACCTGGTCGTCAGATTCTGCTGAGGAATGCGGCAGGAGGGGGAAGAACCCGTTTAAAGTAATCTTATATGTACGGAAACCAAGAAAGATACGAAATTAGAAGAAAATCAGGTTTGGCACCAAATATTTTAAACGACGTTTTCGTTTTGATGTGGGAAATCGTGTGATTGTAAAAACGTATAACATGAATGTGGGAGAATTATCGGGACTTCAAAAAAACCGTCGCTCGAAACGAAAAACGTAAAATGCGGGGACGTAAGATCGGGGTTTCACTGTATTACATGAATAAATTTCTTTTCCAGAGAGAAAAGCACAGTCAAACGCAATTTTTAAACTGAGGACAAATTTTGCATTATTAGTCAAGCATTTCAGACATTTTAAAAATTGCTTTCAATTTATTCTTCGTCAGTAATAACGCAAACATAGCTTCCGCTAAGAGACGCACTCATGTAGATCAGTTGCACCTTTTAAAATCATTCATTTGAATCACAATAGCGATAATAAATGCTGATACAGCGGAATGAATTAGAAAAGCACAGCCTACATCTTCTTCGTCTAAATCAGTGGTCGTCAGCCTGGTCCCTACTGCCCACTAGTGGGCGATTCAAGCTTTCATGGTGGTCGGTAGGGTTTTTGTCCGCTGTTACAAATTTTGTTCTTCCGCCATGTATCGAATATATTGCTAACAACTTCGCGAGGTTGACTTTTTAAAATATGCTTTTGCAATTTACTCGCAGCATCAGCCTCAAGGATCTCATTAATCATTAAATTAAAAGTAATTTCAATAAAATTTATTGTTTTCACATTTAACTTTCATTTTCTTCAATTTAAGCAGCTTCCGCACTAGTAGGCGCTGTATCGATGGAGATGAAGAAATTCATTAAAAAAATTGAAATTATCTATGTATAAACATACAGTATAGATGAAAAGATAAATTTAAGTACATATTTTTTACAAACCCTCCCCTCTAAAAATTACTTCGCACTTGCGCTAAACTGAGTTACTGCGGCACCGGTTGGCGATAAGGAAATTTTACCATCAACAAAGATACAAAAGTGGGTGGTAGGTAATAAAAGGTTGACGACCCCTGGTCTAAATGCTCCACGTAACAAAAATAAATGACGTTTTTGGTTTTTGGTTTTTTTGCAGCAAATATTACACTCCTTTAAGTTAATTTTCTGTACAAAGTGTTAAAAAACGATATTCTCTCCCCTTTACGTTTTGGCACAGCCTATTCAATGTTTCTCTATCCGTTTGGACAAAATTGATCGAACAATCACACATATCAGCAGCTGTTCATTATGCCAGAAGTGACAGAAAGCTACCTACAGTCTCTCTAAATTTTAAAAACATGTCTGTAACATTAGAGTGTTATATCAGATCATTCTGCTTTGAAGTACTATGTCTGACATGTATTCGACATTCAGCTGTATAAAGTTTTACTGTGCTATCTTTCCTCTAACCACTCTGATTGCATTACTTATTAGCCTAATAGTTTTGGGAACGCCTGTATGAAATGCAGTATTTCATGCAATTTATTCACACATTAAGCCCATTCTTGACTGAAATGAAGTAGCGGCATACAGCTGCTAAATTATCAGTTCACGTAATCACATAAATCACGAAAATCCTCAAGGTTTCATGTTAAATGAACCGACTGCATTTAGTGATTTATATTAACTGATGTGCTAAATACACTTCTTGACATAGAAAACGCCACACCAAAAAGTTTGTACCGGAAAGAGATACGAATTGCTGGGTTGTTGTCGATAGTTGGGTTCTAGAAATGACTGTAACAACTCATGTGATAGGTGAGGGAAATTAAAGGGGGAAATGGCTCGGCGCAGCTAAGCTTTGAAGTCGTAACCTAGGCGTGTGAACATCTGCATCGAAGTGATCTCGATCGAGAACGCACATGTACACAGTGACAATTCCTGGAACACCTCATCGAGAATCCTACCATCACACGGCACCTTTACCAGAGGGCTTCATCATAGGTCTACGTACGGCTGCTTTGTCCCTGCGTCGCATCACGGCGGAAACGCATCGGGAAGCAACAACTGTCGGCCGAATATGGAAATAGTGTTTCAAAGAAGGTACCAGGCATCACCGTAGTGAGAATGGTGCACCTAGGCAGACGTCTGAATGCCTCAATCTCTGCATTTGACGGCAAGCCGTAGCATTCCTATAATCCACAGCGGGCGACATTCGACGATGTGTAAAGATGTCCACAGCTGCTGTGGACATCCCCGTATCGACACGGACGGCGAATCGCATATTGGCTAAGGCAGGTTTGTGCTCTTGCCAACAATTGCTACATCTGCCACTCGCCTCAGCACATCGTCGCGCAGGGTAACAGTGGTGCTGCACAGGACGTGAGTGGCGGGACGAATGGAACCATGTGATACTCAGCGATGAGTCTCGCTTCTGTATTAGCGCCGACGATCACGAATTGAGAGTCTTAAAACAATGTGGTCACCGGGTTGATCTAGCTGACGTCCGTGAGCGTCATGCGGCTCCTCAGCCTGATGTCATGGTTTGGAGCGCTGTCAGCTTCAACAGTTGTGCACCGCTCGTAGTCATAGTGGGCACAATGACAGCACGACGACACATCAATGAAGTGATGCAGCCCGTTTTGGTGCTGTTTCTTCGTGCTATCCCTGATGCCAAATTTCAGCAAGGTAACGCCCTCCCGCACACTTCCAACACCAGTTCAGAATGCCTAAAAAATGTCCAGGTGCTGCCCTGGATAGCCCGATCCCCATGCGTCTCCCCAAAAGACGCGATGGACGTCATTGGCAAACGACTTAACGCCTTTCCACGATCTCTTTGGAATGTCGATGAATTGTTGACACAATTTGACGATGCATGGTCAGCAATACCTCAGGACACCATCTGCGGACATTTCCTCTTGATGCCTAGCTGTGTTTGCTAATGTATAGTCCCGCATGGTTGTCATGAGATGTACTGACTCAGAACACATTATACTGTCTCCTCGCCCATCGCATTCTTGCAATCCTTCAGAAATTAAAAATTACTTCTTTCCCACCTACTTGTCTACGTGTCTGATAAGTTTCGTCTTAATTCGTACATTTCTTCATGGTGTGGCATTTTCTCTGTCGAGCAGTGTATAAGATGGCGAAGTGTAGAGTTATCTAAAGATGTTTAGGTGGAATAATATTTTTATGATATTAGCAGTTTAGAAAACAAAAAATATCAAAAGAGTGTGACTGGAGTCATATTGTGTAGAAAATTATGTCAAGGTGGTCATGGTTTTTGAGCATTTAATTAATTTGACAAACAGAGCAGCAGTAAAGTGGGTTACAAAACTGTTGGCAAGCCCAGTTTGATCCTACAGGAAACCTTGACAGAAAACTCACGTCAGAATTTTTATATCTGCTCACAAACATTTTGACTTCAACTATAACTGTAGTTTTTGAAATACCTACATATATTTAATTTCATGATCATTTCTTAAGAATATCACGCTATGTGAAACGAACGTTCTAGATAAAAAGTCTCCATACTTCAGCTACAAAAGCACCTATGTACATAGCAAGAAAGAGAAAAAGAGGATATGACGTACGCTTCCTTTTTAACCATCTGTTTTTGCTGACTTTTTACTTATGTAAATTTTGGTTGCTTCTCCTTATGCTTTCCATATTGAACGTCACGTTTGAACTTCTACGAGTCTCTCTCTTTTGAGTTCGGACTACATTCAGTCAAGTTACGCATACTGATATAAATACAGAGACCGTGCAATTAAAAGGTCTGAGTAATTAAGTTCCCTGCTTACACGTCAGTGTTTACTACTGATATGTTATTATATTCTAAGCTGTAAAGTCTTCGTTACTGGATTTGATATTATGTGCGGTAAAAGTTTATAAGACTAGTTGTAATGATGTTAAATCTTCAACTGAGCTATTTCAAGAACAAAGATCAATGACTACAAAGACGTGACTTAAAGTTACTTCTGTGACTGTTTAATTTAGTGTGCTTGTCGAAACCTAGTTCCTCACATGAGCTGTTGGTTATATTAACAGCTACAGATTGCCAAGGATTTTATTGTCGTCCGGAATATTTCGCACCACGGATTTCACAATAATCCGGAATAATCATTTTAGACGAAGTTGTGCGCAAACAGTCAATAATAATATACTGTGTTAAATGAAAATATATACAAAAAAATTACGAAGAACTCAAAATATTAACGAGTCATTGCAAGGTTTGTTGGCTAAACAATGTTATCGCAAATGAGTAAAAGTCACAAACAACGGAAACGTAATTCGCCTCTTCGAGCTAATAAGTGCTGACCTTTTTGCCAAAGAAAATTACTTCAGGTGAGAATACAGACCTAAAACATTTACAACGGTGCATCGAGTAATTCGGCTGCTTTTTTTATCTCTATGCCACAGAGTCTACAAGAAAAGGAGTCCAGTTATCTGTAACAACAAGACCTATCTTTGTCATAGGATTAGTTACTTCAGGTTCTTCTATTCTGCTATGTGTTGGTATGTCGAACGAGATTATCTGCTCTTCGGTTTCTACCCTGAAAATTACGTGCAGCTGACAGAAGGGGTTGTCTTCTTTTGTCTCGTGTGATTTCAAGTGTTTTATCTCATTGTGTTAAATTTGTCTGTTTCCTGCATCGTTCACCAGTGTTGACAACTACGTGCCTCCCCTTGACAGTCTTCCTTTTGAAAGGTCGATTTCATTACATGGGCATTTCATGAAATAATGGTTCTCGAAAGACTTTAATGAGAACAATATTGATTTCCGTTCTCACTGAGCGTCCGAAGATCTCAGGGGAAAGGGAGAAGCTGAGTTTTTACAGTAGCTTTTAATCTATCGCAATTCGTTAAAACATGTTCGCAGAACAGAACTGCTCATATCTTATGATACGCATGTCTGCGACCTCCCATGAGGCCCGAATCTTATCATCTGTCTTTTGCTTGTTTTTTTTCAACAATTCTTTCTTCGAAATAAGGGTTACCAATAAGATGTAGTAAATATGCACCATGACATGATACCAAGGACTAAATATAGCTTCGTTTATGAGTCTTTGCTAATGTCTTTACAGTTTTAAAGATTCTTTAGATGCTGGCGCTAAATTAGTAGAAATAAAAGTTTACTCACTTTTTATTCAAGAGAGAGTACACTATTTGCAAGGGGAGTTAAATGTTTCTTTTCTTTTATTTTTTATTTTGAGTTTAAGGACCACCATGAGCAACTCTTTAGGGCAGTAAGCAGTTGCCCGTCCCTAATTTGGGACAACTGGCTCCAGACAAGAAAAATAGCCCGAGCGGTAGGACAATCACACCACTCATGCCTTATCCAGGATTTCAACCTGGACCCAGATCAGATGACTAGGACGAAACCATCACTTCTGACCACTCGGCCACGAGGGCGGCTTTTTGTAGAGGGAGGGGTCGATGTTAAACGATTATAAGGATGAAAGAAGTCGCCCGTTCCTAATTAAGTTACATTCATTCCGAGAAAAGGACAGAACCAACGCCATAAAGCAAACATACTACCTACGTCTCATCCGGTACTCGAACCTAGGCTCAACACGCATGAGCATCCAGAAGCCCGCGCCTGTGATAACTTGAGCTCCATGTTTTTCTAAGTTTAAACAAATATTCAAGGGGCTCCCAGCGACCTCAGATTGACCTCGAAATTTGATTTCTTAGTATAACAAAAACGAAGTTATCTAGCCCAGTTCAAAATTTAAGGATTAAATCAAGACCGTCTAGAAAATACAGAACCGATTCGAGAGATGAGTTTTTTCTTTTAGTGACGTCACGCGGAAACCAACGCTGTCGGATGTGACGTTAAACACGACACCAACGTAGATTATTAGTCCGTGTAACATAAGAGTGACGTCACAAACGGAGGGAAATAATCTCTCTGTTACGGCCTTATACTTTCTAGACGGCCTTGATTAAACGATGCTGATAAATCCGGTAGCGTTCAATAGGCATACGAAGCCAGAATGCACACACACACGCCGGCCCGTTGGCGCAGTGGTCAAAGCCTAACTTCTGACCATTCATCAAAGATGGGTCCGTGTTCGAATCTCGATGAGTCATGGGTGTTGTGTTTATCTAACGGCACTGGCTCTCATCTTTCATTGGAACCAGTGGCCCTAATTTAGGGACGGGCGACTGCTTATAGCCCACCGAGTTGCTCACAGTAGTCGTTAAACCCCCAAACAAAAAAAAAAAACAAAAAAAAACAAGAATGGAGACTCATTTGCAAACAACACTATGTAACAGCAAGGCATGCACAACAAAGAAGGGCGAATAAATCTGCATATGAGCACCATTCAGCAGGAAGTTTATTCGGTGATTCGGTCGAATACGGAAATTGCATTGGCCGGAAAGAGGTATACGGTATATTACCTGTATAAGCTCGCGTTATGACCTTTTCTGTACAGATAAGACAGCGCATACTACACTGGCGTGCAAAAATTAAGGACGAGACGGTTTTTCGAATGTAACGTCGTGTAGAAGTGTTCCACATCGACTCAAATCATACCATAAGATCCCCAAGATGTACAAATATATGGGACAAGTGAGCAACACCGTCCAAACAAGAAATCCAAAGGATACAAAGGCACTTTACTGAAAAGGTAGCTTCGAGCACAACTGGACAGAAGACAGAAACGTCCATGTGACAGGCGGCTGCCAAGAAACATCCAGTCTTTAGTAGGGGATATGATCACCCCTGGCTGCGTTGCAGGATTTACAACGTCCGTCCATGCTGAGGACGAGGTTGTCAAGGAGCTGTTGAGGCATCGCGGCCCATTCCTCTTGTAGCGCCAATCGCAGCTGCGGAATCGTTGCTGGCGGCTGGTGACGTGCTGCCAAGCGTCTTCCGAGAAAGTCCGACACGTGTGCGATTGAATTTAGGTCCGGGGACCTTGCGGGCCAATCCATGCGTTGAATATCTTCACTCTCCAACAGCTCTGCGACAGCCACTGTACGATGAGGTGTAGCGTTGTCGTCCATAAAGAGGAACTCAGGACCCACAGCACTTCTAAACAGATGCACGTGAGGCAGGAGAACCTCGGTACAATAGCGGACACCAGTGACTGAATCTCCATGGAGGATGTGGAGGTCAGTACGTCTACCAAACATGATTCCGCCCCAAACGAGAACTCCGCCACCTCCAAACCGGTCCCTTTCGATGATGTCGGAGGTGTGATTGCGTGCTCCTGCTCTCTCCAGATGTGTATACGTCCAGAATCGCTCGTCAGACTAAATCGGTTCTCATCCGTAAAGAGAACTCGACCCCATTGCTGATGTGTCCAGTTCTTGTGTTCCAGACACCAGAGAAACCGCCGTCTCCGATGAACAGGCGTTAATGGCACACACCATACTGGTCGTCGTGCAAATAGACCACTTTTGTGCACCCTCTTGGCCACGGTAAAACGCGATAAGGGACGTCCAATTGTCTGTTGCATGTGCCTTGCGATTTCTCCCGCTGTCTGCCGTCTGTCTCTTCTCGCCTGTAGGACAATATACCGGTCGTCCGCCACTGTAGTTGCTCGTGGACGACCACCGCTAAACTCTCGGACAGCTGTTCCTGTCGCTGAAATGCTCTCGAAGCTCGTGAAACGATGCTGTGAGCGATCCCAAACTCCTCGGCCATACTAGTCACACTTCGACCTTCTTCCATCTTCCCAATGACGCGACCTCGGGTAAAGTCATCATGATGTCTTCTACGGGATTGCCTGTTGGCACACGGTGGCAGCTTCAATTCTAATCTCATATACTGTATTCATGTTACGTAACTGACGTTTTTCGCTGTTTCAAGATTCCTTTGTAACGCATATCACACAATCACTGTGCCTTTCGAACTGGTTAGCATCAGAACTAGAACGAAGTTAGTGTAATTTCGTTTCCCGTTACTTTAAGTAATCGAATTTTGGGATGCGTGGCCGTGTAATAGGAAACACTCTGCTAATTTAATGACAGATCAAAAAGTTTGTTCTTCTGCGCAATGTCATTTACGGAAAAATCAGTTGTTCTGCAGCATACACTGTATATTATCGTCTAAAATAATATTCTTTACTGTATGATTCATAATGCGAACACAATGCGAGTTTATGAAAAGACAATTGATTGATTATTCAACAAATGTCTGTCGTCTCTTAAATAGATACCGATTTCACACTTCTGCTGCAGAGTGACGCTTTGTGATGTTACGTAGTGTTGTCGACACCGCATAACGCTATGGTCTGTGTTTAACTCTTTCTTTTTTAGAAATCCGGAATTCAGCACTGCGAATGATATCAATACACACTATTTGGCGTATCAATAAGCGACTGATTTTTTTGCTGTTGATACTTAGGTGGTCTCCCGACAGTATAGTAGATTTTGGTCCTAATTCGGGCCCCGCCTGTTCTGGGGCAGCGTACATATTCTGATTAAGTCACAGATGTTTTGTTCATTCATATAGCGCTGCTTCTATTCCCCCCTCTGGAACCAGTGGATCTGAAATCCCATCTGGCAGATTTTACCAGCCTTAGATGTTCATCAGCATCATCATCATCATTGTCAACCATTATCAATCCACTGCTGGACGAAGGTCTGCCCGAGTTTCCTCCACAACGGTCTGTCTTGTGCCAGTCTCCTCCATGTCACAGGGGTTATTAAATTCCAAATCAATAAAAGAAAAACAAGTAACAAAATACCTCTATGAGAAAGAATTTTTTTCATTAAGGAGGGAAAGGTGAACAAATATCTTCTTGTCCTGCATTTCATAAAAGCAGTGATAATTTAGATGGTGTTGCCAAACTAAAAGTTAAAATCTGTTATGGTGAATTTTGGTGAATGAGAGGTGTGAAGAATAGCGTTAAAGCAGAAATCTTGCATTTATTTAGTAGTGGTTCTTATGCCACGTGGATGAGCAATTTTACAGGCAGTGTCACTTTTATCTTGACCAGCCCGGAACTGTTATTTTCTAAAGCAACTTTCAGTCGACTGAGCTTATGAGAAAATAACTCTCCTAGCGATGAATTTGTTTAGGTTCGTAACGCTAAGTGGTCTATTTTGCATTACACCTATATCTCAGCACTACATTTTGTGTGCGAATGAAGCGTGCACGTGTCGTTGGCGATGACTTACATAATTCAATTAGCTACCACAAATATTTATCAGGTTCTAAAATGAAGGCATCAGATGATTTTAGCGTGGCCACCAACAGATTTTAATTTCTGTTCAGAAGTAAATGCCATAGTATCATGTTAAAAAAAATATGGTGTCTATAACGTAACCCTTTTTCGTGTGCGAGATTGGTGTTACGCTATGTCTAAAACCATGACTAAGGAAATGTTGAACTAAATGAGAATACGATGCACGAAATAGCTCTAATTTAAGGTTTTACGGCCAGATGAAACATATACAGAAGCCAAACTTACGATAACCTTTTATTGGTCCAGCAACCAATGATGACATCCACAATATAGCACTGCTTCAAATATAGGACCTTAATTATCTATCGTATATTCTAGCTTAACAAAGATCGAACATCTCCACACACACACATACACTAAGCAACTGCTGTATCGTCCTTTTTATCTATCGTTCTTATCACATTCATACGTCACTCTCTCTGACCTCAAAAGTATAGCCAACCTCATTCATGTGAGAGAGAAGATATCACGTTAAGTTTGGGAAGTGCAAAAGAAAACAAACTCAAATTTACATAGGAAAAGGAACTAAAAATGAAAGTTATCTTAGAATATACGTCACATGTCCTTATGCGTGAATTAAAAAATTCGGAATTCATGTAAAAATGAAAGTTATTTTGCAATATACGTCACGTGTTTTTATGAGTGAATTTAAAAAATTCGAAATTCATATCGCCTTAAAAACTGGCTTATCAGACAGAGGTGCATGTACGGCAGATTCGGCTTGTTTGATGTATTGCAGCATGCTACGCATGAGCAAACTCTACGTATTTATACTTTGAACATGTATCATTCGCCTCGTTTTCGTGAAAGAAAGAGAAACCCACACAGCAGTGCATTAATATACACTGACGGAAGAAAAAATCCCAACACCAAGAAGGGGTTGTGTTAGATAAACGACAGTTGGTAGGTGGTGAGGGTACATCTGTAAGATGACGTCTATGCAAATTTCGCGCGCGGCGCATACGTGTGGCGCTAGTAGTGCCCTCGGAACATGCAAAGCAGGTTTGCTGTAAATACGCGCTGTAACGTTTGTGAGCGTTAGTTATCGTTGAGATTCGACGTAGTGTGTTGATGTTAGTCAAGAATGCCTTTAAGAAGACGAAGAAGCCATTATCAACAGCTGACGGAGTTTAAACGAGGTCGTGTAATAGGGCTACGAGAAAGTGGAATTTCTTTCCGCAATATTGCAGAACGACTTGGCAGGAATGTAGCCACTGTGCATGATTGTTGGCAGCGGTGGTCAAGGGAAGGTACTGCCTCAAGAAGACCGGGTTCCGGCCGCACTACTGAGAAGGAAGACCGCCGGGTACGGCGTATGGCCGTGGCGCATCGTACCGCGTCTGGGGCAGCAATTCGAGCTGCAGTTGCCACCACAGTGACACAACGAACTGTTACAAATCGGTTACTTGAAGGACAGCTCCGAGTCAGACGCCCTGTAGCGTGCATTGCACTTACTCCAAACCACTGCCGTTTGCGACGTCAGTGGTGTCAAGCTAGAGCTCATTGGAGGACGGAGTGGAGATCTGTTGTGTTTTCTGATGAAAGCCGGTTCTGCCTGGTTTCCACTGATGGCCGTGTATTGGTTAGAAGGAGGCCAGGTGAGTGCCTGCAACCAACCTGTCTGCGGCCGAGACACACTGGACCTACACCTGGAGTTATGCTCTATGGAGCAATTTCCTATGACAGCAGGACCACTCTCGTGGTTATCCCACGCACCCTGACGGCACAGTTGTACGTCGGTCTGGGGATTCAACCTGTTGTGCTGCCATTCATGAACAGCATTCCAGGGGGTGTTTTCCAACAGAATAACGCTCCCCCGCATACCGCTGTTGTAACCCAACATGCTCTACAGAGTGTCGACATGTTGCCGTGTCCTGCTAGATCACCAGATCTTTCACCAATTGAACACGTATGGGACATCATTGGACGACAATTCCAGCGTCACCCTCAACCAGCATTAACCGTCCCTGTATTGACCGACCAAGTGCAACAGGCATGGAACTCCATCCCACAAACTGACATCCAGCACCTGTACGACACAATGCATGAACGTTTGCGTGCTTGCATTCAACATTCTGGCGGTTACACCGGTTATTAATGTACCAGTATTTCACATTTAAAATGGCTCTTCTCGCGCTTACAATAAGCTGTGATCTTGAAACCTTAATCGATTAAATATGTTACCTATACAAATGTATTGCCGCCATTTCATTCCTCTACAACTATTTTTTCGTGGTGTTGGGATTTTTTTCCGTCAGTGTACATCAAGTGGCCAAATTTAATTTATTTTGAAAGATTCAATCCAGACTTGATATCTAAAAATCACAGAGCTCGTTTCCTTACAAAGTAGGCAACTGAACGCCATGAAAACAGTGCTGATTTTTTAATTGTTTTTCGAACTTTGTGATTTAGAAATTTAGAACAATTTTTGTGATGGAAAAAGTTTTTAAAACGCCATGCACTACCAGTGAGAGCAGCTCTGTCAGCTTGTGTGTGTGTGACCCTTCCACAAAGTCTTTCTATCAATGTTATTTGTTGTTGTTGATGATGTTTTTTTAGACCAAAGCAACCGCCTCCGCCCACACGATCCTCTCCTGCGTCAAACACGATGCCAACGTACCAGGTCATGTAACCTGAGAGTGACGTCACGAAAGGATTAAGCCCATCTCTCAATGTCATGGTCTTGTAATTCTGATATGGCCTTGGACAGCCTTGACCACTGCCCTGGATGAGGTGTGGGTGGCCCCATCCCCGTTCTGTAACCAGTGGCCCTAAATCAGGGACTGGTGACTCCTTCAACCGTAGATGTTCAGTGGAGCAGAAAACCTAGGTACATGAATTTCTGCACTATCCCCCGAGGAAATGCACCTTTTGGATACCATCTCTTACTTTTTTTCTTTTTCATATGATACACCTTCTCAGCTTTTGTATACCATAACTCTATTTCATTTAAGGTAATTAACTGCTTTACTGAGGGCATCACCCTTCCTGCATCTTTTTAAATAGATAATTCATGCGATTTTGATCAACAACAGCTACGTCAATGTGGCATTGCCTTCTCCTTTAAATGATATGGAGATTGTTGTCGTCAATGTGAGGGAAACTCTTGCTTTTAATTACTGAAACTCAATCCGCTGTTGTTAAGTCGTTAATAACCAGTTTTTAACAAAGAATGCAAAATTGCACAAAAGTAAAGCCCAACCTAATAAATCGCTGTAACATACAAAGAAAACATTATCTGGAAATGTATTTCGCGGTTTGATAGAACAGGAACATGTAAATTATAATTTGAAATTTCTGTTCATCTAAATAAATGCTCAACCTGTTTAGACAGAAAGAATATGAATACCGGGTGATTGACCAAAAGCTGTAGGTCTGTACAAAATAACGTCCAAAGTTAGTCCCACTTTCTTTGATTGGCACAAATATGGTCAGAATTTTACATGCTTCACAAAATTTCCTTACAAACACTTTAATGTGCGTTGGTGCTGATAAACGGTCATGTCCACCTAGCAATGGGTGAGCTGTGCGTTGATGTCTCTTAAAGATGATATCAACGCACACCTCACTATAATAATCAACTGGACATTCTTTAAGGTAGCACACACTACTTTTCGCATTTGAACAGATCGAAACGCAAACGAATTCTGTCCGCATACTAGGTCGGAACTATGCGGAACCGGAATCATTCATTCGCTAAACGTCGACAGCGCTGGAAGTAGTACTGCGCGTAGTGTAATTACGCGTATGTTATATGATCTTTTTAACTTAACTGATACAATAATAGGTTGTCTACTTAGCAAACAGCCTGATCTTAGTAACAACGTGCTTCCGTAATTTAGTACGAGATGATGATGAAAACTTTAGGCAGGCCGGAGAACTAGAAAGCCAAAAGCCACTTGCAGGCATTCATTGCCTACCTAGTGTACGGCATTTTTGATTTCAACATCAGGGAAAGTCTCAAAGAATGCTTTAATTCACCAGAAAGCAAGGTAATCAGTCTAGCAAGGTGAGATAATCAACAGAGGACGGAGAAACACAGAATAAAGTGAAAATATGTGGCCATATAATGGAGTAGCATCTGTTTTTCTTTGTTGGCAGAAAAAAACTGTGGACTCAATTTAATAGCATTATACCTCAATGGACATAAAATAAAATGGCACTGTTATCTAAATTTCACAAAAAAGTAAAAACAAACCAACATGGAATTCTAAGATGATCCTATATCAGAGATGTGTAGTAACCTACGGACGCTATTTTTCTTGCATTTATTTTTTTAACAAAACATAATTTTATTAAATGCGAAAACAATAAAGAATGCCATGTTTTACTTAGTAGATTCAGTGCAACTTTCTGATATTTCTTCCCGCACGTTGTCTTTCATTACGCAATTCTAGCAATGTCTGTGACTAATATGGTACAAATTAGGATTTGTCTCCTCAGCGTTGATAAACTTTTCGTCAACAGCCATTTCCGAAACAATGATAAAATGAACAACGTCACAGCAGAAGCAATGAAACGCGAAAATCAGATCACGCCAGAGCTTTCTGTCTAATGATGTAGAACAGTAAGCAACGAGCCAAGTGACCTTGACTTAGGGACTCATTCAGATCTGTCAATAATGTTCTAAGCGAGCAAACTCCAAACATTCTGTTCCGATCCAAAAGTTTGATTACTTTCTACACTGGCGGAAAGTGAAATAAGAACACCAGGAAGGAATTGGCGGATGATCATGAAATTTACATATGTTAATTGGGTCGAGTTTACGTAGGTGTGATGTTAATTTCGGGACCGACCGCTGAGCGCTTACGCCACAGCACGGCATAATATTCAAATTATCGTCGGTGGTATTTAAGGATTACGGCAAAGTGAATGTAATCAGTCGTCGGCGTACGGACACGTGCGAAGACCCTGAAGAAGCTGCAATGCCTGGACATGGAAGACGTGTACGATTTCAGCAGTTATCGGACTTTGAGCAAGGTCGTCTAGTCGGAATCCGCGAGGCCGGGTGGTCGTATCGTCGTACTGCGGAGCGAACTGGACAGGAAGTATCGGTGGTGGTACGATGGTGGCGTAGATAGTCCGAGGACTATTCCCACACGAGAAGACGTGGAACCGGGAGTCACAGACGGACTGATGAGCGGACCGATCGACGCATAAGAAGAGCGGCGTTGCCAAGCAGAACATTCACTGCGACGCAAGTCCGAGCTGCCGTTACACCTGAATTGACTGTGCGAACAATCCGCAATCGTCTACTGAATGCAGGACTACGTGCACGTGTGCCTCTGGCATGTGTACCTCTGACTACAGCCCACCGTCAGGAACGGCTGCAGTGGTGTCGCCAACGTCTGCACTGGAGAACGCAATGGCGATCTGTCGTGTTCAGCGATGAGAGCAGATTCTGCTTGGGAGCCTCCGATAACCGTATGCGTGTTCGCAGACGCACAGGGGAGCGTCTCCACTCTTCTTGCATCCGCCAGCGACACACAAGGCCTACACCTGATCTCCTGGTGTGGGGAGCGATCAGCTATCACTCCCGTGCACAACTAGTGTTTGTACCTGGTACGTTAAACAGCACCTCCTACATCAACAACATCATTCAGCCCGTTGTTGTGCCATTTGTAAGGTCGGTCCATCGTGGTGTTTTCCAGCAAGATAACGCACGCCCACACACGGCACGTGCAACGCTACATGCACTTCAGGGTGTGAGACAACTTCCATGGCCTGCACGTTCACCGGATTTGTCCCCCATTGAGCACGTGTGGGATTTTATGGGACAACGACTTATCCGGTCTCCACGGCCAGCCACGATCATCCCCGATTTACGCGTCCAGGTTGAGGATGCTTGGAACTCAATACCCCAAACTTACATCCAACATCTGTACGACAGACTCCATGCCCGAATTGCACAGTGTGACGCAGTTCATGGCGGTTCAACCTCGTACTAACCATGTTACATGGAAATGTTATTTTTCAGTTTACCAGCAATTACAGCTGTACTTTGCCATAATGTTTTGATCACGTTATCCTCTGTATTCCGTTATTATGCTGTATAAATTTCGTTGGTATCAGATGTCTCCTTCTTGGTGTTTCTTTTTCACTTTCCGCCAGTGTATTTCGATCTGTTCTGATGCAATGTGCGGACTTCCATTGAAAAATTATGCTTGTCATTTTTTTTCCTTCATTTCTGTTCCGGAGTGGTGTTCGGCAACCTTCATAAAGTCATTTCAACGAAAATTTATCTAAATTTGCCGAAACTGAGCTGGAAATTGATTTCTTTTTTTTCTTCATATGGACAATTCCATATATCGATGCGACTAAGTTCCCCACTCCCTTTCAAATTTATCTACACCTGAAATGGAAGACTTTGGAGCTTCGTAGACCATGTTCAGATATTCCTCACTGAATAAAAAACAATAGGATCTTACTTCAGATCACTCACATATTGGGTATCGCTTTTTTCTTAAGTATGATTACTGAAACCAACAAATGTTCGAGCTTCCTTACGAAAGCATTGAAATATGCTCCGAACGACTGATAGCTGTCACATGGTGGGTCCAATTATCGGTTTTTAATTTAACATCTACCTGCTCATCAAGTGTTAAAATATGATCAGAAATAATCCGTTTCTTTATGAACTTAGAATTCAGTTATCTCAACTATTAATAAAAATGCCTCTTAGGCACATAGATAATAAATTGCCATTTCATTTTCAAAGAGCATTACTTCTTGTCGTGGAAGTGTATTTTACAGCCGCCCACTGGCGCAGTGGTCTTAGCGATGGCTTCTGATCGTTCGTCCGAGACAGGTCCAGGTTCAAATCCCGGTTATCTTACGGCCCTGGCTCTCTCCCTTCCCTGGAACCAGTGACTCTAAATTAGGGACGGGCGACTTGGGTTGTTCACGGTGATCGTTAAACCCACAATCAAAAAAGAAAAAGTGCCTTTACCAACTGTTATTCACAAGTGAACTGCTCTGATAAAGATGACCCTGCTATTCGGAATAAAAGCGGAGAAAAGGGAATTATTAGATACAAATTGTTAAGCAGATGAACTTCCTGTTTTTTTTACAGTGTGAAGAAGCAATTTAAAGGTCTATTTGGGTACACTAGCATAAGCAATATTAAAGGTTCCCAAGTTTCCACTTCAAGTATGAAACACAAAACTTTAAAATATTTATTTTCCGTTTAAATAAATTCCGTACGTATTTCTCAACTCGTAACTTCGCAGTCTAAACCGGTTTCATTATGCTCGCAAGATATGAAGAAAAATGGCAAAGTGTATTTATATATCTAAAAGCTAAAATTTTAATTTTGCCACTTTATTTTTCTTCGAAAGAGGAGCTGCTAAATTCTCCGGTTAGAAAAGGTTTTTTTTATTATTTATTTCTAAGTGTGCATTGTTTCAGGCGCCGTAACCTGCTCGTTACGATGCTTTTAGGAACCAACATGTACCGAGAAAAAGCAACATGATTCAGAGGCATTTCGCTAATGGCAGGAAACCCGAGTCTCCGAATCTGCAGCCCCATCTAGTGGCCAGTGTGGAATACATCCCTCAAAGATTTGCTTTTCTCATCTCAAGAGCTTACAACAGCTGAATTTTCATTAATAAAAGACAGTAGCACCTCAGGAATTTTATTAATTATGGTACTTATTCTTTTTATTCAAATACAAAAAATCCTCAGAAATGTTTGATTTTTTTGTAGTACCTTAATAACAAAAACAGGTAAGAAAGATCACGCGCAGATTATGAAAATGTTTCTTCTGGTTTTTTTTTCCCGCAATAAGACACGCAATGTTGAACGGAAAATTGAAAGAAATGCCAGCAAGGATTACGATAGAACTTTTCTAGTTACCAACAGCAATAAATTAAGTGACGCAGTTTTTCATCCCACAACAATTGTTTCCAGATGATGCACATCACATGAATAACGAAAGCTTGTAGTTATATAAGCAGTTTATCTGTTTCATCTCATTATACAAGCTGTATGTTTTAATTTTGGTATTTAATACAAAATGTTTAAATTCATAAATAGATAATTTTGTATTCTTTGAGGATGAACTACAGTCTAAAATTACCCAAGAGCGTGAACGAAATGGTAACATCAGTTGCATTAATGTTTTGCAATTAAAAAATAATCAAAATATATTGCTACAGAACAATCGTGCCATGTTTTCTAAACATATTTTAACCGTTTCTCAATGAAAGTCATCAATTATGGTGCCGAAGCAAAGTATAAAATGTAACGGAAAGAAGTTACTCCCATTATGATAAGGTGAAGCTATAGTTGATTGGCATGTATTTAACCTGCAACTGGAAAGCTTTAAAAAACAAAACCGCTCCTGAAATTAACTGGATGCATTTAAGTAATGGCGATAGTTTATGCTCACATGAAGATTTCAGTGAGTGTACAGCAAGTTTTAAATGTTGCTTTCGAAACTGATCAAGGTCTGTAACAAAAATGAAAAAATTCTACAACCATTTTTTGACAGCAAAAACATTCGAAAGAAATCACTTTCGCACATAAAGCTGAAACTGTACTGTTCACGGAGTTTTAATTGTTAGGGAATTGGATGAGGCTGGGATGAGATGGCAAAATATTTGCCACAGTATTGTGGTATGGGGCCATGTGTTATCAATGAGCACCGAACATCGAAGAGGTCATAGGAGATCGAGCAGATATCTGGGTTAATCATATGATAAGCACTATAACGTCACGTCAGTAGCTGGATATTTAAATGGCAATTCGGTGTAGCAATAAAACAGGAGGTACTAACGGTTTAGCTCAGCTGTGGTACTCTTTTTAAGACAAGGACATCACTCTGTAATATTCGGAGGAGTCGTCTCATGAATGACTCTTTTTCAGTACAAATTGATTGTGAGCTGTATTGGTATTACAGCTGAATCTACGAAGAAAACCATAAGATAGAACTGGCATCAGACTGCTAAAAGCATAATAGCTGCTAAGCACAGTAATAGTAATTGTCAAGAGGTTTGGAAATGTTAAGGGAAATTGCGAACGTTAAGGCAAATGGCCTGTCCAACATTAAAACAGACAAAAACCCTTTTATATTTTTTTCACTCAGTTCAGGATTAACGATCACCTGCTGAATATGATTGATAACTATAATACATCGATTCATGTAAGCTGCCACTCGCACTTGTGACGTATATTCTAAATTAACTTTCCTTTTTAGTTTCTTTCCCTATGTAAATTATGAGTTTATTCTCAGTTATTCTTCACTCTTAACGTGATATCTTTTCTCTCAAACGAATACTGTTGGCAACACAATTGAGGTTGAATGAACGTGACGTATGCCTGATTTGATAAGAACGAGAGATAAAAGCGACGACTAATCTGTTGCTTGATGAGGTTGCTGAAGAGCGATTATTGAGAGCGTTGATAGAGTGCGTTGTAAAGCGAGCGTTGTGTTAAGAGCTGTGAAGCTGTGTGGTGTGTTTAAATATTGATATCGTTCTGTTATGGACGTGCTACAACCTTGAATAAAGCATCGTTTCCGTAAGTTTGACTTCTGTTGTTTACATGTTTCGTCTGGCCGTTAAGGTTTCTTTCATTTAGGAACTATTTCTTAGTATGTTGATGTTTTAAATTAACGTAGAAGTACGAAAGACTTCTACGTCATACACTAAAGAACCAACGAATCCTTCACTGGTTAATCCAAGCAATCACCAGCATGGAATGACCGACCAATCCACCGATTCCTGCTAATGATCACCCTTATTAAGTGACCGACAAATCCACCAATGCATGCAAACAATAACCCACATTATGTGATCAACCAGTCCGCCGATATTTGTAGATGATCACAAGCATTGATTGACCCGCAGATCCATCAGTGGTGGATCTACATGGCTCTACAGCTCTTCGAAACAATACGGCCTACATCCATGAACATTATTTACACCGAAGGAGAGAAACGATGTTACGTATTTATCTCCCGTTGCTCCGCGTACGTCTCACTTCATCGCAATATCTTCTGAATCTATACTGGTAATCAGAAAGAATTGATTGGGATAAAAAAATGGAGTTATATGGTTAACATGATACTTACTCCGCAATAAATACCGACAGCCTTATACTCCTGGGGAGATACTTTGGTGTGACGGAGAGGAGCAGATCATTTCCCTCTAATAAGAAAATTTTAAAATAACAAAGGTATTAGTGTCTGAAAGGCCATCATCTTCGCCAAGCTCTTCTTTTTTTTTTTTTTTTTTTTTGTGGTTTAACGACAAACATGAGCAACTCTGAGGGCTATAAAGCAGTCGCACGTCCCTAATTTAGGGTCACTGGTTCCAGAAGGGAGAGGACCATCATCGTACGAGAAGCACACCATTCGTCTCTCATCCGGGATTTGTACAATACTGGGCTCGAAGAAACAATTGCAGCATCATACGTAAATCCTACAATTATGTGGGGGTCATTGCTGCGGATTTTTTGTCTCCACTTGGTTCTGTACTGGTTCTTCTCTTTTCATGTCATTGTTCAAGCAGACCCTACATCTCGTTCTAGGCCCTTCTCTGCACAGCTTTCCTAGAAGCTCTATGTTCACTACTCTGCATCCCACGAATCACTCGTTCCTTCTCAATGCTTGTCCATAGCGGAGCAGTATTGCTTTTCGGGCCTTCTTAGAAACCACTGCACTTCAAGTCTTGCTCTTACTCTCTCATTCCTAATTCTGCTCTTTTCAGTTACACCACACATCTACTTTAGCATCTTCATTTCTGAAATGTTCAGCATATTCCACACCCGCCCTGCCAACTACCAAATACTATTCATTGTTTCTGGTTTTGTAACAATCTTGAAAAATTTACTTTTTAACCTCACTAGAAAATAACTTTTAATTAGAGCGTTGATCTTGAAAGTGGTTTTGTGGTGATGGCAGCGCTACTTTATCCTTCGAACGACTGGGTGTGAAGCTCAATGTGTTGATAGATGAGTGTTCTGTTTATCTTTCACCCATCCTAGTTGTCGTGAAAGGTAAAACGCATAAACGTGGTGGCCTACGTTGGCCGTTGGACCATATGTTCCATTGCATTGCGCTCGAGAGTTATCATTTATAGCTCACATTTAAATAATGATTTATTGCATGCAAGGCTTTAGATTTTGTACCTTTTATGCTTGAGGAGAGACTTATTTAAACAAGGCATGAACCGTCTGTGAGCAAACCGAACACAGAAGAGGAAAGAAATGGTAAAATAACGTATGTTTGCATTACGTACATAACACGGTGATTCGTAACCATTCTTTAGAGAAAAAGTCATTTTCAAAGAATAAATTCAGTTGCGGTGAGAAAACCTGCGTAATAAACCGCAAAATAAATCACTGATGGAAGATTACGGACAGCACGATGGGTACACCCCTCGCTTTCCATCGCTTATCTCATTGTTCTTTGTGAGGAAAGCAGTAAATGAAAAATGAAAAAATGAAAATAAATCAAGAACCGTGATCGAAGCAGCTTACTAAGGTTAATTTGAGAACTATTTGAAGTCAGAGATATAAGACTTTTGTATTTAAGGAAATGCACATAGATATCTAGAAAAACACTATTTTTTTTAAATAAAACTTCGTTTTTCTGTTTAACGGCAGCAACATTTCAGAAATGCAGAACCAAAAGGATCTCTGGATATAACTCCCTGTACGTTCACTGTGCACATTCTGTACTGAGAATTTTTATGGGAAATTAGCTTTTTGTGCTTTTAGTTTACGTGCAGGAGAGATGTCAATACCTAATTTGGGACCACTGGTTCCGAAGAAGGGGCAAAGCCATCACACGAGCTCACCAGCCATGCCTGATGCGGGACTCGCAGCCACGCCAATCACGGACGAATGGTCAGAAGCCAGCGCCTCAGAACACTCGGCCAGCTGGGCGGCATCAAAATGTTACGTTGTGCTTCAGAAGAATTCATTATGTACTTCACCTGTTGCCCTTAATATGTTAAGATGGTAAAATCAATTCCATGCGAAATTTTCAGCAATTTATGATCAGTTTGCGCAACAGCTGTTCCTATTCCGTCTTTCAAGATGTTAAATGTGTCTGACAATGAGAAACGTAGAATCCATGTTACTCACAAAAAGCACTAGGGACAAAAGTCGAGAGATGCAAGATCTGAATACCACGTATTCTAGGCAGTAAGCCTACGGCACAGCCAACATCGTATTCAAAACTATTGTAACGGAACTGTAGCCAACATCGTATTCAAAACTGTTTTAACGTGTGTGGCTGCTACGTCGTGTTGGAAACATTAGGGTTGTCTTCAGGTAGCTGGCTCACCAACCGCACAACCAACATATCCCGGCAGATAATTCTGTTCGTTGCAATTTTATTTCTGAAAGGCGGGATGATCTGTAGTCTTTACCGCAAGCCATAGTACAATGAACACTGTATGAATTTTGAATTATCTCTGAAAAGTTCAAAGCTGGCATAAGGATTTTTACTACGCTATATACAGATATTTTTTATGTTGACGGACTCTTTGAAAGATGAAATGCTGCTTCCTCACTGAAGCAAGTGATTGAAGGAAAAGCTTCATTTTCGTCAGAATGAACCGTTATGTTCTTAAATTTGCAACGTAACTCTCGTCTTTCATTGATTTCTTTTAAAACCACAGCAGTTGGTGATACTCGAAAACAAGTCACGGTTGAAGAACTCTTCCTGCAACTTTCTATGGCACATTCAATGGCATCTGCACTAACGTGTTAACAACTGTCTAAACAGAAACGATTGTCAAATACAATCAACAGTTTTCTCGCTGGCAGTCTGAACATTTTGTAGTTTCTGTAACCTTGGGATACCACTTTCGAACAGACTTCATCGTTGTCGTTGTCAGTTCGTTCTTTTCTCTAAATTCTTGCTTCGTAGTTGAGTTGAATGCAACTCCAATGCAAAAACAGTCATGTGCTTGCGACTTAGCTTCTTCCGTGCACTCAAGAGAAAAACATGTCTATTATTTCGGCCAAGCACTCTAAAACTCTGTGAGTGATTCTTACCGAACATGTTAAGTTCAGCTTTTCTGCACCTAATTCTTTCGTTTCCATAAATTTCCGTGTAATTGGATGCATCAGTTTTACCACCCTGTGTATTTACATAAAGTTTTCCAGTTTAAATAGGGATAAACTCAGAGTTATCTATTTATTAATCGCATATTTATTTTTAAAATATTTGATCAATTTCATGTTTTTATTCAGCAGGGAAATTTTAACAAATCCAAATCTGGTTGACTAATTTGGATTTGTTAAAAATTTTCTGCAAAAAAATATATATACTATGAAATCTCTGACAGCTTTTGATACCAAGAATATATTTCATCACTATTAATACTGACACCGCATTTCGTCCTAGCAATCTTTTTAATTTAGATAAAATTTATATTTGAATCGTGTAATTCATACACCATCATTTGCTACATACAGTAGCATAATATCATCTGCAAATGAATTTTCTTGGAGAAAATAGATCCTAAGTGTGAATGTAGTTCGAGGCATTTTTTTTTTGTCATGTGGGGATGTTATACCAGGCGACTTCTTTCGACTACTTGGGAATGGAATCTCAGTCTCTCGCAAATGATTTCGTCTTGTATAACTGAAGGAGGTTTTAACAGAACAATGGTATTCTGAACAGTTAATTAAAAAACAAATACGCTACTCTGAGAAAAGATGAGTGAAATTACGAATAATACACTGTACTCCAAAATTCAATATACATTGCCCTTACCAAATTTTGGACCAGGGTTTCCAGGGAAAGGAAAGAACCAGGGCCGTTAAAACGCACGCAATATTCGTATCTTACCCGGGATTTTAACTCACGCGCAACAATACGGGAAGACAGAGTCCACGCTGTACAAGACCTGGATTAAATTGTTTCCAAGTATGTACTTTTAATTTAACCACCCTTGTGAGCTTCTAGTCATAGGAATCGTGAAAAGTTCATAGTTTAAAGTAATTGGTTCCAAAAAAAGAGAAAACCAAAACCGAAAGTACTGACACAGCATCTAGGCTCTCGAACACACACACACACATTTTCACACAAATAATACAATTAACCCCACTTTCACTACAGATAAACCTGTATAGATGACAAATCATTGAAGTGCCAATTCTATTTGTATTTCATCTGTTTATTCTTAATCCACACAGGACCGTACACGGACAACAAAATTTTATTTCCTGAATATAATACGACAAGGACTTACACTGACATATTTCTCGATTTGAACCACTGTGCAGGAGGAAACCAAACGGAGATATTCGGTAATGTTTAATGACAATAAGAAATTATATTTTATGAATGTATGTATGCAAATTACGTCAAGTGAAGCAAAGAAGATGCATCAAAACAGCGTTACACAATCAAGTGACGCACAATGAACAAGTAGTTAAAATGTGCTTATTTCTATCATTTTAGAGGAACGTTATCCGGTGAATAGAACGTGCGTATTCCAAGTACGTTGGTTGTAAAACGGTTCACATAGTTTTCCGGCTACGTGACTGCAAGGCCACAAAAACTACGCTTTCAGTCATACAACATCCTGATGAGAGCATCATCAGACTAACTCACTTTATAGAATCTTGCCGTTATTCGCCTTTTCTACCATGTACTGTAAGTGTACCGCTTACCATACAGTCACTTTGCTACCGGATCTCTGGTATTGCCAACACTCTTTCGTCCTGGTTAACTTCAAAACTGTGATGAAATCGCAAAACGTGTCAAAATAACTTTTTTTCCTATTATCTGGTGAAATCGAATTTCGAAGTCCGTGGCCAGGGAGTGTGGAACATTCCGTATGAAGAATATGTTAAATATCAAGATACCCAAATATACCCTTACGTATGTGTAATAATGTTGCTATAAAGCTCTTAACTAAGAAAGCATCGGAAAAGTGTATTAGCTTTCATACTTTAAGGGGGGAAATGAACGACAGAGTCCGGAGTAATATCCTGCAAGAAGTTATGCAGAGGTTTGTCATTTTTCTTTGTGAAAGTTCGTTTCATTTGAAAAGTCGGATTAATACAAACAGGTTAAAGCGGAACAAGATCGTGACCTTTTTAATTTGAATGGAAATCTCTCCCCGTTCAACCGATGACACATGACTTATTTCGGGCAACATACCGTGTACGTGTATAATACTATTGAGCGATTTTACAGGACCGTAAAACTGTGCTTTGTCGGTATGTTGTTTTAAACCTTAGTAAACAGAATAAAGAATGCTGATGAACGTTGTAAACTGAATACAGTTCTGAAAAACTGTTACAGTTCGCGTAGGTTAAAGAGATCTTCAGAGGACTGCAATAGTAGTAATTTTTCAGAAACGTGAATCTCCGGGTCCGTTCCGTTTGTAAATCTCCCGCCCTGAGACATGTCAGGTGTCAATTGAATGTCTTGATGCCAAGTGATAACGGAACAGAATTGGCTCTGGGTGGTTCTTTTTCTAATCATCATAAGTTTTAAACTGTTGCTAGATTAAATTTCCAATAAATGGCCGGTCGACGCTTTCTACAGGAAACTATCAGCAAGATTATATAAGTTCCAGCTGAGGTTGTTCTTAAAGGTTGGACTTGTCAATCCTCTCACGGGTCTTCTGAAACAGGCATTTGAGGAGAATCATTTGGGTATACTTGCCGAAATTATCTACAAAAGTTCGACATGGTTATATGAAAAGGTGCACGTCAAAGTGAGTGCATATGAAGACCGTCACCGACCCCCCCCCCTCAATCGGATGATTGGGAAAATAATGCGAAAATAGCGATTGTGAAAATTCGTCTTAGGGCTGTATATATGTTAGTTAGCCATTGTCTCAATATAGCATTAGATTGTTCATAAGGTGATTCGTGCAGCCGTACCTACTGGTCAGAAGTCGATGACAGTTCGACCAAAAATTTAATTTTCCCGAAGCGATAATTATCTAAGAGAATTTGACTTCCTCGAACGATTAATTCTCTGATCACACACAGCAATTCAATAATAAAGTAACCCATCGCTTGTATTTTAGAGCTGAATGACTCCACTTTTTTCGGAGTTTGACGACCATCAGGGGCAACTCTTAGAACAAAAAGCAGTCGCCTGTCCCGAATTTTGACCATTAGCTCCAGGAAAAGGAAAGATATCACGCCAAGAGACAAGTATACCACTTATACCTCATCTGGTACCTGAACGCGATTCTAACTCAGACTACTAGCCATAAACTAACGCCTCTGACTACTCGACCACCGGGACGGTGACTCCGCTTTGTCGTTCACCCTGTATGGTTCATGCGGATAAGTAGATGCTAGCCAACTTTGTAATAAAATAAACGAAGCACAAACTCACAGTTCCTCGACAACCTTTCGCCAGAAAGCCAATGAGATAGATCATGTGGTAGGCAATCTTGTCTACTTACCATGACGGAAAATTTAAATAAACCCGATTAACTAGCTGAATCATTATTATTGAGCTTATTACATAAAAACTACGCCATATATGGCGATGGCCTGCAAAGGTAATCTAAAGGCAAACTGATTCCATGAAAAATACACGCTACCATTCATACGTATTTATTTATCACCGGTACAGAAAATCTAGAACATCAATGGATTTTAGACCGACTAAAAGACTCCCCCTTCTCGCCTATCTATTTCACATGCGCAAGTCACTTCTCCGACGTTGCAGAAAATGTTTGCAATGAAAATAGGAAGCATGTTTTTGCAAGAAGAATTTAAGAACATAATCTTAATTTAATAATACACACAGCAAAAATTGCGATATTAAAGTTTGAGAACCACAGTCCTCCGCGTTCCTATCGCGTGATTCGCTTACATAATAGCAGTTGTCTCAAAACTCTGTATGCTTTCACGGAAACCCAAAGACTTCACGTAAGAGGAACCCTGACCCCAACGGATCTGTTGTCTTTCCTTCTCAGAAAAATTATGTGCATGATATTTTTGTTCCGGTTTAGAAACTGTCTCATCGCAATTTATCACATTAGCATGTCGGCATTAAAAACCGACAGAAATATCTAGAAGGGATCCTACAACGTTAAATCGGACAAAACACTTGCATAAACCATTTTAATTTGCTACGAAAGCATATCCGGTCACGCGTAGGTTCTTCCAACAATTTCATTCACACATTCGTGGTCATGCAATCCTTCGTGGATGGCGTGTTTAAAAGTCCAGGTGTATTTCGCGAACACCGTTTCCTACCACAGCATTTGCACGAGACAAAGATACAGTGAGCTCAAATGTTTCTCATCATTATCAAATGTCACAATCATTCCAAAGGAAACTCGTGTATTTTCACAGCAGTGCTCATATTCGATAGAGTTCTCTCATATGTTATCAAATTTAATATATGTGGTAATTTATGAATTCATCGCATTTAAATTTAATCTGGAGCATTTAAATGTTTTTTTTTTCAATTTCTTTGTATTTCATAAGCAGTAAAAGAACAAAATTCACGTGCAGAAAATGTACTAATTTTCAGATCGCTCACAAACAGGTTGCGTAAATTTAAAAGATACTTAAATGCCAGATTTTTTTAGTATCAGCACACATCAGCGTTTGCTGAAGACTCTAAACAGAAAGATGATTTATCCACACTTGGAAATTGATTCCAAATCTATTCCGACAGTTTTCCAGCCTTCAAAGCACAGGCATATCTGTCAGCTTCTGACAGTTTGTTTGAACGAATTTCTACTACATCCTCAGATTTTATGTTTCTACAAATTCCATCTTTTACTCGCAGTAGCATGGTTTTGTTTTTCAAATATTTAATTCTTACTCTGCTGTTTGCAGAAAGACAAGAATTATGAATCCAGTTTTTCTGACAGTTTGCTTTTACCCACGGTCTGGAGTATCTTTTTCCTAAAAACAGATAGGTGAATTGCTCTGAAATCTTCTAGTTTTCTTATAATAAATCATTTTTATGATTCATTATATAAACACGCATTGCTGAGTTATTCAACTTTCATAATCATTCATTATTTTTTTCACTGGTGAAACTATCACTGAAATATTAGATTTTATGAGCTACATGATTGCTCCGTCAATAGTTTACGCATCCACACTTTTTTAATGTTTGAACGTTTAATGGTTCCATTCCCATTGTTTTGCTCATTATTTATTAATTCCACATTGCAAGTATTAATATCACTGCTTCAACATCGGTTTATACCTGTCGCCAATTTATTCAGCGTCTCAAGTGTCAATAGGTCTGTTTCGATAAAGGTAACCCGAAGTGCTACACTTGAAACCCCTCGTATCACACTAGCATGAACTAATGGATTCGTCGAATAAAGCTAGCATACATCGATGGATTCGTTGGTAATTTAGAGCAGGTAATCGACTGAATGAATCAGCTGATTCGTTTGTTCTGTAGTTATTCAAGGCAGCAGGATTTTTTTTTTGATTGGAGATTTAACGACCACCGTGAGCAACTCAATGGGCTATAAGCAGTCGCCCGTCCCTAATTTAGGGTCACTTGTTTCAAGGAACAGCAGGATTGAAGGTGAATTCATTGGCAAACAAAACCCATGTCCAACAGTTTCATGTTAGGTCGAGGGAACAAAGCTGAAAATAAGTAGTCTGCCTTGACGAAAGATAAGATCTCAAACGTAACTTTTACTGGCAGATCAATATAAATTCACGAATGGAAATTGTGTTGTACATTTTCCTCTTATTAGGTGACGAACACCTGCAAATGAACAAAAGTGACAAACGTTTTCCATGCATCTTAAATTTGGAAGAAGCAGGTGAGACCTTTCAAAATGATGAGTCTCAGAGGAGCCTAAACCCATTCGTAGTTCCTCAGTCACATCAAACGGACCCCAGAGCCTTTCTCCCTTCTCAGCGGTTGCGGGATAATACAAATACAACGAAATCAAGAACTCCGGCTCTGACGAGAGAATATATTGAGGTTCACGTTTTCTAAGGAAAATCAAGTGGGATGTCCAGTTGCAGAGTTAGAAAGAAAGTCAAAGTATTTAGATAACTTTTCGGATTTTTCATGTATGGTATGTTGACATTTGGTATGTTGACTGCTTTGACATTTCAATTCAGAACGAAATTTACTGTTCTTATTTCTTTCTTTTTAATTCCATATTACTGATAGAGGCCATGTTGATTTTTTTTTTTTGTCGTTTTGGGGTTTGACGACCACCACTAGCAATTCTGAGGGCTGGCATTCGGCCGTCTTTAATTTGGGTACTTTGATTCCAGTGAAGCGAGACACTCAGAGCTGAAAGACCAACACACCACCCATGCCTCAGCTGGTACTTGCACCCGGGTCCAGCTCCAACGGCTAGAAAGATGACTACGCCTCTGTTCATTCGGCCACCGTCCCGGGACGGCTTGTAGGATTTCTGTTCGGTTGCGATGTTTGGCTTTTCACAGTTGTTAATATCCGTTCTATGTCGAAGCCCCTATTAGTAGGTTACATATCAAATACGAAATGAGGCTGTGATATTTCTTTGGATATCCCTGTTGCAAATTTTAAAGCTCGTTGGATGTACAGCAAGAAAATAAAGCTCCGAACGATGTCTCAAAATTGAAGAAAGACTCATACAGCATTATAAAATAAAAGAAGATCTTACAACGACGTCAGTGTCATGGTTTTTTTTTCTTTAACGATTCCCATGAATATATCTTTGGGCTGTAAGCAGTTACCTGTCCTAAATTTTGTGCCACGGGTTCCAAGGAAGAGATAAAGTCAAAGCCTTCCGAAAGGTGCACCGCTCATGCCTCATTTGGGATTCGAACTAGAGTCAGTCTTGGACGCCACCATTTCAGAACACTAGACCACCGGGTCGGCTTACGAATTTTTGTAATCCCCACCCAAGTTCACAAGTTACAATAATAAAATAAGAAAAAATGACATAGGAGTGCAGCCTACCAATAAGCAGCCCGATTTTACAGCCTTGTTTTCGGAGTGGTCAGATTCTTAGGCTTCTAACTAATTATCAGAGCTGTTCTCGGATTGAACATCGGATGAGGTATCAGGAGTGTATTTGCCCAATGGGGCGGGCTGAGTCTCTTCCCTGGAACCAGTAACCCCATAGGCCTAGATGCTCATAACACTTATTAAACCAGAAATAAAAATTCTCCAAACTTAACACATATTAATAATAATAAAAAACGCGGGCATCGTAACAACAATAAAAATTATTCATCCAGCAAAACTGTATGTTCGAAGTGTAATCAAAAGAAAGAATGAAATACAGAAGATAAATTGCCTCTTTGTATTGAAATTATTAATGTAGGAAATAAAGTACTTAAATCTCTTAAGAAAGAAAGCTCTTTACATAATTATAACAGACTTCGATGATTTTGAGGAAAACTTCACTATCCATATAACTCAGCTAATTTCACATAGGCAAGCCATTTTAAGCTAGTGAAATTAGCAATAAAACAGATGACAATAAATACCTTACATTGGACAAATAAAGAAAGTGCGGCCTCGTGATTATACAATGAATATTTCCAGAAAGAAACTCACATGCTGAAAGCTCTGTATCCCAGAAACAGAAGGCATAGCATCCATTGATCTCATAAACGTTATTCTAAAATTACTGACACAGATTAAAAGGTTCGCAGGCATACGATTAACGGAACAAACGAGAGACCCATTTATTGCAAACTTATTTTTTTCAAATGAATTTAATATATATAGATAAAAATGACTGCGCAGTTTCTTACAATAAGCAGCTCAATGCACTCTCCTTCTATCTCACTTTTGTGGTACGTAACGAGCAGTACTCTCCAACATCTTTATTACTTAATAACATCCTACTAGTATTCTTGCATCCACATATGAGTAAATAAGATTTGTTTCTAGGTGCGCGATAATTAATTAGTCTTCTGTATGAATTATTAATGAAATTCACGCATTTAATATGGAGCCCTGAGACATTACATAACTCATTTTTTACGTTACATAGTACAATTTGCGCTACGTTTAGTAATTACATATCGATTAATTAAGCACCATGATATATATATATATGAATTGTGTATAATATTTCATTTTATGCAACACAAATTACTAAAATTATGAGATTAATGTATAATAGACTACTATGCTAAGAAAACTTACTGAAATACTGAATATATAAGAAAATGATGTATGGCTATAGTTTAATTTAAGGCATTCATTACTCAAGCTTTAACTAGTTCAATGAAGTAACATATTGGTACGGGACATAAAATTTTAATTTGTCTGCATTTCTGGTCGGATTTCTATTATTAGTGCAATCTTTAATGTCGACCTGTTCAATTTCGCAGTTAACTAAGGCTGGTGTTTAAATTCCTTTATAAACATTTTTTTCATTTTTCATCTTACACATTATCTTTCAACATTTAAAAACAGTTCTTTTCATAGCCAGTTTTATTAAGATGATTCTCTCACGAAATCAATCTAGTTTTCTGGTAAATGTTATTATTTTTTCTACTGAACGTTACAACCAAAAAAATTGTAACACGACGCAATAAAATGGGTTAACTTTATGAAACCTGTTCAAAAGTATCTTATCAAAACATACAGAGTAAAATGAAAATGTTTTCATAATTTAAACTATCGGGTGTGAAAATTCCTTAGGCTATTTCTTTTTTTTTTTTTTTTTTGGTTCGGACTTTAATGAACACTTTGAGCAACTCTAAGAGCTCTAAGCGGTCACCCGTCCCTAATTTAGGGTAGCTGATTCCAAGGAAGGGCGAAAGCTGACCAATGAATTATCCGGGCTTTATTTGGGACTCGGGCTCAGATCCAGATAAGATGACTAACCAAAAACCTATTCCTCTGACCACCCGGCCACCGATTCGGCAGACCATTTAAAAAGAAGACACATCGCAGTACATTACAGATGCCTCATGTTGCAACTGCCTGGTGTTTTAGACGCATTTATCATAAAACAATATCGAACTACACTCCCCATTCCTTGTTTTGCTGTTCACTTAAGCCAATCAAATCAGTGTCATGAAAGAAATACGGGATTACACCATGTAATACAAATTTTGAAGATGACAATCCGATTCTTGGTGTAAATGTGACCAGGATGGTAAGTCAGATGTCATCGTAACACAACAATTCAGAGGACCGTCTGATGAAGAACATTCGACTTTTATTTAATTTTCCAGTGTATATGTTATTAATTTTGATGCTTACTGTACCGAATTCGTGATGTCATTTGAGCATACATGTGGATAACCACCATTAACTAATTCAAATAAATTTATGGGGATACATAAAGCCGTTAAAAACCAAGATGAACTGTTGCATTAAATGCTCATGATGAGTCAGCATCAGTAGAACTGCAGAGTTGAATCGCGGGACTGAAAATAGTGTGATGAGTCATAACTAATGGAACTGCGGGATAAAGATGATGTTGATGAGTCATCATGTAGTACATTGTTCGGCGTCCGCATCTGCTTTTTAAATACAGTCAGTTGAAAAACTGTCAAGACGAAATGGGCTGGTTTATTAATTGAATGATCTAAACCTATAATTAAAATGACAAACGGTGGTTTAAAGAACATTCTGCCCAACAGGGTATTTTAAAATTCTAATGTACTGAAAGAATGGACCTGTGTTTCCTGAATTTTAAATAAAATAGAATTCAGGCAGCCCTGCTTAGTTTTGGATAGCAAACATTTCTAATGTAAGCCCAGAAAAAACAATTCTGTTGAACAAGGCCTTCTGAGAATAATTAAATACATAACAATGTTAAACAATCTTGTAAATACATGCGTTAGCGAAAAGCTTTGAAATCAGTCATTACACATTGTTAAGTAGAAAATATTTCTTTTCGTGAAGGACATAGATATTTCTAGTTCAAATATGATGCTACACCAAGTTTAAGATACATAGAGTTGGGCAGAACAAATATAGCATTTATTCAAATGGGGGAAGCAGTTTTGTGGGAATATGCAACCTAGCCGGAAGCAGTTAACCCTATTAAGGAGATGGATATGTACTTTTGCAGTGGAAGCAGTATGAATCAATAAAACGTGAGGAAATGCAGATACATAAACGTTTCTTGCCTTTTAAAATACTGTATATATGCCATAAGAATTTGTGATAGCATAGGAAACATCATTTTTTCTGTTCACCTCATCTCTCAAAGCTGTCGATGCGAGCCAATAACAATGGCAAAAGTATCTGGCAGTTTATCTTGTAGAAGACATACTTAAGCTGCAGCCAGCTCTCTAACTGCGGAGAGAAGATACGGCTGAACAAAATATCCCTGTCTTGACCGCGTAATCTGAATCTAATCCGGTACTCCAGACATCAATAGCCTACCTACTCCACTACAAAACCGCAATATCTAGCTATAGGAGAGCTAAATCCTAGTAAGTTATTACAATTGAACGTATATAAAAACGGCTCGAAGATTTACGAAACTGAAAACGTTTTGACCTGGTAAGTGTCATTTTCGAGACCACTCAATTCTGCTTAACATTTAGATGTTTCTGTGTCGTTAAGCTTTAATATCTAGCAGTTTTTCATTTCAGCCTAACATTTCTCGGTCTACTGCGAGAGAGATTAAAAACATACTACCGAATAATTTGAAGTTTCTTGTCTTACAATTTCGGCTGCTCAAAACAACAGAATGAATTGCTTCCGTATTATGATGAATACATGAAAAGGATCTCAGTGACCTCTGAGGCATTATGACCACGTTCTTTTATAAAAAATATTCAATTTATTAATCTAAAGTTATGTAACGTGCCTGCACCATAGAACGCACATGAGATACAGGCACATAGCAGTGAGAGCACATGTCCGTGTAGTTCAGTTGGTAGAGCGACTTACTACGGAGTGAGGGGACCCGAGTTCGATGCCCGGAGCTGACGAAACTTGTACGTTATATTGGCTTCCGGAATGACCCGGCTGTTAAGTTTCTCGCAGTGATGTGATGTTCTTTCTACACGGCGGGACAGAAAAATGAGAATCCCTTCTTCAGTGCTTCGAAAAAATATATCAGTGTGATGTTACGTTCCACACACCAAATTGTCTGGGAATTCTCAAATGCCCATGGGATGACTGCATACAGCAGCACATGGTCCCAACTGACCCATGGGCAATGCTCCCGGCCCTCTTTTGGGAGGTGGGGATGTAACGTGCCTACACCGCAGGACGCACATGAGATAAAGGCAGATAGCAGTGAGAGCACATGTCCGCGTAGCTCAGTTAGAAGAGCGACTTACTCCGGAGTGAGGGGGACCCGGATTCGATGCCCGGCCCAGGCAATCTTGTACGTTATAGCTACTTAAAAAGACTAATCGCTGGATGTCTAAAACCTAAAGAGTTCCTGTAACTTTGTTTTCTTTCGACTTTCGTGTCGTGCCAAATGCGAACGTATATTTGTCCCACGTAAAGGGGAAACTGTACATCTTGAAAAGGGGGAAACATTTGTATTGTCATCGTTGTAGCTAACAGACACAAAGCATAATTTTTCAATTATTCAAAGATGTATATATATATATACATGCACGTTTCAGAGTTTAACAGGCCCGTGAGCATTTAAGGTTACCCACAGCAGCCAATCCCTAATGCGGTGCTCTTTATTCGTGCGAATGGAGAGGGCCAGCGCAGTGAGGTGGATGCACCACCTATGCCTGGTCGGGACTCGAACCAGGGCCCAGCTCGAACGATTATCCACAGATCTGTGCCTGGCATGTCTCATTCATGCCAGTATTTTGCTCGTATTTCACGATACGTATTGTGAGGTGCCTTCCCCGCAGGACGCACATGAGATAAAGGCAGATAGCAGTGAGAGCACATGACAGTGTAGTATAGTGGATAGCACTCGGAACTCCGGAGCCGAGAGTTGGGGGTTTGAATCCCACCCCTGGCATAAAAATGATGGAGAAATTTACTTCGTCGTAGTATACATGTTAGAATTTGAGGAAACCGTTTGGCCGCCAGGATGTCCAAAGTGCTGGCGTCTCACCATTTGTCCGAGATAGGCCCGGGTTCGAGGCATGGGGGATGCGTCTGTCTGATGGCGCTGTTACTGCCGGCTCGGCGGAAACAATGGACCCACATTAGGGATGTTCGGGTGCTTATAATTTTCAGAGCTGCTCATTGTGGCCGTTAAACCCCGAAAAATAATACGTTTGGCGTCAGTGCACTTCGAGTTTCAGATTTCGAAGATAAAAACAGATCTGAAGTAG